>OY728145.1:380452895-385452895 GCA_963277665.1 Viscum album
GAACATACGGTTTCTGTGGATGGCGAATTTCTGCCTCACGAAACGATGATTGTTCAACACTCATATAACACCTTCAAAGGTGGCCATTAAGATGTCACTATTTTTATATATGATATATAATATGTTTATGTTTTACTTATGCTTCTTTATTTCTCATTTATGGCATACTTTATGATTTCCATTATGGGTAAAACGCAATAATTTCATTTTAGGAAGTGCGGACTACCGCCCCCTCAAAGTGATTTGATTCATTAATGCCATATGTGGGATGTATAAAGGATGAAGTAAATGGTATTATACACTATATTATACTGTAATTATATTATACATTTATATCATTATGATTTAGTTCCATTAAATATGAAATTGAAATGAATGTAGCGTTCATGCGTACGTACGGCTTACCGTCTCCATGAACGGTGCATTTCATTTCTTACCTCTAAATGTTACGTAATATTATAAATGAATGTATATACTGGATATATAAGATATATATGACATCTAAATCATGAATATAATTCTGGATATAATGGATATTCTACCACATGAACAACTTGTAATTATAAGAAGTTTTTTGTTGACTCAAGTACCAAAGATCGACAAAACAACCGTTATTAACTTAAATAATTACATAATGTTCATATCATTGTAATAAGTGATATAATAAGGATAAATAAATTGAAAATGGTTCTTAATAAGGTAGATATTAACTCTAGTTTATTATTCAGGAGGTTAAAGAACGGTTGAGTCAAGTCGGACACAAGGTAAGGGAACTTCTTAACCCAATTTCCATTCTTTGGGTTAATCTCCTACTTTCAAATTACGTCATTATATTATTATGTCCTATCTTTTATTTGTACTTTATTTATGTGTAATTATAGTGAATACACATAATAGATCTATTTTATTTAAAAAATGATATTTGTAAGGGAATTTCATAACCCAACTTCCATTCTTTGGGTTAGTCTCCTACTTTCAAATTATGTCACGATATTATTATGTTGTATATTGTATTTATAATTTCTTTATGTGTACATATAGTGAATACACATAATAGATCTATGTTATTTTAAAAATGATCTTTTTAAGTACTTTGTCTCAATCTCCTTTCATTGAGGCATATTTGGTTTTATACACAACTTTATTTTATACGGTGTAAAAACCCCTTTGACTTTTATGTTTATTCAAAAGGTTTTCTTTTATAATTATGTGATTTTTAAATGATTTCAAAAAGTGATATTTCTCTCCAATATATGAAAATCCAGTGCAAATGTATACGTATTTAATGAAAGCTTAAAAATGTTTTCAGAAAACCCGACTCTCGAGTGTGGTAGACAGGAAGGGATTGGGCATGGACCCATCATAGCCTGTAATTAGTCGAGAAGTCTCAGAATTAGTTATTTTGTTTTCAGAAGCTTGCTTAATGTTCTCATAAAAACACTGGAGTATATTTGAGCAATTTTAAATGTAAGTATCTTCTAAAAAAATGCATCGGCAGGTCTCATGAGACAAACTAGTGTCTTGGCACGAGGCCTTGACAAAATCTTATTTGTGGTCTTGGCACGAGGCCTTGGCTACGTGGTTATGATAGTCTGACATTATGCATTCCATCATTATGAAAGTGGTTATTGATATTTCATGTTATTATTCGACCTGTAGAATATCCATGTGAAGAAGTGAATGTCATTATCTCATTTTACTTTTTCCATATTATGTTGAAGTTCAAGTTTAAAAGGCTTTTGTTTTAGTTATACATTGCCTTAAATGTTAATGTTTATTTATGAAAGCTTCCGCAATATTGTTATCCTTAATGAGCATCTGAGCTCACCCCTTTCAATGTTTTAATATTTTCCAGGATGTGAAGAATTATTTTATGAATGACCTGCAGGGATAGTCCGAAGAGGATAGAAGTGTGGACTATGGATACTATGTTATTATAGTTTTTCACTTTGTGATGTAATGTAAAATTTATGAATGTATCTAGTGTTTCCAAGGCTACTAAACTAATCGGTCTTTCGAGACTTGATCTTTTGTGATCATGCCAATTTTACGAAGTAATGCACCGACTCTGGGTAGCTGGGGTTGGGGCGTTACACTGGAGATATGAAAAGAAGAATTGAAACATGCCGGTCAATGGTGAACTCTCCAAAAAGAGGGAAAATGAAGGGTGGAAACACATGTTCCGAGAATTCAAAGGCGGAGGCGAGTGAGACCCAGTCCCACCTAGACCAATGATTGTCTTGTGCTGGAACTGTTGTGGGATTGGAAATCCATGAACGGTTCACATGCTTCAGCGAAATTGCACCCAAAGTCACCCCGATATGGTTTTCTTGTCTGAAACCATACTGAAAAACAAGGACACCAATGGTATTGCTCTGAAGTGTGACTTCCAAGGCTACTTTTCGGTGCCCATACAAGGCCATTCTGGGGGCCTCTGTCTCCTCTAGAAGGACAATATTGACGTTCAAATTTTGTCTTTCTCCATGAACCACGTGGCTGCGACTATTCTAATGGACTTGCACCCACCCTGGACCTTTGTGGGATTCTATAGATGGCCATACCTTTCTGATAAGGGGAAGTCATGGGAATTTCTCTACAAGCTGCGACATGATTTACCTAGCCCTATTATTTTCAGAGGTGATTTCAATGAGATCATGTTCCACAAGGAAAAGAGAGGTGGGTGTTTTCGACACTCAGCCTTTATGTATAACTTCAATGACACGGTCACTAAGGTGAACCTGGTTGATTTGGGGTTCACAGGTAACCCTTTTACATGGTTCCGCGACAATACCAAAGGTACTTGCATCTCTGAACGCCTTGATAGATTTCTGGGTTCTACTAATTGGATCAATCGATTCAACATGTTTCATGTTGGCCACTTGGCCCTTAACTGTTCGGATCACTGCCCAATCCTCATCAACTGTTTGCAAGGTGAACGAAATCGACAACTCATCAGACCCTTCATGTTTGAGAGATTCTGGGAAAAAGACCAGGAATGCGAAGAGGTGGTCCGATCAAGTTGGAAGAGATCCCAGGAAGATGTTGGCCTCAATCTCTAAAAGGATGCTTCCAGTCTGAGATATTGGAGGAACAAGAAATTCCACCAACCAGATAGGCATTGTGATACCCTCGAAAATAAGTTACACAACTTTCTCGGGCAACCCCCATCCAATGGAAACATCTCCCGGATTAGTGCCACTCAAAGAGAGCTGGATGGGGCCCTTCGTGTTAAGGAATGCTTTTGGGCTATGCAGGCGCGTGACATCCATATTAAAGAGGGAGACACTAATACAAGATATTTCCACCTGAAAGAGTCAGCTAGGTGCCGAAAAAACTCTATTAGGTTTCTTTAACAACATGATGGAAGCAATGTTTTTTACACTTGCGGCATTCACAAAGCCTTGGTAGGCTATTTCCAGAACCTGTTCTCCACAGGGACTCTTTTCATGTATGCTGAAGTGGACGAATGCATCAGACCCATGATCACTAAGGAGATCAACTGACAGCTCAGAAAATATGGGACGAATGATGAGATACACTAGGCTTTGAAGCATATCCACCCCACTAAGGCCCCAAGACCGGATTGTTTTCACGCCCTTTTTTTTAAAATATTGGCACATTATCGGTCACGATATCTGCAAAATGATAAAATAACATCTGGGTAGGGAATACAAGCATTTACGACATCAACTAAATTGTTCTCATCCTCAATCCCAAAATCATAAAACCCCAGGCAGTCCCTGATTTCAGACCGATTAGTCTCCGCAATGTCTTGTATAAGGTTTTTTCAAAAATCCTTGTCAACCGGCTGTGTCCTTGGCTTCTTGATATTATCACTGAAAACCAGAGTACCTTCGTGGCCAAGAGGATGATTACTAATAATGCAATTGTGGCCCATGAAGTGTTCCACTCTATGAAAATGCGCTCCACGGTGAAAAGAGAAACCATGGCCTGGAAACTGGATATGACCAAATCCTATGATAAATTGGAATGGTAGTTCCATAGAGTTGTGATGCTGAGAATGGGCTTCTGCACTAAATGGATAGAAATTGTCATGCACTGCATCTCAACTGTCTCCTTCAGAATCAAGGTCAATGGGGATCTTACCAAAAGATTCACCCCAACTCGTGGCCTGCACCAGGGAGATCCTATCTCCCCTTTCCTCTTCATCTTTGTGGCTGATGGTTTCTCTAACCTAATTTCCAGGGCTGCATCCTCTAAGTCTATTCATGGTGCAAAGGTCTGCCGTGAGAGCCCACAAGTGTCACATCTCTTCTTCGCGGACGACTGCCTCCTTTTCTCCAGAGCCACTATTAATGAATGCCAGGTGATCAGCCATGCAATCCAACAATATGAGCGGGCTTCTGGATAGTCTGTTAATCACGACAAATCAAAAATCTCCTTCAGCGCAGGGGTGACTCATGGCAAGAGAACTGAGCTTTGTGTATTTGCAGGCATCCATTTGGTCGATAAACACTAGAAGTATCTTGGACTCCCTACAGTGATTGGCCGGTCCAAAAAATAAATCTTTGCAGCTCTTGTGGACAGGATTGAGAAAAAAAATTCAAGGATGGACCCCAGAAAGCATCTCCAAAGTGGGCAAGGGAACCCTCATTAAATATGTCATTCAGTACATCCCCAGCTGCTTTATGTCGAAGTTTAAGCTCCCGATGTCCATCGTTAACCTGATCCATTCAGATACTTCCAACTTCTGGTGGGGGAAAATGATGTAAGAAATCAACCCCAATGGTTGGCATGAGAGAAGCTCTGCAAACCCAAGGCGGATAGAGGGATGGGATTCCAGAATCTTCTTCTATTCAATGACGCTCTACTGGCCAAGCAAGGATGGCGCCTCCTTACCTGTCCATCATATTTATGTGCACGAATCATCCAGGCAAATTACTTTCCTCACACGGATTTCCGCGGTTCCTCTCTTGGCCCCCAACCTAGCTTCCTCTGGAGAAGTGTTTGGGGGGCCCGGACTCTTATGGAAAAGGACTGGGCTGGAGGATTGGAAATGGATCTTTTTTCAACATCTAGACCGATCCCTGTCTTTTCGATAAGGATGGTATGCGGGCCACATCCCCCACCCAACCTGGTCTGGAAGACGCCACAATCAACTGCCTCTTTTTAGACCAGGGCCCGGGATGGTGTGTGGATAAGATCCAGGAATGGTTTAATGAGAGAGACCAAAGAATTATTCTGGGCATCTCTTCGGTCCCTGATACAAGACCTGACCATCGTTTTTGGACCAATGATTCTTCAGGCGAGTACACGGTGAGATACGGGTATAGACTGGCTCTTGGAATCCACTCTCGCGACCGTGATGGGGGACCATGGAAAGCACTTTAGAAGCTCAACATCTCCACAAAAATACCCCAATTTTGGTGGCAGGTTTGTATGGGCACCATCCCTACCATGAGCCTCCTTGTTTACAGACACATGGACAGTGCTGATTCATGCTCGTTCGGCCCAAATATTCCTAAAACCCCTTGGCACGCCATCATGCACTGCTCGGGAGCCAAGGAAATTTGGAATAAATGGGGCTTGGCTTTGGATGCTTTACTAGACATTGCCTCTGACCTCCCTGATCTTCTGATGCTCTGGTGTTCCTCTCTCTCATCGGCTAATGCAAACGCACGTTGCACCCTGGCCTGTATCATTTGGGATCGGCGCATCGATTCAATTTTCCACCATGTCTATCATCCCCCCGAGTTCTGGATTGAATGATCCAATTCATGGATTGAGGGCTGGAAGGACCGTAATGGAAACCTTTTTCCAGGCGTTACCCCCTCCTGCCACCCTCATCGGACCCCCAAAGGAAGGGAGACTTAAGCTCAACATGGATTTTTCTCTCCCCATGGATGGGCCTGTTGCTCTCGGCCTCCTGGATTGAAATCATATGGGGCAGATCATTGCAGCAAAATATGAACCACATCACGCCTTCTGTGAACATGCAGTAGCTGAGGCCTATGCCATTCTTGCAGGAATGATGCTTTCTATGGAATGTAGATGGGATGATATCATCATCGAGTCGGACTGCCTTTCGGTTATCAATGCCATTAACCACATTGACGTGGGACTTCAGGCCTTTGGATTCATCATCAGGAGAATTTGCTCGCTGCGCCAAAGCTTCTCTTGCTGCACCTTATCCTTTACCAAAAGGGAAGGAAATAATTCAGCCCATCAGTTGGCGGCCTCAGGCCCCTTCAATTTCAACCAACTATGGCTGGACAACTTCCCTTCTTGGCTCTGCTTATGTACTGCTGCTGATTTTCGTCATTAATTTTATCCTCCTTCTTTTCAAAAAAAAAAAGAAAATAAATGGAAATCATGTATTAAACTAAAGTAACCAAAGGATAAAAAATCCATTAAATTCATTATTTTTAGATCTTAATATAAAATTATGAGAAACATAATCATAAAAAATTCCGATAAATGATGAGATTGTAACATAAGACCATTACCACTTTGGTAACTTTTGAATCAAATTTCACATGAAAGAAAGTAATTAGATGGATATGTATATCCACATAATTTTCATGATAATAATATTAAAATACATTCATGGGAATTATATGAACCGTATAAAAGGAACCATTAGTGTATAAGGAATGTGTCCCACAAAATCAAAAGTGAGATAAAAATCGATTACCTAATGTCTCAATTTTTTGTACTTATTTTAATAAAATATATAATAAATATATATTAATTATAAATCTACTAAAAAAATAATCATATATATCATATCATATATGATTTAGTTATACCATTTTATAACCTATTCATTAACAATTCTTTGTTAATATCACTATTTTGGTTAATAAATACTTTGTTTGTTCATATATATTTTGGTTTGGTAGTTTTGATCCTTGTAATTTTATAGTTACATCATATCCATAATTTTAATCATGAAATAAATATCATATATAATAATTATATGAATGTTTATAGTCATCCATAAATGTTAAATATAGGAAAATGAATTACACCATTTATGTAGATGGTAGGTCGTATGTACGCATGAAAATTGTTTCCATTTTCCCAATAGACAGAACGAAATAAAGTTAAATATTAGTCCACCTTTATAGAATTATTTTTATATCATATGTGTCATATATATTTATTAAATATTCAATCATTACCATAGATTTTAAAATAGAATGAATACTGTATCTCATAACTTAATGGGGGCAGTAGTTCACACATACACACAAAATATTCTCTCATCACCATACATTTCAAAATAAAATGAATAACACATCACATCACTTCATGGAGGTGGTATTTCACACATACACATGAGTGATGTTATCATTTTTCAAATGATTGGAAGGTATAAGGGAGTGGTGATATTATAATTCTAGAAGTATAATTATGTCATAAATATCATATTTAAACATTAAATACATCATTATATTCATATGTGAGAGATGGTGATGGAAAATGAATCACATTGATTCTCCCAGCGATAGTCCACCATACACATGATTGACAGTTTCAATTACTATTTTATGGAAGAGGATATTAATATGCGTTGTTAAATTAAAAAATAACATATATGTATGTTTTAGATATTGATTTTATTATATAATCACCATTGAATAATATATTAAAGAGGTGGAAGAAGAAATAAAATAAAAATACTATGTTAAAATGATACCTCTTCCTCAGAAAAACTCACATGGTTAAAAAAATCCCTCTTATGGGGTTTAATAATAAACATAATACCTCTAGAATGTGTGGGAGAAGTTAGGAAGTGATTTGTTAATGTATTGTCTGGAAAAAGAGGCTTTTTAAGAGTGAATATGAGAGGATACGGGGTGCCCTTTTTCAAGTGTGGGAGAGGACACACTTTAATTTTTTGAAAGGAAAAATTTATACCTACATTTTAAACAATAAAAAGTCAAAAAAATGACTCCTTATAGAACCATAGATGCTATAAGGTTAAAATATGGGCCTAAAATAGAAATTTTTGAAGTTTTTAGGTCATTTTAATCCTTACCTTTTTAGTTTAACCATTGGAAAACACATTTTACCTTTAACAACTATAAGTAACACTATTTTAATTATAGGCTATAAAAATGGTTCCAAAACATTGGTATAGGCTATATAACTATTGTTATAACCTATAAAAATGGTTCTCTAAACTATTGGTTATATTCTTTCTGGGAAAGGCCTATACTAGAAATTTTTATTGAATCATTCGTATACATTCATTCAAATTTTTGTTTAACCAACAATTCCCTATAAACCATTAGTTTAAGGATATACCAAATGTTTTGATACCATTTTTATAGACCCCCCAATTACTAGTATTTTAACACTCCCACCATGCCCATACAATCTACAAAAAATAAAACAGAACCCACAACAAACAATCTGAACCTACATAACCTGCAAAAAAACAACATAACCTACCAAAAATAAATAGAACCTACTCAAGTAGCCATGAGAAGCCACACCATTACTCAAAAGTTTTCAATTACTTACAAACAGACATCACAAACCAATATAAAAATAATTATAACACAAAATAACCAATTAATTTATTCAACTAGTGATAAAACACACATACAAGACATCACATATATTCATTTAGAACAAATCATCAAACATCAAATTTCCTAAATATCAATAAAAAATTTAAAGGGTTAATCTATTCCCCATCACCATCATAATCATCACCATCATCCTCACCCACATCCTAAGCCTCTTCCTTTTCCTCTTCCTCACCCTCTTCCTCGTCATTATCCCCACCCTCTTCCTTACCATCATCCTCTCAATTTCCATCTCAGAAAGATCATTTTCATGACCACTACTAGGAATAATGAAAGGTAAACTATATAACATATTCATAGTAGATGTATATAAATCACAATATGTGGAAGTATCTAGTGGATGTGGTGGAAAAAATACTTCTATAAATTTCTTAAATTCAGCATTTAGCCTTTGATTCCATTCACACTCCTATATGACCATTTTTTCCATCAAACGGCCCAAAGGCCTTCAATTATTATTATTATTATAAGATAAAACCCATTTTTAAGGGATGGAGGGGGTGAAACCCATGAAGAATTCATAGATATAGTACAAATCACAATCAAAAGGTAGAAAAAATAAAACCAGAATGACAACATGAGGTTGCTCCTCCCTAGCATTTTATCGTGATGCAGCTCTCCATCGTTGCAAGGTTATTCAGCAAACAAGTGTCATGTGTCAAAGAACATGCCCAATCCGATGGAGGATTCCATACCCTATCAAACAACCAAATCCAAAAAACTCTGCAAAGATAGATCTTCAGCTCTAGATCCTCCTTTTAAGCAAGTACCATGAAGTCAAGTCCAGTTTCATAGACTTCTAACCTTCTAAAAAATCATCCAAGAAAACAACTTCCACCATTCAAAAAATACCCAAAAGAGTTTCATAGACCATTCACCAGAAGCCTTTATGAGTAGTAGCACCTCCACCGCACAGGGATGTGAAGCAAACACACCCAAGAAACACCAAATTCAAGGCCATTGAAAATCACCTAACATCAAACCTTTAAGGAGCTGCCAAACACCGAAATCAAAGAGATCCCCCTCCCTCCACCTTTTCTATCTTGGAAAGAGCATGTTATACCATTGAATAAGCTTATTCCAACTTGGTGATACTAGAAATAGAACCTAAAGTGGGCCAACACCTCATTAGGATAATACTCTTCCCTTGCCAACCTCATATTTTTCCTTGGTGCTCATCTCCTAAAACCTGATGTAAGTTATCATTTAACCCAAAGCTGTCAAATTTCTACTCATCAAGGGTCCCCAAAGCACACTATTAAAAATATAAACAGACTGTTATGTTAAATAATAGATAATAAAATTTTAAATCATCAAATTAAAACTTAAAATCTGTTACTATGTTGGTTAATTTACCGTGTTTCTATATTTTTTTATTTTTTATCGATAAAAGTTATTTTTCTTGAGGAATAAATCCTTAAATTTTCAAAACCTACCTTTACAATGACAATGAATATAGAAAAGAATAATTTTAAATAGGTTATTAATAATTAATTTTTTAACTAAAATCAAATGGATATTAATTCTAAATGAATATGAAAATAAAAAAATATAGTAGATTAACTATAGTGACAAAAATTATCGCATTCAATGGATTTATCTTACACCTCCTTCAAGTGAAGATATAAGATCCGATACATTTCTAGAGTTTAATATAGCTTGTTTTTAGGTAATTTTTTCCCTTACTTGAGTACGTTTTGTGTTATTTATAAATTGGTGTGTTTTTGGCTGAATTTTGAGAAACATATAATAAAAAATGGTTATGCACAGTTGGAACCTGATTAGAGAAAACTGTGCACCCCTACCTAGAAATCTATACAACCCAAGAAAGTGGTAATCAAATGGATGGAACATGATTTAATAAACCATTCTCCCCTAAAAGGATAAAACACACACCCCTAGAATAATAGGTGTCTGGTTGATACACAGTTATTGAAAACTTTGTGTTCCTACCTTGGAAACCATGCGTGAGAATTAATTAAGCTTGCAAATTATTTTAAAAATTACTTGAACCCCCAGAACAAACCTATTTCGACCCCAATTTAACACTAGGTATTATTTCATGTTTTTGGAGCACTATAGAAAAAATACATGTTTTTCTGACAACCATTATTCATGAATTGAAGCCTATATCTAAGGATACTTCTCTCTTAGTATGTGGGTTCTTCTCCCATTCTTTTCTCAAGCTTCCTCTTTCCTTATTTTTTCTTCTAAGGATGAAATAAAATGTATTAGAAAGATCAACATCTACTTGGTGAGATCTAGATCTATGATTCTAGATCAATATCTATATTTTCTTGATCTACATTTTCTTTAATCTTGATTTAGGGTTTTGGGATTCGGATAAAGACCTATGTTGTTGTGCCTTTCAATTTTTTGGGATTTATACTTAGTGATTTTTCTTTAACAAATTGCGGTAGCTGGTCTAATATTCAATTACCATATTCAGGATTTTGATACATGTATGTATGTTTTAGGATTTCTAGCGTTCTTTAGAAATTCAAGTTCCCAAATTGTTTTAGTTAATTATTCCAATTGATTAATTGGATTTATTATTGAAATTGATGATTAATTTGGGAGTAGATTATGAGACTAGGGGGCTGTACATTTATATAATTAATTGATAAATTAATTATGAGTTTTATGGGATGCATGGTTAGATAATTAATTAGAGGATTAATTATGATATTTATATATTTGTGTTTTAGATAATTAACTAGGAGATTAATTATGATATATTGATTTCTTGAGTTGAAATAAATAATTATAGAATTAATTAGGAGATATTGGGGTTTTTATTTGAGAAAATTAATTACAGAATTAATTATGTAGTTTTTAGATGATGGGCTTGAGCTAATTAATTAATTAATTAATTAATGGGTCTCACATACATAATTAATTGGGGAATCAATTAATGGTATTTAGGAGACAAACTAATTGTTGAATAAGTAATGAAATTGATGTTGAATAATTAATTAATGTATTAATTATGTGTAAAATAATGGGATCATAGTAATTCTAAATTGAGAAGTATAAATGGAAACATTTTCATTGTACTTGTGATTAATGTAATGGGAACTTGGTCATTAAATTGAGAAGTATACATGGTATCATGGTCATTATACCAGTGAGTAAAGGAATGGGAACATGGTCATTCTATTGAGAAGTAAGATTGGAAACATGGTCATCTTACTTGTGAATTTAATATTGGTAATGGGGACATTTAAGTGTGAATTAACGATCAGTAACAAAGGTACTCTGAGATATGGCATCAATTGAGAATACTTTGGGATTCGACATGAGTCGAAGAAAGTATTGAGATATGATATCACCATTGAATAATTATAGATCCATCATGATTAGAAGTAGGTATTAAGATATGATATTACCTAGAAACACTTCAGGATTTGACATGAGATGAAGCAATTATTGAGGTATGGGTGTCCTCAGGAACCCTAGAGTTTATCTGGTTAAATAAATATTAGTTTTATGACATGATCACTATTTAATTATGCATAGTACTTATTCCCTTATACAATTTCATACACAGTTTGATAGGATTTATATTAGAAATTGTTGATGGTGGACTAATGAGTCGTACTAACACCCTAATCAAGCTTTCTGATAAGTACAAGAATAGAATTTATTGTTGTAGGAGAGGTTAAAAGAAAAGGTACCATATTATATGGTTGATTTGATGATGGATCTTGGATGAGGGAACCAGATGTGGTTCGAGACCCACTTGGTAGTCGTTGGTGTCTTTATTTTTAGTTTTAAATTTATACACTTGACACTGAAATTAACATGACATGTTTTTTACATTAGTTGGATATTATATTTCCGATATTTTTATCTGGATATATTGGTATTGTTTATGGTTGTATATGCTTCTTATATTTTTTATTATTTATTTTGGTGTTTACTCTAATAAAAGAGGGTATAGTCTCCCCATGATTGACTTATCGGACCCTCACTGCTAGTCGCTAGAATTTGGCATATGGGGAGGTGGGCCTGAGGTCATGTGACCAATTGGATCAGGGCACTAGTGTGTGGCACCCAGGTCGAGATGTTAGAAATTGGTATTAGAGGTCTAGTTTCCATTTCTTTTTTTCTTTTGTATTGCTGTTTGGGGAAAGGTATAAAGAAGACTATGAAGTGATGGGTATTGGAGATGAGCTTGTCATGGGAGTTTCAAACCCATGTATGGGGGGAATCCAAGTACTCAGTGCGGGATTGTAGTTACTATTGTTTTTTGTTATAATTTAATATTATTTCACCTTGGGTGACACACTAGTTGTGTGATGTGAAAATTGTTTTTGAAATTTTTTCAGAATTGAATCATGGACCAGAATGGAATGAGAGTTGAGTTTGCATGCATCACTCTAGTCACTCAAGATTATATTGTAACATGCATCATTTTAGGCATGCATAGAAAATGGGTTTTTGGTATGTTTTTAAGCTTAGATTGTTTTTCCTTACTTGGGAAATTGAATTGAAAATGGAATCTAATATGAAATTAAATGTGGTAAAATGACATAATTTGAGAATAAATGGGTGTATAATGTAAAAATATGAATAATTAGAATGAAAATACCATTTTATAACCATGAAAAAGGTTTAGGGTGGTTAAGGGTACTTTTACCACCTCGGTTTTGACCGCATGGTGAGATTTGAGGAAAAGACTTGTTGTGAATTATTAGGATTTTCCTCTTACATAAATGTATTATGAGTCCTAGGAAGTATGTTTGGAACTATGGATAATATGAATCCATGACGAATATTCTTGAGATAATGATCAAGGTTAGTTGATATGAATGATCTTCCAATGATGTAACACGAGGCATCAATCATGATGGGTGAGGAAGGAGGGAAGGAGTTCCAAGAGAACATTGATCAATTTATGAAAGTCATAGGAAGAGACCCCAGGTGGGATGAGAAGAGAATGTTAGAACTGATGAGGTATTTTTATGTTGTAGTAACCTCATACTTTTAATAGAGAGGGTTGACCTAAGGGAACCAAGTTCTAGGTTTATTCCACTGAGATGGTACTTGAAAATTTGGAGAATTCTGATAATAGGAGGATCAATTAGGATACTTATATGATTCAAGGATTAGAAAAAAATTGGTGGGATGTTCAGGCACGGACTGTTCAGTTGGACAATATGTTCTGGAAGACTTCTTGGAGAGGTTCTGGGAGCACTTTTACCTAGAGATGTTGAGGCAGGAAAAAGCAATGGAGTTTATACAAATGACTCAGGGGAGCATGTTCGTGATGGATAATGATGTAATATTTGTAGACCTGTAGTCATTTGCTATATATTTGGAAGGAGATGAGACAATAATAGAAATATGCTTTCAGGATGAGATTAAGTGCGAGATTAAGTCTCAAGGTAACCTATTCCAGTTAAATAAGTTTGCTGGGGTGGTGTATTAGGATCTAATAGCTGATGGGAACTATATGGAGGCTTCCAGTTTTGAAAAAAGTAGTTACTACTAGACTATTAGAAGGTGAACCTTTTGGGGGTAGGAAGTACCATTAGGATAACTTTTTTCAGGGTAGTAGAAAGTTGGGTGTTCAGATAGGAGGTTTAGTTGCATAGGAACTTACTGAAGTGATCTTCCATTTGTTTTTTCAGTTCTAAAATTGTTTTAGAAATTGACCCTAACAACCAGTAGAGTGTCAGTCTTGTGAAAAATGGTACATCTACAAATGTTCTATAGGACACAGTGACAAACAATTATTGAGGGTGCAGTTGGAAAAACTCAGAGTGTGGGAAGAAGATCTTCTACACATTATCTGACTATAAAATAGAGATCTATTGTCCAAGGAAGTTGAGATAGATAATGTGGTGCTTCTAGGAAAGAGAGCCCATATTATCAGAGTGGTGAAAATCAGGGGATCCAGATGATATCATAAGGGATAGGGGAAGGACAACTACATGTAATACAGCCTACATGTATGGATTGTGAAGCTGGACCTTTAACAATGAGAGGTACTATTATTTTATCTTCTACATTATCTAGTGTCTTATGTGATATTGGTGCCTCTCATTCTTTTATATCTAGAAAAAATATTTATGGTTTGAGCCTGACTGTGAAGTTTGTGAGTGGGGTGATGACTATAGATACATCATTGGTATTACCATCTAGATACATCTATATATACAAGAGATGTTTTCTTGAATTTTTGGTAGTATCATTTTTTATGTGATTTATATATCCTTGAAAATTTAAGATTCACTCTAATTATGGGTATGAATAGGATAGTCTTATACCAATCCCACATATATTGTTACTGGAGGAGAGTGACTTTTAAGTCTACTGTGGGTGACCATTATATTCACCATGGGGAATGGGATATCTAAGCAGGACGAGCAGGTCCAATTACTCAAAATCGTGGAGATCTCACAAACTTGGTTTCTAGTTTACTTCTACGTGATAGAGGAGTAAATAATGATATCTTTCTACCAGTGGTGGAATAGTTTCAGTATGTTTTTTATTGAATACTTCTCAGGGCTTCCACCTGAGGAAGATGTGGAATTCACTATTGATCTCATGTTGGGGGCTGAGACATTATCTATTCCACCATATAGAATGGCCCTGAAAGAGCTTCAATAACTCAAGAATCAGTTAGAGGAGTTTGAGGATAATGGTTTTATCTATCTGAGTACGTCTTCTTGGGGACCAACAGTGATGTTTGTATTGAAGGTTGATGAGATTTTTCACTTGGGTGCCAATTACTGAAAGTTGAAAAATATGACAGTGAAGAACTATTATTCTCTTCAATGTATCAATGATCTACTTGACCAGTTGAGAGGATATTCTGTGTTCTTGAATACTGAATTGAGATTGGGATATCATCATCTGAGATTTCAGACTTCTAATATATCATGGAATACTTTCAAAAGATGATATGACCTATATGAGTGTGTCGTAATGCCGTTTGGGTTGACGAAGGCACTAAAATTGTTCAGGGACTTGTTGAAAAGGTTATTTAATCATTACCGGGATCAATTGTTTTAGTATTTGTGGATGACATCATGGTTTACTCCAATAATCATGATGATCATTCCCAATATCTTAACATAGTCCTAAGTACATTAAGAGAGAATCAGCTACACACCAAGCTACCTAAGTGAGAGTTTTAGATCAATCAGGTAGACTTCTTGGGGAACATCATCTTGGAGGAAGGTGTGTCAGTAGACCCGAAGATGGTTTAAGTAGTGGTTTATTGGGTGAATGCTAATAACATATTTGATATCCATAGCTTTATGCGATTAACTAGATATTATTAGATATTCATCCCAGACTTTTCCTGATTGAATGTGAAACTTTTGGGATTGGACAATAAAGGGATAATGTTTAAATGGTCAGAAGCTTGTGAAGATTCCATCCAAGATTTGAATAATCATTTGACATATGCACCAGTTTTAATCCTGCTTGAGCCAGGTGATCATTACATGGTATATTTTGATGCTTCTGGAATCGGACTCAGAGTCATGATGATGTAGGGTGATTGATTTGTGGCGTATGGTTCTTGATAGCTGAGGCCACATGAATGGAACTACCCTACACATGACCTCAAGTTAGTAGATTTAGTTTATTCTCTGAAGTTTTGGAGAAATTATCTATTGGGTGAAAAGTTTATAGTGTTTATGGATCATAAGAGCTTAAGGTACATCTTCTCACAATGAAATTAGAATCCCTAGCAGCAGATATGGGTAGTGTATATACAGTCATTCGACTTTGATCTAGCATATATGCTTTGGAAAGGAAACATTGTGCATGATTCTTTGATCATGAAATCTCAAAATTAGGTAGTTCGGGAGTCTAGTTATGAATGGGAAATGATGACTTTGATTGATGAAATTCTTGTGGTGTTTTCAGAGTTTCAAGAGTAGAAGACTCTCATATCAGTCTCAACGGAGTCGACACTTTTGATCTAAATTAGAGATAGGCGGTATGAGGATCCAAAGTGTTTGAACTTTAGGGAAAGCTTTGAAGGTGTGGAGGTACCTCTAGATTTGAGAATATATAAGGATGAGACCATATAAATTATAACTCTGGTTATTGCGCCTATGAGCATACGAGAGGATTTAATTTGGGAATTTCATGACACAAAGTGTGAGGTACATCCAGGTGTGACAAAAATGTATCATGAATTTTGACACCATTTTTGGTGTCTAGGCATGAAAAAGGATATAATAGGGTTCATGAAACGATGATATACCTGTCAGTAGGTGAAGGAAAAGCATCAATGATATTGTGGTTTGATATATTTATTGGATACTCTGGAATGTATGTGGGATGAAATGACCATGGACTTTGAGGTGGGTCATCTGAAGACATTGAGGAAGAATGATGCAATCTGGGTTATTGTGGATCAATTGGTGAAAGAAACACATTTATTTCCTTTATGGAAAAATTTATCAGTGGAGCAGCTGGTAGATTTTTATGCTTGAGAGATAGTTCATCTATATAGAGTTCCATAGAACATAGTTTCAGTTCATGACTAATGTTTCACTTGATACTTATGGATGGGATTTCATAAGGTGATCAGTAAAAAAGTATTATTGAGTATGACTTTCCACCAATAGATATATGGGCAGTGAGGGCATACTATACTAATTCTTAAGGATATGCTGCAAGCGTGTGTTCTTGATTTCAATGGATCTTGGAAGAAACACTAATCTTTAGTAGAGTTTTACAATAAAAAGTGTTTTTAGGAAACTATATAGATGGAACCATATGAGGATCTTTATTTTAGTCCATGTAGATCACCATTATGTTGGATGGAAGCTGGTGAGTAAGAGTTGTTGGGATTGAGTCTCATATAGGAGACATCAGAGTAGGTTCAGCTAATTCAGAAACTTATGGCTATGCCTTATAGTATGTAGAAGTCATATAATGGATGAAATATAGTACCATTTGAGTTTATATAGGGTGATCATGTATTCATTTAGGTGCCTCATAGGTTGGTTCACCACATGATATGAAGGTAGGGAATGTTGGCGCCGAGGTTCACTGGACCGTTGGAAGTAGTGGATATGATCGAGCTTGTGGATTACCAGTTGGCTCTTCAATAGAAATATAGTGCTATACAAGTAGTTTTCTATATATCAAGAATATATAAGTATCATACTGACCCTTATCATGTGATCAATGTGGATGATTTTGAGTTTAAGATAGATGCATCCCTTGAGGATAATCCGATACATGTGTTTGATCACTGTGAGAATGTGTTGTGGGTAAAGAATGTGCTGATAGTTTGTGTATAGTTGAAACATGGTCATGTATAGGAGAAACCATTGGAAAGGTAAGTGGATATTAGGTCTCAGTGTATTGAACTTTTTGGTTAAATTTTTTAGAGATGCTTGGGATTATAACTCAAGGAAAATATTTTATAAAGTGGGGAGATTGTAAGATATTGACCTTTTCTGAAGTGGAGATGGGATTTTTTTCAGGTACTATTTTGTCCTTATTTAAGTACATTTTGTTTGAGTTATAAATTGGGGTGTGTTTGGGTTAATTTTGAGAAAAATTGAAGGAAAACTGGTTGTTCATCATTTCCACACAGTTAGAGAAAACAATGCACCCAGCCTAGAAAAAAGTGTAAACCTAGATTATGGGAATTGAATAGCTAGTGCGTGGTTTGTTAAACCGTTTGATCTAAAAGGAGAAACCATACACCCCTAAAATAATAGGTTCATGTTTGGCACACAGTTATGGAAAAGCTTTCACCCCTACCCTAAAAACCATGCATGAGAATTAATTAAGTATGAAAATTAATTTAAAAATTCCCTGAACCCCGGAAAATAACATATTTCAACCCCCATTTGACAATAGGCACTCTTTCACATTTTTGGAGCTCTCTGGACAAATTATAATCCTTTCCGACCACTGTTATTCAGGAATTAATGCCCGGATCTAAGGACGCTTCTCTCCCGATAAGTTGATTCTTCTCTTATTCTTCTCTCATGATTCCCCCTTTCTTATGTTTTATTTTGGAAATGAAATCCATTATATTGGATAGATCTATATATATTTGGTGATACCTAGATCTAATTTTTCATGATCTAGATTTTATTTAATCTTGATTTAGGGTTTTGAGATACAGATCTATATCTACATCGTTATACCGCTCAATTTTTGGGGATTTCCATTGGGCGATTATTCCTCGATGAATTGATGTAGGTGGTATAATATTAGATTCCCATAGTCCTGATTTTAATACATGTATATATGTTTTTGGATTACTATCATTCTTTAGAAACTCTAATTCCTAAATTTATTTTTTTAATGTTGCCAATTGATTAATTGGATTTATTATTGAAATTGAAATTTAATTTTGGAGCTGATTATGGGATTAAGGGGGCATCCATTTGGATAATTAATTAGGAAATTAATTAATAGGTTTAGGGGATGTCTAATAAGATAATTAATTGGAGGATTAATTATGATATTTAGAATTTTTTTATTTAGATTATTAATCAGGGGATTAATTATGAGATATTGATGTCACAAGTTGAAATAATTAATTGTATAATTAATTATGAGATATTAGGGGTATTTATTTGAGGCAATTAATTGTAGAATTAATTATGTAGTATTTATATGATTGGATTGAGATAATTAATTGTAGAATTAATTAATATCTTTGACATACTTAATTAATTTGGGAATTAATTAATGGTATTCATCAGATAAACTAACTGTTGAATCGGTAATGAAATTGATTTCAAATAATTAATTAATGAATTAATTATGTGTAAAATAATGGGAACATGAACATTAAAAATTGCAAAGTATAAATCGTAACATGGCCATTGTATTTTTTATTAAAGGAATGAGAACAGGGTCATTCAATTGAGAAGTATATATTGTAACATGGTCATTGTACTTATTAGTAAAGGAATGGGAACATGTTCATTGTATTGATAAGTAAGAATGGTAACATAATCAGATTACTTATGAATTTAAAATTGGTATTGGGGATAGTTAAGAGTGAATTAAAGATCCATAAAAAAAGTAATCGGAGATATGGCCTCACTTGAGAATACTTCAGGCTCAGGCATGAGACATAGTAGTTATTGATATATGGTATCACCTTTGAATAATTCAGGCTCCTACAAGAGATAAAATATGTATTAAGATATGATATTACCTAGAAACACTTCAAAAATCTTCATGAGACGATGCGATTATTAAGGTATAGGTGTCCTCCGGGACCTTGGAGTTTATGTGGTTAAATAAAGATTAATTGTATAATGTGATAAATATTTAATTATGCATTGTACTAATTTTCTTATACAAATTCACACACTATTTGACTAGATTTGTATTAGACACCAGTGGTGGTGTCCTACTTAGTCTTAGTCACACCCTACTCAGGCTGCCTAATCAGTACCTGAATAGAATTTAATGTTAGAGGATACGTCAAGGGAAAAGCCCCATATTATATGGTTTATTTTGGGATGGAACTTGGATGACGGAACCAGATGTGGTTTAAGACCTGCTTGGGAGTCATTGGTGTCTTTATTTTTAGTTTTAATTTTAAAAACTTGACACAAACATTATCATAACATGTTTTCTATTATATTTATACATTGTATTTCTGACATTGTTATCTTGATATATTGGTGTTGTTTATGGTTATATATGTTTTCACTATTGTTTATTATTTCTTCTAGTGTTTTCTCAAATAAAAGAGGGTATAGTCTCCCCATGCTTGACTTATCAAACCCTCACTTCGAGTCGGCTGCCTCTGGCAAATGGGGAGGAACACTCGAGGTCATGTGAGGCTAGGGACACCAATGTGTGGCACCTGGGTTGGGATGTTATAGAAAATATCATGTATATGAAGTTGGTATACCATGGATGGATAAAATGATTTTATGAATACACAAATAATGGAATTTGAATAAGTGTAACCCTCAAGATTTAACACATGAAAAACATAAATAGATATCAAGAAACTACAAGTGATATGGTCTATTATGTATGGCATTTTATCTACCCTAAGTTAAATTAATATTAATTATTTAGTAAGTCTTGTCCACCATGATTTCAATCATAATCCACCATTTAGTAAATATTTTAAAACATTGTACATTGTATTTTTCAATTTATTATTTTATTTTATATCTCTACATTAAACCTTTTTTACTGATTTGACTTTCATTAATCAAGAAACAAATTATTATTTAACTGCCTATGGAAATCATTTTCTAATTTATATACATAAAAGTGGATTTAATTAATGAATTTGAAGAATTTATGATTAATGGGAATATCTTATTCAAAAATATCAATAATTATATTTTATTCTAGAATAAAAAGTGTCTTGTATATTTAATTAAATGTGAATAGTCATTTATTTGGAACATTTTAATCATCTGTAAGTTCAAATATACATCCACACACCTTATAAAAAGTATATTTCCCCAAAATATAATATAAATATGGATGTTAAATTTTTTATATAAAGTAATAATTATTTTATTTATTGATAATACTCAACAAATTAATAATTTTTCATAGTATATCATGTATAAAATTATATATTTAGAGTGATATAATTGAAAATGTAATCCTTATTTATTAAAATATACCTCTAGTGTCTCTTTGGAAGTCCTTCCATCATATTGTAATATATAAAATTTATAAAAGACTTTTATCTTATAAAATAGTCCATTTCCCATTTATTATTTTGGCTATGTGATAGAATGGATCAAATTTTTAACCATTTATAACAAAACTATCATCTCAATTTTCAATAATGAAAATAATTTAGAAATATAATTCTATTATAATATTAAATGAGTGTCGTACCTACTTCCTCTCATGGTCGAACATTATTTCGACCCAAAGTGTGGTGGTATTTTATAGTATCTTTGTTTTTTATTTCATCCAGATGCTTCCTAAAAAAGATTTTTTAATTATACAAAAGAAAGTATTAATGAAAATCATGTCAATGTTCTTTCAAAAACATCAAATTTAATTAATAACATGAACTCATTACTCTTCCAATGAGAAATAATATGCCAATAATATTCTACCTCATGATTATCTATGATAGTTGTGGCCTCTAAATCCATACCAACTCTAGAACACTAGCCACTATAAAACTTATGATTATATGATATCCACAACTCACCTAGTTCCATGATCTGTGGTGTCCTCATAGCCTAACTATTGGGAAAAATAAAACAAATCTAGAACCAAAAAATTAATTCATATAAATAAAATAATAATATAACATTAAATGCAATTATTTTTAACCCATATTTGTGCCCTAGAATTACCCTTTACTTTATATGGAAGGTGTCTCTAGGAGAGTGGATTGATGGGAATGATGTCAGAATATCTAGATAGCATAGATATAAAAATTCAACATTACTTACCTATTTTTTCAATCAATTGGTTATCCTCGTTGTATGCCACAATGACCTGTGTGTAGCTGTAATGCCTCGACCTGAGAAACTCTGAGCCGGTACATTATTTTACTACATTGGATTTATTATAAGAAAAAAACCCCAAAGTACAAATCAATTTAATAGCCTTAAAAAGATAGATTAAATACATGATACCAATAATACATTGGGATAACAAAATAAAACATGTTACATAACAAACTGAAATAAACCAGATCCTTGAAAGTTATTAAAAGTTCTATTCTTTATATCATGGGGAAATAAACATAATAAGGGTGAGTTAAACCTCTTAGTAAGGGTAAGTGTAGGATAAAAATGTATATGTATATTCTCAATTAAAAGAGAGGGTGGGGGATGGGGTGAATTATAGGTTTAAAAACTTTTGTTTTTATTCAATAAAAGGTTTTAGTTTAAAAGGATTTAAACTAATTGTATTCGCAAACACTATTATATTAAAATAATTAATTCAGATAGGGATTTGAGTCTGATAGTTATCATAGTCAGATTGAATGTGATGATATTCCAAAATTTTATATTTATCATAATAAAAATTCATAGTAATGAATCATATTTAAAATGGATACAATTAGTAGAGTAAAGAAAACAAAGAGATTCTACCATATAGTGTATAGAATTTTTTTGAACAGATTTTAAAAGATCATAATAAAAAAATGATCATAATCACATAATTGATCATAATAATAGTAATTACTATGTAAATAGTATACAATAGAAAATTAACAACTGAATAATTCACTTACTATTACAAATAGTAGAAAGAAAAAATACAAGTAATGGAATAAAAATCTTTTAACCCAAAGAGAAGGGTATCCAGAAACCTTGGATAAGGGTCCCTTGATTTATATTTGCAGGAAATTATATCTTACCTACACTAGTTTAATCCCTTGATATGATGATCAAAGTCTATCATGCTATCCCCATAAGCCCTCAATCAATACGATAATAGACTCATTCTATCTTCCTATCCTTAGAATTCCTCAATTGCATTCAATAACTATCGACATAGAACAAAGCAAGGAAAAAGAAAATAAATATTTCATGTGTGTTGAATAAGATGTTCAAAAATATATCACTTCAATGCTTTATCATAATGAAAATTTGACATAGTTTCAGTCAATCCAAAAACTAGCAACTCTTTAAGCTCGTACGGATGACTTGTTATTTATAGCCTTCGTCCCAACAATCATATTTTTCTCCAACAATCGGATTTCTTACTAAATTCTTGGATGGAATTGAATAGGTGGTACTTCATCAGTTATATTTTAATTGAAATAATGACATCTTTTTAATACTTATCAAAACATAATACATGACATTGTTTTAATTTAAAGTTATTCTTTGTGATATAGGATTGTTTTCTGGATGCGATAGAGTGAGTACGGAAAGAATATGGCCTATCCAATAAAATACAAGATTGAATAATAAATCATTATAACCGTATTCATTAGAAATAGTGAGTATGAAAATAATTTGGCATATCTAATAAAATACAAGAGTGAATAGTAAATCAGTATGACTGTAATCATTTGAAACAATGAGTACGAAAATCCAAGAAATTAGGTTTTATCAGTGAGTATGATGAAATTCATAACATTGATATTGATAAAAATCATATTCATATTTAGCTAATGAGTATGATGATAAATGTATCTAGGATCATATTTATATTCATATGAAAGTATTATTTTTATAAAACAAGAGGGTATAATTATTATCATATCCATATACAAAATTTTAGTTAGAAACAAAATAAAAAGTCTTAAAGTCAATATATGTATTCATTTAAAAAAGAGTTTTTTATCTCAAAAACAAAAAGTAATAGAAGATTCAAAAGATGACTTTTGACTTAACAATCTATCCCTTTTTTGGAAAATCATAAACTATTAGTTAAAACAAGTAGGGGAAAACAAACGTAAATCAATTTCAAATTCATAAGACTTCTACTAATCTCCCTTTGAGATTTATAAACTCTTATGAATATGATTTGAATATGACTATCCTCCCCCTTATGATAATAAAAATCATAAAGATCATATTCTATTAGAATAAACTCCCCTTACTAAGATTATTCTTTTTTTGAGAAATTCTCCCCAAAAATTTAATCTTTCATTATCACCCTTTATATATTCTCCCTTTGAATAAAAAATTCTCCACCTTTGCAATTTACAAAAAGTAATGGAGAATATATTCTAATACCTAAAAAAGGGTAAGAGAAACAAAATTATATACAAAGAAACAAATTATTTGATCATCTAAAATGATTTAGAGATCATTCATCCAGAGAAGGAATACATTCAAATGGAAATATACTTGTCAAAACAATGCATCGATGTTTCAAAATAATACAACACGAGTTAAAAAAGTTATATATTGTCTATTTTTGTCTTTGTTCTCTTTCTCCTTTCATTTCATTATCAGTTGTAAAACATCCTTATTCATATTCTTAAACTCATTCATTTCATCCAATAGCTTTCAGAGATTCCTTTTTAGAATAATGTATTTTATCTTGGAATATAAACAACTGATCCTGATTCCAAATTTATTTATCTTGGGATAGAATATTCTCTTATAGAGACTGAATATGAGATTCTTAAACCTTATCCTTTTCTTCCTGATATTGATGATTTTTTTCTTGAGATTTAAATTTATCTTTCTAGGCTTGAAACTTTTCAGATTGAATCCTGATTAGCTTTTATAGGGTTTTAAATCTTATGGTTAGTAATAAATTTTCAACCTTCAATTCAGATACTTAATCCTCGATATCCTTGTATTCTCTAAAGTGAGAATCTTTTGAGGTACTGGGGTTTTCAGATTCCTTCACTTTAGAATTAGTTCCACTAACTAACTTATTAAAAGTAGTTGAGAGATCATCTATCAATATCTTAATATCTTCAATCATAACCTCATGATTCTTGACATTATTATCAATGTTATGAGACCATTTTACCACTTTATTGAAATCCTTCCTATGTTCCATATAACATTCTTAAAACACGTTGAATTGTGATTTGAGTGTTTGAAATCTATCGAACAAAACTTTGACTGAATATGTTCTTTTATTGTGACTACTAGAATGAATATAAATCTTTTCATCTAGCTTTAGAATATAAAGAATTATTTTTTCCATCATATTTTAAGCTTGTTCAATGTATTTAACTCCTTTGATTAGTACTGTTTGACTGGAATCAGTGTCTTATTTAAAATCAGGAAGATCACCATAGTGAGTTTCTATTGCCACATACTCAATATTTTGATTCTCATTCTCATTAGGATATTCTTTATCTTCTTCATCTGATACTGGAATCACTTTCCTTGATTCTATTTTTTGACCAGATTTCAATGTGGATTGAATTCATAGGTATGGAAACATATTAGAGGTTTATTGTGAGGATTGGACTGGAATTTTATAAGCATTAGATTTTTGGCTTTCACACATTCCTTTTCTTTTGGATTAATTTTCTATTCCTCAATAATTTTCTATTCAATTTATTATTCTTCATCAATGTATTCATCTATGAGCCATATTTAAGAATCCTATTCTTCTTTTGTTGTTGATTTTCTTCAATATTCCATTTTTTTCACTTTATCGTGAACATAGGGTATTATTGACTTATCAGGGACTGGATCTCTAATTTTTATATTACCACTAGGTTTTTTACTAACTTAAATAGACTAAAAATATAAAAACTATTGGAATTTTTTCTTTTTCTCCTTCTTTCACTTTGCTTTAGCATTAATTATTTCTTAAGTGTGATTAATTTTAGTAAGGGCCTCAGCTCAATTGAGATTAAATCATGGATATCCTTCTTTTCTATTATCACATTCTTTCATTTATACTTTAGCCATTCCTTCTTCATAAACACTTTTCATCTTTTGTTTTTTAATGATATCATATTTTTATTTATTTTGTTTTTATGAGGTAATTTACACTTGAGTTCCTCTAATTTTTTCTTCTAGAGTTTCTACTTCATCAAACTTAACAAAATTTGTAGAATGAAAGTCAAAACTATTTTTTTTCCTTCTTAGTATATCATCACCAATCCAAACAATTAAAAAATTTCTCAGTACTAATGTAAAATTGAAGTTACTAAAATTTAGAATTTCAAAAATAAGATGGAATATAATATCTAAGAAGAGTAACAACTATGAATTTATAGCTCCAGGCTTGATATTTTTGACAGTTATGAAGATATAATCTATAATTTTTAATTTACTCATATTCATAAGGTAATCAAGAGTAAATACAACTAACACCTTTAAGGGTTTTCTATCACCACTCCTGGGTATTATAAATCCATGCATTTAAGGAGTAATTAATATTTTATCCGATGACAAATGATTTACCTCAATTTTGTCTTCAGTAATTTCAAACAATGTTTTCTCAGCCTGTTCTATATTGAAAGATCCCAAATTCTTTGGATGTTTGTAAGATAGACAGAATATATCAACCTCAGATGGAAGGTTTAGTAAAATTTCTTACTTACTAGATGATATAATGAACTAACTATCATAGAATTGAAAGGAAACATTAAAATTATCTTTATCAAATTCAATAGTTTTATATAATTGAATTACCTCAGTTGAAAAGATCATAATTTGAGACTTCATTTTCTCCACAAATTCTGATTCCCATCATTAGAATTGAATAATTCTTTTCAGAGAAGAATCATACTTCTCATAGAAAACCCTCTTAATCTTCCTTTCTTGAAAGAAATTAATCTTTGTAAAATCTTTTGGTGCTATCTGTTTTGGATAGGTTGCTGAGGACTCAGACATGAATAAATAGGATAAAAATTGAGTATAGAAAAGACTACATTTAGCTAATTTAATAAGGGTAGAGCTTCAGTGCAATCACTAGAAAATTTTTATGTGGGACAAAGGGGTCCCTATTTATAGTTTTGGAGAAGAGACCATTTGAATTATGTAGTCTAGATTCGATCAAGGGGATCTTATGGTTGATAATCTTTGAACTCTTGAGGGTTTTTTTTTAAAAATTGTGTATTCAGAATGAGTCGAAAACAAAGTGAAAGGTATAAGGAATTGTACCTTTCAGGATATCAAGAAATATTTGTTGATTTCACTAGATTGTTTATTTTAAAAAATTGATAAAAACATGATATCTATAAAAAATTAGAGATTGATAAAAAATGTGGTATCAATAAAAATAAGAGATCCAAAAAAATGCAAGATCAATAAAAAATGTGATATTAATAATAAATGGTCATATGTACTCCCTATTAAATTAGGAGTATCTTAATGTAAGGAGATGATTTAAATAAGAATGATATATGAATGACTAATTTACAGTGACCATTCCTAGATTTTGTTTAATGTATTCAAATATATCAGGTGGTAATGGTTTTATAAATATATTAGTAAGTTGTTCTTGCATTCCGATGAATGGTAAAATGATGTCTCCTTTATCATTATCACCAAAAGTGACTCTTCCACCTTTCGTCTTAATAATATTTTCAAATATGTTTTTATTACTACTATTGTTCTGGGAACATCCACTATCCATGTACCATGTACTGTTATTGGTATCTTCATTGTTTTCTTTAAAATAAAACAATTAGGTTTTTGTAATCCAAAATTGGTAGAATCAATAATTACTGAAAAGTATAATCTTAGGAATCCAAATATATCTCGCAAAATGGGCATTATAAAATCATAAGGATTGAATTTTATTTAGAGAAAAAAATTTATCCAAATTTCCACCACTTTGACACTTGGTCCTTGATGGGGAACTTTTGGAAACAAAATAATTGTGACTAAAAACTGATTTTGGATGAGAGTAAACAATTCAAGAACTATTTCATAGTGGTTGATGTTGAGAATAAATTTTTTCAAATTATTCATTTCAAAGAGTAAAATTTGATAAGAGTTTATTTAAGGAAAATATTTTAGATTTTAGTCAAAGGACTAAATTATTATCCTTATAGTCATTGGTCTTAGGATTGGAGTTTGTCTGTAAAACATTTTTATAAGAAATAGAATTTTCAAAATCATTAGAAAGTTTATCCTTTTCAGAATTAACTTTCTCAAGGTTTTTTGAAATATAAACAATTTAAAAGGATTTTTCATAAATATATTTAGAAATATATGATACTTATTTTTTGAAAAAATTTATTCTTGATTTTTCCTTGTCATGTTTATTATTGATCTTACTATTTTCATTCTCAAGTAACTTGGAAAATCTAGATACTTATTCAAAAGAAGGTAAATAATTATCTTCTGCTATGAAATATTCTTCCTCTAAGGGTATATAATTTTCTTCATCAAGATAATTATCACTTAAAGATATGTTAAGGATTTATTAGTGTGTACCTTATCCATGAAACATTGGTTTTCAAAAGTTATTTTTGGCAATAAGACCAATATTTTTCTGTCCAGAAGATTCATTATCTAAAGATTCATCCGATGAGTCTCCACCACTTTCCCTCCAAGAATCATTTAACTTCATGACTTTATTTACATTATGATTATAATATATTTTTTGATTCCTCTCAGAATTTCTATCTTTTAGGTCTTTTATTTTCATCATAATATAATTAGGTCTGATATGTCCAGCTTTCTTGCACTCACAACATGTGACATTAGAATATTTTTTATCATTCTTATCATTTTTCTTATATCTGTATTATGAATCTTTATTTCTAATAATCTTGTTCATCCTTAGAGAAATATTGTGTAGATAATTCTATGAGTGATCAATATCACTAAAATATGACTTAATAACAACATTTTTAGACTTTGTTGTCTTAAAAACCTTCTCAAGTGTCTTGGATTTCATATGGTTCGAACTAGTATTAAAAGAAACACTCCCATTAATGTTCTTTATATTCTTAACATCCCACTTTAATCTATTCTCATGTTGTAAGAGAGTTCCAACTAACTAATTAAGAGTAATAGTTATATGTTTACTTGACTCATCGATAGTTGTTCTCTTTGATTCCCATTCATTAGGCATGATGTTTATAATCTCATATATAAGAATCTCATCATCTAGGACTTTTTATGCCATTGAATTTAGACAGTTTACAATAGTCATAAATATCTGTTGAAATCTAACTATAGGTTCTCCATAGGGAAACAAAACCATGATAATATTCTCTAAGATTAGATCCTTTAGCCTTAATAACATTAGAAGTATAAAAATTTGTAACTTCTTGTTTCTTCTAGATACTGTTAGCAGATTCAAAATAAGATATTTGGTTTTATATATTCCTGGTCATAAAACAGAAAAGAGTATTGTGTACCTTATTGTTTAGTTGATATACTTACTTTTCTTGATTAATAAAAGCTGTGAATTCATTATTAGGAATTTTATAGTCTCTATTAAGAATGAAAAATTATTCTACACTAGTATCAATGAAAAAATACTTCATTTTATCTCTCCTATATTCATAATCATTCCCATCAAAGATAGATTATCTTTTAGGGTTCAAATCTTCTATAAATCAAATATTCATTCTTTTCATTTTATAATGATAAAAAAATTACTTTTTCCACAACACAAGTAAGTATAGAAAATATTTATAACAAAAATATTATAAAACGAATTTTAAACAACTTTAATATGTAAATAAAGAGTAAGTAAACTAAGTTGTAAAAATATTCCTTTGATACTAAGTATAAGTATCAATAACTCAAAAACCTACTCTGATTCCAATTTCAGGATCGAAATATAGATATATATGATCAATTATATGAGGGTGGTTGAATTTTAAGTTTAAAAACCATATTTTGTATCCCTTAAAATTATTTAGTTTAAAAGGATTTAAAATAATTGTATTCAAAACAACTATTTTATTGAAATAATTAATTTGAACAGGGCCCTA
Source organism: Viscum album (assembly GCA_963277665.1). NCBI lineage: Eukaryota > Viridiplantae > Streptophyta > Magnoliopsida > Santalales > Viscaceae > Viscum > Viscum album. The sequence continues at coordinate 380,482,752 of OY728145.1, forward strand.
GGTCCAATAGTTATGATAGTTAAAGGGACTACGATGATATTCCGTAGGTCTCTATTTATTGTAATAACAAATGCATTGAATGATTCATATTCAAAATGGGTACAATTATCAGTTTAAAGAAAATAAAGAGATTATACCATATAGCATATAGAATCATATTGCATAGATTGTAAAAGATAATAATCACAAAAGGATCATCATCATGTAATTGATCATAATCATAGTAATCACATTATAAAGAGTATACAATAGAAAAAGAACTAGTTAATAATTCAATTTTTATTACAAATAGAAGAAAGTAAAAATATAATTAAAGGGATACAAATCATTTAACCCAAAGAGAAGGGTATCTAACAACATTGGATAAGGGTCCCTTGATTTATAATTTCACGAATGTCTATATTAACCACACTATGGTAAGACCTCGATATGATGATTGGAGTATATCTTGATATCCCCACAATCCCTTGATCAATATGGTGATTTGTGCCTTCTGTCCTCCTATCCCCAGAAGCCCGTGATTGTATTCAACAACAATAGACATCTCATGAAGAAAAACCAATGAATTGAAGATGTAAAATGTGTTGAACAATATTTTCACAACTATATCACTTCAATGATTTTCTCCCAAATAAAATTTGTTAAAGCTTCAGTACATTCAAAAACTATAAACTATTTGAGCTTGTATAAATAACCTGTTATTTATACCCTTTATCCCAACAGTCATATTTTCCTCCAATGATCATATTTCTTCCAAAATTCTCAGAGGGACTTGAACATGAGGCACTCCAATATTAATATTGTAACTAAAAAAATGCATCATTTTAATACTTATAAAAATATAATACACAATATAATTTTGATTTAAAGTTATTATTTTTTATACGATACTATTTTTTTGGATGCGATAGAGTGAGTACGAAGATAATATGGCCCATCCGAGAAAATAAAAGAGTGAATAGTACATCGGTATGACTGTATTCATTTGAAATAGTTAGTAATAAAAGAATATGGCCTATATGATAAAATAAAAGATTAAAAAATAAATTGGTATGGAAGTATTCATCTAATATAATGAGTACAAAATCTAGGGAATATGGATTTATCGGTGAGTGTGATGAAATTCATAACAGTAAGATCAATAAAACTCGTATTCAAATTTTACCTGATGAGTATGATGATAAAAGTGTCTAGGATATTATTTACAGTCATATGAAAGGATTATTTTTATAAGAGAAGTGGTTACTACTATTATCATATCCATATACAAAATCGTAGTTAGAAACAAAATAAAAAGTCTTAAAGACAACATATGTAGTCATTTAGAAATGAATTTGTGATTTCTAAGAAAAAAAGGAATAGAAGAGTCAAAAGAAAACTTTTGACTTAATAGTAAGTACAAAGAAAGAAATAATGAATAAATCTATATGGAAAGGTAAATAACTAAACACAATTTCCATTTACACAACTAGATAATTCATAATTAATATGGCATTGTAAGAAACCGAAATACATGCTATAAATCAATAAATTCAGAATGAATAACATCCGTAGATATGTTGATGAAAAATATCATGGATAAATAATAACTGAATCTAAATGAGAGGAATGATTAATTTTTGGGTTTCATGACTAAGGTACATGAGAAACAATACCTTTAATGAATTTCACATGACAATTTAAAACCATTAATAAAAACCCGTTTAATTTGGCCAAATTATTCTTCTCATGAGAGCCTGTCGATGCATCAAGGGGATATATAAAGTCCCGACCCCACCCATAATTTATAGTCTAAATAATTTCTCATAATTAATAATAAAAAATAATAATAATCCTTATCAAGAATCCATATTTAATGAGAAATACATATTTATCAATAATTCTCTAGTTATTCAAATAACTATCAAAGTAAACATCGTATGTAAAATGCTATACAGTTTAGGAAATAATAATATCTATCGTATGAAAATATGAATATTCAAGAAAATTTCTATTTAAAAATTATTTTAATAAAGTGATTATTTCAAGATAAATTTAATAATAAAAAAAGGAAGTGATATTGCAAAGATAATCATTAAGAATATTCTTAAAGAGAATAATCTTTAAACATTCCAAAGTATCCCATACCACTTGGAAACATTTAAATCATAACACAAATGAAGGTATAAAATTAATTAAAATATATAATATTATGAGAATAAGGATATTCAGGATGTTATTTTTCAAGGGTAAAACCATACACTATATAAAATAAACTAGGTGCATAACAACATAGAAGTCTAAATTGGATGTATATCGAGATGAAACCCCTTACCTTTACCTTAGTTTTTGTTGTTTGGTATTTATCCTCATATATAGTGGTTAAAAAATGTTAATTACTTACAATAAAACAATAATCATGTTTAGAATATCATATCTTAAACTTTTATTACCCATTTTTTAATAGTCTTTCATTATTTTAACTAGTTCAGATGTTAATTGCATAGTTTTCTCAAGTATGTTTTTGATTTGTAAATTTTTATTCCGATTAATTGTATCATAATTTCATAATATACATAATTTAAACCATGAATTAATTATCATATATTATCAGTATATATGTATTTATAATAATCTATAAATTTTAGAGATAAGAAATGAAATGACCGTTCATGGAGACGGTAAGCCGTACGTATGCATGCACACTAATTTCAATTATTTGTAATTTAATATAATGAAAAGTAATTGATAAATATGTATATTATAATTACAGTATCTTATATATGTCATATATTTTACATATTTTTATCAAAACCATCCTTTATAAATTCCAAGTATCATATGAACGGATCATATCACATTGAGGGGGTGGTAGTCCAGACTTCCACAGATGATGTTATCATTTTTACACAAAATAGAATGTATAAAGATATGTGTTGTAAAATAATTATATATTATTAAAGGAATAAAAAATATTATACATAAAATATATTAACATATTTTTCATCATAATGGCCACCATAAGAGGTGGTAAAGTAAAAATGAACAATCATCATTTCATGAGGTGGTAGTTCTCCAGACACGTAAACAATATGTTCATTACTTATTAGATGGTGGTGTGTGTAAGTGTAGGTAAAACAATTAGCATGATAAAATACTATTATATTAAGTATACTATAGTTTGTATATAAACATGTAATAAAAAGAGTTGAGGTAGTGGAGAATGTAAACAAAATTAAATATCTTTAGGAAAGACAGTACCTCTTAATCAGGTAATTACTTTTGGTTTGCACTGAAAGTATTACTTAGATCAATTTACTCACTAAAGGGAGAATTAAATGAGGAATTTAGTGATTTTTGGGAGTGAATTGGGTAAATATTGTATGAACCTAAGTGTTTTGAGATGTGTGAGAAAGTGGGAGGAAAAGAGGCATTTTACAATGGAGGAGGAGTGTTACTCTTTTAATAATTTAGAAGAAAGGAACCCCACTAACATTTTTTTGTTGAAATTCGATCAATAGTGGTCCAAAGTTTATCCAATTTTGTATAGGGTCTAAATATGTCCATCAATTTGGTTTTGTACAAGCTTATAGGTCATATTATGCCTTAAGTATAGGGACTAGTCCCTAATAAAGCTTAGTTTCACATTAATTATTGTAATTAATTTTAATTACATCCACTAATAATTTTGGTAATAAACTAATTTGACCTTATTAGATAATATAAATTATTATTATTTAAAATATTATATCAATTTTTTGAAATTAAAATCACATAAGTGGCATAAATTAATTTAATTTAATCCCCCATATGGGATGACAATGCGGTTTCTTAAAGTAAAAGCGTCCAAAATTTTGCTATATTTTATAGTCAATTTAATATTGAAAATAATTATAATTACCTTAATTAGAAAAATTTATAAAATTATGATTTAATTAAACTTTAAAACCAATTTAAAATATAATTTAACCATAAAAATAAATTTTATGAAAAAGTAGTTGTGAACTGAAATTCGATATTTTTCAATATTCAATAAAAATGAAATCATCCAAAAAATATAAAAAATTAAACTTAATCTAATTTTTATGTTTTTCTTACAAAAATGAAGTTTATTTTGACATATTAAATTTATAAAAGGGTCAAATATTTGATTTCAAATAGGTTCTCCATTAAAAGCTAGTAAAAGTTCCTTTATAAAAATATAATATTTTATGTGTAAAATTAGGTTTGTTTTTATCATGTGACTATCAAATATATTGAGTGAATGTAAATATTTTTTCGAGTGTATATATAATATAAAAATTTATTACATAATCTCTTTAAAAGTGTTATTATTTAATTGACTATGATAAATGCGATTAAGTAGTGTTTTGTTTAAATCAGGTGTTGTGTGCATTACAAAGCTATCAACCAAATCAAAAGGAAAATATGGAAAAGTATTGGGGTGATAAATTATTACCTACTAAAAAAATTTCTTCCTCTAAATTTCAAGGGTATTACCTTAAAAAATATGTACATAGCTCTCAATAGAATCCTCTGGTTACCATGTTGCTTCTTCTATTTTGTGAATTCTCCAGAGTACCTTTAATAGATAAGTCATTCGATTCATCAATAAATCCTCTCTAGTATCATGAATTTGTTTGGGTTCTGTTGGCGCCAAAATATTGCACGAAAGGAAGGAGCGAAAAAGAATCCCCGCACGCTGCCTCGCGAAGAACCGACACGAAGCACCCCCGAGCATCGCGGTCCCGCGAAGCACCAGAGGTGGTACCTCTCCGCGAACGGCCTGACGTTCGTGAGCCCGCCACGAAGAACCGGAGGCGGTACCTCTCCACGAATGACCTGAAATTCGCGAGCTCGCCATGAAGCAACCGCCACCCCTTCGCACTGCATGAGTTCTGCTTCGCGGCACCCCTTGCCTATAAATACTGGGTTCCACCTTAGCCCAGGGGATGGACAATCTGACCTTTCAGATTCTCAACTCCCGAATCGCGAAGCACCCTTCACCCCGGGAATCATGAGCTCTGCGAGGTACTTCTACTTCACGTGACGCCTTCGCTTTGTCTCGTTTTGAGCCCCTCTTCTGAGAGGAATTTCCTTCACGAAGCTCAAGGGAATTCGCAAATGAGGGGGATTCCCAAGGGAACTCGGGTAGCCGCAGAGCATTTATGCTTCGTGAAACACCCATCCTGTACTAGTGATCCCCATGCTAAGGCAGGATCACTACACATCGCGAAGCACACTGCTTCGCAGTACCTTGCTTCATGAGGTACCTCCTCTTCGTGAGGCAGTGCTCCGCGAACACTATTCCACTTCATGAAGCACTCTCCACTCACACCTCTGCCCCATGCCAAGCCCAAGGCACCCCACTTCGCAAAGCACACTCCTCTGCTTGGCAATTCCACTCCCTATGTGACCCTCTAGGTTTGCACGATGTAATTTCAAAGTCCCACAGACAACACCACTCATAGCATTTCATCGCCTAATGCTTCTTCGCATAGGCAAGCTAACGTCTATTGCGTCTTCACATAGCCACGCTAACGTGGACCCCTCGATGGTTCGCTCTACGACCCCCCTTGACCACGACCTTACTGGTACCTTCCCTCCCCCAAGGAGGAAAGGATGCCAGTCATGTAAGCCCTAGGGGTACAGAGTGAACCCACCTCGTTCGAACCGCAGGACGTTAAACTGCCAAGCACCTCGTCCTCAACACATGACGTTAAACTGTGACCTGACCCCGCACCTCACACGCAGGGTCCCCCCAGCTCAGACATTTTTACGCCACCCGTCTCCATAGAGACGGGGTCACCCCCTCCACAAGGGATGATATACTCCTTCTCGGAGTAGTGTATGTCCATGAGAGAAGGGAAACCACCTTGGTGTAAGCCCCTATCCCATATTGCGGAAGGTAGAACCCATGCACCTCCATATTTCTCCACTGCCAAGGTTAGTGGATGAAGCGATAGGGAACAAGGAACCTCCCATCACTGGTCCCAAATCCCTCTCTCGCCGCGCTTTTCCGCACTTCAGGCCTCCATCCTGGAGTAAGTCCCAGCACCATGGGCCGCCTAACACATAAGCCCCTCTTCGCTTCTCACGGACACACCCTCCACGATGTGATCGTCAGGTCCTTGCTGCCTCTTGTTTCTCACACCGAGCATGACTCACGTGGGCTTAGAGTGAGCATCGACCATGGCAATTCCCTCGTCCAGCATGACGTTAAACTGTATTCCCCTGTCCAGCATGACGTTATACTGTATACCCTCGTCCAGCATGACATTAAACTGTATACCCTCTTCCAGCATGACGTTAACCTGTATACCCTCTTCCAGCATGACGTTAAACTTTATGCCCTTGTCCCGCATGACATTAAACTGCACACCCATTGAACTACGTGGTCTTTTACCCATGTCAAGGCATGGTACGTAGGAATCCTCCCTGAGGTTCAATCCCACCCATCATTTATTCACGTCGAGTTCATCCTCATCCCACAAGACGTTAAACTGCATCCCAGTCCGATGGAAAACCGTTGTGACTCACCCATTTGAAGTACGAGGTCTTTGATCAATGTCAAGGCATGGTACGTAGGAAGCCCCCTGAGGTTCAAGCCCACCACCCATTGGACCAAGGTCCACCTTCACATTGGTTCTCTGACGAAGCTCCCTTTGAACTACGAGGACTTTGATCCATGTCAAGGTATGGTACGTAGGAAGCCTCCCTGAGGTTCAAGCCCACCTCCCATCAGACCAAGGTCCCTTCCTCACGTCGGTTCACTGATGAAACCCTTTGAACTACAAGGAATTTGATCTGTGTCAAGGCATGGTACGTAGGAAGCCTCCCAGAGGTTCAAGCCCACCATCCGTTGGTCATCCCAACCTTCTTCGCATCAGTTCACCAACAACCGGGAAACCTAGTGTGTAAGCCCCACACCATCTGGACCAAGGTCCTTGTTCGCGTCGGTTCGCCAACACACCATTTGAACTACGAGGTCTTGGATCCATGTCAAGGCATGGTATGTAGGAATCCTTCATGAGGATCAAGCCCACCACCATCAGTCCAAGGTCTACCTGCACGTCGGTTCACCGACATCGTCCCGAACTACGTGGACTTTGATTCCCTGCCATGGGGATACGTAGGAGGTCTCTTCAAGGCTCAAGCACAACTTCACCATTTCCCTTACGATGGTCCCATGTCATCCCCCTCCCCTTCATTCATCCATCCATCATCCACCCTGATTCTCACCCGGATCATCATATCCCAACGAGATCACGTCGTTCCGCTGGACGTTAAACTTGCGACCTACCCTGTGATAAACATGAGATGCCTGAGGAAAACCTTGGATGGCATGCCTTTGGCGTAACCGTCTCCGCTAGACGTTAAACCTGCGGCGTACCCTGTGTTAAACATAGGAAGCTGAGGAAAACCTCAGATATATGTCTATGGCATATAATTCCCCATGCTTGAAGTGGGATGCCTCGGGCTTCCATGCCCTCAAGAAGCCCCATGACATGGGACAAATGACAGACACGCCATTTCCCCAGCATCCAGACACGCTACAGATGCCTCGACGTGACTACTCCCCCGAATGAAGGTTACTGCCCTGACCGGACCCTTTGGAATGTCCTGACAGAAGTAGTGTAATTAACCGGCGTCCATGGAAACATGGCACTGGGAAGAGTTTCAGGAACAACGTATTAAATCTATAAGGGAGACCCGAACTAGGTGACGAGTTATGAGGAGGAATCCACAGAAGGAAGAACTGACATCCCATCATCCCAGTTTCGATAAAGGAGCAGATGTCCCTGAATAAGGAGCGGATGCCGCCCGCCTTTGGAAAGCGGGAATGTAGAGCTACAATGCAGCACGTCCTCCTCCACAGAAGGATGCGCGCACACCCCGGCGAAAAGGATCGGAAACAGAAATGGTGAACCCGACGTGAAATTCTTCTCCTCAAAATGGAGATTAGTAGCGTTCGAGACACCAATAGATTGACGTGTCACCAGATCCAGATATCTGGCGTCGAGTCCCACCAAGAAAATGGCAGGCCTCGCATGAAACTCACCGAAAATTGGGGCACTAGAACATGGGGCATTTCGTTCTGCAACGTGTTGGTGTGGATCCTTCTTATAGACCTGGAGAATGGAATGACGCTGGGGCACTGGTTGTCAACCATTTTCCTCGCAGTGCTGATGAGTTGATCTCTCCGTTTCCAAGGAACCAGGTTGCTGCTATGGAGACGCGATCACCACCTTCTCACCTACGCAGGGGCAGGGGAAATACCAGCACAACCGCCCCGCATGGTTCCGTTGCCGCCACGGCGGCCTCTACATCTGTGAATATGGGGCACCCACGTCCCCTCTCCCCGTCAGAGATCATCCAGCGGAGGGTGATCAAAAACCTTGTACGCAGGTACGAGGAGGAAGGGGTCATCCCAACCCGGGATATGGCCCACCTGGACCTGGAGGCATCCATGCCCCACTGTCAACACTGCCCTAACAGGCCGCGCAGGGAGCCCCTTCTCCCCACCCCAACATTCAATCGTTTCGGGAGCCTGTCCCCGGAACGCCTCGACGACTCCTCGCCTTATGCTGATGAGACGGGTGATGTCTGGCTCGGCCTGCTCAGAGTCCCGATCCAAGGGCTCCAGAAAAGGGATCCTATTCGACCGCGTCAACGCCACCGTCCAAATTCAAAAGAAGAGTAGGTAGGTTATGCCCTTCCACCACCTGCGCCAGCTCGTCTAACCCGACGTCAGCGCCGGGCCCGGGCTGAGGATGCTCCCCAAGATATGACGATGTCAATAACTACTGTGGCCCAAGCCACCACCGACATGCATCATGGAGTTCCTGCATACAATGAGCAGGGGAAATCCTTCACCCGACCGGGATCGAGGCCTCAGCCACCCCACAGGCAGGCTGGGTTGACTCTCGGGGTCGCAAGCCCGAGCGATGATTGTCGCGAACCAATCCACGATAACATCACTCCATACTAAGGTCCTCTCTATATCACTATTCCACAGAGCGTGGTATTTCCCCACTCTGATGCTTGTCAAGGAGGTATGCCTCGTGCTACCCCCATCCTGAAGGAAGACCCGCCCCATGGTAGTGACATTCGGCGCAGAAACCTCTCTCGCGCCCACTATACAGGGTATGGAGTCCCCCCTCCTACCCCCGACCACCAATATGAAGGCACTTTCCATCTAATCCTTCATCAACGTGGGGGTCCTCCCTACGTCCTCTCTGCAACTAGTGAAGGTCCTCCTTGCCCCGACAAGTTGAGGAGTGATGGTCAGCCTCGCTCCGCCCGCACAGTCCATGGAGTTCCTCCCTATGTGCCCTTCGACATTTTCCCTGGTGCCCCTTGCACCCCGGCCACATCGAGCGGGGTCCCTCTCCGCCACGACGCCAGTGCCACCCCAAGACTACATATTCAGAATCAACCATGTCTCGAAGAGCCACCCCGGGGTAGAAGAGCGGGTCGTCGCCGCCACAGGAAGAATCCTGGGGGGGAGCGAGTGGAGATCAAACCTGCCCGTTTCTCGGAATCTGAAGCAGAATGAGACTCAGCGATGGAACATTCTCCCCACTCCTCCATGTCAAGAACTGGGGCAGGGACCAGGCGCGTCAGCCTCATTCTCCCAGAATGTGAGGTCCACCAGATTCCCACATACCTCTGCAGGTACATCCAGGAGGAAGAAATCGTGGAAGTTCTTCAGGTCCCGACCGTGAAATCACCCCTGCTGTCACTAGAAGCGCCCTATACCTCTACCAGAGATCATGGGGAGCTGTTTTGGGGACCAACGACGGCAGAGCAATGACGTAACCCATCGCCGGTGATCGAGACTCCTGCGCCTGAATCTGTGGCTATCATCCCATCGTATCGTGATATCGTGGTCAGGTCACCTCACTCTTCAGAGGATGGCCCGGAATTCGGTGGCTAGTCAGCCCGTTTTCCATATTCTCCACCGCCAAGTTTACTGTCCCAACGGTCCGACTTGGTACCGCTACCGGTCCCTCAGCCACCCCTGGTTGAAGAGTGGGGCAATACAAGGCCAGAACCCGAGTCCGAACCCAGGAGATTCTGGAGCATTCTCGTAGCGGATCACTTCCCGGAGAAGTTCTGGCCGACGGAGGCGCCGAACTTTCACGCACCAGAGTCCCTTACCGCAGAAGAAGTGGGGTGCTTTTTCCGAAACCTATGGGCGACACACTTCCGCCTTCGTTACGAGCGGGTGATGTACCCCAGAAGTCGAGAGCACTTTGAAGAAATCGCTGAGCAATGACACCTGATTGATTTGGCCGCACTCCCTATGGCCCAACACCCTGAGTCACTAGGCCATCAGAGCACCCTTCAACGGAAATGTGTTTAGAGTTTCAAAGTACTCTGCAGAGTCATCAGGGAAGCTTCCCCCCATGTGCAAGTCCGTGGCTGGGGACACTATGCCGCTATCCTCTTCAGCCCTATCCAACGGCAGCCTGATTCATTATGCGACATTGAGGACATGCCCTCGAGAGGGGTCGCGGTCTACATGGCTGACATAGTTGACAAGGAAGATGAGCTTGAATTTCTTGATGGAGACTTACCCTCTGAAGGCGTACCGCCACTGCTGGACCCATCAGGGAGGGTTACCCATCAGTAGAGGAACCATCTAGGCCTCCCTGTACCCATCGAGTCGCTGGTACTCAGTCGAAATGCCGGTAAGGGTATGGAGTACGTCAGAACTGTCAAGCACTCCGAACCGTCCGCCTCTGTACAGAAGACGAACGAAGATCTCAAGAAAGCCATGTTATACCAGCATATTTCTGAGCATAAGAGGCTAGTTGACGAACTCTTGGCCGAGCGCGCTGCAGAGCGGCGACCCGACTATGGTAATCCCAAGCCGGGGCAGTAGGGGCAGGAAAAATTTCCCCCTGGTGAGACGCCTTCGAGCAACCCCGATCAGGCTACTTCCGCAGACCGGGCAGAAGCCGGAACTTACGGCAAGAGGGCGTGATTCGTCTCGCCAAACCCTTTTGAACGATGGGGCAATCTGCAGAATCCAGTCTGGGTTCCCCTAGTCTCCCCACAGGCCGTTCCTCCAGTCGCTCCATGAGCCGCCGAAGCCATCTACCATATCAAAGAACCCGGCAACACACTTGTGATTAGGGATCCCTGTCAAGATAGGTACCCCCACCCTGATGATCTTATAGCGGCACTCATCGCCTTCCTTGAAGCGTTGGAAACACGGAAGGTGGCGGTCCCACTGGATGGCAAGCCATATCCCGCGTGGGTGGATGATATGCCTGCACCCCCGGGATTTGGGAATCCCACTTTCTCGCCCTTCAACAGGACAGGGGACCCGCCAGAGCATTTGGCCCACTTTTCTTCCAGGTGTGGTCCCATGCTGGGGACTCCGGCCCAGCAAGAAGCCGCCAAGATCTGATGTTTCGTGCATACATTGGAAGGTCCCGCATTCATCTGGTATAGCCAGCTCCCTATCAGATCGGTGACCGGTTGGGAGGATCTCCGCCGGAAGTTCCTATACCAGTTCAGCTCCACCACGCGGAAGACTAGCATCGCAGACCTCTTCAAGTGAAAGCAAAGGCCTGATGGGCGAGTCGCATATTTCATCGCCCGGTGGAAGGGACTTACATACTCCCTCGACATGCCACTGACTTAGGAGCAATTACTGACGATGTGTGTAGGGAACATTAAAACGGAGCTGATACCTTCCTTGATTACCCAGAACTACCCTGGAGGGTTCTGAGATTTCTCAGATATGGCTCAGCGCCTTGAGGAGGCTCTGCAACAGGCTAGTCAGACACGTTCTTTTCCCCCAATGATCCCAGCCAGGAGGACTTCCATAGCCGAACCCACCGCGGTGGCCCAAATAGAAGTCCCCAGCCAGATGGAATTACTGCCAGTGACACCAACCCTGCAACCATGCAGAGGTCCTCCACCTCAAGCGCAGGCTCCTGCCTAGCAGCGACCGCCTTAGAACAGATAAGTTCCCCCGCGAAATGTGCCACCCCCACCTAGGCTAGATGATCAGGCGCCACCTCCTCAGCAGGCCCCTCCGGCCCCTCGTTAGGGCCAAGCCCCCAGGGCCCCCTATCCAGAAATAAGGCACCAGACTTATTCGTTCAACGAAAATCAGGTCCCTGGCTACTTCCGAAGTGCTCTAGAGAAAGGGATTGTGCACCTGCCCGAGTGCAAGAGGTCGGTAGAGGTGAATCTCACCAATCACCCCAACTACTGTCTTTATCATCGGATTCTGGGGCACACCCTCAAGCAATGCTATGTGTTTAAAGACTGGCTTCAAGACTAGGTCAACAACAACATAGTCAGGTTGGGCCTGACACCAACACAAGTAGCATGTGTCTTTGCAGTGTCAGAGATTGGTAGCGACAGAGAAGGTGAGTGGCAGCAGGTTCCCAGCCGTGGGTCCCAGAAATACGATGACTTGATGGCTCGAAAAACCGTCTCCCGTGCCCATGGTATCATCTGGGCACCCCTGAAGCAGCCATAACCTTCAGAAGAAGTAGCCAATACCTTTGCATCGCCTTCACAGTCGACCTCTTCCCAAAAGGGCAAGTAGTGACGACGTAAGAAGAAACAATGTGCTCCGCCAGTGCCATCGTCATCCCGCACTCTTGGTGACTTTATGCCCCCTGAAATGGGGATTCCTCCCAGAATCCGTCTGGTACTAGATGACTCGTCGAGCAACATCCAGGGGTACGCTGCGGTTAACACCGTGGAGCTGGTAAAGACCTATATGACCCCAGACGTTGGGGAATGCCAGGCGAACCCCCCTAACGTTTCCAGCCGACGTCAACGTCGGAGGAACCACAACCAAGATGGTTGTCCAGGCACATCAGCGGGCACTTTCAGTTAGGCTGTGCACGCGACTGAAACTAGACAGCAGGCTCAGCACAGAGCTCAGCACGAGCAGACCCATCTGACACCCTCAGCTCCACCTCCACCGCCGTTTGTGCTACTAGATCTGGCAGGACTGCCTCATCTGTACCATAGTCAGTCTTTCCCAGCTACGAGCCAGTCTCCGCTGTCCAATCCTGGTCCAGAAACTACTCTCCAGGCTTCAAATAGTTGGCAACGGGATATGCCCAGCACTAGCAAACCGCTGGTTCAACCGGAAGGACCCGCTATTCCCCCAACTGCAGAACGACCTCCTGTAAGAAGAGGCTCGCGTTTGGCACGAAAGTATGATGTCCTGAAGCACCTGGCTGGCATTCCAGCAAGGCTTTATATCCTTGAGGCCCTTCGCCTATCGTCTGAAATGCGCGAGGCACTTTCTGATTCCCTAAGGATCCCCCTCCGGTTTGAGACGGTGGTGGCGGCCACAGAAGCCTTTTATGCCGAGGCAATTGAGAACGCCGAATGTCAGGCGGTTATCTCGTTCTCCGGTGAAGATGAGGACCCTCCTATATAGGGGCATATTCTCCTGCTGTACATTACTGGCCACTTCAATGGTGTGGAAGTTCATCGTTGCCTCATTGACACGGGTTCCGAAATCAACCTAATCCCGACTCGGACACTACGACAGATGGGTCTATCTGAAGATGATTTAACTCCCTCTGACCACAGAATCCAGGGATACGATAGGACCGAGCAAACCCCAGTCGGAAAGATCCGCCTGAAGACTCAGTTCGGTGGCTTAATTGCTAGCACCGAGTTCATGGTCATCTCTGAGGACACCGCCTACAACGCGTTGATGGGTAGACCATGGATCCATCTGCACGCAGCAGTCCGTTCGTCGTATCACCAGTGCCTCAAATACTCACTCAATGGTCGAGTAGGCGTGCTCCTAGGAGATGCGTCTCCTTTCACCTCTTGTGAGGCCCACTATCTGGATGCTGATTATTACAATAGTAAGGATAAGAAAATCCTATTAACTGAGGATGAACCAGCCCCGGTCGCAAGTGATCCCTGGGCAAGCAGGGATGACGCCTACATCCATCCGATCCACCGATTGGAGGCCACGACCGCTGACATGGGGCAATGTTTTGTTATTTCAAGTATGAAAGGAAGGCATGTTCCCATGTCCAAGCGATGGAAAAAAATCACCTCGTACTCCTACACTAACCAGGCTCAAATGATCCTGGAGCCTCCTACCCCTGTGCAGTACTGAGATGTCAAGATTATGACAATGGTAGTACGTCATACATGTCTCTTCCGCTGGGCTGGAATCAACCGACTCAGGCCGACGCGTCACCGCTTCTTTGATATTATCAAACGTGGCCCCTTAGGCCGAAGGGCAGATGGGATAGGGTCGACTGCCTTCATTGCTATGGTCTAAATGGTGAGTGAGCCTCCTGATATGATGACCACTGCTGTCCAAGATGGCACTAGCTGCCCCTCAGGATTTGATATCCTAGAAGTATCTTCCGTTTCGGGAAATCCCCCCACGGGTGGAGAGGAAGACATGGAGGATGCTCCCCCTGCCTTTGAGAAAGGTGTCTCTACCACGGTTGATGAACTAGAACAAGTGATCCTTGGTAGCGAGGAAGATCCGAGACCCACATTGATCAGTGCAGCCATGTCCCCTGAGGAGCAGCAGTAGTATGTAGACTTTCTCAAACAACACTGTGACGTGTTTTCCTAGAGTTACGGTGAGATGCCAGGACCAGATCCTCAAGTAGCCATTCACCGTCTGGGCCTCCCGGAAAACCATCGTGGGTTTAAGAATCCTCCCAGGAAGACACACCTTTCTCATGGTGCTATGGTTGAGGCCGAATTTGACAAGATTATCAAATCCAAATTCGTTAAGGAAGTCCAGTACCCCAAGTGGCTTGCTAACATTGTGCCAGTCAGGAAGAAGAATGGGCATATCAGAGTCTGCATTGACTTTCGCGACTTTAATCTCCACTGCCCAAAGGATGACTTCCCCCTCCCGGTGACTGAGTTATTGATTGACGCCACAACATGGTTCCAAGATCTCTCTTTCATGGATGGGTATTCTGGGTACAACCAGATCCGGATGGCCCCTGAGGACGAGCAGTCCACTGCCTTCAGGGCTCCAGAAGGTACCTTTTTCTACCAGGTTATTCCCTTCGGCTTGAAAAATGAAGGTTCCACTTATCAGAGGGCCATGCATCGCATATTCAAGCCAATTCTCGAGATGCTGTTGGAATGCTACGTAGATGACCTAGTGGTCAAATCATGATAGCGCCAGGACCATATCAAAGACCTTGATAAAGTGTTCGATTTCCTCCATTCCCGTCACCTGAAGATGAACCCATTGAAGTGTGCCTTCGGGGTCACCTCTGGGAAGTTTCTTGGCTTTGTTGTTAGATACCGAGGCATTGAAATCGACCCAGATAAGATCAAGTCCATCAGCCAAATGCCTCCTCCAAGCAATATTCAGGAACTTCTAGGTCTCCAAGGCCACTTAGCCTATATATGCCGATTCATAGTGAATCTGACTGGAAAGTGTAAGCCCTTTTACCAGCTCATGAAGAAAGGCGCCGCTTACGAATGGGATGAAGAGTGTCGGACCGCCTTCAAGGAAATCAAGAAGTATCTACTACAACCTCCAGTTTTTATGCCACCTATTTTCGGAAAGCCGGTGGTCCTTTACGTGACCGCCCTAGAACGGTCCCTCATCGCACTTCTCTCCCAGAAGAATAACGAGGGTACTGAGAATAGTCTCTACTATCTCAGTCGCATTCTTCTCGATACGAAGGTTAGATACTCCCCTATCAAAAAGAGTTGCCTTCCGCTCGCCTTTTCCATACTGAAGTTGCGGCATTACCTACAACACCATAAGGTACAATTGGTCTCTCGGGTAGACCCACTGAAGTACATCCTGAACCGCCCCATGTTGACCGGCCGACTAGCGTGTTGGGAAGGGATTCTCTAGCAGTTTGATATCAGGTTCGTGCCTCAGAAGGCCATTAAGGGACAGGCATGGGAGGAATTTTTAGCTGCCCATCCAACCTCCGTGGATCAGTACTCGGACCTGAATTTTCCTGATGAGGCGATCCTATCAGTCGATCATGTCGTCCCATGTTGGAAAATGCACTTCAACGGTGCCTCCCAGAGCCCCACCGGTTGGAGGCTCAACTATCCTAAGCTCAACAGAGTGGGACTGGGTATCGTCTTCATTACCCCGACACAAGTTTTCCTACCATACTCGTTCCTGTTGTCAGAAGGCTGTACCAACAACGAGGCAGAGTACCGGGCTCTCATCATCGGCCTCGAGTTGGCCCTTGAGATCAACGTGCCCCATCTACATGTGGAAGGAGATTCCGAGCTGGTAATCAAGTTGGTCAATGTCAAATATGTCGTTAGGAATCCAGAGCCTGTGCCATTTCTGGATTGCACCCTCTGCCTAATGGCCCAGTTCCCCTGTCGGCCAGAGGTCACCCATGTCCCTCAGTCATAGAACGGTTGAGCTGACTCCTTGGCCGGCTTAGCCACGTCGCTCGCGGAACCCAAGCAAAACGATTTGATCATACATGTGGCACATCAGAGATTCATTTCCCCCGTCACCTAAGAGGAAAATGACGGCATGCGGGTAAGTCATCTCGCCTCCAGGCCCTCTACGTCACGGGTCCCGGGTTCATCAGACACAGTGGTTGAAGTCACTCCCGACTGGAGGGAACCTTTTGTTGAGTATCTCCAAAATGGTTGCCTCCCAGATGACCAGGCCGAGCGCGAGCGAATCCGACGCCTCGCGCTGAAATTTACCCTCCAGAGTGGTCCCAGTCTTGAGCAGATCCTCTATAAGCGGAGCTTCGATGGCGCCCTCCTCCGTTGCATTCAAGGAGTAGATATTCCTCAAGTTATTCAGGAGGTCCACGCCGGTTCCTGTGGTGCCCATCAAGCCGGGCCAAAGCTGTCCCATCAAGTCCAGAGGTTGGGGTAATTCTGGCCCTCTATGATCCACGATTGTATCAGGTATTCCAAAAGATTCCACACGTGCCAAGTTCACGACAACTTCCTGCATCGGCCGCTAGAGCCTCTCCACCCCACCAAGTACTCTTGGCCATTTGAGGTATGAGGACATGATGTAGTGGGACCATATCCACCAGCAACAGCTCTCCAGTGTAGGTTCATCCTGACTACTACATATTTCTTTTCCAAGTGGGTAGAGGTAGTTCCACTCAAAGAGGTCAAGGCCCATTCCATCGTCAACTTTGTGAGCTCTAATATTATCCATCGGTTTGGGGTTCCTCACTCTGTCCTCACCAATAACGACACCAACTTCCGAGCGGCTGAGCTGAAGAAATTGTACGCCAAGTACGACATCCGTTCGAACCATACCTCCTGCTATCACGCGCAGGAAAGCAGACAGATCGAGGCATTCAATAAAACCCTATATAACATTCTGCAGAAGATGGTTGGTCAGAACATGAAAAGTTGTCCGGACAAGCTCCCCAACGCCCTGTGGGATTATCGGATGACGAATCGCAACTCTACCCAGGTGACCCCATATTCCCTGGTGTATGGGGCTGAGTCCGTCCTACCCATTGAGATCCAGCTGCCATCGTTATGCACTGCAGTCTATGACCAGCAGGCGCCAGATGAGGTGGCTGAAATCCGTCTAGCATAATTAGAAGCACTGGACGAGAACCGGATTTGTGCCCTGCACAATCTGGAAAGGCATCAGAATAAGATAGCAAGGGCCTTCAACAAGAAGGTTCACCTCCATTCTTTTTTACAGGGCGACCTAGTGCTGGACCTTCAAGTGCCAATGATCCCCGGTAGGAAACTGCCCAAGATAGAACCCAAATGGGAAGGTCCTTATATCATCCATAAGGTTTACCCCAACGGGGCGTACTCCTTGGTGACCACGGATGGTGAGCGCGTAACTCCTCCCACCAATGCCAGGATCCTCAAGAAGTACTTCGCCTGATCCTATATGGTCCAACATGACCTTAAACTGTATGGTCCAACATGACCCTAAACTGTATGGTCCAACATGAACTTGAACTGCACCGCCGTCCAACAGGACGATAAACTGCAAAATGGTCTGAGCTCTATGAACTTAAACTAAGATCTCCCCCCATTCTTACTGCAAGACGTTAAACTGCAAGCCAGTCAGGCCTTCCTGACCGAGGCTCAGCCTCAGCCCCCTTGGCCTCCTTGGGCCCCCGGCCCCCGTCCTTACTGCAAGACGTTAAACTGCAAGCCAGTCAGGCCTTCCTGACAGAGGCTCATCCTCAGGGCCCTTGGCCTCCTCGGGCCCCGACCCCCCGTCCTTACTGCAAGACGTTAAACTGCAAGCCTGTCAGGCCTTCCTGACTAATGCACACCCTTGGGACCCTTGTCCTTCGTCGTCTCAGACTCTCCTATGGGATTGTACGGTGTGGTGTGGGGTTACATCCTCATTCACTTCGGGTTACCCGCCGTACCATACATATAGCCAGTTGAGACACATTTTTCGTCTAGAACAACGTTGACCTGCTCTTCAAGAACTTCGTGTGGCTTGATTCCCATCTCAATGGGATACGTAGGAATGCTCGGACACCTCATCTTGAGCCCAACCCCTAGCTCTTCTCTCTCACTACCCCCTGGGAATATTTTTCTTGGAGGATCCTTGCATAGAGAGGAGTGGGATTTCTTATCCCCGCTCATACAGCCCTGCTCATACAAGGATTATAAGGGTTGCACCATGTGCCCACTCCCGTTCTTCTATCCACCCCATGTCCTCACTACATGACGTTAAAATGCATGGCCTTCAAGAACTAAATATGGCTTGATTCCCATCCTAATGGGATACGTAGGAACGCTCGAACATTTTGTCCGTTGGCTCAGCCCAAAAGCCAAAATCTTCCTCTTGGGTCAAGACATATGGCAGGGTGCACACTTCCGCCCCAACTCACATCAATCAAGTCTCGACCCGACTGCACGTCCCCCCTGGAGATGTTCGCCTCTTTTTTGGATGGATACAACTATGATTCACCCACTCCATGATTGGGATTCCATCATCTTTCACACCCGGAGGGACCCCCAAGAGCGGCCTGGAAACTACGCCCAAGGGCTCTCCTACCGACACGGGCCAACGCCCCCGGGGGTTTCCGAGCAACAAGACAATACAAGTCCTGCATTGTGAATTTGGTCAATGGTCGACACTCATTTGTTGCTCCCATATCGGGTCACCATAGGGATGCTGTGTTTCGAACATGGTCAATAGTGTCCTGGATCTTCGGGTACTCCCCTAGATGTCCCAAACATCGAGTGTAGTGATTCGTTCTGCCCCATCCTGAAGTGACAAACTTCCCTTCGGGTGGTGCCGGCGGTCGGGCCCATGGCCTCGACTCCCATATAAAGGAGTGTACGATGTGGTGTGGGACTATGTCCTCATTCACGGTGGGATCATGTACCATGCCGTACACTTCCCCTCATGAGGCCCAGCCTCAGGCCTCTCGGCCTTTTTGGGCCCACGACCCTTGTCCTCACTGTAAGACATTAAACTGAAAACCAGTCAATCCTTCCTGAGCGAGGCTCAGCCACATGCCTATTGGACTTTTCGGGCCCCGTCATCCAACTTCTTACCCATAGTGTGTGGGGTGGTACGAGGTTATGCCC
Organism: Viscum album; assembly: GCA_963277665.1. NCBI lineage: Eukaryota > Viridiplantae > Streptophyta > Magnoliopsida > Santalales > Viscaceae > Viscum > Viscum album. The sequence goes on from OY728145.1 coordinate 380,502,264, forward strand.
TCCTCCACGTTGGGTTGTCCGCTGTACTATACACTTCCCTTTCCTTTGCTTGGGGGTATCTTACTCCCTCACCCCATCCCGCATGATGTTAAACTGCATCTAGAGAACTACATATGGCTTGATTCCCATCCTTAATGGATACATTGGACCAATTGAATATCTATGCTTCGGGTCCAGCCCCGTCTCTGGGGAAGCTCTTTCCCACATCGGCTCCTCATCCTACTCGTCCTCCACGAGGGGATTATATGGCGTGGTGTGGGATTATGCCCTCATTCACGTCGGTCTTGTAATGACCACGTCATTTACCTCTCATTCTCGAGCTGTTTCGTCGACCCTTCCCGATGGTTCCCCAATGTGCCTACAGGTACTCCGGTTTGTTACCTGGAATGCCAGACTTTACGCGGACACATCCGCACCCGCTTTCTAGGCTTTGTGTATCCCTGTATCAGGGCTTCCATCATCTTTCACACCCGGAGGGACCCCCAAGAGTGGCCTGGAAACTACGACCAAGGGCTCTCCCAACGTTACGGGCCAACACCCTCGAGGTCTTTGGACAACAAATCAATAAAAATCCCACGTTGCAAATTTGGTCAGCGGTCGATGCTCATTCGTTGTTCCCACCGGAGGCTAACGCGATATGGAGACTGCATTTCCACCACGGAACATTTATCCTCCATTTCCACGCCAACCTCATTAATCCAAAAATGTCGGTTACACAATTCACATCCTTCTCCATTCTCATCATGTCCAGGTGGAGTTTCGAAACTCTTGGTACTATTCCTCCGTCCACATCTGTGCATAAGAGGAACAAAGCCATGTCAAAGGTATCTTTCGGGGCTCTTCACCGACACACCCAAGTTGGATGTTTCAGGTACTGCAATAAGGATCTTCCCCCCTTGTTTCCCACACCGAGTTTAGCTCACGTGGGCTTAGGGATCAGGTCGAGGTCTGCCCTTACCTGGAAAGGTGTCATCCAACCATGGTCCGAGCTCTAAAGACCATAAGCTAAGATCTCCCAAGAGCTACATTTGGCTTGATTCCCATCCTCATGGGGTACATAGGAATGCCAAGACCTCCTGTCTTTGGGTCCATCTTGAGTTTAACGTCCTACCTTTGGGACCCTGACTATGGGACTATGTGGTGTGATTTGGACTCCAAGTCCTCATACACGTCGGTTATGTCACACGACACCATACACATTCCCCGCCTAGCATCGTCTCTGCTATGTCTGCACTGCATTATGTTAAAATGCATGCTTGGTCCTATCATACAACCCTACAACTATGACATTATCGCCCTGGCCGCACGACGAAAAACGGAACTGCATTGTGATGACCTCATTGTAGAGGACATCATGTTGGGTATTGGTCACGTTCCATGCCATTTGTCAATGCCTATCATGGCTTGATTATTGTGCCGACACTAGGTATTTCTACCCTAGGCTTGTCGCTTCACAAAAAAACCACTCACCTTATAGTACAAACAAGATTTATCAAATTCTGCTTCTTTTAGTCCAAGGGCCACGCCTGCACTCCCCTATTTCCCTGGCACTGGTACCTTACTATACCACCTTTCAAAACTACGTGAGGCTTGATTATCATCCTTATAATATACGTAGGAGCGCCCAATCACTTCCCCGTTGGCCCAGCCCAACCTTCGTGTTCGATCCCTAGACTCGAGCATTTCCCTAGAGAACACATGTTAAGTAGGTCTTGGGTCGTCATTCACGGCGGGTTTTGTAACTGCCTTGCCATGTGTCCCCTACTCCCCTTACCCATTCATGGTCCGAGTTCTAATACCATAAACTAAGATCTCTCAAGAACTATGTGAGGCTTGATTCTCATCATTATGAGATACATAAGAGCGCCCAGGCATTTCCCCGCGGGCCTAGCCCAACTCTCGTCTCCGGTCTCTCGACCTAAAACAATCTGAGAAGAACATGGTAGTCAGAACCCCGGTTCTCATCCACGATGGGTTTTCTTAAATATCCGTCACGTGTCTCCTGTGCTTCCTCCTACCCATGGTCTGAAGTTTACGACCCTAAACTAAGATCTCCCTATGGGAAAGCACTCTGCTCCCCCTATCTAATACGTCTCATTGTCGTATTCAGATGTGTTTCGACAAAGAGTCCGATGTGTGGGATTTTCATAGGGGCATTCCCCTCGTCCCATGGCCAAGCTTTGTGAGCACGCTTTTGGATCCTCATCCTCTCCCACATCCAAAAGGACCCTCAGACGACATGGACACTAGGCTTAAGTGCTCTCCATGGATGCTGGACCTATGGGCCCTCCAATCGTTTCAGGCCAATGTCCCTACGGATCTATGACAACATTTGTGACCTGGTCCCGTGTTTCAAACATGGTCAACGGTCGACCCTCAGTTGTCTGTCCCCATTCTAGGCTAATGCGATATGGACACTGCGTTTCCTCCACGGTTGACAGTTATCCTCTATCGTCACGCCACCGTCATTGTGATCCAAATCTCGAGCGACATGATTCACACATGTCCACTTCCTCATGTTTAAGTGGAATTCCAATATATTCGACTCTATATCTTCATGCATCTGGGTGCGCTACATGGTCTTGTTAGTGTTTTTGGGCTGGTATTCACCGAGAATCCCGTCGCCCTAACCTTCCCCCCTTCTATGTCGGGAAAGTCCCACCACTACTTCTTGTTTCCCACACCGAGCATGACTCACATGGGCTTAGTAGTTTTGGCAGGATGTGTACCAACACGGTCGGGCTTTTCATCGTCCTGCATGACATTAAACTGCACTTTCAGAACTACGTATGGCTTGATTCCCATCCTCATGGGGTATGTAGGAATGCTCGACCGCTCTGCTTCGGGCCCAACCTAATCCTCACTCTTGGTCCCTCGACCTGAAGAGTTTCCTCCGGGGGTACGTGGTGTGATTTAGACTCCAAGTCCTAATTCATGTCGGTTTCATAACTACCACACCATATGATCCCTGGTCTCTTCTCTTTCACTCCACGTCCAATCGTATGATGTTAAACTACAGGAGTCCATATGTACTCTATACATGACACTAAACTGTGGTTCTACCCTGAACAAGTTCAGGATGCCCCATGTTGATCATGGGATGCACTAGAGCCTCTTCCAAAGAGGATTTCACCTGTCAGTGTTGGTCTATGACTACACTGTGCATTCAGAACTACGTGCGGCTTGATTCCCATCCTCATGGGATATGTAGGGACACCCTGGTATTTTTCCAAGGGCCCAGCCCATAGGAATCATTGATCCTATCATTCCCCTTTTCGGCCCCCCTGGCCGGACCCCTCGCTAGAGAGACCCTGCCCCAAAGAAGGAAGGATCCATAACTAAACTGATGCACCCATCTGGCGTGTTCCTTCCACGGCGATGTAATTACATGAGTGTTAGATTCTGTTCGGGAAAACCATCACTCCATATTCCATGCTTTGTGTGCCCATTATTCAGACCATCACCCCCTTTCATGTCTGAAGGGACCCCCTAATGGCCTGGTCTCATGTTGCATCGGATCACCTACCGTCCTGGGCCAATGTTCTGGAAGACTGGTCATGTTTGGTGGGACCCCCTAATAATATGGATGCTCGACCCAGGGTCTGCCAACTATCCTCGGTCAAGGTCTCGAAAGATTGGCCGACAACATTTGTGACATGGTCTAGTGTTTCGAACATGGTCAAAGGTCGACTGTCATTTTTTGTCCCCATTTCAGGCTAACACAGAAAGGATACATCTTCTCCTCCATGGTTAACGACTGTCCTTTATTGTCACGCCATCCCCACAGTGCTCCGAATCTTGGGAATCATAGTTCACGCTTCCCATTTCCGTCCGTTCGGACCAATTTCAGTGCCCTTAGCGTTGCACCGTTCGTGTATGAGGGCACGCTGAAGAAATGGTAACTCGACTATTTGGAGAAATTTCTTCTCCGGTCAAGCTTCTCCCATCTTTCAGAAATCCGGACTGGTAATCCAAATCCCGGATGCCCAGAGCTTGGTCTCCACTCCTATGTTAGGTGGGACGAGAAGGTAACTATCTCCTATTTCTCACATCGGGCTTGACCCACGTGAGCTTGGGGAATTATCGCCGAACGTCCCACAAACATTGCAGGGATGTCACGAACCGATTCAAACAGTGTAAATCGTGCATGCTACGACATTCAAAACAAATAAGGAAGAAATTGAAGCGCGAATGTACCAATAAAAGTTTTTTAGTTTGATACAATACCCAGGGGTAGACTCCCCCCATGGACGGGTTGACCCCGTCAAAACAACATTACAGCTCCGCCACCCTTTGGCTTGGGGTGTCCCATACATGTCTTTGTAGTCTAAACTCCCGCTCCTCCTCAGCAACGGAGGGGCGCAGTCCGTCAGCCTTGGCTCTGGCCCTTTCTACGCCAGATTGAATGGTCGACATCTTTCCAGAAGCCTGCCTCATATGCTCTTCTGCCTCTACCAGCTAGGCCTTCAACCATGAGATCAGCTCAGATTGTGCATTAAGAGAGGCTGAGTGCTCATCCGCCCGGGCCTGCAGCTATTGGACCTTGCTTTCAGCCTCCTGGAGCTTCTTGATGTTTGTCGCCTTTTTCCACTTCCATCCCACGCTGAGCCCCCGATCATGCTCCCATATCTTCTCAGCCATAAGATCTCGGACGAGCGCGTGAGGACGTTGAGCATCAACTCCCCCAACGCACAGTTCGCACAGCTGCGAGCGAAGTCTGTCCATTACATTCACCCATAGCGTTTTGGGGGTTTCTTTGATGAAGCGTGGGATTAACTTCCACGACCGGCGGTGGACTATGCTGCTGTCTTCCTCGTCAGAGGCCGTTTTTTCCCAGTCTGTGTGATTGGCAGGCTCGTACGGAGGATATGCCCACAGGAAGTCCTCGGCAGGATCTGCATCTGGAGTTGAATTCGGCGCGACATCTCGCACCGAAGCAGGCGCGACAGGGCTGGGACCGGCCGGTCGATCCTCCTCATTGGAGTCCACCTCAATGAACTCGGGAACGACCCTGCTGGTGGTCCCGCCAGTGATGATGTGTGTTGCAGCTTGGGGAGATGGGGGGACTATCTCCACCATCACCGGCAGGCCCCTAGGAGGGATGCCACCAGACATCCTGACTAGCCTTGCCGAAGCAGCCCATGCCAGTCGGAGAACTGTACGACAGAGAGGGACATATACATTATTTTCCATAATCTACATATGATGACAAGGAAACCAGTAGCGGAAACTTACAGAGATCGACCTCCTGGTGCTGCTCTTGAGCTGATACTAACGGGACCCCGAGGCAAGGCCCTCTGTATACTGTTGGAAAGTCTAGAGATTCCGGAGGGGCCACCTCGAGTGCTCTGGTCCCACTAGAAGCAGAACTGGATGCAGCCTTAGGCGCGGGTTCTGAAGGTCCTGCATCATCACCCGCCGAGGGGAGAGAACGAGTCCTACGAACAAGTTCTTACTACATGGCTCAAACATCGGTGATAAGTCCATAATGGTCCAAAACGGACCATGAGGAAAGAATTTCGGAATACTACCTTGAGTGCCTCTGCAAAATTGCTGGAATCTATGCCTTGATCTCCGACCTCGCCCTCCTCCAACGGGCTCCCTCCTCCAGCCTCATCCTCCCGAGAGGAGTCCTCTGATTCTTCGGGCAGGGGAAAGCACTCCCTCAGATCGGCGGCTGACAACTGTGGGGGGACCGTTCGATCCAGCAGTACCCTCACCCGGTCTGTCATTGGGCGAGGGACACCACTAGAGTGAACGTAATCCTCCATCTCGTCCAAGTATTGCTCTGCCTCTGCCAGAGATGCCATAAAACCAGCCCGGAATGGGCCTATGCTCGGTAACTCCATCCCGAGGCAATTCAAGTGTGCCCATATCTTGGGTGGACTGAGGAATTGCCGGTTGACATACCAAATGTCCTAGGACTCCGGGAATACGGAATCCTCTGCCATGTCGATATGACGTAGCTGCTTCCCTGGAGCATGAGTGGATATCCTACGAAATCCCCTCGGCGGCTGCCCTTCTGAATGGCCCTGCTCTTCCGAAATCACCAGATTCGCCACTGCTGCCACACCCTCAGCTGGTGCGGGTCCCGCCGCCACGCAGCCCCGCCACCGCGAGAAGCCATTGCTGCCATCCGACCCCGACCTCGGGATAAAGGAGGCCCACCATCACCAACATGAATATTTGGCTGCTTCAGCATTTCCCCGGGTAAGTAGCCTCCTAGCTAATGGCATGCTCCCTCACCAATCCGAAAGTGGTGGTGGATGGAGGCAATGCAATTCACATATTCCCATCTTCCCATGTGAACATGAGCCATAGATGCCTCATCACACACTGGTGCTCCTTGTGATGCACCTCCCAGTAGACCTGCGGGGTCAGCCGCTGGAGGCACCAGAACTGCCTCGCAAACCGATGCGGGGTGTACGGTTCACAGAGCGGCTCACGATCCACTCGTGCCACCAAAACTCTGACTCGAAAGGCCAGGAGGTAAGCCCGGTTCTCTTCCGTTCCCTGCCCGTCGTCAGTGAGTATCCCCGTCGACAATGGGAAGGGGTGGAAATTAAACTCATCCGCCCTCCACACCCGGATCAGCACCATCGGCACGATTAGTTTGAACAGTAAGCTCCTGACCGCAATTAGGATGGAGGGGCAGAAGTTGGAATCCAGCGGCGAGATAGGGTTTGGATATTCATAGATCCCCCTGATGTGTGCTGAAACACACCCATATAGGAGGTGGAAGGGCCCACATATCCTTGGAGACTTCTTGCCCTCGCTAATGTGCTGCAACATTCTGTACAGCTTGGCGAGCATGGGAATCCCCAGATTGACCCACTGCCCCATGGCCAGCATGGACGCCATAATAAACGAGCTGGGCCACACCCCCCATGCTGGTATCCCTCACTGGTAGGATCCAACCGCAGATGAGAGATGCAATGAACACCGCCAGCCTGACTATCGGCTGTTGTTCAGTGCTGACAATGAAACCCCACGTCTTCTATTGCATGTCCTCCAAGAACCGCCAATACATGTGCTCCTTACCCCGTTGGGCCGCCATCAGACAAGTTCGAGGCCTCATTGGGAACTCTCGATTTTCTGGGAAATTCAGGAAGCGCTTGAACCACTTCTTAATGTGGACATCCCTCACTACCTCCTTGTCCTCTCCAGGGATGAGTGCCATTAGCGCCGACGCCAGTCGCGGCATTTTCTCTGTATCCTCCCACGCACTCATGACGGGGAGGAACTCATCATACATGGCCCCCAAGATCGGAACCCCCGAAATCTGGTGGACATCCCACAGGCTGATGCCCTCCTCCCCGTGGTGCAGGTGAATGGTATTGGTCCTAGACGACCATCTACTCAACAATTTCGGAATTAGTTGTTTCGGTTGGTAAATGTGGAATTGGGAGGCCATTCTGCCTCATATAAACCCACTCTTCTCAGCTTGGCCCCAAACTCCTCGCATGTGGCGCCTACCCAGTAGGCCCAGGTCCAGTCATCAGTAAAGTTGCCGCCCTGGCCCACGTCCCACTCATCGGATCACCCCTTCTTCGGATCCTGTAACGCCACCTTCAGCATGGTACGGTACAGAGGAGGGGATGTCTCCGGTTGCAGTGGATTCCCGTCAATATTGTTCACATGGTTGTGGAGATATTTGGTGGTGACAAGTGTGTAGTCCTCCCACGCATGACCATCGGCCGCCCTGAACCATTGGTGCTGACATTCCGTGCTCCTAAACCAGCAAGCTGGTTCGTCCCTACTCACCTCAAGGATGAAGACATCATCCCTCAGCCCAAATCCATAAAAGGGTAGTTTCTTGCACTGTAGATAGTTCTTCTGACCCTCCGATAACAGTTCTGTCAAAGAGGTATGGTCCGAGTGGCTTTGGACCATCTCCCCAAGGCCCAGATAGTTGGCCATCTCATCCCTCCTGGCAACGTCGGCAGTCACCCCCAACACAGCTTCTCAATGGGCCATTTCAGTTTCGACACTCAGAAAAGAATTTTTTAGAAAGGATCGTGAAGCTGGGTCACGAAGCCGGCTCATGAAGATCTCTCGTGAAGATTGGTTGCAAAACCAAGTCATAGAGTCGGACCTAGGCCGGAAAACAGGAGTTCGCTTGGCGCGGTCGTGGAGTCGAAGACCCGTGGTTCGCCGCGAAGCTCAATTCGCGGAGAGCAGGCACGGAGTATGCGGAGTGTCGCGAAATCGAGAGCACAAAAGGACAAGAAAATTGTGTGAAGAAAAAAGAGGTCGCCCCCCTATTTATAGGCGGTGACCCCGGAGCTTCGCGGCGCGCCCCGCCCGGGCGGAGCATCACGGCGCGTCCGGATCCCGTGGTCGCGGTCATCACCGCGATCCCCCTTCACGAAGTCTCATCGTGAACCACCGACAATTTTGGCGATTTTCCCTTAGACTTTGACCCTTCATCCCTCCGCGACTCCAAGTCTGAGGGGGGGGGGGCATTTGTTAGCGCCAAAATATTGCACTAAAGGAAGGAGCGAAAAAGAAGACCCGCACGCTGCCTCGCGAAGCACCGACGTGAAGCACCCCCAAGCATCGCGGTCCCGCGAAGCACCAGAGGTGGTACCTCTCCACGAACAACCTGACGTTCGCGAGCCCGCCGCGAAGCACCGGAGGCGGTACCTCTCCGCGAACGTCCTGATGTTCGCGAGACCGCCGTGAAGAAACCGTCGCCCCTTCGTGCTGTGTGAGTTCTGCTTCGCAACACCCCTTGCCTATAAATACTAGGTACCCCTGAGCCGAGGGGATGGACAATCCGACCTTTCGGCTTCTCAAACCCCGAATCGTGAAGCACCCTTTGCCCCGGGAATCATGAGCTCCGCGAGGTACTTCTACTTTGCGTGACGCCTTCGCTTTGTCTCGTTTTGAACCCCTCTTCCGAGAGGGATGCCCTTCACGAAGCTCAAGGGAATTCGTGAAGGAGGCGGATTCCCATGGGAACTCGGGAAACCACAGAGCGTTTATGCTTCGCGAAACACCCATCCTGTACTAGTGATCCCCATGCTATGGCAGGATCGCTACACATCGTGAAGCCCATTGCTTCGCAGTACCTTGCTTCGCGAGGCACCTCCTCTTCGCGAGGCAGTGCTCTATGAACACTATTCCACTATGCGAAGCACTATCCACTCACACCTCTGCCCCATGCCAAGGCCAAGGCACCCCACTTCGCGAAGCACACTCCTCTGCTTGGCAATTCCTCTCCCTATGCGACCCTCTAGGTTTGCATGATGTAATTTCAAAGTCCCACGGACAACACCACTCGTAGCGTTGCATCGCCTAATGCTTCTTTGCATAAGCACGCTAACAGATGTTGCTTCTTCGCATAGCCACGCTAACGTGGACCCCTCAATGGTTAGCTCTACGACCCCCCTTGACCACGACCTTACTGGTACCTTCCCTCCCCCAAGGAGCAAAGGGTTCCGGTCATGTAAGTCCTAGGGGTACAGAGTGAACCCACCTCGTCTGAGCCGCAGGATGTTAAACTGCCAAGCACCTCATCCTCAACACATGACATTAAACTGTGACCTGACCCCGCACCTCGCACGTAGGGTCCCCCTAGCTCGGACATTTTTTACGCCATCCATCTCCGCAGAGACAGGGTCACCCCCTCCACAAGGGATAATATCCTCCTTCTCGGAGTAGCGTATGTCCATGGGAGAAGGAAAACCACCTTGATGTAAGCCCCTAGCCCCTCTTGCGGAAGGTAGCACCCATGCACCTCCGTATTTCCCCACTGCCAAAGTTAGTGGAGGGCGCGATAGGGAATGAGGCACCTCCCATCATTGGTCCCAAATCCCTCTCTCGCTGCACTTTGCTACACTTCGGGCCTCCATCCTAGAGTAAGTCCCATCAACATGAGCCACCTAACGCATAAGCCCCTCTTCGCTTCTCACGGACGCAACCTCCGCGACGTGATCATCAGGTCCTTGCTGCCCCTTGTTTGTCACACCAAGCATGACTCACGTGGGCTTAGAGTGAGCATCGACCATGGAAATTCCCTCGTCCAGCATGACGTTAAACTGTATTCCCTCATCCAGCATGACGTTAAACTATATACCCTCGTCCATAATGACGTTAAACTGTATACCCTCGTCCAACAAGATGTTAAACTGTATACCCTTGTCCAATATGACCTTAAACTATATGACCATGTCCCGCATGACATTAAACTGCACACCCTTTGAACTACGTGGTCTTTGATCCATGTCAAGGCATGGAACGTAGGAAGCCTCCCTGAGGTTCAAGCCCACCGATCATTTATTCACGTCGAGTTCATCCTCGTCCCGCAAGATGTTAAACTGCATCCCAGTCCGATGGAAAACTGTTGTGACTCACCAATTTGAACAATGAGGTCTTTGATCCATGTCAAGGCATGGTAGGTAGGAAGCCCCCTGAGGTTCAATCCCACAACCCATCGGAAAAAGTTCCACATTCACGTCAGTTCTCCGATGAATCCCCCTTTGAATTACGAGGACTTTGATCCATGTCAAGGCATGGTACGTAGGAATCCTCCTTGAGGTTCAAGCCCATCTCCCATCGGACCAAGGTCCCTTCCTCACATCGGTTCACCGATGAAACCCTTTGAACTACAAGGACTTTGATCCGTGTCAAGGCATGGTACGTAGGAAGCCTCCTAGAGGTTCCATCCCACCACCCATTGGTCATCCCGACCTTCTTCGCATCAGTTCACCAACAACCGAGCAACCTAGTGTGTTAGCCCCACACCATCTGGACCGAGGTCCTTGTTCACGTCGGTTCGCCGACACACCATTTGAACTATGAGGTCTTCGATCTATGTCAAGGCATGGTACGTAGGAATCCTTCATGAGGATCAATCCCACAACCATCGAACCAAGGTCAACCTTCACATCGGTTCACCGACATCTTCCCAAACTACATGGACTGTGATTCCCTGCCCCGGGGATACGTAGGAGGTCTCTTCAAGGCTCAATCCTAACTTCACCATCTCCCTTGCGATGGTCCCATGTCATCCCCCCTCCCCTTCAGTCATCCATCCATTATCCACCCTGATTCCCACCCGGACCATCATATCCCGGCGAGATCACGTCATTCTGCTGGATGTTAAACTTGCGACCTACCTCGTGATAAACATGAGATTCCTGAGAAAAACCCCAGATGGCACGCCTTTGGCGTAACCATATCCGCTAGATGTTAAACCTGCGGTGTACCCTATGTTAAATATAGGAAGCTGAGGAAAACCTCAGATAGATGTCTATGGCATATAATTCCCCACACTCGATGTGGGATGCCTCGGGCTTCCACTCCCCCGAGAAGCCCCATGACAAGGGAAAAAAGATAGACACGCCAGTTCCCCAGCATCCAGACACGCTACTGATGCCTCGACATGACTACTCCCCCGACTGAAGGTTGCTGCCCTGACCGGACCCTTTGGAATTTCCTGATAGAAGCAGTGTAATTAACCGGCTTCCATGGAAACATGGCACTGGGAAGAGTTTCACGAACAACGTATTAAATCTATAAGGGAGACCCGGACTAGGTGATGAGATCTGAGGAGGAATCCATAGAAGGATGAACCAACATCCCATCATCCCGATTTCGATCAAGGAGCAGATGTCCCTGAATAAGGAGAAGATGCCGCCCACCTTTGGAAAGCGGGAATGCAGGGCTACAATGCAGCGCGTCCTCCTCCGCAGACGGATGCACGTGCGCCTCGGAAAAAACCGTCAGAAACAGGTTCTTAATAGTATGACATGTCATGTTCCAACTCTATCTCCTCAAATGTGAGCACATGTATTGGTTCAGGCTTGTATTTTCTCAACATAGGTATATGGAACACATCTTGTACCTTTGAGAGATTTTGAGGCATTTCCAAACAATAAGCAATGATTTCAACTCTTTTAGGAATTTTGAAGGTTACAATGTACCTGGAACTTAGTTACCATTTCATACCAAATATGATAACACCCTTTCATGGAAATATCTTCAGGAAAACATAATCTCCCACATATAATTCTTAATCCTTTATCTAGTTATCAACATAACTCTTTTTCCTACATTGTTCTGATTTAATATGAGATTTAATAACATTTACCTTTGTCTTTGTTTCATCAAAAATTTCTAGGCCTATGAGTTTCCTTTCACTAAATTTATCCCAAAAATTTGGAGTATGACATCTCTTACCATAAATGCTTTATATAGTGCCATTTGAATACATAAATAGAATCTATTATTATAAGAAAACTCTACCAAATATAAGTACTGATCCCACATAACTTGAAAGAATAGTGAGTATGAAATCAACGTGTATTCCATTGATTGATTTTTTCTTTCAGACTATCCATTAGTGTGAGGATGGTATTCAATGCTCAAATGAAGCTCATTGTTAAGAAACTTCTGAAGAAATTTCTATAATTTTGATGTAAAGTGGGGATATAGATAAAAAACAATGTATATAGGTACACCATGAAGTATTATACATTTATTAATGTATATATTTATAATTCACTAAAGTGGAAGATATTCTCTTATAGCATGGAAATGAGCATATTTTGTTAAGTGATCAATAATAACCCATATTGTGTTATTCCTTATTATAGTTTCTGGTAGTCCTTTGATAATGTCCCTAGTAATTTCATCCTATTTCCACATAAGAATATAAATAGGATTCATTAATCCTTTAAGATGATTCCTCACAACTTTCAATTATTTAAAAAATAAGAATCTAAATACATAATCAAAAATTTCCTAGTTCATGTTATCCCACAAAAAATATTCCTTCATGTCCCTATAAATATTTTCAATTCCATGGTGTATAGAGAAATATGAGCTATGAGTGTCATCCAACAATTCCCTTTTTATCTCAGGTATAGATGGACCACATAACCCCTTTCTAAGCTTTAGAACACCATATTCACAAACAAAGTCTGCAAATTTTACATCATTCATAGCTTTAATTTTTATCTAGAAGATGTCTTCATCAGATTTAAAATTATTTATCCTCTATAATAAATATGGGTTTTCAATAATTTAGAAAATGATTTATGTATCCCATTTCATAGAAATTACCATATCAATATTTACTAGATCCTTGAACATAGGATCCTTCTCAATCCCCATCTGTGTTAGAACTATATGATCTTATATACCCAATGCATTATATACTGTATTTTCTTTTACTAGGTGGTAGTTAATTGAGAAATCATAATCCTTGAGTAGCTCAAGCAATCTCATTTGCCTCCTATGGAGTTATTTCTCCGAGAAGATTTATTTCAAGTTTTATGATCTGTGTATATATCAAATCTTTCACCATAGACATAATGTCTTCATATTTTCAGAGTGAATATTATAGTTACGAACTCAAGATCACAGGTTGGATAGTTATGTTCATGAGTCTTAAATTTATTTTATGAATATGAAATAACATTACCATTTTTCATTAAGATACAACCAAGAACCTTCTTTTATGAATCAATGTATACTAAAAACCCATCAATACCAGATGCTTGAGTCAAAATTAGAGCATTGACTATTTTTTTTATTTAGTTTATAAAATAATTATTCACATTCCTTTGTCCATAAAAACATAACCCCTTAACCTGTATCCTTGGTGAATGGGTTATACAATTAGGAAAATTATGAATGAATAAATGATAGTAACCTTCAAAACAGAAAAACTATATAACTCAGTTATTTTTATTGGTGTAGGGAATTCCTTGACTACCTTTGTCTTTTTAGGATCAACTGGTATCCCATCCTATCCGTGGAGAAAATATTTCCATAAAAAGTAACTTATTGAATCCATAAATCTCATTTTATAAATTTCACATATAACTCTTTCCTTATAATATTCTTAAGAATGATCCTAAAGTGATTCTTATGGGCCTCATAGATCATAGAGTACACTATAATATCATCAATGAATACCAAAAAAAATCATCAAGATATTCCTTGAATACTCTATTCATTAGGTCCCTAAAAATAGAGGGTGTATTAGTAAATCCAAATGGAATTACTAAAAACTCATAATATCCATACGACATCCAAATATATTTCATCATAATGTCATCCTCCTTAACACACAATTGGTGATACTCAGAGTGAAGATAAATCTACGAAAATTATTGGGCTCCAAGAAGTTGATCAAATAAGTCATAAATGCAAGGAAGAGTATGCATGGTTTTTATTTTAATGGAATTTATTTACCTATAATCAACGCATAACCTCATTGATCAAAATTACTTCTTAATAAAGAGGAAATGGGATCCCCATAGAGAACCACTAGGGTGGATAAATCCCTTATTACCCAAATCCTCTAGTTGTTTCTTCGACTACACTAATTCAACTGTGGCCATTCTATAGGGAGTCATTGATGTTAGCCTTGTATTATGAATTAAATCAATGGAAAATCCAACTTCACACTTTGGTGGATGTCTAGGTAATTCATTAGGAAATACGTCAATGTTTTCCCGCACAATAGGTATGTCTTCAATTTGGAGATTACATTGTTCTTCACTAGAGGTTGTTTTCTCTTATTCTATAATAATTTCATTTAGTAGAGCTAATGGGGGTGGATATAGATAATAATTAGGCATGGAAACTTCTACTCTATATATGATGAATTCAATACTTTTATCATAAATTGTAACTTCCTTTATATTATAATAAAATGTGGCATCATATTTTGAGAGCCAATCCATTCTAAAGATTATGTAACATTAATCCATAGGTATGATGATAAGGAAAACACATAAAGAACATTTATGTTTCATAATTGGGACTTCCTGACATATATTTGTTTCAATGATAATTCCTTTAGGACTTTGGACTATAATATCTCTTATTAAATCAAAAGGTAAATGTCTAATTTTCGTGGAAAATTGGGTAGATATAAAAGAGTGTGACAATCCAGAATCAAATATGGCATTGGTTAATGTTGAAGATAGGATTAATATACCTTCCACAACATTATTTGGTACTTCTGTCTGCATTTTTGTAATCAAAAAAGCTTATCCATTTCCCCTTGGCTTGTTCTGTGGTAGATTTCCTTGATGCCAAGGTAATTCATTTGCATAGTGTCTAATTTCCTTATAATTATAACACTACAAATAATTGATCAGTTTTTTTCACTTTATATTAATGAGCCTAGTGAACCTGATCTATATATATATATAGAAAACTACCAGTCCCTTCAAACATTTCCCAAGGTGATTTTCCCACAGTATTAAAAATATGGGAATCTATCAAACTTATTATTATTATTCTTTTTATTCCCATTAAAATGGTGATCAGATGACATCTTTTTGTCTTGGTTTCCTTTGAATATATTGATTCTAGAAAATTAATTCAATGTCTAAATGGAACATAAATCTATTTCATAATATGATAAAATATTCTTAGAAACCAATGCACTTAGTAGATTTGGTTTAAGACCTTAAAATAAGTTATCAATCACGCACTTTGGGGTTCATATATAATTCAAAGCATACATAGATAACCTTGTAAATGTATCTTGATAATCTGAAACACTATCTTCTCCCTTTTAATTTATGATAAGGAAATTTCTCTTCATCACAGTTTTTTGATCATGAGGAAAGTACTTATCAAATAATGTTTCCTTTAAAGTTATACATTCCATGAGTTCAATTTCTTCTTCATCCTGAGTGTTTTTGTACAAGAGTCCACCACTAATAAGAATCACCTTAGAGATAATAGACTAACCATTTAACCTTTTACTTTTTGTTGTATACTAAGGTCATAGATAGATTCTCCAGGGACTAAATATAGTGTTCAACCAAAATTGGATTAGTAGTACCACTAAATGATGGTGGATTCTATCACATAATGTGATCCAACATAGGATATTCCCTCTATGGAAAACATTTCTTCATTTGTTAAGGTTATTTATCATAACCTAATTATGTTTCCCTAGTATATCCATAATTTTATCTATTCTAATACCAGCCATATTGGTTTCCTTTGGAGGTAAATCCTTAAATTTTCTATGAGTATTGATACCATTTTTCCTTCCAAGTTCCATTTATAATCAATGTAATGCACTATATTAGCTTATAATATATAATTACTAATACAATGTTTCCTATAACATAAATTTATGCATCATAAATCGTAGAATCAAAAACATTGGTTACTTTGAGGTATTTTTACTTTTAAATCATTCATAATGGTAGGTAAATAAAATGTGAACTTTCCTAAGAATATCCCCAAAGAGTGTCAAAACAAGTGCATAATAAGAACCATTTTCATGTACCAGGTTACCCCATGTTTGGCCTAGAACACCTGGTCAGAGTTATTGCACCTAGGTACATATGTGCTAGATCCATTTCCACTTGTAGTATCCAGATAGAGATGTATTTCCAGGAATAACCACATAATATATACCTTAACAAAATTATAGTATGTTATTATATACTCATCCTGAAATTGTATATTAGTGTTATGTTCCCTAATATAAACTTTCTAAATCTAGTTTAAATGGTTGTTACTAAACTTCATTTGATACAAACTATAACGTCTCAACCCCAAAAACTCAAAGACAGTAGATTATTTAATTACATTGGAATTATTACTAGTAATCAAATCCAAAAGGACCAATAAATTTAGTAGTATTGGAAATATAGAATACATAAATGATACCCATAATATATTTGGATAACAAAATAAAACATTTTATATAATTAACTGAAATAAACTACATCCGTGAAAGTTTATTTAAAGTTCTCTTCTTAATAACCTGAGGAAATAAACATAATAAGGGTGAGCTCAAATGCTCTATAAGGGTCTATAAAATTGATTAAATAATGAATAAATCAATATATAAAGGTAAATAATGGAATAAAATTTCCATTTACACAACTAGATAATGCATAATTAATATAGGGTTGGTAAGAAACTAAAACACATGACATAAATCAATAAACTGAGAATGAATAATATCTATAGATATGGTGATGAAAAATCTAATGGATAAATAATTACTGAATCTAAATGAGGTTAATTATTAGTAATTAGTCTTCATGTCTAAGGCACATGAAAACCTATACCGTTATGACCTTTCACTAGATAGTCTAAAACCACAGATAGAAACCTGTTTAATTTGGCCATCTTATTCATCTCATGAGAACCCATCAATGCATCAAGGGATGATATAAAGTTTGCACCCAACCATTATTTTCGAATAAAAATCATTCCTCATATTGAATAATCTACATAAATAAAATTCCTTATCAAATAATCATATTTAATGAGAAATTCAGATTCATCAATAATTCCCTAGTTTCTCACATAACTGAAAAAGTAAACACTGTATGTAAAATGATATACAGTTTAGGATATAATAGTATATATTATATGAAAATACAGATATTAAAGAAACCTTAAAATGAAAACTACATATAATAATGTTATTGTTTCAAGATAAAGTTAACAATAAAAAAATTAAGTTAGTTTTCAAATATAACCATTTAGAAAATTCGTGAGGAGAATAATGTTTAAACATTCCAAAGTGTCATATACCACTTTGAAAAATTTAAATAATAATCCCCAAGATGATATGAAATTAAATGAAACATATAATATCATGTGAATAATTATTTTCATGATATTATGAGTCAAAGGGTAGTACATACATCGTATAAAATAAACTAGGTGCATAACTACAAATAAGACTCAATGAGCTGTAAATTGAGATGAAATCCCTTACCTCAACCTACATTTTTATTGTGTGATTTTTATCATCATATAAATTGTTTTAAAATATGTTACTAACTTATAATAGAACCATGAAAATTATTATAATATCATATACTAACTTTTTATTACTAGTTTTTTATCACTATTTCATTATTTTAACTATTTCATGTGTAGATTTCCTAGTTTTATAAAGTATATTTTTCACTTGTCAATTGTTTTTCCTATTAATTAGATCATGGTTTAATCATATCCAAAATATAAACCATGAATTATTATCATATATATTCATTATATATGTATTTATCATACTCTATAATTTTTGGAGATAATAAATGAAATGCAGCGTTTATGGAGACGGTAAGCCATACATACGCATGAACACTACTTTCATTTCATTTTCATAATAAAAGAAAGATAATTAATTTATATATATGTATATTATAATTAAATTATCATATATATATATATCATATATTATATATAGGTTTATTTAAACCATCCTTTATACATTCCATGTATCGTGTGAATAAATCACATCACTCCAGGGGGCGGTAGTCCATACTTCCACAAATAATGTTATCCTTTTTTAAAAAAATGGAGTGTATAAATATTTGTGTTGTAATAGAATTAAATATTCTTAAATACATAATAAATATAATAAATATAATATATAAATATAGTGTACATCAAAATTTCTACCATGAGGGGTGGTACAGTAAAAAATGAACAATCATCGTTTCATGAGACAGTAGTTTTCCATACACGTAAACAATATGTTCGTTACCCATTAGGTGAATTTGTGTATTAGTGTTGGTATAAAACTTATCATAAAAAAATCATATTATATTTATTATACAATATTTTCTATATAAAACTGGAATAATAAGATTTGATGGAGCGGGGAATGGAAATAAATTAAAGAGCTTTTGGAAAGATGTTACCTCTTAATCAGGTAACTCCTTTTGGTTTTCAAAAAAAGGAATCCTTGGATTGATTTCTTACCAAAGGGAGGATTCAAGGAGTAATGGAGGAATTTTGGGGAGTTAATTGGGAATAACATTTCCAAACCTAAGTGGATTTAGAGTTTTGAGGAAGTGGGAGAAATGTAGGCCCTTTATAATGAAGGAGTGGCAATCTCATAATATTTTAGAGGAAAGGAACCGCACCCATGTTTTTTTATTTAAAGTGGGTTAATAATAATTAAAATTTGATAAAAGTGACTATAGTTTATAAATATGTACATAAAATTTCTTTTGGATAAGTTTTAAGGTCATATTAGTCTTTAATTATACGGTTTAGTCGCTTGTTATGCTTAATTTCACCTTAATCTTTATAATTAATTTTAATTACTTCCGCTAATTTTTTTTTGTAAAAAACTAAGTTGAAATTATTATATATTATATTTTTTACTAATTCCTAAAATAGAATAAATTTTTCCAAATTCTAATCACAAATTGGTAGAAATTAATTTGAATTTAATCCCGCTGATAGGACGACAATGCGGGTTTTTAAATTAAAAACATCAAATATTTTGCTATGTTTTATAGTATATTTTAATGTGAAATTGATTATAATTACTTTAATTGGATTAATTTATAAAAATATAATCTAATTAAACTTTAAAACCAATTTAAAACATAATTTATCCTTAAAAATATATGAGATGAAAAAGAATTTTTGAACTAAAATTGGGTATTTTTCACTATTAATTAAAAAATGAATATTTACAGAAAATACCAAAAATTCAACCGAATATAATTGTTATTTTTCACTTAAAAATATGATGTTTATTTTGACTTGTTAATTTGATAATGGGTCAAATATTGGATTTAAAATAGGTTCACCATTAAAAGGTGGTAAAAGTGCCATTTTAAAAATATAGTATTTTATGTGCAAAAATAGTTTTGTTTTTATCATGTGACTGTAAAATATATTGAATGAATGTGAAAACAATTTAGTGGATATATAATATATAAATTTATTACAAAAAATATCTAAAAGTGTTATAATTTAATTGACTATAAAAAATGTGATTAGGTAGTGTTTTGTTTAAATCGGGTGTTATGTGTATTTCAAAGCTATCAGCAAGATATAAAGGAAAATATGGTAAAGTATTGGGGTGTTAAATTTATAGTTCCACACAACATGCTTTCTTTTACACCCATGATTCATATCAACAAATCTAAATATTAAAGAAAAAAACAAATATTTTATCAATAGATCTTATAATGAAGATAAATTAGGGTAATGTTTTTACTAGGGTTCAATAAATATACCCGAGGAAGTATGAATAGTGGTTGCTTCTAGATCCCTAGGATATGATGGAACATTAACTTGTAAAAATGGAGTGTGTCCTAATGTATACTTTGGAGGATCATAATGTGTTGGTGCAGAGGTCTTAGAAGTAGGAATATAAAAGCTCGAGGAGAATGAAGTAGAGGAAAAATAATATGGCCAAGATGTATGTGGAAATAAATAATATGGATGAGGAGTAAAAACCATCATTTGATAAGGGAAAGATAAGAAAGGTGGATTAGATGAAAATGGTGTTGAAAATATGGGTGACCTAAATATCTTGGGTGTCTCTAATGACACTATTAGATAAGAAGGTGTGGTATATGGTATGTCAGGGGGAGGGAAGGGATATGATCAGGTATGTCAAGTGTAGCATATAGATCTAGTACCACCCCACTCATATCATTATATTGAGCACTAGAAACACTTGTATGGTAAAAGAATATCTATCAACTAGTTGGTGGATCCTGATTAAAAGTTAAAAACAAAAATTAATCGCATGACATTATATGATTTTGATATATAGATCTGAAATAAAACACATAAAACATGCAACAAAGCGGGGATTCACTTCTCTCCCATTTAGTAATTATTAAATTTCATCCTTTTTCTTGATATCTACTTAATTTTTTTCATTTCATTAATTTGAAAATAAATATAGAATTAACTAGAAATCCATAACTAATGTGTAATAAAAACAATAAGGAATATGAGACATGACTTAATTAAGGAGTACCAATTGTCAAACCAAATACATGATACATTGTAATAACACAATTCTACTTTTATTTAGTAGGAATAATATAAAAACATAAGACATGTGATATAAAAATTAATAAATTTAAATTAGCATGTTTATCATGGGTATGATATAGTTTTTTTCTATTTTTAATTCTATCCAATTCAATTTTGGTTATGTCATTTGGTTTATTATGGTCAGTTGAGTAGGTCAGTTGCCTATTTTTATTTTCCTTAGGTTATTTGGTTCATTTTTTGAATTGATTTGGTCATTTTTCATTTTTATTTATCTTAGGTCATCTGGTTCATATTTTGGGTTAGTCCATTTTTCCATTTATTGGTTTGGTCATTATTTTAATTAGTTTTTATTTTCATATTAATTAGTTTAATATGCACAATTCAAATCATCCTATTTTTTTTCAAATTTAATTGTTTCAGTTTATTTTGGCTTGTTAGGTTTGAATACGGTTCAATTAAATATTCGAAAACACAGCTCAAAGAAAACTACAACCATTAAATATTGAAAATGCACTTACAGGTCAATTTGGATACAAAATATTCACCATAAATGTTAAATAAATATAAATAGTACCAAACTTAACAACCAATATCGATCTAAACCAAAGGAATTGAGAACATAGATAGATTATTCTCTGTATTTCCCACCACAACTTCTGGTTGACAATCAACTCTGACAATTTAACTATTTCAGTCATCATAAGAAATAAATTGATCAGGGCTATTGGGAGAAAGGATGGTTTCAATTCCGTAATCACTATAATCAAAAATTTGTCTTGATATTACTTCAATAATGATACCAAATTCAGGTCTAATATGTTATTTCACATAAAAAACTTTTTTTCCATTGATTCCAATATATATGGTTCATCAGTATAAAGAGTGTGAGTCATGTCAACAAATAAAAATTTATAGTCATAAATAAATGTTCCACGTCTCATCATCAAATCAAACCACTTTCATTTAATCATATTGACTCAACCATGAGAGTTATAATCCAATATTAGTATTTTCTCAATTACTGCATAATAATATACATTTTCAAATTAAATTCTACAATTTAATTCACTATTATAACCATATATTGTGGTAGTTACCATAACACCATTATGTTGCATTCTCATGTCCATTTCATATTTAGTGTTAATAAATATGTACCCATTGATCATAATTGATTTTCATTCACAAACCATGGAATTAGGACTAAAAACCAAATATCTTATTTCCTCAAAGATAGATTCACCAAGAAAACTAAATACCTGAAATATAAATTAGTATAAAAATTTATTAATTATTTATATTATTAATTTATTACAGTAATATATTTACCTTTAATTTAAACAAAGAATAAAAAACATTGATATGAAAAGTATATTTCCTTAAAAAAGATAAAGAATGATGATTTTTATTTATCATTTGTTTATGTTCCCTACTAAAAAATAGAAATAGTTATACAAATATGTAAACACACATCATTTGAGATAATATATGCATGTTCAATTTACTTACTTGTTGTAGCCATTAAACAAATCATATTTAAAGAAAACTATGAGATGTTCCATCTCCTGTCTTCAAGGCTTAATGTGGTCAATATATGTGATCTTGGAATTCCACCTATTTGTTTAATTGATGGGAAACTGGGTTCAATATTCTCATTATTTTGTTCTTTATTTCTCATTATTCTCTTTTATCTCATAGTCATATCAGACAAATACATTGAATAGAAATCCATACATTCTTGATCCAAGTAACCTTTCATAATAGAACCTTTGGGATGATTCCTATTCTGCACATAAGACTTAAATTTGAACCTATTTATTTCAGTTAGATACATCTAATGAAATGAAAAAGGACATATGAGAAGGATTTCTATTGAAATATGGTCAGTTAGATGAAACATGCATGTGAAAATTTGAGGAAATATTTTATCTAACTCTCAAAAACTTAATGGTTCCTCTGCCAAATTGTTTTTTCAAGAAATACATGGAAATATTCTTTGTGAAATGATCTATAAAAAATGAAAAAACCAAGTAACTGAAACCCTTACATTATTGGAAAAAATATGAAGGATTTCTATTATAATCAATCCATACATAAGGATGTGATAATCATAAGTATTAAAATATTTCAGGTTCAACTCTCTTTTGTTTATATATTCTGACATGTTTCTTTAATATCCATCAAGAAAATTTATAGTCACTAGTAATACTAGAAATTGATATTTTTCTATAGGTTTCATCACATAAGAATCACATGGAACTTTACATTTATTTTCACAGATTCACACATGATGCAATTCTAGTCTGATGGCCCAATCCACCATGTCATGCCATGATCATAAATCATCTATTTTATTTCCCTTTTAAATTTAGAAGAATTGAAAGAAAATTTTTACATATAATATTTTCAATGTGCATTACGTCTAAAAAATGATGTAACAAATTGGTTGACCAATAAATAAACTCAAAGAAGATACTTCTCTTATTCTAATTGTATCTGGTTTCAGTGGAAACATTATTTCTCTTTCTAGATTTTATCTGGACCTTCTCAAATGAAAAATTGAAATCTTTCAATTCATTAAGAACATTATTTCCATACATACATTGAGGTGGATTGTAAGTCTCCATGTTATTTTCAAATCTTCAAAAATTATTCCTAAATAGATGGTCTATTATAAATAATCATTGATGTCCCATAAAATTAGAAATACAAAGTTATTTAATTATTCTAGATTTTGTATTCTTCATAAAAATAGGACATCATAGTTTTCACTTTATACTCTATTTAGGAATCATTGTGTAATCAAGAAAATCATTGATTATACCCATAATCACAACATGAATATAGATTATGTATTTCGAACATGAATCATACCTATGAACACCCACATTCCAATTATATTTCAACATTTTATTAAAGGTTTCATGTATACATCTATGATATTTCTTGGATCAGAAGGTCCAGAAATGATTATATTCATTAAAGTGAAAGTTTTTTCATACATATCTACAGAGGAAGGTTATAAATGTGTATAAAACCATCCATGTGCTTTGTGAAGTAAGAATATTCCCAAATAGATTAAAACCATCACATTAAAGACCCAACATCACATTATTCACGTCAACGACAAAATCAGGATATTGTCCTTGTAATCTCTACCATGAAAATCCTTTTATAGGGTGAACCAACTCATCATTATTCTTATTTCTCTCAGTATCATGCCACCAAATGTTTATTGATATTTCATTAGACATGAAATGATTCTAGTGTTTGAGGAATAATGGAAAGTGCTAGATTAATTTTTTTGGAACACGTGATGGTGTTTCAAAAGCTTTTTTCCTTCCAGCGAGATGAACCACATTTCATATAGTAATTTCCTTTAACAGTTTCCTCTAAGAATAAGCTACAATCTTTTAGAAAAGCATGTATTTTTTTCTTTATAATCCATGTTCCTTAACTAAATTCCATTCCATATAATGATTTAAGGTAATATCTATATTATCTAGAAGTATGTCCTTCAAAAAGGTAAGAATGTAAAAAATAGAAGTATTAGAAATCCCATACTTGGTTTTCCCATGAAATAGTCAAATTAAAAATTATAGCCTTTTCATTTTACCAAATTGCCGATATACTAAAGTCCTGGAAGCATAATTCATTTTTTCACCTTATTAAAATCATTATTTTAATTATATGCAACATGTTTGCTAATATTTTAGTTTTCTTTTGTTGGAATCCTTTCCCTCTCATGATGAAGAATAAATAGAAACTAGTCATCCAATAAATTCTCCAATCTAGTCCTCTCATTTGGATCATGAAAATTTGAGATTAAATTTTATTCCCATTATGGTACAACATGAAGTTGTTTGTTTTAAAACCATATTAGGTTATATCGTATCTAACTTATTCCCAACAAAACTAAGGTCTTCCAACACAATTATAAATGGGAAATGTATGTTACCACTATTTGAATCATTGTTAAATATAAAATCTAAAAAGTTCACCTACTTTTTTTTAAAATCACATGAGATCCATTTAGATTCATATATACAACTTCTATCAATTAGATAAAAAAATTTATATGCCATGTCATAAAATCTATCAAGTAAGACTGAATTTTAATACAAATGTTAAAGAAAATGAAAATTTTTCACTTTATATGAAACAATAACAGACACACTAGTCTACCTAAGAATCATAATTTTAAAGACAAAAAAATACTATATATATATATATAAAATATTATAAATATATTTTCATGATATTGAATTCAATTATATCGATGAGTAATAACGTGCTAAATCCATATAGGTTCAAGGATTTAATTATGATAATGTATCTTATTGAATATAAATACCTAAGGGTGTTATTTGAATGAAATGTGATTTCGTGAATAACTTGATGAGGCATAAAGTATCTTTAGAGTGGTTTATTAGTGACTCTCCCCTTTAATTTTGTCCTATTATAGTTCATTTGATTCGGTTATGTTTTGTTTTTTTAATTTAATTTAATTAGGTTCATTTAAATTTGTTTTTAGTCAGGTTTGATTAGGACAATTTTTATTTATTTAGTTTAGTTTGATTCAGTTGGATTTGTTTATATTTAGATCATGATCATATGTTTTGGTTTGATTTCATTTTTTTTAAGTTGGGTTAGTTTTATTTAATGTGGGTTAGTTTAGTTAAAAACAACACTATTTAATTTGGTTCAAATAAATTATATTTTTTCAGTTTTGTTTAGGTTGGGTAAGGATAATTAAATACAATTATTCAATTTTGTTTTATATTCACTATTTGATTCAGATCAGCTTTGGTTAGTTTTTTGTTTATTATTATTTTAGTTCTAGTCGATTTATTTTGGTTCGGGTTGGTTTTTTTATTAGGTTTGGTTCAGTGTATGTCTATTAGGTCTTTATTTAATATTGTTCAAGTCAATCTATTTTTTAACATTAATATATTATTTATTTTAGTTAGGTTCCATTTAGTTCAGTTATTTTTACTTCAGTTTAGTTTGATATAGTTTAGTGTACTTCTGGTCCACTCAAGTCTACTTGGGTCATATCAAGTCAATTAAATTCAATCCCATTAGTTTGGATGAGTTGGTTTGGTTATGATATAGAAAAGATTTTTTATTTCTGTAAGGATTCAGTGTGTAAAGGGTTTATTAGTTTGGTTCATTTATTTTCAAGCCCAATTTGGTTAGTTTGGTGAAATTTAGTTTCCTTAGGGTCTGATCAACCACCTCATCCCTCTTCTATAAAAGTGGGGAGTTATAGCTTCTTACCATGTTACCAAGTTCTCATTTATATTTTTGGTCTTGAGTGTTAGTTATTTTTTATTAGACCATATTTGTTTTTTTTGTATTTTAATTGAACATTATAGTGATTACATATACTATGATTGATTCAAATTTTCAAGACGATGATTAATATCACTATAATAACATACATGCAGTAGTTTCCTCATTTAAAAAATTATATTTGTTATCATTATTCATTATGTTCCATTTCACATAGTATTTATTCATCTTAATACATATAACATATGTTTTTAATTCCATATCTCACTACTTCCATGTACTTAAAAATATTTTATATAAATAATTAATAGTGATAATAGAAAAGAAGATATTTTTAGTGTCTTTATTTTGAGACCAACTCTAGGAAATCATGTATTATTAGAGGTTGTGATTTTACCCACCCCTTTTTACTTAAGTGAATGAATGGGAGGATGTCCAGTATTAGATTTCAATATGTTCTGGACTCACCTTTACAATTTTTATCATACTTTCATGTAGCCATAGTGTAGTTTAAGGGTGATGATAATCATTCCTTTGCGTTTGGTGTAGTGCTAACTTATAAAGAAAATCACATTTTTTCACATGATGGATGGATTTTTATGCCACCTTAATTAATATAATCATTATAGATAAACCATTATTATATAAAATATATGCATTAAAAATGAACTATGAATTCCAAAAATAAAACAAATCAAATATTTATTGAATTCCCATACTACGATGAAGAAAACAAGAAAAATAAAGAATGAACAACCAAAAAAATAAACAAATCATCCTTCAATAAATGTTTGTAAAACCATTGTTTCAATACCCACAAACAGATTTAAACATATAAAAAATAGGTTTCTATTAGATTTATATAAAAGTAGAGAGTAACTGAATTAAAAAAAGTATCAAACATAATCAAATTTATTTTGAAATTCAATAAAAAATATATTTTAAACTTACCTTGGTTCAAGGAATCTATAATATGACCCAAAAAATCTTACTTATTATTTCAGAACTAGAAACTAAATACAAATGATGGTTGATAGAAGAAATAAAGTATTTGGAACTTACCTGTTTGATATTCAAGAAGATTCAAATGATAAAATTAAGGGATACAAGGTTGATGTAGATGGGGACCAAAATTTAATTCCATAGAAAATTATTCTTGAAAGGAAAATGACTAATTTTATGTTGGAGAAAAACTGAATGAAAATAGATTCCAAGGATGGATGCCACCCCTATAAAAGATTAATCACTATGCATGGGAAGAATAACACTTAGTGTAGAATCTGGATCGAACTAGGAAATTAGAAGGGATGATACTTGATGGCATTTTGGGAAATATATGCCATTGATTTTTAAAACCACTGGTGTAGAGAATTTATACCAAAATATAAGAAAACTATTTGTAAACCTTTATCTGATGCACCCTATGATAATATTTATTCATAACCATTGGTATATCCATAAGATATACCAATGGTTTTGTGAAACCACTGGTATAGTCATTAGAAAATGGCCATATACGAATGGTTATCACAAACCATTAGTATAGAATGAATTATACCAATGGTTTTAAAAAACCGTGGGTATAGGATCGTTGGTATAACCTACTTTTCAACTAGTTTAATTTTTACTATTTTTTCTATTAATTATGAAAAAATTATTTAACCTTATTATATATTTTTTATTATGATAATTCAAAAAATATAATCCATTTTACCAAATTTAATTTATAGAATTTATATAATTTAATTCAGAATTAAACCAATAGACATGATGGAAAAGTGGTTTTATAAAGAAATTTTTTCTATATGTATATAAAGTTTTAATATCTAAATTCAACATTAAATTAATTATAATGATCTAAATTGGGTTAATTATAATATAATTGAACTATTTTTTACTTTTAAATCATTTTAAAAATATATGTATCTCTATAAATACTTTAAATGAAAAATAACTTTTTAATAAATATTAGTATTTTTTACTATTCATTGAAAAATTAATCTTTCCAAAAAATTATCAAAAATTAAACCAAATATAATTTTTACATATTTATTCAAAAAATGAAATTAAATTTTTAAAATTAATTTTTTTAATGTGAAAAAACATAATTTTTTTATTTTTTACAAAAATCAATGAAAATTATTTTTTTTAAAAGAAATGAATTTTTGAAGTATATGAAGAATTAACCAAAAATTAAGTAGTTATTTATCAATATATTTTCCTTATCTAAAAGAAAATATACTTAATTTTCCAAATATGGTTTTTCTTATGTATACCACTAGATTTAATGGATAGGTTATAACAGTCATGTTTAAATAGTCATAGAAATAGTATATTATATTTTTTTTAAACTCAGTGTTGTGTGTAATGAAATCTATCAAAGAGAAATTAAATTTATTTCAAAAAAATATTTCCTAAAATCTCATTTTTTACAAGTCCCCAATGAACTTTTATAAGAGGAGTTTTATTTATATTTGATAATTTTCTATCTTTATCTTATTTTTACAATCCTTGATTATATGATTTTAAATTCAAATATTTATATTTTTCCTACCTCACTTATTTGTTTTTTCTAGATATATATTTTAGAATAAGTGTGGAAAAAAATGAAAGTATGTGTTCCCATTTAATTTTTACTTCTTATTAATTTCATGTGAGACATATTACATAGGATTAACATTAATAATTTATTTTGATATCATATTCATGTTTAATATTTAAATTAGATGGAAATGTATGAAATAATATGTTATAAAAATGGGTTGGAAAGTAAAATCAAAACTTTGGCATGCTGATGAATTTTTACAATGAAGAAATTTTAATTTTAAAATATAATGTATAATCAAGATGTTAATTTATCAATATATTATTTAAATTCAAACAACGCAATTTTTTTAAATTGAATTCTGATTTGGGAATGTTTTCATACAAAAAGGGTATAAAAAATTAATTAATACATGAATAAATGTTTGAATCTACCTAGTTAATTGTTATTCACATTGCTTATATGACTTCATTATTTCATATAGTCTCTAGGGGTGCATGTTGTTGGAATTTATTTGATTTTAATTAACTAAACTCATGCTTGGAATATAAAACTATTATAGAGTCAGTTGTAAAATATTTATCCGATGCCCTATTTGTTACACATAACCTCAGGTGGTTCTTGATAATTTAAAATGATTATTTCTAAGCCTGATAAACTCATGATTGAATATGTTCATTGTAAAAAATTAGTTGTTAATTTTCAAGGAGTGCATTGTGTGTATACCCAATCATATAAGAGAATGGAGTGTGAGAATGTTAATGTATCATATATATAATTGAATTCCAAATATTAATTAAATATTTAAGGTTAAAATTTAAAATGGAGTAATTTGTATTAAGTTTTGTTGACTTTATTTGAGGAGTGAATATAATAATAAAATTTTCCTTTTTATTATTAATAATTATTAAAACCAATTTTTTTTAGTGTTAAGCTGAATATGAATATTAATTATGAGATGGAGTGAAATAAATTATGATAATGACATAGATTATTCTTGAATAAAAAAATGATATATGTGTGGCTGTATTCATTAGTGAAGATATATATTATGTATTCAATAATTTTTGGATGATATTATTTGATTCCATTCTAAAATATTTTGTTATTATTTAGATATATCTTTTTTATATCTAAACTAACATTGTTTACACATAATTTTTTTATACATAATTTGAGTCATCATAGTTCACAATTATTTTATTATTATTAAAATTCATTTTTCAAACTCGAATACATTGAATTTTTATTTGAATAATATATACCAACATTTAAATTGTATTTTAGATAATTCTTTTGGAAATCAGTGCCTATATATAGATTAACCAATATGATATATCTATATCACCATATGTATATAGTGATATGTTTTTATAGAGAAGATAAAATTACATTGAAATCTAAAAATATCCTTTTACTGGTTATCATTAACCTAAAATGATGGTAATATGTGAACAAAATGAAAAATAACAACCTATGATATTTTATCATTGAAGTGTATAAATCCTTTATAGACTACAACACAAATATATCATTATCTAAGACACCATTACCCAGAATGATATCCCCTTATCGACAAATATAAAAACATTTGAGTTAGATACCAACAAATTTCTTGATATAATGTGCTAATATCATATTCTTTAAGGAAATTATATTTGAAAATTTGGTTAATTATATTAACAACTGAGATGAACATGTAAATCATTCCATTACATGATCTATCATCAGATCCATGGGTATTGTAAAATTCAAGAGAAGGACCAAAATGATTGAATCAATGACATGGAGGCCATATCACTTCCACATAGTTTACATAAGCAAGATATATTATTCACTATACATTCAATTAATAAATTGATTAACAGGAAATAAATGGATCTCTATACAACATTATATCTTGTAGAGGAACATGGGGGAGAGTATAAAGCTGTCAGATTAATCTAAAAAGAATTTTACATAGATAGATCCAAGGATCATGATATATATATATATATACTGAGAATAAAGAATAAGATATTGGAATAATAATCTAGATGAAGTATAAGAAGATGGAAGTTGAAAAAAATGAGTTTACTCAAGAAATGAACAATATCAAACATGATGAATATGAGGGTGTAGTTAGGCTAAGGAGGAGACTTCCAGAGGAAGATCCGATCTTGGAGGATAACACACATGATTAGGATAAAGATTTATGGATTTCATGGAAGTAAATCCAATGATTTTATACGATTATCATACTATTATATTTTAATTTGGTATAGCTTGAGCTTATATTAATTTTTAATTATTTATTTTTTAAGTGATTTTCAATTTTTTATTTTTCTTTATTTATTTTTGAATATATTAATGACTATACATATAGATAAAGGGAGATACATCTAGGATCCTTATGAAGAAAAAAAAATTTAAATAAGGGTTTTTCACAAGAGAATTAGAAACTGCTAATTGATTAAGGATAACATAGCTTTGAAAAAATATAATTATAAGGACTGGGTAACCCAAATATAAAATATTTAACTATTGTGGTAGTGTTAAGAACTCAATACTATCAAACATAGGACTTCATGATTCTAATAAAAGTTTTTCAAAAAAAAACTAAACGAGAGATATTTATTAATTAGAATGAACTTTAGATGAATTGATTTAAAATTATTAAGGGATATAGTGTTTTCTTATCATATACACTACCATGAATAATTAAAGGAACTATGCTTGTAAGATGGATTAATTATCCTACAAATTATTATCCATTGTAAGTGAAGTGATAACTTAACCTGTTAAAGATTACAATAGGTTAATCTCACTGAATTAAAATATATATCACATATTTTCACTCCCCATTTATTATTTTGTTATAAAATTCAACCAAAAAAACTTCTAATTCATACCTATCCCTCTAGGGTAATTTCTCAGTTCTCAAATTCTAAGGTGAAAAAATTAAAAATTTCTTCTTGTAAGGAAATAATCACATAATAATATGATATTTTATCTCTAAAACATCTTAGGGAGCTCAAAATACCATTCAATTTATTTTCTAAAATTTTCATTATGTCTTATTTAATAAAATATATATAGTGGTTTACTCTCATGTAAAATCCCATGAATAATTAAAAGAACTATGTTTATAGGATGGATTAATTACCCTAGAGATTATTATCCATTATAAGTGAAGTGAGAACATAATTAGTTGAAGATTAATTTAGTTTAATCTCACTAAATTCGAATACATCTCACATATTTTCCTCTAAATTTATTATTTTGTTATAAAACTCAACCCAAAAAAACGTCTGATCCAAACCTATCCCTCTGTGGTAATATGACAGTTCTCAAATGTTAAAGTTCTAAATGATCATTTTTATCTTTTAAGGAAATAATCACATAATAATATTATATAGTCTCTCCAAAAAATCTTAGGGAGCTTAAAATATCATTCAATTTATTATCTAAATTTTCAATTGTGTCTTATTTAAGAATTTTTTTATTAAATTATTCTTGTGAGATTCAATGTTTTTCTTCTTTTACTCCAAAATTACCTTTATATATATTCATTATATTTTCCAAAATACCTTTAACTATCTTTATCATACTAAATTTGTTGAATTAATTATTTGAAATCATGGTTATGATACCATTCATTATGTCACAAACCATCCCAATCAAGCTCATATCTGGGTACTCGATACAAACTAAGACATGGTCCAAAGATCCTTATTAATTAGAAAAATCTATCAACTAGTGCATGTGATTCATAATGGTAATCATTAAGAATGATTTTTTCTAATTAAATGACAAATGAGAAGTATAATTCCACTCATAAGTCTTTCATGACCACTATATAAGTCAGAGATCCACACATATATAATGAATAGTTTATAATTTTAAGTGAGAGAAGAAGAAGAAAAAGAGAGTAAACATAAATCATAAACCATAAATAAAACTCAATAAGTACAAACCAAAGTATCTCAATATAACCAAAGTCATATTTTAATACAAATACCAACCTAAAAAATGAGAGACCAAGATGATATGTTGATAAGGTATAGTACATAACAATAATCAAATACCAAAATAGAATAAGGATCAAAACCAAAAACTTCCACATGTTAAAAACTTATCCTTTTCTTAGAACTAATAACATACTAGAACTGGAATCCAATCTATATAGTATAAAAGCCTATACTAAATCTATAATATGATAGGGGTAAGAAAATAATTTTTAGTAGGTATCTTATCCACACATCATTCATGACCATTAAATGTAATTTATTTTCAAGTTATTTTGAAAATATAATATTGAAAATAATATTTTCATTTTTTGTTAAAATATGTTACATCAGACTGTCACTTAAATTATTTTTTTCAAGTTAATTACTTCAACCTTTTTTAATATATTCCATATTTAAAACATTTCATGATAGTGGGTATTTTAGGAAAAAGAAACTATTTCAAATCATTGATTTGGAAATGATCACATTATAAATATAACGAAACAAATATCCCACACATTAATTAAACTTTCAAATTTCACAAAGAATTTATAATTTAAATAAATTTTTTCTTTTAAAAAAGAAACCTAAGAAGTTGATAAAAACTAACATAATAACCATAAATATGAGGAACCTACCTTAAAACATCTAAAAATAGTATATTTAGACAAGAATTAATTTTCTTATATTCTTTAATATCTTTTATGTTTAGATTTTTAGATAATTGGGTCATCGACCTAACCTAAATAAATAATACATTACAAAGTGGACACTTCTACTCAGTATCTTTTTTGGAACAAAATAACACTTTTAATATATAACATGTTTTCTATTGATGACATATCTTCACAATTTTCATCTAGACCTCATCCTTGTCCCTAATCATTGTTTAAAAACTATTAAAAACATTTTAAAATATGGAATTATCATAAAAATATTATTAAGGGACATAAAAAAATTGAGAAATAAATCTCTTAGTCCATAAATAATCATAAAAATTTTCCTTTTTAAAAAAAAATTTGATATCAAAATAAATATATTTCTACATAAGAAATACATTTCTATACCTAAATTTTTTTATAAAAAATTTAATAAGGAAACATAAAATAAAAATAAAACTCATAAAATTTTATTTGTAATCATTAGCAAACAATGAAAACTTGTTCAAATAGTTATACATTTATTCCTTCTGAAGTATCATAAACTTTCCTTAAAACTTTTGGTCATTCTCTTAGATTGTGAAATCATAAAATTTATATAAAAACGTATTTCATGCATAGATAAATCATGAAGGTATTTTTAGAAATCATTTTTATATTACCCTTTTAATCACTATTAAAAATGGAATAACCTACCGAGTAAATTCAAATAATCTCCTTGGAGAAACCTTTAAGTGGTTAAATCTATCCATTTACCCAATGCATTGAAGAGATATATAAAACTCAACCAAAATCATAAGCAATATTGGGATCACCTATCATCATAAAAAATTACCAAGAACCATAATATAATCATACCACATGAGATATTTAATTTCCATCCTTATACGCATAAAAATATTATATTAAACCCTAAAAAAATATTTCAGGATATCAAAATAACAATTCCATTTAAAAACCATAATAAAATTACATAGAAAAAGGGGAGGATAACTTTTATTTCAATAAAAAATGTTAAATTATGATAGAATAAAATAATAAAATAATATTTATGGTGGTGGAAAAATTATTTTATGTTATATATGTTAAACTAGAATATCCATTTTTTTATTTCTTATAAAAATGGTCCCCATAAATATTTAGAAATATTCCTTTTGAAATAATTTTAAATAAAACTATTTTGTTATATAAAATTTCCTTTATAATAAATCAATTTTCATATAAAAATATCCCCAAAATAATTTTATGAATTTGAACATGGAATTAAAATATTTATAGAATAAATCTTTAAAAAATTTAGAATAATAACCTCAATACTGAATCATCACAACCTTTCTATAACTCTTACATATTAAACTGATATAAATTATTTTGATTCTTATGAAATTTTCCAATTTTAATACCTTATCATTAAAATATTTGTTTCATTTATTTCAATCACATATTTATCTACTTAATCATTAAATTCAATATTGGGTGTTTTGATGATATTTAACCCATAACCGAAAAATTACTTCTGTAGGTTGAATATGGTTAAAGAGGTAATTATTAAATCATATATAAAATAGAAGTCATGGAATAATTATCATTTTCTTACATTAATTATATTTATAAAATCAATAATGAAATATTGTTATGAAAAATTAATTCTATTATAATCCATGTGAAGCTAGGCCACACATACTTATGAGTAGAATTTTCATTTTTTAAGGAGGATGAGGGAAAGAAGTTAAGTATAATTTTATATTTATAGAGTGATTATTATATCATAACTATCATATTATATATTAATGTAAAATTATATATACCATTAATGTGATGTTGTGATGAAAAAAGAATCACATCGCTTCATGGAGGAGGTAATCCACACATTTTCATGAATAACATTATCATATTTTAATGGATGGAATGGTAATAAAATAGATGATATATTATCCTTAAAAAATTATAACTGTTTCATTAATATCATAATTATATATTAAATCCATAATTATAACCAATCATGAGAAGCGATGATTGAAAGTGAATTACATCGGTTTGTGAGGTGGTATAATCCGTTGTGCACATGAAAAATGGTTTGATTTCCCATTTGATAGAAGAAGAGATGTATAAATGTTATGAAATTAACATAATAATATATCAATATATGGAATACAATAATGTTATTATTTTATCACAGTTGAAAAATATTTGAAGGACGAAGAATATTATATGAAATGAAAATTCTCTTTTAATAATTACTCATATTATTTGGAGAACATATTTATTTTTATAACTAAAGAATTCATAGGTTGATTTGATGATAAAACCAGTAACCCAATGTCATGGTTTGATATATTAGAAAGTAATTTGTGTGGGACATGGCTGAACTAAAAAGTTCTTGAAGTGTGGAGAGGATGGGATATGGGTGTCCTTTTATAAGTGGTGGAAAGGTCACACTTGGATTTTTAAAAATATAGAAATATATTAATGTCTTAATTAAGAATAATGGATCCAAAATAGACCATTTTAAAATTTTATATGAGATACGGTCATAGTATAACAATCTGATAGGATTTAGACATGTTTTTTGGTTATTTTAGCCCTTATCTCTTTAGTTTAATTGCTGATAAATTTTTTTTTAATCATAACAATGTTTTCATATTTTTAACGTTTTCTAAATTCATTATGAAAGAATTAAGTTGAAATTATTACATAATACTAATTATTATGATTAAAAATATGTAATCCACATTATCTGATTTAATTAATTTAAGTGGAATAATTTAATTTAAAACTAAACCTACAAAACACAATGAAAAATGGGTTTTCAAGAAAATTCCTTTTAAGGTCAAAATAAAACTATACAATTGGATTTAGGAAATGTTTTAGATCATTTTAACCCTTATCTAGTTAGATTAACCCCTAGTAAACTTGTTGTAACCTTAACCATGAAAACCAATTCTTTCTTTTTTTTAATATTCATTATGACCAAAATTAAGTTGACCATATAATCTAATATTAGTTATTTTGAATCCAAATATGTAATCTATTTTATAAAAATTAAATTCACAGAAATGCTAGAATTAAATTTAAAATTTAATTGACAAAATGCAATAAAAAATGTTTCTTCTAAAAAATTCCCTTTTTAGTATAAAAATATTTTTTTCCCAAAATCACGTATAATAATAATTCTAATACTATTTATTGTATTTATTTAATAAAAATTAACTAATGAAATTCGAAAACTAATCCAAAACTATAATGTGAATTTTTAAATTATTTAAAAGAAAAATAGTTTTCAATTAAAACCTATATTTTGCACTATTCATTGAAAAATTAATATTTTTAGAAAATTCTCAAAAATTCTTGCTAAGTTAATTTTTACGTGATCTCTTCCAAAAAAAAAGTTCATTTTATAAAAAACTGTTTTATAATTTGGAAATATGTACTTTTAATAAAACCATATAATGTGTAAAACTACAATTAGGTTAGAAATAAATATTTTTAGTTTTTTCTAAAAAATTACATAATATTATTATAATGAATATAACTCTATAAAATATAATTCATGAATATTATTAAGATATGGATAATAATTATATTAACATTACCTAGGTTGTTACATTCTTCCCCCTATTTTGAAAAATCCTCCTCACAATTTTATTCATTATTTTAAAATATATGGATATTTTTCCATTATAGAATTTTCTGATACCCAAATTTCTTCTTTAATCATATATATTTGGAAATACCATTAACATGGTAAATCATTATATTATATAAATATTTCCCTATATATTCAAGAATATATACAAACTTTTCCTCATAATAAAGTTTTTCTTCCAACTAAACAACTTTAGGTATCAAACAATGTGATACATCCAACACATTTTTTATAGAAAGAAAACATGAAATAAGTAATGTACCTAAGATAAAATAGGATGAAAATTTATTCGGTAAGAAACTGATAAAATCTTCTCCAAAATTTCACATGGTATAATGAACCCTTAAGTTAAATTTCATATTTACAAAAACACAAAACACTTTTCAATAGATAAACATTTAGAAAAAAAATCCCCTAACTTAAATGGAAGATATTTCCTCATGTTATCCATATATGGTTTTATCATGTGCTAAGCTGTCCTCACTTTCCAATAAATTGAATTCACCATTTTAGATTTTATTCAACCAATTATGGTCTGAAAAAAATTCATTCCCTAGCTTCATCCCTACAAGATGGTGTTCAATATACCTTTCCATTCAATGCTTTGAACGGATCCATTGGTATAATATAATGACAAATGTTATTTTAAGAAAACTCAACCAAAGTTAGATGTTTATTCAAACTTTCCTAATAATACATTGAACATGATCAAATAATATCCTCAAAATTCTGAACAGTTCCCTCTGTCCATTCACTATAGTAATTATAAAAGGCTTTACTGAAATTTAATTTAGTACCCAATTAATTTCGATATCCTTTACATAAATTATAGGTGAATCTAGTATAATGACCATATAAAATGGAATTGGGACTCCATGTAATATAATTATATATTTAATATAAATTCACGAATGTCTACCAAAATATACTGTATTTCTAATGGGTATAAAATATGAAGATTTAGTTGATTGATCATCAATTACCCAAATCACATTATTACCTAAAGATATAGTTTTTAATCCCAATATGAAATTTAAGGATATATCCTCTTATTTACATTCTAGAGTTGTACAAAGATGAAGCATCCCCTTCATTAATTTCTGCTCGACTTTAACTTGTGGACTAGTAAAACTTTTCATAGTATATTAAGTAATAAATATATTTATTCCATCCTACTAGAAAGGTTATCCAAGATATACATACATTTTTATACTTCTAGGATGAATTAAAAATAATGATATTTGAGCATAACCCAAAAATTGTTTCTTCGATTGGGGATCACATGTAACACATAACATTGTTTTTGAATCTCAGAACACTTTCTTTGAAAATAGTAACTTATGATAACTTGCCTTTATTAACCAATTATAAATTTTTCTAAAATAAATTGTCTTCTTTCGGAAATTTCTTAATAATATAAAAAAATTATTGAAATTAAACAAGAAACAAAACAGGGGGAGATCCTAAATGTACAATTTCATTGAAAACATTCATCAAATCATTAACCAAAGGATAAAATTTAATCATACCATAATTAATGATTCATTATCATTATGACTTAAAGCATAAACTACTAGTTTATTCCTTTTGTGATGGTATTGAATTGGGAAGTCAAAATATTTTATCAATTCCAACCACTCCCCTATCTATTGTTCAACTTTTTCTGAGTGAATATACACTTTAGGATTTTATCATCTGCATATATTTAACCCTTTAATCCACATAAATGGAATGTCTATATATATAAATAAAACACCATAGCTTCTATGAATCATTTGTTTAGATACAGATGTCACCATTTCTAGATGACAAGGATATAAATATATCATTTAATATTATTTTATTTAATTAATGGAAATAATCATTGAAATCTTTTGTTTAGTTGAACCTGAATCCTTTTTGTGTTATCTTCGTTAATGAGATATAAATCCATGAAATGTTTTTAGAAAACCCCTTGTAATATCTTACTAATTTAAAAAAAATATTATTCTCATAAGCATTTATTGTTCTTTGAAATCAATAAACCAATTTAGTTTAAATAGGATCAATTGATTTTTTCCTCTTTATTTATGGAATTTTAATGGAAGGAAATATCCTATAACAAAAAATTACAATTACAAAAATTTACATATATCTTATTTCTCGCATGGTTTGAAGGAAAATACTTATTTTTTTGGAGTCTTTATAAATTTTATAATAAACCAAAATATAATTAATAAACATGATCGCAAACTTATCTAAATATTCATGTATAACAGTATTCATAATATCCATGAATACAACTAGAGAATTTGTTTTCCCAAAGGGAATAACTAAAAACGCAATGATAGGATAATTAATATGAGGAAAAATATACTTATTATTAACAGGAATGTAATTCAAGGCTCTATCATCAATGAAAAGGATCATAAAACCATCTTTATTTTTAATAATAAAAATATTCACCTCCATGATGATGTTCTAGGATGAATTAAATCATTTTCAGACAATTATTTGACTACTTTTTTATTTCAATAAGTTCTACTTGAGCCATTCGATAAGGGGGTTTTGAAATTAGATTAATTAAAGACAAAAATTCAATGGTAAATGTATCTTCTTGATCTGGTATAATACCAAAAAACTCATAAAAACATCATAATAATATTTTACTATTAAAAAAAATTATTAATCTGAACATTTCCTTTTTTTTCTATAACATGAGCAAGATAACTTTCATATCTATATTTTAGTAGTTTTCTCAACTTCTTGATATTTTTTTAATGGTATGAATTTAGTCTTATATACAAACTAAAACTAATTTTTTGAAATAAATTATTTGGTTCTACAATCAATATTAACATGATAAACTAAAATCCAATCTATACAGATAATAAAATAAAATTTTATAATGGGTAATAAAATAGTGTTTTTAAGGAAAATAATTCAACATATAGTAATACAAATATCTTTATAAATTATTTTTCCATTAATAATACCCCTATGTGTTTTTATAAAAAGTCATAAATTTATTTATTGAGCAGAAAATTTCAATTTACCAGTAAACTTATTAAAAATGAAAGTATGTGTAGACCATAAATAAAACAATATAT
Source organism: Viscum album (assembly GCA_963277665.1). Classification (NCBI taxonomy): domain Eukaryota; kingdom Viridiplantae; phylum Streptophyta; class Magnoliopsida; order Santalales; family Viscaceae; genus Viscum; species Viscum album. The sequence continues at coordinate 380,542,253 of OY728145.1, forward strand.
TATCACAATCATAGAGAAAATGTGATGTACCTATTTCAACTTTATTTGGTGGTCCAAAAATCAATGATGTATTTATTAATAATTTTACAAGACCTTTCATCTTATAGTCTTTCCACTTCCCATCATTAATCCTCTTCTTCAGACAGACTTCTATATAACAACCCATATCATTACATTTAAAACACATCAAAATCAAATTATCATAATTTGTATCCCCAATAACAATATCAATTTCTTTCCAATCAGATGATATATTCCCAAACATATGACATCTAAAGAACATCCTAGATTTTATAATACATTCCCATGTTTATTTTTACCATTTATATCGCAAACATGAAATATTACTTTTTACCTTAAAATTTAGTTGATGGATTCTTCATATTTTCTTACCACCTAAACTACTTTTTCTTCTTGATTTAATATGACACATGATCATCATAAAAATTCCATTTTCACATTTTCATCACTGTAAAACAAGTTTTTCATATAATTTAAATTCACAAGTGGCCAATTCTATTTAGTATCTTGGGATTAATGTTGAGTAAAACTAATTAATTTTACTATCAAGATCCTAGACATAATTTGGCTCATACCATGACAATCAGGTGATGTTTTAGTTATACATGGCCACTGAATCTTCCCCGTTCTACCAAAATTTTCTGATTTTATTCCATCCTGAGATGGACAACCATTGAAAAATAATTCTTGAGGAAAGGATTCTTAAATGTATCCTATTTTATAGAATCAGTATATTCTGTTTCACTGTTACTATTTACCATTGACCACTATTTTTTTAATTTATATTTAATATGGTAAATACAAAGTGTTAGTTTTTAATGATTTCAAAACCCCATGACTTTAAATATCTTTTCTAGATATTTAATCCATCATATAACTACTATTGAGTTAGATGATCCACTAAATGTTGGAGGGAGTAGTCTCATAAAATTATCCATTATCTAGATGTTACTCTATGGAATATATGATTTACCTCTAACATGGAGTATAACTCCAATTATATCTTGTGTTGAGTAATGCATAACAATGAAAAACTACTCAGTTCTAATTCCAATAATTTGAGGTTGCTGATTTGGAAGGATATTATCCCCTTGGTGCCTTCATACTTCAGTTTCCCTATTTCCTCTATGAAAAAACATTTCGAACATACATAGTTTAGATTAAGAAACATGGAAATATTAAAATTATATATCATGATAACCTTAAATTAGAATCACTTATGTTTATTTAATTATATTATCCAAAACTATAAAATTATCTAAACCTTTCCTCTAATACCAACTATTAGGACCTAGTCTTAATGACTTCATAAATTATTTCTTTAGAATAGAATTAATTTTCATGTATTACTAAATATATTATAGGTTTAATGTTTTAAATAATCATTTCATCACTTTTACATAAATAAATATTACATAAAAAATTATTCACATCTACTCAGTGACAATTTCTGTCACAATACACATATTTTAAGGTATACCATGTTTTCTTTTCATAAAATATCTTTAAAATTTTTATCTAGACCCCATACTTGTCCCCAATAATTCTTATAAACATATAAATAACATTTGGGAACATTAAATTATAATATAAATCTCAATAAGGGATATATAAAATGAAATAAAGAAAGATGTTAGTCCAAGAATAATCATGAAAACAAGACTTTTCAAAAATATACTTTGAGGTAATGATAAAAATTTTCTTACTAAATAAATAACTTATTAATCAACTTTTTTCATAAAAAATTTATTAATAAAATATAATGGAAAAATTTTAAATAATAAAATAACATTTGAAATAATGAAAAATAATTGTTTTTCATATAGTTATATACTTCACCTTAAGAAGAATAATAAAATTCCCTTTAAACTTAAGTTCATATTATTACCATATAAAATAAAAATATTTCTATAAAAACCCAATGAAAGAAATGATAAATCATATAGTTAACTGGGGAAATTATTTTCATGTCACTCTTATAATCACTAATACAAATGGAATAACCTACCCTGTAAATTACAATAATCACTTAGCAGAAAACTATTATCGATTAACTTGGTCCTTTTTCCTAATGTATTAGAGAGTTAGATTGGGATCACCCATCATCATGAGCTATATAGGGATCACCCATCATCTTGTGTTATGTTGGGATCACTTGTCATCATAAATGATTCCCAAGAACAATAAAATAATCAAAACACAAGAAATATTTACTTTCCATCATCATTCTCATAAAATATTCTTTACACCCATAAGAAAAAAGTTTTTGTAAATTGAAATATTCATTCCGTTTTAAACCCTTTTTTTAAAATACCCAAAATAGAGGTTAGGGTTTCAATTTTATGAAAAAAATGATATATTATAATGGAATCCCAACATCAAATAATAGTTATAGGAATAAGAAAAATATTTGACATTGTACATGTTAAAATAAAACATTACTTTTCTTTTTTTTCAAAATTTTTGGTATAAAATAATTAAAAATATTCCTTTTGAATATCAATGAAAGAATGATAAAATCAAAATAAAAATTCCTATAAAATTAAGTTATTTCTATCTAAACATATCAATAATTGTTTTTATAAATATGAATTTGGAAGAAAAATATTTAAAAGATAAATCTTTAAATCACTTAAGATGAGGTTTGTAAGGTAAAGTGTCCCTTAAATAAAGTACAACTTATCTAATACAATCTTTATATATTATATAATAATATTTTATCTATTATTAAATTAAATAATAGACTTTAAAATTTTAATACATTATCATTAAACCATTTATTTCAATTAGATATTTAATTACATAATTGGTTAAGTCCACATCGAGCGTTTTGATGATATTTGACTCATAGGTCCAAAATTAATTTAGTAGGTTGAATAAGGTTGAATAGGTCATTATAGAATCATTTATACAATAATAATAATTAAAGAATTTTATTTTTTTACATCAATTGTAATTCCATAACTAGCCAAGAAATATGATAAAGAAAAATGAATTATGTTACAATCATGGAGATAGTGGATCATACCTTTACATGAGTAATGTTTTCATTTTTCAAAGAGAGTGGGGAAATGAAGGTAAGTATAAATTTATCTACCTATACTTATTATTCTTTCATAAATACTAAATTATATCTTTAAATACACATATATATACCATCCCTGTGATGTGGTGATGGAAATCGAATCACATCACTTCATATAGGTGACAATCTATATATATCCATGAAAGGCGATTTCATTTTTAAATAGAAAAATGGTTGGAAAATAGATGATACATAGTCTTATAATAATTATATTTATACTATTAAGATCATATTTATATATTAAATCCATAATTTTATCCAATCATGAGATGTAGTGGAGGAAAATGAAATACAACGGTTTGTGAGGCGGTAGTTAACTGTACACACGAACAATGGTTTCATTTACCATTTGACGGAAGAGGAGATATATATAGGTTATTACATTAACATAATAAAATATAATTATGTTCAGTATATTTATTATTTTTTATTTTATTAGGGATGAATTATATTTGAAGGTGGTATAATAATAAATAAAATGATAATGCTCAGTTCAGATCTATACCTATTTTTCAGACAACCTCTTTAGAATTATACCTAAATAATTAATAGGATAGTTTTATGATAGAAAAAGGGGATCTAGAACATGTTAAGGGATGTTATTAATGTTTTTGGGAGTGTATTTTCCAAATAAAACGGATCTTGAATTGTGGAGAGTATAGGAGAGGGGGAATCCTTTTTTATGAGCAGAGTGGACACACATGGATTTTTTAAAAGGATTAAAATATATTAATGTATTACGCAAGAAAAATGGAGCAAGAATCTACCATTTCTGAGTATAAGATGATATAGGGTTAAAATATGTCAAAAAAATATTATCTTTAATTTTGTAGGTTATTTAACCCTTATGAATTTAGTTTAACCCCTGTAAACCTATTTTTACACTAACCATGGTAACTATTTTTTTAAATTTTTATTTTTTGTTATGTAAAAAAATTAAGTTGAAATTTTTTCATTATATTAATTATTTTTATTCCTATTATAGAATACATTTTTTAAAATTTAAATATCATAATTATCATAATTCAATTTGAAATTAAACCAGTACAACGTGAAAAAAATGGGTTTTAAAAAAATTGATTTTAGGTATAAAAATGTTTTTACACAATATTAAAGGACAATGTTGATTAAAATAAGTTATTTATATTATTATTGATTAGAATAAACTAATAAAATTTTAAAACTAATTCAAAATACAATTTTACTATATAAATACTTGAAATGAAAAGTAAGTTTTTTATAAAAATTAGTATTTTTTACTATTCATTAAAAAATATCAAAACATTCAGAAAATTATAAAACATTTGTACTAAAATAATTTTTAAAATATGATTTGAAAAATAATGTTCAATTTTTCAAAATATAATTTTATAATTTGTAAATAAATATTTTAAATGAAACCATATAATGCATGAAATACCAATTTGATTAGAAATAATGATTTTTTTCCTTTTGATTGAAAAAATTGCATAATATTATTATAATGAATATAAATTTATAAAATATAATTAATAAATATTAATAATGAATAAAAATTATTTATACAAAAATTACCTAGGTTGTTACAATAACTATATTAATATGTGACTAATATGAAATCACTGCAAATCAACTAGTTTCAAAGCAGTATAATCACAACAATCATAAAAATAAATTACTTTATAAAATTAATTATAAGAATATATGAAATATTATATAGTGATAAAAAACAATTTAATATAATGGGATACATACATAGGGAACTAAGGTCAATACACTTTGGGATATTCATAGTAACTGTTATAAAAATATCCATATATATACACTTGATTGTAGCTATAGTTGAATTATAAACTAGTGGGTAAAATTGAATCCTAATCAGATTGTAATCATAAATTTAAATGATCCAAGGAAGGCTAGGTAAATTGGAATGAATACCCCGTAGGTACTTTTCCTAGTTTCCATCATAAGTACCCTATGTTCCCATTATAACCTAAATTAAGGAGAGTAACATCAATTATGAAATCAAGAAAATAAAATCTAAAGGATAGGTAAAAATGTATATTAAATAAGAATTTGGACACACATTCACCCCTAAACACTCATAATATAAGTATATAATTTTTTATACATAAAAATAAGGCAATATAAATATTAATTTATCTCTTACACAATAATATGTAACAAATCTATTCATGGGTATAATTATATCAAGAAATACCATTCTATAGTGTTATTACCAATCCTTCACAACACAAATAGATAAAATTAGTTATAAAATCAACATTAAAATCAAAGAAATGAAAAATAATCAATGAATTTAAAAAAACTTATTATACATTGTTTATATTAAAATATATATTGATCACAGAAACATAAAGAATCACCTTATATCTAGTTCAAAACTTAGAAGAAAACTAAATTGTTTTCACAAGTATTAATGAAAAATACTTAATATTATTTTATATAGTTTTTAGAACGTGATGGAAAAAATAGGAAAGAAATATATGGCATTAAATTTAAATTATATGAAAAGAACCCCCCACTTAATTCATTTTTTCATCAAGAAATGTTATTATTCCACTCTAAAGTGGAATTTTTTTTAAAGGATTAAAAAAAATCCTAAAATCTGGAACCATCAATTAAAAATTTATCAACACTAGATCCTAGGTTTATAATACTATATTAGGGAAATAAGAGAAGATACAATTTTATAATAATAATATAAATAAAATAAAATGATTTTAGAGATGTTTACCTAGAATAATTTAATTCAAAGATAAGTGGTAATAATAGAGGAGCCAATGTAAAGAGAGATGAATGAGAGGGGATACGATGCCCTGAGGTGTATAAATTGAAGAGAAAGGGACCCTGATGGTTTTAATTAAATCTTGGGAAATATGGGTATTTAAAAAACTCTAAAATTGAATAAAATTCATACTAATGTGACCCTCAATCTCATGGAATAATACCATCTCAAGAACATTAAAAAATTCATAAATATAAAAAAATACCTTGTATTATGATTTATAAGTAATTTATAAAGCATATAATTAAAGGCATTGTCAAATTTTAAGAAAAACAACTTTTTTTTCAATTTTTTTAACAACAGGATTTGTATCATAAAATGTGACAGATATGTTATAGTGCGTAAACGTTTTAATAATAATCAATATTAACTTGTGAATGATATTAATTTTTTAAATATTAAAATATGATTTAATCTATTAATAAAGATATTATCTTATATGACAACATGATATTTCTTACATATTAATGGTTTTCTCTTACGTGTTAGAATAAAGACTCTTATATACTAAAATTTGGAAAAGTATAAACTCTTAGGCATCCCTTTGGAAGGAATTCATAAATTTTTTCTCAAAATTAGGGGATTATAAAATGGAAAATTGTACACTATGATAAATGATATAATTACCTTAAAAAATTGAAATTTGAAGATATTATCTTTAGATATAATTCAATCTTTAATATATTCCTACCATATTTATAATTATTTTATTTTATATAATATTATTATATAATATATTTCCTAAATAAATTTTAATATGTATGGTTTGTGACTAAGCCAAATTTACAATATGTAATATATAACTCATATTTAAGTTTTATCCCATGATCAGAATACCTAAAATGTAATATACTTTAGCATACATAATACATTATTCCCTATATATGTATTTTTTCATATTTTTAAAAACCAATACATAATATATATTTATCATTCGTAAGGTATACACCTTAGTTTAAAAAACTAATAAATAGTATATAACTTTTACATAACACATATATAGTTATAATATGTAAGGTTTCTCCTTTAGATGAAAAAACCAACATGAAATACATTTTTCAATACATAATATATATTTCATACATATGGTTCTTTACCATATCCTAAAAAAATTCATACGTACTATATTCTTCCAAAACATAATATATTTTTTATCTAATAGGTTTTTTCGTTATCTTGAGAAACCTAAATTTAATATATTTTTGAATACGTAATAAATTTACTTTGTAAAAGAATATTGTATGTAACATTTTATAATTATAAAACATTAATATAAATGAAATAAATAGACATAAAAAATAATAGGTTTAGTACCTATAAAAAACATTTTGGATGTTATAATTCTCCCCAATATGAAGAATTTTATTCCCCATAAAGTCTTACATACATTCTTAAGGGGAAAAAACATACACAAGAAGGGATAATTTAATATAATAAGAAACATTATATAAAATATCCTAAAACCATTTATCAAAGTCTCATACATATGTGGGGATCTACCCACCTTTTTATCTTTTCTTACTCTAAGTACAAAATATATTAAAAATGATAATCTGAAAAAATCAAAACTTAGTGGGAAAGAAAAATAAAAATATAATGGAATAAATTAAAAATAAAAAATTTCTCTTAAGATAGATAAAATTTATAAATCATAATATTCATAGAGATATATACTATCCATAACATGGAAAATATCTTCAATTATAATGTAGAATAAAAATCTATAAAATATAAATCATATTTCTTTTAAATAAAATATTTACTTATTTTAAAAAACACAAGGAATAATCTAGAAAAAACCTTTTGAAACCAGATCCTTAACTATGTACATTACAATTTGAATAGTAACGTAGTGATGGAATTATAGTAAAAATCAAAGTAAAAAAACATCTAAAAAAACAATCATATAAATCTTAACTATATTTAATCCAATATACTAGTTAAAATAATATTGTGAACCAAAAAAATTTCAACTTAATTTTTTTTGAAATTTCTTTTTAAAAATTATAACATGAAATTTCAATGTAATAGAAATCCATTAATATAAAAATCATATTTTAGTTTAAAATAAATAGTTTTCTCAATAAATGACCCCATTTTACAAACCAATCATAATGAGAGGTAAATTCTCTTTTTTAAAACCCCAAAAAATTTTAAGATTCATATATCTAATGATAGAAGGAAAAAATAATTAACTAATAAATACCCTTTATCTTAAAAAGGTTAAAATAATGGAAAAAATTATTTTCCTCATGTTTTTTTATTACTAGGTCACCAAAAGAAGTTTTTTTTATATATAATAGGATAAAGAGCCTACAAGTTGAAAATCATAAGGTTCTATAATAATGAAGCCCAAGATCATTATTCTGAACAAAGTTGGTACCCTCATGAGGGGAGGAACCAAGGCTTGAAAATAAAATGAACTAATCATTATAAGTTACTTTAGAATCTGGATAGTCTTCCATAGTATTACCCTTGAGTGATGTATTATGAATTGTCATGTGGTTTTTAGTCACTTTTATCTTTTGATGGACTATTCAATGGGCCGAGGAATGGGTTCTTTACCTATCAATACATTGTAAATTTCTAATGAATCCATCCCAATTTACTTTATAAGAATGTTCCACTGATTTGATAGTGGTAATACTATGAGGATATCATGGGCTTCCTCTTGATGAGAGTCACCACTTCCAAAGAATTCTGATGAAGATGAATCAACCAAACACTTGGGGTCTCTAACCACTCTACCACTACATGTAGATCCCATGCAATAAAAACCATCTATGTTTAATTTATTCCCCAATGTAGGAGGCTTCCATTTCATCCATTTACCTTGAAATTTAATGACCCCTACTGAAGAATGGCGGTATTTATCTTTCCTGGATGACCATAGGATCCAACAACCAACAATAAAGATCAAAGTTATGGAATTTCTCTTAGTATAGGGTCTATTCCCACCATGGAACCACTATTGGAGGAAAACCTCACTGGTGAAAACCTAATCATACAACCTTGTGAATTGGATGAACAAACCCAAGAACACCTTTCCCCATTAACCATTAACAAATGATTAGTTTAATTAGTACTTGTCTCCCAACATCAAAGGTATTTGGAGTCTAATATGATCCCTCTCCACTAGATGCTCTCCATAGTTGGCTAGGATTTGTTCCGATCTGGATAAACCAGGAAATTGAATTTCGAATGGAGTTCATTTGTCCATAAAATTTCTCCCTAATTGTCTTTAGGGGAGGAAAAAATTTGAGTTTTGTAAAAATATTTAATAGTGTATGTAGCAGATGATGATATTGTGAAAACACATATATCTATTTCATTATTCATCATGATGTTCTCCAAGATACCCCTCCAATTATCTTCCAAGGTGGCATGGGTGATGTAGGGATTCTCACTGGACTCCTTGAAGATGATATTTGGATTAGGGAAGCTCATAAATCGAAGGTTTTTCCCTATTATATTTTGATTCTAATATCTTAAATCACCCTTACCAATTATCCCTTGGGAATGTTGATAGAGGATAGGTAGTTGAGGCTGGATCATCTTTTGAATTTTAGTGGGTCTAATTTTGGTCAATCTACCTTCATTTTCATAAGTAATGTTCATATTTTTACCCCACATTCCCCACTAAATTATCTCCTAGGATAGCATAGAATTAAATCCATTAATGGTTCCAGAAATTCTAGTTAAATTAATACCCTCTTCTTTTATGGGTTTAGAAATCTTGTTCCAAGAATCCCAATGGTACTTACCTTCCAAGTGTTCATCCCATCGAAAGGAGATCAAAGTGTTATCGATGTTGGAAATCACCTTACATGGAGCCCTCAAAGTGGAAAAGATATCAATAGGGATGGAAGAGAGGAAAAAATTGATCAAGGTGATTCTCCCTCTAAATTATAAGGACCTATTTTTCCAGTTGAGGATGCGTCCCATGATTTTATTAATGAGAATATCAATGTTTTTGATGAGATGTTTATTAGTGGACATTGGGGCACCCAAGTAGTCTATATAAAAGGAACCTCTTTGCATACAAAGAATATTTTTCATAAACCTTATCCTTCTATATAGGCATTTATTTTGAATAAAGAAGTTACTCATCTCCTGGTTGATAACTTGGCTACTGCAAGAATAGTAAACCTCTAGAGAATTATTAACCCCCGGAATAGATCATCTACTACCATTAATGAAGAGAATGGTGTCATATGATAACATGATATGGGAGATATCCCCAATCCGCTACTTGTTTTAGTTGGGGATGACCATTACCTTAGTTATGAAGTGATTAAAGTATCAGTTGAGGAAATATTTTGAAATTATAAAAAGGGAGGGGGAGAGGGGGTCTCCAAAACTCAATCCTCTAATAGCTTTAAAGAACCCAAAATATTATCCCATGAATGGTGTAGACAGACATGGAGATCTAAAACATCAGAAGAGAATATGGATGACCAACACAGAAAAAACTATATGTGAAAGGACCCTATGGAGAAATCTCTATTCAAATTTATCACAATATTTGTTCATATCTAGTTTTATGGCCACATTTCCTCTAAAATTATTCAAGTTGATATCGCCGATCACCACTTGGGCCAAGGCTATATCAAATTGAATTAATCGGCCTTTCACAAACGTATGTTGTTCCTCATCCACCCAATTTGGATGTTAGGGGAAAAACCTATTATTAAAAATGAAAACAAGCACTTTATAAGTCATATTAAACATGCTAATAAGATGATAATGGTTTAATGACTGAGGTTCTTTGACCTTAGGAACTAAAAAAATTTGGTTGCACATGCCACTCATGGGATATTTCCACCTTGGAAGTAGTCCTGCACCACACTGATCAGACACCTCTTCATAATATCCCAAGAGACCCTATTAAAAAAGTAGGGAAAGCATCTGGGCCAAGTTTGTTATCAGGATTTATAGACTAAAAAACCCAATTAATTTCTTCCTCATTTTTTCTAGCCTTCATCCTTCTATTTACTTCTACAGTCACAATATAAGGAATTAAATTATAAATATCTGATGAACCCCATGAATAACCACCCTCTATTATTGGGTTAAGAGATGCCAATAAATTTTTTAAGTAGTTATCAACCATATATCCAACAATAACCCTATCATTGGATAATCACAAGTATACTATAAACATTATATAATCATTGTTAAAGAATAGTAGTCTATAAAATGAACTAGTTAACCCAATATAATATTGTTTCCCATAAAATAACTAATTTAATCAATACTATGAAAATTATTCAGGGATGATATATTTTACATAATCCTTGTCCAATTTTATGAACTTCTACTATAAAAAAAATTAACATACTATTATGATCATAAATAAATAATTCAATACCCAAAAAACCAAATAAAAAAATGAATTCATCTTTAGAAATTATTATTATAAGTAAAAACCATTTAAAGAAGTAAACACATGAAAATAAATAATTTTTTCCACTATAAAAAATAAGTTACACCACTTTTAAAAATCATTAAAATTTTTAACAATTCCACATCAACAATTAAAATCCCATGTCTTAATGCACTTTGATCTTCCTAATAGATTCCACCAATAAAACATTTTTTAAATTATAAAAAATTTAAATAAAGTAGATTTCAAAATAACTTAATGAAAAAATATCCAATAAAAATATATATAATAGTTAAAAATCTAAATTCAAACCATGGGTGTAATATAAAAGAACACTCTTTTCCTTACCAAAACTATTTAGTGAGAAAATCATGGTTTCCTTCTTTCAGAATCTAAACATTTAACTAATATATATATTAAAATCCATTATAAAAGTGCAAATATTTTTTTAAAATAAATTTTCATTATATAAAAATAATGAAAATCATATATATGTGTTATTTATATAGAAAATATTTTTTTAATAAAAATACAAGAATGTTTTATAAAACCTCTTTTGATGGAGAAATTCATCTTTTAAAAAAGTTACAACCAAAAATCACAACATAATGAATGAGTCTAAATTTATTAAATAGTAAGAGAAATTTAATTAAATTAACTCATTTCATGTCAAATTTAATATAAAATAGGATAAAAGTAACTTAATATCATTTAAAAATAATTAATATCAACAATAATAAATCTATTAAATTAATAAGAAATGATAATAATCTTTGAGAAAATAAATAACAACGAATAAAAACTCTTATAAGATGTATAAATTCTGTACATGGTGTATAATACATGAAATTTTCTTTTGAAACTCATTTGTTCCCCTTCAAAATCACTTTAAAGTTATATTTGTCCCAAAATAGAAGAATAAATCAAATCTGAAACTAAAATTACACATTTTTAACATCCCCTATAAACTCAATGTTCAAAACTAAATTTTTTGTCTAGAAACAAATTAATATCCAAATTATAAGATTCAATGTTCCCATATATTGTCTATGTTGACCACCTATATAAATACTAGGATCAGACCCCATTTTTTCCAAACCAACTTTTGGTACCCTTGACCTATGCATTTGAACCCACTCATGACATGAACTGATACACATTATTGATCAAAATGAGATAGAAACTAGTGTCTGGGAATGAAAGTGAGCATTATTTTGTATTATTTCATTTGTAAGAATAATTAATAAAGAGTAAATTTCTACCCAGAAGAACAAATTAATAACGAATTAGCCTAGGTTAACCTAACCCATCAGGTCAAACAGTCCGTATAGGGCTCAAGTGGTACTCACAATTGCCTTAGGTTGGTGACTAGTTATAGGATATCATAAGTTTACACCTGAGAATTATTTAACCCTCAATAATATAAAGATAAGTCTCAATTTCCAATCAAGAACCTAAATTGAAGTATCCCAAATTTATACAAACAAACCAAAAGAAAAAAATAGAAACAACAAAGAGGATCCATCCAAACAGTTCATATGATAAATGAATATAAAAAAATAATAGAAATACATCACTAAACAATATAAATTATGTATAAATTATTTAAAAATTGAAAAAACATAGGAAAAATAGAAGTAGAAGTTTAGGAAGTGTAAGAACCCAGGTCTTCTTTTCAGGTATGTTTTTCCTTTTCTGGTCGTTTTTGGAAAAAAGAGGAATTTTAGGAAATTTTCAAAGTATACGCCATGTACTTTATGAGTACATGCCTTGTACCTCTTTAAAATAGGCAGTCAGGTGCATGCTATGTAGGGGCCATGCACACAGCCATGTGGGGGTGTTTTAGAGGCCGCTTAAAGTAGAGTATGGAAATAGTAAGTACACACAATGTAATTCAAAAGTACACATCGTGTACTTTATTATTTTTCATTAAATGCACCGGGGTCACGTCTGACGGACAGAAAACCTCTTTCTCAACCTAGTTCGTCCGAGAGTGCCGAGAATCCCCAGATCTTCAATGATCCCCCCAAGATTCCATCTGTCCTCCGATTCGAGCACCATTGATTGCGTTGGAATCACAATGATCTCCTAACCTCGATGTAAGTGGTTTGTGCCTTTCTGTTGAATTCCATTGAATATTTTGTAAAAATTACACCAATAACCTTGAACGGGGTATTGCGTGACTATCTTTTTATCCCTATTGTTTTTTTCCTTTTCTTATATTATAGAGTAGAGGATTTTGTTTGTGATTAGGGTAATTTTTTGTGCTTTGGATGTATTTCCCATGCATGTTTACCTGTTTTGACCTTTGGGTCCTGCTTGCCTGTTAGGCTTCTGTTTACTTTCTATGCCTAGTATTGAGGATGATATGATAATAGTTATAAAGTGCTGATATGCCATATTATTGTAGCCAAGTAGTTCTTGAGGTTTACCTTGGCATTACGCGTGCTATTTTGTTTCATTTTAGACAGGGCCAGGGGAACCCAGTGTAGTAGACCATAGGGAGAATGGACGTAAGGTCTTCTCGAGAGTGTCTTATAAATTACGATTCAAGACCACATGGGGAATTGACATTGAGTGCTTCTTTAGATTTTTTGTAGTTCATCGACGTGGGCCACAGGGAGAATGAGATGTTGAGTGCTTCCCCAGAGTGCCTTTTGTACGATACAAGACTATAGGGGGAATTGACGGTGAGTGCTTCCATAGAGAGTCTATTCTTTAGCTGAACTAGAGGGGTGAGACTGTGTGTACCTCGTATAGGGTTTCTAGTGCTTGTTGGTTGAACCAGAGGGGTTAGGTTGTGAGAACGAGCTAGAGGGTTACCTGTTTGTTATTTCTTGATTGAGTAGTTGTTTTACCTATTTGCAGAATAGATGCCTGAGACTGTGGATTGCTTACTATTCTCTATCTTCCTGTTTATTGTTTTCTATACTTTTACCTGCCATATATTCACTGACTGTTAGGCACAGATCTTTTAGTGTTTTCTTACTGGGATTTAGTCTCACACCCTTTTTGGGCCATGATTTTGGGCCCAAACATATTATATTCCTATAGGTATAGATAAGGGTAACTGCCCTTTGACTTATGGTTCTTGATTTTCTTTGGATATGGAGAGCATGGGACCAAGCTATGGATTTCAATACTGAGGAGTTTATCTATTTTCATTTTGTAATTTGTTTTAGTACTGTTTTCATCATTTTGACTTGTTTGGATATTTTCCTAGCCATATATGTATCATGCATCATTTATATATGTGCTCCTTTTGTTTACACTTTTAGTATTCCGCTGTTCACTTGTGTATGGATTGTTACTGCTTCTAATTTTGGTTATTTGTTTCTCCTCCACTATGTACTCTGCCAATGAGGGAATAGTTTCACCACTATCACACCCAAGGCCCTCGCTGCTAGTTGGCAGCCTCTGGAATTTGGGGAAATGCACTTGAGGCCATGTGACTAACCAGGTCTGGGGAACCTCTGGGTGGCTTCCAGAACCAGGACGTTACAGGAAGGTTGATAAACTACCAAAACCAATTGGCCCTTGTGTTTGGGAGACTAATGACCACCCAACTATATGACTCTCACGTCACCACCAAGAACCCAACATCACATAATTTCCAAAGTATATCAGTTCCAACTAAAACTAGAATCCATGACCAGAAAACATGTATAATAATTGATAACTAGTTTCTGTCCAACATGATTATGTAGGGTGTAATATAAAGGGAAATAATATTTCACATGGGTCCATTACCTTCGTATTATTAAAGAAAAAAGGTCAGTTGTTCAAAAGTATGTAGAATACAATTAGGTTTCATTTCATTTCACGATTTGAAAATAATAAACTCCTAGAAAAATTATCAAAGTAAAACCTAATCCATCCATCCATCAAGTGCATAAACTAGCCTACAATGAATACAAGGGTATCCTCAATCCACTCGAGCTAAAGACAATCATAAAAGAAATCACACACAACCAATGTAGAATATTTTGAATATAATGTAAATTAAATCAATGTTTTTTCAAAAAACATTTCTTAAATACATTTATCATGAGTTGTCCATAGGTTGGTTATGCATGTTAAACATGAATCAATAGATATAAAAATTGAATTATTTAAACAATTACTAGATAAAGTAGAATAATAAGTTAAAAAATATTAGACGTAAATAGATATAAAAAAATACTTAATCTCACCATAAAAAATCCCACACATATCCGACACCCATTACTCACCCCAAACTCCCTCAACCTAATGAATCTTTAAAATTATAAGTATCCACACAAATAAATTAATTCGTAGATAAATATAATTGAAACTAATAAAGAAATCATTTAAAGTGACCCATGCTAGACATTAAATTAAAATAACTATGATTCTAAAAACACATTTAATAGGAACTTCATACTGAATTCAATAAAAGTAAACAACTAAACGTAATCCCCAATATCAATAAATTGCACAAGACAATTAGGAACTAATTCATGAGTTGAGAAAAATATTGAAATTGAAAAGTGATATAGGAATGAGCTTAAAACACTCAATAATTCACCAAAATACTTCCCATAATCCTAACATTTAATTAAATATCCATTTTAGTCTTATATAGAAATAATAATAAAAAATAAATTTTTATTACATAATTATATTTAAAACCAATAAAAAACTAGGCGAATTTAAAATATTTCAACTTTATTTATATTTAATAAAAAAATCACTAAAAAAATAATTTGGATTTCACACGTGGTATATATAATAATAACTTATTCTATATCAAAAGATTATTTACAAACCATACTGTTAAAACACTTTAGAAAAACCAACACATGCTATAAGAAGAAAAATAACAATAAAGGAGGCACCATGTCATAGATGAAACAAGAAATTAAAATTTTAAAATAAAAAATTCATAACATATCAAGGAAAAAAGAATCTAATGAATAATGATGAGATTCCTATATTAATCAAACAATCAAGGAATGAATTTTATGGGCTATATCATATGGTTATAATGGAACGTTGACCTAGAATAATGTCACTAACTCTGGTTATTACCTTAATTATTGTAATATAGTATCACATCACTAGCTATTGGAAGAGGATCCAAAATTACATAACCAGAATAGATTGTGGAAATAGATCATGTACCTTTTAAGTTATACAAAACAATAAACATAGTTACCGAGAAAAAGATAAATCAAGGGTGTGAAAACAAGAAAAGTGTTTAGAAAATAATTTGTTGATAGAATAAACGGTGTGTAATGCAAGCATCATTAAGCATAATAATCAACACACATTTTACTGTTGATCCATCCCAACGAAAAACCCAAATCACCCATCTACTATCAATATAAATAAAACAAATTGGTATAATGATGGTAGTTTAAACACACATCAATTTATAAACCACCTAATTTTCTAAATGGGATTTACTGAGTACCACTTAGAATGATAAGTCCCTTCTTTATAAATCCAAAATTTATCAGTAAAATATTTCCTGAATAAATTATATTAAAAAAACATGATTTAAAATCCATTTAATAAAAATAAATATTTTTTATAAAATCCCTTATAATTTATTTAGTTTATCCCATGTCCTTTATAGAGTCATAAAACCTTAAAAATCCAAATTCTGTATAAAATAAATATTTTAATAATTTATCTATAATTAGTATTTCGAGTACCACTTGAAATTCCAATTAAAAAAAATTTAGAAAATTTATTTTAATTCCCAATATATTTTAGAAAATAAAATTGCAACTTGATAGAGATAAAAAGGCATTGAAATAAAAGTTTTCATTCACAGTTTAAATGAAAACAAATTTAAACCCATCTTTAAAATAGTTGAATCCACCTCTTTCGATAAAAACAAAAATAAATCCCAATTTGATAACTAAAATTTATATAAAAATAATTAATAGTGACATTAAAAAATTAAAACATTAATTAAAAACTAGGAAATCATGGTTTTGAAAATTAAAATCTAAAACAAGGGGAAACCTACCAAGAATCATTGTAAGATGATCTAAAATATATTGCCTCTGATGGTAATTTTGTAAGAAAGGAATAAGGAAGAAGCATAAAATCTAATAACTAAATAAATAAAATAAAATTGGGTCAAACAATTAACCTAGGTTTTTAATGAACCACACTAGTGATTGGGGAAGAGAAAATATTTTAAATAGGTAGAGAATAAGGAAGTGGGGGATTCATATAGTAAATTTAACCCTAACCCATGGAGAACCCGTATAAAATCACCATGTAGAGAGGGATATTCTGAGAGGTAAAGGTACATGTGTGGGGCTTGGGTATGAGGGGATGGAATTATTTGAGGGGTAGGGAAATACAATAGGGGAGAAAAAGTAATTAATTGGAAAAAAATAAAAAGAAAAGAGAAAAAGAAAAATAAATAAAAACATAAAACATTTAGAAACCCACATGGTCTAGAAAACCATGTGGTAACCAAGAAACATTCCCTAAATGGACCAAAGATCCACACACATTTATTTTGAGGAGACTTAATTATTTGATAACAATGCACTAACTATTCCATATGACACTGTTAATTAAAAGTTCTAAACAAATGGTTGCTGCATGGTTTTTCAAATCATTCTGCCTAATCGTGAGATAATTAAATTCTTAAAACTTTGAAAATTAAAATTCCAAAATCACTAAATTTTATAGTTTCTCAAATTATAATAAAATTATATAAAATAATATAAAAAAATATTTTTTTATCACATGGGAGTGACAATTTTCCCTAGAATTTCACTTTCTTCTCCAAGAATGACGTTGGTTCAAGTATAAGGCTTTGAAATAAAAAATTATATTCCAATTTTATGCATAATGTGGGAGGGAATGAAATATATATTGAGATATTAAACAATAATAGAGCCCCTGGACATGATAAATCTTCTGAACCACCCTTAATTAATACTCAAAATTGCTAAACCATCCACCAAAAGTCACAATATGTCTTGAAGAACTACATGAACTCATCTATCTAATATAAACCATATGATGGGTTATAGAGAAAATGGACACCTGAAATATGTCTTCCCACTATTATAGAACTATTCAAAAACCAAAAAACCAAAAAACCAAAAAAGGAAGATAATTTGCGACGGAACACCACTAAGAACCATAATCCCACCAAAATCCCAACAATAGTCAATTCATCTTAATATGCAACATCCACCAAGGAAAAAATTGATTATCTCCAAAGGAAACTAGAACCACTTGCTAGCCTTACCAAAAACTGATGTGGGTCTCATTTCTGGGTCACTATGCTCTATTTAGTAAGACAAGGACCCAAAACTTGCAGGAACTATCTTAAAGATACCCATAAAATATCCAGCACTATCAGGTGCATAGGGAATAAAATACTATTCATTATCACTTGATAAAAACATCCTTTGGAGTTCCCATGATTATTCAAAAAATATTCCAACCACTAGAAGGATAACACACAAATAGAAACAAACACCATGTTGAAGTAACCAAAATATATAATAGATGTGGATAACCTATATTCTATTATATCTAATAAAAACATACCAAATTAATCTTTTAACTAAAATAACCTCATCAATATCGACAAAAAAATCACCAAAACAACTTTGAAAAACAATATAAGTATTCCCAAACAACAAGGCTATTTAAGGAAAAAACCTCCATAAATACACATAAAAGAACCATACAATTGATTTATAAGATTCAACCATTCCTATATCTACTAAATAATGATCCTAAGATAATGTTTCAGAGAAAAAGGTCTCAGATACCACCACTCTATTATGAATCTAGGTAGCGACTAGAATGGAGGAAATCT
The DNA here is from genome assembly GCA_963277665.1 of Viscum album. Lineage (NCBI taxonomy): Eukaryota > Viridiplantae > Streptophyta > Magnoliopsida > Santalales > Viscaceae > Viscum > Viscum album. The sequence goes on from OY728145.1 coordinate 380,561,361, forward strand.
CTTTAAAATAATAAGGAACACACCAAGAGGAAAATCCTATGAGAAAAACCCTCTAATATTTTCTTTAACCGTTATTAAAGAAAGAATCTTAATAACATTAGGCATGCACTCATCTAGTTTATGACCCACATATCAAAAAAAATATTCACAACATAACCAAGGGATAAATATTAAAGCATCAATCACAAAAAAAACACTCAATTTACACATTATAAAAATATTTTTTATTAAACAAAACTAACTATCTCTATTATATTTTTAAATATAATAGTCGATTAAATAAATTAAAACCATTTTCATATTTTTATATATATTTACAATATTTTTAAAATAAAAGGGTTCTTTTTTAAAAAACATCCATGAAAACCCCCCTTTCTTTTCGATGTTTTTAAAAAACATATAATGAAATAAACCACTTGTTAATTTTTTAATGAAACAAGAAACAAATTTTTAAAATAACCCTCCTAAGCCAATTTTAAATCCATATATTTCATAAAAAATAATAAAACCCTATTTTTCACCCATGGAAAATATTTAAAATGTAAAATCTCGGGTAAAAAATATCTCAAACCACCAAAAACTGTTCATTCTAATAACGTGAAACATATAAAAAATCCCCTTTAATTTTCATAAAATAAGTGCGATGTCACCTTAGGAGTGACTTTGGAATTAAAATAGTCATCAAAATTTTGAAAACATAAATAAAAACTACATTTGTGTTTCATGGAATCCATAAAACCATCCGCATGAGCTCCACATGGTTGGCCATACTATAAAGGGTTACCATGTATCTTGATTTCTTCTTCCACCATTACCCGAAGATCATGGAAACCCAGAAATCATGTATAAATCATTAGTAATTCAAATAGAATTTCAATATCAAACACATCAAACCAATCAAAATCCAAGAATCAAGACCAAACTAAACATAAATACTAGAGGTTACTATTGGAAGAGAGATCGTGAAACTCTACCCCATGCATACAAGTCATTTTTTGACAATAGAAATCAACACTACCCATACCACCAAAATAAAAAATCACAGATTAAAACTTAGTAACTCTGAATAACCAAATCCTCAGATACCATTTATCATAGAGCAATCAGATTAGATAATCCATCAGATGTTCAAACCAACTCACAATGTAACTGAGGGGTGTCCTTAATACCCTTAATTTAATGAAAACCACCAAAGGAATTATCTGTAACGTTTTTGGGAAATTTTACCATGAAACTAAATTAAATCATAGTATAAGAGACAAAATATTTCTACCAAAAAATTTGTATGGATAGTCCATAGATAAAATTTAAATATAAAAAATAAACCCACAGATAAATAAAATTGAAATATTTAAGAAGGAAACAAATATAATAGAATCATAAGTAAAACAAATAGTTTTTATAAAAATTTATAAACTAATCCTTTAGATCACCCTTCAAACACCCTAGAAAAAACCATCTACTTACCCCCAAACTCCTTGAACATGTTGCAGCTTCTAAATCACTAGTATCCACATAAATATTGAAATACACTAATACACATAACAAAATATAGTAAATAAATAATTCAAAGGGCCATTCTCTTAAAATTATATAAAAATAATGGTGAGTCCAAAAAATTGTCAAATAGAAACAAAAAACTAAATGAAAAAAGAATAAAATACTAACCTCAATGACCTGTATTAATCAACATTGAAAGAGTAATAAAAAAATTATGTAAGAGTTGAAAAAAATTATGAAAAAGTTGAAATGAGTGTGATCCTAAAACACTCAGTATGTCACCACCCACCTTACCATATGCATAAATTTTAATTATAGGGAAATTTTATGCCATATTGTAAATAAGAATATAAAAATAGGGGTTTATTAATTGAATAAATTTAAAACTAATAAGAACTCAAAATAGTCTTAGACAATTTCTTATTTTTTCATATTTTAAAAGAATCACATAAAAAAATTAAATTAGTATCCACACATGACTATGAAATAAACACTTGTTCTCTCTCATAATTTTCTTCTAAAAAATCAGTTCTAAAACATATTTAACAAAAAAAACACATACTATAGGAATTAAATCATAAATAAATGAATCTACATGTTATAGATGAAATAAAAAAATAAAAGTATCCAATCAGAAGTTATATACATGTTAATCAATGAGATTAATTTAAATAAGAAAAGGGGATCCACCTATATCAATCAATCAATAAAGGAATGAGTGTCCTGGGTCCTTCCTAATGGGTACTAAGGATAAGTATCCTAGACTAATACTTCTAACTAGGATCATTCCCTAAATTTTTAGAATCACTACTAGAAAATAGGTCTATACCCATAGTTTTGTAAAAAACCGTGGGTATAGGGATTGTATGTGAACCTATACCCGCGGTTGTGCCAAAAATTGTGGGTATAGTTTTCTTTTAAGACATATACCCATAGTTTTGGAGAAAACCGTGGGTATATGGTATTTTATGAAGACCTATACTGACGGTTCTTTAAAACTATGGGTATTGGGGGGTTAATTTTGAGGACATATTCCCACGGTTATCTAGAACTGTGGGTATAGATTTCTCGTGTTATGGAGGGGAAAACAATTAGGTGGGATAGGAAAAATATTTGGCGGGGACAGGAAGAAAATTGGTCAGCTAGTGCAACACGCCTCTGAGGTTATTTTTGATATGCGAGTTCGATTCTTTATTGCCGTGGTTTTTGAAATTTAAATACCTCACTATGTTATATTAATATATATACGCAGATATATCATTATATAACAAATAATCATCGCAACCTGGTTCGTCGGTTGATGGGGGTGCTGTTGTGAGGTGTAGGGTGTGGTGTGGGTTTAATTCCCCCTAGTGCCGGAATTTTTGGATTTAATTTCCCTACGATTTTCAATCCATGGGGTCTGTTGTGTGCCACACTGTAATAGCATGGTGCCATATTTGACTCCGCATATACCCACAGTTCTTCAAAAAACCATGGGTATAGGCTAATACCCCTATAACGACGCCTTTCCAGCCCACGGTTCCCAAAACCGTGGGTATAGGCTATTCCCACGGTTTTGGGGGCTATACCCACAGTTTTGAACTGTGGGTTGTTTCCCATGGAATTCGGGGATGACCTCCGGGATGGGAGATTCAAACGTTCCGACCGGTTTCTAACGGGTTTGTTCGTAGAACCGGAAACATCCAATGATTCCACATCCATTTGGACCTACTTTCCAAAGGTAGGTGCTCATTAGTTTGTGGACTAATGAGGCTTAGGAATTTGCTTTGGTTGAGAGGATGGGAGGTCGGACTCATCACACATTTTTTAGGGGAATTATTGTCTACTCTGGGACTCTCTGTATAGATTCATGTTATGTTTGTGAATCCTTATTACATTACCAAGTATAAAATGAGCTTTCCTTCAATTTTGACAATCAATGATTAAATATGTAATAAATTTAGAAAATCTTTTATATGTATTCAAGGTTCTTCATCAATAGAGAATCATCTATATCTATTTAGAGATTCTTGGTCAATGGTATCCTTCAATTTTTTTTATAAAAGTCTCATGGTCATTATGATGACCAGGCTAGTTTTAAAGCCACTCAGTGGGGTACTTGAAGTTTATTGTCATTCAGAAGGACATGGATTATTTCAGAGTTCGGATCGAACCTGCAGATGGGCTACCTACGTATCCTTTATTTTGAAAAATGAATCAGAACCCACGTAGTTCGAGTAAGGGAGTATGCTGTTTATGATTGATGGCTCAAAGAAGGATGTCATAATTACTTTTACTCTCTAAGCTCACGTGAGTCATGCTCAGTGTGAGAAACAAGAGGTATTGGTAATAAAATAGACAATTGGGCCATGAAAGATGTAATCATAAGAAATGTTTTGGGGCTTATGTATGTATGACTACCCAGAAGGTTAGGATTTACTTTAGGGAGAAAATCCAGGAATAGGGTCCATATAGGTATATGTGCTTCATGGAGATTTGAATACTCTAATTTGGGACTTATTCCTGAAAAGGAAACCTAAATTAGGAGAGGATTGATAATTGGGTTTTACTCCTGAGAAGTAATCCATAATCAAACGTAAATTAGAACTGGTTAAAGAGATTTTAAGGGACTTGGGGCTTACTCCTGAAAAGGAAGCCCAAATTTATGACTGGGACTTATTCCTAACAAGGAAGCCCAGGTTAAGGGACTTGGGGCTTACTCCTGAAAAGGAAGCCCAAAATTATGACTAGGACTTATTCCTGAAAAGGAGACCCAAGTTAAGGGATTATGACTGGGACTTATTTCTAAAAAGGAAGCCCAGGTTAAGGATTAAGGTTTGGGGCTTACTCTTGAGGAGGATGCCCAGAATTGGTAACTTTAAGAATTTGGGGCTTACTCCTGAGGAGGATGCCCATGTTTGGAGGACTTAAGACTGGGGATTATTCCTAAAAAAGGAGACCCAGGTTAAGGGATTATGACTTGGACTTATTCATGAAAAGGAGGCCCAGGTTATCGATTGAGGTTTGGGGTTACTTCTGAGGAGAATTACCAAATTAAAGGACTTATAACTGGGGATTATTCCTAAAAAGGAGACCCAGGTTAAGGATTATCAAATATTAAAGGATGAGGTTGAATGAATGAACTCTCAATATTTAGTGTATAAATCACTATGTTTTGAGAGATATTCCACAGAATTCCTTTCAGATAATGAAGTCAAATCAAGAAATCATGCCATAAATGGCTTTGAAGAGTGTCTTGAAGACTGAATCTTGAATAGGAAAGGTGTAATGGCTTAAGAGGGGTAAAATGGGAAAGATGGGAACCCAAAAAAGAAGGGGCGTGCAAGTCTTGGAAGGTGCGCAAGTACTGCGTGGGCGCACAAGTATTGGTCGCACAGGTATACCTGCGCGACATGTGTGGGGTACTTGGCGATGTTCAACCAGCATTGAAATACTTGAGTGACTCTTTATTAAAGCCTTTAGAATCCTCTTGAGGTTCTTCCAGAAAAGGGACGTGCATGTTCTATCAAATGAGTAAGGAGGCGCGCAAGTGTGGCCACTTCCCTTAAGGGATGGCCACTCAGGTGCGCAAGTGTTGATGAGTTTCAACACTTAGGACTTCCTCCCACTCTTTAGATCTTCCGTTCTAGGTAAGAAATTACCTTAGAAGTGTTCCAGAAGCTTTGAAAAGAGACTTGGGCATCAGGGGCTTCAATCCGAGTTTCCGGAAAAAATCCTCTTGAATGGGGGGCCCACAGGGTCTATTTATAGGTAGGAGAAGACCCCAGGTGGTTACCGAGTGGTTATTAATTAGGTCGCGCAAGTCACTTGTGCGCCAAAGTGCGTCGCGCAAGTCCACTTGCACGACCATGAGGAAACTTGCGCGGCTTATGGGAAAATATCTCCTTGTTCATCCCTATGTCGATTTTTGATGTTTTCTTCAAAGGTCGAACCATTTTAATCTCAGATCTTCCCCTTTTCCAATCTTTAGATTCTGTGACAAAAGGAGTGTCAACAAAAGTCCCCCCCTTAGAGTTGGATCCGGAGAGAAATAGAGGATTTGACTCTGAGGAAATCAAATACATCCAAAGGAAAGGTGGCGCCAAGTATATCAGGGTTCAGAGGGAAGTGAACAAGTGAGTGTCATGCAGGTCTTGAGCGCACTGGGTACGGCGTGCATATAGGTCCCCTGGTCTATAAATACATGGCCTCACCTCCGTACAAAGCATCTGGATTTTCGGACTTCAAACCTCTCGAGCTCTCGTCACGCAGGTCATCTTAGCCGTGCAAGTTTCTCTGTTTTTACAATATTTCCTTTATGGCATTCTACTGTCAAGGTATCTGGATTTTCGTGGTTTATACTTGCGCATCAAACACTAGCGCGGCACACGAACACTTGCGCGCCAATTTTTAGACTTGCGCGCCTTAATGCCTTAGCCATTTTTTTTCAAAATTTCTTCACAAATTTTATGAAAAAATAAACCCATTTAAGAGTTAGTTTATTCATCTTTTGTGCAGATTCAGTGATTCCCAAGGGAATTGGAACGGCTGATGAACTGGATAGCAAGCAGATTGATGACATGATGAACATCATTGTCCATGATTATTACGATATCTATGACATCACTCTCCCAGATTTGGCTAAGTACTTGAAGAAATATCATCCTAATTTTCCACAGAGCATCTATCAGCCTCTGTGTGGTCATGGTCATCTGCAAGGAGTAAATGTTCCAAATGCAAAGAACTATACACTTGAAATGTAGCTGCACTGCTACTCCTCTATTTCAGTTATACTGTGCATTAAGAGCAACAACAATGGTATGAACTTTAAAGTTCTTCTTCCATGTCATTTCCTTGCAGATATGAAAATGGAAAACCCATGGGATGAAATGTTTTCCGCTCTCAGTTGGTGGAGAGAAGACAAACATGGCATTAGGGAAATATATGAAATGATTACTCTCTCCAAATGGCTCTTTACTTCCAATGCTCCATTCTCAAATTCATGTATCCATCTTCCAAGTCTCTTGGACAGAAACAGAGTCACTGTTTGATCAGTAGAAAATTTTCTCAAACCGCACTCAAGAAAATTATTTTTCAATTGTTCCAAGAAGAGATGGTATCACTGCATCTTTTATTGTATCCAGTTGAATGAATTAATTCCATGTGGTTGCTGATGAAGCTCGGGGTGCCGTAAATCAAATGAAGAGTTATGTTGAAATCATATTGTAATTCTTGAAAAAGAGAAGAGACTCCAGTCTGTGGATGTCCTTCTATCTCCTGTTCATCAATGAAAAACACTTTCATCTTCAATCATTTGTACCTGCATTCTTTCACTACCTGCTTCAAATTTACTTAAGCCAATGGGCCTAGTATGCATAGTTTGATTTTTACTAGGATTATTACAAATAACCCTACAAACTTTGAATCTTTTAATAGCTCAATATTACCTAAATCATACAGAATGTATACTTAGTGAGCTGGAACTTAACTTTTATTCAATGTTACTCTGTCTTTTGTGGGAAGTTTAAAGTCATGCACGCCGGACATAAAGGGGCTAATGTTTAAGGTCGAAATAGCTTTGACCAAAATGGATTAAAATTGATTCAATTCCTTGAAAATTTATTTGAAAACATATTACCATACTCAAGTATGAGAGAAAAAAAATGTAAACTATGTCTTTAAGAATATTTGAATCTGAGGAATGATATGAAAAAGTTCTAAAAGGCATCAGAAGAAGTAGTTTCCAATAATGAAGTTACTATTATTTAACAAAACCCGTTAGGGGGTTGAATTTGCAGGGCCACCTAAGGGCATTGGCTGCATGGTCAAATAAATAGCATCTTTCGGCTGCCAAGTCTGTTATGTGGACTGTTTATGCAAGGATGCCTATGGGAACATGTTGCATAGTCAGGAAAAAGAACTCTCAGAAATTCACTTTCCTAGTGCTAAATAATCCAGTGACAGTTTATGGAGATTCAAATTTTCTAAAGTATAGAGTTTTCTATATGGAAAGAGGTACTTGAATATGGAGAAGATATTTCCAGACAAGATTATTGAAGAACTGGATGAATATCACTCCTACGAAGGTCTGACCCAAACGTAGGGAAGAAGAATAAACCATAGACTTGAATACTTTCAGATCATGAAAAAGGATATGGGACAAATATGTTAAGGATGGCTATTTTTTTTGCGGATCCCTACATATTGTCGTTTAAGACAAATAAGGACAAAAGAGGCATTCTTCCCATGAATGAAGTTACTACTATCTGACAAACCCGTTAGGGGGTTGAATTATGCAGGGACACCTAAGGGCATTGGCTGCATAGTCAAATAAATAGTATCCTTCGGCTGACAAGTCTGTGATGTGGACTGTTTATGCAAGGCCACCTATGGGCACGTACTACATAGTCATGAAAAATAATTCTCATAAGTTTGACATTTTTGTTACTAAACTTCATGAAAAGGGTTATGAAGATCTGAAAATATTAAAGGTTAGGAATATAACACATCAAGATGGGTATTTTCCAATATTTATAGAGATACATAGGTCAATGATAACCATAATCATGTTGTGGCTGGGTCCTGAATTGAAATTTTGGACTTCACTACATATCTTATAAGAATGAGAATCAAGCCATACGTAGTTCTTGAAATGCAGTTTAACGTCATGCAGGATGAAAGTATGAGAGATCTTAGTTTAGGGTCATAGAGTTCGGACCATAATAATGAATACACAGTGTGTGTTTTCATGAGGACTTTTCAGCCAAGGGACTGAAAGTGAAATTTGGGGTTAGGCCCAAATGACTTGGGGCTGGATTCTAGGGATACTCGAACGTTCCTACGTATCCCATAAGGATGGGAATCAAGCCCATGTAGTTCTAGATATACACTTTATACAAATTTGGTTGGTACATGTGAAGGGTGAAAGGGGACTTTAGTACAATGATGGTTTAACCCGAGATAAAAAGTTTAGGCATTACCATGTATGCACGTGGTCTTTTTGAAATGAAACATGATTGAAAAATCACATAAATAATGGTTCCTCTCAAATGAGGAAATCAAAGAGTATTGTAGTTTATTGTCATACCGGACAAAAGTGTTGTATAGTTTAACGTCGTATAACAAGGTCGAATGTGAACCAATGTAAAGATATTGATTCTAGGGGCGGTTTCACGAATCAAAATCATATGAGATGGAGGTGAACCGATGTGAAGAGATTGGTTTTGGGCTTGAACCATGGGAGGTTGCCTACATACCCAGCCTAGAAGGCAAGGATCAAAGTCCGTGTAGTTCAATTAAAGAATGAATTAATGATCAAGTTGTTCTTGGGGACAATGACCTAAAAAATGTTGTTGGGACATACACATGGTTAGAAACCCAAAGAGAGTGTTATGGTTGAGGTTTTCTGTAAGCTCACGTGAGACATACTCGTTGTGAGAAACAAGAGGTAGCAACAACCTTAACGATGCACAGTTTAATGTCATGTAGCAGGGAAAATATGAAGGGACTATGCAGTTTGAAGTCTTGCAGTTAGGACTATTGGTGCTGCACAGTTTAGTGTCATGTAGCAGGGACAAAGTACAGTTTAATGTCATGTAGGATGTATCATGAACTTTCAGTACATTTTAGCGTTATGTAGTTAGGACGATGGGGACAATAGAGTTTAATGTCATGTTAGAGGAAGGGGGGGGGGGAACTATGCAGTTTAATGTCATGAAGGGAGGACAAAAGAGTGCACCATTTTAACGTCATGTTGGAAGCATTGGGGATTTTTTCCACAGTTTAACATCATGTTGGATGAAAAAGGGACGATACAATTTAGCATCATGTTGTACGAAAGTGTGAATAGTTTAAGGTCATATGCATAGACCGTGGATGGTGCAGTTTAAGGTCATACAGGACCTTTGATTCTTATGTAGTTTAATGTCTTTCCGGACGTAAGAGACTTTTATACAGTTTAGCATCATGTAGTTAGGACGTCACAATTTAACATCTTGCTGGACGTAAGGGACTTGCAAACAGTTTAGGGTTATATGCATGGACCGTTGAAGATGCAATTTATGTTCATACAGGACCTAGTTGCAGTTTAAGGTCATACTGGACCATTTAGGGAATTTTGTTTCATATTTTAACGTCGTGTGGGACGAAGTTGCAGTTTAATGTCATACTGGACCATTGATGTATAGTTTAACGTCATATAGCAAGGACGAACTGGTGCCACACAGTTTAGTGTCATGTTGCAGGGACATCTTATGAATAGTTTAAGGTCATACTGGACCAAGGAGGGTGTAGTTTAAATTCATACAAGACCATGGTGTAGTTTAAAGTCATACAGGACCTTTTAGAGAACTTTTTCACAATTTAACATCGTGAGGGACGAAGTTGCAGTTTAATGTCATACTGGACCATTGATGTATAGTTTAACGTCATATAGCAAGGACGAAATGGTGCCGCATAGTTTAGTGTCATGTTGCGGGGACATCTTGTGAATAGTTTAAGGTCATACTGGACCAAGCAGGAGTTTAAGGTCACACTGGACCATTTCTATATAGTTTAAAGTCATATAGCAAGGACGAACTGGTGCCGCATAGTTTAGTGTCATGTTGCGGGGACATCTTGTGAATATTTTAAGGTCATACTAGACCAAGGAGGGTGTAGATTAAAGTAATACAGGACCATGGTGTAGTTTAAAGTCATACAGGACCTTTTAGGGAACTTTTTCACAGTTTAACATCATGTGGGACGAAGTTTCAATTTAATGTCATACTGGACCTAGGAGGAGTTTAAGATTATACTGGACCATTGTTGTATAGTTTAACGTCATATAGCAAGGAAGAACTGGTGCCACACAGTTTAGTGTCATGTTGCGGGGACATGTTGTGAATAGTTTAAGGTCATACTGGACCAAGGAGGGTGTAGTTTAAAGTCATACAGGACCATGGTGTAGTTTAAAGTCATACATGACCTTTTCGGGAACCTTTTCATAGTTTAACATCGTGTGGGACGAAGTTGCAGTTTAATGTCATACTGGACCATTGATGTATAGTTTAACATCATATAGCAAGGATGAAATGGTGCCGCACAGTTTAGTGTCATGTTGCGGGGACATCTTCTGAATACTTTGTAATTTATACAAAATACTTCTTCAAAAATCTGGCATTAGTTGGAGTAGTAATGAGTTCTCCATCCATCGAGATTAAGGAATAAGCTCCATTGGAGTAGACCCTATGTATTGAATAATGTCCTTCCCATTTTGGCTCAAGCATGGGAGGTTTCTTTCCTAGTATCATTGGAGTTCTGAGAACTAATACCAATTCTCCCTGAATGAATGAACGAAGATGAACTTTTTTGTTAAAAGCTCGTGCTATTCGATTCTGATAGATTTCCAAATGGTGCAAAGTGCACAATATTTTCTCATATAACCGTTCCAATTCATTCAAACACTTTTGAGATTGATCATCTATAGATAACTGATCACAAATGGATAATCTGAGTGGGGGCAATTGAACTTCAATTGGCAAGACTGCTTCCGTTCCATATACCAATGAATATGGAGTTGACCGTGTTGCATTGCGGGTGGTAGTCTGATAAGCCCATAAAGCATGAAAGAGTTTATCAAGCCATGACCTCTTATCTTTATCCAGCATCTTTTGTAGTATATTTGAAAGAGTCTTGTTAAATGCTTCTATTTGGCCATTGGCCGCCGCATGATACCGAGATGAATGGTTGGATTTAATGTTGTATTCTTGATACAATTTCTTCACCTCAGAAGAACAAAAGTTGGTATCGTTGTCCGTCAATATGGTATGAGGGACACCAAATCTAGTAATGATGTTAGACTTGATGAAGCTAACAATGCATTTAGAACTGACTTCTTTAAGAGGTACTGCCTCTGCCCATTTGGAAAAGAAATCAGTATCAGTATGAATGTACTTAAACTGCTTGGCCATAGCTGAAGGGTAAGGTCCCACCACATCCATTCCCCATGTGGAAAATGGCCACGAGTATTTAGCTATATGAAGAAACTCTGGAGGTTGATGAATGAAGTTGGCATGTACTTGTAATGAATGACACTTAATTGTGAAATTAACACAATCTTGTATCATTGAAGGCCAAAAGTATCCAAGCCTTCGAATTTGATCAGACAATCTATGTCCAGACTGGTGGGCACCACAGACTCCTGCATGCACTTCTTTCATGACAGCCATTGTCTCTTCATCATCAATGCATCTGAAGAGAACTCCATCAAAACCACGTTTGTTGAGAATTTTCTCTAGGTGGTTTGGGCTATCATAAAGAGTAAAATTGACCACACATCTCCAGATTTGTTCTTTCTCGGCTCTATCAGTTGGAAGTGTTCCATTTTGAAGGTATTCCCTGATAGGTGACATCCATCCTGTAGTATGACCATACGGTTAAGGAATGGGACTGATTTCATTAATTTCCTCTGTTCTGGCTTGAACATAAGGTGAAATTGCACGACGGTGGGCAATACTGATGGTTGTCTCATCCTGATTTGGATCATCTAAAGCTGTGGCTATATTAGCCAGTGCATCAGCTTGAGAATTTTGTGATCTTGGGACATAATAAAATGTCAGTTCTGAAGGGAATTCCTCCATTAACTCTCTGACGTAATCATACAAAGGGATTAATTATTCTTTTCTGATGGCATAATCCCCATTGACTTGTTTGATTACTAAGTCTCAATCACCTTTCACCTTTAAGTGATTCACTTATGCTTGAAGTGCTAACTCCAAGCCTGTGATAAGAGCTGGGTATTTGGATTCATTATTGGTACCACCTTCCCACAATAAAAAGGAATAACGTAACACTGCCTTATCTGGTGAAATGAGAACAATTCCTAAACTAGCTTTGTTGAATTTAGGATTTTCCATTTTCTTCCCTGTTGGACTTCTGGAAGCATCATCAAAATACATTTCCCATGTTTGAGGACTCTCTTGAATAGAGAAAACTTCTTCATCAGGGGGTTCAATATCTGAAGACTTGTCTTCCACTGAATGATGTTCAGCCAGGAAATCAGCCAGATCTTGGCCCTTTATTGCCTTTTGAGACACATGTTGAATGTCGAACTACTACAAAATAACTGCCCACCTTGCTAGATGTCCTGTAAGCATTGGATGACTAAGGATGAATTTGAGCGGATTATTGCGAGATACCAATTGGACCTCATGATGTTGCAGGTAGTGTCTCAGTTTCTGAACTACAAAGATTATTGCCAGGTAGCACTTCTCAATACTTTAATACCTGGTTTCTACTTCAATCATAGTTCTACTAAGATATTAGAGGCTATTTTCATTCCCAGCATCATTCTTTTGAGCAAGAAAGGCACCCAATGATCTCTCTAGAGCTGTCACATAGAAGATAAGTGGTCTTCCTTCAACAGGTGGCATGAGTACCGGTGGACTCAAGAGGTATTTCTTGAGAACATCAAACGCTTCTTGAAATTCATCAGTCCATTAGTAAGTGACTCCTTTTTTCAATAATTTGGTAAAGGGTAAACATTTGCCTGCAAAATTGGCGATGAAACGCCGAATATAGGCTAAGTATCCTTGAAGTCCTCTTAATTATTTTAAATTATGAGGAGGTGACATACCAAGGATTGACTTGGTCTTCTCAGGATCAACTTCAATACCACGATGGCGTACAACAAAGCTGAGGAATTTTCCTGAGGTTACCCCAAAAGCACATTTTAAGGGGGTCATCTTCAAATTATGTTGTTGAAGCTTGTGGAATATGACTTCCAAATCATCCAAGTGATTAGAAAGTTGTTTGGATTTAACCACCAAATCTTCTACATTGCATTCAACAAACTTCCCTAAGAAAGGTTTGAAGATACGATGCATGGTGCGTTGATATGTTGCACCTGCATTCTTTAAACCAAAGGGCATCACCCGGTAACAAAACACACCTTGAGGGGCTCTGAAGGATGTAGATTCCTCATCTTCTGGGGCCATTTGGATCTGATTATATCCGGAATATCCATCCATGAAGGAAAGTACTTTATAACCAGCCATCACATCAATTAAGAGTTCTTTAATCAAAACTGGGAAATCATCTTTAGGACAATACCGATTAAGATCTCTGAAATCGATAAAAACCTTAATTTGTCTATTCTTCTTCCTTACAAGGACAATATTATCCAACCACTTGGGATACTGAACTTCTCTGATGAATTTATCTTTGATCAGCTTATCCACTTCAGCTTCAATTTTGGAAGCATAAGTTGGGTGTGTTCTTCTTGCGGCTTGCTTAAATCCTCAATGTTCTTTTGGTAAACCCAAATGATGAGTAGCAACATCAGGATCAAGCCCAGGGATTTCTGTATAATTCCAAGAAAATATATCTTTATTTTTCTTTAGAAAAGAAATATACATCTCTTTCTCTTCAAGGGCTACGGATGCACTAATTAAAGTGGGCCGTGAATCTTTCTCTGTACCCAGATTTATTTCTCTGAGTTCATCCACAGTGGTAGAGATACCCTCTTCAAATTCTGGAGGAGAATCTCTAAGATCTTCCTCTTCCTCTTCATCATGTGCTATTTCTTTTGTTTCTACTTGCATAGTATATGAAAAAACAAAATTTTCATGATCAGAAGAGATGTCACAATTTGCACAAGAAGAAGCTTCCATTTCTGACCCTATTGATGATAAAGGGTCTTCTTTGGGAAATAAAGAGGAGATAATGGATTGAGATTTGACATCATTATTCGCCTTCGATGTTGCTATAACTTCTTCTGACCTGATTGGCGAAGTATAGAGCTGTTGGATTTCATCAGATGAAATGAAAACGTCACCACTTGTGCTTTCATCACTGTTTGGTAGGTTACCAATTTCTCCCATGTTGTCTAGCTCGATTGCCGTAATTGACATTATGGATCTTTCCATAAGAGTATTTTGATTTGGGCCTATTTTTTCAATTAGACTAATAGGTAACACATAATATGTACTCACATGTGTAAATGGATTTATTGGAATCTTTTCCAAACCATATTGAGCATTAACTTTGGTAATTTCCTTTATTGTAGATTTCTCTCTTCCTTTCATGTGATAAAATTCCGCCTCAATGTATTGAGACTGACATGTCTTGAATGGGGCCTTATCACCATAAAATGTTACAATATGACCATTGAAACAATATTTGAGACATTGATGGTGTGATGAAGGGATATCCATATGCTGATGTAGTTAGGGTCTTCCAAGCAATACGTTGAAAGATGAATCTTGATCAACAATCATGAAATCCGAATTGGATACAAGATCTCCAAACTGAGTTCTGAGTGTAACTTCGTCCAGTGTTTCTTGTTCATTTTTATCATATCCTTGTAACATCATGGTAGAAGGAGATAAATTAGATTCTGTGAGGCCTAATCGACGAAGTGTACGAATGGGCACGAGGTTGACTCCTGAACCATTGTCAATGAAAGCTCATCGGATATATACACCATTGACTTTTCCAGATAAGTACAGAGGTTTTATGTGACCATACACAACATCATCTTCATCTTTATCAGTAATAGATATCACTGCATGACATTCTGCAGGATTATTCTCTATGTGATAGACTTCAGCTGCAGCAATTTTTACTTCAAACTCCTGAGGACTTGACAAAGCTTCGATTAGTGCTTCCCGAAGATCTTTTGATAGATTCAAAGCATCCAAAATTGATAACTTGTCTAGTACATGGGCCAAGTGTTTCAATATATCATACTTTTGATCTAGAGGTCTGCATTCCCCAACAGGAATATGCGTTTTAGCAGGTACCTTGGAAGCAGATGCTTTTGAAGCTGATACATCTTGTATTGGGATAGAAGTTGGGAACATCCTTAGTTTTGGAAGTTTAGACTGATTAGATACATTTACATGCTGAGATAAAGAAGATGAAACCTTCAATCGGTCTTCCAAAATAACTGTGCCAAGACTGAGTTGGCTATTGGCAGAAGAACTTGCTTTTTTTGAGCTCGCTGAAGGGCTCTACCACGAGTTTCTGCTGCATACACAGTGCTAGCAGGGGTAGAATTGGAGTAGTGGCTTCGGAAAGATCCACGTCTTCCCCTGTATCCTGAACCTCTGGAACTTCCTCGGATTCCCTTATTTGATACAGGGAATTCAGGCTCATCAAAATTTAAATTACGACTGGAATACAGATCTGTTAATTGAATCATATTAACAGAACTGAAGATTAACACTTCGTCTGATAAAGACTCTGCCTGATTAGCCTGTTTAGGTTGTTTCATTTGATGGGGCGGTGCCCGTGGCTTTGAAGTAGATGGCATAAAGTCTTCCAGAGTCAAAGACAATTTAGGCTTTGACACATACTCATCTTCTTCTGATTCTTTTTCCTTCTTTGAATCAAGCCGTTTCTTTGAGGACTTTCCCTCTGACGAAGAGGGTGTTACCGAAATATTAATGCCAGAAGACACAATTGGTTTCTTTAATTGTGTTCGCAAAATGGCATGATTCTGATTGATTGTCTTTCTGACCATCCAATCATCATACTTCTGCACATTTCTGCTTTTGACTTCTTGCCATTCACCTTCCTCCTCTGGAACTGTAGCAGTAACACATGCTACTTGAGTCGAAGAAACTTTCAACTTGACTTGTACCAAGTCAACCATCTTTTTCAGGAGGTCTTTGAAGACAAAACACTCCTGGATGGGATGCCCCAATATTTTATGAAATGGACAATAATTGGGACGGTCTTCATCTCCTTCCTTGTTTGGCCTCTTGGGCACTGGTAATTGAACCAAATTATTTTCCAGAGCTGAAATGAAGTAACCAGGAACTTTCTCATTTCAGAAAGAGTATCTTTTACTCTTAAAATCCTCAAATTGTTTTCGTCGTTGATATCTTTGATCAATTGGATGAAACAGCCTTTGTTGTTGGCATTCAGGAGGTGGATTCCTTCGAGAAGATGAAGGTTTTGAAGTAGAAATAGGTACAGGCGCTTGTTTAAGCATAACTGTAGCAGTTTCCAATTTACCCATTCTTCTTCCTGGAGCTGATGGAATTACATGAGATTTATCCTTAGCCTGTATAAGGGAATCTACAATCTGTTGAGCGATTGAAGTAAGGTCTCGAAACCCTCCTGTATATTTCACAGGGATCAATGGCATGCGTAATTCGTCACACAAATTTGCCATACAGATTGGCAATAGCTCCTCCTGAGGGAGTGCTAAACTCAGGGAATATGTTAATCCCTTCCAGCGAGCAATGAAATCAGAGACTCTTTCATTCTCCCTTTGCTTGCAGTTTGTAAGATCGAAAAGTGTCATTTTTGGCAAAGTTGAGTTGAACTGAAGAAGGAATTTTTGGCGAAGATCCTCCCATCCGATGATTGACCGGGATTTCAAGCTTGTATACCAGACAAAAGCTGGTCCTTTGAAGGTTTTCTTGAAGCATATGAGTTTCACTTCTTCTTGATGCTCTGGAGTTCCCATCATAGGATCACAACAAGACACATAATGTGTCAAATGTTTTTCAGGGTCGCCTGATCCATTGAAAGTAGGGAAAACAGGGTTTCCAAAACTGGATGGAGGAGAAATTGAATCTACCCATTCAGGGTAAACTTTCTTTTCTGGTTAAACATGCGCCCGTTTCCCTTCCATAGTTTCTAACCGAGCTGTTAATGAATCAATAGTAGTTATTAAATTTTGAGAAACATCCGGTTGAATTTGGTCTTTGGTAGGTGCAATGAATGGAGCTTGGACAGATGTGGTGGTTGGTGCTGCAACTGATGGTAGCACTGCAAACCGTTGTTGCGCTTGACCCGTAGGATTAGACCTCTGAGGGTGTACTGATAAAGGAGGATATTCCTGATCCATCTCAGTGGCTGTAACAAATTCCTTCGGCTGTCGGACTCCAGCATTCTTAAGAAGAAGACTACTCTGAAGTTGTTCCGCATTCAACCTTCTTAATTCTTTCATTTATTCCTCCTGTTGTGAAAACCTTTGCTCTAATGAGAGAGATTTACCTTCTCCAGAGGATGGATATGTAACCTGATTCTTTCCCCTCCCTTTGTTGGATTGTTTTTGGAGATAGGGAAGTGGATTACCTAGGTTCTGAGTAATCCTTTGACATTGTGTATGCACACCTTCTTCATTTGTATCGGTGCATACATTTTCTTGACCAGGATGCTCTTCATCTGAGTCCCCTGAGTGAGCCTCCTCTGGTGGATTAGCAACAACTGCATTGATGACATTGATTGATGCATAATGCATCATATCCCTTCTATCAACATTTCTGTGATATTGTCTTCTTTCATGTCTTTGACGAGACATTTCCTTTTATTGATTCAATCCTTTAGGAACTTCTTGATGAGCTATAACTTAGAGGGAATCTCATGATAATTTGGCTCTTCGTTCCTCTTGGGGATTCTTCCCCAATCAAGAAAAGACCGACATTCTCTGAGGAGGGGATTGATGATTTGAAAGAGTCCCCAGTCTCGTGAACTGGGGATGTTTCTGCTGTTTCCGCTCAACTCCTCGAATCCCATTTGTTGTTTCTGAGGGTTGGGTTAAAGGAGTCCCCAGTCTGGCAAGCTGGGGTGGCTCTTGACATGCTATGTCTGAGACCTTCTAAAAATCTCTCTTGATCTTGCGAATTTTAGTTTGGAAATTAGCTGGATGCATTAACCTGTATCCACTTTTATCACCTGGTTCAACAGACCGTTGGATGATTTCCGAAACATCTGTCATTTGATGACGTGTTTGTTCCATACGAGAGGCTTGTGCAATATTCTCGCCTACTTTATGTAGGAGAAATTCAACAACTTGTTCTCTATATGCTTGATTTTGAGAGGAACTAGTTGAAGCCTGTTCTTGAGCAAGCTTTTGATTACAAACAAAGCCCATTGACTATGGCCGGCCATGGGCAATAACATTACATGAGACCATTTTCGGTGAGCTTTGCTGACTAGAAAGCACTGTGAAATGTAGTTCTCCATGAACACCCCATCCTCTGATATGAACACTAGATGGGGCATTGGCAATTAACTGACGCAATTTTCTTAGTGCGCCAAGGCATGAATGTTGAAGGGTTCTCTGCTGCTTTTCAGCCTTCGGATACCGAGAGACTGATAGAGATTCCAAATCAATCTGACGTTGTAGCCATTCTATTATCTCAAGATGATTTTCATATTCATCATAAGATAATACCTTCTTCTTCAATTGAAAAATAGTTTTCCATATGTTGAGACAAATATCATGGACTTCATCTTCCATCAATATTTTTGGAATGTCATACTGGGAGTCATCCAAAGGCCAAAACATGACTGGTACCTCACTTTTTTCCAGTTTTTTCCTCATGTTCAACATCTTCTCTTCATCATTAAATGAAGATTCTTCTACCTATTTTGACCAGAGTTGGTGTTTCCTTGTTGCTTCATCGGATTCAACAAGATTAGTAGAGAGATCATTGATCAAACTAGAAGATGCCTGACTTAGGGGTGGTTCGGATAATGACCTACACCCAGGGATATCTTGTGATTGAGAAAGTATTTCACTTGCTAGAGATAAAGCATCAGACATGACTGGTTTCACATTTTCTAGTCCCTCAAGATAAGAGGGCTTTCTCGGCACTACATTGTCTACTGGAGTATTTTACAGGCAATGTGAATCACTACTGCGGAGAGGACTTCTGCAGAGAAATTCATCATCATGGGGAGGACCACCATAATGGGTTACAGAAAAAGATGAGATCTCTTGCTCCTTGGGCTTCTGACCACACAGAGGGTTCCTGTGGCTCTCATCTGAAGATAAATATTCAAGATTGACCGAATTGTCACGAAGCAAGCCTTCATGAGGAAGTGTCTATTGAAGACCTTCAGAATTAATGTTCCCATTATTGGGAACTTAGGGAGTAGAATCTTGAATTCCAACAGATAAATGTCTGAGGGCTTCAAGAACTCCAGCATCGAGCAAGGCCTTGTTACAGATTGGCCTTTGATCTCCTGACTGTGCTGGGAAGATCTTTTTCTTAGATGCCTTCTTACTTGCTTTGGAAACCACTTGTTGATGAATGTGGTTGCTCTGAGAAGGTGTATGTGCCTGATCAGGAAGGATGGCCAGGTTAGGTTGACGATCTCCACTCAAATCAGGTGTATGTGCCTGACTTTGTTGTCCGTATGATATGGGGGAGTATGCACCATGACCCTCTTGGACTGGAACAGATGTGCGTGTCTGTTCCGGAGTGAATCGTTGATATACCACTCCACTGCTAGGGATAGATTTATGTGTCTTTCCCTGAGATGATGCTGAAGCTGTTATGATATCCTGGCAAGCATCCAGAATATGAGCCGGAATTTGCTTCTGCTCTTTTACCATTGAAAAAATATGCTTGGTGACTTCAGCTGCTGGAACGTGGATATACGCCCATTCCGGGCTTGGAGTAGGTGTATGTGCCTGCTCCTATCCTCCTTTTCCTGTCAGTGAATCCTGACAGTACTCATCTGTGGGGGCAGAGAGTTGAGTCTGCCTCCTGTTTGTCGTCGGAGCTTTCGGACTGACTTCTCCGTGCGCTACCAAGCGAGACTGTTGGTAGGATTGATTAGTAATAACAGGTGTATATGACTGCTGATTACACTTCACCAAACGCGGTTGACGAGATCCATCATATAAAGTCAGGCGAGCCTACTGACTAACTGATGATGTATAAGCAGGTGTATGTTTCTGCCTATAGTACTCCGCCGGAATTGCCTGGCGGGATTGGCATGATGCTGCCAGACGAGTCTGCTGGACAGCGGAATTAAAACGGACAGGTGTGTGTGCCTGCTCGTTGTTTGCCACCAAGTTAGGTTAGTGGACTTCTCCGGAGATAGCAGGGATGAAATCCTGCCTATTGTTAACCAGATTCCACCTCTGGCGGTTTGTCTTTCCTGCTCGGGTTTGAGGAACCTGAGCCGAATGCCTGGAGTCGGTACCCTCATCATGTTGAGGGCGCACTGCCGCACGAGTCTGGCGACGATTGTTGATGGGAGCCCTCGGGGAGGACTCATGTATTTTTGAATTAAGGCCCTGAGGGACCTGCTCATTCACTTCCTCAGAGTAAGTGAGCGAATGGAAATTGCGTTCCGGGGATAACGACCCGAAACGATTGGAGACGGTATTCAGCACCACCTGCCTCTTGATCACTGGTCGTCGTTGTCCGGACGACCTCTATGAGTTGTTCATTTGGAGGGCCTGTCGGGAAGCCTCCAGAGTTGGGATGGTACCGTGTTGATGGTACTCCTTAACCAGCGCATTTGATACCCAGCGTTGAAGACGCTGAGTAGGTGGTGTCATCCTAAAAGCGGATGACGATCCAGTAGGAATAGCAGCAGTGGTATTTGTAGCAGCAGTATTCACATGTGTGAATTTGAGAGCAGCCATTATATAAATACAGAAGATCTTGGAAAAGAGTGCTTTTTTGATATAACAGACATAATCAAGATAAATTCAACCACTTCATCCTTTGGATGAGCACACATGTCAATGATTGTTTTTGTTATCCCTCTTATTTAGTTTTAAATAGGGGCTTAACAAATAGGTAAAACATCATTTTAACTTGGTTAAGGTTTCACTTCGGGTTCACCATTTTTTGTTTCCCTCAGAATTCGGGGATGTCCTCCTGGATGGGAGATTCAAACGTTACGATCGGTTTCTAACGGGTTTGTTCGTAGAACTGGAAACATCGAATGATTCCACATCCATTTGGACATACTTTCCAAAGGTAGGTGCTCATTAGTTTGTTAACTTATGAGGCTTAGGAATTTGCATTGGTCGAGAGGATGGGAGGTCGGACTCATCACTCCTTTTTGAGGGGAATTATTGTCTACTCTGGGACTCTCTTTATAGATTTAAGTTATGTTCATGAATCCTTATTACATTACCAAGTATAAAATGAGCTTTCCTTCAATTTTGACAATCAATGATTAAATATGTAAGAAATTTAGAGAATATTTTATATGTATTCGAGGTTCTTCATCAATAGAGAATCATCTGTATCTATTTAGAGATTCTTGGTCAATGGTATCCTTCAAAACATTTATATAAATGTCTCTTGGTCATTATGATGACCAGGCTGGTTTTAAATCCACTCAGTGGGGCACTTGAAGTTTATTGTCATTCAGAAGGACATGGATTATTTCAGAGTTGGGATCGAACCTGCAGATGGGCTTCCTACGTATCCTTTATTTTGAAAAAGGAATCAGAACACACATATTTTGAGTAAGGGAGTATGATTTTTATGATTTATGGATCAAAGAAAAATGTCATAATTACTTTTACTCTCTAAGCTCACTTGAGTCATGATCAGTGTGAGAAACAAGAGTTATTGGTAATAAAATATACAATTGGGCCATGAAAGATGTAATCATAAGAAATGGTTTGGGGCTTATGTATGTATGACTACCCAGAAGGTTATGATTTACTTTAGGGAGAAAATCTAGGAACAGAGTCCATAAAGATATGTGCTTCATGGAGATTTGAATACTCTAATTTGGGACATATTCCTAAAAAGGAAACCTAAATTAGGAGAGGATTGATAATTGGGTTTTACTCCTGAGAAGGAATCCCAAATCAAACGTAAATTAGAACTGGTTAAAGAGAATTTAAGGGAATTGGGGATTACTCCTGAAAAGGAAGCCCAAATTTATGATTGGGACTTATTCCTAACAAGGAAGCCCAGGTTAGGGGACTTGGGGCTTACTACTGAAAAGGAATACCAAAATTATGACTACGAATTATTCCTGAAAAGGAGACCCAGGTTAAGGGATTATGATTGGGACTTATTTCTGAAAAGGAAGCCCAGGTTAAGGATTAAGGTTTGGGGCTTACTCCTCAGGAGGACGCCCAGAATTGGGAACTTTAAGAATTTGGGGCTTACTCCTGAGGAGGATTCCCATGTATGGAGAAATTAGGACTGGGGATTATTCCTGAAAAAGGAGACCCATGTTAAGGTATTATGACTAAGACTTATTCTTGAAAAGGAGGCCCAGGTTTTGGATTGAGGTTTGGGGCTTACTTCGGAGGAGAATGCCCAAATTAAAGGACTTATAACTGGGGATTATTCCTGAAAAGGAGACCCAGGTTAAGGATTATCTAATCTTAAAGGATGAGGTTGAATGAATGAACTCTCAATATTTAGTGTA
Organism: Viscum album; assembly: GCA_963277665.1. Taxonomy (NCBI): domain Eukaryota; kingdom Viridiplantae; phylum Streptophyta; class Magnoliopsida; order Santalales; family Viscaceae; genus Viscum; species Viscum album. The sequence continues at coordinate 380,583,987 of OY728145.1, forward strand.
TAAATCACTATGTTTTGAGAGATATTCCACATAATTCCTTTAAGATAAGGAAGTCAAATCAAGAAATCATGCCATAAATAGCTTTGAAGAGTGTCTTGAAGACTGAATCTTGAATAAGAAAGGTTTAATGGATTAAGAGGGGTAAAATGGGCAAGATGGGAACCCAAAAAAGAAGGGGCACACAAGTCTTGGAAGGCGCGCAAGTATTGGTCACACAGGTATACCTGTGTGACATGTGTGGGGTACTTGCGTGATGTTCGACCAGCATTGAAATACTTGAGTGACTCCTTATTAAAGCCTTTAGAATCCTCTTGAGGTTCTTCCAGAAAAGGGACGCGCAAGTTCTATCGAAGGAGTAAGGCGGCGCGCATGTGTGGCCACTTCCCTTAAGGGATGGCCACTCATGCGCGCAAGTGTTGATGAGTTTCAACACTTAGGCCTTCCTCCCTCTCTTTAGATCTTTTTTTCTAGGTAATAAATTACCTTAGAAGTGTTCCGAAAGCTTTGAAAAGAGACTTGGGCGTCGGGAGATTCAATCTGAGTTTCTGGAAAAAATCCTCTTGAATGGGGGGCCCACAGGGTCTATTTATAGGCAGTAGAAGACCCCAAGTGGTTATCAATTAGGTCGCGCAAGTCACCTAAGCGACCATGAGGAAACTTGCGTGGCATATGGGAAAATTTCTCCTTGTTCATCCCTTTGTCGATTTTTTATGTTTTCTTCAAAGGTCGAACCATTTTAATCTTAGATCTTCCCCTTTTGCAATCTTTAGATTCTGTGACGAAAGGAGCGTCAACATGGGTATAGTTTGTTTTTCCAGTAGGGAATATAATATCACATCACATGCTAGTGGAAGAGGAACCAAACATACATTACTAACATTTCTAGTGGAATGGTATCCCATCCTATATATACTATCCTACAATATATCTTGTGATACTATGACCAATGAAAATCAAGGGTGAGTAAACAAGAAAATAACATATCTATTAATAAGTAAAGATAATAAACTTGGATAAAAGCATTAATCACCAAGAATAATAAACAACCCACCCTTACCTCCTTCTCCGTCTTAAAGAAAATCCCTAATCACACATCCACCATCAATATTAATAAAAAATAATGGGAATGAAGAGTTTTGTACACAGACACATCCATTAAAAACCACTCAAATTTCCAAACCATATGTACTAAAAACCACTCTGAATAATGAGTTCCATCTGTAAAAATTTTGGAATTATTTTTAAAGAATATATTGAGAAAAATTTGTTTTTAAATTTTCTTTGAAATATATTTAAAAACTTACCTAATTTTTATTAAATCCCTTACAAATTATTTTAATTTATCCTATGAACCAATAGAGTCAAAACACTCTTAGAACTTGTATTTTATATAAAAAATATTTAAATAATTATTCAATACTTTAAATTTCAAGTACCATTGTATGTAACATGTTAAAATCCATTATAAAATTTATTTTAAGGAATAATTTTATTTATAACTTAAAATACTATTTTAAGAAGCCAATAAATCAGCCTAATAAATATTCATATTGAAAGTTAAATAAAAAAAATTTAAGCCCTTCTTTAAAAAAGAGAAACCTGATTGTTTTTATAAAAACAAGAGAAAACCCACTTTATTATCTAAATAATCTATGAACATTATTATTTCTGACATTAAATAATTAAAATATTAATTAAAGACTAAGATAATTTTTTTACTAAAAATTTAAAGCAAAAACATATGGAAAAACTCCCTGGAATAATTGGTGGATTTTCTGATATGGCCTACCTCTAACAAAAAATGACAAATAAAGGAAGAAGGAACCCACCCATACCATAAAAACCAAATAAATCAAATAAATTCAGGTCTAACACATGACTTAGGGTTTGGTCAAACCACAATGATGATGGTGAGGAATCCGAAAATTTACATTTATAAAAATTAAATCTTATTTGATAAATAATCAATATATAACATTACGATCTATGGAACAAACAAAATGGTTTGGTTAACTAGTACATATGAAATCTCTGAGTATGTTATTCACAACTATTCCACTTCTTATAAACAACGTAGTTAATTTTTTTCATATATGATGAAAAAGAAACATAATAAATGTTGTGATTAGATGCCCATAAAGGGTAAAAAATATATATATCAATCAAGTATTGAATGAAATAGTAAGATAAACTAAAGGTGATGACAACATGATCATAACTTATAATAATCAAACCCAATCAATCAATTATCTTTAAAAATGAATTATAAAATAATGTTCTTATAACAAAAATGAATAAGACATAAGAGAGATTTATAACCAATAATCAATCATGATCCATAAGAAAATATCATAAACACAAGACATAATTTGTTTCATACATATAAGCATTGAAAATCATTTCATAGTCAAGGTACACTCCCAAGACTACCAAATTAGGTATATCCCCTTAATGAACTGGGTTCATCCCTAATTCCAATTCTTATTATATCTTGAGATATAAATTATCACCTAATATATTAGAGGGATATATAAATCTTGTTCCACCCTTCACATAATTAAAACCATACATATGTGTGCCACAATTTTGTTAAATATTCAACATATCATAATTTCATAACCCATGGAAATGAAATAGTTTTTATAAAAATATAATGATCATAATAATAAACCATACAGAGAAAGAATTAAAATGGTATCATTTAATCATATCCCCAATAAATAATAATTAACATAATATTATGTTATCTTAAATGAAAAATGACTTTAAAATATCACTCTAATATTTCTCGAGGGGAAAACATATTAATAAAATAAATTATTTAAAATAAAAAAATTCCAAAATATCAATGAAAGAAATTTTATTTCTAAAGAACCATTAGAAATTAAGAAGTAAGCTTAAACTAATTGAGCATTAATGATAGTTGGAAGTTTTATTCATGTTTTTTACATTAAAATAAATATTCTTTTAACATTTATGGTAAAAAGTTAAAAGTACAAAATTTGAAAAATGATAAGAAGATTCTTTAAAAAAATTTATATAAATAAAAACAAGAGTGAAAATTAATTTTATCATTCATAGGAGAATACTATCATAATTACCTAAATAATTTTAAATAAAATATTGTAATTGAAGAAAAATATTCTTGACCAAATAGTATATCAAATTTGGTTTCCTTATAAGAATTATTTCTGTTTGTTGAGTACAAAAAGAAAGGAAAATACATGTAAAATAATAAATCTAATGAAATATATTTAGGTTAAATTAATATATAATATTTTGGAGAGAAATATCATATAATATCATCCTCTAAAATTTAAGAAAAAATAATCCCTGTAAAAATAAGATTGTAACGTAAAAACCTTACCACTTTATGAACATTTGAATAATAACCCCCATTAAGAAAATAACATCCCATAAACAATTAGACACCATGAATATAAATATATTAATTACATAACATATAAAATGGGTACTATATACACAACATTAAATAAAAAATTGGTAAATATTACATATGTCTCAGTAAAACAAAAGTGATATGACAAACCCTTACCACAAGTTCGAATGGATTCATAAGTAATATATCCTCCTATATAAGAAAATTAATTTCATTATATTTAATTTAAAATAAAAATGTACATAATTATAATATCATATATTAACCACTTCAAACATTCCAAGAAATATTTATTAATAGTTACATATTAATAACTTTGTTTCCTGGTGTTACCTATTTGGTTTTTCCTGAAAGTTTCAGTTGAGGAGTTTTGGGTCCATGTAATTTAAAAGGGTTCCATAAAATCCAGAATTTTAATCATGATATAAATATTCATTATATTCATTATATACATATTTAGAGTCATCTATAAAGTTATAAATATAAAAAATGAATTACGCTGTTTGTGGAGATGGTTGTCCATACGTACGTATGGGAATTGTTTTCATTTTTTTAATGAAATTAATAGAGTGATAAATAATAATTTATCAATATATAACTAGAATTATATAATAAATATGATATATAATTATTAAATTTATCATAATAACTAACCATTAATGGTGGTAGTGGAAAATTAATTATATCGTTATGTGGAGTCGGTAGTTCACACTCATGCATGATCGATACTCTCATTTCCCATTTTTTATAAAAGAGGGTGGATAAAAGTTGTTACAAAATCATAAAATAATTTTAGTATATTTAGGATAATTAAATTATTATTTTATGATCAATACCTCTGATTTATTGAATGTATAATAATTAAAAAAATTAAAAGAAGTCAGGTAAGATGATTACCTATTCTTCAGTAGACCTCATTTAGATCCCGTATTGGGGACCATTAGAATGGTCAGTTAAGAAGACCAGAAACTCTAATTCAAATATATAGTATCGTAGAAGTTAATTATTAATATTTTGGTCCAGCTATTTTTCTCAATAAGGTGTAATGAAAATATGATAGAAGGTTCCCTATTATAAGTGTGGGTAAGGACACGCCATGAATATAATAAAGGATTAAAATATTATTAAGTCATATTCATGGAATAGTTTCCCATAAAAAATTATAGTTTGAGAATAGGGTTATAAGTTTCTAAATAAATTAATATAGAAAAGAATTAATGTAAAAAAGTTTCTTCTAATCACATTCTTTTAATCTTAGTTAACCTGATTTACCCTTTCACCGCGATGATGTTTTTCTTATATTTTTACTATTCATTTTGAAAAGAAATTCAGATGAACTTATTACATAATATTAATTATTATGATTAAAAATACGGAATAAATTTTAAAATATTCAATTTATAAAAATTAACTAAATAATTTTTTAAAAAAACCTCAAAATGTAATGAAAAACGATTTAAAAAAAATATATTTTTAAGGATAGAAATGTTTTGAGACGAAAATTAAGAATTATTTAAATAAAAATGAAATTAACTTGATTATTTTTAATCTAAAGGATGTAATGGAAATTTTAAATCAATTTATCAAATCGAATTTTTTAAAATTATTTAATAGAAAAGACAATTTTCAATAAGATTGTTTTTTCACAATTTATTGAAAAAGTATTCTTTTATGAAAAATACCCAAATTTTACTCTATATAATTTTGATATTTTGATTTCAAAAAATATATTATTTTTATAAAATAAAATTCTCAAATTTATATTAGATAATTATATTATCCATGCATTAAATAAAATAAAAATAGTTTTTTGAAGAAAACATATTTTTGAAGCAGAAAATGATTTTATTGAAAAAGGGGGTACTCATTTATTATAAATTAATAAAATTATTTTAATTATATAAAATATTTAAAACTAGTTTTTTAATGTGATTATTCTTATTTATTCCTATAATTTAATAGCTAGGCTTTTATGGTCACACTTAAATAATCATAATTAACTAGCATATCACAGTGTTTTTAAACTCATGGTTGTGTATAAAGTAAGATATTGAAGAAATTAAATTTATTTGAAGAGAAATGTATCATAAAATATTATGGTGTTACTTTATATATAATTGTAATGATTTAAATCTCAAAATTCTACCACACTGATATAAGAAACTAAGGAAATTTTTTTCTCATCACATCTTGTGGTCTTCACACTACATCTCTGCACTACAAAACATTGATTATTTCAGTGGTTTTGTTTCATAAAAAATTTTCTCTTTATTATAGAATCTATAACAATTATTCCTCATAATAAATATTATTCATCAGTGTTATAACATCCATGGTCAATACATATAAAGGATTATTTATGTACTTCTTCATGAGATCTATATTCAACACATCATAAACATGATAGAGATTTGGTGGAAGTGCAAAGTGATATGAAGCAATCTAAATATGATGAATAAATTTTAATGGACCAATATAACTAGGGATCAACATTAAATTCATTCATAATATCATTACATTATTCCAATGAGATATTCATAGAAATTCATTATCACAAACATTAAACTGTAGATCTCAATAATGAATATCAAAAAATTGTTTTTTGTTAACTTTGAGTTACCTTGATGTGTTAATAAATAGATTTAACATTGTATTACATTTAATTAAGTATCCCAAGTCCTAATAGAAAAATAACTCTAACTTCATCCTATAATGTTGGAGTTCATCACTTTCTTCCATAGTGGGATTTATACGGATTCATCTGTATACATAAGTGAAATCTAATATTGTAAGAAATTTCTACCAAAGGAAGGTGTTTGTCACAACCAACATTGAAATACATAGAGAAAGATATAAACATGTATTCTATATTTTGAATGGTCCTCTCAATATGACCATCTTTCTAGGTATACGTTGTATCACTAAAACTGAACTTTATATCTAAATCTTTCTCAAATACATTATAGAACATCAAGGTAAACCATATATTCCATTCAAATACAATAGAAAATGGTATACCTTAAAAACTTACCAAATACAAAATATGTATTCTGGTAAGATAATCAAGAGATACATATTGTTTAATAATAATAAATATTTCTTACTTTGTAAGAATATTGATTATAACCTTAATATAATTACGTCCTTTATAAATTTTGGTGAGTCTAATGATGAAATACATTGGGATGTTTTACCATTTCCTTTATTATATGGGTAATTGTTGTAACATCCCCTTATAATTTTGTATCTTAAGTTGAGTTTAACGACACACCAAGCACATATACCCATACTATGCAACGTAAATTTTTATGTTGTCCCACAAAAAATTATATATTATATATCTATACATCTTCATACTTACAGAATGATGAGCTTTGATTAAAGAAATACACAAAATAATCTTATAATTCAAATAAACCCATTTTGAACATGTAAATGATTTAATCCATAAACAAACCATTTCATAAATAATATTTATCCCAAATAATAAATCATTTTAATTATATAAAACCATTATTGGAATTTTATAAAACACTTAGAATGTATACAAATCCATTTTTAACCAAATTGCCATTTAACTACATAATTCACCCAATATACCAAAGGAAAACTAAAGGAAAACAAGGGAAATATTTTAAGGCATATATATATAGAATATAACTCATATATAAAGTTTACAAATAATATTTAGAACACCATGAATCCATAAAACTCTTTTATAATGTGGAATTAGATGAGAAAATCTACTTAAATCAAAATAGCCTTATCCCCTTCAATTAAATACACTAGAATAGAACCCAAGAAAGGGCTGAATACCCTTGGAAAAAATCCACAATTTTTATAAAATAATAGCCTTTAAATCCAGTCACATGAATATTAGGGTTGGGGAAGTTATAAGAAATGGGAAAAAACTAAGAAGAGAGGAAAATAAAAGATAAAATAGTCTTTTACCTCAATATTTGATAAAGGAATAACATTATAATCACTATAAAGGTGAATATGGTTAGGTAGAGGGTTGGAAGGAGCCTTGTATACAACTCGTAAATAATATTAATGGAGAGTAAATATCCCCTAATTTTAAAATTGAAAAGACTAAAATCTCCAAAATTATGTAGGTCATATAATTTAAATATTTGTTTTTCGAAAATCATGCAATATACTTATGATTACCATTGTCAAAAAAATAAAGGTAAAAATATTTCTACTACATGGGTTTCTAAACTATACACCCTTAAAAAGTAAAAAATTTCCAATACTTCACCCTGAAATATATCAAACCCATTCAAAAAATTAAAACTATACTTATTTATGTGAAATTAAAATTTTATGGTTTCACAATTATCCCTAAAATGAAACTTTATACTCGTAAAATATTGTTGAAAAATTAGGAAAAATGGTAAATCGAAGATCACTATACCATTAATAAGGCTCGATCAAATACCCAACTTATTGAACGTGAAACCAATAACTTGGGGCACAAATAACACTCTTCCCGGAAGAACCATTCTAAAACAGTCTAAGAATTACCGACCAAAGAAGTACTATGAAAATCATAAAGGAAAATTACTAACTAAAATAATGTAATGGGATCAATAAGATAATACGTTTTGATGAAAAGTCTTTTGATATGAGTGAATTTTCGAATATCAATATATATACCACTACTCACAATCAATTCTTGAGTTTCATGAAAATTAAAATGAAAAAAACATAAAAACCAATTCCGGATCATCTAATGTGAAAAGTGATAAACAAATGGAAAATACTAACAAAAATCATCATGTAAGATAACACACAAAGTCCTGTTATAGTACTAACTAATATTTATAATTAATTTAAAATGATAAAATAATAGATAAAAACACCCAAAAATATTATCATCAACAATACATACATATTACCACTAATCATAAATAAAAAGGATAATATTCCACCATACATTGATGAGAACAAGTAAACCATATTAGAAAAATATTAAAAGAGGACATCCTCAAGAAACATCTAAAAGGTCACCAAACCGGATCAATAAGAAAACACATTACTTAAAATGGATAAAAAACCCCAAATGTGAACATTCATAAACCTATAATGACCTAGTTCTAACCTCAGCTCATGAAACAACATGAGGGATAAATTAGGGACAATCTTAAGAAACACCTAGTCTTTGGGATTCCGAATGAGAATACCAACCTGGTAGCTCTCACAGTTTAAACGATGACCGATTTATTATCCTCGTTTCCCCATCCTACACCAAATGAATCCCCATGATAGTTATCATGTAAACCCCATATATTTTCCTACACCTTTCCCAACTAGAAATAAGCATCCTATTTCCATAATGAATGAACATCCCAAATTACAAAAATATAAGGTTAATATATCTTTCATTACTTACAAGAAAATGATATGAGATATATAGATAAGGGTAGAAAATTGTAAAAAATAAAAATAAAATAGGGTACCCCAAAAACAACCACGACCTAACACTTCCCAACTGAGTCTAAGTCCAAGATTTTCTCTTCTTATAGATCTCATCCCTACAGAATCTTTGGAGGTGGCTAATATAGTGACATAAATGATAATTCCTCAGAGTTGCTGGGCATGAGTCTTTAGTGTGTTAAGACTTCCCACACTTATGTTACACTAATGGATTCTAATTTATTGAAGAAGTAATAAAAAATTCAAGAGATAAAATCTGATATTTATTACTTTCATCATCCTACTTCTCATTATCTAGATCACCCTTACTGAAACAATGTTGGGTTAAAGCATCAACTACTGTTTGGTAACCTTATATGATTTACTTAGTGATGAAAAAATTATAAACCACTTATAATTATGGAATCATTCTAGACTGAAATACCACAAAACTTTAAAATAGGAAATGGTATCTTGAGAAAAAGGTAACCCTTATTTGAATGATTAATAACCAACTTAGGTAAGAAAGGAAACAACATAGTGAAACATTGAACATATTCCTTCACTGACTGATCACCCTAACAAACACTAAATAACTCCACCAAATTCTATAACTCACCTCCTTAGGGTAATATCATATGATGAAGGATACCTTGAAATATCACAAATAAAAAATTTCAAATGGTTGGTTTTGGATTGTGATTTTCCACTATTCTAATCCTAACCCATTAAATAATAGAGTTATCCACCTCACCCTAGCAGTCTCGATAGTTTATAGTGAATCAAGTATAATTTCAATCATACTAACCACTCTTCTATCTCCTAGGAACCTTTTTCACCATTGAACATTAGAGGATATATATTTGAAAATTCTCACACATGATCTATGAGATGAGATGAACATGGCCGTGACACTTTATCGAGAGTATGCGAAGAGTCAAATATTTGAATGAAAACCCATGGTCCACTAGAACGACTGCCTCTATCATTCTATTAATTACTTATCGATTCCTTTTTGGAGTTTATATTCTAAAACATCAACATAATAAAAAATTTAATCAAACCATCTCAAATACAAATATGAGGGATACAATACTAAAAATTAATCATGTTAAAATAATTTTATTCCCAAAATTTTATAATTCCAAACAAATCAATAAATTAATAAATCATGATCACTACATAAAATTTATAATTTATTTTAAAAAATTCATAACAAGTACCACATATTTTTTCTTATTTTTTCTAGACAGCATATGGGTTGACCGAAATACTTTTTAACAACGAGAAAAATCACTAAATTAATTCATTTAATTAGTATAAAAAATATACCATAAATTAAATCACATATTTTTATTTGAAACCAACTAAATTTATTCTTTGAAAACCAATACAACCTAAAATCAATTATTTTATCCAAATAAATTATTATAAAATTAAATCCCTTTCACAAAATAAATTTAAAACACTCCAATGGTTTTCAAAAACAAATTCAAATATTAACCATAGAACATCACTATAAAACATGACAAAATTTGTTTCACAACTAATAAAATTAAACCCAATTACTGAAAAATAATCATTATCAATCAGAAGATGAGTTCGAAAAACCAAATGGTTTAAAAAATTTTTTTTAAAAGTTTTATATTTTAAAATGGTTTAAATATATGGTTTATTAGAACATTAACCTAAAATTGTATTTCCACTGGAAGTCACCAAGAATAGTTTCACATAACTTGTGAATAGTTTAATAGATCATACACCATAATTTTTCACCTATTGGATTCCCCCCAATTTTAATCCAAAATAAGGAATATTCTAAAATCTATCTAAGTATCCACCTAAAACTTAGAGTAGTAGCAAAACATTTGAATATTTATCAAAAATAACATATCAGAAAACATGAATTCAATATAAAATTACTGAATACACATGGAAACTCGGGGTTTAGTGTAACGCCCCAACCCCAGCTACCCAGAGTCGGTGCATTACTTCGTAACATTGGCATGATCACAAGAAAGATCAAATCTCTAAAGACCGATTGGTTTAGTAGCCTTGGAAACACTAGATATATTCATAAGTTTTACATTACATCATAAAATGAAAAACTACTACAACAACATAATGTTTCCACAGTCCACACTATAATCCCCTCATAATATCCCTGCAGGTCATTCATAACTTACATCTTCACATCCTGGGAAAAATAAAACATAGAAAATGGGTGAGATCAAATGCCCAGTAAGGATAACAATATAGCGGAACATTAAAAAATAAGCATAAACATTTAAGGCAATGAATTACTAAAACAAAAGACTTTTAAACTTGAACTTCAACATAGTATGGAAAAAGTAATATGAAATAATGCCATTTACTTGTTCACATGGATATTCTACTAATCGAATAATCACATGAAAAATCAATAACCACTTTCATAATGTTGGAATGCATAATGCCAGACTATCATAACCACATAGCCAAGGCTTCGTGCCAAGACTACAAATAAGATTTTGTCAAGGCCTTGTGCCAAGACACTAGTTTGTCTCATGATACCTACCGATGCATCGAGGAGCTATAGCGGGCTCCACCCGTCACTTACTAAGTCCAATGCATTCCCATATGAAAAGGTTTACACATAACATAAACATTCGTATTAAAACTAGCATACGAAATGTAAATAATTTCACCATAAACTATGAATGGTATAAAAATAACACATCCACAGTCAAACATATAACAAAACCTTCAATACAATATAGAAGTTTTGTATCATAATAAATAAACTTCAAATAAGCGTAAAATCCATCAAAGGATGTTGACATAGATGAAATCAAAACACTTTTTAGAGAAATATCTCTTTCTATTTTTGAAATCATTTAAGATGCATATAAAATAAAACATTTTCTTGAAAATATTCTTATAAGCTTGTAAGGAAAGCTTTGAAGATTTAATAACGGTGGAAATTAGCCGCACCTGCCGTATAAGTTAAAAAGAAACATTCTTAACTTAATTCTGTCGAAAAGTTTAAAAAGGGACCTTGTTTTGAAAACCACGGAAAGATTCCTTTATAAACCACTTATAAAAGTCAAAAAGGGTATAAATGACTTTAACTCATATTCTAGTAAATAGTAAAAATGTTTTGAAATACATTTTTAAGAAACATGGATGTGGATGATAAAGAGATCCCAGTAGATTATTACATATAAACAACCTCGGATAATGAAGAGATTGTGAAATGACCCTTACCTTGTACTTTTCCTTTGTTGGGGTAGGTTAACCTCCTGTATAATGGTGAAAATAATTGTTATTAAATTATACAAGAATCATATACATTAATATGATATCATATATGATCTTTTAACATTGCTTGATTAATAATATCTTAGTATTATCGTCGTTTCGGGTGATAATCGATTCGTTCTTCTTAAATGTTTGGTTACGTAAGACATGTTTGTAATGGATAGATTATAACTTATTCACAATCAGAATGATATTAACATTATTTTTAACCCTAAAATGAGAATAAGACTTGAATGGATACGATGGAGAATGAATCTCATCGCGTTCGTGGAGACGGTAGTCCGTACGTACGCACGAACGCTACTTCCATTTAATTTTTATTTTAAAAGAATCGAATCCAAATGATACATAGGTATATTACTATTTCAGTATAATATAATATTAAATATATTTTACTTAAGTTCATTAACACCATCCTTTATACGTTCCATGTGTGGTATGAACGAGTCATATCATTTTAAGGGGGCGGTAGTCCGCACTTCCTCAAATGAAATTATCGTATGTATATACAACATGAAACGAATAATGATATGAAATAAAATGGAATTACAGAAGCTTATATATAAGATATATATCATTAATATCATATTTAATTACAGTGCCATCATAATGGCCACCATGAAAGGTGGTAAGATGTATTTGAACAATCATCATTTCATGAGGCGTTAGTTTGCCATCCACAGAAACATTATGTTCATCATCCATTAGATGAAGTTGTGTGTATGTGTAGTTTGAATCCTTTTTATAACAACATCCTAGTATATTGTGGATACTGGTGTTGTTACAAAAGAAAGGAAATAAAAAGAGTTTGGGGGTTGGAGAAGCAAAATAAATGAAAATAATTTAAGAGAAATCGTTACCTTTAATTTAGGTAACTCACTTTGGTTGGAACCAAAGGACTTCTTGAAATGATTTCTGCCTAAGGGGAAGCTTCAAAAATGAGGATAGGGATGTGGGGAGCTTATTTTGGCAGAGTTTGGACGAGCCAAGTGGCTTGAGAGGTGTGAGGAATGAGTAGAAGTGGTCTCCTTTTATAAGGGAGAAGAGGGGATCTTTAGGAAAGAGTGAAAGTATTACTTTATAATATAATTATATTCGGTTTATAATGGTCCAAAAATCATTGAGGTCGAAGATAAGATGACTCATATTCTAAATAACATCAACCAATAAGAATTGGACAGGTTTTAGATAATATTTTAATCATTATAATCTTATTTATTTAAATGATTTATTAATGAGGTAAACATTTCATCATTATTGTGTCATTAATACTTTAACTTATTTGATGTCTAAAAATTATAAATAAAATATAATTATGTAGGAAATCCTTTTAGCTTTCTAATGAATATTTATAATCGATAATCCAACATGTATAGCCCTATGTAAAAATTGTTCTTCTAAAAGATGTAAGCTTATGCCATTTTTATTTTTATTTTAACTTTATTAATATAAAGTGTCCCTACCACATACAAGTGGCTCCAAGGGGTCCCCAAATTGACCCAAGGATGCTCATGGTCGGTTATGTGTCCACCAATAAGTTTAGGACACGTTTTAGGGTAATTTTGTATTATTATAATATTATTTTTTAACCCTTATTTACCGGATTTACCCTTAACCATGATAAATAAAATATTTACCACAGTAATTATTCAAATTGTCTAAAAATAAAAGTTACCTATTTACACAATTTGGACATCCCGATTCCAAATATGGAATCCATTTTTCTAAATTCAAAACACAGAAGTGGCAGAAATTAATTTAAAATTAATTCCCGCTGTCAAAACAAAAAGCGTGTTTTTAAGAGATAATAACTATCAAAAGATTGACACTTGTTTATGTTCGGTTTAATTGTAAAATTATGTCCAATGACCAACATTATATTAAATGGTAAAAATATATTCTAAATATACTTTAAAACCACTCAATTTCACAATTTATCACTATTAATTATTTTGATTAAAAAAGTTGTTTTTAATTAAAATTTAGTAATTTTCACTATTCATCAAAATATGAAAGTTATCCGAAATGTACCAAAATTTCACCTTAGGCTAAATTCGATATTCCGAATCCAAAAATGAAGTCCATTTTCAAATATAAAATATATATAATTTCAAAAAGTAGGTATTACTATTCATAGCGGCTAGTTTGATTGGTTACGGTGTGTTAGAACTCGGTGTTGCGTACAACACACGCTAGCGTACCATGGAAGCTTGGGATGTTTCATTTTAAATTTTTGATGTCCCCATTTAGTCAAAAAGTTTAAAATATAGTATCTAAAAAGGGTTCACTATTAAAATTTGGTAAAAGTGAAATACTGAAAATGAATTTGTTCTTACATTATGTCTAAGAAACTCATAATATGGATTCTAAAATTATAAGGATTATATAAAGTTTAAAATTTAGTTGACACTATTCATAACCTCTTTTGAACAGCTTTTTTTGTAAGTCATGGTGCGATTGAACTTGGTGTTGCGTGTAGTGAAAGTTACTGAATTATTTTGAAGAAATAACACACTATGAAATCTTGGGGTGTTACATTCTCCCCTCCTTCAATAAATTGCGTCCTCGCAATTTGAAATTGTTCTTCGAAAATAAAAGGTTGAAAATAGATAATATATTTGTGGGAAAACCCACATCAGAAATTGGGTTACTAAAATTTAGTCTTAATATGAGGAAAAGAGAAATGAAAGGGTCACCACCAAATTATGATCTTGATTAGGAGAACATTGGTGGCAATTAGAGACATATAATCGGAGGAAAAACGTAAATATTTATAGGTAGTGATTGAGGTCATCAATCACAAACAAGTGTATAATTGAGGTCCTTAAACTCATCAATCTATGATGATTTGAAGTACCATCGGTTCAACAAAATATAGGGTATTGGGATAACACATTTTTGACGTTTCAAAATATCTTAGTTGAAATCCCACATCGAAAAATGAATTAATGAGGCCTCTATTTAAAATAAAAAGTCGAAAGTATGAAGATTACCGAAAATAACACATACTAGGGTTCCATGTAGTAAAATATGGATATGGAAGAAAAATCTAACCATCAATTACCTGATAGAGAGTGGTGGAGAACATGGCTATGAAAAGGCCAACAATCCCAAAGCCATAAATTAGTGATGATTTAAGGTACCATCTAGGAAAAAAATTTTGTTCTAATTTGATTTTCTTAATATTGAAGAATTTTTTTATGAGATTGGCTAAGATCATATAGAGATATACTTACTTTATAATTAGAGTTTTATCCATTAATAAATTTCTACCACATAATCACCTTTCACTCTAAAAGATAATGGAATGTAAAAAAATTCTATTTACACTATTCGTATAGGGTTCCAAAATAAACGAATTTATAATTCATCTAAAAGATCTTTTAATAAAAACTACATTATTTAATCCAGGACATCTCGTGGGCTAGTGGTAGGTGATACACCCTTGTCGCCCTTCGGTTGCGGGTTCAAGTCTCGCAGCCTTTCCGGACGCGACGGGTTGCCGCCCGACCTCCGGGTTGTCCTTTTATGGAAATCCAAAATAATCCAAACTAGAACTATCCAAAATACTTCTATCCAAACTCACAGTCTAACATTTATAAGGAAGTTAAACATAATATATATCCTTTTTACCCCGTAATAGCATATGAATACCTTCATCATGTATTACCATATTCCTTATTGATTACATTCATGCTCCCTTATTCCATATAGAATGCTGGATATACTTCATTAATCCAAAAATGGTTTAAACCCCAACAACGATGGAATATACAAATCATTAATCAGTTCCAAGGTAGTCAAGAATATCCAATATAATTTATCCAAAACAATCACATATTATTCCAAAATCACTACCTCAGTATCAGAACTATATTATGATTTATCATTCTCTCAACCATATATTTTCCAAAAATTTAACCTTCTATTGAGTCACTTTTCTTTGTTCCACACAATCTCAAGTCCTTAATGAAATAGTACTGCAGTTCAATCCTTATATACTCCATAATTATTATAACAAGTACATTGTTGATACAACACTCAATTGACATAATCAACATAAGAACTCTAATCATTCCTCTTCATCTGTGGTAGTATCATAACTTGATTATTATCCAATAGCATCATTTGCGGCATAGTCTGATGACTGGGACATAGGTTCACGTAGTGTCCAAACTCCTTGCAAATGAAGCATTGTACATTTGAAACCATTTTCTTACCCTTACAGTCACGTACTTTGTGCCCTTTTCCTCTACACTTATAACAAACTCCCATTCCTTTCAGGCAAGTTCCAGTGTGTTTCTTTCCACAGTTACCACATATGGGAAAATTCTTTTTTTCCCTCTTACTTTTATCCATCTTTCTCTCTTCCATCCTTTTCTTCTCTTGCTTCCCTTCAAAATGATTTTTAAAGAAAATGAGAGTTATCCTAAGCATATCCCCCGGGAGGGTCGTAACCAAGAGTGCAGCAATGCCCGTTGTCGTGCACCAGTTCCCGTTCGAGTCTAGCTCAAAGAGGTGTTTTCGGGTTTTACCCCTAGGTACATCTGTGCCAAAGCCGCCTCTACCTGCTCGTATCCAGACAGGGATGTATTGCTCGGAAAACTCACAAAATCTCTACAATACCAAAATTCTAGGAAGTTCTTCTATACTAATCCTCAAAGTTCATCTTAGGTCTACGTGCTTTAATCAGAGTTTATCTAAATCTAGTTTCCAAGGTTTGTACTAAACTTCCTCTGATACCAACTGTAACGCCCCGACCCCAGCTACCCAGAGTCGGTGCATTACTTCGTAACATTGGCATGATCACAAGAAAGATCAAATCTCGAAAGACCGATTGGTTTAGTAGCCTTGGAAACACTAGATATATTCATAAGTTTTACATTACATCATAAAATGAAAAAATACTACAACAACATAATGTTTCCACAGTCCACACTATAATCCCATCATAATATCCCTGCAGGTCATTCATAACTTACATCTTCACATCCTGGGAAAAATAAAACATAGAAAAGGGGTGAGCTCAAATGCCCTGTAAGGATAAAAATATAGCGGAACATTCAAAAATAAGCATAAACATTTAAGGCAATGAATTACTAAAACAAAAGCCTTTTAAACTTGAACTTCAACATAGTATGGCAAAAGTAAAATGAAATAATGCCATTTACTTGTTCATATAGATATTCTACTAATCGAATAATCACATGCAAAATCAATAACCACTTTCATAATGTTGGAATGCATAATGCCAGACTATCATAACCACATAGCCAAGGCCTCATGCCATGACTACAAATAAGATTTTGTCAAGGCCTTGTGCCAAGACACTAGTTTGTCTCATGAGACCTACCGATGCATCGAGGAGCTATAGCGGGCTCCACCCGTCACTTACTAAGTCCAATGCATTCCCATATGAAAAGGTTTAAACATAACATAAACATTCGTATTAAAACTAGCATACGAAATGTAAATAATTTCACCATAAACTATGAATGGTATAAAAATAACACATCCACAGTCAAACATATAACAAAACCTTCAATACAATATAGAAGTTTTGTATCATAATAAATAAACTTCAAATAAGCGTAAAATCCATCAAAGGATGTTGACATAGATGAAATCAAAACACTTTTTAGAGAAATATCTCTTTCAATTTTTGAAATCATTTAAGATCCATATAAAATAAAACATTTTCTTGAAAATATTCTTATAAGCTTGTAAGGAAAGCTTTGAAGATTTTATAACGGCGGAAATTAGCCGCACCTGCCGTATAAGTTAAAAAGAAACATTCTTACCTTAATTCTGTCGAAAAGGTTAAAAAGGGACCTTGTTTTGAAAACGACGGAACGATTCCTTTATAAACCACTTATAAAAGTCAAAAAGGGTATAAATGACTTTAACTCATATTCTAGTAAATAGTAAAAATGTTTTGAAATACATTTTTAAGAAACATGGATGTGGATGATAAAGAGATCCCAGTAGATTATTACATATAAACAATCTCGGATAATGAAGAGATTGTGAAATAACCCTTACCTTGTACTTTTCCTTTGGTGGGGTAGGTTAACCTCCTGTATAATGGTGAAAATAATTTTTATTAAATTATACAAGAATCATATACATTAATATGATATCATATATGATCTTTTAACATTGCTTTATTAATAATATCTTAGTATTATCGTCGTTTCGGGTGATAATCGATTCGTTCTTCTTAAATGTTTGGTTATGTAAGACATGTTTGTAATGGATAGATTATAACTTATTCATATTCAGAATGATATTAACATTATTTTTAACCCTAAAATGAGAATAAGACTTGAATGGATACGATGGAGAATGAATCTCATCGCGTTCGTGGAGACGGTAGTCCGTACGTACGCACGAACGCTACTTCCATTTAATTTTTATTTTAAAAGAATCGAATCCAAATGATACATAGGTAGATTACTATTCCAGTATAATATAATATTTTATATATGTTACTTAAGTTCATTAACACCATCCTTTATACGTTCCATGTGTGGTATGAACGAGTCATATCATTTTAAGGGGGTGGTAGTCCGCACTTCCTCAAATGAAATTATCGTATGTATATACAACATGAAACGAATAATGATATGAAATAAAATGGAATTACAGAAGCTTATATATAAAATATATATCATTAATATCATATTTAATTACAGTTCCATCATAATGTCCACCATGAGAGGTGGTAAGATGTATTTGAACAATCATCATTTCGTGAGGCGTTAGTTTGCCATCCACAGAAACATTATGTTCATCATCCATTAGATGGTGTTGTGTGTATGTTTAGTTTGAATCCTTATTATAACAACATCCTAGTATATTGTGGATACTGGTGTTGTTACAAAAGAAAGTAAATAAAAAGAGTTTGGGGGTTGGAGAAGCAAAATAAATGAAAATAATTTAAGAGAAATCGTTACCTTTAATTTAGGTAACTCACTTTGGTTGGAACCAAAGGACTTCTTGAAATGATTTCTGCCTAAGGGGAAGCTTTAAGGATGAGGATAGGGATGTGGGGAGCTTAGTTTGGCAGAGTTTGGATGATCCAAGTGGCTTGAGAGGTGTGAGGAATGAGTAGAAGTGGTCTCATTTTATAAGGGAGAAGAGGGGCTCTTTAGGAAAGAGTGAAAGTATTACTTTATAATATAATTATATTCGGTTTATAATGGTCCAAAAATCATTGAGGTCGAAGATAAGATGACTAATATTCTAAATAACATCAACCAATATGAATTGGACAGGTTTTAGATAATATTTTAATCATTATAATCTTATTTATTTAAATGATTTATTAATGAGGTAAACATTGCATCATTATTGTGTCATTAATAATTTAAATTATTTGATGTCTAAAAATTATAAATAAACTATCATTATGTAGGAAATATTTTTAGCTTTCTAATGAATATTTATAATCGATAATCCAACATGTATAGCCCTATGTAAAAATTGTTCTTCTAAAAGATGTAAGCTTATGCCATTTTTATTTTTATTTTAACTTTATTAATATAAAGTGTCCCTACCACATACAAGTGGCTCCAAGGGGTCCCCAAATTGACCCAAGGATGCTCACGGTCGGGTATGTGTCCACCAATAAGTTTAGGACACGTTTTAGGGTAATTTGTTATTATTATAATATTATTTTTTAACCCTTATTTACCGGATTTACCCTTAACCATGGTAAATAAAATATTTACCACAGTAATTATTCAAAATGTCTAAAAATAAAAGTTACCTATTTACACAATTTGGACATCATGATTCCAAATATGGAATCCATTTTTCTAAATTCAAAACACATAAGTGGCAGAAATTAATTTAAAATTAATTCCCACTGTCAAAATAAAAAGCGTGTTTTTAAGAGATAATAAC
The DNA here is from genome assembly GCA_963277665.1 of Viscum album. Classification (NCBI taxonomy): domain Eukaryota; kingdom Viridiplantae; phylum Streptophyta; class Magnoliopsida; order Santalales; family Viscaceae; genus Viscum; species Viscum album. The sequence continues at coordinate 380,604,013 of OY728145.1, forward strand.
TATCAAAAGATTGACACTTGTTTATGTTCGGTTTAATTGTAAAATTATGTCCAATTACCAACATTATATTAAATGGTAAAAATATATTCTAAATATACTTTAAAACCACTCAAATTCACAATTTATCACTATTAATTATTTTGATTAAAAAAGTTGTTTTTAATTAAAATTTAGTAATTTTCACTATTCATCAAAATATGAAAGTTATCCGAAATGTACCAAAATTTCACCTTAAGCTAAATTCGATATTCCGAATCCAAAAATGAAGTCCATTTTCAAATATAAAATATATATAATTTCAAAAAGTAGGTATTACTATTCATAGCGGCTAGTTTGAGTGGTTACGGTGTGTTAGAACTCGGTGTTGTGTACAACACACGCTAGCGTACCGTGGAAGTTTGGGATGTTTCATTTTAAATTTTTGATGTCCCCATTTAGTCAAAAAGTTTAAAATATAGTATCTAAAAAGGGTTCACTATTAAAATTTGGTAAAAGTGAAATACTGAAAATGAATTTGTTCTTACATTATGTCTAAGAAACTCATAATATGGATTCTAAAATTACAAGGATTATATAAAGTTTAAAATTTAGTTGACACTATTCATAACCTCTTTTGAACAGCTTGTTTGGTAAGTCATGGTGCGATTGAACTTGGTGTTGCCTGTAGTGAAAGTTATTGAATTATTTTGAAGAAATAACACACTATGAAATCTTGGGGTGTTACATTTAGTGTAACAAATAGATGACTAGTAACTCCTCCACACCCACCACTCAATATTTTATGTTCATATATCCATTATATATTACACCCTTAACTATCTATAGGGATCTAATACTATTTTATATTAAACCATTTTGGGTTTTCCAAACCTACCACACTTATCAGTTTATTATTGGGCCCGATGCGTGTTTAAGATCTCTACGGGTCGAAAAAAATTCTAGGGATCATAATTAAACCTATAATTTTTTTAATACTCAATAATATAAATTTAAACCATAGGTTCGAACTAGAAAACAAAAATTATGTATCCAAACATTAGAAAAACATTCCAAATAAAAAAATAGGATCTAACAAAACTGACCATAATGATAAATTAATTTCAATAAATACTATAAATATATTACTAAAAAAAATATAAATGATTTATTCAATATTTATAAATCTAAAAAAAATATGAAAAATAAAATCATAACTCTTAGGAGGGAGATACACAACACAACCCAATCTTCTCTATGATCCCACATGACTAACCACACCATCACCTTGTGACTTTTAAGTCACTAATGGGAACCAAACATGAATTGATTCCCGAATTTGAGATATACCATCTAATATCGAAATCCATGACATTAAAACCTACTTATATATTTAATATAATAAACCCAACAATGCGAGTATATAGGGTGTGATCCAATGGACAGTAGGATACCAACATGAGTCTATAATATTCCTCGTATAAAAAAACCAATTTCACCAGATTGATAGTAATAAGAAGAAAATAATATTTCACTTTATTTCACTGTTTGATAATAACCAACACTTAAACTCACCATTTTTAAAATTATTTCATTTGAAAATAAAATGTAAACAATCAAATTCTCATTTTAAATGAATTAATGAAAATAACTCATCTCAATTCCTAAAACCATTAAATTCCATTTCTTAATAATAAAGAAACATTTTAAGATATAATAAAACATATATCATAAAAATTCATAACATTTTAATGATAAAAATGATAGGAAAACTAAATAACATCAAGGATCAACCAAAAATAAAAAAATGAATCAAAACATGCTCAAAATAAGATGTAAGTTACAAAGAATAAAAATAAACAAAAAAAATTATAAAATATGATACATATCATGAAGAAAAACCATAGGGTTTAATAGGAAAATAGTTTATGTGAATAGGTGTAACCAACTGGATGCACGTTTTATAGACTGAAAACTAATCACCTAAATCACTTTGAATTTTCCTCATCGATGAATCATACCATAAGAATGTTTTAACATTAATCTAAGACATAATATCTTGTTCAGAACTTTTAACTAGAAAGAAATCTACCCCTTTATTTCCCACTTAGTAGCCTACGGTCTTCATGGGATAGATAGGGTAGGTGAGATACTATCCAAACACATGTCAAACACATGAAAATAATATTTCCCAAGGAAACATAAAATAATAATAAGCTCCATCCCTACTCTAACACACACATAAATATAGCTACATACTATACGGAAAAAATAAGCATGAATCTCAATTCAATCATCCATCACATATATATACACAAACTGTAAGAACTTGAGTTTTTATAACGGGTCAAAATCCCGACCCTGTTTGAATTTTTGACTGGTTTCTGAGGAAACTGGAGAAAATGGGGACTTTCTGGAAATTTCCAGACTACATGAAGTGTACTTTAAGTACACGCCGTGTATATGTTAAGCAAGTGACCGGCCATGTGCTCGATGAGTACATGTCGTGGGATGACCATGTAGAAAATTTCTTACTACATAGCGTGTAGTTTTTGACACGCCGTGTACCCCTAACTGCGTGGTGGCCATACATGGTGTGTAGGCCTATTGGCTAGGAAAAACCAGGTACAGGCTGTGTTCCCCTTGGAAACACCCTGTAGTATAGCCATGTTTTAGGGATATACATGGTGTGTGGGTATGTCGGTGAGGAATAGAAGAGAACGAAGTACACGCCGTGTATCCAGAGGTACACACCATGTACTCATGTCGGTAGGTTTGGAAAGTAAGGAATCAGAATTCAGTCTTCTTATGAACAGTTAAATGACCTACATGGCATGTAGTAATGAATTACATGCCATTTACTTTTTTTGTTAACATGGGTTGTAGCCTTGTTTTGAGGTAGAAACTCATATTTTGGCTGGGTTTCACGAACCAAGCCGGCCGGACCTTATTTCTTCTCCCGATCATTCGTCTGAGACCCGATTCGAACTCCGATTGATGCGTTGGAACCCCCTCGGTAATTCCTCGATTCCTCTTGGTCCATTTTGGTTGATTTGTGTTCTAGAACAAGTTATAGGGGTTTGAGAAGTTTTGATTTTTTTTGTAGATTTACCGCACTTTAGACTGAATTGGAAGCTGTTACCTGAGGAGTAACATCGTGCGAGTCTCAGGTAGGTGGTGCATACCTCATTTTGTGTTTTCGTGGTTGTTTAGGTGATGCGGCCTTTGGCACATTTTTAGGTATTTTGAGAGGGACCCGTTTTATCTACTATTTCATATTGAATTGCTTATTGGACCTATGGGAAGCCTTTGGGTATGCCCTGTTACCAGTTTTCATGAGCGGGGACGGGTGAGGGGCTAGTGATCATCAGGGCATTTTGGTCGGGGAATACCAAAATTGTTTTAATTGAAATATTAATTTGTTAAACTGTTGAGTTTAAATTATTAAGCCTACTATAAGTTGTTAGAGGCATTCAAGACCTCGGTACTATTGATCGTTAGCCGTTGGGATAGGGCAATTCAACTGTTTAAATTATTTTTCTTGTTATGAGTTCTGTTGAATTTGATATATATGAAATTTCTGAATTACACATGCTGGACCCTTTGGGTTGTGTTGGGCTTGGCCCGGTTACGCTTGAGTGATGCTGATCATAGGTTGGGCTTGGCTTGTGATACTTTGGGTGGTTTTGACAATGGGATTAGGCATCATGGATGTCAGCTTGAGTCAGTACAACTGTCAGGTTGGGCATGGCCCAGGTTATTACGGTTGCGATGCCATCAGACTTGAGCAGCATGGTCGCAGGGACACAAGGGGTCAGATGTGTTGGTGGCTTAGGTGCTATTTTGGTGATTACCACTCACCCTGGACTTTGAGTTGTGTGCACACAGAGATACTCTGTGATGAGGTGGTTTTGACCACTCATGTGAGTAGAGGCCCCCGTAGTTGCAGTTATGTATTTTGGGTGGGGGTGCTTGCTGTAGAAATCCATGTGGGAGGTGAGGAGCCTTCAGGGGATAGCATTGAGACTATCGGTTTGGGGCTGAGGCTCACTATTATTTGAGGGAAGACATCGCTGTTCCTCCGGGCTACTTCTTGGGCGTGCCTTCAGGACGTCGACACATGAGACACGAGGTGTCAGGAGTCACATGGTGCCAGGTTGTTACTTCTTGGGTGTGCCTTCGGGATGTCGGTACTTGAGACACGAGGTGTCAGGAGGCACATAGTGCCAGGTTACTATTCTTGGGCGTGCCTTCGGGACGTTGGTACTTGAGACACGTGGTGTCAGGGGGAGCATGTTTCCGGGTTAGTTTGCAGAGATTTTGGCGTTGGCTGAAGTAGGTGACACTATATGGTGGCTGTTTAGCACCAGAGGAGTTAGTGTTTATTTGTGCATTGTACTAATTACAGTTTTCCTTACACTTTATGACTTCTTAAACCCATATATTTGGTACGCACCATTGGGTAGTATCCTACTATGATTTGTCTCACACCCTGCACGGGACCTCTAGGACGCATGCAGACTTTATGGATTTATGTGTAAGAAAGAGGCCAACTTCAAGAGGTGGGCTACGTTAGTTGTTTCATGGAGATGGTATGGACCTCGAGGTCTGACCTAGATGTGGTTTACTCTGTTTTTCTTTCTTTTCTATATCAGCATGCTTCCTTGTTATAGCTATAGTTGGTTAGCCATTGGCACCCTTTTTATATTCAGTTATGTATGACCTGCTTTGGATGCATGTTTTATTTTTCAGTAGTAGTTACATGATATCAGTATGCTATTGTGTTTTTTTCGATGCTATTGTTTATATTTATTACTTCTTCTATTTATCTATATTGGTTATGCTTCCGCTCTGCAGGTCTGGTTTGAGTCTGCTGAGTCTTTCATTCAACTGCATATTTATTTTTTTATACATGGACTAGTACCCTTATTATAATCCTCTGAGAGGGTATAACCTCCTCAGTTTACCTAACAGACCCTCGCTGCTAGTCGGAAGCCTTTGGCCTTAGGGTAGGTGCACCTAAGGTAGTACCACCTGAGCCGTTTGGCACTGTTCGGGTGGCTGGCCGGGCCTGGGTCGTTACAAAAATAAAAACAATGAATTACATTAGGGATCAACAAGGGTGTATCCAAAAATTAATTTAAATAGTATCATGTAAAGTTTCAACTGGGAATTTACTTTCTACATAGTAACTACATATTTTAGAAACCCCTCCAACTTTTATAAAATCTATTTGGAATCCAAAACCAAAACTCAAGTAAAATAACAAGTAAAATCAAAACACATTCAAAAAAAAACTCTATAAAAAAACTGAATATTTATGTATGTGCCAACGAGCCTGTACCCTAGTGGTTCAGGCTCCTGCTTGGCATCCAAAAGACCCAGGATCAAATCAAGGCGGGGGAGAATCCTTCAGTACTGTAGTAGTAATGTAGCAGCGACAACACTGTTGCAGTGGAGGGACTGTAGCAGGTACTATAGTGGTGGCGGTACTATAGCAGGCACTATAGCTGCACGGATACTGTAGCAGTACTATTCACCAAGGGGTCCTTTGGGATAAAAAATGGGCTTTCGAGCCTTGTATGCAGGCCACTTGGCGTTGGGCCTTCAGGCTACGTAATGGGTCACCCTCTACCCAGTTTAAAGAGGTATTTTCTTTAATAATAAATAGAGGCTTCGACCTCAAACTTTAAAAAAACTAAATATTTATTTATGTTAAAAATACACATTTAGAATATATAAAAACATTAAACCATAAAATATCACATTATAAATCATATTTTATGATAAATTTCATGAATAAATTATTTTTCTTGATGAAAACCATTATTTTATTTTTTCAAACACTTAGAATTCATAAATTTGTTTTTAAACTAATGTACTATTACATTACAAAATTCACCCATTATAACAAAGGAAAACCAAAAGAAAACATGGAAAAACTTTAATAAGAAAATAAGTATGGATTATAATTAATTTATCTAGTTTAGAAAAAAATATTTAGAACACCAAGAATCCATGGTACTCTTTAACAAAATACAATGAGATGGAAATTTCTACCTCAACCATTATAACCATGTAACCTCGGATAAGATCCACTATAATTGGTTAAACGGGAAGGCTCATCACCCAAATATTACAAAAAACCCAATTATTAGACAAACATATCCTTGAAATTGAAACATAATTTCCAACAGGTTTAGATAAAATGGAAGAAAATGAAATAAAACATGAATAGAGGAAAAAGATGTGAAAATATACTCTTACCTCAAGATTTGACAAAGGAATCACCTTTGAAATAACTATATAAGTTGAAGATAGTAAGGGAGTGGGATTGAGGGATCCCTATTCACACCTAGTTCAAAATGGTGGATGATAGGATATATCAAAAAATTAAAAATAAGTTGAAAAGTTATAAATTCTAAAAACTATGAATGCCACATGGTTTACTTATATGATTTGAAAAACCTTGTGATAACCATTTGACATCTATTGACAAAAATTTTTGTTGTTACATAGTTTCTACTACATGGTCTTCCAAATTGTGTGTCTAACCATGAATCTCAGAAAAAAATTAGTACTTTTAAATTTTCACCCTAAAACACTCTAAACCACTTAGAGAATTTAATTCCAAAATTATATTAAAATAAAGACATATTTTGCAGTTTCATAGGCATGAAAACTCTACAAGTTGGTGAGACCCACATATTTAATGAACATTTTTCAATAATAATTTAAAGAATAAAAATATACGAGAGACATAATAAAACATCATCTATAAAATAAAAATAAGAATAAACCAAATCATCTTAATATAAACGATTTTAAATTTTAATACAAAGGCCATTATAAATTAGGGGAGACCATAATGATAATAATGATGATAAATTATAAATAAAAAGAATAAAAATACTAAAATAAAACTTTTACCAAAACCACCACCTCAATGTATCATAAAAATACTCTATTTTTGGTCACTAACACCATACATTAACTGAAATCCATTAACTATCCACTATAGCCTAAATGAAACTATATCAAACATTTAATATAATAGACATGGGAAAATATTTCCTTATTGGTATACTCCGAATTCATCCTACATATTATTTAATAGAAATTCCATTTCATTATAGTTTTAAAATAATTTAATGAAATTAAACCTTTTCATTTTAGTTAAAACAAGACACATGAAACCATTATATAAATTAATTGTATCATGCTTAGTGATTCGACCATTTATAACATAGTAAATATTTGAAACATTTCATGAATGAATGAAAATTAGGTAAAGTGAACTATTTAAAATCTGTGATTTAGAAAAGATCACATTTTATAAATAATGGGAAAACAACTTAAATTTTAATATTACTTTAATATTATACAAGGAATGTATTATAGAGGAATATTTATCCTCTTAGAAAGAAAATCACTAAAGATGAAAAACATTAACATAATAATAATAACTATATTAAGATGTAATCAATATAAAATGATTGTAAATCAACTTGCATTGATGTAGTAGAATCACAATTATCATGGAAATAAATTACATTATGAAATTAAATGTCTAAAAAATGACTTCCTCTAGAGTGATGAAAAAATAAACATTATTGGGAAAAACCATAGTGTATTAAGTTTTAGATACACTCTAATCCTCATACTAATATCTATCCATATATCTTAATATATATATTGTACACTAGTCAAAGTGAAATCCTAAATTAGTGGTTAAAATGATATCTTAGTCAATGCGACATCAAAACCAGGGATGATCTAAGGTAGGATAGGTAGATTGACATCAATACCTAGTATGTACTTATCCTAGGCACTAACCTCAGTACCAGTGGTTTCCATGATCAACAAAATAGAGGTGATTAACAAAAATCATGAAATTGAGCATATATAATCTTAATCTCACATTGACACATATTTAAAATAATAATGGTAAAATTCCCTCACCTATAAGAAAATTTTACATAAGAAACCACATTTTATAAAAAATAACACAATAATAGTATTATCAGATTTTTTTTATAATTAAATTAAAGGGGCCACTTAATGGGTATAGTTACATTAGGAAATAAATTTTTATCATGTGGTAATTGAGCCTTTATGTCATAATTGGAGAGAAAATAACAAAAAAATCATATTTGAAAACTAAATCAATGACAAATCAATAAATAATTGAAACAAGAACTTTGTATGCATAGTTTATAGGAAAGAAAATTTTGAACATAGATTCATGATGAATCCACTTTTATCTAATTAAAAAACTAGTGGAAAACTAACTTATTTTAACAAGTATTATTTATATACATAATATTATTTTCTAATGAGTTCAAAAAATGAGATTTTTAGAAACTTATAAATGTTACCATCTCATCCACATAACTTAAAGACCATATTTAATTCCAATACATTCCTAATACCTTTTAGTTTTAGAGTTTTAGAAAATTAGGGAAATAAAATTAACTAATAAATCCCATTTTCCAATTATATATTGAACTACTCAATAAATAACGAGTCTTTGAAATCTACAAAATATCCTCTATATAAGAAACTATTCTATACGTTTAAAACATTTCCTCTCTTTATAACATAGGGGAATATAAAGATAATAAAGTGAAAAGATCAAAGACTTATAATGGATAAATAAACATGTCATAAAGGATAACTTTATAAAAATAACTAAAAGAATAATCATAAGAGAAATATAATAACATCATGAGAGATAATAATAAGACAAAATTGATATTTAAAGGATATGTCATGAGAAATCAAATCCAAAAATATAAATAAGGAAACAATATAACAATAACTTAGATGAAAAAGATATAACATTACCCTTGTATCATGAGGGCATATGATTATATTGAATAACATCCTTTAACAGTTTAATAAACATTATCATATAAAATAATTACATTCATGAGCTACACTCTCAGTGAATATGCTTATGAGAAACTAAAATGCACATGTGAATACTTATCTCATGAGATATAAATTTTTTAAAAATGAATTCGATGGGGGTATAACACCCCACCCATCATTTTTACATACTTGTATATGACACTATCATTCACATTTATCATCATATAGAATCCATGGAAATAAGAAAGGTTTTATAAAACTTCTAAATAGAAATCATTCAAATTAATAAAGAACCCATGGATATAAAATGGGTATAACAATATATCCAAATGGAAATAATTCACTTTTCATAAATAACTCATGGAAGTAAAATTGTATTAATTAAAATATTAAAGGAAATAATCTATCTTTCCTAAATAACACATGTAAATAAAATGGTATCTTCAAAATATCCAAATTGTATAAGATGCATCCTGAACTAAATCATTTGATAATTAGAACATGATCTTCCCAAAAAATCATATAATAAAAGAAAAATATAGGAGAAAACATAAAACATAACATCATTGGAGGTATATAATTTTGAATATAAAGATGAAAATGAAAACTAAATAATGAAATGATCTTTTTTTAAAAACAATTTTTATTCATCGATGTCAAATACATAATTAAGAGCCTTTTTAAAAAATTATCCTTTTGATTTTTAAAAATTAAGTAAAAATAATACCATTAATGTAAATATATTTCGATAAAAATAGTTTTTCCCAATTAATAAAAGATATAAAATCTTTTAAAATGAAATTTCTTGGAATAATGTTGTTCAATAAGAAATTGTATAACTCAAAGAAATGATTTTAAGATACCAAGTCCCTTAATTTTACCATTGGTTTCCAGAAAAATAATTAATAATATTTTATCATAATTATAAACAAATATATTTATTATTTTAGAAACTTATTCATGTACATTCCCATTTATATTCTTCATTAATAACAATTCTCTTTATGTAATATATATTTATGATCTCTTTTCAACAGCAGGTGCTAATAATGTTATACATTTTAAATTTACTTCATAAAAGTAGTATTGATGATAATTATTAATCAAAATTTAAAGAAATATATTAAAGGAACTATAATTTGTGTTTTATAATGTTTATAATTTTTTAATTACATTATATTTTAGTTTTAGTTACATTTTTTAAAGATGAAAATGGTGATGAACTTGCTTTGGGATATTCACCGATCTTGATGGATTACAAAATAAAGATCACTATTTCTTATCCACTAAGAACTATATTAATGACATATATTTATTATATATATCATATATACTCATCAAATATTAACTAAAACCAAACATTAATTTCATTGTAGAAAAAAATAATTGTTACATGGAGGTAGTAGTCCTCATGTATGCATGTATGATAATTTGTTTTGAAGGGAGAAAGAAAGAAAAAAATGGTTTATAGTTTTAGGAAATTAAATATAATATAATGTATATATAATAAATATTTATCTAAATAATTTTTAGGATCATATAGTTTAGGTGGTTATTTAGAATGAAACATTTTTCTTTGTGGTGGTGGTAGACCGCACGTACGTACAATTCATGTTTTCATTTTTCATAATGGAAAAAAGGAATGATGGTTAATTATTTTAAAATTATTATAATAAGATAGAAATTATATATTTATAGTGATATTATAACTTTAATATTGTTTAATTTAATTTTAGGAAGAATAGATGTACATAAGGAAATAGACATGAGAAAGGGGCGGTTTGATATTGATACCTCACTTTATAGATTATTACCTTTGTAAAGGCTGTTAATACATTTAGGGATGATAATATGAGAAGGAACAAAACCTATTTATGGTGTCTAGGAATGTTTATGTGAGGGTTTTTTAGATTTTTTGATGAAGTAAGTGTGTTTTTGTGTAAGGGTAAATGAGGATATGGGTTCCCCTTTTATAAGTGAAAGGATGAGATTTTTGTAAATACAAAAAAAATTAAAACTAGATGTATTTATCCTACAAAGTAGCTCAAAAATTGAATCATAATGGAGAGGTTAAGGGATAAGGTCAATAAATTACATGACCAGCCATTCTCACACATGTTTTAATTATATTTTTTGTCCTTCCCTCTGGGATAAACCATTTTTATCTCTTTTGATTTTTACTGATGTAACTAGTTTTTACCAAAGGAATTTGTACTTTATGATTAAAAATAAAATGGGGATTATAACATAATTTGGACCTAATGATTTTAAATTTAAAATACATTTTATTATATTAATTTCATAAAACTAATAACAAATTATTTTGATATATTTAATGTATAATGTATTATAACGTTTTTTGGTAAAATATAACATGAGTTCTAAAATGTAAAATATGAATTTAAAAATTAAATAAAACATTTATTAAATTAGAAAGTGAATATATAAAATATATATTTGGTCTTATAAAAAGTATTAATGAATATAAGTGGTAGAATTACACACTAATAATGTCATGAAAGTCATAGTATTAAGAAAAATGATATTTTTAACTCTTCACCTAAAATAATATGTTCAAAAGAAATCCAAAACATTCAATCAAAGAAAATTTTGACATTAAAAATTTAAATATAATTTTCATTTTATCTAATTTAAAATCTAAATTTTTTTTATTTTTCTTTAGAACAAAAATTAAAAAATATAAGGATAAATAACTTTTATTAGAAACTGTCATTTTTAAGTATTATATGTTCTTAATATCAATTTCAAATGTACATAATGATAATATTATAATATTTTAAAAGTAATAATTTTAATTTATTAGAAAATAGTATACAATAATTAATAAATAGTCTTTGAAAAAATGTTTCTGTTATACTAAATACGTGTAAACAAATACCATTAAAATCTATTATTTGTAGTCATAACTTTAATTTTACTATTCCATTGATATTGAAATATTTGTTAAAATTATATATATACATGATAATTTAATAATAATAATATTATTAGTTTTATGTAATACTTATATATATATTTATATTATTTTAATATCATATTTTTATTCCATTGTGAGTTACATTATTTCAAATTTACTACTAAATAATAAATAACGTTTTTTACCTATTAGATGTATATCAAACAACCATATGTTCAACAACCGTATTTTAAATGACTATATTCATAATAGACCAATTTAATTACTCTCTCTCTCTCTATATATACTAAATCATATATTCATTTCAATCCCATTCCACAAAAAATAATTCTAATTTCTTATTATAGATTATGCATAATGATTTCTCATTTCATGGAGTTATTCCTACTTACAGCTTTTGTTTTACTATTTCGTGATCCTCAAGGTTAAAGATGATCGAAAGGATTTCATAGTCATGAAGATTTTATTCTTTTATATATATTTTCCATTATTTATTTATTTCATTTCAATATATTAATGCATACATGTTGTGTAATAAACGATTGTGTGTAATAATTGTTTTTATGCCTTTGTTTTAATATTCCGCTTATGAATGGAGAAAGTATTATTAGTTTAATTCACTTCTTATAGGGATTATTCCCTAATCCGTAAAAATAATGTAAAATTTAAAATTAAATTTATTTCAAGACTTATTAATATTCATTAATTAGATTTTATAGATTTATATTCACTATAAAAATATTAAGTAATTCTCTCATAAAATGGAAATAGTTTTGTTCTTACTAAATTTGTTTATATATATAATATGATTTTATTTAAATATTTATTTAAAGAATTTGTAATAATAAATTGGAAAAATTAACATTATTTTTAATATCATAAAGTAAAAAACATCTAATGATTTTTTTGGTAATTTGTTGAAAATTTTTATTTCTAGGTAAATCGTTGAAAACATCAAATTTTATTGAAAACTATTTTTTCATTTAAAAGATTTAAAAAAGTTATATTTTGTTTCAAAATTATTTTCAAAGTTAAAATAGTTCACTTATATTTTTCTTAATAATTTTAAGATAATTTTAATATAATTTATCAATAATTTCGGTATAGAAACATTGTATACTTAAGAAGACATTTGTTTCTAGAAAACCGCTTTGGATCATGTTTTCCGAGTTTAAATTTTAATTTAATTCCTCCCATATGTGTATTTAATTTCATAAAAAATATTAAATATTTTTATTCATAATAATTATTATTAATTAATAAGTTCAACTTAAATTTTGGCCATAATGAATATTAAAAACAATAAAAATATTTTACTATGGTTATGTTCAAAACAATTTTTCTAAGGGTCAAACTAAATAGATAATGACTATAATGACCAAAATACCTAAATAAATCTTCCAGGATAGAAATATTTCAAAACTATCACATATCCTATTAATAAATATACCATTTAGGATCTATTTTTATTAAGTAAGTCATTAAAATATTTTAATCTTTTGAAACATTACCTGTGTTTCATCTCCCCCATTTATAAAAAGAAACACAATATTCTATTTTATCCACACTTTAGAAGCCTCTTATATAAGAAAAAGATAACCCAAATATTTTGAAACATATATAAAAATCTCTTATAGGTCATTGTTTGTTCATAATAATCTCTTTAGGAGTCCAAATGTGTAATCTTAAAGAGGCTGTTCGAAGAAGAAGTAAAGCACTTAACAATTTTTATTGATTTTATTTTTTATTTTATGTCCTTTAAAATCTATATTAAACAATAAAATATAATAAAATAATTATATCTCATATAATAAGATGTTATTATAATTATGGAATAATATTTTCCCATCTCCTCTTCCATAAAATGGGATATAAAACCATCATTCTTGTGTATGACATATTATCTCCTCACGAACCAATGTAATTTGTTTTACATCATTTCATCAAATGGATAGACATAATGATTGATTTAATATATATATATATATATTATTAATGACATAATTATAATTATTTAATGATAATATATCATTTATTTGTTTACCTTTCCATCCATTGAAAAATGATAACATCGTTTTTGCATACGTGTGGATCACCATCACCACAAAGTGATGTCATTCATTTTTCACCATTTCCACACATGGATGATATATATATATATATATATACATTTATTTTAATAAATAATATTATATTTATGATATAAGTTTTTTTATTTAAAGAAAATATAATACTTACTTTCTTTCATATTCATGTAAAAATGGAAACGTTACTCATGAAAACGTACGACCTACTATCACCATGAATGAAACATAATTAATTTTTCACAAACATCAAACATAGTTGGTTATAAAAATATAATTACTATATAAAAATGATAATTAAGGCTTTATTAGTATTTTTAAATGATATAATCTGGATTATTTTTATTGGAGTCAAACTACAAAAGTCATTTTGGACTAATGAATCAAACATCCTCAAAACATTATAAGTAAAATTAATTAATTAAGTAATTAAGTATAATATAGATATAAGGGTAGAAAAAGAAATAATAAAAATGAAAAATGTTAACAATAAATTAAATATTTCACATAATTTTTTAGGTTGATAAATAATGTAAATTACAAATCAGACTCGATGTTAGAGACCCTTTATCATAAAATCTTTTTAAAGTGTTTTAATTATTTATTTTATAAATAATTTTATTCCCTATATATATTCTTAAAATTAATTAATGGATGTTTTATATAGAAATTAATTAATTATAATAAAAATTTTATGTATTTATGAATTTTATAAAAAAATTCAGAAGGAATATTTTTATGTATTTTATATAGAAACATTGTACTTTCTTTACAAAGTGAAAAAATCAATATTATATTTTATCTTATGTGATGTTATTCTATTTTTACTCCACCACATTCATTATTATTTTCTATATTCCTCATTAATGTTATATATTTTATTCTAATAAAACTCTTCTTTCATTTTTTTTGTGTATTTGAGTTTTCAAAATTGGGATTTAAAAGAAAGATATATATATATATATATATATCCAAAAATGTTTTTATTATGGATTAAAAAGTATATTTTTTTGATTTTGATGAAGGAAATGGAATATTATAAGTATTTAATGATTGTTATGGTACTTTTACATTATTTTTGATGAGAGGTGAGCTAGATTTTTCTCTCCAATGCTTTGGGTAATCATTATATCTTTTAGAGAAATATGTTAGAATTAACTATGTAGGTTATTACATTTATAATTGTTCTTGTATTGGTTCTATAAATATGATGTCCCATGAAACCTAAATGGATTTTTATGATTAAAAATGAGTTTTCATAGAAATATTTTGATTTCATGATAAATACTAATTAGATTTATTTTAATGGAATGATTATATCCCTTAGGGTAAAAAGGTATGTTTTATAGATCTTTTTTCTAGGTATATTTTCTAAGAATATATTATGATTAATATTTTAACTTTATGCTTTATTATAACAATTTTTATGAACGGAACTAGGTATTTAAGACTATTTAAAGTGTATTTAAATGATTCTTTTATCTAAATGTTTATTAGGATGAAGGTAAACTCTCTTTTATGATCTCATGGTTTTCAAATGGATTATTGAGTTTTTTCTTCATTTTTACATTTCCCTTACTATGATTTTTATGGTAATCACCCAATTTAAAAATCTTATTGGTTTTATGAATGAATATGAGAAATGAGGAATTTAGGTTGAAAATAATGATTTTTTGACATGAAAAAAACATGATTTATTTTAAAATTTTTGTATTATGAAAACAATTAATACTAAGTGGAACTATATAAGTTGTAATGTATGGGTTTGTTACAAAAGATTTATGACATAATTCTCTAAAACTCAAAAACATTGAAATATCTTCTCTAATGAAATAAAATAAATTCATATTTAAAAATAAAATTATGGGTTGAATACAGATCAAATATTTATCAATATTATCAGAGTAGGGTTAAGATAATTTTAGATATTAGGATAATGGAAAAACTTACCCTTAAGTGATTATTATTTAAGGTTACCCTATTATAGAATTTTATTTTTACAATATTTATTCATTTGGACTATGTCTTTTCGAAATATATTTTCCTCGTGGAAATAGAGAAAATGAAGTATAAGGGAATCAAGAGGATAATATCCTTATAAATAAGAAACTTTGAGAGGTAATAATTAAAATTGAGTATTTTATTATTATTATAGATCTATTAATATCCGCTATAAATGGGGGTGGTATCCATGTGAGAGAGAAACAACTTTCACTATAAATAAACATGTCTATAATTAGAAATTTCATGAAATAACACCCTCCATCATTCAATGGATCAGCTAACCCAATGATAGTATAATGATGGGTTAAATAATTAAAGAAGCTATTTGACGTCATGGGTTGTTCATAACAGTAAAAGGTAATCTTTTATTTTCTATTTTTAAGGTGAAGTTGATAAATATTATTGAATGGTTATGAACATTGGATAAAGAGAAGATATTTATTCCATAGAATAAGATAAATTTTCGAATATTTTCCTTGTGAAATATTTCCAAAAAATTGTTTCACTTAGGATGGAAAATAAATTAATGGAATTGTGGTAGAAAAAGGAAGACCTCATGGCTATGTATGAAGGAAAATTAAATCATTTTCCCTAGTATAAACCAAATTGTATATAAGATATTTATAAAATAAGTAACCCATTTTACTCAATATTGAAGCCAAGGCATCAATGGTCATTGGATTTTGGTGAATTTAAAATTTATGAGAAACTTGTTAATTGTTTTAGGAAAGCAGAATTGGGGTAATATAATAATCCTTTGTCCTATGAAAATAAGAAAAAAATAGGTATAGGTTTCAAAAAAATATGACCCATAAATAAATGAAATATTAAAGTAAGAATATAAAGTTTTCATCTGATTATATGTTTGGAAAATAGAAACCTAAGGAATGTATTATAAAATTTGGGAAGTGTTTTTGATATTGTATGTTTTGAGATGTGGTAAATGACTATAAAAAAAGGATCCTTATAATGATTATTCAAGTAATGAAAATAGAGGAGTGAGATGTTTTAATTGTAATGGGATGGATCATTATTCAATAAATTTTCCAAATATAGGAATAAAGGATGGAATTCATAAAGATTATACATATAAAGGTGTGTCGAATTCTATTTTGACTATTTCAATAGATGTTAGAAGATCGAGTGATGTGGTGTCTGGTACAAGACTTGATCATTAAGATTATGATAATTTATTTTATGATTATGACTCTATAAATTCATTCATTTATAAGAAATTAGATGGTAAATTTAAAATATCACCTCAATAAATGAATCTATAAATTTTGGTAAAAACATATTGTGGGAATTACTAAAGAAGAAAATTATAAGAACCATCTTGTTATTGTGCATTCAAATGATTCACCTAAAAACAGTGTTGACTTGTAACTTGTAGAGTTAGATTTTATTCTGGGTATAGATTAAATTTTTATTTATAATTAGAAAGAAATATTATAGATGTAATGATGTTTTTTCCAAATGATTTTTATCATGTATACAAGAATGGATTCAAACCATTAATAATTTTTCAAGAAGATGAGAAATTTATTATTGATGGAAATGAAACTTAACTTGAATATATTGGTGAGAAGAAGGAAACTATTCCTATTAGTGATATAATGTAAGTAAATGAATATCTAGATGTATTTCTTCATGAGTTTCCTCGTATTATAAATGAAAAAGAGATTAAATTTACTATTTATTTAGTTCTTAGTGTTAAGAAAATATAAAAACCTCCTTATAAAATGGAGTAATTAGAATATTTGTAATTATAAAAGAATTTATAAGTGTTTCTTTAGAAATCCTTCATTTATCCCAATACTTGACCATAGAGTTATCCTATTTTAGTTTTTATAAATAATTATGGTTCCCTGATGATTTTAATTGATCATAGAGCATTAAATAACATAACTATAAAGAATAATTATATGTTGCCTCTTATAAATGATTTTTATCAACTATATGAGATTAGTAATTTTTAAAAGTGGATATCAGGTCCGAGTACCATCATCAGAATGAAAATAATGATGACAATCCATTAATGGAATTTCAGATAAGTCATGTGAATTATGATTTTATGTTTATTCCCTTCAGGTTTACAAAATCTCAAAATATATCTGTAAACAATATGAATAGAATCGTCCAAATTCCTTTGTATAAATTTTTGGTTGTGTTTATTAATGATTTCATGATATATTTTAAAAGTTATGGTGATCATGAGAAACACTAGAGAGTTATTTGAAAATCCTTGAAAGAATTAAAGTTACAAGAAAACTTTAGTAAATATGTCTTCTGGGTGGGATTGATTTCATTCCTTTGAAATATTTTTTAAATAAGTATGCAATAACTATTGATATATCTATAACTCAAGTGGTTAAAGAGTGGAAAGAACAACAATTTTTATAGAGTTTTTCGAGTTTTCTTATTTTAGGGGGTTACTACTAATAGTATTTTGTAAACTATCCTTGGTTATCTATCCCACTAACTATGTTAATATGAAAATGAGTTAAATTTATCTAGATGATAAATGTGATGAATTTTTCCAAGAATTGAAAAGAATATAATTGAATGCCCCAGTTTTTGCCTTGCCAACTAGAAATGGTGACTTTATTATATATGATGATTCTTTTCTGAATGATCTTGGTTGTGTTTTTATGTATAATGACCATTTGATTTCTTATAATTAATGTAAATTGAAACCTCACAGGATAAATTATCCTATTCATGAAATTGAACTAGAAGTTATAGTGTTTTATTAATAATTATAGTGACATAATTTATAGGGATTAAATTGTGAAATATACATTGATTATACAAGTTTAATGTATACATTCAATCAAAAAGAGTTTAAAATATTATATAGAAGATGGATAAAACTAATTATGAGTTATTGAAAAAATGATTGTTTTTTATCCAGGAAAATAAAAGAGAGTAGACTATTCTTTAAGTCAAAAAGAAAATGCATCATTGATTGTTACTTGTTTGGAAGATTATGTATTGGTAAATGATTTGATGAATATTAGTTTAGAAATTATGAGTGTAATAAATTACTATATTTTTCTTCAAGTTCCATTGCAGTAAACATTATCTGATAGAATTAAGTAGGATCATAAGGAGGAACATGTTTAACAATAAAAGGAAATTTTATCAGTAAGATTTTGTTATTAGATTTTATTTTGGATTAAGAAGGTTTTATTATATTTTGAAAGAGATTATGTGTGCCTTTTGATTCAAAGATAATGTGGGAATTATTGAGTGAAACTAATAGTACTCATTTTTCTATTCATCTCAACATAACTAATATATTTCGAGACCTTGAGGAACATTACTGGAAGGATGGTATGAAAAGTTATATTACTCACTTTACCATGAAATGTTTGATAAGTAAACATGTTAATGTAGAACAAAATTACTGAAGGGGAAGGATTATACTTTTCCAGTGTTAGAGTATAAATGAGAAAATATATAAATGGATTTTATAGCTGAATTAATTAATAATTCTCAAGGTAATAAAGCGATATGGGTTGTTATTGATTGTTTAACTAAATTTGTTTATTTCCTTCCTATTAGAGATACTATGTTTTTATATAATCTTTATAAACCATATCTCAATTATTTATTTATCTTAAATGGATTTACCCTCTCCAATATATCTGAACATGATCCTTGGTTTCTTTATAATTTTTAGAAAGTCTATCAGATATATTTAGGAAATGAAATAAATTTTCACATATCATTTAAACATTAATGTAATGGACGTTCATTGAAAATGATTCAGACATTAGAAGACATACTTCTCAATTTTTCTGTATATTATAATGGAATATGGGATAATTATATATCATTAGTTGAATTTTCTAATTATAAAAGTGTTCATTATAGTATACATATAGAACCTTTTTAGGAATTATTTGGAAAGTGATGTCCGAATATAGATTTTTTGGAAAATTTAGGTGAAATTATGAGTTTTGGACTAGAAATAGTATAATTTCTAGTTAATAATGTGATTATTATTCAACAACAAATAAAGACATCTTAGAGTAGGAATAAAAATTATAAATATTTACATAGAAAAATATTTCATTTGAGGTAGGTGGGAATTTTTTTCTTAATATATCTACATTGAGAAGTGTTATGCATTTTAGTAAAAAGGTAATGTTAAGTCCACAACTCATTTAACCATATTAAATTATAGAGAATATTGGATCAATTTATTACCAAGGTTCCTTGAATTCATGTTTATCCTAGGTAAATTATGTTTTTAATGTTTCATTATTATTAAAATATACACCAAATACATCTTATGTTTTGAGCCCTAAAGTAGTTCAGTGGGGAGAGAAACAATATTATAAGGAATAATTAATTCTGATTAGTAACCACACGGATAACGGTTTATGGAATAAGATGATTCAAAATGTAAATATTTTGTGGAAAGACATATTATTAAAGAAGAAACATGGGAATTTGAAAATGTTATGAAGGAAAAATAAACCCAATTATTTAAGTAATGGATAAAAATATGAGGATGTAGTTTCCAAAAGTGGGTAAGAATGAAAAAACCCAGGTAAAGGAAATATTAAATTAATTTCATAAATTATTAATATTAATTTTCTATATTTTTTTATTTTTTATTCACTGTATGATTATTAATTAATTTTATAGTAAAAAATAAATACTTTTATTATTAATAAATTAATCTACATATATTATTTGCATTTATGAAAAAGAAGTTATTTTAAAATTTTAAAATTTTAATTTTAAAAATTGATTATAATTTTTGATATCATAAATTTAAAATTAGATAGAAGTTATTTTTTGGCAATTTTCTATTATAGTTAATTTTTTGGTAAGCAGTAGAAAATACAATTTTTTATTGAAAACTGTCTTTTCTATATCAAGAAATTATAATGTTAAATTTCATTTTTAAATGACTTAAAATTATTTTAGTTCATTTATGTTATAAATAATAAAATTAATATCTCATTAATCAATTGTATCATTTATTTTAAAATAAAAAATTTCTATATTTAAGAAGGTATTTTTTTAAAGAAAACACCTTTTTATCGCAATTTGTAGGATTAATATTTAATTAAATTTATTGAATTGTGTGAATTTAAATTTGATAAAATAGATTCTATATTTATAATTATAATATTCAATATTAGTTAATAAGGTCAAATTAATTTTTTCATAAATAATAGTAAAAATAGTAAAAACATGTTACCACTTTTATGTTAAAACAAGTTTACAAGGGGATAAAATAAAAATATAACGTTTAAATTGATCTATAGAAAATTAAAAATCATATTATATGGACATATTTAGACCCCATCTCATCTAATTATTAGAAATTATACATTTTTATCCATTTATATTGAGAAATCCCATAATATATTATAATATTATAAAAAATTTCAAGTGTGACCTCATCCTCACTTATAAAAGGACACCACTCTTTTCTTTTAAATTCATTTAAATTTCTTGTTAGCTCAACCTATCCCTACGAAAATCCCTTCCTATCATCCCATATCATGTTATAGAAGACCTAGTTTGATCATAATACCCCCTTAAGTTTTCTATTGTGTGAAGCTAAGGAGGATATCGAAAGAAGAGGTAAAACACATAACTATGTGTTTTTTATTTTATTTCATGTTTTATCTCCTTCAAACATCTATTAAACATTCCAACATAATAAGATTAAAATATTTTAAATACTAATATTTTATTACGCTAGTGTCATTGTAATGAACTCAGTTTACTCTCCCCAATTAAATACTTTTCTCGATGGATTAATCCATATGAAACCCAAAAACGAAAATGTATATAAACCATTATAAGGTAATAAAAAAATTATAAAGTATAAACAGTAATGAAAAATTATGAAATATATATATAAATTACTTAAAAACATAATATAAAATTTAATTTAAAAATTATCACCATTAGCATAACTAAGAATCTTTTAAAATTATTTCATATTATTAAAAAAGATTTTATAAAATTATATTTTATCATGACTGATAAATTTATGATTAAAACTAATTTTACAAGAATAATTAATATAGAAAAATTATTACTTAAAAAAATATGTTTATTTAAATATTTTATGATTTTATTTTTATAAATTTTATGATCTCAGTTTTAAAAAACTAACATCATTTTAGAAATTATCAGTGTCAAATTAACTTAAGATTTTTTTGGGATTTTTTGGAAAAAATATTTTTCAAGTGAATGGTGAAAATTATGACTTTATTAATGTCATTATTTTTAGGAAATTATATTATTATATAAATACATTGTTTTTAAGGAAAAATTTTATCATAAAATTATATTTATTACAAATTATGATAAATCATTTTAAAATACAAACTTCAATTTATAATCCCATGGTCAACATTCTAATGATTTATATATCAATATAACGAAAAATATTTTTTTGACTATTTTGTTTAATTGATAATAACATGATGAAATGATGTTTTTGATTTATTTATTTTTTGTTAAATAAATACTCTTGGAATGATAATATTTATTTTTAATTAACTATAATCAATTGAATTTATTATTGTATCGTAATGAAAAATCATTTTACATTAAAATAATTTTTTAGAAACATGTTTTTACACTTGACATCGGCTAATGTTAAGATTAATTTCCCTAAACATATTTTATTTTGATTCTTATATCTCAGATAATATTTTTCATAATATTTATGAGAAATTTCATTTTAAGGTATAAAATTTATATTACTTGGATTATTGCAAATTACCAGGATATTGGATCTCTCTCTCAAACTTCACTTTTTATTATCTAATAGAAGAAAACAAGGAAGAATAATGTCACGTGGGGTGATAGTAGTAAAGGACCAGAGCATCACCACTAATAATTCTCTTAAATTTCTAGGGAATGATAAATAATCACACTCTTATCAATGCTCACTTGTCTATCTTGGTAGTTGGCAGAAAAGATACCTTCATTAAAGGTGTTCTTGATCTCAGGGCCTTTGTTGATATGTATACTATAGTCCCTGATAATATATAAAATATCACATGGGGTGGAATTATTAGAATTAAAGAAGCTCATCATGGTAGAGGAATAAAATTCTTCCATAGATATATTTAAGTCGAAAAGATCATAAACCAGTAGGGACCTATGCATGGCCCCTGCCTCAGCACCTAAAGAGATCCCTAATCCAATGAAGGAACTGGAGTACAATAATAAATAACCACTATGATCCCGAAATAGCCCTTTTTCTCACATGACCCCCTACTCACAGGTGCCATCAACATTAAACGTCAAGCCCTGCCTAGGAGGCTTCCATCTCACCCAACGAACCCTACCTATTCTACAAATAACGGCTGGAAACCTATATGACTTTTGGAGGAGGACTCTATGTGAGACCATGTTCTCCCCACATCCCAAAAGAAAACCATTCACATCTATCCAAGATTTAATATGGATCATTAGACTAAGATGGGATGATCTTTTTTCCATTACATGTGGAGTTCCTGGTATACGAGATAATCCAACACATCACTACAATCACCACCGACCAATATTCAAAAAAAACACCTATCAGTATATCAATTTAAAACAAGGATGCAAAGAAATATCCCATAGAGTCCCCTTGAATGTTGAAACCCAAGCTCTACCTAAAAATTCCCTTAGAAACCATGCCCATTAACTTCTGAAGAATAGATTCTTTACTGACTCTGAACTTAGAGAAACACATCCCCTAAAAGTAAACATAGATAAATCCCTTTATTTTGAATATTATCATCCGTTAGAATATCTTGGTTCCTCAAATTTAAGATAAGGAACTTTAACTTCACTAGTAACTCCTTACACCATAGCTTGATATAATGATTTTCAGAGATAGAGTTCCTTTGAATCCCTTCACAAAATGCTTTATTATTGAAGCACCTTATCCTGAAGTCCTAAAATACATACCTGTCAGGTTCGAACCATAAGATGATGCTTGAATGTAGTGAATTTTCATCAGTATCGAGCATTTCTTAGATAAAACCCATGAAAGGCTCTCCTCCCTAAAGGTGATATAAAAAATTGGGTAACCAGTAAATAAAAGTGACTCAACACTCGCCCAATTAATTTTCCTGAACCGAATATCACCATTTACCACCACAAACCTAGAATTATCTCACTGACAATTCATATGGTCAGTCATATACCTCTCCAACCACAATATCCTCCTAGGTTTCTCTACCCACAATCTCCAATCACCACCATACTTCCCATGCATTAACCTCACCCAAATTATCCTGCCTTCAATGATATCTCAAGATATCTTAGCCTGCATGGACCCCTGAACTCTTTAGAGACAAATCCCTACCACCTCAATGGGATTCACTAGCCTCTCTCATGTAGCTGAGTGACATTTCTTGGTCTGACTAACTTCCCAGATAAAACTAGATAAATTTTCCCAACATAGCTGACGGACCCCTTAGGTGTTCTAATAACCACAATAACATTCATAGGAATATTTATCAGGACACTATTAATCAATGTGATCCTAACTTCAAAAGAGAGGAACTTATTCATCTAGTTATAGATACACCCCATGATGCTATTAATAATACCATTAAGCATGATATTTTTAACCCTTCAATGTGATATGGGAACTCTAAGATAGACCATTGTAAAGTCTCTCTTGGATAGCCCAAGACTGTCCTGAATACACCTACTTCTCCTAGCCAAGAACATTCTGGGTAGAAAACACCAATTTATTTATTTTTGATCCATTTCCCACTCAAAGAACCATAAGTGTCCATAGTTGTAATGAAGATTCTAATAGAACATTTACTTATATTCCAAATTAACAAGGAAGCATTAGAAAACATAAAATGGAAGAAAATAGGGGTCCATTTTTTGGCATGAATGGATAAATCAATCCTTTCTCTATATAAAGATGGAAATTCTTGGTGAGAGATTCTTGGAAAATAATAAAAAGTCTTGGAGACTTCAAATATCATTTTCAAATCCCCCACATAGATTTGATGAAACCAAACACCTTACCCATAAGATAAATTAAAATCCAATAAGAGGTGTAGCATCTAATGAAAATATCACATAACTAATAAAAGTATCCAAAGAGTCAGATAAACATCAGAATAAAACTCTGTTCAATCCATTCATTTTCTTTGTTTATATACAAATTCACCATTATATTGTTCCCCACAACATTCTTATTAAGATCATAAACCATATCATTGGCGATACCAACAACCCCTTGGATACATATTACCTAAATTCCGTCATGTTTTTATCCATAAATATGCCTTGGTACAAGTCTCCTCATCCTCTTATTAAGGATTTAATAATTGATTTTTCAGTTGATGTTTCAAAAACATATTGGCTTATACTGGTTTAATACTGTAGGGCCATTGACTATGGGAATGAGTACCAACCTGGAGGCTCTCACAACCCTAGTAATAGATCCACCCTTGAAAAATTATTGTAAATCCTCCATAACCTGATCTCTAATAATATCATAGACAGTAATGAAGAAGGCCATAAAGAACCCATCAGGCCCAGGATAACTAACTTTGTTCAAGCTAGCAATGACATCCTTTATTTCTCAAACACCTATAGAGGAAAAAAATACATCATCATCACTAATTTGCGCAACACTTGGAATATAGATCTAGAATCCAACATCACTCACCACCCCTTCTCTCTTCCCTCCAGAAAGAATTCCAGATCCATCTAGAATATTCCTAAATTCCTCCTCAGTGAAAATACCAGCCATCATGACATCATTAGTGAAGTAACCGTCATTCAAATTTAGGTTGATTTTTGCATTGGATTTCTTTTCTCTAAAGCACACCTAAAAGAAGTTCAGGTTGTTAAACACTTCTTTTAACTAGATGTCTCAGAAATTTTCCCTACAATACCTTTCAACCTCGATGATTTTTTAATAAAGGAGGTTATTTTTACCAAATAATGTCATAAAAAATCATTATCCCAGAACATTTTTATCCAGTCTTCAAATGTAGAAATTTCTAACTTAATCTCTTCCAGGATAATATAGAAGGATTTATTCTTGGACCACATCTGGAGATCCTTTATTAGGCGATGAACATGGTTGAAAAGCCTCACCCAACCTTATCGGGTAGATAGAAGACCCCAATACCTCTTGTACACCTACAATTTAACACCTCAAGCCTCCATAGTACGCTTCTCTTTGAATAATATAATATCTTACGCCATACGTAACTTCGAGTTCTAGCACACCATGACCAATCAAAATAGTAGCTATGAATAGTAATACACACTTCTTGAAATTTTATAAATTTTCTTTTTCAAAATGGACTTCTTTTTTGGATTCGGAATATCAAAATTTTCTTTGGGTGAATTTTTGGCTTTTTTCTGAAAACATTTAATTTTTGATGAATAGTGAAAAACAGTGTGTTATTATTTTAAACATAATATTTATATTAGTAAATATTTATTTTATTTTAATTTATTTTAGGTAAAAATATATACATAATGCCTATATAATTTCAATTTAATTAATTGAAGTCATTTTATAATAAAATTAGATGTATAAAATTTTATTGAATGTTTTGACGTCTTTTACCCACCTTCTCGGCAGGTTACAAAATTTGCATAAAACATAATTTTACCACTTCTATGAATTTAATTTCAAAAATCCAAGATACATGGTCGAAATAAGTAAGTAAAATATGGTTCAATAGGATGGAAATAATTGTTTTTGAATAGTAAGTTTTGAATTTTATTTACAACAGTTAAAAGTAAATAGGGAAATTAACGTTAAAAATGATATAATAATTACCCTAACACATATCCTACTTTTATTGGATAAGAGTAGTTCAACCAAAATCAACCATATGAATAAAATATGATCATATTTGATCCACATGGATTAGATTATGACATTTATTATTATTTTATTTAAAAAAGAGTTAATATTGTTAAATTGAAATTTTCAAAACTAAAATATTTTTAATATAGAGTTATACATAAGATAAATTAGACTAAAAATATTCATTATAAATATAAAATTATTTCCTACATAATTGTATATTATTTATAAATTTTAGACATTAAATAATTAAATTTATTAATGACAGAATGATGATGTAGTAATTACCATATTAATGAAAGTTTAAAATAAATGATATTATAAATATCCAAATAAATGTAAATTGATAATTTTGATGCATTACAGTAATTTTATTTGTTAAGATGACATGTTTGTATTGATGTAATTTTTTTTAAAGTAATCAAGGTTTTTTTACTTTCCCAAAAACTAAATACTAAATAGTGTCACAATTTACAAAAATGAGTTTTTAAAACAAATACTATATTATTAATTGATTTAAAATTCCTAAAAATATAAGGTTTAGAAAAAGGACTTATATAAGGTTATATATAACAGTAATTAACCAATTTTAGTTATTGTGGATTTTTATAGTTTGTTTAGTAGCTGTTTATTATAATAATACAAGAATATAGGGTAAACATTAAGTTATTTAACTAAGAGTTAAATCTAAAATATAAGGTCAATATGGTGACCTAATCCTATATAAAACTGATTGGTTGAAATTTTTTTGACCCAGAACCACCTTAACCTTGAAATAAATTCTTTTTCTGCAATTATAAACAGAATATTATTGTATAATAAATTAGTATTTCAAGATTTTCCTAAAGTGAACCTCACCTCTCTTAGAAAAGGGTACTTCCCCTTCTCTAGAAATCACACCTCCAAATACATTTGGATCAGCCAAAACCTACTCAAATATGATCTCAAATATTTTCAATTCAAGCTAGAGGCATTATTTTTATCATAAGTCCTACCTAAGGAGCCCTTTTTATCAGATAAAAAGGAATCACCCGAAGAAGAGGTAATAATTTCATCACCTCTTTTCAAAGTTCTTTTCTTCTTCCACTTGCTCTTTATTTTTGTTTCCATACCAAAATAATAACTCGAGTACCTTATACATAATATGACATTATTAAAAATATGGTACAACCATATTCATTATTCTATACATACTATGAATGACTAAGACATGATACATGCGTACGTATGGCTTGTCGTCTCCACGTTGTGGTTTAGTTTTTTATTCAACACTTAATTATTTGGATGGTTATAATAATCAGCATAATTGATATATATAATAAATATAAAATGTTAATTATTATGTACATAAGTTATATCATTCAATTACATATTATTTTACCATCAATATATTGATATTGCAATTCGTGTGTATGTACAGATTATCATCTCAACAAAGGCAAAGAGATTCATTCCCCATCATAACCATTCGAGAATAATTTTCATTTTACGAATAAAAATAATGTTTAAGAACATAATATAATTCAATATATCAATCAAATACATCCTATCCATAACAAAAATGTCTTAGTAACAAATCATATGAAGGAAAACGAATCTGTCAACACCTAAAACAATGATACTACTGAAATATTATTAACAAAACAGTATTAGAAGATTATATATAATATCATATTTATGTATATGATTCTTGTATAATTTAATAACATTAACTTAAATATTATACTGAAGGTTTACGTACCCTCATGCATGGAAAATTACAAGTTAAAGGTTAATTTTACAACCTCTTTATTTATCTGAGGCTGTTTATACATATGTATTTACTGGGAATTCTATATCATCCACATCCATATTTTGTAAAAATGTTTTTCAAAATATTTTAAGTATTTCCTATAATATGAGTTATAGTTATTTATACCCATGTTTTAATTTTCATCTATTGTTATAAAAGGAATCTTTCTATCATTTTCCAAACAATGTACTTTAAGACCTTTTCGACGAATTAAGGTAAGAACGTTTTTTAACTTTTACAGCAGGTGCAACAATTTTCCACAGTTATAACACCTATGAAGATTCCCTTAGAAGATTATAATAATATTTTCAAAATAAATATTTTATTTTATAATTATGTGACTTTTTTATGATTACAAAATTGAAAGAGATATTTCTCTAAAATGGTTTTGATTTCATCTATGTCAACATTGTTTGATGGATTTTACCCTTCTTTGAAGCCGATTTTTTATGATAAAATCTTCCATATTGTGTTGATGTTTTTGTTATATGTTTGACCATGGATGTGTTATTTTTATACCATTCGGGGTTTATGGTTAGAGTATTAACATTTCTCAAGCTAGTTTTAATACAAATGTTTATGTTATGTTTCAACCTTTTTATATGAGGAATGCATTGGACTTATTATTTGACTGGTCGATCCCACTATAGTTCCTCGATGCATCGGTAGGTCTCATGAAAAAACTAGTATCTTGGAATAAGGCCTTGAAAAATTCTTATTGTAGTCTTGGCACGAGGCCTTGACTCTCTGGTTATGATGTACGGAATTATACATTCCATCATTATGAAATTAGCTATTGATATTACATGTGATTATTCGACTAGTAGAATATCCATGTGAATAAGTAAATGGAATTATTTGATTTATCTTTTCCATATTATGATGATGTTTTTGTTTAAAGGTATTGTGTTATAGTCTTATACATTTTCTTAAATGTTTATTCTTAGTTATGATATATTCTGCTATATTTTTATCCTTACTAGGAATTTGATCTCAACCCTTTCTATGATTTATTTTTACCAGGATGTGAATATGTATATTATGATTAACCCATAGGAAAATTCCAAGGTATATGAGTGTGTTCAAAGAGGACATAATTTTGTTGTTTTTCCATTTCATGATGTAATGTAAAACTTATGTATGTATCTAGTAGTTACAAGTATACTAAACTAATAGGTATTTTGAGACTTGATCTCTTGTGATAATTCCAATGTTATTTAATAATACACCAACTCTAGGTAACTAGGGTTAGGGCGTTACGTGCAAGAAACCCTCTGGAAACACCAGTTGTTTGAAAAAATAAAACTACTAGAACCGCACTTTCCTTATTTAATCTGAACAACATAGTTATATTATTAGGAAATGTGTAAGTAAGATGGTTGAAAAAGGAAAGAGTTAATGAGTCCACACCTTGAATATTTTCCAGAAAACAATCTAAGTGGCTCAGAAATCTCGTTTAAACCCTTTATTGTCTCACTATATGAGTTTTGAGCCTAATAACCCCAGTTCCATAAGAACATTTTTAAATAGAAAGTCTTGGAAGTCTTTAATTTAGTTGATAGACACCGTCAACCCTCATTTCATCTATTTTATATGAATAATTGTGTTAAATTCCTTTTTAATGAACCATGAATGGTCCCCAACATAAAACTAGATAAGGAATCTGAGAGATCCATCCTCTACGAGGCATCATATTTAGCATAAACGAATGAAAATATAAAAACCTTTCACCAAGGTTACTTTGGTGGTTATGTGTTCATATGAGTAATCCATGAGATCCATGAAAACATGCTTCTTATAGAATAAAATGATAAGCGATTTCCTCAAATATCCATGTACATAGTTAAATAAACACATCCTTATGGTAAAATTACTGATCTACTATAACTTTTGTTTTGGTTCTTGGACAACAACCAACAAAACATGATGAAAATGAGATTCATTCTCCTGAAATTCACACTTCACATGAGGCCTTATATAGATTTAATTCAAAATGATGATATGAAACATTTAAAAAAAATTAAAGAGGTCTTACATCCACTGATATCAGTCGAATTTGAAGGTGTATTGAGATCCAACACTTCCCTTTGATTAGCATGAGTTATACGGGATCCGTATGAGACGGGGGATGATGGAACCATACTATGAGATTAAACCAATATTGAAAGACTGCAAGAAACCATCTCAATATTTGGGTCCTTCACCATATCTTTCTGATCAAGATTTGGCGGTCTAGTAGTTGGGTGACTTGGCTAACCTCTCACAGAAGTCGTCCGGGGCGACGAGCCCTCCTCCACCAACCATAACTTGAAGGAGACCACCATATTCGAAGACTGAGGAGAGGTATTACTATCCTTCATGTTAAATTCAAC
Source organism: Viscum album (assembly GCA_963277665.1). Taxonomy (NCBI): domain Eukaryota; kingdom Viridiplantae; phylum Streptophyta; class Magnoliopsida; order Santalales; family Viscaceae; genus Viscum; species Viscum album. The sequence continues at coordinate 380,634,893 of OY728145.1, forward strand.
ATCCTCCTGAACCATTTATAAATCTCTCTCGCATATTAAATAAGACTAGTTCACCGGTGACCACATCACTCCAACACTAGGTGGAGTGGAGGTGAGATCCATCTCTAAAAGTAGAAACATGGGTCACTTACATCCTTTTAAACACAAACCTACCATTAAAATTCACTTGAAACATGAACCAAGTATTATCTCATATAATTCCCCTAAACTAAATAAATTCATTGTTCTTACTAATTTTTCCTTAACCTTTATATTCAAGGGATTATTTTAAGGAAATATCATGTCTCGAAGGTAAGTTTTATATCATTCTTATGTTTTTATTCTTAATATTATTCTTCTAAATATATTTTCATCATTATAATTTGATGAGTTTAAAATCATTAATTTAATTATATTTTTAATATTAATGGTATATCCCTCATTTATTTATTTCCATCCCCTTATAAAACAAAATAACATCAATCATTTGAGTATGAAGACTATTAACTCCCTAAAGAATCTCTTTTATGTTCTTCTTCTAGTTTTTCATTCATTATCGAAAATATTCAAAACTTTTTCAATATAATATGAATGTTAAAACAAAATCATTATGCTTGTTTCATAATGATATTATGTAAAAAATAACACCTCCTTAACTGTACCCACTCATCAAGTTAAATCATTATCACGTTTAGATTTGTTAAAACACTTACATGAACATTTCTATAAAACTAAATTATGGATGACTATGAGAAAATGAAAAAAATATTAGTTAAAAATAATAATCAAATAATTATGGGTGTATGAATCTAGAAATATTATCTCTAGTATTTAGTTTATTATTAAAGTATATTTTTTATTTTCTAAAATCACTGAAACAAGCCAAAACTTATTCCATTTTCAAACATTGTAACTAAAAAGTTATAAAATGATAAAAGTGATTTTTTAATAAATGTATTTTATATTTATTAAATGATAAAATTGGAATCAAATAATGGGTCCTGATATCAACATTATATATCATGCACAAATCATTAAAGATATGAACACCTAATATTGAAATAAAATTACAATAATAAAATTCATGGAGGGAATTTTCATTAAAGAATATTATAAATGAAAATGTATATGATAATGTTATAAAATAAGTAATAATGTCTTTTATATTTATAATAAATAAGGTTGGAGATAATTTTTGGAAATCATGGGTAATCGTAGTGGATTTTATAACTCAAGCTCCTTTATTTATGTTATACAATTTCTTATTCGAGATCCATTTTTCCATGATTATTCTTGTCAAATGATGTAATTTTTTTAATTTTGGGTAAACTTAATTTAAATATATTTTATTTCAATGAAAAGTTTTATTTTATTAATTCTTTTAAATATTTTTTTTTTCAAATAGGCTTATAACTATTAATTTTACAACAGTAAATAAAAAATGTATTAAAAAATATTTTTCCTGAATTGGTTTCCATTTTCTTCAAAAAATAATCTACCTATAATAAACAGATATTTCAATTTTCATCAATAATTACTATTTTATTATGTGTGTACATTGGGTGATCAAGTTTTTTATATCAAAAAATATAATTCATGATTCAATTTCTATGTTTTATAAAACTTGTATTATTTCCATGAGATCATGAAGAAAATTGAATGATTTCCATTTGGATGTTTTTAAAACTAATTTTATATCAAATAAATTTTAAATAATGATTTAGAAATACGAGGAATCCCAATTTATTTTTATGGATTATTTTATAATGTGTGTATTTCCATTAAATTGGCACACACATTTATGGATTATGAGATGGGTGGGACCTATATATCTCTGAAATGCATTGGGTAAATTCTTATATCTCATTAGATTGAAATGTTATGTAAACATGTTATCAAGTAGAAAGGATAAAAAATAGTGACTGTGATGGTGTTTAACTCTACTCAAAATTTATGAGTGAATGGGTTGATGGATGGACTCAATCTCCGAGTTGAAAAATCCTATATTTATTACTATGTCACTTTTTTTACATACCATGGATCATGTTTTATGCTCCATATTTTATTTTCTCATTCCCTAGTAAAATTTTAATCATTTGAGATGATATTTCTATCATTCATGCATATAGTTAATACTCATTGATTTATGTTTTTTAAATCATATAGGTTTTATTTTTAATGATTTTATATATGTTTATAATATAACCATTATAATCTATTTATGTTATTCCTTACTAATTATTTTAGCTCACCCATTATTATGTTTTCATTTCCTTTGGATTTGAATAGGATTATGACTCATGGAATGCCAGAGTGGACTTAGATTATAAATAAATTTTTAAAACATATGAATTAAGTGTTTTTTATATTTATAGTCTACAAGACACTAAACCGTTTGGTACATGGGTTATGATTCTATTTTTTTTGTTCAATAATTAAACCCTTTTATCAATGTATTATTTATATTTCCTTATCTTGGGTTGATTCAGTTGAAATTAGAATATACTTTTTTATTTTGGAGATTGGAATGAGAAAACATTATATAAATAAATAAATTCAAGTTTAAGATCATATCCTGATATTTTTATGATGTATTGATTATGTGATTTTCTTTGAAATACATCCTTTTCAGGATACTACATGGGGACATGGTTTTAGAATAGATTAATATAGAGGTAACAACCCCAATAAGATTTAATTGACTATATCTCAACCATCATTATCTTGAATGGTGAATGAGCCCCTATTGTGCACCAAGTTTTACACTCCTAGGGGATATTCTTAATTTAATTCTCATTTTAATTATGAGCCATTATGAAGGATGTGGTTATCATGTTATGTATCATGGTTAATTAAAATATAGAATAGAAATATTAATTGATAATCTTTATTGAGTCTTAGGTATATTTTTAATAAGAATATACTCATTATTTTTGAGCTATTTATTATATGATAATAGTTTAATGCTTTATAATTTTACTTATTTTAGTATCCCAACAATGAAATTTTCACTATCAAGGACATGGTAGGAACAACAAAGAGATAAGATAATGATAAATGTAAAAGTCAACATCACTATTGTGCAAATAGGATATGAACTTCAGCTCCAAATCTCATGTAAATGATCACTCAACTTTCTCATGTCATTAATAATAGTATGAATAAGTTGATCTCTTAAATGCAGTTAAGTGGGAGTATGTTTCTATTTAATCTTTTATGTTTCATCATTGACCATCCTTTAATGGGATTTCACTCCCATTGATTTCTGATAATTTTATTAATGTGATATAAAAAATATATTACATCCATCAATGCTTAAATCATGAGAAGGAATTTTTGGATGTCTAACCTCTTTAATGTGAGTCCGACCAGTGGTGGAATCAAATTTGGTACACAATGAAAATTTTGGAATTTGATTTTATGAATTAGTAGAAACTCAATGGAATATTATTAAATATATATTTCCCTCAAATCATAACCCTAATAAAGAATGGGAATTTCTTGAATTTATTCAAAATGAAAATGAGTACGCTATATCATATGAGAAAAATTTCCTGAGACATGAATGGGACATCTTAGAGTCTTTCTCTAGACCTGAAAATAATATCTATTGATTTTTAGTAGCTTGAAACCCTTTTTTATATACACATTAATTCTAATATAATTAATGATATATGAGAATTTTTTTGATACATGATTAAGGTGGAATTGGAAAATTGAGACCCATGTGATTTTGGAGAATAGAACAGAATGATGGATTATCATGTAAGCCCTAAATAATAGTATCATGAGGTTAATATTTTCAAATTACCCACACTTAAATGATATGGGAGGAAACACCTAGCTAATTTCCTTTTTTTCATTGAAGTGTTATAAGTGTTGTAAAATAGGCCACCAAGATCGTGATTGATGAAAGAATGAAGAAATGTTGAATAACAAAATTAAGGAGAATAAGGTCCAAAGTGATTCTCCACATTCTTTCAAATTCATTAATTTTCAAGTTTTTGAGAATTAAGTGAATTAATTCCCTAAGCCAAGAGTTAATAAAGGGGATAAGAATTTATTACCTCCTAATCCAAGGGGGGAATTGGAGAGAATATGCAATAACTACTACAAAGGTAGCCCACAATAATGAAGTGGTGAATGGTAAAATCATTATACACTCTATAATCCTGAAGGCCTTATTTTATTCTGGTTCTTATAATTTTTTATATCATATACTTCTTTAAATATTATAGATTCACAACCTGAAACTATAAATATCACTATATCCATGAAAACACCCACTGTCATGCTAAATAAAACGAAAGTGTAAAACTATTCTTCAATCAAAAATTGTTGGGAGATACTACAAGAAAATAAATTTCTTATCACTATAGTTGATTTTTATATAATTCTAGTTACATAAGGACTTTACTTCTATAAATATAAAATTAATTATTGAGAAAGATAAATATACTATCATATCCCTAATCATCTGATTATAAATTATCAATTCAAGGAATAAAAAGAACCTTATTTGAAATAATATTTTATAATATGGGTCTTGATACCCAATAATAAGGGGTTACTATCTAATATTATCATGGGATGAAGTCAATATTGAGATCATGGCTATGGTGCTAGAGTATACATAGGTATTCTATGATGAATTTCCTAATTTGCACCTAGAACATGAGGTTCAATTCACATTATAACTCATCCATGGATCTTTTCCTATCTCAAATACACTCGATAGAATGGATTTCATTAAATTAGTGTAATTGAAGAATCAATTAAAAGATAATATTGAAAAGAGTTTTATATTCCCTAGGGCATTCCCATGAGGTGTACCCATTCTCTTTATAAGAAAGAATGATAGATCAATTAATCTTTTTATAAATTATCATGAGTTCCAAAAATTCATGATAAACAATTATCCTCTTATCCTTTAATGAAATAATTGATCAACTTAGAGGACCTCAATTCTTCATAAATGTTGACCTCTAGTCTAAATATCATCAACTGACTGTAAAAAGGTAGGATATTCCAATTATATCATTTTAGAAAAAGTATAAAAACTATTAGTTTATATTGATTTCATTTCTACATAATAAATCTCCCAATATATTCATGTATCTTATGAATAATGCCTTTAATGATTATGTGGATCAATATGTGGTAGTATTTCTAGAAAATACTATGATATATTTCAAACGAAAGAAATATAATGAAGATCACTTGAGGACAAGGTTGAAACCATAAGGAAGGAGAGTCTATACACAAAACTAAGAAATTGATAATTTTAGGTATAGAAAGTTACATTCTTGGGTCACCTCATCACAAGAGAGGGTATATCTATAGATCTATCAAAGAATGAGGTTATTAGAAAATGGCCCAGACTAACCATTCTGACTCAAATACAAAGTTTTCCAATGTTAATCAGATATTATAGGTTCTTTGTGATAAATTTAACATGGATATAAAATCCATTATTAAATTTAGTATGTAAATAATTCATGTTATTCTATATAGAATAATTTGAGGAATGATTCAAGGATCATAATGAGAAATTGTTCAATGCACCTGTGCTTACATTAACTTATACCAGTGAAGGGTTTGTAATTTATATATATATATATATAAGGATTTAAAAATATTACCAAGAATTTGGTTATATATAATCAAAGATTATTAATTTTCAACACATAACCACACAATAAAGGAAAACAAGGTGCCAATTTCTCTTAGTAGAAAAAGGCATGCTATATTATACATTATAAGGATTGAAAAAGACACAATACTCAAGGATATAAAAAAATTAGTCTTTAATTCATAAGTAGAGTGGAGTAATATTACATTTAACAAGTTACTAATAAACCCCCAATTCATATAAGTGTCAAAGGAGCCCATAAAGATGATGTGGAGGTACATAAAAATGTAGAGTATGTTTTAGAGTTCAACTTTTAAAATGGAGGTGGTATTATGTTTCTAACTGACATATGTATCCTATATATATTGGAAATAAATATGGTTATTTTTTATGATACACATAGCTCATCCTTCAGTATCCATCCTGGAAGAAAAATTATGTATATAGATATAAATAAAATATTCTAGTTGGATAAGAGGAAGAGGGAAATCGAGGAGTATATAACTCGAAGCATGGTATGTTAGTAAGTGAAGGAAAACTGACATAATTTGAAAAACTTATTGTATTAAATACCCATACCTATATGGAAATGGGAAACTATCACCATGTATTACATTTAAGGTCACCCCAAAACATTTAATGTTCACAATTCTATATAGTATGTAGTCGATCTCATTACAAATTAAACATATTTATTATTATAAATGTCGATTTATCAGTAGACCATAATTCTAAGGTATAAATTAATTTTGTGGTTATATTTAATGGATTTACCCAAACTATTTTATCTTATTGATATTTGATGTTTACATCGAGATTATGTAAAATGATTCATTATGTTTTGGGGATTAACATGAATTTTAGTACCACTTACAACCCTCAAATAGATGGTTAGTCTGAGAGAACCATTCAAAATCTAGAATATATCTTTATATTTTTTAAAATGGATTCCTAAGGATGTTGGGACCAATATATTACTCTTATAGAGATCTAATATATAAATAGTCTCAATTATAGAATCCAAATGGAACCGTATACGTCTCTTTATAGGAAGAGATGCTGGATTCCAACATGTAGGAATGAATTAGTGGAATGAAATATGATAGGGCTAGACATTATATATGAAATAATAGTGAAGTTATTAACCATTAAGTGATATAAAGAAATAGTGAAAATTTTAAAAAATATCTATGTAAATAATCATAAGCATATCTAGAATTTGACTTTGCTAATAAGTTATTTTTACGAATATCTTCATAGAAACTGATTATGATATTTGAGAAGAAAAAAAGATGATCACAAGATACATCAGTTTATTTGAGATCCTTAATCATGTTGGGGGTCACATCCTATCACTTAGAGATCCCTCAAAACCTTCACCATGTGCATGATGTGTTCCATGTATCACTTTTGTAAAATAACATACCAGACACTTCAAGTATACTAATCTAAGAATATGTGTCACTAGAAAATGATTTTCATATAAGGAACGACTAGTAGAAGTTAGGGATCATAGATATTAGGTGATATAAAACTAAACCACTCATCTTTTCAAAGTTATACACAGAAATCAAATGTTTTATGAAGATAATGTGAACCTTAGGACGTGATGAAAGTAGAGTACCCTCACTTGTTTTCTTCAATGGAATGAAATTTCAAGGATGAAATTATTTTAAGGGGGTAAAATGTAAGGACTCACATTTTTCCTACTTAATTAAATACTATGGTTGACTGATTTTAATATATGTAACACTTAAGATAATCTAATATAGAACATTATAATGTAACGTTAAAATTAGATGGTATACATAGTAATAATAGAATGATTAAATATATATAATTAAATATATTTATAAAAAAATGATAATAAATTTTAGTTTAAATATCAACATAAATAAGACAACTGAGAAACAAATAAAACTAATTTCATATGTTTAAAAAGGAATCTATAAAATGGTATTTTTCATGTTTTATATATTCATGATTAATACTAATTTTAAAATAATATATAATATATGAAAAAATAATTTTTTTATAAAAAATAGTTTTCAGGATATTATATGATTTTTTCATTAAAAATTATAGTATGGGAATTTTAAATAGTAAACATAATTTTTGGAATTATCATAGTCATATTAGCTTAAGATGTTTTTTTGGATTTTTCTTAAATAATTAATTTTTTGGTGAATGATGAAAACACTAATTTAATTAATCATGTAAATCTAATGAAATTATATTATTATATGAAAGAATTGAATGTTTTTTGAAAAACCTTACTAAAAAATTATATATATCATAAATTATAATAAATAATATTAAAATACAATTTTCAATATATAAACCTATCGTCAATATTTTTGAAATTTATATAGCGGTTTAATAAAAATAGTTTTTTGATTATTTTGATTAATTAATTATAATATGATAAAATAAATTTTCAAAATATTTTTTAAATATATAATATCTTAGATGTAATCAATATTTTAAATTAACTATAATCAATGGATCTAATAATACTATCCTATATTAATTCTTTTTTCTTAAAAATAATTTTTTTAAAAAAATGGGTTTTTATGTGTTGCATACAATGATGTTAAGATTAATTTACATAAAAATAGAAACTTAATTGGGAAAAGTAATTATCATTCATGATATAGTAATTTTAATAATATTTTATAATACTAATTTTATTTTTTGGTATAAAATTTAGATTAACAATACTAATACTAAATACCATGATACTGGTGAAATAATTATTTTTATATTAATGTTTTGTTAATATCAATGTATATCTATCGAATACATTAAATGGAAATAATTTAAATATAGATTTTAATATGATTTATAAATTAATAAATAACTATATTAGCACTCATTTAAAATTTAATTATAACTAAATTAGATTAATGATCGATAATTCTGAAACTTTTACTTTTATAATAAAAAGTTTTTTATAACATTATCTGTAGTAATTTTGTTGTAGATTTTAAAATATTTAAAATTTTAATTGGATAAAATTGATGTAAAATTTTGGTATATAACACAAAAATATTTTTTATGTGTGTTATTTTATATTATTAATAAAACATAATATCACTTAGCTAAAAACAAGTTACCTATTTTAAAAGTAAAATAATTAAATGTAAAGAAATAATGAAAAAAAACATATAAATTTTTTAAAACATTCGTGGAAAGCAATGTTTGAGTATTTTTATATCCCAATAAATCCCACAAAAAAATATTTCCAATCTTAGGATCCATTTAATGTGAAATATTGGTATAGAATTATAAAAAAATAAAAGTTGTTTTCAGAAGTTCCATTTTCCACTCTTATTAAAGGGTTACTTACACCTTTTCAAACACACAATCCCAATTAGAAATTTCATTATAAATCAGATAAAATATAATATCATAGAAGTGCCCCACACATTTTAAATCTCCCATTCATCGTAATTCATAATAATACCATCAATTCCATGAGTTTAATAAGGATAGATCATGTCTTCAACGTAAGTATTATATACTTCTTATATTTTTCATCATAGTGTTACTCTTAAAAATATATTTTATCAATAATAATATGATTAATTAAGTATAATTAGTACAATAATATACTTTTATATTAATTTTATAACCTATATTTATTCATTTATATCCCCTCATAAAAACATATAAACGCCAATTATTCATGTGTACAAACTATTACCTCCATGAAGAATCATCTTTTTTATTTTTCTTATAGATTTTCATTAATTATCCATACATATTACAATACTGTTTATAATGATATAAATAAAAAACTAATATCATTAATATTCTATCATAATGGAATAATGTCAAAATAAACATGTCCTTAACCGTACCCACTCATTGAGTTAAAGCATGTTCAAGTTTGGGTTGGTTTAACCACCTAAATGAATGATGATATAAAATGTTATGATAAATGAATATTTGTAAAAGAAAATAATAAATATTAAAATATAATATCATCATATTAATTCTTATATTTTTCATTAAATATTATATTAAATATTTAATTTATTATTAATGTATCATTTTCATTTTCTAAAATCATTAAAATAAGACAACACCAATTCTATTTTCATGCATTGTAACTAAAACACTTATGGAATTATATAAGATATTTTCAAATCATATTATGTTATATATCATAAAATATATAACAATAATAAAATAATGTTTCATGATATCAACATTATAAATCATAAACAAATGTTTAAAGAAATTAATACTCTGTGTTGAAAAAATATTACAATAATATAATACGTAAAGATAATTGTCACTAATGAACAGTATAAATAGAAATACATATGAGTAAGGTTTTATTTTTTTTAATAAATATATTTATATATATGGTATAGTACGTTAAATAAATTTCATATAAGTTAATGGTAAATGGAAGGGATAATTATATACACTTTTATTTTGTGATTATTTTGGTTTATCATGTTTTTTATTATTCAATTTAATTCATGATTTTATTTAGCTGTTTTATGAAATCTATATTATATCCATTATATCCATATAAATATTGAATTATTTAAAATTATATGTTATATTATAACCATTTTATTTCCATGGTATATTTATTTAATGATTTGGAAATATTATGAAAAAATAACTTTCTCTATGTAATTTTATGATGTGATGAATTTTTTTATCTGGAACAAAAATGATAGGATTATGAGATAGGTGGGACCTATATCTACTACCTAATTAATTGGTTAAAGGAATATATCTCATGATATATAAATGTCATGTGAATGGGTTATCATGTATAAAGGTTCAAAAAGGGAGAGTGGGATGGAATTTAAATCCATTTGTGATTTTATTAGTGGATAGGGTAGATGGTTTCTCCGTTCATAGATATTTGAAAACTTATATTTATGACTATTAAAATTTCTTTCATATATTACATTGAGCATGTTTTACAATTCATGGTTAATTTTCTCATTCTATGGTAAAATTTTTATCATTTTAGTTGATATAAATATTTTACATTTTTATGGTTAAGACCTACCGATTTCTTTTCTTTTAAATAATATTTTTTCCTTATTCATTATTTTCCAGAAGTTTATGATCTAAAAATTATATTCTTTATTATGATATCCATTATGGATAATTATATACCACTCATTATTATGTTTTATATTATTTATGATTTAAAGATGATTATGAATCATGGAATGTCATAGATTTAATTTTGATTATGGAGAAATTTTCAAAACATGTTAATTAAGTGTTTTTATGTTTCTAGACTGCAATACACTAGTACTTTAGGTCAATGGTTCATATGAATATTTTTTTATGTAATAATTAAACCATGTTATAAATTTATTATTTATATATTTTTATCTTGGGTTGATTTAGGTATAAAATTTATCAATTTCCACTTCTATCGAATCTAAAATGAACCCATCATTTGTTTGTACAATGGACTACCACCCCACAAACCGATGTAATTCATTTTATATAAGCCAAATTTATAACTGTTTATAGTTATAGATTTAATTAATATAAATATATATGATATTCATGACATAATTATTATTCAATAAAGATAATATATTATCTATTTTCTTACATTTCTATCCATTGAAAACTAATAATTTCATTTGTCCGTATGTGTGGATTACCACCTTCTCAAAGAGTTGTGATTTTTTATTCATCACCGACTCACATGTATGATATATATAATTTTTTTTCGAATAATTCATTTTAAAGTTATGATATAATTGGAATTATATAATGATAATAAAATACTAACCTTATTTCCTTTATGTTTATTATAAAATAAAAGAATTACAAATGCATATGTACGACCTACCATCTCTATGCTTGTATCGTAATACATTTTTCTTAACCATAATACATACATGGATATAAATTTATTATTAATATATAAAAATTAACATTAAAACATGATTATTATTTTTTAAGGGATATAATCATATTCCATTTCACTAAAGTCAACTTACCAAAGTCATTTGGACTAATGAACCAAACATGCTCAAAACGTTCAACGTAAATTTAATCAATTATGTAATTAAGTATAATAGAAATATAAGTGAAATAAAAGCAATAATAAACATGAAAAAAGTTTATGATAAAATTAAATAATTAACAAAAGTTTAATATTTAAGAAGATACATAATGTACCTGAGAATCCCAACTAATGGTAAGGGACATTTATCTTGAAACCTTATTTTAAATTTTTTATGACTTATTTTATAACTCTTTATCTTATTTATTATTATTATTATTATTTAGATCTATTTATATGTATCTAAATTAATTATAAAAAACATTTTATATCTTTTTTGACATTAATTTAAAGGTTTTTATGTTGAATCTTTTTACGTACTTTATATAGAATGTTTTCAATCCCTTTTCAAAAAGTTAAAAAGTAATGTTAAATTTTAACATTAATAATGTTAATCGACTTTTCTAACCCCACAAAAATTATTTTATGTATTTATTCCATTAAAATATTCAATTCTTTCATCAACAAAAATATATTCTTCCATTTTTTTAGGTATTTTATTTTCTGAAAATTGGGTTTTAAAGGAAAAACATATATAAATATCCAAAAATGTTTTTCTTATGTGTTCAAAAGTATATTTTTAAGTTTTATAATGGAAATGAAATATTTTATGAGTTTTATATATTTTATGATCCGTTGAAATTTTATTTGATGATGAGTGATCATGATATATATCTCTTATACATTTAGTAAGGATTATGTTCTCCAGAATGTTTTGTTGGAATTAACTATTTATGTTATTAAATTTATAAGTTTTGCTAGAATATTTTTATAAATTTGTCATCGTAAGGTACCAAGATTAATTTAATATGATTGAAAATTATTTTTCACCCAATTAATATTATTTCACAATGTAAGCTAATTATATTTTTTTGTGGAAGTATTACACCAATATAGTATAAAAACTATGTTTTAAAGAATTTTTTTTTCAAGGGTTCACATGTTTTCTAAGGAACCACAATGAGTATTATTTTAGCAGTATTTGTTTCCTATAAGGTGTTTTATGAAAAACTTTGTGTAGTAAAGCACAATTCATGTGTATATAATTAATTATTTTATCTCAAAGTTTATTATGTTAAATGAAATCTCTCTCTTATGATATCATAGGTTTTGAAATGGACTGATGAGTTTTTTTATTCCTTTTTATATATATTTTACTGAGATTATTATTCTAATCATTGGTTTTTAAATATTTTTCATATGGTTTAAGTATGAGTAGGAACAATTATTATGTAACATTTAAGATCATGAATATTTTTTATTAAATTAAAATGTGTTCATTTTAAAAACATTATATTGTAAAAAAATGGATACTAAAAGGAAGTGTCCAGCTTTTAATGTATCCATTTTTTATCTATGTTTTATGAACACATTACATTAAAATATAAATCTGAATATATATTAATAAATATAAGGAAACAAATTTTTATTTAAAAGTGAAATTGTGGGTTAAATAAATATTATGTCCTTATATAATAAATTTTAATTTAATTGAACTAAAAAGGTTTAGAAATATAAAATGATAATTTATAAAAATGATTTTTTTCCTAAAAAATGCGGAATTAAATTCCCCCTTTAAATAAATTTCATCTTTATAGTTTTTATTATCACAGAAAACACTAAATATCTATTAGAAACAAAATGATATACATGACTCTAGGTATTATTTATATAGATTTATCAACATTAAAAACATACAAAACACATATTTTTAATTGAAATTGGATTATACCCATGATGCGTTATTTCCCAAACTATTATCTTTTAGAGTGCATCATTATTTAGTATAAAGACCCACATTATATAATTTTGTTATCATGGGTGTTTCTAATTGATCCTTTATTTTATATACTATCAAATGTTGATTAGAAATTTTACTTTCTAATAATTTTTCCCTCTAGGTAGAGATTAAATCTATTTCCAAATTAAAATTAAATTTATCTAAAAGGAGAATAATGTAATTTTCATAAAGCACATTCTTATAAAATTAAACATAAGATATAATAATTTTACCATAATAAGTTTGTAATTAATTATATGATATCTAGACACAAAGGAGATGATTTTATGCTTTTATAAGCCATTATATGTATAATGGAGGGGTTTGAAAAAGGAATAAATACAAAAATTATATTTATTTAGTGTATGATCAGTGTTCCTTACTCTGAATCATTATCAAAATCCACTTCTGTAATTATGGTTGCATAGGATTTCCTTTCTTCCCTCAGTCTTGGAAATTTGTGTTTCCTATCATACTAATTATCCCTTATATTGGGTAATTAATTTTATTAATTCCAAAGTTCTCCCTGTTTAAGATAATGAAACATTAGTGGTATTTCATAAAGATATCATTTTCTATTTCATAATATCTATAGATCACTTCACATTTCCATAATAATTAGTTTATATATCATCTACTTTATCCTATATTAAACATCTCCTTGTTCCATTAAGACATTACCCTTTGGTATTTTTACAACATTATTTATAAAAATTAAATTAAAAATTATTCCCTTCATCATATTGGTCACTTGAACTTTCATGAGAGTATATAATTATCTTCTTTGGTGTGTTTAGATTCTCTAATAATTTTAAAATGTTAATCACAATTGTTAATATCTTATTTTTCACAATCAAATGATTTATTACTCTAGATATTATCCTATTTGGTTTCTCATTGGGAATATCTCTAAATTTTTCTTGGAATCTAGTGTTTAATTGGTTCCTTCAGGTTTTACAAATTACTAATACTAAAATAAGATAACCACGAGTGATGAATAATTAACACCACAATGGAATATTTAAAATATAATTACATGACCAATTTATCCTCAAAATTTCTAAATTTTTGACCTCATTAAACGAGGTCTTAGTTTAAATTAAATTACTATTAGTTCAATATAAGTTTATTTAGGTTGGGTTCTATCAGATTTATTATCCTATTTTTAATGTGTTAAATCCTTCAAAACGACCAGTAAAGATAACGTGATTAATTAAAGAATATCCCCATGAGTGTCAAACCAGGTGTGCAATTTGGCCTCTTTGGTGTGCATCAGGGGATGATTGAGTTAATACCCAATAGGACATTTTCAACGTTATTACCCCAAGGTATATCTATTCATGATCTTCTATCTACTTATAGTATCTAGATATGGAATTTCCTTCTAGGAATACCACAAAATATCTACTTTACCAAAAATTTTAAGATGTTATCTTATACGTAGAATTATCCCTTAGACTTAGCCAAAGGGGTTTCACTAATTGTTTTCATATATTATTCCCCATAATATTACCTCAACTGACATAAAGGGTTATCTACACCTAAAATATTATAATAAACCATTACTTAAATTTTTTTATGAATTTTATAACACCCAATTTATCATCAACCAATACCATCATAGTCTATAAAGTTATCTAAATCCTAATCTGATACCAACTGAGCCTTCCTACAAATGTTATTGTCTCATCCAGAAACCTAAAATATAATTTTATTACAATAAATTCCTAATTAACTTTTAGGTTTAGAGTTTTAGATAGTTAAAAAAATATATTAATTAAAAACACAGTTTTCCAATTATTAACAAAACTACATGATCTGTAATAGATCTTCAACATCTCCCACAATTATCGATATAAAAAACACATCAATAAATTTCATAATATTCCTATATTTATAACATGGGTAAGTAGAAACATATGAGAAGGGTGAGATCAAATACTTAATTATGGATGAATAAACATTTTATCAAGCATGAGTTCATAACAATAACTAAAAACATAAGAATAAGAGAAATATAATAATATCATGACAGATAATAATAAGACATAGATCAGTTTCAAAGGATATGGATAAGAACTGAAAGCCAAAAATAACAATAAGAAAGAATAATATCCATAACATAGATTAAAAAATTTAACATAAAAATTGAATCACGAGAGGATATAATCATTATGAATAATATAATTTAACAATGGATAAAGAATTATCATTGGGACACGTTACATTAATGATCCAAACAATCAGTTCCTAGGATTATGTGAAACTAAATTGTACTCAAGAATATTTATCCCATGAGATATAAAATCTTAACCAATGTATTAGAGGGAAATATAGGAGCCCACATGTCATTATTTCATAATTAAGTGTTTTACTTAAAAATCATTATCTTTTAATATAATAATGAACACATGTAAATAAAATGGATTTTATAAGACATTGATCTTGAAATAATTCATTTTTTATAATGAACCAATTAAAATAAAAGGGGTTTCATAAAATATTCATTTCTAAATCAATCACTTTTCATAATGAACCCATGGAAATGAAATATTATTCACAAAAATATGAAAATATATGGTTTCATTTTTCATAAAGAACCCCTAAAAATAAAATGGCCATCTAAAAACATCCATCTTGTATAGAATATCATTAGTAAATAAATTATTTGATAATGAAAATGTGATCACCCAGAATAACCACAAAATTAAAAACTACAGGTCAAAACATGAAAAATAAATCAAATAGAGGTAAATAATTTGGAAAATTGAGAGGAAAATGATAACTAATTCATGAAAATATATTTATTCAAATTTTTGTTTATTCATTGATATAGAATCCATAGTTACGAGTTTATTTTAAAAAACACCCCTTTATTTATTTTTTAAAAAAGAAGTTGTAAGAATGAATTTCATTTAAATATATTTGGAAAAAAAATATTTAACCATAAATATAATAGATAAAATCATTTTAAAATAGAATTTCATGGAAGAACAATGTTGAATAATAAATAATATAACTCAAATAATGGAGTTTGAGTTACCAAGTCCCTTACATTTAGCCTTGATTTTCAAAAAAGTTCTTAAAAATCATATCTCATAAAGATATTAATATTAATTACATATTTCAGAACCATATTCAAATAAATTTAAATTTATAATATTCATTAATAATTATTCTCTTCATGTATTCTTTGTTTATTATCTATTTTCATCATCAGGTATTAATAATATTGATAATTTTGAAATAGATTTATAAATGGAGTGTTGAAATAACTTATTCTTATAAAGTACACCTTTTAAAACCCATTAAAGTTATTATAATATATTTTTTATAAATAACTATAATTTTATAACTCCGTCACATGTGTTTTTTAGTCGCGTTTTGTTGAGACGAAACAGTAATGAAATAGTTTTTGGTTATTCACTAATATTAATGGGTTACCTTATAATGATTCTTATTTTTGTGTCATACATAAATAACTATATTAATAATATATACTAATTAAATATAATATAAAACCATCTATGCAGGTGGTAGTGAAATATGGAATTCATGGTTCTGTGGAGGCGGTAGTCCACATGTACATATAAAGGACAATTTCTTTTTTTAATGAGTGGAATAAATAAACAACATGGATTAATATTTATTTAATTTAAATATGATATGAATAAATAATATATAGTTAATTATATTTTTTATTAGACATTTTAGGTGGTGAAGTAAAACAAAAAATGTTTCTTTATAGAGGTAGTAGTCCGTACATACACAAGATTCACCTTTTCAATTCTTAAGGAAAAGGGAATCATTGTAGATTCCCATAACAAATTTAAAATAACATAAAAGAGTAATAAAAATATAAATGTTATTATTTTACTCTTCTGTGATTTAATTTTAGGAAGAATAAGTTCATATAGATAAATATAAATGAGAAGTAAGTAGTTATAAATTTATACCTTGCTTCTTAGATTATCTCCTTTACAAAGGGTGTTCAACATTTGTGGGACAAAATTTTTAAAAGGAAAGATCTAATTGAAGATATATAATAATATTTAGTATTGTTCTAGGTAGATTTTATGATTAACTATGTGGTTTTTGGTTTGAAGGTATATAAGGAGTGGGACCCATTTTATAAGTGAAAATAAATGACATTTTTATAAATTCTAAAAAATAATTAATAATACAAGTAAATAACATAGAATTTAACTAAAAAATTAATAAATAATCAATAGGGGAAATGAAAAGGTAAAAAAGGACTCAAAAAACCATTCCCACACATGATTTATACATGTTTGTGGTCTTTCCTTAAAATTTAAACCCTTTTTATCCCCTTTTATTTTTATCAAGATAACCGGTTTTTAGGAAAATTAACTATCCATTATAGTTGAAAAAATGGTCCTTATTAAATAATTTGGAAAAAATTATTCTAAATTTTAAATCCATATTTTTATATAATTTCATTAAAGGTTGTAAATTTAATTTTAAATTCCCAATGTTATTAAAAATGATTTTTCAAAAAATATAATTTTTTCCTAAAAAGTCAAAATCATGTTTCTAAAGGAAAATCATTAAAAAAAATATTAATTCACTTATAGAATACATATTTCTTATTATAAAAATGTTTAATTAATATTTTTATTATAAATATATACTAGTAATTTCATAAAACCAATGGGATTTGTTAAACTAATATTTTTCATTTTTAAACTAAATTTATAATGATTTAGAAGAATCACTGTATTTTATCCTTATATAATTTTGAAATTATAAATTGAAATTATTTTCATTTTTTATAATTAAAATTTTAAAAAATATAAATTATATTAAAAAAAAATACAAAATATAAATATAAAATTATTTTATTAAATAATATCATTTAAAACCATTATGTGTTTTTTATATCAATTTATAATTTACATAACAGTAACATAATAATATTTTAAAATTGTATAATTTATTTTATTATGATAAAATATAAAATAATAAATAAATAGTTATTTTAAAAATATTACATTTATATAAAACACGCTTTAAGAAATAAAAATAAAAATTATTTATTTATATTAAAAATATAATTGTACTATCCAATTAATGCTGACATATTTATTTGAATTTATATATACATAATATAAAAATTATAATTTTAATACTTATACATAAAAAACACACACATATATAAATTTATTATTTTTTAAAATCTTATATTTTTTTATTTGTGAGTAATAGTATTTTAAATTTACTAAAAAAATACATAGCTTTAGTTTTCCTATTGCATTTTTATACAATGACTATATTTTAAATGACTGCATTTCCAATGACCATATTAATATTGGAAAAATTATAGTCATATATATATATATATATACACTTACTAAATCATTCTTCCAGTCTACTCTCGCTTATAAATATATAGTTATTATTTTATATTACAAATTTATGATAATTCTTTCTCCTTTAATAGAAATAATCCTCATTATAAGATTTTTTTGGCTGTTGGTGATACTCAAGGTTGAAAATCATCCATGGGATTTCTTATTCTTTTACATTGTATTGAATTCTATCAATTGTCCCCTATTGGTTTTATGTCCTTTTTCGCAATGTTCTTTTTTGAATGAATAATGTGTTTTTAGTCTGATTTATATCTTTCATGAATTAAATCCTAATAAATTTTAAATTATTTAAACTATTTTCTTAGAAATATAATTATATTGTTTATAAAAAGAGTATGCTTTCTAAAAACATATGGCATTACAATGTATAAATATGAAATAAATCCATGGATTTTAATTTAAAAGTTTATAATATAAAGAACCTACCTCAATTTGTTTAATATTATAGAAATGGTTTCATTACACCCAAAGTGGAAATATATTCCAATGAAGGATCAACATAAACCCTAAAATAAGTACCCATGAATTAAGAATTCGTTAGTAGTATACCTTATGTCTTGAAGACCATATTTAGGAAAGAAATAAACAGTAAAGGGTGATAAAGAAGAGGGTATGGGATTTAGAGATGTTTACCTAGAATATCCAACCTCAACGATGGAAATAAACCATGGTAAAGCCAAAATAGATAGATAAATGATATTTGAGATGATTACTATAGGTTTTGAAATTGAATGGGATGAGGACAAGATCCCAAGGGTATTAATCCAAAATAATCTATACATATATGTCAAAATTTCAAAACTTAGACCTTATGAATCATAGCATGATCAACTTACTCATGGAGTGAACCCACCTTTATCACTTTTATTAATTAAAAAATATCAAAAAATAAATTTTATTATTATTTATAAATAATTTTAAAATAATATAATTAAATCCATAATTGAAATTTATAAAAAAAAATTATGTTCAAATATTTTTTAACAAAATAGAATAGTCGAATATGATATATACTCAAAAAATACTGAACAACATAAGTGGTATCGATCATAAATTATTATTGATAATACCCTTATTAATTCTAAAATATGTTTTGGCTCGAGATAAATATTTTCACTTCTTTAAAAAGGATATTTTTTAATCATTTAGGTTTTTCTCTTATGTATTACAATGAAGATTCTTAAAAACTAAAATTTGGAAATGTTTAAACACTTATGTGTCGTTTTAGAAGACACACATAAAATATTTATCAAAATTAGAGAAGTTGTAAAGACAATGTTCAAAATGTGATACATAATATACTTCCATTAAACAAAATTAAATATGTATTATATTTTTTATATAATGAATTCAATATGTAATGTATTATTCCCATATGTAATATTATATTCTTTACTACAAAACTGATATGTAATATATTTTTCAACATTACTAGAATACGTAAGGTTTAAAATGTCACCAAATTTCCAAAACATATGACATATATCATACTTAATATTTCCCTATTAGTAAAAAACAAAAACAAAAAATATTTTATCATATATTATATATTTTCCCATATACAATATTTTTTATGTTTTCTAGAAAAACAATTACATAATATATGTACTATTATTTAGTATATATATTATATGTAATGTTTTTCCTTACCCAAAAAACAATATGTAATATATATACTCTTTCATAATATATATATATATATATCATATATAATGTTTTACAATTAGATGGAAAAATCAATATGTAACATATTATTCAATACATAATATATATTCCATATGTAAGGGTTTTCCCTAAGACAGAAAACCCAACACATACAATATTATTCTAATACGTAATATATTCTCCCAACGTATGTTTTTACCTTAGTTGGAAAAAACTGATACAAACTATATTATTAAAATTATATATATATATATATATACAAAAATGTTTTTCCTTCCACAAAATAATTATAAATAGAGTTAAAAATTATAAAATAATAGTCGTCCTACCTAAAAATTCATTATTGGTGTTACCCATTACACCTCAATTGAGATTAATATTATTTTTATCAACCTGAGTCATTAGAACTCCTTCCCCCACTATAGTGATATCCTAAATTAAAATGAAAATAATATAAATTTTTAATGAGAGAAACTATGAAAATATTTTATAATTCAAATAATTCAAATATTTTTCTATTCACTAAATTTGTAGGATCTATGATGGATATAAAAACTAATACCCGAACTTCAACTTCAAAACCTAGAGCACATAACACTTTCAACATCCAAAAAATTAAGAACATTGAAGGAAACATTTATACTATATAAAAACCAATTGTATAATCACAACCACCAATTTTAGCGAGGTCTCATGGAATATGAATTAATGAATTAATATCTTTCATGATTTATTCAAAAATAATATATACTTCCAATTTAGAGAAAATATAAACTTCCTACCATATTATCTCTTTTCTTTGACACTTAATTCAATGAAATTAACCATTTAATTCATAAAAATTAATTTCACATTTATAAAACCATAGTAAACATAGTGATTTATAGATTTTACCATTAAATATGAATTACTATTAACTTTAAATGCCATGATATATTAAATTTTAATATCATCCAGTAGTATCAGTCAAAGGTTACAATTAGAAAATTTTATCTTTAAACTCACATGAATAAAAATTCCCCTTGACATAAATAATGCATTAAAGAAAATAAGGTGAAATCCCATTGTGAAAATGATAAAGCATCAATGATAGTAAACATAAACAATTATATAACCAATAATAATTTTCAAATAACTATTAACAGAGTAATAATACTATTCATTTTTAAATAATAATATTATTATGTTCATAAAATAAATAATTTTATAAGATCACCCAAAATCTTAATTCATATTTTCTTATTATCTTTTGATGTGTAGAAGTGCCTTTTATCATCAGTAAATATGAATAACCTAAATAAAACACTACAAAACCATGGATCCAATTATTTCTCAATGAAATCCTTCAATATTAAAATTTTAAGGATTCACCATTTAATAATTTTAATGATGAATATCTATAATTATAAGGAAACTATTTTGGACGTATTATTATTTTTCATCCCCTATCATACTCCTCGTCATCTTCTAATTCCATACATTCTCACATAGACACAAGCATCATCTACTAGTATGGATTTTGAAATTAAAATTTGAAAGATAGTTTCTATCATATTTTACACCTAAAATCCCATATTTATTTGAGTATTTATATCAATCTTATAACTCAAATAACCTATAATGTTTTTAAATTATGTTTAGGATCAAATATTTGTAGTATATGTGGAAAAAACCATGAAATACTACCAAATATAGATAAATGTACATTCAATGAAAAATAAAGGTCTATTTAGGAGAACCAAAATGTTTTTTAATTCAGCTAAACCAAAATTTATTTATCCACCCCTTCCAGTTTTTAAAAAATGGGAAACAAGAATAAATCTTTACATGATTTTCACTATTTTTATTTATACATGCGAACAAAGATCCCAATTATCATGTGGTTTAAAAAACAGTGAACTTCATGAAAATAACTACAGTTTAAATATATAACCCTCAACATGGTTATATTATTTTATTATTCATCTTAAAACAATGATCACTCATTTTATCATTTTAACATGTTATGTCACTATGATATTTATTGATATAAATTAGAGTATTTTAATTAATATCTGTGGTTGAAAAACATAAAACCAAAAAATATTTTTATTCCCT
Organism: Viscum album; assembly: GCA_963277665.1. Classification (NCBI taxonomy): domain Eukaryota; kingdom Viridiplantae; phylum Streptophyta; class Magnoliopsida; order Santalales; family Viscaceae; genus Viscum; species Viscum album. The sequence continues at coordinate 380,657,500 of OY728145.1, forward strand.
ATAGAATCCAAGGATCTTTTTAAAAACAATTATCTCAAAATAAATATTTACACGTGTCATCGTCTCCTCAACACTTAATAAGTAATTTTACAAAGGGATGAACAGTGAAATTTTTTTCTGAACACCCTTACATGTTTTTACCATTTCCACCAGAAAACATTTCTAACTTCCAACACTAATCCAAATGTTTTCCACCAATACAATTATCAGTTGGGGATACAGAAAAACCATAGTCCATCGTATAAAATACCTAATATTATCTATATTTTAATGTGATTTATGTATTGAAAAAATAGAATACTAATGTCTCTTTCTTCACTAGCTTAAATTTGTTCAATCAGAAATTCAAATTTACATTAATCATATTACATCATACAATAATTTCATGAAATATATTACTTATTGTGGAAAAAATATTTCAACTTATATCTTGTACAATTTCAATGACCATACACTTTTAAATAACCAATACCTATGAAAATTTAAACCCAATTATATTACTATTCAACCAAAAAACAAGTTTATTTTTTTATTAACATATTTTGAAACATCAAAGATTTCACAAAAATGAAAAATATACATGTTCTTATATTTTTTGGATCCTCATAGCTGGGATAATAAAAGGAGTGACCAAAAAAGTTTATTTATAAAACAATATGTTTCCTTTATCAATAATCTACGTGTAATATAAAAAAATATATAAATTAAAATTAAAATTATGTTTCAATGTATGAAAATATATTAAAACAATAAATTTCATAATATGATAATGTAAGTTCCTATATGTTGGGAAAACTCCCTCAATGTTACATTTTATTGTTTTTGGGTTGATTGTGTTTATTGACAAAGCATGTTTCCAAGGTCTTTTGTGGAGTTCCAGGGTAATTTTTGACAATACATGTTGAAAAAGATACAAGACAAAGAAATGGATACTCTAGAGGTGGGAAAAAAGTACAAATACAATATGGTGTTGTTTACTAGGTTTTTCCAAATTATTTGGCCTCAAATTAGGATTTTGTTTTATGGAAAAGCGAATGTTTTCTACATAGTAGCTACGCTATAGAGACCATAAAGGAGTTTGAAAACCAAAAAGTCTATTTCCTTTTAATATGGAAGATAGTGAATTAATCCCACCATAATAGGTTGTTCATTTTTAGATGAAGGTGATTAATTAAGGCTATCAGAAAGGGTTATATGCAATGGGAACCACAAATAAAGACCATTCTGTAAGATGATCATTAGTTTTACTAGAATATATTGAGTAAATAGGTTCTACAAATATGTTTTCATTTGTGAATATTGGCGATGAATTATGGGCGTTGAAATGGAACAAATGAAAAATATAGACCACACATGAATAAAAGAAAAATATAGACCACACAAAAGTTTACCATGGAGTGATGAATCTATCATAAAAGCATTTAAGGTAATTATGATTAAAGTGTTTTGGAGGATTTTGTTTCCTATATAAATACCCCTAATAAAATCATTAGGGGAGAGAGGGATTTTCATAATAAAAGATCATTATTGGTTGAATTAGGTTAAGTCTGAATTGGTTTGTGAAGGAGGAATTCTAGGTGGGAAAAGGATTCACAAAGTATCCCACAAAGGTGAAATTTAAGAATGTTGTAATTTGAAAAGATCATTTTTATAAAGGGTTTTTTCATGGAACTGTAGCTTGTAAAAAAATGGTTTGAAAAGAGTCATCCATTTGTGGAGTGAAGGAAACCCGCAAAGAAAGTTTGTCCTTATGACAACCCTACTTTTATTTATACATTTATTCATGATTTATCACAAATTATTACACATAATATGACCCGAAATATTGATAAGTCTAGTTTATTTTGGAATTAGGTAGAATAAGTAACAACTTAAAGAAAGGATTACATCAGCTTCATTAAAAACATTCTTAACATTCTTATATTATTCCTTCGTACTTAAAACTGCATGAAATAACCTGGGGACATACATAAGAAAGAGGTTAGTTATAAAGCATAGTAAGAGAATAAACAAAGAATAACATGAAAAATGTATTAAATTTTATACAATAGGAATATCAATGAGATATAAATGTAGTGATAATCATAAACATGAACAATGAGGCATGATATAACATTATAATCATAAAATCCACATGGGAAATTTGGAGACAACTTAAAAGACTACATCATAAACCTAGGTTAAGGTAAATTCCAAGACATCATGATGGAAAAAGTCTCAATATGTATTAGGTTCACTCCTTAGTCCCTTTAATGATGTCTCGTGGGACTAATACATTACCAATACATTGGAGCACTATATAATTTCAGGCGCTGCCATAACTTTCAATTTATTATCATGCTTAAGTGTGACACATAGATAATAAAACATAGAATCATTTATTATCAAATTCTGTTACATGATCAAGGAATGTGGAACAAATATACAGTGGCGTATAAATGTTAACAGAAGTGATTAATGAAAGTGGAATGGGTATATCATCATTTAAGAATCGTAGGGGTTATAAGATGGATATAGGAGGACATAGAAAAACATTTTGAAGTGAATATAAAAGTAATAAGAAAATGAAGATGATTTAATAAAGGGAAGGAAAGGATCCCTTACTATATTTTAGCACTATAATGGCTGTAAATAAAGGTTAATGGGGGGGGGGGGGTTAATGAGAGTGAAAGAGGTCTAAACATTTATATATAAAATGGATAGTAATGGGGATATGAAAGAACATATCCCAATATGTAAAAATGTAAATTAGGAGACATAACATAAATAAGGTTATTGAATAAGAAGGTGAGTAGGTGATCCCTGACTAAATCTAAGAATGGTAACTGATTAAGTAAATGTTATAATGGGAGGGGATAAATCAAATATAAGTTTTATTAAATTAATTTCACTATAAGGTGATATTTATAAATAACTTACAACATAACTAACTGATATTAAAAATATTTATTACCAAAAAAGGTTCTTGAATGGAAAGTAGGAGAGAGAAACCCCTTACTAAATTTTGGCATGGTAACGGGGGTAAACAAATGTTCATGAGAGAGATAAATGAGAGTGAATAAAAATTCCCATTGACATAAATAATGCATACAAGAAAATAATGTGAAATCTTATTGAGAAAATGATATATCATCAATGATCGTAAACATAAAGAATTCTATAACTAATAATAATGTTCAAATAACATTCAATAGAGTAACAATACTATTCATTTGTAAATAATAATATTATGATATTCATCAAATCAATAATTTTATAAGATCACCCAAAATATTAATTCTTATTTTGTTAGCATCTTTTGATGTGTAGAAGTGCCTTTTCTCATCAGTAAACATGAAGAACCTAAATAAAACACTACAAAACCATGGAACCAATTATTTCTCAATGGAATCCTTCAATATTAAAATTTTAAGGATTCAACATTTAATTATTTTAATGATGAATATCTATAATTATAAGGATACTATTATGGATGTATTGTTATTTTTCATCCCCTATCATACTCCTCATCCTATTCTAATTCCACACATTCTCTCATAGACACAAGCATCATCTACTAGTATGGATTTTGAAATTCCAATATGAAAGGTAGTTTCTATCATAAGTTGCACCTAAAATACAATATTTATTTGAGTCTTTATATCAATATTAAAACTCAAATAACCTATAATGTTTTTAAATGATGTTTTGGATCATATTTTAGTAGTCTATGCGGCACACACCATGAAAGACTACAAAATATACATATATGTTCATTTAATTAAAAACAAATGTCTGGTTAGGTGAACTGAGATATTTTTTTCATTCAAAAAAACCAAAATTTATATAAACACCCCTTCTAATTTTTTAAAAATGGGAAAAAAGGATAAATCATAACATTATTTTCACTATTTTTTATACATGCGAGCAAAGATCCCAATTATCACAGGGTTTCAAAAATTGTGAACTTCATGAAAATAACTACAGTTTAAATATATAACCTCCAACTAGGTCATTTTTTTTCTTATTCATCATGAAACAATGATCACTAATTATCTCATTTTAACATGTTATGTCACTATGATATTTATTGATATAAATAAGTGTATATTAATTAATATTTTTTCTTGAAAAACATAAAACCAAATCATATTTTTATTCCCTATAAAATCGATGGATTTTTTATAAAAATAATCTCAAAATAAATATTTACACATATCTTGGTTTCCTCAATACTTAATAAGTAATTTTAATAACGTATGAACCATGACATTTTTTTCAGAACACCATAACATGTTTATATCATTTTTTCCAGAAACAATTTCTAACTTCCTACACTAATCCAAATGTTTTCTACCAATACAATTATCAGTTTAAGATACATAAAAACCACATTCCATCATATAAAATACCTAACTTCTATTTATATTTTAAGGTGATTAATGTGTTGAAAAAATAGAATACTAATGTCTCCTTTTACAACAGCTTATACTTATTCAATCAGAAATAAAAATTTACATTAATCATATTACATCAGACAATAATTTCATGAAATTTATAATTTGTTGTAGAAAATATATTTATGTTTATATCTTGTACAGTTTCAATGACCATCCACATTGAAATAACTAATCCCTATGAAAATTAAAACCCAATTATATTCCCATTCAACCATGAAAAAAGTTTATTTTTTACCATATAATGAAATATCAAAGATTTCAATAAAGGAAAATATACATGTCATTATATTTTTGGAACCTTATAGATGGGATAATATAAAGAGTGACCAAAAAAAGTTTCATTATAAAAAAATATGTTTCCCTTATCAATAATCTAGGTGTAATATAAAATAAATCTATAAATTAAAAATAAACTTATGTTTCAATGTATAAATATATATTTTTAAATTTTTTTTCTTAATATGATCATGTAAGTGCCTATATATTGGGAAAACTCCCTCAATTTTACTTTGTATTATTTTTGGGTTGATTGTGTTTATTGGAAAAACATGTTTACAAGGTCATTTTTGGAGTTCCAGGGTGATTTTTCACAATATATGTTGAAAAAGACACAATAAAATGGAATTGATACTCTAGTGGTGTAAACAAAGTACAAATACAATGTGGTGTAGTTTATTAGGGTTTTCCGAAATTTTGGGCCTCAAAATAAGGATTTTGTTTTAGGGAAAAGTAAAAGGTTTATGCATAGTAGTTATGCTATCTAGACCACAAAGGAGTTTGAAAACCAAAAAGGATATTTCATTTTAATATGGAAGATGATGAATTAATCCCACGACAAAAGGTTCTTCATTTTCATATGAAGGTGATTAATTAAGGCTATCACAAAGGGTTATACGCTATGGGAACCACAATCCAAGACAAATATACAAGATGATCATCATTTTCAGTAGAAGATAGTGAGTTAATAGGTTATACAAATATGTTTTCATTTGTGAATCTGTGTGATGAATTAAGGGCATTGCAACTGAATAAATGAAAAATAAATACCACACATGAATAAATGAAAAATACAGACCACACAAAATTTTAGTATCCAATGAAGTATCATTCATAAAAGTGTTTATGGTAATTATTATTAGATGGTTTTGGAGGATTTTATTTCCTATATAAATACCCCTAATCAAATTACTAGGGGAGATAGTGATTTCTATAAGATAAGATCATTGTTGGATGAATTAGGTTATATTTGAAGTGGTTTGTAAAGGAAGAATTATAGGTGGGAAAAGGATTCACAAAGTATCCCATGCAGGTGAAATTTGAAAAGGTCGTAGTTTGTAAAGATCATTTTTAGAAAGGGGTTTTCATGGAACTTTAGGTTGCAAATGAAAAGGGTTTTAAAAGAGTCATCCATTTATGGAGTGATGGTATCCCACAATGAAAGTTTGTCCTTATGAAAACCCTAATATTTATTTATACATTAATTCATGATTTATGAAAAAACATTACACATAATATGACCCTGTAGATTGATAATTCTATTATATTTGGGAATTAGGTACAATAATTAGCAACTTAAAACAAGGATTACAAAATAATTATTGAAAATATTCTTAACATTCTTATATTATTTCACCTTACTTAAAACTGCATGAAATAACCTGGGGACATTCATAAGAAGGTGGTTGGTTATAAAGCACAATAAGAGATTAAGCGGGGAATAACATGAAAAATGTGTTAAATTTTATACAATAGGCATATCAATGAGATATAAATGGACTGATAATAACAAACATGAACAATGAGGCATGATATATCATGATAATCATAAAATCAACATGGGAAATATAGAAACAACTTAAAACACTACATCATAAACCTAGGTCAAGGTAAATTCCTAGACATCATGATAAAAAAGTTTAAAGATGGATTATGTTCAATCCCTAGTCCCTTAAATGACATCTCATGAGACTAAAACATTACCAATAAATTGGAGCACAATATAATTTCTGGCGTACCCATCACTTTCATTTTATTCTCATGATTATGTGTGCCACATAGATCATAAGACATAGAATAATTTATTATCAAATTCTATTACATGATCATGGAATGTGGAACAAATACACGAGTGCATATAAATGTTAACAAAAGTGATTAATGATAGTGGAAGGGGTATATCATCATTTAGGAATCATAGGGTTAGTAATATGGATACAAGAGGACATATAATGACATTTGTAAATGAATACAAATGTAATAAGAAAATGAAGATTCTTTAATAAAGAGAAGGAAAGGAAGCCTTACTATATTTCAGCATTGTAACGGGCGAATATAAAGGTTCATGGGGGGTTTAATAAGAGTGAAAGTGGTCTAAAAATTTATACATCAAATGGATAGTAAATGGGATATGAAAGAACAAATCCCAACATGTAAAAATGTAAATTAAGAGACATAACAGAAATAAGGTTATTGAGTAAGAAGGTAAGTCGGTGAACCCTTACTAAATTGAATCATGGTAATTGATTAAGTGCTATAATGAGAGGGGATAAATAAAATATAATTATTATGAAATTAATTTCATTCTAGGGTGATATTTATAAATACCTAACAACATAACTAACCGATATTCAAAAGGGTTATTACAAAAAAAGGTGCTTGAATGGAAATTGGAAGAGGGAAACCCCTTACTTAGTTTTAGCATGGTAACAGGGGTACATAAAGGTTCACGAGAGAGATAAATGAGAGTGAAAGTCGCATAAAATCATTTAGACATAAAATGTATAGTAATGGGGATATTTAAGAACATATCCCAATATAAAAAAATATAAATTAAGAGGCACAACATAAAAAAGTTTCTTGAATAAAAACAATAGAGGGAGACCCCTTACAGAATGTCAGCATGATAATAGGTTTACATAAAGGTTCATGAGAGGTATTAATGAGGGTGAAAGGGGATATATTAAATTTGAAACAAAAGGGTAATAAGTGGGATATATAAAGACATACCCAAATAATAATAAAGAGAAATTATGATGCAAGAGAAAATTTAGCGCTTGAATAAAAGGAAGAGTGGATGATCCCTTACTAAAGTTATTCATTGTAATAGATTAGGTAAGGGACTAAATGAGTGAGGATAAATGGTAATTAATTCAAATAAAATCAATTTTATAGTAATGTAATTTTTATAAATTAATTAAAATGTCACAACACGACCCTAACAGGGGCTTTAGTTGCAACTTCCCCAAGCCCGCCTCCATAGGCTAGGGGTTGGAGACCAAATCTGAATGGATAACCTAAATGGGTAGACCTTTGACTAAGAAAATGTATGCACTCAAACAACAATATAGATGAAAAATTTTATAGGAATAATAGTAAAAAGATGAAACAGCTAGATAGAAAACCAAGTATGAAAATCCTCTAGGGTGTGCAAGAGTGAGACAATAAACATTGAAAAGTAAAGGGGAAAAAATAAGTCATACTAAAAATATATCCAAACTTAAAAAAATGGAAATTATAATTTTTAGAGAGACCATCTCATGATCTAGAAGATGCGATCACCATACATAGTCTAAAGTACCAAGTATCCCTAAGCTCTTCTGTAGTCACCACAGACCTATCCATTGACTGTATAAGACCAAGAACATGTTGGAAAATTTAATATATAGGTGAGAATATACACACCTAGTGGGATACCCCAAAAGATATAGTGGGGGAAGAAAGTGATACAATAGGAATAAAATGTCTATAGATATTAAGTAAACAAGATGTCTCACAAACCAATGAAAATGGAAGAGAGAGTAACCTCACCCAAACACAAGGGGCTCAACATAGAAAGAACGTCGCATACCCCACACGTCTTCAGATCCCATGGCAGGAAAGTAACCAATCCAAAGGTATGGACACACACACACACACACACTCCCAATAAAAGGAATCCTAAATTAGAGAGATAGGGGGGATATCCATCTAAAATACCATCCTAAGAAAAGAATCGTCAACATTTCCAAAAGTCCAACAACAATGCCCATCATATCACACGTCTACACAAAATAAAACCTCAAAGTAAAGACACGCCTCATCACTATGATACATAGATGAAGAAAAAAAATATCTAGGAAGAGGACCCATTCCCTAGAACAACAATCAGGCTCTACTAAGTGGATATATAGAGTAATTATACCCTATTACAATAAGAGGGTTCCACTCTAATTGATAATAGAGGACCCATGCCCTGCCCAGTAGGAGGATTCCACTCATTATTACTAGAGGACCCATGTCCTGACTCCATTAGAGTGTACCACTATCTACTTATAGAGGAATCATGACCTGACACTGTAGGAGGTTTAAAATTTTAGGAGTCTATAAAGGACCCATGTCAAAACTAGATAGAGGGTTCCACTCTAAAAATATATAGAGGAACCGTACCTGACATAACCGGAGGGTTCCACTATAACAGTCATCAAGTACCATGCTCATCCTAGAAAGATGTTTCCACTATGGACACCTTTGGGGATCCTGTATAATCACTATGTTCTTAGAGACGTTCCTATATAAGAACCAAGTCTGTAACATCCCACATCCTATTTCAAAATCCACAACAGAGGGAACTATCACATCCGACATGAAAAACAATCAGGAAAGGCTACCTTTGGGCCAAAATACATTTCCAAACGAAGGAGATATGTGATTTAAAAGTTTACTCAAAAGGATCCAAGGGGTAAATAATGTTTGAGGGGAATCACACAAAATTCTATCCCACTCTATCACCTGAACATGTCTCTATAGGAACATGGTTCGCCAACCATTTAGGGATACATAGAATGTGGGGGTTCTACATGGCATTCCCATTCGACATGGTGTATTGCCTATGTTCTTGTCCATGTCTATGTACTCAATCCAATGTCTGTGTTCTTATTTCATGTTTATGTACTCAACACATGCAATGTGTCTGGCCATGTCCACGTACTCTAGTACAAGTCTTGCCTCTGGAAACATCTTTCTGCATGGGGTTTTCTTATGTGTTTTTCTAGATGAATCACCCACCTGGTGAATCATTACATGGTGGGTAGGAGGGATACAGACGTTTACATTTTTACAAATCTCTAAAAACATAACATCCATAGCATAGAGATACACACTATGTGTTTATTTTAGTACATGATGTGTAAACGTGCTTTTCATTAAAATTTCTATCTACACTCCATGTGAAAGATGCGATATTTCCACCTTTTATTCCAGTCTATTCTTCATCATACAATGGTTGATATAGTCCCTATTTTCTATTTCTATCTATCCAGTGGAAAGAAATAGTTCTTATTGACTTGTTGGGGGTCCCACTATATGCAATGCACACCCAGGGTTCTTCCACCATTGATGATTTGAATTTAAATCATTAAAATGATCACCCAAAACCCAAAATATACCTGAAAACATCCATGTTTTATTGATTCTTCCCTCATACATGGATTTTTTGTGATTTCGAGGGTTAGATGACACTCGGTACTGCCTGAAAATGTCAAACCGCGACTATAGGGTTTAATTAGTGACAAAATGAAATGAAATTATTAGAGGAAGGAAAAAAATTGATGTTTAACCATCATTGCTCAAGAAATATTGGACAATCATCAAGATAAAGTTTATTGGAGTTATAAAAAAAGAATAACCAATTGAGATTTAAATACATCGGCACATGGAAACTACATAATTTACACAGATAAAAAAGGGACAAATATACTTAATCAATTTAATAATCAATGATGTAAACCATGAATTTATGATTCCTACATGGATATTGGATCATTATTTTTTCTAATAACATGATCTAAAATGATTTAAGGAATTCATTGGATTCAATACATCTCGATGTATCCCGATCTAGAGATTCATTATCATCAGATATCAATTTGTCAATGAGAGAGGAAGAATGCCACTTGGAGATTCTGGGGTTATGAGGATATGCATGGGAAAATATAAATAATAGTAATTTTATAGAAATAATAAATTTCATTATTATAATTAATTAATTAAATTAATAACATAATTAATCCTCTAAACGTATTGACAATGGTAGGCTTATTAAAATGCCCTATACTGGCCTATATTATGTCCCAACATGGGAAAACATCAAATTACAGACTGAACTGTTGTCTCAAATTGATGATCCAAGTATAATTGTAAGAGTTATCTCATTATCATTAAGAAACATCACATTAATAATATAAAATATATTTAATAATTTAATCAAATTAATTCTAGGAACACAGGGCCATAAAATAAAACCCTTTCTCAGTGCCATAATCTGAAAAAATATTGATAAATATTTCAAAGTATTATAAGGAAAAAATGGGTCTCTATATCATTAAATCCTTCAAGTCATTCATTCCTAAAAATCAAAAATAAACAAAAAACTCAGTATACTAAGATCACATTGATTTTATACTCCCAAGAGATCTCATGTATGCTCTTGTGGTGCCACAACACGTAAACCAATAGGATGTTCTGTCCATATAGGGTAATCTCTTACCAATCCTCGATTTCCACTAGGTGATCCATAAATGTTGTACCATCCTTAATGTACACATATCCCCAGTCGATGAAATTCATAGGGTCATCCACAAATCTCATCATCTATGACATGTTGAAGTTGTCATAAACTAACTCCAGTTTTTGGGGTAGGGTGTGGTGGTAAGAAACCTTTCCAATGCTATGCATGAACTCTAATGACCCTATAAAACTCAGAAATAGCTTTACTCCCCAAAAAAACCTCTAAAATGATCATGTTTGCTATACAATTAAGAAAATTTAGTCTCCATGATAAAACTATAAGGTCTTATGATGATAATCTGTGTAGGAGTTTTTTCTGCTCTAGTCCATCTTCATCTACTCACATATGGTTTTTACCTTCTATGTTATTAACAGTACCATCAATGTACCCACAAGAGATGTCTCTCCAATATCTATACACCCCATGAGTGACATGCATGGTCTCTTATATAGGGCCTCAAATGGTGCCATGCTGATAGTAGAGTGTTATATATTCTGGTATTAAAACCTTACGAAGGGAAAGTGATCCACCAATCTCTGGCCAAAGTATAACACGCAAGCCCTCAGTATATCCTCTGACAAAGGGATTGTGTGCTTAGATTACCCATCTATATGTGGGTAAAAAGATATACTCATCCTCATCTGGTTCCTCAATTTATCATGTATTCCTATCCACATTCGTTACATAAACCATTTATCGTGATCAGTGAAAAACATTGAGGAAACCCCATGGAGGTGAATGATATCCCATACATAAAACTACCCTAAAATCTACCGTGAAATCTTATACATGATATCATGAATGTGTGCTGGCTTTTGAGTTCATCATCTATCACCCAGCTGGTGTCATGAACCATTGCTGTGCATAGAATCCTTATCACAATGTCTTTGGACATGTCATCCAACTTCAACAATATGATCTCATGGGGCTGAAAAAAACCTGTTGGAACATGACACTCATCCTTCTCCTCTTGATAGGTGAGGTACATAGAGATGAACTTATCCATTATTTGTCTCATTGATGACCATAAAAACTACCATTTATGGTCTCTTTACACCTTCCCCACAAAAATCTGTATGAACAAGGGAGAAGTGTGGAACTCCTACATCCCCTCCTCCCACATCGCGAATGTAACCACTATTTGTCCCTATAAAAGAATTAAATTATTACCTCCTTCATAATATCCATATATTAAATATTCTATGGATATCTAGTAATGTAAGACCTTGAATTCGATGTCTCCCTATTGGGACTCTCTTAGATCCTTGAGAATACAACTACTCCAATGCCCCCAACACCAAGAGAGCCTATGAATTCTTGCTAAGGTAATATGATTCTACATTTCCTTTCCCCATAGTATAGAATATCCCAATATCATAGTATTATAGGAACTACACTGGAATAATTGTATCTGGTTCAAGTCACTCTGCATGAAGATGTTCCTAACACTCTAATGGTCTGAATAAACCACAAAGAGATCTCCCAGAAGATAGTGCCTCTACATCCTTAGGGAAAAGACTACCACTGCTAGATTTATGTCATGATTCAAGTATTTCTTCTCGTGGGCTCTCAACTACCTCAACCCTTATGTGATAACTTCATACTGATGCATCAACACATAGCCGAGCCTAGATCCTGAGGTATCACAATACACTACATACTTAGCGCCCTCCTCTAGTAATCTCAAGACAAGATGACTTTTCAGTCCCAGACTCAACTACTTGATGGTCCTCTAACACAACTTAGTATATGTAAAATACTACCCTTTCAACATTATAGAGGGTGAAGGGGATGAAATCCAAATAATTATTCCATAGAACTCCTATATTACCCTACCATGATACAAAAAACCCAAACCTTTGACATGCTCTTCGGTGGATACGAAGAAATAACTACATCAATTTTCACTGGGAACATGGCTAAAAGATGATCAGAAATAACATGCCCCTGAAAGTAAACATCATAAATCATGAACAAGAACTACAAGAGAATCCCATAAAGCTAGTTCTATTGAAGAAAATTTAGAAATATTTTTAAGTGCTCTGTATGCTATTTCTATAATATAGAGTCGATGAGTGTGTTGTCAATGAAGATAATGAAAAAATGGTCCAAGTACAGTTGGATGATCTAGTCAATGAAATATATAAACATGGTAGGGTCATTAGTCACGCAAATGGGAATCAATAGGAACTCATAGTGTCCATAGGGACATTAGAATGATGGATTTATAATATCAACCATAAAAAAACCTCATCTTGTGGTATCCACACTTGAGATCAATCTTCATGAACCATCCCGCACCTCGAAACTAGTCAATAGGGTAATCAATCCTTGGAAATTGGTAATTGTTCTTTATTTTGGCCTAGTTCAGGAGATCATAATCAATGATAACTAGGAAACTCATATCTTCCTTCTTCATGAAGAACACTAGTGTTTCCAAAGGGGAAACACTTGGCTTGAGAAAACTCTTATCTTGAAGGTACCCCAACTACAATCTCGTCCCCTAGAGCATGGTAGGGGACATCCAATATGCCGTAGAAGATATTAGAGTAGCCATACAATGTAAGTCTATACAAAAATACATCCTTCACCTCAGAGGTATTCCTAGAACATCCTTGGGGAACATGTCCTTGAAATACACCATGACTAAAGTAATCAAACTACTTAAGGATCCTACTACCCCAAGGGACACACTTTAAAACTGAGGGATTATGGGATACAACCTTCTTCTCACAAACCCCATTCTCCCTTCCACGAGATCTCTCTCTCCTACAAAGGAGAATCTCATCCCATTAGTGAATAGGCATCTAAATTATCTACGGTGATAGTCAATATAGAATCAGACCATGGAAAACCAGTCCATACCCAATATGATGTCATAAGGTTCAATCATGATGACCAAAAAATCCAAAGTGAACCTCTCTCCACTAAGTGATAGATCACACTTCAGGTTAATAAAATATAAAAAAGTGGCATTCCCTTTAGGTACTTTGAGATGAAGCTACTTGGATAATGTCTCTACTAGGAGATACATCTCTTACACTAGAAGTATAGAGATAATGGAATGACTGAAACCAATGTATACCACTATTGATGAAAGAGTATATAAGAGACAGATCTTACATTTAATCACCTCGTGTGCTACTCTGTCATAAAAATCCAAAGTCTAATGTTTTTTGTGTCCTAAAATGCTAAATCCCTTATCCAGATCTGGGCCAACTGATGTTTGTGGTGGAAGTATATCATAGAATATTCCAGCACACATAGCTCCTCATGATCCTCTATCAGATCTTCCAGCCTAAGAGACTCCCTAATCATGGGACTACCTAAACCATAGAAGTCTTCCTTCTATCTACCGATTCTCTTGAACATGTCTGGTCATGAATTCTCACACTATGTAACCTCACCCATCACACGTATAATACTGAACCTCTTCAAGATTCCATGGTCCAATGTCCTATCCCTGTGATACATGGCCACCTGCCTATGTCTGATCATAATAGGATCTCCAACGCTGAGATCCTACCGATAGTCACTTGGTAGCTACTGTAGGAGACTCAACTATGTGACACCCACTAAAATCCCTATCCACCTAGAATACCTCTGGTAGGAATATCTCTATCACTAATTCTCACACCCACACCCTGACATTGGGGGGGGGATGCACAGGGGTACCACACTGGCATAGGTCTCTTAGTGGATTCTATGCTCAAACATCTATGCTCGTAAGTAGCCATCATAGATCATGTCAAAGGAGTTCCACATATGGTCACTACTGGAAAATGGACCTATCCCCACATTTTTTGAAAACCGTGGGCATATGTATCTTTTAAAAACCTATACCCACAGTTTTCCAAAACCATGGGTATAGGGGGTATATCCCAATGGTTTTTCGAAACCATGGGGATAGGTTCTGAAACGTCACCTATACCCATGGGTTTCAAAAACCATGGGCATAGGGGTACCTATCCCCATGGTTTTCCCCAAAACCGTGGGGATAGGTCTGTGCTATAATTATTATACCCATAATTATGGAAAACTGTGGGTATAGGTTTCCCGTGTGTGCGCGGGAAATTTTTTTTCCCATGAGAAGGAATTTTTTTTGGAGGGAGTCCTATACCCATAGTTATTACCTCTATACCCACGATTTATATAACTATATTTTAATATATATATATATATATATATATATAGGTGATGTTATGGTAGTGGTTATACGCGGTGTTTGCATCGAAGAGGTTATGGGTTCGAAACCCGCTGCCTGCATTATTTTAGGATTTATACCCACGGTTTTGAAAACGTGGGTAAATGCCTTTGACACCGTGGCAATTGGGTATGTTCATTGACACAGTGGCAGAACAGCTATACCCACAATTTTGGAAAACTGTGGGTATAGGTTGGGGACCTATACCGATGACTTTCCATCCCATGGTTCCCAAAACCGTGGGTAGAGTGTATACCCACTGGTTTGGGGGCTATACCCACAGTTTTGAACCATGGGTATAGGACATTTTTCCAGTAGTGGGTATGTGGACCTCGTTGCATACTCACCCACTATCATCCCTCCATGATACAGCTCCAGAAGATCCTTAATCCTAATGAAGCACAAATAATAGTGGTAGTAATCCTAATGGAAAAACTACTCGAATTTTGGACATGGGAATGTCGACTCATCATTCATCTTGGTAATAAGGCTCCACCATCTCCCAAATGTTCCTTAGAAAAGGCTAGTTTATGGAAAAACCACATGATCCATCAATGTCCAGATGAGCTTAACAAACAAAAAATCACTGACTATTTACAATCGTCTACTGCCTGAGTATCTAGCTCATAGTGGATCCTCATCAGCCTCTCATGCTGGAAATCCGTGAGTTTATTAAGAATGTGCACATACTCAGAAAGAATTGATGGGATAATCTACTGATCAACATGTAGTGGTGCTACTACCTGCCCACTTGGATGAAGAAGCTTATAGGATAGACCCTGGACTAGGGCCTTATCACTCATCTGATCCTTATGACAATCCAGAATCGATATCTTGGATGACTTTCATCTCAATGGAATCCTAAAATTTAATCAAGACATAACATAATAAAATGAGCATATTTATATATAAAAAATTCGGATTTGGATAAAGAGGGAAAGTCAAAGACTCAATCCTATATGATGAATTTACCACTGATCCCTACAACTAATTTCTCAGTATACTAAGTCGATAATAATTTAATCAATGTTATAGTGATTGGATACATTGGGAACAAGTACCACCACTAGATCCCTTGGCCTAAGAGCTAAAATCACGACACATCCCCACTATTTCCTAAAATCCCAACCGAATACTCATAATGGGACTAAATACAATCCCAAGGATAGAACCCCATTGAAGCCAATATTTCAAGGCCCAACCCTGATTAGGGTTTGATTCACAACTACACCAAGGATGAATCCATAGGCTAGGGGATGAAAACCATCACTGAAGTAATAAATAATAAGGGGAGTCCTTTTCTAAGGTACCTATATGCACACAAAAAACCATATTGATTTAGAAGTGATGTGTAATAATAGTAAATTTATGCAATATCTTTAAATTAAACCAATAATTAAAAACGTATTTGGGTACAAGATGACAACAATACAAATTGAAAAGTAAAGGGGAAAAACATATGCCCAAACAAAAATATTTCCCAAAATAAATAAACTGGAAAGTAAAATGCATAGACATCCTAGTTCCTGATCTAAACTCTATGACCAGTATACAAGTTACAAAGTACGACGTATCCCTAGCCTTCTCTATATTCATTGATGATTTTTCCTTCATCGGCATAAGACAAGGCATCTGGTAGAAAATTCTGTGAAGGTGTGAGTTTATGTATAACTAGTAGAACTCCCCGAAAGATAAATAGGGTAAATAAGAGATACAATATGAATTGAAATATTGTAGATATTATAAAACATGTATCTCAACCCAAAGAGAGATAAATAGAGAGTAACCTTGTCTAAACGTAAGGGGATCAGCACATAGAGCACATGAAATACCCTACATATCTTCAAAATCAATGGAATGGGAGTAACCAAACACAAATGTATTGATAAAGATCAACAAGATCAATCAAAAGAAACAAAATGTGAAAGGGGATATCCATCTCACAATGTATCCCAATAAAAGAGTCTCCAATATTTTCAAAATTCCCACAACAATGCCCAGTATCTCACATGTATACCTTGGATAAAACAGTCATGTCAAGCCACACCTCATCTATGTGATGTACGTTCAAGGGGAAATAATCTCTATGTATAAGACCTATTCCATTGTACAACAGGAGGGTTAAAATCAGTGTATAAATAGAGTACACATACCATATTACAAAAGATGGTTTCACTGTAATAGTTGATAAAGTACCCATGACCATCCCAGTAGGAGGGTTCCACTCCTTGATACTAGAGGACCCATTCAATGACTCCATAGGTGGGTTCCACTATCCGATACTGGAGGATCCATTTTCTGACTCTACAAGATGGTTCTACTCTTAAAAGTCTATAGAGGACCCATGACCAGCCAAGCTAAAGGGTTCAACTGTAAAAGTCTATAGAGGAGCCATGCCCATCCCAGCTAGAAAGTTCCTCCTTGGATGCCAATGGTGATCCTGCACGATCACTACCACTGATGAGTATCACCTAATCATGATCCATGCACACAATATCTCGCATAGTATCTTAAAATCGACAATAGAGGGAACCATCACATTCTACACTGAAAACACTCCATATAGGCTACACATGGGCCAGAATCCATGTCTAAACAAAGGCGATATGATATTTCGATGTTTCCCTATAAGGAACCAAGGGGTACATAATGTGTGATGGTACCCACATGACATGTGGTCCAGCTCGATCACCTGGTCATTTCCCTAGAGGTATACAGATCGCAAACTATGTAGGGATACATGACGTGTTTGGGATCTACACAGTATTCCCATGCCACTCAGGTCCTCTATGTGTGATTGGACATGTCTATTTCTTATTTTCAATGTGTTTATATTAAGTTCGTGCCTATATACTCAGCAAATGAATTTTCCTGGTCATGTCTTCCAACATGTGGTTCTTCCTATTTATATGAAACATTACATCTCCACCTTGGGAAGTAGTACATGGTGTATAGTAGGGCTACACATTGTTCCATCATTATAAATATCCAAAACCCTATTTTCTGTAGTATAGGGGTTAAACCCCATGTGTTCATCATGGTGCATAGTGTGTAGTCATTTTTTACTAAACTTTGGATCTATTATCTTGACACTAGATCTTATATTTATACATTTTATTATCACATTGTCTTTATTTGAAAATGGTGGATCTAGTCTCGATTCATCATTTCTTCCCATTCGGTGGTTTGAAATCAGTTTCGTCGACCCAAGGGGGTTCCTCCATATTCCCCGCATGCCTCGTCTTCTTCCTCTATTGCATATTTGAATACTAATCATTTATATAATCACTGATAAAGTAAAATCTATCCAAAAAAATCCATGGATTTTCAGTCTTTCCCTATCATGTGGATTTTCAAGATTTTGAGGGTCTGATCAAGATCAGGACGACCCAATAATGTCAAACTTGGACCGTATGGTCAAATCAGTTAAGAAACATAAAGTAATTGTCGGAGGAGGAAATTATTTTTATCCATCATTGGATAAGATTTATTTGAAAATGATCTTGAAATTGGATATTGGGGTTCAATAAAAGAATAACCAATTGAAATTTCAACACATGGGCACATTCAGAGGCCACAATTGGAGTTGATCAAAAAAGGATCATCCTACTCAATCAATTTAATCACAAAGGGAGTAAAACATGAATTAGAGAGTCCTACATGGATATTGAATTGTTCATAGTCAAGGAACATGATATTAAATGATTAAAGGAATTCATTATGTTCTCTGCATCCCGATCTTCGCCGATATAGAGATTCATCATTGTTAGATGTCGATTCACTAATGAAAGGAGAGGAAGAATGTCACTTAGAGATTATAAGGTTATGAGTCTAACCATGGGAAAATATATATAGTAGTGATTTTATAGAATTAATACTTTGTGTTATATTAATTAATTAATTAAATTAATAATTTAATTAATCCACTAAACATAACACTAAAATATGGTCTATATGAAAACCATGCATCGAATTATTTTGTGTCATTCCCCGGGTAAAAGGAGTACTCTGGACTCAACCGTTGTCCCATATTTATGATTTGAGAATCCATTTCTGAGTTATCCCATTTTCCTTAAGAAACTACATGTGTGTAATATAAAATATATTCAATATTTTTATATAAAAAATTCTGGGAACACCGGGCTTTGGACTCCCACATTGTCTCAATTCCATGTTTTGAAAATATATGTAGAAATATATCAAAATATTATTGGAAAAAAGTGAATATCTAATGAAAATATAACCAATTGAAATTAAAAAGGTTAATTTCAAAGATGGTTCTTGAATTTAATTGAGTATAGGAATGTAATTTAAAAAATTTCAGCACAGTAATGACTTAGGTAGAGGTCAAAATGTGTAACATCCCGAGATTTTATGAGATATATTATTTTTAATTTATTTTATGTCTTATATTATACAGAATATAATGATTATCTTGTACTATACACAACTCCATATTAGCCTGTAGTATACACAACACTATTCTTGGCACGTGTTACAATCAATTTCAAGTTTGTTTTGTGGAAATTATTCTACACAACATTAAGTATAGATTTTGTTTAATGTATAAATGAAATAGGTTTTGATTATGTTATACGCAACACCAAACAGTTCTTTCACTTCAAGAATCCCTGACTTGGCTTGGATTACACACAATCAAGGCCTTCGTCTATAGCGTGTGTAATACTCAATACTGAGTTTCACTAAACGAGATATTATTATAATATTATTATGAACTATCCGTTATGAATAGAAATACCCAATTTTTGAAATTTCATAGATTTTATCATTCAAAATGGACTTCATTTTTGGATTCACAATATCGAAATTAGCCTAGGGTGAATTTTTGGTTTTTTTCTGAAAACTTTCAATTTTTGATGAATAGTTAAAACACTAGGTTACTATTTAAAAATCGAATTTTTATTTAAATAATTATTTATTTTATTTAAATTTATTTTAGGTCAAAATTGATACTTAATACCTATATCAGTTCAATGTAATTCATTGGAGTCATTTTATAATAATTTTATATATATATAAATTATATTGAACTTTTCACCGTCTCTTACCCACCTCCTAGGAGAATTTGAAAATTAAATAAAACATAATTTTACCACTTCTATGAGTGGAATTTTGGAAATCCGAGGGACACAGTTAATATCAAGGTGTAAAATTTTGTTCAATAAGATAAAAATAATTTTTGGTGAATAGTAACTTTTTACTTTTTTTACCAAGGTTAAAAGTAAATACGGTAATTAAGGGTAAAATGATATTATTATTATCCTAAAACATGTCCTAATTCTATTGGATAAGTATAATTCAACCAAAAACAACCTTAGGAATAAAATATGACTATTTAGATCCACTTGGATTAGCTTAGGACACTTATTATTATATTATATAAAGAAGAGTTAAAAGAGTTAAAATCCAAGTTTAATAAATAAAACATTTTTAGTATGGGGTTATACATAAGATAAATTCGAATATAAATATTCATTAAAAAGATAAAAACATTTACTACATAATGTTATTTTATTTATAATTTTTGGATTTTATATAATTTAATTTATTTATGACACAATGATGATGGAGTAATTAACTTATTAATGAAATATTAACATATTTGATATTATAAATACCCAAATAAATGTAATTTGAAACTTTTTATGAATTACACTAATTTTCATAGGTTAATATGACATGTTATTATTGATTAAATTAACATTGTTCGAACTAATCATGTTGTTATGATTTTCACAAAAATCAATAGTGTCAAAATTGACATAAAATAGTTTTTAAAACAAATATTATATTATTAATTGTTATTATATTCTTAAAAATCCAAGGTTCGGCCAAATGACTTAGATAAGGTTATATATATTAATAATTAACCACTTGGGGTTCTTTTGGCATGTTATTGTAAGTTTAGTAACCATATAGTGTAATAAAACAAGAAGACACGATACAATTTAAATTATCTAACTTAAAGTTAAATCTAAATGATAAGGTTAAAATAGTTACCTAAACTTGTCTAAATCCTATTGGTTGAGAGGATTTTGACCCATCCTCACTTTAGATTCTAAATAAATCAACTGGGAGCTATTATAAACCGAATATGACTTTATTATAAAATAATATTTTATGTTTTTCCAAAGGTGCCCCTCTCCTCCCTTATAAAAAGGGAACCCCTTCCCTCTTCTCTTCACTCCCTTTTGAGCCTTGAAGCTTGGAACACCCCTGACCTTTTACCTTCTCATATTCCATAGAAACATTAGAGATGTTATGGTCTCCTCAAAAGACCAACCCTAGTGCCTTAAGAGGAGATTAAGAAGAGGCGTGTCAAAGAAGAGGTAATATCCTTGACCGATTCTTTCCAATTTATTTCTTCTTCTAATTCGTCATATTTTTTTATTTCATCAGAAATTAATAACATCAGTATAACTAATATAATTATATGTTATTATAAACATGAAACAACCCAATTTCATCTTCTATCCATCCTATGGAAAACGAAATCACCGCACGTGCGTACGTATAGAATACCGTCTCCATGCCGTGGTGTAATATGTTTTCCACTACCACCTTACATGGATGGTTATAAATGTGTAAATAAATAAATAAATATGATTATTTTAAAGTGATATTGATTCTTAAATATTATACAAACACTTCAATACAATTACACGATCATGGGAATGATATCATCGCTCATGCGTACGTACGGACTACCGTCTCCACGAACGCGATGAGATTCATTTTCCATGATTAACCATTAAAGTTTGATTATAAAGTATATATAATAAATAATAATGAAATATATTACATAATAATGATACTGGATTTATGTAAATATATGTTTCATTTACTTAATTCCATTTAATTCAATAAGGAAACGAAAACAGCGTTCATGCGTACGCACGACCTACCATCTCCATGAACAGTGTATTTCATTCCATTTATCAATCTATCATATATATTTATATACTGAATATATATAATATATAAATCATGTTTTACATTCTAGAATTAAGTAAGTTAAGATATAAGTAATAATATCAAGAACAACATGTCGAAACACGTACGATAAATGAAACGATTTTACCCAAAACACTATTTTAACATGGAATTTACAAAAGAACTGGTAATATAAATTCATAAGTGAACCATATATGATATCATAACAATGAATATGATTCTGTAATAAGTCAATGACAATATTTAAATCATTATACAGGAGTTTCTGATACGTACAAAGCATATCAGACCCGAGGTAAGGGATAACTACTCCAATATCGCTCTTATCCGAGATTGTTTATTCGTAAGTATTTACTGGGGTTTTTGTTATCATCCATGTCCATGTTTTCTAAATATGTTTTCATGTATGTTTAATGACCTTTTTACCCATTTTTGAATTTTACCACATTTTATTAAAGGAATCTTACTTTTTTTACCATACGAGGTACTTTTTGACTTTTCTGAAAACAGTACAAGAAGAATGTTTTTTAACTTATACGACATGAATCGATTTTTACGGTTTCATAACGCCTAATTTTCATTAAGATTAATCTTCACGATTTCATTATTATTTTCAAAAAAATAATTTTCTTTTAAAATTGCATGGCATTTTGTTAAAAGAAAATGATTTTGAAGAAGAAAGGATATTTTCCTCAAGAATTTATTTCAAGTGTTTTATCAAAACCATTTTCCATATAAGATGTAATTATTTCATATGTGTATGTTTCAAGTATAATTTTGTTATGATTTACATGGTTTCAATTTTCTTATGATGAAATGATAGCCATTTATTTATGTATTATGATATGATGGGATGATGTTTATGAAACCCATTTTTATTCTTTGGGTTATGATGAATGATTAAAGTTTATGTTGTGGCACAAGTAAGAATGATTTAATTATGAGATGGGTGGGACATATATCTCCCTCTAATGAATTGGATAAAGATTTATATCTCATGAGATAGACATGGATAGAACGGTAAGTAAATCTGGTTCAGTGTTACAGGACTAGAACGAGGAGTGAAGTCGCTTCGGAAAGGGACTTTGAACACTAAGATGATCTTGGTAGCAATGCCATGGATACTATGGAAATGATAACATGTTCTTAATGGTTTCCACAATTACATGTTTTATTCTCATGATATTTTATCAGGATTAATGTTTTATTATGATCTATGCCTTATGTACTACCACATTTTATGTCATTTCTCAAGATCTTGATGTTTAAACATTATCTTCATGTATTTAAGTTCAAATGTATATGATTTTTTTTATTTTATTCATGCTTACCCTTACTAAGCATTTGAGCTCACCCTTTTATATGTTTTCTTTTCCCTAGGATTTTATGAAAGTATTTAGGTAAGAAAACAAAAATGGGATGATCTTTATGGGAGATGTTGAAGATCTTTCACCATGATTAGAGGATTGTGTTCTGAGTTTCCAAAGACACTAAAATATTACGGTCCTTGAGTGTTGGTTCTTGTTATGTATTAAGTATTCCACAAAATAAAGTAATGTCCATGTACGTCAGGTTTGTGGTCTCTACAGTTGGTATCAGAGGAAAAGTTTATTTATCCTTTGAAAACTAGGATGCGAAAAATTTAGTGAGATCCCCAGAGATATTTCTAAGGAATTTCTAGGGATGTCCCTAAGGTTAAGTATACATATAGGTTATAGTCCTAGAATTATGGTAACGATCATAGAATTAAACCTAAGATGTTAGATATTGAAGGTACTCCCCCATTATTATGTTGTTTTCCTAGCATGATTTTTGCCTCTCACACTATTCTTTTTGGGTTTTAGATGATGGCTGGAACCTGAAGGAACCGTGTTGATCAATGTAATGGACAATATAATAAGTGTCCTCTCGAGCAACCAAATGTGATAGGATTTGGAGTGCAAAATCTTATTGCTATACTTACACAAGCTATGAATCATTCTGAATTTCCAAATGATCAGAGAAGGGAATAATATTCTATTGAGTCCTTCATGAGGAAACAACAAACTTCTTTCAATGGGTCTTCTGATCCACCTGTTGATGAACAATGGATCAGTACCATTGAAAAGATATTTTCTACACTTCTTTGTTCAGAACATGATAAAGTCATTCTAGCTGTTTACCGTTTAGAAGGTGAAACAGACCAGTGGTGGACTCTAATTAAGAATACAAGGCCCCATGATGAAATTGAATCCATGGAATGGGACGAGTTAATGAACTTGTTTTTCAGTAAGTACTTCCATCATATTCTTTGAACAAATATGGAAAAGGAGTTACTTGATATTAAGCAGAAAGATGATGAATCTGTTGGTATATACGAAGAGAATTTTACAAGACATGCAAGGTATGCATCTGGATTTATCATCCAACCTAAAAGTAAAGTTGATCAATTTTTTAGTAGCTTACAACCAAGTCTTAGAAGGTCATTATCTATAAGATACTTCAGTAGATATGAAGAAATTGTGCATTGTGCTATCAAGGTAGAATTGGAAGTTGGTGTAAAATATCCATCTCATAGTTTTGACAAGAAACGAAATATGGAGTTCAAGGAAAAACCTCCGAACAATGGTAAAAAGAAGGAAAATGTTTCTTTATGCTCAAAGTGTGGAAAGAAGCATGATAGAGATTTTCTAAAAGGTACTAGAAAATGTTTCATGTGTGGAAAATAAGGCCATCAAGCAGCTGAGTGCCGAAGTAATGGAATTTTTTTTCTAATGATGTGAATAGAGAAAAGACTATAGAGAACGCTCCACCAACACATCAATGCTTCAAGTGCAAGGAAATGGGGCATTATGCTAACCAATGCCTTAATCCAAGGGTTAATGATGATTGACATCAACAACCTCTCAAGGTAAATGACAAAAGGAAGTCACATGCGATCACTATTGGCGATGTTGAATACGACAACGATATGGTGGAATGATTATGTGTATATGTAATAGGATTCCAAAATAATGTAGTATATAATATCATGGAATATTGGAATATTTATGTATTTGTCTACTGTGGTTTTCAATAAATTTATGGTACCAGTAACCATGAAATGTGATTTTGGAAAGCAGATTATATGATAAGGAGAAAATGAAATGTTTAATAGTATTCATGAGCTCATTTCTGATATAAGGACTAAGTGATATCATGGTTTGAGTATATAGATTTGTTTGGATTTTGCTATGTGGAAAGAGTTAACTTTTGACATCACTCATGTTTTCACTAAGGTTCCATAGTAATTTATGTTTCAAGAGAATACATTATTAAGGTATTCACATGTTCGGAATGTGAGCAACAAGATATATCGTATAATAAATGATGGAATTCACATGCTTGATAGATGAACTTTCTAGTAGTCATTTTCGTTTTACTATGATATTTGAAATATGTATTTCTGATAAGACTAAAGGTTGAAATTCATTAAGTTGGACATCAGATAGTATTGTTTAAGGCTAGAAATTTTTTATATTATTTTTGGAATGTTATAATAGTATAGTTTTATAAAAAGGACAACCCGTAGGACGGGTGACAACCCATCGCGTCGGACAAGAATGTGGGAATCGAACCCACAACTGAAGTGCGATAAGCCTTTATCTCCTACCACCGGCCTACAAGAAGTCCCTTGTTAGTAGAAATTAGTTTTAATTTATTAAGTGGAATGATATATAGGAACCATATACGATTAGTCTCACTATAGATGCACTTATGTATATTTAATACCTTTTTCTATCCTTTTGTTTGATAAAGATGGATTGACCTATCATTCTATCGCATGATTTGCTAACACTTTATGAATGAAAAATTCAACTTCATTTCTTTAAGAGATGAAATTTTTCAAGTCATGAACAACAGTGAGATTATAACAAAATAAAGTAAGTATTTATTCTAATTCAAATTATTCAACTTTAGGGAAATGATCTTGAAAACCAAAAATGTTGTCCTAGTGCCCTTATATCTGATGAATCAGATGGTACTTAGATCATCACATATTTATGGATTTGTGATTGTTGGATTTTTTGGAGCCATGTTCTCTACCACTCTCCATCAGAACTTGATAGTAATATTTCACTTCGATATCCATATTTTCACCTATGTTCTCCTATGTGGAAACCCAATGTTTAGTTAATTTGGGTAACCATTACGTTTCATACTTTAGTTTTCAAAGATAAGTTTTGGTATTCCTTTTTACGATGTGGGTTTCTATTAAAGAAACATTCAAGTAGTAAACCATTTACAACCCCGACGAATTTCGAGGGAGAAATTCATTTTAAGGGGGGTAGAATGTAACACCCCGAGATTTTATGAGATATATTATTTTTCATTTGTTTGATGTCTTCTATTATACAATACACCAAGTTTTACTTGTATTATACGCAACACCGTATTAGCTTGCAGTATACACAACACTATTCTTGGCTCGTGTTACACACAATTTCAAGTTCGTTTTGTGGAAATTATTCTACACAACATTAAGTATAGATTTTGTTTAATGTATAAATGAAATAAGTTTTGATTATGTTATAAGAAATAACAAACAAAGCTTTCACTACATGCATCCCTAACTTGGCTTACATTACACGCAATCACGACCTTCCTCGATAGCGTGTGTAGTATGCAATATTGAGTTTCACTAAATGAGATATTATTATAATATTATTATGAACTAGCCGTTATGAATAGAAATACCCACTTTTTGAAATTTTATAAATTGTATCTTTAAAAATGGACTTCATTTTTGGATTCGTAGTATCGAAATTATCCTAGGGTGAATTTTTTGTATTTTTCTGAAAACTTTCAATTTATGATGAATAGTGAAACCACTGGGTTACTATTTAAAAATCGACTTTTTATTTAAATAATTATTTATTTTATTTCAATTTATTTTAGGTCAAAATTGATACTTAATACCTATATAAGTTCAATGTAATTCATTGGAGTAATTTTATAATAATTTTAGATATATAAATATTTTATTGAACTTTTCACCGTCTTTTACGCACCTCTTAGGAGAATTTGAAAATTTACATAAAACCTAATTTTACCGCTTTTGTGAGTGGAATTTAGAAAATATGAGAGACACAGTTATTATCAAGGATTAAATGTGGTTCAAGAAGATAAAAATAATATTCGGTGAACAGTAACTTTTTACTTTGTTTTTACCACGGTTAAAAGTAAATAGGGTAATGAAGGGTAAAAATGATATTATTATTACCCTAACACATGTCATAATTCTATTGGATAAGTTTAATTCGACCAAAAACAACCTTAGGAATAACATATGACCATTTAGGTCCACTTGGATCAGATTAGGACACTTATGATTATTTTATATAAAGAAGAGTTAAAATAGTTAAAATCAAAGTTTAATAACTAAAACATTTTTAATATAGGGTTATACATAAGATAAATTCGAATATAAATATTCATTAGAAAGATAAAAATATTTCATACATAATGGTATTTTATTTATAATTTTTAGACATTAAATAATTTAATTTATTTATGACACAATGATGATGCAATAATTAACTTATTAATGAAATATTAACATAATTGATATTATAAATACCCAAATAAATGTAATTTGAGACATTTTATGAATTACAATAATTTTAGAGGTTAATATGGCATGTTAATATTTATTAAATTAACATTTTTTGAACTAATCATGTTGTTATTATTTTCACAAAAATCAATAGTGTCAAAATTGACATAAAATAGTTTTTAAAACAAATATTATATTATTAATTGTTATTATATTCCTAAAAATCTAAAGATCGGAAAAATGATTTACATAAGGTTATATAAATTAATAATGAACCAATTGGGGTTCGTTTGGCTTGCTATTGTATGTTTATTAACCATATAGTGTAAGAAAACAAGAATACATGGTAAAAGTTAAATTATTTAACTTAGAGTTAAATCGAAATGATAAGGTTAAAATAGTAACATAAACTTGTCTAAATCTTATTGGTTGAGAGGCTTGCGACCCATCCCCACTTTAGCTTTGAAATAAATTAATTTGGAGCTATTATAAACCGAATATGACTTTATTATAAAATAATATTTTATGTTTTTCCAAAGGTGCCCCTCTCCTTCCTTATAAAAAGGGCACCCCTTCCCTCTTCTCTTCACAAACTTTTTATCCTTGAAGCTCATCCAAAACCTGCCCATTTACCTTCTCATACTCCCTAGAAACATTATAGTGGTTATGGTCTCCTCAAAATACCATCCCTAGTGACTTAAGAGGAGGTTAAGAAGAGGCGCGTCAAAGAAGAGGTAATATCCTTTACCGATTCCATCCAATTTATATCTTCTTATACTTCTTATTCTTTATTTGTTTCATCATAAATTAATAAAATAAGTATCACTCATATACTGATATGTTATTATAAATATGAAACAACCCAATTTCATCATCTATCCATCTTACGAAAAACGAAATCACCGCGCGTGTGTACGTAGGGAATACCATCTCCACGCCGTGGTGTAATTTGTTTTCCACCACCATTTTACTTGGATGGTTATAAAGGTGTAAATAAATAACTATATATGATTATTGTAAAGTGATATTGATCCTTAAATATTATACAAACACTTCAATACAATTCCACGATCATGGGAATGATATCATCGCTCGTGCGTACGTACGGACTACCATCTCCACGAACGCGATGAGATTCATTTTCCATGATTAACCATTCAAGTATGATTATAAAGTATATATAACAAATAATCATGAAATATATTAAATAATAATTATACAGGATTTATTTACATATATGTTTCATTTACTTAATTCCATTTAATTCAATAAGGAAACGAAAACAGCCTTCATGCGTACGCACGACCTACCATCTCCATAAACGGTGTATTTCATTCCATTTATTGATCTATAATATATATTTATATATTGAATATATATTATATATAAATCATGTTTTTCATTCTGGTATTAAGTAAATCAGGATATAAGTAATAATATCAATAACAACACGTCGAAACACATATGATAAATGAAACGATTTTACCCAAAACACTGCTTTTACCTGGAATTTACAAAAGAACGGGTAATATAAAGTCATAAGTGAACCATATATGATATCATAACAATGAATATGATTCTGTAATAATTCAATGAAATTTTTTAAATCATTATACAGGAGGTTCGGATACGTACGAAGCATATCATACCTAAGGTAATGGATAACTATTCCAATCTCGCTCTTATCCGAGATTGTTTATTTGTAAGTATTTACTGGGATTTTTATTATCATCCATGTCCAAGTTTTCTAATAATGTTTTCATGTATGTTTAATGTACTTTTTACCCATTTTTGAATTTTACACATCTTATGAAAGGAATCTTACCTGTTTTTACCATACGAGGTACTTTTTGACTTTTTTGACAAAAGCACGAGAAGAATTTTTTTAACTTATACGACATGAACGGATTTCTACGGTTTCATAATACCTAATTTTCATGAAGATTAATCTACAAGATTTCATTATTATATTCAAAAAAATTACTTTTTTTTAAAATTGAATGGCATTTTGTTAAAAGAAAATGATTTTGAATAAGAAAGGATATTTTCCTCAATAATTCATTTCATGTGGTTTATCATAACCATTTTCCATATTAGATGGAATTATTTCATATGTGTATGTTTCAAGTATAATTTCTCTATGATTTACATGGTTTCAAATTTATTATGATGAAATGATATCCATTTTTTTGTATGGATTATGTTATGATGGGATGATTTTTATGAAATCCATTTTTATTCATTGGGTTATGATGAATGATTTATGTTTATGTTGTGGCACAAGTAAGAATGATTTCATTATGAGATGGGTGGGACCTATATCTCCCTCCAATTAATTGGGTAAGTATTTATATCTCATGAGATAGATATGTCTAGAATGGTATGTTAATCCGGTTCAGTGTTACAGGACTGAAATGAGGAGTGAACTCGCTTTAAAAATGGACTTTTTCCAGTAAGATGGTCTTGGCAGCAATGCCATGTCTACTATGGAAATCATAACATGTAATTAATGGTTGACACAATTACATGTTTTATTCTTAGGCTATTTTATCAGGATTAATGTTTCTTTATGATCTATACCTTACATAATTCCATGTTTTATGTCATTGCTCAGGATCTTGACGTTTAAACATTATGTTCATGTATTTAAGTTAAAATCTATATGATTTGTTTTATTTTCTCCATGCTTACCCTTACTGAGCATTTGAGCTCACCCTTTTATATGTTTTCTTTTCCCTAGGATTTAAACAAAGGTTTTAGGTAAGAAAACAAAAAGGGGAAGATCTTTATGGGAGATTTTGAAGTTCCTTCACCATGATTAGAAGATTGTGTTTCGAGTTTCCAAAGACACTAAACTATTACAGTCCTTAAGTGTTGGTTCTTGTTATGTATTAAGTATTCTTCAAAAGTAATGTAATTTCCATGTACGTCAGGTTTGGGGTCTCTACAAAATGAGAGAGGATAAATGATATCTAATTAAAATCACATCAATTGGAGAATAATGAGATTTTTATATATGAATGATAATATAACCAAATGAAAATAAAAATACTAATTTCAATGAAGTTTCTTAAATTGAATGGAGGATAGTAAGGTCCCCTACAACAAGAGGGAGATTCCAAAGCGTCGGAAGAGATTATTGAGAGATTTACGGCACCATGGGAGAAATCTAGAGAATGGAGGGTAGAGTAAGGATGTGATACATGGATTATGATTGGATTTTAATGGGATCATGGGTGGGTTAATATAGGAATAAGGATATGAGTTCTTTATCATTTACCAAACATAGGTTTTGGACACTACACAATAAAATAATCAAAATCACAAACCATCCCATGATTTTTCACATAGTTTCTATAAAAGAGATGTAGTTTTCAATGTTTTATATGTTAAATGGCCTGAATTTTTATAATATTACCCTTACTGTTGTAGAAGTGAGTCATGTTATTAAATAAATGATTTTAGAAACATAAAATATAATATTGGTTTTGGAGGATTAAAAAAGGATTTATAAAATTAATAAAATAACCTAAAAATTAAATTATTTTTAATGGTAAACATATATTTGGTTTTGAATACCTATGAAATTTAATACATCACTTTTGGTTCAGTATGATGTCATAATATACACTTTATATTTAAAATGTATTTAATTTTTACTCAAAAAATCAACATTCTTAGAAAATTATGACAATTTGACCATTGAATAATTTCAATGTTTTGATTCCAAAAAAAAATATTTATTTTTCCAAAATAATTTTCAAAATATAATAATTTTTAGTTTTAAAATAGAATTTAATTTATTGATAAATGTTGAGTTTTTTAACAATAACAGTTTTCAATCCATCATAGAAATTACATTTGACATCATAAAACCTATATTATAATTTACATATAACATTCATAATTTAATAATAATATTTTATTTAAAAATAATTTATTTTGAAAAATCCATTAATTATTAAAAAATAATATCTTAATAGAAATTTTATATTTCTCAAAAATTCAATTTTTGTTTTATCATATCAAAATACAATTATTATCAAACTGATTACATAATAATTTATAAAGTAAAAACAATACAGAATATATATAATAATAATTTTAAATAAAATAAAATATTAACATTCACACTATTATGGTTAATTTGTTTCTAGTGTTTGTTAAATTATTTTTACCCTTAATTAACCTATTTTCCTTTTACAGTGGTAATAAATATACATTACAATTACTATTCATATTGTTCAAAAATTACTTTGAATTTGTTACCTTATATTAATTAATATTATTCATATTTATAATATATATTATCATAATAAATTTAATTTTTTGGAAGAATTTATTTTAAAATAAAACCCATAAGAACAATGGAAAGGGTTTTCTGAAAAATGCATTTTTAATGGAAGGATACTTTTACTTTTACTATATAACTAGTAATTTTCATTTTATGAATTAAATTAATCAATATAGATATTTAATATAAAATTTTTATTTAAATAATTTCTCATTATGTGTTATCTAAAATATTTATAATGTAGAAACATTATGAATTCTATTATAGTTTTTAGATAAATGCGTTTTAAGCATAAAAAATAAACTTATACTAAAATAATGTATAGAGATGATTTAAATTTAGTTAAATGATTCAAATACAACTAAAAAAATATCTATTTTACCTTGAATTTAAATTAAATTAATTGTTTTACTTTTACATTTATTAATTTATCAATGTAAATGAAAATTTTACATAAAAAAAATATTTTTCACTATTCCCTCAAAAATCAATATTTTCCAAAAAATCCCAAATTTTCACCCTAAGTTGATTTTTTATGTTGATATTAACAATGTTGTTAGTTTTATCAGAATAATTTTTAAACTTTTATATAAAAAAACTACAATTTTCTTTATTAAAAAGAAAAAAATCATTTTTAAAGAACACATCTTTTAATGTAAAAAAGAGATATAAAAAATGATTGTTTTTTACTCAAAATTTATCAAAATGTTTATCACATACACACACACATACATATATATTTTTCATAAAGTTATTAATCCTAATCATATCCACATATTGAATAGAATGTTTAATAAAGGCCATATTTAAATGATCATTGCTTGTTTGGGTTTGGTGTTGTGTATCACATATTATTTCAAACATAGTTTTCTCATTTAAAGAATTGAGGTAATATAGCTCGGGAAGAAATCAAACCATGTGGTCAAAGACAATTTTTCAAGGGACTAAGAAGAGTTCAAGAAATCAATTTCTATAATTGAGTATTATACTGAAAAGTGTACTTCATCTATCAAGTGAAAAAGAATATTCATGGAAAACTCATCTATTAAAATTTTATTAGGTGATTTATAAAAATATAAGATTCCATTAAAGAATAATTAAGCACACTTCAGTCGATAGAATAGTGATATTTCATATTTTGATTGGTTGTAAACTAGGAGGGACAATGAGTCCACTCCTAAACCTGTATTGGTGGTGACCTTTAGTTGATTTGATACATAAGAAAATTTCCTTTGTATGCTACTTGGAAATAACCCAGTGAGGGTGAATCAAGTAAAATTTAGGTTCCCTACTCATGTTTTAATTCTTATATTATTCTCTTATATGAGAAGGACAGAGGAGAGTGTTTTGGAAAATAAAAAAACAAGATCCAAAGAGACATTTATTTTAATCTAGCATACCCCATTTCAGCCCCAATAATTGATTATGGATGTTTTTATGACTAAAATTCATGGTATTTATGCCATCAGTGACAATTATGTTTTATCATACAATATCATAGATAATTGGATACAAATTCCAAAGGAATTGATTCTTTAAGGGGATCATTATCCATAAAAAATATATAATAATGTGATTTTATTTAAGTTGTAACACCCGAAGCTTCCACGGTACTCTTCTCTTTGAATAATACAATTGCGTGTGTTGTACGTAACCTTGAGTTATAACACACCACAACCAAACAAACTAGCAATTATGAATAGTAATACCCACTTTTTGAAATTTTATATATGTTATTATTCAAAATGGTCTTTATTTTTGGATTTGGAATATCGAAATTAGCTTAGGGTGAATTTTTTGTATTTTTATGAAAACGTTCATTTTTGATGAATAGTGAAAAACACTAAGTTATAGATTAAAATTGAATATTTATTTAAATAATTATTTATTTTATTTAAATTTATTTTTGGTCAATATAGATACATAATACCTATATAATTTCAATGTAATTCATTGGATCTAGTTTATAATTATTTTAGATATATAAAAATTTATTGAACTTTTTACCGTCTTTTACCCACCTTCTAGGAGCATTTGTAAATTTACATAAAACATAATTGTAACACTTATGTGAGTTGAATTTAAAAAATCCAAGAGAAATAGTTGATATCAGTAAGTAAAATGTGGTTTAACAAAATGAAAATAGTTTTTGGGGAATAATAATTTTTTTACTTTTATTTACCATAGTTAAAAGTAAACAGGGTAATTAAGGGTAAAAATGATATTATTAGTCCCCTAAAACATGTCATAATTTTATTGGATAAGTTTAATTCGACAAAAAACATTCTCAGGAATAAAATATTATCCTTAGGTCCACTTTTATTAGATTAAGAAATTTATTATTATTTAATTCAAAGAAGCGTTAAAAGTGTTAAATTCATTGTTTAATAAATAAAGGATTTTTAATATAGGGTCACACATAAGATATATTAGACTATAAATATTCACGTGAAAGATAATAATATTTCCTAAATAATGGTATTTTATTTATAATTTTTATACATTAAATAATTTAATTTATTTATGACACAATGATGATTCAGTAATTTCCTAATTAATGATATATTAAAATAATTGATATTATAAATTTCCAAATAAATATAATTTGAGACTTTTTATGAATAACACTAATTTTATAGGTTACAATGACTTGTTAGGGTTAGTTATATGAATTTTTTAGAATTAATAATGCTTTTATAAATTTATAAAAAAAATACCAAATATTTTCAAAATTGATATAAAATAATTTTTAAACAAATATTATATTAATAATTGATATTCTATTCCTAAAAATATGAGGATCGAAAAAAACACATAGATAATGATAGGTGTATCATTAATGAACCACTCTGTGTTCTCTTGGAAGTATTTGGTAAGTTTATTAACCATATAATATACATATACAAAGAGACATGGTAAATGTCAAACTATTTAACTGAGAGTCAAATCTAAAATATAAGGTTAATATAGTTACCCAAACCTGCCTAAAACCTATTGGTTGAGTGGTTTTCGACCCATACCCACCATACCCTTTAATTAATTATTTTTTGAGCCATTAGAAACCGTAACATATTTTATTATAAAATAATATTTATAGCTTTTCATAAGGTTCCCTTCACCCATCTTATAAAATGGCACTCCCCCTTCTTTCTAAATAGCACCTTAAAAGACTTTGGTCTTGGCCAAAAACTTCCCAAATACCTGATAAACTATCTTAAAGTCATCTTAGAGGCCTTAATTTAATCATAAATCCAACCTAAGGAGCCCTTTTGAACAAATCAAAACGAATAACCCGAAGAAGACGTAAATATTTCATCACCTCTTTCAAGTTCCTTTATTCTTCCACTTCCTCTTTCATTGTTAATTCCATTATAAAATAATTACTCAAGTATCTTCTATATAATGTGATGTTATTATAGCTATGTTACAACCATATTCTTTATTATATCCATCCTTTAAATGACATGTCACCATACGTGAGTACGTACGACTTACCGTCTCCACGTCGTGGTGTAATTGTTATTCAATACATTATTATTTAGATAGGTATAATCATGATGTTTAATTGATTTAAATAATAAATATAACATTATAATGATTCTATATATATTCTATACCATACAATTATATATTACTTTAATATCAAAATAATGATATTGTCGCTCGTGCGTACCTACGGAACACCATCTCCACGAACGCGATGAGATTCATTCCCCATCGTATCCATTCAAGAATAATTTTCATTAGATGATTAAAAATAAGGACTAAAGACTTAATATCTTTCTGAATTTGAATAAGATACATCCTATTCATAACAAAAATTAATTACGTAACAAAGCATACAAAGGAAAATGAATCAGTTAACACCCGAAATGACGATAATACTAATATATTATTAACAGTGCAATGATACAAGATCATATATGATATAATATTAAATTATATGATTCTTTTATAATTTAATAACAATTATTTCACCATTATAAAGGAGTTTAACCTACCCTCGACCAAGTAAAAGTACAACAAAAGGGTTAATTTCACAATATCTTTATTATCCGAGGTTTTTTTACATAAGTATCTACTGGGACCTCTTTATCATCCACATACATGTTTCTTAAAAATATATTCCAAAACCTTTTAATATTTACAAGACTATGATTTAAATTCATTTATAACCATTTTTGAATTTTTATAAAATGATTTGAATGGAATCTTTCCATCATTTTCCAAACAAGGTATCCTATGAACTTTTTGACAAAAATTAAGGTAAGAATGTTTTTTTAACTTATACGACGGGTGTGGCTATATTACGCTGTTACAACAACGTATAAGCTTCACTTACAATATTATAAGAATATTTTCAAATATAAATGTTTTATTTTATAATTAATTTACTTTTAAATGATTTCAAAATAGAAAGAGATACTTCTCTAAAAAGGTTTTGATTTCATCTATGTCAATATCCTTTGATGGATTTTAAGTTTTTTTTGAATTTGATTTATTATGATAAAAAAATTCCATTTTGTATTGATGGTTCTGTGATATATTTGATTGTGGATGTGTTATTTCACACCATTTATGGTGTATGGATAAAGTATGGATATTTTGTATGCCAGTTTTAATACGAATATTTATGTTATGTTTATACCTTTTCATATGATGAATGCATTGGACTTAGTATGTGATGGGTGGAGCCCTATATAGTTCCTCGATGCATCAGCTGGTCTCATGAGACAAACTAGTGTCTTGGAACATGGCCTTGAAAAAATTATATTTTTAGTCTTGGCACAAGGCCTTGACTATATGGTTATGAATGTCCGGTATTATGCATTCCATCATTATAAAAGTGTCTATTGATATTTCATGTGATTATTCGACTAGTAGAATATCTAAGTGAGTAAGTAAATGACATTATATTTATTTTATCTTTCCCTTATTGTGATGAAGATCAAATTTAAAAGGGTTTGTTTCAGTCTTATAAATTTCTTTAAATGTTTATGCTTATTTATAAAAGTTTCTTTTATATTGTTATCCTTACTGAGCATCTGAGATCACCCCTTTCTATGTTTTATTTTTCCCAGGATATGAAGAAGTATATTATGACTAACCTACAGGGATATTATATGTGATCTCAGGGTTGTCTATGGAAACAATTTTGTTGTAGTTTTCCATTTTATAATGTAATGTAAACCTTATGAATTTATCTATTACTTCCAATGCTACTAAACTAATCGGTCTTTCGAGACTTGATCTTTTGTGATCATGAAAATGTTATGTAATAATGCACTAACTCTAGGTGACTGGGGTCGGGGAATTTTAGATGATATTAGAGAAATTTTAGTACAAACCTTGGAAACTATATTTAGATAAACTTTGATTAGATCACATAGCCCTAAGATAGACTTTGAGGATTAGTACAGAAAAATATTCTATAATTTTGGTATTGAAACACCACTTTGATCTAGAATCAAACAGGAACTGGTGTACGACAATGGACCATGATTTACTCTTGGTTACGACACTCCCGAGGGATATTCTTAAGAGAATTCTCATTTCTTACAAACCATTATGAATGTTTTATGAGTATATAATTCCTCAAAGAAAACTTTTTTTTATCATTATGTATTATATCCCTAAACTATTCAATTTATGTTAAGTGTTTTACAAGTTTGGAATTATGTATTTTGATTCATAAACTAATCTAGTATATAACATTGTTTAGAAATGGCGCCTAGTGGAAGGAAAGGAAATCATATCAATGCTCGCGCTCCATGTAAGGATTTACCTCCTACTCAAGATAATTATAGTGTAGCAGGTGATACAACTTGTGATGATCAGCTTTTCACTCTATTTTAAAAACTCACTCAAGTTATGAATAATAACCTTACCCATATGGAGCACCCTGATCTGCAGCGTGGAGGATCAATGTTAGATCGCTTCATGAAAAAAAACCCAACAACATTCAATGGGGGGAAAAATCCAATAGTAGATGAGAAATGGAAAAATTACATAGAGAAAATATTCCACACCTTGGGGAGTAGCGAAATGGAAAAAGTTGTCCTGGAAGTTTACCGCCTCACTGGAGATGCTGATAAATGGTGGTCGTTGATTCAAAACACAAAGGAAGATGATTAAGCATCAAATATGGAATGGAGGGAGTTTAATGAAATTTTCTTGTAAAAATACATTACTCATGGCCATCGAGTGGATATCGAAAGACAATTTCTAAGTCTGAGACAAAAGGAAGATGAGAATGTCGCAAAGTATGAAGCTATCTTTACAAGGTTAGAGAGGCATGCTGCAGATTATATATGAAACCCAAGAAGTAATATTGATCGTTTCTTTGATGGGTTAAAACCATTTCTCTGTCGATAATTATTCTCACAATCCTTCTCATCGTACAAAGATATTGTCTCATGTGCTATCAAGACAGAAAAATAATTCTCTAAGTCTTACGACTTTAAAGAGAAGTAAGAGAAGAAGAGATCTATTGTACACTGTGAAAATGGAAATAAGGGGAATAAGGGAAAATTTGAATATCCATACTGTAGTAAATGTGGGAAGAAACACCCTGGTACTTTCTTGAAGGGAATGAGAGTCTGTTACAAGTGTGGTGAAAAAGGCCACCAAGCTCGTGATTGCAAGCAAAGAAAGAGGTTGTCGATGTTGAATGCTATAATTGTAGATAAATGGTTCATTATGCGAATGAATGTCCAGAATGTCAGGGGAAATTACCTCAAAAAGGCCAATAGATCATGGCCAAGCATATTATATCACTACCACTGAGGTTGAAGCTCTGAAAGACATAAGGGGAGGTAATTTAATGGTTTCCTCAAGTTTAGCCAAAGCTTTATTTGATTATAAATCATCGCATTGATTTATATATTCCTAGTTTTCTAAGAATATTAGATATTTCTAATTTGATTTAAAAAGTGAGTTGTAAGTCAAAACTCCTTAGGAAAGTATCATTGCGACAATGTTTTGTGAATCAGTACCCATTAGGGCATATAAATGTTATTTATCTACTGATCTCATCATCATAACCATGATTTAATTTGATATAATCCTCGGTATGGATTGGATTTCAGACCATGATGTAAAAATTTATTATAAGAAGAAAGTGGTTACTATTTTTGATGAAGATGATAAAGAACAACTTATCATTAGAGTAGAATCGTTACCACCTAATTCTTATCTAGATCTACCCCCAATATATCCACTAAATTAAGTTATTATGGAGGAAGATAATGAAATAACAATGGGTGAGGAAAGGAATGTTCAAATAGAGGATGTACCTATTGTTCAAAAATATATTGATTTGTTTGCAGAGGATTTACCTGTACATCCTCTAGAATGAGAAATTGTGTTTTCCATTGGCTTAATTCCTAGTTCAACGCCCATATCGAAGACCCCTTATAGAATAGACACTATGGAATTAGTGGAAATAAAGAAAAAACTAGAGGAATTGAGTAATAAGGGATTTACTCTCCCTAGTTTTTCTCCATGGGTAGCTGCTGTCCTTTTTGTTAAGAATAAAAATGGACATATGAGGTTGTGCATTGACTACCGGGAGATCAATGCAATAACAATAAAGAACAAGTATCCCCTACCTCCCATTAATGATTTATTCGACCAACTTCATGGAGCTCAATAATTTTCAAAGATTGGCATTTGATCTGGATATCATCAGTTATGTGTGAAGAAGTATGACATTTCGAAAATAGCATTCCGAACTAGGTACAAGCATTACAAGTTTACAGTAATGCCTTTTGGATTGACTAATGCACCCTCTGTCTTCATGGATCTAATGAATAGATTTTTCAAGGAATATAATATGAATTTTTAGTGATATTTATTGATGATATCTTGGTATACTCCAAAATCTATGATGATCATGAAAATCACATGCGCATTATCCTAAAGACTCTTAGAAGACACAAATTATATGGGAAGTTTAGCTTGTGTAGATTATGGCTTCATGAGATTTCTTTTCATGGACATATTGTCTCTAATGATGGAATCACTGTTGATCCTTCTAAGACCAAGGAAATCCATGAATGGCCAGCACCAATGAGTATAACCTAGGTACAAAATTTTATTGGTTTAGCAGGTTATTATCAATGTTTCATCCAAAATTTTTCCCGATTGGCTAACCCATTAACCAAGCTCACACGTAAAGGGGTAAAATTTGTTTGGACATAAGAGTGTGAAGAATGTTTTGAAGAATTCAAGAGAAGATTAGTCAATGTTCCTATCTTGACTCTACCATTGGGAAATTATGGGCTTGTTATTTATAGTGATGCTTCAAATAATGAACTTGGTTGTGTACTTATGAAGAATGATAGGGTTATTGCATATGCATCACGACAGCTAAAAATTCATGATCAAAACTATCCTTCTCATGATCTTGAGTTATTAGCTGCAATCTTTTCTATGAATATTTGGATACACTATCTCTATGGTGAAAATGTGAGATATATATCGATCACAAGAGTTTGAAGTATATTTTCCCACAAAAAGAACTCAACACGAGGCAATGGCGAAGGCTTGAACTATTGAAGGATTATGATTTCACTATACACTACCAACAGAGGAAGGAAAATGAGGTGGTAGATGCTTTGAGTAGAAAGGATCATGGAATTTTTAACAAGATGAGAGTTGAAAAATATCCTATATACATGGATCTAGTAAAGATGGATATGGAAATAACTATGGAAGGTGAAACATCAATAATTTTTCAAATTGTTGCCAAAACATATTTACTAGAAAGGTTAAAGAGTTATCAGACCAGCGATGAAGAGTTTCAAAAGATGATTAATGTTGTGAATGATGAGAGATTGAGTGATTTTGTGTATGAAGATGGAATTTTGAAATTTGGGAAGAGACTTTGTGTTCCCGATATACTGGATCGGAAAAGGGAATTGTTGGATGATGCTCATAGATCCAATTTCTTTGTACACCATGGTAGCACCAAAATGTAAAGAGATTTGAAAGAGAATTTTTGGTGGGAAAACATGAAGAGAGGGATTGCTGATTTTGTTTCAGGATGTATGGCTTGTCAACAAGTGAAAGTTGGAAGGCAACAACCTGGAGAAGTCTAGTAACCTCTTCATATACCTGAGTGGAAATGGGATAATATTATGATGGAATTTGTCATGGGACTACCAAAGACTCCTAGAAGGAACTATTCAATATAGGTTATTGTTGATCGTCTTACCAAGCCATCACATTTTATTATTATAATAAAAGATTTACCACTTAAACGATTAACAATACATTATATTAATGAAGTTGTAAGACTTCATGGAGTACCACTATCGATTGTTTCTGATCATGATCCCTATTTTACAACAAGATTCTGGAAAAGTTTTCAAAAATCCCTGGATACTGAACATTGCTTGAACACTTCCAACCACCATCAAAATGATGGACAATCAGAAAAGACTATTCAAACCTTAGAATACATGTTGATATCTTTCTCACTTGACTTTAATGATATGTGGGATCAATATTTACCTATGGTAGAATTTTCCTATAATAATAGCTTCCATTCCAGTATTCATATGGCACCATATGAAGCTTTATACAGAAAGAGATGTCGCACACCAACCTGTTGGGAAGATGTTGGTGAAAGAAAACTCATAGGCCCAGAACTTGTGGAGGAAATGATGGAAAAGGTGAAGGTAATCCAAAATCATATCAAAGTATCTCAAAGTATTCAGAAGATCTTTGCCGATAACCGAAGAAAGGATTTGGAATTTCAGGTAGGAGATCATGTCTTCTTAAAGGTATCTCTATGGAAGGGTGTTATACATTTCGGTAAGAAGGGCAAATTGTGTCCCAGGTACATCAGACCTTTCGAAATTCTAGAATAAATCGGGGATCTATATTATCAATTGGAAATGCCGCCAAGTCTCTCCAAAGATTGCGATGTATTCCACGTATAACTATTGAGAAAATACATGCCAGAACCAGCGCATGTACCCACATATGAAGAATTAGAACTTGAACCCGATCTATCTCATTACGAAGATCTTTTCAAGATTCTTGATTCAAAATAACAAGTGCTGAGAAACCAGACGACTCATCTTGTAAAATATCTTTGGGGAAACCATAATATGGAAGAGGTAATGTGGGAAACCAAAGAACTTATGATGAAGAACCACCCGAGTATTTTTATGAAGTAATATTCCAGAAATTTCGAGGGTGAAATTATTTGAAGTAGGGGAGAATGTAACACCCCAAGGTTCCATGGTACGCTTTTCTTTGAATAATACAATAGCATGTGTTTTATGCAACCTCGAGTTCCAACACACCATAACCAATCAAACTGGCCATTATGAATAGTAATTCCCACTTTTTGAAATCTTATAAATTTTATCAATAAATATGGTCTTCATTTTTTGATTTGGAATATCCAAATTAGCTTATGGTGAATTTTTGGTATTTTTTGAAAACTTCCAATTTTTGATGAATAGTTAAAAACACTGAGTTATAGTTCAAAACCGAATTTTTATTTAAATAATTATTTATTTTATATAAATTTATTTTAGGTCAAAATAGATACATAATACCTATATAATTTCAATGTAATTCCTTGGAGTCAGTTTATAATAATTTTAGATATATAAATATTTTATTTAACTTTTTACCGTCTTTTACCCACCTCGTAGGAGCGTTTGCAAATTTACA
This sequence comes from Viscum album, assembly GCA_963277665.1. Lineage (NCBI taxonomy): Eukaryota > Viridiplantae > Streptophyta > Magnoliopsida > Santalales > Viscaceae > Viscum > Viscum album. The sequence continues at coordinate 380,700,223 of OY728145.1, forward strand.
TAAAAAATAATTTAACCGCTTCTGTGAGTTGAATTTCAAAATTTCGAGAGACACGGTTAATATCAATAAGTAAAATGTGGTTCAATAAGATGAAAATAATTTTTGGTGAATAGTAACTTTTTTACTTTTATTTACCACGGTTAAAAGTAAATAGGGTAATTAAGGGTAAAATGATATTGTTATTAACCTAACACATGTCTTAATTCTATTGTATAAGTGTAAGTCGACCAAAAACAACCTTATAAATAAAATATGATCCTTTAGGTCCACTTGTATTAGATTAGGACATTTATTATTATTTAATTCAAAGAAGAGTTAAAAGTGTTAAATTCAATGCTTAATAACTAAAAAATTTTAATATAGGGTCACACAGAAGATAAATTTGACTATAAATATTAATTAGAATACTAAAATGATTTAATAAATAATTGAACTTTATTTATAATTTTAAGACATTAAATAATAAAATTTATTTATGACACAATGATAATACATTAATTTCTTAATTAATGAAATATTAAATAATTGATTTTATAAATATACAAATAAATGTAATTTCAGACTTTTTATAAATAAAAATAATTTTATAGGTTAATATGAAATGTTAGGGTTGGTTAGATGAATTGTTTCGAATTATTAATGTTGTTATTAATTAAAAAAACAAAATACCAAATAGTGTCAAAATTGACAAAAAAATAATTTTTAAAAACAATATTATATTATTAATTGATATTCTATTTCTAAAAATCTAATGTTTTGAAAAAAGACATATATAAGGGTAGTTGTATCATTAATGAACCCCTTGGGGATATCTTGGAAGTATATGGTAAATTTATTAACCATATAATATAAAAATTCAAAGAGACATGGAAAATGTCAAACGTTTTAAATAAGAGTTAAATCTAAAATAAAAGGTTAATATAGTTAACCAAACCTGTATAAAACCTATTGGTTGAGTGGTTTTCGATCCATCACCAACTTATTCTTTAAATAATTCACTTCGGATCCATTATAAACCAAAAATTATTTTATTATCAAATAATATTTCTATCTTTTCCTAAGGTGCTCATCACCCCTCTTAAAAATGGAAAATACCCCTTCTCTCTAATTCACATCTTAAAAGCCTTTTGTCTTGGACAAAACTCACCAAAATACCCTCCCAACTGTCCTACCTTCAACCTAGAGGCCTTCCTTTAGTCATACTGACAACCTAAAGAGCCATTTTGATCAAATCAAAAGGAAGAACCCAAAGAAGAGGTAAATATTTCATCACCTCTTTCAAGTTCCGTTGTTCTTCCACTTCCTCTTTCTTTGTTATTTACATTATAAAATAATAACTCTAGTAACTTCTATATAATGTGACATTATTATAAATATGGTATAATGATATTCATTATTCTATCCATCCTTTTAATGACATGTCCCCATACGTGCGTACGTACGGGTTACCGTCTCCACATCATGGTGTAATTGTTATTCAATATATTATTATTTGTATGGGTATAATAATGATGTGAAATTGAAGTAAATAATAAATATAGCATGATAATGATTCTTTATATATTATATACCATCCAATTAAATATTATTTTAATATAAAAATAATTATATTGTCACTCGTGCGTACGTAAGGATTACAGTCTCCACGAACGCAATGAGATTCATTCCCCATCGTTTCCATTCAAGACTAATTTTCATTAGATGATTAAAAATAATTTCAAAATACTTAATATAATTCAGAATATGAATAAGATACATCCTATCAATAACAAACATTACTTATGGAAAAAATAATAAAAAATAAAATGAATCAGTAAACACCCAAATCGACGATAATACTAAGATATTATTAACACAGAAATGTTAAAAGATCATATATGATATCATATTAATGTATATTATTCTTGTATAATTTAATAAAAATTATTTAACTATTATATAGGTGGTTAACCTACCCTCAACCAAGGAAAATTAGAAGGTATGGGTTAATTTCAAAATCCCTTTATAATCTAAGGATGTTTTTACATAAGTATCTACTGGGACCTCCTTATCATCCACATCCATGTTTCTTAAAAATTCATTCCAAAACATTTTTAATATTTACTATACTATGGGTTAAAGTAATTTATACCCTTTTTTGACTTTTTATAAAATTATTTGATGGGAATCTTTCCATCATTTTCCAAACAGGATACCTTATGACCCTTTCGAAAAAATTAAGGTAAGAATGGGTTTTTAACTTATACGACGGGTGCGACTATATTACGTCGTTATAACCACGTAAAATCTTCCCTTACAAGCTTATAAGAAAATTTTAAAATATAAATGTTCTCTTTTATAATTACGTTACTTTTAAATGATTTCAAAATAGAAAGTGTTAGTTCTCTAAAAAGGTTTTTATTTCATCTACGTCAGCATCTTTTGATGGATTTTATGTTTGTTTGAAGTTGATTTATTATGATACAAAACATACATGTTGTATTGAATGTTTTGTGATATGTTTGACTATGGATGTGTTATTTTATACCATTCATGGTGTATGGATAATGTATTGACATTTCGTATGCCAGGTTTAATACGAATGTTTATGTTATGTTTTAATCTTTTCATATGAGGAATGCATTGGACATAGTGAGTGACGGGTGGGGCCTACTATATCTCCTCGTTGCTTCGGTATGTCTCATTAGACAAACTAGTGTCTTGGTACAAGGCCTTGAGAAAATATTATTTGTAGTGTTGGCACAGGGCCTTGAATATGTGGTTATGAAAGTCTGGCATTATGCATTCCATCATTATGAAAGTGGCTATTGATATTCCATGTGATTATTCATCTACTTGAATATCCATGTGAGTATGTAAATGGAATTATCTTTATTTTATTTTTTCTATATTATGATGATGTTCAAGATTAAAAGGCTTTTGTTTCTGTCTTATACATTGGATTAAATATTTATGCTTATTTATGAACGTTTTCGCTATATTGTTATCCTTACTGATCATATGAGCTCACCCCTTTCTATGTTTTATTTTTCCGAGGATGTGAAGATGTATATTATGAATTACATATATGGATAGTCTATGGGATCTTAGTGTTGTCTATGGAAACAATGTTTTTGTAGTTTTCCATTTTACGATGTAATGTAAACCTTATTAATGTATTTAGTTCTTCCAAGGATACTAAACTAATCGGTCTTTCGAGACTTGATCTTTTGTGATCATTCCAATGTTATGTAATAATGTACTTAATCTGGGTAACTAGGGTCAGGGTATTACATAATTCATAAAATTATATGTTTGAAAAGCATATAAATATATATTAAGATGATTAAAATGTACGAGAAACAAAGGTTAAAGTTTTTTGGAATAAATATAATGACTTGACAATGCTTCACAATGAGTTGGTAGATGGATTCATTGATTGGGAGAATTTTATTTTGGAATATATGCATGGTCTTAGGGATGTTTTTGATTATGTAATGATTTTTAAGAGTACCCTCAGAATACTTTCACCTTAATTCAATACAGAATTATCAATAATAGAGTACAATGATCCCAATTAACCGATATTGAATAGATTATACTGTTACCTTTCCACATAAAAGATGATAAATGATGATAATGATGATGAGGAAAAGGGGAAGTCTAAAGTAGTGTCATTCAAGGCCATGAATAATCTCACTATTAAATATAGTCTGAAAAAAGTAAATGTGGATGAGGTCATGTCATTACTCCCATAAAATCTATAAATAAGAAGAGAATAGTTCAACGTGAGACTTCCAATAACATGAATTTTAGGTGGAAATATTGGATATCTTGTCGAAAAGTGTCCTAATAAAATTTAATATGATGGTGATTATGATGATGGAATTTTTAGGAATAGGTCTTTATCAAATGTGTAAGATAGGATAAGTACCAAGATAAATATTTTCCAAAAGAAGAATCTGATTTTAAAACAACATGAATGTTTAGAAGAATATGAGGTAGAAGAGTTTGAGTACTGAAAGGATCATGAATCAAATTCTATGGTGGAAGTTGTCGAAAATTCCCAAAAAAAATAAAGTATGCTACAATGACTAAGTAGAATTTTATGGACTAATTAACCTTCATATTGAATTATAAGATGCACTTAAAGAGATAGATGTTTGGATATCATAGATAAATAAATCCAAAAGGTGGTTAATGATAAAAAATATGTATTCAATAGTAGTAAGAAGAGAAGTTTGGGTTGGAGTCAAAAATTGGAATGATTAAATATAAAAAACCAAAAAAACTAGTGAATGTAATTGAGTACAAGAGAAAAGGTTAATAACAAACCATTATTATTGATAGTTTGACCAACACAGTAAAGGACTGAGTCAAACACATCAAAGATCATGAGTAGGAATTTGTTGAAATATGAATAATGTTAAAATATTAAGAGAAATTATTGAATATTATAACTTAGGATACAAAGGAAATAGAAAATAGAAATGATTAATTAAAAGTTCCATTAAAATTGAAAATGGAATGTTATGAGAAGAAAATGATAGATCATAATGGTATAGCTAGTATGGGGATTGATTAAAAATGGAAAGAAGTAATGGTTGATGTTAGAATAAAAGTACATGCTTGGAGGTTGAAGATTAATTTGGGTATGAATAAGAACCATAAGATCTATAGAACCCATGAGGAAAATAATGGCACAGTTTTGACACACATGAATGAACTCCACATAAGATGTTATTTCTGTGGAAATACGGGACACTAAAATTATTTTTCATCCATATTCAAGAGGTACCATAGCTAATAAGAGAAATAGAGATAGAGAAAAATCTAAAAATATTTTAGATGAAATTTTAGGGTCATTGTTTCTATTATGGAGGATTCAGACACATGGGAAAATATTTTATGTCATCCATATAGAGGAATGATCTATGAAAAACTCAATGTGGTTATAAGAAACAACTCAAGGAAAATTAAAATTAGATAAAAACATGAAATCAATTTATAGTTTTACAAGATGAATGTGGTCCACCATACAATAGGAATGATCAAGAATATCAGTCAAAGAAATTGATCAAAAAGAAAATAGATGAACAATAAGTGGTTGAAAATATTTATTTCAAACTATCATGTCACTCTGGAATATATATCATTTATAGTGGATATACCTCGCATATGATATGAACTAAGGATCTTGTGATAATGGTCAATTATGTCAAGGAAATAATTAAAATATTTTTTTAATGATGAAGTCCTGAAGAATATTGGATTGTGGAAATCCATGTTTGTGGGAAAAGATGTGATACATGTATTTGTATTGGTTTTTGAGGGTCTTAGTAACAATTTTCTAAGTGTTAGTAAATTGTGGGAATCAGGACATTACATAATATTTTCCAATAAATTATGTATCATCAAGGAAAAAGGTAGTGTGGTTGTTTTTGAGGGAAAGTGTATAAAGTGGAATCTCTACCTTGTAATTCAAGAAGGAAATAAGTGCTTTATATCTATAGAAGAAGAAAAAAAGTTATGGAATAAATGTCAGTTTCATTTGAGCTAAACATCCTAGGAAGATCCTGTGATATGTGATGTAGATCGAGATCTCCCCAGGTTATCATGTGATCATACCCATACTTGTGACTCTTTTCAATATGGGAAGATAATTTTAAAGTCCTTTAAGGAAAAAGATAAAATGTCAAAACATTTCTTGACTTGGTGATTATTGATTTGTGAAGACCTATTTCACTAATATACATTGATGGGAAAAGAAATTATGTTATATTAAATTTTATTTTAGTAGAATGGCATGGGTTTCAATCATCATGTACAAGTATGACGAGTTCAATTGTATAACTTGTTATCAAAGGGATGTTGAAAATATGAAAGTTTGAAAAATACATATGTTTTGAAAAGAAATTAGAACAAAGTTAAAAAATGGCCAAGTGGAAGATTATATAGATAAACCTGGGATAAGGAATCAAGTTTTAGTAGTAAGAACTCCACAACATAATGAAGTAGTTGGGAGAAGAAATCTGATTATCAACAACATGTCTTTAACAATTCTCATTGACAAAGAATATCTATATTTTTTGGAAATAAATAGTGATGACATTAGTCTACACATCCAATATATCTTTATTATATCCAATAGAAGATAAAAATCCATATGATCTATGTTATGAAATGAATCACTTGTTTAAGTACTTTTTGTGTATTTGAAATTAAGTGCTTGATTATTAAGAAGGATAAACACATGATGTTTGAATCCCATGGAGATGAAGTGATATTTCATATATACTCATGAAAATAAAAGTATATAAATTTTTCAATTAGATGATGGAAAATTTTATGGAATGTAATAATGTGGTTGTGATTGAAAATGAGAAAAATAGTTTTCAAATGCATAACCAATTTTAGGATGACGGTGATGAAGAGATAAAAAGCTCTGGGGGGGTTCTAGTTCTCAATGTAGATTCAAAAGAGGATTTAAATAATGAAAAGGATGAAAATAAACATGTATCTATATCGATACCAATGATCGAAGAATAAATTGATAGATATAACATAATTAGTGGTCAGAGAGTGCTAGTTCAGACAAGGAGGATGGAGAATCTACCGAAAGTATCTTTTTATATCACATGTATAGACAATGTGTTTTGAAGAAGAATAAATAGATAAGAGTTGGGTTCAAGAAATTAATAAAGAACTCGACCAAATAGAAATTAATCAAACATGGGTGATGGTTTTGAATCTAATAGATAATAATTTCATCAGGACCAAACGAGTATTATGAAATAAACTAAATGAATAAGGATTAGTAATTAAAAATAAATAATGAATAATTTGAAAGAGATACTACGAGATTGAATGAATTGATATTGATGAAATACATTCTCCTGTTTCAAGGCTCAAGGATATTATCCTATTCTTTTTCATAACAGTACAAAAGAAATTTAAAGACATTCATATGGATGTCATGACAATATTTTTAAATGGTGTTATGGAATAAGAAGTTTATATCAAGAATACATATGGTCTTATAATTCATGAATATTATAACATAGTTTTTCAACTATGAAAATTTCTATATTGGTTGATGTTATCACTGAAAGCATGGTATTCAAGGCTTGATCTATTTTTTAAGAAACAATATTTTTAGTATGGTGGATTTGATTAAAATATATGTGTTAATAATGATAGTAATCAAAGGATGATGGTTCTAGTATATGTAGTTATATAATCCTTATTGGATATGATGAAGTGAAGTGAAAAAAGTTCATATAATTCAAGGAAAGTGAGTTCAAAATGTCAAGGATTTTTTAACTAACCTTTTTCTATGGTTTATAGATGACACAAGGAATATATTACACATTTATATTTCAATAAAGATATGAAAAAGAGGATCTGAGAAGATTTGGAATGGATAATCACAAGGAGAAGAAAAATCAAGTGGATCCCTATATGAAATTGTCACGAGATGATGAATAAAAACCAATTAACGTCATTAAATAGAGGTAGATCATTAGTAGTCTATTGTAATTAATAATGATAAAACATGGAATTATATTTTTCAAATACGAAGAAGAATGGTATCAAAGTAATCCTAAAGAATGAAATTGTATTATAGTAAAAATAATGATTCAGTATATAAAAGGAAAGTTGGATTTTGGTTTTATAAATAATGAAAAGTATCATCAAGAGATATTATGTGATATAAATACAGATTGGGCTGGTTTAGGAGATGATATAAAATAAAGATAAAATGGTGCATTATATATCATAGGATTATTTATGTCATTGAAAATAAAGAATCAATATTTCATTTCACGGATCACTATAGAAGCTGAATACATTGTGGCAACTCAAGCATGCATGTAGTTGTTGTGGATGAAGATGTAGCTTGATGATATGGGATTTTAAGTGAAGTCTCTGACCAGAAACCATTAGGACAATTCAAGTGATAAGAACCTTATAAAAAAACCATTCCATCACTTACGATAAAAATCGTTTGAATAATATACCAGTTTTCAAGGATAAGGTGGAGCATTGGCCTTTGAAGTTGGAGTATGTGCCTACGAAGCTAAAATTTGCAAACACATCAATGAAGGCTTTACCCAAATATTCATTTGAGTGGAATAGGCTAACTCTTATAGTTTAGTTGGCTCCCTACTCTTGAAAATGTGCGGATGTTGGAACCTGTCTCCCTGATCCCTAGAGGAGTTAACTTTGGTTTCATTAACAAATGGGGAGAAAATGTATTGATCCGGACAAGGGAGAATCTAATAGGGTGAGAAATGACTTATAGAGATTTTTAAATCTAATGATTTTAAATATTTTTGATCAAAGGATATATATCATGATATATGGGGTTCGTGATGAAGCAAATTGATTATTTCTAGAATGAAGTTATTCATTGATGTAATTTACATGCTACTGTTGTTTCTCACAGCGAGTATGGATCATGTGGGCATAGAGTGTGTGTTGATTAAATCATTGATCCCTATATGAATCAAAAGAATAAATTTTTGATAGAATAAGGAAGAATAATTAATGTGTGATAAAAATGTGAAGTGTTATCAACAATCCAAAAAGGGGAGAGATTGTTGGGAAAAAATCATCAAGGTTACTTGGTTGTGTTTTGGGTTGATTTTATTTTTTTGACAAAAAAGTTCCCATGGTTATTTATGGAGTTTCAAAGAGATTATATATTAGGAATGTTTTCAAATTTCCATGAAAATAGAATGTATTATCTATAGATAATATATAAAAGTTCAAATACAAGGTGTTATTGTTTCCATTTTCCAAATTTTTGGGCCTCAAAATTGGTATTTTTTATTATAAAAAATGTAAAGATTTAGGTAAAGAATTTACACTAAGTGGTTGAAGAAAGATTTTTCAGATCAAAAAGGGTTTCTTTCAAAAGGAATGTGGTGAATTAATTCCACCACATAAAGAATTTTTTTCAGATGAAGTTGGTGAATTAATGTGGTCCGAAAGGGTTATGCACTACATGAACTACATAGAAAGACCAATTTTTAGGAGGCTTGTCATTTTTAGTCGAATATGATTATTTAATAGTTACAACAAATATATTTTCATTTTAATATACGAACAATTAATTAAGGGTAGTGCAATAGAATAAATTATCTATACAGATTGTATACCATGTTTAGTATATAGTAAAGGCTCCTCTATAGATGAGTTTATGGAAATTGTGATTCACAGGTTTTTGTGGATTGTTTTGCTATATAAGTACCCATAATCACATAATTAGGATAGATAGTGAATTTCAAAAGATAATTTAACTTCTGAAATAATTTATCTATGTAAAAAGTGGTTAATGAAGGAGGCATTTTGACAAGGAAAAATATTCGTAAAGTAGTTCATGAAGGGTCTGTTTGTGAAGGTAGTAGTTTGTGAAGATAGTTCACAAAAGGGGTTTATGGGGGCACTGTATCTTAGAAAAGAAAAGATTTTATGAAGTGTTATCCATCCACAGAGTAAAGTCATCCCATGAGGAATGTCTATCTGTGAATAAATTATTCCACATGATGCAAGATTGTTCATGAATGGGCTAAAAATAGTTCACAAAATAAATTTAAAGAATCTATAAGTATGTAGAAACTAATACTTAATATATCAGGTAAAAATTGAGTTTTATGTTACACTCATGTATGAATATTTTATGATTTGATTTAGAGGAATAGAAGATCTCTCTGAAAAAGCAGTGGGAACACATCAGTGGAGAGAGTTGAGATCTTTCAAATTTTGATTGGTTATAAACTAGGGGGATAATTAGTCAGCTCCAAACCTTTCATTGGAAATGATATTTAGTGGACTTGACACATATGAGAATTTACATTGTATTCTCCCTATACATAACCCATTGAAGGTGAAGCAAGTAAAATTAATGTGTAATGTTCATGTTTTAATTATCTCATTATTCTCTACTATGAGGATGAGATAGAGTATTGTTTTTTTAACAAAAAAAGATACAAAAGGAAAGTTTTTTAATCTTTCATACCCTGATTCAGACACATATCTGGGTATTTATCCTCATTGGGCTAATAACTGGTATCATAGGAAAAGTATGAATGTCAATGGTTTTCTCTGAATAGAATAAATGAATGATGTTAATCACATATGGATTATGATATTTGTTGGAAACAAGTTTCATATATTGATGAATCAGAGTCAACAATTATTTTAATTTTTGGGAATGGATTTTTTTATATATTCAATTCATGGTATATCTACCAGTATGGATAATGATGATTTATCATAAGTATATTAGAGAGAATTGGATGATGATTCCAAATTAATAAACGCTTTAACGGGATCATTATCCAACATAATCTATATAAAGGTTATTTCATGTAATTCATCACATGATACATTGGAAAATCTTCCAAATATATATGACAGTGATTAAAAAGTATAAGAATAAGAGCTAAACATTTTTCGGAGTAAATATGGGGACATTAGAATGCACCCAAATGAGTCAGTAGATGCATTCATTGATCAGGTGAAAGTTATCGTAGAATATTTGAGTGGTCATGGAGATGTTATAGATGATGTGAAGATCGTTAAGCAAATCAATAGAAGAATACCACCGCATTTCAATCCAAATGTTTTTGTATTAATGGATAAAGATCCTAATGAAATTACATTAGATAACTTACATTGTTCCCCTTATCGCAAACGATATGAGGAATTATGATACCAATACTGTTGAAAAGGGGAAGTCCAGAGAAGTTTCATTTGAGGCCATGAAGAAGCTCATTATTTAAGATATTCAATATGAAGATAATGTGATTGAGGTCATTTCATTCCTGTCATAAAATCAGTAAATAGGAAGAAGAAATTTTAAATAGAAACATTTACATTCATGCCATTGATGAAGAATAATTAATCAAATTATATCAAAGTTTCCTAATAAGTTACTAGATGATGATGAGAATGATAATTAATTTATCGATAAAAAGTATTTATTCTAAGTGAAAGTAAAAAAGATGTACTAGGATAAATTTCATGAAAAATGAGAATATGATTTCCAATGAAGATGATAATTCATGAGAATATAAGGTGGAATAGTTAGAGGACTTCATGGATCATGAAGAGAATTCTACAGTGGAATCTATCAGAAATTACCAAAAAAAGGAAGAAAGTGACAATGAATAAGGATAATTTTATGGAAGAGTTGAACTTTTGTTCAAATTTAATGAGGAACTTGAAGATATATATGTTTGGAGAGAAAAAAAATAAATCCAATTTGGTGGTTAAGGATTCCAAACTCTATACGAAATATTAAAAAGAAGTGAAGTCTGTGTTGGATGCTGAAATTGAAAAGTCTAAATATTAAAAACCATAAATCTCATAGAAATTCATCTAGAACAAGCTCAAAGTTGATGAGAAGACCAAGATTATCGATAGTTTGACTAACACGAAAAAATATCAAGTCAAAATCATTGAGGAGATTGAGGATAAAGTTATTGAGCTATACTGAAAGAAAAAATATTAGGAGAAAATATTTACTCCATTAAATTGGGTTACAAAGAAAACATAAAGAAGAAAAGTAGAATTAAAGGATCTAGAAAAAGAGAAAATAAAATTTTAGAAGAAGAAAACAATAGATTAGAATGATATTGTTGGAATAGTTCTTGATCAAAAATATAAAGCAGTAATGGTAGAATGTTGACTACAATAAACTGCTACGATATTGAAGATTGATTTTGGAATTAATCAAAACAAAAAGATCTAGATAACATAGGGGACAAACAGTTGTGCAATAGTAACACAAAGAAATGCACCTCACATTAGTTGATATTTATATAGAAATATGTGACACTAAAATAATGTTTTTTCCATAACCAAGAGGTATCAAAGATAACAAGAGAAATGGTGGCATCCAAATAGAGATCAATTTCCCAGAATATCATTTGAGGGACATTGTTTCTAGTTTGGATGATTTGGTCACATGGAAAACATATTGTACATCATCTATATAGGGGAATGGTCCAAAACCAACTAAACATGGTTTTAATAAATAACTCAAAGAATTTTCAAATGATGGGAAAACATGGAATCAATTTGTATAATTACATGATGAATATGGTCCATTATAATCTACAAAGGATAAAGAATATCACACAAATACAATAATAAAAAAGAAAAGAGATGAAAAGGAATTGGTTTCATTGATTTCTATCAAATTATTAGATAAAATTGGAATATGGATCGTTTATTATAGATGCACCTCCCATATGACAAGGAAAAAGGATATAGTGATAGTAATCATGTACAATAAGGAAGGTACTATATGATTTGGTATTGATGAGGGACTAAATATTTTTGTACTAGGAAAATTGATATTTTTGGGAAAATAAAAGAGATGTGCAGATGTATTGGTTATTGAGTGTCTCCATCATAACATTCTTAGTGTTATTAAATTGTTTAAATAATGATATGACATAGTATTTTTGATGAAATTATGTATCAATAATAAAAAAATTCTATATTTGTTTTATATGGAAACTGTGTGAAGGGGAATATCTATCATTTAAGTGGATAATAATATATGTGAATTTTTTTATAAGGAAGAAGAAATTTGGTTATGGAATAAACACCATCTCCATTTGATCAAAACATCCTTGGAAGATCTAGTGAAATGGAATGTTTCTTGAGATCTCATTTGGTTATCACATGATCATACCCATACACGTGATGCTTGTCAATAAGAGAAGATCATTAAAATACATAATGGAAAAAGAGAAACGTCATCGAAATTTATTGAGTTGGTGCATATTCTTGTGTGTGGAAAAAGTTCACAAATAACTATTGGTAGGAGGAGATATTATGTTCTATTTATTGATGATTTTTTGTATAATGAAATAGATTTCAATCAACACCCACAAGTTTGAATAATTCAATTGTATAAATCATTATCAATGTGAATTTGAAAATTTTATAGGTGAAAAAATCAAAAAGATTCAAATTGATAATGGAATATAGTTCACAGATCGTCAAGAATAGGATTATCTCTAGAAATATGGGATAATATATCATGTTTCACTAGTAAGAACTAAAAAAATGGAGTAGTTAAAAGATGAAATCAGATTATAGAAAACATGGATAAAAAATGATCATTGAGAAATACCATCTAGAAATGTTTTGGAATGAAGATGTGATTATATTAGTATACAAATCAAATAGAGAATTATTGTGTGAAAATAAAGAGAAGAATACATATGAGATATCGTATGGAAAGAAGCCATTGTTGATGTAATCTTGAGGGTTTAGAAGTAAGTGTTTTATTATAAATATAAAGAAACACAATAAGGTTGAATCATAAGGAGGTAAAGGGATATTTATGGGATAATAAAGAGAAATAAAATCATATAAAATTTTCAATATGTAACACCCCAAGCTTCTACGGTACGCTTCTCTTTGAATAATGTGATAGCGTGTGTAGTATGCAACACCGAGTTCTAACAAACCATAACCAATCAAACTACCTATTATGAATAGTAATACCTAATTTTTGAAATTATTTATATTTTATATTTCAAAATGGACTTCATTTTTGGATTCAGAATATCGAAATTATCCTAAGATGAATTTTTGGTATTTTTCTGAGAACTTCCAATTTTTATGAATAGTGAAAAATTCTTAAAAACAACTTTTTTAATCAAAATAAGTTATAGTGATAAATTATATTATTGAGTGGTTTTAAAGTAAATTAAAATATATTTTTACCATTTTATCCAATGGTGTTCATTAGAATTAATTTCACTTTGAAATTGGACCTAAACAATTGTCAGTCTTTTGATATATATTGTTTCTTAAAAACACGCTATTTGTTGTGACAGTGGGAATTAATAATAAAATTAATTAATGAAACTTATATGTTTATAATTTTGTAAAATAGGAATCATTTTTTAATTCGGAATTTCAATTATAGCTTAGGGTGAAATTTTGGCATTCTTCTGAAAAACTGCAATTTTTGATGAATAGTGAAACTACTAAGTGGTAGTTAAAAAACTGAATTTTTTTTATGAAACTTAATTTTACCGCTTCTGTGAATGAAATTTAGAAAATCTGAGAGACACGGTTAATATCAAGAAGTAATATGTGGTTTAATGAGATGAAAATAATTTTTGGTGAATAGTAACTTTTTACGTTTATTTACCACGGTTAAACGTAAATAGGGTAATTAAGGGTAAAAATGATATTAATATTACCCTAAATCATGTCCTAGTTCTATTGGAAAAGTGTATCTAGACCAAAAACAACCTTAGGAATAAAATATTTTCATTTAGGTCCACTTGGATTAGATTAGGACATTTATTATTATTTAATTCAAAGAAGAGTTAAAAGAGTTAAAATCAAACTTTACTTACTAACGAATTTTTAATATAAGGTTATATAAATTATAAATTCGCTTGTAAATATTCATTAGAAAGATAATAAGATTTAATACATAATGAAATTTTATTTATAATTTTTAGACATTAAATAAATTAATTTATTTATGACACAATGATGATGCAGTAATTACCATAATAGTGGAAAATTAAAATAATTGATATTATAAATACCCAAATAAATATAATATGAGACTTTTATTGCATTACACTAATTTTATAGGTTAATATTACATATTAGGAATGCTGTAATTAACTTTTTTTGAAGTAATCATTCTTTTATGAGTTTCACAAAAATCAATTGCTGAATAGTGTCGAAATTGACATAAAAGAGTTTTTAAAAAAACTATTATATTATTAATTGATATTAAGTTCCTAGAAATCTAAGGTTCTACCAAAAGACTTATATCATGATAGGTGTATCATTAATGGACCACTGGTGGGTCGCTTGGATGTATATAATAATTTTATTAACCATATGATATAAAAAAACCCAGAGACATTGTAAAAGTGAAACTAATTAACTTAGAGTTAATACTTAAAGATAAGGTTAATATAGTAACAAAAACCTGTATAAATTCAATTGGTTAAGTGTGTTTCGACCCATACCCACCTTAAACATTAAATAATCAACTTTGGATCCATTATAAAACGAATATCAATTTATTATAAATTAATATTTCTAGCTTTTCCAAAGGTGCCCCTCACCCCTCTTATAAAAGGGCACTGCCCCTTCTCATTCCTTCACACCTTCAAAGCATTTTGGTTCGGCCAAAAGCTGACAAAATACTCTCCAAACGTCCCTCACTACAACCTAGAGGCCTTAGTTTGATCAGAAATCCAACCTATGGAGCCCTTTTGATCAAATCAAAACGAAGAACCCGATGAAGAGGTAATGATTTCACCACCCTTTTCCAAGTTCCATTATTCTTCCACTTATTCTTCCTTTGTTATTACCATTATAAAATAATAACTCCAGTATAATATATATACTGTGATGTTATTATAAATATGGTACAACCATATTTAGTATTCTATCCATCCTTTGAATGACATGTCACCATACGTGCGTACGTACGGCTTACCGTCTCCACGTCGTGGTGTAATTGTTATTCAATAAATTATTATTTGGATGGGTATAATAATGATGTGTAATTCATGTAAATAATAAATTTAACATGACAATGATTCTATATATATCATATAACAACAAATTATATTTTATTTTAATATCAAAAGAATGATATTGTTGCTCATGCGTACGTACGGACTACCGTCTCCACGAACGCGATGAGATTCATTCTACATCGCATCCATTCAAGTATAATTATAATTTGATGATTAATAATAGTATCTAAGGACTTTATATCATTCTGTATATGGCTAAGATACAACCTATCCATGACAGACACGGCTTACGTAACAAAACATATAAAAGAAAATGAGTAAGTTAACACCCGAAACAATAATAATACTAAGATATTATAAACAAATCAATGTTAAAAGATCAAATATGATATCATAATAATTTATATGATTATTGTATAATTTAATAACAATTATTTCACCATTATACAAGAGGTTAACCTACCCCAACCAAGGAAAACTACAAGGTAAGGGTTATTTCACAATCTCTTCATTATCCGAGGTTGTTTATACGAAATAATCTTCTGGGATCTCTTTATCATCCACATCCATGTTTCTTAAAAATGTATTTCAAAACATTTTTACTATTTAAAATAATATGGTTTAAAGTCATTTATACCCTTTTCTGAATTTTTATAAGAGTTTTATAAAAGAATCTTTCCGTCGTTTTCCAAACAAGGTGCTTTTTAACCTTTTCGACAAAATTAAGGTAAGAATGTTTTTTTAATTTATACGACGGGTGCGGTTATTTTACGCCGTTATAAAATAGTGGAAGCTTCCATTACAAGCTTATAAGAATATTTTCAAAGAAAATGATTTATTATATAAATATATGACTCTTAAATTATTTCAGAATAGAAAGAGATATTTATCTAAAAAGAGTTTTGATTTCATCTATGTCAACATCCTTTAATGGATTTTACGCTTATTTGAAGTTGATTTATTATGATACAAAAATTCAATATTGTATTGAAGGTTTTGACTGTGGATGTGCTATTTTTATACCATTCATAGTTTATCATGAAAGTATTGACATTTCGTATGCTAGTTTTAATACGAATGTTTATGTTATGTTTAAACATTTTCGTATGGGAATGCATTGGACTTAATATGTAACGGGTGGAGCCCGCTATAGCTCCTCGATGAATCGGTAGGTCTCATGAGACAAACTAGTGTCTTGGCACAAGGCCTTAGAAAAATCTTATTTGTAGTCTTGGCACGAGGCCTTGGCTATGTGGTTATGATAGTCTGGCATTATGCATTCCATCATTATGAAAGTGGTTATTGATATTGCATGTGATTATTCGATTAGTAGAATATCCATGTGAATAAGTAAATGTAATTATTTAATTTTACCTTTTCCATACTATGTTGAAGTTAAAGTTTAAAAGGCTTTTGATTTAAGTTATACATTGCCTTAAATGTTTATTCTTATTTATGAAAGTTTCCGCTATAATGTTATCCTTACTGGGCATTTGAGCTCACCCCTTTTCTATGTTTTATTTTTCCCAGGATGTGAAGAAGTAATTTATGAATGACCTGTGGGGATAGTATGTGGGGATATGAGTGTGGAATATGGAGACTATGTTGTTCTAGTAGTTTTTCACTTTATGATGTAATGTAAAACATTATGAATATATCTAGTGTTTCCAAGGCTACTAAACCAATCGGTCTTTCGAGATTTGATCTTTCTTGTGATCATGCCAATGTTATGTAATAATGCACCGACTCTAGGTAACTAGGGTCGGGGCGTTACAGTTAGTATTAGAGGAAGTTTAGTACAAACCTTGGAAGCTAGATTTAGATAAACTCTGATTAGAGCACATAGACCTAAGATGATCTTTGAGGATTAGTATAGAAGAAATTCCTAGAATTTTGGTATTGTAGAGATTTTGTGAGTTTTTTGAGCAATACATCCCTGTCTGGATACGAGCGAGTAGAGGCGAATCTGGCACAGATGTACCTAGGGGTAAAACCCGAAAACACAACTTTGAGCTAGACTCGAACGAGAACTGGTTCACGACAACGAGCCTTACTACACTCTTGGTTACGACACTCCCAAGGGATATTCTTAGGATAACTCTCATTTTCTTTACAAATCATTATGAAGTGTTTATGAGTATATACTTCCTCAAAGAAAACATTTTTTATGATTATGGATTATATCCATAAATAGTTCAATTTATGTTAAGTGTTTGGGATTATGTATTTTGATTCATAAACTGATCTAGTTTATGCCATTGTTTTGAAATGGCACCCAGTGGAATAAATCGAAACCGTATCAATTCACGCACTCCATGTTGGGATTTCCCTCCTACTCAAGATAATTATAGTGGAGTTGGTGTTGCAACTGGTGCCGATCAGCTAATCACCATACTGGGACAACTCACTCAGGTTATGAATAATAACCTTACCTGTATGGAGCACCCTGATCCGCAGCGTGGAGGATCAATGTTAGATAGATTCATGAGGCAACAACCACCATCATTCAATTGAAGTACAAATCCCTTAGTAGCTGAGTAATGGATAAATTCCCTAGAGAAAATCTTTCAGGATTTGGGGAGTTGTGAAAGGGAAAAAGTTATCATGGCAGTTTACCGTCTCACTGGATATGCTGATCAATGGTGGTCATTGATTCAAAACATGAAGGAAGATGATCAATTATCAAATATGGAATGGAGGGAGTTAAAAGATATGTTTTTATATAAATACTTTCCTTGCGACCACCGAGAAGATATGGAAATGCAATTTCTGAGTCTGAGACAAAAGGAGGATGAGAATGTCGCAAAGTATGAAGCTAACTTTACAAGGATAGCAAGGTATGCTGGAGATTATATATGTAACCTAAGAAGTAAGATTGATCATTTCTTTGATGGGTTAAAACCATTTCTCTGATGAGCATTAGTCTCACAATCCTTCTCGTCATACAAAGACATTGTCTTGTGTGCTATCAAGACAGAAAAGGAATTCTCTAAGTCTTATGACTTTAAATAAAAGCAAGAGAAGAAGAGATCTGCTGATCAATCTAGGAATGGAAATAAGGGGAAGAATGGAAAGGTTGAATATCCATCCTGTGGTAAATGTGGTAAGAAACACCCCAGTACTTGCTTGAAGGGAACGAGAGTCTGTTACAAGTGTGGTGAAAAAGGCCACCAGGTTTGTGATTTCAAGGGGAAGAAGGAAGCTACCAATGTTCAGTGCTACAATTGAAGGGAGATGGGGAATTATGCAAATGAATGTCCTAAGCATCAGGATAACTTACCTCAGAAAAGGCCAGTGGAACAAGGACAAGCTTATTCTATCACTAATCCTGAGGTAGAAGATCCGAAAGACATGGTGGCAGGTAATTTAATGGTTTCCTCAAGTATAGAAAATGCATTATTTGATTCTAGATCATCGTAATGTTTCATATCTTCCCAGTTTGCTAAGAAAATTAGATATTTCCAATTTTATTTAACAAGGGATTTGTCAGTTAAAACTCTTAAGGGAAGTATCATTGCAACAAAGTTTTGTGAATCAGTCCCCATTAGAGCACATAAATATTCTTTATCTGCTGATCTCATCGTCATACCTATGATTGAGTTTGATATAATCCAAGGTATGGACTGGATTTCGGATTATGATGCGACGATTTATTGTAAGAAGAAAGAGGTTACGATTTTTGATGATGATGATAAGGAACCCCTTATCTTTAGAGCAGAATCATCACCACCTAATTCTTATCTAGATCCACCCCTAGTAGCTCAACTAAATTCAATTATTGGGGAGGAATAGAATGAAATGACTATGGGTGAGGAAAGGAATGTTCAAATAGAATATGTACCTGTTGTGAAAGAATATGTCGATGTATTTACAGAAGATTTACCTGGACATCCTCCAGAACGAGAAGTTGAGTTTTCCATTGATTTAATTCCTCGATCAAGGCCTATATCGAAGACCCCTTATAGAATGGCCACTGTAGAATTTGTTGAACTAAAGAAAAAACTAGAGGAATTGAGTAATAAGGGATTTATTCCCCCTAGTGTTTCTCCATGGGGATCCCCTGTTCTTTTTGTTAAAAAGAAAGATGGATCTATGAGGTTATGTATTGACTATAGGGAGATCAATGCTATAACGATAAAGAACAAGTATCCCCTACCTCGCATTGATGATTTATTTGACCAACTGCATGGAGCTCAATACATTTCAAGGATTGAACTTCGATCTGGATACCATCAGTTGTGTGTGAAGAAGGAAGAAATTCCGAAGACAGCATTTCGAACCAGGTACGGGCATTATGAGTTTACTGTAATTCCTTTTGGATTGGCAAATGCACCCTCTGTATTCATGGATATGATGAATAGAGTTTTCAAGGAATATCTCGATGAATTTGTGGTGGTATTTATTGATGATATCTTGGTATACTCCAAAATCTAAAACGATCATGAAAATCATTTGGGCATTATCCTAAAGACTCTGAGAAGACATGAATTATATGGGAAGTTTAGAAAGTGTGAATTCTAGCTTCAGGAGATTTCTTTTCTTGGCCATATTGTCTCTAATGATGGAATCTCTGTTGATCCTTCTATGACCAAGGCAATCCAAGAATGGACCGCACCTTTGAGTATAACTGAGGTATATAGTTTTATTGGTTTGGAAGGTTATTATCGATGTTTCGTCCAGAATTTTTCCTGATTGGATAACCCATTAACGAATCTCACACGTAAAGGGGTTAAATTTGTTTGGACAAAAGAGTGTGAAGAATGTTTCGAAGAACTGAAGAGAAGATTAGTCAATGCTTCTATGTTGACTCTACCATCGGGGAATGATGGGTTCATTATTTATAGTGATGCATCGAAGAAATGACTTGGTTATTTCCTTATATAGAATGATAGAGTTATTGCCTATTCATCACGACAGTTGAAAATTCATGAACAAAACTATCCTACTCATGATCTCGAGTTAGCAACTGTGATCTTCGCTTTGAAGATATGGAGGCACTACCTCTATGGTGAAAAATGTGAGATTTATACTGATCACAAGAGTTTGAATTATATTTTGTCACAAAAAGAACTCAACATGAGGTAAAGGAGATGGCTTGAATTACTCAAGGATTATGATTGTACGATACACTACCACCCGGGGAAAGCAAACAAGGTCGCAGATGCTTTGAGCAGAAAATACCATGGAGTTTTGAACGTGATGAGAATTGAAAGGGATCCAATTTTGATGGATCTAGTGAAGATGGACATGGGAATAACCAGGGAAGGTAAAACATCAATGATTTGTCAAATGGTTTCCAAACCATCTTTACTAGAAAGTATTAAGAATTCTCAGACCGATGATGAAAAATTTCAAAATCAGATTAAAGCTGTGAATGATGGTAGATTGAGAGACTTCGTGTATGAAGATGGAATTTTGAAATTCGGGAAGAGACATTGTGTTCCCGATATACCTGATCTAAAAAGGGAATTGCTGGATGATGCTCATAGTTCCAATTTCTCTATACACCCTGGGAGCACCAAAATGTATGGAGATTTGAAGGTACAATTTTGGTGGGACAATATGAAGAGGGAGATTGCTGATTTTTTGTCAAGATGTATGGTTTGTCAACAAGTGAAAGCTGGAAGGCCACACCCTGGAGGAGTCATGCAACCTCTTCCCATACCGGAGTGGAAATGGGACAATATTACGATGGACTTTGTCATGGGGATACCAAAGACTACTAGAAGGAATGATGCAATATGGGTTATTGTTGATCGTCTTACCAAGTCAGCACATTTTCTTGTTATAAGAGAAGATCTACCACTGGAACGTCTAGCAAGACTATATATTAATGAAGCTGTGAGACTTCATGGAGTACCCCTATCGATTGTTTCTAATCGTGATCCCCATTTTACTTCAAGATTCTATAAGAGTCTTCATAAATCCCTGGATACTGAACTTCATTTGAGCACTGCCTACCACCCTCAGACAGACGGACAATCAGAACGGACTATTCAAACCTCAGAAGACATGTTGAGATCCTGTTCACTTGACTTTCAGGGAATGTGGGATCAATATTTACCTTTGGTAGAATTTTCTTATAACAATAGCTTCCATTTGAGTATTCAGATGGCACCATATGAAGCGTTATATGGAAAGAGATGTCGTACACCAACCTATTGGGATGACGTTGGTGAAAGAAAACTTGTAGGTCCATAACTGTTGGAGGAAACGATGGAAAAGGTGAAGGTAATCCAAAATCACATCAAAACAGCTCATAGTAGGCAGAAGAGCTATGCCGATAATCGAAGGAAGGATTTGGAATTTCAAGTCGGTGATCATGTTTTCCTGAATATATCTCCATGGAAGGGAGTCATACATTTTGGTAAGAAAGGTAAATTGAGTCCCAGGTACATCGGACCTTTCGAAATTCTAGAACGAATTGGGGCTGTAGCTTACCGATTGGCAATGCCGCCAAGTCTTTCCAAAGTTCACGATGTGTTACACGTATCTCTATTGGGAAAATACATGCCTGACCCAACACATGTACTCACATATGAGGAGTTAAAACTGGAACCCGATCTGTCTTATTGTGAAGAGCCCGTCAGGATTCTTGATACAAGAGAACAAGTACTGAGAAACCGGACGACACGTCTGGTAAAAGTCTTGTGGAGAAACCATAAGATGGAAGAGGCAACGTGGGAACCCGAGGAGCTTATGATGAATAACCACATGAATATTTTCATGTGATAATATTCTAGAAATTTTGAGTACAAAATTATTTTAAGGAGGAGAGAATGTAACACCCCAAGCTTCTACGGTACGCTTCTCTTTGAATAATGTGATAACGTGTGTTGTACGCAACACCGAGTTCTAACACACCATAACCAATCAAACTAGACGTTATGAATAGTAATACATACTTTTTGAAATTATATATATTTTATATTTAAAAATGGACTTCATTTTTTGATTCGGAATATCGAAATTATCCTAATATGAATTTTTGGTATTTTTCTGAGAACTTGCAATTTTTATGAATAGTGAAAAATACTTAAAAAAACATTTTTAATCAAAATAATTTATAGTGATAAATTATATTATTAAGTGGTTTTAAAGTATAATTAGAATATTTTTTAACATTTTATCCAATGGTGTTCATTATAATTAATTTCACTTTGAAATTGGACCTAAACAATTGTCAATCTTTTGATATATATTGTTTCTTAAAAACACGCGATTTGTTGTGACAGCGGGAATTAATTATAAAATTAATTAATGAAACATATATGTTTGGAATTTTTTAAAATAGACATCATTTTTGAATTCGGAATATCAATTATAGCTTAGGGTGAAATTTTGGCATTGTTATGAAAAACATCAATTTTTGATGAATAGTGAAACTACTAAGTGGTAGTTAAAAAATCGATTTTTTTTATAAAACTTAATTTTACCACTTCTATGAATGGAATTTCGAAAATCCGAGATACACGGTTAATATCAATAAGTAAAATGTGGTTCAATGAGATAAAAATAATTTTTGGTGAATAGTAACTTTTTACCTTTATTTACCATGGTTAAAAGTAAATAGGTTAATTAAGGGTAAAATTGATATTAATATTACCCTAACACATGTCCTAATTATATTTAACAAGTGTATATAAACCAAAAACAACCTTAGGAATAAAATATTATCATTTAGGTCCACTTGGATTAGATTAGGACATTTATTATTATTTAATTCAAAGAAGAGTTAAAAGAGTTAAAATCAAAGTTTATTTACTAAAAAATTTATAATATAGGGTTATATATAAGATAAATTGGATTGTGAAAATTCATTAGAAATCTAATACAATTTCCTACATAATGATATTTTATTTATAATTTTTAGACATTAAATAAGTTAATTTATTTATGACACAATGATGATGCAGTAATTACCATAATAGTGAAAAATTAAAATAATTGATATTATAAATACCCAAATAAATATAATATGAGACTTTTATTGAATTAAACTAACTTTATAGGTTAATATGTCATATTGGGAATGATTTAATTAACTTTGTTCGAAGTAATCGTTCTGTTATGAGTTTCACAAAAATCAATTATTGAATAGTGTCAAAATTTACATAAAAGAGTTTTTAAAACAAGTATTATATTATTAATTGATATTAAATTCCTAAAAATCTAAGGTTTTTCCAAAAGACTTATATCATGATAGGTGTATCAATAATGGACCACTTGGGGGTCTCTTGGATGTATATGGAATGTTTATTAACCATATAATATAAAAATATAAAGAGACATTGTAAAAGTGAAACTAATTAACTTAGAGTTAATACTTAAAGAAAAGGATAATATAGTAACCTAAACCAGTATAAATTCTATTGGTTAAGTGGTTGTCAACCCATCCCCACCTTAACCTTTAATTAATAAACTTTGGAGCCATTAGAAACCGAATATGAATTTATTATAAATTAATATTTCTAGCTTTTCCAAAGGTGCCCCTCACCCCTCTTATAAAAGGGCACTCCCCCTTCTCATTACTTCAGACCATCAAAGACTTTTGGTTCGGACAAAATCTGCCCAAATACTCTCAAAACATCCCTCAATACAACCTAGATGCCTTAGTTTGATCCGAAAGCTAACCTAAGGAGCTCTTTAGATCAAATCAAAAGGAAGAACCTGAAGAATATGTAATGATTTCACCACCCTTTTCCAAGTTCCTTTATTCTTCCACTTCTTATTCCTTTGTTATTACCATTCTAAAATAATAACTCTAGTTTCATATATATAATGTGATGTTATTATAAATATGGTACAACCATATTCAGTATTCTATCCATCCTTTGAATAACATGTCACCATACGTGCGTACGTACGGCTTACCGTCTCCACGTCGTGGTGTATTTGTTATTCAATAAACTATTATTTGGATGGGTATAAAAATGATGTGTAGTTAATGTAAATAATTAATGTAACAAGATAATGATTCTGTATATATGATATACCATCCAATTATATATTATTTTAATATCAAATGAATGATAATGTCGCTCGTGCGTACGTACGGACTACCGTCTCCACGAACGCGATGAGATTTATTCTCCATTGTATCCATTCAAGAATAATTCTCATTTGATGACTAATAATAGTATCTAAGGACTTGATATCATTATGGATATGATTAAGATACAACCTATCCATGACAAACACGACTTACATAACAAAACATAAAAAAAAATGAGTAAGTTAACAACCGAAACAATAATAATACTAAGATATTATTAACAAATCAATTTTAAAAGATCATATATGATATCATATTAATGTATATTATTATTGTAAATTTAATAACAATTATTTCACCATTATACAGGAGGTCAACCTACCCCAACCAAGGAAAAGTACAAAGTAAGGGTTATTTCACAATCTCTTCATTATCCGAGGTTGTTTATACGAAATAATCTACTGGGATCTCTTTATCATCCACATCCATGTTTCTTAAAAATTTATTTCAAAACATTTTTACTACTTAAAATAATATGGGTTAAAGTCATTTATACCCTTGTTTGACTTCTTATAAGAGTTTTATAAAGGAATCTTTTCGTCGTTTTCCAAATAAGGTGCTTTTTAACCTTTTCGACAGAATTAAGGTAAGAATGTTTTTTTAACTTATTCGGCGGGTGCAGTTATTTTCAGCCATTATAAAATCTTCAAATATTCCCTTACAAGCTTATAAGAATATTTTCAATGAAAATGTTTTATTTTATAAATATATGACTCTTAAATGATTTCAAAATAGAATGATATATTTCTCTAAAAAGAGTTTTTATTTCATCTATGTCAACATCCTTTGATGGATTTTACGCTAATTTGAATTTGATTTATTATGATACAAAACTTCTATATTGTATTGAAGGTTTTGACTGTGGATGTGCTATTGTTATACAATTCATAGTTTATGGTGAAAGTACTGACATTTTTTATGCTAGTTTTAATATGAATGTTTATGTTATGTTTAAACCTTTTCATATGGGAATGCATTGGACTTAATATGTGACGGGTGGAGCCCGTTATAGCTCCTCGATGCATCGGTAGGTCTCATGAGACAAACTAGTGTCTTGGGACAAGGCCTTGGAAAAATCTTATTTGTAGTCTTGGCACGAGGCCTTGGCTATGTGGTCATAATAGTCTGGAATTATGAATTCCATCATTATGAAAGTGGTTATTGATATTGCATGTGATTAATCGATTAGTATAATATCCATGTGAATAAGTAAATGGAATTATTTCATTTTATATTTTCCATACTATGTTGAAGTTCAATTTTAAAAGGCTTTTGTTTTAAGTTATACATTGGCTTAAATGTTTATTCTTATTTATGAAAGTTTCTGCTATATTGTTATCCTTACTGGGCATTTGAGCTCACCACTTTTCTATGTTTTATATTTCCCAGGATGTGAAGAAGTAATTTATGAATGACCTGCAGGGATAGTATGTGGGGATATGAGTGAGGAATATGGAGACTATGTTGTTGTAGTAGTTTTTCACTTTATGATGTAGTGTAAAACTTTATGAATATATCTATTGTTTCCAAGGCTACTAAACCAATCGGTCTTTCGAGATTTGATCTTTCTTGTGATCATGCCAATGTTATGTAATAATGCACCGACTCTAGGTAACTGGGGTCGGGGCGTTACACAATACATGGTTGGAAAAAGTTATAGAAAGTAATGATGGGGTTGTGATAGAAAATGAGTAGAATCTTCCCTAAATAAAATAATAATTTCAGGTTGATCGTGATAAACAGATAAGTAGCTCCAGGGGAGTTCCAGTTTCTGATAAAGATTCAGAAGAAGGCTCATATAATGAGAATGATGAAGATAAACCTATATCTACAAAGAGACCAAAGAGTCAACCCAAAACAGATAGAAAAAGAATAATTGAGGACAAGATAGCGCTAGTTCAGATGAGGTTAAATAATATATAGAAAGCATCTTTATTATCAAATTTTGAGCCAATTAGTTTTAAAGAAACTCCTAGATATGAGATTTTTATTCAATAAATGAATGAATAATTTGAAAAAATAGAAAATAATGATATTTGAGATATTGTTTCGAGACTGGTTAATAAGAATGTCCTAAAGGCTAAATGGATCTTTTGAAATAAACTAAGTAAAAAGGATCAATAATTAAAAAAATAATGAATAATTTCAAAGAGATAATACCCAATTTAAGGAATCAATGTTGATAAATTATTTTCACCTATTAAATATCTCTATAATATTCATTTTTTGTTGGACATAGAAGCATAAAAGAAATATCAGAGTTTTCTAGATGGATGACAAGTCATCATTTCTGTATGGGATTTGAGAAGAGGTGTATATCAAGAAACAAGATGGATTTATAAATAATGAATATGATAATAGATTGTTTTAATGAGAAATGCACTATATGGGTTAATGTAAGCACCTAGATCATGGTATTAAAGGATTGATCAGTTTTTGAAGAAAAATAGTTTTTAGCTTAGAGGATATGATTATAATCACTATGTCAACAATGATAGTAATCAATGTATAATGGTACTAGTGTATGTTGATAACATAATCATTAGATGATTATATTAAGGGAAGTGCAAACAGTTTATAGAATTCATGAAAAGTGAGTTCAAAATGGCAATGATTGGTGAACTGATATTTTATCTTAGTTTATAGTTGACGTAAGGAAATTATGACACGTTGATTTCTTAATAAAAATATTCCAAGGAGTTTCTAAGAATATTTATAATGGATAATTCCAAGGAAATGACAACTCAAGTGGCTTCCTAGATGAAACTATCGTGATATAATGATGGAAAATTGATTAACATCACATAACACTGGTAAATCATTGGTAATTTATTTCAAATAATAGTGAAGAGAACATACATTGCTTTTTCCGCATTTGAAGAAACATAGTATCAACATAATCCTAAGGAAATAAATTTTCTTTTAGTAAAAAAGAAAACTTCAGCAAAGCAAAGGCATGAGATATTTTAGTTTTCTATATAATGAATAGTCTCATAAACTATTATTGGGATATACTAATGTAGATTGGTTCGGTTCTGCAGATAAAAAAGAAACAATGTCAAGCGGTGCATTATTGTTAGGTTTCAGGGCCCACAGTGGAATTCTATGGGCCATGGATTTTAAAAATTTCAATGGCGAGATGACAGAACTTGTCATCGCTGACCATCGGAGCCTCAGAAGGGTCTGAGGATCTTGCATAAATCATAAGGAGCACAAAAATAAAATGAAAAACATACCCATTTCAAATATGAATCCACAATCAACTTCAATTAGTCAATGGATATCGTCACTTGAAGGATCCAAAGCAGGATCCCTCTAGATCATTTACATGTGCTCCAAAAATTTTCTAAACATCGATCGTCAAATTCCTGGTGCTAGCGTGGCGATCCGACAATTCTTTCGATGTCCCGACGATCACCTCCTCAAGATCTATTTGATGCTTGAGGAAGAACATGATCAAAGTTCCATGGATTGAGAGATTATCTATCAATAGAGTGGGAGGAGAGAGAGGCTCTGGATTTTACTCCATGAAATGAGTGAATAGTTAATTACCTACCAAAGGAGAGAGCCTCCTCTCTTATATATAGTAGAATTCCAAAATACCCGGTTGGGTTCCTCGGCCCCTGTTTATTTCAATGTTCACTAAATAAAAAAATTTTATGCACTAAAATATACCTATATTATTTATTATTTTATAACATACTTATATATAAAATATATTACGTTATAAAACCGAGTCATTTAACTCGACTCGCTATCCCTCTTAATATTAAATGAACCTTGAATATTAAAATAATATTCATTTGATTAATATTTTTCTGTATTTACTAAACTTGTAAATACATTAAAAAAATTCAATCCCAATTATTCATAACTTGAATAATAATGATTTTTTTTAATTCATTGGTGATCGATAACTTGGACAACACTTAGACCCCGTAGCATGGCCCACTATGTCCATATACCTATTCTACTGAATAGGGAGGATTCTTGAAGACGCTATTTTGTGTGACCCTCTAGGCTCTTAAATCGATAATAGTGAATAAAATCCACAGAAAGAGAGTGAAATCTAGCAACCCATCATGGACCCTAAACAGATAAGGATAGTCATAGCAACGACTACCATCTTACGAACATAGACATTGTACTATAATCGCTTTGTCATTAAATTTATCATAAAGAAGGACTCAGTCTTGTGTAATTATTTTTATCTCACTTTATTATTTGTTTATCTCTCCAGATAGATTTTTGTTTCTACTGCTTTGGCCAAAGACTTATGAAGGCCGCACTATCCTGAACAACCAAACCTAAGATATAAAACTTCCTGAACATGAAAGTGACAAATCCTTTCTTAACCATTCATCCAATTTCATACCACCAATAATGAACCCAACAAAAACTACCTCACCACTACATCATTTCTGTGGCTTTAATCTTATATTAAAGTATGTAATCAAATGGTATACATTGGTAATGGTCTCAAGTTAGGATACCAATACACATGTTCATAGATAGGAACAACCAATGACACCAAAACATGTGGTGTTACTATTGGCGGGTTTGACCTCATGATATCACTACTAGAGATTACTAGGTGTGAACTTCATGAGAAGAAGTATCATTTATTATGATCCCCTAGCACCTGATAGTAAGAAATCTACTATGTCAAGTCAGTAAGGTGTCTCTAGACTATATAAAATTTATTTAAGAACAATTTCATCATATTTTGAGGTTCTCATTATAGCCTGGGAACCACTATAACCTCCTGACATGAAAATTAACCGTTGGAAATTACCATTATAATAGTGGATGCAGAAAATTCCACACTATAATGGTTAGATGACATCATGTGTAACTAATTTTACACATGATATAGTAATCAGAAGTACTTCATATTTGGGTCTACGGAACCCACTATTTCAGAAATTATATCTCAAAGGTTTGTGTATTCCTTAGATAAATATGAAATAAGATTCCCCTTCATTTAGAATCGCATAAGTTGAATATATTGTGTCTACACAAGCATGTACAAAATTACTATGGATGAAGTAGCATCTTGAGGATAGGGAAGTTGAAGTGAAGTCTCTGACTATAATCCATTCCAATAACTCATATGGTATAAACCATATAAAAAATAAAGTAAATCACTTTAAGAAAAAGAATATTAAAATAATATACCATTTTATCAAGGGGAACGTGGATCGTGGACTTGTGATGTTGAAGTATGTGCATACAAAACTACACGTTGCAGACATTTTGACAGAGGCCTTACTCAAAGAGGAGTTTGATCGGTATAGATAGGCTCTTGGAGTTTATTCAACTACTCACACATGAAGAATTATAGATTTTGGATGCTATCCCCTCAAGACATAGAATAGTCACCATTGGGTTCATTGATAATGGGGGAGAAAATATCTTGATCAAGACTGGGGGAGAACCTGATAGGGGTAGTACTGAAGAAAGGGATTTTTAAATATGATGGTTCTATAGATTCTTGATCAATGGTTATATATCATGAAAATGGGGTTCATGGTGAAATTAGTTGACTATTTTTTAGAATGAAGTTATTTATTGATGAACTTTTCACATTACTCTTATTTATTATACTGAGCATGGCAGTTGTGGGATTAAAGTGTGTGTTGACTAAATATTTTTTCACTATCATAATTGCAAGAAGTTATTTTTGGTAGAATATGGAAGAATCATTAATGTTGTATCAAAATGTGAATAGTTGTCAATAACCCATGAGAGGGATATTGTTGTTAACAAATCCATCATAGTTACTTTGTATTGTTTCTAGATTGATTGTGTTTACTGACAAATTAGGTTTCTAATATTAGTTGTGAAATTTGAGAGAGATGTTTGAGAAGGTATGTTGATAAATATCCATGACAAAGGAATGGATGTTCTAGAGGTGGTACATAAAAGTGCATTTACAAAGTGGCGTTGTTTTCTAGTGTTTTCTAATTTTTTGGGCCTCAAAATCAGGACTTTGTTTTATTGAAATGGAAAATATTTCAATATAGAAGATTCTATATCCCAATGAAAAAGGATATTTGAAACTAAATTTTTTGTTTTATTTCCATACAGAAGGTGGTGAATTAAGTCCTCTACAAATGGTGTTTCATTTGAGTATGATGGCAGTGAATTAAGGCCACTACAAAGGGTTATACACTACGTGAACCGCATAAGAAGACCAATCTATGGGAGACACGTTGTTTTCAGTCAAAGATAGTGAGTTAATAGTCTCCACAAAGATAGTTTCATTTTCATATGGGGATGATGAATTAAGGTTACCACAAAGGCATGAATTTTCTATGTGGACCATACAGAAAGTTCAGTATGCAGTAAAGGATCATCCTAAAAGAAGACTATGGTATTTATGAAAAGAAATATTTTTATGATTTATTTTTCTCTATAAATACGTATAATCATATCATTATGGGAGAGATGGAATTTCATAAGAGAATATAATCACTGGAAAATTTTTCTTATATCTGAAGTGGTACATGAAAGAGGAATTCCAGGAAGTAAATATATTTACTAAGTAATCTAAAAAGGGGAAGTTTGTGAAGGACTTAGTTCTAAAATATAGTTTGTAGAATGGTTTTTTCTAGGAACTCTAGATATCTAAATATAAGGATTCACAATGTGTTATCCATATGTGGAGAAAAGGTAGTCCATGAAGCAAGGATGTCTACAAAGCATTCGCACCACTTGGTGTAAGCCAATTTGCGAAGGGATAAAAATGTCTGGAAAAGAAATTTTAGCAAAACAACAATATGCCAAAAATTAGACTTTCTTTATTGGGTTTTGAATCGAGATTTATAGAACATTCATTTTTGAATATTTTCTGGGGTGATTCATAACAATAGAATATTCCTCGAAAGAATCAATGAGAACACTTTAATAGAGAGAGCATCGACCTTTAAAATTTTGATTTCTTATAACATAGGAGGGATAGTGAGTCTGATTCGAAGATTGTGTTAATAGTGAGCTTTAGTGTATTTTTTATAAAGGAAAATTTCCTTTCTATACTCCTTGGAAATAACCCAATGAGGGTGAACCATGTAAAATTGATCTGTCATGTCTATGTTTTAATTCTCATATTATTCTCTTCTATGTAATTGAGAGATAAGAGTGTTTTTTAATGATGAAACATGATATAAAAATTCAATTGTTTTAATATTTCATAACCTTATCCAACCTATCATAGTTTATTTAATGTATTTTCAATTACATTATATTTCAATCACATAAAAATCAATTAAATGGTAAATACTTTTAAAAGTCCTACTCTAATTTACTTTACAAAGCTTTAGAGTATCCTGAAGAGTCAAATATTTAAAAAATCTTTAACGTAATAAGAAAACTCTTTTCTAACTTATCCAATGTATATTAATATTTCCTTAAGTATCATAAAAAAATTCAAAAATAAACTTTCCATAGAATAAAAAAATTCATTGGGGTGATTTACTATTTATAAAATAAAAATATATAATAATTAAAACAAAACTTTTAAATGGATTAATTTTACCTCTAAATGATATAAAATTTTTCCTTCAAATTTTTATTTTGAGAATAATTTCTTAACAAAACCATACAAAATGTATTGTAATAAATGTATAAATACTGGGAACTACCTAATAATTTAAATGTAATTAAATTTTATAAAAGCCTAACTCTATTTCTAATAAACCACTTGATTGATACATTATTTGATTATATATGTTATTATTATTACTATTTACATTTTGGACACTTATTAATCAATAAAAATATTTTTTTGATGGATGAAATAATTATTTCACAACAATAAACAAAATCTGTCATATCATCTACAAACCCATGATGATAAATACCATTAAAACTATAGTGAAATTATAAGTATCACATGATTCTTCAATTCATTATTAAATTAAATATCAAAATAAGTTTATATTTTGAAATAATTAATTTGATTAGTGATATTAGATCACCTTATTGAATCCCATTTTAGGGATTAAATAACTGAAATTATTTTTCTCATATGGTTAAGAAAAATCCATGATGAGAAAATGTATATAAAAAGTTTATTATTTTAATAAGGATGGAAGGGGGGGTGAATTTTATTTTAACAAATTTTTATAATTTGAATCTAATTTTGGTGAAATTTAATCAATAATTGAGATTTAGAAAAATTAAAGAAGTTAATGCACAATAATGAGAATTTATTGAAATTTATTATTTAAAAGATATAGTACAAGAATGAGATATATGAGAAGGTTAAATTAATTAAATGAGTTATAATAGTGTAAGTAAAGTAAATAACACAAGATATTTTGGTAAAAATGTTCAATAATCACCAATGAAAATTTTATACGTCTCCGACTTAAGAAATCATGAGTATTTTAAACCCTTGGGTTTAATGGTGCCCAAGAAACCTATATACAAATGTAAATACCGTGCATTAAGAACCAATCAGGAAAGGAAACCCCTTTCTTTAAGGATTTATAAAGAACTAACCCCTTACTTTATGGGCCAATTAAGAGACACCCCTTACTCTAAAAACTTAGTAAGAACCTAAAGCCTTGATTTAAGGTCCAAGTAAGAAACAAAATGAAAAAATGAGACTTTTTTTCATAAGACCATAGAAGAACACTGTGGTCTCTATTTTACATTTACAATAGAGGAATTATATTGGACTATTATAGAAATATCATTGGATGATGTTGTGTCTAATTTTGGAATACAAAACTACACACCCCTCGAAAAATCTTATTGTTTAAACTCCATGATGAGGTCATTGGGGGTTACTGGGTGTAATAATCCCCATGTCAACTGGTCAAAACTTTTGAATAATGTATAAATGGTGACTTAGTATAACAAATATGATCATTAACAAAAATAAGGAACAATAGTAGTCCACACATACTATTAAAATATGTGATAAAACACTATAAGACTGTGGAATTTAACATTTAATTGTGGAAATAGGTGATTAGAAACACTGATAGGTCAGTATATCTCCCTGAACTTTTAGCCACTATTTACTATAGAATAGTTTAAATATTGTGTGGTTAGTATAAAAATATCATCATCTAATTTATTTGCTCATTTTTTCTAGGTTTCATATTTTTATGAAACTCTAATTTCACCCTATAATTCTACTCCTGAATATAGTTATAATTATACCTCTCTATAAATGAACAGATCATTTACCAAAACAAATTTAATCAATTTATCTCATTATATTCTTCTTGTTTGTTTTGTTTCTTATTTTACTCTCCTTATACAAATCATCATTCATTTTTACTCCACATATTTCCAGAAAACTGGTATCGATGATTTGGTTTATAAGATAGTATTTTGGTTGTCTCGAATTGAACATTGGTTATAAAAAAAAGAATGGTGAAGTTCGATATCATCAATAGAACCATGTAAAATTACTAGGGGATTCTAATTGAGCATTATATTTATTAAAAAATGATGCCCATACCATTTCTGAGTAAAAATTATATAGAGATGGATAATATAGAGTGAGATATACTTAATTAACATAATCTTGGTGTTATATTACTAACATTTGAAAAAATGGGATGTTAAAAATTAGAGAGGATTATAAAAATAATTGGTTGATTAAATATCTAATTGATATACATGGGGAGACTTATGCATCAAAAAAATAGAGTACTTGATGTGATGACTATTCAATCCAAAAATGATTGAAGGGATGAATATTTTTGATTATTTCAACGAGTTCAACATCTTCACAAGTTGGTTTTCATTGATGGGAATTGCAATTGACGATGAGTTATATGCACTTGTTTTACTTTCCTAACTACTTGATAGTTGGGAGGTGACATTAATATCTATAAGTAGTTATACATGGAATAAAATGTTGGTTTTGAAGGATGTGTGGGACATGATCCTCAATGATGATATTCCTAGAATATAATCAGGTCGATTTTATGGTTCTATACTAATTATGGAAAGAAGAGGTTGATACTTGTAGTGATATAATTAAAGAGGGAAGTCAAAATCAATGGGATAGAGTCAAGATAAGGAAAAGTGGAGAGATCATACATACTGAATTTTCAAGAAGAATGGACACATCAAGATGGAGTGTAGAGAAAAATGGAAGGTTCCTGAAAACAATATTAAAAACACAAACCTAAAAGAACAAATGATTTATTGTTTCTAAGAGTGGATAGCCCTACAGATACATAGATTTTAGACTCAGTGGGGTCTTTACATTCCACTTCAAAGTAGGTTTTCTAAAAAAAATTATGTTTCTAGAAATATTAGAAAGGTGGATCTTACAAATTATGAAACATTAAAGATTATAGGGAAGTGAGATACATGGATTAAAACTAATAGTGAGAGTTTTATAGTTCTATATAATGTGAGGTATATCCCTATAATAAGAGGTAATATTAATTCTATGAGGTATCATTATGATATAGGTTTTAGTACCATGTTCACTAAAGCTATACTAAAGATTATTGAGGGTGATATGGTCATAAATCATTAAAAAGGAATGGTATCCTATAAAAGACAATAGAAAATTTCATGGATATAATTGAATTAATAAATTCAATCTAGGATTAAAAACTATGGAATTATAGTCTAAGACACATGAGAGATAAGGGGATTATAGTGATTGAAACAAAATGAATTCTTCTACAGATGATGTTAATCGACGTTTTCTTTTCAAAAGATTTTATCTCTAGAAATAATCAGAAGGTATTTTTTATTGAAAAGGTAGAATACCAAAGGATAAAAATCTTTACCCAATGAAAACTATGGTTTAGGGGATTTTACAAGTACATTAATTTTGAGGGTCAAAATATTATGTGAAATTTATTATTGGTGCATTGAGGAAGGGTTGAGTTTACTTTCTGAAAAGAAAATATGTTTTGTTTAACATGTTTTAGAAATGGAAGATGATGGTGGAGAATGAGTCAGGATCAATATTAAAATGATTATGTTGTAAAAATAGTGGAGAGTATTGCAGTAATGAGTTTTTGAAAATTTATTCTAATAAAGGAATTTGTCTGATAAGACTCTTATTAGTAAACAAAAATAAAATAGTGTATCTAAAATGATGAATAATGCATTGAATAAATTGAAGTGAAGTATGATGCTACATTAATGGTTACCAAATAATTTATTGGGAAGATGAAATAGACATAAAATTATATATTATAATGAGGTGTCCATTTGTTCCAATGGGATAATATATACTTGATTAGATATAGTCTTGACAGGAGGTAAGACTCTCACATTTATTAGTTATTGTCTGTTTCACTTATGTAAATATAAATGTTGATGAAAGTGAAAATATTGATGTTATATCCAAATAATTTTCATTTTTTATTAAATATTAATTATTTTGGTTATTGGTTTTGGGATGATAAGAACAATATGATAAAGAAAATCCAAAACATGATATTTAATCAAAGTATCATGTACAAGAACCAGCATGAAACTAAAGTTGTTAGTGGGATTACATAATTAGAGTTAAAAGAGAACGTAGATCTTAAAGGTATACCTATGTAAGTGACAACGAAAATAGTGGAGAATACTCTTAATGGGGAGTTAAGAAGATCAAAAAGGATGAGGAGGCCTGCATTGAAGAATTTATCATCCTTATATTATTTTGTATTGAATTATGGTGGGGAACTAGAATGTTTTGAAGAATCTGTTCAGTTTGTGGTGTGAAACAAGTAGGAGTTTTCTATGAATGTTGATATTTATTCATTAAATGATAAAAAAACATGGAACCAAACACATTTTCCTAGGTTAATAATGGTTTATAGATAAAATGGGTATACCAATTCATGAACGAAAATAATGGTAAAAGGATACAGAAGGAAAGGATGGTGATGAAAGGATTTCAATAGAAGTAAGGTGTAGTCTTCACAAAAAGTTTCTCACCTACAGTGAAGCTTACCAGTATCTAGGTGGTATTAGTATTATTACACCAGAGGAATTTAATAGTGAGAATATTTATGTAAACACATCTTCCCTTTATGGATATTTAGAGGATGATATTTATATGTAGTATCCATAGGGATATTCTGATTCGGGTAAAGAATACCTTGCGTAAAAACTCCATAAATATTTTCTGTGTTAATGAATCCTAGGTAGTGAAGTACAAAAATTTATGCATTCATGATTGAGAATTAATAAAAACAACATGTAATGGGTCAATTAAACTACATTAAGTCTTTTGGTGATGGATAAAATGTATTAATATTTTACATGGAGGACATACTCATCATAGGATCGTTTTTATAGAGGATAGATGAGATGAAAGGGTGGTTAAATTACTATTTCAGTATGGAAGATATGGGAGTATCTATAAATGTATTTGGGTATAAAAGAAGTTGATGGGTTTATGATAAAGGTTCCATATGCATAATTTATTAGAGACAAATGTATTCCATGGTATGTACATGACATAATATTTCTAATGTCATGGGAGTTGTTATAAAGAAGATTTAAAACCATGTAAGAAACAATGGGAAGTTATGTAGTTGATACTGAGTTACTTGAATGGAATAAAGGTTCTATCATTATTCATTGGGAATTGAAAATCATTATAGGGGTATTTAAATATCAACCTTAGATATTATTTCTATAGTAGGATGAGTATAACATGTTATGTATTAACCTATAGAGGAACTGTATTGATCTAGATATATCAACTACAAAATGTGGTATAAATTCATTCCAAAAAATAAAAATTCATTTTTTTAAAAAATATGTGATAGTTATGATTGGTGAATAATATCATAGGTTACTTATATAAATAGTAGTCTATGTTTTATACATATTACAAGGAACCTAGAGTTTGAGGAAAAGATAAATTATATTCAGTTAAAGTTCCATGTTAGTAGAGTCTTGATACATGATGGGTTTCTAAAATTGGAAAATATTTTTTTAAATAACAGTATTATAGAAAATTTAACAAAACCGATTGTGATATTTTTTTTGAGGAACGTTTTTTCCAATGTTTGTCTTTATTGATTAATAGAGGATGATAGGATGAAAATGGAAGAACATAATGGGAACATATAAAGGGAAAGTGTTAGGTATTTTATGACATAATATTTTGATATTGAATATTTGATGGAAAAGAATCAATTTATGGATGAAGAATAAGAGGATATCATATTAAGTATTTTTCCAAGTTAGTATCGTCAAAGCATGCCAAAACATAGGATCAGGGTCTAAGTGGAAGATTTTTAGACTATTATATCTCAATCCCTGGATGATGGTAGACAAAATATTGGCATCCCATAATGCACGGAAGATCACAACTCCCTTGATTTGACCTCCAGTGTGAGGTTTCTAGGGGTTATAAGGGAGAATGACCCTACATAGCTGGTTTAATATTTTTTGGGTATTGTAGCAATGCCAAATCACTATATAATATCATAATATGAAATCAATATGTAACTATAATATTGAATAAATACTATATAATCATGAAATAAGTCACGATAGATAGTGGACTTCAACATGGAATTTTAGGAGCATGTGGTCGGTGACACCAACTGGTCATTGTAGGACTACAGGCTTCAAAGCACTAGTTAATATAGCATAGTGAACATGCATAAAAGTTCTTGGCATAGTTTCATCATGTAAATTTTAATATTATTTTATTTAGGTTTCCTATGTTTGTGAAACACCTATTTGACCCTATAGTTATGCTCCAAAACATAGTGATAATTTTACCTCTCTGTGGATGTTGGGATAATTTCCCAAAGCACATAAATAAATTCATCTCATGATCTTATTCTTGTTATTTTGATTTTCTATTTTACTCAACTAATATGAATCATCATTCATTTTTTTATCCATAAATTTCCATTACAAATTACCAGTGATAAAGGGAGTGAAAAATGTAGATTATAGATTGAATAGAAAAAGAATGAATAAGAGAGTCCTAGAGATGAAAAATCATAAAATAATCCTGGAAAGAGTGAACCATAGCCATAAAAGCACCCAATGAGGTTTATTTATATTATTTGGGGTCTTTTAGAAGGTTCTTGAATTTATAGGGGTTGATAGAGCCATTTGGGGTTGAAATAAGGCATGTGGGACCCATTACAATGTCTAGATTTTTATACAATCTCAAAACCATCAGCTAGTTGATAGATTGCATCGTGCAGTCAATTATACCCTACTAGGTATCCACTAGTACCTAGAGGTGTGTGTGTGTGGGGGGGGGGTATCCAGTTTTGATCTTCATGATCCTCTCGAGCCCTCCAATTTGTTTTATACCTATGTTAAAAAGTGTCTCAAATGTAACTACTGAAATCCATGAAATAAAATAAATAAAAACAACAATTTGGGTTTATAATCACTAAAAACAATCTTAGAGAGTTATACTTACATAATTACCCCCCTTTATAATCATCACAAACACACGAGTGATCAATAAAAAATGATTAACATGATGTACTTCTCATGATTATAAACATAATGAAATAAAAAATTTCCTAATGATATTTAACTGAAAATTTTAAAAACTAAAAAAATAAAATGGAATTAAAGAAAACAAATTTATCAAAAAGTCAAAATCCTACCCCATTTTGTGATAATCAAAAACAAAAAATATTTTTTTTTCACAATTCAAGAATTATCCAATTTGGAAACCCATTTAATTGAACAATAATTAAAGTAATTTAAAATTATTTTATTTTTTTTAAAATTTTCCCCTAAAAATTAATTTTTGGCTTTAGTAAAAACAATTTAAAATATAATTTTATGAACAAAAAACCATTTCCCCCATTCATGATATAAAATTATAACTTTTCAAATGATTTTAAGGAAATCATATCTTTAATTTTATCATAATCTCACCTAATACATGTTTAAAGAAATCATACCTTCAATAACAACACCGTCTCCCCCATTGTAATCATCACATAACTCATAAACAATGATTAATGTTATAAAAGTAAAGAATTTATGAGGATATGATATCCATTTATAAAATATAAAAAATCTAAATTTGATTAATCATAATTTATTCATTAAGGTTGTTCAAAATTGAAAATTAATATGATATGTTGATAATGTTTCACTTTTAAAAATACACTTATAAAACAAAAAATTTCACACCCATGTGTTTTTAAATTCAATTTTTAATGGAACATTGTAGACATAAATATCAAAGGATACCCCTCATGTAATATATACTATCAAAGATATGAGGGGATAACAAATGGTTTAAACTCCAGAGTTAAATAAATGTAAAACAAAAAAACTTAATAGAGTGAGAAAAATGTTAATAACTTCATTTGTTAAAGAAAATAGAAAAATGAATCAATTATCTCCAAAGATAATGATAGACCAATTATTTCAATATTGAAAAGAAAATTTTTATTTTAATTAAATAATTTTAACACAATGATAATAAAATGATCAAATTAATACTAATGTATTCATGATTTAAATAGGATAAAATGTGTCAACAAAGCTTATACTGGAAAAATAATCATATGTAAATAAAGTTTAATTTTTAAAATTTTTAAGTGGAGGTAAAAATCATAATGATTTTTTTCTATTACATTAAAAAACATGAAAACCAAAATATAGTGATTAAATATATATCACTAAGGTTCAAGAGAAAAATCATTGAATACTAAAACTATTATTAAAAAATAATTTAATAAATTCATAAAACAATTCACGTTAAAAAAATGAGTATATAATTTTTAAATTTATTAAGATTAAAAATTTTATAAACATATATGATCATGAAAAATGTTCACTTCTTAAAAAACATAAAAACAAAAATATTTTAAACTTGTAGAAAAATTCAATATGATTTTCAAAAACTAAATAAGGATTAATAAAATGATATAATATGTTTAAAACATTAAATCCAATAACTCATTAATATAGTATTTT
The DNA here is from genome assembly GCA_963277665.1 of Viscum album. Classification (NCBI taxonomy): domain Eukaryota; kingdom Viridiplantae; phylum Streptophyta; class Magnoliopsida; order Santalales; family Viscaceae; genus Viscum; species Viscum album. Next base: position 380,740,717 of record OY728145.1, read on the forward strand.
CTTAGAATAAATATCTCAATAAAATAATTTTGAAAGATATTACATTAAATCATGATTTCATGAAAGGAATAATATTCATGCTTATTATGAAAACTCAAATTATATCATAAAACATAAATGTATAAATGTTTGGAAAAGGTTGGGGAGGAAAAGATAGATTATTTTGAAATTATTCTCATATAAATCATGAAAAATGAAATATTAATAAATGATATTAATTTTACATTAAAACCATTTAATGTTCTAAAGAAATTGATTTTTTTGAGAATAATGAAGAAATAAAGGAGGATTAACCAAATGAATTCAAAAAAGAATATTTAAAAATGAATTTTATAAATATATTTCATACAATTTAATTTACAGAGAATGAAATAAAGCACTTAGAAAAAAATAAACACCCCTCCTTTAGAGATGATAAAAAAGTATCACAGGCCCTGTAATATGTTTAGAGGGACAATGTAGAATGTAAATTCAAAACACTTAATATTTTTCCCCTTAAATAGATTCAATATTAATAATACCTTTATAATAATGTCATACGATATTGCATATAGAGAAACAAATAAGGTCCATGCATCGCATTAATTTCTGGATAAAAACAATATTACATGGAAAAAATTATTTTCTCAAATATCATAATTATTTTAATGTATAAAATAAAATTTCATATAATATAACTATTTTTTAACCACGCTATGAAAATTTAGTAAAAATATGAAAAATCAATAGAAATAAATATTTAATAAATAGAGTGGGGTACAAGTGATCACAAGTTAATCAAGCAGTATCATCAAAGTTATAATGATAAAAGATATTAAAGGACGTGATTGATGTTCAAGTGAAAAATAACAAGATTGAGTGAAAGGAATATAGAGTTCAAGTATTCAATACAAATTATAATAAAAATTATTCAAAAAGAGATGATCTTGTTAATAAAAGTTGTATGAAAAAAGAATAAAGAGTTTTAGTGGCCAAGATGATTTCAGTATTTCATAAAAAAATTATAAGATATAATAAAAATTGTTTTATGATGAAATTATAATGTGAGTTATAACATCTAAATTTTATAAATGAAAGCATTCCATTGGAGAAAATAGTGATTATTTTCATTTCATTCTTCCCTTTTTTAGAAATAAAATCATATTATTATTTTAAAATAATTAAAAATGAATCATATATTATAACAAGTGAAGGGAAGATAAAAGGATTACATACCCAAATGAGTTTTTTAAGAGATTTTTTTAAATTATTTTAAATTTATAATATTTAAAAATTAGAGAATAACTAGAGTGTTGGATAGATAAAAGATGTATAAAACAAAATAAATGTTTCTCTAATTCACGGGGGTTAATGAGACTAAAATAGGATAATTTATAACTAGTTAGTTGTAACAGATAGATGATGAGAAAAAAACTGGGGTTTTATAAATAACCATCAAATACTATGTGAGGAAGCATCAGTTAGCTGGTGGAACCTTATAAATATCGAAAAATATTTTCAAAATTGAAATGATAAAATAATTTATTTTTAAAATTAAATTATCTAAAAAGAAAAAATTCCAATAAATTGATATTTTATTATTAATAAGATCATACAATATTTCAATTTCTCAAATTTTAAATTATTTTGAAATTTTAATAACCATTATAATAGAAAATTTATAATCTATTAAATTATCAATTTTAAAGAATTAAAAAAATGAAAGAAAATTTATAATCTATTAAATTATCAATTTTAAAGAATTAAAAAAATGAATATTAAACGTGTAGATAAATTTTTAATAACAAAATAAAAAATTGGAAATATCCCAAGGTATTTCAATATTTAACTAAGAGAATTAAAATAACATTTTAAAATAATTTTTGATACCTAAAATTTATGTGATATTGAATGAGATATTAAATTCAAGATCAATTTGGAATCCAAATAAGAATTATATAAAAAATGAATTGATATACCTCATTATTCCAAAGTTATTATCTCATGATAGTAAAAAATTTCCCCCATAATGATATTAAACTGTTATTCTACAAGGGGACATTCTTTATGATACATTGTACCACACAAGTTTCTTGAGAACCCACTAACCATGTTTTGTGTAGTTCATTGGGAATGCTCTAGAGACATTTACCTCAAACTTTTCAAAAGTATTTTGGTACCCAAATGGGTTCTAGTGCACTAATAAAAGTCAAAATAGATTTGGGAACCCATATTTGTTTTTGGAATTAGAGTTTCCATAAGAAATATGATATTTTATAGGAAATATATTTAAGGATAGGTGAACCAATTTTGTTCTACCATACAATAAATTTTTATAATCTCATTCACAGATCATGCCAAAGTCATTATAAAACAATCAAAAAATATATCATCATACCTACCTCATAAAATAATTGTAATCTTTTTTACATTTAGAGTCGATTTCATTATTAGAACAACCAATCCCATAAGTAACTTTCCCATGTAGTTGGTAACCAAAAATAATTTTTTTTCTCACCTTGAGTGAGTTATGAAAGATTATATTTTATCACTTTAATTTTATTTTATAATTTTCCAATTATAGGTTTATCATTTCTAAAATCCCTTTTACATTAAATTTAATCCTAATCCTTCTTCCAAAATTCAATTTCTTCCAACAAAAATTCAAAATTTTATGTCGATCATCATTATTTTTCAGAAGAACACTTTTCGTCTTCTCATTTCCATATTTCAATTTATTATTTTCATTAAAACTATGTTCATTATTTTTGGGGAACTCTACATTTATGTGGATCACTTGTGTTTCTTCATGAACCTTGAAAATATAAAAATCATTTTTACAATTAGTTACATGATTATATTTATTTTTATCTTGTGAAAAATTAAGAGCTTTCCAAGGTTTTCCATCTAGCTCAAAAGAACCAATATCCATTTATCCAATGATTTCCTAAAAATTGGTATAGGAATTCATTAAAATATTTTTAATAGGATAACTTATGAGATTATGAAATGTTTACATGTGTATTTTCTAATTACCATAAATAGTTTCATCAATGAAAGTGGCGTTACCCATTAAATAATCCTTACGAGTACGTTGGATATTATAGATTGTGGCTATCTTTAAATGATTGTTAATTTAACTAGTTAATGTTTTGAAGATAATTTTTTATAACACCAATTATATCTCTAAGTAAGAAAGTAAATAGGTTGATAGTGAATTTCAATTTTATAATTTTTTAAAATTTAAAATAAATCTTGATAAAATGAAAACAATAAGAGAGATGAACAAAAATTAAAAGTACAGAGGAACATTAACTATAATTAATTGGATGTGATTAGTTTAAAGATATTTCATATAAATAATAATTATTACTGAAATAAATTAATTAAATTAATTACAACATCTTAAATAAATTAATAACACATGATTATTTGATAACGTAGTTCACTAATCACCCATGAAAGGTGCCTAAATATCTACCCTATATCCTTTTTAGAATTTTACTCCTTTAGGTTCAATGATACCCTAGAAAACCATTTATATATTTAAATATCTTTTCTTAAGGAAAAATAAATAAAAACCATACTTTTAAGGTCCAATAATGATCCAATCCCTTGCTTTAAAGTCCAATCAAGAACCACCCCTTACATTATTGACCAAGAAAAAACACAAAACCTTACATTAAGAACTAATAGATAACTAAAAATAAAAATAAAAAAAGAATTTATTCTTCATAATACCATTGAATTAGACACTCCACTCTATTTTATATTTATAAGATAAAAATTAAAATTGATTGAGTGGGTGAAATTTGTAAAGGATGGCCTAAATACAATAAGAAATAATTTGAGAGATTTAGTGATGAAAAAATGGTTGAAGAACCTTAGAAATAGTGATCCACAGAATTAAAAGCTTCCTATGGTGTATATATAAAGTCTCCATGAGATTTAATTATGTTATTGAGGACTTGAGGATTATATAGAACCACTAGAGGACTAATTAAGGCATATGTGGAAATCCAATGATGAGTATTTGTATATTCATGGAACCACTGGGTAGCCGATGGTACCTACCAATTAAGGGATCCAAATTTGACTTTTTGGGTCCTATATATTTATATTATTTTTTTATAACCAACATGGTAATTTTTCTATAATTGAACTATTTAAATCCATGAAATAAAATCGTCATATACATAAAAGTGTTCTTGTGACCATTCAAAACAACCTAAGAGAGAGTGTTGTAAAATATAATTAAATTCCATAAATTTTAATGGAATACAAATTATAAAATAATAATCAATATAAATCCATATTCTATTTAATTAGATGATTTATCTACATCAAAATTGACTATAGTATTTTCACTCAGTAATTTTTTATTTAAATCATTAATCATGTCATAATCATAGCCCATGATATCTATTATATTATTTCATAAAAAATGTAATATAAATCTTTTGAATAAAAAAATTATATTAACAATGGAAACTAGTAAATAATACATTTTTAACATATTTATAAGGGAAATTACATACTTTAATAGGAAATTACTACTACAACAATGAAGGGTAATTCACATTAGGAATAATAAAAATATAGAAAAAATTGAACTAAAAAAATGAACACTACGAAAAAATAAATAATTATAATCATGACATATATATTAATAATATTCACATGTAATAATAAATATTTTTCATAGAAATAATTTTTCTTAGTAAAACTATCCAATTCAAGACCATAAATAGTTTTAAATATTCTATCCTCAATGTTAATAACCCTAAATGGATTCTTATTGTTAATAAATAAGTTATGAGACTAATTATAGAAATTCATATGATATATAATTTCTATTATCCTTGTGATAAAATAATTTAATATTGGTAGAAGTAGTGAGAAGTGATGAAAAGTGATTTATCAACAATGGACCAAATGTATTAAAATTATATATTAATGTTCCAACCACTTGTTATAAAGTAAACATACCATAAAGATTGTTTTTTAAGAAAAAACATGAATTTAAGTGTTATGTTTACATTTTTCCAGGATCCTAGATATACATGAATTGTTATGACTATGTTCACTTCCATTGATAATAGTCCTAGACATAAGTTTGACTTTGAAAAAAATTCAACAATTTCATGATCAACCTAATATAATTTATCAAAACAATTATGATATTCCACTAATTACAAAATATTAGATATTGGAGTATTATATTATTACTATAGTTGTGACCAATACCATGACATATTTTTTTTACCCTTTTTAGATTTTTATAATCTAACATTGACAACCTACAAAAATTTTATAACTTATCACACAAAAAAAATATAAACAACCCATGGCTTCTTAATTATAAAATAGTTTGTAAAATATGAGTTGAATACTATGTTTGAGGGTGGTGTACAATTATCTATTATTCCCCTAGATAAGTGTTTAAATAAAAAGTTTGGAAAATAATTAAGGATATATAATTTATCTAAATACCATTACAATCTCAACAAAACACATTTACAATTTAGTATCAAGTATATCCATCCACTATGAACATAAATAAATCATCATTATCCTTGAAAAATACATATATTTCTGCATCTTGAAAATTAATATTAGGCCTTCAAAGTTCTTTTACAACATAGGTCTATTCAATGTATACAACATACCACAAAATTCATTGACATTATATCCCATAATCATTTTGTATATTCATGTCTTGAACTTGACTAGAAAAACATATTCCTCCAACTATAGGAATATACTACCATAGGGTATGATAACGTTTTAATCAATGGGATGTTTGAAATAATATCCTTTTACTTCCTAAGGATAACCAAAAAATAGATACTTATAAAATTTAAATCTGAATCTATAAAAAATAATACATTTTAGAAATGGTTCAAAACCCTAAATTTCTATAAAGTATAAATTGGGATACATTCTAAGATATATATTATATAGAATATTTATGGAACCATAGATGGATTGATGTTAGGTGTGAATATAATAGTTTTTGAATAATAATACTAGACTGAAATTTGAGGTTTATACTAACTCATCATTGATCCAACCATGCCCAAAAGGTTCAATTTTAATGTTTTAGATCACCATTTTATTTTAGAGTTCTAGTAAAAATATATTAATATTTTTTTCACTCATTTAGTTTGATGATATAATCATAGATTAATTGTTCCCTAACTCAATTTGAAAAATGTAACATAATATTGTTACCATATTTTATTAATAAAATAAACCTTTTATGATTTCAATATCTATTTCCCAAAAAATAAATAACCAAAAATTCTTATATCATTAGTAAATTTTTGAGATAATTAATAACCAACACATTCTTATATAGTCATTAACCATATATATTAGAATATATTTTATTCAATAACCAATTATTTATTTTGTTTACTTTTCCATTAAAACGAGCTTTGCTATTTTTTATTAATTAATAATATTCAAATGTTTTGAATGATTTATTATCCAATATTTAAAGAACCATTATTATAAGTCATTGTATGCATTTAATATTTATATGATAAAGGGGAAAATGACAAATATTTGTTCTACTTAAGTACTTAACCATTCCTTTATTATTTTATTTGTTATAGATTGTATGATTATGTTCCAAAACTCATATGTAGAAATACCCAAGATATTTAATTAACACATATAGAACATCTATATTCATTAAATTCGAATAATAACCATTCTTTACGAAATAATAAATATATAAAAAATAATTTTTTATGTAAATAAAAACCTAATTATTATAAAATTATAGAATCAATCTAATTTGTAAATGCATGTCATATGTCAACACCTTTATTTCAATGGATTGTTCTCTATCATTGATATATAGATCCAATTTTACCAAAACTAACTTTATCATATTTTTTTGTTCTTGAATATATGAAAATATGTTTCATAAAAGAAAATATATTTAAAACACTTGATCAGAATTATATATATTGACTTATGAAACATAAAATTTTTTATATCCTTGATTCATGATTGATTCTCAATCATATTCAATCATAATTAACGTTACCGTGTTTTTATAAGGATCAAATGGATTATAATACTTAGTGGATAACTTATAACATGTTATGATATATGTATCATATTGATGATTCTCATAAGTATCTCTATTGAGGGCCATAAATTCCCCAACACTCCTAAGGACCAAGAGTCTAAGAGGTGATGAAATTTGAATAGGAAAATCAGTAACAGAAAGATAACCAAATATTACCATACTTCTCCAAAAAACATTATTCCATCCCTATATAAAAATCTTCCTTTATTAGAAATCCACAAAACATAAAGGAATTAATTTTCTAAAACGTAAATTTAGCATTCACATTAAAAACTGGAGCTCATTATTTGCATAATTCAAGAGCAGCACTATGTGGCTGTAAATTTCTTCCTCATCATAATAACTAATATAGATAATTTCATTATTAGTGGTGGTAAATAGAACCTCTATGATATTGTAATTCTCTTCATAACACTGAAGTTGTTTTCAGTATTCATATGATGATTTCATTCAGCCACAAACCTACTTCATGGACTATAACGTGGCAAAAAAGTTAAGGGAAATGGTTTACCCGACATATCCTATAAATACCCCACCAATTTAATAAATAAATAGTGGAAGAGAGAACATGATAAATCAAGTGGAAAGGATATTTCAATAGAGGATTTTCACTTTCAGGTGAATTAACATTGAGTTTATTTTGGTAAACATTAAGGGAAAACTTGAAAATTATCCCACATAACATTTGTTTCATGAATCCCCTCTTTAAAAAGGGTGTTTTGGAGGGTTCTTTGTGAAAGAAAATTTAAGAATCATCCTCAAGTGAAATCCTCCATGGGATAAACCAAATAATATAATATAATGTCCTATAAAAAATAGGTGGCTTCATAGGTATTTATTACCCTATATTATATGAACATGACTAATGATGCATTTGGACCTCCTATCATCATTTCATAAAGTAATAAAAAAACATCACTATGTATTATATCCTTTTATAGGATTACTAATCTTGGTTATACTAATTTAAATGACCTTTATAGAATAAGATTCCAAAAACTAAGATCCTTTAACGTGTTAAATTATTATATATTTATCATATATGGGAAACTTATCGGTAAGACCTATCATGTGTATTCATTATGTCCCTATAGCATAAAATTAAACCGAATAGGAACCACCTTTAAATTAAGTCGTCAAACTAAAATATTACCTGATGTGATGAACACAATTTTCCTCATAAAATGATAATAAGATTTCTCTTGTCATGATAATGAGATGACCCATCTACTATAGGAATCCTCAGTGCATAAACCCAACCAATTATTCTTTTCTAGGAATTTTTTATGATCTTCTAATTCCTATTATTCTTCATATCGAGCAATAATCACATGGGCTTATTGATCTGAGTTGATAATACCATTAACATAATACCAATGCTTAAAAAATTAAAATCCATATATATATTTGCCCTGGTTGATCTTCTATGTCCCACCTTTCAAAAAATAAATTTTCTGGTAGCATGATGCTGAACTATATGGCCAATGTTCTAGTATTATGACATAAAACTACATGAGAATATCCTATCCGTATAATGTCAAATTTCATGGTTTGGTCCTACTACAAGTCCATAAACATCATAGCTCAAAATACATTTCATTGGATTCATATAAAATATGATAAATTTGATTCATCCTAGTGGTTCAAATCTATAATTATCCACCATCTAAAATCATCATCAGGGGGATATATTCCTTGTGAATCCATTTACATATTTCCTCAATGGGTCATATTCTTATAAGTCTAGTTTTCCTTACTCATTGAGACATATTCCTTTTGGAATTCCATCCCCCACCACTAGGTTCATATTCAATTGGGATAAGTCCTATGTCAGGAAATATTTCTAATGAATAAAATACCCTATATTTACAGTCATATTCCCTCAAGTTCTTATCACTATACACTCATTAGTATATATTCCCTAAGAGGAACATCCTTACTGTAAAAAATTATTTGTGTGAAAAACATAATCTTTACCGGTAATATTCCCCTTGATGTAAATTTAAAAGGGCCCCTCATTCATATATAACACACCAATCATAGATAAGAATATTTTAAAAAGATGTATTTACCAAATGATATTAATTTAAATATATTAGTCTTTTTCAAATGACCATAAATGTTATGATGTCTCCCATTAAGTGTAACCAAACTTTGAATTTCATTATGCACAACACACAAACATAGTCACCCAATAAATAGGATAAAATAAGAAGTCACACCGAGGAAGCCTAAATTTTATGAGTCAGAAAATATTCCTTCCCTACTAAATGTTTGTGTTTTTGAGGCATATAAAACACTTTCAATAGTGGTCTAGGATCTTGGTAACTCATCCTTAAACATAAGAAGAAAATTATGTTATGATGTTCCTCCTTGTAATATTTCTACCAACATATCTATAAGTCCACTATAGGGAACTATTTATAAAGATCATTCTTCAGGAACTATTAAAATTTATCTTGGGAACCTATCTCATGGAGGGATAAGTGAAAATCCTCCTCATAGTCAAAATATCAACCGATAATAATTCCCTTCCAGTTCCACTATACACCTAGAAGGTCCTCCTCAGAGAATATGCTATAGGAATTATCCATATAGATAAGAATTGAGCTATGATAGTAGTCCTACCCATAATGGAATTCACTATAATGGTTCAGAAAATGGTGATTTATCATATTTAAATGATTTTATTACCCTTGATAAAGATAATTTGAGAAATACCACACTTCATGAGGCACTCAAGATACCATGGATGGTTACACCAGGAACTTTATATTTGATGGTATATATCTTTCTTCATTTAGAATATGAACCGAATAAGCTACCATTATCCATAACTCACTCAAATCAATCATCTTTTTATATAATAATGAAAATAACAATCAATCCCACTCTCCTTAGAAATGAATTTCGGAAATTAATTCCGTGGTCAGATCAAGTATAGGAATATCTCATTGAATTTAATGTGGATTCCATGCTGATAGGAAAATAACTAGCTAAATACAACAGACCAGTCATGTTCTATCCTTAGGCCACTAATATTTAAGACATTCCAAAGGCAATGAAAAAGGAACATATAAACCATACATGCCTAAATATTTGGATGAATCATCATTATATGAAGGGAAAATATCAACCATGTAACGTCCCGGTTTCGGAAGCCACCCAGAGGCACCCTGTACCCGGTTGGTCACATGGCTTCAAGTACATTTACCCAAACTCTAGAGGCTACCGACTAGTAGTGAGGTCCTTGACTATGATAGTGGGAAAACTATGTCATCAATGGTAGAATACTCAACAGAAGTAACAACACATACAACAGAGGAAGTAGTAAATATCCAACAATAATAACAGTGGAAGAATAATAAATAAACAACTGGATAAGATGTATATGTAAATGATGCATGACACATATATGTCTAGAAAAATATCCAAACAAGTCACAATGCTGGATACATTACTTAAAAAAATTAAAAAAAACAACAGATGATAAACTCCTTATCATTTCAAGCCTCGACTTGGTCCCACGCTCTCCAGCTCCAGTGCAATCAAGAACCTTTAGAAGAAGGGCGTTTTTCCTTATCTATACCTGCATAAATATAATCTGTTTCGTCCCAAAAGCATGACCCAAACAGGGTGTGAGATAAAAATCCCAATAGGCAACCACCTGAAGATCTGTGCCTAATAGTCAGTGAATATATGGTAGGTAAAAGTACAGAAACAGTATATAGGAAGGTACTCAGCAGAAATCAATCCACAGTTCCTATCATATTATTTACAAATAGATAAGAATACACACAATCAAGTAAAAAAAAATAGGTAACCCTCTAGGTAGTTCTCACAACCTAACCCCTATGGTTCAACCTTCAAGTACTAGAAACCCTCTGGGAGGCGCACACAGTCTCACCCCTCTGGTTTACCTAATGAATAGACTCTCTGAGAAAGCACTCACCGTCGATTCCCCATATAGTCACGTATCCTACTAAAAGAGCTCTCGTAAAGCACTCAAAGTCTCGTTCCCTCTGTGGCCCATGTCGAAGAACAACAGACACTCTAAGGAAGCACTCAACGTCAATTCCCCATGTGGTCTAACATCGTAAAATTATAGACACTCTGTAGAAGCCCTTACGTCCATTCTTCCAATGGTCTATTACACCAGGTTCTCACAACCCTTTTTAAAATCAGAATGTATCGCATTGCGTAATGGCCAAAGTATCATCCATAACTACTTGGCTAGCATCTACAACATCTCAGCATGGAAGAATAGTCATACCATCCTAAAAACTAGGAATGGAACTGGCAATATCCTAACAGGAAAAAATGGACCAAACGGTCATAAACTGGCAAACATGCATGGGCAAAGCATCCAAATCACAGTAAATTACCCTATTCCAAAACAATAAACTCTACTCAAGCATATAAGCAAAGAAAGAAAACAAGAAGGGAAAAAAAGGAAACACGCAATACCCCGTTCAAGGATATTGGTGTAATTTGCACAAATACTCAAGGACTTCCTACAGAAAGGCACAAACCACCTACCTAAACGTTAGGATATTGATATACTTGAACCTCAAAGTTTGAATCTCCTTGTAACATCATAGATCTATGAAAATTTCCAAAATTATCAACCCATGATAACTTGATAAAGAGGAGGAATTGGGAAACGATGCACTAGGAGAAGGAAGAGATTACCGATGTGGTTCCAACACAATCGATGATGGTCGATTCGGATAACAGACATAGGCTCGAGGGTTCATCGAAAATCTATGGCCGTACAAAATTCTCTCGGTCCATGAAAATAGAGAAGAAGACAGTTCCGGGGTTAAGACGTGACCCCGGTGCATTTAGTGAAAAAAATAAAGTACACGACATATAATTTTGGAGTACATGGTGTGTACTAGGATTTTCTGTACTCCGCTTTAGGTGGACTCCATGTTTCCCCTACATGGCCATGTGTGTGTCCATGACACAACCAACACACGACCTCGAGTTTTAATGAAGTACACGATGTGTACATAGAAATTAGACGGCGTGTACTTCAAAAATTTCCAGAAACTCCTTTTTTTTATCAAAAACATCAGAAAAAGGAAAAACATATCAAAAAAGAAGGTCTAGGTTCATAAAACATACCCCCTTAAGGAAATTCATCCAAAAATTTCCATAGTGAGGCGTAGAAGAAGAAACCCCGAACAACTCTGGACACTGTGATCATACGTAGACCTCCCTCTCACAAGTCACGTCCTGTACTCGCCCATGTTGCCATAGCACCCGTACCAGAAGAATAGACCATCCACAGAGAACCTTCGTACTGCGATCGACAATATAGATAGGATTCTCCCAAACGGATACATCTGCTTCTAGAACAACCTCATTAGTTTGAAGGACATGATATGGGTTTGAAAAGTAACGTCGGAGCTGAGAAACGTGGAAGACGTCATGAATATCCCGGTACCACTGAGGTAACTGGAGCCAATAGGCAACCGTCCCATCTCTATCCAACACCTCAAAAGGCCCGACGTACCATGGTAAATTCTTACCCTGTCTCCAAATCCTCTTATGCCCCACCCTCAGTGCGACACGCAGGAAAACATGATCCCCGACCTCAAACTCTATAGGTCATCTCCACTGATCAACATAAGACTTCTGTCAAGATTGCACTGTAGCCATCCTCTTCCGAATCAACTCTAACTGCTCCTAGGTCTCCTGAACAAGACGAGGTCCCAGCAAAGCTGCCTCTCCCTCCTCTAGCCAACATAAAGGTGATCAGTATGGCCTACCGTACAGAGCCTCATAAGGTGACATCTGAATAGTCTCATGAAAACTGTTATTGTAGGAGAACTCCACAAGAGGTATATGCTTGTCCCAAGAACCTCTAAATTCTAGAATGAAATCTTGAAGCATATCCTCAAGCACCTGAATCGTATGCTCGGACCGACCATCGGTCTAGGGATGGTATGTTGTACTCAAAAGTACTTGTGTACCCAAATCCTTCTGAAGCCCCTACTAGAACCGAGAATTAAAACTCGTATCCATGACAGAAATGACGGAGTGCAGAACTCCATTAAGACGTACAATCTCTCGAATGTACAACTGTCCCAGCTCATCAACACTGAAGATCTCTTTGATTGGATTGAAGTGAGAAACCTTCATGAGTCTGTCAATAACAACACATACTACGTCATTCCCTCAAGGAGATATCAGCATACTGGTCATGAAGTCCATCACGAAATCATTCCACTTCCACTCGGGAATGGGTAACTACTGTAAAAGACCTGCTGGTCGCTGATGTTCCTCCTTCACCTGCTGATAAGTGGAAAACCTCATGAAAAAACCAGAAACATCTCTCTTTATACCTGGCCACCAATACTAGCGGTGTAGATCACGATACATCTTGGTGATGCCAGGATGAACTGCCCAAACTGAGGAATGAAAGTCCTACATCAGCTCCTCGCATATGTCTGCTGGCACCCATACGCATCCCTCTCATCCTTTCCTACTGTCCATCCAGGAGTAGGATCCTCTCCTGACACACTTTCTCATAGGATTAGGCCTTCAGAATCTGATAGTTGCCTCATTCGTATCTGATCAAGAAGTGTAGAGTTAATAGCTACAGAAGATAAGAGAGTCTGATCTTGTTTGTCGTGCACCTCCAAATGAATCTTAGAGAACAGATCCATAAGCATCCACTCACTACTGGCCTCCTGAAATTCCAGTATCTGTGTCCTCATGCTCAACGCATTAGCCACTGTGTTTCCCTTTCCCGGCGTATAGGCAAGCTCAATGTCAAAGGACTGAAGATACTCAACCCACCTATGTTGTCTCAGATTCAGATCACACTGGGTGAAGATGTACTTAAGACTCTTGTGGTTGGTGAAAACCACAATGTACTCTCCTAGAAGATAATGTATCCAACAACATAAGCCATGAAAAAATGTCTCCAGCTCGAGATCATGCATCAGGTAGTTCCTCTCATGTGGCCTCAACTGCCAAGACCGATACACAATGAATCCATCTCCTTGCATAAGTACACTTCCCAGCCTGATACTAGAAGCATCATAGTAAACAGTGCAGCTCTTTCCCAGCTCTGGAAAGACTAGTATCGGTGCTAAAGTCAACCTCCCTTTCATCTCCTGAAAGGCTGACTCATAAGAATCTAACCATAAGAACTTCACCCTTTTCTTGGTAAGACATATCAACGGTTCTCTTAGGCGTGAAAAGTACCATATGAAGCGTCTGTAGTCTCCAACCAGCCCTAAAAAACTCTGCACCTCAAATATGTTCTTCAGCTGCTCCCAGGAAACTACTGCTATCACTTTCTCTTGGTCTACTGTTACTCTTGTGTCTGAGATAACGTGAGCAAAAAGTGAATCTGATCCATCCAATAGTTTCATTTTGAGAGGATAACATATAACTGATGCTCTCTCAGTGTACTCAAAATGATCTCAAGATGTATGGAATGGTCGTGTTGAGTGTGGGATTAAACCAATATATCGTCCATGAAGAACACCATGAAAGAGTCTAAGTATGGATCGAACACTCGGTTCATCAGTTCCATGAAAACTGCAGGCGTGTTCGTGAAGCCGAACGACATAACCATACACTCTTATAGACCATAACTGCTCCTGAAGGCTGTAAAAGGAATATCTGATAGTCTAACGAGCAACTGATGATAACCCGATTTCAAATAAATCTTAAAGAACACTCAGCCTCCTCGAAGATAATCAAAGAGATCATCGATCCTCGGCAATGGATATCGGTTCTTAACCATAAACTAGATCAACTTCTGACAATCCACACAAATCCTAAGGGTGTCATCTGCCTTCTTCACAAATATGACATGCGAACCCCAAGGAGAAGTACTGGGTCAGATGAAACCATTTTCCTGAAACTCCTCCAACTGCTTCTTGAGCTCTTGAAACTCAGGCGTAGCCATCCTATACAGAGGAATGGACAAAGGTGTCACTCCTGTATTGAGGTCAATTGAGAATTCTACCTCACCCTCTGGAGAAAAATCAAAAAATTCCTCTGGAATAACATCTCTGAAATGATCCACCACTAGAGGAAAGTCTAACTGTGAAGTCCCCTAGTCATCCAGATATAGGCTAGAAATCTGGGTTGTAACTCCTCCATGTCCATGATGCCTGGGTCCTGCTTGCCTCGCCTGGACATCCCACTCTCCCTGATGAAGAAAAGATCCAGCCTCTAGTGATATGAAACTCACCGTGTGACGATAATAGTCGAAAAATACCTGGAAGGGAACTATCCAGTCCATTCCAAGAATTAAATCATAGCCTATCATCTCTAGGACATAGAAGTCCTATAAGAAGTGACACCCCACAACCTGAAGAGGGAACTCTTTGCACTGATGTACACTAACCGTTCTAGTCCTCAATGGTGTGTCTAGAGTCAAATTATCGGTAGTGGAAAAGTTGCAGAGACCAAGACTCTCTAGAACAGAAATAAAGATAAATCTATGGGAATTACCTGTATTAAAAAGAGAAAAAGATAAAAGTGAGGCTACTAAGACTGTACCTCGAACTATAGAGGGTCTGGGATCCATCTCCAGCTGGGTCTACACAACTGCAAAAGCATGACCTGTACCACGACCTTGTGGCCCTGCCTGACCACTCTGAGCTGATCCAACCTACTTTCACTGATAGACCGGTGCCTGACCACCCCGGCCAGGACCTCCACCTCGGCCTGAATGGCCAGAATAACTCCTGTTCCCAGACTGGTGAAAAACTGGTGGCGCTTCTCCTGAATGAGGAGTTATGGATGAACCCCTGTCAGCAGCTGCTGGTGAGAAAACATGACAGAAGTGCTGAAGGTGACCCATATTACAACTAGATCAACACTCCACTAGGACTCTCGGGCACTGCAGCCTCATATGATCTACCCTTCCACACTTGTAGCATACCACCAGGGTACCTGAAGATGCGTCTCGCCACCTCGGATCACTGCGCGTAGACTCCCTACGATTCTTACTGTTGTCAACTAGTGAAGTACTAAATCGAGAAGCAGAATAGCCCTGGATATCAACTCTAGAGTCTCTCAGATTTCACTCTGCAATCAGTGCCTGGTTTAATATAGAAGCGATGGAAGTCAACCTGAAGATATTCACCTGTGAGTGGATCTCCCGTCTGAGGCCATCCTCAAACTTCCTTGCCAAGAACAACCCATTTGCACTCTGGATGGGCATGAAATGCTGAAGCTCAATGAAACCAGAGGAATACTCCCTGAAAGAAAGTGTACCCTGCTCTAGGCTCATGAAATCCCGGGCTCGGTCAGCCCACGAGGTCTCCGGATAGAAGTAGTCATAAAAGAGGCACTAAAACAACTCCCACACCATAACCTACTGATGACCCACCTATGAGATCACGTCCCACAACCTCATTGTGGATTCTCATAGAATATAGGTAGTGAGATTGACCCACCTCTCTGGAGGTGTCTCCAGATGCTCGAAGATCATCATCATGGCTTCTAGCCATGGCTTTGTAGCCCGAGGTTCTCATTCTCCTGAAAAGGTGGAAGGATGCGACTGCTGGAAAACCCACGTCAAGCCTGCCATAGTCAAGGCAGAAGGCGATGCTCCTTGGAAGGTCTACATCATCCTCAGAAAGCCTTCCCTAAACTACGCGTCAACTCCTGTAACCGGTATCACTATTGGCGCCAATGTCGGCACAATAGGAGGATCTGCGGGAAGTCCCTAATCAACCATATCCGGTGTCTAATCACCTCATAGCAACTGGCGTGCAATTGGAGGACGTGTCAGTGCTATAACTCTGCAAGGTCAAAAGAAAACATTAGATCACATTACCAAGGACTGAAAACTAGGAGCGTAAGAAGGAAAAAAGTTAAATAAAGCATTCAAAATTAAAAAAAAAACTACACGGCGTGTATAAAGACTACAAGGCGTGTTCCCTTAAGTCATTAACATGGGTGTGTACTTCTACCTAAACTGGTCATGTAACACCCCAAATACACGCCGTGTTATCCCAACACAAAGAGTGTACTTGAATTCTCTTTCCTGCCCGATTACTTATACATGTTTAAGCCACATGACTCCTCTACGACAAAACTACACAACATGTTTAGGGCATGCACGATGTCTAATAGACATGCCTTACCTAGCCCATGTTGTTAGAGACATAGGTTGACACATGGCTGACACTACACGGCATGTTCCATACTGACACAGTGTGTAAGAGAAAGGGTAACACCGACCCAGGTTGTTCATGACATGGCTGGGTACCTAGATCAGACGACACGACGTGTAAAATTCAGACATGACGTGTATGTGAAAAGATAACATGACATGTGGTGTTCGTGACATGGCTGGGGTACCTATTTCATACTACATGACATGATTAACTAGTACACGGCATGTTCCTACAAGATTTTTTTCAAAACCTCGTGTCCCTACTCGCATAGTTAGTGAAATGACTATAGACTACACGGTATGTAACCATAAAGTACACGTCGTGTATTCTGCGTTTTTCTGGACAGTAGCCTTAGGAACTGCTCTAGAGCCTATAAAACATAGAAAACCAGCATTAAGGTGCCAAATTACGATCCGTGAGGGTCCATACTCCCCGCAAATCAAAGTTTGACATCTTATAAAAGTTATAAACAAAGTAAACAGGTTAATGATCTACCAAATTCCGGTCCATGATGGCCCATAACACCTCAAGAACCAAATTTTTTTGTTGATTCCGGTAAAACCTTTCAAAATAAATGCTCTAACAAGAAGCATATATTTTTATAAAGCATCTATCACAATAACAAGCATATTTAACAGAACATATATTACAAAGCATGAAATTGCTAATGCATCCAAGATGACACATAAAAAATGCATGACATGTGATTTCTAGCAAGTTTCTATATGATGAATGAGATGGAATAC
Organism: Viscum album; assembly: GCA_963277665.1. NCBI lineage: Eukaryota > Viridiplantae > Streptophyta > Magnoliopsida > Santalales > Viscaceae > Viscum > Viscum album. The sequence goes on from OY728145.1 coordinate 380,758,707, forward strand.
CCTCATCTCATTGGGTTGTGACAGAAATAGAACCACAATAACAACAACGATAACAACACAAAGCATGTGAATCACCAAATGGTTAAATCAAATCAACTGTAAAATTGAAAACCAGTAAAATTGTAATAAATGAGGTAGTATCACTTTTCCCTATATATAGGTTAGCTACTCCCAAGAATAGATTATTACCAAGTACCTATTTTATCCTATCCCGGGATATAGGCTACAAACAGTAAGTCAAGAGAAAAGAAACTCCTTTGATACCACTTTGTAACGTCCCGGTTCCGAAAGCCACACAGAAGCGCCCCATACCCGATTAGTTACATGGCCTCAAGAACATTTCTCCGAATGCCAGAGGCTATCGACTAGTAGCCAGGGAATTGAGTGTGATGGTGGGGAAACTATTCCCTCATTGGAAGATTACGCAATGGAAGTAACAACACATACAACAATGGAAGAATTGAACATCCAACAACAATAGCAGCCCAATACTGATAAATAAACAACTCGAGCAGAAGTATATGTAAATTATGGATGATACATATATATATAGGAAAACATCCAAACAAGTCACAATGATGAATACAGTATTAAACCAAAGTACAAAAGAAAAACAACCGATGAGAAACTCCCTAGCATCACAATCCTCGTCTTGATCCCATGCTCTCCATATCCTGTGAAATCAAGAAGCTATAGAAGAAGGGCACTTGAACTTATCTATACTTGCAACAATATAATCAGTTTGGACCCAAAATCATGACCCAAACAGGGTGTGAGATACAAATAACTGTTGGAAACCACCCGGAGATCTGTGCCTAATAGTCAGTGAATATACGGAAGGTAAAAGTATAGAAACAGTAAACAAAAAGGTACTCAGTAGAAAACAATCCATAGTTCCTAGCATATAATTTACAAACAGATAAGTAGCCACACAAGGAAGTAAAAAAAACAGGTAACCCTCTAGGTAGTTCTCACAACCTAACCCCTATGGTTCAACTTAAAAGCAGTAGAAAGCCTCTGGGAGGTATTCACAGTCTCACCCCTCTTGTTCAGCTAATGAATTGACTCTCTGAGAAAGCACTCACCCTCGATTCCCCCTATAGTCTTGTATCAAACTAAAGGTGCTCTAGGGAAGCACTCAACGTCTCATTCCCCCTGTGGCCCACGTTGAGGAACTAAAAACACTCTGAGGAAGAACTCAACATCAATTCCCCCTATGGTCTCGCATCGTAATATTAAAGACACTCTGGAGAAGCCATTACATCCATTCTTGCTATGGTCTATTACACTAGGTTCTCACAACCCTATGTAAAATTAGCAAGTATCACATTTTGTAATGGCCAAAGTATCCCCAAGAACTACTTGGCTAGCCTCTACAATATCTCACCATGGAAGAATAGTCATACCATCCTAGATACTAGGCATGGAACTGGCAATAGCCTAGCAGGAAAAACTAGACCAAACAGTCATGAACAAAAAAACATGCATGGGAAAAGCATCCAAAGGACAATAAATTACCCTATTCACAAACAATAACTTCTACTAAAGAATATAAGGAAATAATGAAAAAAACAAGGTAAAAACAAGAAACACACAATACCTCGTTCAAGGGTATTGGTGGAATTTGCACAAATACTCAAAGACTTCCTACAAAAAGGCACAAACCACCTACCTCGACGTTAGGAGATTGATATACTTGAACCTCTGTTGACGCTCTTTTTGTCACAGAATATAATGATTGGAAAAGGGGAATATATGATCTCAAAGTGATTCAACCTTTGGACAAATATAAAAAATTGACAACGGAATGAATAAGAAGTACATTTCACAAGGGTCACGCAAGTTCTACAATGGTCATGCAAGTACATTTGTGTGCAGCAATGGTTGCGCATGTACACCTGCATGCCGAAGTTGGTCGCACAAGTCACATGTGCTCCCTAGGTGATAACTACCCGGGGTCTTCTCCAGCCTATACATACCCATGGTGGGCCCCCCATTTGGAGGAGGAATTTTTCCATACTTCAGATACCGAGCTCTTAACGCCCAAGTCTCTTCTTCAGGTCTTCCGAAAACTTCTAAGGTAATTATTTACCTATAATGGATGGTTTAAACAGGCAGAGTAAGATATAAGTGTTAGAATTCACTAACACTTGCGTGCCTAAGTGTTTTACTTTTAAGGGAAATGAACACACTTTCACGCCACCCTACTTCTTCACCATAACTTGTGCGCCATCTTCTGGGAAGCCTCTAGGGATGATTCTAAAGGATTTGATCAAGGATCGCCCAAATATTACTCTAAGGGCTGAAAATCGCGCAAGTAACCATGTGTCGCGCATGTATACTTGCGCGACTAGGACTTGCGCACCCACGCAGTACCTGCACACCTGCCAGGACTTGTGTGCCCCTACCTTTTGGGTGCCTTTCCTTCCCATTTAACCCCTATTATGACATTCCACCTCTCCTATTCAAAATTCAGTATTCAAGACAATCTTCAAATACATTTGTGGCATGATTTCTTGATTTGGCTTCCTTATCTGAAAGGAACTCCATTGAAAATATCTCAAAATCAAGTGATTTACACATCATTATGTCACTAAAATTTGAGATTTCATTCATTCATCCTCATCCTTTAAGATGAGAGAATCCTTAACCCGTGCCCCCTTTTCATGAGTAAGCCCCCAGTCCAAATTCTCATTACTGTGGGCATCCTCTTTAGGAGTAAGCCCCAAGTCTTCTAATCTGGGAATCCTCCTTAGGAGTAATCCCCAGTCTTAAAGTTCTCAAATATGGGCCTCCTTTTCAGGAGTAAGCCCCATTCATAATTCCCAAAATTTTGGGCATCCTCCTCAGGAGTAATACCCAAACCTTTATTCCCTTAACCCAGGATTCCTTTTCAGGAGTAAGCCCCAATCTCAAATATGGGCCTCCTCTTCAGGAGTAATCCCCAAGCCCCTTTAATTTTCAAATCCCTTTAACATGGGCCTCCTTTTTAGGAGTAAGCCCCAGTCATAATTCTCAAATATGGGCATCCTCTTTAGGAGTAAGCCCCAAAAATTCTTTAACCTGGGCCTCCTTTTCATGAGTAAGTCCCAGTCATAAGTCCCATTAATTTTGGGAATCCTTCTCAGGAGTAAGCCTCAATCTTAAAATTCTTAAATATGGGCATCCTATTTAGGAGTAATCCCCAGCCATAATTCTCTTAACCTGGGCTTCCTTTTCAGGAGTAATCCCCAATCTCAAATATGGGCCTCCTTTTCAAGAGTACTCCTGAGTCTTAATTTCTTTTTGATCCGGGATTCCTTATTAGGAGTAAAACCCAATCATAAGTCCCCTCTTAACTTGGGAATCTTCCTTAGGAGTAATCCCGAAGATTAGAGTATCCAAATATCCATGAAGCACATATACCTTTATGGACCCTGTTCCTGGATTTCCTCACTGAATTAAATCTTAAATCTCATTTATTTTGGGCATTCATACAAACATATGCCCCACATAATTGCATCTTTCGTGGAAAAAATTGTCTTCTTTCACCGATACCTCTTGTTTCTCACACCGAGCATGACTCACATGAGCTTAGAGTGTAAAAGTAATCATGACATCTTTTATGAGCCATAAATCATGCATAAACATCACACTCCCTTACTCTAACTACGTGGGTTGTGATTTATTTTCCAAAACAAAGGATACAAATGTAGCCCATCAGTGGGTACGATCCCAAATCTTAAATAATCCATTTCCTCCTGAATGACAATAAAATTCAAGTTCCCCACTAAGTGGGTTTAAAACCTGTATGGTAATCATAATGACAAAGATGATTTTATGTATTTTTAAGGATACCGTCAACTAAGAATCTCCAAAAAATACAAATTATTCTTCATCGATGAAGAACCTCGAATACATATAAAAGATTCTCTGAATTTCCTACGTACCAATCATTGATTGTCAGACTAAAGGAAAGCTCATTTTATACATGGTAATGTAATAAGGATTCACAAACATAACTTAAATCTATAAATAGAGTCCTGGAGTAGACAATAATTCCCCTAAAAAAGGTGTGGTGAGTCCGACCTCCCATCCTCTCAACCAATGCAAATTCCTAAGCCTAATCAGTCCACAACTAATGAGCACCTACCTTAAGAAAATATGTCCAAATGGATATGGAATCATTGGATGTTTCCGGTTCTACAAACAAACCCGTTAGAAACTAATTGGAATGTTTTAACCTTCAATCAATGAGGTCATCCCCAATTCCATAGGGAAGCAAAAAATGGTGAACTGACGTGAATCCTTAACCAAGTTAAAATGATGTTTTACTTATTTGTTAGGCCCCTATTTAAAAATCAATGAGAGGTCCAACAAAAAAAATCATTGATATATGTGCTCATCAAAAAGATGTAGTGGTCGAATTTATCTTTATTACTTCTGTTATATCAAACATGCACTCTTTTTCAAGATTTTCTACATTCTAAGAAATGGCTTCTCTCAAGTTCACACTCGTGAATACGTCTGCTGTGAAAACTTTTGCTGCGAATGCCACTACTGCTACTCCTGCTGGATCATCGTCCGCTCTGAGGAAGACATTACCTACTCAGCATCTTAAATGCTGGGTATCAAATGTGCTGGTTAAGGAGTACTGTCAAAATAGTACTATTCCAACTCTGGAGGATGCCCGACAAGCCCTCCAAGTGAATAATTCAATATGGTCGTCCGGACAGCGACGATCAGTGATCAAGAAGTAGGCGGTGCTAACCACAGTTTCCAACTGTTTCATGTCATTATCCCCAGAACACAATCACTATTCACTCCCTTATTATGGGGAGGTGAATGAGAAGGTCCCTCAGGGCCTTAATTCAAAGATACATGAGTCCTTACCAAGGGCTCCCTTCAACAATCGTCGCCAGAATCGTGCGGCAGTTCTCCCTCAACATGATGAGGGTACTGACTCCAGGTGTTTAGATCAGGTTCCTCGAACCCAAGAAGGGAAGACGAATCTCCAGAGTCCAAATACGGTTAACAGTGAGTAGGTTATCATCTTTTCCATATACAAAGAATTCCACCAACCTATCTTGGTGGCAAGCAACGAGCAGGCACACACAACTGCCCGTTTTTATTCCGCTGTCCAGCAGACTCGTCTGGCAGCATCATGCCAAATCCATCAGGCATTTTTGGTGGCGTACTATATGCTGGAACATATACATTTTTATACATCATCAGCTAGTCAGCAGGCGCAATTGACTACATATGATGGAGCTCGTCAACCACGTTTGGCGAAGTTCAATCAGTAGGCACATACACCTGCTAGTATTGATCATGCATACCAACAATCTCACTTCGTAGCACACTGAAAAGTCATTTGGATGGATCTGGTGACAAACAAAAGGCATACTCAACTTTCTTCCCCCACACATGAGTACAATCAAGATTCACTGACAGGAAAAGGATGACAGGAGCAGGCACACACACCTACTCCAAGAATGGAATGGACGTATATCCATGTTCTGGTAGCTGAAGTCACCAAGCATATTCTATTAATGGTGAAATAGAAGAAGCAAATCCATGGTCATATTCTGGATGATTGCCAGGATATTATAACAGCTTCAGTGGCATCTCAGGGAAAGACACATAAATATATCCCTACCAGTGGAGTGACAAATCAACAGTTCACTCCGGAACAGACACACACGTCTGTTCCAGTCCAAGAGGGTTATGGGCCATACTGCCCCCATATCATACAGACAACCATGTCAGTCACATAAACCTTATTTGAGTAGATAGTGTCAGCCTAACATGGCCCTTTCTCCCGATCAGGCACATACACCTGCTCAGAGTAGCCACTTTCATCAACAAGTGGTTTTCAAGGTTTGTAATAAGGCATCTAAAAAGAAGACCCTCCCAACACAGTCATTTGATCAAGAGCCAATCTGTAACAAGGACTTGCTCGATGTTGGAGTTCTTGAAGCCCTCAGACAATTATCTATTGGAATTAAAGATTCTACTCCCTCCATTCCCAATAGTGGGAACATTTATTCAGAAGGTCTTCAACACACACTTCCTCATGAAGGCTTGCTTCATGACAGTTTGGTCAATCTTGAAGTTTCATCTTAAGATGATAGCTACAATAACCCTATGTGTGGACAGAAGTCTAAGTAGAAAGATATCTCATCTTTTTCTGTAACCCACCATGGTGGTCCTCCCCATGATGATGAATTTCACTACAAAAGTCCTCTCCGCAGTAGTGATGCACATTACCCAAAAAATTCTCCAGTGGAAAATGTAGTGCCAAGAAAGACCTCTTATCTTGAGGCACTTGCAAATGTGAAACCAGTCATGTCTGATGCTTCATCACTAGCAGGTGAAATACTTTCTCAATCGGAAGATAGCCCAGGGTGTAGGACATTATCCAAACCACACCTAAGTCATGCATCATTTAGTTTGATTAGTGATTTCTCTACCAATCTTGTTGAATCTGATGAACCAACAAGGAAACACCAGCTCTGGTCAAATTAGTTAGAAGAATCTTCATTTAATGATAAAGAGTAAATGCTGAACATGAGAAAACAACTAGCAAAGGGTGAGGTTCCATTCATGTTTTGGCCTCTGGCTGAATCTCAGTACGACGTTCCAGAGATGTTGACGAAAGATGGGATTTTTGATATTCATATGAACATATGGAAAACTCTCCTTAAGTTGAAAAATAAAGTATTATCTTATGATGAATATGAAAATCACGTTAAGAAAATAGAAGGGTTACAACGTCAAATTGACTTGGCATCTGTATCAGTCTCTCGATATCCGAAGGCTGAAAAGCAGCAGAGATCCTTTCAGCATTCATGCCTTGGAATACTAAGAAGATTGTGCCTATTAATCTCCATTTCCCCATCTGGTATTCATGTCAGAGGATGGGGTGTTCATGTATAAATACATTTCACTGTGCTCTCTAGTCAGCAAAGCCCGCCGAAAGTGGTCTCATGAAATGTTATTGCCCATGGATGACCATAGTCAATGTGTTTGGTTTGTAATCAAAATCTTGCCCAAGAACAGGCCTCAACTAGTTCTTCTCAAAAGTCAAGAATACAAAGAACAAGTTGTTGAATTACTCCCGCATCAAGGAAACAAGAATATTTAGTAGGCGTCTCGTATGGAGCAAGCACATCATTAAGTGACAGAAGTGTAAGAAATCATCCAACAGTATTTCGAGCCGGGTGATAAAAGTGGATACAGGTTGATGCATCCAGCTAATTTCCGGACCAATATCCTCAAGATCAAGAGATCTTTTAAGAAAGTCACAGACATAGCATGTAAAGAGCCATCCATCTTGCCAGACTATGGACTCTTTTAAACCAACCCTTGGAGTTAACAAACAGAATTCGAGGAGTTGTGCAAAAACATCCCCAGTCCACCGGACTGGGGACTTTTTCAAATCATCAATCCCCTCCTCAGAGAAAGTCGGTATTTTCTCGATTGGGGAAGAAGCCTCAAGAGGAACGAAGATCCAAATTATCAGGAGATTCCCTCCAAATTACGGTTCGTCAAGAAGTTTCTGAGGGATTCAATCAACAAAAGACAATGTCTCATCAGAGACATGGAAGAAGAAAATATCACATAAATGTTGATAGATGGGATGAAATTCATTATGCATCAATTAATGTCATCAATGTCGTTGTTGCTGATCCACCAGATGAGGCTCACTCATGGGACTCAGATGAAGAGGTTCTTGCTCAGGAAGTTGTACGCATAGACACAAATGAAGAAGTTGTGCATACACGAAATCAATGATTTACCCAAAATCTGGGTGTTCCTTCAAATAACCCACTTCCCCCTCTCCGAAAGGGATCAAACAAGGGGACGGGAAAGAATCAGGTCACATATCCTCCCTCTGGAGAAGGCCAATCCCTCTCACTAGAGAAAATATTTGCGCAACAAGAAGAAGAAATGAATGAATTGAGGAGGATGAACGCAGAACTACTTCAAGGTAGTCTTCCTCCTAAACGTTCTGGAGTCAGTCAGCCAAGTGAGTCTATTGCAGCTACTAAGATGGATCAAGAATATCTTCCTTTATCAGTACACCCTCACAGGTCTAATCTTATAGGTCAAGTGCAACAACAACTGGTAGTGTTTCCATCAGTTGCACTACCAACCACCACATTTGTCCGAGCTCCAATCAGTGCACCTGTTCAGATTCAAGGTCAACCGGATGTTTCTCAAAAGTTAATAACTACTATTGAGTCATTAACAGCTCATTTGGAAGCTATGGAAGGGAAGCGTGTGCAGGTTCAACCAGAAAATAAAGCTTACACTGAATGGGTAGATTCAATATCTCCCCCATCAAATTTTAGGAAGCCTGTATTTCCTATATTCAATGGATCAGGCGACCCTGAAGAGCATTGGACGCATTACATGTCTTGTTGGGATCCTATGATGGGAACTCCGGAGCAGGAAGAAGCAGTGAAACTCAGATGCTTCGTGCGAACCTTGAAAGGACCAGCTTTTGTCTGGTATACAAGCTTGAAATCTCGTTCAATTACCGGATGGGAAGATCTCTGTCAATGATTTCTTCTTCAATTCAGATCAACTTTTCCAAAGACAAAAGTTTTCGATCTTACAAACTATAAGCAAAGGGAGAATGAAAGAGTCTCTGATTTCATTGCTCGTTGGATGGGATTAACATATTCACTGAGCTTAGCACTCCCTCAAGAGGAAGTGTTTCCAATCTGTGTGGAAAATCTTCATGATGAATTACCCACACCACTTATCCCTGTGAAATACATAGGATGGTTTCGAGACCTTACTCCAATCGCTCAACAGATTGAAGATTATCTTATACAGACTTAGGCTAAATCTCCCATCAGCTCTAGGAAGGAGAATGGGTAAAGGAGAGACTGCTACAGTTATGCTTAAGCAAGCACCTGTACCTACTTCTACTTTAAAACCTTCATCTTCTCGAAGGGATCCACCTCCTGATAATCAACAACAGAGGCCATTTCATCAAGACAATCAAAGAGATCATAGACTAAAACACTTTGAGGACCTGAAAGGAAAAAAATACTCTTTCTGAAATGAACAAGTTCCTGGTTACTTTATTTCGGCTCTGGAAAATAATTCGGTTCAGTTGCCAAGGCCCAAAAGGCCAAACAATGAAGGATATGAAGACCATCCCAATTATTTCTCCTTTCATCAAATGTTGGGGCATCCCATCCAGGAGTTTTTTGTCTTCAAAGACCTCCTACAAATGATGGTCAACTTGGGACACATCAAATTAAAAGGTTCTTCAGCTCAGGTAGCATGTGTTACTACTACAGTTCCAGAGGAGCAAGGCGAGTGTCAAGAAGTTAAGGAAAAAATCCACAAATATATGATGATTGGTTGGTCATAAAGACGATCAAACGAACTCATTCTAGTTTTAGAATGAAATTGAAGAAACCAATTGTGCCTTCTTCCATGAATGTTGTAGCAAAACAATCATCATCAGAGGGGAAATCCTCAAAGAAATGACATGATTCTAAGAAAGAAAAAGGATGAGAAAAAGATGAGTATGTGTCAAAGCCTAAGTTGTCTTTGACCCTAGTAGACTTCATGCCATCTACTTAAAATCGATGGGCACCGCCCCACCAAATGGTACAGCCTAAATTGGATAGTCAGGCAGATTCTTCATCGGATGAAGAGTTAATCTTTGGTTCTGTTAATATGATTCAATTAAAAGATCCATATGCCAGTCGCAGTTTCAATTTCGATGAGCCTGAATTTCCTGTATCAAACAGAGGAATTAGAGGAAGTTCTAGAGGCTCAGGATACAGGGAAAGACGTGGATATTTCAGAAGCCAATATTCCAATTCTACCCCTACTAGAACTGCGTACGCAGCCGAAACTAGTGGTAGAGCCCTTCAGCGAGCTCAGCAAGAATAATCACGTTATTCTACCAATAGCAAATTCAGTCCTGGAACAGTTATTCTAGAAGACTGGTTGAAGGTTCCATCTTCTTCCTCTCTGCAAGAGAATGGATCTAATCGATCCAATCTTCCAAAACCAGGAATATTTTCAACTCTTATCCCAATACAAAATGCATCAACTTCCAAAGCATCTACTTCTAAGGCACCTACTAAACCACATGTTCCTGTTGGGAAACGCAGACCTCTGGATCAGAAGTATGATGTATTGAAACACTAGGCCCATGTACTAGCCAAGTTATCAATTCTGTATTCTTTGAATCTGTCAAAAGATCTTCAGGAGGCACTCATCGAGGATTTGTCGTGTCCTCAGGAGTTTGAAATTGAAATTATTGTAGTTGATGTCTATCATATAGAGAATAATCCTACATAATGCCATGCAATAATCTCTTTTACTGATAAAGATGAAGATGATGTTGTGCATGGGCATATTAGAACTTTGTACTTATCTAGAAAGGTCAATGGCATAGAAGTCTGAAGAGATTTCATTGACAATGGTTCAGGATTCAACCTCATGCCCATTCGTACACTTCATCGATTGGGCCTCACAGAATCCGATTTATCTCCTTCTACCATGATGTTACAAGTATATGATAAAAATTAACAAGAACCACTGGGAAAAGTTACACTCCGAAATCAGTTTGGAGATCTTGTATCCAATTAAGATTTCATGTTTGTTGTTCAAGACTCAACTTTCAACATCTTTCTTGGAAGGCCCTAGCTACATCAACATGCGGCTATCCCTTCATCATACCATAAATGCATCAAATATTGTTTCGATGGTCATGTTGGAACATTATATGGTTATAAGTCCCCATTCAAGACATGTGAGTCTCCATACATTGAGGAGAAATTCTATCACATGAAAGAAAAGGATAAATCCAAAACAAAGGAGATTACCAAAGTTAATGCTCCATATAGTTTAGAAAAGATTCCAGTAAATCCATTTGCGCATGTGAGTACAGATTATGTGTTGCCTATCAGTCAAATTTACAGAATAGACCCAAATCAAAATACTCTTATGGAAAGATCCATAATGTCAATTATGGAAATCAATCCAGACAACATGAGAGAAATTGGTGATCCTCCAAGTAGTGATGAAAGCCCAAATGGTGAGGTCTTCATTTCATCTGCTGAAATCCAACAAGTATATACTTCACCAATCAGGCCAGAAGAAGTTATAGAACCATTGGAGGTGAAAAATGATGTCGATTCTCAATCTATCATCTCGTCTTTATTTCCCAAGGAAGACCCTTCATCATCAATTATATCAGAAATGGAAGCTTCTTCTTCAAGATGTTAAAATTTTGACATCTCTTCTGATCATGAAAATTCTGCTTCATCATCTTCAATGCAAGTAGAAACGGAAGATATAACACATGTTGAAGAAGAAGAGGAAGATCATAGAGATGCTCCTCCAGCATTTGAAGAGGGTATCTCTACCACCGTGGATGAACTCCAAGAAATAAATCTGGGTACAAAAGAAGATCCACTCCCCACTTTAACCAGTGCGACCATGACTCTTGAAGAACAAGAGTAGTATATTTCCTTTTAAAAGAAAAATCGAGTCATATTTTCTTGGAACTATACAGAGATGCCCAGGCATGATCATGATGTTCCTACTCATCATTTAGGTTTACCAGACGAACATCGAGGATTTAAGCAAGCCGTGAGAAGAACACACTCAACTTATACTTCCAAAATTGAAGCTGAAGTGGATAATCTTATCAAAGATAACTTCGTCAGAGAAGTTAAATATCCCAAGTGGTTGGATAATATTGACCCTGTAAAGAAGAATAATGGACAAATTAGAGTTTGCATTGATTTCAGATATCTTAATCGGCATTGTCCTAAGGATGATTTCCTAGTTCAGATTACAGAAATTTTAATTGATGCAACAACTATCTATGAAGCACTTTACTTCATGGATGGATATTACGGATATAATCAAATCCTAATGTCCCCAGAAGATGAGGAATCCACAGCCTTCAGAGCCCCTTAGGGTGTGTTTTACTACTGGGTAATGCCCTTTGGCTTAAATAATGAAGGTGCAACAAATCAGCATGCCATGCATCGTATCTTCAAACCCTTTTTAGGGAAGTTTTTTGAATTCTATGTGGACGATTTGGTGGTCAAATACAAACAACTTTTTAATCACTTGGCTGATTTGAAAGTCATATTATGCAAGCTTCGACAACATAATTTGAAGATGAACCCCTTAAAATGTGCTTTTGGGGTAACCTCAGGAAATTTTCTCAGCTTCGTTGTACACCATTGTGGAATTAAAGTCGATCCTGAGAAGACAAATTCAATCCTCGGTATGTCACCTCCTCGAAATTTGAAATAATTAAGAGTAATTCAAGGACACTTAGCCTATATTCGGCGTTTCATCGCCAATTTGGCAGGAAAAATTTTACACTTCACCAAATTGATGAAGAAGGGAGTCACTTACCCGTGGATTGAATAATGTCAAGAATAATTCGATATTTTTAAGAGATACCTCTTGAGTCCACCGGTACTCATTCCACCTTTTGAAGGAATACCACTTATCCTCTATGTGACAGCTTTAGAGCAATCATTGAGTGCCTTTCTTGCCCAGAAGAATGATGTTGGGAATGGAAACAACCTCTACTACCTCAGTCGGGCTATGCTTGAAGCAGAAACCCGATATTCATGTAACGCCCAGACCCCAATTACCTTGAGTTGGTGCATTATTACATAACATTGGCATGATCACAAAAAAGATCAAATCTCGAAAGACTGATTAGTTTAGTATCCTTGGAAACACTAAATATATTCATAAAGTTTTACATTACATCATAAAAATGAAAACTACAACAACATAGTCTCCATAGTCCGCACTCTTATCCCCTCATACTATCCCTGCAGGTCATTCATAATTTACTTCTTCACACCCTAGAAAAAATAATACATAGAAAAGGGGTGAGCAAAAATTCCTAGTAAGGATAACAATATAGCAGAAACTTTCATAAATAAGAATAAACATTTAAGGAAATGTATAACTAAAACAAAAGCCTTTTAAACTTGAACATCAACATGGAATGGAAAAAATAAAATGAAATAATTCCATTTAATTATTCACATGGATATTCTACTAATCGAATAATCACAAGCAATATCAATAACCACTTTCATAATGATGGAATGCATAATGCCAGACTATCATAACCACATAGCCAAGGCCTTGTGCCAAGACTTCAAATAAGATTTTTCCAAGGCCTTGTGCCAAGACACTATTTTGTCTCATTAGACCTACCTATGCATCGAGGAGCTATAGCGGACTTCACCCGTCACATATTAAGTCCAATGCATTCCCATATGAAAAGGTTTAAACATAACATAAAAATTAGTATTAAAACTAGCATAAAAAATGTAAATACTTCATCCATAAACCATGAATGGTATAAAAATAACACTCCACAGTCAAACATGTCACAAAACCTTCAATACAATATAGCAGTTTTGTATCATAAAAAATCAACTCCAAATAAGCGTAAAATACATCAAAGGATATTGACATAGATGAAATAAAAACTCTATTTAGAGAAATATATATTTCTATTTAGAAATCATTTAAGGGTCATATAAAATAAAAAAATTTCACTGAAAATATTCTTATATGATTTTAAGGGAAGCTTCGACGATTTTATAATGGCGGAAAATAGCTGCACCTGCCGTATAAGTTATAAAAACATTCTTACCTTAATTCTTTCGAAAAGGTTAAAAAGGAACTTCTTTGGAAAATGACAGAAATATTCCTTTATAAACCACTTGTAAAAGTTAAAAAGGGTATAAATGACTTTAACCCATATTCTAGTAAATAGTAAAAATGTTTTGAAATACATTTTAAAGAAACATGGATGTGGATGATAATGAAGTCCAAGTATATTATTACGAATAAACAACCTCGGATAATTATGAGATTGAGAAATAAACCCTTAACTTGTACTTTTACTTGGTTGTGGTAGGTTAACCTCCTATATAATGGGGAAAAAATTGTTATTAAATTATACTAGAATCATATATATTAATTAGATATCATATATGATCTTTTAACGTTGCATTGTTAATAATATCTTAGTATTATCGTTGTTTCAGATATTAAATTAGTTGTTTTATTTTATATGTTTTGTTACTTAAGACTTGTTTTTCATGGATAGGTTGTATCTTATTCATATATAGAATGATATCAAGTCCTTATATTAATCATCAAATGAGAATAGACTTGAATGGATAAGATGGAGAATGAATCTAATCGCATTCGTGGAGACGGTAGTCCGTACATACGCACGAGCAACAATATCATTCTTTTGATATTAAAATAATATTTAATTGGATAGTATATCATATTTAAATAATCATTATCATGTTATATTTATTATTTAAATTAATTACACATCATCATCCGAATAATAATTTATTGAATAACAATTACACCACGATGTGGAGACAGTAAGCCGTACGTACGCACATATGGTGACATGTCATTCAAAGGATGGATAGAATACTAAATATGGTTTTACCGTATTTATAATAACATCACAGTATATATAAGATACTATAGTTATTATTTTATAATGGTAATAACAAAGATAGAAGAAGTAGAAGGAAAAAGGAACTTGAAAAGGGGTGGTGAAATCATTACCTCTTCTTCGGGTTCTTCCTTTTGATTTGATCAAAAGGGCTCCTTAGGATAGATTTTTGACTAAAGGAAGGCCTCTAGGATAAAGTTAGGAAAGTTGAGAGAGTATTTGGGTAGGGTTTGGTAGAACCAAAAGGCTTTGAAAATGTGAAATAATGAGAAGGGGGATTTCCCTTTTATAAGAGGGGTGAGGGGCACCTTGGGAAAAGCTAGAAATATTATTTTATAATAAATTCATATTAGGTTTATAATGGATAAAAAGTGTATTATTTAAAGGCTAAGGTGGGGATAGGTCGAAAAACACTCAACCAATAGGAGTTATACAGGTTTGGGTTATTATATTAACCCTATCTTTAAGTATTAACTCTTAGTTAATTAGTTTCAATTTTACAATGTATCTCTGTATTTGTATATTATATTGTTAATAAACATACTATATACATCCAAGAGACACCCAAGTGGTCCATTAATGATACACCTATTATGATATAAGTCTCTTGACCGAATATTAGATTTTTATGAATTTAATATCAATTAATAATATAATATTTGTTTTAAAAACTATTTTATGTCAATTTTTACACTCTTCAATAATTGATTTTTGTAAAAATCATTACAGAATGATTACTTCGAAAAAAGTTAATTAAATCAATCCTAACATGTAATATTATCTCATAAAATTATTGTTATTTATGAAAAGTCTAATATTACATTTATTTGGGTATTTATAATATAAATTATTCTAATTTTTCATTAGTTAGGTAATTACTGCATCACCATTGTGTCATAAATAAATTAAATTATATAATGTCTAAAAATTATAAATAAACTACCATTATGTAGTAAATCATTTTATATTTCTAATAAGTATTTATAGTCGAAAATCTAACATATATAACCCTATGTAAAAATATTTTTTCTAAAAGATATATGCTTATGTCATTTTTGTATTTATTTTAACTTAATTAAAATAAAGTGTCCCTATCACCTACAAGTGGCTCCATGGGGTCCCCGAATCAACCCAAAGATGCCCATGGTCGGACATGTATCCACCAATAAGGTTAGGACACGTTTTAGGGTAATTTATTATTATTATAATATTATTTTTTAACCCTTATTTACCAGATTTACCCTTTAACCATGGTAAATAAAATATTTACCGAAGTAATTATTCAAAATGTCTAAAAATAAAAGATACCTATTTACACAATTTGGACATCCTAATTCCAAATATGGAATCCATTTTTTCAAATTCAAAACACAAAAGTGGCAGAAACTAATTTAAAATTAATTCCCGCTGTCCAAACAAAAAGCGTGTTTTTAAGATATAATAACTATCAAAAGATTGATACTTTTTTATGTCCGATTTAATTGTGAAATTATGTCCAATGACCAAAATTGTATTAAATAGTAAAAATATATTCTAAATATACTTTAAAAACAATAAAATTCACAATTTATCACTATTAATTATTTTGATTAAAATAGTTGTTTTTAATTAAAATTTAGTAATTTTTATTATTCATCATAATATTAAAGTTATCTGAAAAGTACGAAAATTTCACCTTAGGCTAAATTCGATACTGTGAATCCAAAAATGAATTCCATTTTGAGAGATAAAATTTATAAAATTTTAAAAAGTAGTTATTACTATTCATAATGGCTAGTTTTATTGGTTGTGGTGTGTGTTAGAACTCGATGTTGCGTAAAACACATGCTATTACATTATTCAAGGAGAAGTGTACCATAGAAGCTTGGGGTGTTAAATTCTCCCATCCTTCAAATAATTTCATCCTCAAAATTTCTAGAATAATACCGCATGAAAAGACTCGGGTGGTTCTTCATCATAAGTTCCTTGGGTTCCAACATTGCCTCTTCCATCTTATGGTTTCTCCACAAGACTTTTACCAGATGTGTCGTCCGGTTTCTCAAAACTTGTTCTTTCATATCAATAATCTTGATGGGATCTTCGCAATAAGATAGATCAGGTTCCAGTTCTAATTCCTCATAGGTGAGTACATGCATTGGGTGAGGCATGTATTTCCTCAACAAAGATACGTGGAACACATCGTGAACTTTGGAGAGACTTGGTGGCATTGCCAATAGGTAAGCTACAGCCCCAATTCGTTCTAGAATTTAGAAAGGTCCGATGTACATGGGACTCAATTTACCTTTCTTTCCAAAACGTATGACTCCCTTCCATGGAGATACCTTCAGGAAAACATGATCACCGACTTGAAATTCCAAATCCTTCCTTCGATTATCGGCATAGCTCTCCTGCCTACTTTGAGCTGCTTTGATATGGTTTTGAATTACCTTACCCTTTTCCATAGTTTCTTCCACCAGTTCCGGGTCTACAAGTTTTCTACAACCAATGTCATCCCAACTGGTTGGTGTGCGACATCTCTTTCCATATAACGCTTCATATGGTGCCATCTTAATACTCGAATGAAAGCTATTGTTATAGGAAAATTATAACAGAGGTAAATATTGATCCCACATACCCTGAAATTCAAGTGAGTAGGATCTCAAAATGTCTTCTAAAGTTTTAATAGTTCGTTTTGATTGTCCATATGTTTGAGGGTGGTAGGAAGTGCTCAAATGAAGTTCAGTATCCAAGGATTTCTTAATACTTTTCCAGAATCTTGACATAAAACGGGGATCATGATTAGAAACAATAGATAGGGGTACTCCATGAAGTCTTACAACTTCATTAATATATAGTCTTGATATAAGTTCAAGTGGTAGATCTTCTCTTATACCAAGAAAATGTGTTGACTTGGTAAGACGATCAAAAATAACCCATATTGCATCGTTCCTTCTAGGAGTCTTTGGTAGTCCCATGACAAAGTCCATCATGATATTATCCCATTTCCACTCCAGTATGGGAAGAGGTTTCATGACTCCTCCAGGATGTTGCCTTCTAGCTTTCACTTGTTGACAAACCATACATCTTGACACAAAATCAGCAATCTCCCTCTTCATGTTTTCCCACCAATATTTTTCCTTCACGTCTCTATACATTTTGGTGCTCCCAGGGTGTATAGACAAATTGGAACTATGAATATCATCTAGAAATTCCCTTTTTAGATCAGGTATATTCGGAATACAAAGTCTCTTCCCAAATTTCAAAATTCCTTCTTCATACACAAAGTCTCTCAATCTCCCATCATTCACAGCTTTAATCTTCATTTGAAATTATTCATCATCGGCCTGAGAGATCTTAATCCTTTCTACTAAATATGGTTTGGAAACCATTTGAAAAAGCTTTGATGTTTCACCTTCCTTGGTTATTCTCATGTCCATCTTCACATGATCCATGAAAATTGGATCCCTTTCAATTCTCATATTATTCAAAACTCCATTGTATTTTCTGCTCAAAGCATCTGCCACCTTGTTTTCTTTCCCCAAGTGATAGTGTATCATACAATCATAATCCTTGAGAAATTCAAGATATCTCCTTTTCCTTATGTTGAGTTCTTTTTTTGAGAAAATATACATCAAACTCTTGTGATCAGTATAAATCCCACAATTTTCACCATAGAGGTAGTGCCTCCATATATTCAAAGAAAATATCATAGCTTCTAACTCAAGATCAGGAGTATTATAGTTTTGTTAATGAATTTTCAGCTGTCGTGATGCATAGGCAATAACCCTATCATTCTGTATAAGGACACAACCAAGTCCTTTCTTCGACGCATCACTATAAATAACGAACCCATCATTCCCTAATGGTAGAGTCAATATAGGAGCATTGACTAATCTTCTCTTCAGTTCTTCGAAACATTCTTCACACTCTTTTTTCCAAAAAAATTTAACCCCTTTACATGTGAGCTTCGTTAATGGGTTAGCCAATCGGGAAAAATTCTGGACGAAACGTCGATAATAACATGCCAAACCAATAAAACTGAGTACCTCAGTTATACTCGTAGCTGTTGTCCATTCTTGGATTGCCTTGGTCTTAGAAGAATCAACAGAGATTCCATCTTTAGATATAATATGTCCAAGAAATGAAATCTCTTGAATCCAGAATTCACACTTGCTAAACATCTCATATAATTCATGTCTTCTAATAGTCTTCAGGATAATGCGCAAGTGATTTTCATGATCTTCATAGTTTTTGGAGTATACCAAGATATTATCAATAAATACCACCACAAATTCATCGAGATATTCTTTGAAAACTCTATTCATCAGATCCATTAATACAGAGGGTGCATTAGTCAATCCAAAAGGCATTATTGTAAACTCGTAATGCCCATACCTGATTCAAAATGCTATCTTCAGAATGTCTTCCTTCTTTACACATAACTTATGGTATCCAAATCGAAGGTCAATCTTTTAAAAGTATTGAGATCCATGCAGTTGGTCCAATAAATCATCAGTGCGAGGTAGGGGATACTTGTTATTTGTTGTTATATCATTGATCACCCTATAGTCGATACATAACCTCATAGATCCATCTTTCTTTTTAACAAAAAGAATAGGGGATCCCCATGGAGAAACACTAGGGCGAATAAATCCCTTATTACTCAATTCCTCTAGTTGTATCTTTAGTTCGACTAATTCCACAGTGGCCATTCTATAAAGGGTCTTCGATATAGGTCTTGATCCAGGAATTAAATCAATGGAAAACTCAACTTCTCGTTCTGGAGGATGTCCAGGTAAATCTTCCGGAATCACATCTACATTTTCTTTCAAAATAGTTACATCCTCTATTTTAACATTCCTTTCCTCACCCACAGTCATTTCATTCCCTTCATCCCCAATAATTGAATTTAGTTGAGCTACTGGGGGTGGATCTAGATAAGAATTAGGTGGTGACAATTCTGCTCTAAAGATAAGGTGTTCCTTATCATCATCACCAAAAATAGTAACCTCATTTTTAAAATAAATATTTGCATCATGGTCCAAAATCAAATCCATACCAAGGATTATATTAAACTCAATCATAGGTATGATGATGAGATCAGCCGATAAAGAACATTTATGTGCTCTAATGGGGACTGATTCAAAAACCTTTGTTGCAATGATACTTCCCTTAAGAGTTTTAACTGACAACTCCCTCGTTAAATCAAATTGGAAATATCTAAATTTCTTAGAAAATTGGGAAGATATGAAACAATGTGATGATCCACAATCAAATAATGCATTTTCTAAACTTGAGGAAACCATTAAATTACCAACCACCACATCTTTCGGAGCTTCTACCTCAGCAGTAGTGATATCATAATCTTGGCCTTTATCCCTTGGATTTTTTGAGGTAAGTTCCCCTGACACTTAGGACATTCATTTTCATAATGTCTTATCTCCCATCAATTGTAGCATTGGACATCGGTAGCTTCATTCTTCCCCTTATAATCATGAGCTTGGTGGTCTTTTTCACCACACATGTAACAGACTCTCGTTCCTTTTAAGAAAGTACTGGGGTGTTTCTTCCCACATTTACCACATGATGCATATTAAACTTTTCCCTTCTTCCCTTTATTTCCATTCCCATATTGATCAGCAGATCTCTTATTCTCTTGATTTTATTTACAGTCATATGACTTAGAGAATTCCTTTTCTGTCTTGATAGCACATGAGACAATGTATTCGTACCACGAGAAGGATTATGAGACTAATGATCGATGGAGAAATGGTTTTAACCCATCAATGAAATGATCAATCTTACTTCTTGGGTTATGTATATAATCTCTAGCATACCTTGATAACCTTGTATAGTTAGCCTCATACTTTGCGACATTCTCATCCTCCTTTTGTCTCAAACTCAAAAATTGCCTTTCCATATCTGCTCGATGGTCACAAGGAAAGTATTTTTCTAAAAACAGATCTTTGAAATCCCTCCATTCTATATTTGATACTTCATCATCTTCCTTGATGTTTTGAATCAATGACCACCATTGATCAGTATCTCCAGTGAGGCGGTAAACTTCCATGATAACTTTTTCCCTTTCCATACTGCCCAAAGCTTGAAATATTTTCTCTAGGGAACTTATCCATTGCTCAGCTACTAAGGGATTTGTACTCCCATTGAACGTTGGTGGTTGTTACCTCATGAAGTGATCTAACATTGATCCTCCATTCTGTGGATCAGGGTGCTCCATATGGGTAAGGTTATTATTCATAACCTGAGTGAGTTTTCCCAGTATGGTGATTAGCTGATCGACACCAGTTTCATCACCACCCCCACTATAATTATCTTGAGCAGGAGGAAAATCCCTACATGGAGTTCGTGCATTGATACAGTTTTCATTTCTTCCACTAGGAACCATTTCTAAACAATGGCATAAACTAGATCAGTTTATGAATCAAAATACATAACTCCATACTTATAAAACACTTACCATAAATTGAACTATTTATAGATATAATCCACAATCATAAAAATGTTTTATATGAGGAAGTATATACTCATAAACCCTTCATAATTATTTGTAAATAAAATGAGAGTTATCCTAAGCATATCCCCTGGGAGTGTCGTAACCAATTGTGCAGCAAGGCCCATTGTCGTGCACCATTTCCTGTTCAAGTCCAGCTTAAAGCGGTGTTTTCGAGTTTTACCCCTAGGTACATTTGTGCCAGACCTGCCTCTACCTGCTCGTATCTAGATAGGGATGTATTTCTCGGAAAACAAACAAAATCCCTACAATACCAAAATTCTAGGAAGTTCTTCTATACTAATCCTCAAAGTCCATCTTAGGTCTATGTGCTCTAATCAGAGTTTATCTAAATCTAGCTTCCATGGTTTTTACTAAACTTCCTCTAATACCAACTGTAGTGCCCCGACCCCAGTTACCCAGAGCCGGTGCATTATTACATAACATTGGCATGATCACAAGAAAGATCAAATCTCAAATGATAGATTAGTTTAGTAGCCTTGGAAACACTAGATATATTCATAAAGTTTTACATTACATCATAAAAAATGAAAACTACAACAACATAGTCTCCATAGTCCACACTCTTATCCCCTCATACTATCCCTACAAGTCATTCATAATTTCATTCTTCACATCCTAGGAAAAATAAAACATAGAAAAGGGGTGAGCTCAAATGCCCAGTAAGGATAACAATATAGAGGAAAATTTCATAAATAAGAATAAACATTTAAGGCAATGTATAACTAAAAAAAGCCTTTTAAACTTGAACTTAAACATTGAATGAAAAAAATAAAATGAAATAATGCCATTTACTTATTCACATGGATATTCTACTAATCGAATAATCACATTCAATA
Organism: Viscum album; assembly: GCA_963277665.1. NCBI lineage: Eukaryota > Viridiplantae > Streptophyta > Magnoliopsida > Santalales > Viscaceae > Viscum > Viscum album. The sequence goes on from OY728145.1 coordinate 380,780,554, forward strand.
TCAATAACCACTTTCATAATGATGGAATGCATAATGCCAGACTATCATACCCACATAGCCAAGGCCTCGTGCCAAGACTAAAAATAAGATTTTTCCAAGGCCTTGTGTAAAGACACCAGTTTGTCTCATGATACCTACCGATGCGTCGAGAAGCTATAGTGGGCTCCACCCATCACATATTAAGTCCAATTCATTCCCATATGAAAAGGTTTAAACATAGCATAATCATTCGTATTAAAACTAGCATACGAAATGTAAATACTTCATCAATAAACCAAAAATGGTATAAAAATAACACATCCATAGTCAAACATGTCACAAAACCTTCAATACAATATAGATGTTTTGTACCATAATAAATCAACTTCAAATAAGGGTAAAATCCATCAAAGGATGTTGACATAGATGAAATAAAAACTCTTTTTAGAGAAATATCTCTTTCTATTTTGAAATCATTTAAGAGTCATATAAAATAAAACATTTTCATTGAAAATATTCTTATAATCTTGTAAGGGAAGCTTCGACGATTTTATAACGGCGGAAAATAGCCGCACCGGCCGTATAAGTTAAAAAAAACATTCTTACCTTAATTCTTTCGAAAAGGTTAAAAAGGACCTTGTTTGGAAAACTATGGAAATATTCTTTTATAAACCACTTATAAAAGTCAACAAGGGTATAAATGACTTTAACCCATATTCTAGTAAATAGTACAAAGTTTTTGAAATACATATTTAAGAAACATGGATGTGGATGATAATGAAGTCCCAGTAGATTATTACGTATAAACAACCTTGGATAACGAAGAGATTGCGAAATAAACCCTTACCTTGTACTTTTCTTTGGTTGGGGTATGTCAACCTTCCGTATAATGGTAAAATAATTGTTATTAAATTATACAAGAATCATATATATTAATATGATATGATATATGATCTTTTAACATTGCTTTGTTGATAATATCTTAGTATTATCGTTGTTTCAGGTGTTAACATACTTGTTTTTTTATATGTTTTGTTATGTAAGCCTTGTTTGTCATGGATAGGTTGTATCTTATTCATATCTAGAATGATATAAAGTCCTTAGATTAATCACCAAATGAGAATTATACTTGAATGGATACGATGGAGAATGAATCACATCGCGTTCGCGGAGACGGTAGTCCGTACGTACGCACGAGGGACAATATCATTCTTTTGATATTAAAATAATATTTAATTGGATGGTATATTATATATTCAGATTCATTATCATGTTATATTTATTATTTACATTAATTACTCTTCATTATCCAAATAATAATTTATTGAATAACAATTGCACCACGATGTGGAGACGGTAAGCCGTACGTATGCACGTATGGTGACATGTCATTCAAAGGATAGATAGAATACTGAATATGGTTGTACCATATTTATAATAATATCACAGTATATATAATATACTAGGGTTATTATTTTAGACTATGAATAACAAAGAAATAAGAAGTTGAAGAAGAAAGGAACGTGAAAGAGGGTGGTGAAAACATTACCTCTTAATCAGGTTCTTCCTTTTGATTTGATCAAAAGGGATTCTTAGGTTGGCTTTCTGATCCAACTAAGGCCTCTAGGATGAATTTAGGGAAGTTGAAGGAGTATTTGGTCAGGGTTTGGACAAACCAAAAGGCTTTTATGGTGTGAAATAATGAGAAGGGGGAGTGCCCTTTTATAAGAGGGGTGATGGGCACCTTTGGAAAAGCTAGAAATATTATTTTATAATAAATTCATATTCGGTTTCTAATGGCTCCAAAGTGGATTATTCAAAGGTTAAAGTTAGTATAGGTTTAAAACCACCCAAAAAATAGGATTTATATAGGTTTGGGTTATTATATAAACCTTATCTTTAAGTATTAACTCTTAGTATATTGGTTTCACTTTTACAATGTCTCTTTGTATTTTTATATTATATGGTTAATAAAATTACTATATACATCTAAGATACGCCCAAGTGGTACATTAATGATACAAATATCATGATATAAGTCTCTCGGGTGAATATTATATTTTTAGGAATTTAATATCAATTAATAATATAATATTTGTTTTAAAAACTATTTTATGTCAATTTTGACACTATTCAATAATTGATTTTTTTAAAAATCATTACAGAATAATTACTTCTCAAAAACTAAATTAAATAAATTATAAAATTTCATATTATCTTATAAAATTATTTTTATTTATGAAAATTCTTATATTACATTTATTTGGGTATTTATAATATCAATTATTCTAATTTTTTATTAATTAGGTAATTACTGCATCACCATTTTGTTATAAATAAATTAAATTATAAAATGTCTAAAAATTATAAATCAAATACCATTATGTAGCAAATATTTTTATCTTTCTAGTGAATATTTATAGTCGAAAATCCAATATATATAACCCTATGTAAAAAGTTTTTTCTAAAAGATATATGCTTATGTCATTTTTGTATTTATTTTAAATTAATTAAAGTGTCCCTATCACCTACAAGTGGCTCCATGGGGTCCCCAAATCGACCCAAAAGTTCCCATGGTCGGACATGTATCCATCAATAAGGATAGGACACGTTTTAGGGTAATTTAGTATTATTATAATATTATGTTTTAACCCTTATTTACCAGATTTACCCTTTAACCATGGTAAATAAAATATTTACCGAAGTAATTATTCAAAATGTCTAAAAATAAAAGATACCTATTTACACAATTTGGATATCCAGATTCCAAATATGGAATCTATTTTTCCATATTCAAAACAGAAGTGGCAGAAATTATTTTAAAATTAATTCCCACTGTCAAAACAAAAAGTGTGTTTTTAAGATATAATAACTATCAAAAAATTGATACTTGTTTATGTCCGGTTTAATTGTGAAATGATGTCCAACGACCAACATTGTATTAAATAGTAAAAATATATTCTATTTATACTTTAAAACCACTCAAATTCAAAATTTATCACTATTAATTATTTTTATTAAAAATAGTTGTTTTTAATTAAAATTTAGTAATTTTCACTATTCATCAAAATATTAAAGTTATCCAAAAAGTACGAAAATTTTACCTTAGGCTAAATTCGATAATTTGAATCCAAAAATGAAGTCCATTTTGGGAGATAAATTTTATAAAATTTTAAAAAGTAGGTATTACGATTCATAACGGCTAGTTTGATTGGTTGTGGTATGTGTTAGAATTCGATGTTGTGTAAAACACAGACTATTGCATTATTCAAAGAGAAGTGTACCGTAGAAGCTTGGGGTGTTATAATTCAAGTATTGAGAAGTGCTTACTGGCATTAATATTTGCAATTCAGATGTTTAGACACTACCTGCAATATCACGAGGTCCAATTGGTATCTCGCAATAACCCGCTCAAATTCATCCTTAGTCGTCCAATACTTACAAGACGTCTGGTAAGGTTGGCAGTTATTTTGCAGCAATTTAATATTCAGTATGTGTCTCAAAAGTAAATAAAGGGCCAAGCTCTGGCTGATTTCCTGGCTGAACACCCTTCAGTGGAAGACACATCTTCAGATATTGAACTCCCTAATGAGGAAGTCTTCTCTATTCAAGAAAGTCCTCAGGCATGGGAAATGTATTTTGATGGTGCTTCCCAAAGTCAAACAGGGAGGAAAATGGAAAATCCTAAATTCAACAAATTTGGATTAGGAATTGTGCTCATTTCTCTAGAAAAGGCAGTGTTACCTTATTTCTTCTTATTGTTGGAAGGTGGTACCAATAATGAAGTAGAATACCAAGCTCTCATCACAGGCTTGGAATTGGTGCTTCAAGCACAAGTGAATCACTTAAAGGTGAAAGGTGATTCAGACCTGGTAATCAAACATGTCAATGGGGATTATGCCATCATAAAAGAAGAACTAATCCCTTTATATGATTATGTTAGAGAGTTAATGGCAGAATTCCCTTCGGAACCGACATTTTCTTATGTCCCGTGATCACAAAATGCTCAAGCTGATGCACTGGCTAATATAGCCATAGCTCTGGAAGATCCAAATCGGGATGAGACAACCATCAGTATTTCCCACCGTCGTGCAGTTTCACATTATGTTCGAATCAGAACAGAGGAAATTAATGAAATTAGTCCCATTCCGGAACCGTATAGTCATACTACTGGTTGGATGTCACCTATCTAGGAATACCTTCAAAATGGAACACTTCCACCTGATAGAGCTGAGAAAGAACAAATTCGATGACATGTGGTCAATTTTACTCTTTATGATAGCCCAGATCACTAAGAGAAAATTCTCTACAAACGTGGTTTTGATGGATTTCTCTTCATATTCATTGATGGTTAAGAGACAATGGATGTCATTAAAGAAGTGCATGCAGGAGTCTGTGGTTCCCACCAGTCTAGACATAGACTGTCTGATCATATTCGAAGGCTTGGATACTTTTGGCCTTCAATGATACAAGATTGTGTTGATTTCACAATGAAGTGTCATTAATTCCATGTACATGCCATCTTCATTCATCAACCTCCAGAGTTGCTTCATACAACTAAATACTCATGGCCATTTTCCACATGGGGAATGGATGTGGTGGGACCTTACCCTTCAGCTACGACCAAGCAGTTTAAGTATATTCTTACAGCTACTGATTTCTTTTCCAAATGGGAAGAGGCAATACCTCTCAAGGAAGTTAGTTCTAAATGCATTTTTAGCTTCATCAAGTCTAATATCATTACTCGATTTGGTGTCCCTCATACCATATTGACGGACAGTGGCACCAACCTTTTTTCATCCAAGGTGAAGAAATTGTATCATGAATACAACATCAAATCCAACCATTCATCTCGGTATCATGCAGTAGCCAATGGACAGATAGAATCTTTCAATAAGACTATGTCAAATATACTGCAAAATATGGTTGATAAAGATAAGAAATCATGGCTTGATAATCTCTTCCATGAATTATGGTCTTATCAGAATACCACCCGCACTGCAACACGGTCAACTCCATATTCACTGGTATATGGAACCGAAGCCATATTTCCCATTGAAGTTCAATTACCCTCACTCAGAGTAGCCATTTTTGATCATTCATATACAGATGAGCAATCTCAAAAGCGATTGAATGAATTGGAACTGTTATATGAGAAAATATTTTTTACTTTAAACCACTTGGAATTGTATCAAAATCAAATAGCAGGAGCTTTTAACAAAAACGTTCATCTTTATTCATTCACTGAGGGAGAATTTTTATTAGTTCTCAGAACTCCAATGATACCCGGAAAGAAACCTCCCAAGCTTGAGCCAAAATGGGAAGGACCTTACTCAATACATAGGGTATACTCTAATGGAGCTTATTCATTAATCTCGATGGATGGAGAACTCATCATTACTCCAACCAATGCCAGATTTTTGAAGAAGTATTTTTTATAAACACAAAATATATCATCACTGGTCCGATATGACCTTAAACTGTACCACCATCCAGTAAGACATTAAACTGCATAACCAATAGTCCATGCATATGACCCTAAACTATTTGGACATACGTCCAACATGATGTTAAACTGTTTCCCCTTCATCGTCCTTGTTATATGACGTTAAACTATACAACAATGGCCCATACATATGACCTTAAACTATTTGTACTTTAGTCCAACATGACGATAAACTGTGACGTCCTAACTAAATGACTCTAAACTGTATAAAATTCATTTACGTACGGAAATATGTTAAACTACATAACCAATGGTCCATGCATACAACCTTAAACTATTTGTGTTACTTTCTTCCCACACATTGTTAAAATGTGAAAAAGTTCCATAATTTGTCCAACATGATGTTAAACTGTGTCCCCATTCATCATCCTTGCTATATGACGTTAAACTATATAGAAGTCCCTTTAGTCCAACATGACTTTAAACTACATAACCAATGGTCCATGCATATGACCTTAAACTATTGTCACTTACGTCCAACATGACGCTAAACTATATTGTCCCTTTTTCATCCAACATGACGTTAAACTATGAAAAAGTCCCTAATACGTCAAACATGATGTTAAATGGTGTACTCTTTTGTCCTTACTGCATGACATTAAACTGCACAGTCCTCTTTTTGTACAACATGACATTAAACGGTGTTGTCCCCATCTTCCTAACTACATGATTTTGAACTGTACAGAAAGTCCTTTGATACATCCTACATGACATTAAACTGTACTTTGTCCCTGCTATATGAAACTAAACTATGCAGCACTTATAGTCCTAACTACAAGACATTAAACTGCATTGTCCCTTTAGATGTCTTACATGACATTAAACTGTGCATCGTTAGGGTTGTTGCTACCTCTTGTTTCTTACACAAAGTATGACTCATGCGAGCTTAGAGAAAATTTCAACCATAACACTCTCTCTGGGCTTCTCACCATGTGTAAGTCCCAACAACATCATTTTTAGGTCGTTTTCCCCAAGAACAACTTGATCATTAATTCATACTTTAATTGAACTACGCGGACTTTGATCCTTGCCTTCCAAACTGGGTACGTAGGCAACCTCCCAAGGTTCAAGCCCAAAATCAATCTCTTCACATCGGTTCCCCTCCATCTCATACGATGTTGATTCGTGAAACCACCCCTAGAATCAATATTTTTACATTGGTTCACTTTCATCCTTGATATATGACGTTAAACTGTACAACACTTTTTGTCCCGTGCGACAATGAAAGTACAAATATTCTTTGATAACCTGACCTGAGAGGGAATCATTTTTACATTGATTTTCAATCATGTTATATTCCAAAGACTACATGCATACATGGAAATGCCCAAACCTTTTATCTTTGGTTAAACCATCATTGCACTAAAGTTCCTTTTCACCCATCAAATGTACGAACCAAATTTCTATAGAGGGTAGTTCTAGAACTACGTGGGCTTAATTCCCATCCTTATGGGATACGTAGCAATGTTCAAGTGTCCCTCGAATCCAGCCCCAAGTCTTTGGCCTAACCCCAAATTTCACTTTCAGTCCCTTTGCTGAAAAGTCCCCATGAAAACACACACTATGTATTTCTTATAATGGTCCAAGCTTTATGACCCTAAACTAAGATCTCCATTCCTTTTGTCCCACAAGACATTAAACTGTAGTTCAAGAACTATGTATGGATTGATTCCCATCCTTATGGGATATGTAGTGAAGTCAAACATTTCCATTCAGGACCTAGCCATAATATGATTATGGTAATCACTGATCCGTGTATCTTTGCATACATTGGAAAATTCCCGTCTTTATGTGTCTTAATCCTAATCTTTAATACTTCTAGATCTTCATAAACCTTTTCTTGACTTCTAATCACAAAAGGCCTAAAATTCTGAGTGTTCATTTTCCTGACCATGCAGCACATGCCCTTAGGTGGCCTTGCATAAATAGTCTATATAACAGACCTGTCAGGCAAAAGATGCTATTATTTGACTATGCAACCAATGCCCTTAGGTGGCCCTGCATAATTCAACCGCTTAACAGGTTTGTTAAATACCGGTAACTTAATTATTTGGAAGAAAGATTATTTTTTCTTTATTTGTCTTAATGACAATATGTAGGGATCCACAAAAATAGCCATCCTTAACATAATTGTCCCATATCCTTTCTCATGATCTGAAAGTATTCAAGTCTATGGTTTATATTCTGCTTCCCTACGTTTGGGTCAGACCTTCATAGGAGTGATATTCATTCTATTCTTCGATAATCTTGTTTGGAAATATCTTCTCCATATTCAAGTACCTCTTTCTATAAAGAAAACTCTATAATTTGAAAATTTTGAATTTTTATAAACTTTCACTGGCTTTTTAGCACTAAGAATGTAAATTTCTGAGAGTTATTTTGTCTGACTATACAACACATGCCCTTAGGCGGCCTTGCATAAACAGTCTATATAACAGACTTGTTAGCCAAAATATGTTATTTATTTGTCTATACAGCCAATTCCCTTAGGTGGCCCAGCCTAATTCGACCCCCTAACAGGTTTTCTAAATAATGGTAACTTCATTCTTGGAAACTACTTCTTCTAATTCCTTTTAGCTCTTTTTCATATCATTCCTCAGATTCAAATTTTCTTAAGTCATAGTTTACGTATTTTCCCTCATACTTGAGTATGGTAATATGTTTTCAGATAAATTTTTAAGGAATTGAGTCAATTTGGATCCATTTTGGTCAAAGCTATATCGACCTTAAACATTATCCTCTTTATGTCTGACGTGCATGACTTTAAACTGCACACAAAAGACAAAGGAACTCTGAATAAAAGTCATGTTCCATCTCACTAAACATACAATTTGTATGATTTAGGTAATATTGAGAAAATTAAAAGATTAAAAGTTTGTAGGGTTATTTACATCGATCCTAGTAAAAATCAAACAATGATTACTAGGACCATTGGCTTAGGTAAAATTTAAAGCATGTAGCAAAAGAATGCAGGTACAAATGATAGAAGAGGAAAGTGTTATTCATTGATACACAGGTGATATAAGGACATCCACATACTGGAGTCTCTTATCTTTTTCAAGAATTACAAGGGCCTTTCAACATAACTCTTCATTTCATTTACGGAATTCTGAGCTTCATCAGCAGCCACCAGGAATTCATTCATTCAACTACATACAATAAGATATGTAGTGATACTAGATCTTCTTGAAACAATTTTAAAAGTATGTCCTTGAGTGCAGTTTGAGAAAATTTTCTGTTGATCAAATAGTGACTCTGTTTCTGTCTAAGAGACTTGGAAGATGGATACATGGATTTGAGAATGGAGCATTGGAAGTAAAGATCCATTTGGAGAGATTACTCTTTTCAGATATTGCTCTAATTCAATGCTTGTCTTCTCTCCACCAACCATCAACAAAAAACATTTTAGCCCATGGGTTTTCCATCTTCATATCTGCAAGTAAATGACATGGAGGAAAAATTTGAAAGTTCACACCAATGTTGTTGCGCTTAATGCAAAGCATAACCGAAATAGAAGAGTAGTGGTGCAGCTGCATCTCAGGCATATTGTTCTTTTCATCTGGAACATTGACTCCTTACAGATGACCATGACCATACAGAGGTAGGTAGATGCTCTGTGTGAAATTAAGATGATATTTCTTCAAGTATTTAGCCAAATCTGGGAAGGTGCTGCCGCAGATATCATAGTAATCATGGTAAAAAATGTTCATCATGTCATCAATCTGCTTGCTAGCCAGTTCATCAGCCATTCCGATTCTATTGGGATACATTGAATCTAAACAAAGGTTGAATAATTAACTCTTAAGTAAGTTGATTTTTCATAAATTTGTGAAAGAATTCAAAAAAAAATGGCAAATGCATTAAGGCGAGAAAGTCTAAACTTGGCATTCAAGTATGGATGTGCCACGCAAGTATCACTGTGCAAGTCCAAATACCTTAACAGAAGAATGATGCAAGAAACAAGAAGCGCGAAACAGTGGAATCACTTGCGCGGACGAGCAAAAGCTGAGAGCCAAGCTACGCGCCGAGAGGAAGAAATCCATGAGAGCTGTGTGCTTTGTCCGGAATGAATACCCCTACTTATAGACATGGCCATGACCCTGCATGGCGTACCCTGCGCGACTAAAGGATGTAACCCTGCGCACCTGAAGCTCATTTTCACGACCAACCTTACGCGCCCCAATTTCATTTTTATTCTCAATTTACTCCGAGTCAAATCCTCATTTCTTTTGGATCCAACTATGAGGGGGGACTTTTGTTGATGCTCCTTTCGTCACAGAATCTAATGATTGGAAAAGGGGAATATATGAGCTCAAAGTGATTCAACCTTTGGGAAAATATCAAAAACTGACAAAGGAATGAATAAGAAGAACATTCCACAAGGGTCGCTCAAGTTCTACAATGGTCGTGCAAGTATATTTGTGTGCCGCGATGGTCACGCAAGTACACCTGCGCACCGAAGTTGGTCACACAAGTCACTTGCGCGCCCTAGGTGATAACTGCATGGGGTCTTCTCTTGCCTATAAATACCCCCGGTGGGCCCCCCATTTGGAGGAGGAATTTTTCTAGAATTTAGATACAGAGCTCTGAATGCCCAAGTCTCTTCTTCAGGTCTTCCGAACACTTCTAAGGTAATTCTTTACCTAGAATGGAAGGTTTAAACAGGAGGAGTAAGGTCTAAGTGTTAGAATTCACTAACACTTGCGCGCCTAAGTGTATTACCCTTAAGGGAAATGAACACACTTGCGTGCCACCCTACTTCTTTAGCATAAATTGTGCGCCATCTTCTAGAAAGCCTCTGAGGATGATTCTAGAGGCTTTGATCAAGGATCGCCCAAATATTACTCTAAGGTATGAAAATCACGCAAGTACCCATGTGCCGCATAGGTATACCTGCGCGACCAGGACTTGCATGCCGACGCAGTACCTACGCGCCTACTAGGACTTGCACACCCCTACCTTTTTGGATGCCTTTCTTGCCCATTTCACCCCTCTTATGTCATTCCACCTCTTCTATTCAAAATTCAGTCTTCAAGACACTCTTAAAATCCATTTATAGCATGATTTCTTGATTTGTCTTCTTAATATGAAAGGAACTCTGTGGAAAATTTCTCAAAATCTAGAGATTTACACATATTTATGTCACTAAAGATTGAGATTTCATTCATTCAACCTCATCCTTTTAGATGAGAGAATCCTTAACCTGGGCCTCCTTTTCAGGAGTAAGCCCCAGTCCAAATTCTCATTACTATGGGCATCCTCTTAAGGAGTAAGCCCCAAGTCCTCTAATTTGGGCATCCTCCTAAGGAGTAAGCCCTAGTCTTAAAGTTCCCAAATATGGGCTTCCTTTTCAAGAGTAAGCCCCAGACCCCCTAACCTGGGCCCCCTTTTCAAGAGTAATCCCCAGTCATAATTCCCCAAATTCTGGGCATCATTTTCAGGAGGAAGCCCCAAACCATAATTCCCTTAACCTGGGTTTCCTTTTCAAGAGTAGACCCCAGTCTCAAATATGGGCCTCCTCCTCAAGAGTAAGTCCTAAGCCCCTTTAATTTTCAAATCCCTTTAACTTGGGCCACCTTTTCAGGAGTAAGCCCTATTCATAATTCTCAAATACGGGCATCCTCCTTAGGAGTAAGCCCCAAATCTTCATTAACCTGGGACTCCTTTTTAGGAGTAAGTACCTGTCATAATTCCCATTAATTTTGGGCATCCTCCTCATGATTAAGCCCCAATCATAAAATTCTTAAATATGGGAATCCTCCTTAGGAGTAATCCCCAACCATAATTCTCTTAACCTGGGCATCCTTTTCAGGAGAAATCCCCAATCTCAAATATGGGACTCCTTTTCATGTGTAATCCCCAGTCTTAATTTCCTTTTGATCTGGGATTCCTTCTGAAGAGTAAAACCCAATCATAAGTCCCCTCCTAACATGGGAATATTCCTTAGGAGTAATCCCTAAGATTAGAGTATCCAAATCTCCATGAAGCACATATACCTTTATGGACCCTGTTCCTAGATTTCCTCCTTAAATTAAGTCTTAATCCTCATTTATTTTGAGCAGTCATACACACATAAGCCCCACATCATTGCATCTTTCATTGCACAAATTGTCTAGTTTCCCTGATACCTCTTGTTTCTCACACCGAGCATGACTCACGTGAGCTTAGAGTGTAAAAGTAATCATGACATCTTTCATGATCCATAAATCATGCATAAACATCATACTCCCTTACTCGAACTACGTGGGTTCTGATTACATTTCCAAAACAAAGGATACGTAGGTATCCCATCAGCGGGTATGTTCCCAAATCTGAAATAATCCATGTCCTCCTGAATGAAAATAAACTTCAAGTGCCCCACTGAGTGGCTTTAAAACCAGTATGGTCATCATAATGACCAAGATAATTTTATTTATTTTTAAGGATACCATCAACTAAGAATATCTAACAAATAAAGATGATTCTTCATTGATGAAGAACCTTGAATACATATAAAAGATTCTCTAAATTTCCTACATACCAATCATTGATTGTCAGAATAAAGGAAAGCTCATTTTATACTTGGTAATGTAATAAGGATCCACGAACATAACTTAAATCTATAAAGAGAGTCCCAGAGTAGACAATAATTCCCCTAAAAAGGCGTGATGAGTCCGACCTCCCATCTTCTCGACCAATGAAACTTCGTAAGCCTCATCATTCCACAACTAATGAGAGCCTACCATTGGAAAGTAGGTCCAAATGGATATGGAATCATTGGATGTTTCCGGTTCTATGAACAAACCCGTTAGAAACCGATTGGAATGTTTGAACCATCAATCAACAAGGTCATCCTCAATTCTAGAGGGAAAAAACCTCGAAGCTTGAATCTCCTTGGAATGTTGTGATATAAGAAAATGTCCAAAACACTCAACCCATGATAACTTTAGAAAGATGAGGAATTGGGAAACGAAGATCTAGGAGAAGGAAGAGCTTACCGCTGTAGTTTCAATGCAATATATGGTGGTCGATTCAGAGAATAGACGAAGGCTCAGGGGTTCGTCGAAGATCCGTAGCCGTACGGAATGCTCTCAATAGAAGAAACTAGAGAAGAAGACCGTTCTGGGGTTAAGACTCAACCCCGATGCGTTTAGTGAAAAAAAACGAAAGAACACGGTATGTACTTTTGGAGTACACTACGTGTACTAGGATTTTCCATACTAACATTTAATCAGCCTCCATGTCACCCCTACATGTCCTTTTGTGTGTCCATGACATGTCCAACACATGGCCTTGAGTGGAAATGATGTACATGGCGTGTACTCAGAAAGTACAAGGAGTGTACTTTAAAAATTTCCAAAAATTTCACTTTTCTCAAAAACTCTAGAAAAAGGAAAAACATACCAGAAAAGAAGGTTTTGGTTCTTACACACCATATACACAATATAAAAATCATTTCAAAATTATAGTATATACCTTTCATTAGATCAAATTTTCAACCATTTCTTCCATGTGACACCCAAAATTGGGAAGGATGTGTGGAGATCCCTAATGTGTTTGACTTAATTATTTAAGGACATAATGGTAGTTGAAAACTGATCTTACCTCTGAAGTATACATCACAAGGTTAGGAGAATATTGAGAATTATATTTCACTCTTCACCCCATTTAGTAGAGACCACCTCCATCGATAACATTCATTATGTTCAAGTTGTGTTAGATCCTTGGTCTGGGATTTATACATAAAAAATGTCTATTCAGATTGGTCCCATTATGTACGAATCTTAAAATCAACAAACACGGTGGGAGTTAACCATTGAAAGGATCCTACATCAGGCCTAAAAAAGGTTTGGACATTCTTCCTCTATATGAAAATACAATTATTCCTCTAAAACACAACCAATAATTAGAAGCATCTCAAATTAAAAAAATTCACTACATTTAGACCATTCTTGAATCTCATAAAAGTAGAATGGAAACAACAATGAATGTGAAAATAGTGATACTAGGGAAACCCCAGCCCAAAAATATTGATGATTCTTTCCACCACCACCACCCTATGTATCCTAAAATCCATCATAAACACAATATTTTATAAATGATAAAAAAGGTCGACCCATCCTATAATGTTGGGGGATATTTTTATCACTATTTCATTACACTCCAAAAAAACCAGTCTTTTCTATGATTAGATAAGTTTGACGAGGAATTAATTCATAGTATATCTCATTATGATAACCATCATTCCCTTTAAGTAAATTAATAGAAAGGGACCCTAAATATTCCATTAAGATAACCATTCCAAAAATAGTCCCATCAGAGTATTGGATAAAGATGAAAAATCCTTGTATAAGTTGTAAACCAAAATAGTATTCCTTGAAATAAAAAGATAAAGAGAGTTATGGTTTTCTTTTGGATATACACAGAGAAGAAAACTAATGTATATATCATAGTAATAAGGACATAGTTTATAAAACCTATTATAAAAAGGTAAAAATCACTTATGTTATCCCCATGGTTATTCAAGAGTATTATTCCATCACTGAATTGCCTAAAGTGAAAATATCTATCCAAACTACAGTCTACACAATGATGGTTGGAAAATTTATGTGTAATTTTTAACAAAGTGTGACACAACGATTTGGGATCCCCTGAATTATTTGTTTCCAACCATTTATAAATATGTAACTAAATAAAATGGTAAGGGTGTGTCTATATTTGATATGTCACTTGAGGATATTAAACCTCCCATCATCAAAGAGAGATATGATCAATATGAATCAGAGATAATGGAGTTAATATGTATAAATGATAAAATAATCATTGAAAATATTCTTGTTGAGTATAACCCTCATGAATAGACTCACATTTCCTTATCAGTAAATCTCTAATAGTACAAAGTTGAAACATTAACAATGATAGTAGAGTCAATACATCAAAAAAAATTCAGGATTCATATAGCCAGATTACGTAGTGATGGTAGATGTTGAATATTAGGAATACCCCCCATAGGATAGAATCCAGAACAATATCAGGCGGGCTACTATAGGATTGATGATACCTTTTTTCATAAATAGAACTGATAAAACTAACCATATCATGAAATACACGATTCCTCCGCTCAAATTTATGTCTAACCATCTATACATATAGATATCGTTGAATTTTTTAAATCTTTAGATGATTTAATGGAACCCATCGAAGGGAAACATGCACAGATACAACTGGATAGATATTTTTAACCTGAATGGCTGGACAAAACACCCCCTCTAGAAAAATGTGGGAGTCCAATATTCTCAGTTGGGACTAATTTGGATAGATAAGGTTTTTGCATTATTTGAAGATCTTTATTTTACAAGTGGGTTGTATTTTTTTTGACAAAAGGATAAGTAAATTCACTTTTTAAAAGTTTTTGAAATTCAGACTGACCATCATATTCTAGAAATCCTAATCACAATTCCAAGAAAGTCCATCATATTAAGAAGTTGTTTTCCAAAAGAGAAGACTCATCAGACTAAAATCAGGTCTGGAATGTGGTTATGATCATAATAAAGAAGAAAATCATATTCCAGATGGATCAGATATAAATCTAAAGTTTATTTTTTGATATTTTAGTTATCATAAATTATAAATATTCTATAAAACTGGTGTGTCATGCTTGATGAATGATTTGGGGAGATTAGGTGATGTCATTCGTAATAAAAAATCATATTCTGGTTGAGTAGGAAAGAAAGGTGTTGATGGAAAATAGGGACATTATAAAAATTTCCTTGATAATTAATGTGATTCTAAAGTTAATATTCAATGTATTCATTGCCATGAAGGAAGTGATGATACTTTATGAATGTTTGAAGATGATGAAAGTTGGTGAAACCAAATATTTACAATCTCAAGATCATCGTAATGATATTTCTATATCAAGATTTTTTTAAAGGTCGAGGAGGAGGATCATAACAAAAGAGTTGGTTTTCAATAAAGCTGAATGAAATTTTTTTATATGAGCATCATATTCTGAAAATAATGAATCCAATATATACCAGTCTAATATATTCAATATGTCATCATATTTATCAGAGGTAGAATTGTGTGTATTGAAAAATCATCAGTATCATGTTCATAAGAGAAAATTGTTTCTGAAGTTGAAGCTACTGATAATGGTCCATCAGACTCGATGTTCCATCATAATCATCAAAGGATAATTTGTTTTCATTGGGAGTTGTTTGAAAAAATGGTACAATAAATAAGTTGATGTTGTGATGGAAAATATTAAAATAAAGTCATATTATATCAACAATGTAGTCAACCTTTTACAATAGGTTTAATTACATTGTTTATCATTAATGTGGGTTACGAGAAAAAAAGAAGAATCTTTTGTTTGACATTTTTTTACATTGTAATGAGTCATATTTTAATGAAAATCAACATGGAGAATCAGAATCAGACTAATTTTTTCTAATAATATTAAAAATATCTATTTCTTTATACATGAAATTGGTACCAATCATCGTAATGAATAAATAATATTTAGAGAAAAATAGAATTTTACTTTTATTTTTTAAGATAGTATTAAGTAAAGATGAAGTTGTGAGAAGTTTCAATAGGGTTCAAGAAGAGTTGAGAAGCATTGATGAAGTAAAGACTCACCTGAAATTCAAATAAATGTATGATCTCATGAAATTTGGTTAAGTGGTAAGCCTTTAAAAAATCCCACCCAAACCACTTTTTGGGAGACTATAAATGGAAGAGTACTTTGTATATTTCATTTTACACATGTACAATTTATGAAAAGAAGAGAGAAGGTGGAGTACTAAAGAATTATAGAGAGAGGTCAAATTTTTGGATTGATTTTTGTTGAATTAGTCATGTCGGATTGAAGAATAATGGAGAAGAGACAAGATTACATTCATATGATCATCATATTCTGCTAGTCATTTTATTCAGCTGGTCATTGTATTGATCTGAATCATTAGATTGGGATATCAGAAAAGAGATTGAAGTAGTTTAGAATTGTATCAACCGTATTCTAATAAATATATATATATATTCTATATTGATAAATCAGACATGGGAATCAAACTGAGTTTCATAAAAATGTCTCAGATGTTTTTACCAACTTCTGGTAAATAAAGGGAACAATTTTTCTGAAGGATCATATATTTGAATGTTGGTCAAGAAGCACTGTAACATGTTTTTTACAAAAAAAATTAATTTTATCTTTGTGGTAGTTGAATCACGTGCTCTATATTATAGATCATACTGATACATGAGTGTAAGGGTGTATCCTACTCAGTGTATTACACATAAAAGTATTGTTTTATAGTGGATTCTGTGGTATTGGATCATTTTGAAACCATACCAATGATGTAGCTACTCTTATTGAGTAGTGAAACTTCTAAATTCACATATTCTTGTGGATTTGGGTTTGATTTTTTTTCAACAAGGAATAAAATATTCAATAGAAGGTGAAATGTTTTCATAAGGGAACATACAAGAAAAATATATCACTAATTCACCCCTGCCCTTCTCTGTGATACAATTATCTTGACATGGAAATTTTAATTGCTATCAAAGCAAAATATTCCCTTAGTTTATTCTTTTCTAATGTTTTGAAATAGAATTTGTGATAAATAATATTAACTATGTGAATAGTAAAATAATTTCTTTTTTTGGGTAAGAATTATCATATATATAAAAATAAAATGTTTCCTTATCTTATGTATATTGGGTAAGATTTTCTTGAAGTAGAAATAGATGGTTTTCCTCCTATTGATGATAAAATTCCTCTTAGATATATAGATAAGAAGAATATTGAGAATAATTAAAGGGGAAAGAAAGGTTTTCTATCATAAATTTATGAAAGTGAATTATTAATAGTGAAGCTTGTTTCCAAATTCAATTTTAAATAAGATATGTGTAAGAACATATATAAAGGAAATAAAAAAGTAAATAACGTAAAATTAAAAATCTGGAGGTTAACGTATTTTGACTTGAAAATGGGTGATTATGAATATGTTGGGGACATATTTACCATGGTTAATTACATTGTCAACAATATTATATGTCTTGGATAAAAGATGGAGTCTTCTACAGTTGTTGAAAATATCTTAAGAATTCATTCTAATAAGTTTGATGCAAATGTTTCTTCATTGGAATATAGGTATCTTAAAACCTTATATCTCAATAATTTTCATATTACTCTCATCACTTATGAAATGAGAAAGTTTAAATATAAGAAAAGAAAAATATATTTTGATAGAGAAATGTATTTTAATGCTACCAGGTCATAAAAGTCAATGAATATTTGTATTGAAGATGAATATGGTGATTCTGACTCTGAAAATGAGTTATGTAAAAATCTTGATGAAATATTATCCTTGTTATCTATGATTTTTATAAATGTTATAGGTAAATATAAAAGGAAATTTACCTTTAAATGGTTTGAATTTGGATCCATTGGTCACTTCTTAGATAATTATTTGTAAAAGAAATAATGGAGTGGACAATGATTACGAAGAAAAAAGGCCAAGAATATCATAGAAGAAAGAGGGTGAAAAGGATAAGTCATTTTCCAGTGGGAAGTATAAAAAAAATTTCCAAATCCAAATGAAGAATCTTCTTATGTAAAGGTGATGAAAAAGTAGAAAGTGATGATAGATATGAAAAGTATTTTGAAATGGACAGAGAGAATAATTTTATTACAATAAGGAATAATAAAGATTTAGAAATCATCAATTTTTAAGAAGGATAAACTGAACTTGAATATCATTTAAAATAAAACTTGAAATGATGTGTGACAAAAATTAGAAGGCTTGAGAATGAAAAAATGAAGTTGATAAATTAAAATTTCCCATCAAACTATCAAGAAGGATTTTTGAATGATAAATTAATTTTGTTAAGATAGATTGATGATTGGAAGAATTATCATGAGAATGAAAATAATTTTAATTAATATCTATATGTAAAGATAAATGGAAAAGAACAAGAGTTGAAACCTATCCAAAAAATATATTCTAAAGCTGAATAAGCAGGTAAAAGTTTTAAAAACTCTACAACTAATGATTGTTAATTTTTTTAATGAGGAACGTGATAAGGATAAAAAGTAACCTTCAATAATCCAAAATAATTATGAATTTTTTCTTCAAAAGAATCATGGAAATGATTATAAAAAGAAGAAATCTAGGAATTTTATGTTTGTGGCCATGGCCAATAATGTTGAGAATTTGGAAGTATCCAATAGATTTGAGTCTGAAGATGTTTCTAAAAAATATAAATATGAAAAATTTATATTATTTTTTGTTCCAATATAGATGGATATAAATATGATCCAAATAATAATATTTTTTTTAAAAAAATAGATAGTTTTGAAGTCAATAAAGTTTTGTTAAGAAAGTTGCTAAAAAAACTCACAACACTGGTCAATCTGAAATTTTCAAAGAAAAAAATACTCTTTCTATGGATATTTTGGGTATTGTGGTGGATTCAGATATATGGAAAATATGTGTTCATTTAACCAACTACATTACTACTTTACCACATGTTATAGAAGGTAAGGGCTTAGGGGGAGTCAATCTTCTCAAAAGAAGAATTCTAAGAAGGATATTTTGACGAAACTCAAGATGGTTGGTGTGAAAGATGAAAATAGGTTCCAACCACTGGAAATATTTTTTGAAATATATGAACATCATAAAAATCATGCTAACAATTGTCTTATTTTGTTACTGGTACAAATTTTTTTTTTAATAATTCTTCGAAGCCAAAGGAAAAATAAATGTCTCTTGTTGATGAAATCACTTTGAATTATATAAAAGGAGGAAAAACATGGATTCATGATAATGGGTGTTCTTACAATATGATCGGATATTTAAATTTTTTAAGGAATGTGAAATTATTCAAAATGGAAATTGTGACATTTGGAAATGATGAATCCTTCATAATAAAAGGTGTTTTATCGGTAATCATTGGGAAAGAAAAGATGAACTCCATGAAATATTTATATGTTGATGGGATGAAACATAATATGATGAGATTTTCACAACATTGTAATGAGGGTAAAAAAGTTATCTTCAGAAAAGATGGATTTTTTGGTGAAGAGTGAGGAAAATTGAAATAAGGTTACAATATTCCACCATACAAAAGAAAAATTATTTAAAGTTAGTGAAATTCAAAAATCAAATTACATTGGTATGGTAGAAGAGGATTAGTTGTAATATAAACTATTGGGACACATGTATTAGGGAAACCTATGTAATTTATCAATGTGATATAGTATCCAAGAAATTCCTGATTTTTCAAGAAGAATATATTGGTGTGGAAATATTTTTCAAAAAGGAATGAATATAAATTCTGGGCACAAGAAAGTGTATATTTATTCAAAACGACCTATAGAACATATCCATTATAGTGTATATGGAATGATGTGAAAAAAGAAATGAATGGAGATATTTATTTTGTCACTTTCATTGATTAATATAATTTCATTTCTTGTGTTATGTATATGGAACAAAAAATAAGATTCTCTAAAACTGTTTAAAAAGGTTAGGAGGACATCTGTGAAAGAATGTGAGTATTCATAGAAGAAGTTGATAACTGAAAATGGAAGTGAATACAAAAATGAATAATTTTTAAGTTTCCTTTATAATAATGGAATGAAACATGATTATTGTTCATCTTATACTCCCCAAAAAATAGGGTCTTTTAATGGAAGAATAGAATCCTAGTGGAAAGGGGTAGAACTATGTAACTTGAACATGGTATTTCTCATTACTATTGAAGGAAATCCCTGATCACTATTTTGTATATTCCAAACCATTGTTTATATAAGAAAAATTTAAATATGGCTCTATATTAAATGTTTTTTTGATAAAGATCAATGTTTCAAACAATTAATTGTTTTAGTGGGTCCATGTATCATAAATAAAGTGGAAAATTTGGATAGTTGGAGAGAATAAGTGAAGATGGAGTTTTTCTTGGATATGCTCTAGAAGGAAGAGGATACATATGTTTCGACAAATAAATAGTAATAATTTTTGATTATGTTGATGTGAAGGTTATTGAAAAACCTAGGGATGATAAATAGAGTCATGCAGATAAAAAAGTTGTGCATGATAAGGAATGTATTGTTAACATTTTTGATAAGGATAATGAAATATTTAATCCCACACAATAATAATTAGACTCATCTATTTCCTTTGATGAAGAAGAATCTGAAAAATCTAATCCCAAAATAAAGAAGAAAGTGGAATCTCATTATATTTTTAGTGATTGACATCAGAAAGTTAAAACAAGAATAAATCAAATTCCATTACACACACTTCTTTGCATTAAAAAGTTGAATAGAAATACATTGATGAAGATTTTCAATATCCGGGATGGGTTTAGGGAATGAATTAAGAGATATATTATGAATAAAAGAGTGATACATGGGAACTCATAGCTAATCCAAATAAAATAATGTTATTGTTACAGAGTGGGGTTTTTGAAACAAGCCGAATTAAAAAGGTGAAGAACTAAGGAATAATGAAATATTATTTTAAAAATGATAACAAAAAACTGAAGGTATTAATTTTGATGGAAATTTTATTCAGAGGAAATATTAGAAATAATCAGAATATTTCTTTCTATTGCTGTACAACAATGTTTCAAAAATTTTCAAATTGATGTATTGTTTAAATTTAAAAATAGGGATCTTGATGAGGAATTTTACATTGAACATCCTTCTAATTTTTTTTGGGAAAGATGAATGTTATGTATATAAGCTGAATAAATATTTTAATGGGATAAAACAAGATCAGGGAGAAAGGTTTTCCAAATTGGATACTTTCTTAAGGAAGATATGTTTCAAGGAGTGAAGTGTTGCCATCAATCCTTATATAAAGGAATGTCAAGTCATTCCCCTCATCTTATTTATTTATTTCAACGAATGTTTTTATGGGAATAATGAAAGAACTTGTGAAATACAATATAAAGAAATAAAAATGTTGTTTGAGATGTCCATGATGGGTGAAATTAAATGAGTTCTTGGGTTAAAATCATACAAAATAAGAAACACATTTCTCTTTCTCAAGAAAATTTTCTATGTAAATTATTAAAAACTTTGGCATAAAAATTTTGAAACCAATTTTTACATCGATATCTATTAGAACAATGTTGAGTAAATATGTATATGGAAATTAAGTTGATCAAAAAGTGTTTTGAAAGATGATTGGATGTTCTTTATATTTTATTGCTTCAAGACCTGAATTTTTTTATGTTGTTAACTTATGTAAATGATTTTAGAGTGCTCAAAAATACTCACATTTACTTGTAGGAAAAATAATTTTAAAATATATTAAAGGAACAAAATAATTCAAAATCTGGTATGATAGCTTAGGTAGTATCGATTTTTTGGGTATTTAGATGCTGATTAGAAAGGAAATGTTGATGATATAATATCCACCTATGGTGGAGTTTTCTTTTTGAGGAAATTCTATATTAGTTGGAATATAATGAAATAGAAATCAGTAAATCTTACAACAACTAAAGCTGAGTATGTTGTTGCTACTCAAGATACCACCCAACTTATGTGGATGAAAAATCAATTAGAATATATAGTTTTTAATGTAAATTTACCCTTTCTCTTAGGGTGTGATAATAAAAATCAAATCTACCTCACCAAGAATTCAGTATAACATTCTCATTAAAAACAAATTGATATCAATTATTATCTAATCAATGATCATGTGTAAGAGAATCAATTTAAGATAAAAAACATTCCTATATTAGAATATATTGCTGATATTTTCACAAAAAAATTACCAAATGAATCTTTTTTTAATTGATATTTAACATGGTTGTCTAACTTATTTCCAATAAATGGTGAGGTATGTGTTTATTTCCCATATCTAATATTACCTTTTTACAATGTTGTCCAGGGGGAGAATTATTTAATAAATCTACCCTTATGGAATCATGAAAAAATAGTGAGTTGTGGGTAAGAAATGAATTCAGTATGTTTGTGTGTGAACTAGAGTGGTTATTGGAAACAAATTTTTTATATTCTTTGTATGTTATAATAGTGAAGAAAATATAAGGTTGAAAATATGAGGAAGAAAAACTGAAGATGTTTCATAATCACAACATTTGAATAGAATGGTTTCAATGTCAATAATTCTTCTCTCCTATAATGTGTTATCTGATGTTGTCATATAATGTTTGATAACAAATCTATAGCTTTAGGATATAAATTTAAGCGATTTATGGATATTAGTTGAAATTAATCAATAGTGGTAGATTTTTGGGACCATGTTGGTTGGATAGGTTTTTGGATGATTTGAAGAAGACTATTTTAAATGTGGGTTATCTTTTGTTGTGAAAATGGAGAAATCAATTAACTTTGTAAATATTTGGAAATTTGGACTGACCATCATATAAAGTAAATCAGAATCATAATGGATAATAAATTCCACCATATTAAGAATATTTTTTCTAGAAGAAAAGGCACATCAGACTCACAATAGGCTTGGGATGAGGTTCTAATCATAATAATAAATAAAATTTGATTCAACATGGATCCGATATAAATCTGAATATTCTTTAATGATCTTGGAGTTATCATAAATAAAAGTTATTCTGTAAAACTTTTGAAACAAGCTTGATGAAGGAATGGGGTGAAGAGGAGTTGTTAATCATATTCATGAAAATTGTATTATTGCTGAGTAGGAAATAAATATATTAATGGGAGATATAGATGTTACAATATATTTATTGGTTAGTCAGATGATGCTAAATATAGTCTTCAAATAATTAAATTTCATGAAGGAAGTCAGGATACATAATCAAAGTTTGAATAAGATGAAATTTTGTGATGTTGATGATTTTCGGTATCAGGATCATTATAATGATATTACTAGATGTAGATTATTTTTCAGGATGAGAAGGATGATCATAATGAAGGTGGTGATTTTCAGTAAAACTGAATGATAAAAGAAGCTTATGAGAATCTTATTTATAAAATAATTAATCCATTGTTATCTAACTATAAAATTTAGTGTGTCATCCTATTCTTCAGTGGAATAATTATTTGTGTACAAAAATCATTGGTATCATATTTAGAAGTGAATTATGTTGATGATGTTGAATCTTCTAATACCGTTCCATCAGACTCATTATTCTATTATAATCATCAAAGCTAAATATTATTGCATTTGGATTGGTTGTAACCAATGATTACGAAAATTAATTGAAGTTACCAGGGATAATATAAAAAAAATTCATATTCCATGAACAATGTAGTCAACCATTTATAATAGATGAATTACTTTGTTTATCATTCAAGTGGGTCAAGTGAAAAGATGAAAAATAATATATTATTTTATATTTGTATACATCATAATGAGGAAGATAATAATGAACATAAGAATGAAAAATTATAATCAAACTATGGTATTTTATGAAGATTGAAAATATTTATTTACTCATACATGAAAATGGTATGGAGCATCGTAATGTGAAATTGTATTGGGAAAAATTGAAATTGGACTGATGTTTATGAAGAATATATGAAGTAGAGTTGAAGTTGTTTGAATTTTCAAGATGTTTGTTAAGAGTTGAGAATCACTGAAAAAATCAAGATACACCCTAAATTCAAATAAATGTATGATTATTGAAAATTTGGTTATACAAGAAACATTTCAATAATTCCACCCAAAAAACATTTGGGGAGACTATAAAATGGAAATTACTTGTAATTTTTATCTAACACAGGTACTATTTACTAAATCAATAGAGAAGGAATAACTATGAAGAATTGTAGAGAGAGAAGAAATATTTGGATTGAGTTTTCTTAAATAATACCTACAAGAAAGAAGAATAATGGAGGAGAGAAAAGATTGAATTTGGAAGATCACCATATTTAGCTAGCCATTGTATTTAACTACTCATTATATTGAGCTAGATCATTAGAATAGGATTTCCAGAAATAGATTGAAGTAGTTTATAATTGTCTCAACTGTATTCTTACAGATATATAAATTTTCCATAGTAATAAATAAGAGTTGGGAATTAGATTGGGAAATTGAATGGAGTATCATAAATAATTCTAGGATGTTTTTACCTACTTCTGGGTAAGAAAGTGAAGAATTGTTTTGAATGATCATATTTTTGAAAGTTGTTCAAGAAGCATCGTAATATTTTTTTTACAAAAACATTATATTACATATTTGTGCTATTAGAATCACATGCTCTATTTTATTGATCACAGAGTTACATGAGTGGGAATTCATATCATACTCATTGTATTCCTTGTAAAAGGATTGTTTTATAGTGTATTGTGTGTTATTGGATCATTTATTAAGAATACCAAAGACACAACTACTATTATTGATTAGTGAAACTTATTAATTAAATAGTTCCTATGGATGTGTGTTTGAATTATTTTTAGTAAGGAAATAAATATTTAACAAGAGGTGCAGGTTGTTTCATAGGTTAGGAAACATAGAATAAAATGATATCACCGAATCAAACCCTCCCCCTCTCAATGATACAATTATCTTGGTTGGGAAATTTTATTCTCAACATTTAAAGGCACTGAGGACTTATAACAACTTATGATGCACATTGTATCTAAATTTGATCCCATTATGACATCCCATGATCATCAAGGAGTAGTTAATATTAGACTCATTATACAGACTCTTGATGGGTCATCATTTGTAGGATATCACAATCAACTGACCAAATTAATCATTGTACATGAATCCCTTTATAGATAATTCCTCTACCAATTCCACTGTATGTTGAGGATGAAAATTGTTCTTTAACTCTATAATTTTAAAAAATGATTTAAAAATATATACTTAGAAATTACTTCAAGGTGAAAGGGTTGGACTTATTCGTTGAACATGTAGCTTCCCTAAGATGATTTTTCCGAATCTATATAATAAATACTCATGATAAGATGAAAACATTTCTGATTTAAGTAAATTATCTGGGTAGATTCCATTATCATTCCATAGTTTCATAGAGGTTTGAATAATCTATTCTATAGACTAAGCCTAAGCCTCGGTCAATAAACAAATCTTCTGGAAAGAGGATTGGTAAAGTGGGAACATCTACTATAATTCTTACGATTGATAAATGTTCCATCACCCAAACCCATAGAATATCTTGCAGTATTACCAAATGAATAGTAGAAACAAGAGAATCATCCTCTATAAGAATGGAGAAAAGAGAAGAGGCTCACACCATATGATGACAAAAAAATAAATTATATTATTTACAAAATGAGTTGGATCCCAATTACATCATCTCAACTATGAAGAATAATTTTTTAAATCTACTAAAGCATATAAATTTTAATCAGGTTCGACTCAGTGACCTCTTGAATTATTTCCACTTAAACATAACACAATATAAATCCATCTTAGAGTGACTCATTTTAAAAAAATAATCCAAAAGATTCTATATTCTAGCCTGATCAAGTTGGGAAAGCCATCAGTTAAAGTGAAATGTATTTTCTCTCTCTCTATAGAAGAAGTGGGTTTTTAGGAATTTCTAAAGAAAGTTAGTTTTAATTTTTATGATTGGATAACCCAAAATATGGTTAACCAAGTACATTTAATTTTATAGGCACAACTAATTCAACCAGCTATGACCCAAACTCCCTCTGGGATTACTGAGTTGACTTCTTCGAAACAAAAATATTCAAAAAGTTATTATACTAAGAACCAATGTAATAGGTTAAATAAGAGAATACCATAAGAAGATGAATATTTTCTGACTCCCAAGCCAGTAAAAACTACATAGAATTTACTCCCCTGATAATGGATGGATGTGAACCATGCCACCAAATGGTTCAATGGGAATTGATCCATCCAACGATATATTCTTTTAAAAATAGTTATTATATGGAACTATAAAATTGGTTAACTTAGTGAATCCCTAATATAATTAAGAACATAGTTAGGATTCTAAATTCCCCTCCCATCATTTAGGAGAAGGTCTAAGAGGCTACAGAGGTTGATGGGGTATATAAATATGTGGTTGATATGAACCTAGAAACTTAGGTTATATCGCTACTGAAGCCATATATACTTCTAAAAACAATAGACAGACACTCCAGAAAGCTCAGTAGGAGAACAAAAATGCTTCCAAATCCTTGAAGTATCATTCAAGAATAATTATTTGAGAGGATCGGTTATAAAATCATTCTCTCTGGTTGACATTATATTTTGGTATTTTCCACTAATATAAACTTAAAGAAAACAAATATTCCCTTGAGAACTAATCACTGAAGGTATCAACCAACATTGAATACTTCAACAACTAGGCCTAAAACTAAGGGGCATCCTTATGAAGGGAAACATAGGCCTATGAGTTAGAAATATGAAATATCAGATAATATCTATCTTATTCTAGAATACATTTCAATTATTGATTCCATTCATTTTCAAAAAGTTCTCTAAGAAGGGATCATTAAGATTCTTCAAAGCCCTCAGAATTTGGATGTTAAGATAACTACTACTAAAGTATTTCATGGAGAGACTGAAACTATTGAGTGGAATGTAGTTATCTAATTCACATAAAAAGATATATACTTCCTCACATGGAAACATTATTCCCCTATACATTTTCTTGAAAGATGAAATATATTGATGAATACTTACCTCTCAATGAAAATGGATCTAGAATAAATCTCATTAATATCTAAACAAACTGAAAATTAGGTTATAGTGATGTTTTTTGGTCTATTTATACCATAAAAATATAAAAATATGACAAAAGTTATAAAAGGACTCTCTGCTGAATCAATATTGGAGCATAGTTCATGGAACATGTTTATGATTCTGAGTTCATAATAATTTATCAAGGAAAAAATTTTAAATTTATACTAGTAATACCATACCTCTATTCCTTTATGGTAGTTCCCTCATCACAACGCCAATGCTTCAAGCACTTTTTAAATTGATAATATATAGTACTACATAGTGATAATTCTAACTTTTTCCCCTTTAATATCAATACATAGATGTGGTATTTTATCAAAGAAAAGGAAAATAACTAATTAACGGTGATGTTTTTTGGTTCACTATCCCAAATGGTCTAAAAATAAACCTTGACAACCTATTTCATGAACTCAATAATCATTACATATTTCCCATCAAGAGAATCAATGCAATCACACTGGATCTAGGGGTCACTGAGTTATATAAAACTCTTTTTAGAGGAAAAATAATCATGATACTTTTTATGCTGAACATTATATATTTCCCAAAGACCAATCATATTTGGTAGAAAAAATAATTCCCTGAAAATGATACATATATGATGATTATTTGCCCTTGGAATATACTCTAAATATGTCTCCAAAGTATAATGAGACAAATAAATCATTGTCTATATCAATAAATTCTCCCACTTCACTACCAGGAAATAAGTATGACCTCATTTATATAAATGAGGTCATACTTAATTCACTGAGTTATATAAAACTCTTCTTGTAATTTTCTACTTGAAATTGATATCTAATGTCCCCCAAATTCGGAGGAACAAGTAAATACGAGTATATATTTATTTTAGGGATCTAAAAAACATTTCTTATGGATGAATTCCCAGTCCTCTTAGTGGTTCTTTTAAATAATGAGACTTATTATTTTCAATAATATTTCTTCAGGGATGGATATTCATTATACAATTAGATCTTGATGGACCAATAATATAAGGCGTTCATTAGTGTTATGGAACTATAGGGGTTATATTGTCATTTAGAGATGCACTTTGTCTTATATAATGAAAACACTACACATCAATGTGATGTGAATTATATTTTCAAGACTTTTCTATGGAATACCATAAAATGTTATGTTGTTGACTTTGTGGTTAAATATAAATAGTGTTTTAAACATCTCACAGTCATTTAAAACATTTAAAAAAACTACATCAGTATATATAGAAGTTAATATTAGTAATGATTGATTTGAAGGGTGAATTCATTAATATTTATCAACTATGTAGAACACCAACACAACATCGAAGATGAACCTAAAAACCATAGAGTACATTAACATGATGCATTCTTAAAATATCATTATGTTGAGAGGGATTCAAGGAATCCTCAAAATAATTTAGATGATTTAGAGAGAAACATGAAGGAAATATCTTACACTTTAATGAGATTATAAGGAAGTGAGTCTCTTATTAGTGAGATGAATATTTTTTTGATTTTTTCCACAGTATCAAAAAATATCTCTTGATCCCATCGATTTTTTTAAAATTTAAATTAAAATCCATGTATTCTATATAAAGTGGATTTATATTGATCAATTAGTGAACTTAGTACATAGAATACTGATTTGGGAAAAGTTAATAGTCTCTGTTACATTAATAGAAACATGAATGATACCGAGACTTTATATTTTATCTTAAATAAGAATTTTCTTCTATTTATATTTATTGTTAAGAAATTGAGGTAATTAATGAAGCATTATGAGGTCTATTTGGTCTCTTGTATTGACCAGATCATGTATATCCTCAATAATATGACGTTTACTTAAAGATTAACATATTATATAGTACCTCTGAAGCAATTTTATATTTCATTTAAACTATTGATGTAAGCAAAAGGGAACGTGATGGTATAATATCTCATGGAAAATACAACTTCACAAAGAATTCCATTTCATATAGAATTTTTTGATGAAAATTTATTATCAATTTTTATCACTCCCCAAACTTGAGGGATGTATTTCAATGGAGACTCAATTATTCCAACAATAATATTTGTGGAAGACTAGAAAATAAATATAGTTGGTGAGATTTTTTACTTATCTCTACTTCAAAGGTAGTTATACCATATTATTTCCTATTATTAGAATTATATAACATAAATGATGTATAATATCTTGATTAATTATTGAAATGAACTAGAATTTCTATAACTAGTTTCTTGAATAAATTTAAGTGGAGATATATAAACGATAATCAAGAGAATTAATGGAGAATATTCAATTAAGAATGAGGAAATAATTACCTTTCTCAATCATATATAAGGATTTATGACATAATTACTCACTGATTCAACATGGTCATAGGCCCCATGTTTAGAGAAAACTTATGTGGATGTATTGGATATAGAATCCACAACCATGGAAGACCCTAACAAGTATGTGACTATCATATGCAATGCACAATGTTGTGTGGTGTCCCCAATCATTGGAAGTAACATGGAGGAGGCTAATGAGATTGATTTCACTCATGAATGGTGTGAATCAAAAAACATTCTATACAATGTTTGAACTAGATGGATGTTCCCCATGTTAAACTATTCCCAAAGTGAAATTCATCAATTGGATTAGGTAAAGACAGATAAAATTCCACAATGGGATGAAAAAATTAACCTTTTTTAAGGTCTAAAGGATCAACATGTCTTTTATAGGATTTGATGGATTCCACAAAAGATTAATTGAATGAGGATATCCTTTTCTTGATATACAAGATATCCACACATGAACCTATGTTTCACATCAATTAAAAACTATTACCTCGCAACATATTAGGTGACATTGATAATGTTTTCCATCAATGAACAAATATTTAATGAGATTTAAAATGAGATATAATGGTTTAAAAATACATTACAATTTAATTTGTTAACCCTCAATGTTTCTATATTCTGATAATTATTTTTTTCTATATTTCATTATGGAGAATATATGTCATGGGGCTATATCCCCAAATAATAGACAATTATTTCAAGTATATACTTACTATTACTAGCTTTATCTCTATAAGGGATGAGTCTATATCCATCATAGAGTTTAAAATAGAGGCTATCATTTACATTATGAAGACAAATATAATTACCATATTTGGTGTACCATACAAAAAATTTAAGGAAAATGGAAATAAATTATATTATTCAATGTTAATGGAATATTGGAAATATAAAATTCATTCCAACCACTCATTTCATGACCATACAGTGTAGAATATATAGATACATGCCTTTAATAGGATGATATATAATATTCTTCATAAAATGGCAGATAAAGATATGAAATTATTTCTCAAAAAACTTATGCATGTATTGTGGGTCCATCACACCACAACACTTATGACTACATAAGAAACACCATACTCAATTTTATATAGTAAAGAAATATAATGGATATAGATGCTCATCTGTCCTTATTTTGTGTTTCCATATACAACAACTTTTTCAAAGATGAGTAGTCTCAGGCATGGTTGGATGATTTAGAAAACCCAGATGGTAAGATATTACACAGCCTTCATAACATGGATTCCATCAAAATTGAGCTTCATGATCTTTTAATAATAAATTCAACCACCATTGTTTTATTCATGGAGATATCGTATTAGTTCTCATAACTGCAATGATACCAAGGAATTAGCCTATATATATACAACTGAAGTGGGAATTACATTTTTTGAGGTGAAAGTTTTACTCCAATGAAGCTTATTCCTTGTTCATAATGGATAAAGAATGCATTAAACCAACAAAAAATGCATGTTTTTAAAGAATTTATTTATATAATATTAAAATCAATTAACGTCACCATACCTATTGCCTGATTATAAATTCTATGAAACAAGGACATGATATAAAGCTTTAAACTACATAGTATATCCTTTTTATCACATTAAAAAAAATTCTTAAAATGGACTCAACATATTATATTAAACTATATGGTAAATATCTATGTTTCATAAAATTAAATGGTATGGAAAATCCCACACCATGATTTTGAAACCCTATATTGTCTATATTGAAAATTATCCAATTATATATTACTATATGGATTGATTAATCCTCTCATATCCTTTTAATACTCACACCAATTAGTAATAAAGTTATCAAAAAGGTATTGGTGGATAATTCTATTTAGATTGAATCAGAAAACTATGGTTGAAAATTGGGAATAATATTGTCCATCATACACACCATTAAACCGATTAGGGAAATATATTCTTAAAATCGTATTTCTAATATATAATATTTAAATATGTGTAGGCATTCTTAGTTTAAAGTTTTTCTATTCATGATAATAGAAAAATTCAATATTTTCCTTATATGTGAGCTTAATATATATGATAACTGTCATAATTTTGGAATTCAAGATGCATAATTATGTTGTGCTCAAGGATATGAACATTTTTCATGTCCCTACATATCAGTTCGACCTATGGGAGGAATTTATACCAAGAAATATGTGTGGATTAATTCATGTTATTTCAGGATTTATAGTGAAACCTAGATACTATATTCTAGGTCCAAGCATGAATCAAAAGAATTATCCTTTTTTCTTATATATGAGATCAATTTATTTATGTAATTTCTCTCAAGAAATATGTTTATCTTGATTCCCATTATTTTATGATACATAGTGACAGAGGGTATCATATCCTAGTCCCAACAGAAAATTCCAAAAAACACTATCTTCTTAATGTTGGAGTATACTTTATTCGTATCATCATAGTATTATAGTCCTCTCTATTTATATGAGGTTTTCCCCAATATCCTCTTACACTATGTTATTATAATGACTCTGTATAAATAAATTACTTATATATCAAGATATATAGTGACATCCAAATTGTCCCTTTATGACACATTCACAAGTCATCATCCATCTCCATTCCTTTCATAGTAATTTTAATAACCTAATAATAGAGTGCTCATGTCTAATAGTCTTCTATCACGTTTCCCAAACACCCCTTTTATACAATCACACTTCTCTCATCAGGTGTCATGGATCCCTATAAACATTTCTAGCGATCGATATTGAGCATATTAGACCCCAAATAACACTTATATTTGACTATACATTTAATTTCCCCAATATTTCTCTATATATGGAGCCTTGATAGATCCTATAATCTTGTTGTGTCTTAATCTTTTACAGGAAGATCCTATAATCATCATAAACCCATACAATATAGTGAAAAACATGACCATTGAATATGTTCAATGATCATCCCTTACATAAATTTTTATCATTTATCTTAATCCAAGATCACTGAGTTTGAATTTATAACTTCCATTCATCTCAGTGTGAAAGGATTTTGTGATATCCTTAGTATTTGATCCCCATTTAGATTGTAATTCTCATCCAATATGGCCCAAGGATCCTGACCTTAAACTATGTTAAACATTATTGAGATAGTCTATGGTGGACTTGGGATCCCCATTCACTTAAGGTTTTTCTATATCTCCACTATATACACTATATTAGTTTTTTTCAAAGTTTTATGACCATAAAGAAAACACTTTTTAGCCATATATGTGTGTCCTTAAACTCAACACTTGTTATTCAAAGTAGTATGATCATAAA
Organism: Viscum album; assembly: GCA_963277665.1. Lineage (NCBI taxonomy): Eukaryota > Viridiplantae > Streptophyta > Magnoliopsida > Santalales > Viscaceae > Viscum > Viscum album. The sequence goes on from OY728145.1 coordinate 380,813,344, forward strand.
CTCATCAATTTATGGTAAAATAATTTTTACGTTAATCTCTATCCATCACTGATCTAAATAGAATGTCATTAAATTACTGGCGAAATAGATTTAGAACTTGTAAGGCTGAATACCAGTAAAAGGAAGCGTGAGCAGGAGTTAAATTCTCTCCCACTATGATTTAAAATCATATATTTTTGTAAAAAATTATGGTTTAAAATGAAATGGAATAGAGGTATAGGGAAAACTGTTTGGACATATAAAATATAGATCCATTCTCATTAGATTTCCTAATTTTGGTAAAGGTAAGAGTTGTTACAAATCAAATCTATTTTTAATAATTATTTTTTCTGTACCCAGTGGTGTAACCATTAGAGTTCCATAACCCATTTTAATATTCCTTATTAGAAATATACATAAATCCTTTATTATATGTTTGAATCCTCATAGATGTTTCAGTCTATTGATAACATGCCTATTCAACCCCAAAGGAAAATTTTAGTATACTATTCAAAACAAATTTGATATGGATTTTCATATGTGCCCATGATACGACATATTAAACTGAGTAATCGTCATCCTAAATTGGAAGATCCTCTAATATTCAGACATCCTGAAACCATTCCAATAGAACCTGTCTTTCTAATATAGTCAACTTTTATCTGGAAAATATGTATTCTATCTTATCTCACCAGATTCAAACCCCTTTACTTATGATTCAAACAATCTATAATTGATCTATTCAAGTTGAATTAGTCCTCTAATTGTAATAAGGTTGTGAAAAATATCATTTTTAGAGGTGAAATTTAGACATCTCACCAGTCAATCTCTGATCAGTATTCATCTTGTGACCTTTAAAAGTATAACATGATTGTCTAAGATTCATGACCATAAACTGAATTCCCCCTCTTTGTGAGATTAAATATATCAGTAGGATCTAAATTTTCTAATTCATATTTGGACTATGTAATCTATATTTTAGGATGATCTAATTTACATTTTCATAAAATTTGTTTGATATAAGGAATTAATAGCCCTTGTACCATGCTATATAACCTAAAACCAAAATAATATTTGGTAAAATATATATTAAAAAAATAATAATTATGTTTGGCCCAAGAAAAAATACCTTAGACCATTTACACCTATCTAGATTTCTAATCAAACTTTTTACTCATTCATATCATTTTTTCATGGTCATAATAATATATATAATTTCCCAACATTAGCCTTTTTTTCTAACCTTAAATTACATCAACAATAGACCAAATTTCATAACCTAAAAATATATATAGAAATATACATAGAACCTTACATGTTACAAACCTATAAAGGGTAAAATGGGTAAAAGTAGAGTGTCTAATTTCAGAACATGTATTTGTGAGAGTTTAGAAAAATTATGAATTTGAATGGAAAAAGGAGAAAAATTGTTAGGATGAAAACTTATAAAGGAAAACATGAGAAAACTCTGATTCCTTTACTAATATTCATCTTCAATAGAAGGATTAAGAAAATACTAGGGATTCAAAATAAAAGTGTCAAATATTTTGGGGTTCATAATATGACCACATTAGAACTCATGTTGTGCTCACTACACTGCTTATCCTAGTAAAACTTTTAAATATTTAGTTGTTCCCCCATTCCTGGAATATTAGTTCAGATGATACATGGAAAATATGTGATGAAATAACTTCAAGGTATTAAAAACCTTTTTATAATTTGTTTCCTTATTCCAAATCCCCCTTTCACAATACACATTGGGCCAAGTCAAATCATTAATTTAAATGGAAAGTCTTTAGAGTTACGGTGATGGTAGTTACACCTATATACATCCTTAAGACATGACCATGAGGAACTCATTTATCTAAGTGGTCTAACTCTATTGTTACTATGATGTAATTATGTATATACCCATCTATGAACTAGACCTAAAAGAAACTCATTCATCCAAATAGACAAAATCTAGTGTTACGATGATGGTAGTTATGCCTACACATATCCATGAGCCATTCCTAGGAGGAAATCATTCAAAATTAAGTGTTTGAGATATGTAATTGAATATTTTCATTTTAAATTAAATTTGGAAATGTTTTAAAATTATTTTGAAACTACCTTTCAGGGTTTCATAGAATATTATGAAATAATAATCAGATTAGGGAAAGGTATATATAATCAATGCCAAAACGCATTTTCATTCATTTATCAGAAATAAAAACAAGAATATAATCCACAATCCTGAGTCTCTCCAATGTAGAAAATGGACTTAAAATCCACTACTCTATTAGAATTATTCATGGCTGTGTTTAGTGTAGTGAATTTATCAACCACCACCTCCGTGTTAGAGTGTTTTTCATCTAACCATATTTTGGAAACTAATCATTCATTATCTTCCTCCATAAAAAGTCATTGTTCCTTATCAATCTCTCTCTCAAAATTGGATAATTCTTAATTAGGTTGATACAAATTATAATGAATTTGATCTAACTATTGGAGAATATGGTCCACTAAGTACTCTATATTAGTAATAATACCCCCAACCCTTCCACCACTTCAGCATACATAAATAATTCATTGCGGATGATGTTACTACCTGCTAAAAAATGGGCCATGGATTCTATAGTTAAATACTTCGATTAGTGTAGACTCAACTATTATTGAATAGAAACCAATTTCTTAACCTTTTCATGGATGAAATGGTAATAAAACTAGCCATACATGACTAATGAGAATAGGTGAAAATGATTTGGAATTTTCACTATAAAAACATATAGGGGAGTCTGGGTAATCAACATCTATATTTCACTCTATAGAGTTTTCTAAGAAATGTATTTATTTTTAAGATTATCCTAACTAGTTTATGAATAATTCTTAGATGCTATGACATATTTAGGGATTAAATCACTCTTAGAGGGATCGGTCTCAACATAATCTATTTTATCCATTTTATCTATAATAGATGACACCTGATGACCCAAAAAATAATATCTTGAAATCTAAAAGTCCATGATATCATTTAGGAAATAGAAATCCAAGGTATTTTTATGACTATTAGAAAAAAAATGAGATGGCTTGAGTGATAAACATTTATTTTCATCCACTAATGTATAAACATCTACACCCATATTCTCCCCATTAATAGGTGAAGAAAGTGGGTCACATAGTCAAAAATACTTTACCATATATCATCATTCTATATCTATAATCATGGGAACCACATCCACTATTAATGAGACCACACCCTCAATTGGAGAAACAATCTCAGAAGACACCTTAGGTTCAAGAATAATGTAGTTACCATCATCAAGAATTGAATGTGGAATTTGATATTGGTTAGAAAAATTACATAGAAAATATATGAAATTTATATTCATTAATCATCTTATATAAATAGATTAATTGTGTCATTGAATGTGAATGAAATATTGACATGATCCAAGACATTAATTAGGAGAACAATAAATGTTGATCTCATTAGAATGAGAATTTTTGAATAGGGATTGATATATTATCCTGATCCTCCATCAAATTTAGCCTCTTTTATCACCATAGTGTCTCACTCTAAAAATATAAGGGTAATAGGCCATTTGGATTTCAGAACTCCCAAATCCAAATCCCATATATTGTCAATTACCGACACCAGTAAGATGGGAGTGGGGAATAGATAAATTAGACAAAAATATCCTATACTTAATATATTAACACTTCCCTAGAGCCCCCTTCTAGAAGTGTAGAGGTCATTAGATCCATGGGAGGTATCTCTCTAACATCTATAACATGGACAATTTTATCAACCATTATTTGTTAAATAAGGGTGAGATATAACATAATTAGATTTAGGATTTCCTATAAATGATATGTTAGTTTTCCCACATATCAACCATTTAAATGAATTAATAATAATTTTTCATTTTGTGGAAGTGTCCTTGTATCTGAATCTCATATAGCCCCATATGTTATCCTAATAACATTGGGAGGAATGAGTAGTATAATTTGTTTTTTTAGTTGGGAGTGATTTTATTAGGGATTCCATGAAAACTGTTGTAGTTGTTAATTTTAAAGTAATAAGATCTTTGTGGAATCGAGTGACTCATAGCCTCATTTTTTGTGTAGATATAGAAAAGACATAAAAATAAGGGAATTAAAATATATATAGGAATTATTCAAAGATGTGTATGTAAGTGTAACACTATCCTTTTGTCCCAAAATAGTCACACATAAAAAATTCCGCACTCATCCTCCGAAAGGAACCTCACATGATGTTTGTGTTAAATAAGGAACAATTGGTTATGGTGGTGTTGGAAATACCCCGTTATATTTATCTACCATTTATGTTATTTGATTATCAGTGAAGTGTAAACTATTTATTCAAGAGTGGTTATCTGACTGGATTTCATTCATCCAGCCAAATACATCAAAGATTATATAGGTGATTTCACACTCTCTAATTACTACAAATTCAAAAAATTGGATTAGTTGATTACTCATAAAAATAGAATCTCCATCTAAAGAGTGGAGTTATATTACCAATCTATGGGAGGTGATCTCCTCCTCACCATTCACAATTTTCAATGTAATAAAAATATAAATGACTCGTTTTTTGTAGATAGTCATAACCTTATGAACATGAATTGTGAAATCAATATGATCATGATAGGATTTCACCTAATGAGTATTATCTATACAAGAGATGTGAATATGAGTTATCAAATTCCATAAATTTAATAATACCATCTCCTCCTTTTAGTGAATTACCCAAAAATATTGCATAAATATTGTACCCCACCATGTATCCCATTATTTTTAAAAAATAGGGAATATTAAATCAAGTGTAATAGATGGAGGATGATTTATACCATTGGTAGAGGGAGGTATATTTCTTTACAAATGTGAAAAATCTAATTTTCTAATTTTATTCCTTGGTTTTTAAGCTATCGGTGGATTCCATGGGGCTGATCACTTGTGTGTCTTCCCTGTATCCACTTAATATGGTTATAGTTCCTATTACTCCTCCTACATAGCTGATGGAGGATCCTTGAATTTAGGTATAAATATGCTTGAAAGGACTTTCAATATTAATGAATCTAAACATTCCCTTATGACTATGCCAGACTAATTACATGCACAACAATTTGAAATTCCAAATGAATTCCCATATATTCCATCATAAACATAACCCAAAATTAGAATATTACTAGTAATTATTTTTAGGTTGTACACTATATAGAGGATATAGAAATCTATTTTTCATACAAATGAATTTAAACATAAATAATTACAGAAAATAAACTTCACAAATCATCTCTCCATTTATCCTGGTAACCAACACATCCTCTTTATGTGACATGAGATTCCCTCGGTCTATATTGGTGTTATATGTAATGTCCATTATAACACAAGTTTGATGCTTATAATGATTAATGAATTTTTTTTATTATCAGTTTAGTTTTTTATCAACCTTTGTATCTTCATTTTATGGATTGACACAATTGATACCCTCAATATATAGAAAGAAGTGAGATTCCTAGAATCTTGGTCATTTATGAACTCCTAAAAACCCAAATGAGGTATAGACCACAGCCAAATAACCTAAAATGGACTAATGATATTGGAAGGAGATTTACACATGATGATTTTTCTGAATAGAAGATCTAGATTTAATAGAAATTGGACCCCCATATTGATTTATTTTCCATTCACCTGCTATGTCTCTATTGTAAATATTTAAAATCTAACTTCTATGAGGGGAAAAGTATTGGTAAGAGATAGTTACCTAAGACTGTGAACAGTAAGGCTACTAAATGTACCAAGAGATTAAATCCCAGTTAAGGCTCCCAACCCCAATCAAAAATGTGTGAATCTTCTACCGTTGGATAGTATTAATTTTTATTTCCTTGGGTTTGACGGGTCATGAAAGTCTCTAGACTAATAAACTTTATTTCATGGAAATTTGGTAAAACAAATTCCCACACCCAATTGAATAAGTTTATGTAGATATTAGGTAAATGATCCTCATCCTTTAAGAGAATATTTTCTATCATGGATAGTTCCATCGGACGTGGAAGAATCATCTATATGTCCTCCCAAAAAAATATAGGCGAGTGAACTTATTGTATATCTCCCCCATGATTTCCACTCCCGTAATCATTTAGATATCCTAGAGGCTGAAGCCAACATATTCATGCATCAAATGCAACAAATTTTAATATAGACTATATACATAAGAATATTGAAAAGGATATCATTTTTGAAATATTATATGTTCAACTAAACACAAACTAAATTGTAAAATCCCACGGGTTTGAACTCTTGATCAAATTTGTCATATTTCTTTAGCACTTGGTATGGCTATCCACAACCCATTTTAAAATTTCCCATAGCTAAAAGGGTATCTCAATTGTAGTTGATACAAGTGATCTATAGATTCATAATGTGAGTTATAGAAATAGTAACATCATTTAGTAGCCCAAAACTATACATCATCTTCATGCCCAGTTTTAGATAATATCAAATTCTATCTCCAATGAGCATTGATATAATCTAACGTTTAGAGTGAAAAGTATATCAAGTAATAAAATAAATGATATCAATCAGGTAATTTATCCTCTCTTTAGATTCTTGATAAATCTATTCTAAAGAGATTTTCAATTTCGTTCTATAGAAAATTATAATTGGGTGAGCTTGGATCGATTTTTACAGATAAAAATGAAAAATTCAAAAATCCACCAAAACATTGCTATGAGGATGAGATGATTTGACACAAAAGAGATAATTTAGAAGTTATCACTATGAGAATTATTATCTTTATTATTTTTGAAATATATTTACCACAAATTGAATATTTTATGTTAGATATTTCACACTATAATACTTTTTAAAATTACTATTCAAATAAAAGTAACAAATGAGGGGCTCATGACATATTTATATTATAGGCCCCTCTCCCTAATGGACATTATAGTGAATTGAGGGATAATATTTTCTCCTTAGAATGAGATCTTCTTCATGTCTATTAGACCAATTTATAGGGGTTATATTTTTTAAGTCTCACAAAGTATTTAACACTCCCAAGTATCAATATTCTATGAGTTGAAGAAATTTGGACAAAAAAATCAGTTATGGAATGTTGATTTCAAAACAATAGGCCTTAATCACAAATAAAAAAATCCATAATCACATTAAAATATTCCAATGTGAGGAATCCAATTTACATGAATCAATTCACTGATTGTATATAAAAATGGGACTATGTATAAAAATTTAATCCTTTTTATTTTTAAAATCCACACTAGGCATTATGTTACCATAAATCTCATCTTTTGTAGAGAACATTATTTACAAAATTACATTTTTGTAGTGGAAATTAGAACCCCTCTTTGATTAATGTTTTATTAGTGATGGAAAAGTCATATGTCGAAGTTAGATGGCGATTTCATGATAACACACACCTTCTTCATCGACCTTAATTTGGATACATTTTTTGGAATGGAATTTAACCAACAAAACCAATAAATAACCCACTCTTTCTTGAAACATAGAGAGATAAAAAGAGAAAAAGACAAGGGTGAAGGATATCTTGAGGAACGATTTCCCCTTTTTGGGGATCTAATATTCAAGTGATACGGGAAAAAATTGAAGGGAAGACTTACAAATAATCTCAGAGATAATATCTTTCTTGAATCACCTCCTTTGAGAAGGGAGCTTCATTGAGGGTTCTTCATGAACGTCTATTTGTAGAGAGTTCTCCACATAGGGAAATTAATAAAGGGATATTTATAATGGGTGCTTCATCAAGGGTTTTTCATGGAAGGTGATTCATAGGAGGTTATTTATAGAGGGTTCTTCTTGGAGGGTACTTCATAGAAATGTACAATGATTAAAATAATTACTTTTCCTTAATTAAATATCTTGTTAGTAGATTGGATTATAAAGAACACTGAAATAAAACTAAAAAAACAGTAAATTAATAAAATTATTAAATATTTCTTTTATTTTATAGTCATTAATTTTGTGGGTATCAATTGAAGTAATAAATTTTTAAAACCCTTATAAAAGGTATAATAAAATAAGGGTCATTTTATGATTATAATATACATGTTATGTTTTTTTTGTGTGTAACTAATTATTATATTAAAATTAAAATTTACAAATTTTAGAAATTAAATTAGATAAAATTATTTGAATATTTTTAATCAGCATGATCAAATTATGTAATAGGATCAATTTTAATTTTAGACCAAAAATTATTTTACCAAGTTAAATATTAGTTACCATGATAAAATGATTTTTTTTCAAAGAATCATAATTTTTTATATATTTTTTACATTAATTAAACTAAATGAAAATTTTTATATTAATACTCTAATAATATGTTTAAACATATATAAAAAGTAATTAACACTCATTCAATAGTTAAGAAATGTTAAATAAACATAAATATTAAAACAACATTTTTCTATGAAAATTAATTTTCAAAAGATTAAATTTTTTAATTTAAAAGTTAATTTTCTTATATTTAGAAATTAATTTAGATTATATGGAGTATAATTTCATATTGAGAAAATATTTTTTTGAAAAGAGTCATCCTATATTTTAAGTGTTAAAATAATTACCATGGATAAATGTTAATAAATATTAAGAAGTGTCAAAATGGGTAATCAAATGTGGCTCAAAGTTTACTAAATAATTTTTCAAATTAGGACAAACAATACCTTTTTATATGAAAAATTGATAACTAAATGTCCCACCAAGAATGTTCCCACCATACTCAGCTAAATCATGAAATTCAATTCCTTCCCCTTACCTAACATTCTTCTCCAATGATTTTTCCATCTTTTTCAAATATGGAAGGATATGACTTCTATCATTTTGAAGACAAAAGTATTTTCTGAAATTCACAGAAAAATCTTACCAAATTATTTTTTATATATCATATATATATTTTTGGAAGCCTATATTTTGGTCAAAGTTCCTCAATACTTTTATTTATTATGGATACTTTAATAGAATATCCAAATTATCAATGTAGGTATTACGTAAACCAATACTACTTTTGTTTGTCCTTCTCATATAACATTCTCCAAAACCATCAAAAAAATATGTATATAATGAAATAAATATAAAATCGATACTAAAATGTTATTATATTATGGTATAACAATTATATATTCCCCTCCTATTTAATTGAAAAATGAAAACATTACTCATGTGTGTGAGGATTACCTCCTCTATGAGAATGACATTTATTTTTTCAATAACTTATTTTATGGGGGGTTATATAAATTATTTTATTGAATATATGTTATATTTACATAGTATTTATATTTTTTGAAAAATAAATTAGGCATTATATATGAAATATTATCAATAAATTATAATTGCAAAACCAACCCCCTAAAATGATAAGACCATGATGAGAAGAAGTTTTTTTATGAGTGAAAGCTCTATTATTCATTTTTAATATTCATATAAATATGAAAAATTAAGATTTTTTACATTAATATAATATATATAATTCCATTATCATTTGTGATAATGATATTATAAAAAAATAATCTCTTATATAGACATACTCACACGCACATTTAGTATGCTGTAGTTGGGTCAGTTTAACCACGCACATGAAAAATGATATAATATTTAAATCAAGGATGGTTTTTGAATATTAATATTGGATATTATTAATTATTATTATTATTATTATTTGGTTTTTTTTGAAAGTACACTTGTTGAACAAACTATTATAGATACCATTGTTCATTTTTTAAACATGCTTATCGCCAATTTTATATATAAACAATGCAACTAAATTTATGATACAATGAAGATATAACGTTATAAATTATCATAAAAATGTAATTAAATTACCTTCCATGATCTATGAATTTTTAAATTTGGTACAAGAATGTAGAATAACACCTCAAATTGATGAACTTGTTCAAAATAATCAAGATTACTCACCCCCGTATTAAAAATAGATTATAAATAATTAATATAGATATGGAAAATAATTATAAATTAAATTTATAAAATTTATGTTTGTGAAAAATGTTATTAAATATCTGATTAATATTTTTATGTTTTTTATATGGGAGTTTAGAGTGAGGTCAATAAAGATATAATTCAATGTAAGGGTTATTTATCTCAAATTTTCACGCCTTGAGACATTTGTATTATTATTGATAATTTCTTATTTATAATTGTGTATCTAATAATCCTTTAATATTTTTTAATGATTATCATATATTTAATAATATTAATTTTATATTCCATGCTATTTCTCTCAAGGGGTTTTGACTGAAAATTTACAGAATATCGAAGGGCATCATACACTCAATTTTTTATTCAATTGGTAATAGTGTTTTCAATTGAATATATTTTTATAATATTTAATCTATCCTACCATTTAACTATTTTATATGGTACTTCCACTTATTCTCTAGGTAACTTAATTCTCATCATCAATGAGCACATTTTTTAAAATATTTCTTCTGAAATAAAAGCTTTACATTGATACGAATAACACTCATTCTTAATAATGGATCTTTTCTTCCATGGACGTATTTCGTCCAAATAAATTATTTTATATAATAAAATATAATTATGTTTTTTCTTTAATTTAATTTCTATTCTCCTTTATTTTTTATGAAATGAGATTCATTCAACATTTTCCCAACATGGGTTTTCTTTAAAACATCCCAAGAAACATAAAAAATGCATTATTTTTATTATTCACCACTCTCTATTTATCTATTTAATTTTATTTATTTTTAAGTATGAATGATATATAAATATATATATTATGTAATTTAATTTTTTAAAAAATGTATATAAGCTTGTCTGAATCATTTTTTGAATTCACTTGTATTTTTCCTCAAAGGTCTATCTCTCCTAAAATGATGTTTTGATCACTATATATAATTTATTATACTATTATTCCATCTAGAAAATAATAAGTATTAATCCTATTATTTATTGATATTATGTTATGTGAGGTTTTAAAAAAGTTTAAGAAACCCATTCTTTTTTATGGTTTCTATAAGTTATGTTGATGATTGTTTTTAAGTGAAATAGATATATTTTGAAGATGATGAATAAGATTCTATATGGGCCTAAAATTAACTGGTAAAGTTTATGTTGCATCATATTGTTATGAATATACATAATTTGGGTTTTCACATAGGCATGGGTAAAATGGAATTAATCACATTTTTAAGCACATATATAATGATTTTTTTCACACAAGAACATGCGTAATGAGTTTTGTCTTAATGTATTTACAATGATTATGGTTGTGAAACATTCCCATATTATTTATCATCTCATGACACATTTTAATAAAGTATTAATTTTTTAATAAATTCCATGTTTTCATGATTACTCCTTATTTTTTAACAATTTTCACATTTATTTCACACTCATATAATTTATGATTATTGAGATGTATTTTGTTCTAGTTTCTAACTTTAATGATTCCATAAAGATTTTTAGGATATTATGTATCTTTAATAGGTTTTATGATTATCATCATTGAACATATGATTTTTTAATAATATATAAATCTTCTTCCTCATGTTATCATTTATGATTCATATTTGTTTCAATATTATATTTTATTCCCTTACTTAGAATCTCATCTTACCCATTTCTTTTTTTCTAATTTCTAGCCTTTGAATATGATTATATAAATGAGATATGTAAAAGAGTTTATAGCAGTGTAATCATGAATTATAGTTTTAAATTGTTTTTAAATAAGTTGGTTATGTAGCAAATATCCATGAAACTAAATCTTTTGGTCCTTAGGTTATGCCACTATTTGTGATATGCATTATCTTTATCATATTATTAATGTTTTTTGATGTTGTGTTTATCTTGGGGTATGTTAGTTGGTTAAAAAATAGGGCTTAGTTATTTTTAGTTATTATATTAATTATTTTAGGGATTAATTTAGGGAAATTTATCAAAAATTGTAGGCATAAGTATAATTATATTATAACATCATATTTTTTTGGTAAGGTAAAGATTGTGTGGTATTACTCATAATAACATCCGTACATGTATTGTAAAAATTTATAAAAATTCTAGCATAGATGTACGCTGAGGTAATAAATATGGAAATGACTTATTAGTTTTTAAATAAATCACTACCTAGGGCTTGATAAAGTGTCCTAATGGAAAATATCATTTGACATTCAGAGGGGTTATGATTTGGTTTATTTACATTATATTTATAAACCGTTATCATATATTATAATACATAACTCGTTCAGATAGAAAAATAACAATGGATAACATAGATTGAAACCTATAGATTTGTACATTAACATATACACATAATTTATAGAATTATCATTTGTTTTTAGTTTCATAATATGTATATTAATTAATTTAAGTATGTTGATTCCTAATTTTTATTTCGTTAAGGTAATATAGGGAAACTGAACAAACTAATATAACAATGGGTATGATCACACCTACATTAATACACCAAATCCCATTAGAACTCCACAGTTAGGCATGGTTGAGTGAGCTTAGATATAATATGGGTGACCTAATAGTAAGATTAAATAAACCCATACTTTTCATATATAAATACTATATTTGATTAATGGGATGTTCCTTACATATTGATATTTTCCAATCCCAAACCTTAAAGGATTAGTGTTTTTGGAATCTTGGACTCATAAACAATTTCTACATAAATGATCTATATCATTTCCAAGTATGTTCTTTACAAATAGCACACTTTTTATTCATAAAATACGTAAAACCAATCCCACAACCTGGGGAAGGGAAATATAATAAAGGGCGAGATCTAGTGATTAGTAATGGTAATCATACGTTATATCAGTCAATGACCATAAATGTGAATAGGGTAATAATAAGGGTATTATAACATGAGGTTAACAGTAGGAAATAATTCCCATCAATTCATTGATCAGCATCAGGAAATATGACATAAAATATTACCAATCAAAATAAATAAGATATAAGAGTATAAAAACTTCAATAATCAATCATAAGACATGATAACATATTATATATTTAAAAATAAAATTTTTTGCATACACATAATCATAAAAAATTCTTTCCATGGTCATTTTACACTTCAAAGACTATCATAGTGAATTATATTCACTTCATATTCCAACATTTCCTTAGTCATGGTTTACTCCCAATAATATCTAATTTTAAAACGTCTCATAATGAATTAGGTTTAATCCCTATTTTGTTCCTTTATATATCATGATACATACTTTTTTACCTAATCTATTAGAGGGATATAAAATTTTGGTCCCCCATCACATAATTAAATCATATATACATGTACCACAAGATCATAAAATAATCATCATATCATTATATCATAACCCATGGATAGGATATGGGTTTCATAAATAATTTATCATCCTAATAATAAAACATCTATGTAAATAAAAAAATATGATAACAATGGATATGTTCACAATTAAATCAAAGTAAACATCAAAAGATGTTGATATAGATGAAAATGTTTTTAAAAGATCCCTTGGAATATCATCGAGGAAAATACCGTTTTTACTTTTAAATCACTTATTAAAAATCAAAGAAATTCCAAAAAAATAATGAAAAAAGTTTCATTGAAAATAAATAAGGAATATTAAATTTAAAATTCAAGGAATAGAATATTCGTGATGTTGGGGAAATAAATTCATGTAGTGTTTGTAATACCTATTTATATCATAATTTCTATAAAATTTCAAAATTAAAATGTTTAAAAAATAAAAAAAAATATTCTATTAAAACATTTTTAAATGAAGTAAAATATAGTAAATCATTAATTTAAAAAATATTTGGATACAATAAAAATTATTCTTGAAAATATTTTGAAGAGAATATGGACAACAAAGAAAAGGTTCCTGACCGAAGATTCAATTTTCCTTAATACTTTTTTAGTTTCTTTAGTATTTAATGAGAAGAAAATGAGAGGAAGAAATGTAATATCCATAAATATTAATGGTATATGAAATAAAATATCATTTTGGATAGATATATTATATAATTGTATCATCATAATTTACCCATAAATAATCTTTATAAAAATGAGAATATACAATAAAGACCTTAATACTTTGAGAACTTTAAAATTTTAATTCCGATGAAAGGAATAAAAAAATGAAACATTGCAAAAAATAAATTTGATTATATTTTTCATAAAAAATTTAAAATGGGAATTATATGCAACATATTAAATAATATAAGTTTATATTCATAAGACATGTCCTAAATAGGACAATTTCAGATGGTAAACCCTTACCAGTTTGCTATCTTTCAAATAAAATCCCATTGGATGAATTAATTTAAAATAAAAATTAAAATACCATTACTTAATAATAACAAATGATATAAAATTTCTAAATATCATAATATAAAACCCATAGAAATAAATAGGTTCATAAAATCAAATATATCTATATCAAACAAAATTGAGATAAAAAACCATTACAATTTTAGTAAATTTTCATATGATTTTCATTAGAAGATTGAAAATAATTTGGTAACGTAAATATTTTTTGTTAAATCATTTATTGTATTATAAAATCATTTGGTAGTACACACAACATATAAAAAAGAAATTGGTACATAACAGTAAATCAAGTCTCGAAGAAGAGAATGTTGTACGAATACATTATATTATACTCAAAATGAATATTAAGCACTATAAATTCAAAGTTAATAAAATTATATTTATTATAATTATATAATTGAATCATATTCATACATATAATACTATATATGATTTAATTATACCATTTCAATACATTTTTATTAAAAATTCTCTATTAAATACTTTATTTTTTGTTGTTAATTTCTTTTTCCCATGTATGTTTTTGTTCGGAAGTTGTGGTCCTTTCAATTTGATCATTGTTCCTCCAACTATAAATTATTAACCTTGATATAATTATCATATATAATCCTTAATTTCATATTTAAAATAATTAATATAAATTAATGATATAAAAATAATTATATCAATATGTGGTGATAGTTGTCCGTATGTGCCAATGAGTGATGCTTCCATTTTTTGATGGATGGAATGAAGGAATGATAAAAATTAATTTCCCTTTATAGAATTACTGTTTTATCCTGAATACCATATATAAACATTATATATTTAATAATAACCATCCATGAATGTTGGTGTGGGAAAATTAATCCTATCACTATGCAGAGGCCCTAATTTACTCAAACGTATAAGGGATTCTTGCATCTCCCATTTGATTTTTAAGAGGTATGATACTAAATTAATCATATTTATATCAATTAAATGTATTTATAGGATATATTGGAATAAATAAAATTGATGTGGTTTGGTAATGATATATTACCCTTCTTTGAGAAACATGCTTTGACTTACACCACATGTCTTAAAGGATTGGTATTAATAGAGGACCAAAAAATATAGGATAAATAGAAGGACTCAAGATATTATTTTTATTTGAGATTTTATTATATTTAAGTCTCATAATTTGTGTATGTGGGATGGTATTGGGTTCCATTTTATAAATGATGGGACAAACACACATGAAATGTCTTAAGAGATTTCAATGTTAAAAGGGTACTTTTTTGGGAAAGTAGAACAAATTGAACAAGTATTATAAATTAATATATGATAAGGTCTAAGTATCTTCATAAAATAAAAATTATACAATTTTTGGAAGAAATTCTACTTTAATCACTAGGTTTAACCTCTTCATAAACCAATTTTATCCTTAACCGTGGTTACAACATTTAACTTTTGTAATATTCACTAGGAAAAGATTATGTTACCCTCATTAAATTATATTAATTATTATTATTGAAAAAATGGAATCCATTATACAATATTAAATTTATATAATTGGTATAATTTAATTATAATCTAGCATGAAAATTGCAATGAAAACTCATTTTAGAGAAATGAATTTTAAGCATTAAATATAATTTACTTCTATTACCTACCTTGTAAAAATAGAAATACGAATGATGAAATATTAGAATAAATATATAATATATAAATTTCATTAAATACCTTCCTAAATATATATTAATTTATTTTATTTTTTCAAAAACATATTATTCCCATAAAAATAGCTGTTAGTAAATTTATTTTTTAAGCAAAAAAATAAAGTTTTACAAAAATAAAAAATAAAGTTAATTATTATTTAATTTATTATATTATTTCTAATTAAAGGAGTATTAATATAATATAAGATTTAATTAAAAACATAAGTTTACTTTTCCTTGAAAATAAATTACATTTTTTTACTGAAAATCAGTATTTTTCACTATTTAATAAAAATTAATATATCGAGAAAAATACTAAAAATTCACCCAATGAATATATCATAATGCAGATTTCAAAAAATAGATTCATTTCCTAAAAAATATATAAAAATGGTAGATATTAATTAAAATTTTACAGTGTAAAATAGTGATAAAAAATTTTTTTTGAAGGAAGCATATTTTTTATCATAAAATGACTTTACTGAAAATCTCATACTTATTTATTATCAATTAATAAAAACCATTTCATTATTTAAAAAAATTATACATATGTTTCATAATTTTTTTTTATCATTATTCATAGCTTCTAATTTAGTAGCCTGGGTATCATGATTTACTATATCACAGTTCATATAATCATAGGGATTCATGTAATGAAAGGTATAAAAACATATAATTTATTTAAAGAAAAAAAATAAATTATATAATATTATGTTGTTACATTCTATCCAATTAAATAAATTGAATCCAATTTTTTACATTTGTATTTAATGGTTTAACACTAAAAAATACCTGTGTTGAAACCCACATCATAAAAAAGAATAATAAAACATCATTCTAAATGGGATGTTGTAAATTTAATGGTTACCATAAATAACACAAAATTTATTTCCCATATAAAGATAACATTATTGGGATATGAGAATATTGGTATATAGTAGAGTAAAAATTTCTATATAATAATAGATATTGATAGAGAACATGGTAATGGGAATGTTAATGACCAAAAAACCATAAATCAGTGATGGGTGAATATGAAAATCAATTCATCAGAAATACATTTAAAAAAGGAAAGAATTTTCATTTTCAAGATCATTTTTCCAAGATTAGAGGAAATATTATACAATGGAATGTGGGAAAATATGGTTACTTGATATTATAAAATCTAAAAAAAATTATCATTTGGGTGCATGTTTCTATTTACATCCACATATTTTCATCAATATTCCAATGATGAATGTTCAATCTAAATTATTCATTCATGAAGCACTAAAATAAACTTTTAATTTATTATAAGATCCATAATTGAATAAAAATTCATACTTTTTTGTCACTAAATATCTACAAAAAAAAAATCATTGATAGTGCAAGTTATCCAATATGGATAAATATTTATATGATGAAATAATACATTAATATCTATGTTATTAATAATAACACCTAAATTTAAAAAAACATTCCATAAATAGTTAACATTAAGACTCCTCCAAAACATTATGTCCAAATTAAAAAAGCAAAAATTTATAAAAAAATGTCCCAAATGTTCCTAAATAATGTTTACATTAATCACCAAACAACATAGAGTAGCTTGTTATTACACATACCTAACATGTGAATACCTTGATCATATATTTTCTTAAAACCTACTAATATACTGAATCTACAAAAAACCTCAATTAAAACATATATTCATCCAAAATATAACTCTATAATTTTTTGTTAAAATCAAATAATATACAAAAAAAACTTCATCATTAAATACAAAAATGTAAAAAAAAATTAGAGATTACATAAGTCACTCTACCATTAAATCATTAATCAAATTCAAGGTCACCAATACTACCAAAACTACTATATTAAGAACTATTAGCTCTTTATTGTAACTAAAAATTATCATTTCCATATTAGTAACGTTTTAAGGGTTTTCCACCCCTCAATAATGTGTTTTTTCCAAAACATCCCATTACTAGTAAATCACTTTTCTTCAATATCAGTGCCATTGAATACATGCTTGAAAATAATTTGAGAAAAACTGTTATGGGACAATTATTAGTTGTTTCATGATTCCTAAAATCAAAATATCAATAATAAAACATTTCTATGAAATACTTCTAAAATTATAATGAATAGAAAATTAAATTATCCCAAATCAATTATTTGTCTTGTGTAAGACCTTCCTTAGTATAAAGTTGTCCCCTGGATTAAGAATTTCAATAGATAATTACCATTTTTTTATATATAATAATTTGAAAAAATTATATATTAGGATTTCAATTATTTCCCTCTAGGATATCATTATTTTTAATTATCAATTTGTTTATCTTTTTCATTCTTTTCTACACATAAAACATTTTCCTGTTCTTTTTAGACATTTCCTTATGTGTTTCTTCCCACATTTTAGAAATGCGGGAAGTTGAATATTCTTTATTCCATGATCTTTACATTAAACAATATTTGTTTTTTTAACTAAAAATATAAACTATTTTTATGTTTTTAATAATTTAAAAAGATAACTAGCTACTCATAATCATAATATTTGTTATTCCATATCCTATCTCATTTCGTAACTCACGAAGACACTCATTTCCTCTTCTGTCAGATTTGTAGTTAAAAAAATCGTATCGATTATATCCATTAACTAAACCTAAGGAATAATGCGAATAACATTAATGAGTAATCGTAAAATCATAAAAAAAATATTTATATGATATCCCTACCATAACATATTATTTTCATCTTATGACACAATAGGTTTTACTTAGGTTATCCACAATCAATATCTATTCCAATCCTTATTAATGGGTTATAAATAGAATTTAAAATGAAGCAAGAATTATCCTTGTAGTTTAAAAATAGGTGAATAATAAGGGACCATTCACCTTGTAGTATAATGATGGTTGAGATATACTAAACCAACTTTTCTGTTGTGGTTATTACCCCTAGATTCATCAGTAGAAAAACTACACCCACTTGTAGTATACATACAATAATTAATCTTATTAGGAAAACCATACAAAATATTTCCCCTAAATTATGATCATTACCAATATATTGGATTATCCTATGTTATTTGACTAAGTTTTTCCATCCTAGTTTCCAAAAATTACTGAAACATTCTTAGATACCAAATAATATGAAATATACATTTCATACATAAATAATGTATCTTATTATTAAAATATTCATACATGTGTTTCAGTCCAGTTGGTGAGGACTCCTTAAGCACATCCAAGATACCCAGGTTCGATACCAAGCAGAGGCATATTTCTGGGTTATAGTAGCAGTATTGTAGCAATACTATAGTAGTTAGTGTAGCAATTACTGTAGCTGGTACTATTCAGTACTGTAGTAGCCATAAATATTCACCTTGGGCCACCATTTTGGAATTGGAGTTCTTAAGGCCTTTGGGCCACCTAGGTCTTCGAGTCAGTAAGGATTTTGGGCCACCTTTAAAGCCTTCGGGCCACCTCAAGGCCTCCAGGCCCCATGATCAATGCATTAACCCCAGATAGACACTACAAGAAAAGGAGTAGCCCCGGAGGAGGATTCAATGCAAGTGAACTCACCAAAGAAGAAAAAAATGGATTTGAAAGAATGAGAGGGTTTGGATACGCCATCAAGACTAGCCTATGATTTCAGGGGAAGCCTTGCCAGATGCCCTTGCGAAGGTGGAGAGCTACTATCTTGATGCAGACATTAGGGAGGGGCAGCAACTTGATGTTATAGTATGGTTTAATTTCCTAATAACTCTGGGTCATGTAATCTCTTAATCCTATGGGCTATGTAGTATCTAACCCTCCAGGCCTTGTAAGGGTTCCCCTACATCACTTGAAAAGGGGGTAATCAAAAATCAATAAAGATGAGGGCCTTCGGTCCATTTAGGTATTATTATAAAAATATTCATTTCATATCATATGATCTATAGATGAATTTTTAATGTATTTTGAAACATGGATAAATAGAAAAATAGAATTTAAAATATATACATCATTGAAAATTATGTGCTTCATAACTTTCACCCATACCACTAATAACATACTTAAAACCTTTCTCCATAAGTTAAGGAAGGGATAAATAATAATGTATGAGATCAGATGATCAGTAAGGTTAAACATAAGAGATATTAATCAATGATCATAAGTGAGTATGAGATAAGTATAATTGTATGAGAACATGAGATTAACATTATAAAAATCATACCCTCCAATTAATAGATCATAATCATGAGATATGATGTAATATTTTATCAACCAAAACATATAGGGAATATGATTTTAGAATCATAAATAATAAATCATGATCCATGAGAACATATCATATAATGAACCCATATCCCAGAAACCTTTTCTTTGTGGTTTCGATGTTGGAAGAACTATAAGGAGGTTTTAGGTGGTTAGGAGGGTGCTCAAAGAGTTTTCCGGGAGGAAATCATAAAAATTAAATGACTGTTGCATAGAGGTATATATACCACCATGGTGTTATTTTTTATAAAATAGTGCATAATTAATTTGGTGTAGGGGTTCTTAAGTGGATGAATGAGGATACGATCAAATTGGTGGTAGCTATGCTATTGACTGTAGGTTGCGAGGTGGTCCTTTTGTTGGTAGAGGTCTTCATGCAGTGTTGTTCTTAAGACTGCACCATTGACCCCAGATCCACATTTGTAGGATTTGGTTGGGGATATCATATGATGTTTTACCAATGGTTCCTATGGAATAGTCTCTCTATTCGTATCATAGAACAACCCATGTTATATAGTGTTTCAGTGTGCTCACAGGGGCTATATTGTGGTCTTATTATTTTTTGGCTGCCTATACATACCTAAATCATACCTAAACCCCATTATTTTCCACTTATCTCACCCAAATACCAAGTTACAATAGGTGATTTTTTTTAGCCCCATTGAATCCCCTTTATATAGGGACTAATCACAGCCTTCCATATTCTATCCATGGAAATCCAAGTTATGTTCTACCTTTTATCTTTTAGTTCTTTGATCTAGTTTAACGCGCTTCTTCTTTCCATGTGATGGTGGTTCATCTACTTGTTTCTAATGGATTTTTCTTGTTTTTTTTGTGATAATTGAGTGAAATCTTTTGAGGGTGAGAAATTTTTTAGGAGAGTGTATAGGATCTATAAAATCATTTAGTTATTTTGTGATGAACATTGACACTTTTGAGGTAGGGGATTCTATTATTTTATCTTATTTACATGGAGTCAAAAATTGACCATTATTTATCACTTTGGATGAAAATGTAATTAACATAATAAATATTGAAATAAATCAATAGATAATTGGTTCTAATGGTCAAATGTTTTTTCTCTCTTCCATGATAATATTTTTTCTCTGGATTTGATATACAGTCTATATCTAGGTTATTATTTTTAAAATTTCTTGTTTTGCTAAATATTATCATGTTGTTATTGATGGAAAATAGTAAATGACTTACAGAAATAATCAATTGATTTATTGTATTATGAATTAAATAAGAATCATATTGTAATTAATATGTTGTGTCTAACAATTTGATGATAAAAATATTGAGGCAATGTACATTCTAAATTAAATGAGTTCTTCCATGATAATTGAATTGATAAATAATGTGAATCATGGTAATACTTATTTTTGATAATTTAAAAAGGTATATTTAAATGGGATTTATACTTCTCTGGGGTTTTTTGAACTTCAATTGATTCAAGTATAATTTTTAACTTTTGCTTGATTGTGGTAGTAGATGCCTTAGGTTTACCATACTTGGAACCTATGAATAATGAATTAGTTAATTCAATTTGGAATAATAACATGTTTTGTGATAAAGATAATTTCTAGGGCCTATTTTTCCTATTTTCTTGAGAAGTTCAAGTAAAATCCTTCTCCAACCCAATGGATTGGGAATAGATGGTGGGTTTTGTTAGCCTTAAGTGACATCCCCAAAACATCAAAGACTAGAAATAAATTACCAAGGCCTCAAGAACATTTTCTGGTCAATTTTACCATTCAAATATAAACATCTAAACAATGAATAAAATAACCCAACAAACAACTATATGGTACATGAGTATAATGTACAAATCAACATAACCAAAACAATAACAATACCAAAGTACATGTAAAAACCAAAAGACAATATCTAAGTAAAACCGAAGACACAAATCCCCAAAAAACAACCAGGAGACATCTAACCAGCAACTCAGAAACTGCTGAAAAATCCAACTCAACAATCCACACCAATGTTATCAAAAATCATCACTAATGTAATAAGATACATTTCCTTTACGTTTTTCTTAATATACAACATCTGCAAATTGACAATAGTTCCCATGAAGGGAGTGAGTCAAAACTCAGTTGAATTTCCTATATGAATTCCCAACATAGGCCACTAGAATATAAATTGGTTAGTAAAATTTATAGAAATAAATTTTAAATAGTGTAAATGTTTTATATCAAATTTGAAAATATTTTATATTTTAAATAATAAAAAAATACTTGAAAAAAATTCTCAGTTCCTTTTATCATAACTGTTTCATGATTCCACACATCCAAAAAAATTCACACATCCACACATCTACACATCCAAACATTTATTCCTAGGTGTAATCTCCATACTATCGAGTGTTCTATCATCAATATACCATGTCATCACGAGGTAGAAAATTTGAGGTTACCCATTAGAACACACACCTTCAATATGGTCACGTGTAATGAAAAAAAAGAAACCATATATTCCAAATTTCAATCTGATTTATTTTACATAAAACCTTGACGTCTTTAAAATGATTAAATGACCATTTTTTATGAATCAAAACACATCCATAAATTTAAAATCATTATTTTAAAATCATCATTTGAGAACATTTTCCACAAACCATCCACTTTAAAAAATTCTAACAACCATCACTAATGTGGTTTCCACTAAAAATAACAAAAGGGTTTCATAATATTTTAAATCAATAAATCTACTTAAAACCAATCCTTTGAGGTAAAATCAAGTGAAGTCGAGAGAGAAGAAACCTAAATCTCAAACATTTGAGAAAATGAATAATAACACTACAATCCTCTAGAAATGAACTTGGATCACTTTTTCTTAAATAGATGCAATGATAAAACATAAAAAAATCAATCAAGGAACAAGGATATATCAATATAGGATTATATCTATGGTTCTAAGAAAGTGTAGGAGAAGAGATATAATAAGAACAACTAATAATAGAGACTTATTAGAGAATCTGTATCTCCAATGGGAATTGAATTATATAAACATTATCTCAGATTCAAGGTAATTTCCTCTATATACATTAGTGGAAAAAGATTACTAAATAATGAATTATTGGGAGAATAATATGGATGAAAATAATTAATTTAAATTAGATACATGATTTTTGTATCTAAGAATAGAAGATACATGGTTAGGGTGCATAGTTAGTCAAAAAATGTGTTAATCATGTGGGGGATACTTTATCAATGATAATAGGATCACATAGTTTCCCTTAACAACAAAAATGGTTTGGAAAAACAATGTTCTTACCATGCGATGATATTATCCTTTATTCCAAAAGGATTAGTGGTTTTTTTAAATATGGTTTAGAGTTTTTACAAATGGTGCACAAATCGTGAACCTCAAAAAATTCTTCCAAAACATTAAAGATCCACTCTGAGCCTATGTAATATTTACCTAATTATTATATATAATTAAAATAAACCAATAAATGGTCATTGAACAAAAATTGGGTGGGGGGGGGGGTACTACATTCCCCCCACAATTGATTTTTATTTCTGCAAAAATTATAAAACCTAATTTTTCGTGGAATATTTCTTGCCACTTAAATAATATTTTCTTTTCAAACTTACACATTTATTCCTGAATCCAACCATGTTTTTATAAAAACCACACTAGACAAATGGTTTTACTACAAATGCATTCTCTTTTCTATCCATAAAATTTACCAGCACATGAATCAACACAGAATAGATCATTAGGTTTACATGATCCCATAGAATCACATAGTCTAAATCCAGTTGGCACTTATTTAATTATGAAACACCTTATTCCCTAAACTTAACCTTGGTGGTATAGAAAACTAATATTCTAACACACCAACTTGTTCAATTATATCAAAAGGACCAATGCTTTGAGAAGATTTGTTTATATTCTTACCAAAATAAAGATTAATAATCCTTTAATAGATTCTAAATAACATAGGATCAATCACATAAAATGAAAACAATCATCGATGATGATCTACGTTTGATTGTTGGTGAATCTGAGATATTTACATCTTCTTTCTAAATAACTAAATATTTTCCATTGTCTCCCATACAATTTATGGTCCAACTAGTGAAATCTCACTTATTTACACATAATAATGTGGAGAAGGAAAATGATGTTCATAAAATGTTTCAAAAGGATCTATATGTATCGAGGCTGAGTTAATATTGTTGTATTAGAACTCCACTAAAAACATGTGTTCCTTCCATGACGTCCCAAAATCCATCACATAATCCCAAAGCACTTCTTCCAATGTTTGGATTGTATTTTATAATTTTCCACCCTTTTAAGGATGATACATCACAGATCATAGTCAATTTAGTCCCAAGTGATTGTTTCAAGGATCTCCAAAAACAGGACCTAAACCTAGGGTCTCTATTAGATATAATCGAGGCTAGAATACCATATTCCTTTACAATTTCATAAATAATGATTTTGGGAAAGTCATTCACTGTATGGGATTAAATAATAGGGAAACAATGATCCATGTTCATGAGATGATCCACAATTACCCATAATACATCATATTTCTTTACTATTCCTAGAAAACATTAAACAAATTCCATGGCTATTAATTCCCAATTCCACATGAGAATTGGTAAATATTGCAACATGTCCACTATTTTTTTGTGTTCCAAATTGACCTTATCACTTATTAGGAGTCCTTAAAATATATATTACACTTTCATTTTGATGAAAACCCACCATAACTATGGTTTCAATGCTTTATACATTTTTTGAATCCTAGGGTGAATATGTCATCTCAAATTGTGACATGCACCAAGAATGTTTTCATAAAAAAAGGTACCATGACCCAATATTTTAACCTCAAAACCAAAAATTCGTTCAAATTATATTCCTCAATGGTATCCACACCATTGAGTTGTGAACTTAGGGTAACATATTTAAGATCATATATATGAGCCTCTTTAATATGTCGAACCAAATATAGAATAAACAGAAATGGGAAGAAAACGAAATGATCAACCTAGTCAGTGTAATATAGGTGCATTTCTAATATAATAAACATTATCAACCACTAATTTTAGAGTTATTTAGAAAAATGGGTGTTTGTTTTTATTCTCAATGCATCTACCTCCGAATCCACTTTACCCTGTGTATACATCAAGTCAATGTATAACTTTTTAAGGTATTCAAAACATCTTATTTTTCTTACATTCAAATAAATATTTATAGAAAATGTGTTTCAGGATATTATGGTCTATAAAAACCTCAAATTCACCACAATAAAGATAATGAAATAAGATCATCAAATAATGGACAACAACAGATTATTCAAAATCATGTGTTGGGTAGTTCTTCTTAGGAAACTACAACTATCCCAATCCATAAGCAACAACATGAACTCCCTTCATGGGAACACATCTCTGCCTAGATTTAGATGAATTACAATAGACTACATAACCCTCTCCAGATTCTAGAAAAGTGAGAATTGGTGTGGACGTAAGATTATCCTTAACAAGTCGAAAGTATTTCTAGAATTCACCATTAAATTGTAAAGGAACACCTTTCCTCATCAGTACTATTACAGGTGTTTCCAAACTAGAAATTTCATCTAAATACATCTATTATATCCCATTAATAAATAGAAAATATGTATCTCAATGAAATTATTTGGTAGTTTCCAAGAGATAAAAAATGACATCTTTTCAAAATTTTCAGAAACAACCTTTTGCAAAATGAAATGGCTAGAGAACCATACCTTTTGTATCAAGATATTACAATTGGGAAGTTTGAATATAGATGACGCTCCTATGAAATTCCCAACACTATATAAAATTGTTTCCCATGATCCTCCTTTGTATATGAATATACTATTATATCATAAAAAACACCACCAAAAATGAATCTAGATACCTTTAAAATATATGATTCATCAATTCCATAAACAAGGGTGGTGCAATCGTAAAACCAATAAAATTATCAACACACCCATAATGGACATGTATTCTTCTAAAAGTTGTATTTTAAATATCCTCCTTTCAAAATATCAATTGGTGATATCCCAAACACAATTCAATTTTAGAGAACCAATCATGGCCCATTCCCCGGGGCTCGTGCCGTGACTACCCCAAGCTCTCCTTCCATAGGCCAAGGGCTGTAGACTGGCACCAATGGTATAATTACCTAATACTGGGAATGAATTTATTTTATAACCTGTAAACGCACACAATAGAGCACACAAATAGATACAAAGCACTATGTAAACTATATAACAAAAGAGTGTTGAAAAGAAAAATGTGCTGGAAACACAAGGTCAACAGTAAAGTGCAAGGAACTGGAATTACAAGTACAAATAAAGAAAGGAAAAAAAGATGATGGGTTTTCCTATGAGATTACTACCTGAAGGGTAGGTACAGATAGTCACTTCAGCACTCCACTTCCTTCAGTTTACTCTGTGCACCGACTCATCATAAGGTCCACCACCAGGTACTGTCCAGTCCTGGTACTCTTATCCTTAGCCAGCAGTTTTCGTTGTCTGCATCCAACACAACATGGTGCAGGCATAACCCGTGTAGGGGTGAGTATAACGATACTCAGTAGGGACCTCGAGACCCTCATAGTCTCAAAAAATCCAACAAGGATAAACCACAAATAAATAAATTAACAGATAACCATTCTTAGGTATATTCCAATACATATACTTAAGTTATCTAGTAATCCATCTCAATCATGAAGAAAACACAAAAGTACTGACTCGGCTCAACCAGGAATTTATTCACATTATCGAAACCTCAGCTGCTGGAGAAATCATGCTCAATCGAGTAGAGTGGTCCTGCAGCGTCACACAGAGGCGCTTACCACTAACCTTGGACTGCTGAGGCACTCCTCCGGTCGAGTACCGTGGGTCTGCTACATCACCCAGAGGTGCTTCCCACCGTGGGTCTGCCGCCACACCCAGGCGCTCCCCCTCACAGCTTGTAGAGGTACTACACCTTTCGAGTAACATGGGTCTTCCACATCACTATGTGTGCTCCTCCACTGTGGATCTTCCACCACAACCATGCACTCCCCACTGGGCCAGTCAAGTCACTCCAAGTCAAACGGTCAGCAGTCGTCAAGTCTCAGCCAGCTACTAGGTTCTCACACAAAATCTTGCTTGTCTTTGGATGATCTTATCTACAAGATGCTCGTCAATTCTCCAAATATCCCAAAGTGCCATGAATAAGTATCTCAAAGGTCCACCACATCATAGAGGTCTCAACGCAATAGACGATGCGTCTATCAGATGCTCGGTCTGTGAGTTATTATCCTTTTATTTCCGGGTGCCCGGTTGGATTTGTGCATGTTCCAACCTAACCGTAACTCAACAATACCCCAAAGTCTTGTGTGGTATACTCAAAGGGACCTTCATTCTCCATGATTACTAAAGCTACTAACGGATCATCAAATGGTTGTCTGGTTCCAACGATATTGCCAAAAGAAAGTAAAAGGTCATAGTGGGCCCAGGTCCTATCTGACCCGGTCAGATCGACCCGGCCTGACCCAGTATTGGCCGACCCGATTTGAGCCGACCCGGCCTGACCTGATGGGTTTGTCCCAGCCCGTTGGGTGGTCCGGCCCGTTGGGTTCGGCCCAGCCCCCTGGGCCTGGCCCAGCATGCCACGAGATGCCACAGAGAGTTGAGAGGGTGAAAACCGGTGGTGGGTCGGCGTGAGGGAGGTTCGGCCCGAAGGGTGCCACATGGTAGATTTGGCTCGGAGGGAGTTTTTCAAGAGTGGGCCGGTTTGTCCGGGGCGCTGCATGGGGCGTGGGAGGACAGCTCGGCCGAGGCGCCGCGAGGGGCGCGGGAGGCCGGCTCGGCCGGTTTTCCGCGAGGGGCACGGGATGGTGGCGCGGTCGGGGTGCCACGAGGGGCGTGTGATGATAGCTTGGCTGGGGCTCCTCGAGGGGCATGAGAGGCCGGATCAGCTGGGGAGCCACAAGGGTGCAGGATTGGCCAGGGGCTCAGGAGGTCAGTGGATAGAGCGGAATAGGCGGCTCGGAGGCCGGCGGATGGCATGGACGTCAAGCGCGGGGCCGGTTTGGCCCAGAGGGCACTGCGAGGACAGGGTGCTGGGGCCAGTTTGACCAGCAGACGGTGGGGCCAGGGCGGCCTGGCCTGGACCAGGGTGGCTCAACCGAAAGGGTGGAGACCACTGGGGCAGTTCAGCCGGGGCGCCAAAGTATCGCAGGGGCGGCGCGGGTCGCAAAGTCCGCGGGTGGCACAGTTGTATCTTTCGTCACCTTAATTACCATAAACACCATGGTCTCCTTCCTCCGTTTTGAAGAACACCAAAAATCAACACAAGGGTTACAGAGAGGACACGCCATGTTCGTTTGGCCTGCACTCTCCCCAATAGAGCAGTAGCATGAGGATCACCAAGAACATAAACAAGAACGATCATGGAAGATATTTTCAATTCCCATAATCCCTCATTAGTATCTATTCCGAACCCCACAAGGAAAAAGAAGGGAGAACATGAGAAGTGTTAATCAAATAATTAATAAACCCCCACCTCGGGTTGATAGGTTGATGAAGCCGCGAAGAAGAAGACAAAGTTGTCATCATTCATTGCATCTACCACACACTTCCAATTCTGAGCTCGAGTGTAGTTTCATTGATGATGATGAGGGGGGGAGTTCGGACATCAAAGATTTCCCATGTCTGTTTCCTCTGCATGACTCTTACGAGGAAGAAGTCGAAGGAGGTCATTCTTCATCGATGGAGCGTTATTTGTCCGGAGAGTGTTCTTCATTGGGAGATGAAGTTTTTATTTGAGAAATTTCTTTCTCCCAAGCTCTCTCCTCTCCCAAATTCCACCAAACTAAAATAATATCCTCCAAATAG
This sequence comes from Viscum album, assembly GCA_963277665.1. Lineage (NCBI taxonomy): Eukaryota > Viridiplantae > Streptophyta > Magnoliopsida > Santalales > Viscaceae > Viscum > Viscum album. The sequence goes on from OY728145.1 coordinate 380,842,465, forward strand.
TAGATTAAGTTGTTGGCATACTATTTGAAATCATTGAATTGACTAAGGGAGAGTTGGCACAATCAATTGGTGTATTGGAAGAATTAATGCGGAGGAAGCTCAAGAGGTTCCTCCACATTAATTAGGTAGTTGAGAGGTTTTCCTCTCCCCCCCGATTAATGGGGGGTCAGGTGGTCCCCGCTCCCCAAATCAAATTGGGAGGTTTTGAGAACTCAGGTGGTCACCACCACAATTAAACATGAAGAATATGTTTAGGCCTTCGGTGGTACCCACCACCATAACCTCTCATCGGAGGTTGAGGTGTGGTGTTCCCCACCTATAACTTCAACATGGGTGGTTATAATAGAAAAAATAAAGCAAAACATGTGTTTACTTTTTTTATTTCCATGAAAAGCACAAAACCAAACTTTCACCCTCGACCAAATGCCATCGAGGTGAAAGTCTTCTTAAGAAAAAACTGGCTCTACAAGTCAACGGTACCCTCATATTTCCATTCCAAGCACCAGTTCAATAGTTAGAAAATCTCGCTAGTACGTTTACTGAACACACCCAAAAAAACTTCACAAATTGATTTCGGGAACTCCGTGCCTCAAAATCACGCGCCTTCAATTTTTTCTTACTCTTAAAATTCCCATTTAATTAAAAAAATTACATGGAAATTCAAGGTCTTTAAATTCTACCCACCTCATTGATATACATTCCCATAATCTGCCACTCAACTATGGGAACAAGTGGGGGCACGGAATACTCATCTGATCCTCCCACTCCCATGTGCTCTCCTGGAGGTTCCCGTGCTACCAGCAAACGTGCACCAGAGGTATCGACCATCCATGAAGGACCCGCTCCTGTCGATACTCAATCTTTACTGGAACCTCCTTAAAAGTGTCCCCATCGGCGATGTCCAGCTCACTATGGTCGATGATGTGAGAAGGGTCATGTACGTATCTCCTCAATTGGGATATGTGGACGACGTCGTACACCTGGTGAAAATGAGGTGGAAGAGCTAAGCGGTATGCCACCTCACTAACTCTACTGATGACCTGAAAATGTCCGACGCATCTTAGAGATAACTTTCTGCCTCAGCCAAATCTCTATATACCTCGTCATGGTGAGACCCGTATAAAACATGGTTCCATATTCAAACTCTAGAGGTCTCCATATCTTGTCGGCATAGGACTTCTCCCTGCTCTGTGTAGTCTTCATCCACTCCATGATGATCTGTTCCTTCTCTATGATAGCCCGTACCATCTCTGGTCCCACTAGTGCTGACTCCCCAGGGTCAGTTTAGTACAAAGGTGATCTACAAGGTTACCGGTATAACACCTCAAAAGGTGACATCCCAATGGTAGAGTGATAACTGTTGTTGTATGAAAACTCCGCCAAAGGTAAGTGATCCTCCAAACTATGACCAAAGTCGAGGAAATATGCACGCAGCATGTCCTTGAGGTTATGAATGGTCCGCTCAATCTAGCCATCTGTCTGAGGATGGAAGGCGGTGCTCAAATGAAGCTACGTCCTAAAAGCCTACTACAACCTCTTTCATAACTGGGAAGTAAAACTTGCATCACGATCGAAGACAATAATTGAAGGTACTCCCTGAATTTGCACAATCTCTTGCATGTAGAGGTGTCCCATGCTCTCTTCTAAACCATGCTCTCAGATCGGTAGGAAGTGGGCCGACTTGGTGATTCGGTCGATGATCACTTAGATATATTCATGACCCCTATATGTATGTGGAATTCCTATTACGAAATCCATCGATATCCCATCCCACATCCACTCTGGGACCTCTAAATACTGAACCAAGCCTGTTGGAACCTGATGCTCCGCCTTCACTTGAAAACAAGTGAGGCATCGAGAGACGAACTAAGAAACTGCCTTCTTCATTCTCGGCCACCAGTGCTATCGTAGGAGATCTAGGTACATCTTTTCATCTCATAGATGTACAACTAGATGTGATTTGTTGAATTCCCTCTGTACTTCCTCTTGAAGTGACCCTGGTACCATGGTACATCCTCTGAAGAGGATGACATGCTCCCCACCTTTAGAAAATCAATCAGGTACCTACCCTATGGAAATCTGAGCACGTTGTATCTTGTAGTCAGTGTCCCTACAATGCGCCTCCCTGAATCGCTGAAGAAGTGGAGGAGTGACTGTAAGAGACTGAAGTAAGGCTGCTATATCTCTATCCACAAAGGATATCTTTAAAGCAGCCAGCTACTCTGTCGCCTCTCCTAGATGTTGTATATTAGATCTCCTGATAAGTGCATCTGCAATAATTTTCCCCTTTCTAGGTTTATATACTATCTCGAAGTTATTGTCCCAAAGGAACTCAAGACAACGTCATTGTCTTAGGTTCAGGTCCTTCTGGGAGAAGATATACTGGAGACTCTGGTGATCGGAGTACACGGTAAAATGCTCACCCATCTGACTATGTCAGCACGTCTTCAAGGAGAAGACCACTACTGTTTACTCCAAGACATGGGTAGCGTAGATCTGCTCATGTTGTCTTTTCTGCCTAGAACCATAAGCGATCTCTGCTCACTCCTGCATCAGGAAACATCCGAGTCCGGTCACTGATGCGCTGTAGTAGACTACATACCCTACGCCTTACTCTGGAAGACTCAAGATGGGGGCACTAGTTAGCATCTTCCTTAGCTACTGAAAGCTCTACTGGAATCTCTCTGACCACATGAGGGGTTTCCCCTTCTTCGTCAAGGCTGATAGTGGTGTTGTAACTCTGGGGAAATATCTCACAAATCTACAGTAGTATCCAGCCAAACCCAAGAAACTCCGTACTTCCGTCACACTCCTGGGTGGTTCCCAAGAAAGTACCGCCTCAGTCTTCTCTAGATCCACTGCAATGCCAGCTTACCAGATTACATGTCCAAGAATGTGAACCTCTCTGATCTAGAATTGTAACTTTGAGATCTTACCATAAATATGGGGCTCTCAGAGTGTGTCCAGTACTACCTGCAAATGATAGGCTTTCTCCTCCTCAGTAGTCTAGTAGATTTCAATATCATCGGTGAAGACTTGGAAAAAGTGATCAGGGTATGGATAAAAGATCCTATTCAAGAGTCCCATGAACACTCTTGGAGTATTGGTATGATGAATTTCATAACCATGAACTCGTAGGGTCCATACCGACATCTGTAGTCCGCCTTCTCCACATCCTCGTATCGAACTCTAAACTAGTGATAGCCTGATCTGAGGTATATATTCGAGAACCACTGTGATCCATTCAACATATCAAAGAGGTCGTAAATCCTTATGAATGGGTACTTGTTCTTAAAGGTCACCTGGTTCATGAAACGATAGTAAAGAATTCCTCAAGCTCCCACCTACTTTCTTGGAGAACAGAATCAGGGCTGCCTAGGGAGAAACACTGGGCCAGATGAATCACTTCCCCTATAAGTCCTCTAGCTGTACCCACACCTCGCAAATCTCTATGGGAGACACCTGATATGCAGGTGTAGATATCAGTGCCGTCCTGGGATACATGTCAATGTAAAAGTCTACCTCTCAGTGAGGAAGATGACCCAGGACATCATCAGGAAAAACTACTGTGTACTGGTCCACCACTACAGGATAACTCAGAATATCCACATCAATATCTCTGAGGGTAAGGCTAGCCAACTGATGAGGGATCGACTGCACTCTCCTCAGAGAAAGTCCATCCGATGCTGCAAAGGCTCCATTCTCACCAGTGAAGGTAAACCTAGTCCCATCCGTGAGGACACACCGTACTTTTCACCTAATACAGTCGATTTGAGCATGAACTATAAATAACCAGTCCATATTCCAAATGACATTGTAAGTCCTCAACACCAGTACTAAGAGATCCCAGCGGAAGCTCTCACCTTCTAGGGTAAGCACGGAGTACCGGTACCCATGCGTAATCATCGAATCCACTCCTGTAAGAGTGTCTAGCCGTAAAGATCGAGGCAACGACTCTATCAGAATCTCTGAGCTCCGAACGAGGGAATTGGAAATGAAAGCGTGGCTGGCACCTGTGTCTATAAGTACAACAGGTATGGTGGAGTAGACACAGATCGTACCTCAAATCATCTCTAGAGCGCCATGATCGTATGCCTCAGCTGCTTGGAGCTGAGATCTCCCCTATCCACATCCTTCCTGAGGTCGGGGTGGAACTCCTAGTGTTGGTGGCGGTAACACCTCAAAATGTCACCCACCAACAGATGCATGACCAGCTCCTCTACCACGTCCACCTTCACCCTACGGACCACCTTGATCGAATCTCTGTCTCTAATTTGGTGGTCCTTCAACCATCTACTGATCATCCGTACGACGGGTCGGACTGTTATGAGCCATGTGACCCTGACCACCACATGATTTACACTACCTACTATTGGAATGTATGTCTCTATTTCGGGTGCCCCACACAATTGAACCTGAGTCATGCAGTTGTCCACCTGTAGGTATGGTCCTCTTGGACCTCTACGACATCTTTCTGTTGACTACTGCAAAATACTCCACTACGTGTCGACTGGTGGTGGATCTCGTTGCTAGAGACTACTCAGCAAGGAAACTCTCCACCAAGAGGTCTCTCTATAACACCCCACCTACGTTGAGATACTGAGTGAGACCATCGAAGCTCTAATATCCCATATGACCCCTTATCGAAGGTCCGAGCCCTGAATAATGGGTCCCACACCATATCGGTGGATTAACGTTAGAGGTCTGTGAACCTCACTATGTAATGAGCTACAATCATGTTTCCCTACTACAGATGATGTTGCTCCTATATGCGCACTACATGGAGAGTCTCTGGGAGAAACTCTGCCTCAAATAGGCTTTGGATGTCTACCCAGATAAGCGTCATCTCATCATGAACTGGGATCATCAGGATCCACAATATACCTGCGGCTTCCTGTAGAAGGCTAGCAGCAAAGATCACCATGAAATTGGCTGGTATCCCTACTAGTCAGAAAACTCTCACCACAGCCTCTAGCCAATCCTCAGCCACCAGTGGGTCCGTCACTCCCCTGAACCTGCGTGGCCTCTGGTGCTAGAACTCATGCAATGTTCTCAAGCAGTGTGCATTGTCTATTACTGGTGGTGGTGGCATCAGTGTCCCAATAGGTATTGGTACCGCTAGTGCCTCCATTGGAAAAGGGCCTTGCATCGAGGCCCCATCACTCAGTGGGCTATCGGTGCGTACAACTCTTGGAACTCTAGTTGACTATCTGTGTGGAGGCGTCCTGAAAAGATACCGATGCACTACAGTTAAAAATTTATACCTAGTGAGCTTAACTGGTTGAGATGAATTAAATAAAACTTTTAGAAACACAAACCCAATCAGTAATTTCATGCACTAAGTTGGATATCAGAAGTCAGGGTCCTGGTGTATGGATACGTCAGCCGCCGCACCAACACTGGACTACCTGAACTGAATACTACACTCACTACATGTAACACTATTGCTTAATAGAAAAGATCAGAGTCATATGTTCTGCGGTAGAACCGACTCATCTGATTCCAATTTGTCATGACCTGTTCCCCAGGGCTCATGTCGTGACTACCCCAAGCCCTCCTTCCATAAGCCAGGGGCTGGCGACTAGCACCAAAGGCGTAACTCACTAAAACTGGGAAAGCATTGCCTTTATATCCTCCAAACGCACACAACAGAGCACAGATATGGATACAAAACACTATGTAAACTATATAATAAAACAGTGATGAAAAGTAAAATGTGCAGGAAATACAAGACCAACTGTAAAGTACAAGGAACTGAAAGTACAAGTACACCTGAAGAATGAAAAAACAGCTGTTGGGACATCCTCCGGAATTCCTACCAGAAGGGTAGGTACATATATTCTCCTCAGCACTATACGGCTATTAGTATCCTCTGTTTAACCACTCGTTGTAAGGTCCAACTCCAAGTACCGTCCAATCCTGGTACTCTCATCCTCAGTCAGTTTTGTCGGTCATCTACATCCAACACAACATGGTTCAAGAATAGCCCGTTTAGGGGTGAGAATAATGATACTCAATATGGACCATGAGACCCTCAAGGTCTCACAAAATCTAACAAGGATAAACCAAAAAGAATGAAATTAACATATAACCCTAGTTAGGTATATGCTCATACATATACCTAAGTTATCAAGTAATCCATCTCAATCATGAGGAAAACAAAAAAGTATGGCCTCACCTCAACCAAGATTTTATTCACATTATTGAAACCTCGACTGCTGATGAAATCCTGCTCAATAGAGTAGAGTGGGCCTATCGCATCACACAGAGATGTTTCCCACTAACCTTGGACTACAGATGTACTCCTCCTGTCAAGTACCATGGTCCTGCTGTGTCACACAGAGGTTCTCCCCACTGTGGGTCTGCTGCCACACCAAGGAGCTCCCCCTCATAGCTTGTAGAGGTACTCCTCCTGTCGAGTACCATGGTTCTTCCACATCACCAAGAGAACTCATCCACCATGGGTCAGCCGCCAAAACAAGGTCCTTCCAACTTGGCCAGTCAAGTCACTCCAAGTCAAATGCTCAGGAGTCGTCAAGTCTCAGCCAACTACCAGGTTCCCGCAAAAAAGATCGCTTGTCTTTGAAAGATCCACTCCAAAATCTACTGTTCGATGCTCCAACTGTCCCAAAGTCCCACGAAAGAGTACTTCAAAGATCTTAAACGTCATAGGGGTCTGAATGAAACAGATGGGGCGACAATTAGACGCCTGGTATGTGAGTTATTAGTCTTTTTGTTCTGGGGCCCCGGTTGGATTCGTGGACGATCCATCCTTACCGTAACACAACTATACCTCATACTTCAGCAGCATATACTCAAAGGGACCGTCATTCTATAAGATTACCAGGTCCACTGACGGTTCGTCAAATGGATGTCTGGTGCCAAAGATATGACCAAAAGATAGTTAAGGGTCGTAGTGGGCCCGGGTCTGGTCCGAACTGGTTCAAGTCGACCCAGCCTGACCCGTTGGACGTGCCACCCTGTTGGATATGGCCCGGTCCACAGGGCTCAGCCCAGCAGGCCATCAGGGGCCGAGGAGACTCGAGAGGGCACAAACCGTCTGCCGGTCGGCGTGAGGTCGGTTTGTCCTAGAGGGCACCGCATGGGAGATTCAGCCTGGAGGGCGCCATGAGGGCACGAGCCGGTTCAGACAGGGCGCTGAAAGGAGCGCGGGAGACTGGCTCAGCCGGGGCACCATGAGGGGTGTGATTGGATGGTGTGGCCGGGGTGCCACGAGGGCGTGGGTTTGGTGGGGGCTCGAGAGGTCAGTAGCTGGCGCGAACAGGGTGACTCGGAGGCCGAAAATCGGTGTTTTTAGCTAGTGCTCGACCGGTTCAGCCCGGAGGGTGCCTCAAGGCTGGGGTGGCTAGGGCTAGTTCAGCCATCAGACGATGTGACCTAGCCTGGGGTGGCTCGACCGAAAGGACAGAGACCGCAGGGGAGGTTCGGCCTGGGCGCCGGAGCATCGCGAGGGTGGCACAGGTCGCGGAGGCCGTAGGTGGCGTGGTCATTTCCTTCATCACCTTCGTCACCTTCATCGCCTTCAACATCAATGTCGCCTTCCCCATTTCGAAGAACACCAAAAATCAACACAAGGGTTACATATAGGAAAATCCATGTTAGTTTGGCCCCCACTCTCCACATTAGAGCGGTATCATGAGGTTCACCAAGAACATAAAAAAGAACAAGCCTGGAAGATATTTTCATTTCCCATAATCCCTCTTTAATTTCTATTCCCAACCCCAAAAGGAAAAATATTGGAGAACATGAGAAGTGTTACTAAAATAATGAATAATCCCCTACCTCGGGTTGATACATCGATGAAGTCGTGAAGAAGAAGACAAAGTTATTGTCATTCGTTGCATATACCAAACACCTCCAATTCCGAGCTTGAGTGTTGGTTCATTGATGACTATGAGGGGGGAAGGTCAGTCCTCGAAGATGTCCCACGTCAGTTGCCTTCGCAATAGGTTTCTGAGGAAGATGTCGAAGGAGGTCATTCTACATCAGTGGAGCATTCTTCAACGAGAGAGAATTATTCATTGGGAGATGAAGTTCTTCGTTGAAGTACTTTATTTCTCCCAAGATCTCTCCTCTCCCAAATTCCCGGAAAATGAAATAATAACCTCCAAATAATATATTATGTTTTTGGCATAATATTCGAAATGGTTGAATTGATTAAGGGAGAGTTGGAACAATCAATTGGCATGTTGGCAGAATTAATGTGGAGGAATCTCAAGAGGATCCTCCACATTAATGACAGAGTTGAGATGTTTTCCTCTCCCCCCTCCATTAATGGGGGGTCGGGTGGTCCCCGCTCCCAAATTCAAATTGGGAGGTTTTGAGAACTCGGGTGGTCCCTGCCACAATTAAACATGATGAGGAGGTTTATGCCTCAGGTGGTCCCCACAAACATAACCTCTAATGGAAGGTTAAGGTGTGGTGTTCCCCACCTATAACTTCCACATGGGTGATTACAATATATAAAATAAAATAAAACATGTGCTTATTTTATTTTATTATTTCCATGAAAATCCAAAAAACTAAATTTCACCCTCGACCAACTGTCGTCGAGGTTAAACTATTCTTAAGCGAAAACCAGCACTACTAGTTCAACGGTGCCTTCAGATTTCAATTCTGTGCACCGGTTCAAAAGTTAGAAAAACTCGCTCGTACGTTTACTAAACGTACCTGAAAAAAAACTTTAGAAATTGATTCTGGGGACACTGGACCTCGAAATCACGCACCGTGAATTTTATCAGACTAGAAAAATTACCATTTAATTAATAAAACCTTACATGGAAATTCTTGGTCTTTATAGAACCACTGATCTCACCTCAATTCATCAAAAATATCATCAATTCGGAGAAGAGGCTAGCGATTCTTTATTATAAAATGGTTTATCTTATGTTAATATAAACATCCTAAGAATTCCATCCAACTTCTTAAAAAAACAACTCATGCTATTCATAAAAATGCACTTAGTTAGATGAAGAATTTTAATTCCAATTACTCTAGATGATAATTTAGTTCCCTAAATTATGTTGGTTCCATCTGATAATCTGATAATATGGAAGTGAAATTAGACATGTCCTTTGTAGATGATCAATAATACACTCTAATTATCTTTTGGGAAGAAATAATATGAAATTCTCATGAAAAACATAAAATAACAAGTAAAACATGGTTGGAAAATATCTATCCCTGATATAATCTACCAATGTCAAAGAAGTTATTATCAACTGGTAAGAGATAGTCCCAACCACCGAAACGAAGGTTCATGCTCTACCTTCATACAATAGATAAATACCTTTAATGCGATGTATGACAACATCATATGATTTGAAACTCTTCATCCATGCATAAAAATTGATATGGGACTAAAAATTACGCATCCGAACCATTTTTAGAATCATTTCATAGACATCCATCTATATCCTAGATTGATACCATACAACATAGTCCCATCAATTGTTGTCAAATGAACTACACATTTCATGGCTCATCACCCACATTGTCCAAACTGTTTTTGGAGTTTAAAAAAAGAAGGAATTATCTTAACATTTAAACCCACTATATCATTGGCATGAGAAGAAATAAATGATCTAGATGAAACTGTATAAAATAAATTGTTCATAATTTCATAATTAAAATGAATTGTACCTCGCACCATCAAAGGACCCGATTGATCTTCCTCGATCATTTTCTTAGATCTATACAATTTCATAGTTAGTAAACATTTCTCTATGTTATATTATTGAGTTTTCATTGGTTTAGGAGTCACAATGTTCTTAGAATAACCATGTCTCTCTCATTTCTACTGATAAGATCCACTCTACTACACTCATCCCATTAAATAATGTAACATCTAAGAAACATGATATGTGCCCCTAGAACATGACCTTGGAAAACTACAATAATAAATCTGAATATTTCCCTTATAATTTAAATTGAGACATGATCTAAGTGGTTTTATATAATATCACTTTATTTTATCCAATGAACCAAAATGAAAACATCCCAACATACTTTTTGATCGAGGTAGAAAGTTGACTAATCCCATGTTTTGATTCTAGGAAACACAACCCCCTTGGGAATATGTATCACTCATACTCTTCTTCCCAGCATATATGTTCCCACTAGTATGAATATGAATAATAATGACCCCTCCAATGTTGTTTCTCGAGATGTCTGTTTTTTCCATCATCACTCTATTGACCTCTTATTTGTAATCATTAATACAAGGAATGAAAATATTTGAGAGAAATTCAAATTTTATCCCCATTTCAAAAATGCACGACATTAAGGATTCATGTGTATTAAATTCTTTTCTAATATAGAGTAAATTCATAAACATATGTTTATACTATATTACCATGAGATTATCCTACTTAAATATAAAGAATCATGTTATTCTAATAATTCTGAACATGTGACATTAGAATTATTTTTTGAATAATAATTCAAAACATTACCATGAAATGCCTTGGTCCAATTTATCCGAAACCACTAAATTCTACCACTAGAATTATAGATCATCTATAATTTACATTAAAAAATTCACATTCATCTACTCTAGTGTCCTATGTAGATTATTGATATGATTCATCCTATTCAACTATACTTCTCATTTTTTTAAATCTAAATCATTCTGAAGGATGCATGGATTATTCTATTAGAACTAAACCGAATGATACACATGTCCAATATCATCTTTTATCTTCTCTCAATCCATGGAATGAAAATCGTGGATAATACTTTGGACCAACTATTGGTTCACATGTGGTTCAGGTGGAACCACATTTTTAGTAGCCTCTTCTAGTTGGTTCTTATGGTGCCGACCCAGTGACATTTTCTATAACCAAAACAAACACAATTTAGTATCCCTAAATAAAAAATAATGTATTAGATACTGAAAATTAAATTTTCAACAAATTATAAAATCATATTTATCCACAATAATTTTTTAAACATTTTTAAAATACCACCTAATACCATTTTCAAAAGCCCACCATTTGAAAACATATTTAATGTTTTTTAGAAAAAATTAATTATTACCATTTCCACAAATCATTAACTCAATACATAAAAATTCTTATCTTATGATAATTTATCATATCAATAAATTTCATTATACTCTCATTGAATAAACCCATGAAGATGTTGTGACAACTCACCTTGAAGGGCCTTAAAAACACATTTACCCAAAAATATAGGTAACATAAAGTTCAAAATAAGATGATTATAGAAACCTTTTTATACTATAAATTTCATGTTTATAAAAGGATACTCCTTGTTACTATATTAATAAATAGACTGATACCATTTCCAACTCTTGGAAAAAAAATAACTGATTCCCATGGATTTATCAAACCGATACCATTTGTTACATCCTTCCCCTCATACATTGTATTGGGAAGAGGTGGTCAGTGTTACTAGCCTTATGGGAAATACCCTAGAAACCAAAGGATATAAATTAATTCCTATGGACCCATGAAAATTTGGGGGATAATTTTCTGTTTGAATGATAAAACTCATGACAAAAAAAATACAATAAGCAAACAAACGTCTATATAATGCATGAGTACAAAATAAAACTCAATGTAACAAGAAAACCACATTAGAGTAGAAGTTAAAATAAAAAGATAGAATACATGTAAAAAATACTCAATTACCTAAAGGACTGGAAAGGGACATTTAACTAGCCACACCATGTAACGCCCTGAGGTTTTATGAATTAATTTTTTCAAAATAAATTAAATTTATTTGATGGATTTCATTGCATCCTTTCACATTTTATCATCTATTTATTCAAAAAAATGTTAATAATTCAATACATACAATAATTTGATTAAATTTATTTGTACATAGAACTAATTTTGGCTTCTGTTACATAGAATGCCAAGTTCCATTGATAACTTATGTTACACACAAGATAGAGATTTTTCTGAACTACAATATATTTTTACTACTATTATTAAAATATTTTTATAGTTTCCACGTAACCAATGGAATTGATGTTTTGAATAGGATTAATTAAAATATGAAAATATTATTTAGAACAGATTTATAAAATTAAATATTTTGTTATCATTTAAAAAAAATTAAGACCCTTTTTAAAAATATAAGGAATAATTTTCCAAAAAACTATATTTATGCAATCAAATATATTTTACCTTAGTAAATTAAAAAACCAAATTAGAGAAATTATTTTAATGTAATGTATATATTATATATTAAATAAAATATTTAAATTTATATTATGGGTTTTGTATAAATTTTATAATAATAAATCTAATTTTATGCACAAAAAGATCTATCTTTCGAAAAGGAGATTCTAGAAACTTTTAATAGAGCGCATATTTCGAAAATAAATTTTTATACTTCTATATATTATAATTGAAAAAATAAGAATCATTTCTGAAATCGTTTCCTCAATATTAGTTTAGAGTGATTTTTTTATTTTTCCTGAGAAGTTTTATTTTTTGTTGAATATTGAAAAATACTAAATTTTAATTTCAAAAATTCATTTTCATATAATTTATTTATATAGATATGTTATATTTTATTTTATATAGAGAATATTTAAATAAATTATCCATATATTAATCCAATTTAGGTCATTGTAATTAATTTTACATTGAAATTGGATATAAAAATATTTCAATATTTTCAACATTTTCACTTTAAAAACCGATTGTATCATCCCATATGTGGGATTAATTTAAAATTATTTTCTTCCATTTACGTTATTATAATAAGTAAAAATTTATTTCATATTTAGAATATAAATTATTTATAATTTCCAATAATGTAATATTAATCATTTACCAATGTAATTATTGAAATCAATAAAAACAAATTATGAAGATTGAGGAAGAAACAAGATTACTTAGTGGATAAAATTTTAACATAAGCGAAAAAAAGACCCAGAAAAATGTGAAAAATACATTTTCATCCCATACTTCAAAACATTAACCTCTTATATATAAAATATAATATTATTGTTGGCACATTATGTAAGGTATACCTCTCAATAGTGTTTACATTTTTTTTATTTAAAATAATTACTCTCATCCTCCACTATAAAAGGAAACTCACCCCTCACATCTTCCCACCTGTCGAGAATTTTTCATTATCCAAACCATACCAAAATAATTTATCAATATCCCTCTTATAATCCTAGAAGACTCACATTTGTATTAAAGGAAAAAAAGGTGGTACTTTGTTAAAAATCCAAAGGATTTACCCAAAAAAGAGGAAACATTATCCTAAATATATTGAAATAATGTAACATTAAGGTTATTATTTAATCCTTTACACACATCAATAAATTGTGATATATAATCATCGTTCGTGTGTATGACGTACTACCACATCCCAAAATAATTTCCTTAATTCTTCAATTACAACCTATAAATATAGAGAATAAATATGGAATTTATGTTTTAATAACATATATATGATATTTATGATGTAATTTTTGCTTCTATAATTATTATATAACACATACCGTCATGCCTTCGATTTATTGTGAATATGACTAGATCGTTTGTGGATGTGGGGACTACCACCTCCTCAAAGAGATTTGATTTTATCATAATTTATATAGAAAGTATTACATATGGGTTTAATAAAGATATGTTATATTTATCTATTCCATCTACTTTCTTTCATTCAATATGAAAATAAAATGGAAACAATGGTCATACATACATATAACATACTGTCTCCATGAAAAATGTATTTCATTTTCTATTTCAATATTTTATAGATTGTTATAAATACAAATATACTAAATATATATGATGATTATAAATTTTTTTACAATATTTTAATTATTAAATCATGATATAATAAATATTATCAAGAATAAAAAGTCAAAACATATATTAGAACAAAGTGGTTATTACCTAAAACAAAACTTTAACAAGAAATTATCAATAAAAGTATAATATAAAGTCATAAGAAAATGATATATGGTATTATATATTAATATGGTTCTTTGATAGATTTATAATAAACTTATATTTATTATACATGAGGTTTGGACATATACTCATAGAGTCAAGAATTAATGTAATGAGATTTCTCGTGCCACATTTATTTATCTGAGACTTATGCCATATTCACCATTGATTAATTTTGGGCAGTGTATATATTTCCAATGAATTTATTATATTATTATAATACATACACTTATAGTTATTTAAATATCCATTTTAGAATCTCCAATTTTTTTTTTATGATTCAAACATCGATATTCTGTAAGGTAATTTTATCTCAATTAGCATTATTTGAGATATGTTCTATTATCCACCTTTATTATTTTATGAGAAGTATATAATGCACTTTGACATGTTTTTTCATGAATATAATTATTTTCGAAATATTTTTAGCTTCATATAATGTTATTATTTCATGGGTATTATGATTCAATGTTACCAAAGTGGTAATAATTTATTGCTACAATCTCATCATTTATCGAGATAATTTATGTTTATAATTTCATTTATGTAATATTATGTTATATATCTCAATATTTCCCATGATATTTCAAATCTTATTCTTATTCATGATGTCTTCATTTATTGGTACAACTTTTAATATCTCTGATATATACGTTAATTATAAAAGTGTTTTTAAGAAAATCCAACCATATTTCTCTATGGGGCTGGAAATCAATTTAATTGAAAAACCATGTTTTCCAAAAAAGTTATCAATTATTTTTAAGTTATATATTAATTAAATTTTCAAATAAAATTATTTTCAAAATCTATTATTTTTTTAAAAGTGTTTAAAAATTGTTTCATGTTTCTTTTATATGTTTTCTATGTTATTTTCCAAAAAAAATGTTTTTCTAGATGGTTTTCTGATTTAAAAATATTTTTTAAAAGATGAAAGGATATCTTACTTAGGATATTTTTTAAATTATTTTTAAATCTAACATGATTTTTTTAATGAAAATAATTTTGAAAAAGTTTTATGTTTTAAAAATTATTTTAAATGAAATGTTATTTTCCTTAGGAAATGCTCCAAGGGTTCTTTAATGAACCTTCACTATATATGATGAAATACTTTTATGTAGTTTATGCTTTGCTGGGGATGTTTTCTAAGGACACCATTCATATTATTTATTTTAATGGTTTTTGTTTAAGGTAATTAGTAGTTCATGAAACCCATTTATATTTTATGTGTCATACAATGATAAAATGCATATAAAACTAAATTACATTCATGGGTTATTCTATGATGAGATGATTATAAAACTTATCTCCTTTAGTCAGGTTTTAATAGGATGAAATGGTCATGATAAAAATTTTATTTAATGGGTTATGATATAATTTTTATGAAACCCATATGTTTTTATGGTTCATTATTTTATTAATGTATCATTATCTTTTTACACATGTATGCATGATTTAATTATATGATGGGTGAAAAATTTATATCCCTCTAATTAATCGGTTAATGTTTAATACCTACTAAGACAATTAGGGGAAAAAAGATGATGGGCATGATCTACTATGGGATAAAGGGGTAAAATGATCCACTATGAGTAAAGGAAAGTGACATGAGATGATGGTGTGTCATGCCCAGTAGGTGTAGTCCTAATGACACGCCTAGAAAAGTATTATAAAAGAGTATGATCGGTATGGAATGATAAGTGAACTTGGTTCAGTAATACAGGGATGGAATGGGAAGAAAAATTGGTTCAGTAATACAGGGATATATTGGGGATTTAACCTAGTTCAGTAAAAGAAATTTACCACTAATATGGTCGTTGGAGTGAACCTTGATAAGTAATATAGTTTAGAGATAAAATCATTCCACTAATATAGACATGGATGTAAGCCTTGACTACTATTTAAATCATTTAATATTTTTCTGTGTCTCCAAAAATTTCATGTCTTATGCCTATGTTATGATTTCATGGATTATGTTATTTATTATCCTATGATTCAAAGCTTATAAATGTCTAGTAATTATTCTCTGACTCATGTATATGATCTTTGATAAGTAGGGTAAATTGTTTCAATATTATCCCCATGTTATCGTACCCTTATCTTGATGTTGTGCTTACATATCTTACTTTTTCACCTTTATTAAGAATCTGGTCTCATCTTTTTATTATGTTTTCTTTCCCAAGGTTATGAAGAAAGGTATTAATTAAGAGTTATAATTGTTTATATCTTTCTAGGAATCATTGAAGATCTTTCACCAAGTTGTATGATTGTGTTCCATGTTTCCAAAGTCTCTAAAATAATCTAGTCCTTAGGAATTAACTTTTATAATGTGTTGAATATTCCTATAAAATGATGTAATATACATTTATGTTAATCTTGGTTTTCTATAATCAGTAAATTTTGATGATATAAAATCAATAATCCATGGATATTGTATCAAGAAGAATCACTAAAGAACCTAGATACCTTACATTTACTAGTGTCTATATAGATTACATTTGAAAACTCACCACAGTGCCCTAGCCTGGGGTGACCCTAAACACAGTAGGATTTCCCTAATAACTTCCAAACACATTCCACATGTATAATAACTATTTAACACAATTTATATAAAATAATTTGAAATGGTTAAAACAGTTTATATCAATTCCATAATAGTTTTCTTGGAAAAGTTATTAAAAAGGCTTTATAAAATTTCTCAATTACATTTATCATACCCATTCCATGATTCCAAAAAACCAAACATCCACATATCCAAACATCCAAACATGAATTATGAGGTGATAGTTTCATAATCTTGAGTTGTCTCTAGTTGATCTACCAATTCATCATAATGTAACCAATAGCAGGTTCCCCAATGGCACACACCCCTTCCACAGGGTCACCCACAATGAAAATTAACCCACACAAAACATGTATGGAAAAATCCTCAAAAATAAATTTCAAATAAAAACTTTATTTATTTAGAATATTTTGACAACCAATTTACATGAATTTATGAAAATCCATAATTTCAATATCATCATTTCAAAATTATCATTCTAGAAGAATTTCCACAAATGACCCACTTTCCAAAAATTATCAAAACCATCACAAAATAGGTTTTCATGAAGAATAATGCAAGTTTTTAAAAATTATTTAAAAAATTAAATAAATTTAAAAACTATCATGCAAGTTATAATCATGTAGAGTTGAGTGACAATCCACCTACCTCTCAAACATTGGTGAAAATTAATAATGACACTAAAATCCTCTAAATATAGTCTGGGATCAAACTTATTTCTATATATTGGATAACAAAACAACATAATTCCCATAAAGTAACATGAAACTATAGACATTGGATAAATCGAAAGTTATGATAATTTTATGATAATATATCTACGAATAATGGAAAATAATAGAGGCCTAGTAGAGAATTTGAATTTCCAATGGGATTCAAATTGCCTAAAACGTTCTCTAGGATCAATGGGAATCTCCTCTCAAAACATGGGTGGAAAAAAATTTATTTTATGAAATTTTAGGTAAATAAAATCTGTCCCAAGAATTAATACAAACTATATCCATGGTTATTGTCTGTGAAACTACATAGTGCATGGTTTTGATACATGGTTAGTCAATCCATGCACTATCCATTCATAAGATATTGTCCCAATGATAGTAGGATTTCATGGTTTCTATTAAGAACCCTCATAATTTTTCCAAAACATGTTCCAACCATTTGGTTATACTATCCTTTATTGAGAAAGGATGCTCTATTTATTAGAGGTGGTGCATAATTTTTTCTAATTGTTTAAAAACTATAAACCTATAGAATTAAATCTAAAACAGGAAAAACACCCTCAAAACATCTAGAAAGATAATAATATCATTATATATACTTAAAATAAATAATTAAATTGTAAATTAACTCAAACTGTGGGTGCTACATGCCATGTTCCTTATGATTGGAGTCATGCGATCTTGTTTTGTGTGAAGTCTAGATGCCTAGTTTTAAGAAATATATTTCTTTGTTTACTATGTTTTTTTCCTTACTAACTTGTGATTTTATCTATATGTGATATTTTCTATGCGATATAGTATGTCCCCATGATGGTTTTTCCTGGTATGACTGATGTGATATGGAATAGGGTGGCCTAGATTATGTGGAAATAGTTGGAACATATGATGGTAATATGAATTAGAATATGCATGTGGGGGTCTAGGATAACACCAAAGTTGATAGAACAAGTTGTTGTTGGGATTATTCATTGATGTAATAAACCTAGATGATTTCTTGACATGAATCTATTTAATTTCATATAGGTAGTTTTATTATATTATATCCCTTCATTTACCCACCACTTGAGTCCACTAGGTGTTGTTGGTTTCATGTTTCCTCTTGGCAGTAGATTAGGATGGGTTTCCAAAAGTAATTGCATTTGCGAATGATTCTAATAATGAATAAATAATTCATTACCCATTGGGTTTTTTCATGAAATGTAAATTATGAATTGACGTTAATCCATAGAAACCATGGAATAATTTTGGATTATGTATGGAGGGAATGGACTACATGCTGGTGGTTAATGAATATATCCTGAAATACTATTAATGGTTAATTTAAAGGATAATAAATTAAATAACTAATCAAATGAGAAAAATAAAATAAATAATTAATGTATTTATTTAAATTAGTATATTCTTATAGGATATTCACTCCCTATAAATGGAATCACAGAGTCTAAGTGATTGTAGATTTAGTTGATATTTTGACTAAGTTACACCTATAGTGTTATTTTTGAGTTATATCATATCTTGTATATTATATGATTTAATATGCTTCCCCATACATTTCATTTAGGTTTACTCACAATTAGGGGACACTGGGAGTGATTTTCCCCCAATATCCTAATGGGAAGATGGATGGTTGAGTACCCCCTTTAGACCCACTCTCTTCTATTGATAGTTAATTTTTTTGTATTCATGTGGTCTATTTCCGAATATGGATGTGTAAAGATATTTGATGTCTATTTTTCATTTCACACACTTTTATATCTGGATATAGTATCCAAGGGGTTATTATATGTATTAAGTGTGAAGGTTGTGGTGGATTAATGTACTTTCCCAATGTATAGGATATATTGGATTGAAAAATAATACCTGATGTATGATACAAATCACACAGGCTAGGGTAGAGCCCAAAAACTACTTGGTTACTATATATAGATATGTTTATGGGATGATGGGATGATTTGATCCATTCAGTTCGTGTTTTCATGCCTCTCTCATGTGTATGCGTGGTATATTATTTTGGAGAGAGATATCTCAGGACATGAGACATTGGGGATAAATCTATAAACCAGTGGGGAAGTTGGAGTAGGGTACACTTGACATTTAATTATTATATTATATTCTCTATTTTACGTGATACTAAGTGGGATTTATCCATGGTTACGCTGGGAACATAGTATAACTTCTTAGGTGATGTGTTAATTTCACTATTTTCACTATTTTTTAGCATGATTTCATTATATTTTACATGAAGGATTCATGGATGATTGTACTGAGTACACTATTATGCTCATCCTATGTATATATAAACCATTATTCAAGTTAGCCATAGATGGTTTAGATTGATATGAATATTACTTGCTCACGGGTTTGCAAGAGTTGTTTGGTCTTCATGGTCATTGAAATCTTTACCTTTTGTAACTTAATGTTTTCCCTTCATTTTGTTAGTACTATATGAAATTTCATATTTATATTTGGGATTTATTTTTATATATATATATATTATTAGGAGTTTTACATTTTATATATATCAACTATATCTCTCATGTGTTCTCTTAGAGGTTAACGCCTCCCATATATATGTCTGTTATACCCCCAGTGTTAATCACCAACCTAGGCCTTCTAGAGGAGGGATTTATGAAGTCACCATATCCCTTATCTCATTCTCGAGTAAGGTGGGGTAACCTTTTAGGGGGAGGGGTTATAACATCATAAGAATATTACACATGTTTTTGGTATACACATAAGTTTATACAACAATTTATTTAATGAAGGATCATTGCCAATAATATCATAGTGGATTGGGTTTATTAGACATTCCAACATTTCTTTGATCAAGGTTCACTCCAAAGTCAACATTATAGGAAAACTTATCATTATAAATTGGATTCACTACCCATTATAGTCCTTATTATCTGATCATATATCCTTATTTACCCAATGATTTGGATGGCTATATAATTTCAGGCCCACTAACCCCATAATGAAGACTATACATATGTGTCCCATAAGATTATAAATGAATCATCATATCATTATACCATGACCCATGAAAAGTATATGTGTTTGATAAAAAGTTTTTCATCATAATCAAAACTGTCAAAAGAAATAATAATAATTGTAATATTATATTATACCCCTATTAAATCATAAGAAACATCAAAGGATGTTGTTTTAGATGAAAATACCTTTAAAATATCACTATAAAATTCCTTTTGGAAGAAGCCCTTTGCATTTATTTAATATTAAAAATTACCAAAATATTAATTAGAATATTTAATTTTAAAATGAAAAAATGTTATATCATAAATTAATCATAAAGTAATAGATTATATATCATGGTAGGTGAAGTCCTTCAAGTGGTCTGCTTTAAAACAAATATTCCCTTCACATTTTTGATCAAATATAAAAAGTACCATATCTAGAAAATGATAAGAGTATAAAATTTAAAACTTGGTTAATAAATAAAATTAAAGTAAAATATTTCAGTAAATAATCTTTATATAATACTAATGCTATTTCTGAGAACATATTGAGGAAAATATAGACATGGAAGAAAATATTCATAACTAAAGAGAAAAACAAGGTCAGGTTCCTTTAATATCTTTCTTTCGGTCTCGTGAGCACTCAAAGAGAGTAAAATTAAATGAATGTAAGTAATATTGAAAAAAATTAAGGAATAAAAAAAATTATTTTGGATAGTTAGATCATATAATCTCATCATATAAATTTAATCTAAACAATACTAGAAAAATTGAGATTGTAATATACAACCCTTACTACTTTGGAAACATTTGATTCATAGTTACCATGAAAGGAATAACATAAATTGTACCATTTAAATTCATTAACATGAGGATATTAATTATTAAACTTATAAAGGTTAATTAGATACATATCATAAAATAAAATAAGTGTATAATCATAATACATGTAACAAAGAATATAATTTGAGATGGAAAGCCCTTACCACTTCGGTATCTTTAGAATCCCATCCCCTTTGATGAAATATTTTGAATTTTAAATTTTAAAGACAAATAAATAATTTGTTTCAATGTTATAACATGTCATTGGATCAACATATACACCTCATAAATGTAAACAGTTTCATAACATTTTATATGTATCAACAAAATGAACTTGAGGGGAAGAACCCTTATGACTTGAGTAATATTTGAAAAAATGATTATAATAATAAAAGTAAAATGGTCTCATAAATATATTTAAATAATTAATTTAGTATTAAAAATATAAATTCAATGTAACAATTCACATCATATAAATAAGAAATTTGTGTATAAATTTAAATCATTTCTCAATGACAACAAATTATGAAGAAACCCATACATTATGTCTCGCCTGATTTGTCAGTGCTCTGACCTCATATACAATAAGTTTAAATTTATTATAATTTTATTACAGAATCATAATAAGACATATAATATCATATATGATCCGATTATATCATTTCATAAACCTTTTATTAATAATTCTCCATTAAATTCATCATTTATGGTTTTAATTTCATCTTTTTTCATGTATGTTTTAGTATAGTTGTTGTGGTCCTTACACATCAATAATTATTCTTCAAAATATATAATTTTAAAAATTATATAATTACCATATATAATCATTATATATATATTTATAACCATTAATATAAATTGGTGATGAAATATGAATTATATCACTATATGGCGGTTGTAGTTCATATGTACGCATGAGTGATTCTACCATTTTTCAATGGATGGAATGAAAAAAGGTAAATATTTATTCAACTATATCAAATAATTAATTTTTTTCATAAATATAATTTATTAACATTAAATATACCATAATAAAAATCCCTAATTAATGGTGGTGAAAAATGATTCATATCGCTACATTATGGCGGTAGTTTACAAATATACATTCATCTCCCATTTTAGCATGAATAGGAGGTAAATAATTTTTCAATAATCAAAAGGAACTATTATTATTATATATATAATAATATAATAATAATTTTTTATTGATATAAAATTTTTAGTGGAAGTAGAATATGAAATAAAATTGAAAGTTCTTGATTAAGATATACACCACTTCATTGAGAGTCCTCCTTTAGACTAAACCCTAAGCCTTAAACAATTAATGTTTAGAGAAGAAAATAAGATCTAGGATCAAGGGAATGATTTTGTGATGGAATTTAGTCAGTATTTTCAAATCTATCAAGCTCAATTTTGTTTTTTACAAAAGAGGATAAGAGGCACCCTTATATAAGTAGCGGGAGGGACGCACATGGAATTTTTTTTATAATATCAATGATATAAGGTTATTTTCAGTGGAAAGTGGCTATAAAGGTCTAGTTATTATAGAAGAATATTAAATAATATTTAAATATATTCAACTAAAAATGTATACTTGTATAGGTGGGATTAATACCGTTATCTGAATGTTTACCCCTTTATAAACCCATTTTATCCTTAATCATGGTTACAAAATTTTTCTATTTTTAATTTTTAATATTACAAAAATTTTAGGTAACCCTATTTAGATATATTTATTATTATAATTGAAAATTTTTAACCATTAAAATATGTTAAATATATATATGTGCAATAATTTAATTTTAACTAAATGTGCAATCAACATCTAAAACCTGCTTTAGTAAAATAAATTATTAAGCATAAAACTAAATTTAATTCCACTAAATAACTAGTAAAACCCATAAAAAGAATGTTAAAATATAATATTTAATACATAATACATAAATATCGGTAAAACCACTAATAAATAGATATTAATTTAATTTATAATGATAGAAATAGAAGTTTCATATAAAACCAGTTTTAAAAAAAATATGTTATTTACATCCAAAATGGCATTAGACCAAAATAAGTAATAATAAAAAGTACAATGTAATTAATATAAAAATTCTATTTAAAGTATGCATATGTTAATTTAATATTAAATTTTTTTAAAAAATTTGTCTTTTACTTTGAATTAAAATATAGTGTTTATAAGAAATTGTGTATTTTCAGTATTCGTTGATATATAAAAATTTTTAATAGAAAAATCCTGAAAACATAACCCTAGTTTGATTTATCTATTAAGATTTAAAAATTTATATTCACTTTATCAAAATAATATTTCTATAAATTATAGAAATTGGTTTTAGTGTTCTCAGGATAAAATTTTATGAAATCCATTTTAAATGAAAACACGGTTTTGAAGAATAAATGCATTTAATGAAAATTGAGTGTTTATTTATTGTTAATTAATAAATAAATTAAAATTATTTAAAACCATTAAAAATAATATTCTGAAAATTTTCATTGTTATTAATACTTTCTAAGTTAATGACTATGTTATAATGATGTACTATACCATGGTTCATATAGACTCAGGGTTGCATGAAAGGAAAGCTATCAAACACTTGCAATATATTTAAAGAAAAAATATATTAAAAAATATTTGGGTGTAACAAAGATAATAACTATGAATATATTTATAATTATCATGGTATATTTTGATGTAAAATTATGCATAGAACTATCTACATAATTTACATATCAACTATCTAGATAAGATAATATCCTTTCATATCCCAAAAATTCATATTATCAGGTATAAATCCAAGGATGATTATGAAATAAATGTGAAATAAAATAATAAAATATGGGCTATGATATGCAAAAATAAAGAATATTGACATAAATGATCCTATAGAAAGTCATTATTTGAAGTAACTCCCATTATATAGTTGTATACTAATATATTTTATGATGAACTACCTAGTCTTCTTCAGGGGAAGGAGGTTGATTTTTCTATAAAAAATCATTCCTTGATCCTTTTATGTGTTAAAGAGTCCATATATAATGGATTAAATTTAATTTTAGTAGTTAAAGATTCAATTATAAGATAATATGCAAAAGAGTTTTATACATTCCATTTCTTCACCTTGGGGTGAACAAGTCCTCTGTCAAAAATGAGAGATTGATCAATACATCCTTGCATTTTTTATCATGAGCTTAATAAATTGATGGTCTTGAAAAATTATCTCTAACCCCATATTGTTGATATTAAAGAACAATTCAGAAGATATTAATACTTCTAAAAGATTGAATTTTTATATGGTTCCCTTCTATTAAAGGTTAGAAGGGTAGATATTTCCAAGACAACTTTATATACAAGGTATGGAAAATATAAATTAATTGTGATTCCATTTAGACGTAAAAATTATATATCTATGTATAATGATCTAATAAAATCATTATTTAGAGACTTCATTGATCAATTAGTGGTTGAATATATATTATGTATTCTTATATATTCCAAGATCAAGTAATATCATGTAAATCATGTAGAGATTATGTTAAAGACCATAAAAAAAGATAAACTGTAAAAAAAATTTAGAAAGTGTAATTTCTTGATGAAGAAAGTATCATTATTGGGTTATGAAAATTTATTTAATGGAAAATCATTATATACATAAAATAAAAAACTTATCAATAAATGGTTCATTCCAACAATAGTATCTAAGATCCATAATGTATTGGGTTACAAGGTTATTACCAAATCTTTTTGAAGGTTTTTAAAAGGATTTAAAATAGACTAAAAAAGTTTATATTTAAGACAGAGAAGTTCCTTTGAATGAGTAATGTGATTAAATTTTTAAGAACCTGACAAATAGGTTAGTGACTACTCTTATAATTACATTATTAGGTAGTGAGGAATGGTTTATAATATATATATATGCATCAAAAAATGGATTGGGTTTTATTTTCACGGATAATGATTAATGTAATTTATTGTGAATCATTCTCATTAAATAATCATGAGAATAAATATGCAATCCATTATTGTGAGTTTTTCGAAGTGATATTTTCATTAAATATCTAGAGGAAGTATCTTTATGAAGAAAATTTCGATATATATATATTGGTCAAAATATATTTAAATATATATTTAAACAAAAGGAGTTGAATATTTTCCAATGGATATGATTTTAATTGATAAAATATAATGACTACACAATAAATTACCGCATAGGGATGGAAAATAAGACTTATGATAGTCATAGAAAGGACAACCAAGATACTATTTCTGTAATGATGGTTGGAAAAGAATTAATACCCATTCATTTATAGAGAATAAATATTTAATTCAAAATGAGAGGAGATAAAATTTATGTTCCCATAATTGATTCTCAAAATTTAATTCATATAAAGGTAAATAAACCCTAGAAATTTGATGTGGATACACAAAATTAAAATATTAAAAAGTTTAGATACGATAAATATGGTGTTATAAGGTTTTGAATTCAGATATGTGTCTCATAAAATAAAAATTGAGGATGAAAATATTTTATGATACACATATCTTATCCTTATCTATTTATCATTGAAGTAAAAATATTTATAGAGATATAATGGAATAACATAAAGAGATATATTTCAAAATATGTATCTTGATACATTGTATTATAATAAGTTAAATATTAATTACTAAATTAGAAGGGTATGTTGAAACCATTACTTATACTAGTATCGAAATCGGAAAATGTCACTATAGATTTCATCATAGGAATCTACAGAATATTAAACTCACATAATGCTATTTTTGTTAGATCCGAACTCCTTATGAAGGTGGTGCATTTTATTTCCATCAGATAAAATTTCTCCCTTATCCAACGAACCAAGAATTACATAATATAAGTGGTAATGCTGCATGGTTTAACACTGTCCATTGTATCTGATTATGATATGAGAATTATATTGAGGTTCTAGAGATGTCTTCAAAATACATTGGGGATATATTTTTGTTTTATAACTTCTTATCATCCATAGATATATAGTAAGACTCGGAAGAATATTTAAACATTAGAGGATAAAATTATATCTTATTTTAGGTATTTCCAGGGATGTTGGGATTAATACCTCCATAAGATAGAGTTCTTATATTTAAATTGTTTCCAATTAAGAATTTAAGTTCCACCATATGAGTCTCTTTATGGAAAGAGATGCATAACTCCAATATGTTGGGTTGAAGTGGGTGATGGGAAGCTGATATATATTGAGCTTATATAATAAATGGTTTAGAAGTTAAAACAATTCAGTGGAATATGAATGTGGAAGAACCTCAATAGAAGAGTTATTTTGAGAATCATCAATGAGGTCATAAGTTTGAAGTTGGTGATAAGTTGTTACTTCAAATATATATTGGGAAGTGGATTATTATATTTGTATAGAATGGTAAGTTGATCCCAGATACATCAGACCAATTAAGATCTTTGATCATGTTGGGGTTATAGATTATCACTTAGTAAACCCTCCACGCCTAAATCAAGTGCATGATGTGTTCCACATTTCTATTTTGATGAAGTATATTCCAGAACTGTCACATATACTATGCTATAAATTTATACAATTGAAACATGAAAATTCATATAAATAATAACCTTTAGAAATCTAATATCAAATAGATAAGGTTCTGATAAATATGAAATCACATCTAGTCAATGATTTTTGGTAGAATGATAAATTTATGCAGGTTATATAGGAACTTGGGGATTGGATGATAGATTAGTATCATTACTTGTTTTTCTCTATGTAATAATATTTCACATATTATTTTAAGTTACACATCCAGCTAAAAATAAAAAAAAGTTATCTCATCTAGAGAACCCTTACACATTTATAAGATTACAACTTCCTTAGTGTTCTTAAATTAATTCGTTTCTAAATTATCCTTAATGTGAAGACCCAAATTCTAAATGTATGTATTACTTACTCTTTTAATTCATAGTTTATATTACTTATCCATCCGTATCCAATTACGTTATAAAAATATGAATATAATGAAATGATTATAACTAATATGATGAAATGCTATTATATTTATGTTTAACCATTATCTATTACCATCCCATTTTCTCATAATAATTAAAACATTGCTAATGTATGTGTGTGAATTGTAACCTTCATGAATGAAACAATTTTTTTCATTATCACCTTTTAGGAGTAGTTCTATAATAATGTTTGGGGAATATATATGCAGTTTATTTCATGATTTAGTTTATGGGAATATAAATTAGGCCTTATATATAGTTTCGAAAAACTCAACGAATATTATTCAATAATATTTAATATAAAAACCAAATAAACATAACCAAAATATCGAGAGGCTTTATGTATTTGGAATACTGGGTACATAAATCATCATGATAAAATTAAAATAAAATATATTTATTTTAATATTTATAATGAGATCCAAAATCCCTTTAATCTTCTAATAGTGAATTAAACTACCTTAGGAATATTTAATGGAAGGGGTGAGCTATAGATCCCACTAAGGGAATTAAAATGATAAAAAATCATAACAAAAGAATAAATTAGCATAACATGATATCATAAAAGGATCTGAATAGTAATAATCCTATAAAATCATGACATAAAAAATTATCATAAGATAATAGAATAATTGGAATGTGGATGAAATATAAAATAGGAAAAAATCATAAGTTCAAATTAACTTACAAGACAAAATCACATAATGAACAAAAGACCATAAAGGATTTGGTTTACTCCAAAATTCCATACATAATGTTTCAAAAGGAAAAACATTACCCAATGCATTGGTGTCATATCTAGAAATAACCCTAATAATGTGTACATTATTTTGACTTCCATAAATAAATATCAATATTTAGAGATAAATATAAGAAATATAAATGGAAGTAAATGAGTTATATAATTATGTCTTATAACATAGCGAAATGGGTTATCATAATGAATTGCCAAAAATATTATATTAAATAATTCATATAGTTTATCATTATAATAAAATATAATTGGATATGAAAATCATGTCTAGGGGAATTGATGACATAAATAGTACTTGATAAAAAAATTTAGAAATATTACTTTTATGTATGGTTTTTTGGAAAAAGGGCAGTAAATCATTAAAGTGGGTAATGGCCTAATATTTATCATCAAAATAGAAATTAACTAAAATGGTTTTTCCATAAAAAATTTTATATTTTAGAAACCAAGGGCTGTCTAAAACAATTTATTATGTGGTAAATGATATACATTAATAAACAATGAATATTCCTGTAAATATAATTTTTAAATGAATGAATTTGAGAAGAGAACGATTAAAACATTTTTATTACCTTTATAGAAAAATTAATTAATAAAAGTATATATGTATGTGGAATTTATTCAAAATATATGATAAGAAAATAATAATATTAGAGTTAGAAAGTTAGGTAAGAGAGAGAAAGCACAAACCCAGTGAAAACATTGTGGTTTAGAGATATCCCTTACATTAGGTTCTAGAATAACTATGAATTTTAAAATTGAATAGAAAATAATAAACTTTAAATCATCAATTTTTTATTTAAAAACATTTGACTTCATTATTTAATATACTATAATTATATTATGTTTATTTATAACTATTTCAATGAGATATATTGTTTAATTTCATTCTTTCGAGGGTGATATTTTTTTTGTTCAAAGGTGGGATCACATGTGTATAATAATTAAAGTTATAGAAAAAAATAGAATTTAAATGAAATTTTACTCATTTCCTTATATAGATTTATATATACCCTAATATCCATAAGTATTGTGTCATAGGGAGGATTCATTCTGTAAAAATGATAATGCTATAAATTTTTTCCATTTTACTGACCATCACAAATAAGATTCATTTTTTAATGAAATGATTACTAAAACATTCATATACTTGAAATAAGTTAAAATATACTTATTATTGAAATATTTAATAACAATAGTATTTTTATGACCATCTTTTATTACAGTGGAGAAAAATAAAGTGTGTTGTTCATGGAGGCGGTGAACCGACCATATTGTGAAAAACATTTCCACATTAGAATCAATTAGGGAGAGGGTAGAATATGCGTATTTTAACATAATAAAAATATATTAGTAATTTTATAATACTTATGTTACTATGTTCATGTAAATTTTTTTGGTGGTATAAGAAGAATATAATTGAATGAGGGTTAGTGGAAAATTTTTCAACATCCCTTGGTTGTCTCCTCCTAGGATACACATTAAGGATCCCTGAAAAGGTATTTGGTGATACAGAAACTAGGAGTATTTGGGGAAGATTAATTGGATGATAATTTTATCAAAATTTTTGAAATATTAGAGTTTCAAAATATGTGGGGATTAGGGGTGGTATTTATAAGGGGAGGAGGGGTGTTTAAAATATAATATTAATTTTTATTATTATTTTAGTTCAAGAAAACCAATAGTAATTAGTTTTGTAACTATATATATTAAATGGTAAATTTTAATTCAAAATAATGGGTTTTTACATCACAAATCGATTATATATTCATGTATTTATCTTATAATTCATATTAAAATATTTTTGATGCAATTTACTATGATAAAAAAATAAACTATTTTAGAAAAAAAACAAAAATCTCACCCTTTTGATTTTCAACATATATATTCTAAAAAAATTATTTTTATGAAAATAATTTTACATATATAATAAAATATATTTTTAATTAGAATCATTTTTTATTCAAAAAATAACAATTTATTTATTCGATCAAATTTATAACGCTTAGAAATATTAATTATGGTCTCATGAAATTATATTATCATTATCATGAACAATATGATTTATTTAGAAGACTATTTTAGGATGATAATTTTTATTTTAAATAATTGTTTTTTATAAAAATGAAAATAAAACTTAAATATTATATGAAAATACATAAAAATATTTTATTTTAAAAAAAAAATTAATTTATTATATCATGATATAAATATATAATATTTTTATTTTATAAGATAACATAAAATTATTTTACACTTATATAGGTTAATATATTTTTATAATAGCCATGTTAAAAGTATTAATGATTAGTTACTATTCCAGTGATTTCATTATTATTCCAACAGTCAGATTTCTATTGGTTATATGGTTTCCCTATATTCTATAAATACCTAATATTTCATTAACTCTTAATGAACTTATAATTTATCTCAACTTTATAAACATTTTTAATTTTAAGATGAATATTTGATAGTTTATGTTTTTCTACATTTCTACAGTGTTCTTCATGAGTGCAAGTATTCTTATAGATGGAGAGAATCTATATTTTCATATTTTAGATATGTTATTTTATATTTTTTAAACCATTTTAATATTTTCCATTATTATTTCTATTTTTCATTTATAGATTTAATTTTTAAATTAATATAATATAATGTTTTTGGTTTTATGATATGATAAAGGTGCTTTATATTGTTCTACATTACACTTATATAACAAGGGAAATTACATTAATAAAATTATAGGTCATTATATTCTTCCCCATAAGAAATATCACCCAAAAATTTCTTTTTTACATTCCTAGGATAAAATAAGATACTGTACTTATACTTAATTCCTTCATTGTGTTCCCATGTTGTATCATTGTGCTTATGATTTCACTACATTTCCTTAACTAGGTGTGTCTTTTTTATTATGTAGAACTTTATCTTTTTGGTCTAATATTTTTAGTAGTAGCTCCTCATAAGAGATATTATTTTCTAACTAATCCAGATATGAATTTACTACATGTGTGGTATTAGTCATGTACTTATTGAAGATGGAAACCTAGAACATGTCATGTACTTGAGACATGTTTGATAGGAGTTCTAGTCGATAATCCCCAGATCTATTGTAACTATGATTCTTAATAAATAATATGTTCCTAGGACATAGCTTTCCTTTCTTTCTAAATCTTAGTAATGTCTTCTATAGAGATATATAGAGGAATAATTTATCAACATCCCCAAACTCTTGGTCTTTTTTATGATTGTAATCACAGATCTATTGTTGAATTTAAGTAGTCCTATTGTACTGCTAAATAGTGTAAACATTTTCTTCCATATCTTAAACCATTTCAGGTCGTAGAAGCTTAGGTTCACCAAATGCATCTGAAAAACTAAGTGTTCTATATATCCTCCCATAAATAGCTACCTAGGGAATCATTTAGATGCTTTTGTGAAATCTCTTACTGTATAAGAACTCGACCATTGGGATATAGTTATCCCATTATCCTTTAAATTACACCAATATAGATCTTAATATGTCTTACAGTATCTGAATATTCCACTCAAATTAAAAGTAGTTTGGGGTGATAAATCACACTGATGTTCATCTCAGTGTTTAAATCATATTGGATATTCCTCTATAAATTGGAGTTAATATGAAATATCTATTAGAAACACTTGATAATGTTGTTTCGCATATCCTCGTCACTTCTCTGATACATATACTTGCTTGTTAATAGAATGAGAAGTCCTCTATAATATCATACAAATGAGAATTATTTGTAATATTATCCACTAAAGCCCATATAGAATTATTTCACATAGTTTTCCTTTTCACAGCAGAGATAATACACACATTAACGTTTTCTTATTTCCATATAGTTCAAGGTAATTATTAAGTCATCCCATTAGAATTTTATCATTTTGTTTCATCACGTTATGACATTACTGAAACTTTGATGTGTATTATATGATATCCTTATTCATATTTTGACACTAACAGTGTTCTCAAAGATCTAAACACATCTCCATACTCTGTAGGAGGATATAAAAGGTCGATCTGTGTGAATCATTCAATAACTCCCTACTTATTGTAGGACTTTATGGTACATTAACTCAAGAAACAAGTATTATAACCCCATATTTATTAGTTTTTAACTCTATGTATTTCATATTTTTTATGGATTCTACCTTATTTACATCCACATAAACTCTATGATCATTATTTATCTTATGTACAAGGTACATTCGAGAAATCATTTGGGAAATTAATGATGATATCCATTACTTTATGATTCACATATCCATCATGTGCATGTATAAGAATATTGAACCCTTATCAAATCATATCATTGTTATGGTTTATAGAAAAAATCTTCTTAGATCATATACTGCCTTGTTTTCATTCTCTAGTTGGAAGTGTATTGAGAAATCGATGTCCTTGATTAGCTCTAACCATCTTCACTGGTTCATATTAATCCCCTTTTATGTGAATATATATTTTGGGGTCTTATAATCCATATATATTTCAAAATTCATCATATAATGATCATTCAAAAAATTAACTAATTATAATATAACTATAGAAAACTCAAAATCTTGAATTTTGGAGTTTTTATCATTAACTTTCAACTTCTTTGAGGATTAAGATATCACTTTATCATTCACCATCAGTACAAAACCAAAGGCATTGTTTGACACATCACATTATACTATTACAATTTCCCCATTTGTGGGTAGTGTAAGTACTAGTGTAGTGATATACCTCATTATCAATTCCTTAAATATCTATTTACATTAATTTATAAAAAAACATTACTCCGTCACAAGTTATCTTGGTTATTGGGTTTAAAAATCATGAAAAATTTCTAATAAATGATCAATAATACCCATCTAGTCTAAGGAAACTATAGATATTCGTTTCATAAACCGATTTAGATAATTCCTAAATCACGTTTACATTATAAGGTTCCATAGATATCACTTTTATGGTAATAACATTCCACAATAATGATACTTCCTCTACAATGAACTCATATTTATTGTACATTTCATATAGCTTCTCATTTTTTAATGTATTTAACATATTAAAATTCTCCCCATGAACCTAGTTGATTTTGGAGTATATTAAAATATCATATATAAAAACTACAACAATTTTTTGAGACAATCATTGATGAATCTATTCATTATGTCCATTAATATTTATGGAGAATTCGTGAGTCATTAGGGAATCACTGTAAATTAATAGTGTCTATAACATGTTCTAAAAGAAATAATGTGAACATCATACTTATCACCTTTAATTTGGGATATCCTAACTGAAGGTCCACCTCAGAGAAATAATGATCTGATATTGTTTACTAAGTAATTCATCAATCCATGAAAGGGGATACATTCTCTATATCATGATTTATTGACTTAAATATAATCAATGATTAAGCATATTGACCCATCTTATTCAAGTTTAAGAGGACCATCACAACCCATGGTGACTCACTTAGGTTCATAAAACCATATTTCATATTTTCGGGTAATTCTTATACTGTTATTAATACTAAATAGAGTTTACATTTTAAGCAGTCTTTGATATGGGAAGAGATCTAGGTATTAGTTCAATTGAGAACATACCCAATCATCCATGGGGAAGACCATAAAACACATTGGGAAATTTCTTAGTATAGTCATGACCAATGGGGATGTATTCGAGAATAATTATCTCTTAGTAATTAATAATTAAAGCTCGATATGCATTATTTTGAGGAAATAATATCCACACATGAGGTAAATATTCCCAATGAGATTCATCCTCCTCCTAATACTTCTAAAAAATCAAAGGATGGCTCAGGATGTAAAGGGTGATCTCCCTATCTAGATAGTCGATGTTGGATTTATATATGTATAATGAATCCATGCCCAATATAGAATCCAAATCCACTAAAGAATGTAGGAAATTACTTTTCAGTAGGTTCATTCCATTAACATTGGCTAGTAAAGAGGTATATAATTGGGATAAAATAATTACCCCATTTTACATTCTCATAGATAACTCAACCTACAAGTTTTTAGGTGGTGGTTGAATATTTCTAAAAAATGTGATTGATATGAAATAATGTTTACAAATTTAAACATATAAGACATTTTATAATCATGAATGGATAATGAGTAAACCTTTCACTATTTGATTTTCAATTCAAGTCATTTATGATATCCAAACTAAAGACATGGATTATAATTCTT
Organism: Viscum album; assembly: GCA_963277665.1. NCBI lineage: Eukaryota > Viridiplantae > Streptophyta > Magnoliopsida > Santalales > Viscaceae > Viscum > Viscum album. The sequence goes on from OY728145.1 coordinate 380,876,513, forward strand.
ATACTAAAAAACATATAAGAATTGTAATTGTGAATATATAAGGAAATTTTATTAAATGATATGTCAATCCTAACTTAAAAGTTTATATGATTCTATCTAGGTTATCAATAGTAATTTTTCTATTAGGATTTCTAATGTAACAATTTATTCAACTCCATTATAATTGCGTACAAATATTTTTTAAATTTTACAAAGAATACACAATAGGACTATCACACTAGGTGTGAAGAAATCCCGCTTTGTAGTTCACCTAGTGATGATATGGTTAATCCAAAATCCTCAATTTTTAGGGTTATTACCCCTAAGTGTAATTGTACATCATCCACATCCAATTGTAGTTTCTAGATAGAGATGTAATTTATTAGAAACCACTGACTCCATGACAACATTTCAAGATATTTTCATATACATAGTTTTATCTATAAAGGTTTCACTAATGTATTACTGTCATAATCCCCAAAAAATATGTATAACTTACTATGATACCAATTATAGGAACCCAATCCTTTTATAAATTTTTTTACACAATTGTTAACATAAAAATTTAATAAACATAAACCAAATATTATGAGGCCAAGAATCATTGGAATATAAGGTATATAAAACATCAAGATGAAACTAATATAACATCTTTATTTTGATCTTCATAATGAGCTCCCAAATCACATTAAGTTCTTTATAATGCATTAGATAACCTGGGGAATACATAAAGAAAAATATGAGCTATAAATCGCAGAAAAGGGATAAACATAATATAGAATCATAAAATAAGAATAAATTGACATAACATGACATCATAGAATGGAAAGAAAAATGAATAATCAAATATAAGCATGAAATAAAGAAAATTGCATCATAAAATATAGGTGGAGAGGTCTGAGAAAATAATTGGGAAATAATTTGGTAATATAAAAGTCTTAAAAGATGTGTGGTGAAGGATTGGTATTTATTTGGAGGGGAGGGAGGGGATGTATTTGAATAAAATATTAATTATTTGATTATTTTATCTGAATACAATTTTTTTTTTGAATATTGTGAATATAATAAAAACAAAATTTATATGAGTTCTATCTATTGGGTGACTACATCATTCACGACTCATAAATTCATGTATTTAGATTATTATTCAAATTACCTTATTTTAAAGTATTTTACTATCAACCAAAAATCATCTATTTTATAAAAATACAAAAAATTCCTCCTAATCATATTTTTTGAAATTAGGATTAAAAAAATGAAATACATTTTATTAAAAAAAATTCTAAATATGAAAATTTAAATTTTAATTATAAATTGAATTTATTGTAAAAATATGAATTTTGATATTTGTATCAATTTTATGGCACATTGAAAAATTAATTAAAACATAATAAAATTATATTATCATTATAAAAAATATAATACTATTTTATATGTCCATTTAAGACTATGAAATATATTTAAATTATTATATTTTTAATAAAAATAAAAATAAAACTTATATATTTTATAAAAATAAAAACACTTATTATATCATTTTTAAAACATTTATTTTCTTGTATCTTGATATAAACATTTCATTTTTAACATTTTTTATGATACATAAATATTATTTTACACTTCCATAAGAGAGAGTAATGTTATATTTGTCAGGTTACTATTCTTAATGGTTATATTACTATTACAATGGCCATATTTTTATTAGTTATATGATTTCCATACTTTCGATAAATATTCCCAATTTCATTAATTCAAAATTTAATTCTATTTTCTCTCATTGTTATATATATTTTCAATTTCACGATTAATATTATATTTAAAATATTCTACTTCATTCAACAGTGTTGTTCACATGTGTAGGTATTATGTTGGATCGAGAAGATCCAAAATCTCAATTTTTTGTTATCTTATTTTTTATTTTTAACCCATTGTAATATTTTCAATTTCTGTGGACATTTTTATTCTTTAAATTTAAGGTTTAAATTAATATAACAAAATTTTGGTGGTTTTATCATACAGATCTCATGATATATATAATTCTACATTAAATTTATACATGACGGGAAATTTCATTGATAAAATTTTAGGTCATTATATTAAATATGTAATGTTATAAATAAATGATCATTATAATATTTATATCCTAAAATGAACATACCAAGATGAAATGATTTTTTTATTTATAACTGAGACCTTATTTTTCATTAACCTTCTTCTCATAACTCTTACCAAATCAGATTCATCCCATTAAAACATGAAAATACCATCAATTTACTTTTGTGGTAATTATATTTTTGGTTTTCATAGTAATAAAAAAAACACTTATTGGAAAAAGAGAATGAAATTAAAAAATAAATCTAAGGGTATCCCTGAAATTTTATATGAATGTTTCATACAAAAATAAAATGAATAAATATTTCTAACACAAGTTTTATGTTTATACAAGTTCCACTACATCATCTCTTTCACCTTAAAACAACTTTTAATGTTCCTAACAAAGATCATAGTAGTAGAAAAAAATTATCCTACCTCTATGGAATATACATGAACTAATCTAAATCTTATGGTGTATATGTGGGACTCTTAATCCACTATGATGTGATATAATCTCATATGAAAATATCAAAGAAGAATGTGAGATATGGGTGTCTGGTTGTTTCTTCCAAGAATAAAGCTATTTTATTTCCACACTGTCGTCACATAATAGCCTTTATAAATAATATCACTCAAGGATGTTCCTTGGTTGTGATTGAATTTCTCAATTTTTATAACATATGAATAAATTCTACAACAAGCTTCATGGATCTAATGCATGAATAAGTTTCCCAATATTTTTCATATAATGAAGTGGTACTTTTATTTATAGCCTATTTGGGGATACAAAATGGTACCATCTCATACAAACCATCTAACCAAAATGATACAAACAATGAATATAAATTACCCATATATATAGTTTATATATATATATATAAAGGTATTTAGGAAATATATCCTTCATTATCAAACTTTTTCTAAATCATAATTTTGTTGTGTTATTTCACCTTATATTGTATCATATACAATAACTTGTGAAACAATATCTAAATAACTTTTTTGATATATTCCCAGAACTTTTTTTGAAATATATCCTTAAATTCACCTTTTAATATTGCATAGGAAAAACCTTGTGGATACACATCCAAATTTTTTTGATTATCTCTAAAACAATTTTAGAGTAGCTCTCAGATTCAATCGCAATCATCATTCAGTCAACCATAATTTGGGACCCCTTGAACCATTATAAATTTCACAAAAAATTCATGTCTCTATATTAAAATATTTAATCAAAGATATGCCTCTAAAAAACGTCAATTCTACTAAATCTATAAATGGATCTTTCCAGATCTCTATAAAACACATATATCTTTATTCTATTGTGAACTAGTCTATATCATATACAACAACTACTTGTCATATTTTCTCTTTTTCAAAGACATCATGTGACCATGGGATATTGAGCATGTCAATCCAATTTTTCCAACTCATTTTCTTCCACTCTTTGTGTGTAGACTGATATGATAGATGAATACATCCTATTTCATTCATACTTATTGATAATAACATGAAATGTTTCTTATCTAGATAGATATATAATATTGAGGCATGGTTTCACACTCCCTTAGTCTATCTCAATCAAGGGCCCTAATGTCATAAATTACATATTCAAGGGAAATTGACAGCGTGGTTATGATCTAACTGATGCCATGATCAACAACATTATGAATCTTCCCCATATTAGATTTGATAATATTTATAAAAACGTACGTAGGTTATCCAATTATTAAGGATATTCATCTCGGTATCTCACTAACCATATGATGTGGGGACTGAAATATGATCAATACACCCCAAGAATACCAAATTTATTTCTAAGAAAAACCATATCATACACTTAGTGGGTCCTCTAGTACACATAAATAATCTTATTATCTATATAGTTCTATAATATATTATTCTATATCTTTGAAAAATAATTATATTCATTCTAACATTATAATCTCATCATAACCTATAATTTCCCAGGATGAAAATAATTTTGGGATAAAGCCAATTTCATACCGTGAGAGGTCAATTTTTGTTACAATTCATGAATTATATATCTATTTATATATTTATATAGAGAATTTGAATGAATATAAATTGGAATTTTACATTAAGTTTATAAAACTGAATATTATTAAACTCATTTAAGAATATTTAACAAAACTAACATAATAAATGGTTTAACATATCATATATAGAAAACATCTAGATCATCCTTACTATCTCTATACTTTTCTAGAGGTTGTATTCTCATTACATTATATTTAATCCTTGTTATATATTTATCTGACCATTTGATAAAATTCTCCGGATAAATTATTTAGTGGAAAACATATATGATGCAATACAGTTTGAATAATTGTGAGACCTAGGAATAATATTATTGACTATTCAAATTAATAAACATAATAAAGATTCATAACTTCACAACAACAAATTTTATGATGTAAAAATATTTTTTCTACTACGAACTCTTCAAAATTAAATCATCATAATCAATGAATATTTCTTCCATAAAAAACATCCTTGAAATAATATAACTACATAAATTATTGTTTACTATCTATTTTCAAGTATGTTAGGATATAGTGTAAAACAATTTAACTTATGATTTATTCTATACTTTAATTGAAAATATTTAACTTATCTATGTTCAAATGTACTCTTGTATATTTCATAAATTTTATATTATTTTCAAAATATCTAGTTAAGAAAAATTACAAACCTTTTCTTTATAGGAAATAACATTTATTTCCTTTTATCATGAATTTTAAATAATTTATGTATTGTTTCCCTATAATACATGGTTTTTATGTGTTTGTAACCTTTTTATTTAACATAATAATTTATTAAAATATTCTACTGAAGGTTAGTGGGAAAACATTCACACATATATAAACAAACACATGGATAGACATTTTATTATAGATAAAATAATTTTAACCATATTTTCTTCTAAAAACATGCTAATGAAATTGAAGAATCCCAAAAAATGTTTATAAAATTCATCATCTTAAACTTTTTCATAATAAAACTTTTTGATGATCAAATTATCATTAAAATGATGAGAAAAAATTTAAAATTACACATATTTTAATTAGATACATATGAGCTTTCTAAAATCTTTTACATTCAAATTCTTGATGTAATGACTATTTACTATATTAGAGGAATATTACCTATAAGATCAATCAATTATTACTTTTTATTTTTAACTCTAATATATTTAAAACACCTTGTAAAATATACCTTCACCACTACATACCTTCCCAAAAAAGTATTAATTTATATTACATTCATAAATGACATGTACATTCCATTTAGTTTTGAAAACTGCTTGAGGTGTGTCTTCGGTAATCCATTAAAATTTAACCATTATCATCATTGCCAAAAAACAATTGGTTTTAATGAACCTAATTATGTTATTGAGGAAAAATTTATGAAATTTTCATCCAATATTTATTCTTTTAGATTGGAGTTTTAGATACTTTTAATATCTATACAGTATATTAGAACATATAAATCATATTCTATGTTTATATATTTTCCAAAAACATTGATAATATATAGTAAAAATAATTTTAAATCAATCATATTTTCAAATCATTTCTAGAGTTGAAAATAAGACAAATTACCAAACTAGAACACACCATTTTTCATCTCCCCTTAAATCATATTATATAATTAAACATATCTAAAAACATGTAAATTAAAAACATCCATCTCATTTCATAAAAACAATTATTTTTTACATGCTCTTACCCAAATATAAGTTAGATAAAAATCACATAATATGAAAATTTTCCCCAATCATGAAATATTCAAGTTTTCAATGTATAAAATCACATTACCCATTACTTAAAAAAATTAAATATTCATTTCTTTACATATTCTAACCTTAACTATGTTTACAAAACTTTATAACCATACAATTGATATCATATATCTCTTAGAATAATATAATTGTTTTCCATAAAAAATAATGATTCAAGTAAAAATTTGTCTCACCCATTAATTTTTAAAAACCCATCATATTGAATATAATTTTTTATATCCAATAATATTTAGTATATAATACTAAAATAATTTAATTTCCCAATTATATTGTGTAAATGAGTGGATAAAAATATTCCTTCAGTCAATTTGAATTTTAGGCCTTAGAAACCTTAAATGAATCTTTATATACTTCCACAAGCATATATATTCACATAGTTACCAAGTAAAGAACTATTATAACTGATTGAATGTCTCCTTAATAATTTTTTAAAATAACATAATATTTCTTATGAACTTTTCTTGAATTTCCAGTATTTAGATATGCTCTCATTAATTTTAACTTTATCATGGATTAATTATAATTTTTATCTTAATGATGATGATGATATTATTAAAAAAACATCTTTTCAGTTAAGTATAATATATTATTAACCACATGGAAATGGATTTTATTAATTGGTCTCCCAATAAGATGATGGCCCATTTTAAAATCCATCATATCCATTAGTGGGTCAGGATCCATATTTCAACATGACTTACAAAATTTTTCAAGTAAATATTCTTTGAATACATCTTCCCAAAAACAATTTTGAATCATATTATATATAAATATTATATGGTTTAGTAGAAAACTATTTTTTCCATTCAATCATATGGATAAACACTAATCCATTTGTCTAGTATCATAAATATTTGCTATTCCAAACAATTTTATCCTAAATAAAATACCAAGAACAAGGAAAAAATATTCAATCAAACGAGATTTTTTGAGCTGGAAAATAACAACAAACTAATCTAATGTTACTTGTAACCTAATTTATTTACAAAATAAAATTTAGGGGTACTCATATTGATCCTGATATTATATAGTTGATTGATGAACATCTTCATAAGTATGGATTTGGATGGAATATCACAATTAGTATTTTATAGGGGTTTCAATATCATTATCTTAGGTCATTTTATACCCTTTTATACATGCATGATTCTAATAATTTATTTTATAATTCTCTTCCCCCCAAGACAATATGTTCAAACAATATTTTTTGAAACTCTTTTGACAATTACAAATTTTCATTACTTTACCAATGAACATAAGTCACATATATTAAAAAGTATTCGAATGCATCATTTAAACTAAGTATATGAAAACATCATGTAATGGTAAAGAATTATATGATATTGAATACCTCAAGAAAATTAATCCCTAAATGAAAGATAAACAACCACATTTAGAATCCAATATAAAGCATAAGAATCTTGGTTGGTAGGTAGCTTAACCCAAATTCCCTCTACCTATGTATACTTTACTCAAGGAATAATCTAATTCATCATAACTCTAAAACCTAATATATGTAAGCTATATTCAAAAACTAAATACAATCTAATAACATCAATTAGAAACTCTGGTTATGGTAAATGAAAAATGAAATTCATTATAAAGTAAATTCAAGAATTTAATAAAATTATCTATCATATAAGTAGTTTAAAATGTTAAACTAAAGAATACTCAATATTTAAATTTCATAAAACATTTCCTAAACATGAGTATAAAATGGAATAACCATTAAATAGATAAAAAATTCTAATATTTTGAACATGAGATAAAAATTTCTGAACAATTCATAAACTAAGCTGATTATAAAGATATTTTAATTATATCATTAACATTACATAAATTATTTTATTTTGAATATAAACATTTTGTATTGATTTCAAAATTTTTCATATAAACACTTTATATTCATTCAAAAATCAACTCCAAGATATTTATAATTCTATGGAATTTCACTATCAAATAACTGATATTTTATAAATTATAAGTAATTTACAAATCAATTTATTTTATATAAACATTTTACATAATATAATTATCATATAATTGAACATTATTTAAACCTCTAACGTATCAATCAAATTAACATTTTTGATGTGTCTTAAATAATAACAACAAAAGGTCCCATTTTATTATGAATAATTGAAAAATAATTAATTTCTAAAAATTCATAATTTCAAAATAAACATTTTTATTTTCTCTTATTTTATAATTTACAACCCTTTATGAATCATCACTTATAATTTATAAATAAAAAAATTATTTCTAGATCAAAATTCAGGAGATATATTTTTTCTGTAAAAGTTGTTTTAAATATTAAATTTTAATTTTTAGGAATAAATTTTATCATAATAGTTTATTTAATAAATTATAAAAAAATTTAATTAATTAATTTATAAATAATTTATAAATTAAAATATCTAAAAATACATTTTATATTGCTTCATAAACATTTTATATACCCTTACTAATTATTTTATATATTAAAAAATTGTTTTTTAAAATCAATTATGATTACCCTTACATGGAACACATTAACAGGTAAGAGTATCCTCCTGTTATTATGACGATAATCTACATAAGGGTATTCCAATTTTTATGGCATAATGTATAGATAAATAATTTTTAATCATTAAACAGCTTTTGAAAAATCATAATTACTCTTTCTAAGAAATTAACACCTTCACTGCATAATGGGATCATTCCATTCCATTTACAAAAGATATATTGTGGGGCATAGTGTGGTAGTTTTTGTCAACAATGTTTCAATATGTGTATGTTAGGGTAATGAGTTATGTGGTGGGGCTTAAAGTACTATTATGGACTCTATGAAAATCCCACTTTGATTATGGATTGTAATAGTTGACAAGCACTGTCAATAATTGTCATTGGTTGGAAATGGTGATCAATGAGACAAGAATATCTCATTGCTATCAATTTTTTGAATTCATTACCAAAACTATTATTACATAGAGAATCATTATGGTATCATGAAATGACATTAGATATCATTATTGGACATTCTCTATAAGAAAATTAGTTAATTGTGGAACGAATGCAAAGTTCCCCGATATGTGCCAATGAATGACACACTTTGTTACAACATTAGAAGAATTCCATGAAATACTCTATTGGATGATAAATTTTGAAGACCCATATGATGCTTTCTGATTGGATGAAAGTTTATAAAATAATAAAATTGATTGTGCTTATCTTAAATGTTAAGAGGTCTAAAAAAACTTTCCACGTTGGGTATATTAAAGAAATACTTTGAAATTAATATTTCAAAATGAATAGAAGATGATAGTTGATGATTGAGGATGAAGAGGTTTAGATTTCTATGTAGAATTGGCCATTAATTTCATGTTTAATTCCCTTATATATATAATTTGGTGTTAATAGTGTTTTAATATGGGGTTTTTTTAAAAAATAGGGCCATCCCACCAAGCTGACCGGCCAACCTCAACTGAGGTAACTTGAAGGACATTAGGACGACCACACCCAAGGGAAGCTATCACATTCCAGCCCACATGAGGCATGGCACAAAGCCCTATGTAATCCCAAAAGAGCACACAGGATGGGGGGGTGGAGCCCATGTATAGTCAGGTCCAAGGGCCAGCAGAGTGGTGGGTGCAAGAGTACACCCACAAGAAACTAGTACGAGGTTGTACAATGGGATGGGGAAGAGATTTCTTAGACGTAGATGTCATGGATTGCAATATAAAGGATATGAAATTGACAACGTGTTTTGATGTGGGATTGATATTTTTAGAAGAAAACAAATATCCATCACTGGATTAACTTATTGAAATATCTGAGAGATTCAATAATCATTTCAATCCATCAACTGTGAGATCAACTTACTGAGAATTCTGGGCCATTCGATCATGTAACACGATCATATTTTACCTCTGACCCCATTAAACATACCATGACACCATCACCATAACCACACCTCTATTATTGATATTCTGGAAACCGTTTATGATTTAATATACTTCATTAGAGTCATTTGGATGTTATGAGATCATTCATGAAATTATATTTTCATGCATGCAATGTAAAAAATTATGATCGACCATGGATGAAGAAAACAGAGTTTCAAAGGATTTTCGGTGTTCAACATTGTTTAAATCAAGAAATATTATCATGAGATACATGCGACACCTCATGAATATGAGGATATAACCACAAAGGAGAGAATCAGGCTTTTATAACAAAATTACATTAAAATGCAACGTTTGTTTTAAAAGGTCCCGAATGACTTGGTCATTGGATAATATTCCATGAAACAGAATATATCTCAGAGGTTTGAATGAATCCAGAAAGAGGAACTAAATGTAGATCTCATTCGATGAAAGGCATTTTTATCCTTGCCTATACAATAGGATCCCTCAACTGTTGGTTTGCTGTTTCTCATGATTTCCAAGTTCTCTCATTTCTCTAATGAAATAGAGCCTCCACTAACCCCTCTAGTTTACGAAAGCCAGAGGTTTCCACAAGATATTTTTCCTACGTGAATAAGGTAGATCTCGAGACCCTTTGACATGTGCAAAGAACTCTCAAGGGATATTTGTGAAGAACCAGTTCTAGATATATTTCACATGAAAGAAGAAACAAGAACCCGTTCTCCTCTAGTATGCATGGATGTTTTGACAATCCTCTAGGCAGTGTATACATACAGTACCCCTAGAGCCAAGTGAAACATCTAACCATTCCGGTTTGCGTGCAAGTGGTATTAGGGTACACCCTTACATGATCCTATGTTGATTTTTGTGTTAGAAGATTTTATAAACAGTGGGTGTAAAAGGATGAAAGAAAGTGAATAGTGTGTGTTTGGGTTGCAGAAAACATATCTAAACAAACATTCATCAATGCATTCCCATGCACACGTGAAGAAGTAATTTTGGGGGGATATTGATAAAGAAAAAACTATGTTTACATTACATGTGTAGATACATGACATACACACATTGAACCTAAACTATTTATAAAAGTGACCAATATGTATTTGGGTTTACAAGAAACACATTAATCATGTATTCAATCATGCATAATCAAGATCATTTGATAAGTCCTCGAGATACACAAGACAAGAAGTTTTGGATTCCATGAAACCCATGCATGAAGTGGATTTAGATTGAGATTGAAGCTGTATAGAATTAAAAAAGATCTTATATATGAGTTGGCTGTGTTTGATAATTCTAGAAGAAAAACAGAGATGACACAGTTCAAGATCATTATTGCATATTAAAACTATTGAAGAAGTTGTGTGCACTATTTCACACATATAAGTGAGGCCATGTCTTTATCAAAAGAATAGATAATTTCCCGAATGTTGTTTCTGTAGAGACACAAAGCTTAACGTACATGTACATTACATTACTTTTTCAGAATAATTGATACATAACACAAACAGACGCACAAGGACCGTAATAGTTTAGTGTCTTTGGAAACTCGAAAAAATAATCTTCTAATCATGGTGAAATATCTTCAACATCTCCCCTAAAGATGTTACTCTTTTTGTTTTCATACCTAAAACCTTTCTTTAAATCCTGGGGAAAATAAAACATATAAAGGGTGAGCTCAAATTCTCAGTAAGGGTAAGCATAGAGAATAAAAAACAATTCATAAACATTCGAATGCAAAAACTTGAACATAAAATCTAAATATCAAAATCTTGAGAAAAGACATAAATCTTGGAAGTACGTAAGACATATATCATAAAGAAACATAAATCTTGATAAACTATCATGGGAATAAATAATTTAATTGTGGAAACCATTCAGCACATGTTATGATTTCCATAGTAGCCAAGGCATTTCTGCCAAATCCATCTTAGGGGACAAAGTCTCATTCTGAATCGAGTTCATTCCTTGTTCCAGTCTTGTAACACTGAACCAGATTAACTTACTATTCCATCCATGTCTATCTCATGAGATATGAATCTTTACCCAATGCATTTTATGGAGATATAGGTCCCTCCCATCTCATAATGAAATCATTCTGACTTGTTCCACAACATGAACATAAATCATTCATCATTACCGAAATTATAAAATGGGTTTCATAAACATCATCCCATCATAACATAATCCATAAAAAATGGATATCATTTCATCATAAGAAAAGTGGAACCATGTAAATCATAGAGACTTTATACTTGAAACAGACACATATGAAATAATTTCATCTTATATGTAAAACCGTTTTGACAAAACACTTGAAATGAATTCTTGAGGAAAATATCCTTACTTCTTTAAAATCATTTTATTTTCAAAAAATTCCATGAAATTCTAAAAGAAAAGGGTTTTGATGAAAATAATAATGCAATATTGTAGAAGAAGCTTCATGAAAATGAGCCATTATAAAACCGTAAAAATTCTTTCACACCGTATAAGTTAAAAATAACATTCTCCTCGTACTTTTGTCAGAAAAGTAAAAAAGTTTTTCGTGTGGTAACCAAAAGTAATATTCCTTTCATAACATGTGGTAAAATTAAAAAATGGGTAAAATGACATTAAACATACATGAAATCATTTTTAGAAAACATGGGTATGGATGATAAAAATAACCCTAGTAAATACTTACGAATAACAATCTCGGATAAGAACGAGATTGGAATAGTTATCCCTTCCTTATGTCTAATATGATTCATATGTTTCCGAACCTAGTATATAATGATTTAAATAATTTCATTGACTTATTACAGAATCATATTCATTGTTATGATATCATATATGGTTCACTTATGACATTATATTACCCATTCTTTTGTAAATTCTATGTTAAAGCACCGTTTTGGGTAAAATCGTTTCATTTATCGTATGATTTTCGAATTGTTGTTCTTGATATTATTACTTATATCCTGATTTAAATAATTCCAGAATGTAAAACATTATATATATAAAATATATATTCATAATATAAATATATATTATTTATCGATAAATGGAATGAAATACACCGTTCAGGGAGACGGTAGGCCGTACATATGCATGAATACTATTTTCGTTTCTTTATTGAATTGAATGGAATTAAGTAGATGACATACATATATATATATACATAAATCCAGTGTCATTATTATTTCATATATTTCATTTTTATTCATTATATATACTTTATAATCATTCATTAATGGTTAACATGGATAATGAATCACATCACGTCGTGGAGACGGTAGTCCGTACGTACGCACGAGCGATGATATCATTCCCATGATCGTGGAATTGTATTTAAGTGCATGTATAATATTTAAGAATCAATATCACTTTACAATAATCATATATAGTTATTTATTTACACCATTATAACCATCCAAGTAAGGAGGTGGTGGAAAACATATTACACCACGACGTGGAGACGGTATTCCGTACGTACGCACGCGTGGTGATTTCGTTTTCCATAGGATGGATAGAAGGTGAAATAGGGTTGTTTCATATTTATAGTAACATATCAGTATATAAGTAATATTGATGTTATTACTTTATAATGATACAACTGAAGATGAATAAGTAGAAGAAGAAAGAAACTTGAGAGAATCGGAAGAAGAGATTACCTCTTCTTTGACACACGTCCTTTAAGCTCCCTCTTATGGAAGTAGAGCTGTTCTTTTGAGAAGGCCAAAACCACCAGAATTTTTCTAGGGAAGTGGAGAAGAGAAATGGGCAGGGGTTTGCTGAGCTTAAAGGCTCAAAAGGGTGTGAAGAGAATAGGGAAGGGGTTCCCTTTTTATAAGGGAGGAGAGGGGCACCTTTGGAAAAACTCAAAATATTATTTTATAATAAAGTCTTATTCGATTTTTAATATCTTAAAATTGATTTATTTATAAAGTAAGGTGAGTATGGGTCTAAATCCTCTTATAAAATAGAATTTAGACATGTTTATGTTTCTATTTTAACCATATCATTTAGATTTAACTTTAAGTTAAATAATTTTACTTTTACCGTGTCTTCTTGTTTTCTTACACTATAAGGTTACTAAACTTACTATAAAAATCCAAATGAACCCCAAGTTGTGTATTATTAATATATATAACCTTATCTAAGTCATGTTTTCAAACCTTATATTTTTAGGTATAAAATAACTATTAATAAAATAATACTTTTTAAAAAAACAATTTTATGTCAATTTTGACAATATTTGGTAATTGATTTTTGTGAAAATCATAACAGAATTATTATTTCTAAGAAATCTAATTAAATCAATACTAACATGTCATATTAACCTATAAAATTAGTGTAATTCATAAAAAGTTTCAAATTAAATTTATTTGTTTATTTATAACATCAATTATGTCAATATTTCATTAATAAGATAATTACTACATCATCATTGTGCCAGAAATAAATTAAATTATTAAGTGTCTAAAAATTATATATAAGATACCATTATGTAGGAAATATTTTTATCTTTCTAATGAATATTTATAGTTTAATTGATCTTATGTATAACCCTCTATTAAAAATTGTTTAGTTATTAAACAATGATTATAACTATTTTAACTATTCTTTATATAAAATAATATTAAATGTCCTAATCCAATCTAAGTGGGCCTAAATGGTCATATTGTTTTCTTAATGTTGTTTTTTGGTCGAATTACACTTATCCAATAGAATTAGGACATGATTTAGGGTAAAAATAATATCATTTTTACACTTAATTACCCTATTTACTTTTAACCGTTGTAAAAAAAGTAAAAAGTTACTATTCACTAAAAATTATTTTCATCTCATCGAACAACATTTTAGTCCTCGATATTAACCGTGTCTCTTGGATTTTCAAAATTCCACTCACGTAAGTAGTAAAATTAAGTTTTATGCGAATTTCCAAATTCTCCTAGGAGGTGGGTAAAAGACGGTGAAAAGTTCAACAAAATTTTTATATATCTAAAATTATTATAAAATGACTCCAATGAATTACATTGAACTTATATAGGTATTATGTATAAATTTTTACATAAAATAAATTTAAATAAAATAAATAATTATTTAAATAAAAAGTCAGTTTTTAAATAGTAACCTAGTGTTTTAACTATTCATCAAAAATTGAATGTTTTCAAAACAATACCAAAAATTCACCCAAGGAAAATTTCAATATTCCAAATCCAAAAATGAATTCCATTTTGAAAGATAAAATTTCAAAAATAGGGTATTAGTATTCATAACGGGTAGTTCATAATAATATTATAATAATATCTCGTTTAGTGAAACTCGGTATTGCGTACTACACATGCTATCGAGGAAGGTCAGGATTGCGTGTAATGTAAGCGAAGTTAGGGTTGCGTATAGTGAAAGACTCTTTTGTTGTTGCGTATAACATAATCCAACCATATTTTATTTATAAGTTGAATATATATATATATATACTCAATGTTGCGTATAACATAATCAAAACTTATTTCATTTATACATTAAACAAAATCTATACTTAATGTTGCGTAAAATAATTTCCAAAAAATGAACTTGAAATTGTGTGTAACACGAGCCAATAATAGTGTTGTGTATATTGCATGCTAATACAGTGTTGCGTATAGCGCAAGATAATCTTGGTGTAGCGTAAAACAAAAGACATCAAATAAATTAAAGAGAATAATTCTTATAAAATCTCGGGTTGTTACATTATACCCCCCTTAAAATGAATTTCGCCCTCAAAATTCATTGGGGTTATAAATGGTTTTCTACTTGAAATTTTATTTAATATAAACCCACATCGTAAAAAGGAATACCAAAACTTATATTTAAAAACTAAAGTATGAAACATAACGGTTACCCAAATTAACTAATCACTGGGTTTCCACGTAGGAGAATATAAGTGAAAATATTGATGTGGAATAGAAATTTAACCATCATTTTCTGATGGAGAGTGGTAGAGATCATTGCTATGAAAAAGAAAACAATCACAAAGCCATAAGTTTTTGATGATCTAAGGTACCATCTAAGTCATCAGATATAAGGGCACTAGGACAACATTTTTGGATTTCAAGATCATTTCCCTAAGGTTGAGGAATTTGAATCAGAAGAAATTCTTACTTTATTTTGGTATAATCTCACCGTTGTTCATGCCTTGAACAATTTCCACTTCATCTCTTAAAGAAATGAAGTTGAATTTTTCATTAGTGAGGTGTTAGCAGATCATGTGATAGAATGATGAGTTATTCTATATGTTTCAAACAAAAGGTCATAAAATGTTTTCAAGTATACATAAGTCCATATATGGTGAGGTTAATCATATATGATTCCAAAACTAGACTTATACTTCATCTATCATACCTGGTAATAAAATAAAACTAGTTTCTACTAACCAGGGACTTCATGTAGGCCAGTGGTAGGTGATAAAGGCCTGTCTCACTTCGGTTGTGGGTTCGATTCCCGCAACCCTGTCTGACGCGACGAGTTGTTGCCCATTCTGTAGGTTGTCCCTTTTCTTAAACTAAAATATTATAACATTCTATCAATAATATTGAAAAAATTTCTAGCCTTAAACAATACTAACTTATGTTAAACATAATCCATTCCATTTTTTAGGCTTAACCAAAATACTTCTTTCCAAACTCATAGTATAAAGATAACGATTACTAAAAAGATTATATAGAAAGCATGTGAATACCATCATTTATACCTCATATAACTTGTTGGTCACATTCTAATAATGTGAATACCTTAATCGTGTATTCTCTTGAAAAATTAATACCCATTTAACCTTAGTAAAAACATGAATGATGTCAAAAGTTAACCCTTTCCAAAATCCAAAAATTATATATACTCAAACCATGATATAACCTTGTCCTTATATCAGTAATGAGCTCATGAATACTATCAAAACATTTAATTTTCTCATTATCCCTTCATTATGCGCATATCATCTCCTTTCCAAAATATTTGAATCACTTTTCATGGTTACCAATGTCATATTCTTATGGAAAACCACAATGGACCAATACATAGATATTCCAAAATACCATAAAAGTACCTCAACAACATTATTCATGAATACCAATACATAAAAACTTTAATCCATCCTCTTCAATGATTTCCATAGAATAAGTCTTTCCTTGATTTAGAAGTAACCTCTTAGGTCAGGGAATTGAGTAGGGTAATGCCCATGTTCTCCACAGATAAGACATTGGACGCCATAACAGCCTGCCACTCTAGGAGCCTTTTATCCACATAAATAACATCTTCGCCTCCATTTGAGGTATTCCTCAAGGTTCTTCTTCCCTTATTTAGAAATATTATTCTTCCTTTCTCTATGCTCCTCACCATGCAAACATGCATAAAATTCTATCTTCCTCTTATTTGATGAATTAGGAATACAACTAACGTTCACCTTGTTAATCATATATCGAGATGAAAGATTCGGAATAATCACAATATCTTCCTCTCCAGGCGTTACATGATTTTATTGATCGTAGTCACCAATTTGTCCATTGGAATCACTATTAACTGAATTCTTTCTTGTTCCCTCCATTGACTAAGACCATAAACCATAGTGTAAGATACAATTAAAATAACGAGGAACAACATAATCATAAAAAGTCACTTATGGGATGTCTAACTTATCAAAAATTCTTTAATACATGACACCATAGGTTCACCCTAGGTTATTCATGATCGTCAACATAATTATAGGACTCTAACCTATACGTATACTTAACCATAGGGACATCCCTAGACATACGTTAGAAGTATCTCTAGGGATCTCACTAATGTTTTTTTCATCCGTGTTTCTAATGGTTAACTAAACCTTTCCTCTGATACCAATTGTAGAGTCCCATAGCTTGACGTACATGGACATTACATTACTTTTTCAGAATACTTGATACATAACGAAAACAGGCGCACAAGGACCATAATAGTTTAGTGTCATTGGAAACTCAGAAAAATAATCTTCTAATCATGGTGAAAGATCTTCAACATCTCCCATAAATATCATACCCTTTTTGTTTTCTTACCTAAAACCTTTCTTTAAATCCTGTGGAAAAGAACACATATAAAGGGTGATCTCAAATGCTCATTAAGGGTAAGAATAGAGAACATAAAACAATCCATAAACATTTGAATGAATAAACATGAACATAAAATATAAACATCAAAATCTTGAGTAAAGACATAAATCATGGAAGTACGTAAGGAATATATCATAATGGAACATCAATCTTGATAAACTAGCGTGGGAATAAATCATGTCATTTTGGAAACCATTCAGCACATGTTATGATTTCCATAGTAGCCAAGGCATTTCTGCCAAAACCATCTTAGTAGACAAAGTGCCATTCTGAATCTAGTTCACTTCTCATTCCAGTCCTTTAACACTGAACCAGATTAACATACCATTCCACCATGTCTATCTCATGAGATATAAATATTTAACCAATGCATTGAGGGAGATATAGGTCCCACCCATCTCATAATTAAATCATTCTTACTTGTGCCACAACATGAACATAAATCATTCATCATTATCAAACGTATAAAATGGGTTTCATAAACATCGTCCCATCATAACATAATCCATAAAAAATGGATATCATTTCATCATAAGAAAAGTGAAACCATGTAAATCATAGAGACATTATACTTGAAACATACACATATGAAATAATTTCATCTTAGATGTAAACCATTTTTGACAAAACACTTGAAATGAATTCTTGAGGAAAATATCCTTACTTCTTCAAAATAATTTTCATTTCACACAATGACATGAAATTTTAAAAGAAAAGGGTTTTGTTGAAAATAATCATGAAATCATGTAGAACAAGCTTCATGAAAATGAGGCATTATTAAAATGTAGAAATTCGTCCATGCCGTATAAGTTGAAAATAACATTCTCCTCATACTTTTGTCAGAAAAGTCAAAACTTTTCTCGTGTGGTAAAAAAAAGTAAGATTCCTTTAATAACATGTGGTATAATTCAAAAATGGGTAAAAATGACATTAAACATACATGAAAACATTTTTATAATACATGGGCATGGATGACAACAATAACCCCAGTAAATACTTACGAATAACAATCTTGGATAAGAACGAGATTGGAATTGTTATCCCTTACCATATGTCTGATATGCTTCGTATGCTTCCGATACTCCTATATAATGATTTAAATAATTTCATTGACTTATTACATAATCATATTCATTTTTATGATATCATACATGGTTCACTTATGACTTTATACTACCCGTTCTTTTGTAACTTCCATGTTAAAGCACCATTTTGGGTAAAATCGTTTCATTTATCATACGAGTTTAGACTTGTTGTTCCTGACATTATTACTTATATCCTGATTTAAATAAATCTATAAGGTAAAACATGATATATATATATATAATATATATTCAGCATATAAATATATATTATAGATCTATAAATTGAATGAAATACACAGTCTATGGAGATGGTAGGCCGTACATACGAATAAACGCTATTTTCGTTTCCTTATTGAATTGAATGGAATTTAGTAGATGACATACATATATATATACATAAATCCAGTATCATTATTATTTCATATATTTAATTTTTATTCATTATATATACTTTATAATCATTCATGAATGGTTAACATGGAGAATGAATCTCATCGCGTCGTGGAGATGGTAGTCCGTACGTACGCATGAGTGATGATATCATTCCCATGATCGTGGAATTTTATTGAAGCATATGTATAATATTTAAGAATCAATTTCAATTTACAATAATCATATATAGTTATCTATTTACACCATTATACCCATCCATGTAATGTGTTGGTGGAAAATAGATTACACCACGGCATGGAGACGGTATTCTGTACGTACGCACACGCGGTGATTTCGTTTTCCGTAGGATGGATAGAAGGTGAAATAAGGTTGTTTAATATTTATAACAACATATAATTATATAATTAATACTGATGATATTAATTTATAATGAGACAACTGAATTATAATAATTAGAAGAAGAAAGAAACTTGAGAGAATCAGAAGAATAGATTACCTCTTCTTCGACACACCTCCTTTAAGCTTCCACTTATGGAAGTAGAGTTGGTATTTTGAGAAGGAAAAAACCTCCAGAATGTTTCTAGGGAGGTGGAGAATAGAAATGGTCAGGGGTTGGATGGGAATAAAGGCTATAAAGGGTGTAAAGAGAAGAGGGAAGGGTTTCCCTTTTTATAAGGGAGGAGAGGGGCACCTTTTGAAAAACTCAAAATATTATTTTGTAATAAAGACATATTCGGTTTTTAAAAGCTCAAAATTGATTTATTTCGAATCTAAAGTGGGTATGGGTCTAAATAATCTCATCTAATAGAATTTATACAAGTTTAGGTTTCTATTTTAACCATATAATTTAGATTTAACTTTAAGTTAAATAATTTTACTTTTACCATGTCTTCTTGTTTTCTTACATGATAAGGTTAATAAACTTACGATAACAAGCCAAAAGAACCCCAAGTTATTTATTATTAATATATATAACCTTATATAAGTAATTTGGCAGAAAAATATATTTTTATAAATAAATTAACAATTAATAAAATAATATTTGTTTTAAAAACTATTTTATGTCAATTTTGACACTATTTGGTAATTGGTTTTTGTGAAAATCATAACAGAAGTATTAGTTCGAAGAAAGATATTTAAATAAATACTAACATGTCATAGTTACCTATAAAATTAGTGGTATTCCTAAAAAGTCTCTTATTTCATTTATTTGGGTATTTATAACATCAATTATGTCAATATTTCATTAATAAGATAATTACTACATCATCATTGTGTCATAAATAAATTAAATTATTTAGTGTCTTAAATTTATAAATAAACTTCCATTATGTAGGAAATATTTGTATTTTTCTAATGAATATTTATAGTCGAATTGATCTTATGTATAACTCTGTATTAAAAATGTTTTAGTTATTAAACTTTGATTTTAACTATTTTAAATATTCTTTAAATAAAATAATATTAAATTCCCTAATCTAATCCAAGTAGGCCTAAATGGTAATATTTTATTCCTAAGGTTTTTTCTGGTCGAATTTCAATTATACAATAAAATTAGGACATGTGTTATGGTAATAACAATATCATTTTTTCCATTAATTACCCTATTTACTATTAATCGTGGTAAAAAAAGTAAAAAGTCACTATTCACCAAAAATTATTTTCATCTCATTTAACCACTTTTTAGTCCTTTATATTAACCTTGTCTCTCAGATTTTTTAAATTACACTCACAGAAGTGATAAAATTATGTTTTATGTGAATTTCCAAATTCTCCTAGGAGGTGGGTAAAAGACGGTGAAAAGTTCAATAAAATTTTTATATATCTAAAATTATTATAAAATAACTCCATTGCATTACATTGAACATATATAGGCATTATGTATCAATTTTGACCTAAAATAAATTTCAATAAAATAAATAATTATTTAACTAAAAAGTCAGTTTTTAAATAGTAACCTAGTGTTTTAACTATTCATCAAAAATTGAATGTTTCAGAAAAATACCAAAACATCACCCTAGGCTAATTTCGATATTCCAAATCCAAAAATGAAGTCCATTTTTAATGATAAAATTTCAAAAAGTGGTTATTTCTTTTCATAACGGCTAGTTCATAATAATATTATAATAATATCTCATTTAGTGAAACTCGGTATTGCGTACTACACATGCTATCGAGGAAGGTCGCGATTGCGTGTAATGTAAGCCATTTTAGGGTTGCGTGTATTAAAATACTCCTGTGTTTTTGTGTATAACAGAATCCAACCATATTTCATTTATACATTGAATATATATACACTCAATGTTGCGTATAACATAATAAAAACTTATTTCATTTATACATTAAACAAAATCTATACTTAATGTTGTGTAAAATAATTTACACAAAATGAACTTGAAATTGTGTGTAACACGAGCCAAGAATAGTGTTGCGTATATTGCAAGCTAATACAGTGTTGCGTATAGCAAAAGATAATCTTGTTGTAGCGTACAAAAAAAGACATCAAAGAAATTAAAAAGAGTAATTATCATAAATTATTGGGTTGTTACAGTTTCATTGAGGCAATTGATCAGTACTGGTGATCAGAATAATTTATCAAGGCCAATAGATCTTACCAATGGCTATTAAATATTATTTAACATGTACCCATGAATTTATTATTTAAAAGGTCATGGGATAAAATCATCATACCAATCTACAGTGAATAAAACATTCAAATAAAGGTGGAAAATTCGTCTGTGATTTGAGAGAAGGAAGTATCGTGTTTGATTAAGGAGAAGAATTCTTCAGTTTGACTCTAGAGCAGGTTGATGTGATTCATGAAACAGTGTGATATGTAGTATAAGGGACCTCCAGTGGGACATAAGAGAGATACAATGGGACTCTATATTGACCATTTTAATTTTTCATCAGATTATAGTAGATAATCTATATTGTAGAGAATGACAAACACAATAAGGAGTAGGCCTTTTTACCGAACCTTGTAAATACTTATGTTCAATGGAATTAAATTTACAACATTATTCTAATATAAGGCTAAGAGACAAAAGAAGATTGGATAGAGGTACTAACCAACCAAAGAGGTTTAATTGAAGAGAATGAAATTTTAAAGAGTGAAAAATATCACCAATTCAGCCCTTCATATATTAGTGATTTCTCACAAATATGGGAACTACAATTGGTATGAGAGATTTAGTCACCTCTTAATATCCAAGGAAGTCTTTAAGATGTATGATTTTAGGAAATGAGTGGGAAACCTGAAATAGATATTTATTCCCATACTCAGATGAATTGGAGGAAGAAATATGCCAGGAATATAAAGATAAATGATACTAAGAATGAGGAGACACATCCTACTAAAGGTAATCTGGAAGGTATAACATGTAATAATTCTTTTTTGTTATGATTTTTCTGATAAAGTATGTTCAAACTCTGATGACGATATATCAATTAGTGATCTTTAGCCTATACCCAAAGAACATCTTAAGAATATCCCAAGAGACGTGGAAAATCATATTCTTATAAGCATCAAAGATCTTCAAGATGAAAAATCATAGCTGTAAGAAGAAGTTGATTCCATGGAAGAGGCATTGGCTAAAAAGGTTCACATATCTTACACTATTACAAAACATGTAAAAATAAAAGAATAAACAATTTCCTTTTTCAATGAAAGATTTTATAATGTTAACGAAGAATTGAAAGGATTTATTTGTAAGATATAATTCTTTGAGATTGTATTTTTAAATGATTTCCATGGATTTGAAAAATTGTATAAAGTTTCTATAGTTGTCAAAGTTTCTCAACTGGAATACGAAGTTAAAAATTTAAATGATATTGAAAATTATTTTCAATAATTAATAAATGTGCATGAATAAAAAATGATATGTATGAAGGGTAATTGGGAAATTAATCTAAGGTCAGTTTAGGATGAGAATAACTCCCAGAACATGAATTGTTTAGAGTTGGAGGTGAAATTGAAGAATCAGCAATCACCTCAATCCGGAACATCCCAAACACCTAGATAAAGAGACACTGCCACTGATGTTTCCATTGAGAACTATGATTCCAAAAGGAGTATTAAATCATTTTCTAATACAATGACAACATCCTTTGATATAAAGGTATCCCATAATCTAGGTTTTTTTTCTAATAATGTAGTTTCATCTACAACTACGTGTTTAAAGATAAAATATTGGAAGGTTTGGATTGATAAAAATGTTGATACTTGTATAAAAACATCAAGGGTAGATATTGGAGTCAATAATAATAATTAATCTATAAAATAGGCTCCTAATAAAGAAATAAAATCCATGAAATAACAATGCACTAAATCATTCCAGATTGATACTACAAGAAAAATAAGGACATTTATTGGATACATTTCATGTTATTGGATGTTTGGAAATCCGACCAATGGTTTCTTGAATAACGTGTCAACATATGAAAATTATGGAATACCTACACTCAGGGAAAGTAGATGTGAAGGAATGAAGCAACATGCAAAGATGAAATAGAATACACAGATGAAGAATAATCTATCTATCAAGAACATATTTGAATATCTTGAGGAATTGTGTGATAACAGAAAAAGAAGTGGTGATATTTATGATGAGTTCTAGTTTATTCCAACAATGAATCATGCATATGATGATAATAAGTAAAGGCCACAAAAAATGTAGGAGAAAGTAATAATAGTTGAAAAGTCATCCAATTGAAATATGTAGAACAATGATGTTAAGAAAACTTTTAAAAAATACTCCCAAGATGAAGTTGAAGTTGTGTTCGAAAAGTTTCATCTCAACCAAGAAAATATTCTACTGTTGTGGAAAGAGAGGTTATACCATGGATCACTGCAAACAAGCCTGAGAAATGAACGGAAGAAACCTAAAATTAAATAGAGAATCAAACAAGGAGGAAATATTATTTATTGGAGATATTCATGATAATGAATTTGATAATTTTCACATGAAAGGTAAATTAAAAGAATTAAAGAATACAAACGGTAGATCCACACCATAATATGTTAACAAGTAGTGTTTAGTTATCCGTCCTAATCAATTACATGTTTCTTGAGAACTACATAAAGCTGAGGATGAGGTATTATTTAAAGCTAATGCAAAGGGGGTAACAAATCATTCCACATGAAAAATAATTAGAATATCATTAGAGGTTTTCAACACATGACTACTCATGTGTCTCACAAGTACTGTGTGGATGGTGCAATAAGACTAGACATTATGAAAACAAATGTACAACTATTTTACCATCTCACATAGAGATGCTAAAAATTAAAAAACATGCACTAGTGAAAGATACATCACTACTAGGAGAAGTAAGGTTAAACAATCCAAAAAAGATGATGGTGAATGGAAGTAAAGAGATTATATTTAAAATGAAAGATCAAAATGTAAAATAGAGAGGATACACTATCATGAAGAGTAACATACACATTCGATCAATAAAGAAATAATTTATTGGGTTTAGATGAAATTCTCAACCTTGTTTCTCCTATTTAGAAGTTAATATGTGTTCCATCTTATTACCTTATACTATTGTTGAATACATGTACATACATTGCGAGGAATTGAAGGATAAATTCGTTCTATGTAGAGACCCTAATCTTGACGTACATGGACATTACATTACTTTTTCGGAATACTTAATACATAACAAAAACAGACACACAAGGACCGTAATAGTTTAGTGTATTTGAAAACTTGGAACGTAATCTTCTAATCGTGGTGAAAGATCTTCAACATCTCCCATAAAGATCTTCCACTTTTTGTATCCTTACCTAAAACCTTTCTTTTGATCCTGGGGGAAAATAAAACATAAAACGGGTGAGGTCAAATGCTAAGTAAGTGTAAGCATGGATAAAATAAAACATACCATATACATTGGAACTTAAAAACATGGAGATAATGTTTAAACATTAAAATCTTCAGCAATGACATAAAACCTGGAAGTAAATAAGGCATAGATCATAATTGAACCTAAACCATGATAAAATAGCATGGGAATAAAACATGTAAATGTGGAATCCATTAAGCACATGTAATGATTTCCATAGTAGCCAAGGCATTGCTGCCAAGAACATCTTAGTGGACAAAGTCCCATTCTGAATCAAGTTCACTCCTCGTTTCAGTCCTCTAACACTGAACCGGATTAACTTACCATTCCAGCCATGTCTATCTCATGAGATATAAAATATTTACCCAATGCATTGGAGGGACATATAGGTCCCACCCATCTCATAATGAAATCATTCTTACTTTTGCCACACAAAAAAACATACATCATTCATAATAACCCAATAAACAAAATGGGTTTCATAAACATCATTCCATCATCACATAATCCAAATAAAAGAAATGTATATCATTTCATAATAAGAAAAGTGAAACCATTTAAATCATAGAGACAAGATAATTGAAACATACACATATGAAATAATGTCATCTTAGATGAAAAATGGTTTTGATAAAATACTTGAAATGAATTCTTGAGGAAAATACATTTTCTTCTTCAAAATCAATTTCTTTTCACAAAACGTCATGCAATTTTAAAATAAACAGATTTTGTTGAAAATAGTAATGAAATCTTTTGGAGGAAGCTTCATGAAAATAAGACTTTATGAAACTGTAAAAATCCTTTCATGTCGTATACGTTAAAAAAACATTCTTCTCGTACTTTTGTCGAAAAAGTCAAAAAAGTACCTCATAACGTAAACAAAAGAAAGATTCCTTACATAACATGTAGTAAAAGTCAAAAAGTCAAAAATGGGTAAAAATGACATTAAACATGCATGAAAACACTTTTATAAAACATGAACATGGATGATAGAAATAACCCCAGTATATACTTACGAATAAGCAATCTCAGATCAAAATGAGATTTGCAAAATTATTCCCTTACCTTATGTCTGATATGCTTAATATGTATCCGAAACTCATGTATAATGATTTAAATAATGTCATTGACTTATTAAAGAATCATATTCTTTGTTATGATATCATATATGGTTCACTTATGACTTTATATTACCCGTTCTTTTGTAAATTCCATGTTAAAGAGTGTTTTGGGTAAAATCGTTTCATTTGTCGTCCGTGTTTTGACTTGTAATTATTCATATGATTACTTAGATCATGATTAAATAATTCCAGAATATAAAACATGATTTATATATAATATATATTCAGAATATACATATATATAATAGATCGATAAATGGAAAGAAATACACCGTTCATGGAGACGGTAGGCCGTACGTACGCATGAACGCTGTTTTCATTTCCTTATTGAGTTGAATGGAATTAAGTAGATGAAATACATATATACATAAATCCAGTAGCTTTATAATGTCATGTATTTCATTATTATTACTTATATATACTTTATAATCATTCTCAAATGGTTAACATGGAGAATGAATCTCATCACGTCGTCGAGACGGTAGTCCGTACATACGCACGAGCGATGATATCGTTTCCATAATTATTGAATTGAATTTGAGTGGATGATACAATTTATCAGAATCATTATGATGTTATAATAACTATGTATAGTTAGTCATTACACCATTATACCCATCCATGTAAGGGGTTGGTGGAAAAATAGATTACACCACGGCTTGGAGACGGTATTCCGTACATACGCACGCGCGGTGATTTTTTTTCCATCAGATGGATAGAAGGTGAAATGGGGTTGTTTCATATTTATAATAACAAATCAGTATATTATTGATACTTATGTTCTTACTTTAAAATGAAATAACTAAAGAAGAAGATGTTGAAGAAGAAAGAAGCTTGAATGAATCGAGAGAAGAAATTACCTCTTCTTCGATACGCCTCTTTGTAACCTCCTATTAGGGCACTAAGATTGGTCTTCAAAGTAGACCAGAACCTCTAGGATGTTTCTAGGGAAGTTGAGAAGATACTTTTTCAGGGGTTTTCTGAGCTTCAAGGCTCAAATTGGTGTGAGGAGGAGAGGGAGGAGGTGCCTTTTTATAAGGGAGGAAAGGGGCACCTTTGGAATTCCTAAAAATATTAATTTATAATAAATCTAACCCCAGTTAAAAACCTCCAAAAATGACTCATATTCAAAGCATAGATGAGTTAGGGTTATAATCTCATCAACCAATCAAATTTAGACATGTTTGGATCTTATTTTAAACCTTATCATTTTGATTTATCCTTATTTAATCTATTTAAGTTTATTTGTGGTAATAAAATTCTAAATTTAATATTATAAAAAATAATTACTTATATATTGTGAATTTTCCAAAATCGTTTAATTTATAACATTATAGACCATATAAATTTAAATTTATAATTTATAAATATTTTTGTGATTTTTAAACAATTTTATAATATGTTATTTTTATAAAATAACAATAGTGTCAATTTTGACACTATTCATTTATTTGAATTTAAATAAAATATATACAGAAGATATGTTCGAACTAAAAGCTTTAATAGATTCCTAAACGGTCATATATGTCTATAAAATTAGTGGATCACATTAAATAGTTCATATAATATTTATTTTATTATTTTTAAAACCATTTATTTGGTTTATCTCTTAATAAAATAATTACTACAACATATTTGTATAATTATTTAATATACTGATTTGTTTCATAAAAATTTAAAATAAAATCCTATGATGAATATATATCTATTAATTTTCACAATAATACTTTTACTCGAATTTATCATCTTAAAATCACAATATTTAAATTGTTATATTTATTAAATTATGAAGGTGACAACTTTGGCATCATTTAAAATAAAATAATATAAGTGTCATAATCACTTTTATAAGGATACAAATGGTTATATATTAGGTCATTGGATTATTAAGGTGTATATATACACTACCAATAGGTTTTGTCCAGGTTTTTGGGTGTTTTAATGGGTATTATTATTTAAATAGAAATAATATTACTTATTTTCCACCAAATAAATAATTTTTGTATCATTAATGTATCACCATTAATGACAATTATTTAATCCCTAAAAATTATAAATAAACTATCATGATGTAGATGGTTTTATTATATTTCTGGAGACTATTTAGTTTCGATGTTTTATGATGTTTATCACTAAATTAAAATTATTATACTTATAAGATTTAAGAGAGGGACATGTTGTCACTTTCTTTGGTTTTAATAATAATTAAATTATTTTCATGGTCAAAAGTCCATAAAATGAATCTAATACAACTCTTAGTTGATATGGGTTTACTTTTAGCCATCCAATAGAATTTTTTCATGTGTTAGGGTAATTTAATAATATTATATTTACCCTTAATTACCCGATTTACCTTTAACTATGGTAAATAAAATTTACCGTAGTTACTATTCATAATTCCCAAAAATAAAGAGTAGCCTATTAACATAATTTGGACCCACTGATTCTAAAAATGGAATCCATTTTTTCAAATTCAATACACAGAAGTTTCATAAATTAAAATAAAATTAATCCTGTTGTCGAATGAAAACGGGTTTTTGTTTAAAACAATGCAAAAGATTGAATTGATTTAACCTACGAATTCAATGTAAAATCCATGCTAATGACATACATTATATTAAATGGTTAAAATATATTCTATTTATACTTTAAAACCATTCAATATTACAATTTAACCATATAAATTATTACGATGAAAAAAGTTGTTTTTCATTAAAATATAGCGTGTTTTTACTATTCATCAAAATATGAAAGTCACCAGAATAATACTAAAAATTTATCCAAAGTAAATTTTTATTTCTTTATTACAAAAAAGAATTTTATTTTTTCAAATTGAACTTATAAACCTGTCAAAAACTAGATTTGAAGTGGGTGCTCCATCAAAAGGCGACAAAACTGCATTTTTTTAAAAATAATTAATTTACCCGAAAAATTTATTTTGTTCTTATAACATGTTCTAGAAAATTTGTAAGATGAATAATAATGTTATAAAATTCAAAATTTAGTTAATAATATTCATAACGGCTAGTTCACAATAATATTATAATAATATATCGTTGTTTAGTAAAACTCGGTATTGCGTACAACACACGCTATCGAGGAAGGTCGCAATTGCGTGTAATGCAAGCCAAGTCAGGGTTGCGTGTTGTGCAAGAATACTTCGTTGTTTCGTATAACATAATCCAACCATATTTCATTTATTCATTGAATATATATATATATATATACTCAATGTTGCGTAGAATAACTATTATCAAAATTTTGTGTAACACGATCCAAGAATAGTGTTGCGTATACTGCAAGATAATATGGTGTTGCCTATAGCACAAGGTAATCTTGGTGTAGCATACAACACAAGAAATTAATGAAATTAAAAGAATATTTTTCATAAAATCTCTAGGTGTTACATTCTACCCACCTTAAAATGAATTTCTCCCTCGAAATTCTTCGGGGTTATAAATGGTTTACTACTCGAAAGTTTGTTTAAAAGAAACCCACATCGTATAAAGCAATACAAAAACATGGCTCTTAAACACTAAAGTATGAAATTTAACAGTTACCCAAATTAACTCATCATGGGGTTTCCACATAGGAGAACATAGGTGAAAATATGGATATGGAAGAAAAATATAACCATCACGTTCTGATGGAGAGTGGTAGAGAACATGGCTATGAAAAAGACAACAATCACAAAGCTATTGATTTGTGATGATCTAAGGTACCATCTGATTAATCGGATAAAAGGGAACTAGGACAAAATTTTTGGTTTTCAAGATCATTTCCCTAAAGTTGATGAATTAAAAGAAATACTTACATGATTTTGGTACAATTTCCCTGTTGTTCGTGCTTTGAACAATTTCCACTTCATCTCTTAATGAAATCAAGTTGAATTTGTTATTAATGAAGTGTTAATAGATCATGTGATAGAATGATGGGTCATTCCATCTGTTTCAAACAAAAGGTTAGAAAAAGTTATCAAATATACATAAGTCCATCTATGGTGAGGTCAATCATATTCGATTCCAAAAATGAACTTATAATTCATATATCATACCTCGTAATAAAATAAAACTAGTTTCTACTAACTAGTGACTTCCTGTAGGCCAGTGGTACGTGATAAAGGCCAGTCGCACTTCGGTTGTGGGTTCGATTCCCACTGCCTTGTCCGACGCGATGGGATGTCGCCCGTCCTACATGTTGTCCTTTTTTAAAGCTATATTACTATAAAATCCCATCAATAATATCGAAAAAAGTTCTATCCTAACTTATGTCCAACATAATCAATTCCAATCTTTCGGATTATCTAAAATTCTTCGGTCCAAGCTCATAGTATAATGAAAATTATTACTTTAAATGTCACATAACAATCACGTGAATGCCATCACTTATCCACCAAATATCATAGGATATATCTTGTTTGTCAAATTACAAACATGTGAATACCTTAATAATGTATTCTATTGAATAATGAATACCCATTAATTGAACCATAGTGAAAACATGAATGCAGTCAAAAGTTAACACTTTCCACATACCAAAATCCTCAAAATTCTATATACTCAAACCATGATATCACTTAGTCCTTATATCAATCATGAGCTCATGAATACAATCAAACATCTCATCATCTTCTTATTCCTTCATTATGCGCATATCATCTACTTTACAAAAATATCTGAATAACATTCCATCGTTACTAGTACCATTCAACATATACTTTCAAATACATTTAGGATAAACAATAGTGTAACAATCCTTAGATGATTCTTTATTCCATAGTACCATTAACTATACAACATAACTCTCGATAAACATTCAATCATTCCACTACCTTCTAAAACAACCGACTGAGATTCAACATTTCTTTCAGCTCATATATCATTTGTATTCTCCTCATCATCATCCACATAAATACTACCCATATAACCATGCTGATTCTTTTCATGAGATTTTCCATTAGGGAATTTGTTTGCATAATGCTCGTACATTCCACATTTAAAACATCTAATCATTGTTGATGTCGTTGCAATACCATTATCCTTGTCCATGGTGTTAACTGAACCTTTTCCTTTGCACTTATTAGTTTTGTTTCCTTCTTTTCCACACCCAAAGAATCTTCTAGTTCCTTTGAAACAATCTCCCTAATTCCTCTTCCCACATGATTTACATGAGGGAAATTGAACTTTCTTTCCTCTATTATCATCATGAAACTCCATCTTTCTCTTATTATCTGAGTCGGGAAACTTACCAAAGTTGAGATTATTGATCATATTATGTGATTGCTAATTAGGCATAATAATGATGTTTGGACTTCCAGATCCCGTTTCATTTGGTTTCCCATGAAGAAAATCATTCCATTGTCCTTCATATCCTCCATTATCATGAATATTCCTGTTTCCAGCCATTTTCTAAAACCTGAAATGAATAGTGTGAGAGGCAAAAATCATGCTAGGGAAAACAACATAGTAAAGGGGGAGCACCCTCAATATCTAACATCTTAGGTTAAATTCTAAGATCGTTACCGTGGTTCTAGGACTATATCCTATACGTATTCTTATCCTTAGGTACATCCCTAGACATACCTTAGAAATATCTCTAGTGATCTCACTAACGTTTTCGCATCCTAGTTTCCAAAGGTTGACTAAACCTTTCCTCTGATTCCAACTGTAGAGACCCTAATCTTGATGTACATGGACATTACATTACTTTTGCAGAATACTTAATACATAACAAAAACAGACACAGAAGGACCGTAATAGTTTAGTGTCTTTGGAAACTTGGAACGTAATCTTCTAATCGTGGTGAAAGATCTTCAGCATCTCCCATAAAGATGTTCAACTTTTTGTATCTTGACCTAAAACCTTTCTTTTGATCCTGGGGGAAAATAAAACATAAAAAGGGTTAGCTCAAATGCTCAGTAACAGTAAGCATGGATAAAATAAAACATACCATATACATTGGAACTTAAAAACATGAACATAATGTTTAAACATTAAAATCTTGAGCAACGACATAAAACATGGAAGTACATAAGGCATAGATCATAATGGAACATAAAACATGATAAAATAGCATGGGAATAAAACATGTAATTGTGGAATCCATCAAGAACATGTAATGATTTCCATAGTAGCCAAGGCATTGCTGCCAAGACCATCTTAGTGGACAAAGTCCCATTGTGAATCGAGTTCACTCCTCGTTTCAGTCCTGTAACACTGAACCAGATTAACTTACCATTCCAGCCATGTCTATCTCATGAGATATAAAATCTTTACCCAATGCATTGGAGGGAGATATAGGCCCCACCCATCTCATAATGAAATCATTCTTACATGTGCCACAAAAAAACATACATCATTCATAATAACCCAATAAACAAAATGGGTTTCTTAAACATCATTCCATCATCACATAATCCATTTAAAAGAAATGGATATCAATTCATAATAAGAAAAGTGAAACCATTTAAATCATAGAGACATGATACTTGAAACATACACATATGAAATAATGTCATGTTAGATGAAAAATGGTTTTGATAAAATACTTTAAATGAATTCTTGAGGAAAATATCCTTTCATCTTCAAAATCAATTTCTTTTCACAAAACGTCATGAAATTTTAAAAGAAATAGATTTTTTTGAAAACAGCAATGAAATATTTTGGAGTAAGCTTCATGAAAATAAGGCTTTATGAAACTTTAAAAATCCTTTCATGTCGTATATGTTAAAAAAAATAATTCTTCTCATACTTTTGTCGAAAAAGTCAAAAAGTACCTTGTAACGTAAAAAAAAGATTCCTTACATAACATGTAATAAAAGTTTAAAAGTCAAAAATGGGTAAAAATGACTTTAAACATACATGAAAACACTTTTATAAAACATTAACAGGGATGATAGAAATAACCCCAGTAAATACTTACGAATCTGCAATCTCAGATAAAAATGAGATTTGAAAAATTTATCCCTTACCTTATGTCCGATATGCTTCGTATGTATCCGAACCTCCTATATAATGATTTAAATAATGTAATTGACTTATTACAGAATCATATTAATTGTTATGATATCATATATGGTTCACTTATTACTTTATATTACCCGTTCTTTTGTAAATTCCATGTTAAAGAGTGTTTTGTGTAAAATCATTTCATTTGTCGTCCATGTTTTGACTTGTAATTATTCATATGATTACTTAGATCAAGATTAAATAATTCCAAAATTTAAAACATGATTTATATATAATATATATTCAGAATATACATATATATAATAGATCGATAAATGGAAAGAAATACACCGTTCATGGAGACGGTAGGCCGTACGTACGCATGAACACTGTTTTCGTTTCCTTATTGAGTTGAATGGAATTAAGTAGATGAAATACATATATACATAAATCCAGTAGCTTTATAATGTCATATATTTCATTATTATTTCTTATATATACTTTATAATCATTCTTAAATGGTTAACATGGAGAATGAATCTCATCGCGTCGTGGAGACGGTAGACTGTACGTACGCACGAGCGATGATATCGTTTCCATAATTATTCAATTGAATTGTAGTGGATGATACAATATATCAGAATCAGTATGATGTTATAATAACTATGTATAGTTATTCTTTACACCATTATACCCATCCATGTAAGGTGTTGGTGGAAAAACAGATTACACCACGACGTGGAGACGGTATTCCGTACGTACGCACGCACGGTGATTTTGTTTTCCGTCAGATGGATAGAAGGTGAAATGGGGTTGTTTCATATTTATAATTACAAATCAGTATATTATTGATACTTATGTTATTACTTTATAATGAAACAACTAAATAATAAGAATTTGAAGAAGAAAGAAGCTTGAAAGAATTGAGAGAAGAAATTACCTCTTCTTCGATACGCCTCTTTGAAACCTCCTCTTAGGGAACTATGATTGGTCTTTAAAGTAGAACAGAACCTCTAGGATGTTTCTAGGGAAG
The DNA here is from genome assembly GCA_963277665.1 of Viscum album. NCBI lineage: Eukaryota > Viridiplantae > Streptophyta > Magnoliopsida > Santalales > Viscaceae > Viscum > Viscum album. The sequence goes on from OY728145.1 coordinate 380,910,848, forward strand.
GGGAGAAGATAATTTGGCAGGGTTTGGCCGAACTTGAAGGCTCAAATTGGTGTGAGGAGGAGAGGGAGGAGGTGCCCTTTTATAAGGGAGGAGAGGGGCACCTTTGGAATTCTTAAAAATATTAATTTATAATAAATCTAACCCCACTTAAAAACCTAAACAAATGACTCATATTCGAAGATTAGATGAGATATGGTTGTCATGGCATCAACCAATCAAATTTAGAGATGTTTGGATCTTATTTTAACCTTATCATTTTGATTTATCCTTATTTAATCTATTTAAGTTTATTTGTGGTAATAAAATTCTAAATTTTACATTATAACAAATAATTACTTATTTGTTGTGAATTTTCCATAATTGTTTACTTTATAACAGTATAGACCATATAAATTTAAATTTATTATTTTTAAATATTTTTGTGATTTTTAAACAATTTTATAATATGTTATTTTTATAAAATAACAATAGTGTCAATTTTGAAACTATTCATTTATTTGAATTTAAATAAAATATATAAAGAAGATATGTTCGAACTAAAAGCTTTAATAGATTCATAAAAGGTCATATGTATCTATAAAATTAGTGGATCACATTAAATAGTTCATATAATATTTATTTTATTATTTGTAAAACCATTTATTTGGTTTATCTCTTAATAAAATAATTACTACAACATTTTTGTATAATTATTTAATATACTGATTTGTTGCATAACAATTTAAAGTAAAATATTATGATGAAGAAAAATCTAGTAACTTTCACAATAATACTTTTACTCAAATTTATCATCTTAAAATCACAATATTTAAATTGTTATATTTATTAAATTATGAAGGTGATAACTTTGGAATCATTTAAAATAAAATAATATAAGTGTCATAATCACTTTTATAAGGCTCCAAACGGTTATATATTAGGTCATTGGATTATAAAGGTGTATAGGTACACTAAAAATAAGTTTTGGTCAGTTTTGTGGGCCTTTTAATGGGTATTATTATTTTAATAAAAACTATATTACTTATTTTCCACTTAATAAGTAATTTCTGTATCATTAATGTATCACCATTAATGACAATTATTTAATCCCTAAAAATTATAAATAAATTATCATGATGTAGATAATTTTATTAGATTTTTGGAGACTATTAATGTTCAAAGTTTTATGATGTTTATCACTAAATTAAAATTATTATACTTATAATATTTAAGAGAGTGGCATGTTGTCACTTTCTTTGGTTTTAATAATAATTAAATTATTTTCATGGTCAAAAGTCCATAAAATGAATCTAATCCGACCCTTAGTTGATATGGGTTTACTTTTAGCCATCCAATAGAATTTTGGCATGTGTTAGGGTAATTTTTTAATATTATATTTACCCTTAATTACCCGATTTACCTTTAACTATGGTAAATAAAATTTACCATAGTTACTATTCATAATTCCCAAAAATAAAAAGTAGCCTATTAACATAATTTGGACCCACTGATTCCAAATATGGAATCCATTTTTCCAAATTCAATACACATAAGTTTCAGAAATTAAATTAAAATTAATCTCGTTGTCGAATGAAAACGGGTTTTTGTTTAAAACATTGCAAAAGATTGAATTGATTTAACCTACGAATTCAATGTAAAATCAATGCTAATGACATAAATTATATTAAATGGTAAAAATATATTCTATTTATACTTTAAAACCATTCAATATTATAATTTAACGATATAAATTATTATGATGAAAAAAGTTTTTTTTCATTAAAATATAGCGTGTTTTTACTTTTCATCAAAATATGAAAGTTACCAGAATAATACAAAAAATTTATCCAAAGTAAGTTTTTATTTCTTGATTCCAAGGAAGAATTTTATTTTGTCAAATTGAACTGATAAACATGTCAAAAACTAGATTTAAAGTGGGTGTTCCATCAAAAGGCGGCAAAACTGCATTTTTTTAAAAATAATTAATTTACCCGAAATATTTATTTTGTTCTTATACCATGTTCTAGAAAATGTGTAAGATGAATAATAATGTTATAAAATTAAAAAATTAGTTAATACTAATTATAACAGCTAGTTCATAATAATATTATAATAATATATCGTTGTTTAGTAAACCCTGGTATTGTGTACAACACAAGTTATCGAGGAAGGTCGTGATTGCGTGTAATTCAAGCCAAATCAGGGTTGTGTGTTGTGCAAGAATCCTTCGTTGTTTCATATAACAGAATCCAACGATATTTCATTTATACATTGAATATATATATATATATATATACTCAATGTTTCGTAGAATAACTATTATCAAAATTGTGTGTAACACGATCCAAGAATAGTGTTGCGTATACTGGAAGCTAATATGGTGTTGCGTATAGCGCAAGGTAATCTTGGTGTAGCATACAACACAAGACATTAATGAAATTAAAAGAATATTTTCATAAAATCTCAGGTTGTTACATTATACCCCCCTTAAAATGAATTTCGCCCTCGAAATGTTTTGGGGTTATAAATGGTTTACTACTCGAAAGTTTGTTTAATAGAAACCCACATCGTATAAATGAATACCAAAACATGGCTTTTAAACACTAAAGTATGAAATGTAACGGTTACCCAAATTAACTCATCACGGGGTTTCCACGTAGGATAACATAGTTCAAAATATGGATATGGAAGAAAAATCTAACCATCACGTTCTGATGGAGAGTAGTAGAGAACCTGGCTAGGAAAAAGCCAACAATCACAAAGCTATTGATTTGTGATGATCTAAGGTACCATCTGATTAATCAGATATAAGGGAACTAGGACAAACTTTTTGGTTTTCAAGATCATTTCCCTAAAGTTGATGAATTAAAATAAATACTTACATGATTTTGGTACAATTTCACTGTTGTTTGTGCTTTGAACAATTTCCACTTCATCCCTTAAAGAAATGAAGTTGAATTTGTTATTCATGAAGTGTTAATAGATCATGTGATAGAATGATGGGTCATTCAATCTGTTTCAAACAAAAGGTTAGAAAAAGTTAACAAATATACATAAGTCCATCTATGGTGAGGTTAATCATATACGATTCCAAAAATTAACTTATACTTCATATATCATACTGTGTAATAAAATAAAACTAGGTTCTATTAACTAGGGACTTCCTGTAGGCCAGTGGTAGGTGATAAAGGCCAGTTGCACTTCGGTTGTGGGTTCGATTCCCACAGCCTTGTCTGACGTGATGGGCTATCGCCCGTCCTGTAGGTTGTCCTTTTTTCAAAGCTATATTACTATAACATCCCATCAATAATATTGAAAAAAGTTCTATCCTAACTTATGTCCAACATAATCCATTCCAATCTTTAGGCATATCTAAAATACTTCGGTCCAAGCTCATAGTATAAAGAAAATGATTACTTGAAATGTCACATAAAAATGATGTGAATGCCATTATTTATCCACCATATATCATAAGATATATCTTGTTGGTCAAATTACAAACATGTGAATACCTTAATCATGTATTCTCTTGAAGAATGAATACCCATTAATTGAACCATAGTGAAAACATGAATGCAGTCAAAAGTTAACACTTTCCACATACCTAAATCCTCAAAATTCTATATACTCAAACCATGATATCAATTAGTCCTTATATCAATCATGAGCTCATGAATACAATCAAACATCTCATTATCTTCTTATTCCTTCATTATGCTCATATCATCTACTTTACAAAAAATATCTGAATAACATTCCATGGTTACTGGTACCATTCAACATATACTTTCAAATACCTTTAGGAAAAAAAATAGTGTAACAATCCTTAGATGATTCTTTATTACATACTACCATTAACTATACAACATAAATCTCGATAAACATACAATAATTCCACTTCCTTCTAAAACAACCGACTGAGATTCAACACTTCTTTCAGCTCATATATCATTTGTAGTCTCCTCAACATCATCCACATAAATACTACCCATATGACCATGTTGATTCTCTTCATGAGATTTTCCATTAGGGCATTGGTTTGAATAATACCCGTACATTCCACATTTAAAACATCTAATCATTGTTGATTTTGTAGCAATACCATTATCCTTTTGTGCATGGTGTTAACTGAACCGTTTCCTTTGCACTTACTGGCTTTGTGTCCTTCTTTTCCACACCTAAATCATCTTCCAGTTCCTTTGAAACAATCTCCCTGATGCCTCTTCCCACATGATTTACATGAGGGAAATTGAACTTTCTTTCCTCTATGATCATCATTAAAAACACCATCTTTCTCTTATTATCTGAGTCGGGAAACTTACCAAAGTTGAGATTATTGATCATATTATGAGATTGCTGATTAGGCATAATAATGATGTTTGGACTTCCAGATCCCGTTTCATTTGGTTTCTCATGAATAAAATCATTCCATTGTCCGTCATATCCTCCATTATCATGAATCTTCCTGTTTCCAGCCATTTTCTAAAACCCAAAAAGAATAGTGTGAGAGGAAAAAATCATGCTAGGGAAAACAACATAGTAGAGGGGGAGCACCCTCAATATCTAACATCTTAGGTTAAATTCTACGATTGTTGCCGTATTTCTAGGACTATATCCTATACGTATTCTTATACTTAGGTACATCCCTAGACATACCTTAGAAATATCTCTAGGGATCTCACTAACGTTTTCGCATCCTAGTTTCCAAAGGTTGACTAAACCTTTCCTCTGATACCAACTGTAGATACTCTAATCATGACGTACATGGACATTACATTACATTTTCGGAATACTTAATACATAACAAAAACAGACACACAAGGACCGTAATATTTTAGTGTCTTTGGAAACTTCGAACGTATTCTTCTAATCGTGGTGAAAGATCTTCAACATCTCCCATAAAGATCTTCCAATTTTTGTATCCTGACCTAAAACCTTTCTTTTGATACTGGGGGAAAATAAACCATAACAAGGGTGAGCTCAAATGCTCAGAAAGGGTAAGCATGGATAAAATAAAACATACCATATACATTGGAACTTAAAAACATGAACATAATGTTTAAACATTAAAATCTTGAGGAATGACATAAAACATGGAAGTACATAAGGAATAGATCATAATGGAACATAAACCATGATAAAATAGCATGGGAATAAAACATGTAATTGTGGCATCCATTAAACACATGTAATGATTTCCATAGTAGCCGAGGCATTGCATCCAAGACCATCTTAGTGGAAAAAGTCCCATTCTGAATCGAGTTCACTCCTCGTTTCAGTCCTGTAACACTGAACCGGATTAACATACCGTTCCAGCCATGTCTATCTCATGAGATATAAAATATTTACCCAATGCATTGGAGGGAGATATAGTTCCCACCCATCTCATAATGAAATCATTCTTACTTGTGCCACCAAAAAAAACATACATCATTCATAATAACCCAATAAACAAAATGGGTTTCATAAACATCATTCCATCATCACATTATCCATATAAAAGAAATAGATATCATTTCATAATAAGAAAAGTGAAACCATTAAAATCATAGAGACATGATAGTTTAAATATACACATATGAAATAATTTCATCTTAGATGAAAAATGGTTTTGATAAAATACTTGAAATGAATTCTTGAGGAAAATATCCTTTCTTCTTCAAAATCAATTTCTTTTCAAAAAACGTCATGCAATTTTAAAAGAAAGATATTTTGTTGAAAACTGTAATGAAATATTTTGGAGGAAGCTTCATGAAAATATGGCTTTATGAAACTGTAAAAATTCTTTCATGTCGTATAAGTTAAAAAAACATTCTTCTCGTACTTTTTCCGAAAAAGTCAAAAAAGTACCTCATAGCGTAAACAAAAGGAGATTCCTTGCATAACATGTAGTAAAAGTAAAAAAAGTCAAAAATGGGTAAAAATGACATTAAACATACATGAAAACACTTTTATAAAACATGAACATGGATGACAAAAATAACCTAAGTAAATACTTACGAATAAGCAATCTCAGATAAAATGAGATTTGCCAAATTTATCCCTTACCTTATGTCTGATATGCTTCGTATGTATCTGAACCTCCTGTATAATGATTTAAATAATGTCATTGAATTATTATATAATCATATTTATTGTTATGATATCATATATGGTTCACTTATGACTTTATATTACCCGTTCGTTTGTAAATTCCATGTTAAAGGGTGTTTTGGGTAAAATCGTTTCATTTGTCATCCGTGTTTTGACTTGTAATTATTCATATGATTACTTAGATCACGATTACATAATTCCAGAATATAAAACATGATTTATATATAATATATATTCCGAATATACATATATATAATAGATCGATAAATGGAAAGAAATACACCGTTCATGGAGACGGTAGGCTGTACGTACGCATAAACGCTGTTTTCGTTTCCTTATTGAGTTGAATGTAATTAAGTAGATGACATACATATATAAATAAATCCAGTAGATTTATAATGTCATATATGTCATTATTATTTCTTATATATACTTTATAATCATTCTTAAATGGTTAACATAGAGAATGAATCTCATCGCGTCGTGGAGACGATAGTCTGTACGTACGCACGAGCGATGATATCGTTTCCATAATTATTGAATTGAATTGTAGTGGGTGATAAAATATATCAGAATCAGTATGATGTTATAATAACTATTTATAGTTATTCTTTACACCATTATACCCATCCATGTAAGGTGTTGGTGGAAAAACAGATTACACCACGGCGTGGAGACGGTATTCCGTACGTACACACGCGCGGTGATTTTGTTTTCCGTCGGATGGATAGAAGGTGAAATGGGGTTGTTTCATATTTATAATAACAAATAAGTATATTAGTGATACTGATGTTATTACTTTATAAATAAACAACTAATTAAGAAGAAGTTGAAGAAGAAAAAAGCTTGAAAGAATCGAGAGAAGAAATTACCTCTTCTTCGATACGCCTCTTTGAAACCTCCTCTTAGGGCACTAAGATTGGTCTTTAAAGTAGACCAGAATCTCTAGGATATTTCTAGGGAAGTGGAGAAGATAATTTTTCAGGGGTTGGTCGAGCTTGAAGGCTCAAATTGGTGTGAGGAGGAGAGGGAGGAGGTTCCCTTTTATAAGGGAGGAGAGGGGCACCTTTGGAATTCTTAAAAATATTAATTTATAATAAATCTAACCCCACTTAAAAACCTCCAAAATTGACGCATATTCGAATATTAGATGATATAGGGTTTTAATCGCATCAACCAATTACATTTAGACATGTTTGTAGCTTATTTTAAACCTTATCAGTTTGATTTATCCTTATTTAATCTATTTATGTTTATTTGTGGTAATAAAATTCTAAATTTTTAATTATAACAAATAATAACTTATTTGTTGTGAAGTTTCCATAATTGTTTACTTTATAACATTATAGACCATATAATTTATAATTTATAATTTTTAAATATTTTTGTGATTTTTAAACAATTTTATAATATGTTATTTTTATAAAATAACAATAGTGTCAATTTTGACACTATTCATATATTTGAATTTAAATAAAATATATACAGAAGATATGTTCGAACTAAAAGATTTAATAGATTCATAAAAGGTCATATGTATCTATAAAATTAGTGGATCACATTAAATAGTTCATATAATATTTATTTTATTATTTTTAAAATCATTTATTTTTTTTATCTCTTAATAAAATAATTACTACAACATTTTTGTATAATTATTTAATATACTAATTTGTTGCATAAAAATTTAAAATAAAATCCTATGATGAATATAAATCTATTACCTTTCACAATAATACTTTTACTCGAATTTATCATCTTAAAATCACAATATTTACATTGTTATATATATTAAATTATGAAGGTGACAACTTTGGCATCATTTAAAATAAAATAATATAAGTGTCATAATCACTTTTATAAGGATCCTAACGGTTATATATTAAGTAATTGGATTATTATGGTGTATATATACACAACCAATAAGTTGTGGTCAGGTTTTTGGGCCTTTTAATGGGCATTATTATTTCAATAAAAACTATATTACTTATTTTCCACTTAATAAATAATTTCTTTATCATTAATGTATCACCATTAATGAAAATTATTTAATCCCTAAAAATTCTAAATAAATTATCATGATGTAGATAATTTAATTATATTTCTGGAGACTATTCATGTTCGATGTTTTATGAGGTTTATCACTAAATTAAAATTATTATACTTATAAGATTTAAGAGAGTGACATGTTGTAACTTTCATTGGTTTTAATAATAATTAAATTTTTTTCATGGTCGAAAGTCCATAAAATGAATCTAATCCGACCCTTAGTTGATATGGATTTACTTTTGGCCATCCAATAGAATTTGTTCCATTTGTTAGGGTAATTTTATAATATTATATTTACCCTTAATTACCCGATTTACCTTTAACTATGGTAAATAAAATTTACCGTAGTTACTATTCATAATTCCCAAAAATAAAAAGTAGCCTATTAACATAATTTTTACCCAATGATTCCAAATATGGAATCCATTTTTTCAAATTCAATACACAGAAGTTGCAGAAATTAAATTAAAATTAATCTCGTTGTCGAATGAAAACGGGTTTTTGTTTAAAACATTGCAAAAGATTGAATTGATTTAACCTACGAATTCAATGTAAAATAAATGCTAATGACATACATTATATTAAATGTTAAAAATAAATTCTATTTATACTTTAAAACCATTCAATATTATAATTTAACCATATAAATTATTACGATGAAAAAAGTTGTTTTTCATTAAAATATAGCGTGTTTTAACTATTCATCAAAATATGAAAGTTACCAGAATAATACGAAAAATTTATCCAAAGTAAATTTTTATTTCTTGATTCCAATGAAGAATTTTATTTTGTCAAATTGAACTTATAAACATGTCAAAAACTAGATTTAAAGTGGGTGCGCCATCAAAAGGCGGCAAAACTGCATTTTTTTAAAAATAATTAATTTACCCGAAAAATTTATTTTGTTCTTATACCATGTTCTAGAAAATGTGTAAGATGATTAATAATGTTATAAAATTAAAAATTTAGTTAATACTATTCATAACAGCTAGTTCATAATAATATTATAATAATATATCGTTGTTTAGTAAAACCCGGTATTGCGTACAACACACACTATCGAGAAAGGTCGTGATTGCGTGTAATGCAAGCCAAGTCAGGGTTGCGTGTTCTGCAAGAATCCTTCGTTGTTTCGTATAACAGAATCCAACCATATTTAATTTATACATTGAATATATATATATATATACTCAATGTTGCGTAGAATAACTATTATCAAAATTGTGTGTAACACGATCCAAAAATAGTGTTGTGTATACTGCAAGCTAATACGGTGTTGCCTATAGCGCAAGGTAATCTTGTTGTAGCATAAAACACAAGACATTAATGAAATTAAACGAATATTTTTCATAAAATCTTGGGGTGTTACATTCTAAATATCAGAATTTAATGAACATAGTGGAGAAAAAAAAGTTGAACTAATTATACATGATTTGATAAATACTTGGAATGTTCCACAAGTGGAATATTGTCAACATGAATCTCTTAAATAATATCTGATGATATTTTATGATAGGTTAAATTAAAGGTATTGTAACCCTTGAGGGGGAGTAAATATTATGGGTTTATATCAAGTATTCTTTCATAAAAAATATATTAATTCATATCATATCTAAATATTTTAACTTGATGTATTTTAATCTCACCTTCATCCCATGTTCTTAATTGTATTTATCATTTCAATTAAGGTGGTGTTCTTGATTGATGTATAGTTTGGATGAAGAGGGAGATTTATCTTTTCATTTGAACTTTTAATTATGTCTGTTGAATAATGTAAATAATTTGACATTTCATTGATATTTTTTGATTATTTACAACCCCTTGGATAAGTATATATATATTTGGAGCATGATTTCATATACACGGTTATTTATTGATGACATTGAAAACCTTGAACATATCTCTCTTAATTTATACAGTTGTTGTAACACCCGAGACTTTTATGAGAAATATTTTTTATATAAAGGAATCTTTCACTACACACAACACTAGCTTGGATTGCTTTATACGCTACCGCGACCTTCCTCGATAGCTTGCATCGTACGCAATACCGAGTTTCACTAAACAACGATATGCTATTTAAATATTATTAAAAGTAGACGTTATGAATACTATTAACTGAATTTTTAATTTTAAAACATTTTAATTCATCTTATACATTTTCTAGAATGAGGTATGAAAACAAAATCAGTTTTTTGGATAAAAGAAGTATTTTTAAAAAAATGCAGTTTTACCACCTTTTGATGGAGCACCCACATTAAATATAGTTTTTGACAAGTTTATAAGTTCAATATGACAAAATAAAATTCTTATTTATAATCAGGATATAAAAATTTACTTCGGATATATGTTTCATATTATTCCGATAACTTTCATATTTTAATGAATAGTAAAAGCACGCTATATTTTATTTAAAAACAACTTTTTTTCATCGGAATGCTTTATATGGATAAATTATAATATTTAATGTGTTTAAAGTATAAATAGAATAAATTTTAACCATTTAATATAATTTATGTCATTAGCAATAATTTTACATTGAATTCATAGGTAAAAACATTTCAATCTTTGGCAATCTTTTAACTTTTAAAAACTGTTTGCATAACAATGAGATTAATTATAAATTAATTACTGCAACTTCTGTGTATTGAATTTTGAAAAATGGATTCCATATTTGGAATCAGTGGGTCCAAATTATGTTAATATGTTACTTTTATTTTTTTGATATTTTGAATAGTAACTATGTTAAGTTTTTTTTATTTACTACGGTTAAAGGTAAATAGGGTAATTCAAAGTTAAAGGAATATTATATTAATTCAAAATTACCTTGAAACTTGTCCTAACCTTATTGGATGAGTAGTGGACAACCATGGGCATCCTTGGGTCGATTTTGGGACCCCATTAAGCCACTTGGTAGTGACAATGACAATTTGGATTAATTAATTTAATGTAAAGACAAAATTGACATTAACAAAAATATTTTATTAATTATTTTTTAAAAGGGGTTATGGAAATTATATTTTCGACTATAAATTTTCATTGGAAATATAAAACTATTTCCTACATAATGATATTTTTTTATAATTTTTAGACACAAAATAAATTAAATTATTTATGACACAATAATGATGATGTATTTACCTCATTAAAAATAATTTTAATAAATAAGATTATAATGATTAAATTATTTTCCAAAACATGTCCAATTCTGATTGGATGATTTTATTTCTACCATGAGACATCTTATCTTCATCTTTAATTATTTTTTGACCTCTTGAAACCGAATATAAGGTTATAATAAAATAATATTTCCACACTTTCCAAAGGTGCCCCTCTCCTCCCTTATAAAAGGGCACCTCCTCCCTCTCCTCCTCACACCAATTTTAGCCTTCAAGTTCATCCAACCCCTACCCATTTCACTTACACACTTCCTTATAAACCTACTAGAGGTACTGGCTTCTCAAAAGACAAACTCTAGTGCCTTAAGAGACAGTTTAAAGGAGGGAATTCATGAAAGAGGTAATACCTTCTACCATTTTCATCAAGTTCCATTCTTCTTATAATCCCTATTCTTTAGTTGTTTAATTATGAGGTAATAAAATCAGTATCCCTAATATACTAATATTTTATTATAAATATTAAACAACCCTATTTCACCTCTTATCCATCCTACGGAAAACAAAATCACCGCTCGTGCGTACGTACAAAATACCGTCTCCACGCCGTGGTGTAATCTGTTTTCCACCACCACCTTACTTGGATGGGTATAATGGTGTAAATTATAATTATATATGATTATTGTAAAGTTATATTTATTCTTAAATAGTATACATACACTTCAATACAATTCCACGATCATGGGAACGATATCATCGCTCGTGCGTAAGTACGGCCTACCGTCTCCACGATGTGATGCGACACGTTCTATATGATCTTCATTGAATAATGATTATATAAATTAATTGAATGAATTAATATGATATATATTACACTAATACCATTCTGTAAATTATTTATCTATATCCTATAAAAAGGAATAAAAATTTATGTGACAAAACACGCATAAGAACAAAAAGTAATAAACACCCGAATAACAAGTAGTAATGAAATATTACTAATAAGAAGCAATGAATATGATCATATATGATATCATAAAAATGAATATGATTATGTAATAAGTCAATGAAATTATTTAAATCATTATACATGAGGTTTAGACACGTACAAAGCATATCAGACCTAAGGTAAGGGACAATCTCTCAATCTCAATTTGTATCTGAGATTTTTTATATTTCAGAATTTACTAGGGAATATTTATCATCCACATCCATGTTTCCCCAATATTTAATATTATTTATATCCTTATAAAAATTTTTAAATCCAATATTACCTTTCTTTGAGTTTTTAGTAAAAGATATGGAAGGAATCTTTTGTCATTTTTCGTACGAGGTACTTTTTGACTTTTCCGACAAAAGTATGAGAAGAATGTTTTTTTAACTTATACGGCATGAATGGATTTTTAAAACATTATTTCCAAGAATCCTCCTTTACAAATTTTCAAGTTTATTTTTAATCAACTTATTTTAGTTTAAAATTGTATGAAATGTTAAGAATGGAAAAATGTTTTTGAAGTAGAAAAGATATTTTCCTCAAGAATGGAGTTCAAGTGTTTTATCAAAATTATTTTCCATATAAGATAATATAGGGTTCTGTTTCTATCCCTATTATTACATTGATTTTATTATGTTGTGATGGAAATATTTTTATGAATTCCTTTATCTTATATGAATTGTTTTATGATGTCAAGATGATTAAGATTTCCATTTTTATTACATTGGTTATGTTATGATGTATGGTTAATAATTTTGTGGCACACATAAGAATGGTATCATTATGAGATGGGTGGGACCTATATCTCCCTCCAATTCATTGGGTAATGATTTTATATCTCATTTGATAGACAGGGCTGGAACTGCAGGTTAAACCAGTTCAGTGAAACATGATTGAAACGAGGAGTGAACTCAGTTCAGAAATGGACATTGTCCACTAAGATAGTCTTGGCAATGAGTTGTGACTAATAAGAAATTAGTCTCTATTATTATGTGTGTATGACACAATGTTTCATGTTTTATGTTATGATTATTGGGATTACTATTCACTAGCATGATTTATCCCATTTTATGAAATTATGATCTCTTTTGCAGGGTAAGATTTTCAAAATGTTATGTTCTTATGAATTTGATGTGATTGATATTTATTTTGATTACCCTTACTGAGAATTTGAGCTCACCCTTTTGTATGTTTTCTTTCCCCAGGTCGGGAAGAAGGTTATTAAGTAAGATATGCAAAAAAGGGACTATAGATATGATGAAATAAATGGGAGACAGTGTAGATTCTTTATGAACCAGTTTTTTATGTTTCCCAGTTTCTAAAGACACTATACCTATACGGTCCTTTCATGGTTTTGTTATATGTTGTAATAATTATTCTTCAATTTTGAAGTATTAACCATGTATGTAAATTATGGGTCGCTATAGTTGGTATCAGAGGAAAGGTATAGTCAACCTTTGGAAACTAGGATGTGAATGCCTTAGTAAGAACCCTAATGGTAAGTCTAAGCGTAGAACACAATCTTAGTGTTTTTGAAATGGCCATGAATAACCTATGATAAGACCTTAAGAGTGAAATTTTATTCTTGATTGTGTGGTTTTCCTATCATAATTAGTGTTGCTCACACTATTCTTCTTGGTTTTAGTCAATGGATAGAACTCGAAAGAACTGTGTTAATGTGGAATGTGATGGGCAATGCAATGATTGTCCCCCTAAGCAACCAAACTTATGGGGAGCTGGAATGAAAAATCTTGTAGCCATGCTCACACAACTTTCTCAAGCTATGAATCATGCAAGACTTCTAAACGAGCAAAGGAAGGAGACACATTCTGTCAAATCCTTCATGAGGAAGCGTCAACCTTCATTCAGCAGGTCTTCTGATCCATTAGTGGCTAAACAATGGATCAGTACAACTGAAAAGATATTTTCAGTTCTTCAATGTTCTGAACATGATAAAGTCATCTTAGCAGTATATCATTTGCAAGGTGATGCTGATCAATGGTGGAATCTTATCAAGAATATGAGGCCAAGAGATGAAATTGAGTCCATGGAATGGCATTAGTTAAAGAAATTATTTTTCAATAATTACTTCCCTCGTATTCTTAGAACAAAGATGGATAGGGAGTTTCTTGAACCGAATCAAAACGATGATGAATCTATTGGTACCTAAGAAGCAAATTTTACAAGACATGCAAGGTACACTTCCAGAATTATTATCCAACCTGAGAGTAATATCGATTGATTCTTTAGTGGTTTAAAACCAAGTATTTGAAGGGCGTTATCCATAATCGAATTCAATATCTACGATGAAATTGTTCGATGTGCACTCAAGGTTGAGATGGAGATTAGTGTAACCCATCAGTCACATGGGTTTCATAAGAAGAGAAAAATAGAATTCAAAGGAAAATCTAAAGACCACACTGAAAAGAAGATGATTTTTCCCTTATGCTCAAAGTGTGGAAAGAAACATGGAGGAAATTGTCTTAAGGGGACAATCAAATGTTATTAGTGTAGAAAAGAAGGTCATCGGGAAATTGAATGTCAAAATAATGGGAAGAAGATTTCTAATGATACAAACAAAGGAAGGGATACACAGAATGAACCTACTACACTTCAATGTTTCAAGTGCAAGGAGATGGGGCATTATTACAATCAATTCCCAAATACAAGGGTTGATGATGATGATCGACGTCATAAAACTCTTATGGCCAAAGACAAAGGAAAGTCACATGCAATTACTATCGGTGATGTGGAGTACGATAATGAAGTGGTGAGAGGTACACTTACCATCCCCTCTAAAGTAGCAAATGTTTTATTTGATTCTGGATCCACCCACTCTTTTATTTCTAAAGAATTTTCTAAGGGCATCACTGTATTACATCAACAATTAGATGTTGAGTTGGCTATGCCAACTCCTAATGGCACAACAGTCGCATCAAAAGTTTACAATTCTTCTCTGATTGATGTTTGTGGGAAAGTGCTTCCTGCAAATGCTGTAATCCTTCCTATAGTTGAATTTGATGTGATTCTTGGCATGGATTGGCTTTCTTTAAATAGAGATCATATCAATTTCCAAAGAAGGGAAGTCACATTTCATATTCCAGATCAATCTATGATCATCTATCGATGCAAGGATGAACATAACCTTCCACTACTTGATATTCGGGCTATAGCCACGGTTCTAAACCGTGGCTATAGGCCCTCAAACCGTGGCTATAGGTAATAGCCACGGTTTGGCGAACCGTGGCTAAGTTTGGCGTGGCTATAGGCCTAGACCTATAGCCACGGTTTGGAACCGTGGCTTTAAATCTATAGCCACGGTCCAAACCGTGGCTGTATACCTAATGCCATGGTTTCAACCGTGGCTATACTAAAGGCCGGACAAAATCTATAGCCACGGTTTTAAACCGTGGCATTATGTCTATAGCCACGGTTTAAAACAGTGGCAATAAATCAATATCCACGGTTTAAAACCGTGGCTATAGGGTGTCCAAATCCATAAAAAAAAATACCCCCCTGCCACCCCCGGCCAGTCCCCTCTGCCACCCTCCTGCCAGCCCCCCCCCCCCCCCCCCCGCCCACTGCTTGTCCCCCTGCCAGCCCCCCCCCCTTCTTGTCCCCCTGCCAGCCCCCCCTGCCCCCTGCTTGTCCCCCTGCCAGCCCCCCATGCCCCCTGCTAGTCCCCCCCGCCCCCTGCCAGTCCCCCCTGCCTGGACACCCCTCCCCCCTGCCTGGACACCCCTCCCCCCTGCTTGTCCCCCTTGCCACCCCCCCTGCCAGTCCCCCCTGCCCCCTGACACCCCCCTGCCACCCCCCTGCTTGTCCCCCTGCCAGCCCCCCCCCCCCCCCCCGCCCCTGCCAGCCCCCCTGCCCCCTGCTTGCCCCCCTGCCAGCCCCCCCCCCCCCCCTTCCCCCTGCTTGTCCCCCTGCCACCCCCCCCTGCCACCCCC
Organism: Viscum album; assembly: GCA_963277665.1. NCBI lineage: Eukaryota > Viridiplantae > Streptophyta > Magnoliopsida > Santalales > Viscaceae > Viscum > Viscum album. The sequence goes on from OY728145.1 coordinate 380,927,029, forward strand.
CTGCTTGTCCCCCTGCCAGCCCCCGCCCCCCCCCCTGCCCCTGCCAGCCCCCCCTGCCCCCTGCTTGCCCCCCGGCCAGTCCCCCCCCCCCCTTCCCCCTGCTTGTCCCCCTGCCAGCCCCCCCCCCCCTCCCCCTGCTTGTCCCCCTGCCAGCCACCCCCCTGCTTGTCCCCCTGCCAGCCCCCCCTGCTTGTCCCCCTGCCAGCCCCCCCTGCTTGTCCCCCTGCCAGCCCCCCCCCCCCTTCCCCCTGTTTGTCCCCCTGCCAGCCCCCCCCCCCTACCCCTGCCAGCCCCCCCTTCCCCCTGCTTCTCCCCCTGCCAGCCCCCCCTGCCCCTGCCAGCCCCCCCCCCCTTGCCCCTGCCAGCCCCCCCCTTCCCCCTGCTTGTCCCCCTGCCAGCCCCCCCCCCCCCCTTCCCCCTGTTTGTCCCCCTGCCAGCCCCCCCCCCCCTTCCCCCTGCTTGTCCCACTGCCAGCCCCCCCCCCTACCCCTGCTAGCCCCCCCCCCCCTTCCCCCTGCTTGTCCCCCTGCCAGCCCCCCCTGCTTGTCCCCCTGCCAGCCCCCCACCCCCTGCCCCTGCCAGCCCCCCTGCCCCTGCCAGCCCCCCCCCCCTTCCCCCTGTATGTCCCCCTGCCATCCCCCCCTGCTTGTCCCCTGCCAGCCCCCCCCCCCTGCCCCTGCCACCCCCCCTTCCCCCTGCTTGCCCCCCTGCCAGCCCCCCCCCCCCTTCCCCCTGCTTGTCCCCCTGCCAGCCCCCCCTGCTTGTCCCCCTGCCAGCCCCCCCTGCTGTCCCCCTGCCAGCCCCCCCTGCCCCTGCCAGCCCTCGCCTTGCCTCTGCCAGCCCCCCCTCCCCCCTGCTTGTCCCCTTGCCAGCCCCCCTGCTTGTCCCCCTGCCAGCCCCCCCCCCTTCCCCCTTCCAGCCCCCCTGCTTGTCCCCCTGCCAGCCCCCCCCCCTGCCCCTGCCACCCCCCCCCCCTTCCCCCTGCTTGTCCCCCTGCCATCCCCCCTGCTTGTCCCCCTGCCAGCCCCCCCTGCTGTCCCCCTGCCAGCCCCCCCCCTGCCCCTGCCAGCCCCCGCCCAGCCCCTGCCAGCCCCCCCCCCTCCCCCCTGCTTGTCCCCCTGCCAGCCCCCCTGCTTGTCCCCCTACCAGCCCCCCCCCCCCTGCCCCTGCCAGCCCCCCCCCCTGCCCCTGCCAGCCCCCCCCCCCCCTGCCCCCTGCTTGCCCCCCTGCCAGCCCCCCCCCCCTGCCCCCTGCTTGCCCCCCTGCCAGCCACCCCTGCACCTGCCAGCCCCCCCTGCCCCCTGCTTGTCCCCCCCCAGCCCCCTGCTTGTCCCCTGCCAGCCACCCCCCCTGCCCCCTGCCAGCCCCCCACCACTGCCCCCCCAGCCCCCCCCCCCCTGCCCCCTGCCAGCCCCCCCCCCCTGCCCCCTGCTTGTCCCCCCCCCCCCAGCCCCCCCAGCCAGCCCCCCCCCCCCCCCCCACCCTGCCCCCCCTGCCCCCTGCTTGTCCCCCTGCCAGCCCCCCCTGCCCCCTGCTTGTCCCCCTGCCAGCCCCCCTGCCCCCTGCTAGGCCCCCTCTCAGTCCCCTGCTAGGCCCCCTGTCAGTCCCCTTCTAGTCCCCCTGTCCCCTGATCTGATAACCAAGTTTATCTGATCTGATAACCACAACATCTTCAGCACTGCCAGATTCAGGTTTAACAGGTACCAATTCACCAATTCTGACATGTTTAGCAGCATGAGATAAGACAGGAACAGACTGAACTACATCAGATTTACAGACCATGTTTAGCACCCCTCCCCCTGCTGGACACCCCCCCTGTCGGTCAGCATTGCTACAGTACCCAACCGGATCGGGCAACACCAATCCAACAAAATCCTCATCCGCGACAGTTGCAGGCTACAAGCATTCAGTAGGGATTAATGGAAGAAATCAACATGAATACAACGACAAATATGTTCCTTTGAGGAACAGATTTCAGGGGCTACATGTAGAAAACTCCTATGCTGAGAGTAATGTAAAAAAAATCCAAGACTAGTTCTAAAGCACAAACCTCCTGGAAAGACACAAAAAGGGCTTGGAAGCATGAGAAGAACTCACATGATCCTAAAACTAGAAGGATTCATGTGAAAGGGGTGCCCCAAGGCAAGGTATGTACTGAAAATGCTTGCAGGGACAGTCCAAGCAGCAAGGTGATTTGGAGAAAGAAAAATCAACCTATAGTGAAAAGAAAAATCCTTGGTGGTAAAGCTGTCCAAGGAAAAACAGGTTGTGTTTTGGGTTGTGAAGAAGAGAACAAACCTAAAGAAGTGGAGACACAATCCATGGGGTAAGTGTGCTCACAAAGCATATATTTTAGAGCTGAAAACAGATCTGGTTTAGAGCTGGAAGTTGCATGCAGCAATGGTATCAATTCATGCTAAAAGTGGACACCCCAGGACAGACCCCCCCCAAACCCAGACCCCCCAGGACAGACCCCCCCCAGACCCTGGACACCCCAGGACAAACGCCCCCCCCCCCTCACTGGACCCCCTAGACACCCCATGGACAGACCCCCCCCCCCAAACCCAAACCCACTCCCCACCCTTGACACCCCCCTGCACCCCCAGTACCACCTGCACCCAGCCCCCCCCCCCAGGATATTATTTGACATTACATCTACAATTGGCATTCCCATCAAAATGGATAGAGCAACTGAGGAGGCACATTATGGGTATTTTGCTAGAATAATTATTTTGCTAGAGTTCTTCTAGAAGTGGACCTTAATTCCACCCTCATTGATCGGGTTGTGTTATCCACAAATGAAGATGACTTGTTTTTGAAAATTGAGTATGAACAACTACCTGCATTTTGTTCCAAGTGTCTGTCTATAGGGTAATCTAAAGAGAGATGCAGAATGAAACTTGTCTGCTCTTTTTTCTCGCAGAAGGTACATGATTTTCAGACTTTCCGTAAGAAGAGAAAGAATGGTCCTGGAGCTGGGAATGGATCTGGTCAGGCTGTTGCAGGAAATGGAAGTGTGGAACTTGGGCAGGGTCTTGCAGGAACAGGTTGTGATCAACCAGGGACTGGAGTCAGCAATATGAAGGGGAATGCTTCTGATATTTCAGGTGAAGGTTTTCAAGAGGAGGTGAATTTTGATGATCCAGATTTGCAACCTGGACTGGGGCTGGTGAGGTTCAGGGGCAGGGAAAACTAACAGTAGCAGGGGCTGTTAGTGGCCGGATTGAGGATGAAAATCAGAGGCCAGGAGCAGATAAGTCAAGGTTAGAGTTTGATGCTGCCTCTCAGCAGCGGGGTCAAGGTTTGATCCCATCAGGTGTACAGGTGCAGGTGAATGTTGATGATCCAGGCTTGGAGCAACCTGGAATTGGGTCTGGAGAGGTTAAATCTGTTCAAGGGCAGTAGAAACTCTCAGTAGCACGGGCTGATTGTGTCCAGTTTGTGGATGAAAATCAGCGGCCTGTTGACTTCCAGTCGCAAGGACCTGCAGGAGAAGGAACAGGAGATCCAGGCCCTGGGCCTAGGAGCCAGTAACCTGGGTCAGAAGCTGGGTGCTTCACTGGGGCAGCCTCAGTATGGGTCTGAGCAGCATAAACCAATGGTTCAACCTTCTCAGATCCAGGAAGAGATCAATCGGCAAATGGAGCTTAATAATATAGGGGGAAGTTGGGCCGGAATAGAAAATGATGATTATTCCCATAGAAGTGATCCATGTAAAGATATTTTAAGCAAGGGAAAGTTTCCTTCAGTTGATAAAGAGGGATTTCAAATTTTCTATTCAGGGAAATCAAGGAAGAAGAAAGACTGCTCTCAATGGAGAACAACGATGGTGACTAGGTCTCATAGCTCATCTACCTACAACTTGGAATGGGATGATGATGTTGGGGAGGGGGGTTATGAAAACGAAATGATTTATTATGAAGGCAGTTTTATCAATGTCTAGCCCCATCTCCTCTCTTATGTCATCTTTTGTTTTTAATAAAATGGCTTTAGCGCCTTTCGGCTCGAAGCTTCTTTCTGTTTCGATGGATTTGGGGAGTTTGAACATCTCACATAACCGTTTAATTTAAATGTTAAACGATTACTAATGTGATTGAGCCGTACGCTTCAAATGAGCTGAAACATTTGGGACATTTGTGTAACGTACCATGAATAGGCTGAACATTTTGAGGTTCTCGAAGGCCTATATGAATTGGTTCAATTCCTATGCAAGTGGTTGAACTTGATGGATGAGATCATGTGATCGTTAGAACCCCTCAAAGCCGATTCTCTCTAGCTCTTGTTTCTCTCCCACCTTTAAACAAGGTTCTAACAGACTGTGGTGTTGAGAGAGACCCTACCTAAGCATCGGGTGATTCCCATGAACCTTGGATACCTCAGAAGGAGTCTTTCGGTGACCTCTCGGAGATCTCGATCAAACGCTTGTGAAAACTTCAACAACCAGGAAGGACTGGTATTGAGAGAGGTCCTACTAAGTGTCGGGTGATTCCCATGATTTGTGGATACCTCTGAAGGAGTCTTTCAGTGACTTCTAAGTGATCACAATCAAACACTTGTGAAAAGCTTCGAAAGACTGGATCGAATGGTGTAAGGTACACCATTCTTATTCTTTGTTTAGATTGATTACAAACGTATAGATATATTTCGGCGTGACTGCGGCGTGACCGCGGACACCCCTCCCCCCCTGCTGGACACCCCTCCCCCCTGCTGGATGTGGCTGGAGCAGGGCCACATCACGGCGTGACCGCGGCGTGACCACGGCGTGACCGCGGCGTGACCGCGGCGTGACCGCGGCGTGACCGCGGCGTGACCGCGGCGTGACCGCGGCATGACCGCGGCGTGACCGCGGCGTGACCGCGGCGTGACCGCGGCGTGACCGCGGCGTGACCGCGGCGTGACCGCGGCGTGACCGCAGCGTGTTGGCCCGATCCAGCGACCACAATAACCACAATAAGAAAATAACCAATGACCTTGTCAGGAAGATAAACAGTGACCACAACAACAGAAAACAACCCATGACAACCAGAACAAAAAAATAACATCACATTATAAAAATTAAAAATAAGATTATCTAAACAGTGGCCACAAACTATTGAGAATGACACTACTTTCAATTGACAATGAAACCTAACTCAAAATTCTGTAATCTAGTAACACCACTTTCAATTTTGTAATCTAGTAACACTACTTTCAATTGAGATCCCATTGAAGGAAACATAAATCAATCCTCTGAGGATAAATAATTATTGATAATGTCAATAGCATTTGCAAACTCCACAAGGAGAATAGATTCTATGGGTCTCTTTTCCTGGGAATGTTAACAACAAATATCATAATTGAAAAACAAGCTTATTAAAGTATGGAACCAGATAAATTAGAGGACCACGTGGTGGCATACCTTAATAAAATTTAGTATGATTATAGGATTTCCATATCTCTGGTCTAGATTTTCAAAATGCAGCCTTGTTGATTTATAACGAAGGTCTTTCCATAATACTGGGAAACAAAAAACAAAACTTCAATAAGAAATGGAAACAGATCAGAAAATTAAAAAGCAGCATATTCATGGGAAAATGCCAAAAAAATAATATCCGGTTCAATATTCCTTCATGATGACTCCTGAGATTAGAAAAGTTGAATTGAACACCGATTCTGGACAACAGAACTTATTTATAAATGGCAGCCTTCAGATATATACTCCGGAGCAAATTGTTTTTTCACAACATAATTAACTGCTTGAACCATTTCATTGACACCTCATTTTAATTATCTAGATGAACATAAATAAATGTATAGAAAGATTAGTGTAAAAATCAAACAGAACAGACAAGAGAAAGGAAAAATATGTCAAACACTGAATAATTGGGAACATCTGCCAGCAAAAATTACACATTCTAGAAGATGGGTTAAAACAAAAAATTGATCTTCAAAAGAATCACAGTGTTTGATCTTATATAAAGTCGTATTCAGAACCCAAACCCATGTAGGAATGCACACATAAAAAACATAAAACAACTAACATGTATCTATCCAACCTGGTGCCAGTAAAATGAAGTGACCGCCTAGAAATAAGGGTTAACATGAAGTCCCTGCCTGATAAAACACTATTTTATTGAATATTTTATTGATAATAAATGAAATAATTTCCTCACATTGTGGTAAATATGTTTATTTATAAAATATTTGGGATTTGATCATTCATTTGAAAATTTGGTGAAAATTCCAGTTTTACCCTTAATAGTGCACTGTCGTATTTCGAAGATAAATATTTTTATATTTATTATTTGAATTTGAAATTTTGTAACAGTGTTCCTAACTTAATTATCTACAACTTTTATTCAGGACACTAAAGCTAAAGAGTTAATTGGGGTGTTGAAATTGGGCCATGAAGTCAAAGTTGGGCTGGGCTCGCCAGAATGAAGAAGGTTCTGTATTTGGGCCATATCCTCTACATACGGGCTTGGGTTGAGCCCAACTTTTGAGGGACGCTCGGGGACATGATGTGTCACAAATCATCCTTCTGGAAGGCCGGTCAATGCACGCGTTTTGGAGGTCAAATTGGCGGTGCAACTTGGAATAAAATATTTGGCCGAGATTTTCATTTCACACTTAAAAAGTTATGTATCCCTAGCCCTCACAAAATCTATTTAAAGGGGGTTTTAACTCTTTGAGAGGGCTGGTAGAGGATTTGGGAAGGTGTGGCCGAAAGGGTGTCTCTTGGGAGCCCCTCACAACTCTTGGAGGAAGTAAGCCTTTGTGCAAACCTCTCTTCCAAAAAGGCTCTCCTCTCTCACCTCTTCTTTGTATTTCTTTTATTTCATGTTTGTTTCTTGAATTTTTCTTCAAATAATATTATGTGTTCATCCCTCTTCTTCTTTTCTTAATCTTCTTAATTGGGTTGGAATCAAGAGTGGAGACAAGATTGGGTTCTACCCTTTCAATCCGTTGCTTATGCAAAACGTCTCCACGATGACTACACCACCCATGGAAGAGTAGTTCTTTTTAGTAATCGATCGACCTCTATCCTTCTTCATTCATTTATTTTGAATCAATGAGCTACTATAATTCACATATTATGATCTATTAATTGAGTTTTTAATTTAAATGAAACTAAGCAAGCAATTGAATAGTTAACACAAAACACGCGAGGTCGGGAATTGTGTGAACTTTGAGAGCATAACCTTAACCGGTAATTCAAAACCACATGGGATCAATTTGTAGAGTTCAAATATAATCCCTAAACTCAATTAATCCTCATTTCCAGAGTGGTTATGTGCCTTAATTTACCACTGACCATAAGCTAATTTTAGAGCATCAATCAAAGCAGGGTGTTGCGATTGCATGTTCCGAAGTTAGCCTAAGGTTAAAATTCACTTCAATATTCGTGGTAAAGTTAATTCTCGTAGGGTTCGAGATTTAACAAATTAAGGGATCATAATTAAGTGAATATTAATTTAAATGATAATGATTAATAAATTATTGAAGAGGTAGAGTTAGATCGATTACGTCTTTTAAATATTGTCTAAACAAACATCTTTTTGTTGTGTCATTCTAATCGAAACTTCATTTCAAAATTAAAAACAAAAAAAAATGCAATCTTCTTCCAGCAAACTTCTTCTAGATTCATAAACTATAAACAACCACCCCCATCCTTTCAAGTAGTGTTTTTATTATCTTTTATTTTACTTCTATAATACCACTAATAATTGTTTTAATTCACTTCCTCCTTTGAGAGACGACCTTGGTCAGCCACTCTGCTGCACCTAAGTACCCCAAATTACACTAATCATTTGAGGGCGCCCACGACAGCGCTCTTTCACTGCCACATATTGAGAGCTTCACCTGGATTCAAACAGCACAACCATTAATCTCATTGTGATTAATTATTGATTTTCACAAATAACTCAAATGATCCAGCATGATAGTTGGTAAGAAATATTTAGATGTGACCCCCCTGCCAGTCCCCCCCCTGCCCCCTGCTTGTCCCCCTGCCAGCACCCCACCCACCTGCTTGTTCCCCTGCCAGCCCCCCCCCCCCTGCCCCCTGCCAGCCCCCCCTGCCCCCCTGCCAGCCCCCCCCTGCCCCCTACTTGTCCCCCTGCTACCCCCCCCTGCCACCCCTGCCAGCCCCCCCCCCCCCCCGCCACCCCTCCCAGCCCCCCTGCCCCCTGCCAGCCCCCCCTGCCCCCTGCTTGTCCCCCTGCCAGCCCCCCCCCCTACTAGTCCCCCCGCCAGCCCCCCCCCCCCTGCCCCCTACCAGTCCCCCCTTCCTGGACACCCCTCCCCCCTGCTAGTCCCCCCCTCCCCCTGCTAGTCCCCCCCTGCCCCCTGCTACCCCCCCTGCTTGTCCCCCTGCCAGCCCCCCCCCTGCCCCCTGCTTGTCCCCCTGCCACCCCCCCCCCCCCCCTGCCCCCTGCTTGTCCCCCTGCCAGCCCCCCCCCCCTGCCAGCACCCCCCCTGCCAGCCACCCCCCCTGCCCCCTGCTTGTCCCCCTGCCAGCCCCCCCTGCCCCCTGCCAGCCCCCCTGCATTTTTCCTTTTCTTCAGAGCCTTTATTTCTAAAATACCTTCTAATGTCATGACCATTGTTATTATTAGTGTTCTGTTCCTCTTCATTGTTAGGTATGACAGAGTTCTTCTTTATTGGTTCATTTCTTGAAGCATTCTTAATTGAGTTTGTAATGTTCATGTTATATAGCATCAACGAAATGGTATTTTGGTTAGATAACAGGGATACAGGCTGTTCATAATAGTTCATATTATCTACAGATTTAGAACCAACAAAAGTTAAATTAATATAATGAAGAGTAGGTGTACCTGGGTCCTTTGAATCATCTATATTCTGCATCTTGATAGCGTCCAGATCTAATGAAAGGGGCTTCTGCCCGATAGGTTCAAAATGTGCCTGCATTAGCGTGGGGTCTTGTACAGAGGTTGTGCTTCCTTTTGTATGTTTTATAGGTTCCAGTTTCAAGGTACCTTGTTTATCAATGTTAGTGTGTTTTGTTTGTGCCTTAGCCTAAAGAGACTTTAGACTAATATGAGGATTCCTACTTTTTATAGGACAACCAGTGGTATGAATGACGTTTAGATTAGTGGAGAGTTTTCTGGTTTTTATAGCAGTGCCAGTGGCATCCAGAGTTTTAGAGTCATAGGTGTAGTGAGCAGAGGAAAAAGAACCTAAACCATTTGTCTGATTGTTAGACTCATTTATTATCTCTTGGTTTGGTGTGAAATTCAGTCAATAGCAGACATTGAATTTTCATCACAACAGGCTGATCCGGTTCAGACGACATGTGCAGAGGATGAGGATGATCTGGTTCGGACAACATGTGAAGAGGATGAGGAAAAAGAAGAATTACCGAACAAATATTATGTGATACATGTACAATAAAATATGTCAAACAATTCCAAACCAATGTTTTCAGTTGAATTGAGCCTTTGTACCACCTGCTATGCACGTTTTGTGGAAAGATGGATGAGGCAGCGCTGAGAGGAGATATAGTTTAGGAATGAGGAAATACGAAAAATTAGAGCTAACCATTCAATGTTTCTCTAAGGAGGAGTAACCGCCGCAGGGTGTCGTCCTGGAGTAGGGCCAAATCACGGCGTGACCGCGGAGCGACCGCGGCGTGACCGCGGCGTGACCGCGGCGTGACCGCGGCGTGACCGCGGCGTGACCGCGGCGTGACCGCGGCGTGACCGCGGCGTGACCGCGGCGTGACCGCGGCGTGACCGCGGCGTGACCGCGGCGTGACCGCGGCTTGACCGCGGCGTGACCGCGGCTTGACCGCGGCGTGACCGCGGCGTGACCACAACGTGTTGGCCCGGTCCAGCGACATCCGCGGGGCAACATCTTCCACTTAGTTTCAAATAGGATGATATGGGTATGTGTAGACTACCAGTCCCCTCCCCCATGTCTGGACCCCCCCTGTCTGGACACCCCCCCCTGTCTGGTCAGATTCTCACTTGCACCTTTACTATTGATGGTACTCGTATTTACTACTCCTTTGTTTATGCTTAGAATAAATACCAAGAATGAATAATTCTTTGGAATGACTTCTCTTATTTAGGAACTAACACGAATGCCCCCTGGTTTCTTATGGGAGACTTTATGTTATTCTTAATTCTAGTGAAAAAATTGGCTCATCTCACGCCTCTATCTCCACGAGAGAATTTAAAGCCTCGATCAAGGGAAACAATCTTATTGAAATTAATCTCACTGGTGCGAAATACACCTGGTATAGAAGACATCACAATAAAGTGGTTGCTTCCAAATTGGACAGAGCCTTTACGAATGTTCTGGCTCTAGATAAATAGGACACTATCTCTAGAATCGATATAAAGTAACTAATGGGTCCCTAACCAAACTAACCCTGCTAGTCCCCCCCCCCCTCTGCCCCCTGCTAGTCCCCCCTTCCAGCCCCCCCCCCTTCCCCCTGCTAGTCCTCATCCATAGGTGCAGCCTGTGAGTTTATACTCTCCAAGCCCCCTAAAGATATAAGTTCCAGATCACTAAAACATAATTCTCAACCATGAAGATAAGAAATAAAATACATGCTGAAATATATATATTTTTTGCTACAATCAAAGTATTAGTGTTCAAAGATTAATTGGAATTTGATGCAGGCCAGAAAAGAGAAGAATAAAAAAAAAAGTGAAGCGTCATAAGGCAGTGGAATTAATTGAAAAATATATAGTTTTTTAATACCGAAAACACTGTATCCTATTAGCTTGACACGCTCACCCTATTCCAAAGATAAATACAACTCAAAGATGAATAGATTGATCATAGATAACTCAATATGACTTGAAAGAAAAATATAGATACAAAAAAACACAACAAACCGCAATAGAGATAAATGATATAGAATTCTTGACAGAGTTAATAAGTTTATGAAATTACAGAGGAATAAGTATTTACCTGAAACAATAGAGATTCAAATTATAGAGAACTGAGTATTTCACCTAAGATACTAAGAGTGATGATACAAAAATCTTGACAGGGTTAATAAATATAGAAATTATAGAGGATGAAGTATTTACCTGAATCAATAGAAATGCAAATTATAGAGAACTGATTAACAATTTTGTGCTGGAAATTCCTCTACACATTTCCTAGTTGTGGCTATGCTACATCCACTGTTCCTACTTCTCGAAGTTCCTCTACTTGTTCGAAGAGGATCTTGATTTTTTCTATAGCACATATTTCTGGAGAGAGGTGCTTTCCCTGTTTTTCCTCCTACAAAGCTAAAACTATAGTCCACAAATTAGTCCAGAAGTTGTTGAATTGCAATGAACAAATGACAAATGTAAAAAAAAACTATACATGAGTATCATTTTATTGCCACAAAAATAGTGAAATAGAGAAGTGATTGTCTTGAATTTGCATATTGACATCAGTCACATCCATGCAAATTTTAGTTAAAATATGTTAAAATTACAGCTTTTGTGATAGATAATAATGAAAAGTAGATAAAAATATGTTAAAAAATCAGATCATGTATCATAAATTATAAATGAAAATGAATGAAAATGGAAAAACATGATGTAAAAAGATACAAAAAGGATAAAATTCTGTACATTCATTTATCAGCGGAAAGGGTAGATTGATGGCTTATACATGTGTTGTGACATGGCTGCCACCCCCCTTCCAGCCCCCCCCCCTTCCCCCTGCCACCCCCCCCTGCTTTTCCCCCTGCCATCCCCCCCCTGCCCCCTGCTAGTCCCCCCCTGCCCACCTGCACCTGTCCCCCCTCCCCAGCCCACCAGCACCAGCCCCCCCCACTGGACCCCCCATGGACAGACCCCTCCCCCCAAACCCAGACCCCCCAGGACAGACCCCCACCCCCACCCCCTGCTACCCCCAGCCCCCCCCCTGCCCCCTGCTTGTCCCCCTGCCAGCCCCCCCCCCCCCTACCCCCTGCTTGTCCCCCCCGCCAACCCCCTGCCCCCCCCCCCTGCCCCCTGCCTACCCCCCCTGCCCCCTGCTTGTCCCCCTGCCAGCCCCCCCCCCCCCTGCCCCCTGCTTCCTGGCACCCCCCTGCTTTTCCCCCTGCCAGCCCCCCCTGCCCCCTGCTAGTCCCCCCCTGCCCACCTGCACCTGTCCCCCCTCCCCAGCCCACCAGCACCAGCCCCCCCCCCACTAGACCCCCTAGACCCCCCATGGACAGACCCCTCCCCCCAAACCCAGACCCCCCAGGACAGACCCCCCCCCCCCCACCCCCTGCTACACCCAGCCCCCCTGCCAGCCCCCCCCCCCCCCCCTGCCCCCTGCTTGTCCCCCTGCCAGCCCCCCCCCTGCACCCCTGACACCAGCACCCCTGCACGCCAGCCTCCCCCTGCACCCCTGCACTGGTCCCTCTCCCCCCTTCACACCAGATCCGGCCTCCCTCTCTCTTTGCACTGCACTACACCCCTTCACACTAGCCTCCCCCTACATCCCTACACGAGCCCGCACACCTTCCCCAGACCAGACCCACCCAACACTGAACACACAAATCATTATTTACTTTTACTTCAAAATTATTACATGTAGCCACACACACATATCTCTGACGAAAAATAGCATCTAATTGGGCCAAAATGCCAATAAGGAATGCTTAAAATAAGGATTCAGTGCAATAGTTTGAGCAGGAGTATATAAAGGGGGAACTTATATAAGTATATGCCTACCTATGCATACACATGTAAGAGGGGAGACCGAACATGTGCTTACAAAGGAGCTCTCCAATCAATGATAACATCCTTAATCACTTTGCATGAATGAGACTATCAGAGAGAGAGCAATTGCTTCAGAGATGCTAAATTTAAATACGATTTGTTCTTTCATAATGATGGATCTCAAAAGTGAACTAATTGTTTGGCCTCCTCTAACTCACTACAAATTATCATCAAAATCGAAGATTACTTAAAACTGGATTTTAATAGATAGTGATAATAATGTGTCGAGGATGGACAGCCCCCCCTCCCTCCCCCCTGGACACTGGACTCCCCCTGCATATTTACCCCTGATGGACACTGGACCCCTGCTGGACACTGGACCCATACTCTCCCCCCACCCCCTACCAGCCCCCTTGTACCCCTGCTGGACACTGGACTCCCCCCTGGAAACTAGTTCTTGGGATGCCCAAATCATATTTACCCCTACTGGACACTAGAATCCCCCCTGGACACTGGACTCCCCCTGCATATTTACCCCTGCTGGACATCATTAATATAGAAAAATGGAACTATTGTTAAAAAATACAATGATATTGTCAATTGAAAAGACAAACTAAAAATAGAAAGCTTGTTCTGTTTTAATTAATTCAACTGCAACAATCAAAAATCACACCCAATCAAAAAAAACCTAACAATGTATGTATAAACAACGAAAAGAAACCTCTGTGGTAGAATAAAAAATGATCAGCATCATTCAATGTACAGAACTCTGGTGGGTACGATCAATCATAGAACGTCTCATGGTGGAAGAGCAGTACCTCAGACGCTGTGGGCCGTCTATCACCTTTCCTCGATTCTACTGATTCACACATCAGGATACAGAGATGGAAAACTTCAATGGCGTGCATATGCCCCGTTTGGTCAGTAGAATAGTGTAATCTCCATTCCATCAACCCATATTCCAAAAACCAAACAGGGTCTGAATGTTTAAACCTTTTAGTGGTAGCAGAGCTGATGTCAACAACAATGTGATTTACCTGCCCTGATGCACCAGCTGGAATAGTACATATCGACACGTTTTGGCTTGCTGCATCTTTTGATGGAAGGGTAAGGCACCCCCTGAAACATTAAATGGAGAAGAGAGAATTTAGGAAGCATTTTAAACCCCATAAAAATAGTGTAATCAAACATAACAAACCGTTTGATGCTATCATCAGTGACATTTCACGCAGCAGTTTAAACTAGAAGTGATAATTTTGAACATGACACAACATAACACAAGCTAAACATGTTTAGGTCAAACATAAATGGGTTCAGGTTGTAATCGGGTTGAGTAATCTGACCCAAATGGTATTCAGATTGGGTTCTGGTTGACCAATCCTGAACCGTCTAACCAGATTAAAAATATAATAATAATATAAAATATTAAAAATAAAATAATAATTAATTTTATAATATATTTTATTCTTATAATCAACTTAATTTGAAATAATTCAACATATTTATATAAAACATTATTTATTTTAAATGGTTTAAGAAGATCGATTAGTCATGATCCAATTTATTTTATATATTAAAAGCTAAAAAAGTTGGCAGGTCAGGTTAGGCTTGACCCCTTTATAAATGGATTGAGTTGGGTCAACCCGTTTAATTAAATGGATCAGGTTACTGTTGAGTTTAATGGGTTCATGGGATTTCCAACCCCGATACGGACCTGACACATGAACCCAACTGCCACCTCTAACTTGCTGCATTATAAGCAAAGCCTAAGACTGTGTATGACGATACTTCGCGAAAAGTGCTTCTAGCGCTTGTACAAGTACTCAAGTTACCATGTCAATTCTATAGTTGGTTTTCCCTATGAATTCAAGTGCAACTGATTGTTCAAATACAAAACATTATCAAAACTGTAAATACTTAGCTTAGGTTAGTTCTCAATTCACACAAGATTATGACCATCTTGCATTTCCTTTGATCCACTAAAGAGCCTTCCAAATGGAAATGCAAATCCATTTCATACACTGAAATGCCATGACTTCGAAACCATGTTTAATTTTGTAAACACTTTAAAAGATCATATCAAGCAAATCATTAGATTAAGCACAGATCCATTAAAGTTCAAATTTATTCGGTCATGTTCATAAATATTTCACGTCATAAGCCAAGTTGTGGCTGCCACAATATCGTCAAGTCATTAGAAAGTTTTTTTTACCCTTACCTTTGTAACACAGTAATATGATTTCTCTGATTCCCATATTCGACGACCAATAATGTATTTTCTGTCACTCCAAAAACATGAAAACTGCATCATCACACAGTACCGCATAAGATAGGCCAGGGGATTCAGTATTCTAAATAAATCCTAGTGTCTAAAGGAAGAGTCTCCTCACCTTCCTTACCCATTGCACAACCATGGATCCCGTGGAGGGGCATTCTTCTATAATTGCAGAATGGACGAGAGTGTCATCCCATTTGGAACGAAATTCGTCTTCCCAAAAAAAATCCCTCACCAACTCAGGTGTAGTATCCTCAAAGATAGTTCTAGTTTGGTATTGAGGAGGACCCATCTAAACTCATCAAAGGTAAAGCACAATCAAAAACACAAGAGACAAAGAAAGTGATTAAGGAGATTTCATGTTCATATATTTTAGAAAACAGTGTGCTCAGCCAACCAGAACTATTACTAGAAGGTTTGATAACTGATCAAATCAGAGACGACTTGTATAACGGGGAAACAGTCAAATCAAGTGAACTCATCACTCGATATCAATCAAGTGTGATTATTTCTCAGCAACAACTTGTTGAGCAGGATGCCACTGCTGATCAAGCTCACAGCCAACTTAATTCAGTTGGCAGCAAGAACACTTGATCAGTCTAAAACAATAATTCAAAAAACTGAAAGCTAGGGAATAGCCACCTCAAGATCTCTCTGCCATGCCTGGTAATCCATATTGGGGGTTCATCTATCCATCATCTTTATCCAAATAGGGCTTCCATCCTTTGACTCGACAAGCTGGTACAAACGCTTCAACTCGATTTCTGGCATGACAAAGGCCTCCTCCTTGATGATCCGTGACACTCTGAACATGAAAAAACAAACAGTGAGATGTGTTCAGCTCTAGAAAGGCAATCGATTGATTTCTGCATTTTAACAATGACAACCAAAAAAAAACATAAAAAAACATAAAAAAAAACCTTAACCCATGTGGAGTCAACTATGTAAAATAGAAACATAGATCTTAAGAAATCAGGAAAAGGATTGCATGAGTGGTCTGGAAAATGAAGGATAAAACAAGAACCTGCATTCAAGTAAGGCAGTTTACAATGAATTTTTTATTCAAGAACATGTGAACATTGGGACTACAAAACGATGAGATATGGATCAGGTAAAGCAACATGATGCCCATATATAATGTGGATGGAATGATTCACATGGCATTGACAGTAAAAAACCCAAGAGACATAAGTCCATGTGCTGTAATTGCTGCAAACTGAAACTGACAATTAGACAAACAGAAAGTGTAAGAAATCGAAGGTGCAAATGAGGCATAAAAAAATGCAGATAACCAGCACTCGGGAGAGAAAAAAATAGAGGGTGATGGGGGTGTCGACCTCGAGGGCGTCGATGAGGAGGGCGCGGCGAGGAGGGCGCCGGCGAGGAGGGCGCCGGCGAGGAGGGCGCCGGCGAGGAGGGCGCCGGTGAGGAGGGCGCGGGGAGGATGACGCGGGGAGGATGACGCGGCGAGGAGGGTCGCGGCGAGGAGGGCGTCGGCGAGGAGAACGTCGGCGAGGAGAGCGCGGCGAGGAGGGCGTCGGCGCGGAGGGCGTCGGCGAGGAGGGCGTCGGCGAGGAGGGCGTCGGCGGGGAGGATGGTGCGGCGTTGATGCGTCGTGGAGGAGGAGGCCGCGGTGAGGATGAGGCCGCGGGGAGGAGAAATGGCGAGGGCGAGGAGATGGAGCCCGACGCTTGGGGGCGAGGGCGAGGATGGATCCCGACGGAATGGGGGAGAAAAAAACTGGGCGAGGGGATATAGCCACGAGTAGAAAAAAAACCGTGGCTGTATAAAACCTATAGCCACGGTTCTATAAAACCGTGGCTATAGCCCAGATTTCCAGTAGTGTTCCAGTGGATATTTCTTCTATCTTATGGGTCCTGATTCCACTAAATGAAGGTTATTTATCTCAAATGGTTGGAGAGAACTCATGATTAATTATATTCCCATTGTACGGGAATTTGATGATGTATTTCGGGAGTAATTTCCTGTTCTTCCACCAAATCGTGAAGTTGAGTTTTCAATAGAACTTATACCAGGTGATTTTACTATTTAAAAGACACCTTATAGAATGGCCCCAATTGAGTTGAAAGAATTGAAGAAGAAACTCCAAGAGAATCTTGATAAAGGATTCATATGCCCTAGTGCGTCACCTTGGGGAGCACCTGTTCTGTTTGTTAAGAAGAAAGATGGATCAATGAGACTCTGCATTGATTATCGAGAAATTAACAAGATCACTATCAAGAAAAAATATCCTCTCCCACACATTGATGACCTACTTGACCAACTACGCTGAGCTCAATACTTTTCCAAGATTGATCTTCATTCAGGGTATCATCAATTAAGGTTCAAAAGAGAGGATATACCAAATACGGCTTTCCGTACAAGGTATAGACACTATGAATTTATAGTGATGCCATTTAGTCTTACTAATGCCACTGCTATCTTCATGGATCTGATGAATAGAGTCTTTAGAGACTATCTTGATCAGTTTGTGGTAGTCTTTATAGATGATATTCTTGTCTAGTCAAAGCGCAATGAAGAACATGAAGATCACTTGAGAATTTTATTAAAGACCCCGAGAAAGGAGAATCTTTATGTCAAATTTACCAAATGTGAATTTTGGCTTCAAAAAGTTGAATTTTTTGGTCACATAATCTCAAAATAGGGGATATCTGTGGATCCAGCAAAAACAGAGGTTATTGAAAGATGGCCGAGACCAACAACAGTAACTGAGATCCGATGTTTTCTTGGTTTGGCTGGATATTGTTGACGTTTTTTGAAGGATTTTTAACGATTCTCTAATCCACTCACCAAGTTGACTCGAAAAGGAGTTATGTTTGTTTGGACAGAGGAATGTGAAGAGAATTTCAAGGAGTTGAAAAGAAGGTTATCTAGTGCACCTATACTCACACTGCCGTGTAGTGGAGAAAGGTTTGTGATCTACAGTGATTCATCCAAGAAGGGTTTGGGGTGTGTTCTTATGCAAAAAGATATTGTGATAGCTTATGCCTCACAACTGTTGAAAATCCATGAACAAAATTACCCAACTCATGATTTGGAGTTAGCTGCGGTAATCTTTGCATTAATGATTTGGAGGCATTATCTTTATGGAGAAAAGTGCGACATTTATACTGATCATAAAAGTTTAAAGTATATTTTCACACAAAAGGAGCTGAATATGTGCTAAAGAAGATGCTTGGAGCTGATTAAGGATTATGACTGCTCAATTCATTACCACCCTGGGAAAGCAAACAAGGTGGGAGATGCATGAAGTCGAAAAGGCCATGCTAGCTTATCCATGATGAGGATCACAAATGATCCAATATTTATGGATTTACAAAGGATGGATCTTGGAATTATAATGGAAGGGGAAAATCGTATCTTTCTCAAATGAATGTTCAACCATCTATACATGTAAAGATTAAAGAGGCGCCGAAAGAAGATGTTGAGTTACAATAGAAGGTGAGAAATGTTCCTGAATTCAACCTTGATTGTGATGGGATAATAATGTTCAGGAATCGGGATTGTGTTTCTCCCATCCCAGAATTAAAGAAGGATCTGCTGGATGAGGCTCATAGTTCTTCATTCTCTATTCGTCCTAGAAGCACGATGATGTATAGAGACCTGAAAGAGTATTTTTGGTGGGATGGCATGAAAAGAGATGTTGCTGAATATGCCTCTCAATGCTTGGTTTGTCAGCAAGATAAAGCTAAGAGACAGAAGTCTAAGGGGACGTTACAACCATTACCCATGCCTAAATGGAAATGGGAAAACATCACTATGGACTTTGTCACTGGACTTACTAAAACATCTAAAGGAAATAATGCTATCTGGGTTATAGTTGATCCTCTTACGAAGTTGGCACACTTCATTGCTATTAGAGAATATTTTTATCTTGATCAGCATGCCAGGATATATGTAAAGGATGTGGTAAGATTTCATGGAGTACCACTTTCCATTATATCTGATCAGGATCCAAGGTTTACCTCAATGTTCTGGCGAAGTCTTCAGCATACTCTAGATACAGAGTTGAGTTTTAGCACTGCTTATCATCCTCAGATAGATGGTCAGTCTGAGAGGACAATTAAAACTCTAGAAGAAATGTTGAGAGCTTTATCTATGGATTTCAAAGGTGGTTGGGATCAACACCTACCTTTGGTGGAATTTTCTTATAATAATAGCTTTCACTCCAGAATTCAGATGGCTCCTTATGAATCTCTCTATAGAAATAAATGCAGGACTCCAACCTGCTGGGATGAAGTTGGGGAAAGAAAGCTATTAGGACCTGATCTTGTTGATGATATGGTAGAAAAGGTCAGATCTATTCAACAACACATAAGAGCATATCAGAGTCGACAAAAGAGTTATACCAACAACTGAAGAAAAGACCTAGAGTTTGAAGTGGGTGATAAATTGTTCTTACGAATATCTCCTTGGAAGAGAGTAATGAGATTTTGAAAGAAGGGAAAGTTGAGCCCTAGATATATCGGTCCTTTTGAAATTATGGATCGGGTTGGGAAGGTAGCTTCCGATTGGCGCTTCCACTGAATCTCTCTCAAGTTCACGATGTGTTCCATGCAACTCTCCTGAGAAAGTAAATACCTGATCCTTCACATGTACTCAGCTCAGAAGTTGTACCGATGGAACAAGATATTTCCTATGAAGAACAGCCAATAGAGATTCTGGATCGTAGAAAAAAAGTCCTACGAAACAAGACCACTCGCTTGGTGAATGTTTTATGGAGGAACCACCAATTAGAAGAAGCTACATGGGAGCTTGAGGATATGATGAGGGAGAGGTATCCTCATTTGTTTGTTACAAAGTGACGAATTTCGAGGGTGAAATTCATTTATGGGGGTATAATTTAACACTCAAGACTTTTATGAGAAATTTTTTTTTATAAAGTAATCTTTCACTACACACAACACTAGCTTGGCTTGCTTAATACGCTACCGCGGCCTTCCCCGATAGCTTGCTTCGTACGTAATACCGAGTTTCACTAAACAACGATATGCTATTAAAATATTATTAAAACTAGCCGTTATGAATAGTATTAACTGAATTTTGAATTTTATAACATTTTAATTCATCTTATACATTTTCTAGAATGAGGTATGAAAACAAAATCGGTTTTTTGGATAAAAGAAGTATTTTTCAAAAAATGCAGTTTTACCACCTTTTGATGGCACACCAACATTAAATCTAGTTTTTTAAAAGTTTATAAGTTCAATTTGACAAAATAAAATTCTTCTTTAAAATCAGGATATAAAAATTTACTTTGGATAAATTTTTCATATTATTCTGATAACTTTCATATTTTAATGAATAGTAAAACACGCTATATTTTATTTAAAAACAACTTTTTTTCATCAAAATACTTTATATGGTTAAATTATAATATTGAATTTTTTTAAAGTATAAATAGAAAATATTTTTACTATTTAATATAATTTATGTCATTAGCATTAATTTTACATTGAATTCGTAGGTAAAAACATTTCAATCTTTGGCAATGTTTTTACTTTTAAAACTCGTTTGCTTAACAACATGATTAATTTTAAATTAATCACTACAACTTCTGTGTTTTGAATTTAGAAAAATGGATTCCATATTTGGAATAAGTGGGTCCAAATTATGTTAATAGGTTACTTTTATTTATTTGATATTACGAATAGTAACTACTGTAATTTTTGTATCTACTACGGTTAAAGGTAAATAAGGTAATTCAAGGTTAAAAGAATATTATAATAATTCAAAATTACCTTTACACTTATCCTAACCTTATTGGATGAGTATTGGCCGACCATGGGAATCCTTTGGTCGATTTTGGGACCCCATTAAGCCACTTGCTAGTGACAATGACAATTTGGATTAATTAATTTAATGTAAAGACAAAATTGAAATTAACAAAAATCTTTTATTATTTAATTTTTACAAGGTGTTATATAAATTATATTTTCGACTGTAAATATTCATTGGAAAGCTAAAACGATTTACTACATAATGATATTTTTTTATAATTTTTATACACTAAATAAATTAAATTATTTATGACACAATAATGATGAAGTATTTACCTCATTAATAATTGATTTAAATAAATAAGATTATAATGATTAAAATATTTTCCAAAACATGTCCTATTATAATTGGATGATTTTATTTCGACCATGAGTCATCTTATCTTCATCTTTAATGATTTTTGGACCTCTTGAAACCAAAGATAAGGTTATAATAAAATAATATTTTCAAACATTCCAAAGGTGCCCCTCTTCTCCCTTATAAAAGGGAACCTCCTCCCTCTCCTCCTCACACCAATTTGATCCTTCAAGTTTGGCCAGCCCCTACCCATTTCACTCCCCCACTTCCTAAGAAACCTACTAGAGGTACTGGTCTTCTCAAAAGACCAACTCTAGTGTCTTATGATAAATTTTAAAGGAGGCACTTCGAGAAAGAGGTAATACCTTCTACCGTTTTCTTCAAGTTCCATTCTTCTTCTACTCCCTCTTCTTTAGTTGTTTAATTATTAGGTAATAAAATAATTATCCCTCATATACTGATATGTTATTATAAATATTAAACAACCCAATTTCACCTCTTATCCATCCTACGGAAAATGAAATCACCGCGCGTGCGTACGTACGGAATACCGTCTCCACGCCGTGGTGTAATCTGTTTTCCACCACCACCTTAGTTGGATGGGTATAATGGTGTAAAAATAACTATATATTATTATTTTAAAGTGATATCGATTCTGAAATAGTATACATACACTTCAATACAATTCCATGATCATGGGAATGATATCATCGCTCGTGTGTATGTACGGCCTACCATCTCCACGATGTGATGCGACTCGTTCTATATGATCTTCATTAGATAATGATTATATAAATTAATTGAATGAATTAATATGATATATATTACACTAATACCATTATTTAAATGATGTATCTTTATCCTATAAAAAGGAATAAGAATTTATTCGACCGAACACACATAAGATCAAAAAGCAATAAACACCCAAATAACAAGTAGTAATGAAATATTACTAATAAGAAGCTAAGAATATGACCATATATGATATCATAATAATGAAAATTATTCTGTAATAAGTCAATGACATTATTTAAATCATTACACAGGAGTTTCGGACACGTACAAAGCATATCGGACCTAAGGTAAGGGACAATCTCACAATCTCAATTTTTATTCGAGATTGTTTATACTTCAGAATTTACTGGGGAATATTTATCATCCAAATCCATGTTTCCTCTATATGAAATATTATTTATATCCTCCTAAATTTTTTTAAATCCAATTTTACCCTTCAGTGAGTTTTTAGTAAAAGATATGAAAGGAATATTTTGTCGTTTTTCGTACGAGGTACTTTTTGACTTTTCCGACAAAAGTACGAGAAGAATGTTTTTTGAACTTATACTAAATGAATGTATTTTTAAAACATTATTTCCAAGAATCTTCCTTTAAAAGTTTTCATGTTTATTTTTAATCAACTTCGTTTTGTTTAAAATTGTATGACATGTTAAGAAAGGAATTTATTTTTTTGAAGTAGAAATGATATTTTCCTCAAGAATGGAGTTCAAGTGTTTTATCAAAATTATTTTTCATCTAAGATAATATAGGGTTCTGATTATATCCCTATTATTAAATTTATTTGATTATTTTTTGATGGAAATATTTTTATGAATTCCTTTATCTTATATGAATTGTTTTATGATGTCATAATGTTTAAGATTCCCATTTTTATTACATGGGTTATGCTATGATGTATGGTTAATAATTATGTGGAACACATAAGAATGGTATCATTATGAGATGGGTGGGACCTATATATCCCTCCAATGCATTGGGTAAAGATTTTATATCTCATGAGATAGACATGGCTGGAACGGCAGGTTAAACCGGTTCAGTGAAACAGGACTGAAATGAGGGGTGAACTCAGTTGAGAAATGGACTTTGTCCACTAAGATAGTCTTGGCAATGAGTCTTGACTAATAAGAAATGATTCTATATGATTATGTGTGTATGACACAAAGTTTCATGTTTTAAGTTATGATTATTGGGATTACTTTTCACTACCATGATTTATCCCATGTTATGAAATTATGATCTCTTTTGCAGGGTAAGATTTTCAAAATGTTATGTTCTTATGAATTTGATGTGATTGATATTTCTTTTGTTTACCCTTACTGAGAATTTGAGCTCACCGTTTTGTATGTTTTCTTTCCCCAGGTCAGGAAGAAGTTTATTAAGAAAGATATTCCAAAAAGGGACTATATATATGATGAAATAAATGGGAGACAGTGTAGATGATTTACGAACCATTTGTTTATGTTTCCCAGTTTCTAAAGACACTATACCTATACGGTCCTTTCATGGTTTTTTTATATGTTGTAATAATTATGCTTCAATTTTGATATATTAACCACGTATGTAAAGTATGGGTCGCTATAGTTTTTTAGACCAAGTAAACATAGAGTTGATTAACTAAAGGCTATTTTCTATTTGCACCATGTGACATCATCCCTCTCTTAGAAATATTCAAGAAGATATTATTTAAATGGAGGAGAACATGTTTTTTAATAGTCCCCACTAAACCTCTTCATTCAATTTAAAAAAATGGGGAGAAAATATTGGCACACATATTGAATCATATATAGTTTTCTTATGAGATATTGCAAACAAAATACAATGAGGGAGATTTTGGGGCATATTGTTTCATTCATTTTCAATAATGTGTCAATATGTGTATGGTAAGGTAAGGATCGGGGTGAAGGTTCTTAAAGTACTATTATAGACTTAGTGAAAAGCCAACATTTATTGAGAATTATATTAGTTGACAAGAACTATCAATAATTGTCATTGGTTGGTAGTGGGGATCAATGAGATAAGAATATATCATTGCTATCAATATATTGAATTTTTTTCAAAAGAATTTTCACTTATAGATTCATAATGGTTTCATGAAATTACATTGAATTTCAAGCTTGGAAATTATACATAATAAAATCATATGATTGTTGAACTGATTCTATGTTCCAAGACATGTTTCAATGAATGAGACACTTTTTGAAAAAATCTGAATAAGGCCACAAAATAATTTATTGAATGATGAACTTGGAAGATCCATAAAATAGGTTCCGATTGGATGAAGTTTTATAAAATCAGATGATTGATTGTGCATATCATAAATGTTTATGAGGTTCCCAACAAGAGTATTCACATTGGGTATATTAAAGAAATACTTTTAAATTCATAATTCTAAATGAATAGAAGAAGAGGGATAATTATTGAGGATGAAAAGGATTGGATTTCTATGTTGATGTGGCCATACCATTCATGTTGAATTACCTTATATATATACTTTTATTTTTAACTGTGTTTCAATATGGGGTTTATTTTAAAAAATTGTTAAACCCCACAAAGATGAACAAACAGCTTCTACCAAGAGAACATACGAGACACTAGATCAACCACAACCATGGGAAGCTAGACCTAGCCATCCTATAAGCAACATGGCACATGTCCATGGGTAATACTGTAGGAGAACATTGGGGTGAGCCCATTTATATTCAAGGCCTTGGGATCGTAGAGTGGCTGGCTTAGTAGAACGCCCACAAGAAGCCAGTATGAGATAGTACTAGAGGAGGGGGATGATATTTTTAAGTTGTAGTTGTCACAGATTGTAATATAAATAAGGTAAAATAGGTGGAGCATTTTAATGTGGGATTTTTATTTTTATTGGAGAACAAATCTCCACCAATGGATAATCTAATTGAAATATTTTTTTCATTCCATCATCCCGCTAAGACATCAACCGTGCGATCAACTTAATGATAATTCTGGGCTATTTGACTATGCAATGCGGTTGTTTTCTACCTCAGACCAACTGATTCAAACCATTATTACTTAACCATATCCTCACCTCTATGATAAAGAATCTAGAATCTTTTTATGATTTAATCTACTTTTTTAGAGTAGTCTAGATGTCATGAGATCATGCATACAATTACATTTCCATGAATTCACCGTAAGAAAGAAGAACAACCATGGCTGAAGGAAACTGAGTTTTAAATGATTCTCAGTGTTCTAAATTGTTTATGTCAAGCTATATCAGCATTATATTCATGTGACACATCATGAAGATGAGGATGCCACCATGAAGAAGAGTCTCAGGCTCGCAGAATAGAAATTCCATGAAATGTAGAGGTTGTTTTAAATGGTCTCGAACAAATTATTCATTGATCATATGACATGGAACGACATATATTGAAAGGGTTTGAATGAGTCATGGAAGAGGCACTAAATGTGAATAAAAGGAGGTGTAAATCACTGTGATCCTTGCTTATAAAATAAGAACCCTCACCCAATTGTTTTATACTGCTCATGATTTCCAAGTTCTCTCATTTCTATAATGATAAATAGGCAACACCAACCCCTATGGTTTATAAAAGGTAGTGGTTTCTGTGAGTAATAGTTACTACATGAAGAATAAATATCCCACATCTCTTTGAAAATTGAAAATCACTCTCAAAGGATCCTTTCAAAGAACTAGTTCCATGTAGATTTTATGTGTGTGATGAAACAAGAACCTGTTCACCTCTGGTCTGCGTGAAAATTTTGAGAATCCTCAAGATATTGTACACATACACTCCCCCTTGAGGAGAATAAGAACCATAGAAAAACATCTACCCATTTGGGTATTCATTCAAGAAGAAGTACGTTACACACCTATGTGATCCACTCTTGATTTGTGAATAAGAAGCATTGAAAAAAGTGGGTGTAGAAGGATGGAAGAAAGTGAACAATGTGTATTCAGGTTTCATAAAAAATATCTAAACGTTCATTAATCCATGAAGAAATGAAGAATTAATTGTGTGTGAATATTGTGCAATATGAAACTGAGGTAACAATATATGTGTAGCTTAATGTCATACACACATTGAACACAAAATATTGATACAAGTGAAAAATGTGTGTTTGGGTTTACAAGAAACACATTATATATGTATGAAATCATGAATAATCATGAACATGAGAGAAGTCATTGAGATACCCAATACAAGATGTTTTGGATTCCATGAATCTCAGGTATAGAGTGGGTATGCATTGAAACTGAAGTCGGGAAAAATTATAGAAGATCTTATAACTGAGTTGACATTGTTTGAGAATTCAAGAAGGTAGACAGGGTTGACATAGTTCAAGATCATTATTGCATATTAATACTCGTGAGGATGTTTTTTGAACCATTTTCACACATATAAGTGAGGTCTGATCATCATAAGAAGAAGAAAGAATTTCTAGAGCATTTTTGCACTGAGGCAACAGATCAGTACATGCAATAAGAATAGTTAAGCATGGATAATAGAACTTTTCAATGACTATTGAAGATTATTGAATAGGTACACGAGAGAGTTTTATTTATAAATATCATGAGATAGGATCATAAGACCAATATACAATGAGTCAAAAATTCAAATAAAGTAGTAATCTTCTCATGGGATAAAGGATTAAGAAGTATCTTGTGTGATTCATGAGAATAAGTCTTCAATGTTACTCTAGCACATGTTAGTGTGGTTCTGGTAACACTGTGAGATGGGATTCAAAGAACCACCTGTGGGACTCATGAGAGATATAGTGTGATTCTATATCAACCATTTTAATTTTTCATAAGATTATAGTAGAGAATCATTAATAGGGAGAATAAACAGCAAAGTAAGGAGTATGTATTTGTACAAAACCATGTAAATCCTTTTGTTTAGTGATCTTGAATTTACAACATTATTTAATGCAATGCCTGGAGACACAAGAATAGTAGACTGAGGCTTTAACATACCATAGAGGTTTAATTGAATAGATTAAATTTTTAAAAAGAAAAAAAGGATCACTGATTTACCGTCCCTCTCATAGATATTTCACACTAATCTGGGCACTTTAAATATATTTACCATTATGAAACCCTAGAAAAACAATATTTACCCTTATTTTAACCCCTTCAAATAAATATAAGTCACCCTAGTTACCCTTACACAATTGATCTATATAAGGCTGACAACTCAGTCACCTTTACATAGTCATCTCACATAAGGGTATAACCTTTATGTAGCATTTTACAAATAATGGTAAATTTTGTTTATTATACATAGACTAATATATCTATGGTTAAGTCATGATAACCCTTAAACATAGCACTCTATGTTATGGTAATTCCATTTTTACCCTGAAAAATATAAAATATGTTATGTAAACGCATTTATTTTATTTATATAGACCGCCTACATAATTGTAAACACTTTTATGAAACATAATTTATACAATTTTGAAAATATCGAAAAAAAAATTCTATGTTCTTATTTTCTTATTCATTTCAATATAATATTTCATAAATCCAAATCATGAGTTCCTAATGATACCATGATTATATTTCATACAAATGAAATAAACTTTCCTATGCACAAATGAAGAAATTAAAAACTGTATGCAAAGATCCCTATGAATGATAATGTGAATGTTGTGTGGTGTAATAATATAAATAAATATTATAATATAAGTGTATTGTTCACCGAATGGCCACTACATCATCTCCTTTACCATCAACCATCTACGAATGTACTTGATAAAGATCACGAGAGTAAAAATCAAAATAATCCAACCTCTATGGTGTATCCAAAGGCCAATATGAATCACATGGTATACTTATAGGGATCCTAATTCTCCGTGATGTTATATAATCTGATATTCAATTAAGGAATGAGAAATAGAGTTATGAGAATTTGGGAGTTTTGGAAAATCATAAAGCTATCTCAATACCGTATCATCATCGCACGGAAGTACATACAAATAAGACAACCTTGATACAATTGATTTATTTTATTTCATTTATTATGTGATATAACACATGAATAAATTATACTTCCAATAACATGAATCTAATGCATGAATAAATTTCCCCATATAGTTCATCTAATGAAATGATACTTTATGGAAACCATATTTAGGATAAAAATTAAAGAATATCATGCATACCAATGAACCAAAATGATAAAATACATTCATAAAAAACGAATATATATAATAAAGAATATATATCATCCATACATAATAGAAATTGAATCTCTTCCATAGACATTCTCTCAAATATATTTTAACATATTCTTGTTGGGTCTATCAAACCACCAACATGAAAAATTTTATATTTTTTATCAGGGATTAATTTAGAAACATAATATATGATATTAATAATTAATTAATTTATAGTTCTATTTTAATTATATAAACATTTAACCTATTAGTTAAGATACAACCATTCACCAGATAAAAATCAACGAAATATGTGTGTCACCAATTTGATATACAAGAACCATAACTAAAAATTTCATAGAATGAAACTATAACTTTATGAAATATAATAAAACACCAATTCACATACATATTATGATCTATTTATGATGAAATGTTAGAGAATAATTAATAACCACACCGCTAGTTATGAAAGCAGTTCAAAATTATCAAGAATACTCACATCTGATATTAAATGTTGATAATTACTGACTAATGTAAATATTGAGAATAATTATAAATAAATTTTATAAAATGTAACATATATGATAAGGTTTTGAAATAGATGATTATGATAGCAATTTTTCGTAAACTGGAGGTTATATTTCCATCAAATAAGCAAGAATTCAAAGTAAGGGTTTCTTAACTCGTAGTTTTACAACTTTTGACATACATCATATTACACACCTTGATTTCTTTAGAATGGTTTATGTACTACCCATTTAAATTTTTTTATAAATATTATATTACATTTCATTATATTCAATTTTCTATTCTATGTAATTTCTCTCATTTTGTTTTTACTCAACAATTACAAAAGTTGTAAGGGTATAATCGGCACAATATTCGATTCATCGGGTTATAGTCATTTTTGCTTGAATATACTTTTCTAATCCTTACTGGATCATTATATTTTCCTATTGATATGGTATATAATCTTTTTCTCTTGGTTAATTACATCTCATAATCAATGATCATGGATTTTAAAAATTATTTTAAAAAATGAAATCATAACAATGTTAGGAAGGACTATCATTCTTACCAATGGATGATTCCTTCCTTGTCCATGTTTTTCCTCTAGAAATTATTTTATTTAATGAAAAAATATGTTTTTTATTTTATATTAACAATATTTTACTTTTAATATTTTATAAAATGAAAGTATTTCAATATTTCTTCAATTAGTATTTTTATTAAAATAGATTGAAATAATCAATAATTGAATTTATTTTTATTATTTACCACTCCATATTTATTATCTTGTTTTGTTTCTATTCCATGATTATATATATATATAATTAATAATTATATTATTTTATAAGTATTCTCTTTCCTTTATTAATTTTTTCTATGAAATTAAACCACATTTCATCATTTATAAAAATATTTAAACGGTTTTATTGATTTATTTATTTTTAATTCTATTTTTCATCCATGTTTTATCCCTCATGAAGTGATACATTTATTCCCCTCTATATTTTATTATGATATGATTAATTTTTTAAAATTATATTTTTGATATCCTATGGTTTCATAAAATTAAATTTGGTGATGTTTTAGAAAAGTTTAATAAGGTCATTCTCTTCCATGTTTTATTTAGGATATCATGGTGATTATTTTATTTGACACACATATATACAGATGATGAGGGGTGACATCTTATATCATCCTATGATGCATTGGTATAATTTTATATCTCATGATATTTTTTGGTTTAAACATAATGGTTTTGTTCCCATAGGCATGGTAAAAAAGAAGTTTTCTCACATTTTTATGTGTGTATATAATGATTGTGTTATCATAAGCGTGAGCATAATAATATTTGTAAGAAATTTCTTCCTAAAATTGTTTTTTTTACACATTCCCATGTTGTTTATCAAAATATGAAACATTTTAAATATTCATTTTAGTTCAATGAAATTTTATGTTTTCATTATAATGCCCTTTCATTAAAGTATTCAGCACAATTATTCTATTCACAAATGTTTTGTGATAAATGAGATGTATATTTTCCTTAAAAACATTTATTCTTATTTAATTATCTTTTTATGGTATTATGTTTATTTATTATGCTTATGATTATTATATATGGTTTTATTATCCTTTAACAATATATTTCTCCACTTAATCATGCTCTTCAAGTTCATGATATGATACATCTTAATATGTCTTTCTTTTTCCAAGTGTATAAGTTCATCCTTTTCTTATGTTTTCAATCCATAGGATATGTATATTTTTTTATCATGTGATACGACAAAAAACATATAGAGGAGCAGTATTAGGGTTTATAGTTTTTATGTTTTGTGTAATAAGTTATATATTTTCAAAATATACATGACACTAAAGATTTTTTTCCTTGCATTATGTGACTATTTTTTGGATGTGTTATATAAATAATGACATTAATGTTTTATTAATGTTTTTTAATTATGGTTTCATCAGTTGTTATCATTTAAGGGATTAGTTATTTTCTGAAGTTATTTTGGTTAGTTTGGGGATTATATTTTATAAATGTATAAAAAATTATTAGGTATAAGCCTAAGGGATAAATCTATGTATAGGATAACATCAAAGAGTTTTGATAAATTTGATAACATCAAGGAGTTCGGATATCATCAAAGAGTTTAGATTTCATGGTTTTCCTTGAAATGGAATCTTTATTTGGACATAAAAAGATGATGCATGCTCTAAGATAGATATACCATAGATAAATAACCCTGAAAAGTTTCTGTTGGGTATTAAGTCTATCATCACATAGTGTATGACAAATATAATGAACTGGAGACCTAATTTGACACTCTCATGGGACATTCGTTGGTTAATTCACATTCAATTTATGAATGATTATGAAGCATTTAAATATGTAACTAATTCATTTAGAGAACTAAATATGGATAAAATATATTGAAACCAACAGATTCATAGGTTAATTTATAATGGTCATTTATGGATTCATTATTATATGTTTTTAGTTTCTGTATATATACATTCATTAATTTAGGTATACCAATTCGTAGTTTTTCATTAAAAAATGAAATAGCATGAACTTGAAAAAACTTAGTTAATAATTGTTATAACCAAACCAACATTAATGAATGATGTCCCATTATAACTCCATAGTCAAATATACTTGGGGGTTATACTTTTATGGGTGACCTCCTTATAAGATTATCATTTTTATTGTAGTTATACTTCCATTTGTAGAGTTTGATGTAATATTTGGTATTTATTGGATCTCTATGTATAAAAAACATGCCTACCATTTGGAAAGGAAATGTCATTTCATATCCTAAATCATCATCTTATAAAGTATAAATGTAAGTATAATTATTCACTCCCTATGAAAGAATATTATATAATATGGGTTATGATATGCAATAATGAGGAAATATTGACCCAAATGATTTAGGAAGAAGTAAACATTGATGACATACTTATTATATAAGAGTATACTAATTTATTTTCATGAAAACTTCTTAGTCTTCTCCCATGTAGGGAGGATTAGTTTTCAGTCACACTCATACATGGATCCTTGAAATTATCAAATAGTATATATAGAATGGTTCCCCCAAAATTTTACCAATTAATTAAGAAACTAAAAGAGAATATAAAAAATGGGTTTATATTGCGCAATGTTTCACCATGGGGTGCATGAGTCCTATTTACCAAAAAAAGAAGAAATTTATACATTTTTAAACTAATTATCATGAGACTAATAATATCACAATAAATATAGCTATCATCTAAAAAATATTATTGATATATTTGATCAATTAAGATGAGCTTGATACTTCTCGAAGACTAAACTTCAATGTGGTTATCACAAATTACGTGTCAAAAGGTAGGATATTTCCAACAAAACTCACCATACAAGGCATGAAAACTATGAATTTATAGTGATTATATTTATACTTACCACTATTTATTATATCATCATGGATCTAAAGAATTTAGTCATTAGATATTACCATGATCAATTTTTGATTTTATTTATAAATGATATTAAAATATTAAGGAAGAGCATGAAAGTCATTTTCACATTACGACAAAATGATGAGAAAATAGAAACTGTATGTGAAATTTATTAAGTCATTATTTTGGATGTATAAAGTATCACACTTGGGTCATGTAATCAAAAGTACGAGAATATCAGTAGATCTATCAATGGTGGATGTTTTTGAGAAATGGACCAAACCGACCACTGGAACCAAGATCCATAGTTTTCCTAGGTGTGATAAATATTAGAGATGATTTTTGATAAATTAATCATGGGTATAAAATCAACAAACCAAATTTACATGAAAGGGAGATAAGTTCTTTTAGACATATGAATTTAAATAAAATTTTATAGAACTGATAAATATGTTGGTCACTACTCATATACTTATATTAACCTATAATGGGGAATGGTTTGTAATATATAATCATTAATAAAAAAGTTCTTGGGTTTCATCATATTTTAGAATGATATGGTAATGGATTATGTCTCATTCAAATTAATTATTCATGAAAAAAATTACCCAATGCATGGATTGGAGATGGGGGTTGTGTTCTTTGTAATAATTATTTAGTGATATTATCTCTATATATAAAAGTGCAACATATATATACTGATTAAAAGATCATCCAATATTTATTCCCACTGAAGGGGTTAAATATCCATTAAAATATATGGTTGGAATTGATATATGATTATGACTACTCATTACATTACTACTTGGGGAAGGTATATAATGTGTTTGATCCTATATGTAAGAAAGATTTTGCTACTTAATCCCTATTGACGATTGAAAAAGACCCAATACCCATGGATTTAGAAAGGATGAATCTTTTATTAAAAATTAAAAGAGATAAATCCTTTATTTCCAAATAAACTACTCAATCATTGTTTCATGTAAATTTCTATGAATCCCAAAATGATGATCTACATATAAAAGAAATGTAGTGAATATTCAAGAGTTTAAATTTGATAAATATGGATTAATAATTTTTGGAACATGGTTATGTATCCCATAAAATCAATTATTTATGATTGAAATTTTTTATGATGAACATATCTCATCCATTTCTATGCATATTTGCTGTAAAAATATTTTTAGAGATTTGAATCAAAACATTTTTTGGGATATGATTATGATATAAATTACAGAATACCAATCAAAAATCATGTCATTATAGAGAACTAATGTTAAATGAAAAAATTAAAAGGGTATGTTGATCCATTAAACATACCAACATATAAATGGTAAAATATCACCATGGACTTCATTATAGGACACCCCAAAATATCTATAAGCAATAATACTATTTGGGTTATAGTGAATCATCTTAGATAATCAGAAAATTTTATTTCCATCAAATAATACTTATCCATTAACTAATTCACCCTGATATACATAATAGAATTGGTAAGGCTAAATTGAGTATAAAAATCCATTGTATGGGATTAAGATAAATATATTTCCATGAGGTTCTGAAGAATTATTAAAAAATTATTAGATATAGAGATGACCTTTAACACTACTTATCATACTTAGATAGATGGTCATTCTAAGAGGATAATCTGAACTTTAGAGGATATATTTTGAGTCAGTTCTATGAATTTACATGGATATTTAGATCAATACCTCCCCTCGTTATATTTGTCATATAACAAATTATTCTCTTCTAATAATCAGATTGAACCATAAGAGAATATTCACAGGGAGAATATAAAATTAAACAATGTTTGGATGAAATTGGGAAGAGAAATATGATAGGTCTTCAAATTATTTAATAAATGACACATATTTATGAAACCATGATCATCATATAAAATTGGAACAAAGTAAAATGAACATTTATATGGATAATAAATAACTATATCTAGACTGTGAATATGGGGATAAAGGGTTCCCTTGAATATCTCTATTAAATAAAGTTATTTAACATTTATTACCAATTAAATAGTGAAAAATTAATCATATATACGTTTAGACATCATATTATATTTTTAATCCTTAATTTATTTATTTAATAATTCTTTACAAATGTACCATTATTTAAAAAAATAACTATTTTACCATGGTAACAAATATTTACCTTGGTAACTTAATTTTATGGTTAGAAATGAAAGGGAACCCATTAGTTAATTAGATAATGATAATTACAAATATGAAAATTATTTTATTCGATTAAAATTCTAAAATTTGATAAAACATAAATTTAATATAAGCCCATATAACATGTGACTTTTTTTTGAAACATGTATCTAATAAGAATAATCTAACTTCTATTTTATTATAAATTTTTTAATTTTTCTTCTAAAGTTGTTGATTTTATTAATAACATTCAATTTAAAGGATATAATGTAATGGTAATATTTAATAACTTTAAAGTAACATGGATTTTTATTATACTGTTACCCATGATTTTTGTGATTACGTTTCCTTAATTAAATATCATGTTACTAGCATTCCTTGCAAACAACACTGAACTAAAATAAAAAATCATTTTTTTAATAAAATTTTTAAATACTAGAATTACATTATTCAATTAAAATGTATGGTTTCAAAAGTATTAATCACATTAAAAAACGTAATAAAAAAGTTTAATTAAAAAGGATAGTTTATGCTTATAAGATACAATTTTTCATAATTTTTTTCATGCATTATGCTTGAATATATTATAATTAATTTTTTAACATTTTTAAGAAATTTTACCTAATAATATTATTTGAATATTTCTAATTAGTATGATAAAATTAATTAATGGTTTCAATTTTATTTTATAACTATAATTATGTTACCAAAGTAAATATTAGTCACCGTGGAAAATAGATATTTTTTAAAGAATGATACTTTAAAAAATAGAATGGATGGTCTATTTTGTATTATGTATCGATTTTTTTTTAAACATATATCTAATTAATCATTACTCATTTAATTGGTATTCAATGATGATTAATATTAAGATGAAAATTTTCTTCAAAAATATTTTTTAACACATTAAATATTTTTATTTAAAAGTAAATTTTATGATTTTCAGAAATATAATAGGGTTAAATAGAGTAGAAATTAGGATTGGTCACATTGGGATTTGGTATGATCCATAAAATATTTTTAGTGCTAAAATTGTTAACATGGTTAAATTCTAATTAATAATAATAAATGTTAAATTGGGTGATATAAGGTGGCACATATTTTACTAAATTAATTTAACATGTAGACCTTATAGAATACCTTTGTTAGGATGGAAAGTCATACCAACAAGTCTTATCAATATTACCCTACCTAACTCACCTAAATCTCAGGTAATTCCATTTTTACCCCTAACCTGTCATTCTTTTCCAAATATGTCCCCCATTTTCACCACTAAAAGGAACACACATACACCCTTTTTAATACATACTTTTAGTTCAAAATTAAAATTAATTACAAACTAAATAACTTATTTTAGAATAAATATACATGTCTAATATCATTTAACCTCATAAATATTTCTCAAGTCCTTTATTTATAAATGATACATTAGGAGAAGATCCAAATTCTCAAAGCATGTATGATATTCAGTTTAACTTATTTTTTTATGGTTTTGATCCACCTTCCTCTAAACCCATTATATGCATATGAATATAATTAAGTAAGTATAAGAAATATAATGAAGTTTTATTATATTTATATTAAAAACATTATCGACCCCCCTATTAAAATGGAAAGATGAAAATTTTTCTCAAGTATGTGTGCAGACTACCGCCTTAATGATCAAAACATTTTTTTTCATTAGCACATTTTAGAGGTTGTTTTAGAAATGGGTTTAGTGAATAGATTATTTATTAGTGTTATTTTATATATTATAGAAAAAATAAATTTGGAAATTTATAATTAATATTATAAAAAAAATGAACATTATAAAACTAACCACCTAAAATGAACATACAAAGATAAAAAGTGATTTATTTGTAATTGAAAACTTATTTTTCATTTACTTTATTCATTTAACTCTTACCAGTTCTAATTCATAATATTAATAAAATATATATAATTTCACTAATTGTTTTTCACAATGATATTATAACAAAATAATCTCTTCCATATGCATTCTCACACATAGATTTTACTATGTTCTTATTGGGTCTGTTTAACAACCTATATGAACAAAACTGTAAATTTAAATCAAGGATGAAATTTAAAAAGTAATATTGGATAATAATATGTTATTAATGATTTTATGGTTCTATATTGGTAATAAAAATAGTCAAATCATTTTTAAAATACCATCATTCATTTTTTAAAAAATCACTAAAACATTCTTGTCGCAGATTTCCTCTCTAATAACCATAATTTTAAATATCATAGATAGAAAGTATAACATTATAAAAGTTCATGGAACATCATTTATACAACATTTTATGATATTTTAATGATTAAATGTTAGGACAATAATGAATAACAAAACTTCTTACTATAGAACTAGTATAAAACAATGAAGATTACTCACACCATTTGTTGAAAATAGATAATAAATAAGTAATATAAATAAAAATATTGATTATAAATAAATTTATTAAATTTTTATTGATATGAATATATGTCATGTATATTTAATTAATTTAGTTATTTATTGTTTTTATATGAGGTTAGAGTTTAATTAACTATGATAGAAATAAATTTATAGATTTGTTGCCTAAAATTTTAACATTTTGAGGCATATCATTTTTACACACAATTGTTTCTTTATAATGTTGTATATACTTCCCATTTAATAATTTTTATAATGATTTAAAAATACACCAATCCATCACTCTATAATGTGGCCAGAAAGGGTTGGTAACGAGAACTCAAAAGTACCTCCCTGTATGCCAGAGGCTGCGGACTAGTAGTGGGGGTGTGAAACGTATAGTGGGGAGACTATACCCCCATGTAAGATGTTTCAGGAAAGTATAAATTATCCATATAAATGATATTAATAAAATTATATACAAAGAGGAAATAAATAAAAAATACCAAGTGAATAATAAATAAATAGTAATTAGAAGAATGTAATAGAATACTGGAATGTAACTAAACGCCCTGCTAGAAAAGAAAGAAAGAAAAAAACTAACAGACTACAATAAAGTCTCAAAAGTCTCTATTCCAAAACCCAATGTCAGTCCAACCTTCAAACTCTATCCCATCCAGAAATAATCAATAAACAACATGGTATTTTACCCTTATCCAAAACGGAATCCACATAACCTACACAGGTTCATAACGGCATCCTGAATAGGCTACGACTAAACTTAATTGGTCAACACCACTATGTATAAACAAAACAGTTTAATGAGAAGTGTATGAAATAATTAAATAAACATGTATATTAATTAATTAAACCATTAATAAAATACAACAAAAACCTACTTATACTCTATGTCAAAATATTTTTAGGCATGTGTTATGACCATGCCAACCACAAATATGTTACTATAGTAAAATAACCTACTTTGGCAGCATGCCAGAATATCCTGGATCATAAATTTTGACCATGACAACCACAACCATATAACCATGGTATAGTCACAAAAATCATATTCAAATCCTTATAAATATTAAAACAACCTAGTCAAATCCATATAATCATTATAATATGTGACTGGGAAGAGCCTCCCCTCTATAAGAATTACAACATGGACTAATTCAAGCCCACTCAATATCCACATTATAACATATAAGTGTGCATGTTTCATGGCCGAGATATATAAAAAAGAAATTAATCATGGAACACAAGTCATGTAATATTTCATGGGTATTTGAATATCACATCATAAATCACAATGGTTTATTATGTGAATTAGATTTTGTCTTTCATATAGCACTTTCATCTATTTCACAACTAATTAACATATAGAACAATAATAAATAATATCCAAAATAGGGATTCTATATCATCCAATCACCTAAGGTATTATATTATACTGAACAAACTATATTCCATTAGCTAATTCAATTATATTTAGAGTTCACTCACCTAACAGGTAAACATTTTCCAGGTGAGAAGCCAATTGAAACCAAAGAACTCCAATGAACAATCCAATTCATTATTTAAATGATTTGGGAGCATGTTCCTCTAGAAAAATAAAAATATTGAATGAAAATAAAAATTATCAAACCATAGGGTTAGGATTTAAACCCACTTCCTTTAATTAATGATCCAACAATGAATGAAATGGAAAATTCCCAAGAGGAAGAAGGTTCGGTTGATCACAAAGAGGTTCTAGATAAAAACTAACCAAGAACAAACCCAAAAACACACACTGTCAAATTATTTTACAAAAATAGTTTATGAAACAAGGGGGAGAAGAGAGAATATATACCAAAAAAACTTATCAGGGATCGAATGTGTTACTAAGATGTCTAAAAGGATAGTTGTAACTCCAAAATATCCTAGAACGTGCCCTAGCGTTGAGTGGAGAAGGTTTCAGTGTATTTGAATGAAAAATAAACTACACATCATATTCTAAAATATTAGGTTAGGGAATTAAATTGTGTGTAATATAGTTACATGTCATGTAAATATTTTTAATGGGATATGAAAAAACCTATCACCTCAAATTATTTTAATGAGGACACCTGAACATTATATGATGTGTAATCCATTTATACAGTGTGTAAATGTTCTATAGATGGTTTATCAACTAATTTTCCATATAAAAAACACATACCCCTTTAAATATTATCAACATGAAATGAAACCATTAAAGAAATAAACCATTTATAACTAAAATATATTAATTTAGGTAAACATACTGTTTCCGACGCTTTCGCTGGGGCGCGCACGCATCTGTCCATCTGGGGAGGAGGAAGTGTTGTATTGTTACCCTGCATTCCCGCTTTCCAAAGGCGAGCGACATTCGCTCTTTATTTAGGGACATCTGCTCCTTGATCGAAATGGGATGATGGGATGTCGGTTCTTCCTTCAGTGGATTACTCCTCGGAACTCATCACCTAGTCTGGGTCTCCCACATAGATTTAATACGTTTTTTGTGAAAATCTTCCCAGTGCCATGTTTCCACGGATGTCGGTTAATTACACTGCTTCTGTCGGGACATTCCAAAGGGTCCGGTCAGGGCAGCAACCTTCAGTCGGGGGAGTAGGCACGTCGAGGCATAAGTAGCGTGTCTGGATGCTGGGGAATTGGCATGTCTATCTTTTGTCCCTTGTCATGTGACTTCTCGAGGGTGTAGAAGCCTGAGGCATCCCACATCGAGTGCGGGGAATTATATTCCATAGACATATATCTGAGATTTTTATTAGCTTCTTGTGTTTAACACAGGGTATGTCGTAGGTTTAACGTCCGGAGGAGATGGTTATACCAAAGGCGTGCCATTCGAGGTTTTCCTAAGGAATCTCATGTTTATCACAAGGTAAGTCGCAAGTTTAACGTCCAACGGAGACGGGCCGGCCAGATCAAAACACTAGATGGAGTGAATGAAATTGACGAATTTCCCTTGAAGGGATGCCGATATCGGGGCCAACCCATGGGCGGCTTTCTGAATGATGTGAAGAGGAGCGGAACGACATGATCTCACTGGGATATGATGGTCCGGGTGGGAATCAGGGTGGATGATGGATGGATGGATGAAGTGGAGGGGGAATGACAAGGGACCATCGCAATGGTGACGGTGAACTTGTGCTTGAGACTCGAAGAGACCTCCTACGTATCCCCGTGGTAGGGAATCAAAGTCCACGTTGTTTGGGATAATGCTGGTGGACCAACCTGAAGGTGGACCTTTGTCCTATGGGTGTTGGGCCTGAACCTTGTGAGGTTTCTTACGTACCATGCCTTGACATGGGTCAAAGTCCTCGTAGTTCGGGTGGATGCGCTGGAGTACCGACGTGAAGATGGACCTTGGTCCGATGGGTTTAGTCAGCGAACTGACGTAAAGGTGAACCTGGGGGTCCACTGGTGGTGGGCTTTAGCCTCGTGAAGGCTTCCTATGTACCATGCCTTGACATGGATCAAAGTCCCTGTAGTTCAGATGGAATGTGGGATACAGTTTAACGTCATGTGGGACAGGGGTGAACCGACGTGAGTGATGTCAGAACGACCAGGTGATGGGCTTTAACCTTATGGAGGCTTCCTATGTACCATGCATTGATGTGGATCAAAGACCAAATAGTTCAGGATGGTGTGTCGGCAAACCGACGTGAACAAGGACCTTGGCCCAGATGGTGTGGGGCTTACACACTAGGCTGTCCAGTTGATGGTGAACTGATGTGAAGAAGGTCGGGTTGACCAGTGGGTGGTGGGCTTGAACCTCTGGGAGTCTTCCTACGTACCATGCCTTGACATGGATCAATGTCCTCATAGTTCGGGGGGGTGGGTGTCGTCGAACCGACGTGAGGAAGGGACCTTGGTCCGATGGGAGATGGGCTTGAACCTCAGGGAGGCTTCCTATGTACTATGCCCTGAAATGGATCAAAGTCCTCATAGTTCGGAGGGGGATTCATCAGCGAACCGACTTAAAGGTAGTCCTTGGTCCGATGGGTGGTGGGCTTGAACCTCAGGGGGCTTCCTACGTACCATGCCTTGACATGGATCAAAGACCTCGTAGTTCAAATGGGCGAGTCACAATGGTTTGTCGTCGAACTGGGATGCAGTTTAACGTCTAGTGGGACGACGATGAACTCGACGTGAATAAATGACGAGTGGGATTGATACTCATGGAGGCTTCATAAGTACCATGCCTTGACATGGATCAAAGACCAAGTAGTTCAAAGGGTGTGCAGTTTAATGTCTTACGGGACAAGGGCCTACAGTTTAACGTCATGCTGGACGAGGGCATGCAGTTTAACATCATGTTGGACGAAGGTGGAACTCGACCTGAATAAATGACAGGTGGGATTGAACCTTGTGGAGGTTTCCTACGTACCATTCCTTGACATGGATGAAAGACCTCGTAGTTTGAATGGGTGTGCGGTTTAATGTCATGAAGGATGAGGGAATACAGTTTAACGTCATGCTGGACGAGGGCATGCAGTTTAACGTCATGTTGGACGAAGGTGGAACTCGACTTGAATAATTGACGGGTGGGATTGAACCTCGTGGAGGCATCCTACGTACCATTCCTTGACATGGATCAGAGACCATGTAGTTCAAATGGGTGTGCAGTTTAATGTCATGCAGGACAAGGGCATATAGTTTAACGTCATGCTGGATGAGGTGTTTTCATGGCCAATGCTTACTATAAGCGCACGTGAGTCATGCTCGGTGTGAGAAACAAGAGATAGAAGAGACCTGATGATCACTTCATGAAGGGTTCGTCTGTGAGAAGCGAAGAGGGGCATACGCGTTAGGCGGCCCATGGTGCTGGGACTTACTCCAGGATGGAGGCCCAAAGTGCGGCAAAGCGCAGCGAGAGAGGGATTTGGGACCAATGATGGGAGGTGCCTCGTTCCCTATCGCGCCCTCCATTGACCTTGGTAGTGGGGAAATATGGAGGTGCATGGGTGCTACCATCCATAAGAGGGGCTAGGGGGATTACACAAAGGTGGTTTCCCTTCTCCCATGGACATACGCTACCCCGAGAAGGAGGATATCATCCCTTGTGGAGGGGGTGACCGTGTCTCTGTGGTGACGGGTGGGGTAAAAAATGTCCGAGCTGGGGGGAACCTACGTGCGAAGCACGGGGCCAGATCACAGTTTAACGTCATGTGTTGAGGACGAGGTTCTTGGTAGTTTAACGTCCTACAGGTCAGACGAAGTGGGTTCACTCTGCACCCCTATGACTTACATGACCGGCACCCTTTGCTCCTTCGGAGAGGGAAGGTACCAGTAAGGTCATGGTCAAGGGGGTTCGTAGAGCGAACCATCGAGGGGTCCACGTTAGAATGTCTATGCGAAGAAACAATAGCTGTTAGCGTGCCTATGCGAAGAAGCATTATGCGAAGCAACACTACAGGTGATGTTGTCTGTGGGACTTTGAAATCACATCGTGCAAACCTGGATGGTCTCACGGGAAGAGGAATTTCTAAGAATAGGAGTGTGCTTCGCGAAGTGTAGTGCCTTGGCCTTAGCATGGGTCA
Source organism: Viscum album (assembly GCA_963277665.1). Classification (NCBI taxonomy): domain Eukaryota; kingdom Viridiplantae; phylum Streptophyta; class Magnoliopsida; order Santalales; family Viscaceae; genus Viscum; species Viscum album. Next base: position 380,969,088 of record OY728145.1, read on the forward strand.
GAGGAGTGGATGGGGGGGTGATTCGCGAAGTGGAATAGTATTCGCGGAGCACTGCCTCGTGAAGCAAGGTGCCACGAGGCAGTGTACTTCGCGATATGTAGCGATCCTGCCTTAGCATGAGGATCACTAGTCCAGGATGGGTGTTTCGCGAAGCATAAAGACTCCGCGGCTGCCTAGGTTCCCTGGGGAATCCCACTCCTTCGCGAATGCCCTTGAGCTTCACGAAGGGAATCCCTCTCGGAAGAGGGGCTCAAAACGAGACAAAGTGAAGGCGTCACGTGAAGGAGAAGTACCTCATGGAGTTCATGAGTCCCTGGGAAAAGGGTGCTTCAAAATTCGGCAGGGGAGAAGCCGAAAGGTAGGATTGTCCATCCCCTGGGCTCAGGGGGAACCCAGTATTTATAGGCAAGGGGCGCCGCAAAACAGAACTCACGTGGCGCGAAGGGGCGGCAGGTGCTTCACGGCGGGCTCGCGAACGTCAGGCCGTTCGCGGAGAGGAACCGCCTCACGTGCTTCGCGGCGGGCTCACGAACTTCAGGCCATTCGCGGAGAGGTACAGCCTCCGGTGCTTCGTAGGACCACGATGCTCGGGGGTGCTTCGCGTCGATGCTTCGTGAGGCAGCGTGCAGGGCTTCTTTTCACTCCTTCCTTTCGTGCAATATTTTGGAGCCAACAAATTCCCCCCCTCAGACTTGGAGCCATAGAGGGATGAAGGGTCGAAGTCTGTGGGAAAATCGCCAAAATTGTCGGCGGTTCGCGATGCATCGTCACGAAGGGGGCCCGTGGTGCTGACCGCGACAACAGGATCCGGACGCGCCGCGATGCTCCGCAGGGGCGGGGCGCGCCGCGAAGCTTTGGGGTCGTCGCCTATAAATAGGGGGTCGATCGCTTTTGTCTTCACGTGATTTTCTAGTCATTTTGTGCTCTCGATTTTGTGAATCTCTGCCTACTCCGCGCCTGCTCTCCGCGAGTCGAGCTTCGCGGAGAACTGCGGGTCTCCGACTCCACGACTGTGCCAAGAGAACTCCTGTTTGCCAGCCTAGGTCCGACTCCGCGGCTTGGTTTCACAACCATTATTCACGAGATATCTTCGCGAGCCAGCTTCGCGACCCAGCTTTGCGATCCTTTCGGAATTTTTTTTATGAGTGTTGGAACTGAAATGGTCCATCGAGAAGCTGTGTTGGGGGTGATTGTCGACGCCGCCCAGAGGGATAAGACGACCAACTATCTGGGCCTTGGGGAGATGTTCTGAAGCCACTTGGACCATACCTCAATGAAATAACTACTATGAGAGGGTCATAAGAACTATCCGCAGTGAAAGATACTACCCTTGTATGGATTCGGGCTGAGGGATGACGTCTTCATCCCTGAGGCGAGTAGGGACGAACCAGCTTGCTGGTTTAATAGCACGGCATGTCAGCACCAATGGTTCAGGGCAGCCAATGGTCATGCGTGGGAGGACTTCACAACCGTCACAACCAACTGTCTCTACAACCATGTGAATAGTATTGGTGGGAAGCCACTACAATTGGAGACATCCCCTCCTCTGTACTATACCATGCTGAATGCGGCATTGCAGGATCCCAAGAAGGGGTGGTCCGATGAGTGGGACCTGCGCCAGGGTGGCAACTATACTGATGATTGGGCCTGAGCCTACTGGGTAGGTGCCTCATGCGAGGAGTTTGGGGCCAATCTGAGAAGAGTGGGTTTATATGAGGTGTTATGGGCCTCCCAATTCCACATTTACCAACCGAAACAACTGATGCCGGAATTGCTGAGAAGATGGTCGTCTAGGACCAATACTTTTCACCTAAACCACAGGGAGGTGGGCATCAGCCTGTGGGATGTCCACCAGATTTCAGGGGTTCTGATCTTGGGGGCCATGTATGATGAGTTTCTCCCCGTTATGAGTGCGTGGGAGGATACAGAGCAAGTGTCGCGACTGGCGTCAGCGCTAATGGCACTCGTCCTTGGAGAGGACAAGGAGGCAGTGAGGTATTTCCACTTTAAGAAGTGGTTCAAGCGCCTCCTGACTTTCTTAGAAAATAGAGAGTTCCCTCCGAGGCCTCGAACTTTTCCGAGGGCGGCCCAATGGGGTAAGGAGCACTTGTATTGGCGGGTCTTGGCGGACAACCAGTGGAAGGCGTGGGGATTCAGTGTCAGCACTGAACAACAGTAGATAGTCAGGCTGGCGGTGTTCATTGCAGCTCTCATCCGTGGTTGGATCCTACCAGTGAGAGATACCGACATGGGGGTGCGGCCTGTTGGGCAGAGAAAAACGGGAAGGATGGAAAGAGGGGGGTGAATTGCCTTTTAAAAAAAGATTAACAAATTAAAATCAAAGTTGAAAGTGCAGCGGAAATAAAGAGGCAATCACACAAGAAATTGTTAACGGAGTTCGGCCAAAACCCGGCCTACGTCTCCGCTCCCAACTCAACCGTTGAGAGATTCTACCGCTTGATTTTCAATGGTTTTAGCAAGAAACCCACTAGGCTTTGAGGTAGCACTAGGACCTATTACAGATTGCTTTTGAATGGTTATGCAAGAACCCACTTGCTTTCAATGGTTGAGCAAGAACCCACTAGCCTTTTTACGGGTGAAGGCTAGCTCACCTATGACACAATCCTTTTAAAAGGAAAGGCTTGAAGAAACCTCTTCACACCTTAATGGTGATCTGAAACCCAAAAGAAAGAGGGATGAGAAAGAGTTTGGGGTTTGTAGGCACAATCCCAATTTTAAGCTCAAAATAAATATACAATAAAAACCGTATATGGGAGAAGCCTTGGGCACCTTTGATTGATTGGGGATGTTGAAGGCCGCTTCCAAGCTTCTTTGATGGAGCTCCTTGGATGTGGAAGTTGTTGGAGCAAAGAGGGTTCCTTTGAGGAAGTCCGCCGGAGGTACGCCAAAGATGGAAAATGTGTACGTTGGCTTGGTATATGATCCGGTTGGTGTCCGGGGCTTCCTTGGCCTTTATTTATATGCATGGAACCCATTGGGGGCCTTTGGAGCCATTGTAAAGGGCCTCGGAGCCGTTGGAGTCCAAAAGGGAGTTGACTGGTCAAAGCCAACGGCTAGTTTGGCTGGGCTCCCGGCCGGCCGGTGCAGGGCCACCGGCTGGCCGGTGCCTTGGATGTTGAGAAGGCCTTCTGCCCAGGCAGCACCGGCTGACCGGTGCCAGAGCCATCGGCTGGCCGGTGGGGAGACAGTAGCTCACACTGTTGCATCAGGTTGCCACCGGCTGGCCGGTGACAGATCCACCGGCTGACCGGTGGAACCTGGCAGTGGGCAATGCCTCTGCCAGGTCCACCGTCTGGCCGGTGCTATCACACTGGTTGGCCGGTGGACTGCAATTCAGTCCACTTTGAGATTCTTTCTTGGGCCAACTTCTTGGCAACCTTGTGCCTATCAACAAAAACACTTGAAAGAGGATTAGATAAACAAGAGGGTGATTGTGATCATGAAAATAAAACCACGAGGGGTTCGAGAGGTACAACAATCTCCCCCTATTTTGATTATCACAATCACCAAAACAAACAATGTAAAATACAAAAATTAAAGGCATGCTTTAAAGAATAAAATGAAATGTAAAGCAAAGCATGTTCAAAAAGGTTTCTCCCCCAATCAATCAAGAAATTTCTCCCCCTTTGTGATTATCAAAATAGAATGGGGCATAAAACTAGATTGAGGGAAAATGATTTGAAAAACAAGATTTGAGATTTGAAAATCAATTGAAATTTTGGAATTTGAAAGATTGAATTGAATAAAAAATTGAAACCAAGTGTTGAAATTGAAAGTTTGAATCGAAAATTTTGAAAATGAAATCAAAAGGACGTAAACGATCCTTACTCCCCCTAAATAAAAACAACAAATCACCGGGGAGAGGTTTTTGAAACCGAAATAAATTTTGGGCCGGAGAGACTCGCTAGAAGGGATTTTTCAATCCACACTTGTCTAGTGGCAGGTCTTCTCTTATAAAATTCATCGCTAAAGAAAATAGTTTTGGGCCGGCCATACCGGGCATTTTTGCAATTGCACTCATAAATTAAGTGCCCGGGTTTTTTGCAATAATTACAAAATTTAAATTGAGAGCTCCCCCTTACAAAAATAGTAGGTGCATGGGAAGAGGAAGCTTTCTTGGAATAGCCATGCCCTTGGGTGGTCCTAGATACACGTTGGGAACCTAGAAAATTGTTCAAATCTTGTTGACCTTGAGTGAACTTGGATAGAGTCTCCCTTAGATCTTTGATGGTTGATTCCATGGAATCAACATCGGGAAGATTTTGGATTTTGAGGGACAACTCATCCTTCTCTTTGAGAAGTTGTTCTTTTTCGGAAGAGAGTTTTTTGAAATTCTTTTTTAAAGCAACAAATTTGGAAGAAAGTTCATGAAAACCTTCCTCCAATTGATCTCGCACATGTTGGAGTTCTTCATATGAAAAATGATTGAAAGAATTAGAAGAAGTAGAGGATGATGAGGAAGAAGAGTCGGAAGATGATACCTCATGTTTTGCCATTAGGCAATTATTACCATTGTCGCTCGAGGAGAAGGAAGTGAAGGAGGAGCTATCACTCCAAGTTTTCTTTAAAGCCTTCTTCTTCTTCTTCTTGGCCCTTTTCTTGTGAGGTGGGCAAACGGGCTTGATCTTTTCGTCGGGTTCTTGCTTTTGATCGGATTCTTGCTTTGGAGCCTTTCTAGTACCTTCATAGGTTAGTTCTAAAAATTTCCAAAGATCATAAGAAGTAGAGCAAGTAGAAATACAATTAAATACATTTCGGTCTAGCCCACAATGTAGAGCATTCATGGCTTTGCCATCAAGCTCGAAATTCTTAATATCTATGGTGGTCCACTTAGAATCATCGGAATAAGTGAGCGTAAAACCATGCATAACAATTCTACAAATAGGATAGCCAATACTTTTAAGAAATGTGGTCATGCGGGTTTTCCAAAAACTATAATCGGTTCCATCAAAGAATGGAGCACGATCCAAAGAAAAGCCTTCGGGGGCGTAAGAGGTTGAAGCGGTAGAAGCCATCAAAAAGGATCTTTAATTTTAAACCGGTTAGGGAATTATTCAAATACTTCCTCTGATACCAATTGTTGGGCGAAGAAAAACAGGAAGGATGGCAAGAGGGGGGTGAATTTCCTTTTAAAAAAAGATTAACAAATTAAAATCAAAGTTGAAAGTGCAGCGGAAATAAAGAGGCAATCACACAAGAAATTGTTAACGGAGTTCGGCCAAAACTCGGCCTACGTCTCCGCTCCCAACTCAACCGTTGAGATATTCTACCGCTTGCTTTTCAATGGTTTTATCAAGAAACCCACTAGGCTTTGAGGTAGCACTAGGACCTATTACAGCTTGCTTTTGAATGGTTATGCAAGAACCCACTTGCTTTCAATGGTTGAGCAAGAACCCACTAGCCTTTTTACGGGTGAAGGCTAGCTCACCTATGACACAAGCCTTTTAAAAGGAAAGGCTTGAAGAAACCTCTTCACACCTTAATGGTGATGTGAAACCCAAAAGAAAGAGGGATGAGAAAGATTTTGGGGTTTGTAGGCACAAACCCAATTTTAAGCTCAAAATAAATATACAATAAAACCGTATATGGGAGAAGCCTTGGGCGCCTTTGATTGATTGGAGATGTTGAAGGCCACTTCCAAGCTTCTTTGATGGAGCTCCTTGGATGTGGATGTTGTTGGAGCAAAGAGGGTTCCTTTGAGGAAGTCCGCCGGAGGTACGCCAAAGATGGAAAATGTGTACGTTGGCTTGGTATATGATCCGGTTGGTGTCTGGGGTTTCCTTGGCCTTTATTTATAGGCATGGAATCCATTGGGGGCCTTCGGAGCCGTTGTAAAGGGCCTCGGAGCCGTTGGAGGCCAAAAGGGAGTTGACTGGTCAAAGCCAACGGCTAGTTTGACTGGGCTACCGGCGGGCCGGTGCAGGGCCACCGGCTGGCTGGTGCCTTGGATGTTGAGAAGGCCTTCTGCCCAGGCAGCACCGGCTGACCGGTGCCAGAGCCACCGGCTGGCCGGTGGGGAGACAGTAGCTCACATTGTTGCATCAGGTTGCCACCGGCTGGCCGGTGACAGATCCACCGGCTGACCGGTGGAACCTGGCAGTGGGCAATGCCTCTGCCAGGTCCACCGGCTGGCCGGTGCTATCACACCGGTTGGCCGGTGGACTGCAATTCAATCCACTTTGAGATTCTTTCTTGGGCCAACTTCTTGGCAACCTTGTGCCTATCAACAAAAACACTTGAAAGAGGATTAGATAAACAAGAGGGTGATTGTGATCATGAAAATAAAACCACGAGGGGTTCGAGAGGTACAACACGGCCCAGCTCGTTTATCATGGCATCCATACTGGCCATGGGGAAGCGGGTCAATCTGGGGATTCCCATGCTCGCTAAGCTGTACAGAATGTTGTGGCACATTAGCGAGGGCAAGAATCCGCCAAGGATATGCGGGCCCTTCCACCTCCTGTATGGGTGGGTTGCGGCGCACATCAGGGGGATCTATGAATATCCAAACCCTATCCCACCACCGGGATCAAACTTCCGCCCCTGCATCCTGAATGCGGTCAGGAGCTTCCCGTTCAAACTAACCATGTCGATGGTGCTGAACCGAGTGTGGAGGGAGGATGAGTTTCATTTCCTCCCCTTCCCATTGCCGACGGGGATACTCACTGATGATGGGAAGGGAACAGAAGAGTATTAGGCTTACCTCATGGCCTTTCAAGGCAGAGTTTTGGTGGAACGAGTGGATCGTGAGCCGCTATGCAAACCGTACACCCCGTTTCAGTTTGCGAGGCAGTTCCGGTGGCTCCAGCGGCTGACCCCGCAGGCCTACTGGGAGGTGCATCACGAGGAGAACCCATGAGTGATGAGGCCGTTGTGGCTCATGTTTGCATGGGAATATGGGAAGATGCGAATGGTGTTGCCTCCATCCACCGCAGTTTTCAGATTGGTGAGGGAGTATGCCATTAGTTGGAAGGCTGCTTACCCAGGGGAGATTCTGAAGTAGCCAACTATTCGGGTTAGTGATGGAGGGCCTCCTATATCCTAAGGTCGGGGTCGGAGGGCAGCTAGGGCCTCTCACGGTGGCGGGGCTGCTATGGCGGCGAGACCCGCACCGGCCGAGGGTGTGGCAGCAGTGGAAGATCTAGTGATTCTGGAAGAGCAGGGCCATCCGGAGGGGCGGCCACCGAGGGGATTTCGTAGGATATCCACTCAGGATCCGGGGAAGCAGCTACGTCATATCGACATGGTAGAGGATGCTTCCTTCCCGGAGGCCTAGGAAATTTGGGATGTCAATCGGCAATTCCTCAGTCCTCCCGAGATATGGGCGCACTTGAATCGCCTCAGGATGGAGTTACCGGGCATAGGCCCAGCCCGGGCTGGTTTCATGGCGTCTCCGGTGGAGGCAGAGTAATACTTGGACGATATGGAGGATTATGTTCACTCCATTGGTGTCCCTCACCCAATGACGGACCAGGAAAGGGTAATGCTAGATCGAACGGTCCCTCCATAGTTGTCAGACGCCGATCTAAGTGAGTGCTTCCCCCTTCTTGAAGAATCAGAGGACTCCTCTCGGGAGGATGAGGCTGGAGGAGGGAGCCCGTTGGAGGAGGGCAAGGTCGGAGATCAAGGCTCAGATTTCGATGATTTCGCGGAGGCTCTTGAGGTAGCATTCCGAACATCTTTCCTTATGGTCCGTTCTTGGGCCATTATGGACTTATCACCGATGTTTGAGCCATACAAGAGGAACTTTTACGCAGGCCTCGTTCTCACCCCTTAGCGGGTGATGATGCAGGACTTTCAAAACCTGCGCCTATGGTTGCGTCCAGTTCCGTGTCTGGTGGGACTAGAGCACCCGAGGTGGCTCCTCCAGAATCTCCAGTCCTTCCAATAGTATACGGAGGGCCTCGCCTCGGGGTCCCGTCAGTATCAGATCAAGAGCAGCACCAGGAGGTCGATCTCTGTAAGTTTCCTCTACTGGTTTCCTTGTCATCATATGTAGACTATGCCAACAGACATTTATGTCCCTCTCTGTCGTACAGTTCTCCGACTGGTGTGGGCTGCTGTGGCAAGGCTAGTCGGGATTCCTGGTCGCATCCCTCCTAGGGGCATGCCGGTGATGGTGGTGATAGTCCCCCCTTCTCCCCGAGATGCAACACACATCATCACTGGTGGGGCCACCAGCAGGGTTGTGCCCGAGGTCATTGAGGTGGACTCGGATGAAGAGGATCGACCGGCCTATCCTAGTCCTGTCACATATTCTTCGGTGCCAGATGTTGTGCCAGATTCAACGCCAGATGCAGATCCTGCTGAGGACTTCCTGCAGGTGTATCCTGCGTATGAGCCTGCCAATCGCACAGACTGGGACGAAACGGACTTCGACGAGGAAGACAACAGCATAGTCCGCCACCGGTCATTGAAGCTAATCATGCACTTCATCAAGGACACCCCCAAGCGCTATGGATGGACGAAATAGACAGACTTCACTCGTGCCTCCGTGAACTATGTGCTGGGGGAGTGGATGCCCAATGTCCTCATGCGCTCTTCTGAGATCTTATGGCTGAGAAGACCCATGAGCATGATCATGGACTCAGCGTGGGCTGGCAGTGGAGGAAGGCGACAAACATCAAGAAGCTCCAGGAGGCTAAAAGCGAGGATCAACAACTACAGACCCGGGCGGATGAGCACTCAACCTCTCTTAATGCACAATCTGAGCTGATCTCACGGTTGAAGGCCCAGCTGGAAAAGGCAGAGGAGCATATGAGGCAGGCATCTGGAAAGATGGCTGGCATTCAGGCTGGGGTAGAGAGGGCTAGAGCGAAGGCTGAGGAGATGTGCCCCACCACTGCTGAGGTGGAGCGGGAGCTGAGTCACCAGCAGCAAGTCTTAAATGCCACAAGCAGAAGGGTGGAGGAGCTGCAACGCTCTTTTGACGGGGTCAACCCGTCCATGGGGGGAGTCTACCCCCAGGTACTGTAACAAACTAAAAAAAATTTATTGGTACTTTCACACTTCAATTTCTTCCTTCTTTGTTTTGAATGTCGTAGCATGCATGATTTCCACTGTTTGAATCGGTTCGTTACATCCCTACAATGTTTTCGGGACATTCGGCGATAATTCCCCAAGCTCACATGGGTCAAGCCTGATGTGAGAAACGAGATATAGTTTCCTTATCGTCCCACCTAACAAAGGAGTAGAGACCAAGCTCCAGGAATCTGAGATTTGGATTACCAGTCCGGATTTCTAAAAGATGGGAGAAGCTTGGCCGGAGAAGAAATTTCTCAAAACAACCAAATTACCGTTTCTTCAGCGTGCCCTCATACACGAACGGTGCAATTCTAGGGGCACTGAAATCAGTCCGAACAGACGGAAATAGGAAGTGTGAATTCGATGCCCAAGATTCGGAGCACTGTGGAGATGGCGTGACAATAAAGGACAGTCGTTAACCGTGGAGGAGAAGCGATATCCTTACTGCGTTAGCCTGAATTGGGGAAAAAAATGAGGGTCGACCATTGACCATGTTTGAAACACAGGACCATGTCACAAATGTTGTCGGTCAATCTTTCGGGACGTTGACCCAGGACAGTTGGCGGACCCTGGGTCGAGCATCCATACTGTTAGGGGGTCCCTCCAAACATGACCAGTCTTCCGGAACGTTGGCCTAGGATGGTAGGTGAGCCGATGCGGCATGAGACCAGGCCGTTATGGGGTCCCTTCAGACATGAAAGGGGGCAAGGTTCCGAATAAGTGGCACGCAAAGCATGGAATATGGAGTGATGGTTTTTCAGAATAGAATCCAACAATCATGTAATTACATCGTCGTGGCGGGAACACGCTAGATGGGCGCGTCGGTTTGGTTATGGATCCTTCCTTCTTTGGGATGGGGTCTCTCTAGCGAGGGGTCCGTCCAGGGGGGCTGAAAAGGGGAAGGATAGGATCAATGATTCCTCTGGGCTGGGCCCTAGGAAAAATACCAGGGTGTCCCTATGTATCCCATGAGGATGGGAATCAAGCCGCACATAGTTCTGAAAGCATAGTGTAGTCATAGACCAACACTGACAGGTGAAATCCGCTCTGGCATAGGCTCCAGTGCATCCCATGATTAACATGGGGCATCCTGAACTTGTTCAGGGTAGAACCGTAGTTTAGTGTCATGCGTTGAGGGCATATGGACTCCTGCAGTTTAACGTCATACGATAGGACGTGGAGTGAAAGAGAAGATCCCAGGGAGCATATGGTGTGGTAGTTATGAAACCGACGTGAATGAGGACTTGGAGTCTGAATCACACCACATACCCCTGGAGGAAACTCTACAGGTCGAGGGACCAAGAGTGAGGATTAGGCTGGGCCCGAAGCAGAGCGGTCGGGCATTCCTATGTACCCTATGAGGATGGGAATCAAGCCATACGTAGTTCTGAAAGCGCAGTTTAATGTCATGCAGGACGATTGGGAAGCCTGGCCGTGTTGGTACACATCCCGCCAAAACTACTAAGCCCACGTGAGTCATGCTCAGTGTGGGAAACAAGATGTAGTGGTGGGACATTCCCAACAAAGAAGGGGGGAAGGTTAGGGCGAAGGGATGTTCTGTGAATAGCATCCCAAAAACACTAACACGGCCATGTAGCCCACCCAGATTCACGAAGAGATAGAGCCGAATATATTGGAATTCCACTTGAACGTGAGGAAGTGGACATGTGAGAATCATGTTGCTTGATATTTGGATCACAATGACGGCAGCGTGATGATAGAGGATAATTGTCAAAAGTGGCGGAAACGCAACATCTATATCATGTTAGCTTAGAATCGGGACAGACAAATGAGGGTCGACCGTTGTCCATGTTCGAAACAAGGGACCATGTCACAAATGTTGTCAGAGATCCGTAGGGACGTTGGCCCGAAACGATTGGAGGGCCCTTAGGTCTAGCATCCATGGAGATCCCTTAAGCCTAGTATCCATGTCGTTCGAGGGTCCTTTTGGATGTGGAAGAGGATGAGTATCCAAATAGAGAGCTCACGAAGCTTGGTCATGGGATGAGGGGAATGTCCCCATGAAAATCCCACACTTTGGGCTATTTGTCGAAACACATTTGAATATGACAACGCGATGTATTAGATAGGGTGAGAAGAGTCCTTTCCCATAGGGAGATCTTAGTTTAGGGTCGGAAAATTCGGACCATGGGTAGGAGGAAGCACAGGAGACACGTGACATGTATTTAAGAAAACCCAACGTGGAAGAGAACTAGGGTTCCGACTACCATGTGCTTCTCGGATTGATTTAGGTCGAGTGACCGGAGACGAGAGTTGGGATGGGCCCACGGGGAAATTCCCGGGTTCTCTTACGTATCTCATAAGGATGAGAATCAAGCCTCATGTAGTTCTTGAGTGATGATAGTTTATGGTTTTAGAACTCGGACCACGAATGGGTAAGGAGAGTAGGGGACACATGGAAAGGCGGTTACAAAACCCGACGTGAATGAGGACCTAAGCCATACTTACCATGTGTTCTCTGGGGAAATGCTCGAGTCGAAGGACCGAACACGAATGTTGGGCTGGGCCTGTGGGGAAGTGCTCGGGCACTCCTACGTATCTCATAACGATGTGAATCAAGCCTCACATAGTTCTAAAAGGTGGCATGGTAAGGTACCAGTGCCAGGGAAAAAGGGTAGTGCGGGCGTGGCCCTTGCACTAAAACAAGCATAATTTGATAAATCTTGTTTGTCCTTTAAGGTGAGTGGTTTTTTTTGTGAAGTGACAAGCCTAGGGTAGAAATCCCTGGTGTCGCAACAATAATCAAGCCGTGATAGGCATTGACAAATGGCATGGCATGTGACCAATACCCAATGTGATGTCCTCTACAATGAGGTCATCATAATGAAGTTCCGTTTTTCGTCGTGTGGCCAGGACGAAAATGTCACAGTTTTAGGGTCGTATGATAGGACCAATCAAGCATTTTAACTTCATGCAACATAGATGTAGCAGAGACGATGCTAGGCGGGGAATGTGTATGGTGTCATACGACAATACCGATGTGGATGAGGACTTGGAGTCCAAATCACACCACATAGTCCCGTAGTCAGGGTCCCGAAGGCAGGATGCTGAACTCAAGCTGGACCCAAAGACAGGAGGTCTTGGCATTCCTATGTACCCCATGAATATGGGAATTAAGCCAGACGTAGGTCTTGGGAGATCTTAGTTTATGGTCTTTAGAGCTAGGACCATGGTTGGATGACATCTTTCCAGGTAAGCACAGACCTCGACCCGATCCCTAAGCCCACGTGAACTAAACTTAGTGTGGGAAACAAGGGGGGAATATCCTTATCGTAATACCCAAAACATCCAACTAGGAGGAGTCAGTGAAGATCCCCGAAAGACGCCTTTGACACGGCTTTGTTCCCCTTACATGCAGACGTGCACAGAGGAATACTACCAAGTGTTTCGAAACTCCACCTCGACATGATGAGAATGGAGAAGGATGTGAATCGTGTAACCGAAATTTTGGGCTTAATGGGGTTGGCATGGCGATGGAGGATAAATGTTAACCGTGGTGGAAACACAGTCTCCATATCGCGTTAGCCTGCGGTGGGGACAACGAATGAGCATCGACCGCTGACCAAATTTGCAACGCGGGATTTTTATTGATTTGTTGTCTAAAACCCTCGAGAGTGTTGGCCCGTAATGGTAGGAGAGCCCTTGGGTGTAGTTTCCAGGCCGTTCATGGGGGTCCCTCCGGGTGTGAAAGATGATGGAAGCCCTGATGCAGGGATACACAAAGGCTGGAAAGCGGGTGCGGACTTGTCCGAGTAAAGTCTGGTATTCCAGGTAATAAACTGGAGTAACCGTAGGCACATTGGAGAACCATAGGTAAGGGTCGACTAAACAACTTGAGAATGAGAGTTACATGACGTGGTCATTACAAGACCGACGTGAATAAGGGAATAATCCTGCACCACACCATATAATCCCCTCGTGGTGGACGAGTAGGCAGAGGAGCCGAGGTGGGATAGAGCTTCCCTAGAGACGGGGCTGGACCCGAAGCTTAGATATTTGAGTGGTCCTACGTATCCCATAAGGATGGGAATGAAGCCATAAGTATCTCCCTAGATGCAGTTTAACGTCATGCAGGACGGGGTGAGGGAGTAAGAAACCCCCAGGCAAAGGAAAGGGAAGTGTACAGTACGACGGACAACCTGACGTGGAGGAGGGAATAATCGCGTACCACCCCATACACTCTGGGTAATAAGTTAGGTGATGAGGCCCGAAAAGGCCAATGGGCCTAAGGCTGAGCCTCGGTCAGGGAGGCCTGACTGGTTTGCAGTTTAATGTCTTGCGGTGTGGACAAGAGTCGTGGGCCCAAAAAGGCTGAAAGGCCTGAGGCTGGGCCTCATGAGGGGAAGTGTACGGCATGGTACATGATCCCATCGTGAATGAGGACATAGTACCACACCACATCGTACACTCCTTTATATGGGAGTCAGGGCCGTGGGCCAGACCGCCGATACCACCTAAAGGGAAGTTTGTCACTTCAGGATGGGGTAGAACAAATCACTGCACTCGATGATTGGGACATCTTGGGGAGGACCCAAAGATCCAGGACACTTTTGACCATGTTCGAAACACAGAATCACTATGGTGACCCTATATGGGAGCAACAAATGAGCGTTGAACGTTGACCAAATTCGCAACACGAGACTTGTATTGGCTTGTTGCTCGGAAACCCCTGGGGGCGTTGGCCCGTGTCGGTAGGAGAGCCCTTGGAAATAGTTTCTAGGACGCTCTTGGGGGTCCCTCCGGGTGTGAAAGATGATGGAATCCTAGTCATGGAGTGGGTGAAGTGTAGTTGTATCCATCCACAAAAAAAGGCGAACACCTCCAGGGGGGACGTGCAGCCAGGTCGAGACTTTCTTGACGTGAGTTGCGGTGGAAGTGTGCACCCTGCCATATGTCTTGAACCAAGGGGAAGATTTTGGATTTTCGGCTGGGCCAACGAATGAAATGTACGGGCGTTCCTACGTATCCCATTAGGATGGGAATCAAGTCATACGTAGTTCTTGAAGGCCATGCAGTTTAATTTCATGTGGTGAGGATGTGGGGGGGATAGAAGAACAGGAGTGGGCACATGGTGCAACCCTTACAATCCTTGTATGAGCAGGGATGTATGAGCGGGGCTAAGAAATCCCACTCCTCGCAATGCAAGGATCCTCCAAGGAAACTATACACAGGGGGGATAGTGGGAGAGAAGAGCTTGGGGCTGGGGTCAAGACGAGGCGTCCAAGCGTTCCTACATATCCCATTAAGATGGGAATCAAACAACACATAGTTCTTGGAGCACAGTTCAACGTTGTTCTGGACAAGAAATGTGTCTCAACTGGGTATATGTATGGTACGGTGGGTAACCCTACGTGAATGAGGATGTAATCCCACACCACACCGTACAATCCCATAAGAGAGTCCGAGTCGGCGAAGGCCAAGGGGCCCAAGGCTGCGCATTGGTCAGGGAGGCCTGATTGGCTTGCAGTTTAACGTCTTGTAGTAAGGACGGGGGTCGGGGGCCTGAGGAGTCCACGGGGCCTGAGGATGGGCCTCAGTCAGGAAGACCTGACTGGCTTGCAGTTTAACGTCTTGATGTAAGGACGAAAGGAGATCTTAGTTTTAGGTCATAGAGCTCGGACCATTTTGCAGTTTATCTTCCTGCAGTATGGCGATGCAGTTTAAGGTTGTGCAGGACCATACATGTTAAGATCGTGCTGGACCATATAGTTTAAGGTCATGCTGGACCATACAGTTTAAGGTCATGCTGGACCATACAGTTTAATGTCGTGCTGGACTATACAGTTTAAGGTCGTGCTGGACCATACAGTTTAAGGTCGTGCTGGACAATACACATTAAGGTCGTGCTAGACCATACAGTTTAAGGTCGTGCTGGACCATATAGTTTAAGGTCATGCGGGACAATATAGTTTAAGGTCGTCCTGGACCATACATTTTAATGTCGTTCTGGACAATACAGGATCAGGAGAAGTACTAATTGAGGAACCTGGCATTGGTGGGAGGAGTTACGATCTCACCATCCATGGTCACCAAGGAGTACACCCCGTTGGGGTAAAGCTTATGGATGATATAGGGCCCTTCCCATTTGGGTTCTAGCTTGGGCGGTTTCCTACCAGGGATCATTGGCGCTCAAAGGGCCAGCACTAGGTCACCCTGTAGAAAAGAATGGAGGCGAACCTTCTTGTTGAAGGCCCTTGCTATCTTATTCTGATTCCTTTCTAGATTGTGCAGGGCAAGAAGCCAGTTCTCGTCCAGTGCTTCTAATTTAGCTAGACGGATTTCAGCCACCTCATCTGGCGCCTGCTGGTCATAGACTGCAGTGCGTAACGATGATAGATGGATCTCAATGTGTAGGACAGCCTCTGCCCCATACACCAGGGAATATGGGGTCACCTGGGTAGAGTTGCGAGTCGTCGTCCAATAAGCCCAGAGGGCGTTGGGGAGCTTGTCCAGCCAACTTTTCTTGTTCTGACCAACCATCTTCTGCAGAATGTTAGAGAGGGTTTTGTTGAACGCTTCGATCTATCTGTTTTCCTGCACGTGATAGCAGGAGGTATGGTTCGAACGGATGTCGTACTTGGCGTACAATTTCATTATCTCAGCCGCTTGGATGTTGGTGTCGTTATCGGTGAGGACGGTGTGAGGGACCCCGAAATGGTGGATAATATTGCAGCTCACAAAGTCGATGATGGAATGAGCCTTGACCTCTTTGAGTGGAACTGCCTCTACCCACATGGAAAAGAAATCTATAACAGTCATGATGAACCTACACTGCTGAGCTGTTGCTGGTGGATATGGTCCCACTACATCAAGTCCCCATATCGCAAATGGCCAAGAGTACTTGGTGGGGTGGAGAGGGTCCGGCGGCCGATGCAGGAAGTTGACGTGAACTTGGCACGCGTGGCATCTCTTGGCATACCCGATACAATTGTGGATCATAGAAGGCCAGAAGTACCCCAACCTCCGGATTTGATGGGACAGCTTCGTCCCGGCTTGATGGGCACCACAAGAACCGGCGTGGACCTCTTGCATAACTTGAGGAATCTCTACTCCTTGAATGGAACGGAGGAGAATGCCATCAAAGATCCTCTTATAGAGGATTTTCTCAACACTGGGACCACTTTGGAGGGTAAATTGCAGCGTGTGGTGTCAGATTCCCTCGCACTCGGCCCGGTCGTCTGAGAGGAAACCATTTTGGAGATACTCGACAAAAGGTGCCCCCCAGTCGGGAGTGACTTCAACCACTGCATTCGATGAACCTGGGACCCCTGACGTAGAGGGCCCAGTGGTGAGATGACATACCCTCAGGCCATCATTTTCCTCTTGGGTGATGGGGGAAATGACTCTCCGATGTTCCACATGTATGATCAAATCATTTAGCTCGGGTTCTGCGAGGGACACACCTAAGACGGCCAAAGCGTCATCTCGACCGTTCTGTGACCAAGGGACATGGGTGACCTCTGGCCAAAAGGGGAACTGGTCCATTAGGTGGAGGGTGGACTCCAGTAATGGCACAAGATCCGGCTTACTAATGACATAATCGCCATTGACCTGCTTGATTACTAGCTCAGAATCTTCTTTCACATGTAGATGGGGCATGTCGATCTCAAGGGCCAACTTGAGGCCAGTGATGAGAGACTGGTACTCTGCCTCATTGTTGGTCTAGCCTTCTGACAACAGTAATGAGTATGGTAGGACGGCTTGCGCCGGGGTAATGAAGATGATACCCAATCCCACTCTGTTGAGCTTAGGATCGTTAAGCCTCATACCGGTGGGGCTCCGGGAGACACCGTCGAAGTCCATTTTCCAACATGGGATGACATGATTGACTGAGAGGATCACCTCATCAGAAAAATCCAGGTCTGAGGACTGATCCGCGAAGGTTGGGTGGGCGGCTAAAAAGTTTTCCAACGCCTGTCCCTTAATGGCCTTCTGAGGTACGAACCTGATATCAAACTGCTGGAGAACCACAGCCCACTGCACTAGTCGGCCGGTCAACATGGGGCAGTTCAGGATGTACTTCAGTGGGTCTACCTGAGAGACCAATTGTACCTCATGGTGCTTCAGGACATCATACTTTCGTGCCAAATGTGAGCCTCTGCTTACAAGAGGTCGTTCTATAGTTTGGGGCATAACGGGTCCTTCCGGTTGAACCAGCGGTTTGCTAGTGCTGGGCATATCCCGTTGCCTACTAGTTGAAGCCTGTAGAGTAGTTACCGGACTAGGATCATACAGCGGTGACATTCCTTTAGCTGGGAAAGACTGACTGTGGTGCGGATGTGGCAACCCTACCTAATCTAGTAGCACAAATGGTGGTGGAGGTGGAGTTGAGGGAGTCAGATGGGACTGCACGTGCTTAGCTCTGTGCTGACCCTGATGTCTGGTTTCAGTCGCGTGCACAGCCTGACTGAAAGTGCCCGCTGATGTTCCTCAACGACCGGCTTGGTTGTGGTTCTTCCGATGTTCACGTCGGCTGGAAACGTTAGGGGGGTTCGCCTGGCATTCCCCCTCATCGGGGGTCATATAGGGATTTACCAGCTCCATAGTGTTAACCGAAGCGTACCCCTGGCTGTCGCTCAACGATTCATCCACTACAGGGGAATAAAGTAGCCAAGAGTGCGAGATGACGACGACACTGGCGGAACGCGTTGTTTCTTCTTGCGTCGTCACTGCTTGCCCTTTTGGGAAGAGGTCGACTGTGAAGGCGATGCAGAGGTACTGGCTAATTCTTCTGAAGGTTCTGGCTGCTTCAGGCGTGCCTGAATGATACCATGGGCACGAGAGACTGTTTTTCGAGCCATACAGTCATCGTGTTTAGGGGACCCACGGTTGGGAAC
The DNA here is from genome assembly GCA_963277665.1 of Viscum album. Taxonomy (NCBI): domain Eukaryota; kingdom Viridiplantae; phylum Streptophyta; class Magnoliopsida; order Santalales; family Viscaceae; genus Viscum; species Viscum album. Next base: position 380,986,991 of record OY728145.1, read on the forward strand.
CTACATCCACTCACCTTTGTTTTCGCTACCAATATCTGATCCTACAAAGACCCATGCTACTTGTGTTGGTGCCTGGGCCAACCTGACTATGTTTTTGTTCACCTGGTCCGGAATCCAGTTATTAAAAACATAGCATTGCTTGAGGGTGTGCCCTAGAATTCGATGATAAGTACAAGAGTTGGGGTGATCGGGGAGATTCACCTCTGTCGTCCTTCTGCACTCGGGCAGGCGCACAATCCCTTGCTCAAGAGCACTTCGGAAGTAGCCATGGACCTGATTTTCGTTGAATGAATAAGTCTGGTTCGTTCTTTCCAGATAGGGGGCCCTCGGGGCCTGGCCCTGATGAGGGGCCGGAGGGGCCTACCGAGGAGGCGGTGCCTGATCGTATCGCCTAGGTGGGGGTGGCGCATTGTTCGGGGGAACCTGTCTATTCTAAGGCGGCCACTACTGGGTAGGATCCTACGCTTGAGGTGGAGGACCTCTGTGGGGTTGTAGGGCTGGTGTCGCTGGCAGTAATTCCAGCTGCCTGGGGGATTCTATTTGGGCCACCGCGGCAGGTTCGGCTTTGGCATTCCCCTTGGCTGGGATCATATGGGGCAACGAACGTGCCTGACTAGCCTGTTGTAGAGCCTCCTCAAGGCGCTGAGCCTTATCTGAGAAATCCCAGAACCATCCAGGGTAGTTTTGGGTAATCATGGAAGGTACCAACTCTGTTTTATCATTCCCTACACACATCATTAGTAATTGATCATGAGTCAGTGGCATATCGAGGGAGTATGTAAGTCCCTTCCACCGGGCGATGAAATCTGCGACTCGCTCATCAGGCCTTTACTTGCACTTGAAGAGGTCTGCAATGATGGTCTTCCACATGGTGGAGTTGAACTAGTATATGAACTACCGGTGGAGATCCTCCCAACTGTTCACCGATCCGATAGGGAGCTGGCTGTACCAGAAAAATGTGGGACTTTCCAATGTCTTCACGAAACATCAGATGTTGGCGTCTTTTTGCTGGGCCGGAGTCCTCAGCATGGGTCCACAACTAGAAGAAAATTGGGCCAAATGCTGTGGCGGGTCCCATGTCCCGTTGAAGGGCGAGAAAGTGGGATTCCCAAAACCTGGGGGTTCAGGAATATCATCCACCCACGCGGGATATGGCTTGTCATCCGGTGGGACCGCCACCTGCCGCATTTCCAACGCTTCGAGGCAGGCAATGAGTGGTGCTATAAGATAATCCGAGTGGGGGTACCTATCTTGATAGGGATCCCTAGTCAAAAGTGCATTTCCGAGTTCTTCGATACTGTAGATGGATTCAGTAGCTCATGGAGCGACTGGAGGAATGGCATGTGGGGAGACTGGGAGAACCCAGACTGGATTATACAGATTACCTCGTCGTTCATGAGGGTTTGGCGAGACGTATCACACCCTCTTACCATAAGTTCCGGGTTATTCCCGGTCTGTGGTAGTAGCCTGATCGGGGTTTCCCAAAGGCGTCTCACTGGGGGGAAATTGTTCCTGACCCTACTGTCCTGGCATGGGATTACCATAGTCGGGTCGCTGATCTATAGCACGCTCGACCAAGAGTTCGTCAACCAACCTCTTCTTCTCAGCAAACTGCTGGCGTAACGTGGCCTTCTCGGGATCTTTTTCCGTCTTCTGTATAGAGGAGGACGAGTCAGAGTGCTTGAAAGTTCCAACGTGCTCCTTACCCTTACCATCATTTCGACTGAGTACTAGCGACTCTGTGGTTACATGGAGGCCTAGAAGGTTCCTCTGCTGACGGGTAACCCTCCCTAATGGGTCCATAAGTGGCGGTACGCCCTCGGAGGGTAAGTCTCCATCGAGAAATTCAAGCTCGTCTTCCTTGTCCACTACGTTACCCATGTGGACCGCAACCCCTCTCGAGGTCATGTCCTTAATATTGCATAACGAATCGGGCTGCCGTCGGATAGGGCTGAAGAGGAGAGTGGCATAGTGTCCCCAGCCACGGACTTGCACATGGGGGGTAGCTTCCCTGATGACTCTACGGAGTACTTTGAAACTCTGAACACATTTCCGCTGAAGGGTGCTCTGACGACCTGGTGACTCAGGGTGCTGGTCCACAGGGAGTGCGGCCAAATCAATCAGGAGGCATTGCTCACCGATTTCTTCAAATTGCTCTCGACTTCTGGGGTACATAACCCACTTGTAACGAAGGCGGAAGTGTGTCACCCATAGGGTTCGACAAAAGCATCCCACTTCTTCTGGGGTTAAGAGTCTCTGGTGCGCAAATGTTAGGCGCCACCGTTGACCAGAACTTCTCCGGGAAGTGATCCGCTGCGAGAATGCTCCAGAAGCTCCTGGGTTTGGACTCGAGATATGGCCTTGTATTTCCCCACTTGTCAACCGAGGGAGGATGAGGGACCGGTAGCGGTACTGAGGCCGACCGCTGGGACAGTAAACTTGGCGGTGGAGAATACGGAGAATGAGCTGAATGGCCGCCGAATTCTGGGCCATCCTCTGAAGAGAGAGGTGACCTGACCACGATATCACGATACGATGGGATGATAGCCACATCTTCAGGCATAGGAGTCTCGGTCACCGGAAATGGGTTACGCCATTGCTCTGCCGTCGTTGGTCCCAAAAACAGCTCCCCGTGATCTTTGGTAGAGGTAGAGGGCGCTTCTGGTGACGACGGTGGTGATTGCACAGTCGGGACCTGCGGAATTTCCATGATTTCTTCCTCCAAGATGTACCTGTGGAGGGAGGCAGGAATCCGATGGACCTTGCATTCTGGGAGAATGAGGCTGACGCACCTGGTCCCTGCCCCAGTTCTGGACACGGAGGAGCGGGGAGAAGGTTCCATCGCAGAGCCACATTCCGCTTCAGAGTCCAAGAAATGGGCAGGTCTGATCTCCACCAAGACCTTCCCAGGACTCTTCTTGTGGCGGCGACGACCCGCTCTTCTACCCCGGGGTGGCTCTTCGGGACAAGGTTGATTCTCAATATGTAGTGTTGGGGCGGCGCTGGCACCGTGGCGGAGAGGGCCCCCGCTTGAGGTGGCCGGGGTGCGAGGGGCACCAGGGAAAATGTCGAAGGGCACATGGGGAAGACCTCCATGGATGGTGCGGGAGGAGTAAGGCTGACCTTCACTCCTCAAGTTTCCGGGGCAAGGAGGACCTTCGCCAGTTGCAGAGAGGACATAGGGAGGACCCCCACGTTGAAGAAGGACCGGATGGATAGAGCCTTCATATCGGCAGTCGGGGGCAGGAGGGGGGACTCCATACCCTATATAGTGGGTGCAGGAGAGGTTTCCGCACCGAGCGTCACTGCCGCGGGGAGGGTCTTCCTTCGGGATGGGGGTAGCACATGGCATACCTCCGTGACGAGCTTCGGAGCAGGGAAATCCCATGCTCTGTTGAATGGTAATATAGAGAGGACCTTCGTATGGAGTGACGTTACCACGGATTGGTTCGCGGAAATCATCGCTCGGGCTTGCGACCCCGAGAGTCAACCCAGCCTACTCATGGGGCGGCTGAGGCCTCGAACCTGATCTGGTGAAGGAGTGCCCTTGCTCAGTGTATGCAGGAACTCCATGATGCACATCGCCGGTGGCTTGGGCCACAATAGTTATTGACATCGCCATATATTGTCGAGCGTCCTCAGCTCAGGCCTGGCACTGACGTCGGGTTAGACGAGCTGGCAAAGGTGGTACAGGGGCAGAGCCTACCTGCTCTTCCCATGGAGTCGGACATCGGCGTTGATGCGGCCAAATGGGAGCCCTTTCCTGGAGCCCTTGGATCAAGACTATGAGCAGGACGAGTTGGACATCACCCGTCTCATCAGCATAAGGGGAGGAGTCGTCGAGGCGTTCCGGGGAAAGGCTCTCGAAACGATTGAACGTTGGGGTGGGGAGCAGGGGCTCCCTGCGCGGCCTATTAGGGAGGCGTTGACGGCGGGGCCTGGATGCCTCCAGGTCCAGGTGGGCCATATCCCGAGTTGGGATGACCCCTTCCTCCTCGTACCTGCGTACAACATTGTTGATCACCCTCCGCTGGATGATCTCTGACTGGGAGAGGGGACGTGGGTGCCCCGTATTCACAGATGTAGAGGTCGTCATGGTGGCAGTGGAGCCATGCGGGGCGGCTGTGCCGGTATTGCCCCTGCCCCTGCGTATACGAGCGAGTGGTGATCGCGTCTCCATAGCCGCAACCTGGTTCCTGGGAAACAGAGAGATCAACTCATCAGCACTGTGAGGAAAAGGGCTGACAACCAGTGCCCCGACGTCATTCCATTCTCCATGTCTGTAGGAAGGATCCATGCCAACACGTTGCAGAATGGAATTCCCCACATTCTACTACCCTATTTTCCGGTGAGTTTCACGCCAGGCCCACCATTTGCTTGGCGGGACCCGGTGCCGGATATCTGGATCCGGTGACACATCAATCTACTGGTGTATCGAACGCTACTAATCTGCACATTGAGGAGAAGACACTTCACGTCGGGTTCACCATTTCAGTTTCCGACTCTTTCGACGGGGTGTGCGCGCATCCGTCTTTCTGTGGAGGAGGATGCACTGCATTGTTGCCGCGCATTCCTACTTTACAAAGGGGGGCAGCATTCGCTCTTTATTTAGGTATGTCTGCTCCTTGATCAAAACAGGATGATTTTATGTCGGTTCTTCTATATGTGGATTCATCCTCGGAACTCATCACCTAATCCAGGTCTCCCTCATAGATTTAATACGTTGTTCGTGAAACTCTTCCCTGTGCCATGTTTCCATGGATGCAGGTTAATTACACTGCTTCTGTTGGGACATTCCAAATGGTCCGGTCAGGGCAGCAACCTTCAGTCGAGGGAGTAGTCACATCGAGGCATCAGTAGCGTGTCTAGATGCTGGGGAACTGTTGTGTCTGTCTTTTGTACCTTGTCATGGGACTTCTTGAGGGCGTGGAATCCCGAGGCATACCACATTGAGCTCGGGGACTTATATTCCATAGACATATATATGAGGTTTTCCTCTGCTTCCTGTGTTTAACACAAGGTATGCCACAGTTTTAACGTCCAACGGAGACGGTTACACCAAAGCCATGCCATTCGCGGTTTTCCTCAGATATCTCATGTTTATCACGAGGTAGGTCACATGTTTAACCTCCAGTGGAGACGGGACGACCTGATCAAAACAATAGCTGTAGTGAATCAAATTGAAGAATTTCCCTTGAAGGGATACCGATATCGGGGCCAACCCATGGTTGGCTTCGTGAATGTTGTGAAGAGGAGCAGAATGACATGATCTCGCCGGGATAAGATGGTCCGGGTGAGAATCAGGGTGGATGATGGATGGATGAATGAAGTGGAGGGGGAATGACAAGGGACCATCTCAAGGGAGATGGTGAAGTTGGGCTTGAGCCTCGAAGAGACCTCCTATGTATCCCCGTGGAAGGGAATCAAAGTCCACGTAGTTTGGGATGATACCGGTGGACCGACGTGAAGGTGGACCTTGGTCCAATGGGTGTTGGGATTGAACCTGTGAGGTTTCCTACGTACCATTCCTTGACATGGGTCAAAGTCCTCGTAGTTTGGGTGGATGCACCGGAGGACCGACGTGAAGATGGACCTTGGTCCGATGGGTGTCGTTAGTGAACCGACGTGAAGGTGAACCTGGGGGTCCACTGGTGGTGGTATTGAACCTCGTGAGGGCTTCCTACGTACCATGAATTGACATGGATCAATGTCCCCATAGTTCAGATGGAATGTTGAATACATTTTAACGTCATGCGGGACAGGGGTGAACCGACGTGAGTGAGGTCGGAAAGACCAGGTAATGGAATTGAACCTTAAGGAGGCTTCCAACGTACCATGCCTTGACTTGGATCAGAGACCACATAGTTCAGGATGGTGTGTCAGCGAACCGACGCGAACAAGGACCTTAGTCCAGATGGTGTGGGGCTTACACACTAGGCTGCCCAGTTGTTGGTGAAATGATGCGAAGAAGGTTGGGATGACCAATGGGTGGTGGGATTGAACCTCTGGGAGGCTTCCTACGTACCATTCCTTGACACGGATCAAATTCCTCGTAGTTCGGGGGTTGGTGTTGGCGATCCGACATGAGGAAGGGACCTTGGTCCGATGGGAGATGGGATTGAACCTCAGGGAGGCTTCTTACGTACTATTCCTTGACATGGATCAAAGTCCTCGTAGTTCCGAGGGGGCTTCGTCGGTGAACCGACTTGAAGGTAGACCTTGGTCTGATGGGTGGTGGGCTTGAACCTCATAGGGATTCCTACGTACCATGCCTTGACATGGATCAAAGACCTCATAGTTCAAATGGGTGAGTCACAACGGTTTTCCATCGGACTATGATGCAATTTAACGTCTTGCAGGATGAGGATGAACTCGACGTGAATAAATGGCAGGTGGGCTTGAACCTCAGGGAGGCTTCTTACGTACCATGCCTTGACATGGATCAAAGACCACGTAGTTCAAAGGGTGTGCAGTTTAATGTCATGCGGGACAAGGGCCTATAGTTTAACGTAATGTTGGATGAGGGCATGCAGTTTAACATCATGCTGGACGAAGGCGGAACTCGATGTGAATAAATGATGGGTGGGCTTGAACCTCATAGAGGATTCCTATGTACCATTCCTTGACATGGATCAAAGTCATCGTAGTTCAAATGGGTGTGCAGTTTAATGTCATGCAGGACGAGGGTGTACAATTTAACGTCATGTTGGATGAGGGCATGCAGTTTAACGTCATGATGGACGAAGGTGGAACTCGACGTGAATAAATGACAGATGGGCTTGAACCTCGTGGAGGCTTTCTACGTACCATTCCTTGACATGGATCAAAGACCTTGTAGTTCAAATGGGTGTGCAGTTTAATGTCATGCAGGATGAGGGCATATAGTTTAACGTCATGCTGGATGAGGCGTTGTCATGGCCAATGCTTACTCTAAGCCCACGTGAGTCGTGCTCGGTGTGAGAAACAAGAGGCAACAGAGACCTGACAATCTATGTGAAGTGAAGAAGGGCTTACGAGTTAGGCGGCCCATGGCACTGGGACTTACTCCAGGATGGTGGCCAGAAGTGCGGCAAAGCACGACGAGAGAGGTATTTGGGACCAATGATGGGAGGTGCCACGTTCCCTATCGCGCCCTCCACTGACCTTGGTAGTGGGGAAATACGGAGGTCCATGGGTGCTACCATCCGCAAGAGGGGCTACGGGGCTTACACCAAGGTGGTTTCCCTTCTCCCATGGACATACGCTACCCCAAGAAGGAGGATATCATCCCTTATGGAGGGTGTGACCTCGTATCCGTGGAGACGGGTGGCGTAAAAAATGTCCGAGCTGGGGGGACCCTGTGTGCGAAGCATGGGGCCAGATCACTGTTTAACGTCATGTGTTGAGGATGAGGTTCTTGGTAGTTTAATGTCCTGCAGCTCGGACAAAGTGGGTTCACTCTGCACCCCTATGACTTACATGACCGACACCCTTTGCTCCTTGGGGGAGGGAAGGTACCAGTAAGGCCGTGGTCAAGGGGGGTCATAGAACGAACCATCGAGGGGTCCAATTTAGCGTGGCTATGCGAAGAAGCGATAGCCGTTAGCGTGCCTATGCGGATAAGCATTAGGAGATGCAACGCTATGGGTGATGTTGTCCGTGGGACTTTGAAATCACATCGTGCAAACCTGGATGGTCGCACGGGAAGAGGAATTTCCAAGCAGAGGAGTGTGCTTCGCGATGTGGAGTGCCTTGGCCTTAGAATTGGGCAAAGGTGTGGATGGGGGGTGCTTCGCGAAGTGGAATAGTATTCTTGGAGCACTTCCTCGCGAAACAGAGGTGCCTCGCGAAGCAAGGTGCCGCGAGGCACTGTGCTTCGAGATATGTAGCGATCCTGCCTTAGCATGGGGATCACTAGTCCAGGATGGGTGTTTCGCGAAGCATAAACGCTCTACGGCTGCCCGGGTTCCCTTGGGAATCCCCCTCCATAGCGAATGCCTTTGAGCTTCGCGAAGGGAATCCCTCTCAAAAGAGGGGCTCAAAATGAGACAAAGCGAAGGCTTCACGCGAAGGAGAAGTACCTCGAGGATTTCTTGATTCCCGGGGCAATGGGTGTGTCGCGATTTGGGAGGGGAGAAGCTGAAAGGTCGGATTTTCCTTCCCCTGGGCTCAGGGAGAACCCAGTATTTATAGGAAAGGGGTGTCGTGAAGCAGAAATCACGTGACGCGAAGGGGCGGCGGTTGCTTCGCGGTGGGCTCGCGAACATCAGGGCGTTCGCAGAGAGGTACCGCCTTCGGTGCTTGGTTGCGGGCTCGCGAACGTCAGGCCATTCGCGGAGAGGTACCACCTCTGGTGCTTCGCGGGACCACGATGCTCGGGGGTGCTTCACGTCGGTGCTTCACGAGGCAGCGTGCGGGGCTTCTTTTTCACTCCTTCCTTTCGTGCAATATTTTGGCACCAACAGATACATCTATGGACTTTAAGAAAATTTTCCCATTAATGTTCTATATGTGGATATGTTCCAGTTTCCTCATCTTTCTTTCAAATATATGACTAAAGTTTTTAAAAATAGGTATCCATGATGAAACAATAACACCATGTTTTAAAAACGAAGATAAACTTACCTGAAATAAAAGTAAATGAAATAATTATAGAGGGGCATACCTAAAAAAATACAGGACCTTACAACCACCCCAGCATATAGCACCTTGTCCCCATGTTACATCAAGAATCTCTATGATGTCTCAACAAACATGTATGGACACATTATTCACATAAAAAAATGCCTCTCCCATGTCTCATCTTGAACACACCCATGTTTCCACAACTCTCAAACCAATGATATAGTCAAACACTAAAGATATTTCTCACTAAAATCCACAACCCACATTAGATGCATTTCAAAGGAAATATACACACAAATCTCAATGTCTGCTACATATATCACATGGTAAGGGACTGAATTATATATTTATAGATGATACACATAGAAAATGTTGTGTATATAAATGTAGTTCTATATAATTGATAAAAAGTATGCCACTGGACAAACCCTTGCCACTATCTCAAACGGACTGAAAAACCAACGTACTATCTTAACATTTTTATAGATATCATGTTGTACCAATCTAAGTGATACTTGAAGGAAAACATAGTAACCATCCTCAAATCCTATAGGTCATCTTTAATGGTTAGCATACAATTTTTACCTTCTCTGTGTGATCACCAACCACTGTCTGATCAACTAATCATGATCAGATTTCTGTTGCACGAGACTAGTCCCAATAAGTGTTGACTCAACTACAGACAACCAACAAAGAGTTGAGTGAAAAAAATTCCATACAGTTCCTAAAAATATGTAATTTGGATCAAATACTAGAAGATATTATAATATGAAAACTCCATGTGTTCAATATGTTTCTCACATAAATCGAAAAAAATCCAACAGACATGATTGAGATATATCCTCCATTACATGAATAGTCCATTCATATTAGCCATCAGTTTTAGGATAATAGATTTTTCTCAAAAGAACATGTAATACCAGATCCTTCTTGAAAAACTTATAGATATGTGATATGAAATCAGGATCTCTGTCTGAAGAGATACTCATCAGAACACTGTGTAACCAAACACCTTGCAGGTGTAAAGAATTCCCTAAGCATCAATTGTGTAGGTATTCATGATAGGTAAAAAGTGTTCTAAATTCTTTATTAGATACAAAATAATCCAGGAAACATCATTATTATGGATTTACATGGTTATTTATATCACAAAATCCATTTTAAAACCATCCCATTTCCACTCAAGGATGGGAAAAGGATGTCAAATCTCAGCTTGCCTCCAATTCTCAGATGTCACTTAATGAAAAGTGTATCATCTATCCATAACGATTACCACCTATTTCTTCATTCCTAACCACCAAAATAGTCTATAGAGATTATGATACACCTTTTTTAAACCAGGATAAAACACCAATCTCGAAGCATGAAACTCCTACCTCAGCTCCGGATATAATCCTGTAGAAACCCACACCTAACCAAAAAAGAAGAAGGGAATTTCCACTTCGAATAGGCCATCGTGATGGTGTCTCCCCACTAAATAATGTTTCTCTCAGAACTAGACCCTATATATTAGAAAACATATCGATCTTAATCCCGTAAAATATTATTGGTATAACTGATGTCAAAGTCAGATCTACTCAACCTTGAGGCCCCTCGACATTTAGATGCATATCTGCAATAAGATATATCATACACCACTCATTGCAAGAGTCTTTTACTTACTATGTATATGTATTTTGACTCAATGCATCATAAATGATGTTTACCATGCTCAATGTATAAACCAACCTGGAGTTGATGGACTAAAAATACTCAACCCACCTACTCTACTAAAGGTTTTTGTTCTAATAAGAAGATATGTACCTAAGTCATTTTTTACTTTGTGTATACCAAAAACTTATCACGCATTATGTAGTTTCTCTACTATATTAGGGAATATAATGCTACTGGTAACTCTATATCATGATTTCGGTAATTCATCTCATGTGGTCTTAGATTCATAGAGCTATAAGAAACCACTGAATCATCTTTCACTAGAACAGCTCTGTGTCCAACTCTGAATGTGTCATAGCACATGGAATATACTTTACCTAGAATAGGTAATGTGAGGATAGGTGTTGAAGTCATCCTACATATTAGATCATAAAAATATCCCTCTTAATTATCATTCCAAACAATTTTCACCATATTTTGGTTATCATAGACATTGGTGCTGTGAAATTTGAGAAATCTAAGATAAAGCAACATTAATTACAAGACAATCCCAGAAATCTATGAATCTTGAAGAAAATCGTGGGATTTTTCCAAGATAACATGGACAACACTTTATTTGGGTTTACTGACACTCCTACCTCTAAGATTACATTGCCTAAGAAGTTAACTAAATTAATAAAGAAACTATATTTGGATAGAGTAGTGTAAATCCAATTCACTATCAATGTAATCAGGATGACATGAAGTTTTTTGGCATGATCGTCTACTGACTTAGAGTACAATAATATATCATCGACAAAATCCCCCATTAATTTATCCATAAAATAATGATAGATCCTACTCATCATGTCTATGAATAATGTTGGTGTGTTAATCAACCCAAACGGCATGACGAAAAATTCATACATGAAATATCAAATCCTAAAAGTATTCCAATGTATGTTCATTGGTATCAATATCAACTGGTGGATACATAATCATAAATCAATCATAAAGAAGACCTTAGAAATTCTAAAATGTTATAAAAGATTATAAATGCATGGAAAATGATAACAGTTCTTGGCCATCATCTACTTCAATCTATGATAATCCATACACAAGCACAATGACCCATCATCCTTCTTAGATAAGAGAACTAGAGAAAACCAAGGAGATATGCTTGGATATATGAATCCATTAAATTCCATATATTCCAACTGAATATTAATTTCCAAAATATCTGAGAGTGTTATTCTGTAAAGTGGGATAGAAACTGGATCTATTCTTGGAACTAACTCGATAGAGAACTCAATCTCTCGATAGGGAAGTAATCCTTTGAACTAATCAAAAAACAATCCTGGAAATGGTCAATCATTGGATGAAAATAATCCTAATTAATTATTCAATTTTTTAGAGAAAGATCATCTATCTGATATATGAGACAATCTAATCTAAACAAAAATAGTCCTAAATGAACAAATTTAAGATCTCAATCACATTGGTGAGAATAAAATAATATTTATAGAGGAAGAAAGTTAAATCTCCTCCTATAACAGTCGGCATGAGAGTGGTATATAACTAACCAAAAGATAACAAGGATAAAATCTAATCCTTCCATTTACAACAAGAATAGTTCCAATAAGAAATGGTAACCACCAATCTCTAGAGAACACACATTGTAAAGTTTGAAATTTTATAATCACACTCTGAAAGTTGTGTCTATGGTCAAATCACCATCCAAGATTTCCACATCTAAGCCTAAATCATTTTCAAAATGAGTAGATAGAAATGAATGTGATTCTACTATATCAAAAAAAAAACACCAGACAAGGTTGATGATATAATAAACATACCACTAATGGTAGACGTTCCTGCATCCATGATAGCTGATGTAGTCTACATGACATGTAACTAACTTTCCCCTCTTCCCCAGTCCCCAACCTAACTACCCTGAGCTATTTATTTTTCTTAGTACTATTTCTACATCATTGGGTTACCATGTCTTCTATGTCATCCTAAACGACATGTGTAACTCCACCTACCTTCCTTCTGAGGGGAATCCAAGTCTCTTCCCAACACAAGAGCCCATCTTCACCCCCTTTTATTTGTCTACTATGGAAATTTAAAACATAGACTCTCTAGATGAACTAGTGTTGAATATATTCATCCTTCAACTACGAGGTGAGGACACCATGGGTGATTGTGGATAAACATTCTATAATGATACAATTAGAGCAAAACATGGTCTTTAGATGTATTTTTATAGCCCTGGATACTCTTCCCACGAATATCATTGTGAAAACTATCATAAATGTTCTTCTTGATCCTTAATGAAGAGATCTTAGTTTTCTATACCAAAATAGCTGGGCCATTTTTTGGGGACCCCCTTACATTATATTTCATGATGAGTTCTAGGTTTATCAAGTCCTGAAAACTACTCAAATGAAATTTTTTTACATGTGACCTGATCTCATAGCGAATACCATATGAAAAATATCTCATACTGGATATCTTATTAGCTTCTAAATATGTCTCAAAGCACTATATGTTGGTGAAATGTCCAGCACAGTTCATTACTATCATTCAATCTTATGAAAAATGAATGAAGTCAACAGATTTTTCATCCTTCAATGTCTCAAGGATAGAAATGGCTGAATATATTGTTCTCGAATTCCTTCTATGAAATCTTATCTTACTTCCTATATTCCTATAGAATATCCCATTCAGTGATTACCAATTCCATGAAGCATATATAAAGAATGATTATCCACTTATCCATGAGTGTCTCATGAGGAATGAATATTGTATAGAATGAATTGAACAAGAATTCAGCTTCATAGGGTTATCATTATGCATTGAACATATGAGGATTCTTAATCTAAAACTCTCTTTTCATCTCATACATAAAATGCATGGTACAAACAGTCTCCCTGTCTAGGGATCACATGACCTTCAAGAAACAATCCTGAAGATGAATATAAAACATATCCTTAATAACTATATTAAGACTTGATTCATCTGCATTAAGAGAATGATGATTTCCACTCTCCTAAATTACAATTTCAATATGGAAAGGATGCATTTTATCTACATAAAAAATGAACACATTAGAGCACGGGCTATATTAATCCCAACCTCCATAGGTGACTACAATAGAGAACCACTAACTCCTTGGAATTCAAAACATGGATTACAAGAGTTTTAGTATGACATTTGTATTCATTTTATTTGTTTCATTTATTAGGTATAACAAATATCTCATATCATAGTTCAATAGGAAAGTATATATCAAATTTAAAAGAATAGATATTCCCCTATCATGAATAATGCATGATAATATATGTCAATGTGCCTATTATGATGCATGTATCCTCATATCACACCATACAAGGACATGATTAAAAATATGAAGAAATAGTAACATCATAAAACAATAACATCACACAACATGTAAATCATCATAGTTGAAATAACATCAACAGTAACAAGAAAACACACAAACAACAATCACATCTCTTGGAACATGGATTTACCCACGTATATGGGATAAATACTCCCATTAAAAAGATCACTACCATGTCTGGAAACATCCAAGTATCCTTTATACCATTCCCAAATAGTAAAGTAGAAGAGAAAAATATACCCCTTATATACCACATTGTAACATACCCCAATCTGTAACTCTCTCAAGGGGGTAAAAAGGGTTGTTTATGAGACCTTAAGCACAGCTGATCATATGCTAGAGGCTATAGACATGAAGTAAGGGTGTGAAATGTTTATTAGGGAGTATATAAATAAAATTAAGAAGTGTCATTGGAGTAGAAATACTCCATATAAATGAAATAAATCAAATTATAGAAAAAGAAGAAACCAATAATAAATTCCAACCGAAAAATCAAAAAATAATAATAAGAATAATGTAATGAACTACTGAAATGTACATAAATTTAATTCTGGAAACATAAAATGTAAAGGACAATAAGAATCAAATAAAAATGTAAAATTCACCAGTGCTAAAACCCATATTGGTACCACCTAAAAACTTCGACCCATGCACAAAGCAATAATAAAAAACAATGTCTTATTCCCTTATCCAAAACTACACCCACAATTTTCTCAGGTACCAAATGACGGATTGATTAGGGTGTGAGTAAAACATCATAGATTGAAACAACTGTGTCTAAAAAAACTAGTATGATAAGAGGTGTATGAAATAATTCGATAAGTATGTGTATCAAATAATTCAATTATTAATGAAATAGAAAACAACTTTATTTAGATTTATGTCGGAATATCTATGAGCATGTCTCATGACCATACCAACCATAATCATATAACAATGGTAAAATAACCAATTTTTGTTCCATGCTATAATATCTTGTAGCATTTCTAACAACTATGCCTACCATAACCATATAACCCTGTTATAGTCCCAAAAAGTTGGGTTAAATCCCTATATAGATTATAGAATCTATGTGAATGATTAATAAGAATTACATCATGGGAATGGTAAGAGATCTATATCTATGATAATTATGGTAGGGACTCGGATGAGCTCACTCAATATTTGAATTACAACATATAAGTGTGCATGTTCTAGGGCCTATTCCGATCGATAAGCATTTTAGAATGGAACCCAAGTCTGATAATACAATATGGGTATCAAAATATCACATCATAAATCCCAATGGTTAATTATGAGAATTACCATATTTCTTTCTTATACCACCTTACTTTATATAAAAATTGATTAACCACCAGAACAACAATCAATAATCCACAACCTAGGGATTATGTATCAATAAATCAGATTAGTTATTATATCCTGATAAACAAACACCATGCTATTATCTAATTAAATTGCATTCAGGTTTTGATCACCCAATGGGTTTCCATAAGAAATGTAAAGAGCCAATTGAAACCAAAGGACTCCAAGGAATAATCCCATTCATTATTCAATTTTTTTAGGCACATGTAACATTAGTGAAATCACAATATTTCATAAACATAGAAATTATCAAAATTATGGTTACTAATTAGACACCATTAAATTCAATAAGGATCCAAAAATTCGTTCAATGGAAAAAACAATGATAAAGAATGTGTGGATGATCACATAGAAGTTATAGAACAAAATTGATCATGATAAAAACCAACAATGCGTACAGTCAAATTATTTCACTTGACCTGTTAGAGAACCAAGAGAGAGAAAGGATAAACTGGACTACAACCACTTACCTGGGATCAAAGGTGTCATCAAGATGTCTAGAAGGATGGTTGGCACTACAAAATATATTGGAATGTTCCCTAGTGTCGAGATGAGAACGATTTCGTAAATTAAAATGAAAACTAAACAACACAATATAATTTAAAATATAAGTTCGGGGAATTATGTGAAATATAATGTATCTACACATCATGTAAAAAAAATAATGGGATACACCGAAAAACTCATCATCATAGATTATTTTATTAAAAACACCTAAAACTTAATTGATGCGTAAGATATTTACATACCCTGTGGAAGCTCTAAAGATGGGTTATCACCCAATTTTTCATTTAAACGTCCCAAAACCCTTTAATACTTATCAAAATACCATGAAACCATGAAACACTTAACCCATTTGTACCCAGATTCAATTAATTCATATAACCATATATTTTTTTACTTTATGTAATTTTTTCCAAAAAAAATCTCTACCTGGATCTGATTTGGTTATCTCAAGTTTTATCACAACCTAAGGCTAAATTTATTCAGAAAACTAGTATCCATGATTGAATATGACCACCAGAGTTTAAATGTGATGAAGAAATTACCTGGAAGAAATTTTAATGAAAAGGTCAGAGAGATACATACCTAGAAAAAATGGGATCTTATAATTATTATATTATATTTAATGATATTAAATAATATATTATATTAATTTACCTCATGGGGATTGGAATCAAAAGTTTTAAAATCTATGAGGGTTTCATCAAATCAATTATTTATTAACTATGTCATAGTATTTCCTACATGAATATACTTTTAAAATCATTATATGATGTTAATATATATATTTTATGCAACTTTTCTTTATTTTTCTATGAGGATATTAATTATAATCATTAATAACCAATTCTTTGTTAATAGTTTTTATGTAATAAAATCATAACATTTGTAAGAATAACTCCCATTATTACCGATGGATCTTTTCTTCCATGTCCTTGTTTTTCCTATCCATAGTGTATTACTTTATAAAAAAGTATGTATTTTTTTTATATTCATTATATTTCACTTTATATGATTAATTAAATAGAAGTATTTATACATTTTTTAAATTTTATTCCTCTATAAAATGACCCCAAAATATTAATAAATGCATTTATTTTTATTATTTACCACTCCATATTTATTAACATGATTTTTTTACATTAAAGGATTAATTTTAAATAACTATTTATAAAAAAAATTCAATGATTCTGTCATTACCTTCTCATATTTTTAATGAAAGTAATTAAAACATCATATTTTATTATAATGTTTATAAGGTTTTTTGGGAATTTTTAATTTTCACTCTATTTTTCTTCCAATTTTTATATATCCTAATGTGATGTTTTGATCACCATACCTATTAAATTACGATATGATTCCTTCTCAAAATGATATGTTTAATATATTATTATTTATTATAATAATTTTATATGATTTTTTTCAAAAGTATTAGAAACTAAATCTTTTCCATGGGTTCATTATGAGATGTCGATTATTGTTTTTAAGGGCACACTAATGTGTGGATGATGATGGTTTGGGTACTATATCACCCTAAAATGAATTAATTTTAATTCATATATCAGGAGATAAAAATATGTGTAAATAATGATTTTCATCACATAAGAGTGTAGACAATGTTCTTTCTCACATTTTCATGCCTAGACATAATGTGTTCTGTCATATAGTCGTGGGAAAGTGAGTTTTATCACATTTTGGTTCTCATGATTATTATTGTGACACATTATCAAGTTGTTTGTCATATTTTCCCACATGTTTAATACATATTTAATTTTCATGAAGTGCTATGTTTTTCTGATTATGCCTTATTATTTAAAGTATTCAACAATTTTTTATCATGTTCACATGTTTTTTTTGATCTATTAAATGTATTTTAATACATGAAATAAATTTTATGCTTCCTTAATGATATTTTTACGATCTTATATAGATCTAAAATATTTTATGACTCTTATCTACGGTATTATAAAATTTCAATAAGATATTTATTAACATACATAGGTTCCACTTATTATTCATAATGTAGTATGTTATGATATGTTTTTCCTTTACTAGGATTTTGAGATCACCCCTTTATTATGTTTCCAATCATATGGTTATGATTATGATTATATCATGTGTGTAGTTTAAAAGGGACTAATGGTGTGTTATTATAGAGCAGAGTTTCCAAGTGTTATAAAATAAGTTGTATATTTAGCTTTTGTCCAGGAAAATAATCCTTTTAGACATTTTTGTGTGTGAAATTTATGTGATTCATTATCTAAATCATGAAATTAATATATTATTTAGGTTTTTTATAGTTTGGGTTTCTATATTATTGAATAAAATACCAGTGAAATCCTTCACAGGTGAAACCCAATCCGTATAGAAAACTATCTCATTAGACTATGGCTAGCTTAATTGTTATTTATCACTATCACTTTTATTCCCATTACATGAAAATAATTTGGACCTCATATGTCCCTTTTATAAGTAAATAAAATATTAAATGAATGAACTTACTCATGTTTTATGACCATTGTAAATGTTATTCATTATGGAAATGTTAATTCAAATGACCATATTAGAACATCTTTGAAAAAAACTGAGGACCTTCATAGGGTTTTATTACTAGATAAATATAATACTTGGTATGGTTATGTGTAAGCCTCACTATTTTCATTCCTTTAACCCCTTTATCACAAAGTTAAACTACATAATAAATGTTATCAGTGTAAAATGTAAAATAACAAGCTTACCAGAATTGATGAGCAAACGATTCCTATGGTTTGAGCATGAGATGACCCTCATCAATTGGAAACCATACTGAATAAGGCCATTTATTTGTAAAATCTCATGAAATCTGTCAAATCAAACAATAACGAGTTTTTCTCACACCAATCATGACTAAATATTTCATGGAGATCTATGTGAATTAAACTGTTTTTTTAATCAGAATATATCTAAAATAAGAATTCATATATGTTAATTCCCAAAAAAATATTCTATTACATCACATTTCACAACACAAAAATGCCCTCAACATGATATTAAAATCAATGGACAATATCCCTAAAACATGATGTTTAACTGTTGTGTGGATACATTCTTTGTTTGCTAATGTAAAATTAACTAACTATTTCTTTACGTTAGAACATTAAATTTCATTGTATGGTCTTAATATTTTACCTTAAACTATGTAACACAAACTACTAAATAATTTATTCCAATAAAACATGATATATAGGATTCTTCATTTTGGTTGAAAAATAATATTATATTCCTAGTAAGATTATCCTCTAGTGGCTATATTCCTTATGAATCCATTTACAACTTCCTTCCCATGGTCATATTCCCAATATTCAAAAAATTCATACTAATTTTGAACTATTACCTATAAGATTCCATTCATATTTACTAGGGACATATTCCCTATAAACCATCCCTCTATTAGGCCATATTCCTAATGAAAACATACCCATACCAATAAGGTAAAATTCACTTTAGGTCTTAGGGCATTACCCTTGGCGGGCCATATTCTCTATGAGGCCTTGTGAGACCAACCTAATGACATTGACCAGTATTAACTTCAATGTCAACTATAAAGTGCCTCTCATGAATAAGTCATTCACTAACCATTATTAGGATCCTTTATCCTATATTAAATTATCACATGATGTTAAACTACATGGATCTATATTAGTCACATGAACATAAAACGTATGATGCATCTTGTTAAGATGTATGAACCTATGTGGGTTTTGATTCATTTTAGAATGATATTTAAGACCTTTTATGGGACTAATACAAACACCATGAGTATCTACGACTTTACTGTATAGTGAAAAATTATATAGTTCCAAACTATGCATATTTAAACCATATCCCTTTAAAATTAAGAATCACTATGTAATAAAAAACAATATGAAGAAACTCATATAGATACAAATGATACAACAAATTGGGAACCTCTAATACGTATAAATGTTCAAATTTACAAGGAACCAATGAATAATATATATGTTACCTCCAATGAAGAATATCTGATACAGAAAAAAGTTCTGGTTTATGAAGAATCTCTAATACATAAATATGTTCACATAAATACATATTAACTGCCAATCTATTTGGAGCATGATTAATTAGTCCCACTTTGGGAAATATAAATTATTAATGAAAATTTCATATATCTAAAACAGTCAATTTGAATGAAAAAACCCCGTAAATTTTTTAATTCTCATGACCTACCACCCTCTCAACCCAGGTGTAATTTGAATAATCATGGGAAAACCCCCCATTGACCATCTTCCATTAGAATTTATGTAAGTAATGAGATCTCATGTATTATATATCAGAACCACTAGGTGTTTCTAGTTCCAAAAAATCATACTGAAAACTGATCCAAACATGAAAATTAGGAAGGTTATCTCTATTATATAGTAGAATTAGCTAGATTTACATATTGGGATTATATAGAAAATTCAACTTCTATTCATAACTAAGAACACTTATCTTGTTCAAAAACAAATTTGGTAAGTTATTTATCTAAAAACTATTATTGAATGGTCATATATTAGTATCATAATAGTATTTGGGTTTAGTATCATTATAATATAAAAGTAAAATCATGGCATCTGAGTATCATGCCTTCCATAAATATCCAATAATGATTTTTTTTCAAAATTCTCTGAGTAAAATGATAGAGTTTTCATTATATATATTAATCGTTTATTGTATATTTTTTTACTATGTTTAGAGTGATCATTGATTTTTATTTTAAGGTAAAAATATTTAGGTATCCATCTATGTAAATAATAGAAAATAAATCTCTTTTATTGTTAGGTGGATGAAATATTTACTATATTAGTCTAAAAAATCATCGGAAATACTTTTCTAAAAGAACATAATATTATTATAATTACCAAACCTAGTGTCAAGAAAAAATCATAGTCAAATAACCATTATACTACATACTCTATATTAAGTAATCCATGTTCACCTATGTAGCACCCCAATACTACCATATTTACCTTTAGATGTCTTTGCAATTCACACAACAAAAGGTTTCAATGAAAATTATTTAGTAACATTTTCAAATAAAATTAAATTATAACACTTTTATAGAGTTTATTTATATATTATACATCCAAAAAACAATTTTAAACCCATTTTATAGACATATGATAAGAACAAGATCAATATTACACATAAAATACTATAATTTTATATATGCAGTTTTTCCACCTTTTGATGGATAACCCTATTTAAATATAATTTTAGACCTTTTATAAATTTAATATGTAATAATAAAAACAATCATTAAATAAAATACATAAAAATTAGGTTAGGGTGAATTTTTTGTTAATTTTGAGTGACGATTCAATTTTTAATGAATAGTTAAAAATATTGAATTTTAGTTCAAAATTGATTTTTAATATAATTAATTATTAAGGATAAATTATAAATTTAATTATTTTTAATGTTTATATAGATAATAATTTTTTCAATTAATCCAACTCAGGTTGTTGGAATCATGTTCACATTTAAATTGAATCTAAAAATAAATTCATCTTTCAGACGTTTTTAATTTAAAGCCCCGTATTATCGTCCCATCTGCGGGAATAATTTTAATTTAATTACTTCCCCTTATGCGACTAGATTTGGAAAAAATGGATTCAATATTTTCAGTAAGAATAAATTATAATGTCCAATAATAATTTATTTTCTTGACCAAAATGATTAGTGAAAGTAATTAAAATTAATTACCATTATTAGGGTAAAACAAAGATTAATAAAGAAGTAAGCCATTAACATAAGGGCCGAAATACCCTAGAAACTGGTCCAAAAAAACTTCTTTGTACATAAATCATCCATTAACCTTCCATTATTTAGTTTTATTTGTTTTTAATGACTTTTAGGTAATAAAATTTGCACGCTTAACTCATTTCCAAAAATTCCAAGTGAGTCATTTTCTGTCTCTATAATGGACACCACCTTTCCCCTTTACTCAAACCTAAAAAAACCCTTTAATTTCAGCAAAGATAAACTCAAATAGCATCCCAAAAATCCTACCCTTGATCTCAAATCCTCCCTTAGGAATAAATTCTCCAATGGAATTATTTACATATACACCAAAAGAAGTTTCCTAATTAAGAGGTAACAGCTTATCTGAAGCTCTTAATTTTCATTTCTATTATACACTCCCTATATTATTATTATTTAATGATTACATAAACAAATACTAGTGTTAATATAATAATGTATTTTTATTAAAATGGTTCGAACTACAATTACACTCACCTCCATCTAATGGGTAATGAACATAGGGTTTCTGTGTAAGTTAAATTACTACCTCACGAAACTATGATTGCTTAATTCTCCTTTATCGCCTCTCATGGTTTCCATTATGTTGAAAAAAAAAATTTTATATTATATATATGTTATTTAAAATTACTTATACCTCTATAATTTTTATTTATGACATACCTTTATGCATTCAAAGTTGGGTAAATATGATATTTTCATTTAAGGAGTTATGTACTATGACCCCCTCAAAGCGATACGACTCGTTCATGGAATACATGGAATATATAAAGGTTAGTTTTAATTAATAAATGTAACATATATTACATAGATATTATACTAGAATTATAATATTCATATTTTCTATTTTTTAAATTCTTTCAATAAAACAAATAAATTAATGTAGTGTTCATGTGTATGTATGACCTACCATCTCTATAAATGATGCACTTCATTTTTAATATCCAAATATTATGGAATATTATAAATACCTATGTACTATATATATATAATATAATTTATTCATGGTTTATATTCTTGAGATTATGAAACCTTGATATATTTAATAATAACAATCAATAATTAGTCAAAACATACATGTGAAAACGATGCAATTAACACCCAAAATATTCAAAAAATGAATGATTATTAATAAACACGTAGAAAGACATTACAAAAAATTCATATATGGTATTATTAAGATGAGTATGGTTATATTGTATGTTATTAACACATTTTAAACCAATATATAGGAGGATTAATATCATAAATCAAAAATAATGTTAAGGAAAGGTTTTTAATATATCTTTTTAAATCATTGAGACTAATGTCATATTAACTAATTATTAATTAGTGTGTTATACCTACTAACAATTTTGATATATTATATCATCAATCCCCTTATTATCATTATATTATAAGATTCATTTAATTCCATACCTTTTTTTTGATTATGATTTAAATGTTTCAAAGTTGTGTGGGACACTTTTGAATGTCTAAAGAATATTTTTCTCAAGAACATTCTTAATCTCAATTATTTTTGTGTTTGTTAACTTTATATTAAAACAATAACTTTATTTTAAAAAATTTCATTCGAAATTTAATTTAATATCCATACTCTCATATAATGGATATTGGTATTTACTAAACCGTAAACCATTATTTATACAGTCGTTATGTTGATAATTAATTGATTAATTTGGGAATTATTGATAAATATATATTTCATATTCAATATGGCTATTTTGATAAGGTATATAAGACTTTTTTATTATTCTATATGAGGAATTCATTGGACTGGAAATGAAAAGTGGATCTCGAACATTATATAGCTCTTTGATGCATCAAAAGGTTCTCATGAGATGAATTAGTTGCCCAAATGGGTTTCTACCCATAATTTTATGCTGTATTGTGAAAGTTATTGATGGTAATAGGTTTTCATGTGCCTCATTCCTGACTACCATTAAGAAAGTATTTACCTCATTTAATTGTAGTTATTATTTATCCATGAGATTTTGAATGAACAAATCTATGGATGTAGTTCATTATCAGTTAATTGATTTATGGCATGAGTTTAAATATCTCACATGACATATTATCTATTCCTTATAGAGTTTTGTAAATGGAATGTGTGATCTATAATTTAAATTTCTATATAGACTGATTCATTAATTATTCTGTTGTATATACCCTT
Organism: Viscum album; assembly: GCA_963277665.1. NCBI lineage: Eukaryota > Viridiplantae > Streptophyta > Magnoliopsida > Santalales > Viscaceae > Viscum > Viscum album. The sequence goes on from OY728145.1 coordinate 381,010,474, forward strand.
TCAGAGCATTTGAGGTTACCCTTATTATGTTTGTTTCCCCAGGTTTGGAATAGGAGAACATTGAATAAGCTTTCGAGGATGTATATTATTTTAGTTTATTATGTGGAAAGTTTTATTATATTTCTCAATGTATTATGGGTGTTTAGTATAAAATATAGATTTCTAAGGGAACTAATGTAAATGTTACATTGGTATTTTTATCCTTGTAAAAATTCCAATGTAATATAATAATACACCAGCTCCGGGCTTCTAGGTTCGGGGTGTTACAGTTGGTATTGGAGGAAGGTTTAGAAACAACTATGGAAACTAGATTAATAAAACATATATTAGGGAGAACATCCCTAAGATATAAAATGAGTATAAATATAGGAGAAATTACTAGAGTTTTGGCATGGGATAGATTATGTGGGTATTTTTGGAAATACATCCATATTTATATACTACACGTGGATGTGTTTCTGGCACAAATGTACCTAGGAGTAACAACTCTGACAATATTTTCCTACCCTTACTCAGGGTAACATGGTAAATGACAATGGTCCTTACTATGAAATTGGTTTGACACTCCCATGGGATACACTTAGGATAATTCACATTCTCTTACATATCATTATAAAGGATTTAAATGTAAACATGACCTCAAATTAATCAATGTTATGATTTCAGATTACACTATGTTGAGAATTTTATCATATTTTAAATTCATGATTTTACCCAATAATCTAGTATATTTCATTTTATAGAAATAAATTATTGAAGGATTAATGATATGAATATTCATGGAAAATATAGATATTTCCTTATTGATGAAACCAATACATCTTGTATTGGAAGGGGGAAAATCATGATAATATTCAAGAAACATAATCAGGGTATGAAAAATAATGTTTCCCAAATAGAGAAACCAATTCAAATGATAGAATCACCTATACTGGATCACTTTATATGGTATAAGCCCCCATATTTTACTAGGACAATTAATCTAATTATAGTTTATTAATAGATTTTTTATCTTGGAAAGATATTTATGACCATAGAATGTAGTAAAAAGGAAAAAGTTACAATTTCAGTTTATTGTCTCCAAGGTGATGTTTATCTGTGGTGGTCTCTAATCAAGAATAAAAAAGAACAAAAAGAAATTGAACTCATGAAATGGAGGAATTTTATGGATAATTTTTTTTTGAAAAATATGTCCCTCTTTATCAACAAATTTAGATGAAGATGATGATCATTATCTTATAGAAGAAGGAAGAAGAGAGTGTTGAAGATTATGAATCTACCTTTAATTTTTTTTTCAGGTATTCCTCAGTTAATATATTAAACATAGAGTGAAAGATTGAACACTTCGTTGAAGGTCTTAATCCACATCCTCAAAGGCCCCTGGTGTCTCAGAATTCTTCATCATATAAAGAGATTGTTTTATGTGCAACTAAAAAATAGAAGGAATCTTCTAGAATAAATATATTCAATGGAATCCAAGATAAGGAGAGGTAATCAGGGAACCCTGAGAAAGGAAATGAAAAGAATAAAAATAAGTTCAAGAGATTTCCATATTGTGAAAACTATGGAAGAAAACAACCCTGAATAATGTTTTAAGGGACTTGGAGTTTTCTTTAAATGTAGAGATTTGGGTCACTAGGATCATGATTGACAATGGATGAAGCTAATAAATGATTTCTTGTGATATAATTGTAATAATATGTGAAATTATGCAAATTAGTTTCCTATGAATTAGTGGAATCTACCACAGAATAAGCTAATAGGAAATGGCCAAGCTTGGGCGATCACTACAGTTGAGGTAGAAGTAACAAATAACGAAGTGGCTGTTACATTAATACAATCATCAAATTTAGCCTATGTGTTCTATGACTCTGGATCATCATAATATTATATATCTACCCATTTTTCCATGAAAATTATACATTTCCATTTTTATTTAATAATATAGAATTCAGTCAAAACCCCTAAGGGTAGTATCATTTCAATAAAGATGTCTCGTTCAATCCCAATTATGAATCAAAAAACATTCCCTATGTGGTGAACTTATAATCATACCTTTGGTTTAATTATCTATTATTGTTGCTATGGACTGGAACTCGAAATATGATGAAAATATTTATCGTAAAGAAAGGAAGTTATTATTTGTGAGTAAAATGTTGAATCCCCTATCTTTAGAGCATAAGATTCCTCACCTGATTTTTATTTAGATCCACCCTTAGTACCTTTATTGAATGAAATTCATAGAGAGGAAGAGAAAATAATGTCTAGAGATAAATGAGGTAATTTCAAGATTGAATATGTACCTATTTTTCAAGAATACATTTTTGTATTTATTTTGTATTTACATGGAAATGCCCCAGAGTGCGAGGTTGAACTCTCCATTGATTTTATCCCTGATTTAAGGCCAAAATCAATTAATCTCTATAGAAGAAACACAATGGAATTATTATATTGGAAGAAACAACTTTAGGATTTGTGTATCAAAGGATTTCTTCATCATATAGTTTCACCTTGTGGATCCCCTATCCTCTTCGTCAAAATAATGATAGATCCATGAGGTTGTGCGTTGATTATATGAAAACCAATTCCATTACAATAATGAATAAGTATAATCTACCTCGAATTTATGACTTGTTTGATCAACTTCATAGATCCCAATACTTTTCAAAGATGATCATCATTCGGGGTATCACAAATTGTGAGTGAAGAAATAATTAATTTTAAAGGTATCATTTTGGATGAGTTATATAAATTACAAGTTTATAGTAATTCCATTTGGATCAAGTAATGAAGCTACTATTTTTATAGACATAATGAATAGAACATTCAAAAATATATTGATTTTTTTGTAGTATTCATTTATGATATTTTAGTGTATCCTAAAACCTATTAAGATCATGAGAATTACTTGAGGATTACCCTTAAGAATATTAAAATGGATTAGTTATATGGGAAATTTAGTAAATGTGATTTTTGGATTCAAGAATTCTTTTTTTCTTAGTCGTATTATCTCCAATGATGGAATATCAGGTAATCCAGCAATGAAAAATGCAGTTAAATAATGGCTTATGCTAACAAAATTAACAGAGTTATATAGTTTCATTGGTTTGATAGGTAATTATCATTGATTCATTTATAATTATACCATATTAGCTAACCACGTAACCATGTTTACATGTAAAGGTGTTATGTTTTAATGGATGAAGGAATGCGAATAATGATTTGATGAGATAATGAAACAATATATAAATTCTCCAATTTTGACTCTACCATCTGGTAGTGATGGGTTGGTCTTATATAGTGATTAATTTAATAAGGTAATTTGATTTGTCATAGTAAAAAATAAAAATGTTATTGCATATGAATTAAGGAAATTGAATACTTAGGAATAGAACTACCCAACCGATGATCTGGAGTTACCAACTGTAATTTTCACTTGGAAAAAATAGAGTCATTAGCTCTATAAAGAAATATGTGAGATATAAATTGATCATAAAATCATCAAATACATATTTTCAAAAAATATCTCAACATGAGACAAAGGCTATGTCTCAAACTAATCAAGATTTATGTTTTCTCAATACACTGCCACACATGGATAGAAAATAAGGTGGGAGACGCATTGAGTTGGAATGATCATGGAGTTCTAACCCAAATGATGATTGAAAAGAATCCTATGTTCATGGATCTAGTGAATATGGATATGGGAATTTATAAGGGGAGACAAAAATCATTTATCAAATTATTAAAAAATCATATTCAATAGATAGGTTAAATATTTCTTAATATGATGATGGGTAATTTTAGAAAAAAATTAAAGGTGTGAATGATGGAAAATTTGAATAATGTTTTTGTGAAGATGGTGTTCTAAAATTTGAAAAGAGAATATGTGTTCCATCTTTACATGTGATAAAAAGGGAATTATTGGATGATCCTCATAGTTCATGTTTTTCTATACACTATGGGAGAACAAAGATGTATAGGGACTTGAATGAACAGTTTTGGGGGGATAACATGAAATGCGAAATTGTAAATTATGTGTCATGATGTATAGTTTCGTAACAAGTTAAAGCTATTAGGAATCATCCTAAAAGATTAATGCAACCTCTTCTTATTCTTGTGTGGAAAATGGGATGAAATTACAATGGATTTTGTCGCAATAATTCCAAATATTGTTAGAAATAATGATCCAATATGGGTTATTTTTGATCGCCTAAAAAAATATACACATTTCCATAAAATAGGGGATGATATTCTTCCTAAGTTCCTCACAAGGAAATACATTAATGAAGTTTTAACACATCATAGAACACATCTATCCCATGTTTCCTATCAAGACACTTGATTTACAACAATGTTCTAGAAGAATATTCAAAAGGATATTGACACTGAACTTCATTTCAACACTTCCGACCATCCACAAACTAATGGAATTTTTGAAATAACAATTCATACAATAGATGAAATGTTGAGATCATGTTCACTCTATTATAAAGGTATTCGGGATCCGTACTTACATTTGGTGAAGTTTTTATTAAATAATAGTTTCCATTCAAGTATTCAAATGGAACAATATGATGAATTATATGGAAATAAGGGTCATACTAAATTTTTTTGGGAAGATGTTGGAAAAATGTAACTCATAGAACCTAAACTTGTTAAAGAGATTATGATAAAGGTGATATCTATTTGAGATCATATCAAATTAGATCAAAGTAGGAAAAAAGAGTGATGCTAATAATCAGAGAAAGTATTTGGAATTCCAAATTAGAGATCATGTTTTCGTGAAGGTATATCTCTAGAAGGGTGTTACTAGGTTCAATAAGAAAGGTTAACTTAGTCTCAAATACATTGGACCCTTTAAGATTCTTGAAATAGTTAAAGCTATTGCATATCGATTAGCATTATAGAAAAATCTCTGAAAGGATTATGATGTGTTTCATATATCTCTTTTAGGAAAGTACATGCCTGATCCAAAAAATATGATCACATATAATGAAATATAATTGGAACCTGACCTTCATTAATATGATAAAACCACTTGGAATTTGGATACCAGAGGGAAAGTATTGAGGAATCGGGAAACTCGTCTTGTAAAAGTTCTCTAGAGAAATAAAAAAATAGAGGAATCAACATGGAATCCAGAGGATTAAATGAAGGAGAACCAAAAAATTGATTTAAAATTAAATAAATCTAAAATACTTAGAACACTATTTTTTTTATAATGGAAAAATGTTTCCCCCCTTGACATTAGCATATTTACCTTTTGATATCTTTACAATACACACAACACCAAATTTAAAAGAAACATCATTTAGCCACATTTTTCATTGTTAATTAAATTATAAACATTTTATAGAGTTATTTTATAAATTATATATCTAAAAATATAATTTTACACTCATATAATAGTTATATGATAAGAACATGACCAATATTACATATAAAATACAATATTTTTATACATGCAATTTTTCCACATTTTTATGGATAACCTGCTTTAATTATAATAATGGGCATTTTTATAAATTAATTATTTCAAAATAAACATCATATTTAAATGAAAAAAAATAACTTTTATATTATAGTGAATTTTTGGTATTTTTTATGAAGATTAATTTTTAATATAGTTATAAATACTGAATTTTTGTTCCAAACTACTTTTTAATATAATTTATTTATAATGTTAATTATAATTTTATTTGGTTTTAATGTTTTATTAGTTAATATTTTGATAAATTAATTTAATTTTGGTCATTAGAATAAACTTCACATTAAAATTGTCTATAAAAACATCGCCAACATTCAGACATTTTTACTTTAAAAACCAGCAATGCCGTCCCACTTGCGAGAATAATTTCAATTTTATTACTCCCATTTCTATGATTAAAATTGGAAAAAACGGATTAAATATTTTAAATAATAATAATTTATAATCTCTAATAATACAATCTTTCATTTTTTACCAAAAAAATTAGTGAAATAAATTAAAATAAATTATAATTATTTAGGTAAAACTAAGCTTAATATAGGACTAAAACTTTAGTTTAATGGCCCAAATGACCCATAAAATTGTAAAAAAACTCATTTTAAGGCCATATTTCAGTCACGAACCTTTATATAATGAGTTTTTATGGTTCTTTATAACTTTTCGTTATATGAACCTGGGAACATCTATGTTGCTTCCAAAAATTACAAGTGAGTCATTTTCTATCCCTATAAAAGGAGACCACCTTTACCCTTTCCAAAAACTTCTCAAACCCCTTAATTTCGGCCATGATATTCCCAAATAGCTTTCCAATTATCCTCCAATCAATTTTGAATCCACCCATAGGGTAGAAAACCTCCTAAGGAAGTCTTTTGGTATTCACCAAAAAGAAGTTACCCGATTAAGAGGTAACACCATCTCTCGAGATCTATAGTTTCATTTCCATTATCCACTCACTATAAACTTCTTATTCTATGATTAAAAAAAATTAACCTAAATATACTATTATTTGTTAATGATTTTTGTTCAACCTCTACTTGGACACCCCTCCATCTAATGGGTAACGAACATATTGTTTCTGTGTACAAAAAACAATGATCGTTCAATTCTTCATTACCACCTCCGATGGTAGCCATTATGTTGGAAAAATATTTATATATGATATAGATTTTATTTTAAATGTCTTATTAATAATTAATTTTTATTTATATCCTATCATTATTCTTTCCATGTTGTGTAAATAAGATAATTTCTTTTGAGAAAGTGTGGACTACCGCCCCGTCAAAGCGATACGACTCGTTGTTTCCATACATGGGATGTATAAAGGAAGGTTTTAATAATACTATGTAAAATATATAACATATATATTATAGTGGAATTATATTATACATATGTATCATTTTTTAATTCCTTTTATAGAAAAAAATGAATGTTGTGTTAATGCTTATGTACAACCTATCGTCTCTTTGAACGACACACTTCATTTCTAATCTCCAAATATTATGGACTATTATAAATAACTATGTATTGAATATATAAGATAATATATCATTGGTTTACATTATTGAGATGATTAAACCATTATATATTTAATAATAACAACAAATAACATCTCAAAACATACTTGGGAAAACTGTGCAATTAACACCTGAAATAGCCAAAATAATGAAAGATTGGTAACAAATGGGTAATAAGAAATTTATAAAAATTAATATAAAGTATTATGAACAGGAATATTATTATAGAATAAGTTATTAAGATAATACAAACAACTATATATGAGGATAAACAAAATAAAGTTTATGTTAAAGATTTTCATCTCACTTTTTAATTCAATGAGATTAATGTCATATTAACTAATTACTTATTTTGTGTCCCATACCTACTACCCATTTTAACATATTATATCTTGAGTTATATTATTCTCTTGATATTATAATATTAATTTAGTGTCATAATATTTTGGTGATTATTATTTAAATGGTTCAATGTAGTATGAGATGAATTGGAATGTTTAAAGATTATTCTCCTAAAGAATTTTTTTAATCCAACTTCCTCTTGTGATTGTTAAAATTCTCTTGAAATAATCACATTATTTTAATCATTTTTCACTGGAAACATAATTTTATATCCAAACTCTCATACAATTTATACTGGAACTTCCTAAACCATATACCATTTTCATACGGTGTCTACATAAACAATTATTTGATAAGGAATATTAGTTATTATGATTATTAAATATGGGGAATGATTTGAACTGGAAATGATGGGTGTAGTTTGGACTTTATATAGCTCCTTGATTCATCGATAGGTTCTCATGAGATGAATAAGTTATCCAAATGGGTTTTTACCCTCATTTTTAAGCCATCATGTTAAAGGTATTGATAGTAATAAGTTTTTATGTGCCTCTAAAATGATGCCTATTATGAAAGTATTTCACTCATTGAATTTCGGTTATTCATTATCCTTATAATTTTTCATCGATATATCTATGGATAAAATTCATTCTCAATTAATTGATATATGGCATGTGTTTTAGTTTCTTACTTCCCATATTATTTGTTCCTTATTTAGTTTTGTAAAAGGGATGTGTTCTCAGTTATTTACCATTACATATAGATTGATTCATTATTTATTATGTTTTACTTACCCTTACTGAGAATTTGAGCTCACCCTAATTATGTTTCGTTCCCATATTTAGAAACAACAGAACATTAAATAAGCGTTAAAGAGAGGATTTAATTTTAGTTTTTTTGTGTAGCATGTTTTATTCTATTTTCCAAATTTATTATTGGTATTATGTATGTAATCTAGCTTTCCAAGACTACTAAACTGAACAGTCCTTTGGGATTTTTTCCGTTGTAATAATGAGAATGTTATGTAATTGTTGACGCTGAAAAAATCCTGAAAATCCCAGAGGAAGTTTCGGAATGACGAAGCGAAGTCATATTCGGAATCAGAGGCCCGATCCGGAGGCCCGGGAAGTGGTGCGAGAACTAAAGGAGGATCTGCGCGCAAAAATGTTCTGCGCATGAAGTGCTCCCAGGATTCGCGGAATTGGACTCGTGAGGCGCGCAATAATTGTGCGCCCCGTGTCTCCGCGGCGAGAATTTGCGCGCAAATGGTTCCCGAAGTAGAAAACTTCGCGCGCCGCCTGGATTCCGCGCCGGAGGTCGCCTATAAATATAAGGTGACCCCAAACGGTTTGGGGGTTGAGGAATTCGAAGCGTCTCTCGTGCACACAATTCGGCTACCCCAGCGCGAAAGATGACATCCAGGTAATCCCGAATTTCGCGCAACCTTTCCCCCGAGTTCGCCTTTGCGTGCAACTCCACCGGCTTCAGTGAATTTGCCCATTCCCCCGGTTTCCCCACTTGCGCGCAATCCGTGGTCCGCGCTCGCAATACCCTGTCATGCGTGCAAAACCTTGCACGTAATTCCCTCTTCGCGCGCAATTCGAATGCTTTAATTGCGCTTCATCCTGGTGTTTTTCGCACAAATCGTCGATTTTGCGTGCACAGAGCCGAGGACCCCTCACCTTGACGCCCCTTGGCTTCCCTCTGCGCCGGCATCTGATGTCTCCCCTATCGGGCATGCGCGCCATGCATTGTTTTCCCGCACGGCCTTCCAGGCTCGTGCGAAGTAACCTCAAGGTCCCTTGGGCTGTGTTTCCCGTTGCGTTGCTTTGCCTTGTGCTTCTCCGAATAGGCACGCTAACGGCTATTGCTTCTTCGCATAGCCACACTAACGTGGACCCCCTGGTGGTTTGCCCTGCGACCCCCTTTCACTACAGCCTTTCCGATGCCTTCCCTTCCACAAGGGGTAGAGGGCGTTGGGAATGTAAGCCCTAGGGGTGTGGAGTGAACCCACCTCGTCCAAGCTACAAGACGTTAAACTGGTAAGCACCTCGTCCTTAACACAAGACGTTAAACTGTGGTCCGACCTCGTGCTTCGCACGCAGGGTCCCCCCAGATCGAACATTTATTACGCCACTCATATCCACGGGAATGGACTCTTCCTCACATGGAATGAGATCCTCCTTGTCGGAGCGGCGTTTGTCCGCGGGGGAAGGGCTGCCTCAGAGCATAAGCCCCTAACCTTTCGTACGGATGATTTCACCCATGCATCTACATACTTCCCCCATGCCAAGGCCAGTGGAGTCCTTTTCCCACTGTGCTTTGTCGCACCACGGGCCTCCACCCTGGAGTAAGCCCCGGCACCAAGGGCCGCTAGCCACACGTAAGCCCCTATTTCCTCTTTGGGCCGCTCAATGCGTAAGCCCCATTCCACTTCTCACGGACGGACCCTTTGTGACGTGATCGTCTGGTCCATGCTGCTTCTTGTTTCCCACACCGAGCATGACTCACGTGGGCTTAGAGTGTGCATCGACCATGACATCCTCTTATGGGCCTCCTCAGATCATATTCCCCATCCCAGCGAACTATGTGGACTTTGATCCATGCTAGCGTACGGTACGTAGGAAGCCTCCACGAGGTTCAATCCCACCCGGTCATCCCGACCTTTCCATGTCGGTTCCCTGACAACCTTGGGCCGCCTCAGAGTGTAAGCCCCAAATCTTTCATCCTGCATGATTTTAAACTGTATTCCATCCCGCATGACGTTAAACTGTATCCCGTCCCGCATGACGTTAAACTGTATCACGTCCCGCATGACGTTAAACTGTATTCTGTCCCGCATGAAGTTAAATTGTATCCCCCTTCTGGGGCCGTCTTAGAACGTAAGCCCCATGCTTCATCCCACCATCCATCCTGATCCTTACCCGGGCCGCCACATCCCGGTGAGATCATGCCAACCTCTCCCACTCCATGTCATACGGGAGGCCGCCCACGTGTTGGCCCCAACATCGGTGTTCCCCCTAGGGATCTTGTAACCCGATCTGTCTCTACAAGACGTTAAACTCGCGACATACCCCGTGCTAAACATGGGAAGCTGAGGAAAACCTCAGATGGTACACATTCCCCACGTTCGATGTGGGATGCCTCGGGCTTCCGCGCCCTCGAGAATCCCTGTGATGAGGGACCAAAGACAGACATGCCGATGATGCCCCAACGTGACCATTCTCCTCACTGCAGGTTGCTGTCCCAACAAGACCCCTTGGAGCGTCTTGGCGGAAGCAGCATAATTAACTGGCGTCCATGTAGATATGGCACTGAGAATGAACTTCACGAACCCGTCTATAATCTTTGAGGGAGACCCGGACTAGGTGACGAGCTCCGAGGAGGAATCCACGGAAGGAAGAACCGACATCCCATCATCCCAGTTTCGATCAAGGAGCAGATGTCCCAGAACAAGGAACGGATGTCTCCCGCCTTTGGAAAGCGGGAATGCGGGGCCACAAGAAGCGCGCCCTCCCCGACAGATGGACGCGCGCGCCCCAGCGAAAGCGTCGGAAACAAAAAATGGTGAACCCGACGTGAACCTCTTCTCCTCAACACGGGGAATGGTAGTCGTTGGAGCGTCGGAGTAATAGCATGTCACCAGGTCCGGGTAACCCTCACCGGGACGTGAAGCCGCCAGAGGTCGAGGCCGTCAGGACGTTGACTACTCTGTTCTGTGACGTCGTCAGCATGGTTCCCTCTCACCGACCACTGAAGACAGAATGATGTCGAGCCTTGGTTGTTGATCTCCTTTCTTGTTGATACTAATGGGTTCATCTCCCTGTTTCCAGGAATCAGATCACTGCATTTGGAGCTCGATCGCCACCTGCCCACCGGCATAGGGGCAGGGGCAGTGCCGACACGGCTACCCCGCATGGTCCCACCTATCCCACGACCGCTCCGACTTCAACCGCTGTAGCAGCAAGGTGCTTGATCCCCCTCTTCCCGTCAGAAATCATCCAACGGAGGGTGATCAATAACATGGTTCGTAGGTATGACGAGGAAGGGATCATCCCCACCAGGGGCATGGCCCGCTTGGATCTAGAGGCGGCCGTGCCTCACCACCATGGCCACCCTCGAGGGCCGCGCCGGGAGCCACCGCTCCCCACGCCGACTTTCAACCGCTTCGGGAGCCTATCCCTGGAGCGCTGTGACACATCCCTCCCCTACGCCAATGAGGTGGGGGATGTATGGGTCCACCCGATCGGCGATCCATCACAGGGGTTACTGGAAAGAACCCCCGCTAGGCTGCGTCGACACTGCCGCCCGACTACTCGAGCTGAGGAGCAGGCAATCTTCATGCCCGCACCGCCGGCTCCAGCCCATCTGACTCGACGCCAGTGTCAGGCGCGAGTGGGGGAGAATGCCTGTCCTGGGGCACCAGCATCCGCAGCCATTGTGGCCCCAGCCACTAATGACTCATGTTCCCAGATCCCTACGCATGTTGAGCAGGGGCAGCCGCGTGCCCGACTGGGATCAAAACCCCGACCGTCCCGCAGGCAGGTTGGGACGAATCTCCCAGTCGCGGACACTGGAAATGGCCACTGCAGACCAATCCGTGGTGGTGCCGCTCACCATGAAGGCTCATCCTATGCCACCGATCTGGGAAGCCGAAGGCTTCTTCAAGACAGCTATGCTTCGGGTTCGAATCCTTCCAGCACCCACCGCATGGGGTATGAGGTCACTCCCCCTACCGCCGGTCGGGAGCATGGAGCCGTTGTGTATCTGGTCGCTCAATCACATGGAGGTCCTCCCCATGTCCCTTTCGACATCTGTCCAGGTGCTTCTCGCACCCCGGCCTCCGGTCCCCTCTGCCCCAACTCTATTGCGGCCGGGGGACCCGATGACGGAAGTCGTCCTTACCTTGAGGAACTACCCAGGGGCAGGAAGGTCGGGCGTCGTCGCCATCGGAGGAATGTCGGGGGAGTCCAAACAGGAATCAGACCAGTTCATTTCTCGGATTGCGAGGTAGAGTACGACTCGACGATGGAACCTCCCCCCCAACCTTTCGAGTTGAGGGAGGGGATGGGGACGTAGCGCGTTAGTCTCATACTCCCCGAATGTGAGATCCATATGATTCCCTCCTCCCTTCGAAGGTATATCCAGGAGGACGAGGATTTGGAATACTGCCAGGGATCAAGCCCGCAGTTGCCGCTGATCTCCTCGGAAGCACCTCCCGCCCCTGTTAGGGAGGTTGAGGAGCTCTTCTGGGGACCAACGGAAGGATCGTGAGGCGACACACCCTCGGCGAGAACCGACGTTGTGACAGGAGGCCCATCCACCGGCACATCCTATCGCGACGTGGTGGCCAGGGCACTGCGACCTCGGGAGGATGACCCGGGGTTCGGCTGCCAATCTGCCTGTTCACCGTATTCCCCGCCGTCCAGCCCACATCCCCGACGGCCTGCCTCAGCGCCATTGACAATTCCCCAACTTTCATCGGTGGACGAGCAGGGACGGCATGTTTCGAACCCCGATCCGGAGCCGTGGAGCTTCTGGACCGTTCTTCCAGCGGGCCACTTCCCTGAGAAGTTTTGGCCGGTCGCAGAATCGGGTTTTGATGTGCCAGAGTCACTCACCCCGGGGGAGTTTGAATGCTTCCGACAGATTCTTCAGGTGACTCACTCCCGCCTCCATCATCAGCTAGTGCCTTATCCCGGGAGCCAAGCACATCTCGAGGAGATTGGGGAGCAGTGTCGTCGGGTTGACCTAAAAGTACTCCCTGCGGTCCGGCACCCCGAGTCGTTGGGCCTCCACGAGGCCCTTTAGCAACAATGTGTCCATAGTTTTCAAGTACTCTACAGGGTTATTGAGGAGGCCACCCCCCACGTGCACGTCCGTGGGTGGGGGCAGTACGCTGCTCTCCTCTTCTGTGTGATCCGCCGGCAGCCCGACCCACTGGGCAGCCCTGAGGGAACGTCACCAAGGGCAGTGGCAGTCAACATGGATGAACCTTCAGATGAGGGAAACATTGTGGAGCCCCTCGACGGGGACTCACCCCCCGAGGACAGGCCTCTACTAGACCCATCTGGGAGGATGACTCGCCAATAGAGGATCCTCCTAGGCCTTCCTGTACCCACAGAGGCACTGGCGCTGAGCCGAAACATCGACAAGGGTAAAGAGCCTGTCCGGCCTATCAAACTCGCCGACCCATCTGCCTAAGTGCAGAAGGCAGAGGATGATCCCGAGAAGGCCACGCTGCGCCAACATCTAGCCGAGCAAAAGAGGCTGGTTGATGAGCTCCTGGCCGAACACATTGTAGAGCGGCGACCTGTCTACGACAACCCTAGACCAGGACAGTAGGGGCAGGAGCATCTACCCCTTGCTGAGATCCCCCTGGGCAACTGTGACCGTGCCGTGTTCGCCGACAGGGGAGACACTGAAGCCCATGGAAAGAGGGCGTGATATGTTTCATCAAACCCTCCCGAGCAGCGAGGCAACATGGGAGACCCTTCTCGGTTTCCTCCCGCCGCTCCGACAGTCGCTCCGCCAGCTGCCCCCCGAGCCGCTGAGCGCGACTATTGTATCGAAGAGCCTAGCAATGCGATTGTGGTTAGAGATCCCCGTCAGGACATGAATCTGCATCCGGATGATCTGATGAAGGTACTCATCGCTCTCTTGGAGGCCCTGGAAACTCAGCAGGTGGCGATCCCACCGGATGACAAGCCGTACCCCGCATGGGTGGATGACATGCCGACCCCGCCTGGATTTGGGAATCCCACTTTTTCCCACTTTAATGGGACCGGAGACCCGCCATAGCACTTGGCCCACTACAACTCGAGGTGCGGTCCTATGTTAGGGACTCCGGCGCAGCAGGAGGCTGCCAAGCTCCGGTGATTCGTTCAGACAATGGAGGGACCAGCGTTCGTTTGGTACAACCAGCTCCCTATTGGATCAGTAACTAGCTGGGAGGACCTTCGTCGACAATTCCTCTACCAGATCAGTTCCACAACCCAGAAGACGAACATTACAAACCTCTTCAGGTGCAAGCAAAGGCCCGACGAGCGAGTCGCGGACTTCGTCGCCTGGTGGAAGGGGCTCACGTACTCCCTTGACATGCCACTGAATCAGGAGCAATTACTAACAATGTGTGTGGGGAACGTCAAGGCGGAGTTGGTTCCTTCCCTGATCATGCAAAATTACCCTGGTGGGTTCCGGGACTTTTCGGACAAGGCTTAGTGCCTCGAAGAAGCCCCGCAACAGGCCAGCCAGGCACGTCCGCTGCCTCCTGTGATCTCTGCAAGGAGAGCCGCCAGAGCCGAGCTCACTGTTGTGGCGCAGATAGAGGCCCCTAGATAGCTAGAGTTGCTGCCGGTGAGGCCAGCTCAGCAGGCTCATAGGGGTCCACCCCCACAGCCTCCGGCCCAGCAGCGACCGCCTCAAAATTGGCAGGCGCCTCCGCGTAACGCACCGCCACCACCTAGGTGAGGTAATCCGGCTCCGCCTCCTTGGCCTGCTCCTCCGGTCCCTAAACATGGTCAGCCCCCAAGGGTCCCCTTTCCAGGCATAAGTAATCGGGCTTACTCGTTTGATGAGTCCCAGGTCCCCGGTTATTTCCGTAGCGCCTTGGAGCAGAGGATTGTGCGGCTGCCTGAGTGTCGGAAGCCAGAAGAGGCGTGTCTCATGGATCGCCCTGACTACTGCCCTTATCACCGATTCCTAGGACACACCATCCAACAATGCTATGTGTTCAAGGATTGGCTCCAAGACCATATTGACAACAACATAGTCAAGTTGGGCCCAGCCCCGGCACAGGTGGTAGGTGTCTTTGTGGGATCAGATGGCAGTAGTGACGACAGGGACGGGTGGGAACAGGTTTCCGACCGTGGGTCCCAGAAGTATAACGACTGGATGGCCCGCAGGACGATCGCCCGTGCCCATGGCATCATCCGTGCCCACCTTGACCGGCCAGAGCCCTCAGAATCCGTGAGCGCCGCTTCGGCCTCGTCGTCCCAGACTGCTTCTTCCCATAAGAGAAGGTGGCGATGCATGAAGAAATTACGTGCCCTTCCATCACCGTCATCTTCTCACACGCTTGGCGATTTCATGCCCCCAGGAATGGAGATCCCTCTGAGACCCCGTCCATTAATGGATGACTACTCGACCGAGAGCCCTGGGTATGCTTCGGTTAATACCGTAGAGTTGGTAAATCCCTTTATGGCTCCCGACGATGAGGAGCGCCGGGTGAATCTCCTCGAGATCCCGGGGTACGCTTCGGTAAATACCGTAGAGTTGGTAAATCCCTTTGTGGATCCCGACGATGAGGACCGCCGGGTGAACCTCCCCAATGTCCCCAGCCATCGTCAACGTCGACGGAGCCGTGGCTACGTGAATCGCCGGGGCACGGCGGTCGTCACCTCCAGTCAGGCTGTGCACGCCACCGAGACCAGGCAGTAGGCCCGGTGTAGAGAGCAGCACTCACAGCTCCCACATCCGGTGACAACAGGTTCCCTTCCACCACCGTTCGTGTTGCTGGATCGGGCGGAATCGCTTTGCCCGTGTCGCAACCAGCCCAGCCCTATCGTTGGCTGAATACGGCCTTCCGGTCCTAGCATGGCAGCCTCCTCCCGGGCTTCAGCTAGTGAACAGCGGGATGTACCTAGTACCAGTCGGTCACTGGTCCCGCTAGCAGGGCCTGTCATGCCCCCAATCGCAGAGCGACCTCCTGTAAGCAGAAGTTCGCGATTGGCGCGAAAGTATGATGTCCTGAAGCATCTGGCCGTCATTCCGGTGAGGCTTTCCATCCTGGAGGCCCTCCGCCTATCGTCTGAAATGTGTGAGGCACTCGCCGAGGCTCTAAGGAGCCCCCTCCAGTTTGAAATGGAGGTAGCGGTCGCAGAAGCCTTCCACACCGAGGTGATTGAGGACGCCGAATGTCAGGCGGTTATCTCATTCTCTGGTGAAGATGTAGACCCTCCCATACAGGGGAATATCCTCCCGCTGTACATCACCGGCCAGTTCAATGGCATGGAGGTCTGTCGCTTTCTTGTCGACACGGGTTCTGGGATTAACTTGATCCCAACTCGGACACTGCGAAAACTAGGGTTTAATGAGGATGATTTAACTGCCTCCGACCTCAGAATCCAGGGGTATGACAGGACTGAGCAAACTCCACTCGGCAAGATTCATCTGAAGACCCAGTTCGGCGGCTTAATTGCCAATACTGAATTCACGGTTGTCTCTCAGGACACTATCTATAATGCGTTGATGGGCAGGTCATGGCTCCATCTTTACGCAGCGGTTCCCTCATCATACCATCAGTGCCTCAAATACTCCCTTAAGGGTCGAGTGGGTGTGCTCCAAGGAGATGTGTACCCATTTTCCTCTTGTGAAGGTCGTTACCTGGACGCAGACTATTACAAGAGCAAGGACAAGCAGATCCTGGCAGGTGAGGTTGAGCCTGCCGCTGTCGTGAGTGATCCCTGGGCAGGTTTGGATGACGCATATGTCTTCCCAATCCATCGGTTGGAGGCCACAACTCCCGATATGGGAGAGTGCTTTTTTGTCTCGGGTACTAGAGGAATGCATATTTTTGGGTCTAAGAAACGGCGGGAAATCACCTCATACTCATACACCAACTAGGCCCGGGTGATCCCCGAGCCTCCTACCCCCATACGATATCGGGATGTTGGGCTTATGGAAATGATGGTGCGTCATACGTGCATGTTTCGTCGAGCCGGGATCGACCGGATCAGGTCAACGCGACACCACTGCTTCGATGTCGTAAAGCGTGGCCCCTTGGGCCACAGGACGAATGGGATTGGATCAACTGCCTTTGTCCCTACGGTCTCCGCGGTGCATGAGCCTCCCGTTGTGACGACCTCTACCGCCCAAGCCGGTGCTGGCTCCCCGTCAGGGTTGAGCAGCCCCGAAACGGCTCCCCCTGTGGATGATCTTTCCCCAAGCGGAGAAGAAGACATGGAAGATGCTCCTCCTGCCTTTGAGGAGGGTGTCTCCGCCACGGTCGACAAGCTCGTACAGGTGAACCTCGGTAGTGAGGCAGACCCGAGACCCACATTGGTCAGCGCCACTATGCCTCCCGAGGAACTGAAACGGTACATAGACTTCCTCAAACAGCACCGTGATGTGTTTGCCTGGAGTTTTGACGAGATGCCAGGACTAGATCCCCAGGTAGTCGTCCACCGCCTTGGCCTCCCAGCAAACCATCGCGGGTTCA
This sequence comes from Viscum album, assembly GCA_963277665.1. Lineage (NCBI taxonomy): Eukaryota > Viridiplantae > Streptophyta > Magnoliopsida > Santalales > Viscaceae > Viscum > Viscum album. The sequence continues at coordinate 381,028,040 of OY728145.1, forward strand.
AGCAGCCTCCTAGAAAAATGAACCCCTTTCACGGTGCCATGGTTGAGGCCGAAGTTGATAAGCTCATTAAGGCCAACTTCATCAGGGAAGTCCAGTACCCCAGGTGGCTAGCCAACATTGTGCCCGTCAGGAAGAAGAACGGGCAGATCAGGGTCTGCATCGACTTCTGCGATCTTAATCGCCACTGTCCGAAGGATGACTTTCCCCTTCCCGTGACAGAGTTGTTGATCGATGCAACGGCCGGGTTCCAAGCCCTCTCTTTCATGGATGGGTACTCTGGGTATAACCAAATCCGGATGGCCCCCGAGGATGAAGATTACACTGCCTTCAGGGCCCCCAGGGCACTTTCTACTATCAGGTTATGCCCTTCGGCCTGAAGAACGCCGGTGCCACCTATCAATGGGCTATGCACCGCAAATTCAAGCCGATCCTCGGGACGCTGGTGGAGTGCTATGTAGATGACCTGGTGGTTAAATCTCGTCAGCACCAGGACCATCTCAGAGATCTCCAGAAAGTGTTCAGTTTGCTCTGTTCTCGTCACTTGAAGATGAACCCATTGAAGTGTGCCTTCGGGGTCACCTCAGGAACGTTTCTTGGCTTCATCGTCAGGTATCGAGGTATCGAGATCGACCCCGAGAAGATCAAGGCCATCAGTCAGATGCCTCCCCTGAGTAATATTTGGGATCTTCGAGGCCTCCAAGGCCACTTAGCCTATATACACTGATTCATTGCGAATCTGGCCGGCAAGTGTATGCCCTTCTCTTAGCTCACGAAGAAAGGCGCTACCTATGGGTGGGATAAAGAGTGCCAGACCTCTTTTGAGGAAATCAAGCAGTATCTGCTCCAACCTCCAGTCCTGATGCCACCCATTCCCGAAAGTTCGTTGGTCCTTTACGTGACCGCCCTAGAGCGATCCCTCGACGCCCTTCTCTCCCAGAAAAACAACGAGGGAACAGAGAATAGCATCTACTACCTCATCTGCATGCTCCTCGACACGTAGATTCGATATTCTACCATCTAGAAGAGCTGCCTGGTGCTCGTATTTGCCGTGCAGAAATTACGACACTACTTGCAGCACCATGAGGTACAGTTGGTCTCTCGGGTAGACCCGTTGAAATACATCCTGAGTCGGCCTATGTTGACCGGCCGATTGGCACGCTGGGCGGTGATCCTCCAGTAGTTTGAAATTATGTTCGTACCTCAGAAGGTCGTCAAAGGACAGGCATTGGTAGACTTCTTAGCTGCTCATCCAACCCTTGCAGACCAGCCGCTGGATGTGGGATTTCCGGATGAGGCAATCCTCTCAGTCGATCACGTCACCCCATGCTGGCAAATGCACTTTGGTGGTGCCTCCCGAAGCCCTACCGGTAGAAGGCTTAACGATCCTAGGCTTAACAGAGTGGGCCTGGGTTTCGTCTTCATTACCCCGGAGCAAGCCGTGCTTCCATATTCTTTCTTATTGTTAGAGGGTTACACCAAAAATGAGGCAGAATATCATGCCCTCATCACTGGCCTCGAGTTGGCTCTGGAGGTTAACGTGCCCCACCTGTATGTAAAAGGGGACTCTGAGCTAGTCATCAATCAGGTTAACGGTGACTACCCTGTCAGGAAGCCAGAACTCGTGTCGTTGCTGGAGTGCACCCTCCATCTAATGGCTAAGTTCCCCTCCCGACCAGATGTCGTTCACGTTCCCTGGTCGCAGAACAGTCGAGCAGATGCATTGGCCAGCCTGGCCGCATCACTCGCGGAGCCCGAGCAGGATGACCTAATCATCAACGTGGCGCACCGAAGTGTCATTGCTCCTGTTATCCCGGAGGGTGGTCATGGCCCGCGAGTGAACCATCTCACCGCTGGCGCCCCCGCATCGGGACCCCCCGGGGTTCCAGGCGTGGTGATCGAAACAGTTCCTGACTGGAGGACACCTCTGGTTGAATATCTCCGGCACGACAATCTTCTGATGGACCTAGTGGAGCGGGAACGAATCTGGCGCCGCGCGACGTAGTTCACCCTTCAAAACGGTCCTAGCCGTGAGCAGCTCCTTTACAGGCGTGGGTTTGATGGTGTTCTCCTTTGTTGTCTTCAAGGAGTTGAGATCCCACAGGTCATACAGGAGGTGCACGCTGGCTCCTGTGGTGCCCACCAGGCCGGGTCGAAGTTGTCCCACCAGATTCGGAGACTGGGATACTTCTGGCCCTCCATGATCCACGACTGCATCAAGTATGCCAAGAGGTTCCATGCGTTCCATGTTTATGATAACTTTGTGCATCGGCCACCGGAGCCTCTCCATACTACTAAGTATTCTTGGCCCTTTGCAGTCTGGGGGTTGGATGTCGTAGGGCCCTACCCATCGACGACGGCCCGCCAGTGCCGGTTCATCTTAACCGCCACGGATTTCTTCTCAAAGTGGGCAGAGGCAGCCCCGCTTAGGGAATTCAAGCCTAGTTCTATCGCCGACTTCGTGAGTTCAAATATCATTCATCGGTTTGGAATACCTCATTCTATCCTCACGGATAACGGAACCATCTTCCGAGCGGCTGAGCTGAAGAGATTGTACGCCAAGTACAACATTCGCTCGAACCACACCTCCCGCTATCATGCGCGGGCGAATGGACAGATTGAGGAATTTAACAAAACCCTCTGTAACATTCTGCAAAAAATGGTCGGTCAGAACAGGAAAAGTTGGCCGAACAAGCTCCCCAATGCCCTATGGGCTTATAGGATGACGACTCGCAATTCCACCCAGGTGACCCGGTATTCCCTGGTGTACGGATATGAGGCCGTCCTTCCCATCGTGGTCCAACTGACCTCATTGCGCACGAAGATCTATGACCAGAAAGCTCCGAACAGAGTTGCCGAGATCCGTCTAGCCGAATTGGAAGCGCTGGATAAAATTAGGCTTCACGCTTTACATAACCCGGAAAGGCATCAGAGTAGGATGGCTCGAGCTTTCGATAAGAAGGTTCGCCTCCACTCCTTCCTGCAAGGTGACCTGGTGTTGGCTCTCAGAGCGCCAATGATTCCCGACAGGAAACCACCCAAGTTGGAGCCCAAGTGGGAGGGACCCTTTATTATCCACAAGGTCTATCCCAATGGTGCGTATTTCCTGGTGACTATGCATGGGGAGCGTATCACTCCTCCCACCAATGCCAGGTTCCTCAAGAAGTATTTTGCCTAAACGATGGTCCTACATGACCTTAAACTGTACAGTCCAGCATGACCTTAAACTATATGGTACAACATGACCTTATACTACACTCTTCCCTATGTCAGGGCTCTTCTTGGTCCGAGTTCTAAGACCTAAAACTAAGATCAATATTCCGTCCAACATGACGTTAAACTGTATTTCCAGAACTATGTGTGGATTGATTCCCATCCTAAGGGGATACATAGGACCGGCTGAACACCTAGATGTCTGGTCCAGCCCCATCTCTTAGGAGATCCCACGATCCCCCGGTGCCCAGGGTGTTTGGCATTACGCCCCCTCTTTCTCCCATGGATCCTCCATCTCTTGGCCGCTCTCGGACTGAGCCCTCTGACCCTATCCAGTGGTCTGCTGATGTGCTCAAAGCACTCTGGTCTAGAACATGGAGTGCCAGATTCGACTTAGGCAAGTTCCATCCACTTGCCAAGCTTCGTGTTCCCCTTCATTCGGGCCCTCGTCATCTTTCATACCCGGAGGGACCCCCAAGAACGGTCTGGATACAACGCCCAAGGGATCTCCTACCGTCATGGGCCAATTCCCCCGAAGGTTTCAGACAACAAATTGATACAAATACCACGTTGCGAACATGGTCAGCGGTTGATGCTCATCTGTTTTTCCCCATGGCTAACACGACAGGATGCTGTGTTGCGAACATGGTCAACAATAGTCCTCAGTCGTCATGCCGGTTCCCCAGGCCTTGAATTTTGGTGGCATGGTTCATGTCATTTTCCGCCCTACTGTGCCAAGGTGGAATCTCGACAATCCTTGTACTGACCCTTAGTACACCCCCGCACATCAGACAGACCGAGCTGCGTAACGGTGTCTCTCGGGGCTCCCACGGTCTGAGCGCTAGAGTATGTGCTCGGGTCTCTTCCTTGCGGTTCACGTGCAGCTTGACCTTCATCCCCTTAGGGGAGTGAGGAGTCGCCCAGACATTGCGTTTCGGGCCCAGGATAGCTGGGAGCAAGCATATGCTACTCCTCCCTGGTTGTTGAACCCTCGTAGGTTCCTTTGCCCGAGGCTCCTCTCTCGGTTGGTCCAAACCATATGACCTTAAACTGTGCTGTTGGTCCAAACCATATGACCTTTAACTATGCTGTTGGTCCAAACCACATTACCTTAAACTGTGCTGTTGGTCCAAACCATATGACCTGAAACTGTGCTGTTGGTCCAAACCATATGACCTTAAACTGTGATGTTGGTCCAAACCTTAAGACCTTAAACTGTGTTGTTGGTCCAAACCATATGACCTTAAACTGTGATGTTGGTCTTATCACATGACCCTAAACTGTGACATTATCATCCTAGCCGCACGACGAAAAACGGCACTGCATTGTGGTGACCTTGCTGTAGAGGAAATCACGTTGGGTATTGGTTTTATGACATGCCATTTTTCAATGCCTGTCACGGCTTGATGCTTGTGGCGACACCATTGCCTGCTACTCTGGGTTTGTCGCTTCACAACAAAAAAAACCACTCACCTTAAAAGACAAACAAGATTTATCAAATGCCGCTTCTTTTAGTGAAAGGGCCACGCCCGCACTCCCCCTTTTCCTTTGGCACTGGTATCTTACCATGTCACTTTCAGAACTACGTATGGCTTGATTCTCATCCTTATGAGATACGTAGGAGCTCCTGGGGCACTTCCCCATGGGTCCAGCCTACCTCCGTGTTCAGTCCCTTGACTCGAGCGTTTCCCCGGAGAGCACATGTTAAGTAGGGCTTAGGTCCTCATTCACGTCAGGTTTTGTAACCGCCTGGCCATGTGTACGTTTATCCCCCTTCCTCATGGTCCGAGCTCTAAGACCTAAAACTAAGATCCATATTCCGTCCCACATGGCGTTAAACTGTATTCCGTCCCGCATGACGTTAAACTGTATTCCCTCCCGCATGAAGTAAAACTATATTTCGTCTAGCATGACGTTAAAATGTATTTTCAGAACTACGTGTGGCTTGATTCTCATCCTTATGAGATACGTAGGACCGCCCGGACGTTTCGTCATGGGTCCAGCCCCAGGGATAACTGAACACCGTCCTTCTTTATTGTCGGACCCTCGGCCCGCCTTCATGAGAAATGGTGTAATCAGGATATCTACCCCGAGCATGTTCGGGATGCCCCATGATAATGATGGGAAGCAACAGTTCTCTCACCAAAGAGGTCCTTCCTGGAAATTGGGACGACCCATGATCAGGTTGGTACGTCCGCCTAATGCGCCTTCACCCTAGTGGCGCAATATCGAGAGTGTTGGACTCTGTTCGAACAAGCCACCACTCCACCTCCCGCGATTTGCGTTCTCCCTTATTCGGACCCTCATTTCCTTCTGCGTTTGACAGGACCCCCTAATAGTATGGATGCTCGACCTATGGTCCACCTACTGTCCTGGGCCAACGTTTCGGAGAACTGGTCATGTTTGACGGGACTCCCTAACAGTATGGATGCTCGACCTATGGTCCGCATACTATACTGGGCCAACGTTCTGGAAAACTGACCAACGATATTTGAGTTAGGCCCCGTGTTGCGAACATGGTCAGTGGTCAGCCCTCATTTATTGTCCTCCCATTCCAGGCCAATGTGATATGGGTGTTGTGTTTTCTCCACGGTTGACAGTTATCCTCCATGGTTGCGCCCCATTTGGTTCCGAATTTGGGTAGCGTGATGCACCCTTTCTCTCCACCCCCCTGTGTTCGGATGGATTTCAATGCCCCTGGCATTGCCCCGCTCGTGAGTTAAGACACATTGAGAAGTCGACACATCAATCGGCCCGGGGTCTCTTCAAAAGTCCAGGCCCGATTTTGGACACCTGAATCTTGGTCAATGCCCCACAGTTTAATTGAATGATGGTACGAGCACCTCTTTCTTCTTGCATTGGGCATGTCCCACAGGAGCCTAGGGGTGAGTTGTTATTCGTTTCAAAAATATGGTTGAGCTCATTAAACCAAGGGTACAAAAGAGTGGATTTGGCCATACATTATATTGAGACGATGAGCAATACAGGCAAAAAGTTCATGAGATGGCAAAAAAATATCCCTCAGGGTTTAGCGTGATTAAGCAATCTTTCCAGCGCTGCTACCCTCTGGCTGGTAGCCTCCAGGACCGATTTTTCTCTTCAAAGACTCTCTCCTCATCGACCACCATAGAGCGCAGCTCATCAGCCCTAGCTTGTGCCTGTGCCCACTCGCTTCGATGCACGGTCATCTGGTGACTCGCCTCCACCAGATGTTCCTGGGCATCAGCAAGCTGGGCGGTCAGTTGCTCCATGAGCTCAGAGCATGTTGCGATGAAGACCTCTTTATCTGCCACCTTCCCTTCGAGGTTCCGTACTTCTTGCTCCGCCCTCGGCAGCGCTTGAGCGCTCATCGATCCTTCCTGGCACTGGGAAATGTCGGCGCCCCGGCTGCTCTCGTGCATCTTTTCGGCCATGTAATCACGGACCGTCAGATTAAGGCGCAGAGCGTCAGCCCCTCCGGCGCACAGGAAGCGCAGCCAGGTCTGAAGTGATCCCATCCACCTCAGCCAATCAGACTGGGGATGCCTGAGAAAGCGCTGGATACACTTCCACCCCTTGAGCTGTGTCATCCGGCTCTCCTTGGCTGCCTCTGAGTCTGAGTCATCAATCTCCTCAGGGTCAGCAGGTCGGTATACGGGGAAGGCAGCCAGCGGATCGGCAGCATGATCCACCCAGGGATGTCTTCATGAGGAATAGAATCCTCGACGTCTGGGCGACCTTCCCTCACACCAGAAGCAATGATGCCTCCACCAGCTTCCGACCGCGTTCTGGGAACAGCACCGCTGATGTCTGCCACCCTCTGTTCATCTATTGTCGGGGCCAACTCAGTGCAGAGAGCATGTTCCGAAACAGGTGGTATGTCCGCCACTGGTCCACTCGCGGATGGCCCGGGCTCCACAGCCTGACGTGCCTCCGGTGTTGAGATCACTGCGCGGGGAATACGCTAGTCAGATGGGATCTCTTAACACCAAGAAACAGTAGTGAATCGTGAGACTTATAAGAATCCAGAGCGTCGGTCCCCAGTGTTCCGGCCGCTGCAGGAGCCTCCATAAGGGGAGACCCCTCTGCGCTGGTTAATTCAATGACGGGTGTCGGATCCCCATCATGTCCCACTGGTTCCTCTCCGCCTTCCTCTGGTGGGGACGCCCGTCCACCGCTCAACAGCCCTTGAGTAAGATTGGGAAGTGAGTTAGAAGTTGGAAAGTAGAATGGATGAATGAGGGAAATGAATGAAGACAGAGACAAACTTCGAGAATCTCAGTTATGTCAAGATCAGAGGTGGCAATCTCACCGCTCTCTCGGAGACCCCCTTGGTAGGTCACCCCTTGCAAACCCTCACCTTCGGGCTCCTCTTCTTCGTCTTCTCCCTCACCTTCGTCCTATCCGGTTTCCTCCTCCCCCTTCGGCTCTTCATCACTGTCGCCTTCTCCCGGTGGCATCGCTTCTGGATCATGCTCCTGGCCAAGCATCACTTTCACCAGGAAAGTTGGTGTCACACGCTGCCCCCTTTGGCGTGCGTATGCGTCCATGGCCGTCGGATAAGCGTGCCGCCGTTGGAAGTTCACTCGGTCGGTAATCCGAACGAGCCCGACCTCCGGCAGTTTGATCCCGTTCTGCATTATCTTTTTCCAGATGGCTTCGATGCTCAGCGATTGCCGCAGGGTCATCCAGGCCGACCATAGTTCCGGTAAAATTTTGTCTTGGGAAGGTTCAAGACGACATCTTATCTGCTTCCCAGGCAGTTCCCTGGACGCCTCATGTGACCCACCTTCGGGTAACGAGGACATGGATGCACCGTGTGATGTCCTCGCTGCCGAAGTCCTGGCCTGTGCAAGCCTCGCTGCCTGACATGCCCTTGGTTCTCCCCTTCCGACGGCACCTTCCCTTCTTTCCCGTCGCTCGGTTTCCGCGCGAGTAACCTCGAGTTGCCGGAAACGCTTGCGTAATAGCCCCTCAGGGTACGCAATTGTCCAGTTTTCGGCATATTCGGTTGCTAGGCTGGCATCGACCCCCAGTGGGAGGGAGAGTAACGACGTCGCCAGAGACGAAGGTGGTAAACATCAACCTCATATGGCGCATGACACGTGGATTCTTCTCCTGCCGGACAGCCGTGAATACCTTCTTCGACATTCGATGGAGGCACCCGAACTGCCTAGCGAATCGGGATGGCACGTATGGCTCACAGACCACCTTCCCGTCGATCCGAGCCACGAGCACCCCGCCCCGAATGCTCTAGAATTATTCCGGCTGTTCTAGAGAGCATCGCCCGTTTTCCACCAGTTGACCGACCGGGGTGGGGAACGGGCTGAAGTTGAAGTTGGCATGGTTACCAATGCGGATCCTCACGCCCTCCTCATTGAGCGTCAATGGTGCCACCCCTGAAATGTTTAGCAAGGATGATCAGAAACCATTTCCCAGAGGATGGACGGAGTTTGGGAAAGTATACCCTCCAAGATGAGCCGCCACCCAGCCACGGAAGATCTGGAAGGGACCACAGACCCTCTGAGGTGACCCCCCTCGTGAGATGCGCCCCATAATGGTATACAGCTTGACCAGCACGAGGACGCCCAAGTTGAACTGTTTATTGGCGTCCATGGAGCCCGCCATCACCAAGGTCACGGGACGGACGCCCATCCACACGTCCCGCACCGGCAAGAGCCACCCGCTCAGGAAGGCGGCAAGGAACCCGGCATACCGGACGTTCGGGTCCCGAGCCTCAATGACGCGGTAGCCCCATGATTGGTACTGCCTTGCCTCCAGGGTATTCCTGTATGACCCATCCTTGATTCTTTGAGTCGCGGTTGGGCATCGTTTTCCCCGTCCCGTCATCTTGACGGTGGGATCCATCTTGAGGAACAGGCTGAACCAGCCCTTGTAGGCGATGTCCTTCAAGAAGTCCTTAACCCCCAGCCTCTCCTTGGCCAACTGCAGCAGGTGCCACGTCAGCATAGGCGTCCGCGACCTGTCTCCCCAGGTTTTCTTTTGAGGAACGAACTATTCGTATTGGTAACCCTCCAATGGGATACCGCCGATGCAGTGAACGTCCCAGAGACTGATGCCGACTTCCCCATGATGAAGGTGGAACGTGTTGGTGTCAGGAGACCACCGGTTGAATAGCTCCGGTCTGAGTTCGGGCTGACGGTGGAAATGGAACTGCGATGTCCATACCGCCTCGAATAGGCCGATATACCGTATTTCATCTCTGAACTGGTCGCAGGTATGGAGAACCCAGAACGCCCAGGCCCATTCGCTGGTGAAGTTACCCCCGAACCGCAGGTCCCAATCCTTCAGCCAGCCCTTCGTGTCATACGTGATGCTCTGACGGAATGTGCTCGCGTAGAGGGCCGGAGAATCCTCCGCCACAGGCTCGTCCCCGGTAATGGTCCTAGTCCTCGGGTTCAGGACATATACATCCATGTTTCTAGTTTCCTTGGAAGGGCGACCATTGTTGGAGGTGTTGTAGCGAGGAATTTCATCCTCCTGAGTCACCTAGGATCATGGTGTGTCCACCTCGAAGCCCGGCAGTGGTACCTCCTCTAGGATACCAAAATTCCAGAGCGGGAGTTTGTCTGACAAGGGATATGACTTTTGGGTTGAATTCAGCAGGTTGAACAAGGTGAGATTGTTGGAGACGATCACCTTGGAGCCATATACCTCCTCGTTCGCCGCCATTTCTGTCCTACGGGCAGCGGCTTCCCCCTCATCGACTCGGTTTGTGGCCATCTCGAATTTTTCGGGAGTTGGGCGAAATCAGGATGCAGTGCACGTAATTGGAGTGTTCGGCGCACAATCTGGCTGAGTTGCGTGAAATCCTGGAGTTGAGTGCGCAATCGGCATGCTAAGCGTAGAAGATCCCGGTTTGGCGTGAAATCACGGCCAACTTTCGGAAGGAATTACGCGCTTCCAGTGCGTTATTACGCACAGCCACGGAGCGATTACGCGCATGAGAGCGATAAGCTTATCACGCGAAAAAAAGCGAAAGTACGGATTTGGGACCCAGTGCCCCTTTTTATAGGCGAGGCCAGGGTTCCGCGTCGCGCAGAAAGAACATTTCGCGCGCGTCCGTGGGTTTTGCGTGCCCCGTCGGATTTTTTGCGTGCAACGTGATCAGGAGACTTAGCATTTTGGCATTTCGGTGTTTCCCTCGGAATATGATCGTTGCGACCTCTCGCCGATCCAATTCCAAGGGGGGCATTTGTTGATGCCGAAAAAAGCCCGCAACTCCCGGAGGATGTTTCGGAATGATAAAGCAAAGTCATATTCGGAATCAGAGGCCCGATCCGGAGGCCCGGGAAGTGGTGCGCGAAATAAAGGAGGATCCGCGCGCAAAAATGTTCTGCGCGCGAAGTGCTCCCGAGATTCGCGGAATTGGACCAGTGAGGCGCGCAATAATTGCACGCCCTGTGTCTTCGCGGCGAGAATTTGCGCGCAAATGGTTCCCGGTGCGGAAAACTTCGCGCGCTGCCTGGATTCCATGCCGGAGGTCTCCTATAAATATAAGGTGACTGTTTCCTCACGGATTTCGGGGATGACCTCCTGGACGGGAGATTCAAACGTTCCGATCGGTTTCTAGTGGGTTTGTTCGTAGAACCGGAAACATCTAATGATTCCACATCCGTTTGGACCTACTTTCCAAAGGTAGGTGCTCATTAGCTTGTGGACTGATGAGGCTTAGGAATTTTCATTGGTCGAGAGGATGGGAGGTCGGACTCATCAAACCTTTTTGAGGGGAATTATTGTCTACTCCGGGACTCTCTTTATAGATTTAAGTTATGTTCGTGAATCCTTATTACATTACCAAGTATAAAAATGTGCTTTCCTTTAGTTTTAACAATCAATGATTAAATATGCAAGAAATTTAGAGAATCTATTAAATGTATTCGAGGTTCTTCATCAATAGAGAATCATCTATATCTGTTTAGAGATTCTTGGTCAATGGTATCATTCAAAACATTTATATAAAAGTCTCTTGGTCATTATGATGACTAGGCTGGTTTTAAAGCCACTCAGTGGGGTACTTGAAGTTTATCGTCATTCAGAAGGACATGGATTATTTCAAAGATGGGATCGAACCCATAAATGGGCTACCTACGTATCCTTTGTTTTGGAAAAGGAATCAGAACCCACGTAGTTCGAGTGATGGAGTATGATGTTTATGATTGATGGCTCAAAGAAGAATGTCATATTTACTTTTACACTCTAAGCTCACGTGAGTCATGCTCGGTGTGAGAAACAAGAGGTATTGGTAAAAATTAGAAAATTGTGCCATGAAAGATGCAATCATAAGAAATTGTTTGGGGCTTAGGTATGTATGACTGCCTAGATAGATGAAGGTTTAGGATTCGCTTTTAGGGAGAAAATCCAGGAACAAGGTCCATAAAGGTATATGTGCTTTATGGAGATTTGAATACTATAATCTTGGGGCTTACTCCTAAGGAGGATGCCCAAGTTAGGAGGGTACATATGATTTGGTTTTACTCCTAAAAAGGAAACCCAAATCAAGGGTAAATTAGGACTGGTTAAGAGAAATTTAAGGGGGCTTGGGGTTTACTCCTGAAAAGGAAACCCAAGATTATGACTGGGACTTACTCCTAAAAAGGAGGCCCAGGTTAGGGGACTTGAGGCTTAATCCTGAAAAGGAAGCCCAAGATTATGACTGAGTCTTATTCCTGAAAAGAAGACCCAGGTTAGGGATTGAGGTTTGGGGCTTACTCCTGAGGAGGATGCCCATATTTGAGGTTAGGGCTTACTCATGAGGAGGATGACCATGTTTAAGGAATTATGATTGGGGATTACTCCTGAGGAGGATACCCAAGTTTGGGAACTTTAAGAATTTGGGGCTTACTCCTAAAGAAGGATGCCCAGATTAAAAGATATATAACTGGGGATTATTCCTGAAAAGGAGACCCAGGTTAAAGATTCTCTCATCATAAAGGATGAGGTTGAATGAACGAACTCTCAATCTTTGGTGACATAAAGATGTATAAATCACTAGGTTTTGAGAGATATTCCACCGAATTCCTTTCAGATAAGGAAGTCAAATCAAGAAATCATGCCATAAATGGATTTGAAGAGTGTCTTGAAGACTGAATCTTGAATAGGAAAGGTGAAATGGCTTAAGAGGGGTAAAATGGGCAAGATGGGCACCCAAAAAGATAGGGGCGTGCAAGTCTTGAAAGGCGTGCAAGTCTTCCATGGGGGCGCAAGTATTGGTCGCGCAGGTATACCTGCGCGACACATGGTGTACTTGCGCGATTTTCAACCAGCATTGAAATGTTTGAGCAACTCTTTTTTAAACCCATTAGAATCCTCTTGAGGTTCTTCCAGAAAAGGGACGCGCAAGTTATATTGAAGGAAATAAGTCGGTGCACAAGTGTTGATAAGTTTCAACACTTAGGCCTTCTTTCTTTTCTTTAGATCTTCCATTCTAGGTAAGAAATTACATTAGAAGTGTTCCGGAAGCTTTGAGAAGAGACTTGGGCGTCGGGAGCTTCAATCCGAGTTTCTGGAAAAAGATCATCTCGAATGGGGGGCCCACAGGGTCTATTTATAGGCAGGAGAAGACCCCGGGCGGTTACCGGGCGGTTACCCCTTAGGCCGCGCAAGTCACTTGCGCAATCAAGAGCGTCACACAAGTATACTTGCGCGGCAGTAAGATAACTTGCGCGGTGCAGTTGCTGTTGATCCTTTGTTCATGCCTTTGTTGATTTTTGATGTTTTCTTCAAAGGTTAAATCACTTTGAGCTCAGATATTCCCTTTTCTGATCTTTAGATTCTGTGACGAAAGGAGCGTCAACAAAAGTCCCCCCTCAGAGTTGGATCTGGAGAGAAATGGGGATTTGACTCTGAGGAAATTGAATCCATCAAAAGGAAAAGGGGGGCGCGCAAGTTTTCTGTGCACAGAGGGCGGCACACAAGTTTTCGTCACGCAGGCCTTAAGCGCTCTGGGTACGGCGCGCAGATAGGCTTCCTGGCCTATAAATACATGGCCTCACCTCCGTACAAGTATCCAGATTTCCGGACTTCATACCTTCGAGCTCTCGCCGTGCAAGTCTTCCTCGCTGCGCAAGTCTTTTTTTCCACTGTTTCCTCGCTGCCGCGCTACTCTCAAGGTAATAGGGCTTGCGTGGTGATACATGCGCGATAGAAACTTGCGCGGCACATGTAACACTTGCGCGACATCTCCATACTTGCGCGCCTTAATGCCTTAGACATTTTTTCCAAATTCTTTCACAAATTTTATGAAAAATAAACCCATTTAAGAGTTTAATTTATTCATATTTTGTGCAGATTCAATGGCTCTTAGACCTGGATTAATCGATGAACTGGATAGCAAGAGGATTGATGACATGATGAACATTATTGGCCATGATTACTATGATATCTGCAACAGCACTCTCCTAGATTTGGCTAAGTACTTGAAGAAATATCATCCTAATTTTCCACAGAGCATCCATCTGCCTTTGTGTGGTCATGGTCATCTGCAAGGAGTCAATGTTCCAAATGCAAACAATTATACACCTGAGATGTAGCTGCACTGCTACTCCTCTATTTTGGTTATGTTGTGCATTAAGAGCAACAACAATGGTGTGAACTTTCAAATTCTTCCTCCATGTCATTTCCTTGCAGATAAGAAAATGGAAAACCCATGGGATGAAATGTTTTCCACTGCCGGTTGGTGGAGAGAAGAAAAACATGGTATTAGAGCAATATCTGAAAAGAGTACTCTCTCCAAATGGCTCTTTACTTCCAATGCTCCATTCTCAAATCCATGTATCCATCTTCCAAGTCTCTTGGACAGAAACAGAGTCACTGTTTGATCAGTAGAAAATTTTCTCAAACCGCACTCAGGAACATCCTTTTACAATTGTTCCAAGAAGAGCTAGTATCACTACATCTCTTATTGTATCTAGTTGAATGAATGAATTCCAGGTGGTTGCTAATGAAGTTCGGGATGCCGTAAATCAAATGAAGTGTTATGTTTGAAAATCTCTTGTAATTATTGAAAAAAAAGAAGAGATTCCAGTCTATGGATGTATTTCTATCTCCTGTGTATCAATGAAAAACACTTTCGTCTTCAATCATTTGTACATGCATTCTTTCATTACCTGCATTCTTTCATTACCTACTTCAAATTTACTTAAGACAATGGTCCTAGTAAGCATAGTTTAATTTTTACTAGGATTATTACAAATAATCCAACAAACTTTGAACCTTTTAATTGCTCAATATTACCTAAATCATACAAAAAATGTATATTTAGTGAGCTGTAACTTGACTTTTATTCAGAGTTCCTTTGTCTTTTGTGGGCAGTTTAAAGTCATGCATGCTGGACATAAAGGGGCTAATGCTTAAGGTCGAAATAGCTTTGACCGAAATGGATTAAAATTGATTCAATTCCTTGAAAATTTATCTGAAAACAAATTACCATACTCAAGTATGAGAGAAAATATGTAAACTATGGCTTAAGAATATTTGAATCTGAGGAATGACATGAAAAAGAGCTAAAAGGCATTAGAAGAAGTAGTTTCCAAGAATGAAGTTACTATTATTTAACAAAACCCGTTAGGGGGTTGAAATATGCAGGGCCACCTATGGGCATTGGCTGCATGGTCAAATAAATAGTATCTTTTGGCTGACAAGTCTGTTATGTGGACTGTTTATGCAAGGCCACCTATGGGCACGTGCTGCATAGTCAGGCAAAAGAACTCCCAGAAATTTACTTTCCTAGTGCTAAAAGCCAGTGAATGTTTATGGAGATTCAAATTTTCTAAAGTATAGAGTTTGTTGTATGGAAAGAGGTACATGAATATGGAGAAGATATTTCCGAACAAGAATATCGAAGAACTGGATGAATATCACTCCTACGAAGGTCTGACCCAAATGTAGGGAAGAAGAATAAACCATAGACTTGAATACTTTCAGATCATGAAAAAGGATATGGGACAAATATGTTAAGGATGGCTATTTTTTTCGGATCCCTACATACTGTCGTTTAAGACAAATAAGGACAAAAGAGGCATTCTTCCCAAGAATGAAGTTACCATTATTTAACAAACCCGTTAGGGGGTTGAAACATGCAGGGCCACCTATGGGCATTGGCTGCATGGTCAAATAAATAGTATCTTTCGGTTGACAAGTCTGTTATGTGGACTGTTTATGCAAGGCCACCTATGGGCACGTGCTGCATATTCAGGCAAAAGAATTCTCAGAAGTTTGACATTTTTGTGACTCGAAGTCATGAAAAGGGTTATGAAGATCTGAAAATATTTTAAGGTTAGGATTATAACACATAAATATGGGTATTGTCCAATGTATGTAGAGATACATAGGTCAATGATAACCATAATCATGTTGTGGCTTGGTCCGGAATTGAAATTTTGGACTTCACTACGTATCTCATAAGAATAAGAATCAAGCCATACGTAGTTCTTGAAATGCAGTTTAACGTCGTGCAGGACGAAATTATGAGTGATCTTAGTTTAGGGTCATAGAATTCGGACCATAATATTGAATACACAGTGTGTGTTTTCATGAGGACTTTTCAGCCAAGGGACTGAAAGTGAAATTTGGGGTTAGGCCCAAAAGACATGGGGCTGGATTCGAGGGATACTCGAACGTTCCTACGTATCCCATAAGGATGGGAATCAAGACCACGTAGTTCTAGAACTACCCTTTGTACAAATTTGGTTCGTACATGTGAAGGGTGAAAGGGGATTTTAGTGCAATGATGGTTTAACCTGAGATAAAAAGTTTAGGCATTACCATGTATGCACGTAGTCTTTTGAAATGAAACATGATTGAAAAAATCAATGTCAATAATGGTTCCTTCTCAAATAAGGAAATCAAAGAATATTGTAGTTTATTGTCATACCGGACAAAAGTGTTGTATAGTTTAACGTCATATAACAAGGACGAAAGTGAATCAATGTAAAGATATTGATTCCAGGGGTGGTTTCATGAATCAACATCATATGAGATGGTGGTGAACCGATGTGAAGAGATTGTTTTTGGGCTTGAACCCTGGGAGGTTGCCTACATACCCAGCCTGGAGGCAAGGATCAAAGTCCGTGTAGTTCAATTAAAGAATGAATTAATGATCAAGTTGTTCTTAGGGACAACGATCTAATAATAAAAAAATGTTGTTGGGACTTACACTTGGTTAGTGGCACAAAGGGAGTGTTATGGTTGCTGTTCGCTCTAAGCTCACGTGAGTCATACTCGGTGTGAGAAACAAGAGGTAATAACAACCTTAAGGATGCACAGTTTAATGTCATGTAGGACATAAAAAAGGGACTATGCAGTTTAAAGTATTGCAGTTAGGACTATTGGTGCTGCACAGTTTAGTGTCATGTAGCAGGGACAAAATAACAGTTTAATGTCATGTAGGACATATCAAGGACTTTATGTACAGTTTAGCGTCATGTAGTTAGGACGATGGGGACAATACGGTTTAACGTCATATTGGACGAAAGGGGGAATAGTTTAAGGTCATATTCATGGACCGTGGATGGTGCAGTTTAATGTCATGTTGGACCTTTGATGATTATATAGTTTAACGTCTTTCCGGATGTGAGGGACTTTTATACAGTTTAGCGTCATGTAGTTAGGACGTCATAGTTTAACGTCTTGCTGGACATAAGGGATTTGCAAATAGTTTATGGTCATATACATGGACCAGAGATGATGTAGTTTAAGGTCATGCTGGACGGTTTAGGGAACTTTTTCACAGTTTAATGTCGTGTTGGACGAAGTTGCAGTTTAAAGTCATACTGGACCATTGCTGTATAGTTTAACGTCATATAGCAAGGACGAACTGGTGCTGTACAGTTTAAAGTCATGTAGCTAGGACTAAGGTGAAACAATATGAGGATATCAGTTCTGGGGACTTTTTATAGTTTATTGTTATGCTGGATGTTGGAAGTGCCACACAGTTTAATGTCATGTTGTTAGGACACAATATAGTTTAATGTCATCTCGGACAAATAAGGAACTTCTGTACAGTTTATTTTCATGTAGATAGGACATAATACAGTTTAGTGTCATGTAGGAAAAAATATAGTTTAATGTCATCTCGGACAAAATACAGTTTAGTGTCATGTAGGACAAAATATAGTTTAGTGTCATGTAGGACATAATATAGTTTAATGTCATCTCGGACAAAATACAGTTTAGTGTCATGTAGGACATTATAGGAACTAATGTGATTGTTTTGGATCTGGGAACAATATTTTGTGTTTATACAAAATACTTTGTAATGACCCAAAGTTTCATTAATGGAAAATCCCTCTTGATCCAGTTAAATGTTTCTTTATGAAAAATGTTTTTTTAGAAGATGTCAACTTCTTTAGTTTTATGTTAAGATTTGTGACCGTTACTTTTATAGCAGTTGAACATTGATCATCTGAGTAGTATAAATATAAGGCTTTAATGAAACCATTTCTACTCAGACAAAGGAAGCGATGGCCTCATCCAGTAGAATTTCCCCTTACGAAGCCCATTTTTCGGAGCTCGGAAAAGAGGTGTCGTCTTTGGGCTTTGCCCTTGACCAAACCCAAGCTGAGCTTCATCAAGTCAAGCTCGAACGTGATCGTCTACGGAAAAAATGGAAGTTGATAGAGATTACCACTCGAGCGATGTTATCCGGGCAACCCCAAGAGTCTGTCACCATCGCACACCTTACCCTTAGGTCTTATGCGGCTATTTTAAGAGGTTATGTAACAAATAAGTTGCACCATGTTCATGTACATTTTTTTGTATATAATAATGAATATAATTTCTAGTCATTTTTGATACATTGTAATTAGTTTTTAAAGTACAAATGGTGTTTTTAGTTATTATTTAATTAAGAATTATATTTTATTAAATTAAAGGATTTTTGAATTAAATAATATTTTTTTAATAAAATATTATTATTAATATTAAATTAATTGTTATTAAATATAAATGATCTTATAATTTTATGAATGCAGTTAAAATTTTTATTAAGGTTTGAAAGCCATTTCTGTCAAAACCCGTGAATTTTTTATAAATGTCGGTTTTTATTTTAAAAGTGAAAATTCACATATTTAGAAAATTATTTAGATAAAATAAATATTATTTTTTGGAATCAGGACGTCGAAATTATCCAATGGTGAATTTTTCATAATTTTCTGAGACAGTCAAATTTTTGGGTAAAAATTAAATACCATTTAAATATATAATGTGTTTTATGACATCATAATGACCCAATGGTGATGTAATAAAATACCATAATCCTTATGTTCGGCCAATATGTGTTTTATCATTAAAATAATGTGGTTTTGGGTTTGTTTGACTTACTTTTCAAGGCATTAATGGAGCCCTCAAGACTTATTCAACACTTTGCCTTTTTAAATTAATTTCCATGGGAGTGTGACTCACCTCCACATAAGCAACCCTAATTTTTTAATAAGTTCGGACCTTGGACTTCTAAAATATTGTTTTCATCTTTCCTTTTCCAGAAACCATGGGCAAATACCATGGGATGGTTTGTTGTTTGGATTATTTTAATATAAGGGGTCCCAAACCTAAATAATAAAGAATTCTCTCACCTTTCCTATAAAAACCCACCCAAGATCCCACTTCCTCCTCACTCAAAGCCCTTGAAGTTCGTCCAACCTCTGCCCTACTCTCTCTAGAATCCTCTCAAGGTGCCCCAAGCTCCCAAGAAGCCTCTCACAAGCCTCTCTATAGCCTTTGGAAGCACACTTCCATGTAAGGGGTTTTCTTCCTTTCTCATTTTTTTGTCAATTTTCTTTAAGTTGTATTTCCCTTTTTATTTCAATTATGAATGTTGGGGTATGGTTTCTCACCTCCCCCATACTGCCCTCTTATTGTTTGAATGATGGGAGAACCCTTTCTCTCTCATTAAATGCCTCCCATGTACACCCGTTACTATGCCGAAATTCCGAAAGGAACTTATCTCTCTTCTTTTACATTCAAGCAATACTTTTGTATCATGAATCTAAATTACTTTTCAATTGTTGATACATGTATATATATGACATCCTTACTGTAAATTTCATGTAAATATGATGAGGAACCCCTTTCTCTCTCATCAACATTTTTTATGAATTCTTATGTCACGCCGTTACGCTGCCGAAATCGAGCCGATTTTCTAAGCGAATGTCTTTGTGTAGTGAATACCATGCCCATTTCTCCATCAAGGGTATTCACCTTTATGCACATTTACATATTGATTATAAAGTTTCATGTATGAATTCCACATTCCTTTATCGTGGAATAAATGATTATGTTTTATGAATCCATG
Organism: Viscum album; assembly: GCA_963277665.1. Taxonomy (NCBI): domain Eukaryota; kingdom Viridiplantae; phylum Streptophyta; class Magnoliopsida; order Santalales; family Viscaceae; genus Viscum; species Viscum album. Next base: position 381,047,541 of record OY728145.1, read on the forward strand.
TTTTATGATCCATGTGGCACACTTATGCATGAAATGAAATGTTTAAGAAGGGTGCACCCTTTATAGCGCTCCAATGCATTGGGTAAAGTATAGTATCATGATAAGTCATGTGCAATGAGTGTTTACTCATGCTAATTCAAGTGCAACGAGGGTTTACTCGTGCTTCAAGTGCAATGAAGGTTTACTCATGCTCCGTGTGCAATGAGCCTTGGCTCATGCTAATTCAATGTTAAGTGTTGTTGCCACATTTCCATGTTATGATTATCATGCTTTATCATGTCTTTATGTTCATGTTTCTCTTATACTCTATTGATATGCCTATTTCCTAACATGTATTGTACTCCTCATGTTATTCATTGTGTACTCCCTTACTGGGCTTTATAGCTCACCCTTTTCTTATGCATGTCCTCAGGTTATCCCATGCAATGCTAAGTACGAAGGAATGTAGTGGTCATGTAAAGGAAGTTTTCAATAAAGATGTAGTATTTCAAGTTTAAAGTTTTTATGTAATTATCCTAATCCCCAAAGACACTAAACCTATCGATCTTCTTTGTTGTATCAAGTGAAGTTTTATGTAATAAAGCATGCTTAAGTTGTAATGAAAAGCAGGGTTGTCATAGTTGGTATAAGAGGATAGGTTTAGTTATTTTTGGGATTAGGAAACCCTAGTAAAGCCTTAGATACAAGACTAAGCATAATAAAAACATCCCTAAGTTTTGGTAAATACTAATTAAGTGGTTTATCAAACAAATACATACCTGTCTGGATACGAGCAGGTAGAGGCGGCTCTGGCACAGATGTATCCTAGGGGTAAAACCCGAAAACACCGCTTTGAGCTAGACTCGAACGGGAACTGGTGCACGACAACGGGTCTTGCTGCACTCTTGGTTACGACACTCCTGGGGGATATGTTTTGATAAATTCACAATCTTAGTATGAACCCTTATTAAGGGAAAAATGCCCCTAAGAATATATGTTAGAAGGAAGATCATGAAAAGCCTGGATTGAATCCTATAGACTCATGAGTTAAAGAGATTAAAGTTTATTTATAAGTCATCAACTTTTGTCTTTGGATTACCCTTTATGTGTTACCCCTAACTTTCCTTTTATTCCAGCCAATGACCGGTAATAGGAGAACTCGGGCTAACAACCGTTGTGAAGATCAGTGTGATGATTGTACTTATGAGATGCCCAATCCAATGGGAGCGGGAATCACGAACTTTGGCACGCTTCTCTCTCAGCTAACTCATGTTTTGAATAGAAACACTGGTCAAGAGGAACGTTCACCCCCCCCCCCTAAGAAAGAACATGTCGCTATTGAAAGCTTCATGAGACAAAGGCCTCCTACTTTTTGTGGATCATCCGATCCCATGATCTCTGAACAATGGATCAACTCCATTGAAAAGATATTATCCATCCTCCAATGCTCTGAAAAAGAGAAGGTTATCCTGTAGGCTTATCGTATGTAGGGTGAAGCTGATCAATGGTGGACGTTGATCAAAAATACAAAGCCTGAGGAGGAGATCGAGGCTTTGGAATGGAAGGAATTCCGGAAGATGTTTTTCGATAAATATTTTCCACGCACCCTCCGTCTTAAGATGGAAAGGGATTTACTTTCCCTCAAACAGAAAGATGAAGAATCTGTGTGAGCGTACGAGGCAAACTTCACAAGGCTTGCACGATACGCTTCCAGCTTTGTCGTTGCCCCCGAATGCAAGGTCGACCGCTTCTTTGGTGGGCTGAAGCCTATCTTGCGGAAAGCATTAGCGATCCGTGACTTCGACAGCTATGAGGAAATTGTCCGATGTGCCCTCAAGGTTGAAATGGAGATCGGAGAATCACAGGGGTATCATGGGGACAAGAAGCGTAAGGTGGACTTCAATGCTGGTGGTCCGATGGATAAATCCAACGGCGCTAAGAAATTCCATCACCCCACTTGCCAAAAGTGTGGAAAGAAGCACCCTGGAAATTGCCTTAGGGGGACAAGAAAATGCTTCAAGTGTGGAAGAGAAGGGCACCTAGCTGTTAACTGTCAGCAAGAAGGACCCGTAGCTACGACAGAGGAGAGGAACGCTCCGTTCGAACCTCAACGCGTTGTTCAATGCTTCAAATGCAAAGAACCGGGTCATTTTTTGAATCAGTGCCCTAATCCAAGGGTTATCGGAGGCAATCAACAACCTACAAGACAGCAAGGAAGAGCTTTTGCCATCACTTCTGCCGAAGTGAACCCTGACAACGAAGTGGTGACAGGTACGCTAGTTATTACTTCAAGAATAGCGAACATACATTTTGATTCAGGTTCTACGCATTATTTTATATCTCAAAAGTTTAGTAGAACAATCCCTGCACCACCACAAATCATGGAAGTAAAGATGTCGGTGAGTACGGCAAATGGGGAAATCATTGCATCCCATGAGTATAAGTCCTCCCCTGTTATAATATGTGGATTGAATTTCCCAGCGAACCTCGTCATACTCCCTTTGGTGGAATTTGATGCAATTCTTGGCATGGATTGGCTTTCCATATATAGAGCCAACATAAATTGTCGGGAGAGGGAAATCACACCCCATATGGAGAATCGACCCCCGATTCTTTACAAGTGTCAGGAGGAAGATGAATCTCCTTTAGCTCCATCGTCTCAAGCATGGATATTACTGCCTTATGAGCATGCATATCTGGCTCAGATGATTATGTCCAAGGAAGAAACCACCCTTGAAGAAATGCCTATTGTGAGGGAATTCGCTGAAGTATTTCCCGAGGAACTCCCTGGTCTTCCTCCAAGAAGAGATGTTGAGTTCTCAATTGAACTTATACCTGGGGCGCTACCAATATCCAAGACTCCATATAGAATGGCTGTTGTTGAGCTTGAAGAGCTGAAAAAACAACTACAGGAGAATCTGGATAAAGGTTTTATACGCCCAAGTGCATCACCATGGGGTGCACCAGTCCTCTTCGTCAAGAAGAAGGATGGGTCAATGCGGCTTTGCATTGATTATCGTGAACTTAACAAAATCATGATAAAGAACAAGTATCCTCTCCCAAGAATCGATGACTTGTTTGATCAACTGCGTGAAGCACAATACTTCTCCAAGGTCGACTTGCGGTCGGGATATTATCAAATAAGGGTGAAGAAGGAAGATATCCCCAAGACTGCTTTTCGTACAAGGTACGGGCACTATGAATTCATAGTAATGCCTTTCGGACTCACCAATGCTCCAGCAATATTCATGGACTTGATGAATAGAGTCTTTAGAGATTACCTAGAAAAATTTGTGGTAGTCTTTATAGATGATATTCTAATATACTCCAAAACCAAGGAGGACCATGAGGAGCATTTAAAAACTGTACTAGAGACTTTGCGCAAGGAGAAGCTCTATGCAAATACAGAAAGTGTGAGTTTTGGTTGAAGGAAGTCTCATTCTTGGGTCATATCATCACAAGCAATGGGATATCTGTGGACCCCTCCAAAACAGATGCAATTGAGGGATGGACGAGGCCAACATCGGTAACTGATATCTGTAGCTTCTTGGGGTTAGCTGGATATTATCGACGATTTGTGAGAAATTTCTCACGATTGTCCAACCCTCTTACCAAGCTAACTCGAAAGGGAGTAAAGTTTGCTTGGAGTGATGAATGCGAAAAAAAGATTCAAGAAGTTGAAAAGGAGGCTTATCACTGCACCCATGCTCACTTTACCCACAAGTGGGGAGCTTTTTGTGGTATTCAGTGATGCTTCGAAGAAGGGCTTAGGATGTGTGCTGATGCAGAATGATAAAGTGATATCCTATGCCTCAAGGCAGTTAAAAATCCATGAGCGAAACTATCCAACGCATGATCTGGAGTGGGCGGCGGTGATCTTTGCCTTAAAAATCTGGCTGCATTATCTCTATGGAGAGAAATGTAAGATATATACTGACCACAAGAGTCTTAAATATATATTCACACAGAAAGAGATTAATATGCGCCAGAGAAGATGGATAGAGCTCATCAAGGATTATGACTGTTCAATACATTACCACCCTGGGAAGGCGAACAAGGTGGCAGATTCCCTAAGTAGAAAGGATCCAGCAATTTTATCAATGATGAGAATTGAGAAGGATCCAATCTTCTTAGACTTGATGAAGATGGACGTGGGAATCATAAATAAGGGAACCTCATCAATCCTTTGACAAATGATTGCTCAACTATCTCTTTTGGAAAGGTAAAAGGATGCTCAAAAGGATGATGCGTGAATCCAAGAAAAAGTGGAAGCTATCAAAAAGGGAAAATCCTCAGAGTTTAATGTTAATGAAGAAGGAATTGTGCGGTTTGGGAAAAGACTATGTGTTCCATCAAGTTCGGAGCTGAAGAAGGAACTTTTGGATGATGCACATAGTTCAAATTTCTCTATTCACCCAGGAAGCACAAAGATGTATCGAGATCTCCGAGAAAAAATTTGGTGGGATAATATGAAGAAAGAGATCGCTGAATATACATCAATGTGCCTGGTGTGTCAGCAAGTGAAGGCAGAGAGGCAGAAGTCTAATGGGATGATGCAACCATTGCCCACACCAGAATGGAAATGGGAGAACATCACCATGGACTTCGTCACTGGACTTCCAAGGACATCCAAAGGCAACAATGCAATCTGGGTTGTTGTGGATCGTCTTACAAAGACTGCACACTTCATTGCTATTCGAGAGGATTTCTCTTTGGATCAACTGGCACAGATATATATCAGGTAAGTGGTACTGTTGCATGGAGTACCACTATCTATTGTGTCTGACCGAGATCCAAGATTTACCTCTAAGTTTTGGAAGAGTCATCAACATGCTCTGAATACTGAACTGAACTTCAGTACGGCCTATCATCCTCAAACTGATGGCCAATCCGAGCGGACTATCCAAACACTTGAGGATATGTTGAGAGCGTGCTTAATGGACTTTAAAGGAGGATGGGATCAACATCTTCCTCTGGTTGAGTTCTCTTATAATAATAGTTTCCACTCGAGCATCCAAATGGCACCATATGAAGCCCTGTATGGGAAAAGGTGTAGAACACCGACATGTTGGGATGAGGTCGGTGAACGTAAGCTGCTTGGACCAGAAATGGTCGAAGAAATGGTGGAAAAGGTGAAAACCATTCAGCAACATATCAAGGCAGCCCAGAGTCGACAGAAGAGTTATGCAGATAATCGTCGACGAGACCTTGAGTTTAAAGTCGGAGACATGGTGTTTTTACGCATATCTCCGTGGAAGAAGGTCATGAGGTTTGGAAAGAAAGGGAAGTTAAGTCCAAGGTACATCGGCCCCTTCGAGATTCTTGATCGTGTTGGGGTTGTGGTCTATCGACTTGAACTTCCACCTACTATGGCCAAGGTGCATGATGTCTTCCATGTATCCCTCTTAAGGAAGTACATACCAGACCCTTCACATGTACTCTCTTCCGAGGTGGTACAATTAGAAGACGATCTTTCTTATGAGGAGCAACCAGTGGAGATATTAGATCGCAGAGAAAAAGTTCTATGAAATAAGGCAATTCCCCTCGTCAAGGTGTTGTGGAGAAACCACAAGTTTGAAGAAGAAACTTGGGAGTCTGAGGATATGATGAAGCTAAGTTACCCACATTTGTTTTAGTGTGGGAAAAGGAAAATTTCGAGGGCGAAATTTCTTAAGGGGGGAATGTTGTAACGACCCAAAGTTTCATTAATGGAAAATCCCTCTTGATCCAGTTAAATGTTTCTTTATGAAAAATGTTTTTTAGAAGATTTCAACTTCTTTAGTTTTATGTTAAGATTTGTGACCGTTACTTTTATAGCCGTTGAACAGTGATCATCTGAGTAGTATAAATATAAGGCTTTAACGAAACCATTTCTACTCAGACAAAGGAAGCGATGGCCTCATCCAGTAGAATTTCCCCTTACGAAGCCCATTTGCCGGAGCTCGGAAAAGAGGTGGCGTCTTTCGGATTTTCCCTTGACCAAGCCCAAGCTGAGCTTCATCAAGTCAAGCTCGAACGTGATCGTCTACGGGAAAAATGGATGTTGATAGAGATTACCACTCGAGCGATGTTATCCGAGCAACCCCAAGAGTCTGTCACCATCACACACCTTACCCTTAGGTCTTATGCGGCTATTTTAAGGGGTTATGTAACAAATACGTAGCACCATGTTCATGTACATTTTTTTTGTATATAATAATGAATATAATTTCTAGTCATTTTTGATACATTGTAATTAGTTTTTAAAGTACAAATGGTGTTTTTAGTTATTATTCAATTAAGAATTATATATTATTAAATTAATGGATTTTTGAATTAAATAATATTTTTTTAATAAAATATTATTATTAATATTAAATTAATTGGTATTATATATAAATGATCTTATAATTTTATGAATGCAATTAAAATTTTTATTAAGGTTTGAAATCCATTTCTGTCAAAACCCGTGAATTTTTTATAAATGTCGGTTTTTATTTTAAAAATGAAAATTCACATATTTAGAAAATTATTTAGATAAAATAAATATTATTTTTGTAATCAGGACATCGAAATTATCCAACGGTGAATTTTTCATAATTTTCTGAGACAGTCAAATTTTTGGGTAAAAATTAAATACCAATTAAATATATAATGTGTTTCATGACATCATAATGACCCAATGGTGATGTAATAAAATACCATAATACTTATGTTCGGCCAATATGTGTTTTATCATTAAAATAAAGAGGTTTTGGGTTTTTTTGACTTACTTTTCAAGGCATTAATGGAGCCCTCAAGACTTATTCAACACTTTGCATTTTTAAATTAATTTCCATGGGAGTGTGACTCACCTCCACATAAGCAACCCTAATTTTTTAAAAAGTTCGGACCTTGGACTTGTAAAATATTGTTTTCATCTTTCCTTTTCCAGAAACCATGGGCAAATACCATGGGATGGTTTGTGGTTTGGATTATTTTAATATAAGGAGTCCCAAACCTAAATAATAAAGAATTCTCTCACCTTTCCTATATAAACCCACCCAAGCTCCCACTTCCTCCTCACTCAGAGCCCTTGAAGTTCGTCCAAACTCTGCCCTACTATCTCTAGAATCCTCTAAAGGTGCCCCAAGCTCCCAAGAAGCCTCTCACAAGCCTCTCTCTAGCCTTTGGAAGCACACTTCCAAGTAAGGGGTTTTCTTCCTTTCTCATTTTTTTGTCAATTTTCTTTATGTTGTATTTCCCTTTTTATTTCAATTATGAATGTTGGGGTATGGTTTCGCACCTCCCCCATACTTCCCTCTTATTGTTTGAATGATGGGAGAACCCTTTCTCTCTCATTAAATGCCTCCCATGTACACCCGTTACTATGCCGAAATTCCGAAAGGAACTTCTCTCTCTTCTTTTACATTCAAGCAATACTTTTGTATCATGAATCTAAATTCCATTTCAATTGTTGAGACATGTATATATATGACCTCCTTACTGTCCATTTCATGTAAATATGATGAGGAACCCCTTTCTCTCTCATCAACCTTTTTTATGAATTCTTATGTCACGCCGTTACGCTGCCGAAATCGCGCCGATTTTCTAAGCCAATGTCTTTGTGTAGTGAATACCATGCCCATTTCTCCATCAAGGGTATTCACCTTTATGCACATTTACATATTGATTATAAAGTTTCATGTATGAATTCCACATTCCTTTATCGTGGAAGAAATTATTATGTTTTATGAATCCATGTTTTATGATCCATGTGGCACACTTATGCATGAAATGAAATGTTTAAGAAGGGTGCGCCCTTTATAGCGCTCCAATGCATTGGGTAAAGTATAGTATCATGATACGTCATGTGAAATGAGTGTTTACTCATGCTAAATCAAGTGCAATGAGGGTTTACTCGTGCTTCAAGTGCAATGAGGGTTTACTCATGCTCCATGTGCAATGAGCCTTGGCTCATGCTAATTCAATGTTAAGTGTTATTGCCACATTTCCATGCTATGATTATCATGCTTTATCATGCCTTTATGTTCATGTTTCTCTTATGCTCTATTGATATGCCTATTGCCTAACATGTATTGTACTCCTCATGTAATTCATTGTGTACTCCCTTACTGGGCTTTATAGCTCACCCTTTTCTTATGCATGTCCTCAGGTTATCCCATGCAATGCTAAGTACGAAGGAATGTAGTGGTAATGTAAAGGAAGTTTTCAATAAAGATGTAGTATTTCAAGTTTAAAGTTTTTATGTAATGATCCTAAGCCCCAAAGACACTAAACCTCTCGATATTCTTTGTTGTATCAAGTGAATTTTTATGTAATAAAGCATGCTTAAGTTGTAATGAAAAGCAGGGTTGTCATATACTTCTTCAGAAATCTGGCATTAGTTGGAGTCGTGATGTGTTCTCCATCCATTGAGATTAGAGAATACGCTCCATTGGAGTAGACCTTATGTATTGAATAAGGTCCTTCCCATTTTGGTTCAAGCTTGGGAGTATTCTTTCCTGATATCCTTGGTGCTCTGAGAACCAATACCAATTCTCCCTGAATGAATGAACGAAGATGAACTTTTTTTTAAAAGCTCGTGCTATTCGATTCTGATAGATTTCCAAGTGGTACAAAGTGCACAATCTTTTCTCATCTAACTGTTCCAATTCATTCAACCATTTTTGGGATTGCTCATCTGTAGATAACGGATCACAAATGGCTATTCTGAGTGAGGGAAATTGAACCTCAACTGGCAAGACTGCTTCTGTTCCATATACCAATGAATATGGAGTTGACCGAGTTTCATTGCGAGTGGTAGTCCGATAAGCCCATAAAGCATGAAACAGTTTATCAGGCCATGACCTCTTATCTTTATCCACCATCTTTTGCAGTATATTTGAAAGAGTCTTGTTGAAGGCTTCTATCTGGCCATTAGCCGCTGCATGATATCGAGATGAATGGTTGGACTTAATGTTGTATTCTTGATACAATTTCTTTACCTCAGAAGAATAGAAGTTGGTGCTGTTGTCCGTCAATATGGTATGAGGGAAACCAAATCTAGTAATGATGTTAGACTTGATGAAGCTAACAATGCATTTAGAACTGACTTCATTGAGAGGTACTGCCTCTGCCCATTTGGAAAAGAAATCAGTAGCAGTAAGAATGTACTTAAACTGCTTGGCCGTAGCTGAAGGATAAGGTCCCACCACATCCATTCCCCATGTGGAAAATGGCCATGAGTATTTAGCTGTATAAAGAAACTCTGGAGGTTTATGAATGATGTTGGCATATACTTGGCATGAATGACACTTCTTTGTAAAATTAACACAATCTTGTATCATTGAAGGCCAAAAGTATCCAAGCCTTCGAATTTGATCAGACAGTCTATGTCCAGACTGGTGGGCACCACAGACTCCTGCATGCACTTCTTTTATGACAGCCATTGTCTCTTCACCATCAATACATCTGAAGAGAACTCCATCAAAACCACGTTTGTAGGGAATTTTCTCGAGGTGGTTTGGGCTATCATAAAGAGTAAAATTGACCACACGTCGCCGAATTTGTTCTTTCTCGGCTCTATCAGGTGGAAGTGTTCCATTTTGAAGGTATTCCCTGATAGGTGACATCCATCCTGTAGAATGACCATACGGTTCAGGAATGGGACTAATTTCATTAATTTCCTCTGTTATGACTTGAACATAAGGTGAAATTGCACGACGGTGGGAAATACAGATGGTTTTCTCGTCCCGATTTGGATCTGCTAAAGCTGTGGCTATTTTAGCCAGTGCATCATCTTGAGCATTTTGTGATCTTGGGACATAAGAAAATGTCGGTTCTGAATTGAATTCCGACATTAACTCTCTAACATATTCATACAAAGGGATTAATTCTTCTTTTCTGATGGCATAATCCCCATTGACTTGTTTGATTACCAGGTCTGAATCACCTTTCACCTTTAAGTGATTCACTTGTGCTTGAAGCGCTAATTCCAAGCCTGTAATGAGAGCTTGGTATTCAGCTTCATTATTGGTACTACCTTCCCACAACAAAAAGGAATAAGGTAACACTGCCTTATCTGGAGAAATGAGCACAATTCCTTAACCAACTTTGTTGAATTTAGGATTTTCCATTTTCTTCCCTGTTGGACTTCTAGAAGCACCATCAAAATAAATTTCCCATGTTTGAGGACTTTCTTGAATAGAGAAAACTTCCTCATCAGGGAGTTCGATATCTGAATGCGTGTCTTCCACTGAAGGATTTTCAGCCAGGAAATCAGCCAGATCTTGGACCTTAATTGCCTTTTGAGACACATACTGAATGTCGAACTGCTGTAGAATAACCGCCCACCTTGCCAGAAGTCCTGTAAGCATTGGATGACTAAGGATGAATTTGAGCAGATTATTACGAGATACCTATTGGACCTCATGATGTTGCAGGTAGTGTCTCAGTTTTTGAACTGCAAAGATTAATGCTAGGCAGCACTTTTCAATACTTGAATATCGGGTTTCTGCTTCAAGCATAGTTCTACTGAGATAGTAGAGACTATTTTCATTCCCAGCATCATTCTTTTGAGCGATAAAGGCACCCAATGATCGCTCTAAAGCTGTCAAATAGAGGATAAGCAGTCTAACCTCAACAGGTGGCATGAGTACTGGTGGAATCAAGAGGTATTTCTTGAGAACATAAAATGCCTTTTGATATTCTTCAGTCCACTGGTAAGTGACTCCTTTCTTCAATAATTTGGTAAAGGGTAAACTTTTGCCTGCCAAATTAGCGATGAAACACCGAATGTAGGCTAAGGGTCCTTGAAGACCTCTTAATTCTTTCAAATTCTGAGGAGGTGACATACCAAGGATTGATTTGGTCTTCTCAGGATCGACTTCAATACCACGATGGCGTACAACAAAGCCAAGGAATTTTCCTGAGGTTACCCCAAAAGCAGATTTTAAGGGGTTCATCTTTAAATTATGTTGTCGAAGCTTGTGGAATATGACTTCCAAATCAGCTAAGTGATTAGAAAGTTGTTTGTATTTAACCACCAAATCATGTACATAGCATTCAACAAACTTCCCTAAAAGAGGTTTGAAGATACGATGCATGGCGCGTTGATATGTTGCACCTGCATTCTTTAAACCAAAGGGAATCACCCGGTAACAAAACACATCTTGAGGAGCTCTGAAGGTTGTATATTCCTCATCTTCTGGGGCCATTCGGATCTGATTATATCCAGAAAATATATCCATGAAAGAAAGTACTTCATAGATAGCTGTCGCATCATTTAAGAGTTCTGTAATCGGAACTGGGAAATCATCTTTAGGACAATACCGATTAAGATCTCTGAAATCGATGCAAACCCTAATTTGTCCATTCTTCTTCTTTACAGGGACAATATTAGCCAACCACTTGGGATATTGAACTTCTCTGACGAAGTTGGATTTGATCAGCTTATCCACTTCAGCTTCAATTTTGGAAGCATAGGTTGGGTGTGTTCTTCTCGCGGCTTGTTTAAAACCTCGATGTTCTTTTGGTAAACCCAAATGATGAGTAGAAACATCAGGATCAAGCCCATAAATTTCTGTATAATTCCAAGCAAAAATATCTTTATTTTTCTTTAGAAAAGAAATATACATCTCTTGCTCTTCAAGGGTCATGGCCGCACTAATTAAAGTGGGGCGTGAATCTTTCTCTGTACCCAGATTTACTTCTCTGAGTTCATCCACAGTGGTAGAGATACCCTCTTCAAATGCTGGAGGAGAATCTCTAAGATCTTCCTCTTCCTCTTCATCATGTGTTATTTCTTCCGTTTCTACTTGCAAAGTAGATGAGAAAACGAAATTCTCATGATCATAAGAGATGTCAAAATTTTCACATTTTGAAGAAGAAGCTTCCATTTTCGACCCTATTGATGATAAAGGGTCTTCTTTGGGAAATAAAGAGGAGATGATGGATTGAGAATCGACATCATTATTCACCTCTGGTGTTGCTATAACTTCTTCTGGCCTGATTAGCGAAGTATAGACTTGTTGGACTTCAGTAGATGAAATGAAAACGTCACCACTTATGCTTTCATCACTGCTTGGTAGGTTACCAATTTTTCCCATGTTGTCTGGCTCGATCGCCGTAATTGACATTATGGATCTTTCCATAAGAGTATTTTGATTTGGGCCTATTTTTTCAATTTGACGGATAGGTAACACATAATCTGTACTCATATGTGAAAATGGATTTATTGGAATTTTCTCCAAACCATATGGAGCATTAACTTTGGTAATTTCCTTCATTGTAGATTTTTCTCTTCCCTTCATGTGATAAAATTCCGCCTCAATGTATTGAGACTCACATGTCTTGAACGGGGCCTTATCACCATACAATGTTCCAACTTGACCATCGAAATAGTATTTGAGACATTGATGGTATGGTGAAGGAATAGCTGCATGCTGATGTAGCCAGGGTCTTACAAGCAAGATATTGAAAGCTGAGTCTTGATTAACAATCATGAAATCCGAATTGGATACAAGATCTCCAAACTGAGTTCTGAGTGTAACTTATCCCAGTGGTTCTTGTTCATTTTTATCATATCCTTGTAACATCATGGTAGAAGGAGATAAATCAGATTCCGTGAGGCCCAATCGACGAAGTGTACGAATGGGCATGAGGTTGACTCCTGAACCATTGTCAATGAAAGCTCTTCGAACATCTACACCATTGACTTTTCCAGATAAGTACAAAGGTTTTATGTGCCCATGCACAACATCATCTTCATCTTTATCAGTAAAAGATATCACTGCATGGCATTCTGCAGGATTATTCTCTATGTGACAGATTTCAGCTGCAGCAATTTCAGCTTCAAACTCATGAGGACTTGACAAAGCTTCGATGAGTGCTTCCCGAAGATCATTTGACAGATTCAAAGCATCCAAAATTGATAACTTGGCTAGTACTTGGGCCAAGTGTTTCAATATATCATACTTTTGATCTAGAGGTCTGCGTTTCCCAATAGGAATATGCGGTTTAGCAGGTACCTTGGAAGCAGATGCTTTGGAAGCTGATGCATCTTGTATTGAAGTTGGAAACATCCTTGGTTTTGGAAGATTAGACTGATTAGATCCATTTACTTGCTGATATAAAGAATATGGAACCTTTAATCGGTCTTCCAAAATAACTGTGCCAAAACTGAGTTGGCCATTGGCAGAAGAACTTTCTTGTTCTTTTTGAGCTCGCTGAAGGGCTCTACCACGAGTTTCTGCTGCATATACAGTGCTAGCAGGGGTAAAATTAGAGCAGTGTCTTCGGAAAGATCCACGTCTTCCCCTGTATCCTGAACCTCTAGAACCTCCTCGGATTCCCTTATTTGATACAGGGAATTCAGGCTCATCAAGACTGGAATATGGATCTGTTAATTGAATCATATTAACAGAACCAAAGATTAACTCTTCGTCTGATCAAGACTCTGCCTGGTTAGCCTGTTTAGGCTGTGCCGTTTGGTGGGATGGTGCCCGTAGCTTTGAAGTAGATGGCATGCAATATGCTAGAGTCAAATACAATTTAGGCTTTGATACATACTCATCTTCTCCTGATTCCTCTTTCTTCTTTGAATTGCGCTGCCCTTTTGAGGATTTATCTTTTGATGGAGGCTTTACTGCAGCTTTTATAGGAGACACAATTGGCTTCTTCATTTGTGTTCGCAAAATGGAATGGGTCCGATTGATTGTCTTTCTGACCATCCAATCATCATATTTTTTCGCAGTTTTGCTTTTGACTTCCTGCCACTTGCCTCCTTCCTCTGGATCTGTAGTGGTAATACAGGCTACATGAGCGGAAGAACCCTTCAATTTGACTTGTCCCAAGTCGACCATCTTTTGCAGGAGGTCTTTAAAGACAAAACAGTCCTGGATGGGATGCCCCAACATTTGATGAAAGGGACAATAATTGGGACGGTCTTCATCTCCTTCCTTGTTTGGCCTCTTGGGCACTGGTAATTGAACCAAATTATTTTCCAGAGCTGAAATGAAGTAACCAGGAACTTTCTCACTTCGAAAAGAGTATGTTTTACTCTTCATATCCTCAAATTGTTTTCATCGTTGATCTTTTTGATCATTTGGACGAAACAGCCTTTGTTATTGGCGTTCAGGAGGTGGAGCCCTTCGAGAAGATGAAGGTTTTGAAGTAGAAATAGGTACAAGTGCTTGTTTAAGCATAATTGTAGCAGTTTCTGCTTTACCCATTCTCCTTCCTGGAGCTGATGGAATTATACGAGATTTAACCTTAGCCTGTATAAGGGAATCTTTAATCTGTTGAGAGATTGAAGTAAGGTCTTGAAAACCTCCTGTGTATTTCACAGGGATCATTGGCGTGCTTAATTCGTCACGCAAATTTGCCACACAGATTGGCAATAATTCCTCCTGAGGGAGTGCTAAACTCAGGGAATACGTTAATACCTTCCAACGAGCAATGAAATCAGAGACTCTTTCATTCTCCCTTTGCTTGCAGTTTGTAAGATCAAAAACTGTCGTTTTTGGCAAAGTTGAGCTAAACTGAAGAAGGAATTTTTGACGAAGATCCTCCCATCTGATGACTGACCGGGATTGCAAGCTTGTATACCAGACAAAAGCTGGTCCTTGCAAGGTTCGCACGAAGCATATGAGTTTCACTGCTTCTTGCTGCTCTGGAGTTCCCATCGTAGGATCACAACAAGACACGTAATGCGTCAAATGTTGTTCGGGGTCGCCTGATCCATTGAAAGTAGGGAAAAAAGGGTTTCCAAAACTGGATGGAGGATAAATTGAATCTACCCATTCAGGGTAAACTTTCTTTTCAGGTTGAACTTTCACCCGCTTCCCTTCCATAGTTTCTAACCGAGCTATTAATGACTCAATAGTAGTTATTAACTTTTGAGAAACATCAAGTTGAACTTAGTTTTGGGTAGGTGCGATGAATGGAGCTTGGACAGACGTGGTGGTTGGTGCTGCAACTGATGGTAGTGCTGCCAACCGTTGTTGAGTTTGACCCGTAGGATTAAACCTCTGAGGGTGTACTGATAAAGGAGGATATTCCTGATCCATCTCAGTAGTTACAACAAAGTCCTTTGGCTATCCGAATTCAGAATTCTTAAGAAGAAGACTACTCTGAAGTAGTTATGCATTCAACCTTCTTAATTCTTTCATTTCTTCCTCCTGTTGTGAAAACCTTTTCTCTAATGAGAGCGATTGACCTCCTTCAGAGGAAGGGGGAGAAGTAACCTGATTCTTTCCTTTCCCCTTATTTGATCCTTTTCGGAGAGGGGGAAGTGTGTTACTTGAAGGAATACCCAGATTTTGGGTAATCCTTTGATTACATGTGCGCACACCTTCTTCATTTAGGTCTGTGTGCGCAACTTCTTGAGCAGGAACCTCTTCGTCTGATCCCTCTGATTGAGCCTCATCTGGTGAATCAGCAACAACGACATTGATGACATTAATGGATGCATATTTCATGGAATCCTTTCTATCAGCATTTCTGTGATATTGTCTTCTTTTATGTCCATGATGAGACATGGCATTCCGTTGACTTGATCCCTTATGAACTTCTTGGAGAACCGTCACTTGGAGAGAATCTCCTGATAGCTTGGCTCTTCGTTCCTCTTGAGGCTTATTCCCTAATCGAGAGAATACTGATTTTATCTGAGGGAGGGATTGAGGATTTGAAAAATTCCCCAGTCCGGTGGACTGGGGATGTTCCTGTTGCTTCCGCTCAACTCCTCGAATCCCATTTGTTGACTCTGAGGGTTGGGTTAGAGAAGTCCCCAGTCTGACAAGCTGGGGTGTCTCTTGACATGATATGTCTGAGAGCTTCTTAAAATCTCTCTTGATCTTGCGAATCTTAGTTCGGAAATTAGCTGGATGCATTAACCTGTATCCACTTTTATCACCGGGTTCAACAGACCGTAGGATGATTTCCGAAACTTCTGTCATTTGATGACGTGTTTGCTCCAGACGAGAGGCTTGTGCAATATTCTCGCCTGCTTGATGTAGGAGAAATTCAACAACTTGTTATATATATACTTGATTTTGAGAGGAACTAGTTGAAGCCTGTTCTTGAGCAAGCTTTTGATTATGAACAAAGCCCATTGACTGTGGCCGGCCATGGGCAATAACATTGCATGAGACCATTTTCGGTGGGCTTTGCTGACTGGAAAGCACTATGAAATGTAGTGCTCCGTGAACACCCCATCCTCTGATATGAACATCAGATGGAGCATTGTCAATTAACTGACGCAATTTTCTTAGTGCGCCAAGACATGAACGTTGAAGGGTTCTTTGTTGCTTTTCAGCCTTCGGATACCGAGAGAATGATAGGGATGCGAAATCAATCTGGCGTTGTAACCCTTCTATTATCTTAATATGATTTTCATAATCACCGTAAGATAATACTTTCTTCTTCAATTGACAGAGAGTCTTCCATATGTTGAGACGAATATCATGGATTCCATCATCCGTCAACATCTTTGGAATGTCGTACTGGGAGTCAGCCAAAGGCCAAAACATGACTGGTATGTCACCTTTCGCCAATTTTTTCCTCATGTTCAGCATTTCCTCTTTATCATTAAATGAAGATTCTTCTACCTGTTTAGACCAGAGTTGGTGTTTCCTTGTTGCTTCATCGGATTCAACAAGATTGGTAGAGATATCACTATTCATGCTGGAAGATGAATGACCCAAGGATGGTTCGAAGAATAACCTAAACCCCAGGATATCTTCTGATGGAGAAAGAGTTTCACCTGCCGATAGTAAAGCATCAGACATGACTGGTTTTATGTTTGCAAGTGCCTCGAGATAGGAGGGCTTTCTCGTCACTACATTTCCTTCTGAAGAATTTTTGAGACAACGTGAATCACTACTATAGAGAGGACTTTCGCAGCGAAGTTCATCACCATGAGGAGGACCATCATGATGGGTTATAGCAAAAGATGAAATCTCTTGCTCCTTGGTCTTTTGACCACACAGAGGGTTCCTGTGGCTCTCATCTGAAGAAGAAACTTCAAGATTGACCGAACATTCATGAAGCAATCCTTCATGAAGAAGTGTATGTTGAAGACCTTCAAAATTAATGTTCCTGTTATTGAGAACTGAGGGAGTAGAATCTTGAATTCCGACAGATAAATGTATGAGGGCTTCAAGAACTCCAGCATCAAGCAAGGCCTTGTTGCAGATTGTCCTTTGATCTCCTGACTGTGCTGGGCGGATCTTTTTCTTAGATGCCTTCTTACTCACTTTAGAAACAACTTGTTGACGAAAGTGGTTACTCTGAGCAGGTTTATGTGCCTGATCAGGAATGATGGTCAGGTTAGGCTGACGATCTCCACTCAAATGAGGTGTATGTGCCTGACTTGGTTGTCCGTTTGATATGGGGGAGTATGCCCCATAACCCTCTTGGACTGGAACAGATGTGTGTGTTTGTTCCGGAGTGAATCATTGATGTGTCACTCCACTGCTAGAGATAGATTTATGTGTCTGTCCCTGAGATGATGCTGAAGCTGTTATGATATCCTGGCAAGCATCCAGAATATGAGCAGGAATTTGTTTCTGCTCTTTCACCATTGACAAAATATGTTTGGTGACTTCAGCCGCCGGAACGGGGATATACGTCCATTCTGGGCTTGGAGTAGGTGTATGTGCCTGCTCCTGTCCTCCTTTTCCTGTCAGTGAATCCTGACAGTACTCAAGTGTGGAGGCGGAGAGTTGAGTCTGTCTCCTGTTTGTCGTCGGGGCTTTCCGACTGACTTCTCCGTGCGCTACCAAGCGAGACTGTTGGTAGGCTTGATTAGTATTAGGAGGTGTATGTGCCTGCTGATTACACTTCGCCAAACGTGGTTGACGAGATCCATCATATGTAGTCAGACGAGCCTGCTGACTAACTGGTGATGTATAAGCAGGTGTATGTTCCTGCCTATAGTACTCCACCGGAATTGCCTGGCGGGATTGGCGTGATGCTGCCAGACGAGTCTGCTGGACTGCGGAATTAAAACGGGCAGCTGTGTGTGCCTGCTCGTTGTTTTCCACCAAGTTAGGTTGGTGGACTTTTCCGGAGATGGCAGGGATGACAACCTGACCATTGTTAACCGGATTCCGTCTCTGGAAGTTCATCTTGCCTGCTCGGGTTCGAGGAACCTGAGATGAATTCCTGGAGTCGGTACCCTCATCATATTTAGGGCACACTACCACACGAGTCTGGCGGTGATTGTTGATGGGAGCCCTTGTGAAGGACTCCTGTCTTTTTGAATTAAGGTCCTGTGGGACCTGCTCATTCACTTCCTCAGAGTAAGGGAGTGAGTGGAAATTGCGTTCCGGGGATAACGACCCGAAATGGTTGGAGACGGTAGTCAGCACTCCCTGCTTCTTGATCGCTGGCCGCCGTTTTCCGGACGACCAGGTAGAGTTGTTAACTTGGAGGGCTTGACGAATGGCCTCCAGAGTTAGGATAGTACTGTTGCGACGGTACTCCTTAACCAGTGCATTAGAAACCCAGCGTTGAAGACGCTGAGTTGGTGATGTCATCCTCAGAGCGGACGACGTTCCAGTAGGAGTAGCAGCATTGGTTTTCACAGCAGCAGACCTTACAGTAGAGGTGTTCACAGCAGCAGTATTCACAGGGGTGAATTTAAGGAAATCCATTTTGCAGAAGATATTGAGAAAAGAGTTCCTATTCTATATAACATACAAAATCAAGATGAATCCGGCCACTGCATCTTTTGGATGAGCACATGTCAATGATTGCTTTGTTGGCCCAAGGGGCCTAACAAATAAGAAGAACATCACTTTAACTTGGTTAAGGATTAACGTCGGGTTCACAATTTTTGTTTCCTCATGGATTTCGGGGATGACCTCCTGGACGGGATATTCAAACGTTCTGATCGGTTTCTAGCGGGTTTGTTCATAGAACTGGAAACATCCAATGATTCCACATCTGTTTGGACCTACTTTCCAAAGGTAGGCGATCATTAGCTTGTGGACTGTTGAGGCTTAGGAATTTTCATTGGTCGAGAGGATGGGAGGTCGGACTCATCACACCTTTTTGAGGGGAATTATTGTCTACTCCGGGACTCTCTTTATAGATTTAAGTTATGTTCTTGAATCTTTATTACATTACCAAGTATAAAAATGTGCTTTCCTTTAGTTTTAACAATCAATGATTAAATATGCAAGAAATTTATAGAATCTTTTATATGTATTCGAGGTTCTTCATCAATAGAGAATCATCTCTATCTGTTTAGAGATTCTTGGTCTATGGTATCCTTCAGAACATTTATATAAAGTATCTTGGTCATTATGATGACCAGGCTGGTTTTAAAGCCACTCAGTGGGGCACTTGAAGTTTATCGTCATTCAGAAGGACATGGATTATTTCAAAGTTGGGATCGAACCCATAAATGGGCTACCTACGTATCCTTTGTTTTGGAAAAGGAATCAGAACCCACGTAGTTCGAGTGATGGAGTATGATGTTTATGATTGATGGCTCAAAGAAGAATGTCATATTTACTTTTACACTCTAAGCTCACATGAGTCATGCTCGGTGTGAGAAACAAGAGGTATTGGTAAAAATTAGACAATTTTGCCATGAAGGATGCAATCATAAGAAATTGTTTGGGGCTTAGGTATGTATGACTGCCCAGATAGATGAAGGTTTAGGATTCACTTTTAGGGAGAAAATCCAGGAACAGGGTCCATAAAGGTATATGTGCTTTATGGAGATTTGAATACTCTAATCTTGGGGCTTACTCATAAGGAGGATTCCCAAGTTAGGAGGGGACTTATGATTGGGTTTTACTCCTGAAAAGGAAACCCAAATCAAGGGTAAATTAGGACTAGTTAAGAGAAATTTAAGGGGGCTTGGGGTTTACTCCTGAAAAGGAAACCCATGATTATGATTGGGACTTACTCCCAAAAAGGTGGCCCAGGTTAGGGGACTTGGGGCTTACTCCTGAAAAGGAAGCCCAAGATTATGACTGAGTCTTATTCCGGAAAAGAAGACCCAGGTTAGGGATTGAGGTTTGGGGCTTACTCCTGAGGAGGATTCCCATATTTGAGGTTGGGGCTTACTCCTGAGGAGGATGCCCATGTTTGAGGAATTATGATTGGGGCTTACTCCTGAGGAGGATGCCCAAGTTTGGGAACTTTAAGAATTTGGGGCTTACTCCTAAAGAAGGATGCCCAGATTAAAAGATTTATAACTGGGGATTATTCCTTAAAAGGAGAACCATGTTAAAGATTCTCTCATCTTAAAGGATGAGGTTGAATGAACGAACTCTCAATCTTTGGTGACATAAAGATGTATAAATCACTAGGTTTTGAGAGATATTCCACCGAATTCCTTTCAGATAAGGAAGTCAAATCAAGAAATCATGCCATAAATGGCTTTGAAGAGTGTCTTGAAGACTGAATCTTGAATAGGAAAGGTGAAATGGCTTAAGAGGGGTAAAATGGGCCAGATGGGCGCCCAAAAAATATAGGGGCACGCAAGTCTTGAAAGGCGCGCAAGTCTTCCGTGGGCGCGCAAGTATTGGTCGCGCAGGTATACCTGCGCGACACATGGTGTACTTGCGCGATTTTCAACCAGCATTGAAATATTTGAGCGACTCTTTTTTAAACCCTTTAGAATCCTCTTGAGGTTCTTCCAGAAAAGGGACACGCAATTTATATTGACGGAAATAAGTCGGCGCGCAAGTGTTGATAAGTTTCAACACTTAGGCCTTCCTTCTTCTCTTTAGATCTTCCATTCTAGGTAAGAAATTACATTAGAAGTGATCCGGAAGCTTTGAGAAGAGACTTGGGCGTCGGGAGCTTCAATCCGAGTTTCTGGAAAAAGATCCCCTCGAATGGGGTGCCCACAGGGTCTATTTATAGGCAGGAGAAGACCCCGGGAGGTTACCGGGCGGTTACCCCTTAGGCCGTGCAAGTCACTTGCGCGATCAAGAGCGTCGCGCAAGTATAATTGTGCGGCAGTAAGATAACTTGCGCGGTGCAGTTGCTGTTGATCCTTTGTTCATGCCTTTGTCGATTTTTGATGTTTTCTTCAAAGGTTAAATCAACTTGAGCTCAGATATTCCCTTTTCCGATCTTTAGATTCTATGACGAAAGGAGCGTCAACAGTGACCCCAAATGGTTTGGGGGTTGAGGAATCTGAAGCGGCTCTCGTGCGCGCAATTCGGCTCCCCCCATGCGAGAGATGACATCCAGGTAATCCCGAATTTTGCACAACCTTGCCACGGAGTTCGCCTTTGCGCGTAACTCCACCGGCTTCGGTGAATTTTCCCCTTCCCCCGGTTTCCCCACTTGCGCACAATCCTTGGTCCGCACGCGCAATATCCTGCCATGCGCGCAAAACCTTGCACATAATTTCCTCTTCGTGTGCAATTCCAATACTTCAATTGCGCATCGTCCCGATGTTTTGCGCGAAAATCGTCCCTTTTGCGCGCACAGAGCCAAGGACCCCTCACCTTGACGCCCCTTGGCTGCCCCCTGCACCGGCACCTGATGTCTCCCCTCTCGGACATGCACACCATGCGTTGTTTTCCCGTACGGACTTCCAGGCTCGTGCGAAGTAACCTCAAGGTCCCTTGGGCCGTGTTTCCCATTGCGTTACTTTTCCTTATGCTTCTCCGCATAGGCACGCTAACGGCTATTGCTTCTTTGGATAGCGACGCTAACATGGACCCCCCGGTGGTTTGCCCTACGACCCCTTTTCACTATGGCCTTGCCGATGCCTTCGCTTCCACAAGGGGTAGAGGGCGTTGGGCATGTAAGCCCTAGGGGTGTGGAGCGAACCGACCTCGTCCAAGCTACAGGACGTTAAACTGCTAATCACCTCATCTTTAACACAAGACGTTAAACTGTGGTCCGGCCCCGTGCTTCGCACGCAGGGTTCCCCCAGCTCGGACATTTTTTACACCACTTGTCTCCACGAGAATGGACTCTTCCTCACATGGAATGAGATCCTCCTTGTCGGAGTGGCGTTTGTCCGCGGGGGAAGGGCTTCCTCAGAGCATAAGCCCCTATCCTTTCGTACGGATGATTTCACCCGTGCATCTCTGTACTTCCCCCCTGCCAAGGCCAGTAGAGTCATTTTCCCACTGCACTTTGTCGCACCACGGGCCTCCACCCTGGAGTAAGCCCCAGCACCAAGGGCCGCTAGCCACGCGTAAGCCCCTATTTCCTCTTTGTGCTTCTCAATGCGTAAGCCCCATTCCACTTCTCACGGACGCACCCTTCGCGACGTGATCGTATGGTCCCTACTGCCTCTTGTTTCCCACACCGAGCATGACTCACGTGGGCTTAGAGTGCGCATCGACCATGACATCCTCCTATGGTCCACCTCAGAGCATAAGCCCCATCCCAGCGAACTACGTGGACTTTGATCCGTGCTAGCGCATGGTACGTAGGAAGCCTCCACGAGGTTCAAGCCCACCCGGTCATCCCGTACTTTCCATGCCGGTTCCCTGACCACCTTGGGCCGCCTCAGAGCGTAACCCCCAAATCATTCATCCCGCATGACGTTAAACTGTATTCCGTCCCGCATGATGTTAAACTATATCCCGCCTCGCATGACGTTAAACTGTATCGCGTCCCGCATGACATTAAACTGTATTCCGTCCCTCATGACGTTAAACTGTATCCCCCCTCTTGGGCCATCATAGAACGTAAGCCCCATGCTTCATCCCACCATCCATCCTGATCCTTACCCAGGCCGCCACATCCCGGTGAGATCATGCCACCCTCTCCCACTCCATGTCATACGGGAGGCCGCCCACGTGTTGGCCCCAACATCATTGTTCCCCCTAGGGATCTTGTAACCCGATTCGTCTCCGCAAGACGTTATACTCGCTACATACCCCGTGATAAACATGGGAAGATGAGGAAAACCTCAGATGGTACACATTCCCCGCGTTCGATGTGGGATGCCTCGGGCTTCCGCGCCCTCGAGAAGCCCTGTGATGAGGGACAAAAGACAGACATGCCGACGATGCCGCAACGTGACCATTCTCCTCACCGCAGGTTGCTGTCCCGACAAGACCCCTTGGAGAGTCTTGGCAGAAGAAGCGTAATTAACTGGAATCCATGTAGATATGGCACTGGGAATGAGCTTCACGAACCCGTCTTAAATCTTTGAGGGAGTCCCGGACTAGGTGACGAGCTCCGAGGAGGAATCCACGGAAGGAAGAACCGACATCCCATCATCTCGGTTTCGATCAAGGAGAAGACGTCCCTGAACAAGGAACGAATGTCGCCCGCCTTTGGAAAGCGGGAATGCGGGGCCACAAGCAGCGCGCCCTCCCCGGCGGACGGACGCGCGCGACCCGGCGAAAGCATCGGAAACAATAATAATGCACATGCTCCGGGCTTCTCGGGTCAGGGTATTACAAAAAAAATTTGGAATAACATACCCACTTTATTATTAACATATTAATGATTAATCATGTTGGAAGGGATATAAAAATTTAGTATTTTCTATGTTTTATAATAAATAAAATATTAATTTCAATAGAGATATCATGAATATTTTATATCAAAAGATGTGTTTATATATTTTTGTTGTTACTAATTTAATTTTTTCTTGAGATTAATTTTCAACCCAATTAAAATGTTAAAAAACAAATTAATTTTAAAAATATATACAATTGATTGTTTTTATTAATTTTTAGAATAATAGTTAATTATATATTCAACATCATATCCAAATACATCGTATCAAAATGAAACATGAAACTCCATTTATGTAAAGGATTAAAACTATAAAAAACTAAATTAATAATTATAATAATATATTGTGTGACATATAAATGTCTTATGTTTTTCAAGATATCTCTGGATCTTAAGAGTGTTTTATAGTTTCAAAAAATTATTTTAAATCTAAATATATAAGAATACAAGGAAAATGTTTACATTAAAATAATGATTTTTTTTGAATTTTGACTGAAATTAATTAAACCATATAAAATAAAGAATATAAACTTAATATCATGATAATTTTTTTAATAAGACTGTTTTTTATAGTGTACAAAATATGAAAAATCGAGTGCAAATGAACCGAGAAATGTTATTTTTTTAATGTAACCATTATAACATACACATAAAATTAAAGAGTATAAATAGGATTAAATAATTATTTGATATATATATATATATATAAATGTTATAAAAAATAAAAATTTACTTATTATCTCTTAGGAAATAATTATCGAATTTTTAGAAATGTCGTTTTAATCCTAAAAAATACCATTTCTTAAAAAATGATTTTATTATATTTTTTAAGAAAATATTTTAATTAATTTTTGAAACATTAAGAAAAATTATTTAATAAATATAGCTTTATATTTTAGATCATAATATCAAAATTATCTTAATGAAAAATTTTGAGAATTTTGTGAAATGAACATTTTTTCAATTAATAGTGGAAAATAATGATTTGTATTGTAGATTATATATTAATATATATTTTTTACAACGTTTAAATATATTTTGGATAAATTTTAAAAATTTATAGTCTATTTTTATTTATAATATTACAATTTTAGTTTTTTTTAATGAATTTTATACTTGAATTTATTATAAAAATTTATATTTAAAAAAGGAAATTTTCTAAAAAACTACTTTTCATCATGTTTTGTCAATTTTTTATAAATTAAAATATGATAAATATGTATTTTAAATTTTAAAATTTTTATTATATAGTTTAAATAAATGTTTATAAATTTTTTGAATACTCCACTATTTTTAGTCAATATGAAAAGTAACTTTAGTAATTTTGTTACCACGGTAATGGGTAAATTAGGTAATTAAGGATTAAACAAATATGACATGGAGTAAAAAATGACCCTAAAACATTCTTTAATTTTATTTTATGACTAAATATCATAATAATCTTATATTTGGTTATATGACATATTGATTCTATTTGGACTTGATCATGACTTCTATAATATTTTATGTAATGAAATATAAAAAATGTCACACTATTATTTTTAAAAACTATAATATTTTAAACATGGGGATATATAAAATATTTTTTATGTTTTACATTTTAATATGAAATATAAATGATATATATTACCAATTATAATTCATTTTAAATTTTTAGTGAATAAATAAAAACCTTAAATGATTGTATAATGCTGATTAAGTAATTATTCAATTAATGAAAACAATCACATAAGTGACATCAAAAATTTCAAATGTAATAAAATTTGAGATAATTAATGTGATACCTGAATTATATATATTTATATAATGGTTTAGGGATATAAAAAATTATTTGTTCTTATTAAATATGTTTTATTGATATTATTAAAGTTAATTTAGTGAATAGTTCAAATAATTGACATTAATATTATTTTATAAACAATAATAATTTATTAAATGATATAAAACTCATAAAAACCATATATAAGAAAACAATATTGTGATATAGTTTTTTATATCATCCACTGTCCATTTATGATCTATTTTTGTCATTTATAGTAAATATCATGACCCTAGTAGAGTAACAATCCTTATTATCATGTTAAGTTTGAAAGTTATTAATAAGTCGTCAAAACCAAAAAAATAAGAGTAAAGAAATAGTTAAATATTTTATAATTTCTATTTTAAAAGATTATTTAAATAAATTTTCCTTATATATTATAAATAAATTATCTTATATCGATTTGTACAATGATATTAATTTATATTAATTTAATAGTTTATTAAATTTCAGGGTGCCCCTCCCCTCTCTTATAAAAGTGTTACACTTATTATCATTTATTAACACATAAGAACCTATTTTATTAAGAAAATATCTACAAAAATCCTGTAAAATAATACCTCAACACATAATAGATTCCTTATTTTTGGAATACTACAAATATCAGAGGTCTTAAGGTGTTATGAAAAAATGATTTTCAAAATAAGAGGTATAATTCTAACCGTATATTTTAGTTTGGTATATTTTTACACCCCTTACAATATTCATAAATCCTGATATAATAATAAAAAAACATAAAACATATAATGATATGTTATTATGTAAATTTTAAAGCCTCTATCCTTATCCTCTTCCATCAAATGGGAAATGAAACCATCATTCATTTGTATGACAGGCTACCGGCTCAGGAACAAATGTAATTCATTTTTCATCACCATCTCCATTGAATGGATTATAATAATGAAATTATTATATATATTTGATAATAATGGAATAATAATAATTATAAAAATACAATATATCATTTATCTTCTTACCTTTCCAACCATAGAGAAATGACGATGTTGTTCGTGCGTTTGTGTAGACTACCCACTCTAAAAGCGATGTGATTCAATTTTCATCACCACATAAAATGGGTGATATATATAATTATATTTAAATATCTAATATTATATTAAAGATATTATTATCATCCATGAAAGATAATATAATACCTACATTTTATCAATAATGATTGTAGAAAAATGGAAATGGTAGGCATGCGTACGTATGACCAACAGTCTCTAGGATTGTTACTTAGTATATTATTCATAACCATATTTGATGTTCGAATTTTAAATTATAATTTATATATAATTTTTTTATTGTTTTCAATATTATTATACTAGGGATTATGTAATAATAAACCCTTTGACCATATTCAACACATCGATGTAATGTTCGATATATGAGCTAAACATCACTAAAACACCAGCCGTGAACATAATTGATTATGTAATTGTATATAATATGGGACTTAGTGAAATAAAAGGAAAAATTAACTTCAAAAGGGTTACAATGAAATTGAATAATTAATATAAGATTATTATACATGAATATAAAGAACATACATGATGAGTTGTATCATGTTAAGAGACCCTTTAATTTAAAAACCTCATCTTAAATGTTTTCATGTTTTATATTTTAAATATTTATCTTCCATGTCCATATCATTATAAACAACATATGTGAAGAGATAGACTCAAGATAAGTGACACTTTACTTTAAAAAATTTATTTTATGTTATTTTTTATTTATTCTTGAAGAGTTTATATGGTTCATTTTTTGTCCATACTTGTCTTCTTTGTAATTATTTTAAAAGAAAGAATTTTTTAAGTTTTTACATATCATAAACTGTTTTTAAAATTTAATCTTTAAATTTTCTCTTTAAAATCTATTTTTCTTCCATTTCATTATTTTTAAAATTATTTTATGGATTTATTTATATGTTCATAAATGAATTACAAAAAAAATTCAGTTCGAATTTCCTTTCTTTCATTTTATTCAAAAGGAATATTTTTATGGAATTTTTTAAAATTCCTCATAAATGTCTAAAGTAATATTCTCTTTTAAGATATAAAATGTCAAAAACAAATCCCACCACTAAAATAATAATTATATTTATGGATTCCTTTACAATTTTTCAGGTTTTCTCAAAATGCGAATAACTCTCCTTCTCAATGATCTGGTTATTTTCAAAAATGGTTTTCAAATGAAATAGATATATCAATATCCATAAATGTTTTTTAATGGGTGATATTCCATTTTTATGATATAAGATTTTATATTTTCTTCTTTGTTTATTTGGATCTGTATATAACGACAGGTGGTTGCATTATAAATTTAGAGTAGGTTATCTCATTATAACTATAAAATTTATTATGTAATTGTAAAGACATAATAGAATAGGTTTCCCTTTTGAGATTATTTTAATACACTTGTAATGTTATTCTGATTATAGCTATGATAGTTATTTATGTGTATTCAAAATTTTTATTATTTGTGTAACCATGAAGGTTATAACATTTTGAAGAGTGATATGAAACATATTACCCAATTTACATATTTTCTAATATATTCTTTCTTTGGGGTTTTTGGGAATATCAAGAATTATCAACGAAAAATAGTGATATTTTATTAAAATGAAAGTAGATTCTATTTTTTAAAAGTGAAACGTATAACTATGTTAAAATTTATTGTGAATTTTTAATGATTTCAAATAATCATTATGAGTTTTAGTTTTTTCCTTTAATATTTCTTATGAAATATTTTATGAAAATGTTTTTAAAGGGATTGTGATTTCTTGGGTGATAAAATGTTTATTTTGAGATGAATGTTTATTTTAAACAAGGAATTTTTTTATATTTTCAAGAAATTTAAAATTCTTTCCTTCATTTTTATGTCCCTTCTAGAGATATTTATGCCCAAACCATGTTTTAATATTTTTTTCATATGATTATTAGGGATAAGGATGAGGTTAAGATAAACATTTTAAATATGGTTCATGAAAATAAAGAAACATTTTCTAATGTTTTGTCTGGTGAAAAAAATAGATACTGAAAGGAATTTCCTACATTATAATATATGGGTCTTTTATTTAAGATTTATAAAATAAGAATCTAAAAATAAGAACCTAAAATATCATTGGGAATAAAAGAAGCAAAATTTTAGTTAAAGTCACAAGAATATGTAATTATTAAGGTTAGGTCCTTATAGCTGGTATCAGAGTAGGGTTTAGAAAACATTTAAGTGTGATGATTTCATGTGAGGTTTTGTTAATAATTATTGATACAACCATGGGATTATATGTATATTATTAACTATAAGATAAATTTCTTAGACACCCATTTTTGTGCTTTTACGTGATGGATTTTAAAGTGATTAATTATATTTTGGAAATTGTTTTTTGAATGGTAATCTACTTTGTTATAAAGGATTTGTGGGATAAAAAATTGTTGAAATTCCAAAGATATTGTCAATATAAGGATCATATTTATTCTAACATGAAATATTTTATTTCATGTTTTAAGGGAGTTTCTTTATACAACTTAGGTATTTTTTATAAATATGGAAGTAAATATATCTATCAGAACTGTCTTATCCCTTCCAGAGGATTTTATTATCACTAATATTCTAAAATCCAATTCAAATTATTTTTATATATTATTGAGTATTCAAATCACCTGTAAATTGTTTTTGATCTATAAAATATTATTAAGGTATACAAAATTTCTAAGGACTTTGGAGTCTCTCTAATGTTTTTTAAAAATCTCAATTTGTCTATATCATTCATCATAGAAGATTTGATTAAGGACATAAAAATTTCATTTTTTTGGAGATATGGTCATCATGCTATAATAGAAAGGGGATATAAAAAACCTAAAATAAGACCATGATGTATAGATTTATGGTATGAATTATTTTCTAATGTTTTATGTATGAAACATTATTGAGTTCATATTTATTAATCATAATAAAATATTTCATATTTTTATAGGAATAAATTAGTTAGGAATAAGATAAAGAAGTGTGGTTAATGTTTTAATGATGTGTTGATGTATAGAGTTTACAAAAAATTTATATAGTGAAATTTTATCAATATTACGAGAACTAGGAAACAACTAAACATTATTCTATATTAGGTTCTTTTTAAAAAACATAGAAACATATATCAGATGGAATAGATACCTTTGAAAGATAGCACAGTAAAAGATGATAATTTATTTGAGGCATTTATTTTATTATGATATATTTTTGGGTAATGTTTAACATTTTTTTTAGAATATGAAAATCAGTTTTTGAGGAACAATTCTTATACCTTTTGTGTAAATATTATTGAAGTTATTTGTAACCTTTAGGGTTAATATGATCTCCATTTTTGATTTAATTTTTGGTTATTACATTTTTGAAACATATGTTTTGTCATATAGATAACGATGTGATTGGATATTTATTTGGTGATGAAGTGATTAATGTTATTTTAGAAGAAGATGAATTTAATTATAGGAAACTTATATGATTTTTTAAATTATAAAATTTTTGGATTTTATTTGAGTAATAAATAATGATTTCACTTTTGGAGATATATATGTTTATATTTTGGCTTTATGGTGATTCAAGTTATTTATATAAATGACTAACAATTTTTGGATATTATTTGATTAGGAAATATACATTTTTTGTATAAGACATTATGAGTGATTGATGATGTTTTCAGATAACTGATAAATTTATCTTGGAAAAATAAATAAATATTTTTTGGGTTTCAATATAAGTCTGTAATATTTTAAGGGTAATTTTGAATAGTTATTTATGAAATTATGTAAGTTGAACATTGGATATTACTATTGAATTTTGCATATTAGTGTTGTTTTTCATTGATTGAAGTTTCTTTTTCATTTTTCTAATTATATAATATTTTGTTAACCATTTGGGGTTATATTAAAATCTAATTATAGGTGGAATATATTGATTTTATCTTATAAATTATGTTATTAATTATTCATTAGATTTAATACTTCAGCAAAGAAAAATTCATCTTAAGTACTCATCGTTTTTAGTGAAAGATGAGTTTGTGGTGGAAGTTTATTGAAGAAATAAATTTTACATTTCAATAAATTATATTTCTATAATATTGTTGAGTACATAATAAAAAAATTCCCCAAATTTAGAAAAATTATATTAAACAAAAGAAATTATCTTATTACCATATTTTCAGATTAATCGATGGCCTTGGTCACACCTCATCGAGTTTTAGTTTTTTGGTTATTAAAATTATTATTATCATTAAATTTCTTATAACCCGATATCTTTTTTACTGGCCATAATTATTTTGACATTATGATTTTCTTATATTTCCATATTTTATATTCCCACCAATGTGTTCCTATTTTTAAACATAATTATATATATTTTTTCTATGAGATTCTTACTTTCTTTTATATCTTATCAAAAATAAGTTTTATTAACCATATTTATAATGTGGGATTCAGAAAAATGTATGTTAAAATATCAACCTTTGATTACTAAGATTGAATTCAAATTGTTAGGACAAATTTCTTAAATTGGGGGGTGGTTAGAACACAATATATGGATATATTTTAAATTAAGTAAATTTTCAATACCATTGAAAATATGAAAAATAATGTGTAAAACAACTATGAAATATTTTTATTTAATTATGATAATTTTTAACTATCAATTAAATTGGAAGTATGAATATGAATTATTAATTTTTGATGTATATATATGTGTGTATATATATATAAAGGTTCTAATCAATATAAATTTAATTTTTGATTCTTAGGAAATAAAAACTCAATTTTAGTATATATATTTTATTCTTCAAAAATATGTTTTTCCTAAAAAATTTTTATTCTTTTTATGAGAAAATATTATATATAGTTTTTAAAGTATTTCTAAAAATTATTTTGAAAAGGTAGATTCAATTTTTAAATAATCATATAAAAAATATATTCTGGTGAAATATTGAGAATTTTATGTAAATATTGATATTGAAATGTATAGTGAAAAATATTTATTTTTATTTAAAATTGAATATTAATTTCAATTATTTACAAATACAACATCCATTACAGATTAATTTGAAAATTTAAATTTATTTATTTATTTTTTAAATTTTTCAAATAGGGTTTTTGAAATGAAATTTATACTTGAATTTAGTATAATTTATTACTTAAAGAATGCACTAAAAAGTGTTTTCATCATGTTTTTCAGTTTAATTTTAAATTAAATACCACAAGTTATATGTTTTAATTTTTAAATAATGGATGAAATATTTGGAATAATTCGGTTCGAATTTATTATATTTTCTCATATTTTTAGTTAATTTTATCATTAAACATAATAATTGTGTTTACCACAGTAAATGATAAATTAAGTAATTATGAGGTAAAAATAATATGATAAGGACCATAAAAAGACCCCAACACATGAATTAATTTTATTGTATATGTTCATATCATGCATAGAAATATAATATTCAATTATATTTTATTTTTTTGGAATGTGGTTTTCATTATGAACTTTTAAATATTTTTTGTAAAAGAAGTATAAAATTTCACACACTTTATTTAATAACTACTTTATTTTTCACATGGGGATACATAGAAGATAAATTATTTTATAAATATAAAATTTAAAATTAAATTATTTAAAATAATGATTATAATTTAATTATAATTTTATTTAATAAATATTGACCATAAATGCATGTGTAAATCTGATGCTGTAATTATTCAAATAATGGAAAAATAAAATAAATATTATAAATGATTTAAAAATAATATTACCTGAAATAATTTATTTGATAAATGAATTTAAGAGATTAATATAATAGTCTATTTATGTAATAAAATATTTGTTTCCAAATTTAATTTTTTTTTC
The DNA here is from genome assembly GCA_963277665.1 of Viscum album. Classification (NCBI taxonomy): domain Eukaryota; kingdom Viridiplantae; phylum Streptophyta; class Magnoliopsida; order Santalales; family Viscaceae; genus Viscum; species Viscum album. The sequence continues at coordinate 381,079,645 of OY728145.1, forward strand.
TAATGTTATTAAATTCAATTGAATGAATAGTTCAAAAAATTGTCATTAATGATATTCTACAATAAATAGTAATTTTTAATTGATATAATATTATTTAAAATAATATATTTGGACAATTTATTATAATATGGTTTATAATATCATCCATTCTCCATTTAAATACCATTTCTCCTTTTATAGTAACTATCCCGACCCTCAATGTGTAAAAATCATTATTGTCACGATAAGTGCCAAAGGGGTTAAAACCAAAAGTTATGGGTAAAAAAATATAAAAAACTTGTTTAATTTTACTGGATATGGTTATTTTGACCAATAAACATCCCAAATTATGAAAAATTCATTTTTAATCTCTTTATATATCAAAATTAATTTATATTAATTTAATATTTTAATAAATTCCATGAGTGCCCCTCCCCACTCTTATAAAAGAGAACCACTTCTTCTAATCTATACACACATTAAAAATTATTTTTCTTATATGACATGGCCAAAAAACATAATATAATCCAAAAATACAATATATATGACTTTTGTTTTTGCAATAATACCAGTCTTAGAGGACCTATAACGTTAAGAAAAGGAGATTTTCCAAAAAGGATGTATAGTTTTAACCACTTTTTTGATTAATTTCTTCTTAAACCTCCCTAAAATATTATTCCACCATGATAAAATAATAAAAATACTATCATAAGTACATTTATAATTTATTATGTTAATTTAATCACCTATATTTATCTTCCCTTCAATCAAATGGTATATGAAACCATTGTTCTTTTGTAAAGTGGACTACCACCTCATGAACCCATGTAATTCGTTTTCAAAACTAAATATAATGAATAAATTATTAGGATAGAGTTAGTTGATATAAATTTTATTCATAAAATATGTATAATTATAAAAAGATAAAATATCATTTACAATCTTATCTTTCAGTTCATAGAAAATATATAATGTTGTTCATGAGTATGTGTGGACTACTAGCTCCACAAAACAATGAGATACATTTTTCATCCCCACATAACCTGGATGATATATATAATAATATTTAAATAATTTTATGATATTTATGATATTATGATCAGTATTTATAGATAAAATAATACATAACTCTATTTACAGTATCATTAATGAAAAATAGAAGTGTTACTCATTGTACGTACGACCTATCATCTCAACGATTGTAACTGAGTTCATTTTTCAAAACCTTATTTAGTGGTTGGATATTGAGGTACAATTGATGTATAAAAATTTATAATTATTCCATGATTATTATTTCATAGATTATTTAATAATGATCTTAGTGACCATATTCAACCCATCAAAGTCATTTAGGACATATGAGCCAAATATCTCCAAAACGACCGATGTAAACTTAATTGATTAAGTAATTGTATGTATATTCATATTAAGTAAAATAAAAGAAATCATAAAATTGAATTTTTTTCAAGAGTGTAAAAAATTAACATAATTTGATTATTCATAAAGATAAAAAATATATGTGATGATTATGAATCAAGGTAAGAGACACTTTACATTACAATCCATTTTTAAATTTTTTCATGTTTTATTTTCTAAATCACTATCTTCCAGGTCCATTTCAATTTAAATGTTTTTAGAAAAATTTGGACTTATATGAAAGAGGCTCCACGAAGTAGAGCCTGCTCGATGTGAGGACAGTGCTTGCTCCACAGAGGATCATGACCATCAAAGGGGTCCACGAAGCCATCCCGCCTCCTTGCTTGTCGGCAGGTCGCGAGCGTCGAAGAGGTTCACGGAGCCATCCCGCCTCCTTACTTCGAAGCGGATTGTGAACGTCAAAGGGGTTTGTAGAGCCATCCCGCCTCCTTGCTTTGCGGTAGGTCACGAATGTCAAAGGTGTTCACGAAGCTATCCTACGTTCTTGCTTCATGGTGGATCACGAACGTCAAAGGGGTTTGTGGAGCATCCCACCTCCTTACTTTGCAAAGGCGCTCCGTGATCGCGGAAGGGGATTCACGAATGGGCTTCATGAATTAGATTTCCAGCCCAACATCAAATGTCCATAACTCTTAATCCGTAAGTCTATTCAATCCCTAAGACCTACCAAATAAAAGCTTGAATAACGGGATACAATATTGGATTAGGTATGGAATCATTTGGAATATTTTGTGGATGCATGTTATGGTGCCAATAGTTGTATATTCCCACAATCTATTATGAGAACCATAATCGGTTAACTCTATAACATTGACCAATGCATTATAGTTCTACAATTGGGGCCCCTAACCTTATTTTATAATGGAACCACCTGTTATTATAGACAATTCCCATGAAACTTAATATAATACCTAAAATTGTACATCATAAAAATGTTCTTTTCACCCACAAAAAACATTTACGGATATCTATATATCTATTCCATTTTAAAAGCATTTTCTATGAAAACTAGAACATAGTAAATGAAGGATTTTTTAAGAAAAAAAAATGATATCTTATAAAGGAATTCGAAAATTAAATTATTGTTATTGTGGTGGGAAAGGTCATTGTCATCATATACACTGAAATAGAACATTCCTTCTTTCCTTTTTGTAAATAAAAATAAAAAATACCAAAAAAATATTCTATTTAGAAACATTTCAAGGAAATTCAAAATATATATAAAGTGTTCATTATAATTAAATTATTTCTATATAAATACATCTATAAAATAAATTTTCAAATAATGATATGGAAAAAAATGTTTTAAGGAAAACATTAAAATATAATTTTAAAATGAAAGTCCTTTATGTAAAATCATAAAAACGATATTTCTGTAAAAAAATGAAAAGATATAAAATGAATTTTTGAAAAAGTTATTATTAATTTTTCATGATTTTAAATAAATCTTTATGATATTTAATTTTAATTTCATATTATTTTTGAAATTTTTTATGAATGTATTTGCGAAGATAAAGGGATTTCATGGGTATGAAATTATTTATTTTGTGCCAAATATTTATTTTGGAAAGGGAATATTTTGTTAGTATTTATACAAAAAAACATCATTATTTATTTTTATTTTCCATAACAATATATTTGTACTCATAACACATTTTAAAAAATTTTCCATAACATTTATAGGAACATGGATGAGGCCAATATGAAAATTATGAGGATGCATTGTGAAAATAAATATGTTAATTTTTATGTTTTGTTTTGATAACAAATGGATACTCTATATATGTGTCAACTTTGTAATATATGGGGTTTTATTTAAGAGTTATTAAATAACTCTCTAAAATTATAATCCAAAAATACCATTATAAATTCAATAATATGAATTATTACTAAATTCACTAGAGTATGTAATTTTTAAGGTTATATTATTAGAATAAAAGAGTTTAAGTTCACAATTTGACATTTTAATAAAGAAATTAATAATTTGGTCACATCACACTGATATCCAAATATATATTTTTAATATTTGTGAATATATATGTATGTGTAATGAACCAACCTGGTTTCCACTCACTGGTGACACAAACCATTCAGTCACATGACCTCAAGCGCACCTCCCTATACACTAAGGGATACTTAATAGCAATGAAGGTATAATATATAAACACAGGGAGACTATAACCTCCTTATCAAACGATAAAAATAATTTAAATTACAATACTTTACTAATAGACAATAAAAAATAACCAGAATAATATTATATGTATTACAAACTAGTATAACATGATGACCTAGAAGTGAAAAACACCTATAACTAAAAAATAGATAATACATTACAAATATATGTCATGTTTCAAAATGAATACCCAAAATAAAGACACTATCAACTCTCCCAAGCCAGTATGGAAATGATATATAGTTCCCCCATCTATGCTCCATCACAATTCTACCATTTATCAAAGAGATCCTTCCCTTATCCGATCCTATAAACATGACGTTTATTCGGGTACCAATCAGGAAGCTCGAGTTGGGTGTGAGTACAACTTAGTGGGCTACGTCCAAGATAATATAAAACAATATCTAGTCAATAATATTTTATGCAGTTATATAAATAACAATGAACAATATATAAAGTAAACAATTATCACATTTAATTACTCTTTAATTAACCACATATATCACTTGGTTCATGTGGACACCCATACTATCAATACCTACTTTATTTCGGGGATGAATTTGAACTATCCCCAAGGTAGATAACATATCAAAATACCATGGTTATCAATTATAATTTTATTTCAATTCATATCATAGACAATAGGAACCATAGTCCATTTCCAATATGATGGGAATAAGAAGTAATGTCTAACACCCCATGGATATTTGGATTATTAGCCTATGTATATCACCCCAATGTCTCATGGGAATTTGGAGCCTTAGTCCCTATCCCACACTCACTATTAGATATGTGTATTTGGTGCCTCAGTCCCTTCTCTTCACCACACAGTCATATGGATATTTGGATCTTCTGTCCCTATCCCACACTTACTAATACATATGGGTATTTGGATCCTCAATACCTACTCCACACATCAACATAACATGGGTATTTTGATCCATAGTCCATTTCCCACACTCATTAAAACATATGGGTATTTGGAGCCTCAGTACCTATCCCACACCTCAGAAACAACATATATAAAAAATATCATAATATCACATAAATCAAAATTGTGTATACATCAAGGTTTTACATCCTTAACCTTCTTATAAAACATTTTCATTAATGTTAACATTTTCTATTTATCAAAAAATTGTAATTCTTTATTTTCATCAAATGTAATTATATTAAAAATTCATCACTAAACAATTTTTTAGCATTTAATCAAACAATTTAATGACCCTTCAAGGTTATGCCAAACATACCTTAATTCCCATTAATAAAAAAATTATTGATTCAATCAATCAAACAGTTCCACAACCCTATCAATTGACCGACTACACCATCTGATTAGTTAACCAATTTCATTACCCCATTAATCAATCAATTCCACAATCCATTAATTATTTAACCAATTTAAATAATTCAATTTAAGATAAAATTTATAAACATGCTATTCACATTTCAAAATTTTATACATATAAATGAAATGAATACTTTTGGGATTGAATAATAGACTACCTACCTTAATATTTTTGATGTATTATATCTAATATCAATCACCAAATTGAGGTGGAACATTTAATTTCACAATGAAGAACATGATCTAGATCCAAAAAACTAGATTCGAATTTGAAAGTATTATGTTCAATGAAAACCTAGATCTAGATCATCACCAAAAGATTAAAATATTCCATGAAAATATGAGAGAAATATAGGAGAAAGAGGAAACCAATTTTGATGAGAATCTATCACCTATAAAGGTTTAGATTATTCAATCCGGTAATTTATTCATCAAGAACAGAGTTTATAATTCCATGAAATCCACCCAGGATCCTCAAAAAACAATCCAATAACTTTATATTTGAGTTGGGTAAAAATAAGGTAATGTATGAGGGGATAGGGAATTATGAAACTAATTTTCTATGGATTAAAACCACATTCATGGTTTCTTGGGGTAGGGGAACACAGTTTTCCAAATCGTTCTCATTTATTGTGCACGTATTCTATTGGGGGATGGGGGGGTTCATGGTTACAACTAAGAGGGTGCATGAATTGACAAAATATTCACCAACCATGATATCCACCTATGTCTAGTGTTGTAAAGCTCGTGGGGGAAGGGAACATAGTTTGGAAAACTATGTACGAGACATGCATTGACCAATACCCATAAAAAACATCAAATTGTCTCCAAAAAACACCACAGACATGCTCATCCATAATATAACCAAAAAAACGTAAAATATTACCTATAAAAGAGATGGTTACATCACCAGAGAAGTTCATGATCTTAATGTATCTCAATCATATAACATCTCGTCATCGGGCATTACTCCCAAAAATCTCTATGATTATTATATAAAAGGATCGGGCCATTGAGCCCATATATTTGATCCTCTCTCACATGTTTCATCATGAACATGACCATGTTTCCATAATACATGAAATATTTTCATAATCATTCCCCCAAACACTTTCTCAGTGGAAACCAATGCACATATTTGATTCTCCTCAAATGACACATTTGTCTCATGTTGAACATATTAACATTGATCAAATGAGAAGGGTCAAGGTGATATCCCTGAAGTGGTGACACATCAAAAACATCATGGATAGAACTATACCTCCATGTAAGAAAAAATCAACATTCCATTGTCCTCATTCTCTACACAAACTCAACCAGCCCTACAAATCTAGGTGCCATGTTGCCCGGCTTTGAATCCTATGGGGACCAAATATTGAAGACACCCAAAGGAACACATAATCACCAATTGTAAAATCATGGGGTTATCAATGTGTATCATCATACGAATTATATCTACTATAAGTCATATCCATACATTTCAGAATCAATTGAACCTACTATGATGTCTCCTTCATGAGGCTTATTCCCAATAGTTCTGGATCACCCACATTTATCCCAAATAGATGCAATCTTCATGGCCTACCATAAATACCCTCACATGATGCCACATGAAAATTTTATTGATAAAAATTAATATAGGAAAAATCCACCAAAGATAACTACTTCTCTTAATTCCAACCAATGTCTAGGACACATAATTAATGAATATCCTCCAAAACCTGTATAATATGTTCCCACAGGCCATACGTTAATGGTCGGAGAGACTTACTTAGTAAAAATTATGTACCAAGTTCATTATCTAATCCCTTCCAAAATCAAAAAGAAAAAAAAGAGTAAAATTATGAAAAAATATACGATGTCACACATTGTAGATGAAATATCTCCCAAAAATAGAAGTCTTCTCCCTAATCCACTGATAAAGTCTCCCATATGGGCAGGAAAAGTACTATTTCATCAGTCAACCGAAAACTAGTGAAATAGAATCATTCTTCTAAGGAGGCCTTTGGAGACACATATTGGATTCCCTGGAAACTTCATCCTAGATCCACTCTGGAATGTGCAATGACAATAGTAAACCACCAGGTCACTAATTATCATCCTTTACCTGTTGGAAGCTATTGCATCATTGCAAGAACCCTAAAATCTCCTTTTTCATGAAAAGCCACCAATACTGTTGATATAGGTCACGATATATTTGATTCACACCTAGATGTATCACACACTTCAAGGAATGAAATACACTCATCGAATTATATTTAAAAATCATAGGAACAACTAAATGGCACCAAATATAGATGATATCATCCTCATATATAGTCCTATAAGATGGAAAATCCCCACATTTAAGGCTTTCTCTCAAGTCTAGACACTTTGTATCCTCATATTTCCTCTCTCTAATGTACCTCAATAGTGTGGACTATACTGTAACTGATATGAGAGTAATCTTATATTTTCCCTCCTGAACCACAAAATTTATCTAAGCTAACAATGCCCTTATCTTACACTATACAATATACTCTTGAACAACATGAATATATGTTTTCATACTTAAATGATAAACATAACTGTTTATATTCTTGGGAACATATGCTATCTCAAAATAAAATTACTGTATATACTCAACCAATCACCACTATCGGAGATTAAAATATCATTCAGAAAAGATATAATTTAATATCTTGTGATTAGTATTCTATGTTTTTTTAAATATATAATTCTTCCAACACTTCATTCCAAAAACCACTATAGCCAACAAGAGGTTATGTGTAGGGTAATATGTTCATGTTTCCTTAATTACTAGGACCCATCTGCCACAACTCGATCTCCCTACATGAATACTACTCCAAGGATGATCCTAGAAGCTTCACAAAAACACCGTATACTGATCGCCTGGTTTGGAAAGGATTAAAATTGGTTACATTTTCACTTCTTCTTCAAATCCTTAAAGGTATTCTCAAATGCTCCAAACAACTCAAAAATTATTCCCTTCTTGGTCAATCCCAAGAAACAACTGCTTGCACATTATATGGGTCCATTGAAACACCATCCTCTCATATAATGTGAACTAATAAATGTGTGTGGTCAATCCAAAACTGACCCATACCCAACATGGAATGTAATTGATTGTCTCTTAGTATACATAGGACAATGTAATGATTTTGGAATGATCTCATGAGTCTTGGATTACACTAATATATAATCTAAAAAACAATCACAAACTGATATAGGTAAGGGTGGAAGATTCGGTTCATCAAGCGCATAAACACAGTAGGAGTGTTCATTACCCCGAATGGAATCAGAACAAACTCATACAGATTACACCTGCTTTTGAAAGCCGTCTAAGGTATGTTAGACAGTCAAAATATAAAATGATGATACCATGATCTCATGTAGATCATGTAGAATATACAATCTCACCTCAACTAGACAAATAAGCCATCGATAAGCAGAAGAAGGTACCAATACTTCACAATCATCATGTTCATCTTTTGGTAATCAAATCACAATCAAAAGTTCCTTCCAGCCGTATTTGAAAACACGACTAGAGAACCCCATGGTGACATACTCGGATGGATAAACCCTTTATCAATAAACTCATATATTTGAGTCTTAATCACTTTATGATCTATCAGTTCCATTTTATATGGTTGAATAGAAACCAGATCAGCTCTAGGAATAAGCTCAATTAGAAATTCACATTTCTCATAGGTTTAATCCCTAATAAGTCATCTGGAATCACATCATAGAAATTATAAACTATGGGTGGAATGGTATCAATATATTCACCCTACCATCTATAATGAAACATTCATGTTGGATGGTGAGATCCCCCACTTGCTGATGAATTAATTCATGACCTTCCAGGATATCCAACTCGACATATTGAATATAAGTGTCACCCATAGGATACATAAAATTTAATCCCATGATGTAACAATATAAATAGGATCAGTGCACCACTAACTAGTCCATACCCATAATCAAGTCAAAAATTGACATATCTAAAAATATAATATCCCTAAGGAAACAAATCTCCCCAACCCCTATAGAAAACCCCTCACTCAAATATATGTATCACAATATTAATCCCAACGGTGTATCAATCATTATTACCCCACTTACAAAATCCACCATAAGAATCAACCCTTTCACATGTTGTGAAAATATAAAATAATTTAAGACACCAGTATCAAATAAGGTACTAGATAGCATAGATGATATAAGAATAGTGCATCTATCTGTTGATGGTGTATCCTTGCTATCAATAAGTATAGCCTGAACTACATGCTATTGTATTGAAACTCTTCCATGTGATGCTGTCTGAGTCCCTTGAGATGCACCACATTTCTGATACATGATTTCTTTCCTAGATTACCACATCCACTACCTAAACCAAAATGGCCAATAGAACTACAACTACTAGAATTATATGGTATTTAATACCACCTTAAACACTCTAATTCATCATAGATTCTCCAAAATTACCCATCTAACATGGGTTCCTGTAGAACATATATAGATGTCCCATCCTGATAAAAGATTAAAAAATTATTGGTGGTCAGGTTTAATGTCTATGAAAGTGTCCCATCCTACCACACTAGTGTAAAGGGAACCCAGGTAAGATTCCTCAGTATCTAATCCCTCCACCGGGCCACTCTTTGTTCCACTAGTTTTGACCACATTATCATAGTGTTTCTTCCAAATATTAAAATACACACCTCCTGATCATCTAACAAAAACCACTTATCCTCCACTAGAAGACTCCTTCAGGTTACCCATAGACATGAGAGGCTGATTAACCACCTCATAAAACATCATTAACTGAAATATGTTGACATAGGACTTAATCTGAAATTTATTTCTATCCTCGAAAAACCATTACGTAGCTATCTATCCCTCTTCCAGCACTGTAGAAAAGTGATTAAGGTCAGTAATGTGACTAGTATAGTCCATTATAAACATACTCCCTTAAGAAGTCCTATGAAATCAGTTTCCCTATAATGTATCATAGTCTCTAGATGAATATTCTATAGAAATGTCTCTTTGAAGTCCCTCCATACCATGTTTTCGATCTTCTTACTCTGAGCCCGAAATTCACACTATCTCTTCACTGATCCATGGAACGTATAAGATCCCAGTTTGGCTCTTTTCATAGCAAGAGACTCTAAGCTATCAAGAATAATCTTGATATAGTAAATATAAAAATCACATGCCTCTAGTCCACTATCTTTAGTGAAATTTAGAGGGTGCTGTAACTGAAACTCCCACGTCATGTTGGATATACTCTTCACAACCAGACTAGGGTCTCTTTCATTAAAGTAAATAAAATGATAAAATTTCTCATAAAACTGCTCTTCAACTTCCTCACCCGACACTATTGGTGCCTCATTTTCCACTACTGGAAGATCATCTCTATCCATAACCTCATGTTTTCCAACTAAGAAGAGTCATAATGGAGTCGTATCTCTATAATTCCAAACAAACATCCCATAATATATAACATAAAATATGCACATTGAATAAGAGGGATTCACATACATCTATAACAATCCATCCCCCTTTTCCCCCCACACAGTAAAAAATGGGGCACTATCACTACCCTTAACCATCCTAGATCTAGGTGATGGTTAACAAAGGGTAAAAAATATCACATTCTTGTTCTCATTAGATTTCCATTTATCCGTTTCAATTTTCCACATTTTTCTCTTTAAAAATTTTACATTTTTATATGAGGAATATTTTTTAGTTAAATTACACTTGATAAGAAAAGAATTCAGATGCCAATAACTTATCCACAAAAATTATTTTTACATTTATGCCTAAAATGATACCTGTCATAATAAATACTATGTTCCTAAAATTATTCATACTTACTCAACTCCCATTCCATACCGGGCCATGAGTAGTATATTAGAAAATATCAAAAAAATAGTCACATAACAAAATATGTGAATCTCTTGAGGTGAAATAAAATTCAACTGCAAAAACACACATCAGTTACATCAATCCCCACACAAGGTAATTGGTTTTACCAACAAACATATGTTAGCTACTCCCATGAAAGATCTTCTAACCAAGGACTCACTCAACTTATTATCAAATCATGCTTTTAATAAATAGTAAGTAAAAATAATGAAAAGAAAACCACTTTGATTCTGCTTTGGAAAATCTTGAACAGAGTGTCACACACTGGTGCCCCAATCTATTCACTCACATCATCTCAAGCATGCCTACCCATACACAGGAGGTTGCAGACTAAGAGTGAGGTTCTAATATATCAACTTGGGGAGAATATAACCTATTTATAAAAGTATCAAAACAATATAAATAACTAAGCCTCAACCAATATAAAATAACAAACGACCAACATAATTCATTAACTAGAACAAACTAGTGTCATTTATTGAACCAAAACTGAAAAAAAATATCCATAACTAAATACTAGATATGTCATTCCAAATAAGTATCAAGTGTAACAGTGAAAACCCAAAATGAAGACCCTAAAAACTCCCCCACGAGGGTCCCAACTCCAAGTATGTTTCCCTCATCCATTCACCATCATGATTCTTCCATCTAAAATAGGGCACTTTCAATTATCATGTTATAGAAAAATGAAGTCTAATCGGGTACCGATCAGGAAGCCTGAGTAGGGTGTATGTTTAACTTCGTAGGCCACAACTAATGGTTTCTAAAAATAATATCTAGTCAATAATAGTAAATAATGTTGTATATATAATATCTTAAAGTGCATAAAGTAAACAATTAACACATTTCATTAATATTAAATTGACCACATAAATTCATGGGTTCACAATAAAACCAATTCTATTAATACTATCTTTAGCTAATGTTAGAGTCTGAACTATCACCATGGGATTTAACATTTCACAATACCATGTTCATCATTTATCATTTAATTTCAATTCATATCACAAACAATTGGAACCATAGTCCAATTCCAATCTTATTAGAATAGAACATCACGTATGGCACCCCATGGGTATTTGGAGCATCATTATATGTCCCACGTGTGACTGTAAAATGTGTATTTGAAGCCTAAATATCTATCCCACACTTACTATTACATCATTTTATTTGGAGGCTCATTCCCTACAACACACCTCAACGTCACATGTGTATTTGGAGCCTCATTCCCTATCCCACACTCACTAAAACATATGGGTATTCAGAGCCTCAGTCCATTCACCACAAGTTAACATCACATGGTTTTTCGGAGCCTTAGTCCCCACCCCAAAAAAATTAAAACATTTGGGTATTTTGAGCCTCAGTCCTTGTCCCACACCTCAACGTCACATATTTCACAAACATCACAATATAACACAAATCAAAATTTCATATAAATCAGGGTTGTGCATCATTAACATTCTAATCAAACATTCTCATTAAAAATTAACTTTTCCATTAATCCCAAAAATAACAATAATTCATTTCAATCAAAAGTAATAATCTGAAAAATTAACCATTAAACCAATTATATACCTTTAATCAAAAAATTTATTGACCCTTCAAGGTTAATCCAATCATCCCTTAATTCCCATTAATCAAATAATTAAATATTCTATTAATAAATCTATTCAAAAATCATAACAATTTACCAATTACACAACACCATTAATTGGAAAATTTCATTACCCCATTAATCAATAAATTCCATAGTCTATTAAATAATTAACCAATTCAATTAATAAAATTTAATATGAAATTTCTAAATGTTAAATAGAGATTTCACATTTATATACACATAATTGAAATAAATAGGATAGTATTTAAATAATATATAACCGACCTCAAGATCATTAATGGATGTCCACTAATAAAAATCCCTAAATTGAAGTAGAATATTCAATTTCACTATGTAGAACGAGATTGAGGTCAAAAAACTAGATAAAAAATTGAATATATTAAGTCCTATTAAAACCTAGATATATATATATTAATCACTAATGAAGAAAAACCTCCCTTAAAAAGATAATAGAAAAATGGTACAAAGGGAGGAAACCAAATGGGATGAAAATCTCTTACCCTGAGTGGTGCTGGTTCTTTAATTCGGTCTTCGATTCATCATGAATGGAGTTCAAAAGGACTTGGAATCAGTATAGGAGAATGGAAAAAGGAATAAAAACCTTTAGGATCAAGGTGGTTCAAAATTAAGGTGAAGGATGGGGGTTCACTAATTTTAAAACTAATTTTTAGATGATTAAAAATAGTGCACAAGGTTTCCTAGGAAGGGGTGCATTGTTATCTAAATCGAAATCCTTAACCTTATTCCCTTTCTGGGGGGTGGGGGTGCACAGTTACTCCTAATAGGGAACAAAGTTTGGAAAATAGTGTGCCACCTATGCAATTTTCATAAGTTAGTTGTAGCATGGTTTTCCGGAGAAGGGTACAGGGTTTGGGAAAACTGTATGCCAACCATGCACTACCCAAAACACCTAAGAAACATACAATTTACAAACAAAAACACCATGTAAAAGAGCTAGATCGATCATTTGAAAAGTACAATCTGTATGAATATATGAAATCAAAATTCATAATTTAATAATTGGACTTTTAAAAAAGACATATTATTGTAAACAATTAATATATTGAGGAATATAAATTATTTATATCCCAATAAATATATATATGTACTTTTCATATATTTTAAATAAATATATTTAAAATAAAATTTTAAAACATATATTGTAAATTGATAATATTCATATTTATTTAAAATTTAATATATATGAGATAAGAATTATTATATCTCATATATCAATTCATATAAAAGCTATATATCTTATAATGTTAAAAATGACATTATTGGAAAAAAATTCTTATTTTATAAATGTTATATGAAATATATATATGTTAGAAAAACACAATATCTTCTAAATGTTTTAGTATCATCTATATTCACAATGACATTTCAATGAAGGATTTTAAAGATAGGGTATCACTGTTAACAACTCATTATTATTATAATAATCATTTTATTATACTAATTAAAATGAATTATAATATTTTGAAATTATGCAAGTAAATTTTTTAAATAAAATTTTAAATTTTAAATTATTTAATAATACAATTTATAAAAATTTATAAGGTGTATTATACTTAAAAAACTCATAAAACAATGTTATACAATATGTTTCATTATATTATATCCCTATATTATATAATAAAATATAGCAAATATTATTATCATTCCTTAATAAGAAACCCATTACTACAATAATGTAACCTTATAATAAAATAATTCATATCATAGGAGACAAATTAATTCCATTTTTTTATTGAGAAAAAAATATAAAATTTAAATTATTGATCACATCTGATACATATTTTAATTTGAAATAGAATTCGTTGATAGAAATTTAGCATTTCATAAAATATGCTTAAAATGATATTTTAAAATTATTTCCGAGAATATCAAACAAGTCAGAATTCAATAATGAAATTAAATATGCTCTTAATTTCTTGTAATTTTATATAATACACCCAATGATAAACTATTTCATAGCATATAATTTGTAAAAAGATTAAGAACAATACATATCACACTTTATGATAGCACACTTGCACTATATGATATATATCAACTTTATTGTATATCTGATTGTACTATAATATTAATGAAATTAATGATTAAAATTCAACATGTAAATATTGTAGCCTATCGTATTCCCATATAATATCTTTAAATTTTGTTAAATAAAAGATTATAATATCATGTTATTCAATTTTTAGTTTGTTTTTAAAATTATCATAATCACCACCCAATTGTATTTGATACAATTTATTGATTATATAGAAATATATTTTGAGTTAAATATCCTTAAAATATTAAAAAAGTTTCCAAATTTAGATTATAGGTATTTAGGATAACTGTATAAAACTATGAACATAAAATAACCTATAGTTTTTTTATTGATCCATTTATGGATTATATATTTGATAAATACTACAGAACAACAAAAACCGTATTCATGTCACTTTAGGTGACCAACCAAATACAGAATTATGGATCCTAACTTTAGATTTCAATTAATATATTTCCAAATATATCACCTTAATGTGTCAAGTAGACAATGAAAAACAAATATTTGGCCTTTGATGTATTATCAATAGCAGATCATAAAATTTTCATTCAAAGAAGCTTGGATTCGTTTATATATATCCTTCCTTCATCAAATTAAATAGGATTCTAGAGAAAGAACATTTATTAAAGGCCCTAAAACTTATGATGGTACATTATAATTAATATAACATATAATTTATAAAAAATTTAATCAACTTAATCACTAAATTATTGAACGATTATGGTAAAACAATTAAGCACAGGTGAAACAAAATCATGTAATTCTAAAACTATGTAAATGATTAATTACATGTAATAATAAAGAAAATCATTTTAATTGTTTATATACCTATATATTTGAAAAATATATGGTTTTAAAATTTCTCACAATATTATACCAACTATATAATACAGAATTACATTTTTCTTTAAGAAGTATATCAATAATTTATATATTCTTTATGATAAAAAATAATGTGATGTAACATTCAAAACATAGATAATTTCTTGACCATTGAGTAGTCTAATAAAATCCTATTATATGGTTGAGAATAAAAATTTTAATTAAAAAAATGGATTTAAATACTATTATTAATAAACATAAAAGATTTTATGATTATTAAAATAAAAAAACTTCTAATCAAACATGAAAAAATCATGTTTTCCAAGTTTTATTGATTATTTTCGTATAAATATTGTAATATATTACTCAATGTATGTTATGGATAAGTGGTGTTTTAATAAAACTATTTATCATTAATAAATTATTAGGTTATCTAGGTAAAATTATCTTATTCTCACTTTACCAGCTCTCCTTGGGGTATTTTTTGGATGTGTGTAGTGAATACATAAAACATAAAATAACATAGGAAAATAAATATATAATGGTTTTATATTTACATATATTATATATATATTAACTTTTTGATGGATGCACATATTATTCATGGATATAAATATATGAAATCATGACATTGATGGTGTGAATATGATTCATATATCAATACAATGTGATAAATTTTAAAATTATACTTGAATTAAATATTATGTATAATAATAATTTTAAGTGATTAAACATGTTTTAAAGTTTTTCAAATAAATAGTTTGGTTATGAAAAAGTTTAAAATATATGTTTTCCCATGTTCAAAGCATGCTCGATGCTAGTTACAAAATAGTGAGATCTAAATTTATAGTTGACTGGTTTACAGTACTTGATAAGTTCTTTGAAGAATGGAACTAAGGATTCAAGAGAATCCTATAAGAATTGGTGATTCCGGAAGAAAGGTACTCATGAACTTGAAAATTATAATATTTGAATCCTAGGGAATATATTATCATAAAAACCTCATGTTTTTTCTTATGGTGTCTACAAACATTAAATGATATTATAGTGTATCTTTTTTATAAATATAAATAGTATTTTTGTGAAAATTGTGTGAATTGTTAATGGTTAGATTTGTTTTAATTTGATCAATTCAAATATATCATAATAAGATTGAATATAATGAAGGTAATCAATATATAATTAGTAAATAAAATAGTAAAATATAATATAGAATGAAAATATAAAATAACCACAATATTTTTGTGATTGAAAAATTTATAAAATTAAAATTATGTTTATAAAAAATAATTATAATACTAAAGATGGTCCCCAAACTATGTTTGGTTCATGTCCCAATAAAAAAATTGATTATTTATCCCTCCAAAATTTGGTACATGATTTTATAAAATAAATAAAATGGATATTTTTAGTTCAGTTAATTTTTTAGTTATACATAATATTGAATTTGGCTGTGTGAAATTAATTTATTTTTTTTCATTAGATAAGGTACACATGATGATATGCACAACTTTTAATTTAAAATTTCTTTTTATCCCTTTTCTTGACAGGTTATAATATCATGTTACTTTTTTTGACATAAGTCATTCTACAGATATTAGATGTCAAACACTATGATAGAGATTATTTGATTTGACTTTTTTTTTCTGGAATATCATGTTTTATAATTTATTTCATATTAATATTCTATGAATCTCGTCATGAAAATTAATATATTCTATATTCAATATCAATATTGACCAATTTCTAGGGTTATAAAAACTAATTTATAATAAAACACTCGAAACTACACTCCTAAATGTATCATTAAAATTATAATGTTTATACTTATAAGTTTATAAAGATATACATGGACTAATCTTATCAATTCAAAAATTATTAAATCAAAAGGAAATATTGGATCAATTACAGAACCATTAACCTTATCAATTTAGAATTTTATAAATTTTTGTCAAAGTGTTACGTAAATACATGGATATATAAACCAAAAATTCTTTAAAATCTACACGATATCCCACTACGTTCTTTACACATAGTAATCTTCTTAGGTATAATGTACTTAAAACCTTTCTTCAAAACATCAGTAAAATAAAACATAAGAAAGATTATCTAAATTTCCACCTAAGTGTGAACATGTGTTTTATCAATTATGTAACACCCCAATATTTCATAGTACGTTATTTCTTCAAAGTAATTTAATAACTTGCACTACACGCAACACCGAGTTCTAGCGCACCATGACTTACCAAAATAGCCGTTCAAATGTAGTTATGAATAATATTAACTGAATTTTGAACATTATATAATCCTTATATTTTTAGAATCCATATTATGTGTTTCTTAGACATAATGTAAGAACAAATACATTTTTTCAGATAAAATAAGTATTGTTCAAAAAATGAAATTTTCAACCTTTTAATGGTGAAGCCTTTTAAGTCCAATATTTGAAACTTTTATATATTAAATTTGACAAAATAAACTTATTCCTTAGAATTGGTACATAATAATTTAGTTTTAATAATGTTTTGGTGTTTTAATGATAACTTTCATATTTTGGTGAATAGTGAAAAATACTATATTTTAACTGAAAACAACTTATTTAATCAAAAATAATTTATATTGTTAAATTATAAATTTTAATGGATTGGAAGTATAATTAGATTATATTTTTACCTTTTAATCCAATTATGGTCATTTTATGTAATTTCACTTTGAAATTGGACATAAACAAGTGCCAAACTTTTGATAGTTATTATTTCATAAAAATACGCCTTTTGGTTTTGACACTGGGAATTAATTTTCAATTAATAAATGAAACTTTTATGTTCATATTTTGGAAAAATAGACATCCTTATTGAATTCCTAATATCAAAATTTACTTAGGGTGAATTTTTTTTATTTTTCTGAAAACATTTAGTTTTTGATGAATTGTGAAAAACAATGAGTTATATTTTAAAACCGAAATTTTATTTAAATAATTATTTATTTTATTTAAATTTATTTTAGGGCAAAATAGATACATAATACCTATATAAGTTAAATGTTATTAATTTGATTCAGTTTATAATAATTTTATATATATAAAAATTTTATTGAACTTTTCACAGCCTTTTACCCACCTCCTAGGAGAATTTGTAAATTCACATAAAGCTTAATTTTACAGCTTCTTTGAATTGAATATCGAAAATCTGAGAGACACTGTTAGTATAAAGGATTAAAATGTGGTTCAATAAGATAAAAATAATTTTTGGTGAATAATAACTTTTTACTATTATTTACCACAGTTAAAAGTAAATAGGGTAATTAAGGGAAACAATGTTATTATTATTACCCTAACACATGTCCTAATGATATTGGATAAGTGTAATTAGTCCAAAAACTACCTTAGGAATAAAATATGACAATTTAGGTCTACTTAGATTATATTATGACATTTATTATTATTTAATTCAAAGAAGATTTAACAGTGTTAAATTTAATGTTTATTAACTAAACCATTTTCAATATAGGGTTATACATAAGATAAATTCGACTATAAATATTAATAATAAAGATAAAAATATTTCCTACATCATGGTATTTTATTTATGATTTTTCGACTTTAAATAATTAAATTTATTTATGACACAATGATGATGTAGTAATTAAGTTATTAATGAAAAAAATAAAATAAATAGAATTATAAATATTAAAATAAATGAAATATCAAGGTTTTTATGACATCAAAGAATTTTATAAGAGAATATGACAAGTTAGGGCTGATTAAATGTATCCTGTTTGAAGTAATCAAGTTGTGATGACTTTCACAAAAACAAAATACCAAATAGTGTCAAAATTAACATAAATTAATATTTAAAACAAATACTATATTATTGGTTGATATAATATTCCTAAAAATGTAAGGTTTTTCCAAAGGGATTAAATAATATTATATATGTCATTAATGAGCCACTTGAGGTTCTCTTTGAAGTTTATAGTATGTTTATTGACCATATATAGTATGAATACAAGAAGACACAGTAAAAGTTAAACTATTTAACTAAGAGTTAAATTTAAATGATAAGGTTAAAATGGTAACCTAAACTTTTATAAAACCTATTGGTTGAGAGGATATCGACCCATAAACACCTAAGGCTCGAAATAAATTCATTTGGAACCATTATAAAAATAATATGATTTTATAATAAATTAATACTTTAATCATTTCCTAAAGTGACCCTCACCCCTATTATAAAAGGGCACTTCCCATTATCACAAAATCACACCTCCAAAGAAATTTTTCTCTTTCATATCCTACCCAAATATCCTCCCAACTTCCCTCACTTCATCCTAGAGGCCTTATTATGATCATATATCTAACCCAAGGAGCCCTTTTGATCGAATCAAAGGAAGAACCTGAAGAAGAGGTAATGATTTCACCACCCTCTTTCAAGTTTCGTTATTATTCCACTTATTCTTTGTTTATTATTTCCATTATAAAATAATAAATCTAGTATCTTATCTATACCATTATATTATTATAAATATTTCACAACTATATTGATTATTCTATCCATCTTATGAATGATAATGTCACCATGCGTGCATACGTACGACTTACCGTCTCTACACCGTGGTGTAATTTTTTCATCAACACTATGTAATTTGGATGGGTATAATGATGAGTAATATGTATATAAAGAATGAAAATAACATGATATTGTATCTGTAAAATTAATATACTATCCAATTCCACACCATTAAAGAAATGATATTGTCACTCGTGCGTACGTATGAATTACTATCTCCATGACGCTATGAGATTCATTTCCACATTCACCATTCATCGACGATTATAAAAATATATATTACTAATATGTTTGTAATAAATGGAATAATAATGGTACTGGAGATATATATATATATATGTACTTACATATATTTTATTCACTTAGTTCCGTTCAATACGTTATGGAAACGGAAACAACGTTTATGCGTAAGTACGGACTACCGTCTCCATAAACGGTGTTTTCTATTTCATATATATGTCTATTATAAATATTTATATTATAAATATATATGATATATAAATCATGTTTTATATTAGGGATGTATTTAAATCATGATCTATTTGATACAATCCAGAGTAACAAATTAAAACACACATGATAAAGAAAGCGATTAATACCCGAAATGTAAATTTAACATCGAAATTATTATTAAATGGTTAGTATAAATTCATTAATGAATAATGTATGATATCATAAATTTTAATATGGTTCTGGTATAATTTAATAACATACTATAGTATTCATACATGAGGTCAAACATACCTTCAACTAAAGGAAAATGTAAGGTAAGGGGTTTTCATCTCACTCCTTATTCCCGTGAGATTCGTTCCATATTGCCACTATTACCTTTTTTGTGGTGTATGTACTTCCCATAATTGTTTTATTTGTTTAATACACTTTAATTTATATGTTTTTACATATTCATTGTATGATACCTATTTCTTGGGGTGTATGTTTCACAAGTTACCAAATTGGTAAGGGTTAATTTCAAATTCTCTTTATTATCTGAGGTTGTCTTTACGTAAGTATCTAATAGGAAATATTTATTATCCATGTCCATGTTTCATGAAAGAGTTTTCAAGGAGATTATTTTAATGAAATTTTTTACAAAAACATTATTTCAAATGATTTCAATATTTATTCTGTTAAATATTTCTCATTAATTTCCATGTCTTCAAAAAATTTTTTAAGGATTTATTTATATGCACAAGAAAGTTTTTAAAATATTAATTACTTTAAAAAGTTTCAAAGTGGTATGACACACTTTTTTTCAAAAATGTCTTTAAATGTATTCCTTTCTAAATTGTATGACTTTTAAATTTTTTCATGTAAAAAGGATATTTCTCTCAAAGATCTTTACAAATCATTTTCATCTATTTCAATATCCTTTGATAGATTTTAAACTTCTTTTAAGATGATTTATTATGATAAAAATCATCAATATTGTATTGAAGGTTTTGTAATATGTTTGACTACAGATGTTCTAATTTTATACCATTCATTGTTTAGGGATAAATTATTGAAATTTTGTATGCTAGTTTTAATAACAATGTTTATGTTATAACCTGTTCATATGAGGAATGCATTGGACTTCGTAAGTGACAGGTGGAGCCCGCTATATCTCCACGATGCATCGGTAGGTCTAATGAGACAAACTAGTGTCTTGGCACAAGGCCTTGAAAAAATCTTATTTATAGTCTTTGCACAAGGCCTTGACTATGTGGTTATGATAGTCTGGAATTATGCATTCCATCATTATGAAAGTGGTTAGTTATATTGCATGTGATTATTCAAATATTATAATATCCATGTGAATAAGTAAATGGAATTATTTTATTTTATTTTTTACATATTATGCTGATGTTCATGTTTAAAATGCTTCATTTTTAGTTATACAATTCCTTAAATGTTTATTATTATTTATGAATGTTTCTGCTACATTGTTATCCTTACTGAGCATCTGAGCCCACCCCTTTATATGTTTAATTTTTCCCAGGATTCCAAGAAGTGTATTGTGATTGATATGCAGGGTTAAGCCAAGGGAATAATAGCATTCATAAAATATTATTTATGTTGTTTTGTATGTTATGAAGTGTAATTCAACATTCATGTATGTAATCTTTTTTTCAATACTACTAAACTGATTGATTCTTCAGGACTTGATTCCTTGTAATCATGCCAATGTATTAAAATAATGCACCGACTATAGGTAACTGGGGTTGGGGCCTTACAGTTGGTATCAAAGGAATACTAGCAGTAAAATTAGAAGCTAGATTTAGATAAACTCTAATTAGAGCACATAGACCTAGGATACACATTGAGGATTGTTATAGAAGAAATTCTTAGAATTTTGGTAATGTAGAGATTTTTTGAGTTTTCAAAGAAAATACGTCCCTGTCTGGATACGAGTAGGTAGAGGTCGCTCTAGCATAGATATACCTAGGGGTAAAACCCAAAACACCTCTTTGAGCTAAACTCAAACAGGAACTAGTGTACGACAACGGGCCTTGATGCACTCTTGGTTACGAAACTCCTGGGGGATATGCTTAGGATAATTATCATTTTATTTATAAATCATTATGAAGGGTTTATGAGTATATACTTCCTCGATGAAAACAAATTTATGATTACAGGTTTTATCCATAAACCATTCAATTTATTTTTGGTATTTTATAAGTTTGGAATTAATCATTTCAATTTTTAAACTGACCTAGTTTATGCTATCATATAGAAATGGAGCCTAGTATATGGAATGAGAACTCCAACAATATGTATGATCCAAAGAGTAAGAAGGATCATATCTTTCATGGTATGAAGAAAACATTTAAAAGGGAAATAGTCTCCCAGGTATTCTCAACATATGAAGAAATAATATCATGTTCTAATAAGATAAGTAAAGAATTCACTGAGTCCTATGGCTTTGAAGGGAAGCAATAGAAGAAAAGGATGGAAGAGAGAAAGATGGATAAAGGGAAGAGGGAAAAGATGAATTTTCTCATTTGTGATAACTGTGGGAAGAAACACCCTGGAACTTTCCTGAATGGAATGTGAGTTTTTTATAAGTGTGGAAAAAGGACACCATGTACATGACTGGGAGGGTAAGAAAAAAGTTTTAAATGTACAATGGTTCATCTGCAAGGAGTTGGGACACTACGCAAACCAATGCCCACATCATCAGAGTATGCCCCAAATGATGCTTTTGGGTAATAATCAAGTTATGATACTACCACAGATGAGGAGGAATGATTAGATTTCTTATGTTGTTATTAGAGAATTATGACATTTGAGTGTTGTATCAACAATGTACTGGTTATAATAATTATGGAGTTTATAAGGATTGTACTGTAGTACTATTTCATTAAGGACTTGAGATTGTGTGGAACCCAAAAAAGTAACTCAACAGCAGGTTAAATTTTTGGAAAATATATGGTTGAGAGAAATATAAACCATAATATGGTTCTAATACTGAGGTAGTTATTTTGGAATAATACATCAATGATTTGTATAAATTATATTAGATATTCTTGACTGTCTTGAAACTGATTAATGATTTGTATATTCCATCATTTTTGGAGTTTACAACCTTTTTAGATAGAAGGAGTATATCCGGTATTCTATAAGGAATAAGGGATCATCAATGTAATCAATATGGTTTTATAGTAATTCAGGATGTTGCAGTTTTTTAAAAGAATACATGATGAATGTATTCACAAGTTATTATGTGGAAAAAAGGATATTCATTGTGTTTAACTCCCTTATAAGTTTTGGACTGTGAGTTTGGACAGACGTATTTTGAATAATCCTAGTTTCAGATTCTTTTTGGATTTCCATAAAAGGACAACCAAGAGGTTGGACGACAACCTGTCGCGTCCTGCAAGGCCGCAAGACTTGAACCCGAAACCGATGAGCGACAAGGGTGTATCAACTACCACTGGACCACGTGATGTCTTGGATTGTATAATGTAGTATTTTTTTTAATAAATTCTAGTAGATTAATTATAAATTCATTTTTTTTGAACCCTATAAGAATAGGATAAATAGAATATTATTTTTATGATCTATTATCTTTTAGAGTGAAAGATGAGTTTGTGGTAGAAATTAGTTAAAAGACAGGACTCTACTTTTCAAGTATATATTTTTATTACTCTCTTATTCTATGAAGAAATTAATTCTTATACTTTAGTGAAGGGATATTAAATCCAAATTTTTTTAATCCTAATACCATATGTTTTGTAGAACCGATGGTATTTTAAATCATCATAGATTGATGAATATAAGGCTCTAAATTTTACACTTGTCTCTGATTGATGACCTCAATCACTACCTATAAATATTTATGTTTTTTCTCCAATTATATGTCTCTAATTTCCACCAATGTTCTCTTAATAGAGATCATAATTTGGTGGTTACCCTTTCATTTCCCTTTTCCACTTACTAAGACTAAATTTTAATAACATAATTTTTATATTAGTTTTCCCAAAGGTATTTTTTAGTTTCAACCTTTTATTTCTGAAAAATAATATCAAATTTTTAGGCTGCAATTTATTGAAGGAGGGAAAAATGTAAGACCCCAAGATTTCATAGTACGTTATTTCTTCAAAGTAATTCAATAACATGCACTCCACGCAACAGTGAGTTCTAGCGCACCATGACATACCAAACTAGCCATTAAAAAGTGGGAATGAATAGTATTAACTGAATTTTGAACATTATATAATCCTTATAATTTTATAATCCATATTATGAGTTTCTTAAACATAATGTAAGAATAAATATATTTTTTCAGATAAAAGAAGTATTTTTAAAAAAAATGGGATTTTACCACCTTTTAATGGAGAATCCTTTTTTAAATCCAATATTTGAAACTTTTATATATTAAATATCACAAAATAAACATATTATTTATAATCGAGACATAATAATTTATTTTCAATAAAGTTTTGGTGTTTTTCTGACAACATTCATATTTGGGTGAATAGTGAAAATACTATATTTTAACTGAAAAAACATTTTTAGTCAAAATAATTTATAGTGTTTATTTATACATTTTAATGGTTTATAAGTATAAATAGATTAAATTTTTACAATGTAATCCATTTATGGTCATTGTATGTAATTTCACATTGAAATTGGACATAAACAAGTGTCAAACTTTTGATAGTTATTATTTCTTAAAAATACGGATTTTGGGTTTGACATCGGGAATTAATATTAAATTAATAAATTCAACTTTTATGTTTTGAATTTGGTAAAATATACTTCATTATTGAATTCAGAATATCAAAACTAACATAGGGTGAATTTTGGGAATTTTTCTGAAAACTTTTAATTTTTGATAAATACTGAAAAATACCGAGTTATAGTTTAAAACCGAATTTTTATTTAAGTAATTATTTATTTAATTTAAATTTATTTGAGGTAAAAATAGATACATAATTCATATATAAGTTCAATTTAATTCATATGAGTCAGTTTATAATAATTTTAAATATATAAAAATTTTATTGAACCTTTCACCGTCTTTTACCCACCTCCTAGGAGAATTTGTAAATTCCCATAAAATATAATTTTACCGCTTCTGTGAGTTGAATTTTGAAAATCCAAGAGACAGGGTTAATATAAAAGAGTAAAATTTGGTTCAACAAGATAAAAATAATTTTTGGTGAACAGTAACATTTTACTTTTATTTACCACAGTTAAAGGTAAATAGGGTTATTAAGGGTAGAAATGATATTATTATTACCCTAACACATGTAATAATTCTATTGGATAAGTTTAATCTGACCAAAAACAAATTTAGTAATAAACTATGACCATTTAGGTTCACTTAGATTAGATTAGGACATTTATTATTTTTTAATTTAAAGAAGAGTTAAAAGTGGTAAATTAAAAGTTTATTAACTAAACCATTTTCTATATAGGGATATAAATTAGATAAATTAGACTATAAATATTCATTAGAAAGATAAAAATATTTTCTACATAATGGTTATTTATTTATAATTTTTAGACATTAAATAATTAAATTTATTTATGACACAATGATGATGCAGTAATTACCTTATTAATGAAAAAAATAAATGGTATTATAAATATTAAAGTAAATATAATATCAAATTTTTATGAAATCCAAGAATTCTATATGATAATATGACACATTAGGTCTGATTCAATATATCTTATTCGAAGTAATCATGCTGTGATGACTTTCACAAAAACAAAACACCAAATAGTATCAAAATTGACATAAATTAATATTTAAAATAAATACTATATTATTGGTTGATATAATATTCCTAAAAATTTAAGGTTCGGCCAAAGGGATTAAATAATATTATATATGTCATTAATGTGCCACTTGAGGTTCTCTTGGAAGTTTAGAGTATGTTTAGTAACCATATATAGTAATAATACAAGAACACATAGTAAAAGTTAAACTATTTAACTATGAGTTAAATCTAAATGATAAGGTTAAAATGGTAACCTAAAATTGTCTAAAACCAATTAGTTGAGGGGATATCTACCCATAACCACCTAAGGCTTGGAATAAATTCATTTGGAATGATTATAAACCGAATATTAATGTATAATAAATTAATACTTTAATCTTTTCTGAAAGTGACCCTCACCCCTCTTATAAAAGGGAACTTCCACTTCTCTCAAAATATCACCTCAAAAGCCATTTGGCTCAGACAAATCCTGACCATATATCCTCCCCACTTTCCTCACTTAAAACTGGAGGCATTATTTTGATCATAAATCCAACCTAAGGATCCATTTTGATCAATTCAAAAGGAAAAACCCGAAGAAGAGGTAATGATTTCACCACCCTCTTTCAAGTTCCTTTCTTCATTCACTTCTTCTTTCTTTGTTATTTCCATTATAAAATAATAAATTATGTATATTCAATATACTGTAATGTTATTATTAATATTTCACAATTATATTCATTATTCTATCCATCTTATGAATGATAATGTCACCATGCGTGCGTACGTACGACTAACTGTCTCCACGACGTGGTGTAATTTGTTATTCAACACTGTTATTTGGATGTATATAATGATGAGTAATATGTATATAAATAATTAAAATAACATGATAATGTCTCTGTAAAATTAATATATCATCAAATTCAACACCTTTATGTAAATGATATTGTTGCTCGTGCGTACGTACGGATTACCGTCTTCACGACGCGATGAGATTCATTTCCACATTCACCATTCATCAGAGTTTATAAAAATATGTATTAATAATATTTTTGTAATATATGACATAATAATTCTACTGGATATATATATATGTAATTACATATATTTTATTCACTTAGTTCCGTTCAATACATTATGAAAACGGAAACAACGTTTATGCGTAAGTACGGACTAACGTCTCCATAAATGGTGTTTTCTATTTCATATATATGTCTATTATCAATATTTATATTATAAAAATATATGATATATAAATAATGTTTTATATTATGGAAGTATTAGAATCCTGATCTATGTGATACAATCAGGAGTAACAAATTAAAACATGAATGATAAAGGAAGCGATTATTACCCAAAATGTTAATTTAACATGGAAATTATTATTAAATGGGTATTATAAAGTCATAAATGAATAATGGATGATATCAGAAACATTAATATGGTTCTGGTATAATTTAATAACATACTATGGTCTTCATAAAATAGGTTAAATGTACCCTCGACTAAAGGAAAGTGAAAGGTAAGGGGTTTTCATCTCACTCCTTATTCCTGTGTGATTTGTGCCATATTGCCATTATTACCTTTTTTGTGGTGTATGTACTTTCCATAATTTTATTCTTTGTGAAATACACTTTAATTTATGTGTTTTTATATATTCATTGTATGATACCTTTTTCATGGTGTGTATGTTTCACAAGTTACCAAATTGGTAAGGGTTAATTTCACAATCTCTTTATTATCTGAGGTTGTTCTTACGTAAGTATCTAATGGGACATATTTATTATCCATTTCCATGTTTCATGAAAGGGTTTTCAAAGGGATTATTTTAAGGAAACTTTTTACAAAAAACATCATTTCAAATGTTTTTAATATTTATTCTTCTAAATATTTCTAATTAATGTCCATGTCTTCAAAATGGTTTTAAGGATTTATTTATATGGACACGAATGTTTTTAAATGTTAATTCCTTTCCAATGATTCAATGTATTATGTGACACTTTGATTCAAAAATATCTATAAATGTCTTCATTTCTAAATCATGTGACTTTTAAATGTTTTCATGAAAAAAGGATATTTCTCTCAAAGAGTTTTAGAAATCATTTTCATCTATGTCAATATCTTTTTATAGATTTTAAACTTGTTTGAAGATGATTTATTATGATAAAAATCTTCCATATTGTATTGAAGGTTTTGTGATATGTTTTACTATGGATGTTTTATTTTTATACAATTAACTGTTTAGGGATAAATTATTGACATTTCCTATACTAGTTTTAATAGAAATGTTTATTTTATAACCATTTAATATGAGGAATTCATTGTACTTAGTAAGTGACGGGTGGAGCCCACTATAGCTCCTCGATTCATCGGTAGGTCTCATGAGACAAACTAGTGTCTTGGCACAAGGCCTTGACCAAATATTATTTTTAGTATTGGAACAAGGCCTTGTCTATGTGGTTATAATAGTTTGACATTATGCATTCAATCATTATCAAAGTGGTTAGTGATATTACTTGTGATTATTCGACTGGTAGAATGTCCATGTGAATAAGTAAATGGGATTACTTCATTTTATTTTTTCCATATTATGCTGATGTTTAAATTTAAAAGGCTTTTATTTTAGTTGTATATTTCCTTAAATGTTTATTCTTATTTATGAATGTTTCTGCTGTATTGTTATCCTTACTGAGCATATGAGCTCACCCCTTTCTATGCTTTATTTTTCCGAGGATTCTAAGAAGTGTATTGTGATTGATATGCGGGGTTAATCCAAGGGAATAATGTCATTCATAAAATATTATTTATGTTCTTTTTTATGTTATAAAGTTTAATGGAACATTCATGCATGTAATATATTTTTCAAGACTTCTAAACCGATCAGTCCATCGGGACATGATTCCTTGTAATCATGCAAATATATTAAAATAATACACTAAATCTGGGTAACTGGTGTTGGGGAATTAAAAATTACATGTCATGAATATATATAATATGAGCTTAAGAATATGATTATATAATCAATGTACATGATGAAAACAGATGATAATTCATTCCCATCAGATCATGGATTAGAAATCATGAAACATTGCATATAACATTTAAATCAGACAAGCCTTATATAATTCAACCATCATTATTCAAGTGAAAAATATAATTGAGAAAAGACCAATTATAACTTAATGTAATCATAACTAACCAATTTTGGTAATATGGAATATTTTTTTAAACAAATATTATTAATAGAAAAAGGAAATGTGAAAATTCTAATATTCTCTAAAAAAATCCTACAATTGGTTAGTTTTAACATTTTATCCAATGCATTGGAGAGCTATATCGATCTCACCCATCATCATGAGATATATTAGGATCAAACATCATCACACAATATATCAGGATCACATGTTATCATTGTAACTCCCTGACCCTAGTTATCCATAGTAGGTAAATTATTACATAACATTGGCATGATCATAATGGATCACCTCCCGAAAGACAGGCTAGTTTAATATCCTTAGAAGTACTAGATACATATATAAATATTAAATTACATTATGAAATAAAAATACATCATTATGTCACCTTTGAACACACTCATATCCCACAGCCTACCCCTACTGTTGAATCATAATATACTTCTTCCCATCATAGGAAAAATAAAACATAAGAAAGGGGTGGGCTTATATGCTGAGTAAGGATAACAATATAGTGGATACATTCAAAAATAAGCATAAACATTTAAGGAAATGTATAAGTATAAAGAAAGAGCATTTTAAAATTAAAATTCATCATAATATAGAAAAAAATAAATCAAATAATTCAATTTACATATTCACATCGATATTCAACTAGTCGAATAATAACCTGTAATATCATCAACTAATTTTATAATGATGGAATGCATAATGTTGGACATCATATCCACATAGTTAAGGACTTGTGCAAAGACTAAAAATATAAATTTGTCAAGGCCTTGTGCCAAGAAACTAGTTTGTCTCATGGGACCTACCAATGCATCAACGAGCTATAGCAGGCTCCACTCGCCACATACTAAGTCCAATGTATTCGTCATATGAAAAGGATGAAACATAACATAATTTTTTTATTAAAACTAGAATATGATATGTTAATACTTTAACCATAAAACATGAATGGTATAAAAAGAACACATTCATAGTCAAACGTATCACAAAATATTAAATACAATATGGAAGATTTTTTCATAATAAATCAACTTCAAACAAATGTAAAATCCATCAAAGGTTGTTGACATTTATGAAATCAAAACTATTTGAGAGAAATATATCTTTCTATTTGGAAATCATTTAGAAGTCACTTAATTATAAAATAAAACATTTATTTTCAAAATAAACTTATTATCTTGTAAGGTAATCTTTGAAGGTGTTATAATGGTATAAAATATCCACTTTCACCTTATAAGTTAAATAACATTCTTACCTTAATTTGTCAAAAAATACATAATGTAAATTGCAAGGAAAATAATGAAATGATTCCTTTAAAAAAAATTATAAAAATTCAAGAAGGGTATACATGACATTAACCCATATTATAAGAAATAGTAAAAATGTTTTGAAATACAATATTATGAAACACGAATAGAGATGATAAATAATTCCCAGTAGATGCATACGTATAAACAACCTCGTATAATAAAGAGATTGAAAAATTAACCCTAACCTTGAAATTTTCCTTGGTTGAGGGTATATTCACCTCCTGTATAAAAATATTTTTTATTAAATTATTCAAGAACCACATACATAAATATGATATCATATATGATCTTCTAATATTTCTTTGTTAATAATATTTTAGTAGTGTCATTGTTTTAGGTGTTAACTGATTCATTTTACTTTATATGTTTTGTTACGTAAGTCATGATTTTTATGTATAGGATGTATTTTATTCTTATACTGAATGATATTAAGTTCTTAAACATTATTTTTAATCATTAAATTAGAATTATTCTTGAATGGTTAGGAAGGGGAAATAAATCTTATCGCGTTCGTGTAGATGGTAATCCGTACACCAACACGAGCGACAATATCATCATATTGATGGTAAAATCATATATAATTGGATGATATATCATATATAAAGGATAATTGAAATGTAATATTTATTATTAAAATAAATTATACTCATTATTATACCCATCCAAAAAATGAAGTGTTTAATAACAAACTACACCACGTTGTGGAGACTGTAAGTCGTACGTACACACATTTGGTGACTTTGTCATTCATAGGGTGGATATAAGAATGAATATGGGTGTAACATATTTTTGATAACATCACAGTATTTAGAAGGTACTTGATTTATTATTTTGGTATTGAAACAATGAATAAAGAGTAAGTGAATGAAACAAAGAACTTTGAAAGAGGTGATTAAATTATTACATATTCTTCGCGTTCTTCCTTTTGATTTGATCAAAAGGGATATTTAGGTTGGATTTTTTATCCAATTAAGGCCTCTAGGTTGAAGTGAGGGTAGTTGGGAGGATATTTGGGAAGGTTTTGGCTGAGAAAAATTTCTTTTGAGGTTTGAGTTTTAGAGAAGGGTAAGTAATCTCTTATAAGAGATGTGAGAGTCGCTTTAGGAAAATCATGAAATATTAATTTATTATACAATCATATTCAGTTTATAATGGCTCATAAAGGATTTTGTTCGAGTATATGATGGGTATGGGTTCAAAAACACTTTACCCATAGGTTTTAGATAAGTTTAGGTCACTATATTAACTTTATCTTTTAACTAAACTCTTAGTTAAATAGTTTAACTTTAACAAGTCTAATTGTATTATTATAATAAATGGTTAATAAACATAAAATAAAAAGGAAAGAGAGCCCAAAGTGGTTAATTATTGACATATATAACCACATATATGTTTCTTGCCCAAACATTATATTTTTATTAATAATTTATCAATTAATAATATAGTATTTGTTTTAAATACTCATTTATGTCAATATTGACACTATTTAGTATTTGGTTTTTGTGAAAGTCAATAATACATGATTACATTGAAAAAAATAAATTAAATCAATCATGACATGACATATTAACCTAGAAATTTATCTTAATTCATCAAATGTTTAAATTTACATTTATTTAGATATTTATAATATCAATTATTTTAATCATTCATTAATAAGGTAATTACTGCATCATCATTCTGTTATAAATAAATTAAATTATATAATTTATAAAAATTATAAATAAAATAAAATTATGTAATAAGTATTACAATAGTTTGAATGAATATTTATATTTGAATTTCTCTAGTGTATAACCTTATATTAAAAATGTTTTATCTATAAATATTTTAATATATCAGTTTTAACTCTTTTTTAAATAAGATCATAATAAATGTCCTAATATAGTCCAGGTGGATCAAAGAGGATCATATTTTATTACTAGGGTTGATTTTGGTCAAAATAAAGTTATCCCATAGAATTAGGACATGTGTTAGGGTAATTATAATATCATTTTAACCTTTAATTACCCTATTTACTTTTAACCGTGGTAAATAAAATTCATAAAATACTATTCAAAAAAACTATTTTCATCTTATTGACCCACATTTTACATACTGATGTCAATTTTGTCAATTGGATTTTTGAAATTCAATTTATATATGTGGTAAAATTACATTTTATGTAAATTTTCCAATGTGCCTAGAAGGTGGGTAAAAGACTTAAAAAAGTTCAATAAAATTTTATACATATAATCATATTATTAAATGAATCCAATGAATTAAATTAAACGAATATTTGTATTATATATATATTTTTATGTAAAAAAATTAAATTAAATATATAATTATTTAAAGAAAAAGTTGGTTTAAAATAATCACATAGTGTTTTTCACTATTCATCTAAAATTGAATGTTTTCTGAAAAATACCAAAAATTCACCCTATGAAAATATTGAAATTCCTAATCCAAAAATGAAGTCCATTTTGATAAATAAAATTTAAAATATTTTCAAAAGATGGTATTAATATTCATAATAGCTAGTTTTATTGGTCGTGGTGTGCTTGCACTCAATGTTGCGTATAGAAGAAGCTATTGCACTATTTAAAGTGAAACGTGTCATGGAAGCTTGGGGTATTACATTCTTCACTCCTTAAAATAATTTGGTCATCGAAATTTTTATAATACTACTGCATAAAATTATTTGGGTGGTTCTTCATAATTAGTTCTTCAGGTTCACATGTTTCCTCTTCCATCTTATGGTTTCTCTATAGAACATTCACTAGAAGAATCGTTTGGTTTCTCAGCACTTGTTTTCTGGTATGAAGATTCTTGACAATCTCTACACAATAAGACCAATCGAGTTAGAGTTCTATTTCTTCATAGGTGCGTACATGCATTGGGTTTGGCATGTATTTTCTCTATCGTGATACGTAGAACACATCATGAACTTTGGAGATACATGAAGGCATTGCGAAATGGCATGCTACAACTCCAATTCGTTCTAGAATTTTGAAAGGTGTGATATACCTGGGACTTAATTTACCCTTCTTACCGAATCGTATAACACCCTTCCATAGAGATACCTTCAAGAAAAAATTATCTCCTACTTGATATTCCAAATCCTTCCTTCGGTTATTGGTGTTTCTATTTTGCCTACTTTGAGCTTCTTTGATGTGGGTTTGGATAATATTTTCTTTTTCCATTGTTTCCTCAACATGTTTTGGGCCGACGAGTATTATTTCACCAACAGCATCCCAATAAGATGGTGTGTGACATCACTTTTCATATAACACTTCTTATGGTGTCATCTGAATACTTGAATAGAAGCTATTATTATAGTAAAATTCTACAATAGGTAAACATTGATCCCACATAACTTGAATGTCAAGCAAGAAAGGTCTCAATATGTCTTCTATGGTTTCAATAGTCCATTCTGATTTTCCATTAGTTTGAGGGTGGTAAGCAGTGCTCAAACGAAGTTCAATATCTAGGTCCTTTTGAATATTTTCTAGAATCATGATGTAAAATAGGGATCAAAATCAGAAACAATCAATAGGGGTACTATATGAAGTATTTAAACTTCATTAATGTGTAGTATTGTTAAATTTCATGTGGTAAATCTTCTCTTATAGCATGAAAATGCGATGACATGGAAAGACGATCAACAATGACCCATATTGCATCATTACATTTAGGAGTTTTTTGTAGCCCCATGACAATGTCCAACATAATATCATCCCATTTCCACTCCGGTATGGGGAGATGTTGCATGACTCATCTAGGATGTTTTCTTACATCCTTCAACTGTTGAAAACTGTACATCTTGACATATAATAAACGATCTCCCTCTTTATGTTGTCCAACCAAAAATTTTCTTTCAAATCATTATACATCTTAGTGATACCACGATGTATTGAGAAATTGGTTCTATGAGAATCATCCAAAAATTACCATTTTAGATCATATATGACATGAACACACAATATTTTCCCAAATTTCAAAATTCCATATTCATATACAAACTCAATCAATCTCCCATCATTCATAGCTTTAATTTTCTTTTCAAGCTCCTCATCACCAGTTCGAGAACATTTTATCCTTTCTTGTTTAGGTGGTTTGGAAACAATATGAAAAAAGTATTGATGATTCACCTTCCATTATTATTCCCATATACATCTTTATTAGATCCACTAACATTGGACCCCTTTAAACTCTCATCATGTTTAAAAAGTCATGATCTATTCTGCTCAAAGCATCTGCCACCTTATTTTCCTTCCCTAGGTGGTAGTGTATAATGAAATCAGAATCATTGAGTAGTTCAAGCCATCATATTTGCCTCATGCTGAGTTCTTTATATGAATAAATATACTTCAAACTCTTGTGATTGATATATATCTCACATTTTTCACCATATATATAGTGTCTCCATATCTTGAAAGCAATGATTACTGCTGCTAACTGAAGATCATGAGTGGGATAGTTTTTTTCATGAATATTTAGATGTTGTGATGCATAGGAAATAACTCTATCATTATGAATAAGGACAAAATAAAGTACTTTCATTGAAGAATCACTATAAATAACAAAACCACCATTCCCAGATGGTAGAGTCAAGATAAGAGCATCGACTAATCTTATCTTCAGTTCTTCATAACATTTTTCACATTATTTTTCCCAAACAAATTTAACCCCTTTACATGTGAGCTTGGTTAATGGGTTAGCCAATTGGGCAAAATTCTGGACCAAACGTCAATAATAACCTGCTAAACAAAAAAAACTAGATACCTCAGTTATAATCATCAGTACAGAAAATTCTTATATAGATCTTGTCTTATAATAATCAACATATATTCCATCTTTAGAGACAATATGCCAAAAAAATAAATCTCCTAATCCATAATTCACACTTGCTAAGCATCCTATATAATTAATTTTTTCTAAAAGACTTTATAATAGTGAGAAATTTATTTTCATTATCTTCATTACGTTTGTAGGAAACCAAATGATGATCAATAAATATGACAAAATTGTTATCAATATATTACATGAAAACTATATCCATTAGATCTCGGAAGATAGAGGGTTTATTAGTCAGTCCAAAAGGCATTAATGTAAACTCGTAATGCCCATACCTTGTATGAAATTATGTCTTCAAAATGTATTCCTTCATCAAACACAACTAATGATATCAAGATCGAAAGGAAATATTTGTAAAATATTGTGCTACATTATGTTGATAGAATAAATCATCAATGCGAGGTAAGGGATACTTCTTCTTTATTGTAATATCATTGATCTCCCTATAGTCAATGCACAAACTCATATATCTATCTTTCTTCTTTACCAAATGATTAGGGACTCTGCATGGAAAAACACTAGGGCTAATAAATATTTTATTACTCAATTACTCCAGTTGTTTCTTTAGTTCCACTAATTACAATGTGTCCAATATATAAGGGGTCTTAGATATGGGCCTTAACCTAGAAATTAAATCAATGGAAAACTAAATTTTTCATTCTAGAGGATGTCCATGTAATTACTCAAGAAATATTTCTACATATTCTTGAACAATAGGTATGTCCTCTATTGGAACATTCCATTCCTCACCCATAATTATTTCACTCTCTTCCTCCCCAATAATTGAATTTAGTAGACCTATTGGGGGTGGATCTAGAAGAGAATCTGATGGTGATGTGAATGCTCTAAAGATAATGTACTCCTTATCATCATTGAAAATTGTAACCTATTACTTCTTAAAATGAAATTTCACATTATGGTCCGAAAAACAATCCATAACATTGATTATATCAAAGTCAATCATGGATATGAAAATAAAATTAGAGGATAAATAATTTTTATATTCCCTACTGGGAAGTGATTCACAAAACATTGTTGTGATTATACTTACCTTATGAGTTTTGACTAACAACTCCCTTGTTAAATCAATTTGTAAATATATAATATTTTTAAAAACTGGGAAGATATGAAACAATGCGATGATCCAAAATCAAATAAAGTATTCGCTAAATTTGATGAAACCATTAAATTACATGTCACTACATCATTCGGAGCTTTATCCTCAGTAGTAGTGATTCGCATAAGCTTGGCCTTTCTCCCTTGGAATTTTCTGAGGTATATTTCCTTAGAGCTTAGAAAATTCATTTTCATAATGACCCATTTCTTAATAATTGTACCATTCAACATTGATAGCCTCTTTCATTTCTTTTTAATCATGAGTTTGGTGGCCTTTTTCACCACACATGTGAAAAACTCCCATTCCCTTCAAGAAAGAATCGAGGTGTTTCTTCAAACATTTACTATTGGAAGGAAATTTAGCTTTTCCCTTCTTCACCTTATTTCTATTTCCAGAGTGTTCATCATATATCTTAATTTATTACTTTTCTATAATTTCATAAGACATAGAGAATTTAATTTCTTGTCTTTATAGCACATGAGACAATATCTTCATATGATGAGAAGGATTGTGAGCCTAATGATCGATGGAGAAATGGTTTTAACACATCAAAGAATCGATCAATCATACTCCTGGGCTACGTATATTATCTGATGCATGGATGGATAAACCTGTAAAGTTAGCCTCATACTTTTCGACATTCTGATCCTCCTTTTTCTTCAGAATCAGAAATTGTATTTCCATATCCACTCGATGGCCACAAAGAAGGTAATTTTCTAAGAAAATATCTTTAAACTACCTCCATTCCATATTTGATACTTTTTCATCCTCGTTTTTGTTTTAAATTAATGACCACCATTGATTTACATCTCCTATAATGTGATAATTTGCAATGAAAACTTTTACCTTTCGCTACTCCCCAAAGCATGAAATATTTTCTCTAAGTAACTTATACATTACTCATCTACAAATGAATTTGTAGTCCCATTGAATGTTGGTGGTTGTTTCCTCAAGAAGAGGGCTAACATTGACC
Source organism: Viscum album (assembly GCA_963277665.1). Lineage (NCBI taxonomy): Eukaryota > Viridiplantae > Streptophyta > Magnoliopsida > Santalales > Viscaceae > Viscum > Viscum album. The sequence goes on from OY728145.1 coordinate 381,117,216, forward strand.
CTCCATGTGGTGGATCAGGGTGCTCCATACAGGTAAGGTTATTATTTATAACCAGAGAGAGTTGACTTAGTATTGTTATAATTTGTTCAGCATGGGTTGCATCCCCAACTCCACTATATTTATATTGAGTTGGAGGGAAATCTCTTCATGGATTATCTGCATTGATATAGTTTTCATTCCTTCTACTAGGCTCTATTTCTAAACAAAGTCTAAAACTTGATTAGTTTATGAATCACAATAAATAATTACAAACTAGTAAAATACCAAACATAAATTGAACTATTTATAAATATAATTCATAATAATAAAAAATGTTTCCATTGGGGATGTATTTACTCATAAATACTTCATAATGCGTTTTAAAGAAAATTTGAATTATACTAATCATATTCCCTGGGAGTGTCATAACCAAGAGTATAATGATTCCCATTGTCGTCTACTAGGATACCCCGAGTTAAGCCCAAAACTCATTGTCTGAGTTTTCACTCCAAGTTATATATGTTTGAAAGCCTCCTATTCCTACTCATATTCATACATGGGTGTATTGAATAGAAAATACACAAAATCTCTATATTACCAAAATTCTAGGAAGTTATTCTATACTAATCTCAAAGTATATCTTAGGGTAATGTTCTCTAATCAGAGTTTTTCTAAATCTAGCTTCCAAGGTTTGTACTAAAAATTCTCTGATAACAATTGTAACACCCCGACCCTAGTTACCCAATTTCGGTGCATTATTACATAACATTGGAATGATCAGAAGGGATTATGTCCCAAAATACTGATCGGTTTAGTGTCCTTGAATATACTTGATACATACATAAGTTTTACATTACATTATGAAAAAAATAAAATATCATTTTGTCTCCTTTGAACACACTCATGTCCCAAATCCTATCCCTGAAGGTTAATCATAATATACATCTTCAAATCTTGGTGAAAATAAAACATAAAAAAGGGGTGAGCTTAGATACTCAGTAAGGATAAAAATATTGAGGAAACATTCATAAAAAATTATAAACATTGAAGGCAATGTATAAGACTAAAACACAAGAATTTTAAAAATAAACATCATCATAATATGAAAATGAAAAATCAGATAATTCCATTAACATATTCGCATGGATATTGTACTAGTCGAATAATCACAGGTAATATCAATAGATAATTTAATAATGATCGAATACATAATGTTGGACCTCATAACCACATAGTCAAGGCCTCGTGCGAAGACTACAAATAAATTTTTTTCAAGGCCTTGTGCCAGGACACTAGTTTGTCTCATGATACCAACCTATGCATAGAGGAGCTATAGCAAACTCCACCCCTCACTTACTAAGTCCAATGCATTACTCATTTGAAAAGGTTGAAACATAACAAAAACATTCATATTAAAAATAGAATACGAAAAGTTAATATGTTAACCATAAACCATGAATGGTATAAAAACAACACATCCACATTCAAACATATCACAAAACCTTCAAAACAATATGGAAGATTTTATCATAATAAATAAACATCAAACAATTATAGAATTCATCATAGTATGTTGACATAGATGAAATCCAAACTATTTGAGAGAAATATATCTTTATATTTTGAAATCATTTCAGAGTAATGTAATTAAAAAATAAATAAATTATTTTGGAAATATTTTTATAATAATGTAAGTGATGCTTTGAATGTTTTATGATGGTGGAAAATAGTAGCTCCCGCTGTATAAGTTAAAAAAAAATTATTACCTTAATTTGTCGAAAAGGACATAAAGCACCATGTTAAGAAAAAGATGGAAAGATTCCTTTAATAACATTTTATAAAAATTCAGAAAATGATATAAATGAATTTAACCCATATTCTAGGAAATAGTAAAAATGTTTTGAAATACATTTTTAAGAAACACAGATGAGGAGGATAAATAATTCCCAGTAGATGTCTATATATACACATCCTTGGATAATAAAGAGATTGTAAAATTAACCTTTACCATGTACTCTTCCTTGGTCAAGGGTATGTTAACCTTCTGTATAATAGATACATTATTGTTATTAAATTATACAAGAACCACATACATAAATATGATATCATATATGATCTTCCAATATTTCCTTGTAAATAATATTTTTGTAGTATCATTATTTTAGGTGTGAACTGATTCATTTTCCTTTATATGTCTCGTTACATAAGTAATGTTTGTTACAGATAGGATGTATTTAATTCATATACATAATGATATTAAGTTCTTAAAAATTATTTTTAATCATAAAATGAAAATTATTCTTCAATGGTTATGATGGAAAAATAAATCTTATCACGTTCATGGAGACGATAATCCGTACACATGCACGAGTGACAATATCATTAAACTGATGGTACATTCTTATGTAATTGGATGTTATATCATATATAAATAATAATTATCATGTTATATTTATTATTTACATCAACTATACTCATTATTATACTCATCCAAATAAATAAGTCTTGAATAACAATCTACACCACGACGTAGAGACGGAAAGTCGTACATACACACATATGATTACTTTGTCATTCATAGGATGGATAAAATAATGTATATTGTTATAGAATAATTATAATAAAATCAATGTATGTATAAGGTACTTGAGTTTTTATTTTGGTATGGAAACAAAATAGAAATACGAAGTGGAAGAAGAAAAGAACCTTGAAAGAGGTGATCCAATTATTAACTGTTCTTCACGTGGTTCCTTTTGATTTGATAAAAAGAGAAATTTAGATTGGATTTCTGACCAATGTGAGGAATCTCGGATTATGTGAGGGTAGTTGGGAGGATATTTGAGAAGGTTTTGGCTAATCCAAATGGATTTGGGGGTGTGATTTTGAGAGAAGGGGAAGTACCATTTTATAAGAGAGGTGAGGGCCACTTTAGGTAAATCTTGACATATTATTTATTATACAATCATATTTAGTATAAAATGGCTAAAAAGGATTTATTTCGAGGATAAGGTGTGTCTAGGTTGAAAAAATCTCAACCAATAGGTTTTAGATAGGTTTAGCTCACCATATTAAACTTATATGTTAGATTTATCTCTAAGTTAAATAGTTAATCTTTTACCATGTATTCTGGTATTATTATAAAAAAGGTTAATAAACATACTATAAAAAGAAAAAACCCCAAGTGGTTCATTATTGACATATATAACCTTATATAACTCCTTTCGTCAATCCTTATATTTTTAAGAATATTATATCAGTTAAAAATAAAGTATTGGTTTTAAAAATTCATTTATGTTCATTTTGACACTATTTAGTATTTGGTTTTTTTGAAAGTTAAAAAAACATCCTTACATCGAAAAAAATAAATTAAATCAATATTAACGTGTCATATTAACATATAAATTTAGCATAATTCATCAAAAGTCTCAATTTACATTTATTTGGATATTTATAATATCAATTATTTTTATCGTTCATTAATAGGGTAACTAGTGGATCATCATTATGCCATAAATAAATTTAATTACATAATGTATAAATTTTTTAAATAAATTACCATTATGTAGGAAATATTCTAATATTTCTAATGAATATTTATCTTCGAATTTATTTGATGTATTACCCTATATTAATAATGGTTCATTTGTAAAAATATTAATTTAACACTTTTAACTATTCTTTAAATAAAATAATAATAAATGTTCTAATCTAATCAGAGTGGATCCAAGAAGATAATATTTTATTTCTAAGGTTTATTTTATTCGAAATACACTTATCCAATATAATTATGACATGTGTTAGGGTAATTATAATATCATTTTTACTTTTAATTAACCTATTTACTTTTAACCGTGGTATATTAAATTCCAAAGTAACTATTCACCAAAATATATTTTCATCTTATGGAACCATATTTTACTTTCTGATGTCAACTCAATCACTCAGATTTTTGAAATTCAATTCAGAGAAGCTGTAAAATTATGATTTATGGAAATTTGAAAATGTACCTTGAAGGTGGGTAAAAGATGTTAAAAGGTCAATAAAATTTTATACATTTACTCTTATTATAAAACGAATCCAATGGATTACATTAAACTAATATATGTATTATGTATCTATTTTGAAATAAAATAAATTTAAATAAAATAAATAATTATTTAAATAAAATGCTAGTTTTAAACAATAACACAGTTTTATTTAAAATTCCTCAAAACTAAAAGTTTTTAGAAAAATATAAATAATTCACCGTAAGCAAATTTTGATTTTCCAAATCCAAAAATGATGTCCATTTTGAAAAATAAAATTTATAAAATTTCAAAAAGTGGGTATTACTATTCATAATGGCTAGTTTGATTGGTCATTGTTTGTTAGAACTCAATGTTGCATATAGAGCAAGCTATTGCATTATTCAAAGACAAACATACCATAGACGCCCGGGGTGTTACAATAATGATCTATATCAGTATCACCCATTATCATAAAAATTTTCAATAAACCATAAAATAATCTAAACACATGGCCTGAATGGCCCGAATGCCTTCTTTTTTAATTTATTATAGATAATCCCCCGTTTAAGGGTTGAATGGGAACCTGTACATGACCCGTAGGCCCAAGTCACCAGGCCCAACATGACCCATGATACATGACCCGAAGGCCCTGAGGCATACCATGCCCATTACATGACCTGTAGGCCCCGCCCACTAGAATTGCCCCTCCCCAGCATCTTGAATCGTTGATCTCCTTAAATCCCCACATTACATTGCTGATTGGATAGCATTACCTCGTACAAATATGTACTATGCCTAGTCCCGATGGCGGATACGATACCCTTTCATTCTTCCAATCTAGTTAGCTCTGCATCTGGTGGCTGCTACTCCTATTGCTTTGATCCTCTTCTAGGGCTTATTCTGTGTGAACAGGGCTACTCCATGGTCTACGTGACCCGAAGGCCCAGTGGGCCGAAGGCTTTGGATGACACAAAGGCCCTGTAGACCTGTAGGCCCAAACCGGTGGCCCAAAGGCCCAAATAGAGTGAATAGTTTCGGATGCTATAGTACCGAACAGTAACTGCTACAGTAACCTGGAAAATCGCCTCCACCCGGTTTTAAACCTGGGTCTGTTGGATGCCAAGCAAGAGCCCTTACAACTAGGGTACAGTCTTGTTGGTGAACACATGAAATATCAACTTTTTCAATATAAAAATAAACATTGTTATCTCATAAATTTATTTTCCTATATTAAAGATGTGGGTTCCATGAAAATCTCTTTAAGAAAATCATAATCCTTCTTGAGAAAGAATCAACCTTTTTTTTCAGCATATTCCCTATAGAACATTATTAAAATATATGTTTTTCATTTATAGATAAAAAACTGTAAAGAGAACATTATAAACATTTTTGAAGAGGATACAATTTACACTTTTAAAATAGATATTTTAAAAATAAAAAATTACAGAATATTTTGAAAAATATTTTCTTTAAAAAGAATCATTGACATATGTAAAGTAAGATTCAAATGATTTAACATTCATTATGGTGGTAAATTTAATTCATGTCTTGAACAAAAACAATGAACTCTCTTTCAAAACCTATATAAAGAGAGTAAAAAGTGACAAATGTGGAAAGTGTTAAAAAACATTCAATGTAAACCATTTAATATATTTTCAAATATCACTAAAAATAAATTTCATCGTAAATTTATTTTTTAAAAATAAATTATTCCAAAATATTCTATAAAACATGTATAGGGAATTGAAAGATTACTGAATTAATAGAAGTTATGAGAATTGAATCAATTACAAAACAATATTTTCATGTTCAATAAAAAAGGGGAAATTGAAACTAAAAATAAAAACCTCATTTATAACCATAGGATAATAAAATTTATGTGGTTCAAGGTAATATTGGAATATGATATCCTTAAATTATCTTTGAACATAAACATTCTCAAAAGGAAGGAAGATTGTAACAGAAATCCTTAACCACTTTAGTATATTTTGAATCAAAATTCAATGAATTTAAGATTATGACATGGATAAATAAATCCCAGTTATTTCATAAGGTAATATATAACAATTAGTTCATGGAGAAAAACTAAACGATTCGAATAATTCATGGTGTATACGATATGAAACATATCACAGAATAATAATACTGATATAAAAAACCCCTATCAAGATCATGACTTTTGAAGTGATAATTAATCCATTAAGTGATTATGTGAACATATAAATATCCTTCTAAAAAGTATATATAAAGTATAAAAAATAAATATCAATTAAAATATAATCATGTCATAATAATATCTATGTGGAATACATAAAAACTAATAAAATAAATTGTGTTAACAAACCTATCACCACTTGGTAATATTCAAGTAAAATCGCTATGAATGAATTAATTTAAAATGAAACATAAAATTTAGTGAATTATAAAGGATCCATGGTATAAAATATAATAGTATACTATGTGAACTATAAAAATTTATGTGTATAAGATTAAAACATGACTCAATGAAGGTAAATTGAGACAACATCCTATATATTAAGTCCATAAATTCCATGAATGACCTTTTTATCCTATATAATAAACTTATAAAAGATATTACGTTGTTTAAAAACATTTTATAGGTTTATTAATTTTATATGAAACCACTTTTATCATTTATTATAGTTAAATATTTAATTACATAATATGTTATCTGCACATTATATTTTTTAAGGACGTTCGGTTCATAATTTCAAAATGTATTTTAAATGTTGACTATAGTAAATGATTCAATTATTCTATCATATACAGAATAATCCATCCAACAGCCCAAAGGCCTTCAATTTTTTATTATATAATAAAGCCCCATTTTAAGGGATGAATGGGGGAAAACCCAATAAGGCTTCAAGGACACCAGCCAAATCAAAATGAAAAGAAGAAAGAGTAAAACCAAATTGACAAGAAAGACATTCCCATCTAATGAATTAGACCATGATGAAGCTCTCCACTGTTGCACTATTTTTTAGAAAGAAAGCATGCCATGTCAAAGAGAAAGTCCCGATCTGATGGTTGACGCCATACCCTATCAAACATCCAAATCCAAAAAACTCTATAAAGATGAAATGCCAGCTCTGGATCCTCTTATAGAGCATATTTCATGAAGTCATGTCCAGTTCCACAGACTTCCCACCATTGAAAAAAATCCATGAAATATGTTTATGAAAATTTAATGACATTATAGCCAGAGAGATAGTAATTCGTACATACACATGGGAAACTTTTTTGTTTGTCAAAGACTATGGAAGAATGGGGGTAATAATCATTTCATAATGATAGAATTATGATTATATAATAAATTCAATATTTTATCTTTAAATATTATTATATATTACATCCATTTTATTTTATGAAAAAAAATGAATCACATCAAATTGTGGTGGTGGTAAAATCATGTATGTACAATGGTCATTATCATTTTCAATGGATGGAAAGTTATGAAAATTGATGAGTTATTATCATTCCATAATGGTAATTATTCCATGAATGTCAAAAATATATATATATTAAATATATAATTATAATGATCTATGAGAGGTAGTTATAGAATAACATTACATTGGTTTGTGAGGTTTAGTCCACCATTGACACAAGTGATGATTTCATTTACCATTTGATTTAATTGTAGAATATATAAGTTAATCCATTAACATAATAAAATATTAGTGTATGAAAGGTACATATGTTATTATCTCAGCAAGGTTGAAGAAAACTTTTAGGTGATATAAAAATGTATAAAACAAAAACATTTGGATAAATTCTACACCTTTCCTTCAAATAAACTCATTTGTTATACACCATAATTCTTCTTTGGCTAGTATTCAACCCAAACTATGACAAATAAAATGTTGGCAGGGATGTAAGGGAGGTATTTGGGTAGAGATTTACCAATACAAAATGATATTGATATAACAACCCACATAATGTTAGAATAAATCATTTTATTGTCTTATTCAAATTCATCAATTAGATTTTATACAGATATATTAAGAATAAGAATATTAAGTAATTGTAATGTCAAAAAGGAAATAGTTATCATTATACAAAACTATTTTACATATATTACATGGGTTTATATAAATTCATTAATTACAAATATTATGATTTTAATTTGAAAAAATTAATTTCTTTTTTGAAATCTGCATATCAAATTTATTTTAGGGCTTTTCTTTAGGAATTTTCTTAAAATTTCAATTTTTCAATGAATAACGAAGAAATTGATCTTATTAGAAGCTGTATTTTCTGTTAAAGTATTTAAAAAATAATAATTTCAAATTTTTTTTAAAGTTTTTTCATTTTGATTTAATATAATACAATTATTATCTTTTTAATTAAATTTATACTTTAATATGGTAATAAAACATTTTTACACTAAAAATAAAATTTAATTAAAAATTATTTTCCACTATTTTTGAAATGTTTAATTTAAAATAAAATTATTCCACAATGTGAAATTGAATCTTATAAAATTGATTTCATATTTTGAATCAGGATGTCCAAATTTAAAAAAATATTTCTCTTTTCTTTTCGATCATTATGAATAAAAATTAGAGTATATTTTTGTTACCAAGATAAAGGTAAAATAGATTAATTTGGGTTAAAACTAATGTGATAGGGCTTAATAATTCATTAATACACATTTATATTTTGTTTCAATTTATGAGTCTGTTTTTTTCCATAATCATCCATACATTGAAAATATGACATTTTTTCAATTATCATTGATTTTGACCTTCTTAATATTTATGTAAAAGATAAAGTTAATAGTTTAACTCTCTTACTTTCATTATTTAATATATTTGTCGATAGGGATAAAAAACATGTATTGAGTTGTAAATGGTTATTTTAATGTTTAATGAATTTTTTAACATAGTTTTTTTAATATTTAGTGGTTAAATAAATATCTTAATCCCTAATCCAATTCTCACTCAATGCATGTGAAATTAGTAGAAAAGTCATGTAAATGATTTTAAAATCTATAATTTTAAAACCTTTTGGGAGCACTATAGTGTCCCACTAATTATATAGATAAAAATTACAAAATAGAGTTAATTTTAATAATTACATTCTAATTATATTAATTCCTTGTTGTTTTTAAACACAAATGAAATTAGTACTTCTAAAAATTACATTAATGGTATTTTATAATAAAACATATTTTAATAAATAATAAATAATTCTCTAAAATCATATATCTCAATAATTAAATAAGATATATTTTCAAGTATCAACTATTTTACATTTACTGGATAGTTGTTATTTTATATTAACATTCTTGATCCATAAATAGTAAAAAACATTATAATGTGAAAATGATCAAAACTGGTATCGAGGGGTTAAAACAAAGTGATAATTGTGAAAACATCATCTGAAGGAGTCTATCTTTTTTTTTATGAGAGGATTTAGAATAATCCTCATAAAATATTTTAAAAATAGCCTTTAGCTTCATTTTTATATGAAAACTAATTTATCATATTTTAATACATTATGAATTTAAAATATTTCCCCTACCCTCACATTTAAAAGGGGACCTCCTATCCTCTATTCATCCCAAATTTTGAGAGTTATATCTTATCCAATAACCACTGAAATTCCATCCCAAAATTCCCCAATATATCCTATATATATTGTATTTATAATAAAACCTACCCTATAAGTCTTTTGGTATAAACCTAAGTAGGTTCTCCAAAAAAAAGGTATAGTTTTTATGTGAGAATTTTAAATTTATTTCTTTTTATACAACATTATAACCTTATTTATACATGTTGATATAATAACATAAATATATTACATACACATAGATGCTATTATTTTAATAACATAAGACATATTCTTCTACTCTTATATCTAATGTGAAATGAATCCATCATTCTAATCTGTGGTGTCCTACCACCTCATGAACAGATGTAATTATTTTTCCATCATATACTCTCACATATAGTTAAAATCATGAATTTATGGTATTTATATTATATTAATTACATATTTATCATTTTGGAAATGCAATATATCACCCTCTTTCTCAGCTGTACATTTATTGAAAATGATAATGTCACTCTTGCGTATGTTTGGATTACCACATCCACTAAGCAATGTGATTCGTTTATCAGAAAAAATGGATATTATATATAATTATATTTAAGGAAATAATATTATATTTATTACATATTTATCATTTATCAAATACAAAATGACACTTAACATCTTTCAATAATGTAATTTGAAAAAAGGAATCATTACATGTGCTAATGTATGACGTACCATCCCCATGATTATAACATAATTAATTTTTCATATTCATTTTTCAATGATGGTTTTAAAAGAATAATTTATTTATAAAATTTATATTTTTTTCGTGATGATTGTTACATTTAATATTGAATAATGAACTATTTTAACATAATCCACTTATCGAAATCATTTTGAATTTATGAGCTAGAGTTCATCAAAACAACAGACATGAATTTATTGGATTAAGTAATTTTATATCACATGGTAATTTATAGATTACTATTGGTGGTGTCATTACTTCATCTGGTGTTTATCAAATTGAGAATTTATAATTGGTCCCAAACATTCAATAACTAAATGATGTATTGTATTTGAAGTATTGGGTCGAATATATACGGAGACTACCATTTAATTTTTGGAAAATATGATTCTTAAACCTATACCAGAGTCCTTTATACAAGTTCTTATTTGGGAGTTTGAAATATGTTCTACTTTAGGATTACATTAAATGATAAATGAGTATTTAGGATTAGGTCATGTATCCATGTGAAGGATGTCCATTAATTTTAACCTTGGTAAGACCAGATGTGTTCGTCTACAAATAAAATAGGGATCACTAGTTCCCTTTGGTCTTAGCCTCCTAGTTCTATCTAGGATGTTGTTATTCCCTGGTAGGGAGATAGGGACAACCTATAAGAATTATGTTTGGATTCATAAGGTAGAATGTTTCCAATGTTAGTTGTCATTGCTGAGTTTACTCTAATTGGGATAGGATCATCTGTTTGACCATCCCATTGTTGGGGTTGTTCACACAAATGTGATAGACCGCCAGTTCATATCCTAGCTAATAATTCGATTAAAATTCCATGTTTAGACATTAAGATGTATTTATTGATGGGGATATATCTCTTGTTCCCTAATAAAACCTAATTTAGCTACTTATGGAGGGTTATGATGAATTTAAACATGGGAAAGATAATATGCTTGATGGATTGATCAACATTAATTGAATCAGGATCATTCAAAGGTTAGAGAATGGTAACTGAAATAAACATGCACTAAGTAAATCAAAATTATAAATAAAATAATTATTTGATAAATAGAAATAAAAATTGAATCTAAATGCGATTGAGGGAATTGAATTCATTGAATAACAGAATCTCCAAAGCTCTTGGATTAATAAAAATGGACAAATACTATGAATTTTAGAGTCTTATAGGGTAAATGGTGAAATAATTCACATAGGAGATGAATGGGAGAATAGAAGAATCTCAGGGAATGTGGAAATTTTCTACCACTCGGCTGCTTATATATGAACATATCATCCTACCATGTAATTTTTCTACATGATCTGTAGCCTTTATCTACTTTATTTTCCCTAGTATCTCTACTGTGTCACATGGGTCTCTCGGAATTAAGAGGTTTGAATAGGTACCCGATGTGTACTGGTTTTCATGTGATGTACTGTTTATCTAGCTATCATTTTCATTGAATTGATGTGGCATTCTCACTATCTGGTTTGACTGGAATCACGATGTGGCCGATTGGAAAATGATGTGTAGTGAATTATTCCTTCATGCTCCATACCATTATCACGACTTGGCTTCAAGACTTTGGGGAAGGCTACGATCATCATGTACATGACATATACCAATGTACCATGACGTGTACTTGGCCGGTTTTCCACCTTGTTATCCTTTTATTCTTTGGAAACCTATAAAGATATTTTTCATGGAAAGATTGAAATGTACCATGTGCATTATCAAGAAATTTAATGAAAAACTATAAAAAATCGAAAAATAATTGTATATATTTGTTAGGCTTAACAAATCCACCCACACATGAACAATTTTTTGTCCTTACGCAATAGAATCTCAAAAAATATTTCTCAAATGATATTCAATATGTAAAGAAAGAAATATTCATTATGTCTATGTAATTAAAACTAGCTGTAAGCTAAGAAAATCCAATTTCTAGAATTAAATATGCATAGAAAGTTAGTCATGCCTCACAGTCTAGTTTTCATAACAAAATATTTTCTTCTATTCATAACCTCTTAAATGTTTAATAAGTTATTCTCCCAATTGGAATCTACCTCATAGTTCTTCTCTCTCAAAACACAAGGTAGAAAATGTTAGTATAGATATGCTCATATCTTTAGTATGTGTTCGTAAAAATAGGCATGCACTAGTTCTATCATCTCCACTAAGTAAAGAAAAGTTTATGATTAACGTTGAGGTCATAATTAATCAGTTTTTGATGACTCTACAGCTGTGGGTAGGTAGGTAAAAAGTGACAAATCAGGCTCAATTAAGAGGGTAATCTCTATAGTATAATGCTAAAAGTTGATGAACAAGTGTGATGACATTACTCCTTCTAGCCTGTCAAATCCATATTCCATCAGCTTGGGTTGGATCCATATGTGTATCAAATATGTATAAAAAATGATTCTGTTCCTATCCTTTTTTTCCTTTCTCATTATTTTATTTTGTAAAATTCGTCCCTAGGATCCATCACCAAATCACTTATGATCCTTCTAGGGATTTATCAATATGGAAAATGGTGATTTTCGACCCTCCTAGTACATAAACCATGTCATTTTATTCTTGTATTTTGGTTTTTTTCAATGCAATAGATTATGAATGAGTTACAAAAAATGGTATATGGATCACAACCTCAACGTCAGAAGAGTGCACTATATATCTCTAAAAGTAAAAGCATACCATCCTATCTAAATGTCTCCCCCACACTTTTTTAATGAAATCCATAATCATTTTACACAGAGTAGTGTAGAATGGGAAACATGCATGAAATATCGTCATTCTAATTGGCCATTCATGGAAACTACAAGATAAATTAAAGACAGATGTTTGGTGGGTCATAGGGAAAGTGCCTATCAACTAATTCCTTAGTCAATTTAAATCCACACTTGTTTAGTTTTCATTTTGATAAGATCTTATTACAAGATCTATTCAGTTTACATGACCCCAGTATCTTTCAAAAAATATGCTCAGATAAGTGTATGAAATTGACAGATTGGATTCCTCTTAGGTAGTGATTATCAAATAAAAACTGGAAATCACAGAGAAGAAATCCTAAGTAATAGATCAATTATTCATGATTTCAAATATTTTGATTTTTAATAATCTCTTTAAACTCAACAATCATTCTAAAAATGTATAACTAGAACTGAAAAATAGTTGTTAACATTTTTCCAATTAATGGTTTCTTTAATTAAAATTTTATAGTGATTTTCATGTTTAAATCTTGATTACTATTTTGAAAAATATATCCTAGACATATGATAAAAATAAAAATTCAATTAAATCACAAAGGAAACTATGAGAAGACCCCCCACAATTAGTAACCTCTAGTGTACTAATATTCAATATGATGATTTTTGGAGTGGCATGGGTGTGAATTTTGACGGAATTGGAAATGGAATATTTGAGAAAATTACAATAAGAGGAAACTAAGATATCCCTTGTAAAGGTGGTATGCCCTGAGTGTATTTGAGGAACCGTAGCATGAAAATCCAACTTACCAAGAAAAGTGTTCAAAAATAAAATCCTACACTAGATAAATAGTGTTAGTTGAAAGGTATAAACATTTTCAATAATGGAGAAAATGAGCAGGCTCACATAGTGAGAAAGTGGGATATTCATTTTATTCAAATTGTGATATTTTTGAAATATAACTTCATGAAATACACAAAATGAATAATGAAAATAAAGTGAAAAATAAATGGCAATGATGACTCGACAATATAAGAGATGAAAAATGGGTTTACTCTAATAAAGAAATAACGAAACATCATTATCTGGATAGGTGGATGGAAATTATTGTCAGATGGTCTACTGGATAAGTTTCCCCATTACCTCTTATAGCTTCTAGAGGTTGTGTCTAAAAGTTCACATGGTCTCTTTGGTGGGTTAATAACTTCACCTACTACCTCATGAGTATGAATGAGGAGCGGATTGAATGTGATAATTGGTCATGGTGGCTATTGCTGGTTGTGGATTGCGAGTGATTGCTCAACATGATGTCAGACAATATCGAAGGTGTGCTCGAGTAACCTTTTTTCTAAGGCCACTAGTGGGACTGGACCATCAAGGATGAAATATTATTTGAAGAAGCTTGACATGCAAAAGATACAAAGAAATTAAATGGAACAGTAAAAATAATATAATGTTAAAATGAAATCCCATGAATATATATATAGACAAAGTTTGTACAAAGGTGAGAAAAAATTGATTAAACCAAAAAACCACCAAAGTACATGAATAAGCTACGAAAAATCTCAAAAGATAGATCGAAATAAGATCATAGATACGCCCCATAAATCAACTCAAGAACCATCCCATTACCTGGTGTTTTGATCAACTGGTTAGGAATAAATACATCAGTAGAAGTAGCAGTAGAGGATGGAGGTACAATGGTAGTGGGTGCTATGGTCATTGAGGTAGGAAGATGGACTGAGGTGGCTGGTGGGGTTGTACCAATCCATACCAGGGTTATGGATCTTCCAGCTGGATCAATGAATGGTACATTAGGGATGCATTCAATGTAATCTCCCTTTCCACTCTAAGCCTCCTCTTCTAGGAACTTTTACAGGTCGGTAGGGTTGGTGAGATCAGGAGGGAGGTACGACTAGTCATAAGGGGGTGGAGGAATGGTGAAGGATAATGGTTCCTCTAGAGCATGATATCATGAAAGTGTAAATGTAGTGCATTTAATGAATGGGAAATAGAGGTGGGATGTTATTTGGAATATATTTGACAAAATAAATTTGATACTTTCCTAGATCTTGTGGACGGTGTGAAAAGGTTGTGGTACAGTCGAAGGGGTGGGAGCTAAGGTGGTGGTGGCTATGGGTGTCAATAGTGTGGTTTTCTGAAGAGGCTAGGGTGGATCTGCTGCTTCTACTATGACTGGCTTCTCCTGATGTGTGGCCTTGTGGATTCATGGTGCCCAAATATAAATGCCATCCGCTCACATGAGCATCTGAATCTTGTGGAGATGCACATGACCAATCAGCTCAACGGGTCCAATGGAGGTGATGGGAAGATATTCATCAAAGATTCTTAGGTACTTGTCCATGTTGGTGATGAAGGATCCACCCCTGAGTGTGAACCCCCGAGTTAAGACTCTAAAATATGAAGTGAAAGGGATGTCCATATTGATGGGGGCCCACCCATGAAATCTACTAGAATCAATATGTCCATCTGACTAATGCTTCAATGGGTCTCTCCTCAAGAAAACTAACCATGTTCTAGGGCTCTATGTAAGATATGGAACGATGAGCCTCATAGCTGAGTCGACATCGTGAGTTGATGGTCGTGATATGACTGGGGGTTATAGGTGTAGAGAGGACATAGGTTCAGTGCAGTATTTTGGGATGGTCATGTCTGTAGGGTGGGGTAAACATCATAGATATTTATCTCCTTAGTGTAGATACCAAGCCTAGCTTAGAATTTAGACAAAACCAAGACGGTGAGGTCTTCTGCCAAGCAGGAAACATAGGTAGTCAATTGTGATTTCGAATGTGGCCAAGAATTCAAGGAATAGATCTCGGTACATCTCATCTGCTACTGAGATAATGTTGTCAATGTGTAAAGTATCTAAGAGGTGTATAACATCATAGAAAATGTTCTATGTTGAAAGAATATCCATGTCCAATGTTTTTTTGGTTCATATCGTCTTCACCAGTAGGTTAACAATATTTCCTCGATGTCTCAGGTTGCATAAGAAAATCACTCGGTGAAAATGTTGGTTCTCATTGGTGGGTGCAGAGGAGGTTTCTTCTTAATATTCAAACGTAGAATGAGGGGGGGGGGGGTCTTAGCTGCTATTTTCTGTCTCTTAGAGTCTAAAGAAGGGGTAGAGGGTGTGGGTGTTGGCTGGGGTCACTTGGTGTGTGCCATGGACATTGGAGGGAAGTGCGTAGGGATGGTGCAACTGGATTTCTAGTGGTAGTAGGTAGTCTGGAAGCCTGGTTGGGTAGTTAGGGAAGAGGAGAAGGGGGGGGGGGTAAGGGTTGAGGGAAGTGGGTCATGGGTTTGAGAGTGGAGGAGTGTGAGAGGGGGTTTTAGGTGTAATGGGAGAGGGGAGAGTTGGGGGAGATGAGGGGTCAGGGATATTTTATGCAGGTCAAGACTTGCAGGTTGTGATGTTCAAATTTTAAAAACCAAACCGACCCGATACACGTTGTGTACATGTGAGTCATTTTTTGTATGAGGAAGAAAATATAGAATTTTAGGTAAAAAATAGACACGTCGTGAACCAATTTACACAACTTTTACTTAACTGTCTTCGGAAAATTTGTATTGTTCCTTCCAAAACTCATTCTCTTTTATACATGGGATTCTTGGACAAAAATATTTATATAAATTATCTAAAACTTTACTAACTAAGGATTTCTCATAGTCATCACTTTCTTTAATGGTAGTATCTTGACTCCTTCATGGTTTAGTGGAACTTGAGGCTGATGACACAATCTTCATGGAATGTCTCCAAAAATATCTTCAAACATTGGCCATTCAACTTGAATAGTTGTCCTCTATCTTGTTGAATTTCAATCATGTCATAAAAATAAACATGGATGACCACAAAAGAACCAGACCATCATAAATTCTTCATTCATGAAAATAGTTTTAATCTTTAATTTAATAGAAAAATCATATTCCCTAAGATGAAGGTATGTCTTGTAATTCATTGGTCATTCCATTTTTTCGTTTCTTCCTTGTAAATACATGAGTTTTCATACACATCACTCCCGATTTCCTCCAATGTGGTTAATTGTAATAACAGTTCCACTCTAGCCTTTTCTAAATCTAAATTTATCTTTTTAATTGACCAGAATGAACACTGTTCTAGATCTACTAGAATATGACGTGGTTTACCATAATCCAATCTAATTATGGTGGTTCCTATGGGTGTTTTGTATGTAGGTATATATTCCAATAATGCGTCATCCAAATTTAGGCTCCGATCACTTCTTTTGGTGTTAACATATTTCTCTAATATTTGTTTCACTTCCCTATTTGACAATTAGTCATTCCCACTTGTTTGTGGGTGATATGGAGTTACAGTGTGGTATCAAATACCATATCATTCAAGCATTTTTCACATTGGATGATTTAAGAAACGTGTTCCATGATCACTGATGAGTAATCATGGAAATCCAAAATGTGAAAAAACATTATTTGATGAATGTTTATGACAACCTTTTTCATGTCATGTGTTTTGGCTTTGACTTCAACCCATTTTAAGACATAGTCCACTTCAACTAAAATATAACTAATTCCATGTGATATAGAAAATGGTCCCATAAATTCAATACACCAGATATCAAAAACATCAACATCCAGAATGGGGGTTTGAAGAATCTCATTTCCTTTACTGATGTTCCTCATTTTTTGACATCTATCACATCTATGGCATAATCCCCTGGAATTGTGATGCAATGAGAGAAAAAAAATCCACATGTTAGGATCTTTGACACTGTGTGATCAGGTCCATGATGTCGACTAGTTGATGATGTGTGGTTCATTTTGGGGAAATTTTGTATCTCTTCCTCTAGGACGCAGTGTCTTAAGAGGCCATCAACACAGTTCTTTAATAGAAATGGTTTATATCAAAAGTAGTGTTTAGAATTAGATAGAAACTTTTTGCATTTATGTTATGATAAGTCCGGATTAAGATATCATATGGCATGATAGTTGGCCATATCTGAGAGCCAGGGATGGTTTTTCACACTAAATAATGTCTCATTTGTAAAATATACTTAAATATCAGTCTAACTATATTTTTTTAATGATGGTAATGGGTAATCGATAGAGGTGATCTGCCATTACATTCTATGTTCCTTTGGGGTCCTTGATTACGACATTGAAGACATGAAACAAAAGAATCCATCGTATCAATCTTGGTTTTTCATATTTTTTTGTTCATCAGTTATTGAAGGGTGGCATGATCTGTATGGAAAATGACATTGGATAGAACGACGTATGAACATAAATTTTTAAAGGAATATACGACAGCTAAGAGATCTTTCTCTATAGTATTATAATTGACTTGGGATTAATTTAATGTATGGGTGGAATAATAGTTTGTACATAAGGTGTTTTCAATGAATTTTATGTGCACAACTCCTACAACTAGGTCATTGGCGTCATAGATAAATTCAAACTCTTTTTACCAGTTTGGTGAAATGATAACTAAAGATACAGGCAAACTATTTTTTTATGTTTTAAAAGAATGGAAATAGTCCTCATTAAATTCTAAAGGAATATATTTTGTCAACAAGTGTGTCAGTGGATGTGTGAATTTTGTGAAATATTTTACAAAGAATTTTTTGAACAGAAAATGTGAAGGAAACTTATGATCCCTTTAATGGTTTATGGTTCAAGGAGATTTTTGATAAATTTTACCTTTACCAAATCAACCACATTTACTTATTTAGAAACCCTTTTTCCATGTTAAATTCCACCCAATACCATGAAGTGAAATTTTTTCCAATTCAGTACTAACAATCTCTCCCCACGGCATTGGAGAATGATGTCAAGATTTCATATATAGACATCAAATGATTTCCCATAAATAGAGAAATCATCCATGAATATTTTGAGAAATTATTCATCCATATCATGAAATATGTGTTTAATGCATATTTGGAATGTTTCCGATTCATTTCACATATATAATGACATTTGTTTACACATGAAGGTTCCAAATGTGTATGTCATGGTGGTTTTTGGACAATCAATAGGGTTGAATGCAATTTTCTTGTATCATGAATAACTATCTAGGAAACAATAAAAATCATTCCCTGCTAGTGTATCTATAATTTAACCCATAAACAGTAAGGTAAAATGATATCTTCTTGTTGCGGCATTCTAGTGTCCCAGAAAAATCTCCATCTTCTGATGGTGCATGTTGGAACGAATTTGGTATCATCGGTCCATTCTTTTGTGAGTCTGTTTTTCTTAGAAATTAGTTTGAGGGGACTCACCCATTCACTATCTGATATAGGAAATATTATTCCAATATCTATGAGCTTAAGTACTTTCTTTTTGATAACTTCATTCATTGGTGGTGTGAGCTACCTATCAAATTGTCATTTTTGTTTTTCATCTTATTTGAATAAATTTTTGTGGGTGACCTCTAAAGGATTGATTCCATTAATATCTACCACCCCCTAGTCAATTGATTTTTTTTTGTATTTTTATGACATCAAATAGTTTTTTACCTTATCCTAGGATAGTTCGACGTTGATAATTATGGGTAAAGAGAATGACTCTCTTATGTATTAATACTTCAACATAGTGGGTAAGGGTTTCAAGTCGTTCTGGGGTAGCAGATTGATGGATAGGATAAATGGAGGCATGATGACTCTAGTGAGTGTCTCAATAAAGCTGAATTTCTTAAATTCATAGTATTATTCATTTTCTACACATGAATCATCAGTCACTTCCTCAATATCCATGTACTATTCTTCGAAATGAGTGAGAGAGATGGTGTTATAGTACACCATATCATCTAAATGTTGAGAATCCTAGATCATGTTACACACTAGTTGTTCTTCTCCAACTATGAAGATGAGAAATCATTTATTAACATCAATTAAGGCATTTCCTATCGCCAATAAGGGTATCCCAAGAATGATCAGTACATACCCTTCCTCTTCCATGTCCAAAACTAGAACTTCTTCTATGAAAATTAATTTTCTGACCTTAACCAGAACATCATCAAGAATACCACTATGGTACATAACTGAACAAAAAGATAAATGTGATTATACCCTTATTGCATTGATCTCTTTGATTCCATGGTTTCATAAAACACTCGTAGACATTAGGTTAATTTTGGCTCCAAGATAATAGAGTGCTCTTCCAAATATTCACTCTCCTATCGCACAAGGGATTGAAAAGATTCCAGGATCTCTTTTCTTTAGGTGGGATTTTCTAGTATACAACAGTAGAGAATTATTAATTTATTGAGATGAATCCCATATCTTCTATCTTTCTCTTTTTTGATAGAATTTCTTGGAGAAATTTTTAATATATATGTATTCGGTTGATTACATCAGCAAAAAATATTTATATACAATTGTTTGAACATTTCTAGGAACCTTTTTACTGAGATTCCGACCAAACATACCTCTATCTTTTCGAAAATGGATGAGGGGGAATGTATGGAGGTGGGGCTACAAAAATGGTTTCCTTCTATTATTTCGAGCCTTTCTCTTTCTCAGCTGGTATTTTTTCTTGTGGTGTTGTTCGAATGGATTCCTCTACTTGTGTCTATTGTTGATTGGGCTATTCCTGGGGACCTATTTCCATTGGTTGTTGGAAAGCTAACTATTTTACACTCCTCAACACGACAAACTTATCTTACTCTCATGGGTATGTCTCAGTGTTACTAGGTATTTTACCCAGTAATCATTTAGATAAGGTTTTTGAGGTTTGACCCATTTTAATCTCCCTGTTTTTCAGAGATGCTTAATGTTTTTTCATCTCTATATCCTATGTGGACATCCTTTGATGTAACTTTTAAACGACAGATTTTATGAGGTTCTCCATGTTACATTGTAGTGGTGGAGGTGGTTGTTGTGTCCTTAGCTAGGTTGGTGGAAATTGTTGTTTTTGCGGCCCCATAATGGGTTGTTGTGGATATGTATGTTGTCGTGGTCTCAGATCATGGTTTTTTGGTGGATGCCCAAGTGGGCCCTAGTTACAAAACTGAGCTTGACCACTATGCTGCCAAAAATATCCTTGATTGTTTTAAGGCTTCTGCTGAGCAGGCCTTTACTGATAAAATGGCTGTTTTTGTTACTGCTAAAATGAATGTTTTGGTTGATTGTAATTAATATAATTACAATCTTGTGTTTTTCATATCATTCTTTTCAATCTTGATACAAGTGTGGTCCACCACACATATCACATGACTGAATCTCAATGATTGGGATTTGAGGGGGTTGTGTGGTTGGTACCTAAAATGACCCAAGCTTATTGATAAGTTATTTAACATGTGTAGATAACCAGGTGGTCTCATCAACTTGGTGGATTCCATGTTGTGGTGGTCTATAGTCACTTTACAATAGACTGGAATTGTGGGATACTTCATCAAAAATTGCTCAACCTATATCAGGTGTTTTAAACATCAAACCTCCCTTAGTGGAAGCATCAATGGCCATTAGTGTCGGTGGCTGGTGTCCTTGATAGAATGTTCTCATTTGAATCCATGTTCCTTGTTTTCTGTGTGTAAATTTAATCATTAGTTATTTGAATATATCCCATGCTTCCCATACGGATTCTCCATCCGCTTGTACAAAGTTATGAATGTTGTTTTGGAGCATATGAGTCTGGATCGGTGGGTATTATATATCATGAATTTTTTTACAAGCTTATCCTAAGTAATAATTGACTCGAGAGTGTATATTTTGAGCAAATATTTTTCTTGGATGTAGAGTGAGGAGGGGGATGAAATGAAGTCATATCGCACCAGACAATACTCTCTATTTTTGAAATGTGTCTCATACTTCAAGGAAGTTTGAAATATGATCATGGGGGTCTTCCCTTTGAAGACCACTGAACTACCCCATGTTTTGGATCATGTGAATGAGTCCATGTGTAATTTCAAATGTGTGGTCTTGAATAGATGGGAACACAATGCTTTGTGTTTCCCCATGATAAATGGTAAACCATAGTACATGAATTCCTTCTCTAGTTCCATCGAGTGATCCACAATTTGTAGGGGGTTTGGGGGGTTTTGTCCCATAGGGTGATGTTGGTCGGCCATTACTGACTGGAATAGTGATGGAAAACACCTTTCAGTCTAAGGATAAAAGGATAAGGGTTCGAGTGATTCAAGGATCCTTGATCGGGTCAAGGAACCTTGGTTCATACACTAAAAAATAATGAAAAAGAATCAAGTTATTCAATAAGAAATGGAATGATGGAATGGTAATCTTATGGTATAAATCAAAAGTTATTTTCTATCAAACCAGTATTTCCTCTCTGAAAACGATGCTAGAAATTGGATGTCTCCCACGCGGTGGTGTTGTTACTTAATCCAGTGTGTATCATATTTAAAATTTTTAATTGGTTCCAAACTTTTAGTAACTATAAATACGTTGTGTAGTGGTAGTACGAGGTTGATCCCAAAGGGAGATTATTGTTTGATTTCGGGGAAATCTGATTCCTAAACCTATAAGGGAGTCGTTTCTGGAAGTACATGTTTGGGAGTTTGATATATGTTCTATTTTGGGACAAGTTTAATTGATAATGTAGGGGTTTGTATCAAGTCAAGTATTTGAGTGAAAGATGTCCTATAATTCTATCCTTGTCAACAAAATATGTCTTAGTATGTGAAACAAACCAGGATTAGAATTCGAATTTGGACTTATCCTTCTAGTTCTACCTAAGAAGTAGCTATTATATGGTCAAGAGATAGCAATAGCCTAGATGAATTATGTTTTTATTCCTAAGGTAGAATGTTTACTAAGCTAGTTCTCATAGCTTAGTCGACTCCAAATTGGATAGGACCATTTATTTGACCATCTCATGGTCATGTAAGTTCACACAAATGGGATAAAATATTAGTTCATATCCTATTTAAAAGTTAAATTAGGCTTTCCATGTTTATACATAATGTGTGTTTAATGATGCAGATACATCGCTTGATCCCTAACCCATAATAATTTTAGATAATCTTTGCAGGACACAATGTAGTGAAATAAGTGAAAGATAGAATTCTTAATGGATTGACTAACATTAATGGAATTAGTATCATGGAAAGTTTTGATAATGGTAACTGAAATAAACATACACCATGTGAAACAAAATTATAAATAAAATAATTACTTGATAAAGAGAAATGTAAATTGAATATAAATGTGATGGTGGGAATTTAATTCATTGAAGAAAGGAAGCTCCACAGCTCTTGGAATAATAAAAATGCACAAATACTAAGAACTTTAGTGTTTGAGAGGGTAAATAGTGAAATAATACACAAATGATACAAAAGGGTCAAGAGAATAACATTTTGGATTTTTAAAATTATCTATGACTCCTCTAATTATATAAGAATATATCATTACAATGTGTTCTGAATGTACATGACATGCAGACTTGATCCACATTATTTTCCATTGGATATAGTGTGTCACATGGGTGTCACAGAATTAAGAGGTTTGACTAGGTACATGATGTGTACTTGTTGTTCACACCGTGTACTCTATATCTAGATGGATTTTTCATGGAATCCTTATGGATTTATCTCAAATTATTTGGACTAGCATCATAATGTGGCAGACTAGGTTAGAACATTTAGTAGATTATTTCCTTCAGGATTCGTGGCATGGTTATAGATTGGATTCATGTCTTGGGGAAAGCTTTGATCATCAAGTACACAGTGTATACTATTGTATAACGACACATACTTATCCGGTTTTGCACCTTTTTCCCTTTTTGTCCTTAGAAGCCATTGAAGCTCTTATTATTGAAATATTAAACACATACCACATTTATTATAAAAAAATTACTGAATAACTATAAGAAATTAACAGCGAAAGGTATATATAAATTAGGCTTATGAGTAATACATAAAATAAAATAAATAGAAAATTAAAAAAGGTTGTTAATATAATTAATAATTATCATAGTTTTTTATTAATGATGTTAAGGAAGATATGTTATGAGTTTTACTCAAGGTAACCTATAATTTATCTTAAGAGGAAATATTTTAAATATTTTAAATAATTATTTTCTATATATTTTTCTTTCATGGCCATATACTTAGAATTATTTTACTAATTTATCTACATCAGGATAAATGAAATAAAAAAGAAATTTTACATAATTTTTTATTTATTTCAATGGTTTTAAAATTTAATATTTTAATATATTTTATATGGATCAATTATGAAGAAAATTAAAAATATTTGTTCACTTTTCACATATAAAATGGAAAAATTATTTTCCCAATGATGTAAATTTTATTTGATATTTGGATTAGTGTACCATATTTTGTGTTTCTTTTCAAATAAAATCCATATTTCCCTTTTTTATATATTTTCAAAAAGGGGGTTTAATATAATGGATATCTTGATATCCTGAAATTGTTTCTTATGGGTGTATAATTTTTTTATGAAAATTTTTATTTTTTTAATTTGTTATGTTTCTCTGTTATTTTTTATAATTATGGGTTATTTAATTATAAATCAACGATGGGTGGTTCTATTGCAAATAAAGGATATGGTGTTAAATTATAAACCATGGATGGGTTATATTGATATAAATCTCAAATGCCTTAGGTAAAGGGACCAAGTTAACTAGACAGGCTTCTCTTAATAGATTATTAGAATTTACTAGATAGGTTATTCAATTTCTAATAGTAATATGAAAATGATTTCTCTAGTCCAATTTATTATTTATCTATGTTTTATATGTATTATTATGGAAATATTATGAAATCAGAAGGTTTGATATTGATAATATGTTAAATGTAATGTTATTTTCTACTTCTTAAGGGTACAATATATAATTTTCTCAAAAATATTTCATGAATTTTTCACGATTGAAAAGAATAATTTATGATTTTTTATTTTGAATTAATATATGATTTAAATTATTTTATGAAAAATCATTGGATATTGAATTTGATTACTTGGGTAGGAAGGTTTTTTACAAGATTAATATTTCAGTTGAACAAAGTAAAATTACTATGAGTAATCATATAGTAACAAGTTTCTTTATTTATTGTTTTTTATATCCCTTGATGATAAAATTAATCTCATCCCATTTTTTCAAATGTTTTTCACAGGGTTTTAGTAATATAGCCATATAATTAAGAGTACATAATAAAAATTGTAATTAAATTTATGAAAAGAAACAATTTTATACCACAATAGTTTTTTATTGTGGAAAAAAGGATACTGACTTGAGTTTTCCACTCATTGATGTAATATTTCATTTTGTAAGGTGATAAAAAAATTATATAAAACACTAAACATAAAATATCATCAATAATTAATGAAGTGAATTAATTTATAAATATGCAATTTACATATTTTTTAAGGTCGACTCCTTGTAATTGGTTTTAGAGTGATGGTTTATAAAATTTTACAGGTTAAGAAAATGTTTGTAAGTACCCTTAAGAAATTATATTTTATGGTTAACATGATATATCATTGTAGGATTACCATTTTTTCATCTAATATATTTATATTTAAAAAGGTTCCCCTTTGAAGAAATAGGGAAACTAGTGCATGATAGAACCAAAAGGTAATTATC
This sequence comes from Viscum album, assembly GCA_963277665.1. Classification (NCBI taxonomy): domain Eukaryota; kingdom Viridiplantae; phylum Streptophyta; class Magnoliopsida; order Santalales; family Viscaceae; genus Viscum; species Viscum album. Next base: position 381,142,765 of record OY728145.1, read on the forward strand.
CTTCCAAATCAATAACTAGGAAATATTATAATTTGAGCATTTTTTGTTGTTGTGATGTCATTATTTATGAATGTAATAAATGGTGGTGTTATCCATGATAGAGAAAATATGTATCTATCATACATGAGAATGTTAATAGTGTAACATTGTGTGAGACAACACTCTCTAGTATCTAGTAGATCTTATGAACTAGTGGCAGTTGAGGTATGGAATAAATACTTAGAAAAGATATTCTAAGTAATTGGTTTTTTTGATTATCAGAAGGTATCTTTTTTTTGTTTGATGGTGAACCAATCAATGGTGGTTAATGGTTAGTAACACTAGAGAAATTTTAAAATATTGATTCCATGTAATGATATATATTTAAGTAGAATTTCTATGCAATTTTGTTTTTTCAAAGGTTGTTTTCATTGGATAGAGAATAAATTAATAGGATTTTGGATTAATGAGAATGATTTAATATATGTTTATGAATAAAACATCACCTAATTTGAAAGGTACACCACATATATTATCTAGGATCTTTCTAGTAAAATTAATACATTTTTATCAAGATTGAATAAAAATTCAAGGGAATTGGCTTCCTATGAATTTAAAATTTATGAGAAAATTTTTCGATGTTCCAAGAAGGTAAAAATGGAGTGTTTCAGTGATAATATATTCTACCACATCAAGTAGAAAAACGACCCTGGTGGGGAAAAATGGAATATAATTCATCAACCGATATGATGGTAATAAAATTAACTTTATAATTTTTGATAGTTTTCAAAAATATTAAAATTTTGTAGTATCATATAAAAAATGGAAATTGATTCTAATGTTGTATGTTTGGGAATATAGCTCATGATTTAAATATATAGGATCATGATATTGATAAGAGAAATATTTCAAGATCAGAATTAAGTTGTTTTAAAATTAATAAAATGGGTAATTATGCAAATGCATGTTTGAATTAGTGCCTGAAGGATGAGCAGAGGAATGAATTTAATTAGAAAGGTGTTTTGAAATGCTTCATAACTACATAAATAAATGTTGGGCTATCAAAAAAATTGGTAACATGTCTATTACTTGTTTATTCATATTACAATAATGTATTATTCGATTTTGGGTGTAATTATTATTTCATTTTTCATAAATTTAATGAAAAAAATAAAAACTTAACCTTAATAAATGATGTTAGGAATTTATATAAAAACACATGGGGTGGTATTAAGAAATTATGAATTTATAGTGATTTTATTATTATAATCTATGGAAGGTTTTTCTCTATTAAACTTGTTATATTACCCACTAAATAATTTAATCTTATTCTAGTTATATATTAGTCTTCATTTTATATTTCGAAGATAGACTGAAAAGTTAAATATGTTATCTTACTAAATAATATCTTGATTTTATATAAGAATTAATTATTACCTTAGATAACTATTGGTTGGAGTGGACACTCAATAGGGGGGTGAATTGAGTTCCAATTAAAATTTCTGTTAAAATATTTCTCTTAAAATCACCCAATAAAAAACTAAGTTAAACTGTATTGAATTTGTAAAACTGTAAGAGTTCGATTAGGTTATCAAAAGATTGACTAGATCTCAATTGATTTAATCAGAATATTAAATTAGCTTTTGAAACTACCCTAGAGATTTACAATAGTTACGAACACTTTCTAGAGTAAATATAAAAGTAAATTTAAAACAAATTATATTTCAAAGTAAATAGCAACGAAAAATAAAGTATGTAATATACATTGGACTTAATCTAAGATGCACAATAGATATAACCAAGAGGTTTAGTCTCAAGCCGAGACTTAGTCTTCTCAAACAATATTTATAAATTTAATCCACACCCTGGATCAGGGTAAACAACAGTACACTGACTTTCGAGGTACTATGACATCTACCACAACTCTACATGGGAAAACAAAACAACATAACACTGGATGTCCAAGTATTATGTGACATCTACCACTATCCGTAGTGGGATACAAGAGAGTTAAATAATGTTTTTGTGAGGATTTAGAAATCCTCCAGTTTAGCACATGAGATAGTGTGTCTACAAAATATACAGAGTATACACACTATTAAAAATGTAAATTAAAGAATCACTAGGAGAGTATATGTGAGTTTAGAATGGACCAGTGATTTGAAGTGCATCTTTGAACTCCTTTTGATTTTTCAGAAATGCATCTGAGTCCTTCGCTGGGTTTTGTTTGGAAAACAGAGTGTCGTTGGCTTCTTTGGTTTTCGGGTTCAGCTTGATTAGCTTGAGTGTTTGAGAAGCTCGTTGTAGTTCTTCACTCCTTGACTAGAGTTTTTTTTTGTGTTCTCTCCTTGAATGAATGGCCTCGTGTATGTCCAGTGTTCTTTTAGTATTGATGTAGCCTTTTTTGTTGTGTGAATGCACCACTTTCAGCACTCTTCATCCCTTATTTCTCGCACTTTTTTGGCCCTTCATTCATGCTTCTTTGCATGGCATTTTTCCTTCCTTTTAAATATTTTCAGCTCCGGCAATGGGAATGATTTCCTTTTCATGGGTACTAGTTATGGTTCCCTAACATGCCCAAAAACCACATTAATTAATCATTAATTGCATTAAAATAATCCAATATGATTGTTGCTTAACAAATAAAAAATGTTGACAAAAGTCGAGTTTAGGAATCAGTGAACGGTAAGTCTTTCATTAGTAGATTTCTGACGATATATATGTAATGGTGGACTTTGTATATCAGTGATCTCCTATTGGTAGCTCTTTTTACTTGTACCGATAGATCCTTGTATCGGTAGCTGTTACTCTGTGTATCATTAGCTCTATGTACAGATGAATCCTTCTATCGGTAGCTCTTGGTATATCAGTAGCTCTCTTGTATCGGTGGATCATTTATATCGGTGGGTAGTTTTTATTGTTAACTACACCTATCAGTAGACTTTGTTCTATAGGAAAACTTGTTCATATAGGTAGACTTCATATTGTTAGCTTGTCTACACTGGTGGACTTGATCTATCGGTGACATGTTCTTACTGCTGGACTTATACATACCGGTAGCTCTGTGTATCAGTGAACATTGCTTATCGGTGACTATGTCTATCAGTAGACTCAGTACCAGTAGATTTTTATCAGAAGCGATAAGCATATCAGTGACTTAAAACTTATCTGCTTAATGCAAAACGTATCTAATTGAGTTATAATTATTTCAAAATTCATTTAAACATAGGTAAACATTGATTAACATATTAAAACGATTATATTAATACTATTATCATCTTGATAATAGAATTTCATAGATTAAAAGAATTAAAACACTATTTGGGACTATCAATGTATGTGAAAGAATAATTGGGATTATCAAAACACGTGAGGTCAATAATCTCCCCCTTTTTGATAATCACAAGTTATGATATTATAAGCCCAAAATAATTAGTAAAGCATCAGAGAATATTGAATTAAATCCAATTGTATCAGAGAAAATAATATATTATAAAACATATGTATCAGAGAGAAGAAACAAATGTACTAGAGGAAAATGAAGTAAGCTCATAAAAGATAATATTACTACCCCTTTTTCATAAAAGATATTAGGTCTCCTTTAGATATGTTTCCCATAGATAGTATTTCTCCCCATTTGTGATAATCAAAAAGTGGGACAAGAAGGAAGTGCAAGAGACGAGAAGTAACTGAGGGTAAAAAAGTAAGATCATATATATTTCTTGGAGAAAACAGATACAAAGAAATATATAAATAAAACAAAATGAAATACAGGTGATTCCTATAAAAAATCCTAGCCACTGATCAATCCACATCCTCATTATGATTTTTCCCGTTGGTATCAGAAGAGGATTCAGGTGTGGTGGGTGGAGGTGGAGGCTTAGGAACACCAGAGATGATTAGAGGTGGCTGAGCTACTGAAACTATTCATGTTCTGTACTATGTAGCTCTCTGAGTGATCATAGGAGTAAGGCTTCAGATAGCTTGGGATGGAGTCATCTGAACAGGAGAAGTAGCAGAGGCATATGTAGGTAAAGATGGAGGAAAAATAACTAGTCTAGAATCGATATTCAAGAATGTAAACAAGAGGTTTCTAAAGTTTATAATAATTCTTCCTCCTCTTTCCATGGATGAAATGAAATCATCTTTTTTTTCCATGAATTTTTCCAGTGCAGGTTTCAACTCTCTGAGCTTGCTGACTTGTTCTATGAAGGCTTGAATGACTGGTGCGAGCTTCATGTTTTCTAAAACAAGATTGAAATGATTAATGAGTTGATTCTTGGTATAAACCCTTGGTAAATAATAATCTACCTTTTCTTTCACTTCTTTCTAAGAATAAGATGCTTCTCTCATATAGTCTTGAACAATATTCATGATATCTCAAGTGGTATCTCTGGTAGAAGTCACTACTTTGGTCAGGTCAGATGAGTCCACAGAGCCACCAGTTGATGATGAACCAAGATCATCCTTCATCAATGCTCTAATCTGATCCAAATCCACTGAAGGTTTGTAATCAAGAGAACCAATAGACAAAGACATATTTTTCATGAAACTCTTAGTTAGCCCATTAATAATATTTTTCATGGTAGAATCTTGGGTTCCAACATGCATTGTTATGGAGTGACTAAACTCCACAAAAACTGAGGCCATCTGGCTCACAAAATTCTTCATATAAGCCAAATCCTTGTCTTCCTGAGATTTATAACTCATATAAGATTCCATAGAAGCAGCTGATTTCTTTAGAACATCAATATCTTTATCCAATATAGATACTTGATCCTGGAAAGATGTATCTTCCTCAACTATCTATTCCACAAAGGTTGACACATTACAACCGAGAGAGAGTTCAAAATACTTTTCCAAATTGCTCATCTCTTCAACAAAGTGAATCTTTAACTCAGCAACAGAAGCACTAAAAGACTCTTTTAGATCATCCTTTAAGGATGATAAGTCATCCCTGGTGATCATATCAGCATGTAAAATCACAGCAGGTACTATTTCAGACACTATACTGGCCACATAGGCATTCATAATTTATTGAATAGATGACACCAGTGAAGCTTCCATTTTCCTTATTTTTTACACAAAACTGATTTTGAGATCAAAATTTAACTTATCCAGATGATGTACTCTTACCAAATCTTAAGGTAATATCTCATACTGAATATCATAATTCATTTTTGGTCTCTGATGGAGTTTCTTGTTATCCGAGTCTGGATAATATAATCCACAATAAACAAACCCTGGGTCCTCTGCCCAGTCTTCAAACTCAAAAGCCACTGAAACACGGCCAAACCTGGTTGGATAATCCCCCTAAACTGGTGAATTCTCCTGTATGGAAACAACACCCTCATCACTCCACTCTTCCGCATCAAAATCTTGCATAACCATCTCTATTTCTACAACAGCAGGAGGTTCTACAAGAATAGGTAAAGGTCTATCAACTTCATCAAATTCCTCAGCAGGCATTAGGGAATGTCCAATTAGTGGAATAAGGCTCAAGCTAACAGAAATAGATGCTTCACTTGCATGAACTTTTTCTTCATCATCTTGAGAAGCCTCTTCCAGATCTACTTACTATTGATCTTCCTCACCCCTATGTGCCTCTTTATTGCTTATTCCCAAAATATTTTCTATACTAGTTTGGTTCAAACAAGCACTCTCCTTTTCATATGATACAACTTCAGGAGTTGGGTTATGAGGCAAGTCAGGATCTCCTCCATTTACTGTAGAGGAATCCTCCTATTATGAATCATTACTATACTGTGGCTCTTCTACATCAGGTCTCAGACCTGGATCCCTCACATCCTTAGATCATGAAGGATGATACACATGATTGAATTTATTATACAACATTTTGTCATTAGTAACCCATTCTCCTCTCTATGGGTTCCATTTTATCTTCATGTATTTACATACAGTGCTTGTGATACAAAAGGTGTTTCTTACCACTACTGTCTCATCCTGAGACTCAGCTACTCCTTTTACCTTAATCATTTTTCAGACTAACTTGGCAAAAATAAGGAATTGGTTTTTGATTTTGCCTTGGTCATATCCTCCATTTGAATCATTAGATTCCTGCGCAGATTTATTTTCACACCATGTCTCAAGAGATGTAACAGATAGATATCTTGATATATCAAATTTGAAAAGTCCCCCCACCTTGGAATTAAAATATTCTATACAATCTTGAACAAAAATCTATTCTCTCCATCCATTTTAGCATCCACCACCTGCCTTTTCTTGCCACTATCAGTGAGCTCTTCTAAGGTAGTTTCCTAATCAAATATGTCACTTGTAGGTGGTACTGATTTAAAGAAATATCCAGAAACACCTTCTTGTGGAACCTTCTGGCATTCATCCCACTCAATTGAAGAAAAAGATATCTCTTTTCCATTCATGATAGATACCATCATATTCTAAACTTTTGATTTCTCAAACTGAACATACTCATAGAACTGTTTTACCAGATTCGGATAGTAGGGGCCATTATTGTTCGAAAATCATTCTACCCACATCTGATCTTCCAGCACCTCTAGAACTAGCGATTTACTAGACAACATCCATTCCATGCATAACTCTTTTTTGATCACAATAACTCTATTTTGTAAATGCGGGTTCACTAGTCACCTCCCTGACCTTGTTCTACAAAAACTGCTACTTCATTCTTGGTCTATCTTCTGCTTCTTCGCATTCGGCTCATCAATGTCATCTCTGAGTGTAGGTATTTTGGTTTTTTTCATTCTTGTTTTGTGTAACTTAGGGTTTTCATGAGATTAGGGAGCTAAGGCTTAAGGTAAATGGGTTTGAGATGGATCATGAAGTAATTAAGACTTTGTCTTATCATTTAGGAATCATAAAATAAATAATTAAAATATAATAAGTAAAGTATAACAGATACAGATTCTGGGGGAAAAAAGAAGTTTAAAATAGCTCACATTAACAATAGGTTATACCGGTGAGTATTCCTAACGGCGAGGTCCACTAATTAGTGAGGTATATCAGTGAGGTTCATACCAGTGTGGTATATCAGTGTGGTTTCATATCGGTGAGGTATATCAGTGAGGTTTCATACCGGTGTGGTATATCGGTGAGGTTTCATACCGGTGAGGTATATCAGTGATCTATCATTCCTAACTCATATCTAATGTAACTTAACATATCTGAACTTAAAGGTTTGGAGAAAATGACAACTAATTGATATTCAGTACCTATAAATTCAAGAGTAATATAACCTTTTTGGTAGTGATCTATCAAGAAATGGTTCCTTATATCAATGTGTTTTGTCCTATAGTGAGATATAGGGTTATTTGAAATATTAATTGCACTAGTGTTATCACAATTTATTGAAAAATGCTTTAAGTCATATCCATTGTCCGAAAGAGTGTGACTAATCCACAGAATTTTTGCACAGCAACTACTAGCTTCTATATACTCTGCTTCTACAGTAGCCTAAGATACAAAATTCTGTTTCTTACTACACCAAGATACTAAGTATTTTCCAAATAAATGACATGTTTCAGATGTGCTTTTTCTATCCAACTTGCAACCAGTAAAGTCAGTATCTGAATAACTCAATTATTCAAAAGATTTGTCATTTAGGATAAAAACAATCCTAAATTTATAGTATGATTAAGATATTTGAAAATTCATTTAACAGAAAGAAAATGTGATTCTTTAAAATTAGCTTGAAATCCTGTACACATGACCTCACTAAACATAATATATAATCGACTAGAAGTAAGGTAAATCAAGCTTCAAATCATACCTTTGTAGTTGGTTTGATCCACTGGTTTACCAGTTTCATTAGGATCCAATTTAAAAATAGTACTCATAGGTGTATCACTATCCTTAATACTATCCAAAACAAAATGTTTTAAAACATCCTTTGTATATTTACTTTGATTCAATATAGTACCATTTTCATTTTGAAAAACATGAAATCCAAGAAAATATTTGAGTCTTCCCATTAAACTCATTTCAAATTCAGTTTGCATATTCATTGAAAAATATGTACATTAAGAATGTTTGTAAGATCCAAAAATAATATCATCAATATATATTTGTACTATTAAAACATCTTTATAAATTCTATTAACAAAAAGAGTTGGATCATCAATCCCATTAGTGTAATCTTTTGAAATAATAAAATTGCTACGTCTATCATACCAAGCTCTTGGAGCTTATTTTAAACCATATAAAGCTTTATAAATTCTAAAAACATGATTTTGGAAATGGGGGTTTATAAATCCAAGTGGTTCTTTAACAGAAAAATATTCAATTATAAATACATTTAGAAAAGAACATTTAAAATCCATTTTATATAACTTGAAATTCATATGAGCAGTATAGGAATGTAAAATCCTAATACCTTTTAATCTAGCTACAGGTGCAAAGGTTTCCTCATAGTCTATTACTTCCTCTTAACTATAACCTTGTGCAACTAGCCTAGATTTCTTTGTAACTATATTTCCCGAATCATCGACTTTGTTTCTAAAAACCCATTTAATGCCTATGGTCAAAGTGTCCTTAGGTCTATCAATAAATTCCTAGACTATGTTTATTTCAAATTTATTTAGCTCTTCTTGCATAGCCATTACCCAAAATTAATCATTTATTGGATCATTGATATTTTTAGGTTATAACTGTGAATGAATGGCTTGATGTTCAACCTGGTTTCTTAGAAAAGATCTAGTATGTGTCCCTCTATCATGATTACCAACAAAAACATCTAAAGGACGATTCTTTAGAGTCCTAGTTGATCAGGTAAAGGTAGGACTAGAATTTTCAGGGTTATCTGTTGGTTCTGGTTTAACAGAAGCAGGTTCTGGAATGTTTCTAGAATTGGATGTCTTTACCACATGGTCACTATTTTTGTCATTAAGGTCAAGAGCATACAAGTCGTCTTCAAGATTTTCAATGGAAGATTTGGGTTCATGTGGATCAGTTTCATCAAACTTGATGTGAAAAGATTCTTCCACATGTTTGGTTCTTTTATTGAAACCTCTATAGTCTTTTCTAGTTAAATAATATCCTAAAAATATTCTTTCATCACTCTTGGATGAAAATTTTTATGATTATCCTTTGTATTGATAATAAAGACTTTGCAACCAAAAACTCTGAAGTAAATAACTTTATGCTTTCTATTATTATACAATTCATAAGGGGTATTCTTAATAACATGTCTAATTAATAATCTATTTATAACGTAATGAGCTGTATTTATAGATTCAGACCAAAAATAAATTGGCAGGTCATATTCATTAAGCATAGTTCTTGAAATCTCTTGAAGGGTTCTTGTTAGGTCCACAAGGCTGAATACCCTGAGAGGGGGGGGGGGTGAATCCGGAAATGACTAATTTAAAATTAACGCCCATTCAGATCTTGTTTTGATGTTATGAAAAACACTCTTCTCTCTTTTTCATGTTGCACAATGTAAATAGAAAGTAAAGCATGCACATGACACAATGATTTTTACTTGGTTCACCCGCTCTGGGCTACGTCCAAGGATCATACGCCGAAAAGTTTCCGGTCAAACCAAATTCCAATAAAATTCGCTAGATATGTATTACAAGGTTGGGTACAATAACTTTGTCCTATGCTCACTGCCTTTACAAGATTTAGGGTCAGCTCACTACTTTTCTAAGGGTCACTTCCTATTTCTCTTTCTCTGGATCACTGTCGGTGGAGAGGATCACCTTCTTCCTCTACCTTTTCTCACTACATAGGAAAGGATCCAATCACAGTTTATAGACCTGTAGGTCTCTTCATTTTCATGAAAGAATGCATATTTATCTTTATTTAAATGCTCTGTTGAAGCCCAACTTTCACCTGTATATGAATCGCTCTCTGCACCGAAGGTATCGGGCAAACTTCTAGCTTCCATGCAGCCCGAAAATCACTACTGCAAATAAACCATACATGGCGTGAAAGTCATTCTTGGTGCGCAAGTATCAGCGTTCAAGTTACAACTAGATTGAAAGTCCACCTCAGACACTTGCACCACACAGGCTTTTCCGACTCCACACTTGCGCGACTCACTTCCTTCCTCACCTAAACCACCTCAGGCGCGCAACTAACACTTGGCGCACAACTTCCTACACTGGCACGCAAGTCCCACATTCGCGACACACCACCAGTTGCACGACTTCCACACCTATGCGACAGGAGCTCTGATTTCTATAAGTGTTGAAATACGGTAAGAAATGAGGAGGGGTGGTCTAGTATTTATAAGCAATTTGACCACCCTATGCGACAGCGCGCAAGTCTTCCCTCGACGCACAAGTCTCAGCACGCAAGTCCTCTATCCCCATGGACACTTGCGTGACCAAACCAAATACCTTAATAAACCTTTTTCCATTTCCATATTTTGATCTTTTGATCCTGAAAAAAAATAGACGCACATGTTCTCAAGCTTCCAAGGCATCAACGCGCAAGTCTCTTTCACGACGCTCAAGTCACTTGCACGACACCACCAATACTTGCGTGACACTTATCCCTTTGCCATATTTTGACAATCTGATCTTGAAAAACATATGGAATGCAAGTTTCCAAGACTCTAAGAACACGGATTGCAAGTCCCTTTTCCTAAAATAACTTTTCCTCATTTGTCAATTTTCAGGCCCAAAAATTTGGCAAACACTGGAAAACGACACCACCATGTATCTGTTCTTTTTTGTACCACCTCCAAAGCATCCATTCCTTTTTTGAATTTCTTGATTCAAAAATTGATCATTAGCCAATGATCTTGAACTCAACATTCCATCATGAAATCCCCTTTTCAATAAATTTGTATGTCATGGTTTTCTTTGTCAACAATCCCAACACAGTTTTCCACATTGTCAACAAACACAATCACCTCAAAATTGCTTCAATGATACCTTGAGGTATTTTTTACGAACAGTTTTGTTCCTTCGTTCTACTACACATTTCTTCTGAGGTGTTCTAGGGGTATAGAAATTGTGACTATATCCATTGTGTGAGCAATAAGATTCAAACTCATGATTTTCAAACTCATGACCATGGTCACTTCTCAGGGTATTAATATTAAGTCCACTATGGTTCTCTACAGACTTGGAGTATTTAATAAAGTATGAACAAGACTCACTTTTGAGAGATAAGTAGTATACCCAAGTATATCTAGAATAGTCATCCACTAAGACATAGACATAGTGCTTCCCATTTAAACTAGAAACTCTAGAAGGTCCAAACAACTCCCTGTGAACCAAATCAAGAGGTGGAGAAGTTGAATCTTATTTCTTTGATTTAAATGAAATATTATGTTGATTTCACTTTTGACAAGGATTACAAACTTTATCACCTGGGAATTCATGTTTAGGTAGGTCTCTAACTTTTTCCTAATCAGTTTTCTATGTGAATAAACATTACAGTGTCCTAATATTCTATTCCATATCTAAGACTCTTTATGAAAATAATTTAATCAAGTAATGTTATGTTTCTGTAAATAATTCAAATCAACAGCATAAACATTTTGATTTCTCAAAGAAGAAAATACTAAAAAAATTTAGAATTAAAAAAATCACAAGAATAATTTTCCAATTTAACATTGAAACCATCATCACATAACTAAGAGATACTTAACAAATTATATTTAAGTCCATAAAAAAATAAAACGCTGGAAATTAAAAATAAATTAGTGTTACCAATCTAGCCTAGGCCGATGATCGTTCCTTTAGAGTTATCACCAAAGGTGACATGGCCTCCATCATATTTGATTATGTTTTTGAAACATGATTAGTCTCCAGTCATGTGTCTGGAACATCCACTATCCAAGTACCATACCTTCTTATGGGAACTCCTAAAACAAGTTTCCTACAACACAGGTTTAAACAGAAAATGATTTTGGTACCCAGATTCTCTTGGGTCTAGATAGGTTAGAAAGAAATGCTTTAGTAATCCAGATTTGTCTTATGGGTCTCAAATAATTCACCAAATCAATAGATTTTGAAAGATAAACTTTATTTGATCTATAACCATTTGAGTAACTAGTTGAAGCATATGAATTCCCAGAACTATAACTAGCAACATTTTGTCCAGACTTAGGAATAAATGTAGTTTTAACAATATGTCTTTTTCCAGGATGATAGCCAATTACATTAGTATATTTTGGTGCCACATGTTTTCATAACATTTGAGTAAGTTTATCTTTTCCATTTTTTGAATTTATCTAATTCATTCCTTAATTTCTCATTGGACAATTTCAGTTCAGTATTTTCCTTCATCAATTGATCATTTTTTTCCTTTTCTATATCAAGTGCAGATTTAACAGAGCTGGTTAAAGCATGTTGTTTTCTCAAAGCATTATACTTGTCCTTCAATTCATTAAATGTTTCTTCTATCATAGTATAATATTCAAATAATTTTTCACTAGACATATTTTCAGATTCAGAATCACAACCAACTGCAGAATAATATGAATTTAAAGCAGGAGTATCCAATGTTACCTCAGACGTGTTTGTCCTGAAACACATGTTAGGTTTTTGTGATTTTTCATCCTAAGTAGAATCAGGATTAGTTGAACTGTCCTATGATCCAATCCATGTTTATTTCATAGCTTTGTTATACTTTTTTTCCTTGTAGTCATATTTCTTTTTGAACTTTAACTTTGGACAGTCTGCTTTTACACGTCTTTTCCTTTTGCGTTCATAGTGGACAATATCATCACTTTTTTCAGGATTCTTCAAGTCATTCATCCAGTGACCATTACTGTCATATTTTCCTTTGTAATTTGATTTTCTAAAGAATTTAATCTTCCTATATAACTTCTTGAATCTCTTTCCTATCTGAGCCATTTCAGTATCACTGTCAGATGCACTCTCATCACTACTTGAACTTTAACTTTCACTTTGAATTTTTCCTTTGTCTTGATGATTTGAAGCAGATATCTTGAAGGTTACTGACTTCTTCCTTAGTTCATAAACCTCTACCTTGTTTACCTTCAGTTCTTTATCATACATCATTAGCTTACCAATTAATTCTTTAACTGGAAGTTTTTTTATGTCGCACAATTCTCTAATGGAAACAGATGTGCCTCTCTATTTTTCAGGAAAACATCTTAGTATTCTCAGGATCTGTTCCTTTTCAGGAACAACTGGTCCAAGAGAGCTGATAGTTTTGAAAATCTCATTGAACCTGAGAGATATATCAGAAATGGGTTCATCAGGATTCATTTTAAAATTATCATACTTAAGAGTATAGGTGTTTAGTCTTATTTACTTAACATTGGTTTTTCCCTCATGGGAAATATCTAAAGTGTCCCAAATTTCATAAGGATTTTTACAAGAAAATATTCTATTAAATTCACCATCACCTAAAGAATAATACAAGGCATTCATTACTTTATAATTATTATTGTAAGCTGTTTTAGTAGCTTCATCCCAAGTAGTTCTTTCAGTTTCTGGAATCATATATTGTGTTTCTATAGTAGTCCAGATATCAAATCCCATACTATCTAAATGAATTTTCATTTTAAGCTTCCAGTGAGCATAATTTTACCATTAAAGAAGTGTGTCCTGTTGGTAGCAACACTATATAATCTATTATACCTAACCAGATTTTAGAAGATATATTTAAAGATATAAAATTTATAACTAACATAAATTTAAGATCTTTAAGATACAACAAAAATCACAGTTTAAAAACAGAGTGTTTTGAAAAACTTTATAAATAAACAAACCTCTAATACCAAATGTTGGTCGGAGTGGACACTCAAGAGGGGTGTGAATTGAGTTACAATTAAAATTTCTGTCAAAATATTTCTCTTAAAATCCCTCAATTAAAAACTAAGTTACATTGTAGAGAATTTGTAAAAATCTAAGTGTTTGATTAAGTTCTCAAAAGATTGATTAGATCCCAGTTAATTTAATCAGAATATTAAACTATCTTTTGAAACTAACCTAATTATTTACAATAGTTACAAACACTTTCTAGATTAACTATCAAACTAACTTTAAAACAAATTATATTTCAATGTAATTAGTATCTAAAAATAAAGTATGTAATATACTTTGGACTTAATCTATGATGAAAAACAGATATATCCAAGAGGTTCAGTCTCAATCCAAGACTTATTCCTCTCAAAAAATATATATAAATTTGATCTACACCCTGGATTAGGGTAAAAAATAGTACACTGATTGTATAGGTACTAAGACCTCTACCACAGTTCTACATGGGAAAAAAATAGCACACCGACTGCCCAGGTCTTACTTGACCTCTACCACTATACACAGTGTGATACAAGAGAGTTAAAGAAGTTTTGTGTTAGGATTTAGAAATCCTCCTGTTTAGAACATGAGACAGTGTGTATAAAATATACAGAGTATACACACTTCTCAAAATGTAAATATAAGAATCAATAAGAGAGTAAAAATGAGTTTAGAATGCTCTAGTGATTTGAAGTGCAGATCTGAACTCCTTTTTATTTTTCAGAAATGATTCTGATTCCTTCTCTAGTTTTTGTTTGGAAAATAGAGTGTTGTTTGATTCCTTGGTTTTCATGTTCATCTTGATCAGCTTTAGTGTATGATCATCTCGTTGTAGTTCTTCAATACTTGACTGAAGTTTGGTTTTTGTGTTCTTTTATTGAATGAATGTCTTCATGTATGTCCAGTGTTCTTCTAGTATGGATGTAGCCTTTATTTGTAGTGTGATTTCTCAAATTGTTAGCACTCTTCAGCCATTATTTCTTGTGCTTTTTTACCCATTCTTTCATGCTCCTTTTCACGACATTTGTCCTTCATTTTATAGCTTTTGAGCTCTGGCAATGTGAATGATTACCTTTTCATGGGTTCTAGCTACTGTTCCCTAACATACTAACAACCCACATTAATTAATCATTAATTTCATTAAAATCGACAAATTCTACCATTTCATAATAAATAAATAATGTTGGAAAAGTAGAGTTTAAGAATTAGTGACTGATAAGTCATTCATCAGTATCTTTCTATCGATAAATATATAACGGTGGACTTTGTAAAGTAGTGAGCTTTTATCGGTAGCTCTTTGTCCTTGTACCGGTAGCTCCTTATATCAGTAGCTGTTACTCTGTGTATCAGTAGCTATAGGTACCGGTGACTCCTTCTATTGGTAGCTCTTGGTATATTGGTAGCTCACTTGTATCAGTGGCTCTTTTGTATCGGTGGCTCGTTTGTATCAGTAACTACACTTATCAGCAGACTTTATTCTATCAGCAGACTTGTTTGTATCGGTAGACTTCATATTGGTACCTTGTCTGCACCGGTGGACTTGATCTATCAGTGAGATGTGCTTACCAGTGGACTTATGAATATTGCTAATTAGACCCCCTAAGAGAAATTATCCTACACATGATCTCAAACAAGTGGATATAGTGTTTTCATTAAAAATTTGGATAAATCATTTATGTGATGTAACATGTGAAAAATATTATGATTAAAAATGTTTAATGTATATATTTACATTGAAAGATTCAAAAATGAGATAGTCGAGGTGGATGGAATTAATAAAGGATTATGATTTCGTAATTTATTACTATCCAGGTAAACTAGCCATTTTATATGATGATTTGGGTCAGAAACATAATGAATCATTGATTATGATATATATTTTTCAACGAAAAAGGATTTAATATGATTATATCATGAGGGGATAATAGTGATTTCCATGCTACAACATGATGTGAAGGTCCTTCTCTCTCTTTCTCTTCATTGGATTAAAGGTAATTTTATCCCTTCTAGTTTGGATGGGTACGATGGATCCCAACTAGGTTTTGGGTTGTTTTTGGGGGAGCGATGGGGTCTTCCTGGAGGTGTGACCTATGGTGGCATTTTCACATTCCTATGGTTATTTCAGTGATAGTTCGTCAATTATTTTATTATGGAGTTGAGTTTTTTTTGGTTTTATGTTTTCATAATATTGAAATAGATCTTATGGATATTTTTTAGGAAATGGTGGGGATTTAATTTTGTTGGGAGATGTGGTGATGATAATGATGGACAAAGAGGTTGAGACATTTTATCTTACTCCGACATCGATGGTTTTTGGTTGTTATTTGTTTTAGAGATGTCCAATATTCTTACAGGTGTAATGTGTTGGTGATGTAATGATAGAAGATTGGCTTGGATAAGGGATTCACATGATTTTTTGATGGGTTTCATCCATGGAAAGATGGATGCCATATTCTTGTTAGTAAGTTACTATGTTTCATTATTGGGGTACATGGATCATGGTGGATCATGGTTTAGGAAATTTCTAAATGAGGAGGTTTGGTGGTATTGAAATTGATGTGTGTTTTACCTAATTGAATGTTAGGTTTGAATTTGAATGTTTAATTGGGGTGTTGTTTTTGAATTTTGAATCAGGGTGATATATTTTGAATTTTGAATCTAGGTTATTTTTTTTTACTTTTAGAAACTTGTCTCTACAACTGAAACGTAATGTAGATTTCTATAAATACAAAAAAAATGGATTTGGAGTATTAGGTGTTAGTGAAAGTTTGTTTTTCAGACATGACTAATAAGGCTTATAAAAAAGATAGTATTTTATATGAGAATGTAGAATTGTTTAAGAAAGATAAGTTTCCTAAATATAGTATTTAAAAATATTGTGTTTTAATACTTATAAAATGGTTATGTGATTCATGTGGAACCCATTTGAATAAAGAATTATCAAGGGAGGCTTATAGTTCGCCATTTTTGATTCATCATGGATGAAAAAAAATGTATGAAGACATTTTGGTACATTTATAATGTGAAGGAAAAAGAATTATATTTCTGTGTTTACAATAAAATAATTGAATTCTAAATAGGTTAAAGTAGAATAAAAATTACTAAAGGGGATGATTCAACTTTATTTAGTTATAGAATATAAATATGAGTTTATATTCATGGATTTCAAGGTAATATTACCAAAAAAAAGTTGAGCTAAAAATGAAATGTTGGTAATTAGTGATTTATTATATAAATCTACTAATTTAATTCCCATTTGATATAATACGTATTTGGATTAACTTTTTAAAACATTATGTTAAAGAGATAATTTGATTATATAGATTCCAACTTTATATTTATCTGATCATGATCCCAGATACACATTTAATTATAGAAAATTTGTTGTTAATTTTTCAGGTATTGAAATAAAATTTAGTACAACCATTTATTTTTAATATAAAATATAATAAGAGTTAATGATTCCAAATTTGGAGGATATGATTCGTACTGGTTCAATGTTTCATTAAGGAATTTGGGTTCAATATATGTCATGATTAATTTTTTTATAATATTTTTTTTGATCCAATATATATATATATATATATATGACACCTTTTGAGGATTTATATGGAATATGTTGTACGTCTATATATTGTTAGGATGATGTAAGTGAAAATAATGTTTTTATTACCAGAACTGGTAGAGAAATGGAAGATAAGGTGAAGATGATTTAGGAGAACATGGGGATGAATAAGAGTAAACAAATAAGTTATACAATTTACAAGAAAAACATTTTTTATGGGAGGTGATTATTTTTTTCGTAATGTTCATTCATATAAAAGTTTTTTGAATTATGTTAAAAAAGAAATGTTATGTTCATGGTTCCTTAGACCACATTAAATCCTAGTCAAAGCTAGAACAGTTTCCTATCAAATGGAATTACCTTCAATTTTATCCCTGAAACATGATGTATTCTATGTTTCAATGATAATAAAATATTTATTGAATGCACCACATGTTTTTAGCCATGAAGTAGTTTAGTTGGAAGAAAACCTTTCTTCTACGGAATAGACAATGTGGATTCTTTACCCTAGAAATTTTTTTTAGAATAATATAATTAATCAAGTTATGGTTTTTTTGGAGAAACCATATGGGTGAATAAGAAATATGACAATAAGAAAATGTTATGAGAGAGAGATACACCCATTCGATTAATTAATGAATAAAATTCATGGACATAATTAAAAAATCAGAGAAGAATGTAAAAACCCCCGTAATATTAGAATTAATAATTTTAATTCCTTATTAATTTTCATTATTTATATTTTATAGTGATAAATTGAATATAATAAAATTATAAAATTTTCTAACCAAAAAATATTTTTTTTATTCTTAAAAAAATTTTATATAAATTTTATGGTTTTAAAGGCTTGATTTCCAAATTTAACAATTTAAACATGGAAAATTAAAATTATCTTTTGTAATCTTTAGATAGAAATTATCTTATAGTGAATTTTTTAGAATTTTATGAAATGATAATTTTTTTTGAATAGGGAAAAATACTGATTTTATTGGAAACTAAATTTTATTTTCAATTATTTTTAAAGTAAAATTATATTTTTGATCTGTTTTAAAATTTCATTAGTTAATTATGATAAAAACTGTAATTATGATATTTTTAGTTAGTTAAATTTTATCATTTATTATGAAATTATTTTTTATACTTAAAATTAATTTTTCTAAATAACCTATTTTCATCGCATTTTAGGGATTTAATTTTAAATTAAATTATAAAAATTATGGAAATGGATTATTGAAGTTTTTTCTTTATTTGGAATTTGGAGGCCCAAATTTTATAAATATTTCCCTTTTATTTTTTTCCTTTATAAATGGTAACGCCAAAACATTTTCCTTAACATGAAACTGGAAATTAATATTTTTGTTTAAAACTAATGTGATAAGGCAAACCTTTCATTCAGATACTTTCCACTATTTCATTTTATGGGTATATGTCATCCATAATCATCCAAACATCAAAAATATGAACTTTAATTCATTTATTTTTTATTTTAACCATTATAATGTCTATGTAAATGATAAAGTAAAAAGTGGCACTCAAATTATTTTATTATTTATAATATTTTGTGAGAGGGATTAAAACAATTAAACACATTTCTAAATTATTATTTTAAATATGGAGTTATTGTATCCACTGAATTTATTTTACTTTTTTGGTGATGAAATAACTACATTATATTCTTTTACAATAGTGACAAGACACTACTATAAATTGAAGCTATAAAAATGGTCCTATACCAATGGGTTTTACATATCCATTGGTATATGTACCTTATAGAGACAATATATCAATTATTTTAGGAAAACCATTGGTACAGGTACCATAAAGAGACCCCATAAAATGGTTTTGGCCAAAAACCTTGTTATATTACCCTTTTAAAGACCATATACCTATAGTTATATCCCAAATCACTATCATAGGTTCCCTATAGAGACACTATACTAATGGTGTTGTCAAAATAATTTGTATAGTTCATATAATTCAGGGAACCTATAACAATAAATCTCAAAGCCATTGGTATAGACCAATACCAGTAACCCATATCTTTTATAGATTCGTTTTTCAGATAACATTAAATACATAAAAAGTTTAATTACTTATAAACACACAAAGAGATATATATACCTAGTTATGTTAAAAAATTCATATTATATTAGTGATTAGGTTATTAAAATATAAATGGGATGTGATGGGATGAAAACCAAGCTATATTTTATTTTTTACATTACCTGTATAAAAGGGTTTTCAAAGCCGTTGGTATATGATTTTCATATGACATATACCAGGGGTTTTAAAAAACATTGCTATAGGTATATAATAATATAATAACATTAGATTACCCTCCAAACCATTAGTGTAGGCTACACCAATAGTTTGGATACCTATACCAATTATTCAAAACTATTAGTATAAGGTTTCATATAGTAGTGAGTGTTTGTTCATGTTGTAGAAAATTCATTTTAATGATTTTAAAATGTGTAAAAGTAAAATATTTGTTTGAATTATATAATCAGAATAATTATAAAGATAAATATAACATATTAAGAATGTTTTAATGGATTTTAATATAAATAAAAATTTTATTATTTTTTAAGAGAAATTAGATGAATACTTTTAAAAATGACATTAATAATATTTTATAAGAAACAATATTTTATTAAATGATTTAAAATTACAAAAAATAATATATTTAGCTAAGTGAATTTTAAATGGTATAAAATATTAACCATGGACTAGTTATTGGTAAATAGTCCTTTTGTAGTATTTTTTAGGACCAATCTATTGTGAAAACATGGATATTAGAGTAATTGTCAAAACTGTTATCTGGGAGTCAAAATAACGAGGTAAGGGGTATATTCAATGAAATTTGACCAAATTTTACTATATTAGAATATTTCTACTCTTCCTAATTCTATATTTTAAAGATATCATTTTGTATATATTTTCCCCTTAAAATTAATTTATATTAGTTTAATATTTTTTGTTATTCCAGAAGTACCAATCCCCTAACATATAAACGGGTAGCCCATCTCCTCTCATCCTATCACTTTTTACCACTCTCTCTTATAAAATATATAAAAAATTACCTTGTTAAAATCTCTAAAAACATCATAAATTATTTATTTTGATTAGAAAACCAACCTTGGATGGAGTTAGGTACAAACCAAAAGAGTTTGTCCAAAGAAGAGGTATAATTCTTTTCTGATCATTTTCATTTTATTTCCTTATATTCCCCCTTAAAATCATTTTTAAATAATATCATAATAATAAAATAGTTTCCTTTCATATACTGTGATTTTATTATGCAAATGGTATATCATATATCCATATCATATTCCATCTAACGAGAAACAAAACCTTCTTTCATGTGTACATAAGAGTACCACATCATGAAGAAATGTAATTTATTTCCATCACATACTCTCAAAGATTGTTATACTGATTGATTTAATGTTCATGTATTAAATTAAATAAATATTATAATTCTATAAATTATGAAATCATACACTTTCTTACCCTTCAATCAAATTAAAAATGTTACCGTTGTTCATGTGTGCAAGTGGATTACATCCTCTATAAAGCTATGTGATTCATTTTTCATGACCAAATATTTGTGCAGAATATATATAATTATAAAATTATAAATGAGATTGTGCTTATGATTTAACAATAAATATGTAAAGATAAAATTTACTTTTATTCATTTTGTCATTTTATATGAATAATGGAAACCTTACACATGCATACGTATGACCTACCATCTCCATAACTGTAACATAATTCCATTTTCATAAGAATAATTAATGGATGGATTTAAAAGTATAATTATTGTTTAAAAATAGTAATTATTTATATATTATTATTATTTATATGTTTTAACAATTACTGCTTTTACAATATTTAACTTACCAAATTCATTTTGAACATATGATGTGAAAATCATCCAAACATTTGACGTGAACAAAATTGGTTAACCAGTTTTATATAACATTGTAATACATAAATTAAAAGGAATTATAATTTTTAAAAATTTATTAATTGAGTAAATAATTAATAGTTTTTTATTATTTAGGAAGATAAAGAATGTATGTGATGATTCAGACTTGAGGTAAGGGACAATTTACATTAGAAAAAAATCATTTTAAATGTTTTAGAAAATTATTTTTTAAATATTTTCATCTATATAAATATAATTAAAATTATTTTTATAATTTTTTTATATAGATATAAATTAATTATTATGGAAATTTTATACAAATTTTGACATTATTTCAATATTTTTTCAAAAAAAATTGTTTTATATATTTTATAAAGAACATTTTTATAAAATGAAAAAATGAATATTTCTTTTTAACATATATGATGTAAATTTTTTCCCACCACTGTAAAATTTGTATTATATTTGGATTCCTTTACAAAATTGGATTTTCTATTCAATGAAAAACAATATTATCCTTTATTCAGAGTATTTTCAAAAAGGATTTTAAATGGAATGTATATTTTTCTATCTAGAAATGTTTTTCGTATGGGTGAAAATAATATATTTTTAAAAAAATTTCAAGTGATATAATCATATTATATTTCATGGGAAGTTTTTTATGAGGATGATTTTTTACTTTATAATCCAATGATAGAGGTTCCCATAAAAACATATATATGCGGTTCTGTTATATACCAAGGATGGTTGAGCCCGATATAGCTCTATAATGAAAATGGTAATGGGATGGAGTTAACAAGATAGGTTTCTTCTAAGAAATTATTTGAATTTAACGGGTAATCAATTATATTTATATTAGTGATATGAAAATGATGTCTTGAGTAACGTATATAATTTATATATTTCTACTATTTGATTTATAGAAATCATATGATTTCAGAAGGTAATATATTAAGACATGATTATTGGAAAGTATATACTTCTTCATAAGGGTGACATGAATAATATTTTTAAAATCATTTCTTAAATATTTCATGATTGAAAGGGAATTTTTTTTTAATTTTATTTTTAACTTTTGGATTTTTTATTACGTATTTTATGAAATGATTTAGGTAGAGAAGATGTCTTAATGGGTAAGAAATTTTTTGGTTTGATCTCAAAATTTATTTTTACCAAAAGGATTATTATTATGAGTAATCCTGAACTATCATGTTCATTTCTCTCTTGATTATTTTCTTGAAGATCTTTACTAAGTTCATTGTTCTCATATTAAATTTTTATATATTATTGATAGGGTTATAAGGATGACCAGGGACAAGGATGAGTTTATGATGGAAATTTTGAAGATATTTTAAGAATACAAAACATTTAATATCTTAAAAGATTTCAATTATGGAAAAATTGGAAACCAAGAGTATCTGTTCAGTCGGTGATGAAATATATATTCATGTAGGGGTGATAGAATAATTTCATAACACTATAAAACTATGAGATATTATGGAATGAATGAAGTTAATTCTTGACTAAATTAATTTTTTTAGATTGATTATGGTTGGGTTCTTATAATTGAAATGTGTAGAGGAGAAGAGAGTGGTGTCCTTTAATAACTGGGGGGGACCTTTGGAAATAAATAAAATATTATACTATATTATGTGTCTAGATCATGAAAAATGGTAAAAAAAAATGACATGGAATTGAATATAAGAAAGATATTATCTTAATATAACCATGAAGAAAATTTTTATAGATTTAACTATCATTTTAAGCCATAATTTTGGAGTAACCATTCTATTCAATGTTTTTATCAATAACTATTATAAAAAATTATTCAATATAAAAGGGTTGTAAATTTACATATAAGTGAACAATTAGAGAAAAACTTAAAATGGATGAAATTTATTTCTATTTATCATCCTAATTTTCCACTTAGATAAATTAAATTTTTTTAAATTATATATATAACATAGAATACTATTAATTTCATTTTATGAATTATTTACCTAATTTTAATTTAAAAACAAAATAAATGTACATTAGTTTGAATATAATAAATATTAACATCAATAATACCTAATTATTAACTATAAAATCCGTTTGATTCCATAATTCATACAAAAGAATATTACTTTTTGTTGTTTTTCAATTCATTTACTTTTATTTTCCACTTCTTGCACAAGCACTATAATAGCATTTCATAAGCATTTAAGGGGATTATTTCATCACAAAAATTTAAAAATAAATTCCCAACATAATAATAATTTCATTATTATCAATAAAACCTTTAAAATGAATTAATAGTTTATTTATATCCCTATGTGAATATATAATAGTAATTCAATTTCTAAGGAGTTACATTTTGTATTAATATTTACCTAAGATAATATATAATCCATTTTACAAAATAAAATTATAAAATTGAAATAAAATAGAAAACTGTTTTAGTATTTTCAAACCCCACTCATCTAATATATTAATTGAAATATTTTATATTCATATTTAGTGTTTATAATTATTTTTTTACTTTAATTACCCGATTTACCCTTTCTAAGGTTTCAAATTTTTACATAGATTAATATTCAAAAAAACCAAAAATTAAAAAGACTTATTTAGTAATTTTTAGTCTCTAAATTCAATATATGAGATCCATTTTGTCAAATTCTATTTAAATAATTAGAATAATTTAATTGAAAATTAGAACTAAAAAACACAATGAAAAAAATTTATAGTCAAATTTCATATTAAGTAAAAAATGTTTATATTCCAAATTCATGTATATTGTTGATTGCAATAACATTTATTGGATTTTTTTTAATCAAATGGAGATAATTAAGTTTTATAACTAATCCCAAATAGAACAAGTCTTCATAAATACATGAAGAGAAATTAATGTTTTAAAAAAAATCAACATTTGTTGTTATTTGTTGGAAAATAAAACCTTCTGATAAATTAATAAAATTCCATAATTTTTTTTTAAAATTCTAAATTCAATTGAGAAGTTCATTTATTAAAATTTAAATTATATAATTTTTAAATATTTTTTAATAAAACAATACAATGCATGAAAATCCAAATTGGTTAGAAATAGAGCCTTTTCTTTTTTACTGAAAAAATACATATTATTCTTATAATGAATTTAACTCCATATTATTTAATTAACAAATATAAATAAGTTATAAAAATAATTTACCTTATTATTACCTGTGGTTCTTAAAATATTACCTAGATTTGGAAATTGAATTATTTAAATGTATCACATTCATGATATATAGGGTCTAAAACGTTTTCAATATCAATTCCATTGAGTAGAAGATAAAACATACATACATGAAAGGTAAATTTTTTTAATATTTAAAAAAATTATTTTTTGAATCCCCATATTAGAAAAAGTTATTATAAACATTATTATTATAAATTGGGAAAGTTAAATACAATGGTTTTCTAAAATAACACATAAATAGGTTTCTAAATAAGAGAAATATGATAGGAAGTGAAAATATAACAATAAAGAAAAAAAATGTAATGTTCAAATAATGATAGATAGTGAAATTGAACATTGATCACAAGAAAGTGAATGATCTTGAGATATTCAATGAAAAAAACCATAAACAATTGTGTTTTGAAAAATACCATATGTTCATGAAAAATGAATACAATACGGTAAATTTTTTGTTACAAGATCCTTTTCCTGGATTTTAGGAATTATTTTACTATATTTTCTAAGAATATAAGGAAATATAATTACCAGACATGTATAAGTTCATCCTCTAATAAATTTCAACCAAATATATATTTTAATCAATATTATGAGTATTCATGATAATTGTTTCATACTTGGATCACTAAAATAAACCCATAACATTTCAAATAATCCATAAAATGATAATAATATATTATCATAATTTTTAGATATTAACCAAAATTTATATGGTTAGAAAAATGTGTGATTACATCCTTAATGTATAAACAATAATATAAAAAAATAATTCATTAATCTTAAAAATTTAACAATAACACCAATTATTCCACTTAAACTATTCTAGAAATTAATAACCATACATCCAAAATTACCACAAAATCCTTAAAATTAAAGTGTGTTTTCACCTCAAAATTTGTCTCATACATTTCTACATTAATCCCCCAAAACATAATGGAATTCATCAAAAGTAATCCTTAATGTTAAAACTTTGTGGTATATATATCTAAAACCATTAAATCATCTCCTATATATCATTAATTTCCCCAAAATTTCATCACTTAAAACCTCAAAAGAAGTGTCCATTCCATTTAACTTCTAATCGACATTAAAATTAAAAACCCATGATGGTATCCATAAATATTAAGTTAACCTTAGATTGAAAAAAATAATCACCATATTTATATACATATTTTTCTAATACCATCTACAACAACCTCAGACCCATACCCTCAAATCCATTACTAAAAAATAATCATTACATTTATATCCTGATACCAATAAATGTGATTGTTTCTAACCAAAACATGGATCTGATTCATGAGTTTTGATTGTTTTTTATTGGGTGTTATTTCACAACAATTCACATTGGGTTCACCATTCTATTGCTGGATAAAAATTACCAATGGACCCGAAATTTGTAACAATTTTCTGGTATGCTTTCCAATAGAGGATGTGAACTTAGGGATTTAATCCTGGTGACAATTAGAAAATCACATTGTTTTAGAGGATGGTAGGTTTGGATCATCACACCCTTTTGGGGGAATTATTTCATTCTACAGGACTATCTTATAGATTTAAGATATTCTTTTGAATATTTCACAAATCCCAACACTGGACCGGTTACCTTAATAAAATGATCTGGTATTGGCTCGCTTTACATTCAATAGGCAGTTTTATTTATGATACCATCTATAAATATAAGAGTTCCTCCAGCTATTTCCCCTTATTGATTAACAATGAAGAACGGCTTATATTTTGAAGCAACATGACTAATAACTATATAGTTTACTATTATCTGGGAAGGTGATTGATGTCATGGAACTATGATTCAACCTCCAAGAGTCATCCCACATATTCGTTGAAATTTGGAATTAAAACCACAAATTATTAATATTGGTCCATTTAATTCAGTTTAACATCATTCATAATGTATGTCTATGAATCCATTTAATCATTTATTATAGAGATTAAGCCAAAAAAAGGTGTCCCAACAGTCATACTTATAAAGGAAATTCGATTCTTCATAGTTTAGTTGAGCTCCCAATCTTTTAATTTATTAGGAAATAGGGTATACCCATAGTAGGTGGGACTTATAATATATAGTATATGTTATTTCAAGGGATATACACTAATGTGTATCCACATGTAACATTTCTAGCCTTTATCTTCTAATGCATAAATAGAGAGGACCATGAGAGGTCTATCATGTATTCTTGGATGGAATGATTCCCCCCATATATGAGGAAGTATAAATAAAATTTATGATGTTAACTATATGAAAATACTAATATTTCTGATTATTTCTTGATAGATCAGATTGAGATGTTCTATGGGATTCACATGATCTGACTGATTGGTCCTGGTGTTTTTTGATGGTCTAGATAACATGTTTAGGTGTTTATTCATAGTCTTAATAACAATTCCAAGGGTGTCTAATGATCTGGATGACATTATTTATGGTTATCCTTTGATCCAAACGACATGTTAAGGGAATAGAATGAATTAGGAGTACAAGTTTAAAGGTATCAGCCTGATAAGTTCAAGGGTCTACAAATGATCAAGAAGACACGTATAGTGGTCATCAATTTATTTTTCCTAAATGTTCAAGGGATTAAAATAAACCATGATGAAATTTCTTGGGGTCATAGATTATTCCATCAGAAATTTACATGGTTCTTCACATGACTAATAAATCATGTACATAGGTCCTTTGTATGATCTAGGATGAAATTTCAGGGGTTCTTTGAGTGACTGATGAGAAGATCGTATGAATCATAGAATTAATTTTCATTAAAGACATTGTATATTAAATTTCATGACTTCTCCATTATTTTCATCCCTCATCATGTAAATGCATGAATATTTTCATGAACTTTCTAAATGAGGAATTGTTTGATCAATATGGAATTTCAATGGTCCTTGTGATATGGATGTTTTATGATCAATGTGTTGTTCATTGGTAGCATATAATCCTACTATGTAATCTTTTATGTTAATTATCAAACTTTTTAGGTTGAAGAATTTTGTGATTTCAGAGTACTTCTCTTTGGAAGGTCTTTTATTTATTATATGTGTGGGTTTATATATGTTTAAAGGGGGAGTTTTATAGGCATTACCCCACAATATTAGGGTACCATTCATGATGATTTGGTCACATATATTATATTGAGCCAAAAAAGGAAATGTTTGTAAAATTTTGGGATATATATTGAACATTTCATGATCAATATGAATGTCATCAATGACATCGTACCCTTTTCACATCATAAAAAGTGATTGAATTATCACACCATTATTATTGGGTTTTTTGAACCTATGGATGGTTAATGGGATTTTATAGGGTCAAAATAGCATGTCTAAGAGCCTTCCTGAGATCTTGAAGACATGTATGAGAGACTACATGAGATTAGGATACATGTCTTATGGACCTTTTGAGATAAGATCCTTATATTATAGGGCCTTCATGAGATTAGGATGCTTATAAGAGGTCCTTTCATATGATTGGTCTAGCATATCAGAGGGAAATCATAAAATCAACCTTAAATGTCTAGGGTCCTTCAGATGATCAATGATATAATGATTTAATATTTGTATTCCCATATCATAAAAAATAGTGTAATTTAGGTCATGTATGGAAACCACCACTTTCAACTTTCTACCACATGATCCTTTTTTAAATTACCAATCATTCATCCACCATGGTGTCAATTGATCAATGAGGGGATGTACATGGGTTTTCACAATATGAGAATGATGGTCATGAGGGCCTTCAAGATATCTAAGATGATATTTATATGGGGGTGTCTTGATCAAAGATGACATATTTGGGGGATAATGAAATAGAATGATGACATGTCCATGGTTCTTCACGTGATCTGGGATGACATGTTTAAGGGTTGTTGCATGTAAAAGATGACATGTATGTGGGTATTTTCAAGATATAGGATGAAAATTTGGAGGTTCTTCACAATATTCAAGTTGAAATGTTTCAGGCACTTCATGTTATTTAGTCTGACACCACAATGGTCGACCACATGATTAGACTAACATGTCCATGTTCCTTCATGTGATCTATCCTATCATGTTAAAGTGATGCCACAAGATATGGATGACATGTCTGATGGTCATCATGTGTTCATGGATGAAATTTACAAGTGTCTTCTTGTGATCTAGGCTAGTATTTCATAGGTATGTGACTTGATAAGGATGAAATTTCTGAGTAGTTTCATGTGACCAATGAATTTATCACACTAATCATGTGATGGAATCATGAGACCAGTTTTGAGTCATGAGATCATGTAATTATTATTCAGGAATTATTATGAATAGACAATTGTTTTTAGTAATTTAGGGTGCATGGATCATGTTTCTTGTTAAGTCTACACATTCTAGGGTTTGTATTACATTATTTGTGCTTGTCCACGAGTTCATATGAATTTAAATTATACATGCCAAAGGGTGTTGCAAGAAATGTGTTTATATCTAAGGACATTTGTATTGAATGGTTTGATGGATTAGTCACATAACATAGGGATCTCATGATGTTCATAATAGTATGTGATCACATAAACTTAAGGATTCCAAGTGATGGAGTATCATGATGGAGTTTTATGATGGGTTCTTATGATTTCCTGAATAATTACTCCAAAGGAAATCCCCATGATTGTCAATTCCTTTTTCATTATTACACCTCAATAAAAATTCATATTTTCAAAAGTGTAGGGGTGGGTTTTATATAGTTAATGAAGTCCAGATACATTTTATCATTACTCGGGGAATATTTCCCACGCTTTGGCTTGAGGTGGTGGAGAGATTCACATGATCGATTCCACAAGGTATCTATATGAACGTATGATAGCTTCACATGATTGATCCATGGAATATCATTGAACAAATTTTTAACAACCTTTTAGGGGCATGACATGGTACATTAAAAGGCTTCATGTGATTGTGTGTCTTATCAGTAGAAAAACTCAGGA
Source organism: Viscum album (assembly GCA_963277665.1). Lineage (NCBI taxonomy): Eukaryota > Viridiplantae > Streptophyta > Magnoliopsida > Santalales > Viscaceae > Viscum > Viscum album. Next base: position 381,172,145 of record OY728145.1, read on the forward strand.
CAATCGCCAGGGAATTTACACAATTAAGGTTGTAAATGATGGAAGGATATAACAAAGGGAGATGTGTTATTATTCAATTTATAAAAAGGTGATTCCATAATGGACTCCCATGATCATCACTACATGATTGTGTGATCCTTTTTACATCCTTTTGTGACATCTCAAAATCTCATGGTCGACGTCATGTAATAGAGGTTTGATCATCCCTTGAAAGTATCTAGTTTATTGGGATACCACATGGTATATTGAGCTCTATTGTTGAAAAAATTTGAAGGATAATGGTTGAAGTTGATTGCTCTTTGGAACATGCAATGACTTCATAAAAAAAATCATAGTAGGGATAAGAGGAAATCTGATTCATGTGACCATAGTCTGTCACATGATTCAATGATGCATGATCTTCATGTGATATCTCTATTGATTTTTGACATGTAATTTTGGAATCATTGTCTTCATGTAATGCTGCATGATTCTATGGTCCAAAGAACATCACATGAATAATTATTTTCCATGTGACACTTCTACCTTTAAAATAAACCCTTGAATGAAGGTAATTGTTTTCTCTAATGCTGGATTTATGAATACATGATCGCAAGATTCTTGACCATTCATCTGATTAATGAACATCATGTGATGTATTTCATGAAATATGAACAGAAGAAATTAATTGAATGAGTGTTGAAGATGATTTTATAGGCTTGTGTTGATATCATAGAAGGATGGGCATTCAGGTTTGATTAGTTTATGTAGTCGAGAGGAGAATGGGAATGGCATAGAAAATTGAACTAGGGGTGTTTATAAGTGAGACAATGTGTGGAGGTTGAAGACCACAAATGAGATTGACCAAAAGAACAAGATTTTCATATTGGATGCCATATGTTATAATAGGTTAAATATACCCATATTGAGGTTTTGTTCAACATAGGCCTTAAAATTTTCTATATCTTCATAATAATCCCCACATTTGGTTCATTTTTTTTCCATCACTGGGGTGTGGCACCCAACACAATTGCACAGAGGCCCTCATAGGCCCTAAAACACCATTGTGATCCCTGAACATGAACCTTATATATGTTCCATGTGTATCTAGTGGGTGATATGTTCATCCATATTCATTCCACCTAGCTAGTTGGTTGTAATGGCTCCTAAGAATGGTTGTGGAAGATCTCACATGTGCCCTACTTGAGTTAGATGGACAGCTAGCCATGGATAGCCTTTTTTCTTTATGAATCAATAAACATAAAGTACATATAATAAATTCTATGTAAAATGGGAGAAATAAGGGCCAAAATACCATCCCTTATAAAATTAATCACAAGCCCAAGATTTCATGTTGAATATATCAATATTTATTCCACTAGATTTACAATTCTCATATCTATAATCGAAAATTTCCAATTAAACTTTTATGGGTTCCAAAAAAAGTCACCCATATAATTTGATTCATTTGGATTGAAATAAATTCAAAACGAATGTAAATGTGGGTAAATATTCCATTTACAAGAACATATGATGGGAATTGATGCTAATATATATGTGATGCTTGAAGAGTGTGTTAATTGGGGGGTTTTGAGTACGTCTATGAGGAGAATATCGAATAAATGTATCTGGGTTGATAAAATAGATAAACATTATATTTAATAGATGGGTAATATTATCAAGGAATTTTCGTTTCCACTTAATTAATATTGGAATGAGGCATGGCTATCCAAAACTGGAGAGTAGGTAAAAATTGTAGTATGGAAAAAAGATTTGGATAGAAAGTAATTTTCTCTAGAACATGGATAAAGAACAAAGAAATTTCTACATATCCCAAATAAATGCGAATCGTTCCATTCATATTTTTGATCAGGAAGTCACCTATGCAGATAAAAATATTGCATATGGGACATATGTTTATGGTTGAAGAACTCTCTAATGAATGATCCTACATACATCTAACTCATACATATGAGAGGGCATAAAATCACATTATGATATAATCATAGGTAGGGACCCATGGTTTAGTGGGGATGTGAAAAAAATCTAGGCTTTTGGCTTTATTTTAGGCCACACAAATTTGGACACTCAAATGAATTTATGGTTCTACAAGATAGACCATATATTATGTAGCTTCAAGACATTATTGGATTAATTACCTATAGACGGGTCCTAAGAAATTGAAATGTGATATAATATTTTACTAAGTTGGTGTAAATAGTGGGAATATCTATATTTTTTATAGGGATGGATGATTATTCTTATAATATTTGTATCTCAATATTTTTTATACCTAAATTTAGATATGATGTTGAAGGATCGACCAAGAGAGAAAGTGATCAGTTTCCACTATAACTTTCTTTATGAGTTTTTATCATGATATGTTTTGTTCCTTTTCTATATGATAAGTGTATAATATTTCCTCGATCACATAGTGTGTGTGTCCAGTTTGTTGAGGCTGAAATTTTTTCATGGTTCCCTTGTTGGTTTTCATCCAACATGATATTGTTCTTTTTTCAATTGATCATTTAAGGACATTTGAACAAGGATATTTCTATAGTTTATAGTCTTATTGATTGTAATTTATGTTTATTTGGTTTATGGTGTAATTGATCAGAACATCTATCACTATAGTTTAGTTACTCCTAGCTCATACCTATAGTTTTTGTAGATTAAGTTCATCTATCATGATCCTTCTATATTTGTAGTTTATGGCCTTCTAGCTTAGACCTCCAGTTGAGGGTTGTGAAGGATGGGTATTAAATAAGAGTTATGACACCCAGCATTCATACTAGACCTATGAGGTATGGGTATTTATAAAGGGTCCAGGAATCCTACATCCTTACTAGACTAGTGAAGGATGGGTATTCTTAAAGGCTTTATGAGCCTCTCATCCTTGTTGGGAATGGGTTGGTATAAGGCAGTGTAATGTCAATTATGTAGAAAATACATTGATAATTATATTATGGGACAAAACAATTCCCCAAGGATTTTAATTTGAGGATAGTGAAATGTGGTGGACACACTGTGGATGAACAAAAAACAAATTTAGGTGCTATGTTCCACTTGATGTTTTTGGGGATCATGAGGATCAGAGGTCCTTTCCTACAAGAAGAAGATGAATCAAGTTGATGAGTGAAGGGCCCTTATGCATGATATTGTATAGTATTACCTAAATTTTCAAGAATAGGGGTCCCCTATCCTTTAAAATGGTTATGAAAGATTTATTATGATTATTCATTGAAAAAATAAAGTTCGGAATATGGAAAAGGTTAACCAAGAATGGTTTTTGCATTGTGGGTGTAGTTTTATTTTATGGCTCCAAATCTATGGACCGACAACAGGTAAATTATGATCAAACAATGAGGGAAAGTAAAAGTAGATATAATTAAGTACCAAATTCATTCATTATAGAATGGTATAATACATTGTATCTTTACAATGAGGATATCTGAACAACTTGAATAGTTTAGTTGTAATATTATTAAATCGTGGTCTGGTATAGTCAAATCCAACTAAAAAATGAGGCTAGTTGTTAAAGTCTTACCATTAGTTTTGGTAGAAACTAGTATAACATGTATTTAGAGAATTTGATCATGGATTTATGGGGTACCTTTTCTCCATGATCAAAACATTCAATAGGAATAAAATTTGTGTTTTTTTTAATTCCCCAGTGAATTCAAGTGGGGTCCATTTAGTGTAGTCAGTCCCTATTAACAGTACACCTTGGGGAAGAACAATGAGGAATAAATCAAGGATATGGGGTTCCAGGAGAAGTATGTTTTCTCAAGGAACTGGGGAGATGTGTGAGTATCAATTCATAATTCAAAGAAATGGCGTTTTGTGGGATTTTATTATTAAATAATGGGTTGAGCACTCTACATGTTTTGTCGTTTTTTGTGGAACATGTTATTGTAGTGGGGGATGTAATAAATCAGTACTCTAATATTTTCCATGATCAGAAGTGTGTACTGAAATTGGATGGACCTTAACTAGGGACACAATATGGGCCCTATGAGATTTTATCATTTTTTATTTATGATATATATTTTTATAAATTATAGAGATTAAGAGTTTATCGAGTGAAGACTCAAATTTTACTCTGACCACCCATTATGGTGTTTCATCATGATAAATCGCATGTATATTTCAATTGTTATTTAAGTTCTTTTGATTTGGACCATCGAGGGCCAAAATTTAAGGGCATACAGCTTCGTCCAAAGTGAATACAATTTAAGCTCATGATTCATATAGAACAAGTATTAAAATAATGTCATATAACAACCTAATAATGATTCCTACGGTCAAGAGTACTTAAATGCCCTTTTTAGTGGATGATAAAATATTTTAAATCAATGTTCAAGGATATAAAATCACGAGTAATGGTGGGGGATAATCATGTAGGGGATAATCACAAATCACACTATACCGAAGAGTTCCAAGACGATGACGTCAGGTATCAAAAGAATCAAAAGACCCTTCTTATAAGGGAAACATACCTATGGTTTTCAGGTATATATACCTTATGTAGATCCAAATCATACTTTTTAAAAAAGAAGGGTCCTTCCTCTTGTCCATGGGTTATAGAATGTTTTCAACAACCTATGATGATCGAATAATAATGTTGTTTTTATAGATTAAGGTTCTTAGAAACATGATGAAATATCCACAAACCATGGTTGACTATGAATAGGTTACAATAGTAATTTGATAAGGGGTTATTATGGATAATGATCTACATATTTTAGAATCATGTACTGGGGATGCTTCTTCCATGAAGTTTAACATCATGTAAAGAGGACATAATTGTCATGAAATTTAATTTAATGATACTAGGATATTCATTATGTAGATTTTCATCAAACAGTAAGGACATGGAAATTGATGTAAAATTATGAAATGTGTACCTCTAGACTCACTTCATTTATTGGGGATGTTATAGGTGTAATATTTATTTCTATTGCTTGGATTCCCTGGTTCTCTCCTTGTATTTCATAAGGGTAAGAATAATTCCCCTTATAGCTCTAACAAAAACATCCCTCTACATAGTTCTGGATAACATGTAAACAGTGTAAAGGACATATATTGTTTGATTTCATGATTGGGCCTCTATTTAAGGATCTTTGGTGTCACTATATTTCCTATGAAAATAGAGATCAATCTACATATAGTTCCCATTTGGGTATCTGCATAGATTGACCTCGTATGTGGGGATGGGTAATTTTTCTTGAAATCTAAAATATTTCTAAGGATTTATCTATATGGATCTAGTCTACATGCATTGTAGGAAAATTAATTTCTACCTTTTCTTATACCCATTTGGGGATTGAGGTATCACTTCAATGGTTCAAACACTTTTGTAGGCTGATTTATTTTTTGAATTAATGGTTGGGCTCGATAATGGGTTTTTCGAGCACCACTATGTATCCAATAGGGATTGTAATGAATATATACATAGTTATAAAAGTTTAATATATCCCTTTATTAGATCTAACCTATATGAATGGGAGTGGATAATGTCTGTAATGGTAATTAAGTCACGTACTATCACTCAGGTGCAGGATTTCTAACCTTCATTGATACCATCTACGTGAAATAGATCTCATATTGGGAGATTCTTTCACATGTGGGGGGATCATTAAAATCTTATGAGTAAACAAGGATAAAAGTTTACAATTTGAATAATACATTGGGGAAGGTTGTGATAGTGGAAATCATATATATGGGATTAGGATAGGATACCCAAGTGTCACTATATATCCTAATATGTCCAAAATCATTCCATGTTCATTTCATAGGGTATGCGGTTCTCTACAAAGATCAGGGTCAAGAGAAATGATGGTGGAATTTTTTATATTAACAGTTGAGGTAGGGTCTAGGATGTTGGATCTAAGAATAACTACATATCGCAAAGGAACGAGAATCAATACACATATAGTTCTTATAGGTTAAGATTCCCTACATAGATTAGGATCAGTAACTTTAGTGAATTGGAGTTTTCCATGTAAGACTTTGGAATATTTCTAGAAATATTTCTGAATCCAGGAACTAAGATGTCATGGAATTTCAGGGCCTAAGGAGCCTCAAATTAGTGATATTAAAAATATTGAAAATATTATATCTCACACGAGAAGATTCATTGTAAATTTTGTTTAACTCCAAAAATTCATGGACCACAAAATTGAGTTTGTGATTATGTTCTAAATGTGGTGTTTACCCTATGGATGACATAAATTTTTTTAGTATTGTTTGCCCGTTTGAGGAGGAATTGGTAGGTGAGTTAATGATATTAGTTTATTAAAAAATCTAATAGCCTCCCCCACCACTCTTCCCACATGAAACAATGAAAGGTCAGGAATATCTCACCGTTTAGAGATGGAATAACCGATGCCAAACCAAAGTTATTAATGTTGCGGTAATATATTTTTAATAGTTATCATCACTAGATCATGGTACAATGGATTTAGAGCTTCATTTTGAAGAAAACGCTTTGAATTTTCACCTTGAGGTAGGTGGATATGATAATTAGGACCTGATAACCCCTTTGATGAATTGATTTAAGGTTTTATAACCCCATTATGACTTCTTGAGATCTCCCATGGGTGGATTTTATGGTATTGGTGGATACAATGCTTTTATTAGTGGCTCTTAGAGAATTACCATAAGGAATTTCCAATCTAACAATGTGTAGTGTAGGATAATACACTATGTATTCTTCCCATTTAGGGAAAATGAATTTTTGGAAATACACGCAATGTACTAGGGGTAAGTTCTGTGTAGTGAGCCCAAGTCATGTGGTTGAGGGACATGACAAAAGAGGCTCTGTTAAAGGACATGGACCAATGGATGTACATGGCTGGAGACATGAACATGAGGTGACATACATGCGCACAGGCCGAGGACATTTCTAGGGGCCTAGGTGAGGAGAGACAATTCATGCACACTATGTACATGATATATAAGATAACATTCCATCTATTGAATCAAGAATAGGACATAGTTAGGTGTTTAAGAGGGGTCACTTTCCATGTGGACCCCAGTACACTCCATGATCTTTCATTGGGATCTTTCTCCATGTGTATCTCCCTATTTAGGGTATAGATTTAGGCCTACACATATCTTATCCTGAGAAGTTTTCCATGTAAAATGTGATGGTATATTTCATGGTGTTCTTTAATATATGATATAGATTGATTTAATATGACATTCCATTAGCAGTGATCAATAATGGAAAGTGGTCAGGATAGATCATTGGATAGAAGTCCTGGTTGGTACCTTTCCTTATAATCTCAGGATGTGGGCCCCCTAGACTCTTTAGGACAATGGATAATTTCTCCCATACTATCAGGGTGTAGTTCACCTACCTATGGAATATTTGTGACTTGAAGCCTGATGAGCATGTAGCTCCTTTAAGTGATTCATGACCGATGACGTAGGTAATATTTTTTTATCATAGATATTCTAGGACTGGTACTCCCATTTCATAAGTGGGCATGGTTATCCCTTACCATTGATATCAGTAGTGTCTTAACTCCCCCATAGAAGGAACATGTCTTCTACATATGCATTAGTTCTCACTAGGTTGTTAATCCCTTGATTATAATTGGGCGCAGGTTCCCTGTATCATTCATGTTGATAAAGAGAGAGCTCCCATGTCATACTAGGGTGTAGTCTCTTTATACTCATTGTTAAGATATAATCCGTACTCCGTTAAGGTTCTAGGGTGTGGTTCCTCAATTAATCGAGTCTATAAACCCTTATCGCACTAGAACACAGGTCCTCCATATACAATGTTAATATTGATTTGATACTCCCCTATCATACTAGGGTGAGGGTCCTCAATTACAGGGTTAGTACTCCCCTGTCGTGTTAGTGTGTGGGAACCCTACATTTATTATATAGGTAGAGTTGAGATATTACTCTATACAGGGTTTTAGTCCCCTATATATCGAATGGTTATCCCTGGTCTTCGAGTAGTGGCAGTGAGATGGTGCTCCACTAAAGTTGAAGCTCCCTTGTTTTATGAGCATAGTTTCGAGGAGTGGTCCAATCCACTAGTCCCCAATTAAACTTGTTTAAGATATATTTATCCCTTGACATAGTGAGGTGATGGCCTCTCCCTATGAGTAATTATTTGGTTTTATGGGAATGTTAATACCTAGCATCACATGGATGTTGGGATGTGGTGAGGTTTGGATCCCTCCATACTCTATTTAGAGAATATCCACATGGTTATTTTATTAGAGTAGAAATCCCTTGATTTTTTACTATGTTTATGGGAGGAAATCTCCACTTAGGTACCACTGATCTTGCATAGGGTGCAAGATAGAAGTGATAAGATCTATGGTGTTTGGAACTTGAGTTGGACCTAAGGTTATTCCAAATGGATGGTATCTATTGGATATTACATCTAGTGAGGAAGGTTTTATAGAATTGCTTCTACATAGAAGTGATTTTCATTGATCCTTGAGTAAAATCCTATATCTATCTATTATATTAGGCCTCATGATACTTAGAATTTATGATGATTATATCAAGGTGAATTTTTGATTCCTTGTGGTGTAGTGATATATTTTGATTGAAAGACCAAGTCTATTAAGATAATTAATCATGTATAGAAAAGTTGTTTTTAGGATGGGGTCTCTCTCACTTTCAGGTTCCCTATGGATTGTGTCGAGCATTGATTTTACTTTCATTTGATCAATTTTATTTTGAAGTTTTGGGGTGAATACGGAGTATTTTTATACTTAACTCATCATGTTCTTTCCTTACACATGTCATTTCTTGTGCAGATAATAAGAACTTGGGTGGAGTCCTTATAGGACTTAGAGTAGGAGGTTCTTAGAGATGTTGAATGGCCTAGGTGTTTTTTGGCGGTTTCTTTTAACTACAGTCCCCATCTTCTAATCATGTTAGACGCTTTTACAATATTTAGTGGGCTTGTAATTTTCTCTTTTCTAATATTTCTATAATATTGTGTGGGATAGATGTATTTATGCAAGATTTATTTATACAATATTTCATGGACATGTATGTGGGTGTGTGTGTTCAGGTATCATAAGATTAGACATCCCATGCATGTGATATGCCTAATTAGAACTGGATTCAATTCTCTACCCTGTTAGAGAAAGGATTGTGTAGTAGTATCTTAGGCCCTAGTGGGTTGGTTCATAGTAGTGTGGTATTATATTTGGGTGCCAATTTGGGACTCTGTTCTAGTAGTTTCTTATATGTGATCTTGGTTTGTGATTTGTGGTGATAATGTTAGAGTATTTCAAGATTGAATTTCTATCTAGGGACACTGGTGTTGGTGCAGCAGCTGATGTATACATTCCCTATGTCACTGATGTCTTTCTTGGTGACTCGGTACATGTGGGAACTATCGGCATGTTATATGCATTCCCTAAGAATAGGTGGCGGGTTCCATGTCCTTCTTGAGTCATCTCCTCAGATATAATCTTTTACAATGACGTGTCTTGATTATATTTTATGATTCTACCAAGATTATATCCATACAATTTTCAATAGTTGGATCATGATGATGATTTTATGAATGATGAGGCTTCGGTGAAGGAAATAAGTCCCAAGGAAATACATCTAGGGGGTCAGATAGTTAAGGAACAACCTATTAAGAAGTTGGTTTTTTAGTTAGTTTAGGTCAAGAATGTCACTAGGATGAGTGTGCTTCATGAATTCTAGAAGTAGTTACCTTTGAGGTTTTAGGGTGATCTAGACCACCATTAAAATGATGACTGGTTTGAGGCAGTCACATGCCTTTTCCTCCTTATGAGAACACCTCCAAATCAGATGGTTGTTCTAGTGGTGAGTCTTCTACAGGGCTTGGCACTACAATGGTAGAGTTTGATGATACATACCAATAAATTAGTTGACACTCACCTAGATGGAGTTCGAATGAAATGTTATTGAACTTTTGTATCTAGCCACATTGAGATAGATGCGTATACATGATCCCCTACATATTAGGAATTGTATCATCTCTGTAGAAGATTACTCGACAAGGATAATTGAAAATTTGTGTTACTCCATGGATATGGATCCATACCCATTTTTAAGATCAAATTCCATTGAGAAGGGATTTTATATAGACATATGATAATGTCTGGTCACCATTTAACTTCCCTATTATGATGATGTTCAAGAGTGATCTCTAGTGGTATATATCTTCCTATAGGATTGTTGAGAAGATGTGAATGATAGTGTTGATCACAAGGTTGTGTCGTCTGCACGAACTTATAGACATAAGTTGATAGGATCACGACATAATAGGAATAACCATTTACAGACTCAGACATGTGAGTCTATAGTTAAGGAGTCACTCAAGGGTTCTATTTTTCCACATGAGGGTAGAGTTCTGATTGTGATGGTTGGGAATTATTGGGCTATATTTTTTGACAAGTTATGCTACTGAGAGGAAAATGGAAATGGACTGCCCTTGTATAGGTATAATATGGGGAATTTTGTTCTTTATGATGAAATATGTGTTAGTGGAATGGGGATAAAATTATGAGGTGGAACAATGTTTGAGATATTTTCACCACCACATCTAGGTGGTCCGCACCATGCTTAGTGAGATAGAGGATGAGGATGAGGACAACTGCAGGCCACAAATGCCTATAACATTATGGATTTGAGGAGGATTAGATTTATGCTCTGTTTCCTTAATACATATTTAGTAGTATTGTTAGAAATTATTATTTCTCACTCTATTCTTTAATCTTCTTGTTCTAGTATAATCTAGGGTGATAGAGGGCATTGGTAAGGACCTATGATTGTGTTGTTTGATGTATCTTCAGTCTCATGAAAAAGAGGGTCATTTCCCCCATTTAGAAACGTTATTATGATGTAATTAAAACCTTGAGGGTGAATTACTGCCACCCCAAATAGATATTTTTTATATTTGGTGTATGAGTTCCTTTGACTCATGTTTTATTGGTGGGGTTTTGTGATGGGGTGTCGAAGCAGGACCTTACGTTACCAGTGGAACCTTTTAGATCGTAATGTATACATGGAAGCCCTAGTGGAGGTAGAGAATCACATAGAACTATTCAATAATGTAAAATATATTCTATGAAATGATTCCATGGTGTGGATTGGTTTCCTACCATCCATGCTTGTTTGGTTTTTCACTAGTGTGTGTGGCTGTGTTTTTTTCTTTTGTGAGAAGTTTTTATAGCTAGAGGTATTTAGATGGAGGGCATGATTGGACTTAGTGTGTACAATTGGGAATCCCTATAATGTTCATTGGTACCACTTTGTTCATGGAATCTATGTTTTACATGAGATGATTAAGGTTTTCATGATACAATTCATCCATGGGATGATGAGAACTACCGATTTATGTTAGAATATGTGTTTGGTTAGTGATGTGGTGTACCGATAGGCCCCATGCCTATAGGTAGAATAGGTACTTAATGATCACTACCCATCATAAATGAGGAGACACAAGTCTTATTTCATTCATGATATCTAACTGGTTTGAGTTGGATGTTGGGTGTGGTTTGGCTTTTACGGTTCCCCTGAGTGCATGATTGTTGGCATCACGAGAACCCCTTGGAGAGCTTGATGGTATGGGATTCCCAGTGGAGATCCCATTTTTTCTCCTTCTACAAAGTCTTTTTCTTTTCATTGATAAAAATGCTTAATGTGGGAGAATGTAGAGAGTCATGTTTTTCAGTCTATGACTTAGTAATATATATATATATGAATACTTATGAAGCTTGGTGCTGAGTCGACAAGGGATTGAAGGTCTTGAAAATCCTCATTGAAAAGATATTAAAAATATTAAATATATTATATCATTCCTATGTAGTTTAATTTTAATCATGTTTTAACCCCCATTTAGAGTCTCATGCCCTAAATTTAAGACTGTAATTGTGTTCAAAATGTAGTGTTTAACATAAGAAAGGAATAATTTTTTTCGGCACTTTGTGCTCGGTTAAGGGAATGTTGGTGAGTTATTTGATGACATTAGATTATTAAAAATAAATTAATATCCTCCCAAAAACCCTTATAATTTGTTTTTATGGGATATAAGGATCTCTTCTTGAGTGAGATATGAATCGAGGATGAAATTAACTGAAGAGGTGTCGTTGATCCCCATTTTTTACACCAACCATCACCAGATCATGGTGCAGTGACTTACTAGAATTTTTTTTGAACCTGAAACGTCAAAATTTCACCACAAGGTAGGAATATTCATGTTTTATGTCTTGATACTCTTTTTTATAAATTTTATATGGTTTTGGAGCCCTATTAAAACTACTTATTATCCCTTGGGGTTTGATCTGTTGGTGTCATGGGAAACTATGCTTTTTTGAGTGGAACACCAAAAATTCCCATATAGAATTTCCAATCACATGATGTGTAGTTCCAGAGAAAAAATTATGTGTTCTTTTTATTCTTGTAAGATGAACTTTGGGGACTATATTCCTTGTACTGGGGGTATACTTCATGTAGCGATCCTACGTTATGTGGTTGAGGGACATGGAGAGACAGGCCATGCCAATAGACGTGGCCTTGTGAAAGTACACTAATAGCGACATAAACATGGGGTTCTATACATGGTAATAGGCTGAGGACAAATACATGGATGATTTTTGGTGTGAGTAGCTTTTACACCATATACACACCGTTTAATTTAAAATGGCCCGTCGAAGCATTCAATAGAGGACACAACTAGGTGGTCAAGTGGGTCCACACACTATGTGGAGCCTAGTACACGCCTTGTACTGTCCTTTTGATCTTCCAACTAGTTTATATCTTTCTTCAATGCTTGAATTTAGGCCTATGAGTATCTTATCCTGAGTGGTTTTCCATGTAGAGTGTGATGGTATCCTTTATAGTGTCCTTTAAGATAAAATTTGGCATAATTCAATCTTACAGATTTATTACAGGGTCCTAATCCTCAGTAGTGATTATGGTGGATCACTGCAAATATTTTTGGGTATTTACCCATCCCTATTATCACAATATATGGGTCCCCTAGAATCATTAAACTGATATAGTGGTGCTCACTAACTACCGGGATATGGGTCCCCTACCCATGGTAGTGTTGTGATGTTCGACATGTCGAGCATGAAGTAACTTGTAGAAATTCATGAATGATTCTAGAGGTTGGATATGTTAGTTAGAGAGAAGTTGTGATTGTTACTCCTTTTTCATTACATGGATCATGGTTACCTTACATATCAAATTAGTAGAAATGGAACTCCCCCACAAAGTTCATGGGTCCTCTACTATGGAAGTAGTTCTCTTAAGCTTGGTACTCCTTTTATTAGACCAGGTTGTAGGTTCTCTATCATTTATGTAGATAGATATGAATCTCCCCTATCATAATAGAGTGTGGGACCTCCAAAACATATGTGCATATAGAGTCAGTACTCTCTTGAGGTTCCAGGGTGCAGGTCCTCTATCCATGGAGTTGGTACTCCCCTAACGCACTATGGATCAGGTCCTAGATATGAAATGTTCAGATAGTGTCATTACTCCTCTATCATACCTGGGTACTGGTCCACTATTAGTAGGTCAGTACACCCCTGTCATATTAAGGTGTGGGTCACCTATTATGATCATATTGGGAGAGTTACGGATCCCATATTTAGAGGGTGTGCGTCCTCTATCAACGGAGTTGTACTACCCCATATTTTTTTAGTGGTGGGGAGAGGGTCCTCCATACGAGCTATATCTCCCTTCGATATGAAGAATACTTATAAATAGAATGACATTGCATTTTTCTTGTGTGAAACCTAGTTATGGGATTATTCTCCCTCAACGTGGTGAGGTGTGTGCCTATTCTTATGAGTACTTCAATGGTTTCCTGGGATAGTTAGAAGCTAGTACTCCCTCATCTATGAGGCATTTGTGATTTGGTGGTCCCTCCTAACTCTCATTAGATAGTATGAATGTGCTTTATATGATAGATTAGTTCTCCCTCATTTTTGTGCAGTGGTGAGGGGAGGGCCTTTCGGCTTGGATACCACTAAGCTTGCACAGGGTATACGAATGTAGTTATAGGACCTATGGTGTGAGGAACTAGAGTTGTACATAGGATTGTTCTTGATGGAGTGTATCTATCACAATTTCCATCTTGGATGGTAGGTCTAATGGTGTGAATTCATTGAGATGATTTTTCCATTGATCCTTGAGTAAAATTCTATGGTTGGCTATGAGGTTGGGATCTCATGAGATATAGTGTATAATACATGAATATCTATGTGATTTTGAGAGTTCTTGAAGTGTTTTATTATATCTTAATTGACACACTGTGTGGATTGAGATGACTAGTCATGTATAATCATGGAGTGGATGAGATACAATTTATCTCTTCTTTGGGATCAATTTGGCTTTGATCAAGAGGATTGTTGGATTTCATTTTCCCATTATATTTTGGGTTATTGGGTTACCTAACGAGAATTGATATAGTCACACCTATCTAGGAAGATCCTGCTCATGTGGTGTCTTACGAAGATGATAGGCCTTTCTCTGAAGTCCCTAGAGAACCTAGAGTGGGATGATCTTAGAGATAATGTCAAAATGATGAGTTTACTAGTGCTTGGATGAAGTGTGTCTTAGTGGGTTCTATTGATAGTGGTCCCATCTTTCTGAGAAATTTGATTTCTTTTATAGTTTTTTTCTGTGATTTTATTTTTCCCTTTTGTACTTCTTTTATAATATTCTTGTTTGATATATATATGCATTATTTTTTTAATTTACCATTATTTATCTTTTCATTGTTTCATGGAGATGTGTGTGGGAGCATTCATTTAGGTATCATAGGATAATGCGTCACATTTAGATGATATTCCAACTCGGTGCTAGATTCCATCCCCTCGCCAATTGGATGTGTGCTTGGGGAGTTGAAGACTTGGACCCAGTTGGTCATGTTGTGACATATACATGGAGTCGGATTTTTTTATCTTCCATTAATGATCCTTAACATCATAGTTGGCTAACGAGTCCTCTATATAGATTTTGATCGTACATTGGGAAATTTAATTTCAATACAGTATCTTAGTAAGGATATGAATCATTCATTTCTAACACAGATTATGAAAAATATGATAAAATCATAGAAGTTTTAGGTTTTCGTAAGATGGACCATATGTCATGCAGTTTAAAATCATGTGAATAAAATGTATCACTGAGAGAAAGAGATAACTTATGGAATTTGGGTCTTCATTGTATGTGCATACCATATAATTAAATGGTTGAAGATTTTTTTATAATCTTTCTTGGACTATGATTAGCATTCTTATATTGATAACATCAAGGGAATATGAATTATATTTTATATTTGGGTTATGGTATGTGTAAAGAATTACATAATAATATCTAATTCATATAGAGGTGGATACTGGTTGGTACATGTCAACTATTATTAATGTATGAAGCCTTTATGAAATAAATCTAAGACAAAAGATCCTAGAAATAAGTGGGAATTTCCCTAGGTGGATGATGACATGTGTCTCAAGATGGACCTATTAGACTGAATAGTGAAATGCACTGTGTTGCATTTGTTGTCAATGAGGCATGATGTTGTCATGGAATGAATGGATGTCAAGGAGAGTCAAGATGTGAATGTCAAAGGATGTGATGGTGATGGTAATAATGGAAAATGGCCATGGTACTAAGATGCATGTCACTTACGAGATTCACTAAGTGACATAGTATGTTGTGGTTGAAACATTCTCCATCGACATCAGACGATTGTTGAACTGGTCTTTATGTTCAAAGAACTCGTATCAACTAGATACAATGTCACAACATGATTAGAAGACCATGCATTGTAGTGACAATGCATGAGGAGTTGAAGAAGATCCATCCACAAGTCCTAAGTGGATGAAGTGAGCTGAAGAAGTCCATGCACTATCACTTAGTGCATGTGAATTAGAAGTTGATCCAACTTGATCTCTGATTGGATCAATGAAGATTATTGAAGAATTATTTGATTCAGGAGCTCGGTTGATGAAGAACCTTCGGGAATTCCTTCGAAGTAATTGATGAAGTCTAGTGAAAGAATGGAGGAATTCTTAATAAGAAGAAGAATGGAGATGGGAAGAAGAAGATTTGTGGCTTGGCATATTACATTTGGTTAACATTGTTTTTACACAAAGTCCTAACCATTACTTAGCCAAAAAAAATGGCCAGCCAAGGACACCTTGAGGGTTCAACCCCAAGGCACATGTGGGCCTAAGGCGCCACGCCCAAGGGGGAACCCGTGGGGCAAGCCCAAGGCGGAAGGAGGCCACTCAGTGATCAAATCCGCGCGGCAGGGGCGCATAGCGCGCGCCCGCGAGAGGCAGAGTGGGCGCCAGTGGCGTGCCGAGTGGCAAGGGTGGGGCAAGAGCGCGCCCGCAGAGAGAACACGGTGCGGGGCGGCACCGTGGAGGTTGGAAGTTCAATCGAGGGGTTGTGAGAGCGCTAGGTTGATAAGCCGCGGAAAAACCGCGCTCTGTTTCGATGTGGGACGCGAAAAAATTTCCAGGAGCGCATTCTGGCCGCTCGATTGATCGCGCACCAGATCTCGGCCGCACATCTACTCCGCCACGGCCCATTCTGATCGCAGCCGTCCAAATCGTCGATCCGACGGCTCCCCATCCATCCTCAACCTCGAGCCATGCCGAAGCCTCCCCGCGTACCTCCGTCGAACCAGGAGCAACCCGTGAGATGATTTTGAGATTCCGACCACCTCTGAAGAAGCCGAAGACACCATTGGGTTCGTCTGGCCACACTGAACACATACATGCATAAAAATATGCATGCATGCAACGAGGGGAGCATTTCCAGTTCGGCCAAAGGAAAACGAAGTGCCGAGGCCAAGTGGTTAATATTTTGCATGGATCACCCTTAGAAGAAGGCCGTGCATGCGTTCTAAGTCGCATGCACGTGGAGGCGAAAAATAAATGACCCCGCGTTGAACAGAGAATTGAGAACAAGATTTGAAGGAAATCTTGAAATCCCGAAACTTTCGGGAGTTCAAGTTTTATCTCTGTGGATGAACCGAGGCTCTCCTCACCTATAAAAAGAGAGCCCGAGAACTCAGAGTGGCTAGCTGAATCTTTGTTGAAGATATTAAGTCCCGCGAAGCCTCGGTGCTTAGCGAAGAACAGCCAGCGCGCACCACTTGCGCGGCAGTGAAGCCCGGATCCATCCCTTGGCTCTGTGTGTTCCTTTTGCGCACCTCTTGCGCGAAAGAAGAGAAAGGGAGAGTCCCCTGCGCGCTTCCCCTTTGCGCGACCGGAAGGAGAGGTTGGGCAGCGCGAGCTTTCATGCTCCCTCTGTGCACCGCGGCCCCCTGCGCGGTAAGCACTTGAGTGCCCACGGTGTTGCACCGTGCACACCCGAGGCAGTGGCCCTCGAACCAAGACCCTATGCGGCTATTGGAGAAAAGGATTGGCCGCACCCTTGCGCGCCACCTTGCCCCATTGAGAAGGCCGAGCCTTTGTGCTTGTGTGTCAAGTGAAGGAACCCTACGGGACAGTGTGTGTGCATAAGTGGAGAAGGACATATTCGGGTGTGTGTGCAAGAAGGGAAGGAAACTCCGTAGCCTTGTGCAACCAAAGGAGACCCGAGGCCTTAGTGCATTTGTGTGTGCATTATTGAAGAGTGAAGACCACCACACTTTGTGTGTGTGTGCATTTGAAAAGAAGGCCGAGGATAGCTTGGGTGTGTGAAAAAATAGTGAAGGCCAAATACACACTCATTGTGTGTGTGCAAATCAAAGAACAAAGTTGTGTGTGCAAAACAACAAAGTGAAGTGGCCGAACCTATGTGTGTGCTCTAAGTGGAGTGGACACACTTAGAAGAAGAAGAATACTCACACAAAGTATAACACACATTTAAGTGTGTAAACAAATTGAACAAAGTGTGAATTTCAAGTGAGGAGGTGTGTGCTATAGTTGACTACACCCTCTGAGGGTTTACTTCACCAAGAAGAGAAGAAGGGGAGTGCATGCATGCATGCATGCACGTGCACACGTGAACAAAGCCAAATCTGGTTGTGTGCATTTGAGTTGACCAAGACCAGAGGATCTTGAAGAAATTGAGAAGGCCATGCAGTCAGTGCATGAGGATTCAGAGATGCCATGCACTCAGTGCATGAAGTTGATGTGAGACTGGACCAGACTGAAGTTAGAGATATCAGTTGTCTGAGTATTCAGTAGTTGAAGAGAGAGAGGCCAGGTCATCCTAAGAGAAAGGAGATAAATCCTGAGCAAGACGAGAATACATGTTCATCACAAGTGAGCAGAGGTACAGAGAAAGGCCAGCAGCCTTTATCCCAGGCTGCTGAGGATACTTGAAGAACTTAAAGTGAAGAAGAGCTACTCGTGTGACTCGAGGAGCCAGGAGAAGCCCCATGTGGGACTCAGGGTGGAAGAAGTCTTCAGTGGGATTCTAGAGAAGGCCAGTCGGACTCTGGTAACACTGTGGGATGCAGTATAAAGACCCTCCTGTGGGAATCATGAGAGATACAGTGGGATGTTGTATCGACCATTGTAATACTAACAGATTATAATGGGAGAAAACATGTTGGGGCGTATAACCAACATGGCAAGGACGTAGGCCTTTGGTGCCGAACCTTGTAAATCCTTGTGTCTTGTGCCTTTATATTTACTGCATCATTCGAGGAAAGGTGAGAGATACAAGAAGAGTGGATCGAGGATTTAACCAGCAATAGAGGTTTAATTGATTAAGAATCAATTAGTAAAAAGTTTTAAAGGATCACTAATTCACCCCCTCCCCCTCTCAGTGATTCACACTGATCTGGGCACTTCAATTGGTATCAGAGCGAGGTTACCTCTAAAAGATACAAGGGAGTCTTTATGAAGTGCAGATTTGAGGAAATGAGTGACCAGCCTCAAATGGAGATATCTGCCAAGACTCATAAAAATAAAAAGAAGAAATAGGCCAAGAAGATGAAGAAAGCATGTCCTAGATGTGATGAAGTTGGAACAATGAAAGATCATCAAAGTGAAATCGAATATCTTCAGAAGACAGTCCCCAAGGAAGTGGCAATGTGTATAGCTACAGGAATCCTTGATCTTAAAGAAGAAAAATTACAGCTAGAATAAGAATCCAATACAATGGAAGATCAATTGGCTAAAAGGGTTGGCATAACCAACACTCTCAGAATGATGGTGAAGGCTAAAGATGAAACAGTATCGCTTTGCAATGAAAGATATGAAGACACTACTGAAGAATTGAAAAGAAGCCTTTCTGAGAAAGAAATATTTATGATAATGATCAAAGAAGTTTTCCATGCACTGGAGAAGTTTCACAAAGTTTCAATGAATGTCAGAGATGCTCAACTCGAAGACAAAGTCAAAATGGTGAAGGAGCTTGACAATTCATTGCTAGAATTGAAGAAGGTGCATGAAGACCAGTTAGAACAGCTGAAAGAAAATTGGGAAGGAAGGCTAAGAACTGTTGAGGATGAGAAGAACTCCCTTAACATGAAATGCTTAGAACTGGAGGTGATATTGAAAAATCTGCAATCACCCAAACCTGAAGCCTCCCAGTCAGATGAAAGAAGAAATGTTGCTACTCAAGTGAGCTTTGAGAAGGATGATTCTAAAAGAAAGACATCCTCTAATGAAAGGGCAACATCTTCTAAAAAGAAGGTACCATCCATACCATCTTGTACTCGTGCTTCTAAAAGTGTTTCTACTAAAAGTGCAGGATGGAAGAATGAATCCAAACAAGTATGGATGAAGACAGTGAAGAAAGAATGCTCTCCTGAAACAACACAGCAAGTCAAGAAAAGCAGCCAACAATCAGAAGGACTGAAAAAGTCAAGATTTGTGGGTCAATGTTGGTGTTGTAACAAGTATGGGCATTGTGCAAAGGATTGTTGGTACAATCCACTGAATGCCAAAGCACGTAGGAAGCCCATGCCTAGGGGGAGCAAGCCAGAAGAAAAGAAGCAGCATCCATAAGTCCAGAGACATCTGTTTACTGCAAATAGATTTGGATTACTTGACAACATCTGGGATGATTGCGAAAGTGGTCAAAAAGATACATGTCAATCTCCAACTGTATCCAGAGCTCAAAAGAAGAAAAGATCACAGAACCTGGCTCAGAAATAATCCTTGGGAAGCAAGCAGAAGAAAGCTGAAGATGCTCCCAAGAAGATTATGAAAAAGGAAGTGAAGACCTTGGAGTCTAAATCCAAGAAGGGTGATGCATCCAGAAGGACCACCAAGAAAAAATGCTTCTACTGTGGAAAGAAAGGACATATCATGGATCTTTGTAAACAAGCCATGAAATTCAATAGAGGAAGACTGGACTCAAACAGACAATCAATCCAGAAGAAGCAGAAGGGATTGATTGAAAACAAGATGCCTAAGAAAGGTATCTTGAAATCATCAAAGGAACCATGTGGAATATCCAGAACTGAGGCCACACTTCCAAGTGACTTACTAGTCATATGGCCAAATCAGTTGCATCTTGCCAAAGATCTGCAAAGAGCTGAAGATGAAGTTCTGGCAATTGCTAAGACAAAAGGGAAGAAGAATATTTCACATGAAGATGTGTTGAGATCCACACCAGCACAAACATCATTGAAGATCAAATGTGCAAGTGTGAAGAATGGTGAAAATGGGACATCTCGGTTGAGAGAATCTTCTCAACCTTGTTGTTCACATTGATGAACCAAGGAGGTTCCATCTTATTCCCTAATCACTTGTATTTACATGTGCTGACATTGCAGGGAATTGAAGATGATGATCATTCTCAGCTGGAGGATGGTTTGGACAGAATGGAGTGCACCCCTTGAGGGGGAGCCAATCTGTAGAAGATGGGATTCTAAGATTTAATACCATCTTGAGAAAAGTGAAGGTATTCCAATCATACTTCCATCCCTTGTTTCTTAATTGTATTAATCATTTCAATTAAGGGGGAGTATTTATTGAAGGCAAATGGATGAAAGGGGGAGCTTTATCATTGCACTGAACTTTCTAATGAGTTAAGTGAAGTATGTGCAGGATTTAGCAATTCATTATTATATCTGAAAAATTTCAAACCCCTGAAGCATGATCTCACATGTACAGTGAATGATGGATAGCATTGAGTTCCTTGGTTACATCACTCTTGTTTTCTACACTGGGTTAGCCCAAGTAGACTTAGAGCTGATTTACTAAAGGTTCATTTCTCAAGCGAACATGTGACATCATCCCTCTCTTGTGATTTTTGAGACAATGCTTTTCAAAGGGAGGAAGTGATTTTTTTAAGAGAACCACACCACACCTTTGCATTTGATTGCCAATAAGGGGGAGAAAATATTGGCACACATATTTACCCATTCATATGTGCTGAAGAAGTGTATTGACAACAAATACAAAGGGGGAGATTGAAATGCACTGTGTTGCATTTGTTGTCAATGTGGCATGATGTTGTCATGGAATGAATGGATGTCAAGGAGAGTCAAGATGTGAATGTCAAAGGATGTTATGGAGATGGTAATGAAGGAGAATGGCCATGGTACTAAGATGCATGTCACTTAGGAGATTCACTAAGTGACATAGGATGTTGGGTTTGAAACATTCTCCATCGACATCAGACGATTGTTGAACTGGTCTTTATGTTCAAAGAACTTGTATCAACTAGATACAATGTCACAACATGATTAGAAGACCATGCATTGTAGTGACAATGCATGAGGAGTTGAAGAAGATCCATCCACAAGTCCTAAGTGGATGAAGTGAGCTGAAGAAGTCCATGCACTATCACATAGTGCATGTGAATTAGAAGATGATAAAACATGATCTCTGATTGGATCAATGAAGATCATTGAAGAATTATTTGATTCAGGAGCTCGGTTGATGAAGAACCTTCGGGAATTCCTTCGAAGGAATTGATGAAGTCTAGTGATAGAATGGAGGAATTCTCAAGAAGAAGAAGAATGGAGATGAGAAGAAGAAGATTTGTGGCTTGGCATATTTCATTTGGTTAACATTGTTTTTACACAAAGTCCTAACCATTACTTAGCCAAAACAATTGGCCATCCAAGGACACCTTGAGGGTTCAACCCCAAGGCACATGTGGGCCTAAGGCGCCACGCCCAAGGGGGAACCCGTGGGGCAAGCCCAAGGTGGAAGGAGGCCACGTGGTGATCAAATCTGCGCGGCAGGGGCGCATAGCGCGCGCCCGCGAGAGGCAGAGTGGGTGCCAGTGGCGCGCCCGAGTGGCAGGGGTGGGCGCAAGAGCGCGCCCGCAGAGAGAACACGGTGCGGGGCGGCACCGTGGAGGTTTGAAGTTCAATCAAGGGGTTGTGGGAGCGCTAGGTTGATAAGCCGCGGAAAAACCGCGCTCCGTTTCGATTTGGGACGCGGAAAAATTTCCAGGAGCGCAACCTGGCCGCTCGATTGATCACGCGCCAGATCTCGACCGCACATCTAATCTGTCGCGGCCCATTCTGATCGCAGCCATCCAAATCGTCGATCCGACGGCTCCCCGTCCATCCTCAACCTTGAGCCATGCCGAAGCCTCCCCGCGTACCTCCTTCGAACAAGGAGCAACCCGCGAGATGATTTTGAGATTCCGGCCACCTCTGAAGAAGCCGAAGACACCATTGGGTTCATCTGGCCACACTGAACACATTCATGCATAAAAATATGCATACATGCAACAAGGGGAGCATTTCGAGTTCGGCCGAGGGCAAACGAAGTGCCGAGGACAAGTGGTTAATATTTTGCATGGATCGCCCTTAGAAGAAGGCCGTGCATGCGTTCTAAGTCGCATGCACGTGGAGGCGAAAAATAAATGACCCCGCGTTGAACAGAGAATTGAGAACATGATTTGAAGGAAATCTTGAAATCCTGAAACTTTCGGTAGTTCAAGTTTTATCTCCGTGGATGAACCGAGGCTCTCCTCGCCTATAAAAAGAGAGACCGATCACTCAGAGTGGCTTGCTGAATCTTTGTTGAAGATCTGAAGTCCCGCGAAGCCTCGGTGCTTAGCGAAGAACAACCTGTGCGCACCACTTGTGCGTCAGTGAAGCCCGGAGCCATCCCTTGGCTCTGTGTGTTCCTTTTGCGCACCTCTTGCGCAAAAGAAGAGAAACGGAGAGTCCCCTGCGCGCTTCCCCTTTGCGCGATAGGAAGGAGAGGTTGGGCAGCGCGACCTTGCGCACTCGCTCGGTGCACCGCGGCCCCCTGCGCGGTAAGCACTTGAGTGCCCGCGGTGTTGCACCGTGCACACCCGAGGCAGTGTCCCTTGCACCAAGACCCTACGCGGCTATTGGAGAAAAGGATTGGCCGCACCCTTGCGCGCCACCTTGCCCCATTGAGAAGGCCGAGCCTTTGTGCTTGTGTGTCAAGTGAAGGAACCCTACGGGACAGTGTGTGTGCATAAGTGGAGAAGGACATATTCGGGTGTGTGTGCAAGAAGGGAAGGAAAGGCCGTAGCCTTGTGCAACCAAAGGAGACCCGAGGCCTTAGTGCATTTGTGTGTGAATTCTTGAAGAGTGAAGACCACCACACTTTGTGTGTGTGTGCATTTGAAAAGAAGGCCGAGGATAGCTTGGGTGTGTGCAAAAATAGTGAAGGCCAAATACACACTCATTGTGTGTGTGCAAATCAAAGAACAAAGTTGTGTGTGCAAAACAACAAAGTGAAGTGGCCGAACCTATGTGTGTGCTCTAAGTGGAGTGGACACACTTAGAAGAAGAAGAAGACTCACAAAAAGTATAACACACATTTAAGTGTGTAAACACATTGAACAAAGTGTGAAGTTCAAGTGAGGAGGTGTGTGCTATAGTTGACTACACCCTCTGAGGGTTTACTGCACCAAGAAGAGAAGAAGGGGCGTGCATGCATGCATGCATGCACGTGCACACGTGAACAAAGCCAAATCTGGTTGTGTGCATTTGAGTTGACCAAGACCAGAGGATCTTGAAGAAATTGAGAAGGCCATGCAGTCAGTGCATGAGGATTCAGAGATGCCATGCACTCAGTGCATGAAGTTGATGTGAGACTGGACCAGACTGAAGTTAGAGATATCAGTTGTCTGAGTATTCAGTAGTTGAAGAGAGAGAGGCCAGGTCATCCTAAGAGAAAGGAGATAAATCCTGAGCAAGACGAGAAGACCTGTTCATCACAAGTGAGCAGAGGTACAGAGCAAGGCCAGAAGCCTTTATCCCAGGCTGCTGAGGATACTTGAAGAACTTAAAGTGAAGAAGAGCTACTCGTGTGACTCGAGGAGCCAGGAGAAGCCCCCTGTGAGACTCATGGTGGAAGAAGTCTTCAGTGGGATTCTGGAGCAGGCCAGTGGGACTCTGGCAACACTGTGGGACGCAGTATAAAGACCCTCCTATGGGACTCAGGAGAGATACAGTGGGATGCTATATCGACCATTGTAATACTAACAGATTATAATGGGAGAAACCATGTTGGGGCGTATAACCAACATGGAAAGGACGTAGGCCTTTGGTGCCGAACCTTGTAAATCCTTGTGTCTTGTGCCTTTATATTTACTGCATCATTCGAGGAAAGCTGAGAGATACAAGAAGAGTGGATCAAGGCTTTAACCAGCCATAGAGGTTTAATTGATTAAGAATCAATTAGTAAAAAGTTTTAAAGGATCACTGATTCACCCCCTCCCCCTCTCAGTGATTCACACTGATCTGGGCACTTCAAATAGCATACCACCATTAGGTATATGCTCCATAAATACAACACTTTTAGTTGTTAAAATTTTTTATTTTTCCTTTTAGAGATGTAGAAAAGAGATCATTGATACCATATTCACCAATATAGGGGTAAGTAGATGGGTTGAACTGCTATGGATTAGATTATTATATAAGGTAATAATCAACCTGTTAAAGACTCTTCTCATTTGGGTATGATAACAATTCTTATGATTACATTGATATCATATTTGTGGAGACATAGATAGGTTGGTGGTCCTATTTAATGGAGAATCTCTCCTTTTGGTTCAATTACCCATGTGAATTTTAGTGGAATAGTTAACATATTAGAGACGATACTAGGGTTAAAAATGTTAAAGATTCCCCCAAACCTATAAAGTGGGGTTCTCCATGGGATTCTGTAGTCACCAAGGTCAATTGTGATGCAGTTTGAGCTTCACTTCTAGTGATGATACGATATTGATTTGGGATTAGTATTAGAATATTTTCATTAGCCAAAGATACATTTTTTGTGTCAAGGATGACGACATACTCTGGAGTTCACTATTTGGATACCCTAGGCTATATATCCTACTATATTTACAAGTTTGGAAGTTTTGGGTTACCACACCTTCTTATGTATCTTCTTATTGAATTATATTGATATTTTGATGATGATGATTAGAGTTGATACTATCCTCAACCAAAATATATTGAGTGTTTTCATTGATATAGTGATTTTCATCATCAAAATACATGAGATAAGGAAGGTACATGTCTCCAATCTCTAAGGAAAATTGTAAAATGTAGTTTAATGTGTCCTCATGTGAAAACTTATTCTCTAAACTCCATCATGGAAAAGATGGCCTATGGTGATCCATCCTTTGGATGATTTCATAAGCTACCTCCAAATTCAGGATGGTTCCATTAAAATGGTACTTATGAAAAAGGATGTTCACCAACTAGCACTGGAGGTTTTGATTTGGAAACAACCTACATTTGGGCCTTAGTGACACGGTTTCCATGGTGAACAACTCATATGATCATTGTGTTAGATGTTTACCCAAAAAACATGATGTATCTCATTAGTGTTTCTAGATTAAACATCGATCATGTAATCCATTAGTAAATTTTGAAATTCAATTTGGATTGTAACGAATACAAATAAATTTGGAGAGGAAACATGACACCTCATTAGATCATCATCACATATAAGAGTGCAGGGTCAATCAATTAAGTTCATAGATAAATAGTGGAAAATGGTACCTTTTTTGAAAGGTACAACATAGTTGAAAATTTCACGTTGAGTTCAATAGTTTATTTGAATGGCTCACACACACAACAGTGGAAAAATAAGAACTTCAAAATATATCATTTTTCAATTATGGAAGGGTTTACATAGTTAAAGTACTAAAATTGGGTTTAGGATTTTCACTCCATGGCTCACATTTAACAAAATGAACATATGAGAATTTAAATATCTATCCTTATTTGATCATAAAAGGGTTGATGTAGTTAAAGGAGTAATATTGGTTTTAAAAAAAATTCATGGAGCATGTGGTAAAATATGTCTTGATGGAACTTGAATATCCATCTTTTTAAACTAATTAAAGGGCTGATGTAGTTTAAGGATTTTCATTGGGTTCACCATTTGTTTCTGACTAAAATGTTGATGTGATGCTTGATGTTTTAATGTGTGTGATGGAGTGTGGACTCATAGTTGTTGACATAAATCTCACCATTATATTTCCAAAAAGAAACTCCCAATGAATCTCACATCCATAATTAATCTTACCTCTTCTTTACAAAGGCATACAATTATTTGGGGTTTCAAATTTAATAACACCTTGGAACATACATTGGTAAAGAGAATGGGAAGTTGATCTCACCATACCCTTTAGGGAATAATTATTTTAACTCTGTGAATATCTTATAGTTTTAAGATATATTCATGAATCTTTGTCAAATCATAATATGGTGCTGTTTAACCTAACAAAATGACTTGGTGATGACTCTAAATACATGAACGAAGGAGTCATATTACTGGAACCATATATAAGTATTAATGGTTCTCCATCTATTTCCCATTATTGAATAAAACTTAAATAATTTCATATTTTTTGAATACAAATTACTAATTACACTAATGTTTACTTTTGTCCAAGATGGTAACTGGTGTCCTTGTATTGGCATTGAACCTCCAATAGGAGTATTTTATATAATGTGAGAACAATAATAAAAACCCACACAATTCATGTAGGACTATGATGTAGTTTAACATCATTCATAAAGTATGTATATGTATGAATTTAAGTTTTGGTTATGGAGATTGGGCCTTAGAATGGAGTCCTATGTATCCTATTTATAACAGAGATCGTATTCCTCATTGTTCAGATGAGTTTCAAATTTACAGATTGATTATGAAAGATGGTAGAAAAATAAAAGCTGGGACTTATGAGCTTTAGTAAATGGAATGTTGAGTGAGATACAGCAAGTTGGATTCCAATGTTACTTATCGTACCTTTGTTTTCTGATAGACAAAGAGAGAATGCCATGAGAGGTCTGTCAGGTATTTCTAGATGGCTTGAAGACCCCATTTCCTAAATAGGCATTTCCTAAATAGGGTTTCACAAGTGAGTAAAACGAATCCATTACTATTACAAAGACACAATACAAATAAATTGGTAATTCTCATCCAATTAATCATGGTTGAGGGTTCAAATAGATGAAGGGTATATATGTACATATTCCTACTTTACAAGGATAAAATGTCTGAGGGTGTCTAGGTAACATGTACATGGATGTCAGTTTGATAGGGATGACATGTTTTTAGGATATCTACATTAAATGTCTATAGATATTTCTATACAAATTATTTCATGTTTGAGGATGTCATTCATGACCAGACTAACATATCATAATGGATTTACATGATCTTTATATCATGTTTGAGTGTTTTTTCTTGTTCTAGATAATATGCTTGAGTGTTTTCATATGGTCTTCCTTACAAGTCCAAAAAACATCATATGATCTGAATCACATGTCTGAAGAGAATCAAATTTTAAAGAGAAAATATTCATGGTAATCTCATAAATTAGACATACATGTCTAAATATGTAATCATTATTTTTTCAAGGTACATTAGATGATCAAGCCAACATGTCTAGAGGTCATCAGATGTTTTTTCTTATGTTCTCAAGGTCTTTATAAGAACCCATATAAAATGTCTCGGGATCACCACATGATTTTCCCAACATATCCAAGTAACTTTAAATGATAAAGCCTATATGTCCAAAGGTCATTTTCAGGAACCATTATGACATGTTCAATGTTATTTTTGTGATCAATGTGCCGATCATGTGAATAATTTATGTCTATCACATGAAAACTAGCACACTTCCATTGAACGAATCCCCCATATTTTTATCCCCATAATACAATTTAATAAAAAAAATCAGGTATTTTCATACAGAGGTATCATATGATCAAGATGAAATGTTTAAGGTCCTTCAAATGATCAAAATATCACATTGGTGACCCTTCACATGATCAATGAGATAATCATATGAATAACTTAAACCCGCTACATGATCCAAGCAGACATGTTCAAGGGTATTCACATGTTCAAGGATGACATGTTATAGAGATGATGCATGTTAAGGCTAACATGTCTAGTTGGTTTTGTATGATCAATGAAATAATCATGCTAACCATGTGATGGAATCATGAGACCAATGATGAGTATTGTTATCGTATAATACCTTTGAAAGAATGAACCTACATTTACATGGGATTGTATAAAGGAGGGGTTCATGGTTGATGGTTCGTTCTCATGATTCACATCATAGGGGTTTCATAATAAGAGGATTACATGTCCACATGTTCACATTCATATCAATTCCATGCATCATGGGGTTTTGGGATGAAAAGGATATATGTCCCCAAACAGTGGAATTTTATGGTCGAATGGAGGCCCCATATAACAAAGGGATCACATGGTGTTTATGTCATCACGAGATCAAGTGATCATAAGGAAGTCACACAATAGGGTCTTTTGATAGTTCCTGGCAATGGGTTCAAGTGATTAATTGGATAATTCAATGAAATGGAATCCTCTTTCTTCTTTCATGAAATCTTTATCATTTACACTAATTTCACATAATTCCTCTTTTTCATTGTGATGGGTAGGGGTTCATATATGTAGGGGTGGACATATATGTCATTTTTTTCACATTGAATATGTCTTGTTCACCAACAAGAAATAGTGTATAAATTTTTATGATTTATGAAACAAGATGTATGTGACTGATCCATGGTATATTGAAGGTATAATAATTGGAAACCATTGGGGGATTCACATGATCAATTTGAGGCTTTGCATGATCATGTATCTTGTCAATGACAAAAAAGATTCCAATAACATGGTCATTCACACCAATAAAGTTTTATGTAATGGAGGGATCTCGTGATGGATGATACAATAGTTTTAAACAAAAGCTAATGTTTTGTCAACATTGTTTTTTACTATCATTAACACTTGATTAGATGATCCTTCATATATATTTAAGTGGATTCTTTTGATCACATGATCAACTTCAAGTAATGTCTAGTTTATCATACCTTGGATGCATCATGTTCATCGACATACCACATAGATTCTCATACTCCTTTGATGAAAACCCTTTGAATACTGATGGTAGATGTCTATATATAATTTTAAGACATGATTTCATCATTTTATCAATGAAATTCATTCAATGGATTTGTGGACATAAGATTCACATGATTAATAGTTCTTCATGCGATGAATTCATATGACTGCACATGGTGTTCATGTGGTGTCACTAGAATATATCGACATGTATTTTCTTGATCAAAATATTCATGTAACATAGCATGATACAAAAAAATCATTTAAATGAGGCTTATCCTCATGAAACTTATTTCCATTGAATAAACCCATACATGAATGAAATAGCTTGTCTGCATGGTTTCTTATTTGATACCTGATCACATATTTTGTGATCGTTCGTGAAAAAAATAAAATACATGTAAAACATTGAATCCAATATAAATATAGGATGTTGATTGTTGGTGTTTTTACATTTTTTTCATGATTGGACAAACATATTTCAAGGATGGGAATTTTATGATGATGGAAATGGTTTAATTAGGAACTCAAATATAGAGGTCATCAGGCATGGATCCTGGAATCAAACCATGGGTGTTGGTGAGTGGAAAATATGATCAAAGGTTGAAGATGATGTGGGGGTAGGGTCATATGGACATGGTTGATTTTATCAGGTGATAAATATTATAATTTTTTTAATTGGAGAACATTATCATTCCATGAATTAGTCCCACATAAAACATGCAAGTTGTTTTTCTCTACTTAATTATCATCACCTTGTCATCCTTATCTTGACCCAAAACTTGGGTTCGACACTCGACATATAGACACACACACCCTCACTAGCCACAAAAAACCCTTATACATACCTCCTAGGAACCTCATATGCACTTCATGGACATCCAGTAGGCACAATGCTCACCCATATTCAAGCCGATGTGTTGGATACCTATGTTGGTTCCTAAGAATAGTTGAGGTGACTCACATATGAGCCATTGTTGAGATGGATTCCTAGACATCCATTGTTGGTGAAGTTATTTTATTAATGTGATACACTAAAAATAAATAGAATAAATTAAAATGTTAATTGGTGAAATAAGGAAAACAAATACGGCCTTATATAATTAATCCCAATACAATGCTTTTATTTATAATATATCAATATTTTTAGAGTGGCTTCACAACTCATGAATCTCTAACAATAATGTTCACTCTACAAATTTATGGGTTTCAATAGTGATATAAATTTATCCTTGAAAAAATGTAAAATCAAAAAGATATACGGGATCACTTATATACCCCTGTACCATTTAGGATTAGAGTTTTAGGGAATGAGTAAAAAATTTATATAAAAACACAAAAATAGAAACAAATAATTTATAAAATTATATGTTATCTCCCACAATCATCATCACATTTAGTTACGTTCCTTAGCATAGCACATGTTAATCATTTCATCACATACTAGGGAATGGTAAACATAATAAGGGTGTGCTCAAATTCTCAATAAGTGTAAACATAATAACTAATAATTAGATGTCATCACTGATAATAAGATGAGTTTAAGGGATTGATGACATAATCAATGTACATGTCAAAAATATGAAATCATTCATACCCATAAAATCCAATTTTAAAAGTAAAAAAACATGGCATAAAAAGTTATCATATGACATGGTTCATATTATTCAACCACCCTGACCCATGAGAAAACTATCCTTGAATAATGGAACCAGTAGAACATGATCTAAGTATTCAAAACCATGTTGGTAACATGGAAAATCATTTTCATATCACTGTTATAAATAGAATAATCTACTGAGTAAATTCCAACAATTTATAAGGAGAAACCAATAATCGGTTTACTCCATCCCTTTAACCAAAACATTGGAGAGTTATAGTATGATGATCTATCATTAATAGATATATAGGGATCAGAATTCATCATTAATAATTTTCTAGAACAATAACATAATCATAACACATGAATGATTTCCTTTTTCAATATAATAATAACCAGTGTACCCTTAAATCTTTATTTTCCCATGGAAAATAATGTGTTCCATGAAAATATGATTTAAAAATTATAATCTATTGCATGAAAGAATAAATATGGTCCCACTAAATCATATCCCTAGTAAATAATATGTATAATTAAATGTTGTTATCTTTGATAAATATAAATAACATAAAAATATCCTTAAAAAATCATTAAAAATTTACCATTTCTACTTTAAAATAACATAAAAAAATTATAGACTAGATGTGGAAAATTTTACTTTGAATATGACCATGGAAACATGTAATGGAATATTTAGAGCATTGATAGGTCTTGATTGAGGTAAATTATATTCATAGAGTAATGTTTTACAAAACATTATTTTCAAACATTTGTAATGTGAATCAAAAGTGACCCATGTAGAAAATGATAAAAATATTCCTTTTGAATCCATTTAAAAAAATATCAAATATCATCTATAATAACATTTGGAAATGATTTATCATTATAAAAGATCAATATAGAAACCTATTTAAAAAATGTTGATATAGAACAGATATATTACTATTAAAAAAGAATATAAAAGTTTAGTATCACTTACAAACAACTTTATTAACGTTTCATTAATAATTAAGGGAGGAAGGGGATACTAAAAATTTAAACCAAATATATAATAAGTGAAGATTAAAAGATAATTTTTTTATGAAAATAGAATCATATGTTTTCCATAATCGATCCTGGAACATAAACAATCCTGAAAGGAAAAGAGATTTTTACACAAAACTTTACCTCTTTGTTTACATTCATATAAAAAGTTATTGAATGAATGAATATTATATGGATATTTAAATCCCAATAATTTCATTAATTAATATGTAAAAATTCATTCATGTATTATTAAGTAAACTATCACACCCCAACCTGATTCACTCTATGAATAATAAGTGAAACAGCTAGAGACATTTCCTCAAGCACGCTTCCCTATAAGGTTGTGGCTTCTGACTTGTAGACATGGATTATGA
Source organism: Viscum album (assembly GCA_963277665.1). Taxonomy (NCBI): domain Eukaryota; kingdom Viridiplantae; phylum Streptophyta; class Magnoliopsida; order Santalales; family Viscaceae; genus Viscum; species Viscum album. The sequence goes on from OY728145.1 coordinate 381,204,418, forward strand.
TGTGATTGTTGGTAGAATATTACCTTATGAAGAGTAATAAAAAAGAATAAGTAACCAAATATCATACATAAAAGTAAATAATCTATGTGTAGAGGAAATAAATAATATAAAACAGAACCAAGCTATAATAACAAATAGAATAGAGTAAAGGCCCAAATGGCATGTCATAAATACATTAATGATCTCCCACTAGAAAGAACACATTTATAAGAGTACATAAAAGAATAAGGAGTATAATTACTAGGGTTCACTTCCATATCCAATTTGAACCATATAACCATACTACATGTATATATCTGAGTCATCTCACTTGATCATTCATGGGGATTATTCCACCTTATGCCTAAAATCACGTGAATATCATCTTGAGTACCCTAGTATAGTGGAAACCTAAATAAGATGTGAGTAAAAAAATCGGTGTGTCCCAATAATTTCGTCCCATACATAACCTATAAATACAATGTAAGTGTATGTGAGAAACTCATTATGATAACAACAGTAATAATAAAAAAATTCATAAAACAAACTAAAAGGAGGAAGGAATACCATGCCATGATATCATAAGGGCGTGCTCATGCAATGTTCTTATTATAGATGAGGCCCATCAGGAAGTAATGATTATGTAAAACCATAGTCAATTCTTGGGTTCATGAACCTGATCGACTAGAAGTGATATGAATCAGATAGTAAGTGAAATGGAATAACACTCAAGCAATATATAATACTGTATATCCTTGGGTATATAATCCCAATCGATGATACCTTCTTTATCCAGTATCAAAACATCTCTGAGTAAGCTACATCACCATAAGGGGGTACATGTACTAATCCCAGTTTCACCCATACTCACATCAAATCACTATAATAACGGATTCCAAAAAATACCTAGATATCCAATAAATAACTCTGAGTTGGATTCCATGCCACTAAAGATATATAAATATCATCAAATTTCGGACTTCTAAGTCATATCTCATATTCAAATCATAACATTGAAACTCAGGTGTTCCTTAAGGGGATGACACTTATAAAACATATAATGAATGACCTATAGATCCATGTAAAATCATGAAATTCATTCAATAAATTTAACAATTTCCCACTCCTAGACATTACTAATGTTTTTTTTCAATGGTGCATCCACTCGAACCTTAGGAGTATCCTAGGTATCACTCGATAATACTGAAATCAACCTTGGGAGAATCAGAATAAAGGAGTGGAGCATCATGTCCAACCATCCCCAACGATCGACGAGGAGGTCCACTTACAAAATCCAACTATGTAAGGATCAAAATAGATCTCGCAAAAAGTACCTATGGGAATCCCCAATCATATAATCTTAAACATTGTTTAAAAATATAGATTCTAGGAAGTAAATCTTGGCATCCCAAATAAAAAAGGCTCAGAAATCGGGTCCTAGTAATCATCTTTTGGATTCCACATCGAAATCATATCATGTATATCCCACTACTAAAAATACCATAAATAACATATGGCAGTCATATCTATATAAATATTAACTATTTGAAATAATAAATAAAAGAGTGAGGGTGGCCAAATTACTAAAACCAGCACTACTTCCATAACTCATTGGCCAATTTGTTTTGGTACGGGTTCTATGGTGACACTCATGATCATCTATAACCAAAAACATTAATGGAAACCGTTAGGGTTAGTAAATAATTAGAAAACCCACAAGATTTCATAGGTTTATACTTAAGAATGAAATCCTACTTTGCATCCTCAAGTTTTACATCTAAATAGAGGAATCCATATTAGGATCCTCTAAGTCATGAAATAATTAAGGTCATCCATCAAGTGGTCCTAAAATAGAGTAAGAATGTATATCCATCCTGCATGGGATCCTTTTTCATAGTTGTCTTAGGTCAATTCACGAAGGTAGTGCACTGGGTTAGTTAGTGACCCATGGCGTTCATGCATTTAATTAAAAAAATTAACCTAATTAAATAGACCATTTAAATAAAATCTAAAAAAGGCCTATCACCGCAAGGTTAATACTATGATTTCAAATACCATCATACATGTGTTAAAATTTACCTAGGGAATTTATAACATACGACCCACCATTTAGAATCATTCCATTCATTTTTCCAAGGCATGGCAGTTGCTTCCAAATCATGTTCCAACTTATTGGACATTGGAGTTCCTATATCACAATAAAAACATCAGAATTAATCAATTTAAACTACTATAATTAACTATTTAAACATAATAGGCTATAAATATTATAATCAAAACTCACTATATGATAATAAATCTTGAAACCTCACTATAAAATCTTGTTTCACTAAAATGGAGACCAAAAAATCATAAATAACCCCAAACACATCACCAACCTTGAATCGAGATTATGAAAAATAAAAAAAATCAAAACAGGCACCCAAAAATTGTAATTTTAATAATTAATTTTTATAAATACACTATAGTGGTGTACCAAAATGAAATGATAGGAGGAGATGTGAAGATGGCCTCTTAGGTCACCTTATTTTTAGGTGGAGTGACAGCCCTATCACTATTATTTGATTACACCATGAACCAGTGGAATTAAGACTAAAAATGCTAACCAGAGAATCAAATCTTATAGGATTATTAAAAAGAACATAATGGATGATAAAATATTCATAGTCTTACCTTATGGATTAAAATGAATATTATGATCTTATATTATGACCTAGGATCAAAATTAACTCCCACAGAGGATGGGAGAAGAAGTATAGCATGTGCGTGAGACCACCTTGGTTGAATGGGGGAGAAAAAGGGATAAACACCCTTAAGATATAAAGGGTAAAAGTGGTAATATTATAACATTTAATGAGGTATATGGTTAGGAAACATTTTCTGGAAAATTATGAACTGACCATGTAGTTCTACTATCCATATTTATCTCCACCTCTTACAGTTGTAGTGCACCATTAGTCAAAATCTTCACCAACCATGTGAGACGTATTCAAAAAATTATAGGAACCCCACCTGGTTTCCCCTATCCATCTACATGGTTTCTCAAATTGTGATCTTGTAAAAACTAGGGCACATAGTTAGGCTGCATGGTTAATAATAAACCTATTCCAACTATTCACCATTGGACGCACCTTTCAAAAACTATGGTTTCAAAATGTTACCCTGTAAGGAACATCCAAAACCCATAATCCAATTTAGAAGACTAAAACAATCTCTAAAAATGTTATTTGTAGGCATTACAACCCTCGAATTTTCATTTTTAAACAACGATCATGATTTGAACCACCCTATATTTGAAAGGATAAATTCCTTTATAAATTCCAAACTCAGAAAACATATGATCTTGAAAATTATTCACTATAACAGTTCACATCCTCACGATGTCTTGGTTGGAATAAAAATGAACAACCTATCATTCTTTGTTTTTAAAATATATTCAAATGACTACAATGTGTTTCTAAATTACCATTGTTCTTTTAATACCCCTCTAAACATATGTTGATTATAACACTAAAATATAAGCCAATGCTCATAACTAATGATGAAAATTAAGATGGTTCTTACTCAAGATTGTCTAAACCAACCAATGATCACATCATTATCTCTTCCATCAACTAGGTATTAATGATCCCACCATAGGTTTTGGATTTTATCGGTACATTGTAAGACATGGTACTTCCAAAATAAAAAATTCCTATCAAAATAGGAAACTAGAATCATAATGATTCTATCAATATATTTCTCAATTAAAATCATCTACCCACACATGGGAATACTTCCCTCTATCCTCTATTTGATATAATGGTTAAATTCTATTTGACCCATCTTGTCCTATCGAGGTCGTGTTTTCCATGAAAGGAATTTTTTACACCTTATAATAAATCTATATCTTCCAAATTATGTTCCTGATGTGGTTCCTCATCCAGTGCTTCCAACTATACAATATAATGGATGTCAAACCACCTTCCTATTAATATTATAAACCCCACATGTATTCTATAGATTAAATGAAACTAAAACCATATCCTAAAGGCTTTATATCAATATATACAATGATTTTTCTTTGAACACTCAATGAATCCCACAATCAACCTCTGGTGATGTCTCCTAGACATACCATCCTCTTTTTAAATCTATTGTCATGCCACAACATGAGCACTATAACATTTCCAATCCAACACCCTTGGATTCTCACAATCAATATTGTGTGTGACACCTACACTCAGACTCCACCCAATTCATTATTCAAACATGTACATGAAATTTACCTAGATATTATTCAATAGACAGTTTTATTTATCCATGGAATCTAGAAGATGAATTCAAATCCAATGACTAATCTCATCTCTCACCCCCCATAGAAGTAACATTTTTCTTTCCCCATTGAAATGAATTATAGATCACCATAGTCCTTGCCCATCCATTTATGAACATAAAAACTGGAATTTATAAAATTTCACTTATACATAAGAATTAATATAAACATCACATATCACCCATTCTCAATCAATAGAAATATCATCCATGGTAGTTATAAAATTCAAAAAATAACAAGTTTCACCTCCTGAAAATGGCCAAGGGTGAACTATCCACCATCTTGTTTACCATTTTACCACTCTGATATCATAACTCCCAAGGTTTCTATCTATAAAAATAGAAAATCATTTGAATTATATCAGCCTAAAGTCGAAGATCTATTAGTGTAATCATGTCAATTTAGGATATGGGTTGTGGTATTCTTTAACCCAGAGAATGATAATATTCCACTGATAAGCTTGTATCACTAATCCTAATCCACACCCACATCACACTAGGCCACCTACCTTTAATCACCCCCAAACAAAATGTATCACAAAAGTGCATGTCCATGTCCAGCCACCGGTCAACTTTCTCATGACACCTGATCAATTCCTGATGTCTCCTCTACCATGGAGGGAAATTTCTCATTTCGTTACAACTCTGGGAAAACATGCCCATGGAATTTCTTTGAAGACATATGTCAGTGTCTCACATAAGGCCACTCACCAATTAATTATTTAAATGGTACAACACATTTAAAATGAAAACCATTATCACCCAACGTAGGCTCCCATGAGTCATCCATCTTAAGGTCAAGTTGACCATACCACATGACATGACCATCTCAATAATATAGTATCTCCCTTGTTACTCTCCGTCAAAATAGTTCACCTATGATGTGTTATGATTTATTTATATGATCACCTATCGTGTAACTCCACAAGACCTTTAATTTTTTTGAATAAATTTAATTTTTTTTCTTTCTTGAATTTTATTCAACAGCATGTCAACCATACCCTACACAAAATAATGAGTTGTCTTGCACTACACACAAGACCCAATTCTTCTAAACAACAATATATTAATAAAATATTATTATTTAATATAATATAGAACCTAGATTTTAAATTAATAGTTATGAATAGTATTAATCACATTTTAAATTATATATATTCTATATAATGTTAACATTCATCTTATTTAATTTCTAAACATGATATATGAAAATTTTATTTTTTTAGATAAAAGAAGTATTTTTAAAAAAATGCAGGTTTCCACATTTTGATGGAACACCCATTTTAAATCTAGTTTTTGAAAATTACATATAATATATTTAACAAAATAAACATTTACATTTTATGTGGGATATAAAAATTTACATTCGATGAATTTTTGATATTTTTTAATCAAGTTTTACGTTTCGAGGAATAGTGAAAATATACTAAAATTTAGTTGAAAACAAATTTTTCCATCGAAAGATCTTATTTGGATAAATTATATTATTTAATGGTTTTAAATTAAAAATAGAACATATTTCTATCATTTAATTTAATTTTGGTCATTGTCATTAATTTTACTTTGACCATTTATGTAAAATAATTTCAATCTTTTGCAATGTTTTAGGTTTCAAAAACATATTTTTCATTACAAGAAGATGATAAAATTTAAATTAATCCATGACACTTATTAGATTGAAAATTTTAAAAATGGATTCCATATTTTTAATTAGTGGGTTTAAATTATGAAAATTGGTTCCATATATTTCTTGGTAGTTATGAATTATAACTTTAGAAATTTGTTTTATAATGGTTAAGGGTGAATCAGGTAATTAATTGTTCAAATAATTTTATAATTATACTAGATATTGTCCTAAATTCACTAGGTATGTGTTTTTAGGCCAAAAACGTCATTGGGTATATTTTGGGGCCACTTGAAACCACATGGATGACATTAATATATTTATAATATTATATTTAATGAAAATCCAATTTTGTTATACTTTTGTTTTTAACAAGTAAAATAATTTTAATATGTGGTTATATGATTGTAATGGACATCTATAATTAATAATTAGAATAAAAATATTTTTCTAAGTGTTTTTAATTTGTTTATAATTTTAGAAAAAAAATAATTACATTAACTAGAGAAAAAATGATTATATAGTAATTGATTAATTAAAAGAATAATAAGTAAAATTATATGAATAATATTAACAGAAATAGAATTTGATACATTTTATTCCATCCACAATTTTTTTGGATGACATTGAAATATTATGGATGAATTAATAATGTATTTTCTACTAAATAAAAATTTAATTATTTTATTAAAAAGTTAAATAATAAATAGCGTCAAATTTGACATAAATTATATTTTAAAATTAATAATAATTTATTAAATAATATAAAATTTCTAAAAATTTATAATTTTCCAAAATTACTATAATAATGTTAATGTCACCATATTGATCAATTTAAAATAAATTAATGGACACCTTTCCATGAAAATGACATAGATATTATTAAAATTAATGAATGTTACAAAGTCTCAGAGTCTCATTTCTTATAAGTTCAGTAATTTTAATATAGGGATAACCAAGAGATAAATTTGATAATTAACAGTATATGGAAATATAAAAGAATTATCAGAATAATAGTAATTGTTTCTAATTTTTATAGACTAAATAATAAGCATAAATAATGAGACAATAATAAAGAAGTAGTTATTTTAATAATAAAAATAACAATTAAATGAAATTAAAAAAATTAAAATAAATATAATATATTAAGATAAAGGGGATCCAAACATTTTATAGGTTAATATGACATGTTAGCAAAGAATTAAATTGTTTTTTCCAAGTCATATATCAGTTTGGTTTTTATTTAATGTGAAATTAATTAATAGTGACAAAATTGAAACTATTGAAATTTTATAAAAATAAAATTTTATTAAATTATATAAAAATCATAAAAATATTTAAAAATTACAAAGTGATAATTATAAATCCTAAAATATCATAATTTATCTATTTATGGTCAATCAAAATCATATATGTAAATATTTATTACCATTTTATATTTATAATATTATTAACACAATTAAAATTAAATAGATTAAATAAGGATAAATTGAAATGATAAGGTTGAAAATAAAATAAAAACATATATAAATATATTTTTTGATATTATTTAGACTCATAATAATCTTATATTCTAAATATTTCACTTTGGAGTCATTTATAGTTGAAAATTAATTTATATTAATTTAATATTTTGAAAATTTATTAAAGTGCTTCTTACCTCTCTTATAAAAGGGAACCTCTTGTTATATTTTATTCACATCTCTAAGGATCATTGGATAATCCAAACCCTACCAAATTCTCCTTCAACATTCAATCAAATCATCCTATAGATTTTATGTTTGGCATAAATCCATCCTAGGCAGTCATTTTGTGCAAATCAAAAAGAGATACCTGAAAAAGAGGTAATTGTATTATCAACCCTATCAATGTTATTTTCTTCTTCTACATCCAATTATATATTGTTTATATAAAAAATCAATAAATATATAATCATATACATACTAGGATTTTATTATATTTATTAGACAACCATATTCCTCTTTTTATCCATCCTTTGAAAAATAGTATCACCATGCGTGTGTACCAACATATTACCATCTACACAACATGGCGGAATTTTCTTTTCAACACTAATTTACTTGGATGGGTATAATGATGAGTATAAGGGAAAAGATAATGTATATAACATGATATTAATTCTGTTTAATTAATTTATCATCCAATTCTATAACATTTAACCATCAAAGGAACGATATCATTGTTCGTGTATACGTATAACCTACCGTCTCCATGATGCGATGAGATTAATTATCCACATTAACCATTAAAGAATAATTAAAAAATTTATATTAATAATATCATTTTTATGTGAATAAAATACATCCCATTCATAACAAACGTGACTTACATGAAAAAAATCAGAATAGGAAAATGGAGCAATAAACACCCGAAACAATAGTAATACTGGAATATTATTAACAAAAAGATATAAGAGGATCATATATGATATCACATATATAGATATGGTTTTGGTATAATTTAATAAAATACTTTCACCGTTATATATGATTTTAACACACCCTTGACTAAAAAAAATACAAGGTAATGGTTAGTTTCACAATCTCATTATTAGATGAGGTTATTTATACTTAATTATATACTAGGATATCTATATCATACATTAAAATGATTCATAAAATGAATTTCAAATCCTTATCAACAAATTTGTAAAGTTACGTTTACTCATGTTTATGTTTTTATAAAACATTTTTAGAAAAACCATTCTATGGCGTTATAAATGGGGTACTTGGTGTCCCTTTTAACAAATTAAAGACATAATGTTTTTTAACTCGATCGACACTAGTCAATTTTTTTAACCATTATAAAGCCTTAAAATTTTGTAATCTTCATTACAAGATTAAAAAGTTATTTTCAAAAGAAATGTTTTCTTTTATAATTATGTTAATTTTAAATAAATTCAAAGTAAAAAAATGATATTTATATCATATATTTATAGTGATATTATTATATTATTTTCATCTATGTCAAAATAATTTGTTGGATTTTATAGCCAATTGAGGTTGTTTTGTTATGATAAAATATTCCATATTGTATTGAATGTTATATCATATGTCTGAATGTGGATGTGCTATTTTAATACTATTAATCTTTTATGGTTAATGTATTAACATTTCGTATTCTATCTTTAACATGAATGTTTATGTAGGTTATGTTTCACCCTTTTCTTAAGAGGAATGAATGGGACTTAGTAAGTAATGAGAGGGCCCCACTATAGACCCTCGATGCATCAGTAGGTTTCATAAGACAAACTAGTGTATTGGAACAAGGAATTTGTGGTTTGGTAATTTATGGTCTCGGAATAAGGCCTTGATGGTATGGTTATAATGTTAGACATTATACATTCCCTTGGTATGATAATAGTTATTGATATTACATGTGATTATTTGACTAGTTGAATATCCATGTGAATGTTTACATGGAATTAAATTATTTATTATTACCATATAAATTTCATTTTAGTGTTTAAAAAAGGCTTGTGTTTTAGCATTTTTACTTTCCATAATGTTTATAGGTATTTACGAAATACTAAACTATATTTTTTAACCTTACTGAGCATCTGATCTCACCCATTTCTTATGTCTTATTTTCCCAGGATGCCATGAAGTGTATTATGATTGATATACATGGTTAATTTTAGATAATAATAGTCTTCTCAATGAATTGTCTATGTTTCATATTTTGTTATGAATTGTAAGTTAAAGTTTATATTTTATCTAGTTTTTCCAAGGATTCTAAACTGATTGGTCCTTTCAGATTTTATTTATTGTGAATCCATCCATTGTATTAAAATAATTCACTAACTCTAGAATTATGGAGTCATGGAATTACAAATCACAGGGCATTATTCTATTCATGATCATATACATGAGCTATAACCACGCTAGGAAGAGAAATACTACTAATAAATATTTCGCTAAACCCAAATTGTCATACCAATGAATGAAAGTGTTATTATCCAATCACCATAAGCAATTACTCAAAAAAAGGAATCACCATGCCTATATCAAAAAAATGATATCCTACCTTTCTTTTGTCTAAAAAAGAATATATAACCAATAACACTTCCTAAAAATGCATCTAAAGACCTTTGAAAATCCCTCTAATATGTTTCCTTTGATCAAAACATACATCGAGAAACAAGGGTATGAGTCATGTCTCAGAACCTCTAGGTCTCCCACTAAGACCTGCCAATCATGTCTCAAGATGGGCCACTAGGCCCAAACACCTAGCCAATACATCAAACCTCTCACCCTGTTTTCATATCACGGGGAATCATCCACACAACAATATCAATGAAAAACATATAACACACTTGTTAACCCTCTATAATTTAGGTAAGGATAACACAAAACTATGATGGTTGGAACTATTAACTTGGCCTATCAGATCATGATCACCTCTGGGAATACTCATAAGAAAATTATACTGAGAGGTTCATAATATATAAAAATAAAATATAACTAAATAAACATAACTGAGAATATATTTATGGTATTACCCCCTTAAGGTCCTAGTTTATTGTAAAAGTTTAGGTGTCTATAGAAATCATACACATAGAACTGATAAGATCAACATTAATGAAGGTATTGAATACCAACATCGATATACAACGGTGTACAAAACATGCACAAAATCAACTCCAAAATTTGTGTCATATCATAAGAACACTGTTCAGTTAAGTATAATTCCATTATATGATATGTGAGAAAACAACATATAGGTTGTTACCAACACTTTAAATAATGAGAAATAAGTAACAACACCCCATAAGGAATCCAAAACTCAGGAATCATTTTCCTTATCATCCTACATGGTCATATATACATCCCAAGAGTGAGTAATGAATCATCTTTTTCATTGTTATAAATATCACCATAGATCCAAATAAAATTCCATCATATGAAAATATATTCAATTTGGATTATTGATTACATTTTCACAATAAAAATATATTGGAAAATACCATTTTGGTTATTGTTGACACATTAAAATAGTTACGTCTTTTTTCAGTTGTATAATCACACACTATGAGGCCTATAACATCTATACCCTACATAAAATAAGTGATGCATGAAGAAATAATTTTTTTCACTACCTACTGATATTCAAAATCAATCACTATCCTCTCTCCAATGGGCCATTATCCATAAATACACAATAAATAATAACTATACACAACATATCCATCACTCAAGGGGAAAATAATATACAACTGTAACATCGAAAATGAAAATAAAAATCCTATAACATTGGATGCCATGAATTCTTACTTTAATAAGTGTTCTCAACACACTAGTTTTATACCCATAATAGGTTGTATAATATTCATTATACTCTTTTCTACCATGTCTCAAATAGTTATATAATAGGTAATGAAACAAGCCTTTGATATAACTTTTTCACATCATGATTTGGTTCACCATTTGAATAGTAACCATACCAGTTAAAAATAAGGCCTCAAGATTGCCTTATTGGTCACCAGAGGTTGTTGACTAGAAGGGAGGAACACATTTGTGATTTTGGAGAGATTATGTCCTCACTTTAGAGTAAGAATAAAAAAAAGAAACCAAATATCATCCTTAATAGTAAATAATAATAATGATTAAATAATAGAAACATTTAAATAGAACCATGTTATAATAATTAATGTATTGAGGTAAATGCCTGAATGATAATGTCATAGATAAAACACTGGTCATCCACTAGGCTGACCACATATATAGGAGTACATAATGAAACATGAATTTTATTACAATGTTTTAATTCAATATCTGAGTTAAATCACATACCACAACACAAGTTTAATATCCTATCCATACCACTCGACATTCTTGGGTCTCATTGCAGCATGTTCCCACAACAATGTGAATGTATGCTTGGGTGCCCTAGTGAAATGGGCGTCCAAGAAGGGTGTGAGCAAAAAACATAGTAGGGAACCACTAATGTTGTCATGTAAATAGATATAAATTAACTATATGTTTATATGAGATACTCTTTAGGATAACACAAGTAGTAATAAATAATTACTCAAAAATAAACTAAATGAAAAAATACATTCCAAGACATGATGTCATATGGGTATGATCATGAAATGAGATCATCATAGCCAATACATGAATGGAAGTAAAGAATAAAATTGTACAATATTCAATTATTGGTTTCATGAACATGATCATATGGAAATATTATCAATGAGGTAGAGAGGTGTATATCATACCACTCAATCTATGTATAATAATATTTATCCTTGGATATAGAATATTGATCATTGATGACTACGTAAGATAAAACTGGAATGTCTCTCAGTATGTTATTTCACCATATGGGGTTACATGTCCTATCACTGGGATCACCTGTACTTTCATGCAGTCATTGTAATGAAGGATTCTAGGTAATATCTAGACATTCTATAAATGAATCTGATATAGAATCCATACCACTAAAGCATTGTAAATCCATTCAAATGTTTAACTCGTATGTCTTAACCTATAAATGAATGGTGACATTACATATGTAAGGAACCCTAGGTGGATACCCCTTAGGTGTCCTATAATGATTTACCTTTAGATTGAAACCTATTATTGAAATATATTTGATAAATAGATCAACATCCCACTCCCAAAAAATTCTATAGAGTTTCTTAATATTTCATCCAATTGATCCTAGTGAGTATTCTAGGGATTTGTTGAGGAGAGAAAAATATTCTATGAGAGTATATGAAGAATGGTGTTGTGTCTCATGTAAAAACATCCCTAAGGAATTTTGTTGGTTCCCTGTCAAACATATGATCATGTAATTCTCAAAATCAATATCCTAGGAAGTACCATAAAGAATCCCTAGTCATATAATCAATCATGTGGGTTTAACAACCGGATCCCGTGAAGCTTGTCTGGGCACCCCAAATTAGCAAGGCTCATAAGACATAACCAAGGATGTATATCTGGACATACCCGTCAATATCTCATCATTTATAGACCACTAGAACAAATATAAATAATCACATCATCAGTCATATATGATTCAACTGTAACAAATTGAAATATTAAATAAAAGAGTGGAGTGGAAAAATTCCTAAACCCACCACTAATTCCAGAAGACATTAGGATAATAAATTTTTTATGGGTTTCAAGGTGAAACCTACAACCATATCCACCCAAAAACCATAACACATTAGTTTAGGATCATTAATACATTGGGATCCCACTTGGTCCTCAAGGTCATTACTCAAGAGAGGAACCCTACATGGGATCATTTATGAATTCATGTAAACAAAATAATTTATGTTAAGACAATATATGTTAATGAATAAGTATGATAATTGCACGTTGGATCCTTGAAAAGAGTAAATAAGTGAAGGTATACTACATGGGATCCTTTATCACAGTAGTCTTAGGTCGGGGCATGAAACTAGTGCACAAGGGTTATTAGTGACCCCTTTCATCCATCATTTTAATTAAAAAAATTAATCAAATTAAATAATACATTAAAATAAAATATAATTATTGGGAATAACTATTAGGGGTAAGACTATGTATGAAAAAAATACCATAAACCTGTGTAAATACCATAGAATGGGTACAATTGACCACCTTCCTTTTAGATTCTTTCCATTTATTTTTCCAAGGGAATCTAATAACTGATAATGTCTATCAAAGATCATAAGGATGTGTGAGGTCTTGTCTCACATTGAGACCCTCAGAAATAATTAATTATTACTACTAAAATTAATTAATTATACAGAATAGGTTATATATTTTTTTATAAAAAACTAACTATACAAGCATAAATATCTAAACCTCATCAACTGATCTTGTCACACAGGAATGGAGACCAAACACTTGTCAACAACCCATGACAAATAATCAACCTTTAATCAAGAATAATTACTGAGAAAAAACATCAAAATTAACACTCAATAATTTAATTAATAAAATTATATATTATAAAATTCACTAGGGTGATGTTCCTTTATTAGAAGACATGTAGTAATGTGAATATGGGCTATAATGTCACCCACTTCCTATGAAGATTTAATGCATTATCACAGGAATCTAATTACAACATGATTTAGTGGAATCAGGACTAAAATCCATAATTAGAGAATCCAATCATAGAGGAAGAATAATACTATGTCAATTTAGGGTAATAGAGTTAGAGGCTTACCAAATATCTTCCAACGCATTTGAAGGTATTTGATCCGAACCAATAAAGAAGAAGAACTCCTATAGAGGATATGAGAAGAATGAAGGAACACATAGGTATTTTCCTAGAAAACATAGAGGGGGGGGGGAGATGGGTAACTCCCCTTAAGGTTTAGAGGGGATGAATATTAATTCTTCCCCTTTTAATGAGGCACATGGTTAGGCTGAATGGTCTCTAAAACATCATGCAAACCATGTGATTCTACTATATAATGGTATCAGGGAACACAACGAAAGCTACTAGACTAGGGATTTAAAAATATTCAACACTATAGAAATTAATATTCATTATATCTACTGATTTAAGCCCTAGTATGGTTTCAGGATCTCACATGAATTGTAAATGCATGAGAATTTAAAAGTAACTGAGTACATCGTTCAATTTAAATCACACTCATTTTCAACACATTCTTAGTTACCGTTTCACCATGGATTTGATTTTAAAACCCTATAGATCATCAAAACATGATTCTCAAATTTTCACACATTATATTAATCAATTTTCAGTTTCTAGCTTATATATTTAATGATTTCTTCAATGTCGCAATGATCACCTCTTTCTTATGCCTTTGATCCATGAAGGTATTCATGGATCATTTTATCATTTAGAGTGTTTCTCTCTCTAGGATTCAAGAGGAAAGATAACTCCTCAACTCCAATTGATGAATATTTCATGGAATGATCTTCTCCTCTTTTTATATATTGGTGTCCCAAAATATATTGGTTGGGTTCCCCAACCCCTATATATTTTACATCCCAAAATAAGTAACAAATGGATAATTACGACGAACTAACTGAACCATGAAAATTATTATTTATTATTATTATTACCACCTATATGTAATATATGTTGAATATATTATGTGAAAATGAATCATAAACATGACTCATAATTATTTCTAATATAAAAAAAACTTAAATATTATTCCAATATCTATTCATAGGATATAATTCCTTTTATTTACTAAACAATTTGTAAATAATTTTAATAAATAAATTTAACCCAATTATTATATAATTGAATAATAATAAATTTATTTATTTCTCATTGATCAATAAAACATGTACAACTCGTAGACCCTATGGTGTGGCCCACTATGTCCTATATTTCTATTCATTAGAATAGGGATGATTCATTACCACACTATTGTGTGTGATCCTCTAGGAATTTATCTCACTAGTAGTAAATATTATTCACCGACAAAGAGTGGATTATAGAAACCCACCGAGTTCCCTAAAGAGATAAGAAAAATCCATAGAAATGAAAACCTTTCCTACAAACACACAATGTAATATTATCAATTTTTTATATGATATCTAAAAAATAAGGACACACACTTGTGTCATCATCCTTTATTTATTTATTACTTGTTGATATAATATGATGCACATAACATTGACTACCATGGACATGGAATTTGGAATTTAATACCATCATAATGAACAAGGCTCAAGATATCACTTCCACAACTCAAAAGAGACAAATTCTATCTTGATCATTTAACTAATGACATGCCACCATTGACACACCAAACACAAACTATGCCACTATGACATTAATTTCATTGTTTTTTATTACATCAAAGTACATTATCAAATGAAAAAAAGGATAATAAAATCATGTTGGGATACCAAAATACATTCCCATAGATAGGAAGAACCAGTGAAACCCAAATCATGTTGTGTTTCAATTGGATGTTCTTTCCTTAGGATTACATATACTCGCGATTACCTGGTGTGAACTTCATGAGATGAAATATTAATTATTATGAGCCTACAACAATTAATGGTCACAGATCATCTTTTTTCGTGTCAAATGATCTAATTAGACTATATGACCTAAAATTAATATTACTATTCGGGAATATCATGTTTCTCGTTATATCTTGGGAACTACTATAACATTTTGATACGACATGTAATCTATGGAAATTACCATTAATAAATTAGACACATATGAATAAAAAAAATGGATTGATAAAAATATTTAAATATTAAACTATATAAATTGAACCGAAATCAATATTTCTATCATAAGTTGTGTCTAAGGGACCCACATTCAACACTCCCACTTGAGCTAGAGCCAACTATTAACACGTCTCAAACATCTTGTTGCCTCATGAGAATCACACTTATAATGAGATATGGATTTAGGCTTGGGGTATTCTAGGTTATCTAATATAGATACTCTACTAATTTTATCATTACATATCTGTGTCAAATATCTCATGATATGAAACTAACAATGTATATTATTTTTCCTCTAGTATGGATTGTGATAATTGGATAGTACAACTATCGAAGTATTATCATAGTAAGCTGAAACAAGATAAACATTACTAAGAACAACACCAATGTCTAAGAGATAGATTCATAACCATATTGTGTCCTTAGCTACATCAGAAGCTAATTTTTACTCGAATTTTTGTGTAGAATCAAAAAATATATGTTTCATTGAGATTTTCCAGATCACTACCTATCCAATTAAAAAAAGACATATCTAGTATGTGATTTTAGAAAAATATAATCTATCTAAAAACTAGAATCATTTTATCCTCTACCTATTAGTTCCTCATCTTTTCTATACACCATGAACACATCCTTTGTATGATTCAAGTACTTCCGGGTATTTTTCACAGTTCTACAATTTATCTCTCTTGGTTTATCTTGATTTCTTTCCACCATGATTAATGTAAAGGCTATATAAAACCGAGTGACTCGTGTGGGATATATGATAGATCCCACTGATGAGGCATAAGGGATTATACTCATTCTTTCAATATACTATTATCTTTGTGGATAGATTTTCTTAGAGAGATTGATAATATGATACATTTTCAAAAACCCTATTTTTGATTATTCCATACAATACCTTTTAAATACCTTTTCAATATATGTACTTTGACGTATACAAAGTTTCCTATGAGATCATTCTTGAAAGATCATGATCCCTAGAATGTAGGATACATCACCTAGCTCTGTCATGGAGAATCATTCATTTAATCAAGTCTTAACTAACAGTAAGACAAGCACATTGTTTCCCATAATTAATTTCCTCAACATATAATACATGGAAACTAATGGAATTACCATAAAAATCCTTATAAACACTAGGATCAATTTCATTTTTAACAAAAACAAATTATCATATGGCGTCATCAAAATAAACCTTCCATGATCATGATGCATGATTCAACCTATAAATGGATATCTGTAGTTTGTACATGTTGCTGGATTTCCATAACATAATAAACCCTTCTGTTTGTGTCTTATAGATGTCTTAAAAAATCATCAAATTTATAAAAGTAGTTTTTACACCCACTTTTCAAATCTCATAATCATAGAAGGATCTGATTATAAGTAAAATTTTGATATATTTTAGCTTCATTACTAGTGAGAAGGTTTCATCATTGTGTATTCCTTAACATTCCCTATAACACGTTTATACTAGTATTTATATATAGGTATTTAACATATGATACATGTAATTGTTTACATGAATACACAATTTTACCCAATGTTTTTACTTATTTTGGAGTTTATATGAAAATCCATACATGATTTTTATATCAGGACTCCATCTCAAAATTCATGGAATTCTGACATTTAGAAACGTCCTTGACTTATACTACTTCCTTATAGGTTATATGATCATCATCCTCAAGGAGTAATGTGTCACATTTATCAGTGATAAGAAAACCATAAAATTAAGGTTTTCTAACCTCTAAAGTTGACCCACATAGTACTTGTGTCTTGGTACTATCTTTATCTTCTATTGTCATTTTTAAAGATTATTCACATATGAACTCTTGTGCATTTGTATCATCAACATCATCAATGAAAATATGTATCTCACTATTTTTTATTTGATAATTTTTCCCTTTCAAAAAATACAACATTTATTCCCAGAATAAATTATTTATTAAAAATATTATTTAGGTAATATTCTTATACCTCAATAGGATAACCCATAATGATGACATTTGTGGTTTGGGATGAAAATGTTCAACTTGGTAATGTCTTCAGAAAACACCCCACATCCTCATAAACATATAAATGATATAATTAGTTTTATTCCACACCACAACACATTTGGAATACCAAATTTTGATTTAATTGGTACTCACTTAGGGGTATATTTTGTTGCCTACAATGAGTATTCCCAAAATAATGGAAATGTATCTTAACTATTCATTGATCAAACCATGTCTACTAGTGTCAGATTCCTCCTAATATGATCACCATTACACTATGGTGTATCAGGTGGAGTGAGTTGGGGATGCAATACCACACTCCTTTAAGTGATCAATGAAATCATGGGTAAGATACTATCTACCTCATCCTGAGAAAAGTTCATTAATAATCTTACCAAGATAGTTTTGTACTTCATGTTTTTAAACATAAACATTAGAAAGGAATATAACTTATACTTCATTAAGTAGATATATGAATATATACTAAACTCATCAGTAAAAGTTATTAAGTAAGAAACCCTACAACTTTAATCAATTGAAAATTTACCACATATGTTATTAAGAATTAATTCAAATAATTTAGGTAGTTATTTATTCCTTCCCAGAGCAGGGTTATTTGATCATTTTACCTTGTATAAAATTATGACTTACGTCCAAAGTTTCTAACTCAACTGAGTCTTAATATAATTCTGGATCTAGTTTTCGCAATTTCTTCTCATTTACATGACCATGCATAATCTTCCATTAGTAGGGATCATATGAGCCATGTTCACTAGCTTTGCCATTGATTTCCATTAAAGGGTTTTGAGTTCATGTATATATAAACCTTTGTAAATATGTGACTTAACATAATACTTTTTATCTATATAAAAGATAAAAAAATTATTTTATAACATTAAATAAAATTGAATGGAATCTAGAGTTGAATCTTTGATTATTTTTTTACCGAAAGTATAAAATAAAAATTATTCAATACCTGAACCAAACCACTTCGAAAAGTATTGTGATAATATACCACTACCAAAACTTCTAGACTCACAATATTTTCATCTGTGATATTCACTTCACCATTTTCTATATTGTTTAATCTACTTTATTTCTATATAGGAAAAAAAATGTGTGATCCGCATCATATTTTCAATACCCAAGTTGAGGACAATGATAAATTGAATTGAATGAAAAAAATACCCAATGTAGAAGTATCAATTTGGTTCTTCTTCTTAGAATATAAGATCTTCCAGTAGACGTTCTTTCCATATAGAATTCATAGAAAATATTACTCATTTCCTTCTATCTGTATCCTCAAATTTTTAAAAGGATGATGAATTAGTGTATTTGGCTTAGACATAGCCTAGGAATTATATTCCTTCTTAATCCTTCTCATTTTCACCATAAGGAAGGAAGAATTGGTATTCTTCATATCCTTATCATCTTGGTGAAAAAATAAAAAATATTTGATAATGAATTTTCATGCCATTTATAGTGCAATTAAAATAAGAATCGGGAAGCATTATTGCAAAGAGGGAAGAATGAGATCTTTCATTAGATCATACTTCATCGTGAATCTTTTGGATTTATGTCTCTCAATGTACCAAATCATATTGAGTGCATAAGTTCCTACTTGATTCCCTTTTGATATCCTACACTTATACAGTTCACTAGAAATTTCATACTATTATTCCCTTTCTCTCTCTAGATAAAATTCTTGTAGATTGTTCAACATGTTAAAGGAATATTCATCCTAATGAATTTTATTAAATGAAATAGAAATTGATGCCAAAATGATATGTTATATATCTTGTGAAACATCTACATGTTTTTTACACTTGTATATATCTTCCTTGTTTTCTCACTAAGGAGGTTCGACATGAATTTTGGAATCCATCACAAATAACTTCCTCTCATGGAATAGAACAATCTATGGATACACTAACACTAGAAGAGCTCTAAGGTAGGCACTAGGCCTTCCAACCCCTAGAAATCATGGTTCCTTGATTATTTGAGTAATTTCCTAGCTTATTGGGATTGTACCCTTGATTTATTAAATACCATGCCTCAATAGTTGTATCAAGATAGCTATGGATACTTCTTTAAAAAAAATTATTTAAGTCAAAAAATCATTTATATAGTAACTTCCCAGTAGTGGGAGGCCCACTAAAATAAGGATGATGAAAACTCCACACACATATTTTTATTCCAATGTAAATGAGGGAGAGAGTTCACGAAATACTTATTCATTAAGGGATTTAATATTTCATTATTAATGTAACTCATTTCTATCAAATATATTCATTATATGTTTTTCTTCTCACAACTAGAAAAGATTTAATATAAAGAAAATTCATCCCACTTTATATATTTTTAGATTTATTAATTTATTTATTATTATAGTAAACATTCACAGACAAAAAATAACATATAATAAATTAAGGAAATAAAATTATCCATATGGTCTTGAGAATATAATATTGGGTGATCCATTTTAAACTTAACGGACTATCCATGATCTAGGGGGTATGATACATGAGTTGAGTCCAGATTTGTATTGAATCCCACCCCTAGTCTAGTGTATATACTTCTTTTCTAGTGTACCACCTCATATTGGTGGGTTCGTTGCCTTAAAGATTCATCATCAAATGTAAAAGTATTCCCGAATAAAAGGGAGGGGGTCCAAGGAAGTGAAAAATAAAAAAAATTAAATTGGAGATGCATGTCCTTATATATATTGAATGAAAAAAATGTGATGTGTAGACTAGCATAAAATTAAATACTTATTACAAACATCTTACACATTTGTAATAAATAACTAAATAAATTAACCAAGACAAATATAGGTTCTTCAAATACTCATGACTATTCAATGTTTATTATAAAATCAAAGTCAAATGAAATTAAAATTAATTTAAAATATAGGGATTTTTATAAATTGAATGAATTAATTAAATTCAAATATATTAATTTAGTTTTCTTCCCCAAATTATTTTAATTTTTAATTACAAAATTATATCAACCAATTAATTTACTTAAAGACCAAAATGAAATTAAATTTACCGATAAATTAAAATTAAATAATTTTAAATATAAATATTGTATATTAATTTTGGATAGTGGAAATATTTTCATGGTCCCCAAACCCTACCCAAAGAAGTTTTGGTCATTCCAACCACACATATAATTTTTTTGGGCTTGGAAGACCCCATGCAGTGTTTTTTGGATAGGCTGGAAATACCTAACACATTTTAGGTCTGGAAAACCCACCCTGGATCATTGGATGGACAAAAGGGTCTGTGAGGACCCATTCGAGCTAAGTGGTCACCCGATATGGCTAGGGGTTTCATGTTAGAGGTGCCTTGACAAGGGAGACCACACACACATGGGGCTACTATATCTGATAGTGGTGTGGTTTTCTAGAGTGGTGAAACTGACGACAATCCATGATGGGGACCCCACATGGAGATGGCCTCATCATCTGGAATTTTTGGAGGTCAACATCCATGGGGTGGAGACCATGGATCATGTGGCTGACTATGGAATCCGTCAGTTTTGGCTAAATGAGATAAAACAATGTCCTTGAAAAGGCGACAGTTAGAGACCAGTGGTAGTGGCATCATACTGATTGGAAGATGGAGACGATGTGGTGATGGGAGGTGGTGGCATTTTGGGTTTCATTTGATGGTGTGTCTTAACAAGAAGGAGACACTAATAAGAGGGGTCCCAATTTTTTTTATTTTAAAACTATTATTTTTCTTTTAATGCAGGGATTATATAAGAATTTGTGACATGTAATTGATGATCTTTTATTCTGTCTTTCTGACTTTGTATATTTCCACTGACACAAAAAAGAGCCGCCTGTTTTTCTCTATTTTTTTGATTCCCAGAAATCGCACGTGTAAAATAATAAAAATTAATACACACACACAAAAACACAAAAACACACACACACACAAACAAACAAACACACAAACACAGATATATATATA
The DNA here is from genome assembly GCA_963277665.1 of Viscum album. Taxonomy (NCBI): domain Eukaryota; kingdom Viridiplantae; phylum Streptophyta; class Magnoliopsida; order Santalales; family Viscaceae; genus Viscum; species Viscum album. Next base: position 381,226,514 of record OY728145.1, read on the forward strand.
TATATATATATATATATATATTTATATAATACTTCTACAATTGATGACAGTTTTGGTTTACTTTATTAAAGAGTTCTGACATGACATTCTGACCATAAATGTTTTTTAGAATTTTAGAGTTATTTAAATTATATATCTTCTAGAGATTCATCAATAATATGGTATAAAATATAATATATATAAAATACTTGTTCATAATTTTTAACATCTAAAAAATTTTAGAATATCAATATCAAAATTTTCAGATGTCCATAACATGGTCATACGAAATTGGATCAATGCACTTTTTTTCTTTTGACTGATTTAAATACCATTACTTAAATTTAATATAAATTTATTATTCCTTGGATCAGAAAATTAATAAACTCTTTATATATTAATTGATGTTACTTGAGAATGCATAATAGTTAATTTGGAATGGAAAATAGAAATATTAATCACTAGAGTGATGAAACATCATAGTATCCTATAATCCCTACCCCGATATGGTCTAAGGATATCACATGAATTATCAGAGCATAAAAATTAATATAGATTGAGCACCATATTCGATTCAGAGTGTTCTCATCTGTCTCATGTCACTGAAGACAATATCTTAAAGGATATATGGTCAAACCGCTCTAGATTTTTCACACATGATTCTGGGATCTACAAATACACCGTTCATCAAATTCCTAGTGCTAGAGCGGAGCTCCAATGATTTGAGTGATGTATTGATGATCACCTCAATCCCATGGATTAAATTAATGAAGACATCCTTGGATCATTCACCAAGTTAGAGAATTTATCTCTCTAGGATTAGGAAGGAGAGATAATCTCTCAATTCTTACTGATGAATAGTCTATAGAATGAGTTTCACCTCTGCTTATATAGTGAATGCACAAAACAACCACTTAGGAATCTCCAATCCCCAGTATTTAATTTCCACTAAATGAATAAAAATGAAAAAATTATGACAAGAAAAATGTTCCATAAATGTCATTTTTTTATTTTTTAGCACCTACCTATATTATATAATAAATATATCATCTGATAAACCTGATTCATTAACATAACTCATAATTAATTATAATATTAAAAAATACTTTAATATTAAAATAATATTATTTTCATATAAATCTATTCCTTATAAATAATTAATCACATGTAAATAATTTTAGTAAATAAATTCCAACCCATTACTCTATACTCGAATAACAATGATTTTTTATTTGTCTGTGACTAAAAAGACTTGGAGATCTCTCAATCCCTGTGGTGGGTCCCACCATGTCATATATAAATATTCACTGGAATTGGGAAGATTCATGAATACGATATTTTTTTGACCCTTTAGGTCCTTATCTTGATATCAACGAATATAATTCACAGACCAAGGGTAGATTCTAGTAACCCATTAGGGCTTCTAAATAGATATAAAGAAGTCATAACAACAACCTATCTTATAAATAGACACTATGTAATATTATCTATTTATCATATGATATATCATAAATTAGAAAGAAAAATTATTTCCTTTTCCTTTATTTATTTATTATTTGTTTATCTAATAAGACAAACCTACCTTCGACTACCATGACCATTGATTTATGAAGTTAATACCATCACGATTAACCAAACCTGAGATATCACCTCTTCAACTCAGAAGAGAGAATTTCTATATTGAACAACCAACCAATTATATACAACCAATGGTGAGAAAACACAAGATACCTCACCGTGACTTTAATGTCATGGTTTTTGGATTTAATCAATGTATGCATTCAAATGGCACAAATCGATAATGATCTCAAGTTAGGATAACAATAGACATGTATATAGATATAAATAACCAATGACACCTGAAACATGAGGTGTCAAATTATAAGGATTATACTTATGATATCATTTACTCATGATCACCATATTTTATTTTCAGTAGAAGAAGATTCAATGCTTTAGAACCTCTAACACATTATGTTCACACGTCATTTATTCCCTATCCTTATGATATATCGAGACCATTTGACATACAATTAAGATTAATATTATTGTATCTATAGGTTATCATTATACCCTAGAAACTACATAACATTCTTATATTTTATGTAATCTATAGAAATTGCCATAAATATTGTGGATATAGAAGTATCAACACTATTTTTGTTAGACAAGGACATGTCTATGTCAAACTGTATTCATATAAATTTAATCAAAGTACATAACATAAGGTGGTTCTAGGTTACCCACATTCATTGTTATCAATATTCCCTTCTACTATTCATGGTTACATCATACTCTTACATAAACCATATGTCTTTTATGTAACAGGTATGATGCAAATTACAGACCGTCACATGGTTTCCCATGGCTTTCCGCATGGTTTCTCAAACTATGATATTGTAAAAACTGGGCCATAGGGTTAGGCCACACCCTTATAACTAACCATGCTCCAACCATTTGATATTGGATTACCCTTTCACAAAATCTATTTTTGGGACATGAACACTTGGGAAGCTCCCAGAACCAGTGTCCACCATCCAATCCTCAAACCACTTCTTATAACATTATTTAGAGGCATTCCAACTATAAAATTCTCAGTCCGAAATGATGATCATGATTTGAACCATCATGTAATTGAAAATAAAAATTACTTCAGGAATAGGAAATGCAAAAAGAAATGGAATTTTTATATAACATTGAAATAAATCACGGTTTATTACATGAAACAAGTCTCATGAAAATTAGATTGAGAGAAAGATACCCCTTGTAAAGATTAGAACACATAATGATATATTTAATCAATGATGTGATTATGGAAAAAAATTTAAATCCATATGAATAATATTTATATTTTACATAATAAAATATAGATATCAACTCACATATAATCACAGAAAAAAGTTTTAATGAAGATGGGTTGTAACCAAATGATTTTAAATTGTGATAAAAAAAACCATAGAACTTGGTAACATTCATTTCAAATACCCTTGGATAAAATAATTTGAATTAAAAAATAAAAACCTATGATTTATGAATTATTAATGATATAACTTTTAAATGGTAGTATATACACCATATAAAACTAATTAGGTGTATAACCTTAAAATATGATTCAACGAAGGGAAATTGAGATGATATCCTTTTCCTAAAGACTAAAATTTATATATATGTCCTTTAATTCGAATATAATAAACTTATACAAATTGTTTAATTGATTAATAAAAATTCATTGTTATATTAATTTTTCATTGAATTTTTGTTGATTTATTACAATGACATATTTAATTACACAATCAATTTTTTCCATGTTGGGTATTTTGAGGACCTCCAGTTCATAATTTCAAAAAGGAATTGGTATGTTGAATGTGATGAAAGAGGTAATTATTCTATCATGTACAGAATAATAATGAGGGAATTTTTATCATTTTTACCATACATATACATTTAAAATCAACCATAAAATATGGTTATGAAAAATTAATTATGATTGCCCAAAGGTTTGGAAAGTAGGAAGAAACCTGCTCCCAACAAATTTATTATAAAAAATAATAAATAGTACAAAAAAACTCAAAAAAAAGAGGCTTTAAAAATCCGTGTATACAGAACCACACCCCTATCATTGATAACCAAGTTATCACAATAAGAGGGAAAAATAAAAGACCAACTAGAACTAACTTCCATGATAGTCCTTTTAGAGAGATCATCAGCGACCTGATTAGCCTCTCAATAGACTTGAGACACGTCATGACATAATCCCTCCACAAGGCTAAGATAGGATATCCAAGCAGGCATCATTCTCTAAGGAATATTCCGAGAGAGATCTTTTAGAATCTGCACAGAAAAAGACGAGACTGACTCCACCCATACCCCATGCCAACCATAACACACCGCATACCTGATGGCTTTGATCATCACCCATAATTCAGCCTCAATATCATGAGAATAGACAATGTAGTAAACAAATCAGCCTTTAACAAATCCCTGATGAGTTCTGAAGACTCCACCACACCCACCATGACTCGGTGCACCAGAGGCTTCCCCATCCAGATTCACTTTTAGCCAATCCAAAATTGGTGGGATCCACCTGATGTATTTAGACATTCTGGGCTTCCTTTACCTGACACTAATACCAAGATATCTCAAGAGTACAAAATCAGAGACATCATTATTCATTGATCCAGTTTGGTTCATCAGAGCATATTTTATCCCTCAGTGTACAAATAGAACAACATCTCTAAAAGATCGCTTGACATTGTTAAATACAATGTTTTTCCTAGATTTCCAGATATAGGATAATATAGAAATGATATCAGCATTAAGTAGTGATTTTTGTTGATCACTGAAGTCAGTTATGAAGGTCGAGTTTAAGACCGATTCAATAGAGTAGCAATCCAAGAAGCATTTGAGGACAGATTTCACATAGTGACATAATTGTATAGAAAAAGAGCTGTGAATAAACAAATGAGTGAGAGATTCATCACTGCTCATACCGAAGTAACATACTGATGCCAAGATGAAACCTTTTCGCTGTAGAGCACACTGAATGGGCATTCTGTTTTCCCAGATTCGCTAGATCAAGAGAGTATCACTAGGGGATATGAAAGGTCGATGAGCACTTACCATCCAAGAAGGTATGATAGAAAAATCCCCACACTGTCTGTTATAATAATTCCTATTGGAAAACAGTCGAATGAGAGAATGTTTCTAGATCAGTATGTCAATATCAACAAAGACATAATTAAAAATTCCCCCATGAAGTTTTTTGGGAATCAAATCATAAGCATCCAGATTTCCCTGCAAGTTAGAAATGGACAGCTTCTCCAACAAAGATGGAATGTCAGTGAACTCTTTTATTGTGAAGGATAGCCATGGGGTATTCTAGAAATTCAGATGAGAGTCAGAATGAACAAACTATATTCATTAAGACATGATATTTGAATAGGTATTCTTAACTGAGGACAAGACGGAGGATTTCAGATAAGTGCACTTACTGTTTTGAAGTCTATCAACAAACCTGCCAACCAAAAATTCAAGAGAGAAATCAGGCTGGGAAAGAAGCCTCTAGGTGATGTTCTAAAGAAGAGAATTTTTAAAGATTCTAATATCCTTAAATACCATTCCCCCCATATTTAATGGCTTTATAATGTCTTTCCCAACAACTGTAATAATTTTCCTCTAATGGGTTGATCCAGTCCAAATGATATTCTGAATCATATCACTCAAATACTTGAGAATAAGTACTTTCCATCTATACACAGAAAAGGAGTAAAAAAAACATGGATTTAATAACATAGTTGATAAGAAAAATTCTACCAGCTTGGGACCTAGTCTTCCCCTTCCATCTTGCCAACTGATTTGAAATTTTCATAGAAATACCTTCTAAATGAACATGTTTCACTCTTCCCCAAAACAAAGGAATCCCAAGATCGTTAAATGGAAGTGTACCTCTTTTAACACCAATTCTACGAACCAACCTCCTTTGCTTCAAGGTTCTAATGACTTCCCCAAAGACAAAAATAGGATTTATTCCACCTAATATCCTGGCTTGCAACCTCCTCGTAATGTGAGAATATTAATTTAATGCAAGAAATTGTTTTTCTGTCAGCCTTACAGAATAGAAGTATATCATCCTCATAGAATAAATGTAAGGGAGAAAATAAATTCCTACCCTCCCTCATTCTTTGGTATATACTAGTGTTGACATGATCATGGAGATAGATTCTCATGTAATCCTCAACCATAGAGAATAAAACCCCGGATAAAGGATCACCTTGTCTGAACCCTCTAGTGTATGGAAAGAAACCCTTGGGGGAGCAATTGATAAGGATGGATAAAGAGGCATTTTTTAATATGGTATAAATCAAACTAATAAATTTCTCTGAGAATCCATGCATCTTAAGAATAGTGATGATGATTTCCTAATTTATTATGACAAAGGCCTTTGATATATCAACCTTCAGGGCCATGTTACCATGAGGAACATTGCTTTTCATGACATTAATGCATTCTGAGGCAGTGAAAAAAAAATTCTGAATCTACCTCCCAGGTAAAAATGGAAAATTTATTGATAGATACAATATTCTTAGCAACTTCACCTAACCAAATTTCCCTGATTTTGCTAATTACATTGGGAATGAAGTTACCAATGGAAATAGGCCCGAAATCCATGATTTCCAAGGCATTGTCCTTCTTAGGAATCAGAGCTATGAATTTAGAGTTCATCCCAAATGGAATAATGGAGTGATGAAAGAATTCATGAACATCACTAATAACATTATTCAGGATGATATGCCAGTAAAACCTGAAAAACTTATTATTGAAACCATTAGGACCCAAGACACTGTCCATATTAAATGAAAAAAGTGCATAATGTATTTCTTTTTGTGTACGAGTCTCAATAAGCTTTATATTCTGACTATCAGCAACACTGGATTCAACACATCTAATGATCTTTCTAGAGATGTTCTCACCATATTCAAAATATAATTTCTCAAAGTAAGATGTCACACCATTGGTAATGTCTTTTTTAGATGTCAACATATTATCATCAATCTTTTGGACCCTGAGGTTCCTTATAACCTTTTCTTCTTTGTAAAAACAATGAAACAATATAGAGTTCCTATCTCCATCTTTAAGACACTTAACATTGAGTTGATTTTGGTCCACGGTCTCCTTTAGTGCCAGGAGATTATCATGTGTTGAAGCAGCTTGTATTTCCTCTTGAGATGGAATGTCATGTTGCCTATTCCTCTACTGAAAACATGAAAAATGGGATTCAGAGTCTTTAATATCATTATCAATATTGGAGAAGGATTTTTTGCTCCACTCTATGAGTTTATATTTAACAATTTTCAGCTTATAAATCAGAGTGAACAAAGAGCTACCTTCTTCTAATATACTGATTAAAAGCATACAGAAAGGTAACACAAAGATTATTGGATGGAAATCAGCAAAAAATGGTTACTGATTGCTGATCATTTTGAATGGAATCAATTGTAACACAATTGTGCCTTACTACCCATAAACGGTCATTCACATTCACCTGCTGATTGGTTGTAATAAGGGAATAACCCAAGACATTCCAAATAAAGGCCATCCATTTTTCAAAATTCATTCTTGGTTTAGCAATACCAAGTAAAATGGGTTTATTGGTCATGATGATATGCTTCAGCATTCTAACCATGGGAGAGTTCCCAAGACCCTGGTAGTTCTAGAAGACTAACTTAATTAATTCGAAGCCCTTTGTCTAGTGCAGGGGCCAACATAGCATGGAGCTAGGCATTCCTCAGTACCTGAATTATTCTTATCCAGTGTTTCACTGGAGGCACCTCCATCCTTGTGAGATCTAGATTCACCATCTGAAAGGGATATAAATCTGTTCCATGAATCAATAGGAATTGTTAAAGTTATAGGTATCTTCCTTCTTGTATCCATAGATGAGGGTATTTGTGAGAAGTTTCTATCAGGGTCCTCAGTGTGTTGTGCCATCATACTTTCTCTCAAGGGGGAGTCACAAATCACTAAGTCATTTGATTCCCTATTACTAGAATCTTCAATCGTGAGTAGAGTAGAGATCTAATGCCCTAGTGTTACCCCCTCAATTGGGTTTTCATCAATAGAGTCATGCATTATTGCCTCCTAACCAACATGAAAAATCTGCCTCATGCATCTGACTTACCTTACTTATGCTCCCATAATTTACAGTGTAAGACTCATCCAATATGACAAAATCATTTGGTGGGTTTTCATCCACATCAGAAGGAACAACATCAGTATTTTATCCCTTTACAATCATTGCCTGTTCGTTGTCAATATTTAAATCAAGAATTAGAGGACCCTGATCGTTATCATTCTTTGGACAACTTTGAGCATCATTCCCTCTCGAGTTACAGGAGGATCATATCTTGTTCCTATTGCATTTAGAAAGAAAATGCCCAAATATTTGACAATTCAAATTGTATTTTGGCTCCCTCTCATACCCTATTTCATGGTTAATACTATTATCCTTGGTGGTAATGACCACCTCTTCGACCAGAGTTTTTGACAAATCAACTTCCACAAAAGTCCTAGCATAGTGACTGAAGCTAGGGTTATCATTTTGCTTATCTAGTATTATTGGATTCCCAACTGAGGGAGCAATATCCCATAGGAACTGTGGATGCCAAAAAATCAAACTTAATTTATGAATAAATATCCATACCTTAGCAAAGGTGTTCTTAACCATGCTGGGATCAAAATTCCTATCCCACTCATGAATTCTAAGGAATCAAGGATACAAGGGAATAGATCCCAGACTCCAAGAACACCTTTTTCATTCATCTGAGGGGAGGACCACATTATAGAAGCCTCGCACCATGGCTATCATCTTAAAGTCACTAAAGCCCCAGATCTCTTCCAGCCAGCTTATAAGATCATGAAATCTCCAGGGTCGTACCCCTTTTGGAATCACAACCCGAGCAATAATTGAGAATTTTTACAATTTTACACTTTCCTCAACAGCAGGTTGATTCACCGAAACGTGGGCAATCCGGCCCTTCCATATGATTATTCCCAAGATACCACTTCACAATCCATGAAAGAGAAGCTTCCCACCTATTTGACCACGTCTGCGAAGCTCTTACCTTGTTCAGAAGCAGCCTTCAATGCCGATTTCTCAGATCTTTGCTTCGCATAGTGGCTGACGAGATCAGATTGTGCGATACGATCTTCATCAATCGCTTCAATTGCTTCTTTCTCCCTAGAAATTTCATCATAATTGTAACTATTTATAAGAGGTGGTGTTGGAAAATGACTTACATTAGTTTGAGAGGTTTTTTTTCTTATGTACACATGAACGATGGTTTCATTTCCCATTTGGTGGGAAAATAGATAGATATGGGTTATTAAATTATCATAATAACATATGAGTATAAATAATATAATGATTTTTTTATAATGTATGAAAATGATTTTAATTTTATTTATAATAAGAAAAAAAATAAAAAAATTCAATTTAAATCTATACCATATATTTGGAAAACCTCTTATTCCTTACACGTCAAGCCCTCTAGTGTTTATATTTTTCCCAAATTAAGATCTATAGTGTAATGAACTAATGTTTTTCAATGGAAATTACATTCTCCTAATGTTGTCATAAAATTAGATGAATATACAAAATAATGATCTACTAAGTGCTAAGTGAATTTTAAACATATGTTTTTCACTTCTGTGTTTGCAATTTCTAAAATCCGACACAAATGTTTGCAACCAGTAAGTTATTTGGAGTCTGATAAGGAAAGAATAATTTTCGGTGAATAGTAATCTACCTTAATGAATAGTAACATACCCTTATGAATAGTGATATAACATAATTAATAGTAATCTTACCTATGATATTATATAAATATTACTCAAGTTGAAAGAATGATATACCTATATTTTAGAATGAGTAAATGAATGTTTTAAAACTGTTTTTGATAATATATTATGATTTTAATTAAACATAAAAAAATCATATTTAAAAAACTAATTTTGAAAAGTGGAATTCATTTTTTTATTCTAAATGTTGAATAATTTTTGGGTTTATTTTGGGGATTTTTCTGAAATACTTGAATTTATGATGATTAGTAAAAATACGATAACTTACAATAAATGCTAAATAATGGATTTCTTGAGTCATTGATGATGTTAAACTGATGTTAGATCAATTGGTTTTGGATCACATGATAAAATTACTAGTATTGGTCAATGAAGACTCACTATTCCTTGTATTATGAGGAAATAATAAATTAATGAATATTATATTGAGAAATCCCCTCTCTCCTCCACTATAAAACCCCCTTTCACTCCTTCTTCTTTTCACTCCTTTCAAGCCATGTCCCTTACCAATATTCTGCCCAAATCCCTCCCAAAGGTCCTCCCCAACGTTCAAAATCTCACATCCTCTTCAAAATATCAAAAATGTTCCCCATAAGAGGTTCTTAATGGAGGAAGTCTCAAAAGGTATATTTCTCTTTCGAATTCCTTCATTTCTTTTAAGTTCTTTTCTTTTTGTTTATTTCCTGATATCCTTTCACCCAAATAGTATGATAAATCTAGTAACATACATGTACTAGAATGTTTTCATACTAATGGTATATTTCATTATCATATCTCTTTTCACCAGCATTTATTTGAACGAAATGAAAGCACTGTTTGGGATGTGCTAATTTAGCACATTCAAGGACAATGTTTATCAATTTCTATTATAAATTTTAATTCTGGTCATGAAACCATTTGTGTTATTTTTGAACCAGATTATTATATATGTAATATATCATATTTTTATTTTTTTAATATTTTTCTACAAATGGTATAATGTTATAAATAGAAACATGTTCTTTTTAATCAAACTCACTGATTAACAAAAATAGTTGTCACTATGGTTTTATATAATAGTAAAAATACATTATAAGTAAAAAAATTAAATTTTAAAACATTTTATCTCTTGTGTTCTCACTAATAACATATAAATTTATTTTTGGATAACCACTTCCATCTTTAAATTATATCCTAACTTGAATATAAGTGAACCGGTATTTTAAAACCAAGTAAACAAATGAGCTTGAACAATGAAATTCAACCTTATAACTAATCAAGAAGGATTTGAATGAACTAATAATGGTTATAATAAATCAATTAAATATATAATAGGATCTGGATTTATTAATTAATAATCCTAATTTGTTTATTCAGGACTTTAATAACATGTTCAGAACACCAATGGATTTAAGGTAAGGGATTATATCATTTTCACTCTTAATCGAGATTGTCCTCTAGGCTATTCCTTTTTGTGTATAATACCAAATGATGGGGAATTCTTACCCAGCTCCCCCTTACATCCATTTTTTTAAAAAATTGATTAGAAACCCCTTTTCTCTATCATTAATCACTCTTAGGTACACCCGACACCATGCCGATAAAACAATAACAAATTGTACCTGAACACTCTTTGTTCTTCCGTGTGGCCTTATCATTCATTAAAAATGGTGTTATTTTATCTATTTATGTGTATCTTCTAAATTCTGGTTATTTTTACAAAATTAATATAGCATTACCCTTTCATCACTTTCTTTTGAGGATATACATGTTTTAAAATGATTCCCCCTTAGAACGTTCTGATATACAATCCTGTTTTTAGGGGGCTTCCCAAATGTTTACCAAAATTTAAAGTGCACTCTATACTATATTTTAATAAACCATTGTCTTTATAAATTTGGTATTTTTATTATTAAAAACTTATTTGTTCAATTCATTTTTTACATAAAAGAATGACATCTATTCTGTTTGAAAAGATCAATAGCATTTTCCTTAAAACCACAGAAATATGTTTTAATGCTAATGTTTCTAAAATACATTTCTTATATGTTTTCACTTATTTTTGACACCACTCACCATGTTATATTCCTATTTTACCCTACGAAAGTCTCTGAATGTTCTAATCCTTTCATTTCATGGACACTTTTGTGATACACCAATTTGTTATGATTTATGCCATGATTGTGGTACCCAATTCCTTCCATGGGTACCCTTATGATTATGTATGGTTGATTATGTATGATTATCTATGTGGTAAGAATATTTATGTGGCATGAATATTCATGAAAATATTGAAATGGGTGTGCCTAGATAGTTCTCCAATGCATAGGTTAAGGTTATGTCTCATGAGATGCGATGTGAAATGGGATTGGCAGTTATCCTTGACCCATACTAAAATGGGAAACAGGATTGGCAATTAGCCTGGACCCATACTAAAGAAATATTTTATGATTTTGCCATATTTTTATGATTCCATGTTTATATGAACCCATTATTATATTATATTATTTCATATGTCCCATTCCTTGGATATCATTATGTCATGCCTCCTAAATCATGTTCTTCAGATGTATCCATATGTTCATTCCATTACTATTTTTTTCAGCTCACCCCTTTGTTCATGTGTTCCCCGGGGTACCCTATGCAGATGTAAGGGATCAAAGGATGTTTGGATCTCATTATAGAGATTAAAAAAAAGTTTTGTTGGCCCCATGATTTATGTTATATGTACCTTGTCTTCCAAGGAACAATACATAACGATCATTGTCTTGTACTCTGATTTGTAATTATGATTAAAATCATGTAATGTTATCTATAAAAGGTTTTGGTCTCTAAAGTTGGTATCAGAGGATAGTCTAGTTATTTTTGGAGATTAGGAATAGAGAACCTTAGTGAGAACCATAAAAATGAGGCTAAGTATTAGAATACATTCTTAAAATTTTGTGAGTATTTGGTAAGTGGTTTTTCCAGAAAATACATCCCTGTCTCGATACGAGTAGGTAGAGACGGCTCTGGCACATATGTATCTAGGGGTAAAACCGGAAAACACAACTTTGAGCTAGTCTTGAATGGGAACTGGTGCACAAAAATTAACCTTGCTGCACTTTTGGTTATGACACTCCCATGGGATATGCTTTGGAAGATTCACTTGTTTAGTACAAACCATTATTAAGGGGCAAAAAATCCCATAAGAATATATGTTAAGAAATGTATTGGGGATAAACTATATTAAAACCTAAGGAACCACAAGTTAGTATATACTTCTTCTTTATATGTTTATGAATTTATATTGAAATTTTCATTTTTCTTCTCACCAAATAAGTATTCAAGACCTCAAATTATACGTTATTTTTCTTAGTTAATGGAGGGAAATAGAAGAACACATTCCAAAAACCAATGTGATAGGAAATTTGATGATTTCTCTAATGATATACCTAATATGATGGGAGAGGGTTCCCAAAACATCATAATAGTACTTTCTCAGTTGGATCGAGTTATGAATAATAACTTCAATCAGGAAGAACACCCTCCCTCATCTAAGGAGAGAGCATGTTGCCATAGAATCCTTCATGTGGCCAAGGCCTCCCATGATTAGTGTATCATCTGATCCCCTCCTCGCGGAACAATGGGTTAACTCCATAGAAATGATATTCTTCACCCTCCAGTGCTTTGAAGAAGAAAAAAATATATTGGAGGTGTATAATTTTGATTGGGAAGCTGATTAGTGGTGGACACTGATCACGAATACAAAGTCCCAAGTGGAAATAGATTCCATGGATTGGGAGGAATTCAAGAAGATGTTTTTCAACAAATATTTTCCTTCAACCCAATATCTCAAGTTAGAAATGGAGTTCCTCATACTCAAGATGAAATAAGATGATTCCATCAGGGAATATAAAAGAAAACAATACAAGCAAAGTAAGGTACACCTATGGCATTGTCATGAACACAGAAAGCAAAGTGGATCACATCATTAGCGGATTAAAGCCAAGTTTATAAAAATAATTGGAAATTTGAGACTTCGACAGTTATGAGGATATTGTCAATTGTGCCCTCAAGGTTGAAATGGAGATTGGAGATTCTCAGTGGTCTCGTGGGACCAATGAAAATAATATAAAAATGGACAACTACATTGGTGGTTTATTTAACAAATATCACAATGGAAAGAAGTCTGACATTTCCCCTTGAAAAAATTGTGGGATAAATAATCCTGGTAACTGTCTATAGGGATCCAAGAATTTATTAAAATGTGGAATGTTTTTTCATAAGGCCATGAACTACCATTAGGATAAGAGGAATCCCAAAAATGGGGAAGAAGAAAGGAAATTTCATGTCAACACTCATCCTGCATTGTAGTGTAACATCTGAAAGAAGCATGGGCATTATGAAAAAAATTTCCCTAATCTGAGGGTTATTGGAGACAGTCAACAAAAACCTCCATGGAAACAATGAAGGGCTTATTCTATCACTACTGCTTAGGTAGAGCTGAAAAACGATGTGGAGACAGGTATTCTAGTTATTCATTCAAGAATAGAGAATGTACTATTTGATTCTGGTTCTATACAATCTTTCATATCTAGCAAGTTTAGTAGAACTATCCGAATACCAACTCAAAATATTGAGGAAATGTTATCTGTGAGAACCAAAAATGTGGAAATTATTGCATCTAGTGTTTATAACTCCTCCCTGGTAAACATTTGTGGACTGAACCTCCCAACAAATCTCATCAAAATTGTTTTAGTGATGTTTGACACTATCTTGGTCATGGATTGGCTATATTTATACAAATCAAATATAAACTGTCATGAAAGGGAGATCACTTTTCACATCCTGAAGTAACCTTAGATTCTTTAAAATTATAAGGAAGAAGATGAATCTTCTTTAGAATCTCCATCTCATGTGTGGATATTGTTGCCTTATGAGAAAGCATATCTAGCTCAAACGATTGAGACAAAGGAGAGAATCATGATTGAAGACAAGCCCATCCTGAGGGATTACACTGATGTACTACCTGAAGAGTTTTCTAGCTGTTCTTCTGAATGAGAGGTTGAGTTCTCAATTGAACTTATCCCTGGATCTCTGCCTATCTCAAAGACACCTTACAGGATGGCCATCGTAGAGCTTGAAGAGCCAAAAAATCAGTTACATGAGAATTTGGAGAAGGTTTTTATATTCCTGAGTGCTTCACTGTGGGTTGAGATAGTCCTATTAATCATGAAGAAGGATGGATATATGCTCCTCTGCATTGATTATCGTGAGATCAATAAAATAATGATAAATAACAAGTATCCCATTCCATGGATAGATGAATTGTTCGATTAGCTTCATTGGGCTAGTTATTTCTCTAAGGTGGACCTTCAGTCGGGATATCTCCAACTAAAGGCGAGGCAGGAAGATATTCCCAAAACTACCCTTCGAACAAGGTATAGAAACTATGAGTTCATAGTGATGCCCCTCGGACTCATTAAAGCTTCAGAAATTTTCATGGATTTAATTAATAGTGTCTTTAGATATTACCTCATCCTTTTTGTGGTAGTCTTAATTGATGATATTCTGATATATTCCAATGGAAAAGATGAACATGAGGAGCATTTGAATACAGTTTTAACATCATTTAGATTGGAGATGTTGTATGAAAAGTACAGTAAATGTGAGTTCTGGATGGAGGAGGTATCATTCTTGGGGCATGTTATTACCTGAAAAGGGATAGCCGTGGACCCTTCCAAGACAAATGAAATTGAAGAGTGGCCCAGGCCAACATTTGTAATGAATATTCGTTGCATTTTGGGTAAATTTGGGTATTATCGATGATTTGTGAATAACCATTCATGATTGTCAAACCCAATGACTAGGCTGACACGGAAGGGAGTAATGTTTTTCTAGACACAGGAATGGGAAGACTATTTCAAAGAGTTGAAAAAGAGACTTATCACTGCACTAGTACTCACACTTCCTACAAGTGGAGAACTTTTTGTGGTGTATAGTGATGATTCTAAGAAAGGATTAGGTTGTATGATAATGAAAAATGATAATGCGATAACCTATGCCTCTAGGGAGATGAAAATACATGATCAAAACTATCCCATACATGATCTAGAGTTGACGCCGGCGATCTTTGCGTTAAAAATCTAATGGAATTATCTATATGGGGAGAACTGTAAGATATATACTGACCACAAGATTCTCAAATATATATTCACATAGAAAGAGAATAATATTAACCAGAAAATATAGAGCTCATAAAGGATTATGACTTCTCAATCCACTACCAACCCGGTAAGGCAAACAAGGGGCACCTTGCTCTTCGGGAGCATACCATATTAGAACTCCACAATTAAGCATGCTAGGCCCAGAGTAGTGGTTAGGATGGGTGATTTTCTAAGAAGTTTCTTAGGGTGTGTGTGAGTGAGGAAACAACACACTGGAAAGGACATGTGTTGGCCAGTCGGGATAGTCATTAGTCATATGACCACTTCATATATGTGGGTGGGCCCCAGGGTGGGGAATACGTTCTTAGGGGGCAACTAGTGGTTTCTGGTGGACAAGGACCTGACAACCCTGTTAAGGTGGGGCGTATGTGCTGTCACTGGGACCCTGTTGTTACATTGGGTATCAGAGGTGGCACCCATCCTTAAGTGCAGTGTAGTGCCTGGGTTAAGATTTAGGGCCCACAACGAGTATGTTGTTCTCTAATGGGGGGGGGGGGTGATTGTAACACCCCCAAATGATAAAGGGTTAAATAACTAAATGATATGACTCGTGTCAACAAGGTGTAAGATGCTCTTAGTAGAATGATTCTTGCATCTTTATCAATGATGAGAATTGAAAAGGATCTGATCTTCTTAGATTTGCAAAGGATGGACATGGGAATCCTTAAGGGAGGAACACCATCAATCCTTTCTCAAATAATTTCTCAACCATCCCTCTTTGAGAATATAAAGGATGCTCAGAGAAATTATGTGGAACTTCTAAAAAGGGTGGAAGCTGTTAAAAAATGGAAATCCTCTGATTTCAAAAGTGACGAGGAAGGAGTTGTATGATTTGGTTCACAATTAATTGTACTATCCTATCCATAGATAAATAATGAAATTCTGAGTGACGCACATATCTCAACCTTCTCTATCCTCCCAGAGAGCATAAATATGTATTTAGAGCTCCGTGAAAACTTTTTTTGGGAAAATATCAAACAAAAAAGATTTCTGAAAATATGTCTATGTGCCAGGTATGTTAGCATGTGAAGGGTGAGAGACAAAAGTTTAATGGGATGATGCAACCACTACCCATACAAGCATGGATGTAGAAGAAAATTACCATGGACTCTTTATCTATACTTCTTAGGATATCACGAGGAAATAATGCTATATTGGTTGTTGTGTATATTCCTACAATGACAACTCACTTTATCACAGTTCTAGAGGACTTCTAATTGGATCCACATGCACAGATTTACATCAATTAAGTGGTAAGGCTGCATGGAGTACCGCTATCTATTGTATCCGATCGAGATCAGAGATTCACCTTGAAGTTATAGAAAATTCTCCAACATTATCTATGAAGTGAAATGAATTTTAGTATGGTCTATAACCCACAAACTGATATCCAATCTGAGTAAACTATTCATACATTGGAAGACTTTTTGAGAGCGTGTTCTATGGAATTAATTAGAGGATAGGACCAACATCTTCCACTAGTTGAATTATCCTACAACAACAGTTTCCACTCCAGCATCTGAATGGAACCATATGAAGTCCTTTATGGGGAAAGGTTCACAACACTGGCATGTTGGGATGAATTCGGTGAGCATAAGATGCTAGGACCTGAAATGGTAAAGAAGTTGAAAACCATTCAGCAACATATCAAGGCATCCCGAAGTCAACATAAGAGTTATTAAGATAACCTTCGACGAGACCTTGAGTTCAAAGTTAGAGACATGTTATTTCAACACCTATATCCATGGAAGAAGGTAATGGGGTTCAGAAATAAAGGGATGTTAAGTCCCAGGTACATCGTCCCCTTTGAGATCCTTGATCGAGTCGAAGCTGTGTCCAATCGACTAGCACTTCCGAATTTTTACACAAATTTCAAGTGCACTCTATCATATATTTTAAGACACCATTATCTTTATAAAATTAGTATTATTATTATTAAAACCTTATTGGTTCAATTATGGGTTTACTTTAAATAATTCCTTATTTTCTATTTGAAAATATCTATAGTATTTTCCTAAAAACTGCGCAAAAATGTTTTAATGGTAATGTTTCTAAAATACATTTCTTATATGTTGTCACTTATTCATGACACCAATTACCCTGTTATATGCCTAATTTACCCTATGAAAGTACATTTATATTATAATACTTTCCTTTCATGGACACTTTAATGATACACCCATTCGTTATGGTTTATGTTATGATTGTGGTACCCAATTCTATCCATGGGTACCCTTATGTTTATGTATGGTTGATTATGTAGGATTATCTATGTGGTATGAATATTTATGTGGAAATAATAGTCATGAAAATGTTGAGATGGGTATGCCTAGATAGCACTCCAATTAATTCGTTAAGGTTAAGTCTCATGATATGTGATGTAAAACGGGATTGGCGGTTAGCCTTGACCCATAGTGAAATGGGAAACAGGATTGGCGGTTATCCTTGAACCGTACTAAAGAAACGTATTATGATTCTTCCACATTTTTATGATTACTTGTTTATATGAACCCATTATTATATGATATGATTTCATATGTTCCATTCTTTAGATATCTTTTTTTCATGCCTCCTAACTCATGTACATAAGATGTATCATTATGCTCACCCCCTTACTAGGTTTTTCAGCGCACCCCTTTGTTTATGTGTTCCCCATGGTACCCTATGAAGATGTAAGGGCTCAAAAACAGTTAGGAGATCTTTTTGGAGATTAAATATAGATGTTTTTTAGACCCATGTTTTATGTTATATGTACCTAGTATTCCAAGACACTAGACATAACGATCCTTGCCTTGTACTCTGATGTATAATTATGCCTAAAACCATGTAATGTTATATGTAAATGGATTGGATCACTATATCTAAAACATGATTTTGGACATCCAAAATGGATGTGGGTAGGTATAGGATGATATAATAGTCACATGATGTTTCTAGAGGAGAGGAGAGGTGGTTTCTATTTATAAGTGAGGGGAGGGTATCCTTTGGAAATACATGAAATTTTATAATATAATATATTTATAAATCCTGATTATGGGTTCTAAAATGAAATTTATTTTATGATAATAATTATAAGGTCGTAATATAATCATAAAATAGTTTTTATAGGTTTATATATCATTTTTAAACTTATATGGTGGATTAACCCTTCATTAACCACTTTTAACCTTCACTGCAGTGACAACCTTTTCAACATAAAAGGGTTATAAATATACATATATGTTAAACATTGTCTCATAAATATCCATAGGATAAAATTTAATAACATTTATAATCATATTTTTACTCATTAAATATTTTTTTTGTTTCTAAATAATTTTACAGAATGTATATTTAACTAAAAATAATATTAATTTCATTTAAGAACTATTCAAATAATTTAACTTTGAAAAAATGAAGAAATTAATGGAATTTTAATATAATATTTTTCAATATAAAAATAAAATTATTATTAACTATAAAAATTATGTTACATGATAAATAATCAAAAAATTATTAATTTGGAATTCTATAAAACCATTTAGTTAAATTTTCTTCTACTTATATAAGAATTACTCCTAGATTACAAAGGAATATAAGATGATTATTTAATGAGTAAAAATTAAAAATAAAATGACATAATAAAAATAGTTCAATATTTATCTATAAAAATTTTATGGTTCATTAATAACATATATTTTATCTCTATGTGAACACATAATATAAAATTAAAAGAAATAGGGTGACATTTTGTATTAATTTTCACATAAAATATTATATCAATAATTTTTTAAAAAAATGGCAGAGTGTTTTTATAACAGAGAATATTGGTTAATTATTTTCAACAAATACTCCAAAAATATATTTAAGGACTGTTTTGTGGTCATTTGTCATTATTATATTATTTTGAACCATAATTACTTGGTTGACCATTAACGAGTGACATATATTTTCAAATGTTACTATTTATAATTAAAAATAATAAAAGGAAAATTTGTAAAAAAAATTGTAACTCACTATTAAAAAAATGGAATCCATTTTATCAATTTATACTCACAAAAATAGTAAAAATTAATTTATATGTAAACTCACAAAATGTGCTGAAAAACAGTTTTTTAGTAAAATGCCCTTTTAAGTATAAAAATTTTTCTCTAAAAAATTCTAGGAAAATAATGATTCTGATAAAATTTGTTAGATTAATTTTAATAAAAAGGAATTAAATAAATTTTAAAAATAATCCAAAATAAAATTTCAATTTTTAAATAGTATAATTTAAATGTCTTTTTTCTATAAATATCAGTATTTTTTACTATTCATTTAAAATGCAAACATTTCAGAAAATTCAAAAAACTATATCATAGTAAAATTATGAAAATATTAATTCAAAAAATGAAGTTAATTTTTTAAAATCAAAATTCTATAATTTTTAAATAACACTTTTAAATAATAAAATATAATTCATGAAAAACCATTGTGGATAAAAATAAATACTTTTCTATTTTACTGAATTGTTTTTCGAATATTATTAAAATCAATATATCTCTATATAATCCAATTAATTTTTACAAAAAAATATATGAAGATTACTATTCAATGTACATTACATTTACCATATCATAATATATGATTATGGCATGCATAGTATTCACAGAGCGTTGGACCAGGGAAATTTTATGATAAGTTGATATACCAATCTGTGACCAAATAATAGCCTTAAATACCCTCCATTTTTAGTGATGTTAATAAATTTGTTTTTATTATACTGATCTATTTTATGCAAGTAATTATTCATTTATAACATCCCAATCTTACATGGTACATTTCCTTTTAAAAAATTAATTATCTTGCGATGCATGCAACACTGAGTTCGAGCGCACCATAAACTATCAAACTAGCCATTTAAAAAGATGTTATGAATAGTATTAACCACATTATGAAATGTATAAATATTATTGTTTAGAAAATACTTCAATTTTGAATTTGGAATACCAACATTAGCTTAGTATTAATTTTTAGTATTTTTTATAAAAGATTCAATTTTGGATGAATAATGAAACATAATGTAGTAACGTTAAAAAACATTTCCAATTAAATAACTATTTTACCTTAAATTAATTTTAATGTAATAATATATAAATAATAAAAATATTATATTAATGTAGGTTGTTGGAATATTTATTATAATAGAATTAAATATAAAAAATTATTAAACTTTTGAACGTCTCTTTTAGCCGCCTTCTAAAAACATTTGTAGGATTAGTATTGAATTTAATTTTAGTGATTCTATGAATTTAATTTCAAGTAAATGAGAAAAAAATTTCAATCATTATAATTTTTTTTGGGTAAATTGGATAAAATTAATTTTCAGTGAATATTAACATTGGAATTTTATTTAGCACGGTTAAAGGTAAATAGGGAACTTAATGGAAAAAATAATATTACAATAATGTAAACATACCCCAACACATGTCATAATTTCATTGGATATGTTTTTAGACCAAAATTAGCCTTATGAAAAAATATGATTCTTTTTGAGACACTTGTATTAGATTAAGACATTAATTAAATTTTATTTAAAGAAGTGATAAAAAAATATTCCAATGTCAATTACTAAATAATTATTAATATGAGGTTATATAATCATTAAAGATAAATTTTATTTATAATGATTAAATTTTTATTTACATAATGTAAATTTATATATAATTTTAGGAAATAAATAATAAAATTAAATAGTGACACTATTAAAAGAATAATCAATTAAATGATATAAATAATATTTATATAAATATAATTTATAATATTTTATTCCATCCATGAATTTTTTAGATGAAATTTATATGTTATATATTATTAAATTTATTGTTTTCAATGGATTACAATGTTTATGCCTTTATCCAAAATCATCTATTAAATAGTATCAAAATTAAAATAAATGAGATTTTAAAATAATTACTATTTAGTTAAATGATTTAATAGTAAAAAAATATAAGGTTCATCCAAATAAATTGTATAGTGTTAAATATTTTATAAAGGATCTAATTGGGTATCTTTTTACATTTTATAGTAAATCTATTAACCCCAAAATATAAAAGACAAGTAGACACGGTAAGAATTAAACTTTTTATCAAAGGGATAAACAAAAAAGATAAGGTAAAGTTTGTGAGATATAGTTGTCTAAAAAACATTGGATGATATTTTTTATACACATAATAATTTTATCCTAAAAATAAATCACTTATGTACTACTTGAAATCCAAAATCCATTAATAATAAATTAATATGTTTGTAGTTTTATAAAGTGCCACTTCACTCTCTTATAAAAGGGTCGCTATCATTCTATTTTATTCACACCACTAAAGATCTTTGGCTTGTCCAAACCTACCCAAATCTCCAATAAAAATTCCTAAATTCAATATGGAGTCCATAAATTTTGAATAAATCCATCTTAAGGATCCTTTTTTTGTTCAAATTGAAAAGTGATACCTGGAAAGAGGTAATTGTTCTATCAACTCTTTCAAATATATTTTATCCTTCTACGTAATCTTCAAATGTTGTTTCGATATGAAAGTAATAAATAAAATTCATATATATTCTAATATGTTATTATAGTTACGGTGAAACCATATTCCTCCTTTTATCCATCATTCAAATAACATTGTCACCATTCGTGTGTACATTTGGCTTACCATCTGTATGGTGTGGTTTAATTTTGTATTTAACAATTCATTATTATATAGGTATAATGATGATTTTTAAAGAGATAAATAACTTATATTACATTATATTTATTCTAGATAAATAATATACCATCCAATTCCATATCATTTAACCATTAATGGAATGATATCGTCTTTCATGCGTACACACGACTTACCGTGTCCACAAAGATTCATCCTCCACTACAACCATTTAAGAATTATTATGGAAATGTATATAATGAATAAATATAATATTTAGGAACATAATTTAATTTTGGATATGAATATGATATATTTTATTCACAAGAAACCTGACTTCTACTATAAAACAAGTACAACAAAACAAGGCACTTAACACCCGAAAATGGTAATACTGAAATATTATTACCAAAATGATATAAAAACATCATATATGATATCATAAATATGAATATGGTCCTGATATAATTTAATACCATTTTATAACTGTTATAAATGACTTTAAATCACCCTATACTAATGAAATGTAAGAGGTAAGGGTTAATTTCACAATTTCATTATCTAATTTTTTTATACATAAGTATTTACTTGGACATATTTATCATCCAAGTCTAGGACTCCTAAAAATATTTTTTAAAACGTTCTAAATATTATTTCAAAATTGTTTAAATATATTTTTGCCCATGTATTATTTTATAAAAAGGATTTATTTTTATTTTCCTTACTAGGTACTATTTTAACTTTATCGAAAAAGAATTAGAATATTTTTGTAACTTATATGTAGTGAGTGGATTTTTCCACCACAGTGACGCCTTAATGTATTGAAGCATAATTTATAAGATTAGAAGGTTATTTAAAAAAAATATCTTTCAAAATTGCATTTGTTTTAATTGTTTTTAAATTAAAGAAATGTATATTTCTCTATAATTGTTTTAATGATTTTATTAGATTATTTTCCTCTATGTCAACATCCTTTAATAGATTTTATGTTTGATTGATTCTTATTTATTATGATACAACCTATCATATAGAAATGACTGGTTTATTAATAGTTTGACTATAAATATACTATTTTTATACCATTCATGGTTTATGGTTAATGTGCTGACATTTCATATTCTAGTTTTAATATGAATATTTTTTTGTTATGATTTCCCATTTTCTAATAAGTCATTAATTACAAATTGTAAGTGATAAGAAGGACCCACTCTAACCCTAAGATGAATTAGTAGGTCTGACGAGACAAACTAGTTTTCTTTTTACCATTTTATGTATGGTATTAGCATGAGTCCTTGATGATATAATTATGATGTTCAAAATTATGAATTCCCTCATTATGATATTAGTTATTAATATTACCTGTGACTATTCAAATAGTAGAATATCCATGTGAATGATTAAATGGAATTATTTGATTTATTGTTTCTATATTATGCTGAATATTATGTTTGATAGACATTTTTTTATATTTTATACATTGCATTAAAATTTTATTCTTATTTATTATAGGTTTTTCTATTTTGTTATTCATTACTAAGAATCTGAGCTCAACCCTTTCTTTGGATAGTTTTTTCATAGGATGTGAAGAAATATATTTTTATTTAACAACATGGATAGTCTAAGGGATTTTCATGTTTTCAAAAGATATACAGTGTTTTTTTCATTTCATGATGAAATCTAAAACATTTGTTTGTATCAATTTTTTAAACTGATATTAAACTAATCTTTCATTTGGGAAATGATTTATTGTGATCAGGCCTATGTAATAAAATAATGAAGCATGTATAGGAATCATGGGTATGGGAATTATAGTTGGTATTAATGGAGGTTTAAGAAAAACCTTGGAAATAATATTTAGAAAAACATTGATTATGGAAAAAGAACCTAAGATAGACTTTAAGGATATGTATAACAGAACATCCAAAAAAATTCTACTTTAGATATTATTTAGGTATTCCAATAAATTAATATCTGGCTGGATACTACAAGTGGACGTGGTTTTGGAACAGAAGTACCTAGGAGTTATACTCTAATAAGGTGTTCTGGGCCTGACTTGGGGTAACCTAGTACACGACAACATGCCTTATTGCACACCTGGTTTGACACTCTTGAGGGATGTGAGTTGGATAATTAAAATTTTATTGGAAAACCATTTTGAATTATTTTGGATAAAATATGTGTTGAATGAAACCATTTTTTGTAATGGATTAGATATGCATATATTTTTCAATTTCTATTAATTAGTTTACTAGTGTTTTTTATGCATTTTGATTAATAACCTAATATAGTGTATGCCTTTGTTTACAAACTGTGCCTAGTGTGAGGAATGGATATTGAATCTACACACATAATTCATGTATGGATTTACCTCATATAAACGATAATGATAGTCAAGTTGGTTAATAACTAGTGCTAAATAACTTATAATCATATTGGGACAACTGATTCGGGTTGTGAATAATAATCTTACCTGCATTGAGCACCTTGATCCACAACATGGAGGATCCAAGATATACCTCTTCATGAGGCAAAAACCTCCAACATTAAATGGGACTAAAAATCCATTTTTGGCTGAGAAATGGATAAGTTCCTTAGAGAATTTTTTTGGCGAGTAATGAAAAAGAAAAATCTATCATGGTAATTGATCGTCTCTCCAAAGATGTGAAAAATGGTGGTCATTAATTCAAAACAACAAGGATGATAAATAAGTAGAAAATATGGAATGTATGATGTTTAAATAACTTTAATTAGGAAAATAATTTCTTCATGAACAACGAGATGATAAGGAAAGGCTATTTCTGAGTTCGTGGATAAAGGAGGATGATAATGTTGAAAAGTACGATGATAACTTCAAAATTTTTGCAAGGAATATATCATACTACATATGTAACTCAAGAATTTATATTTATTGATTATTTTATGGGTTAAAACCATTTCATTGATGGGAATTGGTCTCACAATATTTCTCATCATATGAAGATATATTCTTATGTGATATCAAGACAAGAAATTTTTTCTCTCTATCTTATGAATTAAAAATAAAGCTAGAGAACAAGAGGGGTAGTGAACACCCTAGTAGAGGAAGTAAGTGGAAGAAGGAAAAATTTGACATTACACCCTATAATAATTATGGGAAGAGACACCATGGAAAATGCCTAGAAAGGATGGGATTTTGTTATTAGTATGGATAAAAAGGCCACAAAGATCGTGATTTCAAAGGGAAAAAAGAAGATATTTGTAACACCTGAACCCTAGTAACCCAGAGTCAGTGCATTATTACATAACATTGGCATGATAAAAAAATATCAATTCTCAAAAGGCCGATTAGTTTAATAACCTTGGAAATAATAGATACATTCATAAGTTATACATTACATTATAAAATGGAAAAATACGAAAACATAGTCTCCATAGGCCACACTCATATCCCATAGACTATCCCCGCAGGTCAGTCATAATATACTTTTTTGCATCTTGGGAAATATAAAACATATAAAGGGGTGATCTTAGATGCTCAGTAGGGATAACAATAGAGAAGAAGCTTTCATAAATAAGAATAAATATTTTAGGCAATGTAAGACTAAAACAAAAGCCTTGTAAACTTGAAATTCTGCATAATATGGAAAAGATAAAATCAAATAATTCCATTTACTTATTCGCATGGATATCTTACTAGTAGAATAATCACATGCAATATCAATAGACACTTTTATAATTATAAAATGCATAATTATATAGTTCATAACCACATATTCAAGGCCATGTTCCAAGAATAAAAATAATATTTTGTCACGGCCATGTGCCAAGAAACTATTTTGACTTATGAGACCTACCGATGCATCAAATAGCTATAGCGAGCTCCACATGTCAGTTACTATGTCCAATGCATTCCTCATGTGAAAAGGTTTGAAAATAACATAAACATTCTTATTAAAACTAGAATATGATATGTCAATACATTATCCATTAACCATTAATGATGTAAAAATAACTATTCCATAGTCAAACAAATCACAAAACCTTCAATACAATATGGATGTTTGGTATCATAATAAATCAACTTCAAATAAGCATAAAATCCATCAAAGGATGTCGAAATAGATGAAATAAAAACTATTTTTGAGAAATATCTATTGTTATTTTGAAATAATTTAAAAGTCATATAATTACAAAAGAAAAATGTTATTTTGAATATATTCTCAAAATATTTAAAGTGAATATTCGACGATTTTATAATGGAAGACAATATCCACACCTGCTGAATAAGTTAAAAAAAATTCATACCCTAATTTTGTCAAAAAGGTCATAAAGTACCATGCTTGGAAAACGATGGAAATATTTCTATCAATAAATATTAAGTTAAATAAGGGTATAAATGACTTTAACCCATTGTATAGTAAATAGTATTTTTTTTTTGAAATACCTTTTTTAATAAAAGATGGATGTGGATGATAAAGAGGTCCCAGTAGATACTTACCTCAAAACATCCTCAGATAATAAAGAGATTGTGAAATTAACCCTTACCTTGTACATTTCCTAGGCAGAGGTGATGTTATCCTTCTGTATAATGGTGAAATAATTGTTATTAAATTATCTAAGAACCATATACATCAAAATGATATCATATATGATATTAAAATATTGCTTTGATAATGATATTTCGGTAGTATCATCATTTCAGGTGTTAATTGATTCATCTTCCTTAATATGATTTGTTACGTAAGTAATGTTTTTTATGGATAGGATGTGTCTTACTCATATTAATAATGATATTTTGTATTAAAACACTATTTCCAATCCTCAAATGAAAATTATCCTTGAATGTATATGATGAGAAATGAATCTCATCGCGTTCGTGGAGACGGTAATCCATACGTTCGCACGAGCAAAAATTCCATTCTCTTGATATTAAAATCATATTTAATTTTATAGTATATCATATATAAAGAATAATTATCATGTTATGTTTATTATTTATATCATTTATACTCATTATTATACCCATCAAAATGATGAAGTGTTTGAATTACAAACTACACCACGCCCTGGAGACGGTAATCTGTACATATGCATATATGGCGACTTTTCCCTTTATAGGATGGATAAAATAATTAATATGGTTTTACCATTTTCATAATAACATATAAGTATATATAATATACTATATTTATTATATTATAAGGTAAAAAACAATGAAATAGGATGTGGAAGAAGAAACGAACTTGAAAGAGGTGATGAAATATTTACCTCTTCTTTGTGTTCTTCCTTTTGATTGGATCAAAAGGGATCGTTAGGATGGATTTATGATAAAAAAAGGCCTCAATGATTATGGAAGAATATTTTATAGTGTATTTGGGTAGGTTTTGGCTGAGACAAATGGATTTGAAGGTGTGAATTTGAGAGAAGGGGAAGTGCCCTTTTATAAAAGAGCTGAGGGTAACTTTAGGAAAGGCTTGAAATATTATTTTATAATAAATTAATATTCACTTTCAAATGTGTCAAAAATAAAATATTTAAAGTATATGGTGGGGATGGGTCGAAAACCTCTCAACCAATAGGTTTTATATAGGTTTAGGTGATCATATTGACCTTTTATTTTAGATTTAACTCTTTGTTAAATATTTTGACATTTACTATGTCTCTTTGAATTTGTATATTATATGGTTAATAAACGTACTATAAAATTTCAATAGAACCCCAACAGGTTCATTAATGACATATATAATATTATTAAGGCCCTTCATAAATACCTTATATTTTAAGAATATTATATCAAACAATAATATAGTCTTTGTTTTAAAAACTCAATTATGCCAATTTTGACATTATTTAATAAATTATTTTGGTTAAAGTCCTATAAATTTTTTTACTTTGGAATAAATTATTATTTTCAGTAATAAAATCTCATATTAACCTAAATAATTAATTTAATTCATCAAAAGTCTCAAATTACTTTCATTTTGGTATTTATAATATCAATTATTTTAATATTTCATTATTCAGGTAATTATTGTGTCATCATTGTGTCATAAATTAATTAAATTATTTAATGCCTAAAATTTATAAATAAAATATAATTAGTTAGGATATATTTTTAGCATTCAAATGAATATTTATAGATGAATTAATATTTTATATTACCCCATATTAAAAATGGTTTAGTTATTAAACTTTGAATTTAACTATTTTAACTCTTTTTTAAATAAAGTAATAATAAATGTCTTAATTAATCCATGTACACCTAATGTAATGCCCTGACCCCAGTATCCCAGAGTCGGAGCATTATTACATAACATTGGAATGATACACGGAAATCATGTCCGGAAAGACTGATCAGTTTAGTAGCCTTGGAAATACTAGATACATTCATAAGGTAAACATTACCACTTGAAAATAAAAACTACACTAAATTATTCCATTATAAACATCCAAGAATCCTAGATTATGCCTGGAAGTAACTCATAACAAACATCTTCACACCCTGGAAAAAATAAAATGTATAAAGGGGTGAGATCAAACACCCAGTAAGTATAACAATATAGGAGAAACATTCATAAATAATCATAAAAATTTAAGGTAATGCATAACTAAAACAAAAGCCTTTTAAACTTGAACTTCAGCATAATATGGGAAAAAAATGTAATAATTCCATTTAAATATTCAAATAGATATTTTAATAGTCGAATAATCACATGCAATATCAATAACCACTTTCATTATGGTGGAATTCATAATGCCAGACTATTATAACCCCATAGTCAAGACCTCGTGCCAAGACTACAAATAAGATTTTGTCAAGGCCTTGTGCCAAGAAACTAGTTTATCTCATGAGACCAATCGATGCATCGAAGAGCTATAGAAGGATCCACCCATCACTTACTAAATCCAATGCATTTCTCATATGAAAAGTTTGAAACATAACATAAACATTTGTATTAAAACTAGCATACAAAATGGCAATACTTTAACCACAAACCATGAATGGTATAAAAATAGCACATCCACAGTTAAACATAACTCATTAAATACAATATGGAATATTTTACTGTATCATATTAACCTTAATCGAGAATAATGAAGGATATTGACATATATTAAAATAATCATCAAACTATTGATAGAAATATCCACCTTTTCCTTGAAAACATTTAAAAGTCACACTATTTTTCATAAAGCCATTTAAAATTGATTATTGAATCAAAGTGTCCCATACGGATTTGAAACTTTTAAAATGAATATTGATTTGAAAACTAAAATGTCCATATAAATAAATACTTAAAACCATTTTTAAAACATATACATTAATGAGAAATATTTAGAATATTAAATCATTAAAACATTTTAAAATGATCTTTTAGTTAGAGTTCCTAACCAAAAGAGAGACACTTGAATAGAAATACATGAGGTAATAAGAAATTTGTAATATCATTAGAATAAAGGGATTCATGGTATACTATGTCAAAGTACATTATATACACCATATAAAAGATATTTGGTGTATAACAACAAAGGAGTCTCAATGGAATGTAAATTGAGATGAAATATTTCATAAAGGATCTATCCTTAGGTTAAGGATAAATCAACAAAATAGTTATGTATGACAAATATAAATAAACTCAATATTATTGGATATATAGTTTAAAACAATCAAAGGATACTCACACATATTCTTGTAAAAACAACACCAATGAATTGGATGTTTAACTCAACAAATCTAGATTGAGTAAGAATTAATCTTATCAAGTTCATACTGATGAATTGAGAATTTGTCAACATAGAGATTATGTGTATAAAAAGTATATATACAGAAATAGGAGTGGAAATTATGACATAATCAAATGAATAGTGATTCCACACATAATCTTGGATTAAAACAATCAATGAAGTACGCGTAAAGCCGAATGAGTGGAAATTGAAATTTGTAATTCCCTTACCAATTTGGTAAATTATGAGACATACATCCCATGAAAGATGGATCATACAATGATGATGTAAATATACATATATTAAAGTATATTACACAATGAATACAATCATGGGTGGTACACACACCACATGCAATAAATAAGTGGTGAACAATGGAAATCTCACAGAATTAAAAGTGAGAAAAGAAACCCCTTACATTGTACTTTTTACTTAGTCGAGGGTAGGTTAACCTCCAGTATAATGGTCAAATAATTTTTATAGAATTATAAAAGAATCATATACATTAATATTATATCATATATAATCTTTTAACATTGATTTGTTAATAATATCTTAGTATTATCGTCGTTTTGGGTGTTAACGGATTCGTTTTCCTTTATATTATTTGTTATGTGAGCCATATTTGTTATGGATGGGATGTAACTTATTCATATTCAGAATTATATCATGTCTCTAATCATTGTTTTTAATAATAAAATGAAATTTAGTCTTGAATGGATATGATGGGGAATGAATCTCATCGCGTTCGTGGAGACAGTAATCTGTACGTACGCACGAGGGACAATATCATTATTTTGATATTAAAATAATATATAATTAGATTTTATATCAAATATAAAGAATAATTATCATGTTATATTTATTATTTACATGGATTAAACATCATTATTATACCCATCCAAATTATAATGTTTTGAATAACAATTACACCACGATGTGGAGATGGTAAGCCGTACGTACGCACGTATGGTGACATGTCATTCAAAGGATGAATAGAATACTGAATATAGTTATACCATATTTATAATAGAATCATAGTATATATAATCTACTGGAGTTATTATTTTATAAAGGAAATAACAATTAAATAAGAATTTGAAGAAAAAAGGAACTTGAAAAATGGTGGTGAAAACATTACCTCTTCTTTAGGTTCTTTTTTTTTTTGATTTGATCAAAAGGGCTCTTTATGTTGGATTTCTGATCAATTTAAGGCCTCTAGGATGAAGTGATGGATGTTGATAGAGTATTGGGGAAGGGGTTGGTGGAGAAAAAAGGGTTTTAATGTTTAAATTAGTGAGAATGGGGAGTGACCTTTTATAAGAGGGGTGAGGGGAACCTTTGGAAAAGATATAAATATTATTTTATAATAAATTCATATTCGGTGTCTAATGTCTCCAAAGTGGATTATTTAAATTTTAAGGTGGGTATGGGTCTATATCATTTCAGCCAATAGATTTTAGACAGGTTTGGGTCATTATATTAACCTTATCTTTTAGTTTTAACTCTTAGTTAATTAGTTTGAC
The DNA here is from genome assembly GCA_963277665.1 of Viscum album. Lineage (NCBI taxonomy): Eukaryota > Viridiplantae > Streptophyta > Magnoliopsida > Santalales > Viscaceae > Viscum > Viscum album. Next base: position 381,257,927 of record OY728145.1, read on the forward strand.
ATTTACCATGTCACTTTGTATTTTTATATTATATAGTTAATAAACAAACTATATACATCCAAGAGGCCCCCAAAGTTTTCCATTAATGATACAAATATCATGATAAAAGTCCTTTGTCTGATCCTTATATTTTTAGGAATATAATATCAATTAATAATATAATATTTGTTTTAAAAACTCTTTTATGTCAATTTTGATACTATTTAATAATTTATTTTTGTTAAGGTCATAAAAACATTATTAATTCAATAAAAATTTATTTAGGAAATAATAACATGTCATATTAATCAATTAAATTCTTGGATGGCATCAAAACTTTAAATTATATTTATTTTAATATTTCTAATTCCAATTATTTGATTCTTTCATTAATAAGGAAAATAATACATCATTATTGTGTCATAAATAAATTTCATTATTCAATGTAAATTTTTTTTAAATAAAATACTATTATGTAGGAAATAATTTTATATTTCTAATGAATAATTATAGTGGAATATATAATATATATAACCCTATGTGAAAATTATTTTTCTAAACGATATATGCTTAAGTCATTTTTGTATTTACATTAACTTAATTAATATAAAGTGTCATTATCACTTACAAGTGGATCCAAGGGGTCCCAAAATCTCCCGAAATATGACCATGGTCGGCCATGTATCAAAAAATAATGTTAGGACACGTTTTAGGGTAATTTATTATTATTAGAATATTATTTTTTAGCTATATTTACCAGATTTACCCTTTAACCTTGGTAACTAAAATATTTACCGAAGTAATTATTCAAAATTTCTAAAAATAAAAGTTACCTATTTACACAATTTGTAAATATTGATTCCAAATATGGAATCCATTTTCCCAAATTCAAAACACAGAAGTGGCAGAAATTAATTTAATATTAATTTCCGCTGTAAAAAAAATGGGTGTTTTTAAGAAATAATAACTATGAAAAGATTGACACTTGTTTATGTCCAGTTTAAATTTGAAATTACGTCAAATGACCAAAATTGGATTAAATGGTAAAACTATATTCTAAATATACTTTAAAACCACTAAAATTCATAATTTATCAGTATTTATTATTTCGATTAAAAAATTTGTTTTTAATTAAAATTTAGTAATTTTCATTATTCCTCAAAATATAAAAGTTATCAGAAAAGTAACAAAAAATCACCCTAAGCTAATTTCGATATTAAGAATCCAAAAATGAATTCCATTTTGAAATATAAAATGTACAAAATTTCAAAAAGTGTGAATTACTATTCATAACGGCTAGTTTGATTTGTTTTGGTGTGTTAGAATCTCGAAATCGTGTACAATGCATGCTATTGCATTATTCAAAGGGTAACGTACCATGGAATCTTGGGGTGTTACATTTTCTTCTCCTTTAATAAATTGAATCCATGCAATTTTAAAAATTGTTCTTTGGAATATAATGTAAAGTCCCATATCGGAGAAAAAGTCAATAAAACTATCACTTTAAAAGAAAAGAAGGGATGTACCAAGGTCACCCGAGATAACCTATACTAGGATTCCATGTAAAAAAACATGGATATGGATGATAAACTCTATGTAAAGTTCTGATGGAAAGGGATATAAAACATTATTAGGAGAAAGTTAAGAACAAGAAAACCAAAAAATTGTGATTGGACAAACGATCATTGGTCTCCTAGTAGGTAAAGTAAACATACAACATTTTTATTTTTTATTCATAATGATGAGGAATTCATTTCTGAGTTTGACTATGAACATAATAAGATATACTTAATTTTTAAGTAAAGTTTCATTATTTAATAAATTTATTCTACTAACTCATTTTTAAAGGATGAGTATTCCAGAATACTTGGTCACACTAGAAGAGCTAGAATAAACATATTACAGAATCACATGATCCACAAAGAATTAACTATATTTTTACATTGTCTTTAGAGATTAATCAAAACCAAAATAGTTAGTATAAGATCTGATGATCCCCCAAAAGGTTATTACATTAGGGAAAGAAAAACTAATCTTAATTTCTAAAATTAAACCAACAATACCCCAAAGTTAAATAAATAGAATTCAATCAACAATTTCCCTTAAAATCCTCTAATAAAATCCAAAATAATATTGAAACCCAAAAATTATAAAGATTTCGTTATGTAGTATTCCATGTTAAATGGTATCTCTAAATGACATCAACTACTATTAAAGTCACATACTGAAAAGTAATTAAACTAACCACATATTCTCTATTATAGGTTAATAATTTCCATAAATAACCCAAATCATTTTAAATCCACAATAAAACAGAGATAAAAATCCACCATTACTCCTCTAATTAATTTCCATAGTATTCTATTTTCCTTGGGCATATAGTCTTCCCAACAAAGTGAACATCTTCAAAAATAACATTTATCACTTAATGACCAAATCATTTTCCTATACTAAGGGTATTCATTTGATAAGACATAAGATCCCAAATCAACTTATTATTGATCAATAAAATCATTTAACTAAAAATAATAGTCACACTAACCGGGTACTTCACGTATTCTAGTGGTAGGCGATGAATCCCAATCACACTTTGGTTGTGGGTTCGATTCCCACATCTTTGTCCGACGCGATGGGTTGTCACACGGTCTGCATGTTTCCATTTTTCATAAACTATATTTTATAACATTACCAAAATGAGATAAAAATCTCAAAATAACCATAACATAATTTAACCACAAATTTTATCCCATACCTTGAATTTTAATCCCAAAATATAATAACTTGTAATTGCCTCAAACCCAAAGATCATTTAAAACCAAATGGTTATTTATAACTATATCCAAATGAAAAAAAATAAGTCTCCCTCAGATATCATTCTCACATGGAAAACTGCAGGGTTAAAAATACAATAGAAAATTATTCCAATGTAATCCCATCAATAATGATCACTATTACTTTTAAACATTTCTCCAACAATTTATTCTGACATAGATTCTTCTTTGACCAAGAAAATATCCTAAATAATAGGTCATTCACTCGAGTAATGGCCAGGTCCCCTATATTTACGGCAAATGACTATAAATGGATTCTTGGGACCATTTTTATTTTCTTCCATAGTAATCTTCATTTTTCCTCAGCAATTCTTCACTTTATGTCCTTCTTTCCCGCACTTAAAGGGTTTATTTGTTCCATTAAGACACTTTCTTGGGTGTATCCTTCCAAATTTCCTACATGATGCAAATTTAAGATTCTTTTCTCCATGGTTTCCACTACTGTATCTCTTATCATTCATCACATTTATCTTCTTTGTTGAGACCGGGAATGGGTTAATATATATATTATTGATCATATTTTTAGAAAATTTATTTGGCATGAAGAAGATATATTTTACGCCTATCAACATTCCATTTTTTTGCTCATTTCCACAACCATTCCCACCTTGAACATCATTCTCAAAGTCACTATGACTTCCTTGGAATCCATCCATTGATTAAAACCCGAAATCATTGAGTGAGTAACAGTAGTCATAAAATCATTTAGATAATATCATGACACTATATTTTCAATTATGAAACACCTTTGGATTAACCAAGTTCATTTATTCACATATTATGTTAAAATAATTCAAATCAGTTTGTAAATAAAATGTAATTTATCCTAAGCATATCCCCTGGGAGTGTTATAACCAAGAGTACAGCAAAGACCGTTGTTGTGCACCAGTTCCCATTCGATTATAGCTCAAAGTTGTGTTTACATGTTTTACCCCAAGGTACATTTGTGCTAGAGCCGCCTCTACCTGCTCATATCCATACAGGGAAATATTGCTCAGAAAACTCACAAAATCTATATAATACAAAAGTTTTAAGAATTTATTCTATACTAATCCTCAAATTCAATCTTAGGGCTATGTGCTCTAATCAGAGTTTATCTAAATCTAGTTTCCAAGGATTGTACTAAACTTCCTCTAATTACCAAATGTAATGCCTCGACCCCAGTTATCCAGAGTCAGTGCATTATTACATAACATTGGCATGATACAAGTAAATCATGTCCCAAAAGACTGATCAGCTTAGTAGCCTTGGAAATACTAGATACATTCATAAGGTCAACATTACAACATGAAATGAAAAATGACACTAAATTATTCCATTGGAAACATACAAGCTTCCGAGATTATGCTTGTAAGTAACTCATAACAAACTTCTTCACAGCCTGGACAAACTAAAACATATAAAGGGTGATCTCAAATTCCCATTAAGGATAACAATAAAGAGGAAACTTTCATAAATAAGCACAAACACTTAAGTCAATGCATAACTAAAAAAAATACTTTTAAACATGAACTTCAACATAATATGGAAAAAATATGAAATAATGCCATTTACTTATTCACATTGATATTCTACTAGTCGAATAATCATATTAAATATCAATAACCACTTTCATAATGATGGAATTCATAATGCCAGACTATCATAACCACATAGTCAAGGCCTCATTCCAAGACTATAAATAAGATTTTGTCAAGGCCTTGTCCTAAGACACTATCTTGTCTCATGAGACCTACCGATGCATCGATGAGCTATAGCAGGCTCCACCTGTCATTTACTAAGTCCAATTCATTCCACATATTAAATTTTTGAAACATAACATAAAAATTCATATTATAACTAGCATACAAAATGTCAATAATTTAACCACAAACCATGAATGGTATAAAAATAGCACATCCACATTCAAACATAAATCATTCAATACAATATGGAAGATTTTATTGTATCAAATTAACCTCAATCAATAATAATGAAGCTTATTGAAATATATTAAAATAATCATCAAACTATTGAGAGAAATATCCCCCCTTTTCCTTGAAATCATTTAAAAGTCACACTATTTTTCAAGAAGCCATTTAAAATGGATTTTTGAATAAAAGTCTCCCAAAATGATTTTAAACTTTTAAAAGGAATTTTTATTTTAAAACATTAATGTCCATATAAATAAATCATTAAAACCATTTTTAAAACATGGACATTAATGATAATGATTTAGAATAATAAATCTTCAAAACAATTTAAAATGATATTTTAGTTAGAGTTCTTAACCCAAAGAGAGACACTTGAATACAAATAATTGAGGTAATAAAAACTTTTTAATATCATGAGAATAAAGGTATTCATGATATAATATGTCAAAGTACATTATATACATCATATAAAAGTGATTTGGTGTGTGACAAGGAAGGAGTCTCAATGGAATGTAAATTGAGATGAAATCTCTCATAAAGGATGTATCCTAAGGTTAAGGATAAATCAATGACATGATTATGTGTGAAAAATATAAATACACTCAATATGATCAGATGTTTAGTGTAAAAAAATCAAAGGACATTCACACATATTCTTGTAAAAACAACACCAATGAATTGGATGTTTAACTCAACTAATCGAGATTGAGTAAAAATTACTATTATCAAGTTCATAACAATGACTTGAGAATTTACCAATGGAGTGATTATGTGTATCAAAAGTATATCCATAGTAAGGGGAGTGGAAATTATTACATAATCAAATGAATAGTGATTCCATACATAATCTTGGAGTAAAATAATCAATGAAGTATGTGTAAATCCGAATGAGTGGAAATTCAAATTTTTAATTCCCTTACCAATTTTGTAACTTATGAAACATACATACCATGAAATATGGATCATAAAATGATGATGTAAATATCCATAAATTAAATTATGTTACACAATTAATACACTCATGGGCAGTACACACACCACATGCAATAAATAAGTGGCGAACAATGGAAATCTCACAGAAATAAAAGTGAGATAAGAAACCTATTACATTGTACTTTTTCCTTGGTCGAGGGTAGGATAACCTCATGTATAATGGTGAAATAATTTTTATTGAATTATACATGAATCATATACATTAATATGATATCATATATGATGTTTTAACAATGATTTTATAATAATATCATAGTATTATTGTCGTTTCGGGTGTTAACGGATTCATTTTCATTTATATTATTTGTTATGTGAGCCATATTTTTTATGGATGGGATGTATCTTATTCATATCAAGAATTATATCATGTATCTAATCATTAGTTTTAATCATAAAATGAAATTTATTCTTGAATGGATATGATGGGGAATGAATCTTATCGTGTTCGTGGAGAGGGTAATCCGTACGTACGCACAAGCGACAATATCATTTTTTGATATTAAAATAATATATAATTGGATGGTATATCATATATATACAGAATAATTATCATGTTATATTTATTATTTACATTGATTACAAATCATTATTATACTCATCCAAATTATAATTTTTTGAATAACAATTTCACCACAACGTGGAGACGGAAAGCCGTACGTACGCACGTATGGTGACATGTCATTCAAAGGATGGATAGAATAATGAATGCGGTTGTACCATATTTATAATAACATCATAGTATATAGAAGATACTGGAGTTATTATTTTAGAAATGAAAAAAAATAAAGAAGAAGTTTAAGAAGAAAGGAACTTGAAAAAGGGTGGTGAAAACATTACCTCTTTTTCGGGTTCTTTCTTTTGATTTGATCAAAAGGGCTTTTTAAGTTGTATTTCTGATCGCAATCAGGAATCTAGGTTGAATTGAGGGAAGTTGAGACATTATTATGGCAGGTTTTTTCCAAGACAAATGGCTTTGAATGTGTGAATTATTGATAAGGTGGAGTTTCCTTTTATAAGAGGGGTGAGGGGTACCTTTGGAAAAGCTAGAAATTTTATTTTATAATAAATTAATATTCGATTTATAATGGATAAAAGTCTAATATTTAAATGTTAAGGTGGGTATGGGTCGAAATCCTTTAAACCAATAGATTTTAGGCTCGTTTGGGTCATTATATTAACCTTATGTTTTAGTTTTAACTCCTAGTTAATTAGTTTGACATTTACCATGTCACATTGGATTTTTATATTATATAGTTAATAAACAAAATATATACATCCAAGAGACCCCAAAGTGGTCCATTAATGATAAAAATATCATGATATAAGTCCTTTGGACAAACCTTATATTTTTATGAATAGAATATCAATTAAAAATATAATATTTGTTTTAAAAACTCTTTTATGTCAATTTAGACACTATTTAATATATATTTTTAAAGTCTTAACAACATGATTAATTCAAACCAAATTCATTTAAGAAATACTAAAATGTCAAATTAATCAATAAAATTCGTGGATGGCATCAAAAATTTCAAATTATATTTATTTTAATACTTATAATGCTAATTATTTGATTCTTTCAATAATAGGTAAAATACTACATCATTATTGTGTCATAAATAAATTTTATTATTAAATGTATAAAAATTATAAATAAAATACTATTAATTAGGAAATATTTCTAGCTTTAAAATTAATATTTATAGTGGAAACTATAATATATATTACCCTATGTAAAAATTGTTCTGCTAAAAGATATATGTTTATCTCATTTTTGTATTTACTTTGACTTTATTAATATAATGTGTCATTATCACATACAAGTGGATCCATGGGGTCCCAAAATCGACCCAATGATACCCATGGTCTGGAAGTTATCAAAAAATAAGGTTAGGACATGTTTTAGGGTAATTTATTATTATAAGAATATTATTTTATTTAACCTTATTTACCGGATTGACCCTTTAACCATGGTAAATAAAATAATAACGAAGTAATTATTTAAAATTTCTAAAAATAAAAGATACCTATTTACACAATTTGGACATCCGGATTCCAAATATGGAATCCATTTTCCAAATTCAAAACAGAGAATGGCAGAAATTAATTTAAAAATAATTCCCACTGTCAAAACAAAAAACGTGTTTTTAAGAAATAATAACTGTCAAAAGATTGACACTTGTTTATGTTCGGTTTAAATGTGAAATTATGTCCAATGATAGACATTGTATTAAATTGTAAAAATATATTCTAAATATTTTTTTAAACCACCAAAAATCATAATTTATCACTATTAATTATATCGATTAAAAAAGTTGTTTTTAATTAAAATTTATCAATTTTCACTATTCATCAAAATATAAAAGTTATCATAAATGTACCAAAAATTCACCCTAAGATAATTTTGATATTTTGAATCCAAAAAATAAGTCCATTTTTAATGATAAAATGTATCAAATTTCAAAAAGTGTGTATTACTATTCATAATAGCTAGTTTGATTGGTTGTGGTGTGTTAGAATCTCGAAGTCGCGTACAATGCAAGCTATTGCATTATTCAAAGGGAAACGTACCGTGGAAGCTTGGGGTATTACAACAAAAGAATTATATTTTATTCCTAAGGTTATTTTTGGTCTAATTAAACATATAAAATAGAATTAGGACATGTGTTAGGGTAAATATAATGCCATGTTTACCCTTAATTACCTTATTTACTTTTAACCGTGGTAAATAAAAGTAAAAACTTACTATTCACCAAAAATATTTATCATCTTATTGAACATAATTTTTCTTACTGATATCAACCATGTCTCTTGGATTTTTAAAATTCAACACACAGAATCGCTAAAAATATGTTTTATGCGAATTTGTAAATTCTCGTAGGTGGTGGCTAAAAGACGGTAAAAAGTTCGATAAAATTTTATATATCTAAAATTTTTATAAAATGACTCCAATGAATTATGTTTAACTTATATAGGTACTATGTATCTATTTTGACCTAAAATAAATTTAAAGAAAATAACTATATATTTAATTAGAAAGTCAGTTTTAAACAATAACACAGTGTTTTCACTATTCATCAAAAATTGAATGTGTTAAGAAAAATATCAAAACTTCACCATAAGATAATTTCAATATTATAAATCCAAAAATGAAGTCCATTTTGAATGATAAAAGTAATAAAATTTCAAAAAGTGGGTATTACTATTCATAACGAGTAGTTTTATTGATTGTGGTGTGTTTGAACTCGAAGTTGTGTACATCACAAGCTATTATACTATTCAAAGGGAAACATAACATGGAAGTGTGGGATGTTACATTCTCCCCCCTTATTAAAATAATTTCATCCTCTAAATTTCTAGAATATTACTACAAAAAATATTCTGGTGGTTATTCATCATAAATTCCTCTGGTTCCAACATTACCTCTTCAATCATATGGTTTCTTCATAGAACTTTTACCAGAAGAGCATTCCGGTTTCTTAGCACTTGTTATCTGGTATCAATAATTATAACAGGTTCTTTCAATAAGACAGTTCAGGTTCCAGATCTATTATTCATATGTGAGTACATGGGTTGTGTTAGGCATGTATTTTCTCAACATTGATATGTGGAACACAGCGTGAACTTTGGAGAGACATGGTGGCATTGCCAAACAGTAAGCTACAACCCCAATTTGTTCTAGAATTTTGAGAGCTTCGATGTACCTTGGACTCAATTTACCCTTATTACCAAATCTTATAAATCCCTTCCATAGATATAACTTCATGAAAATATGATCTCCTACCTTAAATTCAATATCCTTCCTTCGATTCTCAGAATAACTCTGCTTCTTACTTTGTGCTACTTTGATGTGGTTTTGGATAACCTTCACCTTTTCCATAGTTTCCTCAACATGTTCTTTGCCTATGAGTTATATTTCTCCAACATCATGGCAACAAGTTGGTGTGTGGAATCTATTTCCCTATAATGCTTCATATGGCGCTATCTAAATACTTGAATGTAAGCTATTGTTGAAGGAAAATTCTATGGGAGGTAAATATTGATCCCACATACCTTGAATGTCATGTGATAAAGATGTCAACATGTCTTATAAGTTTTGAATTTTCCATTCTTATTGTCCATCGTTTTAAGGGAGGTAGGTAGTGCTCAAACGAAGTTCAGTATCCAAGACATTTTGAAGACTTTTCCAGAATCTTGATGTAAAACAGGGATCATGATCGAAAAAAATAGATAGGGGAACTACATGAATTATTAAAAATTAATTAATATACATTCATACTAATCGTTCAAGTGGTAAATCTTATCTTATATAAATAAAATGCTCTGACTTGGTAAGTCGATCAACAATGACCCAAATTGCATTATTCCTTCTAGCTGTCTTTGGTAGCTCCATGAAAAAGTCCATCATAATATATCCCATTTCACTCAGGTATGGGAAGTGGTTGCATGACTCCTCCTTATTGTTCCCTTCTATCATTCACTTGTTGACAAACTAGACATCTTGATAGAAAATCAGCAATCTCCCTCTTCATTTTGTCTTACCAAAAATGGTCCATAAAATCTCTATAAATCTTAGTGTTACCCAGGTGTATAGTGAGAATAGAGCTTTGAGAATAATCCAACAATTCTCTTTTTAGATCAGGTATGTAAGGAACACAAATCATCTTCCCAAATTTTGAAATTCCATCTTCATATATAAGGTCAATCAATCTCCTATCATTCACAACTTTAATTTTCATTTGAAATTCCTCATTATCAGTCTGATAACTCTTTATGCTTTATTGTAAAGATGGTTTGGAAACTATTTGAAAAATCATTGATGTTTTACCTTCTATGGTTATTCCCATATCCATCTTTACTAGATCCATGAAAACCGGATCCCTTTCAATTATCTTCTTGATCAAAACTCCATGATCTATTCTACTCAAAGAATCTACCACCTTATTTTCCTTCCCTTGGTGGTAGTGTATTGTGTAATCATAATACCTGAGTAGTTCAAGCCATATATTTTTCCTAATGTTGAGTTCATCTTGTGTGAAAATATACTTCAGACTCTTATGATCATTATAAATCTCACGTTTTCACCATAGAGATAGCATCTCTATATTTCCATAGAAATGATTTAAGCTGCTAACTCAGGATCTTGAGTAAGACAGTTTTTCTCATGAATTTTCAGCTGTCGTGATGAATATGCAATAACTCTATCATTCTGCATAAGGAAAAAACCAAGTCTTTTCTTTGAAGCATCACTATAGAAGACAAAAACATCATTCCCCGATGGGAGATTCAGGATAGAAGCGTTGACTAATATTCTCTTTAGTTCTTCAAAACAATATTCACACTCTTCTATCCAAACAAATTTAACCCCTTTACATGTCAGCTTTATAAATGGGTCAGGAAATTGGAAATCATTCTAGACCAAATGTTGATAATAACCTAATAATCCAATAAAACTACATACCTCAGTTATAATCATCGGTGATGGACATTCTTGGATTTCCTCAGTCATTTATGGATCAATAGAGATTCCATCCTTAGAGACAATAAGGCAAGAAAAGAAATATCTGAAATCCAGAATTCAAACTTTCTAAATTTCCCATATAATTCATTTCTTCTAAGAGACATTAAAAAATGCGAAAGTGATTTTCATGATCCTCATATTTTTTGAATTATACGAAGATATCATCAATAAATAACACTACAAAGTCATCAAGTTATTCCTTAAAAACTCTATTAGTTAGATCCATGAATATAGAGGGTTCATCAGTCAACCTAAAAGGCATTACTATAAACTCGCAATTCCCATACATGGTTCGAAATGCTATTTTCGGAATGTCTTTTTCTTCACACAAAATTTTTGATATCCAGATCTAAGGTTAATTATTGAAAAATACTGATCTCTATGAAGTTGGTGGAATAAATCATCAATTCGAGGTAGGTGATACTTGTTCTTTATTTTTATAGCATTTATTTCCATGTAGTCAACACACAACCACATAGATCTATCTTTATTCTTAACAAAAAGAACAGTGTCTCCCCATGGAGAAACACTAAGGGAATAAATCCCTTGTTAATCAATTCATCTAGTTGTTTATTTAGTTCCCCTAATTTCACATTGGTCATTATATAAGAGATCTTTGATATAGGCCTTGAACCATGAAATTAAATCAATGGAAGACTCAATTTCTTGTTCTGGAGGATGTCCAGGTAAATCTTATGGAAAAATATCAACATATTCTTTCACAATAGTTAAGTCCTATATTTGAACATTCCTTTACTCACCAACGGTTATTTCATTATTTTTCTCCCCAATAATTGAATTTCTTTGAGATACTAGGGTTGGATCTAGATACGAATTAGGTGGTGACTTTTCTACACAAAAGATAAGGTACTCCTTATCTTCATCGAGAATTGTAGCCTCCTTCCTCTTATAATAAATTTTTCGTATCATAGTCCAAAAGACAATCTATAACAAGGATTATATCAAATATAATATTGGGTATGATTGTAACATCCCAAGTAATTAATGAATAATAGATATTTTTATCTATGTCTATTAATGATTAAGAAAGTGTTTTAGAGGCTTAAAATGAAAATAAATACAATCTTATGCATGGAATACACTAATATTCTTAAAAGATTGTTTTACTGCCTTATGATGGAAAACCCTTTTTAAATATATCTTTTGAAAATTTTATTAACTATGATTGTCAAAAAAAACTTATTATTTATGATTGGGACTTCAAAATTTACTTTTTGTGAATTTTTGGTATTTTTCTGACAATGTTCATTTTTAATGAATAGTGAAAAATACTGCATTTTACATCAAAACTGTTTTTTAATCTAATATATTTATATGATTATATTATCTTTTGAATTGGTTTTGAAGTGAAATTAGAATATATTTTTACCATTTAATCCAATGGTGGTCATTGGAATCAATTTTACTTTGAAATTGGACTTAAATTGGTGTCAATCTTTTGATAATTATTGTTTCATAAAAACACTCTATTTGCTCTGACAGCGGGAATTAATTATTAAATTAATTAATGTGACTTATATGTTTTGAATTTTGTAAAATAGACTTCATTTTTGAATTCGGAATATCAAATATAGCTTCGGGTGAATTTTTGGTAATTTTCTGAAAAACTTTAATTTTTGATGAATAGTGAAACCTCTAAGTGGTAGTTAAAGAAACTGATTTTTCATTTAAATGAAATTTTGTCATCATTGTGTTTTGAATTTCAAAAATCCGACATACATGGTTGTCATTAAGAAGTAAAATGTGGTTCAATGAGATTAAAATAATATTTTGGTGAATAGTAACTTATTAAGTTTTTAATCGCGATTAGTGGTAATTAGGGTAGTTTAAGGTATAAATAATGCTTTAATAATATGAAATGACCTAGACACATGTCCCAACATTATTGGTTGTGTCATGGACGACCAAGAAAAGCCATCGGTCAACTTGGGGACCCCATGGAGACACTTGTGTTGGGAAATGACATAAATAACTTTTTATTAAATGTTAAAGTAAAAATGACACAAACAAGAGATGTTTTACTAAAACAATTTTTACATGGGGTTATACAAGTCAGATTTTTGATTATAAATATTCATTGGAAATATAAAAATATTTCCTACATCATAGTATTTGTTTTATAATTTTTAGACTTTAAAAAAATTAAATTATTTATGATATCATGATGATGCAGCGATGACCTCATTATTTAACGATTTAAATAAAATGAAAAGATAATGAAACATCTAAAACCTAAACATGGCCAAAACCAATTGGATGAGTGGATTTCGAAGCTTTATCACCTTATCCTCTAATTATAGCAATGTGGGGCCTTTTGAATCCGAAACTCTTTTTAAAATAAAGTAACTTATCTTTAGTTTCCAAAAGTGCCCCTCCTCTCCTCTTATAAAAGGACCCCACCTCTACCTCATTTCACACACTCCTCAAGCCTTTGGCTCGGCCAAACCCTTCCCCTTTACTCTCTCCACATCCCTCTACTAATCCTAGTGGATTCCCTTTGGGAAGAATCCTTTCAAAGGAAGCCTTTAGGCTCAAATCAAAAGGAGTTACACTTTTAAAGGTAATTCATTCTCTCATGTTCATTTGTTTTATTTTGCTTCTCCAACCCCCTAAACTCTTTTTATTTACTTGTTTTGTAACAAAAACAATATCTTCAATATACTAGGATGTTGTTATAAGATTTATATAAGCTACACTCTCACACAACTACATCAAATGGTTAAAGAACATACGGTTTCCGTGGATGGTGAAATTCTGCCTCCCGAAACGATGATTGTTCAATACTCATTTAACACATTCAAAGGTGGCCATTGTGATGTCACTATTTTTATATATGATATATAATATGTTTAAGTTTTCCTTAATCTTCTGTTTTTTTTATTTTGGGTATACCTTTATGGTTTCCATTATGGGTAAACACGATATCTTCATTTTAGGAAGTGCGGACTACCGCCCCCTGAAAGTGATTTGATTCATTAATACCATATGTGGGATGTGTAAAGGATAAAGTTAATGATATTATATATGTTATTATACTTGAATAATAATATACTCTTATATCATTATGATTCCATTTCAGAAAATATGAAATATAAATGGAAGTAGCTTTCATGCGTACGTACGGCTTACCGTCTCCATGAACGGTGCATTTCATTTCTTACCTCTAAATGTGATGTAATGTTATAAATACATGTATATGATGAATATATATGATATATATGTTATCAAAATAATTAATATCAATCTGGATATAATGAACCTTTGACCAAATTAACAACATGTAAGTGTAAGAAGTCTATTTTTGACTTAAGAACCAAATACTGAAAAAATGAACATTATTAACTTAAATGAGTACATGATGTTCATAACATGGTATAAATGGAAAAATGAACTTGAAAAAGGTTAATAAGCAAGTAGAAATTAACTCAAGTTTATTATTCAGGAGATTAAAGAACGGTCAGGTCAAGTCGGATACGAGGTATGGGACTTCGTCTCAATCTCCTTTCATTAAGGCATATTTTGTTTTATACACAACCTTCTTTTATATGGTGTATAAACCCCTTTGACTTTTACATTTATTCAAAATGAATCTTTTTTATACGAAGCGTTTACTAAACGACAAAAGGGAATGTTTTTGTCGTACGTATGTGGCGATAATGACTTCTCCGCCGTCGTGACCGTTATTTGAGTTTCGGCTTCCTCTACAAGCCATCACTTTTTTTAATGAAAAATAAATACCATGTTTTAATTTTCTTTTATTTTGGTATCGAAAATGGTTTTCATAATGTTTTTATATCAATGTGTTGTATTCATATCTTGTGATTGAATGGTGGGAAGGTTATGTTTCCTTTATGCATGTTTTATGTGATATGATTATGTTGAGGTTCTTGGGAATTATTATGAAGACGGGTGGTTCCGTGATAAACTAAGGGCGGGTGAGCCCGATATAGCTCTCCAATGCACTGGGTAACGCGAAGGAGTGAAACGTTAAGGTTTCTCCGAATAGATGTATGGAATATACTGTGATGGGTATTCCAAACGTAACCAAGAGGGTTACTCCCTATATAAGAATGTTATGAATGCCTCAAGTTACCTTTATGTCTTATGATTTCTCTGATTTGTTCATGATTTTATGAGGTATATTAAAGTGCCTATGTTTTATGGGTAAAGTATGATTTCACTCTTATGTATATATGTACCTATGTTTCCTTTCCATATTTTTATATCCCTTACTGAGCTTTTTACGCTCATCCCAAGTTTTTTTGAAATGTTTTTCACAGGTCAAGGGAAAGGTACATGATATGATGATAGTGTCAAGGAAGTGTCAAGAAAGAATCCATGTTTATTTTAAATATATTCCCATTGATGGGAATGAAGAATACTATCTTTATGTAACCACTTTGATTTAATGTGGGTTGTAATGCATGTTTTATGATCTAATTCTCTAAAACTCTAAACCTGAAAAGATCCTCAATGTGTAATCTTGTAATAACTCAAGATTATGTAAGGTTTAAGGCTGGGGCCTTATAGTTGGTATCAGAGGTCGGTTTAGATAACTTTAGGAGTTAGAATTTTATTAGATGATTATCCAAAAATATTTTTTTTTTGAAATCATATAGCATTTGAAGATTACCATGTTGCTTCATCTAATACATGTTTGTTCAGAATGGTATTCCGCAGAGGAAATAGGGAAGCAGTGCTAGGAAGGCATACAAAAGGAAATAACCTTCCGAATCTGCATCCTGAGATGGTCGGAATTGGAACTGAACAGTTTGTTGCAGTAATGGCGCAGTTGACTCAAGTGATAAATGGTGGTGGTATCCATGCACGAGATCAGCCAGATCAACCGTAGAGGAACATGTCAGTGGTGGAACATTTCATGAGGCAACATCCCCCATCATTCAGAGGATCATCTGACCCTGTGCTAGCTGAAGGGTGGATTAAAACACTGGAGAAGATTTTTGATGTCATGGGGTGTTCAGACAATCAAAAGGTTAGTCTTGCTATTTACCGTTTGGAGGGTGAAGCAGATCAGTGGTGGTCTATGGTTAAAAATATCAGGGACGCCGATGAGATTGATGCTCTTGACTGGGATGAATTCAAAGGTATGTTTCTTGAGAAGTATTTTCCTAAGGCTGTTTGACATAGGATGGAAAAACAATTCTTGTAATTGAGGCAAGAGGAAGACTCAGTGGCTGCCTATGAAGAAAGGTTTACTCGATTGGCAAGGTATGCTCCAAATTTTATCCGAGACCTTGATAGTAAAATAAATCGTTTTTACTCAGGATTAAAGCCAAAAAATCGAAGGGCATTAGCTTCTCGTGAGTTTAAAAGTTATGAAAAGCTTGTTCGATGTTCTGAGAAGGTGGAAATGGAGTTTGCCGATGATCAAGTGTTCTATAACAACCAACAGAAGAAGAGACCGAGGTGGAAGGAGAAAGGTAAGAATTCTTCAAAAAAGTCTGATGGTAAGAGAACTAAGTTTCCATTTTGTGATAAATATGGCAAAAGGCATGCTGGGGAATGTCTTCTAAATTCTGGAAAGTGCTATCGATGTGGTAAGATGGGACATAAGGCTCGTGATTGCACTGAAAAGGATCAAGGTGAAGGTAAGAACAAAATTGATTTACAGTTAGTGAAATTTTATAAGTGTAATGATATGGGTAACTATGAAAACAAGTGTCTGACAAAGAGCTTGAGTGATGGGAAGCAGTTAGACTACAAGAAGAAAGGGGTGGTGAAATCCTTTGCAACTACTTCAGTAGATGTCGGGCCATCAAATGAAGTTGTATCAGCTCCATGGAGATCAGTTTTTTTCAAATATTGACCTGAGATCGGGGTACCATCAGCTGAAGGTAAAGGAGGCAGATATTTCGAAGACTGCGTTCTGTACGAGATATGGCAATTATGAATTTTTAGTAATGCCTTTTGGGCTAACCAATGCACCTGCTGTATTCATGGACTTAATGAATAGAATTTTCCATGAGTTCTTGGATAAGTTTGTGGTGGTTTTCATTTATGATATTTTGGTGTTTTCTAAAAGTAAAGAGGAGCATGAAAGACATTTAAGGGTTATCTTTCAAACCTTAAAAGAAAAGAAACTATATGGGAAATTCAGCAAGTGTGAGTTTTGGTTGCACCAAATTTCTTTCCTTGGTCACATTGTCTCTAAAGATGGAATAACTGTTGATACTGCAAAAACAAAAGTTGTGGAAGAATGGACAAGACCC
Source organism: Viscum album (assembly GCA_963277665.1). Lineage (NCBI taxonomy): Eukaryota > Viridiplantae > Streptophyta > Magnoliopsida > Santalales > Viscaceae > Viscum > Viscum album. Next base: position 381,275,415 of record OY728145.1, read on the forward strand.
ACAAATGTAACCGAGATTCGTATCTTCCTTGGTTTGGCGGGCTATTACCGAAGGTTTGTTAGAAATTTTTCACGGTTATCTAGTCCAATGACTAAGCTAACTCGGAAGGGTGTTAATTTTATCTAGAAAAAAGAATGTGATGATTGTTTTCAGGAATTGAAAAGAAGATTGGTGAATGCTCCAGTTTTGGCACTACCTTCCAGGAAAGGTGAGTTCGTTATATACAGTGATGCTTCATTGAAAGGACTTGGTTGCGTCATAATGCAGAATGATCAGGTAATTGCTTATGCTTCACGACAGTTGAAAACTCATGAGGTAAATTACCCTACACATGATTTGGAACTAGCTGCTGTTGTTTTTTCTTTAAAAATTTGGAGGCATCATTTGTATGGAGTAAAGTGTGAAATATATACCGATCACAAAAGTTTAAAGTATATATTCACTCAGAAATAATTGAACATGAGACAAAGGAGATGGATAGAATTAATCAAGGATTATGATTGTACAATTCACTACCATCCGGGAAAAGCAAATAAAGTGGCTGATGCTTTGAGTCGAAAAAGTAATGCTTCATTAACAATGTTGCATTTGGAACGTGATCCTTTGGTTAAGGATTTGATGAACTTTGGCATAGAAGTTGTTGGTGCAGGAAGTCCTCCTGTTTTGTTTCAGGTATCAATGAGATCTTCTCTATCAGATAGAATCATGAAAGCACAGAAGCAAGACAGTGAGTTGCAGAAAAAGGTAGAGCTGGTTTAGAAAGGTAAGTTGCCTGAATTCAACATTGATAATGATTGTGTTTTTAGATTTGGGAAGAGATTGTGTGTGCGTTGTGATTCACAGTTGAAGAGAGAGTTGTTATGTGAAGCTCACAGTTCTCCGTTTTCAGTTCATCCGGGCAGTAATAAGATGTATAGAGATCTGCGGTAGTATTACTGGTGGGATGGAATGAAAAGAGATATTGCTGATTTTACTGTGAAGTGTTTGACTTGTCAGCAGGTTAAAGCAGAGCGGCCATTACCGAAAGGGATGATTCAGCCTTTACCAGTGCCAGATTGGAAATGGGAGAATATATCCATGGACTTTGTTATGGGATTACCGAAGACATCTCGAGGTAATAATGCAATCTGGGTTATTGTTGATCGCTTGACCAAATCTGCTCATTTCCTTGCTATACGAGATACTTTCTCTCTTGCTCAACTTTCCCATTTGTATCTTAAAGAGATAGTCAGGTTATATGGAGTTCCTCTCTCCATTGTATCGGATCGTGATCCCAGGTTTACTTCTAACTTTTGGAAAGGCCTTCAGAAGTCGTTGGGTACTGAATTAAATTTTAGTACAGCTTTTCATCCTCAATCAGATGGGCAGTCAGAACGAACAATTCAGACATTGGAGGATATGCTACGAGCTTGATCTATGGATTATCAGGGAATTTGGGACAAACATCTTTCTTTGGTTGAATTTTCATATAATAACAGTTTTCATTCCAGTATACAGATGGCACCATTTCAGGCATTATATGGGAAGCGGTGTCGAACTCCAGCTTTCTGGGATGAAGTGGGTGAAAGGAAGTTGATGGGACCAAAATTGATAGAAGAGATGGTTGAAAAAGTTCAGCTGATTCAGAAACACATGAGAACAGCTCAGAGCAGGCAGAAGAGTTATGCGGATAACCGGAGGAAGGATCTATCTTTCGAGGTAGGTGATCATGTTTTTCTCAAGGTTTCTCCTTGGAAAAGTGTGATGAGATTTGGTAAGAAAGGAAATTTGAGTCCAAGGTTCATTGGACCATATGAAATTCTGGAGAGAGTTGGATCAGTTGCATACCGAGTGGCTTTACCTCTGAGTTTATCTCAGGTACACAATGTTTTTCACGTTTCGATGTTGAGAAAGTATATGCCAGATCCATCTCATGTTTTGAGTCCAGAAGTAGTTCAGCTGGAAGAGAACCTATCATATGAGGAACAACCGGTCCAGATTCTTGACCACAGGGAGAAAGTGTTACGGAATAAGGTGATTAATCAGGCAAAGGTTTTGTGGAAAAACCACATGATTGAAGAGGCAACATGGGAATCTGAAAATTCAATGAGGGATAAGTACCCCAATTTATTTGATAAGTAAATAAATTGCGGGGACGCAATTTTCTAAAGGGGGGGAGGATGTAACATCCCCAGTAAGTAATGAATAATAGATATTTTTATCTACGTCTATTAATGATTAAGATAGTGTTTTATAGGCTTAAAATGAAAATAAATACAATCTTTTGCATAGAATACACTAATATTCTTAAAAGATTGTTTTACTGCCTTATGATGGAAAACCCTTTTTAAATCTATATTTTGAAAATTTTATAAACTATGTTTGTCAATATAAACTTATTCATTATGATTGGGACTTCAAAATTTACATTGTTTGAATTTTTGGTATTTTTATAACAATGTTCATTTTTTAATGAATAGTGAAAAATACTGCATTTCACATCAAAACTGTTTTTTAATCTAATTTATTTATATGATTATATTATCTTTTGAATTGTTTTTGAAGTGAAATTAGAATATATTTTCACCATTTAATCCAATGGTGGTCATTGGAATCAATTTCACTTTGAAATTGGACTTAAATTGGTGTCAATCTTTTGATACTTATTGTTTCATAAAAACACGCTATTTGCTCTGACAGCGGGAATTAATTATTAAATTAATTAATGTGACTTATATGTTTTGAATTTTGTAAAATAGACTTCATTTTTGAATTCGGAATATCAAATATAGCTTAGGGTGAATTTTTGGTAATTTTCTGAAAAACATCAATTTTTGATGAATAGTGAAACCACTAAGTGGTAGTTAAAGAAACTGATTTTTCCTTTAAATGAAAATTTTCCATCATTGTGTTTTTAATTTCAAAAATCCGACAAACATGGTTGTCAATAAGAAGTAAAATGTGGTTCAATGAGATTAAAATAATTTTTTGATGAATAGTAACTTATTAAGTTTTTAATCGCGATTAGTGGTAATTAGGGTAGTTTAAGGTATAAATAATGCTTTAATAATATGAAATGACCTAGACACATGTCCCAACCTTATTGGTTGTGTCGACCAAGAAAAGCCATGGGTCAACTTGGGGATCCCATGGAGACACTTTGGTTGGGAAATGACATAAATAACTTTTTATTAAATGTTAAAGTAAAAATGACACAAACAAGAGATGTTTTACTAAAACAATTTTTACATGGGGTAATACAAGTCAGAATTTTGATTATAAATATTCATTGGAAATCTAAAAAGCTTTCCTAGATCATATTATTTGTTTTATAATTTTTATACCTTAAATAAATTAAATTATTTATGACATCATGATGATGCAGCGATGACCTCATTATTTAACGATTTAAATAAAATCGAAAGATAATGAAAAATATAAAACCTACACATGGACAAAACCAATTGGATGAGTGGATTTCAAAGCCTTATCACCTTATCCACGAATTATAGAAATGTGGGACCTTTTGAATCCGAAACTCCTTTTAAAATAAAGTAACTTATCTTTACTTTCCAAAAGTGCCCCTCCTCTCCTCTTATAAAAGGCCCCCACCTCTACCTCATTTCACACACTCCTCAAGAATTTGGCTCGGCCAACCCCTACCCATTTACTCTCTCCACATCCCTCTCCTAATCCTAGATGATTCCCTTTTGGCAGAATCCTTTCAAAGGAAGCCTTTAGGCTCAAATCAAAAGGAGTTACACTTTTAAAGGTAATTCATTCTCTCATGTTGATTTGTTTTATTTTGCTTCTCCAACCCCCTAAAATCTTTTTATTTACTTATTTTGTAACAACAAAAGTATCTTAAATATACTAGGATGTTGTTATAAGATTTATAAAAGCTACACTCTCACACAACTACATCAAATGGTTAAAGAACATACGGTTTCCGTGGATGGTGAAATTCTGCTTCCCGAAACGATGATTGTTCAATACTTATTTAACACCTTAAAAGGTGGCCATTATGATGTAACTATTTTTATATATGATATATAATATGTTTATGTTTTCCTTATGCTTCTGTTTTTTTCATTTTGGGTATACCTTTATGGTTTCCATTATGGGAAAACAAGATATCTTCATTTTAGGAAATGTGGACTATCGCCCCCTGAAAGTGATTTGATTCGTTAATACCATATGTGGGATGTGTAAAGGATAAAGTTAATGATATTATATATGTTATTATACTGGAATTATAATATACTCTTATATAATTATGATTCCATTCCAGAAAATACGAAATAGAAATGGAAGTAGCGTTCATGCGTACGTACGGCTTACCGTCTCCATGAACGGTGCATTTCATTTCTTACCTCTAAATGTGATGTAATATTATAAATAAATGTATATTATGAATATATATGATATATATGTTATCCAAATCATTTATATCATTCTGGATATAACGAACCTTTGACCAAATTAACAACATGTAAGTGTAAGAAGTCTATTTTTGACTTAAGAACCAAATACCGAAAAAATGAACATTATTAACTTAAATGATTACATGATGTTCATAACATGGTATAAAAGGAATAATGAACATGAAAAAGGTTCATAAGCAAGTATAGATTAGCTCAAGTTTATTATTCAGGAGATTAAATAACGGTCGGGTCAAGTCGGATACGAGGTATGGGACTTCGTCTCAATCTCCTTTCATTGAGGCATATTTTGTTTTATACACAACCTTCTTTTATACGGTGTATAAACCCCTTTGACTTTTACGTTTATTCAAAAGGAATCTTTTTTATACGAAGCATTTACTAAACGAAAAATGGGAATGTTTTTGTCATACGTATGTGGCTACAACGACTTCTCCGCCGTCGTGGCCGTTATTTGAGTTTCAACTTCGTCTACAAGCCATCACTTTTTTTAATGAAAAATAAATACTATGTTTTACTTTTCTTTTATTTTGGTATCGAAAATGGTTTTCATAATGTTTTTATATCAATGTGTTTTATTGATATCTTGTGATTGAAAGGTGGGAAGGTTATGTTTCCTTTATGCATGTTTTATGTGATATGATTATGTTGAGGTTCTTGGGCATTATTATGAAGACGGGTGGTTCCGTGATAAACTAAGGGCGGGTGAACCCGATATAGCTCTCCAATGCATTGGGTAACGCGAAGGATTGAAACTTTAAGGTTTCTCCAAATAGATTTAGGGAATATACTGTGATAAGTATTCCAAACGTAACCAAGAGGGTTACTCCCTACGTAAGAATGTTATGAATGCCTCAAGTTACCTTTATGTCTTATGATTTCTATGATTTTTTCATGATTTTATGAGGTATGTTAAAGTGCCTATGTTTTATGGGTAAAGTATGATTTCACTTTTATGTATATATGTACCCATGTTTCCTTTCCATAATTTTGTATCCCTTACTGAGCTTTTTACGCTCATCCCAAGTTTTTTTGAAATTTTTTTCACAGGTCAAGGGAAAGGTACATGATATGATGATAGTGTCAAGGAAGTGTCAAGAAAGAATCCATGTTTATTTTAAATATGTTTCCATTGAAGGGAATGAAGAATACTATCTTTATGTAACCACTTTGTTTTAATGTGGGTTGTAATGCATGTTTTATGATCTAATTCTCTAAAACTCTAAACCTGAAAAGATCCTCAATGTGTAATCATGTAATAAATCAAGATTAAGTAAGGTTTAAGGCTGGGGACTTATAATGATAATGAGATCAGTAGATAAAGAACATTTATATTCCCTAATGGGAACTGTTTCACAAATAAAATTTGGAATGATAACTCCCTTAGGTGTTTTGATTGACAACTACCTTATTATGTCAAAATGAAAATTTCTAATTTTTATAGAAAACCGGGAAGATATTAGACAATGTGATGATACAGATTCAAATAAAGCATTTTCAAAACTTGAGGAAACCATTAAATTACCTGTCACTAAGTCTTTCAGATCTTCAAACTCAGCAATAGTCATAACATAATCTTGGCCTTAATCCCTTGGACTTTTCTGAGGTAAGTTTCTTTGGTGTATAGGACATTAATTTGCACAATTCCCACTTTCTCGATAATTGTATCATTCATCATTGACAGCCTCTTTCTTCCACTTGAAATCACGAGTTTGGTGGCTTTTTTCGCCACAACTGTAACACACTCTCATTCCCATCAGGCAAGTACCGTGGAATTTCTTCCCACATTTACCGCATGATGGATAATCAATATTTCCCTTCCTCTAATTGTTTACATTTCTAGAGTTCTCAACAGATCTCATCTTCTCTTGCTTTTCTTTTATGTCATAAAAAATAGAGAATTCTTTTTCTGTCTTAATAGCACATGAGAAAATATATTCGGATGACTAGAAGAATTTTGAGACTAATGCTTGACATGAAATTGGTTTTATCCCATCAAATAAACTACCAATCTTACTTCTTGGGTTACGTATATAATCTACATGATTCCATGAAATACTTGTAAAGTTAACCTCATATTTTGGAGCATTCTCATCCTCATTTTTTCTTAGAATAAAAAATTACCTTTCCATAACCACTCGATGGTCACAAAAAAAATTATTTTTTCTAAGAAAATCTATTTAAACTCCCTCCATTCCATATTTTATACATCATCATCTTGATATGTTTTTTTAATTAATGACCACTATTGATCTGTATCTCCCATGAGGTGATAAACTTCCATGACAACTTTTTCCCTTTCACTACTCCCCAAAGAGTGAAATATTTTTTCTAAGGAATTTATCCATTACTCATCTACTAATGGATTTTTACTCACATTGAATGCTGGAGGTTTTTTCCTCATGGAGTGGTCTAACATTGATCCTCCTTGTTGTGGATCAGGGTGGTCTATATGTGTAAGGTTATTATTCAAAACCCGAGTGAGTTGTCCCAGTATGGTGCTAAGCTGATCATCACTAGCTTCATCACCAGCACCATTATAATTATCTTGAGTAAGAGGGAATCCCTACATTGATTATGTGCGTTATACAGTTTCCATTACATCCAAAAGGTGTCATTTCTAAACAATGGAATACATTAGATTAGTTTAGGAATCACAATACATAATTCCATACTTTTAAAACACTTAAGATAAATTGAACATTTTATAGATATAATCTATAATCATAAAAATGCTTTCTTTGAGGAATTGTATACTCATAAACCCTTCAAAATGTTTTTTTAATGAAGATGAGTGTTATCTTAAACATATATCTCGGTAGTGTCATAACCAAGAGTGCAACAAGGCCCCTTGTCATGCACCAGTTCCCGTTAGAGTCTAGCTTAAAGCAGTGCTTTCGAGTTTTACCCCAAGGTATATCTGTGCTAGAGCCGCCTCTACCTATTCGTATCCCGACATGGATGTATTGCTTGGAATAACCACAAAATCTATATAGTACCTAAATTATAAAATATCTTCTATACTAATCCTTAAAGTCTGTCATAGGGTAATTTTCTATAATCAATGTTTTTATAAATCTAACATACAAGGTTTGTAGTAAAATTCCTCTGATACCAACTATAACACCTCAACCCTAGTTAAACAGAGTTGGTGAATTATTACATAACATTTTCATTATCACAAAATATCATGTCTCAAAAGACCGATTAGTTTAGTAGCATTGTAAATACTAGATACATTCATAAGTTTTATATTACATTATAAAATGAAAAACTATAACAACATTGTCTCTATTGGCCACACTCATATCCCATAGAATATCCCTACAGGTCGGTCATAATACACTCCTTCTCATCCTGGAAAAAATAAAAAATAGAAAGGGGTCATCTCAGATTCTTAGAAAGGATAATAATATAGCAGAAACTTTCATAAATAATCATAAACATTTAAGGTAATGTAATACTAAAACAAAATCCCTATTAACTTGATCTTCATCATAATATGGAAAAGATAAAATCAAATAATTCCATTTACTTATTCACATGGATATTCTACAAGTTGAATAATCGCGTGAAATATCAATAGCCACTTTCATAATGATGGAATAAATAATGCCAAACTTCATAAAAACACAGTCAAGGAAAGAATGGATTTAAATTTTCTCCCGCCCGGTGTTCCGGTGCCCCCGGAGGAAATTCCCTCTTCTGCATGCGGTTCTCCGATGATCGGCGTAGGTTCGGTTCGTCCCCCTCAGCCCTCTTTCAAGGAGGTGATTATTCATCCTCATCTAGGCGTTGATCTGAACAAGGAGGTTTCTTCGGTTGATCCTATGCTTTACTTCTCAGGGGATCGATCCCTCGTTCTCAAGATTTTAGTGGAATTCTTTCCGGCGGCGTCATCAGGTCTTCAGTGGACCTTGATTGCACGTTTTGGTGCCGACAAACCTCCCATATGCTTTTCCCAAGACTTTTTCTGGCACTGGGGTCTGGATCTACTGGCGATGGTTTCTATTCTGGATCAGAAGGGTTTCTACATTTTTTTGGATTCTAAGGAAGACTTCGTGAAGGCTTGGTGCTTGAGTTTGCATTCTGTGGGTTGTTGGAGGTTCTCCCTTTCCAGATGGTCGATGGATGCTCATTTTGGTCGTGAATGCTCCAAGGCGGCGGTGTGGATCTAGCTCCAAGGGTTACCCCTCCCCCTCATTAACGAGTCTTTCATTAAGGCTATTGGGTATTCCTTGGGGTGATTTTTGTGCACTGATGAAAGGACCTCTCGCTTGGCGGAAGCTTTAGTTAGGAGGATTTGTGTAGAGATGGATATATCTCAGCCACCTCAGTATCATCTGCTGATCAGGATCAAAGGGTTGAAGGATCGTCATCAAATTATGGTTTATCCGGCCTTTCCTACATTTTTCAATCTCTTCCACATTTCTGGTCATTCATTACAGGTCTTCCGCAAAGCTTTAAGGGAGGAATTTCCTAAGGGGTCATCAAGGCCTTCTACTCAGCCTCCTCGTTCTCAGTTCCCTTCAGGCTCCAAGGGGCGCGACCAGGGAAAAGGGGTTGTTTCGGTCCCCTTTGTCCAGTCTGTGGAGGCTTCCTCCTCCACCCATGTTTTTGTTTATGGTAGTGTTGTTTCCCCCTCTCATGATATCGTTCTAGTTCATCGAGGCTGGGGAGGGGTCCGACGGGGTCAGGTTCTAGTGGACGGTCTTTCTTCCATGAGGGTGGCTCCCAGAGTTTCTTCTCCGCGACGTTCTATGTCTGTGAATAATTGGATTTCAGGTTCCATTCAAATTTCTGAGATTATCATGACGTACTCTGGCCCGTATTTTCATGAAGTCTCCCCGTCCTATTTATCTAGGGAGCGTCTCCCTCTGGCCCTGTCTTCCCTTCCAGTGGTGTCCTCTCCTCCTTCATCTCCAACTCTACTTCCTCCTTCTTCCCCTTCCCGTTCTCCAAAAGTGGTTCTGATGTTGGATCTCAGTTTGGTGTAAGGGAAGGACTTTGCATCTTTAGATGATTCTCACAAGGCCTATTTTAATGATGTGGTTTCTCTAGGGGTCATCTCTCATCAGGGGAATTCAGGCATGCGAACTCGTTCTCAATCCAAATATGGTGTGTAGGAAGGTGCAACAGTGCCTCTTCATCCAAAGAGCCAGGAGTCTGGGGCCAAAGCTAGACGAGCTCGTCGTAATGTCTAATGTTCTTATATGGAACTCTCGGGGTTTAATGGGATGGGTGAAGTCTGATTTCATCTCCAATGAGTTTAATAGTAATCAAGTTTCTATGTTAGCTATTCTGGAGCCAAAACTATCTTCCAACAAGATCAATTAGTATGCTCAAAGGATAAAGGTACATGGCTTTATGCACAGGGATACTATTAACTCTCATATATGGCTGTTTTGGAAGGATCATGTGCTCGTTGATCTTCAGAGTTCGTCGGATCAGTCCTTGACTACTAAAATTACAGTAGGGAATCATGCCTTTTTATTTTCCTTCATCTACGCCAAATGTAATGTCGAGGACAGAGAGGCTTTTTGGAGTGAGTTAGAAGGTGTTAATCCCCATGATAGTAATTTTATAGTTGGGGGGGGGGGTTAACATTATCGCAAGTCCTTAGGAGAAGAAAGGGACAAGTGTTTTTCCTAGAAATGCAAGTCATGACTTTGTTTCGTTCATGGCTATGAACGGTCTGCTGGATACAGGCTATGAGGGAAGTAGTTTCACATGGTGTAAAAATCAGCAGGGAGGGAGTAGAACTTATTTCCGCCTTGATCGGTGCCTGATGAACGTCGCAGCTATAACTATGTTCCCATATTACAATGTTTCTCACCTGGTTCGATGTCATTCCAATGATTCTCCACATCGTATTTCTCTGGGAGAAGGGTCTCCAAGGGAGGATTATGTTCTGTTTTCTAAATTGTGGATAGAGGAAACAGGTTTCCTGGATGTGGTTAGGGAGGCGTGGGGTTTACTTCACCAGGGGAATCTGCAGATTTCTCTTCACAATAAGCTGATACGGTTAAAGATTTTTCTTCGATCCTGGAAAAAGAAGTTACCCACTCATGATCAGGATATGGTTGAAATAAGTAAAGAGGTGGAAGTCATGGAGGAGTGTTTGGAAGAGGAGTGGGATGAGTCTTTATTCAATTCCCTTAGAGTTAAAAGGAATCATCTTACTGATAATATTTTGAGGCAGGAGAGGCTGGCCAGAGAGGGATAAAGAATCAGATGGCTTCGTGAGGGGGATCAAAATTCTGGATACATTCATGCATGCATTAGAGAACGCCTCCGGGTTCATCGGTCTAATATTCATAGAGAAGATAGATCCTACTCCAGTGATCGTGATGAGGTAGGGGCCATGTTTGATGGGGCTACCAAATCTTTAATGGCTGACCCGAATCCATATATGGAAGGGGGTATCCGCGGGGTAATTCGAAGATTTTTTAGGGCATTCCTAGATGTGTTCTACAGAAATTGACGAGGTCTTGAGGAGGACTACAGAGGAGGAGGACTCTGGAGGAGGATGACATTCGTGAGGTGATCTGGTCTTTGAACCTGGAGTGTGCTCCAGGGCCCAATGGTTTTCCTGGTTCTTTTTATAGGGTGTTGTGGGAATGTGTCAAAGGGGATCTTGTGAGAGCTATACAAGACTTCTTTCAGGGTGGGGACCTGCCACGAATTGCTTGTGCAACAAAGATGGTTCTTATTCTTAAGGTGGGTAACCCTCAGTCTATTGATCAATATCAGCCTATTAGAATGTGTAACATACCATACAAGACTCTGGCCAGAATTTTCAATAAAATATTGGCCTTTTATCTTGATTCTTGGATGGCTTCAGAACAACATGGTTTCATTAAATCGAGGTCTATTCAAGGCGCGCTGGGTGTAGCCCAAGAAATGGTGATTGGAATTAATAAAAGGATTTTTGGGGGAAACGTTGTGGTTAAATTAGAGATCAGAAAGGCTTATGATAGAGTGGAATGGGGTTTTGTTCTCAGAGTCTTGGCCTACATGGGTTTCTCAACATGGACTACTGACTTGCATTTCTGCTTTATCGGCTCGGAATGGATTTCTACATCTTTTATGGGCAAGAAATTTGGTTTTTTCAAATCTTGTTGTGGTCTTTGGCAAGGGGATATGTTGTCTCCCACTCTTTTTGTTATCTCACAATATGCTTTTAGCGGTTTTCTTAAAGAAGTTCTCAACACGGAGAAAGTTATTCCTTATCATAACATGACTACAACCAGGGGGATCTCTCTCTTGATGTTCACAGATGACACAATTATTTTTATTAATGGATGTAGTCGGTTAGTGCAGGGGTTGAATGAGCTCCTTGGGGTGTATTTCAAGTTGAGTGGGCATGTGGTTAATGAGGAGAAAATCTCTTTTTACATTACCAGGAATGTCTCCAAAAGCATGGTGAGGGTTGTGGGGGATATCTTGAGTATGGAGAGAAGTTCATTTCCCATGGAATACCTTGGGGATACATTTATTCCTTCCTCCCTCAGGGTTCATCATTTTGACAAACTCATCAACAAGATCTCTGGTTGTATCTTTAATTGGAAAAATAGATTCTTATCTTTTGGAGGTCGCATTACTTTAGTTAATAGTGTCTTGGTTTCCATTACCATGCACATTCTTTCTACTCTAAAGGTTCCCAAGAGTTTAACTTCAAATCAGGATAAGATTATGGTGTCCTTCATTTAAGATGGTCAAATGGAAGGTAGACATCATTGGGCTTCAGGGAAACGTCTAGCTAGACCTCTCTCGGATGGGGTATCAACATGAGAAGTGTTTTCTCAACAATGAGGGGGTTTCATGAAAAGCTTACATGGGAGGTTATGGAAGGTCGTTCTCTTTGGGGAAGGACTATGCAGGACATTTACGGTCAGAATACGTGTGGCCAGAGCTCGAGGCTATCCAGGATATGGAATTTGATTCACCCTTTCATGGAAATTTTGCAACAACATTCTCGGTTGATAGGGGTATATGGAACATAAATTTTTGGCATCATGACTGGGGGCGATTAGGCTGTATTTTTCGGGCTTCCCCACCCCAAAAATATCTTTCAGTGAGACTAGCGGTCATCCCAGGTTCATCCAGGGCATTCTTGATGAGGATAAGCCTGATGTTTTTAATAGAATTGTTTCTAGTGATTTTCCAGATAAACGTATATTCATTGGTTCGATGTCGGGTATTTTTTCCATCAAAGAGTTTTCTCATATTATGAGGGACAGTTCAATTTAAGATCAGTGGGGGGGGGGGTCACTTTGTGGTGTAAGGAGATTTCTTCCAAATATAATTTTCTATTGTGGCATGTCCAGAACAAGGATCTTCTTATTGATGAGAATGTGAAGCGGATGGGTATTCATATGTCTTCCAGGTGTTGGTGTTGCAGGTCCCCGAACCAAGAAACAGTGAGGCATTTATTTTATAACAGTGAATGGGATATAGGGATTTGGAAAACTTTTGGGGCCTTCTTTGGCTGGGTTGCGTCCGAAGGGGAACATGAATGCTTCCTGTGTTCGTGGTTTAGAGGAGCGGGTTATCATGGGGATGAGAGGAAGGCCAAGACTGTAATCCTAATCGATGGATGGTAGACCATATGGTAGGCCAGGAATGAACCTCGACATAGAAACGGCTCAGGCTCCAAGGTTAATATCCTTTTTAAAATGAAGAAAAACTTCCTTGATCTGCTGTGGTTGTGCCCCGATTGCCATTCTTCTCCAGGTATGCAGTCTTCAGTCCGGACTCTTGCAGTTGATAGTCTGCCAGGGATCTCTGGGCAGGGGCGATGGGTAAGATGGCACCCTCCAAGTCAGGGTCTAAAACTAAATACTGATGGTTTGTTAATCAGGGGGGAGATGCGTGGGGGTGGGGTTATAAAGTATCAAAGAGGTTCGGTTGTTGTAGTGTTTGCTGCAATTTTCGGGAGAGGAGATGTTCTGATGGTGGAGGCTTTGGCTATGGTTACCGGACTGAAGTTATGCAATCAAAGGCAGATAAATATTCAAATGGTGGAGACAGATTCCATGCTATTATTTAACTCTCTAATAGGTAAGGGCAGTATTCCTTGGCACATCTCTTATACTGTCAGAAAATGTAATCTGCTCAGAGTTAATAATATTGGGGTTTCTCATACTTGGCGGGAGGGGAATATGGTTGCGGATTTTTTGGCGTCTATGACATCAGCTAATCAGAGTATGCGTTCTTTCTTTTTCTTGGGTTCTTTTCCTAAGGAGGGGCTGAAAGTTGTTGTCAGCGACGCTTTGGGTTTGCATTACATTAGGCCACCATGAGTTTCTTGTGTTTTCCTCTGTACGATGGTTTTTTCATAAATCAATAAAAATGATAGTTTTCAATCATAGTCAAGGCCTTGTGCTAAGACAACAAATAATATTTTTTCAAGGCCTTGTACCAAGAAACTAGTTAGTCTCATGAGACCTACCTATGCATCGAGGAGCTATAGAGGGCTCCACCTGTCACATACTATGTCTAATGCATTCCTCATATGAAAAGGATTAAACATAACATAAACATTCCAATTAAAACTAGCATACAAAATGTCAATACTTTATCCATAAACCATGAATGGTGTAAAAATAAAACACCACAATCTAACATATCACAAAACCTTAAAACAATATAGAAATTTTGTATCATAATAAATCAACTTCAAATAAGCTTAAAATCCCTCAATGGATGTTGACATAGATGAAATCAAAACATTTTTTTGAGAAATATCTCTTTCTATTTTGAAATCATTTAAAATCCATATAATTATAAAGGAAAACATTTATTTTGAAAATATTATTATAATATTGTAAGGGATGCTTTGACATTATTATAACGGGAGAAAATAGCTGCACCCTCCATATAAGTTAAAAAACATTCTTACCTTAATTTTGTCGAATATTTCATAATGTACCTTGTTTGAAAAATAAAAAAAGATTACTTTCAAAAAAAATAACTTCAAATAAGGGTATAAATTACTTAACCCATTTTCTAGTAATTAGTAAAAATGTTTCAAAATACATTTTTTAAGAAAACATGGTTGTGGATGATAAAGAGGTCTTAGTAGATACATAGTAAAAAACCTCAAATAATAAAGAGATTGTGAAATTAACCCTTACATTGTACATTTCCTTGGTCAAGGGTGAGTTAAACTCCAGTATAATGGTAAAATAATTGTTATAAGTGTTAACTGATTCATCTTATTTTATATACATTGTTACACATGTAATGTTTGTTAGGGATATTCTGTATATTATTCATATTAAGAGTTATATTATTTCTTTATAAATTATTTTTAATCATCAAATTAAAATCATTCTTGAATTACTATGATGGGGAATGAATCTTGTCACGTTTGTGGATATGGTAATCCATACATATGCACAAGCGATAATATCATTATCTTGACATTAAAATAGTATATAATTGGATGTTATATCATATATATAGAATTATTATCAGGTTATATTTTTTCATTACATCATTTATACTCGTTATCACACCCATCCAAATGATGATGTTTTTTAAATAACAAACTACACCACGATGTGGAGACGGTAATCTGTATGTATGCACATATGGTGACTTTGTCAATTATAGGATGGATAGAATAATGAATATGGTTGGAAAAATTTTATGATAACATCACAATATATAAAGGATACTAGATTTATTATTTTATAATGGAAACAACAAAGAAAGAGGAAGTGGAATAAGAACAGAACTTGAAAGAGGTGATAAAATATTTACCTCTTTTTTCGGGTTCTTCCTTTTGATTGGATCAAAAGGGATCCATAGGTTGGCTTTATAACTATAATATGGCCTCCTGGATGAAGGGATAACTGTTTAAGTAGTATTTGGGCTGGGTTTGGCTAAGCCAAATGGCTTTGAATGTTTGAATTTGAGAGAATGGGAGGTTCCCTTTTATAAGAGAGGTGAGGGTCACTTTAGGAAAAGCTTGAAATATTATTTTATAATAAAATAATTTTTGGTTATTAATGGATCCAAATTGAAATATTTACAAGATAATGTGGTTATGTGTTGCAAAACTACCAACAAATAGGTTTTAGATAGGTTTAGGTCATCATATTAACCATATCCTTTAGATTCAACTCTTAGTTAAATAGTTTGACATTTACCATGTATAATTGTATTTTTATATTATATTGTTGATAAACATACTATAAACTTTTAAGAAAACCCAAAAAGGTTCATTAAATACATATATAATATTATTAACGCCCTATGGCTGAACCTTTTATTTTAAGAATATTATATCAACGAATAATATAGTATTTGTTTTAACAACTCAATTATGTCAATTTTGACATTATTTAATAAATAATTTTTTTAATGTCCTAAAAACTTTATTAACTCAATATAAATTCCTATTTTCCATATTAATATGTCATATTAACCTATACAATTATGTTAATTCATTAAAAGCCTCAAATTATATTTATTTATATATTTATAATATCAATTATTTTAGTATTTCTTAATTAAAGTAATTATTGTGACATCATTGTATCGTAAATAAATTAAATTTTTTAATTTATAAATTTTTTAAATAAAATATCATTATTTAGGAAATATTTTTATCTTTCTATTTAATATTTATAGTTGAATTTATATTATGTATAACCCTATATTAAAAATGGTTTAGTTATTAATTATGAATTTAACTCTTGTAACACTTCTTTAAATAAAATAATAATAAATGTCTGAATATAATCCAAGTGGACCTGAAGGATCTTATTTTATTCATAAGGTTGTTTTTGGTTGAATTACACTTATCCAATAGAATTAGGTCATGTTTCAGTGTAATAATAATATCATTTTTAACCTTAATTACCTGATTTACTTTTAACCATGGTAAATAAAAGTAAAAAGATATTATTCAACAAATAATACTTTCATCTTATTGAGCCACATTTTATTTACTAATTTGAACCGTGTCCCTATGATTTTTTAAATTCAACTCACAGAAATGGTAAAATTATGTTTTATGCGAATTTGCAAATGCTCCTAGGAGGTAGGTAAAAGAAGGTAAACAGATAGATAAAATTTTATATATCTAAACTTATTATAGAATTACTCCAACGAATTACATTGAAATTATATAGGTATTATGTATTTATTTTGACAAAAAATAAATTTAAATAAAATAATAAAATATTTAAATAAAAAGTTGGTTTTAAACAATAACGCAGTGTTTTTTACTATTCAACATAAATTGAATGTTTTTAGAAAAATAACAGAAATCACCACTAATATAATTTCAATATTCCGAATCCAAAAATGAAGTCCATTTTGAAAGATAAAATTTATTAAATTTCCAAAAATGTGTATTACTATTCATAATGGTTAGTTTGATTGGATGTGGTGTGTTTGAACTCGAAGTTGCGTACAATAGAAGCTATTGTATTATTCAAAGGGAAATGTACCATGGAATATTGGGGTTTTACAAAACCAATGTTCAATGCTAAAATTGTAAATATATTAAACATTTTTTCTAATGATTGTCCTAAGCATCAAGAAATCTTTCCCCTGAAAATGAAAATGGAGAACGACCATGAATTTTTATATCACAACTTCTAGGGTTGAAGTTCCTAATGTTGGGGTTGCAGGTACATTAAATATCTCTTCAAATTTAGCTAAAGATTTATTTGATTCTAAATCATCACATTCATTTATATCTTCGCAGTTTTTTTTAAAAGTTAGATATTTCCAATTCATAATAACAAGTGAGTTTTTAGGAAATACCCCTAAGTGAAGTCTTGTTGCAATAGAGTTGTGTCATGAAAATCCCATTATGGTATATAAATGTTCCTTATCAGTTGAATTCATCATCATTACTATGGTCAACATTGATATAATCCTCATTATGGATTGGATATCCAAATATGATTTGAAAATTTATTGCAAGAAGAAGGATGTTATGTTTTATGAGGAGTATAAAGAATCCATTATCTTTAGAGAAGAAAATCCATCATCTAATTCTTACCTAGATCCACCCCTATTAGCTCTTCTGAATGAAATTATTAGGGAGGAAGAGAAAAAATAATCCATTGGAAAATAATGAAATATTCAAATTGATGTTGTACCTATTGTAAAAGAATAAATTGTTATTTTTCCATAATGATTTAACCTGACAACCCCTTGCGCATGAAGTTGAGTTTTTTATTGATTTAATCAATGATGCAAGATCAACATCAAATAATCCCTATAGAATTTCCACTGTGGAATTTGAATAATTGAACGAACAACAAGAGGTGTTGAGTAATAAGAGATCTATTTGTCTTATTGTTTCTCCACGGGGAGCCCTTATTTTTTTTTTGTTATGATGAAATCTGATTCAATGAGGATGTACATTGACTATAGAGACATCAATGCTCTTAAAATAATGAACATGTAGCTTTTTCCTCCCATTGATGATTTATTTAATCACCTTCGTAGAGCACAATAATTCTAAAATATTGACTGTTGTTGTGGATATCATTAATTGTGTGTAAAGAATGATGATATTATTAATGCATCATTCCAAACTAGGTAAGGAAATTATGAGCTTATAGAAATTCCATTTGGATTGACTAATAATCCCTTATTTTTCATGGATATGTTGAACAGAGAGTTCAAAAAATATCTTGACTATTTTTTAGTATTTATTGACGATATATTGGTATAATCCAAAATCTATGAAGACTATGCTAATCAATTATATATTGTTGTAAAGACTTTTATAGGAGATGGGCTATATGAAAGGTTTATAATGTGTGACTTCTAGCTTTGTGGAATTTATTTTATTGGCCATAATGTCTCGAAGGATGGAATATCTGTTGATCATACAAAGACAAAGGGAATCCATGAATGGACAACATTGAATAGTATAACTAAGGTAGGTAGTTTCATTGGTTTAGTAGGTTACTATTGAAATTTCATCCAGAATATTTCCAGATTGGCTAAACCATTAACCAATATCATATCTAAAGGGGTGAAATTTATTGGGATGAAATAGTGTGAAGAATGATTTGAATAACTAAAAAGAAGATTTTTCAATGCTCTTATCCTGACTTTACTACCTATGAATGATTAGTTTTGGATTTATAGTGGTGCATCTAGAAAAGGGGTTGGTTGGTTCTTTCTTCAAAATTATATGAATATTGATGATGCATCAAGGCAGTTAAAACATATTAAAAAAACTACCCTACTCATGATCCTAAGTTATCTACAGTAATATTTTCTTTGAAGATATAGAGACAATATCTCTATGATGAAAGATGTGAGATATATAATAACCGTAATATTTTGAAATATATTTTCTTCTAGAATGAAATCAACATGATACAAAGGTGGTGGGTTGAACTACTCAAGGATTTTTATTTCACAATACACTACCACCCAGGGAAGAAAAATAAGGTTCCATATTCATTAAGTAGGAAGGACCAAGGTGTTTTGAACAAAATTAGAGTCAAAAAGAGATCCTATGATCATGGAACTAGTAAATATTGAAATTTTAATTATCATAGTTGAAATAGAAATACTATTTCAAATGATTTCCAAAACATCTTTACTTGAAAGTATAAAAAGTTTTCATTCTGATGGTAAAGAGCTCGAAAAGAAAACTAATTTTTTGAATGATTATAGATTGATTGAATTCATATATGAAGAAGTAACTTTGAAATTTGGGAAGATGATTTGTTTTCTCTCTATACCTGATCTAAAATGAGAATTATTTTATATTTTTCATTGCTCAAATTTCTCTATACACCCGAGTGGAACTGAGATTTATAGTGATTTAATCGAACATTTATTGTCAGATAACACAATGAGAGTGATTTATGATGATGGGTTAAGATAAATTATATTTAACAGGTTAATTATGGAAGAATGTTTTTATAGGATTCCTGCAACCTATTGCTATACCTATGTGGGAGTGGGATGATATTGTGATGGACTTTTTCATGGGGATACCAATTAATCCTGGATGAAATGGTTCGATATGGATTATTGTTGATCACCTTACCAAATCAACACATTTTATGGCTACAAGAGAAGATTTATGACTTGAAAATTTAGAAAGAATTTAGTTTAATAAAGTTTCAACACTTCATTGTTTAACACTATCAATTATTTCGGTCCATGATCCCCATTTTAAATCACAATTCTAGAAATGTCATCAGAAGGACCCAGATACTAAGATTTTTTTGAGCACTGCCTCCAACCCTCAAATGTACGGACAATCACAAGGAATTATTCAAACATTAGAAGATATTTTGAGATATGTCTCAGTTTAATTTCAAGTAATGTGGGATTAGTGTTTACCTATAGTATATTTTTCATATAATGCTAACATCTTTTTATGTATTTAGATGGAACCATACAAAGAGTAACATGAATAGAGATGTCATAAACATACTTGTTGGGATGTTGTTTGTGGAAGACAACTCTTAGGCCCATAACCGTTTGAGGAAAAAACTAAAAAGGTAAATACTATTCAAACCCATATCAAAACATATCAAAGTGGGAAGAAGAGATATGCAAATATCTAAAAGAGGTATTTGAAATTCCAAGTGGGAGGTAGTGTTTACTTGAAGGTATCTACATATAAGGGTGTTATAAGATTCCACAAGAAGGAGTAATTAAGTATGAAGTACATCAAACCTCTTGATATTCTTGAATGAATTAGAGCTATACATTACCATTTGGAATTAATTCCAGGTTTCTTCAAAGTTCAAGATGTGTCCCACATATCACTGTTAAGGAAATACATGCCATACCCAACACATCTACTCACCAATATGAAAATATAATTGTAACCCTATATATATTTTTTAGAATATTCTATCATGAATCTTAATAATAGAGAACAAGTGTTGAAAAATTAGTTGACTCATCTATTAAATTTCTCTAGAGAAACCATTAAATGGAAGAGGTGATGTGGGAACCTGAAGAACATTGATGAAGAGCCACTAGAATCACATTATGTAGTGATATTCTAGAAATATAGAGGAATATATTATTTGAGTGAGGGAAGAATGTATCACCCCATCCTTCCACGTTATATTTCCTTTAATATAAATTCAATAGTTTTTGCTGCACACAATACTGAGATCGAGCGCACCATGAGCTATCAAACTAGGCGTTTGAAAAGTCTTTATGAATAGTATTAACCATATAGAATTTATAAATTTTATTATTAAAAATATCCTTCATTTAAGAAATCCAAAAAAAATTAGCATTGGTTGAATTTTTGGTATTTTTCTATAAGGATTATATTTTTGATGAATATTGAAAAATACTACAGTAATGTTAAAAACTGACTTTTTCAATTGAAGAACTATTTTATTTAAAATTTATTTTAAAGTTACAATATATAAACAATAAAAATATTAAACCAATTTAGGAAAATGATAATTTTATTATAATATAATTAGATATAAAACATTACGGAACTTTTGATCATCTCTTTTACCCTCCTTTTAGCCACATTTTTTGGATTAGTATTAAATGTAATTTTATCACTTTTGTGAATTGAATTTCACAAAAAGGATATACATTGTTGTAATAAATATGAAAAATATGATCTAATAGGATCAAAATATCATTGTGTGAATAGTATCTTTTTCATTTTGTTTATCACGATTAAATGTATATTGGGTAATTAAAGGTAAAAAATAATAATATAATAATATACTATTACCCTAAAAATTGTCATAATTTCATTGGATAAGTATGTTTTGACCCAAATAAACCTAAAGTGAAAATAGTATTCTTTTTATGCCACATGTGTTAGATTGGGACATTTATTATATTTTATTTATAAAAGAGTTAAATATGCCATATTTGAATTTTAATAACGAAATAATTTTTAATATGAGGACCTATATGTGATATTGTTGAATAAAATTAGTCTTTGGAAAGATAAAAAATTTATCTAGATAATTTTAACTTAGTAATAATTTTAGGAAATAAATAATTAAGTTAAATGGTGACACAATTATAATACAATAATTGATTTATTAAAGGATGAATCAATTAAACGATATTAATAGTATTAAAATAAATACAATTTGAAATATTTTAGGCCATTCACAATTTGTTTATAAAAGTTTCAGGTTATGGATTATGGAATGTTGTTTTTTCAAAGGAATAATGTTTTCATGACTTTAATAAAACAATGTATTAAATAGTGTCGACGTTGACATAAATGATAATCTAACATAAATTCTATTTTATTAAATGATATAAAATTCATAAAAATATAATGTTCATAAAAATAACATGTATAGAGTTAAATATTATATGAAGTATCCAATTGGGTTTAATTTGGAATTTTATTGTTATTATATTAATACCATAGTATATAGAGACAAGTAGGCACGGTAAGACTTAAACTTTTTAACTAAGGGCTAAACCCAAAAGATATGGTTTATTTTGTGACCTATGCATGTATAAAAATCAAGGCTTGAGAGTATTTATACCCATAATCATATTATCATTGAAATAATTCACTTTTTATATATTTTAAATTGAATATAATTTTTAATAGATTAATAGTTTTGGAATTTCCTAAAGTTCCCCTCCCGTCTCTTATAAAAGGGAACCTGTACTTCTATTTTATTCACACTTCTAAAGACATTTGGATTAGTAAAAAGTAGACCAATTCTTCTAAAAACATACCTAAATTAATTATATAGTCCATTATTTGGGTATAAAGGTATCCTATAAAAATATTGTTTTCAAATCAAAAGAAGATACCCGGAAAGCGGTAATTTATTTATCAACACTTTCAAATTTCTTTTCGTCTTATACTTCCTCTTCCTATAATTTATCCAAAATTTATTAATTAATATAGTATAATATACATTTTTATATGTTATTATAATTATGGGGAAAATATATTTAACATGTTATCCATCTTATGAATAACTATATCATCATGCATGTGTTCTTACGACTTACCGTCCCCACACCATGGTGTTATTTATTATTTAAGACTACTTTATTTGGATGGGTTTAATGATGATTATAATAGTTATAAATAATTAATATTAAATAATAATTATTATTTAAAAATAAATTACAATCCAATTCTATAACCATTAACAATTAAGGGAATGAGATTTTCACTCATGCGTACGTACGACCTTCCATCTCCACGACGCGATGAGATTTATCCCACACTACAAATATTTTTTAATGAATATGAAAATGTATATAATGAATTCTTATAACATTTATGAACGTAATATCATTATTCATATGAATATTATATAACTTTTTAATATGAAACATGACTTATATGACAAAAAAAGCATAGAAAAACAAGGTAGTTAACACCCAGAACAATGGTCAGATTGAAATATTATTCACAAAACAATATAAGAGGATCATATATGATATCATAAATATGGATATGGTACTATTATAATTAAATAACATGATTTAACCAATATATATGAGGTTACAACACACATTAATAAATTAATGTCTGAAGTAAGGTTTAATTTCTAAATGACTTTATTATCTCAGATTGTTTATACATAAGTATTTATTGTGAAATATATATCATCAATATATACGCTTATTAAAAATGTATTTCAGAAAATTATTACTATTCTCTCACAATTTTTAAATACATTTTTACCCATATTCTATTTTATAAGAATAAATATTTTATTTTTTTCCTTACGAGGTACTATGATTGAATTTTTCGACAAAGTGTAAGAAAAATGTTTTTCAACTTATACAACGTGAGTGGATTTTTCCACCATCATGACACTTTTTCATTTTTAAGAATACTTTAAAATATTACAATTTTCATTTCAAATGAAACGTTTTATTTTATTTTTGTGTATTTTTAATTTTTTCAATGTAAAAAGGGATATTTCTCTCAAATAGACTTAATGATTTTATTAGATTATTTTAATATATGTCAACATCATTTGTTGGATTGTATGTTTTATTTAGGCTGATTTATTATGATACAACTTATCATATTGTATTGAATGGTTTATTATTAGTTTGAATGTGGATGCTATAATTTTATACCATTCATAGTTTATGGTTAATGTATTAACATTCGATATGATACAACTTATCATATTGTATTGAATGGTTTATTATTAGTTTGAATGTGGATGCTATAATTTTATACCATTCATAGTTTATGGTTAATGTATTAACATTCGATGTTCTAGTTTTAATAAGAATGTATATATTGGTAATCATTTCCACTTTTTATATGAAGAATGCATTAGACATATTATGTGATAGGTATGACCCGCTATATCCCCTTGATGCATCATTATGTCTCATGAGAAGAAGTTTTTTTGATTTTTACCCCTTCATGTATGGTCTTGAAACGAGGATTTGACTGTATGGTAATGTTGTTCGACATTATACATGCCCTCATCATGATATTAGTTATTGATATTACATGTGATTATTTAACTAGTAGAATATCCACATTAATGTTCAAATTTAATTATTTTATTTAGTCATTCAATATTTTAATGAATATTATGTTTAAAAGGATTGTGTTTCAGTTTTCTAAAATGGCTTAAATGTTTATATTTATTTATGATAGATTCCACTATTTTTTTATTCTTACTGAGCTTCTATGATCACCACATTATTACGTTTAATTTCTTCCCAGGATGAGAGGAATTATATTATGACCAAACTTCTAGGGTAATATAAGGAATATGAGTGTTTTCAAAGGGGATACTATGTTGTTTTTCATTTCAGGATGTAATGTAAAACGTATGTTTGTACCGAGTATTTCCAAGGCTACTAAATCTTTCTGGATTTGATTTTTTGGGATCATGCCAATGTAATAAAATAATGCATTGGCTCTGGGAATATAGTGTTAGTGAATTACATCATTAATGATAATTTATTCATGTTCTATGAAAAAACAGTGTCCCTATATAGGGTATCTATTTTATCCAAATCACATCCACATCAGATCATATGATTGTTCCAACTACTTCATTGATATCATAGTTTTATTTACGCTTATTTATACGACATCAATGGTTATGTATAGAAGATTATTTAATTTATTAGTCATAACCAATGATATATTCATGTTATTAATAGTGATATCACTAACACCTATCATATTTTCTCATGAAAATTGTATTTGTACTGTTGATATCCCAATATAACAATAAATTATATTCAATAAATCTTTTTAACCTCAGTCACTAATGTTGGTATCCTTTTATCACATTAAATTACATTTATTAATTTACATTATCTTTATTATTCATCAACATTTATGCCTATTATAATTTAAAAATATTATCTCTAAGAATCCAAGGAAAATCTTGTTTCAACATATTTAATTAATACATAAATTTGTTTTAAAAAATGTTTAAATTTTTATTAAATAATCATTAAACTCTAAATTACCATAAAAACCATAAAATTACAAGATTATGAATAATTCCCATTGTTTTATTTATTTGGAGGATTTATTTTTATTGAAAAGTAGAAAAAAATAAAAAATAAAATAGAAAAATCTATTCTTCCGAGAATTTCAATATTCTATTTTAGGAAAATGAACCAATAAATTCAAAAAATGGTGCACCCATGTGAAATTAAAATTCACAAGTGAAAAGTGACATGTTTCATTCAATCTTCAATATCCATAGACTTATGACACAACATAAATTTACAAAATCACTTGATTAATTTTATATTCTATCTCAATTCATTATGATAACATTTTTTAGCTTACTAACATTTATACATACCTTTTTGAAATATTTCTCATTCCCATAAAAAATAATTACCTATTTGTTTTAAAAAATTATATATAACATTCGTATTTTAGCTATATACATGTTATTATTTATCATTAATGCTCTCACAGACACAAAAGTTTTGGTCAATATTATGTACTCGTATAAGTATGACCAATGGTCATAGTTTAGTGGGTGACAATATAAAAATTATATATATTATATGAGAATACCTAGATATTAATTTAATATAGGTGAGTCCTAATTTAACCACATATTAATAGTTTTCCTCACCCATTTAACATACATTTTAATCTCCCAAAATAATCCTTTCTATTTTTTCTTAGTAGTTCACACAACTATTCACTCTAATAGTTGTCAACTTTTCCTTTATTCTTCATTTCCGCTTTTCTGCCGATTGTTTCATATATAATTTATTTCACACATTGTTTTCTTATAAAAAATAGAGTTATCATAAAATTTTTATAAAACATGAATATTTATTCTTTCTTTGGAAATAAAAATGATGATATTGTAGAACTTATGAAGTGATATATACTATCTCAATATAATTGACAAATTATCCTTCTATCACACATATCATTAATCTTAACAATGGAATATACTTATGATTAACATTGGTAAGAAAAAATAGGATTTTATTGTAACCCACTATCTTGTTTTTCATGGATAATATGGGTTTAAAAAGGATATAATATGTAAAATTAATTCAAAATATTTCAAAACGTATATCCAAAAATAATATTATAATTGATTTTGACACAACAATTAAATTAAAAAGGGTTATATATTATGCTATAGTAGGTTCTGTAATATAATTCATGACTTAAGACTCTCAGGAAAATATAGAATTATAAGAATATATTAATTTTTATATTTTATCTCCTAAAAATGTGTTGGGATCTATTTTATATAATTATTCAAAATTTATTTCAATATTTAAAAACAACAAATTAAAATACTGAAAATATATCAAAAATCAAAAAAATAAATGGAAATTTTAATCTATTAGTCCCTAAAATTTAATTAGAAAATTAAAAATTAATTTGGGTATTTTTGTATAATTTTTTTAAATGATAAAATTAAAATAATAATTTTTTTTCATACAAAAAAAATATCAACAAAAATAATCATATTTTTTATTACTCCCTCCCCAAAAAGGTATTCTAACTATACACCTGATTAAACATAACATAACTTAATATCAATTATAGAAAGATTATTATAGGAAATAAATAATCAAATGATATTGTTTGAGAAAAACTATCAGTTATTTGTGATAATCTTAGAGTTGAGGGATATACACTATTAGTTTCACCAAAACATCTTAAAATAATTTTTTTAGAATTATTACAATTTTAGTGATTACTTCTTCAATGTAATTTAAAAAATATTCATTACAATTAATTAGAAGTCAATAGTATCTAAAAAAAGAAATTTCACTAGGAATTATGATTACCTAACATAAAATTCAATAATAATATATATAATAATAGTTAATGTATAATTTTTATGTGTCTCCATTGTATTATAATTTCATGAGTAACTCTTTATACTTCGTTGAAATCCTTAAATTATTATATTCTTGTACCATTATTTCCAATTTATCTTGAATTTGGAACATCCTTTTATCTCTAACACTTAATAAAATACATATTTATCCCTTCAAGATCACCATAATCCTAATGATATATTTCCATTGATATATGAAATATCTTTACAAACAATATTAGATAGGGGAAATTTAAACAAGAGTATAGAAGGAAATATTATGTACCCACAAGGTGTATTTGAACCACGTTATATATTATGTTCTATTTTATTAGATAGTGTTATCCATGATCCTATTTAATTTAATATTTTATACATAATCATCTCTATTATTTTTTGACTGGAATGAAATTGTATCATAAAAAAGGCACTATAATTCTTCATTA
Organism: Viscum album; assembly: GCA_963277665.1. NCBI lineage: Eukaryota > Viridiplantae > Streptophyta > Magnoliopsida > Santalales > Viscaceae > Viscum > Viscum album. The sequence goes on from OY728145.1 coordinate 381,302,568, forward strand.
GAACCTAATTTTTACAATATTTTATATCTTGGTCTTATATGATTTCTCTTAGAATTCTGAACCTGGGGTAGATATGAGAACTGACAAAATATATAACAATATAGGAATTATTTGTATAAGATGATCTTTTTATAGACTATTGGTAACAATATCATTTGATAATAATATAAAAATTAATATAATAAATATAGTAAACTACCAAATATAATATATTCCTCAAAAATAGATGTTCATAAAAAAATATATATGATATTGAGTAATTTATTAAAATTTTAAATTGTTTCAAAAAGATTGAATTCTTTTAATATTATTACCAAATCATTATAATTATTAAACAAATTTATACAACAAAATCCTTATTGTAAATGTTTTTTGGTTTTCCATTGATTTCCAAAGTGACCATGATAAAATAAGGGGATTAAAATGTTTAAAAAATATTATATTTAAATATATAACAAACACCATATTACTTGATCATTATATGTTTTTTTCATACATACCCCCTATAAATATGTTTTTATGCTATAATTTTGTTACATTGATTGATATTTGTAAAAATGGGATGAAATTTTAGATTTAACTAGTCAATTTACCAAACCAGTATACCTTGTATTTGTTCTAGAATCTATAAACTATTGTTCACCTTGTAAAGAATCATTAAATAGTACCTAATTTTGGTCATCCACCTTCAGTACATGATAATATTTAATAATGTAGTTAAATAATATTCATTTTACCTAATTTATATTTGAACTTAGTATTAAAATTCATAAGAAATAAAATCCATCTCAGTGTTCCTGAATTTATATATACATTTAAAAATCACCTCATTATTGTAAGATATGAAAACATAATTTCTTTAATTTCTAAAAATTAATATTGAAGGTGTTCATGTGAATTCACACTATCTGAGAACTCATATAGAGTGGTATAATTGACTTTTATAGCATCCATTAACCTTGATTCATATACAACCAAATAGAAGTTACCATCCACCTAATATGATATAACACATCCAATTGTATTGTAATTGGAATTTTATATCATTTTATATTGGATACCTTGAAATGGTGTCTGAATTATGAGTCAGGTGGCTATCCTAATATTATGTTAATAAAAAATTCACATAGAAAATGATAGTATCCTTTTATGTAAATTTAGATAGTTTTAATAAAATCTTACTAATTTTTTTATAAATCACATATAAAATATTGTATGTCTTAGAAATGATCTAGTATCACTAATACACATTAGATAGGAAATAATGTAAAAAATTCCATTCATTGATATTTATACCATAATTTCATACTATTAAATCACATTTCCCATTAAATTTATTTACTCCACAATAAAATAGTATTTTCAAATATTGATAAAAAATTACTATATAAAAACCTTTAAAAAACCTCATTCATGTAACAAACTCATTGGTACAATTCTATAAAATAGACTTTTAAATCATTAATAAAATCCAATTGGAAATATTTTGTTAAATATAAAGAGATACTTACCACCCATCATTAAATAGTACTAGAGGAAATACATAAAATGAATAAAATCATATGATGTGAAAAAGAAAAAAAATGGAAAAATTATGGGTTGTATTAGTCTTCACGTGAAATTGGAACTTTAAAATACTCAAGAAAACTCCCAAAAACCTATAGTTGGTTTTCCCAAAAAATCATCCATACATGTAGTAGAAACTGGCTTTGTAAAATTATTCTTTAATCACATGATTTTGTCTTATGTATTTAATAAAAACCATGAAACTATACTTAATAATAAAAGACATTGTTCCAATAATTTTATTATCAAGAATGGTAATACCTGATTTCTTAGGGACTATATGAATTAGACTCACCCAATATGATTCATAAATGGTATAAATGTTCTAATCCTATATAATTTTCCCATATAAATTTCTAATTACTTCATTATTTCATGGATCTATTACTCATTATGGTTATTTAATAGGTTTAATATCATTTTCAAGAAACACCAAATACATATTATTATTATGAAAAAATACTTGGACATCCATGTCTTCTTATAAGATATTATTTATGTTTTTTCAGAAACTATTTATTAGATATATTTCATGATACTATAGAAGTTTTATTTAAATATTAAAGGAAATATATCATGACTCAAAATGTAAGAATACATTAAATTTGAGTCTAAGAGGTTCAATTCAAGTGTTCTGGGTTATGTGATAAAAAAACATTGGCCCACAACTATGAGAATGTATATTTATTTTATAATAGATGATGTGTAAATTGTATTATTATCTCTAAAAATAAGATCAATATCATCAAATGAATCATCGACAAGAATATCACTTAACCATTCACTATTTTTAATTCCATTGATTCTCATCGTTCATCAAAAATAACATAATTAATCTTAAATAAATTATAGGAGATCACTTTCTATGAATATTATTTCTCTTATAAAATCATTATCTACAATAAAAATTGATTCTCAAAATGGGAGAGTGTAAAAAAAGAATGTTCTTTAAGGGGTATGTCAATGATTAAAGAATATAAAAATAGACTATATCATCAAAAAAATACATAAATAATGTTTATTCATAAATATATATTATATTTATTTAATATTTAAAAATAATATCCTCTCTTATAACACCTAATATTATTGAATTTATATTCCTTAAATAATTTCAATGAGTCGAATAACCTGTATCACATGAAATACCAAACCAAAATGAAATTTTAATTATTTAATAAGGGTATAATATTAAAAAAACGATTGAAAAGAAAATTATTATAATAATAAATCTCTATGTAATATAATTATAAAAACTATAAAATGAATATAATCATATGTAAAAAAGGTTTTCTTGATAGAAATATTCTTTCTCACTATCTCCCATAAAAATAACTCCATTGAGTATAACTATTGATAGAATGTAAAAATATATTTAATATGATACATCTTTTGTAACATAAATTAATTAATATGATTAATGTTTTTTGGATAGGTATTCATGGTTATATTTTTTAATGGAAATTTTTAATATAACCATTCTGTAGAAATTTGATTTAGATATCTTTTATGTATCCATATAGTGAGTTTTTATATTAAAAATGCTATTATTTCATATAATCCAATTTTGAAGTTACATTTATATTTCAAATAATATATTTAATATATAAATATAGTAATTAACATCCATAAAATAAATATGGAAATATAATAAAATAAATATAATCATTTTCTACATAATAAATTTCTTATATTCTAAAAAGATTATTTTTAAAGCATTATATATTTTTATTAAAATTTTACCCTTAAAATATTATTATTTTGAATTTAATGAAATGAATTTAATATTTTTAATCAGATTAATAGAATTTCATAATATGGAAGAAATAAATTATTTATGAAAAAATAATTTACTTGGTTGAATAGTAAAATAAATCAATAAATTGTAAAATTGTGAATATAGATAAAATGATGTATAATTTTTTATAGAACCAAAAAATAGATCTCAGTTGTTAAGGGAGTAAATAAATTTTTCCCCACTGATGGAATACATTCTTAATTGAAATTACATTCCCTTTCTATTGAAAAATAATTATTTAAAAATATTACTTCTAAACTAATATATGAATGAATTTTTTTCTACCCATTTAAAACCACAAAAATTCGTTAAATTTCCTAAATAATAAGTTATGAAATTCCATGAATAATAATAAACCTATTTCATTTTTGAGGATTATTCCAAATGGTTTTTAATTGGATAACATGTAACATCCAGAGATTTTATGAAAAATATTCTTGTGTTGTACGCTACACTAAAAGGAGCTTGCACAACACGCATCCTTGACTTTCCTTACATTACACGCAATCGCGACCTTCCTCGATAGCGTGTGTAGTACGCAATACCGAGTTTCACTAAACAACGATATGCTATTAAAATATTCTTAAAACTATCTGTAATGAATATTAATAACCACTTTTTGAAATTTTGTAATTTTTTTTCAAAATGGACTTCATTTTTGGATTCGGAATTTCGAAATTAGCTTAGGGTGAAATTTTGGTACTTTTCGGATAACTTTCATTTTCTGATGAATAGTAAAAATTACTAAATTTTAATTAAAAACAACCTTTCTAATCGAAATAATTAATAGTGATAAATTATTTATTTGTGTGGTTTTAAAGTATATTTAGAATATAGTTTTACAATTTAAAACAATGTTGTTAATTGGATGTAATTTCACAATTAAACTAGACATAAACAAGTGTCAATCTTTTGATAGTTATTATCTCTTAAGAACACGCTATTTGTTTTGACGACGGGAATTAATTTTTAAATTAATTAATGAAACTGATATGTTTTGAATTTGGTAAAATAGACATCATTTTTGAGTTCATAATATCAAATATAGCTTAGGCCTAATTTTTGGTATTTTTCTGGAAACTTTCATTTTTTGATGAATAGTGAAACCACTAAGTGGAAGTTACGAAAAATGAATTTTTCATAAAACTTAATTTTACCGCTTCTGTGAGTGGAATTTCAAAAATCTGAGAGGCACGATTTATTTCAGTAAGTATAATGTGGTTTAATGAGATGAAAATAATTTTTGGTGAATAGTAACTTTTTACTTTTTTTTACCACGGTTAAAAGTAAATAGGGTAATTAAGGGTAAAAATGATATTATTATTACCCTAACACATGTCCTAATTCTATTGGATAAGTTTAATTCGACCAAAAACAACCTTAGTAATAAAATATGACCATTTAGGCCCACTTGGATTAGATTAGGACATTTATTATTAATTTATTTAAAGAAGGGTTAAAATAGTTAAAATCAAAGTTTAATAAGTAAATAATTTTTCATATAGGGTTATACATAAGATAAATTCAACTATAAATATTCATTAGAAAGTTAAAAAGATTTCCTACATAATGGGATTTTATTTTTAATTTTTAGACATTAAATAATTTAATTTATTTATAACACAAAGATGATGCAGTAATTATCTTATTAATGAAATATTGACATAATTGATGTTATAAATATCCAAATAAATGTAATTTGAGCCTTTTTATGAATTACACTAATTTTCTAGGTTACTATTACAGGTTAGTATGGATTTAACTAACGTTTTTTCAAACTAATCATTCTGTTATGATTTTCACAAAAATCAATTACTAAATAGTATCAAAATTGACATAAAACAGTTTTTAAAACAAATATTATATTATTAATTGTTATTTTATTCCTAAAAATATAAAGTTCTTCCAAAGGACTTATATAAGGCTATATATATTAATAATAAACAACTTGGGGTTCGTTTGGCTTCTTATAGTAAGTTTATTAACCTTATAGTGTAAGAACACAAAAAGTCACGGTAAAAGTAAAATTATCTAACTTAATGTTAAATCTAAATGATAAGGTTAAAATAGTAACCTAAACGTGTCTAAATACTATTGGATGAGATGATTTAGACCCATCCCCACCTTAGCTTCGAAATAAATCAATTTGGAGCTATTTAAAGCTGAATTTGGCTTTATAATAAAGTAATATTTTTGGTTATTCCAAAGGTGCCCCTCTACTCCCTTATAAAAGGGCACCTCCTCCCTCTCTTCCTCACACCACGTTGAGCCTTAAAGCTCGGCCAAACCCTGCCAAATTATCTTCTCCACTTCCCTAGAAACATCCTAGAGGTCCTGGCCTTCTTCAAAGACCAATTTTAGTACCCTAAGAGGAGGTCTCAAAGAGGTGCTTCAAAGAAGAGGTAGTGTCCATTACCGATTCTTTCAACTTTATTTATTCTTCCACTTCTTCTTCTATAGTTGTTTCGTTATGAAGTAATAACATGAGTATAACTCATATACTGATATGTTATTATAAGTATGAAACAACCCTATTTCACCATCTATCCATCCTACGGAAAACGAAATCACCGCGTGTGCGTACGTACGGAATACCGTCTCCACGACGCGATGAGATTCATTCTCCATGTTAACCATACATGAATGATCAAAAAGTTTATTTAATGAATAACAATGAAATATATGAAATAATAATGCTACTGTATTTTTGTATATATATATATATGTATGTCATCTATTTAGTTTCATTCAATTCAATAAGGAAACGAAAACATCGTTCATGCGTACGTATGGCCTACCGTCTCCATGAACGGTGTATTTCATTACTTTTATCGATCTATAATATATATATGTATATGATGAATATATATTATATATAAATCATGTTTTACATTCTGGAATTATGTAAATCAGGATATAAGTAATTACATCAAGAACGACAAGTCGAAACACATACGATAAATTCAATGATTTTACCCAAAACGCTGCTTTAACATGAAATTTACAAAAGAACGGGTAATATAAAGTCATAAGTGAAACATATATGATATCATAACAATGAATATGATTCTTTAATAAGTCAATGACATTATTTATATCATTATACAGGAGGTTCGGATACATACGAAGCATATCGGACCTAAGGTAAGGGATAATTTTTCAAATCTCATTTTTATCCGAGATTGCATATTCATAAGTATTTACTGGGGTTATTTCTATCATCCATGTTCATGTTTTATAAAAGTGTTTTCATGTATGTTTAAAGTCCCTTTTACCCATTTTTTTTACTTTTACTGCATGGTATGTAATGAATCTTTCTTTTGTTTACGTTACGAGGTACTTTTTGACTTTTTCGGCAAAATTACGAAAAGAATGTTTTTTCTAACTTATACGGCACGAACAGATTTTCACAGTTTTATAAAGATTTATTTTCATGAAGCTTCCTCAAAAATATTTCATGAATATTTTCAAAAAATATCTTTCTTTTAAAATAGCATGATGTTTTGTGAAAAGAAATTGATTTTGAAGAAGAAAGGATATTTTAATCAAGAATTCATTTCAAGTGTTTTATCAAAACCTCTTTCCATCTAAGATGACATTATTTCATATGTGTATGTTTCAAGTATAAAGTATATATGATTTGCATGGTTTCACTTTTCTTATTATGAAATGACATCCATTTCTTTTATATGGATTATGTGATTATGGGATGACGTTTATGAAACCCATTTTATTTATTGGGTTACTATGAATGATGTATGTTTATTTTGTGGCACAAGTAAGAATGATTTCATTATGAGATGGGTGGGACCTATAAATCCATCCAATGCATTGGGTAAATATTTATATCTCATTAGATAGACATGGATGGAACGACAAGTTAAACCGGTTCTGTAATACAGGACTGGAACGAGGAGTGAACTCGATTCAGAAAGGGACTTTGTCCACTAACATGGTCTTGGCAGCAATGCCTTGGCTACTATAGAAATCATATCATGTTCTTAATGGTTTCCACAATTATATGTTTTATTCCCATGATATTTTATCATGCTTAATGTTTCTTTATGATCTATGCCTTAAGTACTTCCATGTTTTATGTCATTACTCAATCTTTTGATGTTTAAAGATTATGTTCATGTTTTTAAGTTCAAAGGTATATGGTATGTTTTATTTTATCCATGATTACACTTACTGAGCCTCTGAGCTCACCCTATTTATGTTTTCTTTTCCCCAGGATATAAATAAAGGTTTTAGGTAAGAAACAAAAAGGGGAAGATCATTATGGGAGATGTTGAGGATCTTTCACCACGATTAGAAGATTACGTTCCAAGTTTCCAAAGACACTAAACTATTACGGTCCTTGTGTGTATGTTTTTGTTATGTATTAAGAATTCCGATAAAGTAATGTAATGTCCATGTAAGTCAAGATTTGGGTCTCTACAATTGGTATCAGAGGAAAAGTTTACTCAACCTTTGGAAATTAGGATGCGAAAACGTTAGTGAGAGCCCTAGAGATATTTCTAAGGTATGTCTAGGGATGTCCCTAAGGATAAGTATACGTATAGGATATAGTTGTAGAACTATAGTAACGATATTATATTAAACAAAAGATGTTAGATATTGAAGTTACTCCCCCTTTATTATGATTTTTTCCTCTCACACTATTCTTTTTGGGTTTTAGAAAATGGCTGGAAACAAGATGATTCACGATAATGGAGGATATGATGGGAAATGGAATGATATTCTTCATGAGAAACCAAATGAAATGGGATTTGGAAGTCAAAACATCATTTTTATTCCAAATCATAAATCTAATAATATGATCAATAAATAAAAATTTGGTATGTTTTCAGACTCGGCTAATAAGAGAAAGATGGAGTTTCATGATGATCATAGAAGAAAGAAAGTTCAATTTCCCCTATGTAAATCATGTGGGAAAAGGCATAAAGGAGATTGTTTTAAAGGAATTGGAAGATGCTTTGGGTGTGGAAAAGGACACAATGCCAGTAAGTGCAAAGGAAAAGGTTCTGTTAACACCAGGGATGAGGATAATGGTATTGCTACGACATCAAAAATGGTTAAATGTTTTAAATGTGGAATGTACATGCATTATGCAAACCAATTCCCTAAGGGAAAGTCTCTTGAAGAGAATCAGTATGGTTTTATGGGTAGTATTTATGGTGATGATGATGAAGAGACTACAAATGGTATGTAAGATGATAGAATTTTTGAAGCACGGTCAATGGTTTTAGAATCTAGTGGAATGATTACATGTTTATCATGTGTAATGTTGTATAAGTAATCTCATGGAACTATGGAATAAAGAGACATCTAAGGATTGTTACACTATTTTCTTTCCTTGAGTTTTGAAAGTGTATGATTAATGGTACTAGTATCCATGAATGGTTATTCAGATATTTTTGGAATGTAGATGATATGTGCATAATGAAGGGATAAGGAGAAAATTAAATTTTTGATAGTATTCATGAGCTCATGACTGATATAAGGAAATAGTTATATCATGGTTTGAGTATATAGAATTTTTGGATTTTGGTATGTGGAAAGAGTTAACTTTTGACAGAATTCATGTTTTCACTAAGGTTTAATGGGTATTCATTTTTCAAGAGAATACATGATTAAGGTATTCACATGATTGGAATGTGACCAATATGATATATGAGAGATAAATGATGGTATTCACATGCTTGGTTGATGACATTTCAAGTAATATTTTTCTTTATAATATGAGCTTGGACCGAAGTATTTTAGATAAGCCTAAATATTGGAATGGATTATGTTGGACATAAGTTATGATAGAACATTTTTCGATATTATTAATGGGATGTTATAGTAATATAGCTTTAGAAAAAGGACAACCTGCAGGACGGGCGACAACCCATCGCGTCGGACAAGGCTATGGGAATCGAACCCTCAACCGAAGTGCGACTGGACTTTATCTCCTACCACTAGCCTACAAGAAGTCCCTAGTTAGTAGAAACTAGTTTTATTTTATTAAGCGGTATGATATATGAAGTATAAGTTCATTTTTTAAACCATATACGATTAATCTAACCATAAGATAGACTTATAACTTTAGCTAAACTTTTGTTTGAAACAGATGGAATGACTCATCATTCAATCAAATGATCCGCTAACAAATCACGAATAACAAATTCAACTTCATTTCATTAAGGGATGAAGGGGAAACTATTCAATTCACAAACAACAGTGAAATTGTACCAAAATCATGTAAGTCTTTCTTTTAATTCACCAACTTTAGGGAAATGATCTTAAAAACCAAAAATGTTGTCCTAGGGCCCTTATATCTGATCAATCAGATGGTACCTTAGATCATCACAAATCTATGGCTTTGTGATTGTTGGATATTTCATATCCATGTTCTCTACCACTCTCCATCAGAACATGATGGTTAGATTTTTCTTCCATATCCATATTTTCACCTATGTTCTCCTACGTGGAAACCCAGTGATGAGTTAATTTGGGTAACCATTACATTTCATACATTAGTTTTTAAAACCATGTTTGTGTATTCCTTTTTACGATGTGGGTTTCTATTAAACAAACTTTCAAGTAGTGAACCATTTATAACCCCGACGAATTTCAAGGGCGAAATTCATTTTAAGGGGGTAGAATGTAACACCCCAAGATTTTATGAAAAATATTCTTGTGTTCTACGCTACACCAAAAGGAGCTTTCACAACACGCATCCTTGACTTTCCCTACATTACACGCAATCGCGACCTTCCTCGATAGAGTGTGTAGTACGCAATACCGACTTTCATTAAACAACGATATGCTATTAAAATATTCTTAAAACTAGCTGTTATGAGTAGTAATAACCACTTTTTGAAATTTTATAAATTTTATTTTTCAAAATGGACTTCATTTTTGGATTCGGAATATCAAAATTAGCTTAGGGTGAAATTTTGGTACTTTTCAGATAACTTTCATTTTCTGATGAATAGTGAAAATTACTAAATTTTAATTAAAAACAACCTTTTAAATCAAAATAATTAATAGTGATAAATTATTAATTTGAGTGGTTTTAAAGTATATTTAGAATATAATTTTACAATTTAATACAATGTTGTTCATTGGATGTAATTTCACATTTAAACCAGACATAAACAAGTGTCAATCTTTTGATAGTTATTATCTCTTAAGAACACGCTATTTGTTTTGACGACGGGAATTAATTTTTAAATTAATTAATGCAACTGATATGTTTTGAATTTGGTAAAATAGACATCATTTTTGAGTTCATAATATCAAATATAGATTAGGCCTAATTTTTGGTATTTTTCTTGAAACATTCATTTTTTTGATGAATAGTGAAACCACTAAGTGGTAGTTAAGAAAAAATGAATTTTTCATAAAACATAATTTTACCACTTCTGTGAGTGGAATTTCAAAACTCCGAGAGACACGGTTGTTGTCCGTAAGTAAAATGTGGTTCAATGAGATGAAAATAATTTTTGGTGAATAGTAACGTTTTACTTTTTTTACCACGGTTAAAAGTAAATAGGGTAATTAAGGGTACAAATGATATTATTATTACCCTAACATGTGTACTAATTCTATTGGATAAGTTTAATTCGACCAAAAACAACCTTAGGAATAAAATATGACCATTTAGGCCCACTTGGATTAGATTAGGACATTTATTATTAATTTATTTAAAGAAGGGTTAAAATAGTTAAAATCAAAGTTTCATAATTAAATCATTTTTAATATAGGGTTATACATAATCTAAATTGGACTATAAAAATTAATTAGAAAGATAAAAAGATTTCCTACATAATGGTATTTTATTGGTAATTTTTAGTCGTTAAATAATTTAATTTATTTATGACACAAAGATGAAGCAGTAATTATCTTATTAATGAAATATTGACATAGTTGATGTTATAAATATCCAAATAAATGTAGTTTGAGACATTTTATGAATTCCACTAATTTTCTAGGTTACTATGAAATGTTATTATTGATCTATGTAACCTTTTTAAAACTAATCATTCTTTTATAATTTTTACAAAAATCAATTACTAAATAGTGTCAAAATTGACATAAAATAGTTTTTAACACAAATATTATATGATTAATTGTTATTTTATTCCTAAAAATATATGGTTCTTCCAAATGACTTATATAAGATAATATATATCAATAATAAACATCTTGGAGTTCGTTTGTCTTCTTATAGTAAGTTTATTAACCTTATAGTGTAAGAACACAAAAAGACACGGTAAATGTAAAATTATCTAACTTAATGTTAAATCTAAATGATAAGGTTAAATTAGGAAACTAAACTAGTATAAATTCTATTGGATGAGAGTTTTTCGACCCATACCCACCTTAGATTATAAATAAATCAATTTGGAGCTATTTAAAGCCGAATTTGGCTTTATAATAAAATAATATTTTTAGTTATTCCAAAGGTGCCCCTCTCCTCCCTTATAAAAGGGCACCTCCTCCCTCTCTTCCTCACACCACTTTGAGCCTTCAAGATCAGCCAAAACCTTCCAAATTATCTTCTCCACTTCCCTAGACACATCATAGAGGTCCTGGTCTTCTTCAAAGACAATGTTTAGTGCCCTAAGAGGAGGTCTGAAAGAGGCGCTTCAAAGAAGAGGTAATGTCCGTTACTGATTCTTTCAACTGTATTTCTTCTTCCACTTCTTATTCTTTAGTTGTTTCACTATGAAGTAATAAAATAAGTATCAATAATATACTGATATGTTATTATAAGTATTAAACAACCCTATTTCACCATCTATCCATCCTACGGAAAATGAAATCACCGCGTGTGCGTACGTACGAAATACCACCTCCACGACGCGATGAGATTCATTCTCCATGTTAACCATACATGAATGATCATAAAGTTTATTTAATTAATAATAATGAAATATATGAAATAATAATTCTACTGGATTTGTATATATATATATGTATGTAATCTATTTAGTTTCATTCAATTCAATAAAGAAACGAAAACATCGTTCATGCGTACGTACGGCCTACCGTCTCCATGAACGGTGTATTTCATTCCTTTTATCGATCTATACTATATATATGTATATTATGAATATATATTATATATAAATCATGTTTTACATTCTGGAATTATTTAAATCAGGATATAATTAATAATATCAAGAACGACAAGTCGAAACACATACGATAAATTAAATGATTTTACCCAAAATGCTGCTTTAACATGGAATTTACAAAAGAACGGGTAATATTAAGTTATAAGTGAAACATATATGATATCATAACAATTTATATGACTCTTTAATAAGTCAATGACATTATTTAAATCATTATAAAGGAGGTTCGGATACGTACGAAGCATATCAGACCTAAGGTAAGGGATAATTTTGCAAATCTCATTTTTATCCGAGATTGCATATTCGTAAGTATTTACTGGGGTTATTTCTATCATCCTTGTCCATGTTTTATAAAAGTGTTTTAATGTATGTTTAAAGTCACTTTTTTCCCATTTTTTTTACTTTTACTACATGGTATGTATGGAATCTTTCTTTTGTTTACGTTACGAGGTACTTTTTGACTTTTCTGGCAAAAGTACGAAAATAATGTTTTTTTAAACTTATACGGCATGAATGGATTTTTATGGTTTTATAAAGCTTGATTTTCATGAAGCTTCCTCAAAAATATTTCTTGACTATTTTCAACAAAATCTCTTTCTTTTAAAATAGCATGACATTTTGTGAAAATAAATTGATTTTGAAGAAGAAAGGATATTTTCCTCAAGAATTCATTTCAAGTGTTTTATCAAAAACTTTTTCCATCTAAGATGACATTATTTCAGATGTGTATGTTTCAAGTATAAAGTCTCTATGATTTACATGGTTTAACTTTTCTTATTATGAAATGATATCCATTTCTTTTATATGGATTATGTGATTATGGGATGATGTTTATGAAACCCATTTTATTTATTGGGTTACTATGAATGATGTATGTTTATTTTGTGGCACAAGTAAGAATGATTTCATTATGAGATGGGTGGGACCTATATCTCCCTCCAATTAATTGGGTAAATATTTATATCTCGTGAGATAGACATGGCTGTAACGACAAGTTAAACCGGTTCAGTAATACAGGACTGGAACGAGGAGTGAACTCGATTCAGAAGGGGACTTTATCCACTATGATGGTCTTGGCAGCAATTCCTTGGATAATATGGAAATCATATCATGTGCTTAATGGTTGCCACAATTACATGTTTTATTCCCATGCTATTTTATCATGCTTAATGTTTCTTTATGATCTATGCCTTACGTACTTCCAAGTTTTATGTCATTGCTCAAGCTTTTGATGTTTAAAAATTATGTTCTTGTTTTTAAGTTCAAATGTATATGGTATGTTTTATTTTATCCATGCTTACCCTTACTGAGCATTTGATCTCACCCTATTTATGTTTTCTTTTCCCCAGGATATAAGGAATGGTTTTAGGTAAGAAAAAAAAGGGAAGATCTTTATGGGAGATGTTGAGGATATTTCACCACGATTAAAAGATTACGTTCCAAGTTTCCAAATACACTAAACTATTATGGTCCTTGTGTGTCCGTTTTTGTTATGTATTATGTATTCTGCTAAAGTAATGTAATGTCCATGTAATTCAAGATTTGGGTCTCTACATAACACTTTTCCATATAATGAGAAAAATACTCTAAATCTAAATTGCATAGAATCAATCATTATATTTAGAATGAATACAATTGAGGAAATAATGATATATCTTCACTATAATGACCCAAAATATTCAATATAATTTTAATTTATATCATCGAATAGTGACCAAACTATTTTTTTAACCCCAAGGAATCCATGATTTTGAAAAATATCTCAACTATTGAAAAGGACCTCCCTCTATTTGATAGTGGGATAACAACTTGTGTATTGATAGGAGAGAATATTGAACTAAAAATAATAAATTTTTGAGGATTTATAATGTTTTTAAATAGCAAATGAGTCTTAAATAAACCATAAGAGAATTTAACAACCATTATATAGGTATCAAGAACTCAAACAAGCAGACACATTTTTTTTGAGTATTTCAATCAAATACTATAAAAATTTGAACTATAAACTTTTTTCTTAATCCCGCTAATTACCATTTAACTCTTAAATTAATTTATATGACATAAAACTACCCAAATTTATAATTATATAATTAGTAAAAAATCATGAGATAATTTAGAGTAGTGACAAGTTGAATCATTTTTGTTATCCCATAATGAGTTTAAATATGCATGATAAACCATGACATAATGTCGTATACCATGTATTGGTGAATGAAAAGATAAACCATGACATAGTCCAAACCACAATGTTGTGCGTTGGAAGTTAGTGAATAATTCAAATAATCTCACTAATTAAGTAAAGACCCATTTAGTTGCTTTATTTTGGTAATGTCCTCCCCCAATATATAGCCACTGAGGAGTATTTGGAAGAGATAGGTAAACACTTGGCCACACAAGATCATCCCCATAATGAAAAGGATACTAATTAAAAATGGGTTCTAGTGAGTTATAATAGGGAGAATATACACCAATATAAATTTTTTCAATAAAAAAATCAATATACATCATAAAAATAAACTAAAAAATACAACAAATAAGAAATAATTATTATAAAATGATATTGTCTATACAAACATTCATGGAATCACACATTAACTCACAAACAACAAGATGGACAAAAAATAGAATTAAATGAAAATAATATAAGGCATAAAGGCTCTACATTAATCCCATATCCATGCCTCATCAATATGTGAACTATATTTGAGACACCTACACAATTATGAAACATCGGGACTCTTCCCCACCTAAAGCTATAATTTGGGGGGTCTTCTTAGGTACCAAGGTGAGATGGTAACCTAAGAAGACTATAAGTAGATCTCATCATGGAACCACTAGTGTTGAATCCTAAATAACCTATAAATGTAGTGTAAATGATCCTGTGATATGATTAGAATAATTAAATACAATAACTATATAAGAAAAAATAATTAATCACTATTGATCCTTTAGTTTTATCATGATAGCCAAGATTGACCCAACTTATGTTGGGTAGTGATGAAGTGTGAGGTCCCAAGATCGGTTCACTAATAAGAAACCAGACATGGTAGACACATGGTCTCTAGAATTTATTATTTTACACCAAATCAAGTCATAAAATCATAAGGGTCTATGACATTATGTTGGGGATACTATACCCCCTTTATCGTAGTGTTGTATAATGGTTATGTACCATTAAAATAGCCGAAAAATAGAAATAATAGAAAATATTATTGAAGTAATTAATCCAAATAAATATAATATAAATAACCCAAATCTAATATTATATAAAAATTATTTTATATTGATGTTATACACAAGATAGTGTAAATGAATACATGTCAAAATACATACACATTACATGCGATACAAAACATATAAATGGGAAAACACAAATCCCCAATATAATCATGAGAACAATATCAATACTACACTCCAAACTCTGTCATATTATATACCATAATACATCAATATCATGGAATATTCCATTTTCTCAATATGTATCCATGATGTTTTTCCAGGCACTAATCGATGACATGGATAGTGTGTGATAAAAAATCAATAGGATACCACCAACAATGTCTATAAATTATTCTGTCTATAAGTACATAATGATGCATTTTGAATGTAATAATACTAAATTTAGTAAATTGACCGAGAAAAACCATTTTATCTTCAGTTATTTATAGGACACATATCTGATACTATCTCTTTTGGTCTATTCGGAAATGTCTATAGATAATATTTATTTTATAAACAAAAGGACCTTCATATCCCTTAATTTCACTTAAAAAACATGTAATGTAATATCCAAGAATTCTAAATAAACAAAAATTAATTTCAAATCCATTAATTAGATTTATATATGAGGGAATTTAATGTTCATAAATTATAGTTAAACTATAAGCAACATAATTTACATTAATTCGGAAAAAATATTAAATATCATGTCTATTAACTCTGAAAATAAAATATGTAACCTTATTTACATTAATTATTGATAAAAAAATATGAAAAATCATGTTTGTTTATTCCAAATAAATAATATAAAACATCGCGTCCTTAGATTCTAAATATTAAAAATGGAACGTCATTTCCAAAACAAAAGGTAAGCATGAGAAATCTAATCCTTGTCAATTACTCATTTTAGATTATAATTTAAGTCATATGACTGAATATTAAGAATGATTTAGTGAGTGGAGTGTATTGTACTTACTATTACATGACATAAAAATGTCTAAATGAAAAGGACTTTTAATTCACTATTTATTCAATTAAATTATATGTGATCACATGGTCCATTGGTATATCCATTCTATATATATCTCATTAATTATTAAATAACCAGTTACTAATGGTCTGGTAAAAACACCTCATAGTTGTTTTAATATGAATCCTAAGATCAATAGGTGTCACATTCTTATAAAAAAACATGAAAAGTGTGTGGCCTGAGTCAAAGCACAAAACCTCTAATGATATATTTTGGTGTGTGATGAGTATCAAAATTGATAATAAAAATAAAATTAATAAATTCCATATTTTAGAGGAAATAAATGGAAGGGTTTTTGTGTGACACAATGATGAATATTATAAATAACAAGACTTTTGTGGAAAAATTATAAACTGAATAACCTTTTCAACAAGATGACTCGTTATATGGTATCAACTTCTGATTCAAGATATAATGAGTGAACTAAGTGAAATTGAAAAACACCAAAAATACTTTATATGGACTCAAATGAAAATAATATACATGTTTGAGAGGAAAACTAAGAAATGTGGGAAGATGAATGATATACTAATGGTTATCTAATGAGATGAACAAAATTCAATTCTAATATCAAATGAATAAAATCTATATAATCCTTAGTGACCCTGATGAGTGATATCAATGTGATAAGGTTTCTATGTATTTTTTGGGAGGAAGAAATGAGGGTTAAGGGGGAAAATAATTTGAGGTAAAGTTTTAATTTCATCCACTTGAAAGGGTTATAGGGTTTCACCAAACTATTTCCAAAATAGTGTACCGACTATGTGGCCTCCACTATCTAGGATTCCACTCCCTTCATGACCTCAGTGTATGGTTAGAATATCATTCGGAACACCATGAAAAATCCCTCTATAATTGATTTTAGGTTTCTCACATCTATGCAGATCCTCTTGTATGGTATCCCTGGCCATGCTCCCCCTATACATATAAGAAAAGTCTAGATGCACAATTACTATTAACCAGGATTATTCCATTCACCTCAACTTGTATTTTTAAAAATCAAAATTCTCAGCTTCAAATTGCACCTAATCTCTCTAAAGACAAACTTAATTTCCATCATAATTTTTATTTAAGTAAAAATTAAAATTAAATTAATAATTAAATGAATTTTATATGTTTGAAAAAATAGGATCTCCTAAAATCCACTTAAAAAAATCATACACAAGTTTCGAGGAGGGTAGTTGATCTAAATACAATACTATCATTAGAAACTGAGCCTTTATATTATCCTCTTTCTCTCACATCTCTTATTCACATGTTTTATCTTTAATATCACCCAAAAAAAAGGAAATGACCTTCCTAGAATATCCCATATACTATAATTGACAATATGAACTAGATACTAACCCAAAGATGAACCAACACACATATCAACTACATCATTCTGAAAGGAATGAGATAAGTCTAAATAATATCAAATAATATGAGAAAAATTAATTATTTCATGTGTGTCTTGGTTACTTTTAGGTAACAATAATCTATATACTACTACCCCATCCCTCTCTACTATCTCAAAATTCCTTCAAAATCAAGGTGAATACTTCCCTTATCTATAAATTCATTGATTTCCCAATCTATTTGGAATATTCAATAAGACCATATCTCCCACCTCAAAATCTAGTGGTTAGTGATAAAAATAGATATAAGACATCTTCTTTATTTAAGATATATCCATGCACTTCCTGATTAGTTGTATATAATCTGATGTATCCTAAATGAAACATAATCATAATAGTGCTTCTTCCCTTACCTTTAACATTTAAAGAGTTGATCTGAACAACCTCCTATATATGGCATTGTAAAGAGAAGTATATATAGTCACTTGAAATATATTATTATAATTTGAATTAAAAAATAGATAAATGATTCTTCCATGATCTCAAAAATCAAGGATACACTCTCGAATAATATCCTCCAACAATTATATTTTATGCTCAGACTGACCATCGATTTGAGAGTGGTATGTTTAACTCAAATTTTCTTATAAACCAAAAGCCCACTAAAATCCCTCATAACCCTAGAATAATACATGGAATCCATTTCTTATACATTATCTTATAGGACCCCATTGAGGTATATAGTCTATCAAATGTAAATTACACAATGTTCACCTACTAAGAAGGTCTTCATGATATGTATGAAGTGGGTGTCAATTATTAGCCTATCTTTGATAAAACATACTACATAACTACCATGAGAGGGTTTTGGTAAGCTCATCATGATATTCATAGTTATGCCATCCCATTTACCCTCCAAAACGTGTGAGGGATATAAATGACCAGATGGTAACTAGTGCTCCTCCTTTTCATACTGATAGGTGTAACACCAAGTGACAAAACACATTATCTCCTTTTTAATCCACAACCACCAATTAGTGTTGTATGTCACAATATATATTGGAATTTTTTGGATGTACTATCCAACTTGGAGAATGAGATTTTATCATTATCTCTTCTCACACATATTCACGAATAGAGATGCATCCATTAATATAATCGTTGTCACCCCCGTTAATAACCCAATTGAGAGGTTGGTCCCTAGAAAATACATTCTCTCTTAGAACCAATCCCTCAATATCTAATAGCTATAAAATCTTCACTCTATAAAAAAGTGTATAAGTAACTGATGGAATTAAAATAAAATGCTTCCCATAATAATGTTGTACAAAAAAATTAATCTTTGAAAATAAAGACATCAAAAGTCAATCAATATCTGACTCTTGAAATGCATGTGTCTAAGTATTTTTTTCTAAGAGAATCAACCAGTTTATTTCATTTACCAAGTGTTTAATGAAGATCAAAGTTGAAATACTATAGTTATTTAACACATATTTTATGTCTGGTGTTAAATTCACACTGATTAAATTTTTATTTTATGATTTTTTAATCCACATGCACCACAAACCTCTCTCCAAGAAAATAATGCCTCAATAAATGTAAAGAATATACCATTTTTTCTAGCTCAAGATTATGTGTTGGGTAATTCCACTAATGTGGTCTCAAATATCGATATCAGTAGGACATGACACTATCCCATTATATTAAAACAACTCCCAACCTAATACCTAATGTATCACAATAATCTATATATATTATTCTTATGTCTAGATGAATGACGATCAGTAAAATTTTTAGAATTTGTTCCAACTCTTGAATTTATTTCTCACATTATTTAGATGATAGAAAATTAAAAATCATATTATTCCATACCTTTTGTGATACTACATGGTGTGAATGAATAACGTGCCTATAATATCCAACCATCGCCAAGAATCTATGAATGTAAAATATATTATTGGGTTACTCCTAAGAAACCACATATCTTACCTTCCCTTAGTCCCCAAATACCCTTTAATATACGATGATTTGACCCATGAAGTGAGAAATATCGATAAAAAAAGAAAATATGTATTTATATTATACATATGATCTCTTAGTCTACATTATAATATTTCAAAATGTTTGGAATGCTCTTTTATAGTTGAAGAATAAACCACAATATTACTCATGAAAACCAATATGAAAGAATCCAAGTATAGGTGGAGAACACAATTCATCAAGGCTATAAAAAATACTAGAACATTTGTGAGACTGAAAGATAGGGCCAAATACATATAAATGTTATATATCCTTTGGAGTGATTTTCAAGGTATATTTGAATGCCCTATTTTTAACTAATGATAACATGACCACACATTCATTTTCATGATTATACTCACTCATTAGAGAGGGATGAAGTGGTCTTCTATATGAGGTAATGAGTAATAGTTCATTACAATAATCCGATTGAATTTATAGTAGTCCATTCATAACATTAGAGTTCCATCCTATTTCTTGTAGAAGAGACTGGGTGAGCATCTAGGTGACGTGTTGGGTTATATAAACCCCTTACCATTCGAGTCCTCTAGCCGTCTCTTTAGTTTCTAATGCATGCTAGGAGACATCATGTAAGGTGGAATAGATATATCTGATGCATCTAGAAGTAGTTCAATAGTAATCTATAACATTCTATAAATAGGAAACCCAAAAAAATCTTTAGTAAAAAATCATTGAGACGGTATAGTACTAGTGGGAAAACTATCTCATGTGATACTCTCTTGCTTAAAGAAATACCACTATTTTAAGATTAAATTTCACCCAACCCACAATTCTCAAATCCATATCAACTTCCATACCCATCCCATTCACTTTTATGAATATATTTACCAACTGTGAATAATGAAAATGAATCTATTAGGTGATAAAAATCAACATAGGCTTGATAAAGAACTAACCAGTCCATCTTGAGAATAATGCAAAAACTTGTCATCTTGAGGATGAAAATACTCTATATAAAAGAATAGTTTCCAATAAAAAGTGGAAAATCATTACATAAAAGTGAAATTTCTTATCACACTCACAATAAACTATCAAGTTTTATCACTCCACAAAAATATTCAATATCAACATTGTAGAAACTCACTAAAACAACATATGTGAATGAATTTGAGAAACCAATATAGAATTACGAAGATAATAATGTTGAACCTACAGAAATTAGACATTAAACCATAAATAGAACAACACTATACACTTTATTTATGTGTTTTATTTCATATACATATCATGTACCACAACCCTATGCTAATACATGACTACCCTAAGAAGGTCCTCTTGGCTAGCATTGAATACCAGATGTCTTCCTTCTTCATCTATAGCCACCTCCTCATCTTGAATGTCTTGTATTACTATATATCCCTTCCATATGTGGATATACTAGTGCCTCTATTGCATATGAAACTGTCATAGATCCTCTCCCACTAGGGATAGGAAGGAAGGTAGGAAAAACCCACTAAAGATGGCCCAATCTACTAGAATATCACCACACATTAAGGTATCAGTCACACCAAGACTTCATGTGGAATAGATTCCCATATTGATTAAATATCACCTAGTTATATGGGAACACACTAAGACTACTGATTCCACCATGAGAATTATGGAAATGATGATTCCTTCCAGCAGACGAACTACTGTCCTATCTAGGAATTGAGCTACCATGCCCCCACACATTTAGGTTTACTCGAGTTACACATAGAAATTATGGAATTGTTTATTATTTAATAAGCTATCATGAAATGGAAAAATTTTACCAATGCATGGATTTATTTCCTAATACCCTCCATAAATAACCTTGATATAGTCAACTCTTTAATTTAAATATTCAATGAAAACATTGCATCTTAGTAAAATGAGATGAATACTCCCTAATAGACTTAAAACACAGATATTGGTGCATAAACTATTAAGATCATTCATCTATCAATGAAAAAAATAATTAATCATAAAAGATAGAGAGGAAATAACTTTTAACAGAATCATGATGGTGAACTATCTATGTAATAATTTATCACCACCTCTTGGAAGACCCTATAAGAATGTAAGCCCGCGGCCTTTACTTCCTTTAAAGATGTATCTCAAAATTCTCAAAAATATATATAATGGCCCTTGGAAATGAATTATCCTCATGGGGTCCACCGTCCCATGAGAATTTTGGAGGATGATGATAATTAAATTCTCTCATCAACTATTCCATAGTTGGGGTTGGTCGATGGGCTCCCAACATGGTTTTCATGAACCATATGAAACTCTATAAAACTAAGAATCAATTCCCATATCATGTAAAACAAGATGTTTCTCAAGTGTATCTATAGGTGGTTTAGGTCCCACCACCTCTAGAACATGGTCATCACAACCATTCAGAATTTAATCTTAAGGCTACCATGGAGGCATAACTCTATACTTTTAACGAGGTAACTCAAAAAAATATATTGATTGAATAGATAGTGAAGATAAGAATTGACTAGTAGAAATACTTCACTGCTCAAGAATAAATCTAACCTAAAATCCCACTACTAATTCTTGGGAATGTGTGAAAATTAGAATTTAAATCATATGGGTCTATTATATTGTGTTTTAATTCCAATTTATATAGTAAAACACCATTTATGTGTTAAAAGGAATCCCCATTTGACAACTACCAATACTTTAATAAATAAGATTCCTCATTATATATATATATCATTGTTCAATTAGATGAAAATTCCTTTATGATGTTAAAAATTCCTACATTTTATAAGTTTTAATATTCAATTCATTAAACTATTTCCAGCCTTTATATAATGGTTCAAATATATGGACGAAAATTCATAATTCATAGAGTCCCATATACATTTTAATTGAAATTTTCATCAATTTTATTACAACCAATAATTTTTTTTCCAATGAAATTAATGGTACATGGGTAAAACATGCAAAAATTGATTCGTTATTTGTCCAATAAAAAGATATGTATGAAAATACCATTTACCTTGAAGAAAATAATTTAATTAATTATTTTCATTCATCCAATTGAAACGATATTATATTAACAAATATATAACTCATGGAACATATATTATGTATCAAGTAGTCAAGAAATACAGTCCACTTGTCATTTAATATACATGTCATGTAAATATCTATGTCCATAAAATGATGTGTTAGACAAAACCTGATTTTCATACCATACTACAGACAAAAATCCATAATCCAAAAAAATTCAGAAATCTTATGATTCAACTTGTAGTGAAATTAAAAAAATAGTAATATGAAAAATATTAAATAGTATGTCTCATATGAGGAATCATGGATTTTTTCCTAAACGTGGGTTAGCTACTCAAACAATCATGATCATTGCTAAATTTTCAAATGTCGTAATATAATTTCTACCAATTTATAATATAAAAAAAGGAAAATAGAATGTCTAATATGACATTATGATATACTTTTCCAATTCCCAAAAAAGGGAATTTACCCAGCGGCCACATGGCCTTATGTAAACCTCCCATACACTAATGTATACTAACTAGTAGCGATTGTCTTTGATGGCATGGTGGTGAGACTATTCCCTCTTTATCATTGTGAATCACAACCTTGATGTACATATAAAATAAAAGTGGAACAAATAGTAATGGAAGTAGTTAAGTAATAAATCATCATGAAAAATATAAAATACAGAACAAAAAAAAGATCATATAAAAAAATGATTCTGTGTTGTTTATATAAAAAATTAAAATTGAAGGAAATCAACATAAAAAATATACACCATATATTTTATACAAAACATAAAATGTAAAAAAATATATATCTCCAATAGCATCAAAATACATAGATTAGTACAATTCCCATATAATCCATTCTAGTACATACAATCCAGATTCCATAGTTAGTCATTTTCCATTATCCCAAAATACATCCATGAAGTCTTTATGGGTAACAATTAGTGGTGCAAAAATGGTTTGACTAATATGTAGTAGGCCAACACCAATTATGTCTATAACTGATCTAGTTTGAGAGTTTATAATGGACCATTTTATTGGTATTGATAAAAAGTCAATAAAAGAATTGAGAAAAACCAATGTCTTCTTAGGTTCCTCAAAAGATAGTCATCTAATACAACCATCTTAGTAAAATTCTAGTATGTCTTTTAGAATTTATTATTTCTTAAAAAATAAATATTATCATATCCATTAATTCTAATTTAATGATGTGGAACATCATGTCCCTAAATGAGATATACACATTGAGGAATGTATTGTAAATAAATTCAATGTAATTTTTAATGAAATTCATGTTAATTAATTAAAATTAAACGATATGGATCGTCAAGTTCATTAATTCCAAATAACAAATATGGAATGTACTTTTCATTAAATATTGATAAATAATATGTAACATTATTTCCTTAAATTATTAATAAAAAATATGGAACATCATATCCATAGATTCCATATTCAACATTTAACTTCATGTATGTTAAGAAATGTAGCCATAATAAAATCTTATCCTTATCATTTAATCAATCCAATTAATTATATAATTCATAAGACTAAAGTTTAATAAAGAGGAGGGATTTTATTATACTTTCAACTACATCACTTATTATTGTTAAAGTGAAATGTTTTTACCATTAAAATTTTATATAAATAAATTTTCAGCGATCCTGTGGTCTGTGGGTATATCAATTCCACATACATCTCATTAATTCCATTTAACAATCACCTAAGCAAGGTATAAGTCAACACAGCTTAAAATTTATTTAATTTAAATCAAATGATCAATAGAGGTCATGGGTCTATAATTAAAACACCCCAAGTTAGTGGTTGGAATAAATTTACATAACCCCCAATGAATCATTTTGGTGTGTGAGGGTTAATCAATTTGTGGAATAAAAATATAATTTCTTAATTTCAAATTTTGAGGTAACACATATATGTTATAACAGACGAAACAATGATAAGCCATATAGAGAACTATTTTTTTTGTAAAAAAATTATAGACCACCTATATATTTCTAATAAAATATTCATCATATATTGATATATTCTTATTCAAGATAGAATGAGAGAAATTAGATAAATAGAAACTTAACCTTAAAATAGATTATATGAGGTTTCATGGAAATATCATCTATGACTGGAAGATAAACTACAAGAATAAGGTATAGGAATGATAAACTAAACAAGGGTGATTCAACTTCCTAAATGATTCTCGATTCTGTGATCAAACAAATAAGATATCGTAAATCCAAGGTGAGGAAGAGAGATATGAATGGGAGATGGTTTCTATGATTTTAAGCAATAAATAAATGAGGGTTAAGGGATAAAATTATAAAAGGGAAAATGAAATTTCAGTCTTTATAAAGGTTTACATGGTTTGGATGCCTATTTTTTCCAAACCATGTACCAATTGTGTGTTTTCCAATTCTCAGGAGACCTCACCCACACGAACTAGACATAATATTAGTAAAACCTTGTACGCAACATTAGAATTAAATTTACAATTAATTACAGGTTTCACAATTCCTTTTGGATTCATTCACATGATTTCCCTCACCACAGTTGTCCCTTTACTAGGTAATATGGTTGAGCCACATGACTACAGCTAATCATGCACCTCATCCAATATCTTTAAAAACAAGACCACTAGTCACTAAACCATGACCAAGTGACCCGAAAAAATCATTACATACCATTTTAAATACTATTTAAGTACAAAATATATATTTAAACTAAAAATTAAAGTCTTTTTACATAATTAAAAAATTAAGATCTTACACAAAGTATCTCTATGTATTTCAAACAACTATGCCAAAAAATATCAAGTCCATGAATGATTTCTAAGAGAATTTCCAAGTAAATCTAGTACTATATCCTTAGAAAATGTCCTAGGATTCCCATAGTATAATAATATCATATAGGCAATGTGTCTCTTATAGATCATTACATTCATACCACTTGATGGGGGGGTTAGTCCATCCGTATTACAATATCCTATTGTATACTAATCATTTGATGGAATGTATCCCTCATAAAAAATTGTAACATAGGTCTCATTTGGGGTAGTGTGTCTCTCCCATACATTACACAGTAATGGGAATAAAGGTAGGATCTAAGGAAAACAAGCAATGTAACTCATGTATCTTAATAAATCAAGGTGGGAATTGAATCCCACCAAATTTCATCCATTAGTAACTTATACGAAGGCTAGAACCATAGTGAACATCCATAGATTCTCATGTATCTAGATATAAAATAGTGGTATGTGTGTCCCACCTAAATTATATCAAATAATTAATCTCATTGGGGTTATTAATCTACTTGAAACCATATAAAAAATATCGTTTCACACATTCATGTTCATGACCTATCATTATCATATCCATATAAGGATCACTCAACTTTTTTTGGTTAAAAGATGACACCCAAAATTCTTCATACTCATATTTTTGTAAACCCTTTCATGGTTATAAATATCCTTGGGGATCCTACAAAGGTCCCTTATGTCATATCATGTATGGGAATATTACATGGACTCCTCAATCTCAGACATAAATCATGGGTAATCACCCCTCATTTAAAGGGAATCACACCCCATGGAATAATCATAAACATTTTAGGGAATCATTATCCTTATGGGAATTCTAAATAGAATCATATCTAGAAATAATGTCAATATCCCAACTCAATTAACAATTTAGTACTTTTTTATCCCTCTCACACCCAACCTAAAAATTCATGAACATCCTTCCCAGGTCATAACCTATTGGGTGCGGACATGATAGTGGAATAAACACACACCCAAATCTCATATCAAGCAACCTAAATGATGAATGTATATAATGGTTTGTTATGGAATATATGGAATAATCACTCTCAGTCCAGTGCTCACTAATAATAGACTGAATTAGGGGAACCTTTTATATGGTCCACTATTTATCATATTTTTTTTTAATTTATACCACTAGGGTTCCGTATATCTCATGTAATTGATGACGAATGGAATAATAAAATGAATGAGGTTTCTTAATGGACCTTAGGATCTTATCTAATTCATTCATATGAATTTAATTTTTAATACTATATTATTGTATATAAAAAAATTAATCACCCACAGTTGTTATAATTCCTATTGAACATTGTCTAAATAAAATTAACAAATCTATAGAAAAATTCAATGGGAAAAGAAACCTGAATTAAATTTGTTTTCCTTTAATGAGAGTTAAAAAATCTTTTCCAATATTATCAATTCTAAATAGACGTAACCCATCATCATGATACCCCAACTAAATACATAATTGTAAATAATTAATTACAAAAAATCCAAATCTTTCATTCAAATTAATATTAGTATTTACTAATTAAATAAAATAATAATTGTATTTAAATTTAATTGGAACAATTTCCTAATAAGTCATTTAGAAATATCTTCCAATCAAAACTATGAAAATACATTGATGGAATTTATATAAAATATTTATAGAACTATC
The DNA here is from genome assembly GCA_963277665.1 of Viscum album. NCBI lineage: Eukaryota > Viridiplantae > Streptophyta > Magnoliopsida > Santalales > Viscaceae > Viscum > Viscum album. The sequence continues at coordinate 381,330,163 of OY728145.1, forward strand.
CAAGAAATAATCCATTGTGTGGAACAAAAATTCAATCAATATTTTAATTTAATTTAATAAAAAACGATCAAAAAATTATATAGACACTAATATTCAGTATAACTACATATGAAAATAGGAACTCATAGTCTTAGTTTATTATCTACACACCACACATGAAATACCTATCATAACAGAAGGATTTCATTAGGATTTGGAAGAATTTTCAATGAAATCCAAAGATAGGGAACTAAAATCAGAAGGATAATATTGTTGAAGGAAGAATTGAATGAAGATAGAAAATAGAGACCTTGAATAACCCATTATATCACATCAAAATACCACTCCATGATTTGAAAATTAAAAAATTAATTGGGAGGAAACTCTCATAGATTGATCTAGTGTGAGGGAGGAAGAGAAAATGTTGATTGAGACCTTAATACCCAAACCTCTACAAAAGAGTTACTTCAAAACAAATTCAAATTAATTGGGTAAAAATGGTTTTCACCATTACCAGATCTAGACCGTTTTATGCTTATCGGTATTCACATGATACTTGATATAACTAACTATATACTGAGGCCTTCCCTTCCTCTATGTTTATGATAGGACCATCCCCATATCCCCTTTTCTCTATAAGTTCCACTATTTATAGGGACTCCCTGTATCCATATAAAAAAAACTCCCATATGAAACTTTGACATGGTCCATCATGTTTCACCATTATTAGATAAAATACACTATCACCTCCTAGGACTAACACCATTCTGTTATAAAAAACCCACACACTATACATCAAGGCTAGTGAAATTTCCACACTAAATTTTTTATCCCATGCCATTTTTAACGAACCAGAGCACCTGGGATCCATGCCCACCAAAATTCCATGAAATTTGAAACTATGATGTGGTGGGATTACTAAGAACGATGACCTGTATAGGGATCCACAACCCTAAATTGGGAATTTCTACCCATAAATTGGGTTTTAACATGGTGTGGTACTCCCAATAGAGGTTCTACTATATCTTAATAAGACTATAGGTTCTACCCCACCACACCCCAATAATAACTAGAGTCCTTGAAGAACCATTCAAGAACTGGGTTATATCTAATAACATCTCCTAAAAGGTTTATAATAATAAAAATATCCATTAAATCTATTTTTTAAAAAAATTTGCACTCTTAAGAGAACATTTAAAATAATTTATTATTTGTAAAACCGTATAAACATGGGTATTTAAAAGCTCCCCTCTATAGAGCTTATTATCATTTTAAATATTTTATAGAATTTCAACTGTTAATATCGATCTATATAGATCATTAAATTTTTACAAAATCATCACATTCTTCTTCTAAATGAAAAACATGATTCTTAAATGGAACTATAATAACAAGGAACATAATTTACAAGAACCCAAGCCACCCATTTATCAATAACTCCATTTTGAGATGAAACTCAACCACACCCATCCATAATGAGACATTTATGTTTCTTTAATTGATAAGTCTCTTGGTATATGTTTCTCCCCACTATTAGGTTCAACTAATAATGGTAAAATCCCAGATTAAGAACATTTCTCTAAAAAAATTACATTTTTAAAACACATTACCAATATCCCATCAACCCAATCAGTTTAGTTTATTTATCACCACACCCAATTGAATATGAAAATAAAAAATAGTATTTTTCTATATGTTCATTCTATAAAATTCGTATTTAGACACAGTGAAACATTATCAGATCATTAAACATTATACTTATATTAACAGAGGCATCAGTGGAACATATTAAAACCCACACAAATTTCTAAACCCAATAATCTGTGAAATTCCATGGTTGGGTCCCCAATAAACCAACCCATTACCGATTCTCTCAACTTGGAACTTGAATATCATAGATTTAAATCACATGGATCAATAAAAAATAAACTTGTGCTTAATTGCAATGCATAGACTCCTTCTAATGGAAAATTGGATTAAAAAAACTCAATCTCTACAAGGAAGTAAAAAAAAATTAAATTCACTTATCAAAATCAAAATTCAACCATAATAATCCAAAAAAAGTTCCCCAACAATTATGTCCCAACTAACCTATGTTTATTTCTCCAAGGTCCACACTCCATCTATTACCTTATATACTGATTGGTTATGAATTTTTAAAAACTAAGATTTTATTATATGTTGACCTTAAATAAATAAAATATTATATATATTTTTTCACAAACTATATAATACTAAAAGTAAAATATGATATATTTTGAATAATAAACATAGACATTATGACATAACAATTACTTTTGATGGAATAAATTTATGTAAGCACATGCAAGATCAATAAATTATGTTGGAAGAAATATAATTTGAAAGAATGAGTTTTCCTTATGAATCCATTTATGTAATCTCAGAATTAAGGTTACTTCAATATAGTTTTTCTTAGGACAATCCATATCCAAAGTTTAGCAATTACTGATTTAAAAAAATTGTACATGGGAGAAGTTCATGCTTGTGGAGATTTGAAAAGGATTCCTGCTAGCTAAACCATGACCCAAAACATCCTCAAGGTATTATCTAATTCTTATGTATTACATTGATATCAAATGGGGATATGTACGTATAAAATAGTATTATATAAACATATATAAAATATTTATATGTAAAGATACATCATATATTTTTATACCATTATAAAAGTAATTTTTTATCATTTCACAAAATGGTTAAAAATGAATTCTTAAGAAAATATAATTTTTTTGGAAGGAAATAATTTTATTTTCATTAAAAAATAAAAATATATATTAAATTATATGAATTATTAAATTATATGAAAAGGAATAGTTGATATAAAAATGTTATTTTCCTATAAATCAATTTTCTACATTATATTTTTAAATAAAAATATATATATTTTTTGGATGTTAATTTGAAAAAATTAACTTCATTTTTTATGTCATCATTAAATTATTATCTAAAAATGAGTTTTCTAGATTTTTCTATTAATTTAGAATTTTAGGTGAATGGTGCAATATACAGTTTTTATTAAAAATGAATATTTTTAATCCATTATTAATATATATGTATGACATAAATATAGATGAATAATTTTTCATGAAAAAATTATTTTATAATTTCAAGTATACATTTTAAAATTTATATTATTATTCACAAAACATTTATGGATATTATGAAACTCGTGAAATTTTTATCTCGCAAATGGTTATAATAGAATACACATTTATTTTATTAATTTTTTAACTCTTTTAGAAATTTACCCTTTAAAAATATATTTCATATTTTGAAGCATTACTTCCAAATTTTCTAAGAATGTCTATTTTATTTATTGGCATATAAATATGATACCTTTGAAAAATGGTAATTACTATAACAATGGAAATAATATTTTTTTCAATGATAATTTAAAATTTTATGGTTTTAATTTGAGCTAAAACCCTTGGATTTGGCATGATAAAACCAGGAATAATTTCCAATCTATTGATTATGGTGTTTTTCAAGATGCAAATCTGATAAACTTGATGAATTTTTTTTGATATTGAAGTAGAGAAAATTAATAGAAAATTAATAATTGTGCATTTATATGGTGATGCTAAAAAACCATGTTATCCAAGTCATACTGAATATATGATTTTATAGAGAGTTTTGATATTGATAAACAAGATGGTAAAACATGGATGGAGTAACAAGAGTTTTATAGAGAATCTATAATTGTTTAAATAAATTCCTACAAAAGACAATGATATTCGATATTCACATTATAAGGTCCAGAAAATATTATGCATGATGGGATTTAGGCATAAGAAAATAAATTACTACCCGAATGATAGTGATCTATATATTAATGAATATAAATTTCTGATAGACTTTCTTAAATGTGGGACATCATGGTCTAAGTTGAAAGAAAAATCACAGGTTAATTCAAAAGTTTCAGATACCGCTACAAAAGCATTCGGGTATCTTACTATAATTCATAATTTGAGACATTTATTTTCTAATTATAATGATTTATATAGGTTAAGTTGGAATTATGAGGAGCATATATATGATTGAAACATATGTCATCTATCTGATTATCTATAGTGCAAGAATATTTATCACCACTTTCCTACATTCAGAAAGAATGTTTCAAATCTCAAACATTGATTTTGCACAGATTGAATGAATCCATATCAAATAATTAATAGTAAAAATACTTCCAAGATTATTTTCTTGGTAATTTAAAACTTATCTCCTGGATTTTATATAAAGAGAAAATATTAAATGTTGAGTTTTATTATTAGTGGACCAAAACAGCCTGGATATGATATTGACTCTTTCTTGTCACAATTAATTAATGTTTTGAAACTATTATAATAGGAAGGTATAATGGTGTATGATTATTATAAAATGTAATATTTTCAACTCCATTAAATGAATAAGATCACTAAAAATGACTTCCCAACATATGGAAATGTCTCTATATTAAACATTTTTGGGAATAATGCTTGTCCAATTTGTGAACAATAGACTTCATATTGTGAACTGTAGCATGCGAGAAAAACAGTATACATAGTTCATCAATCATTTTTTGCTATGTATCACTCTTATAGAAGATTTAAAAAGGCTTTCAATTGGATCACATGAATTTTATATTTCTCAAAAACCTTTAACCACTGATCAGTGTATTAAAAGGGTGAAAACATTGATGTGACATTTGGAATGAAACATAAATATGGAAATAATAAGAATATTTGGAAAAAATGGTCAATTTTTTTGAGATACCATATTTAAGATATCATGAGGTGAAATATAAAATTGATTTCATTCACATGGAAAAGATTAACTGTAATAGTTTGATTGGAAAATTGTTAGATATTAAAGGAAAGAATAAATATAGGGTGAATGCAAGAATGGGTTTACTCTGAATGGGAATAAGATTGGAGGTGGATCCCACTCATCATGGAAGGTGATCATTCCTACCCCAAGCATTTCATACTTTATTAATGACGAAAAAATATATGTTTTTTCAATATCTTCATGATATCGAAGTTCCTCTTGGTTATTCTACAAATGTAATTTTTTTATTTAAAGTATTTGAAGTTGACAGGTATGAAATCATATGACTGTCACATCATGATGAAAAAACTCATACCAGTTTCATTTCATGGAATAATTCCCACTGGTGTCAGAATAAATATCATGAAGTTGTGTTATTTTTTAAATTCAATATGTAACAAGGTGATTCCTTTTATTTCTTTGAAAATTTTAGATAACAAATTGTATTCTATAACTTTTCGATTGGAAATGTATTTTCTTATATCTATTGTTGATATCAGGGTGCACTTAATAGTTCATTTGGGGTGTGAAATAAAGATTTTAGGACTTCTATATCTTCATTGTATGTATCATTTTGAAATTTATATAAAGATATTAAAGGGTTATGTCAAGAATCCTTATTTATATGAAGATTCCATTATGGAGAAGTAAATTTTTGAGGAGGATTTGGATTTTTGTACAAGATATTTGTCTCATATAAGGAACATACTTTTACTCACATCTCGCCATGAATGTGTTATTTTGGGGGAAAGGGGACTAATGGATTGAAGTTCAAATCATTGATAGGTGAACATATAAAAAGATATAGTTATACATCTTGAATAACATAGATGATACTGGACCATATATAACATTTTATATTAATGAGTTTAAATAAATTAATCCAAAGAATAAAGATATGTTGATTTTGAACGAGCATCACATAAATTTTTTCAATGGTTTAAAGATGTCGTGAAACCGTATTCATCAAAAACATTTTGATATGGTTAGTGGGATGCCCAATTTTAAATTTGATAACATTGTCCATGTATGACATTAATGAAAATACTTTTCATATGAAATATCAGGACAACAAATGTGTAGTTTATAATATTAGTGTATCATTGTTTTCATAAGTAATACATTTTCATGTGAAAAAGAAAAAGAACCAATATCTACATCAACTGCATATTATGGAGTTATTGAAAAATATTTGAGGTATATTACATTAAATTTTAAGTTATAGTGTTTAATTTTTAATTGTTTATCAGTAACAACGGTGTCTGATAAGATGAGTTTGGAATGGTAGTACTTAATATAAATATATTAGATTACACAAATGATCCTTTCATCATGGTGACATAAGAAAAAAAAATTGAGGTTCTTGATCAACCTGATATGTATTTTCCTATTTTTTTACAATAAAAATACAATAGGTTGGTGATGATAAAATTGATAAAGATACTGATTTATATGAGATCCCGACATACGTGGAATGATTACCCAATAATATTGATGAATGTGTCAAATACATCGTTGGTGTTATATGAAATGATCATAAAAATGGAATTTAGTAAAAAAATATTTAGTACAATCCTTATATTATAGGTAACATATGTTTAATTAGGGTTTACATTTCTAAACATCAAAATTTTTTTATTTTAATGTCGTTTTCTTTATTAAAACATGTATTATACCTAATAAGTTTAATTATTTGATTCTATTAGTTTAGTTTTTTTCTAGTTTTCTATATTTATAATTAGGTATCATATATAGTAATTGAATTTTTTTGAAAACCAATTATTTAAAATTTTACATCTTATGTAAAAAAAATACATTATATAAGAGTATATTATAAAGGAATTATTTCTGTTGTAAAAAAGATTTATGAGGTCAGTGAATTTTTAATATATAATTTCATTTGTCATTAATTATGTTTGTTTTCATTTATTTATGTCATTTCATGTCTCATTAATATTTTTATCATACAAATATGAATAAATAAGTGGTATATTTAGTTTTCTTTTATTTTTGTTTGATAATTTTTCATTTTTTATTTACATATTCATGTTATTGTTGGATTTTAATATTTTTTACTCATTGATGTTTCTTTGATTAGTAGGCTGATAGATAAATCCTATTATCCACCATATATTTCTTGAGATAATCATACTCATACCTTTGTGATAGAACATACAAATTCTCATGTCGATGAGCCAATTCATCCTTCTTTACCCGAGACATCTACTTCCACTTGGAAAAAAGTTATCAAGGGATGGTAAATGTTGCCCCACACATTTACCAAAATTTGACATTTCCCATACATAAGAACAGAGGATATCATTTTACTTTGATGATAATGATATTCTAGTAGGACCTATGTCAAAACAAGTAATGAATTATGTATCATTACAATATAAAGGAAATGTTATTATATTTTTTGGTGAATGAAGAAGTGTTGAGAAATTAACACTATCACTATTATGAGAGACTATTTTGGTATGATTTTTTGTTATTATTTTAATTTTCTTGAATTAATTTTAATAGTAATATATTTCTTCTCTTCTTAGCAGATGAAATATGATATACCAGACACTAGAGGAGTTAGAAAAAAATCTTTTTTATTGAAGGATATTAGATGAAGGGATTTTAAATCATCCCTCAAATCACAATTCATTTTTGGGAGTACACAACATTAAAATTCATGTGATATATATCCATTTATAGATGAATATACATGGAAACAATTTGTTGAAATTAGATGAAGATATGAGTTTTTGGTATGTGAAATGTTACATTTTTAGATGTTTTTATATTAATGACAATATTATTAATTTCATTATTTTTAATTATTAATTTTTAGAAATTGAGGAGATCTCATCAGGTGATTCAATATAAAAATTTATACCCTCATAAGTTATCTCAGAGAGGGTATACATTATTAGAAGAACACATGCTAGAATAAAAAAAATCAAAAGTAGAGAGATGAGTCATCAGGATCTGGAGAAGTTGAACGTTAATCCCCCAATAGACATGAAAAATGGAAGAGGGATTGAATGGGGAAAAAGGATAATATCTTATGGATGAGTCAAGAGTTGTTGCTGATAATAATGTAATATGTTTATTTATATATTGAAGTTAAATCAACTCTATAAATATTGTGATTGATTATAGTTTTTTTCAAATATTCCATATAGGATTATTTTGAGGAGAAAAGTACAAACAGGCTCATTATTATAGATGATAATAATGATATTTTAACTACAGTATTGGGATATCCGAAACAACCAAGTCTTGTATGAGGATACCTGACATGTGTGTTAGGTAGAAAAGTGTTTCCATATTCATATACTTATTCAAATAGTCATGTTTTTTATAAAATTGGATCTTCGAAAGGAAAATTTTAGGATATTAATGTGATGATGGAGGAAAATATTAGTGATTTGGTATAAAAAATGTTTTCAAACGTGGAAGGACAGTTTTAGTCTATCGATTTGACTCATCCACCTATTCCTGCAGATGCCAGTTCTTCTTTTCATACCCGAACACCCCCTCCTCAAAACATTACATTTTATTGTGAGTGGTGTTTTTTTATCCTCATCATATTATTACATATGGGATGATATATTATATCAATGATACCATTCATCATCTCCAGATTGAGATAGAGAATTAGAAGGTTATTGGTTAGGATATTATAGATAGATTATCCAAAATTCCATGTACTATAGATAAAGTGAGTATATTTATACAAAATATCAGTCATTGTTTTGGTTTGGCGATCTAGACTACTTAAACATATTACCATAGATAAATGTAAATATGTTACATTTAATTTCATTTTTCTTGTAAATTTGATTTTTCATTTTAATGTTTCTATATTTCTCAATTATTTTCAATAATTATCTAAATGAAATGAAATATAGTATAAAAAAAAGAATTCAATGTTCCATGACATCAGATACAGATTCCACAGGTAATGATCAATTTTCAACATACTATAATTTTTTATTAGGTGTATATGATATTCCATTTGATAGTGCTATTTGTTGTTTTGAAATGACCGTGAACCTTTTTAAATTTGATATCATGAAGCTTGTAGCTAGAGGGAAATTGGGAATCAACATGATGCAAGTTTTTTCTATATAAGTCAATAAATTATCATTCATTCCGTTAAATTATTCAAAATTCATAATTATGTAGGATTTGTATTAGGTATCATTATAAAATCTGTAAATATCAGGAAAAGAAACATGTGTATAGATTTATGGACCCATATTTTATTTCTATAATAGAATGAATAAAGACCAATTCTCAAAGAATAGTTTATATAGCTGAAATATTTCAGTAGAATGTCATCATTCATTGTTGGATGTTTCCATATATTAAAAGGTATGAAATATTTTTTCTCACGAAATTTTACATATCATATAACATATTAACAACCCAAATTAAATTTTCTTTCATATTAGTTATCATTGAATGTGTGCTATTTTTTCAAGAGAGTGGACAATTTATTAGCTATGCTCTACACATAGTGATGTGAGAGAAAATTTAAAAAATATATTGAACACATGGGTTTGGATATTTTAATATATTTTTATATTATAATGAATAAAATTTATTAATTTTTATATTAATTTCAAATTGGGAATGGGAATTATTTAGAGAAACGACTAAAAACCAGTGCAACAAGACTGCCCAGATCACATATGTAGAAGCTAAGGTGAATTATTATTTACAATTACAATCTTTGGGATATATTAATTAAAAATGTTATTTTGAAATAAAATCTCTTCCAAACAGTGTTATAAATAACAGGTGGAAATGAATGTGGATATTATGTTTTAAGAGTCATTTAGGAAATAATTTTAAAAGGAATAGTTACAATTTTTCATATGGTTATATTTCTTTATAAATATTTTTGTAATATTTAATTTATTTTATTGAAAATTCAAGTCAAATTATTTCTATATTTTTTTTTATATTTTTTATAATGCTTGATCATATAGTGAAGGAAAGTTGAGGCATTTACATATTCAATAGAAATATAATTTTAATGGTTTTATTGGTTTTTAGTTTATTTGGTAGTTCATTGTTTTATGTATTTTTATCGATTTTGGGCTACCCATTGTCTTGTTTTTTGGATATTGTTGGTGGATGAGTTTAATAAATGTATATTTGTTTTTTATTTATTTAATACTTCGATGGTATATGTATTTTTCTTCCTTTTCTGTATTCTTCCTCTTCTGTTGTATTCTGTAATTTTGGTATTTATTTTTTGTTTCTAGATGATGCTGCTGGAAGATAAGAATCAATGCACTTATTTTATGGGAATCTTTCTTTTCAAATTGGTTATTGTATTATAGACATGAGAAATAAAAGAAATCTATTTTTCCCATCGGTTAATCAACAGAACCGACATGATAAATGGTGCATAATTTGTTTTTCATGTTGGTTATTGGATAATCGATTTGAAAAACATATTACACATGGTTTTTCATGTCATTTATTTAATAACAGATGTGAAATCCAAATTATCATATCAGTTATTTTTAATAACCAATATGATAAATGGTGTATACTATGTTTTTCATGTCAGTAATTAGATAACCGGTGTGAAAAATCAAATACAAAAATTATTTGTGATGTTGAGTTTATGTAACCAACATGAAATATCTTATTTACTATGTCAACTATAATCATATCGCCTAATAACTGACGTGAAAAACAAAAACAACAATGTGACAACCCCTTTATAAAATTGTGGGACCTGGATGAATCTGAAATATAGTAATTATGATTAGATAAAAACTATATACAAGAGAAGGTCAAGAATTTAGGGATTTCCACATAATCTATCCAAGTAGAACTACCACCCAAAACCGCAACTTGACATTATATGAGGCTTTTTTTAGTCAAATATTATAAGGGGATACATAAGATGAATTTTGGGGTTATATTAACATATCAAAAAATAATTATATTTATAGATATATTTCATGAATATTTATAATTTTTTAGAATTAATTCTTGTTCAATTAAACTTATTCATAAAAATATGTTTTTCTCAAAAAATAGAATTTTAATTTTATTAAAAAAATTCTTTTGAGTAAATATTAACAATGAATATTAACACCATATTAATTTGTGATATATAAAAAATGAATAGTTAGTATTCCATAATTCATTTTCCTATTAAATATTTTATCACTATATTTTATATCATTAAATATAAATATAAATAATAAATATTTGGTTTTGAAATTGTGAAAATTAAATTTGTTTTTATATTTTTCATTAAAATATTATTTTAGTATTAATATGTTATAATTTTTTTAAAATTTTAGGTGAAAATTCAAATATACCATCTTTATTAATAATATAATTGTTTATTGAATTGTTAGTATATAAGCATGACATAAGAATTTATGAAACTATTATCATGAAAATAATATTATTTAAATTGAAATTATAGATTTTATCAAATTTATTATTGTCTATATACATATAGTTGAAATTTTATAACTCATTTAATATTTCTCTCAAAACTTATTTTAATACATTATAAATTTGTCATATTAAATTAAAATTTTATGAATTTTAAAAATTGAATTAAGAAAATAGTGTTCAAATTTATAATCAGAAGGATCAAATTATCTAATAAGTTATATATTATTATTTGGCATAAAAAATATTATCATGATTAAAGTTAATTACTGTAATTGTTTTAAAACTATTTTTCCCACAGAATTAATTTATTAAAATTCTATATTATTTATCTAAATAAATAAATTAATCATTTATTATTAATTATATATATATATATATATTAAATATCATTCATTTATTAATAAATTCTAGGTAATATTAGGATAACCTAATTTTGAAATCATCATTTTATATAAAAAACGTGCTTTCTTTATATTATATGATAGAATTCAAAAGTTAATTTAATTATAATTTTAAATTTATTTGGTTTAAATAAATTAAATATTTAATTTCATAACTTCCAAACATGGTATGTTGGATTAAATTATATTTATAAAAAAAAATCTTAATTAAAGACTTTTTGCCAAGGTAAAAAAAGAGAAAATATAGAAATCCAGGTTTAAATAAGTATTTTTTATTTATTTTTTCAATTATTTATTGGGTCCCATCAAACCCAAGAACACCCAAAAATAAATTATTTTTAACATATGGATTCACATTCCTTTTAATAGTGTAATGATATCTTTGCAAATTTATGGGTATTAATAAACCTTCCATTTTCTTCACTTATAAAAGGGACTCACTTAATTCACTTAATAACTATCCTATATATTATATTTCCTGCTTTAAAATAATCAATTTTTTAGTACAATTATACATCGGGTTTATAATACTCTAATATTTATTAATTATCCAAAACTATTCATTTCCAAGGTGACTTTCAATAGAATGTTCAATGTCCCAATGTGAGTGTAATTTAATCCTTAATATTTTTTCAATTAATAGTTTTCTTAGAAACCTATAAATACCAAAAAAATATTATAATATCAATATAATTATTACACTCAAGTGTTTCTATATATATATAAGAGTATTTATTTATTAAAATCCACTCACATAGAAAAATAAATGAAATGAATCATGATTTGTGGGGACTACCACCTCCATTAAGTAAAATTTTTCATTTATCAACAAGAGTTTATTTATTTAGCCAAATCATAATATTATTTTTCACAAAAATAAATAAATCTTACTAATGTCATTATTCACCAATTATAATGATATGATATACATCATTAACCATTCTTACCCATCGACATATAGCCTGTTCATATTTAAGGTGCGTTTAACTACGTTCCTGAACAATTCTATAAAAAATATCATGAATCATTATGGGAACATAAATAATAATGTAATTATGTGTTAATAATTTAATTATTATTGTTTTTTGGTTATATAATTTCACTATTAATTATTTGACTTATTATTAAAATGTTATATTTGATCGCTAAAATTACTAAAATAAGCCGACATTGATTGTGTTTTCATGATGAAAAAACTAAAACTCTATAATAAATAATTATAATTTGATAACAAATGGACCATATTTAATGATATATTGATATATGATACTCATTGTATATTATATGATAAACATATTTTTAATTTTTGGGATTTGTTTTGGATGTATGGAATGATTCTGGAACAACGTAAGGGGTTTTATTAGCTCAATATATTTTTATTAATCATAAAAACTTTACATATATGATAATATTGTTTCTGAATTATCATACCATATAATCATATAAATTTTTATTTCAATCATAATTTTTGGTATAATAATGTTTCCCAGAAATTTCATCTAACTTGATGAATCTAATGTTTCAAAAAAAAGGTAATTTTCTTAAATAATATATCACATATCATTGATGGATTTTTTATCTAACCCATGTTTTGGCTTTACAAAAATATTATTATTTCATTGTTTCATTGTTTCAAATTAAAATTATTTATATCTCCAATGATACTTATATTCTACATTACTCACTTCATAAAAAGGTTCTATTAAAATTTTGATTATTGGGTTTTCAAAACATTCATATTAAAATAAATATAATTATTTTCAATACCATGAAATTATATTCTATACTTATTCTTGAAAAATTTTCTTATGTTTTATTTCTTATCACGTTCACATTATAGTAATTTTTTTAAGTGTTGTTTTAAAAAAATATATCCATCTTAAAAATGGTTTTTTTGTATAAAAAGATCATTTTTATGTGATACTATTTAATAATGTTACGAAATCCATTTTATTATAATGTGTTATTTATTATAAGGTTAAAAATTTTATTTTAATTTGTAATCATATGTGTCGATTATATTATTTGGGATCTTATTTCTCCTGAAAATGCCTTTTTTATGGATTTATATACCCTGACATAATGATTTTTGTGTGGGTACAATTATATTTTTGCGTTGCTCAAATGGTTGTGTGTAGGTGTAATTGTTCTTTAACTTAGATCATAATGTTTTTCATCAGCTTAATTTGGTTTTAGCTATTATCAGAAGGTTACACATGTATATAATTGTATATTATATATGCTCAAAAGGTTTTGAGTTGGTATATTTACAATTTATCCATTTTCATGAGGTGGGATGTGGGTAAAATTGTAGTATATCAATTCTCATAATGGTTGTGCATGGGTATATCTTATGATCATCTTAGAACAGAAGGTTTTGCATGAGCCTAATTTTAGTTAATATATTTTTAAAATGATATATTTTCATAATAAAATGATAATTCTTCAGTCTGATGCATATTTTATTACATAGGATATTCTTTTATGGATCATGTTTTTCAAATATTGTCTTGACCCACTTTTGATTGATTCTTAAAGTTCTTCCAAACATTTTGACAGGACTCATTGTTTATGTTAAAAAAAATTTGGGTTTTATTTTCATACCTGTTCTTTTTATTGTAAAAAATTTAAAATCTTATTATCAGTTATTAACAATAATTTTCATCACTGATGTTTTCCATTAATGAGAATCTAATATCACATATTTATTTTGTATCCAACCCCATGTTATGAAGATGACTGAAACTAATTGATAATATAGATTAATTAAATCAACTAAAATATATTTTCACAACCCGATGATAAGAAGGTTTATTGTTTTATAGTATGGGGAAAATATCATATTAACTAATTATATAATTATAATTAATAGAGGATAATAAACACCTATAAGAAATAAATTATGAAACCGGGATCATGGTAATAAATAATGTTATTCTCTTGGCCCAAATGTTTAGACATAAACTCATTATTAGGGATAACTCTGTTTTGATGAAAGAGATTTATTTATTATTTTTTTAATGTTTATAACTCTATTAAAATTTTACCCTAAAAAATATATATAATTTATATTCTTTTAGATATTTTTATTTTTATGTGATAATTAAAATTTAAACGAAAAACATTAATTGGGGTAGGTCAGGAATGTAATGAAATAAGATTAAATGATATTTTATCCTTAACTAAATAATATAATAAACAAAGTGTTTGAAAAACTATAACTGCACTAAAATGATTGTTTATATTGAATAATTAAAATGACTATTAAAACATTTCCATTAAATTTTTTGGCCTAAATTAAAGTAACCAGATATCCAGGAAAATAAATAAAGTTGGATGAAATGGAATATAGAAGTGTAAATATTCTTTATGAAGCCTTTTTTATATGAATGGAATGAAGGTATATTCAGTAGGTTTTTCACAAAACCAAGACCATGTCAGAATCAAAAAATTATGGTTGAAGAAATACAATGTACAATAGAAGATATCGCTTATAGGGATTTATAAAATATATATGAAAGAAGAAGAACTAAATAAAAAAACCTAGATCATATATAATACTTAGGGTTTACATGGAGATTATAAGGGGTTATGTAAGATGAAATTAGGATTATATTATCATGAAGTTAAATATTTATATGTAAATATATATCATGAATTGTAATGATTTTATAGAATTAAATTGTGATGAATTATCTTCATTATTAAAAATTCTATTTTTTAATTTAAATTTTTTTCATATAACTATTTTTATATTGATTAAATAATTACAAGATATACTAACATATGAAGAATTAGTAACTTATAGTAAAAATTTGTTAATACACCAAAATCATTTTTCCTATAAAATGTTTTTATAATAGTTTATGATTCTAAATAAAAATAATTGTTATATATTTAAGGATGTGAGTTTAAAAAAACTGACATAATTTTTTTATTTATCTATTAAATATTATCATATAATTTTTTTAATCTTTTAAAAAATATTATTTTTAGGAGGATAATGTAATATACCTTATTTATTTATATTGTGACATTTTCCCATTGTATGTGTATATGTATTAATTTTAAATTTATGAGATATTTTTTTGAAAAAATAAATTTTATTATTTATCTTATATATTATAAAATATATAGTATAGTTTAAAAACATATGATTACTACTTTAGAAATAAATTAATATGGTTTTTCAAAAATTGTTTTAATAAATTATTAATATATTATATTATATTAGTTATTAACACTTTTAGAAATTGAAAAATTGTGTCAAAATTTATAATAAGAAGTCTCAAATTAACTATGAAGTTACTTTTTACATTTAGTAATAAAAATGACATTACAAGCATGAATGTTTTTTCCTCGATATTAGTAAAACTATTCTTCTCAAAGAATTATTTTATTAACATTTTTTTATTTTTATCTACCTAAATAAATAAATAATTACATAACTTTAATTAGAAATATATATATATATATATTTACAATCATTCATTTAGTAATCATAAATAAATAGTATTAGGAAAACTTAATTATAAAGACATTGTTTTCTTAAAAACATGGTTTTCTATATATTATTTGATTTAATTAAATAGTTAATTTCAGAATTTTTGAAATTGAATTGGATTAAATAGATAATAAATTTTGTTTCATTATAATATTTTTTGGTAATATGGGTTACCATTTATTTCTAATAAAATATAAATGAATTATTTAAAAATTAGTTTCCAAGGTAAAAATTATAATAAAAAATGTGAAAATATAGTCATAAAAACTAATAACATGTTTAAAGCACGGGTGTAAATTATTAATTGAGTCATGACTAACACAAGGACACCAAAAATAATTATTTATATATTTTAGAGTCATTAACAATTTAGTAGTGTAATTTTTTCATTGAGAAGTAATGAATATTCACAAAAGTGATATTTTCTTCACTTATAAAAGGGACTCACTTCCCCTACTTCATACCACACATATCACTTTAATTTTATTAACGTAAAATATAAATTTTATTCCACATATTATTCCCTCTCATTTAATTAATCCCTCAGTCTCATTTTTTATCATATGCTCTTCATTTCCGAGGTTATATTCAAGAGAATGTTCAAAATCCCAATATGAGTATTACAAAAATTTTATATTTTTATTCTTAATATTTTTCATCCAAAACTATGTTTACCATAGAAATACGAGAAAATCTATTTAATTTTTATATGAAAGTTTTTTATTTTAGTTCAAAAACATTATTTTATAACTTCCATTTAACTAAAAAATATAATAAAAATACTCGTGGGTTGTGAGGACTACCATCTCTATAAAGTAACATGTTTCATTTTTCATTTTGATAATCAATATTTATCTAAACCATATAAAATATGATTCAATGATGTAAAATAATCCAAAAAATCTCATTATTATTTAATTGTATGATATTATACACTTTATTAACTGTACTCTCTCAATTATATATAGTGTGTTCCTATTTGGGGTTGGTTTAACCACATACCTGAACAATGCTTTAAAACTCTATAATAGATGAAAATGGGAATATATATAATAATGTATTTTTTTAGTTAACAATAATATTATAAGTGGTTTTTTTAATGTATAAATTAACTTTTCAACTTGTAATTAAATATCAAATTTGATAGCTAAAATTACCTAAATAACCCGATAATGATAAATTTTCAAATAAACAAGAGAACAAACTACTGAATAACAAAGGAAATATCCAAAAATAAATTTCATTTTAATTGTAATATATTAGAATAATATTCATAGGATGTTATCAAATAATATATATTTAATGCTTTAGGATGTTAGGCATATGTGTCAAATGAATTTTGAAAGATTTAAAGGGTTTTCTTTAACTCAATTATTTTTTTGAGTCATAAAAACTTCTCTTCAAGGATAATATTTCAATATTGAATTATTCTAAACAATTAGAATTTTATATTTTATTTAAATATAATTTTTTTTGTAAATAATGTATCACACAAATTTTTTCATCTTTGAAGAATAGAATATTTCACAAAAATGTAGTTTTGTTAAGAATAATTATCATATATTTAATAGGTTTTTATTCATATACATGTTTTTAACTTCTTCTATTATTCTCAATTTCCTAGTTCAAAGAAAATTAATTTTTATTTGAGATTATTTTTATAATCCCATTTCTTAATTCTCAAACAATGGTTCTGTTAACCTTTTAACAATTTTTATTTTTCCATAATTGAATTTAAAAATATTTTAAATTGTTTCATATACATTGACCTTATATTCTTCTTTTTTTCACATTTTTTCATATGTTTTATATCATATAAGGGTTATTTTATTGAAATTTCTATGATGTAATGTTTTAAGAATTTTTATATTTATCATTAAATTTTTTTTTCTATTATAAAATGATCCAAATATTTAATGTGATACAATTTTTAAATATTTTTAAACCCATTATATTCACTTGGGTTATTTCTGATATGATGTATGATTAATATTTCAGTTCTAATCATATGTCGGGATTATGATTTTTGGGTTACAATATCACCCTCCAATGCAACGGTTTAGGTTCTATATCACATGTAATAATGATTTTGTGTATGATAATAATTATGGTATAGCTATTCTCACAAGGTTGGGTGTGTGTGTGTGTGTATAAATATTGTTTATCTAAGATCGAAAAGATGTGGTAGGGTATGATTGAGATTTAATTATGCTCATAAAGTTATTCATGTGTATAGTTACAATTTATCTATGTTCACAAGGTTGTTCATGGGTATAATTATGGTTTAGATATGTTCAAAATGATGTGCATGCTTAAAAATATAGTATAACTATAATTAGAATATTATGTGTGAGTATATTTGTGTCAAAGCTATGATCACATGTTTTTTCATGAGTATATTTTTCATAATGATTTTTGAAAATGATATATTTTCTTATTCCAATGGTTGTGCCTCCCTCTTGTGCATATACTTATTACTAAATTATTCTCGCATGGATCAAGTTTATTGACTATTGGTTCTAATCATTTGATTCATGAAATTTTTTATTCCATCACTTATAGAATAAAATATGATTTATGTTCTATGATTTTTTGGGTTTGAGTTTCCTATGTTTCTAGATTATACCCATATTCTCATATTTGGCTAATTTCTGATCATTAATTGTATTGATATGTTTACCCTTTCTAAGCTTATGATCATACACAGTTATTTGGTTTCAGTCCCCTAGGTTATGAATATTACTATAAATTTTGAGAAGTATTGAATGGATCTAGTGTGGTTCAAATTTTTAGAAATGATTATATGTGTTGTAAAATAACATGTTTATGAATCAAGTCCTTAAAACACTAAAAAGTTCATTTTTTGAGTTGTGTAAATATTTGTGAGAAATTATAATTTATGAATGGTATACATTATTATTATGTATCTTTTACATGGGTCTATATAATAAATAAAAATTAAAAAAATTTAGTTCTTAAAACACATTTGTGGGAATGTGATAACCCAAATTGTTTACAGAAAATACCAAGTTTCAAACCGCATAAGAAATTATCTATCTATTAATGAAAAGCATTAAAATATTTGAATTAGAAACCCTATGCATGATTTATGTGATATATGTTACCATTATTTATGGATTATCATTGATGAGATACTCAATGTGTTAGGAAAAACTACCACAAGACTATATATGTTCCTCTATATTTATTTTCATCCAATTGATTAGAAGAGCCAATATCAAATCTTTTTTGTTGATACAATCAATTTCTTAATCATTATGATCAACTTGAATCGATCTATTTTACATTCTATCATCATCCAACTTTGAAATGTTTATATCAAAATTTTACTCCAATATCTATTCCATAAAATGTAGGGGATGTACTAGGTCGTCATCCTCTTTCCTTGCTTCCCTTTGGACACCATGATATGCCTTTAGTTCCAAAAAATGTTTAATATCTTTTAACCTTTATTATTTAGTCTCTTTGGCCTTACCCCTAGCTACC
Source organism: Viscum album (assembly GCA_963277665.1). Taxonomy (NCBI): domain Eukaryota; kingdom Viridiplantae; phylum Streptophyta; class Magnoliopsida; order Santalales; family Viscaceae; genus Viscum; species Viscum album. The sequence goes on from OY728145.1 coordinate 381,349,813, forward strand.
CTATCTACATCACCAAGTGGTGTTTTTTCACACCCACAAAATTACACATTAATGAAACACCACTAGATTTGGCCTTGCCTCTACCATATGTTTCAATATTTTCCCAACTGATATAGTGAAAATGGTCTTGATAAGGTTGGATGATACATTAAATTGCATTTTTTTATTTTGGTATACTAAAAATATTCTAGAAACAATATATACTTACATACCCTTCCTTAATCTGCACCCATAAAATATAACTGTATAATAGTCTTTCTCACTCTCTAAAGGTGATTGGGAGTGTAGATATTTTTTTCACTTAGATGATCCACTATGTTCTAAAACCAGACTATTTCCTCTTCCATTTTGGAACGGCAGACTACCACCATTCATTATCAACATCCTCTCCCTCCTTATCAACCCATGAATAACATGTGACATCTAAACCATAAAACCAATTACTCAGATTAAGAGTCAGACCGGTCCTTCTTGGACTCCACCTATTCACTACATTCATCCGAACTTCAATTGAACTATGGTGACATGATTAAATCCTTCACGTTCCATGATGTATAATGGTATTTCATAAAAAACTCACACAAACACTTTGATCCATGAACAAGAATCAATTAAAGAATTAATAACTACAAATAACCCATCCTGAATACCACTAGAAATAGACGTTGTTCCTGTCAAATAAATATTTCATTTTTGATCACCAGGATGGAACATTGAATTAGATGTATGCACCGTGAGCACTATCTTACTGGGTGTTTAAGGTTGAACTCACTCTCTCCTTGGGTATATAGATTCATGAGAAATCTCACACTTCTATAGAATAAATATTGTTTCCACCTCTATTAGTTTAGAATGAACCAATCCTTTCTCTTGAGGGTAAGAGATCTGTACCCACATAATACCACAAGTGTTTGAGAACCACAAACTCTACATCACCAAATGAGACATAAGGACAAGATTCATGAAAATATGGATAGCACCTATAGACCTTTTAGAAATGAACTAGATGATGAAATCCATACATTATTCACACCGCACTACTTGTGTAATACGGTATTCCTCTTCAATCACAATCCACACAATGTTAGTCATAGGATTGAACATAAATATTTCAACAGAGATACGAGGATATTTTTTTTGTAAATTAGAACAATATCTATAATCAAATAACTAAAATATTCTGACCAAAATACCATTTATAATGAGGACTTATGGGTTTTGAAATAGTAGCACAAAACCCAAAAAAACATAAACAGATTGGAGCTGCGAGATGATATTGTCTGAAATGAAACTCAAAAGGGAATCAAAAAAGGAATAAAAAACATCATTGATGAATCAAATATAGCTATTACAGGAAGATATAATATTTCAATCTGTATAAAAATTAATGATAATATGTCTATTTTCTAGAAGCCTTATGATAGAATGCTATTATAGATCCCCTATAATAGATAAGAATCAATCAAAATTATCAATTGATGGTTGATTTTTACCAATGTGGGACACCTGAGAGATCCTGTTCCAGTCAGATACCTCTATAAATATTCAGAGGGGTATATGAATCTTAGGTAATAAATAATATAAATATGGATATTATTGATCGAGCTTGATGATAGGGAAGGGAATAAGATAGGATTGATAGGTGAGAGGAAAGAATGGAAGAGTCCAATTAGAACCCAAGTAGCCCCTCAACCTCTCTAAAGGGGAGGGAAAACTATGTCAGACATGGCCATTAGGCCATGTAGAGCCTAGATGGTTGTGATGGGGATGATTCATCGATATATGTTTTCCCCACTCACACCCTTGGGAGAACATGAAATTAACAATTCAAACCATTCCCAACTAACTAGGAACATCACCCATTGTATCGAGCATATTTTCAGCTATAATTGGGTTCAAAACCTCTAATAAAAAATTGATTACTCTCCCACATAAAACATCCCATATACATATTATTAAGATCAATGCTCAATGGATTTCCATCATTGAACATGTTCCACTCCTCTCGATCCATTATTATCCATACTCAACCAGTACATGACTACTCTTTGATTTTCAACTCAACTGGAACCTTGAGAAACTCTTCTATAATATCATTACCTCATTCAAAAACATCTAGTGCACACTACCATACATCTCAATCACATAATATGATTCATGCTACCATAGGTAACACATCATCAAACATAGGCTAAAATTCCTAAATTATTATCTAAACACATCATACATTTCTTTGTCATCTAATTATAAGCAACCCCGTATCTTTTTTTTTGAAATCATGTATTTTATGTATATTATGCTCTACAACATGATTCCACACTATTCTAGAATCATCTCAGAAGAATAACCGTATAATAAATCTATATAAATCCTTGATCTGATAATATAGGATTAGAGTATACTATCTCATCATGGATAGTGGTAAAAAATACCATGATTAGTTATCCTATTAATCTTGTACATTAATCCTATATTGGATATCAAAATAATATCACCTCATGTTATTTATCAATGAAATTTTAATTCATCTCAAGTGAATATATCATATAGTTGGTATAAAGTACAATTATTTCACATTCACAAATGGTATGTCCTTCCTATTATAATATCCTATACCTGAAAATACCTATCATGCACTGTTTTGATAATCTGAATCATTTACCCCAGATTCTAATATCTAATGGACAATATACATATCCCTTAGATCACTAATATTTTGTCTTATATTTCAATGGTACTATTCTCTCCCACATAGAATTTAACTCTCACCCATATATCACATAAGACATAGGAAAAAACTTTATATTTATGTCTAAAATATTAAATGGAATCTCACATGTAAAACACCCACAATAGGGTTATCATATATCCACACCAAGAATCTCATGGAAATTCCCTAGCATTCTAGGGAAATGATCCTCACTAGATATCTGCATATGATACTAACAAGTCAATATCTACAATAACATCTATACATATATAATGAAATAATCATATCACAATTTTTGTTGTGTATACATGAGTCATATGCTTTGTCTATGTATAATTTAATAAAGTGGCTTGATGAAAAAAAACCATATATGTTTTTATTAACAATTTAAAAAACATTTTTTTTCTAAACACTCGAAATGAGTCTTGTACCACGGAATTCAACGCCTATAATAACCTATTAAGATTTCTATATTTCCCTGACATCGATTTACTATATAGATTTCAAGGAGCACCTCACACTTAGATCCACATGACCTATAATATAAGAAAATATATTATGGTTCAAATGAGTAGAATTAAATAGTGATGATATATGGTAAAATATTATATATGATCTTTTTTACACCTAAAATAGTTGATCTCACATAATTTTTGATATCAATCACAAATAAGCACAAACATGTCTTGTGGATCATATGTTCAAAATATGATATATAAATATAGAATTCTTTTTAATGACCTATTATACTAACCACATACAACTGATAAATCATAAAACTGAAGTGAACCAAACTAGGTGAAATCATACTACAACAAAATTATAAAATAAGAACAATAGTCCCATTCTATTGGTAACTTGGAATTTACATTGAAAAGGGTACTTGCGTTAAACAATTGTGATATTCATCATAAAATTTGACAAATTTTTATAACATGGCTACCATATCCCCAAAATGTATGTATACCAATACTCGGATACACTCTATGATATCAATTGAACATAGGTTTTGATTCAACTTTTTATTTTTCTCTCCTGGTCTATGACAAATATGTGATTCCCAGACTAAAGAATTCACTAAATTACCTGAAACATGCCTCCCAATATTCTATAGGATTTCAACTAGTAATGAGGTCATTGGGTGTTAACATATAAAGGATATACCCTTATATCAATGTAACCAATAATAATGGAAATGAAATCAACATCCATCACAATAATAAATCAAAATATTAAAAATTTAATAAATAAAAATAATACTATGGTGAATGAAAATACAGAAGAACATAATAATACACTCTGATGGTGATGTAAAAACACATCAACTGACCACCCACTGCTTCGATAAAAAATAAAAAATAAATGAACTGAATATAATGTATAAGGGCTCTTTTACTATGTTTTAGTTAAACCTTATCCATCACATGACTCATACGAGCTATTCAAATTGATCATGAACATTTGTCCAACATATATCCTTAGCATATGATCAGTGATGTCTGGTAGGGTTACCAAGTTTCATGGATGCCCGAGTAGAATGCAAGTATAAATTAGTAGGTTACCACCAACATGACCTCTTATATAAGTAGTAAATGTTATACAAAAGCTAACGTGAAATTATTAGAATAAAAAAATAATAACTACCTATTCCGAAATAAAAAAAAATCTATTTATCGTCGGGTTTTATCATAGCACATAGGATTGACCGAAACATACTTTAACGAGTTTTAGAGTGTCTCTAATCATGTCACATGGCCATGCCACCGAATAGCCAGCCTATGAGGGATTCAAAGGATAAATTGAGAGGCAATATTATAGAATTAGGAACAACTAAAATATCTTAGGATTTATTAATATGAATCCCATTGTATATTGATCATTTAGGGGTATTTCAACCCACCTGAATCTTCTTAAGTTTAATTCCAACATGGGTGAAGTGCATAACTATTTCAAAATCTCTATGTATACGGATCACTCATGGGAAGTGAATCCCACCCAGATCATCTCACATGTACATATAGTCATGTTATGTGAATCCCTCTCATCCATCACATTATATGAGGTATGAAGTATCAATTCCAAGAAATAATCTAAGTCATATAATATATATCAATACATCTTGATGGGAAGTACGACCAACATGAATCTTATAATTTTTTGTAGGATTGAAAGTTGGAACAATGAAGAACATCCAAGGAACCCAATAATCTACATACATCTTAGTGAATTATTTTTACCACCCAAATAATCACATTTAATGAATTTCAATGTGATTATCTATCTGATGAATCTTATATAAAAAATATGATGTTAGCCTCTCAAATGAATGAACTATTATCATCATAAACATAACAGGATTTCATAACATATTTAGGTTTTAAGGTGACATAATAATATATACCCATCTACGTGTTCACCCTCTCAGGGGTATACATATCACTAAGAAACATACAAAGATCCACTGAGTCACATCATGAACATATATCCCACATTGTATTCTAAGTCTTTATCATTCCACTTTGGTAATCACACACTACTCAAAGGGAATCATGTCACTTGATATACTCATATTAATTTCAAGATCCAACTAGCCCCATAGAAAAATCGGAATGGGAACCTCCCAAGGGAATATTATTAAGCGACCTCTTAATTCCCATTTTAATGCTACTCTATCCTTCAAACTACCAAACAACACATGATTAATCTTATTACGTAGGTAATACCCTCTTGGGTTCTCACATGTTAGGGGAAGAAACACTCACCCTGCTCCATTATCTACTATCCCGATGACTCAAAGACATGTCACAATTTCTCAATGGGATACATGGGACAATCATCCTATATTCATAGATCGCCTATAGTATGAGGAATCAAGGGAACCATTGATAATGTTTACTATGTCTAATTAATTCCATTTTATTTAATTTACACCCATTTACATCTATATATCATAAGTCCTAAAAGTATGATCAAAACATTAAGAATAAATAGTTTATCCATTAAGCTAGTGCACAAGGGTCCCTCATGCAATTGTCTCGAGTTAGAAGGAAAAGGATACAAGAGGGGGAGGGAGAATAATCCTTTTAAAACATTAAAAATATTATTTTATCATAGTTAACTAGTTTAGTGAATTGGATGTGTTGTAGTTTTTAAAATATAATTCAGTTTATAAACCCAACATATGATTTTTATAGTATTTTCAATTACATATATTCAATGGAAATATATTAATACTCTTTACATGGTGAGAATATCCACACCCACTAAGAAAATAAAACTAAAAATTGATGATATGTTATTTATAGACCCATACTTTTACAATATCTAAAAAAACTAAGATTTCTTTGGAGTTCCAACCTATTACAAGTTTGAACATATTTTCTTAGTCACTATCTAAGAATTATCCCTTTGATTAGGTTGAGTAATTGAATCATACATCCTTTGGAATGACAAAGTCCTAAATCTATTCATAAAGACAAATACAAAATAAGTGAATACAATGGTAAAAATTAGTAATCATATAAACAACATAAGATGAGAAGATTAGAATATCGATGTAGCTAGATGATCATTATCACTTCAGTAGTAGTGGATAAATATTTCTAATCTTGATAATAATTTCACCAATGAAACAATATTCATAGTAAGTAATTAAAAAATTTGTATAATTGTATCATTTATCACTTTTAAATCTCTACTACTACGTTCCTTAATTAAAAATAAATCACCAAGGGTGAGATCACTTTCTCATTTGATTATTATTGTATAGGAGTTTCCTAAAATATAACACACTTCATTTTATGTTTAAAAATAATATTTAGAGAATGAAAAAATATCATAACCTATTTAAACATTACATGTATAACAAGGAAATGATCATTAACTATTTAAACATGTATAAAATATATTCAAACAAATTTTCTTTCCATTTTTATCATTATTTATTTATTATAAAATGATAAAAAATAAAGAAAATACAAAAATAATCTAGTAAATAAAATTATGAGAGTGTCAGTAAAATAGATAAAAATATATTTTCAATTCGGAATTAAAATTTAATCCATTCTCAAAATATTATATGATGTAATTCCAATAATATTTTCAATATTCTTGTAAATCTAGTTTTAAGATTAATTTTTTTTCAAAACCCATCTTGTATAAGAATAGGAAACAAATAATAGGTAGATATATTTTTTATAGAAAACATATATACTTATAGAAGAAAAAAAATATTTCATAAAGGACTTGTTATAGTTGGATTAACTAAATGTAGCTTCCATATTACTTATATAATTTTTACACGGATTCTTAAAGACTCACTGAAAATATGGCATGGAAGATTATTGTTTGTATAAATTCAGTGAATTTTCATCTATATTTCAACAATGATTATTGAATAATTAATATACATACTTGCTCATGGTAAAAATATATACACAAAATGGTAGAGAGTCGTATTTTCATGGACATGATTCTTTCTATATAATCCCACAATATTGTACATACTATTCATTGTTGGTTGAATATCATTTCTAGAGATGATTTAACTTGATGTAGTAGATAAAACATCCCCAATTAATCATAATACTTCAAAAAATGTTTAATAATAAACAATATTAGGAATGAGCTACTGAATAATTATTAGGAATGGAAGAGAAGAAATATCTGGTATAAGACCAATCTTTTTATGTATAGGTTGATGAGAAAATGAGGTCTTCAAGATCAAGTTATGTTATATATTTATATGATCTATTCATCAATAGAGAACAATTTTGATAATATAAAATATGGTTGGCATAAAAAATATAGATAAAGACACAGATGAGTTACAAGAATGGTTTGATGGGGTTTTCATGAGATAACTTCAGTGTATCAAAACAGTAGTCTGAAACATAACAATGTAAAATTGAAGACTGTATGTAAAATTTCCATTCAGGTTCTACCAATTGGACATGATTTTCTAATAGATTTTAAGAGTGAAAAATAAGGGAGACAGAATTTTACAAAATGAATGAATGATTGATGTCATTTATGACAACAAGAATGATCTCACTCATGAAAGAATGATCATGAAATGTAATATAATTATCTATATGGATAGATATAATTCATAGAGAAATAATAAAAAAATATATCTACTAAATATTAAAATAATGTTATACTATTATTTTTAAAACTTTTTTAAGACAAAATAAGATTTTTTGTAATACTGTTATAAAATAAAATTAAATAAATATATTTAAATATGAGATCAGTAATAATTTATAAAAACATATTGAAACATTTATAAATTCCAAATTGTGTAAAATAACAATCTCCCCTTATATTAATAAAAAATGAATATTTTATTTAATTTTCAAAACATTCTCACCCTTTTATAAATTATTATAAAATTTTAAAAAATTAAGAAAACATAGTAAATATCAAAAAATAATTTCCTAAAAAAACTTATAAAATCATCCAGTTTGAAGAAAATATAAAATATTAAGAAAAAATATACCACTCTATAAAAATAAAAATAACATTTTAATATTAATAAATTAATCATCTTCCATTTTTTTCTAAATTGGGAAACATATGAAAATTACTAACTATTTTCAACCAAAATATAGAAAATCCATTTTTAGTGATAATCATTTATAATAAAATTATAATTTTATATAGTTTATAAAATTTATTAAGCTTCTATGATTCTGCGTTCAAACATTATTTTATCTAATCAAATAAATGTGTACATGAAATTTAAAATTGTTCTTCCAAGAAAGTCACATTTATAGGTTAAGTGTGAATCTGAAAAGGATCCTAAATAGAAGTTAATGGTTTGGACACATAATACATGAAACATTCATTCAAGAATAATTTTATAGTTGTTGAACCAATAAAAATAAATAAACTCAATTCTGCAGATGATACTTTACTCTTTTGATCATCTCCTAGGAGATATTCACAATAGTAAAGTTTTTTCCTTGAGTTTTGGATTTACTCATCCACAATGATCTTCTTCATGATGAAATAATGAAGCGGGATGTAGTCTTTATAGTTGATCTTTATTTATCCCATTTCAAGATGACTTATGTCTCTCATTATTACATTAATCTAACATATTACTTTATTCCATATATGGGAAAAGTCCCATCCTAAATTTATTACTTATATTGAAGTTATAGATCTATATTATTTGATGAGACACCATCCACATCCATAGTGGTATGTCCTTTAGTAACCAGGACATCATTCAATTCTTCCCCCTTTTAATTATCCCATTACTATTCAATATCCTTTTCCAAAAATTCATATTTTAATTCATGTATCATGGGTGTTGAGCCTCTTCAACATCGATCATTTTATTTTTTGGGTTGGGATATCTAATTTCCTTTTATTGATTATGTGAAACTCTTACGTCCTAATTCCCACCTCATTGTATTATTTTTCATACTAGGTTATTCTGCATTGACCCGGTGACACTTATATTTGGATTATTATAATATTTTTTCCTAACCATGTTTCTATTACTTTTCTATAATGGATAGCCAACCATACCAAAAAAATTATTTCTATTATTTTTCACACCATCCATGAGAAATTCCTAATACTATATATCTAGTTAACTCATTGATGTTGACAACATGATTACTTATGTCTCTTGATTTTCATCCTATGATAGTGTTGGGTATTCTGGTTCTTTCCCATTTCCAACAAAAATAACACATTGGATAGTAAATCTATTCAACTTAGTTATTCATTAAATGTTTTATATCCCACCAAATCTGAATGTATGGCTTCCAAAGAACTAATTATAGTAAAGTAGGTGGGATAAAAAATTTTCATATGCTAAATAATTCTTATTACATCTAGAGGCCAATATATGTGGATGAATCTTCCCAGCCAATGGGACATGGCCTTATCTTGATTATAGAAAACATATTGGTCCACTTTGGCTTGATTTTGTTTAAAATGGGGGAGTGGGTAGAAGAATTTAAGGGATTATTTATAGAAAAATAAAATTTGGGAGTTTGCTGGATTCAATATTGGGATTCTATTACTTCTGATGGAACTCATGAAAATGGTTTTGTAAGGATCAGATTATTTCTACAGCCAAACAGACCACTAGTGTCTATTATAGGGTTAGATAGAGATGGTTTCCTAGAAGGAACTTGAATAACCTTTGCGATTAAATATATTAATAAATAATTTTTATTTTTTTACAAATTAATTTTTTCTATAAGAATATTTTTGTTATTCAAAAATCAGAACACATCAATCTTAATGAATATTTATCATGCTTTAAGATTTTTAGAAAGATTAATGTTGTCGAATTTGAAAATACCAATATAATGTGGGAGAAGAGGATTTTATTAAAGAATGTTTGTTTCTACATATTTTTAGAATCAGAATGAGAAGAACCAAACTAAGAGAATCATATTCAGTTCCATTTGACAAGACATTGAAAAAAATCAAATAAAAAATAATAAGAGGTAGAAATTCTAGTTTTCTAGAAGTTTGCCTATGTATAATCAGTGAAAGAATGAAGTTCTAGAGATAAAAGTTTCATATTGGTGAGGTTATATTTTTATGATGATTTTTGAAAAAAAGATTTATAATTATGGAGTTAGAATGTTCTCACAATCTCTAAACTAAATCAGATGATACTTTGATGATCATAAAGTTCTCGAAAATCATGAAAAATCTCATTATAAATGTTTTTTATGTAATCGTTGAGGGGTTTGAATAATTTCATAGTTGCAGTATGGAGAATAAATTGTAACTATAATTCCATCGTAATGAGTATTACACCATATTAAGCTGATAAAGAGATAGAAATCAAAATGATATTATTAGGACAATGAATTATTAATCATTAAAAATGATATATAATTCATTATAACTGAGGAGGAAATAGAATTCATATTTATCCTAGAAGGAAATTGATTTCACAATGATCATATTACAAAGAAGATTCCACATTATTAAACGACATGAAATTCAATTTTGTGTAAATAATAAAGAAATATATGAAGGATTGAATATGTCAAAGATGATATTTGAATACGATTGTTAATTGAAGTTCTCAAATTTGAGGAAGTGGGAAATAACATTGATGTTTCCTTCTTTATTTATAAGTTCCCAATAAATACATACTCAGATCAATCATTCATTGGTGATTTTTTTATGCAAGAAAAAAAGGAGGAGCACTAAATATATCAAGTGATGTTCATTTAAAAAAAGAGATATTATGAGGAGGATCAAACAATTGAATGCTTGTTTATTGGTTTGAGAATTTTTTCAGTGATTGAGTTTTTTATATTCATAATGGGTTAATCATATTGAATCCATCATATTGGTATAATCATATAAAGACTCATCATATTGAAAGTATTGGTTCCAGACTCATTTTATTGAGAGAATCAGATCCGGACTCATCGTATTGAGAGAATCAGATCCATACACATCATATTGAGAGAATTAGATCCAGACTCATCATACTGAGAGAATCATATAATTCATTATTGTACTGAGTGAATTGATTCCAACATCACTCTATTGAAAAAATAAGAACCAACCATATTAGACTGAGGATTCAAACTGAGAAATTTTAGAGAAGTTTCAACTACGTATTTATTTTTTTGGATCAACTAATTTATAAGGGAACACTTGAAAATTATGGGAGTCAGTATAATATTTAATTTTGGAAGGTGAAAGTTCTCAAACAATAGTTTCCACAATTTTTATTGATTTATTCATATTATTGGATTTCCATTAACCAATGAGAGGGGATATAGCCTGTGTATATGTTCTTACACAATGGTCGAATCTTGTAAATCATTTGTGCTTTACATGATTTTTTATTCGTGCATGAAAGAGTATTTACTAAATTTTATTTAGAAAATAAATATCAATAGGTTTTAAAGGTTATTTTTATAGATGTATTTAAAATCAAAAATGTGACAAAAAGATTCTTCCCCCTCTCAGTTGTTATTCCATCCTTTTAAAACTCCTTTTGTATCAATATTTGGTACCATTGTTGAATCATTATCATGGATAATATGAAATTTGTCAACAATAGGATAATTCCTACATTTTATTGAAAATTTTATTATAGATGGAAAAATAGGATGATTTCTTATCTCTTAACTCTTGGCCTAGAATTTCTTGAAGCTACTACTATTGGGTTCTCATCTTATTTAAAATATACACTGATGAGATTTTATAAAAATAGAAAAATAAAGTTATTGTAAATTATAGAAATGATATTCTTATGTCCATGTATAAAATGTTTTCTATAGTTTTATAGGTCTCAATAATTCAAAACGCATGTGGGACAAGCTATAATGTGTTTTCGAATGGAATACTAAAGTTCATTAAGAAAAGAACAAATATGGCATAGTATGTATGGAGACATCAGAATGATAGATGAAGAAAAAATTGATGAATATTTCAATAGAGTAAATGAAATTGTTTGTAAAATCAAGGGATTTAGATATGTCTTCTAAGATTATAAATTTTTGATGAAAATTATGAGAAATATTCCAGACATGTTTTATACTATAATATACCCTTTAGAATATAAATATTATTTATCTCTTAGTGAATTTCATTAACTTCCTTTTTTTATGAAATGTTGAAGGATCAAATGTTTAAAAAGAAGGTGAATGATGAAATTTATTTTGATGTTATGAAAAAGATGAAAATCTATAATGTTGAAGAATCTGGTCCTTATAAGTCCAATGATAAAGTGGATGATGATTTGAATGGAAACAATCAAGTCTCTTATACTCAAGAATGATTGAATAATAAGAGGAATGTAAGGACGTAAACATCCTATAAAATTTTTTGAGTGAGGTTCAATGAATCACATTTGTATTAATTTCATAAAGAATAATGTTAAAGAATATCAAGATGATTATGATAGATAACATTTATGGAAGAAGTGGAACCAAAAAGATAAAGAAGACAATTCATCCGTATAATACAAAAATAATTTTACTAGAAACAAAGTAAATATGTTTTGTAAAATAGTTGAATTATACTCAACTGAAAAAATTATTCTGAAGTTGAAAGTTCAGAAATATTTAGAACCATCATTGCAAAAGTTGAGGAACCAACAGATTCCCCAGAGAGTGAATGAGGTGGAAAATAATATTATTGAGAGTATCAACTCGGAATATAAATTATTTCATGTATTGATTAGTCAAATCTCTCAAGAAAGAAATTATATGGATAAAGAAATATATTTATAATGGTAATAATGGATGAAAAGATGTCATCAAGCTTTAGGATGAATACATTCATGTGATTTTATGTTACAAAATTATAATTTCTTAACAGGGAAAGATTGTTTAGGAACATAATATGAAGGGGGAGCTATGTAAAAGAAAGTAAATGAGTTAAAATCAAAACTTTGTGAGTCTGAAAATACCTTATGTATGATGAATTAGAAATTCAACAAATATTCATAAGTAAAATATAATAATTTTAAAGCTGTTGAGAATTCCTAATATGAGAATCAGGTGATATATTCTCTTACTAAACATAATGCTACATCTTATTCCATTGACATTTTAGGTTCTGGAAAAAGTTTTGGGAAAGCCCAGATATAGAAACTGTGATAAAACTATAAAATCTACAAAACTAGAAAACTGAATCAAATGAAAATATGGACTACATCCTGAGTATGTTATAGTTAAATGGAGTTTACAACCTCAATAATTATTCTATTGAGAATGAAATTTCTTGAATATAAAATCAATATTTTATGGCTACTACAAGTGTTTTGGAATCTATGGTGATGGATCATATATTTTTTGGCACAACTTATCTCTACCCTGTAGAATGTTTGAGCATAGTTGAAACAATAGTGAATGTAGAATGAGAATCATTCCAAACATATAGAAATTCAAAAAGGTCAATTCCCATGATGTTAAAAACATTCCAAAAAACAAATTTGACTATTGGGAATAAATTAGACTCACATTCACTAGATAATCATGAAATAGATGGATTCTTCTTCCCATTAGAGTGCACCTCACACACAACCCACTTTTTCAAATTTTAGAACCATTGAATTCTTACGTGTCTTCTCTCCTGTTGTTTCCACAGCTTCACCATCCTTGCCTTATGGCATCGTGGTGGCCCTCAATTCTCCTCTAGTCTAGGTGATTGGAGTTTGTCCATCGTAGGGTCCTGGCCCCCCACCCTTATCCCAACCCTCTCCCTCAATCCATTTTCCTCCCCCAGCTCCTATGACCTTTGAATCCTCATTTTCACACCCCGGACAAGGCTCGTTTAGGGACGTTCTTTGGGGAACACTCCACACCGCTCCCCTTACTTTCTTTCTAGAAATTTGTGTTCCAAACTCGAAGTCTTCAAGAAAAGATGGATTCTTATCCCTAGATTTAATTGTGAAAACCATTACAAAGGAGAAGGTGCGCTTGATGTGGTCCCTAGTCACTCACTTTGTTTCTATAAAACCCCCTAGTGGTGTTTCAGTGCATCATCCAATCTTGGGGACACCGGTTCTTAGTATAGATCTCAACCCTTCACCAGAATTATTTTCGCCTCATTATGGCCCCAGAGGAAGACTTCCTCCATGTGTTGTGTAAGGACCCTCAATCCTTTGGGCACTGGAGTTTCAACCTAACTTGATGGTCCCTTGATGTTAATATAGGTATTTATAATTCCCACACAGCGGTTTCGATCCACCTCTCAGGGATTTTGATCCATTTTATGAATGGAGGGTTTCAGAATGCGATAGGCAACACCCTTGGTGTTTTCTGAGCTATGATGTTAGGACCACTAGCTACATGGACATCTCAGTATCTATATTATGTGAGGAAATGGCCACCTCTCATCCTCCTATGAGAAGGATCTTGCTCCGGGTTTAGTAGGTCTTCACTTGGAGTCAGGAGATATTTTACCTTGTATTACCAAGGTTCTTATCCCACTATCTTCTACAGGAAAATTAGCTTCAGGTTTGTAGAATATGGAAAAAAGGGACTTGAGAAATCCTTCCATGGCCACAAAACGTAGTGATAAAATGATGTTATTATCCAGTTCTCCACCACCATAAGTTCCTCAAATTGAAGGGTTATTATTTGGTGGCATTTTAGAGAAGGTGCCTATATATGACCGTCCCATGATGGCTCAGATTAGCTTACCTCTTCTCAAATAATCCATGGCATCTAGCCAAGCTATATCTCACTCCCTCCAAAAAAGAGTGCCAACATTCCAGGTTGGTATGGACACACTCCAACTCCTTGTTTTTATGTTCCTAAAAATAATTGTGCATAGAGGATCATATGTTAGACTATCTACCCAAGCCCTATATATTCTTGGCTCTTCCACCTATTCTTGTAGTTCTACCCTTATCCATTAATAATGATTCTGATCTTGTATGGACCCCCTCTAACAATTGACATAACACAACTGCCCCTGATCTTGATCACACACATGACACGACCACCTATAGGTCCAAGGAGATAGAGTGAACTCCCTCTCTTACCCCCAAGGTCTACTATTTTCCCGAAACATATCTCTTTATTTCTATTTCTCATATTGGTATAAATATACCCAAACTAGAGGGAATATGCACATGTTCACAATCATGGAACCTACAGGGAAACAATTCGCCCCTTTCCAGAAGGCCACCAGCTCTAGAGAAAAAGAAAGGGCCCTCTTCTATCAATGACCTGTGTTCTTATATGGAACACTCAGGGCCTTGGTTCCTAGGTCAAGTCTGACATCCTCCCCTCAATAATAAAAAAACACAAGGCCCTAGTTGAATCCATCATTGAACACAATAAGTACCCATAGAGAATCACAAAATATGCCTAGAAGCTCAGGTCGAAGGGCTCCCTACATGCAGACCCTTCTAATTGGCACATCAAGATTTTTTTGGCACAAGGACTACTCTGTTGAGATAATCTAAGTTGGTAATCAATTAATCACTACCAGGGTAACCTATGGTGACATATGTTTCTTCATGTCTGTTGATTATCGAAGCTGCGAACCTCACCAAAGGGTAACTTTATGGATTGTATTAAATGATTTAGATCTCGACAACCAAACACGGTTTGTTTGTGGTGATTTTAATGTTTTCTATTACCCTAAAAAAGAAAATTAATAGGCCCTTTTAAGAGGAAAGAGAGAAAAAAGTTTTTTTTAGTTCAGGGCTAGGAAAGGCCTCATAAACTGTTGTTTCTAATGTGACTAATTCACATGTTGAAATAACTGTTGGGGGACCAATTGTTCCTAGAGTAGGCTGGAAAGGTGCACATACAATATGCAAGAGGCGACCATGTTCTCTCATACCATGGTGGTCCATTTGATATGCAGTATATCTAACCATTATCCATTATTGGTTTCTATCCCTTCTGGGTAGGACCATTTGGAACAATTTTACTTCTCCCAACAGTGGGTTAAATGCACAGGGTATTAAGACATGGTTCCTGAAACATGGTACAAACCCTTGACATGACACATATGTGTTTCCATTGACTAGAAACTAAAGTTCCTCAAAAACCATATTCAGACACAGAGGAAGGAAATTTTCTCTAGTGAAAATACCCTAAATGACACCATGAAAGAGGTGGAATGCCTCGAGTTGAGGCTGGAAGAGATGTGGGATGACCATATATTCAAGTAGATTTCTAAGAAGAAGTAATCCGTGGTAGAAATGATCCTACACCAAGAACACATGGAAAGGGATGATTCAAGAATTAAATGGCTCAGAGAGTGATAATGAAACATTGTGTATTTCCAATCCTACATCGAAGAAATGAAAAGGCCTATCATACCAAATATTCTTTTGTAAGATTGTTCATATATAGAGGATAGATACATTACGTGAACTGGGTACAATATATCTTTATGGAACTGCTAGCTGGCCCTAACTCCCAGATGCCTAATGGGTATACAGGAGGGGATAATGTGATCTTTGAGGTCATACCTAAGTATGTTTCTGATCCGGAAAATGAAGGGATGAGCACCATTCCATAAAAATAGAGTTCTATAACACCATGATGAATCTCTTTCTGGAGAGTGTCCTGGGACCATATGGATTCTCATGCTCTTTATACAGGGAATCATGGGATGTGGTGAAGGGAGACATCATGCTGGCCACCTAGGACTTATATAATGGAGGTAGTCTACTGAGGGTTTCTTATGCCACCACCATGGTTATTATCCCTAAAATTAGGAACCCAACCCCTATCATGAAATACAGAGCGATAAGTATGTGAAACATCCCCTATAAATCCTACAGAGCCTCATAGCTGTGAGATTATCCTTCAACCTTCCATGATGGATCTTCCTGGAGAATCATGGTTTTGTGTAGTGCCATTCAATCCATGTGGCCATCACATTTTCCCAAGAAATGAGAAGATATATTAACCACCAAACTCGTTTATCAGACATTTACATCAAAGTGGATATGAAAAAATCTTATGATGATGAGGGGTGGGGCTTCATCAACAAGGTGCTGGTAGGTATGGGATTTTTCTCATGGAATATGGATCATATTTTCAGATGTGTCATATCATCGTGAATGGTAGTTTCTATCATGGTAATGTCCTATGTTTTCATCAAATATACTCATGGCCTGAGGAAAGGTGATCCGAATTCTCCTAGAATATTCATTATGACCCAATATTTTCTCATTCATCTCATACATACAAGTATCAACAATTGAGAGATTATGGCCTAATAGAAGAGTATGAGAGCTCAGTCCATCTCTCACCTCATGTTTAAAGATGACACTCTCATTTTCATTAATGTTGGGGGGATCCTTGATTAGAGGCATGAATATGATATGGGATGAATACTTCTACTAGAGTGGCCTAGTGATTAACAATTATAGGAGTCTTTTCTACAAATCAAAAAAATGCACACCATATGGAAATCAGAGGTTTTTTATTCCCCTTCCATGCAATGAGGGAGCTTCCACATGGAATACCTTGTATCCCCTATTTCCAATAGAAGTGGGGAGATCTGGGACTTCTATTTCCTCACCAGAAATATTTTAGATCAAAACCTCAAAAAAACAACATGTAATTGTTTTTTTCCTTCATATTTACTTTATCAATAGTTTCATATTGGATACCCTTGTACATTATCTCATTGTTGTTTGAGCCCCGAAGGTTGTCCTCTCCAATATTGATAAACTTCTGGCTAGCTTCATCTATGATCCTTGTAAGGAAGGGAAACACTGTTGGGCATCATGGAGGAGGAAATATATACTTATGAGATAAATAGGTATCAATTCTCATAACATTGAAGATAATATCTCATCCATGCATTCTAGGATAGCCTAGGATTTCTTGGAACAACACACAATATAGTGGGAAACCATGTACTCACAGTACGACATGAAACCTATACACGAAATTCACAGATCACCATTCTGGTCTATTATATATCACATCACCTTTTATGTTCCTCAGAAATATCAATGTCCAATTGAGAGGGGAGATATATCATTCTGTCATCACAATTCCACTGGGAAGGTGATCGGCTTCCCGGGCTACCCTACTCTTATGCCTACATTCATGGTAGCCAGAGCAAATTTGACCCTCACAAAATCTATGTAGGACTAAGAGAACCATGTCACTTTCAACCTCATTAAGATTCCTTCGGATCATGATTATCATGTCATAACTCCTTCTCAGTTGGGTTTCTTCACCACGTGAGACTACGACTGCACCCAAGAAACGCCGAAGCATGTAAATTCATATATTGAAACCCTATGGTCCAAAAAAATCCCCACCAAATATAACTGTCTATTATGGATGATTAGGATTAGATCCATTTTCATTAAAAATAATGTCAAATGATGTGGGATCATAAATGTTTTCAGATGTCGTTATTGCAGAGTTAGCTAGGATAAAAGTACAGACCATCACTTATTCTTGATAGACTATGCATAAACTGTGTGGAGCTCATTTGGGGAGTTCACTAGGATCCAGGATGTCAACATGGAAGACATCCGATTTTTAGACCAGTGTTTCACAGATCATGTGATTGGTGACCGGAGAAAGTGGCTCATACCTTGATCATGCATGCCAGTGGTTGGTGTATCTGAAAGGCCTAGAATAAACTGAGGCAAGATGTGGTCCAATCCTCTAGTAATTCCATCATCAACTAAATAACGAACATACTAATTTACATTAACTATATCCTTAGTAATTGTAAGGTGGATTCCTCTCTTCACTAGATGCATGCAAGGCGTTAAATCACCCAAGCGATTAACCTTAGTGAAAGTGGTCATTGTGTCATATGGAACCCCCATTTGCGGATCTCAAGCTTAACACTAATGGGTCTTGTATTATGGAGGTCTTGGGAGATGGTGGGGCTATTCGTGAATCACAAGGTTCGGTCTTGATGGCCTTTTACTTTCATTTAGTCCAAGGATCTTCTCCACATGCTGAATCCAAGGCTCTATGGTTGAGTCCTAGCCTCTTTCACCAAGATGGTACTTCCATTTCAGTGGTTGAAACAGACTAAACAATCCTCCATGGTGTCATACATATACTTTTCCCCACACCTTGGTCTGTTACCTATATCATCTGAGAATATGGAGGTATGATCACCAACACCACCAAAGTGTTGCACTCCTGGCGAGTGGGAAATCAAGTTGTAGACCACCTTGATTTTTATGAGGGAATTTTTCATGACCCGATCTATTTACAAAATGTCCATACTATCAATCCCAAAGAGGATAACCTTATCAAGTGGATTCCCTCAACCTTCACCTTTTAAAATCTCCTTATGTCCTTTTCTTGTGGGGTTGTGTGGTTGAGGGTTGGTTGTTATATTCCTTTTCATTAAAAAAATTGAAATGATGATGACTATCTGGAAGCATTTTGTAGAAGACGTGGTTAGGTTGGTTATCATTTTTAATGATTTATGTCACTCATTCTAAAAAAACTCCTAATGATAGAAATGAAAAGGTATCTAAAAAGAAGAATGGTGAGGAATGCAATTTTATTGATGATATGACCTCAAAATTAAGTAAAAGGAACAAACAATAGATACATGATAATGTTTGTTCTTCACATATGTTATGTGATATAAAAATTATGAAATATTTTGAATGTCGTGATGGAGGAGTAGCTACATTTGGTAATGATAGTTCTATAAAAATCAGAGGAATTAGAACGATTGGTATTGAAGAAAAAAATTGAAATCTAAATATGTTTTACTTATTTATGGTATAAAAAATAACATACATAGGGTAAGACAAAATTTTCATGATGAAATAAATTACTATTTAGAAATTTTGTTTGTATCATAAATAATGTCAAATATGGAATCAATATTAAAGAAATGATAACGAACCTGTGCGAATCTATTCCAAATAGTAAAATGTGACAAATCCTCTCACTTGAGTGATTATGATGAAAAACATTTGTAGCACTAAATATTTGGCCACCATGGAAAGAAAAGTATAAGAAAACATTCTATTATTGGTTTCATTCGAAACAATACAGACTTGAAAATATTAGAATAATACATGTGTGTAACTTTTCAAAAAGAAAAGATGACTAACGAAACTCATAAAAAAGTTTATATTCAATATGCTAGAAAATTTAATATAATTCTTTCAAATTTTTCAATGCCGATGAGACATCAATAAAAAGAATATTTATTCTTTATCACTTTTATTGATGATTTCACTCTAATAAAAAACTTCATGATTATGAAGCACAAGTTATAGGTTATTTAAATGTTAAAATTACTAAGAATATATATTGAGAATGAAATGGGGGAATTCGTAATGAATATGAGAACAATTAATTGTTCCAAATTAACAAGAAATACTATTGAAACATATCTGAGAAAGAATAGTATGGGACATCAATATAGTTCACCCTATATTCCACAAAACAAATGTAGTAGTATAAAGAAATAATAGAATTTTATTCGAAATGGGAAGAAGTATGTTATTAGAATACAAACATTCAATGTTTTATTAGAGTGAAGATTTTTGTAACGTTGTTCATGTTCCAAATAGATGTTTTTTGAGAATGAAAACCAACATGAATTTTTTTGAAATGTAGTCTAATAAAAAACCTTCATTGAAATAAGTCAATGTTTCTGGAAGTCTATGTTTTCTAAAAATAAAACATCTATATTTGGGAATGTTTTATAAGAATATGAGGAAGGAAATTTTATGGGTTATTCACCAAATAGAAGAAGTTAAAAATGATGGAAAAATAAATAAAAAATTTGGGGACTCATATGATGTGAAAGTATTTTAATATCAAAATTCCATTAAAATATTTAATTGGAATGCTGAAGAGGATAAATAATAGATTTAAAAAAATAGTGAAAGTAAATAAAAACATATTTATCATGATTCAGAAGAATTGAGTGATGGGGAAAGTTCATCTAGGAATGAATCATTGAAATTTCTTACCATACAAAAACACGTTGAATCCAAAATCAATATTGGGAATAAAAAATATCAAATTTAGTATAGAAGGATGTTGAAGATAAAAAATCAGACATCACTTATCTCAAAAGTTGAACCTAACTTAGTTTCATAGGAAATTAAACATAAATAATGGGGGACTATTTGAAAGAATAGTTGTATTAGACATAGTAGATAAACATGGGAAATTGTTACAAGGAAAGAATATAAAAATGCTATCAGATCCAAGTAGGTTTTCATAAACAAGTTAACCAAACATGGAGAAGTTTCAAGAAAAAAATCTAGACAGTCTTATAAACAGTATTAACATTTTCAAGTTGTGCGTTTTGATGAAATTTTTCCCTAGTTTCAAAATTAGAAAATATTATAAGGTTTCTTTCAGTGTACAAGCATTATAATTACAAATATTACAATATGGAAGTAAAGTCATTATTCATGAATGGAGATATTGAGGAAGAAGTTTACACTAAAAATCCTTGGGGGTTTTTACATCATAAAAATTAAAAAAATGATTATATATCAAATAATGAATTGTATTTGGTGAATGAATCTCCATGTTCATAGTAATCAAAACTTAATAATTTTTCGGGGTTATTAAATTTTTCTAATGTAAATTTTGATAGTAACTTATATGCAAAATATATTGAATCAGAGCTCTAATTGTAATTATATATATGGATGATATAATTTTTTTGGGGGATAGATAATATGTTTTTAAAACATTATAGGAATAAATGAATGGGAATTTTGAATTATCAATATTGGTAGAATTAACTTTCTTCATTAAATCACCAGTTCAAAAAAAGGAAAAATACATTTTATTATCTCTTGAAATGTATTCTTGGGAAATCTTAAATAATTTTAGCATGGAATAATTATATAAATTTTCTACTCCTATTTGAGTGATAAAAAAGTGGCATAATTATTAATTCAAAAGAAAGTGTGAGTCATAATGAATTTTTGAAGATGATAAGAAGTATATATTATCTTACATCCTCAAGGCTTGATATTGTTTATATTGTTACTTTTTGTTCCAAGTAACAAAGTAATCTGAAAGAATAACTTATGTTGGAATCAAAATGAATTATGATAAATTTCAAAGGAATAAATTTCTCTAAATTTTCATAAAATAGAAATAGAGAAAAGAAATAATGGTGGAGAGAATAGGAAAATGTGAAAATAAAAGTGAGGAGTGTTTATATTTACATTTACAAAAAAACATTTTTTCCATTAAGGGATTTAATTCCCACAGAATCCTTACATAAATATCGTAGTGTGGTGGTAGGAAACTCGTTTTTGAGAAAGTATATGATTTGGTAGAATAAAAAAACATAGGTTGTATACAAAAGTTTTTTTGTGTAAAAAGATGAGAGTTGGAAAAAATGTTAACATGGGATATCAAAAAATCCCAAGGGGGAACATGAATAAAATTTATAATAATCATAATGAACTATTTTTTTATTTTTTGACATCCAAACACTAGGAAAAAATGTTTATGTTATTTAGGAATCAGACCCATATCCACCATAATAATGATTCAACAGACTCATAGTATTCTAGAAAGATGAATGTTTCTAAATGTTTTAATCCAATGATAATGTGGGAGAGGATATATTGTTTGAAATTTAGATTGTTTTTTAGACTCATAGAATCAGACTAAGATTCCTTAGTGTCAAAGAATCATATTCAGGTAATCGATATGACCAAAAAGATCATCAGATCCAAAATCATCGGATGAAAAGTTATTCTTTTCTTTATGTTTTTATTTTCTGTAACTAGAGAAATAAAGATGTTTTCCAGAGAGAGGGTTCTATATGAATAAGTTTTATTGTCTCTAATGATATTTGAAACTAAACTTTGAATTAAAGAGTTTGAAAGTTCACATACTTTGTAAATCGAATCAAATGATATTTTCTTAATCATAATGTTTCAAACAATATTGAAAACTCTTATGATAAATTATTTTGATGAAATCGTGTCAAGGATTGAATAATTTCATAGTTACAGTAAGGATATTATATTATAATTATAATTTTATCATTGTGAGAATTATATCATAATGACAATACTAGTTGGTTGTCCTGAGAAAGAAATAGAAATTGAAATAAGGTGATAAGTATACATAATTCATAATAATTGAGATGGATACAATATTCATATTAACTAAGAAGGAAATATAATTCATAATGAGCTGATAGATAAACAAAATTTGTAAAGATATGATAAAAAAGAAGACTCAAAAATACTATTCAATAAGAGATGAAGAGGTCAAATAAGAAATTCAAATTTTCATAAATCATAATTAAATTAATGGAGGATTGAAGATGTCAATGTTGAAGTTTAATGTGAGTGATTCTTATATTTATTAAAAATTGTGGAAGCAGGAAAACGTTTTCAGTTTTCTATATTTTTTTATGAGTCTTCTATAAATACTCTCGTAGATCATTCATCCATTACTGACTTTTTTATGAATGAAGAAAAAGAAAGAGTACTGATGAAATCAAATTAAAGTAACTACCAGATATAGATCTCATGAGGAAGATCATATAGCTGAATGTTTTTTACCTATTAGAGAATTTTGGAAGAGTTGTAGTTTTGCAGATAGTGAATGGGTTCTTCGTATTGAATTTATAATATTGGGAGAATTGGATCCAGACTCATGGTATTGAGAGATGCTGATAAAGACTCATCATATTAAGATAATCAGATCCAATCTCATCAAATTGAGATAATCAGATCCATAGTCATCATTTTTAGATAATCTATAGTGACCCCATACTTTTAAATATATCACTACAAGATTTTATGGATAAATTAACATCAATTTACATACCAAGGATCACAAAGACAATTTCCTTGGTAGACTGGGTACATAATTTAAAATTTTAAAAAATATTTATTTAATCTCTATATTGAGATCCTAACATCCACTGTTGGCATATATCTGCATAGAGTAACCTGGTGACAACATGAACACAGAGATGATCTAGAATTCCATGTAACGGAATAGTCATAAAAAATATTATTACATTGATTAGAAGGCATGAAATAATGACATAAAAAGGCAAGGAACATGATTTAAAATATTGAATAATTCCATATAAAACATGAGACCATATAACCATGGAATTTTATTTATGTTTCAGAACCATAAAACATGAATATTGCATGTGTCATGTCTCATTTCTTCTAGAGTATCATGATTCAAGGCTAACCACTAAGGCTATTGCACATAGAGAATGAGTTAATGTTAACCAGAAAGACAGTTTCATATAACATATCATGAGACTTATCATTACCCAATTCATTATAGTCTTATATGGGTGAACCAATCATAACGTATTCATTAATAATTTTTCCACTTCATATATAATTAATAAAACATTAACATAACTGTACACATGGAAGGAAATGTGTATCATCATAATTTCATAAAACATAATAATGGAAAATAGGTGTAAATAATTAAAGTGTCCATGATAAGAAGAAATTAAAACATAAAAATAAATTAATATTGAATAATATTCATAAATCATGTTAAGTTATTCCAAATATAAGTGACAAAAAGTAATAAGTTTATTTATGAGGTTTGATCATTAAAACCTTTTAGTGTGTCTTTAAGGAAAATACTAAAGAAAATATCAAATTGAAAAGGTAATAATATTTAAAATAAAATAAGAAGTTAACCAATAATATTAACATATTAAAATACTGATTTTATAAAATAAGTGTGTCACAAAACATTTAATAGAGTCCCCTTGAAATTGGCTAAGAATTCTGGAAATCCCCTTAAAACGATATTGCTTGTTGGGAAGACTTATGAAGGGAACCACTTAAAAACATGTATATCCCCAAAAGATAATGATGAATGGATCCTGATCCATGAGTTTGGAATATATTCACAAAATTTGTAATATGAACATAAAAATTAAAGATAACTTCATTTGGGTTAAAAGGAAGGTAGAGAAACGCAAAGAAATAATGGTGGTTCAGGTAGAATCTCTTACCTTAAGGCCGAAGCTGTTCATCACTTGATCTTAATATACCAGAAAATAAAATTAGATTCATTAATTAATAATTAAAGAAGCCCATATAAATTTAATTTATTTATTATGACTTTATTACATTCAATCATGGCCTTTATGATGGGTTAAGATTATCAATTTCAATTTTTGGGAGCATTTGTTTCCTTGGGTTTCATAATCCATTCACTTATATACATGTACACATAATCTTGAAATGTGAGGTTGGATGTACATAATTGAATTATTATTTTATTTAATAACATCAAAAATATTAAATTGTTATAAAATTCATTTGGTTATATCGAGTGAGGATGAATCATTATATAGTACTTTAAGGATAACTGTTCGGGTTAATTGGTAGTTTTTTGAACACAAGGAACTCACTTTGTTATATAAATTAATACCATTTTAAAATAATGATTCGGTAAAATTAAAAATGTTATATTACATAAATAATAATCATTTTCAACCATAAAAATGGTCTCCTAACCATAATTGAATATGGTAATAGAAACTGAAAACATGCCTTCCTTGAATGTGATAAATTAACACATATTGGATAGTGTTGTTTTCTAGTACAGAAGGAGGGCATGGAGAAGTGATGATGAAATATTCAAAACACTTGAAAAATTATACTATATATGAGATAATTGATTTTCATGCCTTTTGGATTATGGTAAGCGGATATAGAATAAGAAACAAAATGAACATTAAAAGACATAAAATAAAAGAAAAGGGATGATTACCTCTTAAATACTCCCCTTTGTGAACCTACTTAAGGGGATTTATTTTTCTCTTTTGGTATTATAAAGACCTCATGGAAGTGGTTTAGGAACATGGGAGGATATTTGAGCTGAATATATATAGGAAACAAGGCT
This sequence comes from Viscum album, assembly GCA_963277665.1. Classification (NCBI taxonomy): domain Eukaryota; kingdom Viridiplantae; phylum Streptophyta; class Magnoliopsida; order Santalales; family Viscaceae; genus Viscum; species Viscum album. The sequence continues at coordinate 381,375,853 of OY728145.1, forward strand.
TGAGATGTTTGAGGAAAATAGGGAGTGATGCATGGTTTTTATAATCGAGGAGAAGAGGGTTTTCTAAATATTATATTAATTATTTTATTATTTTTCTCAAGAAAAGAAATAGTATTTATTATTTTTTAAAAATAGTAAAATGTTTATTTGAGTTAGAAACCAATTTTATTACCTTATCATAACATCATACACGACTCAATAAATCAAGTATTTTTCATTTATCGTAAATTATATTGTCTTTCTGTTCACAAAAAAATCTGGTATTTTAGATAAGTCCCAAAAATTCACCCTAACCATTTTTTTACATGTATAATTCATAAATGATCTAAATTTTATGAAAATAATATTATTTATATGTGAAAATTAATTTTTAATTAAAATAATAATTTACGTGAAAAATAAAAATGTTAAAAATGTATCTGATTTTATAACACGATGAAAAATTAACTAAGGTCTCATAAAATTATCTTATAAAAATAATACATAAAAATATTATTTTATTAATATATTATATGAAAATAATTATTGATTTAAATTATTGAATTAATCATAAAATTTTAAATAAATATTTATGACTTACAAAAAATACTAACATAATCATATTGTCACTTATAAAATGGAAAATTTTTATTTTTACTTTCATGGGTATGGTAACTATTTACATTGTTGATTTACTATTCATAAAGGTCATATTAATATTAATAAGGGTTAAATTACTATTTATATGGGTAAGTTACTATTTAAAAACAAATAAATTTAGTCCTATTGGAATAGAAATATCATACTAATCACAACCATGTATATACGATTTTTGAAATTCAAAATACAGAAGTGGAAAAAATCTGTTTAAAGGTTAAAAATTGTTTAGTAGTTAAGTTAAGCATGATGTGGCATTATGTTTTCATTTTACATAATTTTACTTGATGATATAATAATAATAAGGTATTTTAATTGATAAAACATTGGGTCATTATATTCTTCCCACCATATGAAATTTAACCGTTGAAAATTTCATTTTACAGTCTATGAAGTAAACATGTTTGGGTACATTTCCTTCATCACATTCTCTAATTCCCATATTTCCACTTCATACGTATAGTTCTTCCATAGTAAATTGACTAGGTGATTATTCTTGTTATTTATAAAATTATCCCTACGATCGAAGATTTTCGCTGGCTGTTCCTTGTAAGAAAGATTGTTCCCTAACTGTACCACCTCTGAAGACAATACATGTGAAAGATCAGGTTTATACTTCCCTAATAGGGATTCCTGAAATACATCATGTACTTTAGACATGGTATGTGGAAGTTCATGTCAATATGATAATAATCTGGCATGATAAATAATTTCTTAGGGGTAGATATAACTGTGACTTAGATTTCTTTTATTCCCAAATATCATGACCTTATTCCATGGAGATATGCATTGGAATACCATGTCTCTATATTTGAACTCAATGATTCATCGATGATTTCCTGCATAAATATTTGTTTCTTTATTGGGATTCATTCATGTGGTTCTGAATGACTTTAACCATCTCCACTATTTCTTCAACCAGTTCATATCTTATTAACCTGGTATCACTGACTTCATCCCAACATTCCATTGTTTTATACCTTTTCCCATAAAGGGCTTCATATGGTGGAATTTAGATACTTGAGCCAAAACAATTATTATTGGTGAATTTTAGCAGGGGACAATGTAAGTCATATCCTACTTTCAAGTCTATAAAAAAATTTCTCAACATGTATTCCAATTTATGATTAGTTTTCGGATATTATCCATAAGTTTGAAGATGATGGGCCGTACAAAAGTTCAGTTTAATGCTTAGAGAATATTGGATATTTTTCTATAACATCGTGGAGAATATCATATATCTATCGGATATAGTATATTGTGGTAATTCATCTATCCTTACCAAATCTTTTATATATATCCATTCAAGATGATCTAATGATAAGTCCTCAAAAATTACGAAAAAGTGATCTGGCATTGTTAGACGATCTACAATAACATATATAGTATTTTGTACTTTGGATTTACATGGATGTCTAGTGACAAAGTCTATGGTGATGTTCTCATATATCCATGATGGTATGTGTGGTTTTTTCATCATCCCCCTATAATTTTTCCTTTTATGCATCATTTTATGACCAACCAAGACCATTGCTTTATAGTCAGTAGTCACCTTCTATATATTTTCACACCAAAAATTGTCCCATACATCTCGATATATTGTTGTGCTCCATGGGTGAACAGAGAAGTTTAAGATATGTGAATCATTCATAATATCATCCATTATCTCTGGATCAAATGTAACACATAATCATGACACACATATTATGACTCTACCCTTTTCAATCGTGAACTTAGAGGATTCCCCATTTCTGAAAGCTTTTACCCTTTTCTGAACTTTATCATCATTTCTTTGAGAATCTGTTATTTCCACCATGAGGGATAAATAAAAACCCATTTAGGAAAGGATTCATGATTTTACTCTCTTAATTATTCCTTTTCCCATCCTCTGCAAATCTATGATGATTTGATCCTTTTCAATTCTCATCATTGATAAAGATCTAGGTTCATTTGTACATAGAGAACCTGCCACCTTATTTTCCATACTAGGATGGTAGTGGATTGAGCAGTCATAATCCTTAATGATTTTTAACCATCTTCACTAGAACATATTAAGATCCATCAGTGGGAATATATATTTGAGAATCTTGTGATCAGTATATCTCTCATATTTCTCCCCATGGAGATAAAGTCTTTAGATTTTCAATTAAAAGATCACAACCACCAACTCTAGATCATGTGTGGGATTCTTTTATCATGGATTTTCATCTTCCTTGAGGAATAGGATATCAATTAAAAATTTTTCATCATTACACATCCTAGGCCCTCTTTTTAAGCATCAATATACATTAAAATGTGTTCTCCACTTATCAACACTATGAGTATTGGCATAGTGATAAGCCTTCTTTTAAGCTCTGTAAATCATTCCTCACATTCTTATTCCCAAAAACACTTCACTACATTCCATTTCAACTTGAACATTGAGTTTTAAAATCATGATAAATTCTTCAAAAATTATCTACGATACCTAGATAAGTTTGTAATGTTTCAGATCTTCATTGAAGATATTGGCCTAGTCCACTCATCGGCTACCTTTATCTTGTAAGGCTCCAAATATATTTCCTTTTCTAGTGATAACATGCCCTATATATGATAATTCATACATCCAGGACCCACATTTACAATAATTTTCACAATTTCATCCCTTCAAAAACTCATCAGTATAGTATTCAAATGATCCTCATGTTCTTCCATTCTCTTAGAGTATATCATGATATCATCAATAATGAATACCAATAATTATTTTAAGTAATATCTAACAACACTCCTCCTTTATTCCAGGAATATTTTATGATCATTAGTGATTTTGAAGGGTATCACTATGAACTCATTGTGTTTATATCTCATTCGGAAGGTAGTTTTGGGAATTACATCCTTCCTCACATTTCATTGGTGATATCCCGACTGAAGGTCCACCTTATAGAAATTATTTTCCCCATGAAGATGATTTAACAATTCATATATCTTGGTAGGGGATACTTTTTATTTTCATTATTTTATTTTGTTCGTGATAATCAATAAAGTGGTGCATTGAACCATCATTGTTATTGATAAAGTGGACTTCCACACCCCATGGTGAAGTACCCGGGTGAATAAATCCCTTCTCCAAATTCTCCTATAACCAATTCCTCAGCTCTTCCAGATCTTCAGTGGCTATTTTATAAGTTGTTTTTTATATAGGTAGAGATCGAAGAATTAGTTCAATTGATAACCCAATATCTCAATCAGGATGAAACTAGGAAATTTTCAATGGAATAAATTTGTGTAATCCTTCCTGATGGGAATATTTTTGAGAAGTATCATATCCTCGGTCTAAATCATTTGAGAAAGACATGATTTCCCAAAATGAAACATTATCCACACTTGAGATGATGATTTTGAAGGAGATTAATCTTACCCCATATACATTTATAGTATTGGAGGATACTCTAAGATGTGATGAGTGATCTCCCTTTCCTAATAGTTGATGTTGGATTTGTATAAAGATAGCCAATCCATGCCAAAAATAGCATCAAAATCCACCAGAAGAAGTATGGAATAATTTTATAGGAGGTTAAGTCCATAAAAATATAATAGGGAGGTCATAGAAACCATGGAAAAAATAATTTCAACACTTTCTATACTCACGTATAACTCATCCTCCAAATTTTGATGTGGTGTTTGAATAGTTATACTAAACCTGAATGATATGAAATAATGTGTAGAACTAGAATCAAATACTATGTTCACTATTTTTGAATGAATAACTAGTGTTCATGTCACCACATCATTGACCAAATACACCGCAGTAGTAGTGGAATCATAATCCCTTTCTTGTTGCCTTGGAGGTTGTTTTTGAAACCCTTGGAACACCTTGGGCTTAGGGAATTTGTTCCAAGAAATCCTATGTCCCTTCCAGTTGTAATAATCTACTATAGGAAAACTGTTGATATGAGCCTTCCTTTAGTATTCCACTTTAGTGGAATTTTTCCTATCCCACCAGTAGTTCTTATACATATGTCCCATTCATCCACATTTAATGTAATTCTTAGTTCCATTAATACATTTCCAAGGATGCTTCTTCCCATATTGTTTACGTGAGGGATGTTCCATCTTCTTTCAATTATCATATTTATTTGTCTAACCACCCATATTAAATTATATTTTGATTTTTTTTCACTAGGTCCATGAGACCATTTCGAATATCCATTCTACATTTCAACATGGAGGGAACAATAAACAATCTTTTCATAACTATTGATGTCACTAATTTCAATTTTTTTTGTAGGATCTTCTTTAGTTCTCTAAAGAAGCGATCGACCATGCTTCCAGTGTTCATGACAATGATATAACTATTTCATCAAAGACTTTTAATGTTTTCTTCATACACCACAATATATTCATATTCCTACTAAAAACGTATGAGAACCACTTTTTCCATCTTAAGACCAAGGGTTTGGGGAAAATATTTATTGAAAAACATTTTCTTGATTTCCTCCCAATCCAAGGATAAAATTTTATCCGGGGCCATCATATTCTTTATTAGTGTCCACCACTGATTAGATTCCCCATAAAAATGATATATGACCATGATAAATTAATATTCTTAGGAGAACTAGAGGAAAATGTAAATCTTTTTAATGGAGTTAATCCATTTTTCAATGAGAAGGGGATAAGATGATCCACTAATCATGGGATACCTTTTCCACATGATGGATTCAACGACAATGTGATCTTTTCTTAAAGGAGGATGGTGTTTCACATGATTAAAGTTATTATTCATAACATCATCCAGCTTATAATGTACTAGCATGAAGTTTGGAGAACTCATTCCCATCATATTTGGCATATCATTATTGAAATCATTACATTTTCGATCCCATTGATTGTTATTACATGTTCTTATATCTCCAAAACTTAACTAAGACAAGTAAAGTTTAATTAGAGTGCCTAATTAGTTCGCCAATAAAATTAAAAATAATCTTTGAACATAAAAGGATAATCACTTAAAAGATAAGAATATGATAACTTATGATTACCTAGGTTTAAATCAAGGTTATCACTGATATGTTTCATTACTTATATTCTTTTGGGATCTTTTTTTATTCCCTTAATAGTGGTTCATAATGAGATTATGAATTTACCATTGAATATCCCCTTGGAGCGTCAAACTAAGTGTGTAGTAAAGCCCATTTTCATGTTCCAAGATACCATATGTCAAGCCTGGAACACCTTGTCAGAGTTATTACTTCTATGTACATCTATGGAATAAGAACATCCACTTGTATTATCCAAACATGGATATATTTTCATGATAAACCACTTGCTCTATACTAACCAATATTTCGGGGTGTTTTTTAATACATAGTCTTATACATAAGGTTCTAAATAAATAGATTTATTTATAATCTCTGAAAATAAACAAAACTCACTCTAATACCAACTATAGGGACCCAATCATTTTACACATATCATTACATGATTTTATGTATAAATTAACATCAAATAACAATCCAAGGATAGTAAAGTCTATTGTCTTGGAAAACAAGGTACATAATTAAACATCACAAAAACAACTTTTATTTAATCTATATATTTTTGTCCTAACATCCATTGTCCTCGTACATATACATATGATAAACTAGGGATAAAATTAACAAAGTCAATAACTAGAAATCCCAACAAGGGAATAATCATAATAAAAAATCTGACCACATGGTTTAGAAGTCCAGAGATAATAATATAAAAAGTCATGGAACATTATAGAAACTATGGTATATTGACTATAAAACATGGGATGATATAAAAATAGAATCAAAGTAGTGTCAGACCAATAAAAAACATGACCTTATTACGATTCAAGTATATTTTCATATAGATGAGAATGAGTCAAGGTTAACTGTCAAGACCATTGCACACCAAGAGTGAGTCAATGCTAACCACCAATACCATTACACATATCATATAATGAGAAAAAACATTTCCCAATGAATTAGTGAATTATTTAGGCACACCCATCATAACATGTTAAAAAATATTTTTTCCACATCACACATAATGAATCTTGTATAAACATAAAGGTATCCATTCAATGAAATGTGTATCATAATCATGTCATAAGGAATAATAAATGAGTTTATCATAAATATATTCATAGATGAATGGAATTAATACATACATGGAAATTCATAAGGGAAAATAGGCATAAATCAAGTTAAGTTATTTCAAAAAAAAATTGAAAATGTGTTAGAAGGGTATTTATGATGTTTTAGCATTAACACATTCTATTTCGATTTCAAGGAAAATACTTAAAGGTGTTCAAAATTTAAATGGAATGAATCTTTTATATAAAACCAAAAAATAACTAAGAACGTTTTCATAATTAAAAATAATTATTTTATTAAAACAAATGGTTTCTTAAAACCTATGATAGTGTTCACTTGAAATTGGGTACAAATTCATGAAGATCCGTTAAAACAAGCTTGCTTATCGGGAAGTATTGAGAAGGGAACCACTTAAAAATATGTATTTACCCAAAAGAGAATGATGAATGGTTATTTAAATGTGATTTTGTAAAATATAAAAATAATTTATAAGGTGTATATAAAAAGTAGTGATAAATTCATTTGGGTTAAAAGAAATATTGGGAAACCTCTTTCAATGACAGAGGTTCGGGTATAACTACATAACTTGTGTTTGAAGGTGTTATTCACATAATATATAATTCATGGAAAATAAAATTAGATTAATTAATTAATAATTATAAAACATCTTATACATTTAATTGAATTATTAAAACCATACTAAGTTCATTTATGGTCTTTATCATGGGTTCTGGTGTTCAATTTCTTTATTTGGGAGAATTTGTTTCCTTGGGTTTCATAATCGGCTTACTTAAATACATGTATGGGTAATCATGTAATATAAATATGGTTTTACTAAAAATATGTTATATGTTATTAGAAAACATCAAGAGGATTAAATAGTTATAATATTCATTTGGTTATTTGGATTGAGAATGAATTATTATATAAAACATTAATGTTAAATGTTCGAGTTAATTGGCAGTGCTTTGATCACAACAAACTCATTTTGTTTTATAAATTAATATCATTTGTAAAAAATGATTCTAGAACATTACATAGGATAAATTATATAGATAATATTCTGCTTAAACTTTAAAATGATTTTATGATTATAATTGAAAATGGTAATAGAAATTTAAAACTCATCCTCCTTGAATGTGATAAATTAACACATCTTCTATGGTGTTTTCATTTGTAGTAAAAAAAAGAGGGAAAAGAGAGATGATGATGAAATATTTCATAAAAATGATAAAATTATAGTATATATGAGATAATATATTGTCATTCCCTTTGTATGAGGGGATGTTAAGAGATACAAAAAGGTACTTGAAAGCAAATAAATGAAAAGAAATAGGTTGACTACCTATTGAATACTCCTACTTCAAATACTAATTAAGGGGATTATTTTTTGTCTTTTTGTAAGATAAATAGATCCCAGAAATGGGGTATGAGAATAGGAGGATATTTGATAAGAATTTATATGTGGGAAAAGGCTTTATAAGTGTAAGGATAAGAGGGGTGACAGGTATTTTTATAGTGGAGGAGAGGAGATTTTTCTCAATATTTTAGTCATTATTTTATAATTTTTCTCATGGTAATAAATAATATTGATTATTGTGAAAAAATAGAAATATGTGATTGTGAGATCTAACCCAAGTTGGTTACCTTTTCATTACATCATCCATTACTCAATAAATCATGTATTTATCATATATCATAAGTTATCTTATTTTACTATTCACCAAATATTCTTGTATTTTAGAAAATTCCATTATTTTACCCTAACCATTTTTAGACATGTAGAATCTAAAAATGAACTGTATATTATGAAAATATTTTCTGGTATATGATAAATTTTATTTTTGGCTCAATTATTGGAGGAATTTATATGAACAATCAAAACATAAAAAATGAAAACAATACATAATAATTTTAAAACTAGATCAAGAAAGAGTTATACCATTCTTCTTGGAGAACCTATTCTTTAAATATTACAAGTCAAAAATAACTACCAAAGAATGAGAAGATAGACCTTCGTAATGATTTAAAATATGCTAAGAGTGTCTATAAATGTCCACCAATATCCAAAATGAGCTGATAGTGAGTATCAAAAATGGGATGAGGCCTCTTTGAATTCCATATAAGAGTTCGATTGCTTTAAAAACCTATTTCAAATTGCAGGATCCTTCAGACTCTGATATGTTGTGAAATGGAAGATGGTGTTTTAAGGAAGTGTAGGAGGAACCCTATGAAGGAATGATGGTGATGTATGGGAAGGCCCACCATCACCATACAAAGGTGGTGGGGCTGTAGAACCACCCACCATAGTTGGATATGGAATCATAGAGTAATAAAGGTTGACCAATTTCAGGGAATATCCTCACAAATAATATATAATATAATACTTTAGTAAAAATTTCATTGTGTTATTTTTCATTTGAACAATTTCCAAAATAATACAGCCGATATTTAAATGACACCATAAAATAAAAAATAAAATATCAATATGTTTGGTTTTATAATAATTTATTTGTTTTATAGAAATTTAAATAGTACTATAATTATGAAAATAAATTATAATTTGATCAAGAGAAATATTATAATAACATAGTGTTTTATAATCCAATGGTTTTGAGAAAAAAACTAGTAGAAAAAACATACTTATACATAGTTTTAATTAGTGAAATTGATAATTATTTTCGAAAAAACCAATATAAAATTAAATTTTTGTCAATTAAATGACACATACATGATGTGGTTTTCATATCAAACCTGCACCCTCCAAAATCAAAGTAATAATACGATAATAAATCATAAAAAAATTATTTGAATAAAATAAACCACTATTAATAGTTCATTTGATTTATATTATTATTATTTTAACATACTCAATGTGACATTTTGTATGGTTGCACTGATATATTTCTCATAAAAAACTGAATTAATTATATATGTTCTAGATGTAGTCAAATAAATAATACATTAAATCATGAATCAATAGTGTTTAACATTAAGAAACACTCTATATTATTCTAAATATAATTTAGAAATAGTTCTCATAACATAGTTGATTGTTTTACATGAATCCAAAATAGATCATTGTGCATGTTTGCTACCATATTTATATTGATTAAAGAATATTACATCATTTCTTTCATTAATTTTAAATACAAGAAACATTTTAAATTCTCCCTCAATGATTATGTCAAAATCACTAGATATAAATTTCAAAAATTTATTAAATATTTTAATATTTACAGAACCAAAAAATATCATCAACATATATTTGAAAATTTAAAATATCATTTGAAATTTTCTTAACAAACATGGTCATAAAAATACTTCCATTAATAAAATAAATTCAAACAAAACAATGTTATTCTTTCATACCAAGATCAAACAACTTTGTACAGCCTGCACAATGATTTTTTGAGATTAAAAACATCATTTGAATAATTTTTTTTCTCAAATCCCAATGGTTATTTAACAAATAATTATTTATAAATTAATCCTCTTAAAAATTTATATTTAATATCTATCTAAAAAAATTAATCTTTTGAGCCCATGTAGATGATATTAAAATCATAATTTCTTATATCCAATAAATATGTGGAAACATAATCTTCAATGTCAATTCCCTCTAACTCTATATATGCTTAGGCTGCTAATTTAGTTTAATTTATAATAGTATTACCTAATCTGTCATGTTAATTTTAAAAAAATCTACTCAGTCCATACTATCTATATGTATAAGAATACCAATCAACATTATTTTTTTCTTTAAAATTGATTTACTTCATCCAAAATATCATAAATTTAACTGGTATAATTTAAATGATAGTTTAAATCATTTGGAAAAAATCATTAAAAATGGAGAATTAAAACCCACAATTGAAACAAATTTCCTTGTTTTTTTTCCAGATTCATCATTTCAAATAACTATTTCAAGAGGATTATCTATATGTGGGTTCCAGTTTTTAGGATCAAATTGAGAAGATATATTCCACCTTAAATAGATGCATTATCATTTTTATTTTGAATACCATATTCACCAAAGATAAATTCCAAAAATTGTACATTATCTTTATCTATATTTGATTTTTTCTATGAATTATTATATTCATCACATTTAGTATGAACTAATTCTTAAACAACTATATTTAGTTTATTTAAATATCTATATACCTTATTAGAATTAAAATAGCATATAAATCCATTCCACACAATTATTTTCATGGTTACCTAATTTCTTTTTCATATGAAAGAGAACAACTCTATAACCAAACACCATAATAAATATAATTTTAGTTTTAAGGACATTATACATTTAATAATGTGTTTTATTAAAATGAAATATAATTGAAACACTATTTAAAATCTGTATTTTTATAAAAAATTCAATTTTTTTTTAAGAAAATAAAATTCAGTAGGCATTGTTCACTTATTTTTATTGAATTAGTCTATTTTCTCTTTCAAAAGGAAAACATTATTCTGGTGCCTTATGGGATAATTTTTTTTAAAATTTACTATATTAATAAATATATATATATATTAACAAATTAATCACCACTATTAATGTTGATGAAGAAAACTAAGACAATTCTATATTTTGGATAATTTTACCAAAAGTATAAAACATGATTAGTGTTCCACATTTATGAGATAAGATAAAAGTATATATGAATCTATGATGTTCAAAAACTATTAAAAATAGATTTTTATTTCCACTTAAATTATTTGTATGAAGAGTAGAAAACCAATCAATATTAATTAAATCAATATATATTGAAGTTATAACATAATTTATAGATTTTAAATAGTCTATAGTTTTCCATCCTTTTAAAAATGAATCACAAGCTAAATACCTATATGTGTTCATCAAAGGAAATTGATGAACATATTTATGATGGATTTAATTTATCTTGCCCAGGACTATAATTACTTAAAATCTCATCTATTTTATGAAAACATTTACACTTATGTTTTTATGGGATTATTAGATAAATCAATAGTAGAACCATTATCATTTCAATTCTGAAAGCATAGTTTATTTTTATTCTTGAAAATGTACACTTATCATTTTTGAACTTCAAATTTTATCCATCGTCATATTGTTGTGATATAAATATTAAATTGAGATCTAATGTACTAATAAAAACTATTGAAATTGTAACACTTTTAGAAAATCCAAAATATCTGAATCCTTTAATCTAACCTTTAGAATTATATACAAAAATTACCAGTCCTCAATCACCTAAAATAAAAGATAAAAATAAAGATATCACATATCCTGTGTCTAGAGTTCCAAGTTTCCATAAACCATAAACCATAGAGTCTCCCAAGGAATATTTACTTAATTGAGTCAATGATGTATATTATATCATTTTCCATGATAAGTTAGACCAATTATATTAGAAACAAAATATTTAGACATCCAAACATTATTAAATTATGTATTTGCAGGTTATACCAAAAATAAATTCATTTAAATAAAAATTTTAGTAATTCAAAAAGAATTAGTTATTTTATGGAAAATTTATTAAATAAGTCCCTGGAATTTTATAATTAAAACATGTAACGAAAAAAATTATTCACTTCAACGTTAAAAATAGTTTTCATTTTCATTCTTGTTTGAGGACTATCATATCCAAATCCATTGATTTCATTATTCATTTTTATCTATTTAATAAAATCATCATGAATTGTTTTCTAATTATAATATCCTAAATCTAGTAAACTAGATCCAGTAGTTATTCTTTTATTATCTCAAAGTATAAGGGATCGTATCCTGAAGGATAAAATAGTATAATAAAATGTTGAGACCATATACCCACTTGATTATCAACTAACATATAAAAAAATTAATAAAACATTAAAATAATCTTAAAACAAATTTTATCATGAGATAAAAAACACTGAATAATATGGAAGAGATAAAAAATTATCAAATATTTGACATAGAATTTATCATAAATTGGAAATAAATACATAGATGAAATAGAAACATAAATAATCACATGGATGAAAATTGATAGTTTTATCATGATGGAATGCATAAATCCATACATCATAATAACCCCATAAATTTCTTATTCTAATACATCATAATCATACTATCAGGATCTATTCCAAGGTGTCATAAACAATTGGATAGATATCACAAAAATAATTAGAATATTTGTTCACATGAAACCCATAATTTAATAAAAATTATATAATATAACCCAACCATCACATACATTGTCTAATTCAATAAGCATTTAAAAGTAAACGACTAACAATTAAAAACATAATCAATATAAACATTCTTATTAAAAAGAAAGTTTGTGAAATGTTAATAGTCTACTTAGGGAATAAATAGATAAATATAATCATAATACATTATATGTATTATTGTGGATGATATCAATTTAATATATCCATTATAAAGCTTAAAATATTTTGAAGAAAACTAATATAGATAAAAATAATTTAAAAATTTGGGATAAGGATTATTGAGAAAATTAACCATTTAATTTGGTAATCACTTATATTAAAATATAATAATTACTAAAAAATTAGGAAAATAATTTTTATTGAAATTAGTAATGTAAAATTATAATATTATCTTAAACTAAATTAATTTACATGATTAGAGTAAAAGTCATCAATGCGGTAATTATTAAAAAATGAATTTTTCAAACCTTTGGTAAATAGTATATTGTTTATAAAATTACAAGTAGATTTCCTTTAACAATTTTCATATAAATTTATGCATGGGTAAAATTGAATTTACTAAACCATTGGATAATATCCAAAACATTCTTGAAACTGTTTTTTAGAAAATATGCAAGAGGAATAAACGGATTCTCGATTGAAATGAAGAACAATTTCTTTTTTACGTCAAAACACTCATTTTATCTTTTTCAGCGAAAAATATAGAATTTTAAATTATATTATAAAAATGAAGAAATAAATATAGTATATTAAATTATAATGGTTTTTATATATAATGATCATATAATTACTCCAATGGAAACAAAAACACAATGAATCCAAAATATGGATGATATTGTGGAATAAACCCTTTAAAATTTGGTAACATTTTAATAATAACCTCCATGATCAAAATAAAAAAAATGAAACATTAAGTACCATTAAAATAAATAGATACTATATAATAAATAATATTTTGGTAGTATATAAAGAACACAATTTAAATAAGATATGAATATGTCGTATGCTACACACACAAAAATCGAGGCGTGAAACCCTTTCCACTTGTATGAATTTTCTCATAAGTTGTATTAACCTACTAAATAATTAATTTAAGGTTATTATACATATATATAATAACAATATACACATATATCATATAATATATTATCTAATTATAAAATTTAAGCACTCTTTTATTAATAATTCCTTATTTAAATCATCGTTTTTGAGTGTAAATTGTTTCTTTATTTCATGTTTAGGTTTTGATTTAGTGGTTTTCGTACTTTTAACACGATCATAGATCCATCATATATAAACATTATATCAATATATAAATGTAATATATACACATTTTATACATATTTATTTTCATCCATCATATTCTTTGATGAAAAATTGATAAAATTGCTTGGTGGTTGTGGTAGTCCACATGTATGCACAACCGATAATATCATTTTTTAATTGAGGAAGGGTATGATGGTTAAAATATGTTATATTTACATAATATATATTAGTTCATAAATATAATTATAATATTTATTTAAATCTATATAAATATCCATGTAAAGTGGCGATGAAAAATGAATTACACTACTACGTGGAGATGGTTATACGTACATACTTACGCACGTGTGGTGTTTTTGTTTTCTATAGGATGGGAGGAAGGTGGAAATTTTTTTACTATAATAAAAATAAAAATTCTGAATATTTATGTTATTGGATTCATTATTTTATGATGGGTATAATATATTTACAATACATGGATTTATAATTAAACACAAATGAATTAGTAAATACAATTCCCTCTTCATTGGGAGACCTTGTTTGATATACAAATTAATCCTTATTATAATAGTATTAAGATAATAATCGATGCATGAGAATGAAAGGAAGTTCTCTAGGAAGGGTTTTAATTAGGGTTTTTTTATTCTTGTATGCTAAATTAATTTTAATGTATGAGTGGAGTAGGGTCCCTTTCATAATTAAATAAATAATTTTAATAATATAAGGTCACTTTCATTGGTACATTGATCCAAATGGTTATGAATAATATGTTAAAATAAGGAAATGTTAAAATAACATCCAAAAATAATAATTATACATATTTATATTGAAATAACACACTTATCTCTTAGTTTAACCCACTGTAAACATGTTTTAACCATATCCTTGGTAACAAAACATTACTATTTTTACTATTCATTATGAATGTTAGCACATAGTGTGTAAATACATTAATTTGAGGATAGTAAAATTAAATAATCGATAAAAAACTCCAAATAAATGAAACAAATGAAATTAAATTCAATGATTTAATATTTCATGTTCAAACCTATGAGACAGTGCACTAAGTTATTTTAGGAATTTAAAAACATTTAATTTAGCTAGTTTTAACAAAAGTGGGTAATGAATGATGATTGGTATTTTATTGATATAATTTTGGAGAAATAACATTGAGGTTATATATATTCAATGTTTATGTGATAATGAATTTATAATTTTGATTGATTTTTTATTATTGTTTTTGAAGTCAAGATGAGAAAGATTCTTAGAATTGGTAACTCCTTTTTAACGCACCAATCCCACCTTTTATATGGTAAGGATCATTATAGAGTTAATGAGTTAAGTAGTTCTAATACCATTATTAAAAGTAAAAACCCAATACCATTCACTAGTCATTATTAATTCATGATAATTAGTCATACAATATAAAAGGATATTTCCCTTGATTCATAGGCAAATGGTCATGTTAATGAAAAATGAAAAAATAGAAATCATATTATGATTATAGAAATCCTGTAACAAAAAAATAAAAGAAAAAAAATCTATGTTCCAAAACAATTTATCTACATAACTCATCATGGATTGAAATTCACCCCCACATTTATACATGGGGGAGTGAAGTGGATGGAGAATATGAAAGAATGAAGATTAGAAAATATAGGTTAAAAACTAATGGATGAATATGTAGTAGTGTAACATATCAATCCTAGGATTTGGTATTTGAATATATGATTACATACAATAACAGCCTGAACCTCTTATTTATAATAATACATAGATCTCAATGTTACACATTTTGTAATGAATTTTCTTTTATATTCAACCGGATCAGTTTTGAATGTCCACAATCTTTCCCTATGAATCCATTGAAGGTTATGGGAGTTTGGATCCTCAATTCAGCTATTTATGATGGGTTGATGACCTGATTTTAGGGCTTATTATTTATATAGTTCACCATATCTTCTCAATAATATAATTTTTAAAAAAATTATATAATTAATGAAGTTCTCACAATGAATCAATATGGCTTCTTCTTCTGTTTCACTCAACTCACTCCATGAATTGTCACGAACCAATCCGAGTTGGCCCTGAAACGGTCACCCAGGCTAGCCCACGACAAGTCCTGAGAGGCGTTACCGATCCTCCCGGGATGGAGACATGCACCAAGGGCATCAATAGAGTACACAAGGGAACGATTTCATCCATATGTAGAAAATCAAACAAACATCAGAAATAAACGGACAGCCCAAAATGAATTTATATAAAAATTGAACTAAATATTGTTTGTACAAGAAACTACAAGTAGAAAAAAAAACCAATAACTCAAATGAACAATCCTGATGACCAACTAACTACATGTGATACTTCTGGTCACTCTCAAACACAATGATAAAATGTCTCCAAAGTTGATCAAACTAAAGATGAAACCTGCACAGGGGCTAAAAAAAGAAGAAGACTATAGGCGTGAGTATTAAAACTCAGTAGGTTAGCCTGATATTATATTCCCAATGTACATTACTTTAAAATAAAAGAAACCTCAATTTATAGTTTTAAATTCAAGATATAAATGTATGGTTTTCAAATGAGGTTTCATGATATAATAATTATCATACAAAAACATGTATGTTTAATAAACAAAAATGCAAGTAACAATTTTTTTCAAAGTGGTGCAACTTCAAAATAAAAATTGTTTTCAAGAGGGATGATTTAATGAATTTTAACTTTTAAATAAATAACAAATACTACATAATTTACCAACCAAACACACCATATGCCGACGGTGAGTACAAAATAGCCAATGAGCACTAGTCACGAGAACACCCCTAGGAACTAGTTAGTTGTGAGCCCCAGGTACCTCGTATCTCGGTGAAAGTAACCATAATAAATATCCATTCTCGTGCACGATCTGCTAGTAGGGAACATACCCATAACCTAGTGGCCCCCAATCGTCATCATCATTCATAGTTTAGTTAGTGTTGTCATCATCAAACTTTCTACATGAAATAGAGGTGAACCCCAAAGAATCCCTAGCATACTAGTACACGTCCACCCACATAGATACTCGGGATTCCCTTTAGTGCTCAATCAAGTTACACATATTATAAAATAAACATTTCACATCCAAATTCTATTCCCAAACCATAAAAACACAAACAACCCATAATCTTTCTTCACATTTCTTACATGAATCAACAAACCGCTAAATATTGTGGTAAAACAATTTCATGAAGTGTATTAAGGCTTTGCACATAAAACTCATTCAAAAACACTCTATCAATTATAAACACACATCAAAACCAGACCAAATCATATTTTTCAGACCTAGAAACATTTAATAAAATCATTTAATTGACCATAAAACAATCCCAATTGCACAAATTGGTATACACAAGTAAAACACTCTTTCATTTCTAGGAAATGCCAAACGGGCCTTTAAACATTTTCTCAAAACTAACATTTGACGAAGGTATGAATTTTAATTTTATTTAGGATGTGTATAATCAACATTTAAATCAAAAAACCACATTCATAAATCACTTATAATACTTAGGTTACATATTCCAAACACAACCATTTTCATAAAGATGTGGAACGGTCCATTTTTGGGAAATTTGGGCCAAAATATGTTGTAAACCAAAAACCCACTTGTTTGTAAAAACAAATCCAAATTGGAAATACATATAAGGACCCAAAAATAAAATTTACCATTCTTACAATTCCTTTATAAATCCAAACAAATAACTTTTAAATCACACATCACACATAAAATCCAACTGGGCAATTTACCGAACACATATCATGCCCTTTTTAAACAAAACAATTTATTTTAAGTAAGTGAAAAGGAATAAAACACTAATTGAATGTCATATTTTTATTCAAGATACTGTATCATGTTAAAAATACCATAAAACAGATTATAAACCTCACAAAATATTTTCAAAAGATAATGGAACATTTAAACAAACACTTGTTGAGCACTTTCATGACAAAACAACACAACCTTTAACAAAACAATGATCAAACAACCACTTTACACAACATGAAAATTATCCAAAGGCTTAAAAACAATAATAAACATTTATATCAGTTTATTATAATATTAAAATTATGAAACTTGAATGATAAAGGCATGTACAAGGGATATCTTACCTCAAATCCTTGGCGTAATTGAAACGCACACCCGATATCACCTACCGCGGGTTTATAAACACTAAAACTATAAAGAAAAGAACTAAAAAAACATAAAACCCATAAAAACATGGTATAAGAAAACCCTAGGTCTATCAATACTAGGGGACAATATAAATCCAAGAAATAATTAAAGGAGGGGGAAGAGGAAGGAGAAAGGAGAAGGAATCTCACCTTTCATCCTAGAAAACTCTTCGTCTTCCATTAGATATGCAACCATATAGAGAAGGTAATGGATTGAAACATCTTGGAGACACTCCTAAGGTTTGGAATAACCATGGAAATAATATTGGTGTCCAAAATAGTACTAATTGATTGATTTATGAATGATACAATTTACCATGTAAATTCTGGATGATTTGAGGTATCCTTAGAATGTTCTCCCTAATCCGCGACCCACATGAGCTCCAAAGAGGTAAAATATATTATTAGGGTTAGGATAGGATTATTGGATTCTAGGGGGAGGTGCAATCACCAAAACATATTAAAAAATGAAAAAGATTTAAAAGAAATGAATTATTTTTTTAAAATAGGAAATGGGCCCATGGGCTGGCCCAATACCTAAATAAGTAACCCAAATTCACCATGCTTATGAATTTATATGGGTTCAAAAAGGATATATAAGTTTTACTATATCACTATAGGACAAGTGGGAAGTTTAATGGGTGAAAAATGATGAAAAAAAGAGTTATAAACGAATCAAATTCGGTTTTTAAAACTGGGAATGGGCTCACGGTTGTCCCAAATCATGAAGTAACCACCCTTTCTTCAAAAAATACTAAACAAACAATTGGGATCCCAAATTAGGGTGGTTAGAAATACATGAAACATAAAAAATAAGGATTCATCTCACTAAATACCCATGAAAAGGATAGGGATTTCCAATGGACCAGATCAATACAAAGACAAAAAAAATAATGTGTGAAAATTCTCCCCACCATTAAAGCTTTCCGCCCCCGGAAAGCCATAACACTTTCTGGCTGAAAAAAAAAACAACACCTGAGGATTCAATAACAAAATAATCCAGCCTCTAAAGATAAGTAAATATTAATCCCCAACAATGCAACTTAATACTCTTGCCCACACAAAACATAACTCACTACCACGTCTGGTGAATCAACAGAAAGATGACGCCACCACCTCCACAACCAAGCCAAGAACCCGATTGTCGGGCCTTCTCTCAATGAACCCAACCATCACCCAAACCAAACAGAACTCACAAACACCAAATATTCCATGGGATTCTATAATTGACCCCCCACTATTAAGAATCAACTAGCAGTAAGAGTGTTCTTAGGATGAAAATCCCGGAGACCCATGGTGGGTATCTCCAATATTAGAAACCAACTAGCAACGAACAGACAAGAATTCAACATGAGCTAGAATTGGGACTCACTCACACAAGCCCAAAAAAACCCTCCTACAATAACATACTATACCATGTTAATAGGGTTACAACAAGAACATATATACCACCCACTCCTGAGCGGAGGGGACAAGAACTTGGGCAACACATTCAGCACTGTTCAGGACCCCCGCCATTTGGGGATGGGAGGGAAGATGGCCCAATAATTTGGCCACTAAAACCACAAAAGAAACAAAGAAACTACCCAAAACTCTCCACCTATTAATATGTAACACCAAGACTGCACCTGATTTTTATAGGCAGTCCACACAGGGACATTGATTGAAAACCCACATCCATGAAGGAATAACCATAGACAATGTGTGAGGGGTTAAGTCTACCACTCTTGTTGCAACCAAGGGAAATTCACAGAAATGAGGAGCCAAAACATTGAAATAGAAACTAAATTTCCAAAACAGAGGAGTAAGGATCCTAATTGATCACTCCACACCTCTGTCGATTTTATGACTGCGTGAAAAGCTTCACTCTAAGGCCAATGGCTGGAGCCCTGATTCATGTAGCATTTGTTGCACAGCAGTCAGGTGATAAGGATCACACCACTAAAAAAACATCACTTGATCACCAAAACAAAACCTTCATCTAAATTGGAACTCATAGATACATATCGAAATTCTATCTCACTCCAAATGAAGGGTAGAATGGACAAGGAATATGATGAAACACATCAACATCACTGAACAGAACTGCTCTATCAAAAAGAATTATCACGTCCTAGAAGTACTTTTAGTAGATACCAAACAGCTATCTATTCTGAAAAACATGTTGAGGAATCATCAAAATAGGTGGATTTAACATTTGAAATGAATCCTTAGGTTGATCAGTAGGAACGATTTCCAACGGAGAACTATCCATGGCCACATCACAACATCAAACACATCTTTAGAACCCCAATGAAAATCACTCCAAAACCGAGCACCCAACAAGATCTCATCTCAAGATACAATAAGAGTATAAATTCCAGATCACAAGGAATCTAAAAAAATAAAAAACTCTTCTATGAAATACAAAAATCATGCCACGTAACCATTGGTTTTAAAAAAGGCCACAATTGTTTCAGCTCAAAACAATTTTAAAAAAACAAACTATCTTGTGGGTTTCCACATTCACCAATGGTGTTTCATCAAGTCTCACCCACATGCACATTTCCATGCCACCCCAAGCACCCAACCACTATACCATATAGTCCATCCTTCCAGATATAAATAAAACCATGAATTTGAGCACCCATGAAAACACCAAAGGAAAAAAAACAAAACAACATCATTTAAAAAAATTACTTCAAAAGGAACACCAACCACCAAGTCAAAAAACTTTTTCGTATTTCACAAAAAAAACACAATTCATTAAGAACCATTTTCTTAAAAACCTACCCCTTTTCATTTTTAAAAACTTTTATAAATAACCAAGACACTCCAAACAACCCCTTCCCATTTTTTTTTTAAAAAAAATCAGCAATGTATATTTTCATAATCCGAGGTCCATTGAGACCAATACCCTTTCTAGAAAAACACCAACCGATCAAAACCAATTTCCAAAACTAATTTATCCGATTAAAAAACTTTTTAACATCCGAAAATAACCCATTTAACACAAAGATCTAGAATAACCTTATAATGATTCAGAATTTCAAAACATTTTATTTCAACAAACCACAAGTTTATATTATGGATAATCCAATCCCTTTAAATCATTTCCACATCCCTCTATTTTTTTTTAAAAACACAACCGTCCAAAACCCTTCTTATATTTTATTTTTGAAAACCCCCTTTTTAACCATTTCAAAAATTCTCACACAATGATTTTAAAAACAAAAATTCATAATTCATGAAAGGTTCAAGAGACCAAAAAAAAGGAACTAGTGTCAGTGGGTGGCATGATCATATGGTTGGCGGCCATATGTCAAACACAGCACCAATAGAGAGAGTCATATTAGGACCATTCCCCCGTTCCACATGGCTTGCCAAGCCCTGCAAGCTCACAGAGGCCATTAGTCAGACTCCCCTTTTCATATCCCAACACCAAACAATCATCAATAACAAAGGACACTAATAAAACCAGACTTCCCATGGAAACCTGAGGATTAGAACTAGAAAGAGTTCGCGACGCTCTTCTTGCACTTACCCCTAAAGTCCCAAAATCCTAATCCATATAACATTACATCCCCAAAATAACAAGGTTGCTCTAAAAATAATGGTCTTCTAAGAGTCAACCTCCTCTGATACCATTTTTTCACGAACCAGTCCGAGTCGGCCCTGAAACGGTCACCCAGGCCAGCCCGCCACAAGTCCTAAGAGGCGTTCCGGATCCTCCCGGGATGGCGACAAGCACCAAGGGAATCAATAGAGTACAAAAGGGAATGATTTCTCCCATATAGAAAAAATAAAAAAAACAGCGGAAATAAACGGATAGCCCAAAATGAATTTATATAAAAATTGAACTAAATATTGTTTATACAAGAAAGTATAAGTAAAAAAACCAACAACTCAACGGAACAATCCAGATGACCAACTAACTCCATGTGAAACATCTAGTCACTCTCAAACACAATGATCAAATGTCGCCCAAGGTGATTGAAGTAAAGAGGAAACCTGCACAGGGGCTAAAAAAAGAAGAAGACTATCGGCGTGAGTATTAAAACTCAGTAGGTTAGACCGATATTCTATTCCCAATGTACATTATTTTAAAATAAAAGAAACATCAATTTATAGTTTTAAATTCAAGATATGAAAGTATGGTTTTCAAATGAGGTTCCATGATATAATAATTATCAGACAAAAACATGCATTTTTAATAAACAAAAATGCAAGTAACAATTTTTTTCAAAGAGGCGCAACTTCAAAATGAAATTTGTTTTCAATAGGGATGCTTTAAATAATTTTAACTTTTAAATAAATAAAAAATAATACTGAATTTACCAACCAACACACCATATGCCGATGGTGAGTACAAAATAGCTAATCAACACTAGTCACGGGAACACCCCTAGGCACTAGTTAGTTATGATCCCCAGGTACCTTGTATCTCGGTGAAAGTAACCATAATAAATATCTGTTCTCATGCACGTGCCGATAGTAGGGAACATACCCATAACCTAGTGGTCCCCAATCATTATCATCATCATATTTTAGTTACTGTTGTCATCGTCAAGCTTTCTACGTGAAACAGATGCCAACCCCCACAGAATCACTAGCATAATAGTACACGTCTGCCCACCTAGATACATGGGATTCCCTTTAGTGCTCAGTCAAGTTACACATATTATAAAATACAAATTTCACATCCACATTCCATTCCCAAACCATAAAACCACAAACATACCACAATATTTCTTCACATTTCGTACACGAATCAATAAAAAACTAAATAATTTGGTAGAACAATTTCATGAAGTGTATTAAGGCTTTTCACATAAAACTCATTCAAAAACACTCTTTCAACTATAAACACACATCAAAATAAAAACAAATCATATTTTTCAGCCCTAGAAACATTTAATAAAATCCTTTAATGGACCATAAAACAATACCAATTGCAAAACATGGTATACACAAGTAAAAAAGTCCTTCATTTCAAGGAAATTCCAATTGGGCCTTTAAACATTTTCTCAAAACTGTAGTTTGATGAAGGTATGCATTTTAATTTTATTAAGGATGTGTATAAAAACAATTTAAATCACCAAACCAAATTAATAAATCTATTATAATACTTAGGTTACATATTCAAAACACAACCATTTTCATAAAGATGTGAAACGGTCCATTTTTAGGAAATTCGGGCCAAAATATGTTCTAAACCAAAAACCCACTTGTTTGTAAAAAAAATCCAAATTGGAAATCCATATAAGGACCCAAAAACAATATTTATCATTCTTAAAATTCCTTTATAAATCCAAACAAATAACTTTTAAATCACAAATCACACATAAAAGCCAACCGGACAATTTACCAAACATATGTCATGCCGTTTTTAAACAATACAATTTATTTTAAGTAGGTGAAAAGGAATAAAACACCAATTAAATGTCATATTTTAATTCAAGATATTGTAACAATGTAAAAATACCATAAAACAGATTATAAACCTTAAAAAATATTTTCAAAAGATGACGGAACATTTAAAAAAAGAATTGTTGAGTACTTTCATGACAAAACAACACTACCTTTCACAAAACAATGACAAAACAACCACTTTACAAACCGTGAAAATTTTCCAAAGGATTAAAAAAATAATAAACATTTATATCAGTTTACGAGAATATTAAAATGATGAAACATGAATGATATGGGCATGTTCAAGGGATATCCTACCTCAAATCCTTGGCGTAATTGAAACGCACACCTGAAATCACCCTCCACGGGTTTATAAACACTAAAACTATAAAGACCAAACCTAAAAAAACATAAACCCAATAAAAAACATGGTATAAAAAAACCCTATGTTGATAAATACTAGGGGACAATATAAATCCAAGAAATAATGAAAGGAGGGGGAAGTGGAAGGAGAAAGGAGAAGGAATCTCACCTTTCACCATAGAAAACACTTCGTCTTCCATTATATCTGCAACCATATAGAGAAGGGAATGTCTTGAAACATTTCGGAGACACTCCTAAGGTCTGGAATAACCAGGTAATGAATATTGGAGTCCAAAATTGTATTAATATATTGATTTAAGAATGATACAATTTACCTTGTAAATTATAGATGATTTGGGGTATCCTGAGAATGTTCTCCCTAATCGGAGACCTACATGAGCTCCAAAGAGGTAAAATCAATTATTAGGGTTACTATAGGGTTATTGGATTCTAGGGTGAGGTAGAATAATTGAAAAATATTAATAAATGAAAAATATTATAAAAGAAAGAAATTATTTTTTTAAAACAAGAAATGTGCCCATCGGCTGGCCCAATACCTAAATAAGTAACCCAAATTCACTATGATTATGAATTTATATGAAGTAAAAAAGGATAAATAATTTTTAATATATCAGTATAGGACAAGTGGGAATTTGAATGGGTAAAAAAGGATGAAAAACAAAAGAGTTATAAAAGAAACAAATTCGATTTTTAAAACTGGGAATGGGCTCACGGTTGGCCCAAATCATGAAGTAACCACCCTTTCTTCCAAAACTACTAAACAAACATTGGGGATCCCAAATTAGGGTGGTTATAAATATATGAAACATCAAAACTAAGGATTCATCTCACCAAATACCCACTAAAAGGATCGGGATTCCAATAGACCGGATCAATACAAAGACAAAATAAACCGTGTGTGACATGAATTCACTTCACACTGTAAATTGCTTTTATACAACTCAAACAAGTCATAAATACTTCTCTAGTCTTTAAATGGTAGTTAAGGAATGTTACATCAATTATTTTGGGAAATATGTAGGTTTTGGGTATATCCAATACAATTAATAGCATCTCACTATGTTTCACACCATGGAAATTGAAGATCCACCTCCGTGTAGGGATTTTTCCTCTCTCTGAGCTCATAGACTATATTACAGTAATGTTTCACATTATTAATATCCCATTAATGATATAAATTATAAATTTATATAACTTATGGATAAATTAAAACATTTTTAATCCAATCAGAGACCTACAAATAAAAGACCATAAGATTTTATGAAATATTATTTTCTAATAAATTTAATTTCTTTTATAACATGTGTTACATGCATAACCCAGTTTTAAAGAACCAAAATATAATATTAATATTATTTAAACATAGATATTATAACCTATGAATTAAATTTGTTCATATTAATAGGAAGTAACACAATTTAAAAACTAATTACGATAGTTTTATAAAAAGAAAATATATTTTAAAGATAAGTACTTAATTTTTGGTAAAGTAATTATATACTTCAAAAATACATTTCTTCTAAAAAATGATTTAATTGATTTTAAAAATAAAATAAAATAAAATATTATTAAAATTTTACAAAATTAATTTTAATAAATGAAAATAAATTTTGAAATCAATATTTCAAAATTATTTAAGTGTGAGTTTTTTAGAATTATCTGAACATATTAATTTTTTTTATAAATATTGGAATATATGATTTATTATTTAAAATATACCGTCTATATAAATAATTTATAATCTTAAATTTTGTTTTAAAATAGTTTAATAGATTAATTAGTTATTTTATATTAGGGAAAATCCAATTTATTTCATTAAAATAAACTTTTTATTTAATTTTTATATAAAAACATCTTATATTTATAAAATCATTTTCTATAAAAAAACCAGTTTTTTATCATGACTATGGGTTTAAAAATAAAATCAAAAATTTCCATTCGGTGAATTGAATTTGGAAAAATTTATTTCATATATTTAATGAAACTAATTAACAGTACTTGATAAGGTCAGCTTAATATTCCATAATAATGAACTGAAAAAACAATAAAAATATATTATCGTGATTAAGGATACAATGAGTTTACTAAAGCGGTAAAGTAAAATGATAAGGGTAAAAATTAAATAAACATTTATGCAAATGATTTTATATGGAAATTGGAATAACTTATCACATTATGTTTTTAATAATGATAAATTGTTTTTCCTTTTGGAATATGTAAAATGTGGGTACATATATATATATATATATTCAAAATGATCCACTTGTTTCCTCTCCCCCACTTATCAAATTTAACCCCAATCATCTCGTATTAAAACATAAAAAACCAATATTTTAGACTATACCTTCAAAAATATTTCAAAAATACCTAAAAATATCTTATAATCCTTCTATTGATTAGGAATCCTTAATAAAAAATATTTTCTAGAAAACCCAAGAAGGATGTACGAAGATGTTATATCATTCTTAACCAATCAATTTTTTATATATTATTCCACCTCCATCAAATTTTATTAAAATATGATAATATAAAAAAGTCAATTTATTCTGTAAATTTTTGTGCGATTTTTTAATTGTACAACCTTAATCAATCTTATCCTTCATGGAATGAGAAATGAAATGGTAAATGGTTTGTAATGAGGAATACCCCCTCATGAACTAGTGTAATTAATTTTCCATCACTGACTCTCATGAATGGAGATCATGATTTATTTAATTTAAATATTTAATATTTATGATATTTTTAAACACCTTTAATTATAATATCACATATACATTCTTATTATTTAATTCCTTGGAGAACGATGATGTCGCCTGCGTGTATGTGTGGACTAACGCCTCTAGGAAGCGATGTGACCCATTTTTCATTTTATATTGAAATATATGAAAATATGAATATTTTTAATGAATATATATGAAATAATTGTTATTATAATGGTGATATGTTATTTAACATTCTTTTATTCAATTTGTACAGAAAATGGAAACATCCTTAAAGTGTAAGTACGCCATACTCTCTCTATAAAAAATTTAATTATTTATCATATAAATTACATTTAAGGATGAATATAAATGTATATAATTAATATATATGATATATATTTCATGATTAATATTATTGAGATTATCAATGTCTAAGGACCAAAAATAATAAATCAAAACATACATGAAAAAATGGAGTATTTATCACCAGGGAAAGAGAGTTTTAAAAAATTATAGTAAACTACTGATAAAAGGTTATAAGTAAATTAGTTCTGATATGATAAATATGAAAACATTTTGGGTATACATGTCATATAAACCTATATTTATTATAAAAGACGTTCAAACATGTACAACGAAATTTTGGACTTGAGGTAAGAATGTTTCTCACACTTTTATTTTCATGGGACACATGTTGTATTCAACACATATTTATTTTATTTTGTTTATATACATACCATTAATATATTTTATTTTTATTATCAAGGAAATTATTGGAAATAATTTTCCATCTATCATTATCTCATTCATCAGATTACAATTCAATAGTTACAAAATTAGTAATGCTTTTATGTTTTAATGCCATATTTTATCAGGATTGTTTTAATTATGTCTTTTTTGATGAAATACTATTTTCTATATAGGAATAAATTATATTATCTTTTTTTATTTCATGTGAATAAATTACTTTCCTTTAATATCATATCTTTAAACACTAAAGATACCAATTTAAGGTTTTCGAGAAAAATTTATTTTTTATTTACTTCTTTAAAAATCGTTTCTTTCCCATGTCTATTTTTTATAAAAAAACATTAATTATAGTTTTTCTATTCTCCAATGATTATTTAACGAAATTTTATCTTATTTTTTAAATCAAAAAATCATTTAAATGGAATCTTCTTATGAGATTAAAAATAAGATCATAATATTTTTTATAAGAAAATTTTATATTAATCGTCATTGTAATGTATATGACATGACCTATATAGGAAACCATCATAACAACATAACAATTAAATATTAATTGATACATTTAAGTGGTTATTTTCATAGAAAACGTTTTTTTTAATTTAGATTTTTTTATATATTAAATAAGGGATCTAAAAATTAGGTCATATATTTTCTTCATGAATGGTTCCATGTGATATTTTATTATCCTCTTCTATCATTTATTACCTATATTGACATTACGTGGGATTTAATATGGATATGATCTAGTGATACCATACTTATCCTTTATCTCAATGGTTTGTGATTCTGATGAAAATATGTATATGAAACATGTTCCTTTTCTAGATGTTCTGCTATGATGAAATGAATAAATGATAATGAAATACATTTATTTTCCATGAGTTATGTTAAAATGAAATGGTTATAAAAGTCATTTTATCATGTTTTATGATATTATTAATGTTTTATGATCTTTTTTCATAAATATGCATGATTTTACTTAGCTGAATGGCCAGAATGGAATTATATATCTCCCTAATTCCTTGAGTAATGATTGATATCTCATTAGATAAAAAAGACATGAATGGTGAGTGACACTAGTTTAGTAAGTGATTATGTACACTATTTTAGTATTGGGGGTGAACCTTAAATACTATGATGGTATGGGGAGTGAACCCATTACACTATTATAGTATTTTAAATTGTTATTTACTATTGAGGAAATGTTTTTATATGCTTATTTTTATGCCAAAACAACATTTATTATTCCACTGCTATACTTCCATTACTAATATTCATTGATTCCTTTATGATTTTTATCCTATAAACTACCATTATTTATCCCATCTCTCAATATTATGATATTTTATATATATGATATGATTTTAAAATGATAAGACCATGTTCTCTTCCCTTATGCTCATGTTATGTTGATATCACCCTTTTTTACCCTTATTTAGCATATGATCTCCCACATTTATATGCTTCCATTCCATATGATACGAAGAATTATATTATGTATTACATGACTAGGAAGGGTTCTTGTTATGATGAACACAGAGTAAGATAATTTAGTTCACTTCAGGAGTTGTTTTTTTATGTCCATGTTTCTATAGGTACTAGACATATATGATTCTAGCAGGGCTTGTTAGTTTATGTAATGAATATTTATCAATCAAGATGTGATATATATGAATAGAAATTGTTATTGTATATAGTTGGTATCAAAGAATGTGTTTTTTGGAATTTGGATAATTAGATGATAAAACATTAGTGAGAACCCTAGGGACAATTCAATGTATTGGAAGGTATCCTAGAATTATGGTAAAGGATAGAGAGTGTGGTTTTTAAGAAATTACATCCCTATCTGGACCTATAAGAGGATTTGGCACAGGTATAATTTTACCTATGGGTAATAGATCTGAAAATTTCACATCATGTATTGACTCTATCATCACTTGGGTCACAAAAATATGCATACTTGCACACCTGGTATGACACTCTTGGGGATAGTTTTTTGCAATTCAAAAAATATTTATTAACAATAATGATGTATTTTAATAAATTATGACCACGAATTACCTAGGATAAACCTAAGGTGTCATGTATTTAAAAGTAGTTTCCATGATTTATGAATCTAATAAATTATTTTTCATGATTATGTGGTTTCCCCACCATGATTATTTTTAATCACACCATGATTTTCTATTTTAATGATTGGTTATGACCTGAATGAACTATGTTAGTTATAAATGTGATAGAAAATTCCTTGTTTTTCTTCATAAGGAACTAAATTTAATGGGAGTGGGAATGAAAAATTTTGTTACTATGATTACACATCTTTCTGAAGCTATAAATCCTATTAAACATCTAAACGAACAATTGAGGGAATAAAATTCAATCCATTCATTTATGATCTAGAATCAAATTTATTTAATTAATTCTATATATCCACTATTTTTAAAAAAATATATGTACCATTGAGATGATATTTTATATTATTAGGTGTTGAAAAAATGAAAAAGTCATTTTTGATACCTATATTTTGGAAGGTGAAGTAGATTAATGGTAAGATGTTATCAAGAATAATAGGTAAAAATGTGAAATTGACTACATAGGGTGGTATGACACTATGAGAAGATTTTATGATAATTAAATTAATTTTTTTATATGTATGAAAATAGAGAAATAATTTCTAGATCTAATATAAAAGGATAAAGAATCTGTTGGTACATGTGAGGAAACATTTACATGAATTATGAGGTGTGGTTATGGTGCTATCATCCAATAGAATATAAAGTTAGTTGGATTGGCTCTTTAATATATTAAAATAAAGACTCTAATGATTTCTATACATGAGGGTCTTAATAATATTTAAATAATTTTCTTGATGTTATGTTATTGTAGAAATGGACAGATTAGTTCCACATTAATCACATGGTTTTGATAAGAAATTAAATATAGAATTCAAAAGAGACAATAAAATCATGGAAATAAGAAGATGTGATTCCCTTGATGAACGATGTTTTAAAGGAAATATAGAGAAAATTATCTTAAAGGGACTGGTAAATGTTTTATGTTTGAAATTTAAGTACATGAGGTAATTTAATGCTCGAGTGATAGGCATAATTCTTCTAATGATTTTAATAGAGAGAAATCCCCATAGAATGAACCACCCAAACTCTAGTGTTTCATGTGAATGAATTTTGGGCGTTATGTTAACCAGTTCTCAAATTCATAGGTTAATGAAAAATATTTGTGTCATAAATATCTCAATCTTATAGAAAAAAGGGAAATATCATGTTTTTAATATTTATAATAATGGGTATGATAACAAAGAATATAAAGGTACAGTTATCATCTACTCTAAAACTTACAATATCTTATTTAAATCTTTACCGGCCCCCTATTTTATATCTTTAGAAATTTTTAAGGGTATAAAAATATCTCCCAAATGATTAGATATTAAATTATTAATGAAACCCCTAATGGTATAATGACCACATATCAAGTATAAAAATATTCTCCAAGTTATGTTTAAGTGATTATTCTTTCAAAAAATAACCTTATTCTCCCACGATTGAATTCTACATTATCATAGGCATATATTGGTTTTCTCAATATAAATGCCCCATCAAATTTATATAAAGGGAATTCATGTTGGATATTCCAAATCAACCAATGATCATATATCAATGTGATGATAAGAATGATCGTCCAATGTAAATTACATTTGTTATATGGTTGTTTATTCAATTTCAAAAGGGGTTCTTATATCCTATGGTTATGGAGAAACTCAGACTCAATGATATAACTATTTTTAATGATTTTTTAATGTATTACAGTAAATTTGTAAGATAAATCAACCAAATTGGAAAGATGATTTTTCAATGGAAATCATAACAAGGGATAAACCTACTTCAAAAAATCCCTACAGAATGGTCCCTATTGGGATATAGTAATTGAAGAAATAACTCTTGGAGAATCATGGAAAGGGATTTTTTTGACCAATTATGTCACCTTAGGGAGAATGTTTCCATTTATAAAAGAATAATGATGGATCTCTATGATTATGAATTGATTGTCATGAACTTAAGATGTTCAAAATCAAGAACATGAATCATCTACACTGTATTAATGACTTGTTTGACTAATTTTTCTAATATTAATACTTTTTTATTATTTAAAATCATTCTAGATATCATTAATTGAGTTTCAGTAAGGAAGATATACCCATTATCAAATTATATATTATTTATGGACACTGTGAATATATAGTGATGCCATTTGGTCTAAATAATCACCCCACTATCTTCTGGGATTTAATGAATAAAGACACTAGAGATTACCTTGATTATTTTTTTGTAGTATTTGCATATAAAATTATTATAGAATCAAATAGAAATAAATATCACAAAGATCATATGATATTTGAGATGATGAATCTATGTAAGGGTATGTTTTATGAAAAATATTATCGTTTGTGATCTTTGTCTAGAAATGGTTTTTTTGTGCGTGTGAAATAATTTCAATAGAGAGTATATTTGTTCATCTAGAAAAGAAATAAGTTATTAAATGATATTATAAACCAACCAATATGTGTTATATCAAAATATTTTGTCGATTTTTTTACATTGTATATGGTTTGTGTATAATTTATCATATATTTCTAGTCCACTCACTATGTTAACTTATAAGGGAGACAAGTTACTTTATACTACATAATTTTCACAAAAAAACATGGAATTGAAGACAATGTTAGTCAATCCCACTATTCATACATTACCCTATAGTAGATAAGGGTTTAAAATCAATATTTGTTCATCAAAGAAGGGTCTAGGATGTATTCTAATAAATAATTTTATGGTTATATATTAATTCCCATGACAATTTAAGGATCATGGAAAAAATCATTCATCTCTTGATTTGGAGTTACCTGTGGTAATGGTTTGATTAATGATATGGAATCATTATATTTATAGATTAATATGTAAAATATATACTAATAAAAACGTTTTTATTATATATGTACATATAAATATGTAAACATATTCCAGATAAGATCGTTCGAGCTGATTAATGATTGTGATTTCTCGATACATTCCCACCCTAGGAAAGAGAACAATATCACTGATTCTTTAAGTTTATAGTATCATTCTAGATTATAAATTAAAGAAGAACAATAATTATTTAAAATTTATTATTTTGAAAATGATAGATCAAGAGATTGTGAGACAATGGGGGAAATCTTATTTTTATCAAATAAGTATTCAACCATCTATCTAAGTGAAGATAAAAAATATGATGAATGAATATGTAAAGCTAAAGAACAAGGTGAGAAATTTTTCAAAGATTATATATGATTGTGATGGAATAATATGTTTTAAGAATCATGTAAATTTTTCATCCATACCATATTTGAAGAATCATATGTTAATGGAGGATCATATTTATTCATTCCCTATTCATCCAGTATGAAAAAAATATTTACAGGGATCTGAAAGAAAATTTCTACTGGGATGACGTAAAGAGATATATTAGAGTCTGTATCTGGATTTTTGGTATCTATGAAAGTTAATAATAAGAGACAAAATAATATGGGGACATTACAACCATTACCCATATCAAAATAGAAATTGTAATACATCACCATGTATTTTGTCATCAGACACCCCAAACCATCTAATGGGAATAATTCAATATGTATTATAATTTATTTCCATACAAATTCAGCACATGTCATAATTATCAGAGATGATTTATCTCTAGATCATCTTTGCGATATATACCTTGATGTAGTGGTAAGGTTTCATGGAGTAAAACATTCTACTGTATCTAATAAGGATATAATTTTTACCTTAATGTTATAAAAAAATTAGTCTAGAGGCTCCTGATACATAGTGTAGTTATAGAATTTCATATCATCCTAAAACACATAGTTTCTCTATGTAGACCATTAAATACCTAGTCGATGTTATGA
This sequence comes from Viscum album, assembly GCA_963277665.1. NCBI lineage: Eukaryota > Viridiplantae > Streptophyta > Magnoliopsida > Santalales > Viscaceae > Viscum > Viscum album. The sequence continues at coordinate 381,409,434 of OY728145.1, forward strand.
GATCTTGTTCAATAGGTTTTAATGGTTTTTGGGACAATCACATTCTTCTATTTGAGTTTTCTTACAACATTAGCTTTCCCTAAAGAATTAAGATGGCTCTTTATGAATCCATATATGTAAAGAAGTTTAGAACACCAATGTGTTGGGATGAAATTGGTGAAATAAATCTATTACGACCTAAGGTACCTGATGATATAGAATAGAAATTAAATTATATTTAACATCACATCAAGTAATCTCAAAGTTAATAAAAAAGTTATGTTGACAACCATCAGTGTGATCTAGAGTAAGAAGTTAGTGATATGGTATTTCAATAAATTTTAATATTGGTCAATTTTATGAGATTAATGAAGAATGGGAATGTGAGCCATAGGATTATTAGACCCTGTGATATTCATGATCAATTAGTGATAGTCTATTATCTATTTTTTATTAAACTTATCGTCTGTCAACTCCATGATATATTCCATATATAATTGTTTATGAAGTAAGTACCTAATACTTATCTTATATTCAAATCATAGGTCATACTATTGGATCATGATATTTTATTTCAATAACAACCTGTTGATATTTTTGGATCATAGGGAAAAATTGTTATGAAAGAAAACAACTCATCTGGTCAATGTTTTGTGGTGAAACCTCCAACTTTAAGAAGCGTTGTGGGAGCCTTACAGTATGATGAGGCATAACTATTCCAATTTTATTAATCAATGGGATGGAATATTGAAGAATAAATTCAATTTAAGGGGTGTATAACATAATAATATGATATTTAAAGAAATAATTGTTTCAAATAATTTTAATTTCTTTGATATCTTATGTTACACACAACAATATTTTTTTAACAAACCACAATGTACTACTAATATTGTTATATCTTGAAAATTACAACCAGGCCATTAAATTTGGTTGTATGAATAATAATACACACATTTTAAAATTTACTATAATGGTTTTATGTAAAAAATCATATTGATAAATAAGAGCATAATTTTTTGGTAAAGTCAACATATACATCAAAAATATAATTCTTCTCAAAAAAATGATTTCCATTTCTTTTTTAAAAAATATCAAAATTTTTTATTGTTTTTGATTTGATTAAAAATGAAATTTATTTTCGAAATAATCATTTGGAAAATATATTAGAGTGAATTATTAATAATTTATGGAACATATTGATTTTTTGATGAATAATGAAAATAAAGATTTTTTTTATTAAAACTGCTACTTTTAAATAATTTACAATGATAAATTTTGTTTTATGATGCGTTGAATGTGAAATTAGTTCATATATATGCGGATTAACAATTTTTATATCATTGGAAACAATTTTATATTCCATTTTATATAAAAATCATTACACATATGAAAAACGTTTCATATGAAAACCACATTTTGATTGCATCGGTGGGATTAATTTTAAATTAAATTTTTCTACTTATTTTAATTGAATTTGAAAAAATAGATTCTATATTTTCAATTATAATAAATAAAATTATATAATAAGGTCAAGTCATTTTTATTTTTTAATAATTAGTATAAACAATATAAATTAATTATTATGGTTCAGGTTGAAAAAGGTTTGCTGGAGGATAAAATAATATTATATTGATTAAAATGACCTAAAAAAATATACCAATACATTGATATTTTCTAATTTGGACCTTATAGTATCTAGTGTTTGATAAGGTTCCATTTTATATCCTTTATAAATTTTAAAACATGGGTATCTCTTTTTCTTTTTAAAAATTCCATTTGTGTAATGTCCCCCACTTATAAAAGTGTGCCCACTCTCCTCTCCACTTAACATTTTCAATGTATTTTATTTAGAATCTGAATTAAAAAATATATTCATTAATTCTCTCCAAACATACTAGATTCATTATTATTTTTATTAAGTAGACTTATGAAGGATTTTGGTGCAAAATTACAGAGGTTATCTGAAAAAGAGGCATCGTTCTTAACTGAGCTTTTCTCTATTATTTCCTCTTAAAAATCCCTCAAATATTCATAAATAATAATGATATAATAAATTAAATATATTATATATAGTGAGATGTTATTATTTTAATTTCAAAATCTATAACCATCTTGTCATCCATCAAATGGGAAACTGAATCATCTATCATGTGTATGACAGACTACCACCCCGTGAAGTGATTTATTTCGTTTTCCATCATCGCCTATCAAAATAACATATTATGATGGATTTAATGTTTATTTATCATATATAAGATTTTTTATACACTTTTAATTATTATATTTCATCTAAATTATTACCTTTTATTCTATTGGAAATCTATAACTTCTCTCTTGTAGACGTGTGGACTACCACATCCATGAAGCATATGATTAATTTTTCATTTTATTTTGAAATTGATAGAAATAATTTCCTATTTAATAAATATATATGATATATATGAAATAATATTGTTCTTTAATGACTTTTTATTTATCATTTTATCATTTTATCATTCCATCAGTCAAGAAATAGATGCAACATTCTTGCATATGTACGACATACCTTATCCATGAATATTTTTATTCATCTTTCTATCTCAAAATTTTATGGATGAATATAAATATGTTTATAATGAATATATATGATATTTATATCATGATTAATATTATGGAAATAATAAAAGTACAATATCTAAAACTACTAATAAAAAACATACATGAAAAACAAAGTAGTTATCACCAATAATAGTGAATCGAACAATGTTTTTTTGATGAAATGGTGAAAAAAATTATATGTAAATCATATATGATACGATAATTATGAATATAGTTATGTAATGTTTTTATTGTAAATTAATATTTATCATATATTAGGTTTAAATGTGTATAAAAAATTTTATACTTTAGATAATGTATTTTCATCTCACTTTTATTTCCATGGGACACATGCCATTTTAACCAGTTGTTTCATTTATGTGAGGTATATACTTAACATTAATTAATATTAGGATTATTTTAAAGAAAATAATGGAATATACATATTCATATAATATTATTTCATTTATGGGTCATACTGTTGATATGTTATCAATGTGGTAATGGTTTTATATTACAATCCCATTATTTTTTGAGATTTTTTATGATTATGTTTCAGAAGATAAAATATTATGATTTAAATCTCCAATAAATTTCTTCTCTTATAATTATTTTTATAGAATAAAATTATGAAATTAATATTTCACTCCTTATGTACTCAAGAATACAAATGATTTTTTTAATGAAAATCAACTTTATTTATCTTTTCTATAAAAAATAATTTCTCATTCATGTCTATGTTATCTAAAAATGGATTAAATAATGATTTTATTTTTTCCGAATATTTTTTAATGAAATTTTTACCTAACTTTAAATTTTTCAATTTTTTTAAAAGGAAATTTCTCAAAATTTTTATGAACGCATAACTTTTTATATTATATTAAATATGTGAAATGAATCTTTATTTTAACATATATGAAATGAATAGTATTTACTATTGTTCTGACCACTCAATCCCTTAAATATTCCATTAAAAGTTTTATAGGTGATTTTCAATGAAAATATTTTTTGTTTGTTTTTTACTTTTACGATTTTAAATGAGTTATTTCAAATTGGGAATGATATTTTTCACAAGAAATGTTACATGTACTATTTTAAATTCATTTTCCATATAATATGACATCCTTTAATGTTAAAAAATATTTAATGGGGACATGATTCAATGATACCATAATTATCCTTTCTATGGATGGTTTATGATTATAAAGAAAATATGTTTATTAATCCAATTAATTTTCCATGGGGTTTATTATGATGAATTTATGAAATTATTATGAATCCTATTTATTTTCTACGACTAATGTTATGATGAAATGTTTATAAAACATGTTTTTTAATGTGTTATTATTTGGTGAATGTTTTATGATCTTATCGAACACATATGTATGCTTTAAATTATATGATCAGTGGGCTTATACATTAATATACATATAATGATTTGGATAAATATTCATATATCATGAGGTAAAAAGAACTGGAATGGAGAGTTAACCCAATTAGATGGGAGACTCTTTATACTACGAAGGTCATGGGAGTGAACCTTTACTATTGAGATTATATGGGGAGTGAACCTATTCTATTATGATAGTCTTGTAAATGAGACTTTAATACATTGGAAGTGATTTTATATGCTTTTTTATATGCCACAATTCATAGTCTTATGAAAATGTTATGCTTCCATAACACATGTTCTTGGATACCTGTGTGATTCATGTCTTATGAACTACCAATATTTGTACCATGTCTCATGATTTTGATCATTAACATTTAGGGTATGATAATCAAATGTTAAGGTCATGTTCTCAAATCCTTATGCGTATTTTATGTAGGTATATTTCTTTTTACCCTTACTTGGAATATGAGATCGCCATTTCTTATGTTTCCTTTTCCCTAGGATATGAAGAACAATATGGTGTCTGATATGTTAATGAAGGATTATTTTTATGAAGAACATAGTTATATATTGTGTAGTTCACTAATGAATCATTTGTTTATGTGTACACGTTTCAAATGCTAGTTGAATAATATGTTTCTAGCACATTTTTCTGTCTTATGTAATTAATATTTATCTATTTTTATGTAATATCTATGTTATAAATTTGGGTTACTATAGATAACATCTCATTGACAACCCATTTTGAATAAATCCACTGTATGATAGAAATATGGACAAAATTTATTTTCTTATTTTCAACTAATAATCGTATCCCACCATAAATGAAAAAAGTGAAAATATATGAATGAATATAAATTATATTATAATTTTCAATGTATTTTAGTATAAAAAAATTATTCTTGAAATATAATTACTAAATTACTCAACACTAGACTAAAAAATTTTATAATACAATTAAATATCAATATATAGCAAGGTTCTATCATCATACAATTATTTAAAAAAGAATTTATTAAAATATATTGTTAAAATTTAGATGTAAATTTTAAATCTTAATAGAAAAAAATGTCAACAACTCCTCTCATTTCAATGAAAAAATTCATCTATATATTTTACGTTTCCAGTTTTGAATTATACCATTCCACATAATTATTCTATTTAAATATTTCAATTCATCATAAAAATTCATTCACCAGGTAAGTTAACAAAAATATAAATACATTACTAATTGTGTACCTACAAATGTAAATGGAGTTCTTACTCATACATTGAATCACACTCCTTACATTCTACTTTCAATACATCTATTATTTTTCACCATGTAGAGAAAAAATTAAAAATAACCATGTGGAATTTTTCATTATGTTCAAATAAATCATAGACATTTAGTTTGGTAGGTAAATTATGTGAAAATAGTTAATACTAATAAATTATCTTCTCTTTAAGGTAATTTTTTTATAATAAATAACAAAACATTGGAAATCCCTTATATAAAACCCCTCTCTGATTTCCCTAATAATTAATAGTATGATCACGATGCAATGAAATAAAATTAACTGAAAACCCTCTTTTATATTATTATTTTTATTATTATTTTCAAATTATTTGTTTGGTATAATTATCATAGCCACCACATATCTATATATATAAAAATAATTGTTCCCCATATGGTGATTTTTTATTCTCTCTACTCACAACCCATTCTCTTTTATTTCTTTTATTTCTTTTTATTCCTTTTCATGTTTTATAAGGGAATTAATTTTGGAAAACTAAATTAAAATCATGAACCATTAAAAAAATTAATAATTAACATTTCCACACTCATATGTTATAGTATACATATACGTTTCACCATGAAACCATAACGTCCACAATAATTTTGGATAAGGTTGAAAAAATTTTAGATTAGGTTAGGAATATGAATTATTGGTTTATAAAGTTCCTTTTTCTTAATTATATAGATTAATGATTTTAGAGGATTACTAAGGATTAATTTAAAGGTGGTTATAGTTATAATATATAAACTAAATATTCCTCAATCATTTTAAATTTGAATTTGTACGATAATAACATTGACCTAATAAAAATAATGCTCTGATGTAATTATTCTTGAGTTTCTCTAAACAAATATACTAAATAATAGAAGAAGAAATAAAATTTTTGGAAAATATCACGTTATTGAGGAGAAATAGTAGATAAAATTACTCATGGGAATTAATGTGAATAATAACATCAATTAACACAACTTCTAGACATTCATGTCCGACAAAATTGTATAAAAATTTCATTTACCAAAATTATCATTTTTTCATAAGTCATGGCTTATCAAAACAAAATCCTGATACATATCACTACATACTAGTTTTACTATTTTTCTCAGTAATCATTATTGAAAAAGAAATTAAAAATGTGAAATGGAAATTATTCAATATATATTTTGTCTCGTAGATTGGTATTTTGAAAGAGAACTATGTTAAACATGAAATTTAGAGGGAAAATCATTTAAATAATTTTAAATATCCATGAAAAATATAATAAGATATTGAAAATCATACTTTAATTCATTTTAGACTTCCATGCATGAGATATATAGGTCTTACGTTCAAAATTTAATGATAAGAATCAATATTTACCAACATGAATTTTCTACATGAAACATCTTAATTTTCATTCATCTACATTCATTATTGTGCAATTATTTTACACCTGATAGATGAAAATATTGAAGTTAAAATGTAGTTCTATTTTATTGTGAAATTGAAAATGCTTTTGTGGAGAATTTAAAATGAAAAAATACCTAAAAACTCAGGTTTCATCACAAAAGAAGTTATGTTTAATGATAGAGGCTCAACCAAGCCACTTCTACCATATTTAATGTATGAATAAAATGATTATACCTATTTGTGGTCAAACGATGACCCTAACAATTCTTTTCCCATATATATGGGCCTTATTCCTTCTTCAAAACACACCTTTATTCTTAATACTACTATAACCTTATTGAACTCCATTGATCTGATCCACCAATGATTTTTCATACTAAAAAATTCACACATCATTCCATGAACCATCCAATCCTACTTGACTTCCTCAATGTTTAATGTAGTAGTTGTCCCTCCACCATGAGTGGTTTTTTTCTATGATATTTTGACTTTTGTTATCAATTTTAGATTCTTCATCCTCCGTTTGAGTAGTACATATCTCATTAGTTTCACATAAAATGACAACATCTTCAACTTCATACCTTTTCATTTTGAAATTCAACCTCATTCACATAAAATTTATTCATTTCTCAGTGTATATCAAAAATGACTTGTTGACATCGAACTCTCAAACACAACATTTAATTTTTATGCCAACAAGTTCTTTTCCAGTTGATAAAAATGGTCTCCAAAAAATTTGAGCGGTCCACTCTTCTTCCAAATCCATCACTCTTTGGTCCTGATAACTTAGTATGTGAAATTAAATTCATGAATTTGGTAAGGGTAGAATCAATATGAAAAAATAATTGAAATTAATTAAAGGGAGAAAAATTGAAATGGATGTTTTAGTTCTAAATATAAATTTTTCTTGAAGAGGTGATCATTTATATATATATGTTTATTATAGAGACTACCACTCTACCTGGCATACCGCAAATGGTTTTTTTACAGGCCCACTGCTCTGAAGGACGACCTATAACCAATAATCATTTGTGTTCCCATGAGGTTTTTTTTCAATTCCAACAAATTAAAATAATTTATGGTTTCGTGTTGTTTTCATTTTTGTCTCCTATAAAGGAAAAATCATTTCTGGGTATAGGAGGCTGCTTTTCAGCTCCATCAAATGAAAAAAATATTTACTAGCCTATGTTATCCTATTTAAGCTCCTAAAAATGAAGAATCCCCACATTCAATAAATACATCAAGATATTATAAAAGGATTTTATATCTTTGACTCTATAAAACACCATAGGGAGTGTCAAGGGGGATGAAAAAGATAGAAAAGGAGTGAGATAAAATGACATTTAGTTGGTAAAACTGCCTTATAATGCCATGTTAGAAAGGTTAATTACCCAACCTTCCATATTCCAAAAAATCTACAGTAGTTTCCATTCTATGAACCATATATATATGAAATCATTATGGGTAATCACCCTATGTAGAAAATTTCTTTGTGTAAGGATCCCTTCCTGTGTAGAAATATGTTATGCGAAAGGATCTCATACCCATATAATTAAATGACACACATAATGAATCCAAATCCCCATATAAAATCTCTACATTGAGATAATTCTATCCCACATTGAAAAATGCTAATCGGATTGGGGAATCATGGGGCGTTTTTTCCCGATCTAATTCATTTCCTTTGGTGTGGAATTATTCCCCACCTTGGACCTTCCGAAAACTATCCTAATGGCCTTCTCTGTCAACAAATTTTTAGTAATGTACTAATCCCCATGTGCACCCATTCATGAATAACCATGAGATGTCATCTTCCATATCAACTAGATAAGTTCGATCAATGTACAAGATACAAAAATATTCTCTCTCGATCATAATGTCCCATAGTAAATGAGATCCTATTGGTAAAATACTTAAGATTTTAGATCCTAAAAATGTTCTAGAACATACAATCTCAGGGTAATGAGGATTCCAACCATAGAGGTGGTGCTAAGGGTCTGTCAATTTTATATAGTTAATAGGGGGATAATTCTTTACATTCACATTAATGAGGGATAGTTCTTCCCCTTTGAAATGATTAATAGGGAATCCATATTAATGTAATCCCCTGGTATTTTTTTCTAGACATTAATTTCCTCCTTCCTTCCATACCATCACCCGCTTACAAAAAAATATAAATAAGACTATGTGAAATTCTAAATCATCTACTCCCTCTTGTTCCTCACACTAAGAATAACCCAATTGGGCATTGAGTATAGTGGTGATCATGTCACTTGAATGATAAAAAATCACCATTTTATCATTCTATTTAGTCTATGTGCCAACCATTTTATCACCCCATAAAAGGAATATATTATAAAGACACTGAAATTTCAAGGAATGTTTTTTTCTTAAATACTTTGGAATTTTACGAGTCTATGGCTTCTGAAAGAACTTGATTATGAGGCTCGGTGTGCCCTGAATCAATTTCCAAAGTTTATCTCGAGTATGTTTAGTGAATGAACAAGCGGGTTTTTTCTATCTTTTGAACCAGTGCTCGGAATTGATATCTGAGGGCACAAATGAACTCGCAGCGCCGGTAATTGCTTAAGGGGATATTCAACACAGTTGCATTTTAAGTGGGTTTAAAGTTATATTTTGGGGTTTAATTAAAAGGTAAATAAACTTTTTTGTATAATTTTATTGTAGGGATGTTAATTCCTCCCATGGGTAGTTAAGGGTGGGAACCACAACCACCTAACTACCCTAGGGTGGATGTTAGAGAGGTGAGGCCCACACGAGCCCCAACCATTAAATTTCCCTCTAACTATTTAAAACCCCCTCTTTAATTTTTACAAACCCTCCCTATTAATTATTTTCCAATGCATTTAATTAATGGTAATCTTCCCTCTAACTTACCTTAATTACTTGTCAACACATTTATTAAATGTGGTGATTTGAATTTTGGGAAGTTACTTTGCATGTGTAATAAAATAATAGGGGGAGCCTATTATTTTAATTGAGGAAGAGATTTCGTTGTTTGAAGGAAGATCGGGAAAGCTATTGAGTTTTTTGAATAACTCCAGCCTCCAACATATAACGACGTCTCCTTCGACAAAGAACGCTAGTTCCTCGAAGAATGATGACGCACCACCCTGTCTATTATCTGCGACAAGAGAGGAAACGCTGCTTCCTCCTCGGCGCACTCCGACATCACCTACGATCACTTTCCCTGCGATGCTGATATTCAACATCAATATTTAAGGTATGGAAAAATTTGTACATTTTTAATTTATGAGATTTTATACCCTCGTACTTGGCATTTAACTTGTTGGGTTACGTTTTGAACCTCTAACACGGTTGGTGCGGGTTAAAAAACACGCCCAGACTCACTTATATTTTGTTCTTGATGTGTGGGGTGATTGGTGATGGTGAAAGGGGACCGCAATGGAAAATCGAATCCTTCTCAATGGAGCTCGGGTCCCGAGACGACCGCAGGCACAGACGGGAGAAACAACGGACCACCGGAATGACTCCGGTGGCCCGTGGAGTACCTGTGTGTGCTGAGTCTTGTTTTTCAATCATTAACATCAATGTGATTGACTTACTTTTCTATATGGACTGGGATGTAGCTTCCTATGTGGACTGGGTTGTGTTTCCTAATGTGGACTGAGTTGTGCTTGGGCTTGAGAGTTGGATCCGAATTGTAATTGATGACTTAGATATATTTATGGGCATATACCTAAGTAGAGTCATTTGAAACTTTGTGATTGTATATTTCTTTTGTGGTTTATCATTAATGTATTCTGAGAGACCTTCGAGGGTCTCGGGGTCCCTACTGAGTATCTTATACTCACCCATGCACGGGCTATGCCCACACTACGTTGTGTTGTATGCAGACGATGGACAACACTAATCGAGGAAAAGGCTTGTGGAGCTAGACGGTACCCGGAGGTGGACCACATGGCGGGACATACACGGAGTGGACGGCCGGACCCGGGGAGTTGAGGAGACTATCTGTACCCACCCTCAAGTGGGTTTCTAGAGGACGACTCAGTATTGTTGTTTTACTTTACAGCTGCAGTACTTTCTTATCAGTTCTACCATACTTTTAGTTGGGTTTGTATACTGGCCCATTTACTTTTTAGTACTTACTTTTTTAAATAGTTTTACTTAGTGCTTACGTCGCTTGCGTACTCCGTTTTTTTGGTTTACTTTATAAAGGAAATTCCTTACCTTTCTTTTCGGATTTATGCCTTTGGGGCTAATTTCCAGCCCCTGTCCTAGGAAGGCGGGCTTGGGGTAGTCATGGAACGGGCCCCGAGGACGGGTTGTGACAAATTAGTATCAGAGGAGTTGGTTCGACTGCAGAACTCAAAACACTGATCTTTACTTTCTGTGAAGCAATAGTGTTAAGAGTATTGAGTGTGGTTTTTAGTCCATGGATTCCAGTGTTTTTGCAGCGGCCGACGTATCCATACAACAGGACCATGACCTCTGATTTTTGACTCAGTGCACGAAAACACTGATTGCATGTTTATTTCCTTTAAAGTGTTTTCTTTGTGATTTCTTTCTGTGAGATCACCAGGTATAATGTTTGACCATGGGACACCTGTTTATTTTCAGGATGTCCCCATGAAGGCATCCATCTAGGGTTCCTAGTTACATGCGGGATTATAGCCCACCTTGCGATGATACCTCGGTGTAGGGACCCATTATAGTGGAGGCACCGGTTGTACAACTACCCACTGAGACACTAATAATACCAGTCCAAGTGGCGGAGAGTGCACGCCACCTGGGTGCATTGCAAGAGTTTCAAAGACAGAGGACTCCCTAGTTCCACGGAGAGACGGATCCTCAGGCAGGTGAGTATTGGTTGGAGGCTATCATCAGAGTCTTCATATTAGTAGGGACACCAGCAGAACTTATGGTGGTCCTTACCATGATCCTTCTGCATGCAGTAGCAGGTAGATGGTGGAGCATGATTCTCCAGGTGCATTATGAGGCATCTCTACTTTGTACGGACATCGAGAGCCTCTTTCACTTAGAGTTTGTTCTAGCCACCCTCTGTGCGGTGCGCATCCAGAAGGTACTACAGCTGCGGAAGGGAAAAATGTCAGTATCCCAGTACTCTGAGAGATTTACAAACCTCTCATGCTAATCCACAAACATAGTAAATGACCCATTCTTCCGGGCTTGGACCATTGAGTAGGGACTGAGTAATGAGATCTGAGCTTCGATGATTCCCCTCATCATCCCGACGCAGGCGGGGGTGCTGGAGCGAGCCCTTTTAGTGGAGATATTTTCTCGCTGAGTATCCATTAGCAGTGAGACCCACCACAGGACGACACAAAGAAAAGTCTTCTATAGCTGGAAGTTGATAGATGTCGCAGGGTACCAAGCAGACCAGGCTATCAGGTGGGTGACATTAAGATACAGGTTCGGCTCTGTGGGGCACACGACATAGAGCCAGCCTTATGAGGAGCAGACAATGCTATGCTTGCGGCGGACAGGGAAACATGGCTCTTAACTGCCCGACCCACCATGCAGATGAGAATCAAATAGTGGAGGGGCCTCCTAGGAAGAGGCAAATGTTCGACCATGGCGGTCTGTAGGGAGCAGGCGGATGAGGCAGAGGAGCTGGCCGAGCAGTGGGTGGTGGACGACACTTCAATGATCTACCACCACCACCCCCAGGAGGTCCACCCTGACTACTGGGAGCTAGCGAGCAGAGGCAGGCTCATCTCTAGGAAGTGGAGGATTATGGTCGCGGCTCACCCGAGATGATTCGAGGTACTATTTGTGTCTACTCCACCCTTGATGCAGTTCTTATAGACACAGGTGCGAGTCATTATTTTATTACTGCTGCCCATGTTCGGAGCTCAGAGATTCTGATGGAGGCATTGTCTCGATCCTTATGGCTATAGACTCCTACAATAGTAGACTCGACGATTACGCACTGGTGCCGGCAGTGCGAGCTTACTCTAGGATGTGAGAGCTTTTTCCGGGATCTTCATGTAGCGGCGTTGAGGCCTTACGATGTCATCTTGGGTATGGAATGGTTATCTACAGTCCATGCTCAAATCTACTGTATTAGGCACAAAGTGTTGTGTGTCCGTACGGATGGGACCAGGTTCACCTTCACTAGAGAGAAGGGAACCTTTTTAGCACATGATGGACTTATTCAGAGGAGAGGGCAGCCGATCACAAATCAGTTGGCTAGTCTCATCGTCAGAGCAGTTGATGTGCAGAGTCCGAGTTTTCCTGTTGTGCTGGATCTGTATGTTGATGTTTTCCCTGACGACGTTCCCGGATTACCTCCTCGTAGGGAGGTAGATTTCTACATAGACCTGTACCCCGAGGCATCACCGATATCTACTCCAGCATATCGGATGGCTCCCGCTAAGCTTCGTGAGCTGCGGGTACAGCTGGAGGACTTACAGGGGAAAGGATTCATCCGGCCCAGTGTTTCACCTTGGGCTTCTCCGATTATGTTCACCAAAAAGGCAGATGGGATCTTGCGACTATGTGTCCACTATCTTCACCTGAACCAGGTGTCCATGAGAAGCAAGTAACCTCTTCCGAGGATTGACGATATCTTCGATCAGCTCAAGGGAGCACGATGGTTCTCAAAGATAGACCTCAGGTCAGGCTATCATCTGCTCAGAGTTCAGGATGAGGATGTGGAGAAGATGGACTTCAAGCATCGGTATGGCCACTAGGATTTCTTGTTTATTCGATCTGGCGTGACCAATTCTCTAGTAGTGTTCATGATTTTCATGAACATGATCTCCTATCCTTACCTTGATTGGTTTTTCATAGTCTTCATTGAAAACATTTTGATTTACTCGACTACCAAGGAGGAGCATGCCTACCACATGCGGGTTGTACTGGATACACTCTGAGAGAACCATCTTTATGGTAAGCTCTCGAAGTTCCAGTTCTAGATTTGAGAGGTTCACTTTTTGGGTCACCTCATATCCGAGGTGGGAGTTGCAGTGGATCCCGCGAAGATCGAGGCAGTACTTCCTTGGTAGCCACCTAGGAGCGTGACAGTGGTGTGGAGTTTCCTAGGTCTGGCGGGGTACTATCGGAGATTTGTGCCAGTATTTTACAGAGTTTCAGCACCACATACATCTTAGATGAAGAAGGGGAAACCCTTTGTGTGGTCAGACATATGTCAGCATAGAATTCAGCAGCTGAGGCAGAGATTGACAAGTTTGCTCATCTTGAGGGTGCCAGAGGAGGGTGTAGGGTACGTAGTTTACTTCGACGCATCAGGGACCATACTTGGGTGTGTACTGATGCAGGAGCGAGCAGTGATCTCTTAAGGTTCATGGAAGTTGAGGCAGCACGAGTAGAACTATTCTACCTATGACCTGAAGTTAGCAGCAGTGGTCTTTTCCTGGAAGATGTTGTGACACTATCTGATGGGAAAGCGCATTACAGTCTACTATGACCACTAGAGTCTCAGGTACATTTTCTTGCAGAAGGACCTGAACCTGAGACAGCGGCAATGGCTTGAGTTCCACCAGGATTTTGACATTGAGATTTTCTATACTCCTTGGAAGGGGAACGTTGTGGCTGATGCTCTCAGCTGGAGATCGGTCATTCAGCTACTTGAAGATGTGATTGAGAAGTTAGCCTCTTTGTAGATATCATTCATGGATAGAGATGGGAGAGCCTATCTAGAGTCCCTCACAGTCACTCCTCCACTACGTCAGAAGGTCAGAGAGTCACAACGCGGGGACATTGACTGTGAGGTGTGATGTGCGAAGATATCCTCAGGGCAGACACTTGATGGATTTTCTGAAGGCGGGGAGCACGTAATCCTCTTCAGGGGACGTACCATGGTACTAGTTTCACTACAGGAGGAGGTGTTTATGGATTTACACACTTTCGCTCTAGCGGTACATCCAGGAGTAGATAAGATGTATCAGGACCTCAGACGACAGGACTGGTGGCCGGGTATGATGAAGGCTATAGTTGAGTTCATTTCTCGATGCCTCACTTATTAGCATGTGAAGGTAGATCACTAGGTACATGCAGGAATGGTACAACCCTTATAGGTCCCATAGTGGAAGTGGGATGGGATATCATTAGATTTTGAGACTGGGCTTCCACGTACTTCCAGAGGGCATGACTCTATATGGCTGATTGTCGACCGACTCACCAAGTCATCCCACTTCCTACCAATCAGGGATCAGGGCTTAGTAGAGAGACTATGATGCCTCTATGTCCAGGATATCATACGAATGCATGGTGTTCCATCATCTATCATCTATGATTGAGAAGATCGCTTTACTTACCATCTTTAGAAAGGGTTACAGGATGCTTTTGGGACACTGATATGCTTGAGTACTGCCTTTCACCCTCAGATGGATGGACAGATGGAGAGGACCATTCAGACTCTAAAGGAAATGCTCCATACATGTTTCCTTTACTTTGGTCAAAGTTTGTAGGATCACATACCCTTGGATGAGTTTGCATACAACAACAGCTACCACTTCACCATCGGGATGGTACCTTACGAGGCAATGTACGGCTGACCATATAGATCACCTCTGAGCTGGACTGACCCAGGGGAGTCAACACTCATAGGACTAGACATAGTTTAGGCTACAACGAAGAATGTGCAGATCATCCAGGAGAAAATGAGGACTGCACATAGCAGATAGAAATCTGATGATGAAAGGAGACAGAGGCCACTGGAGTTCGAGGATGGCGACATCGTTTTCTTACAGGTCTCACCTCGGCATGGGTTGCAGAGATTTGGCTAGGGAGGTAAGTTATCTCTACGCTTCATTGTTCCTTTTTATGTCCTTAGCAGAGTAGGAAAAGTGGCTTTCTGCCTGGCCCTTCAACCTTAGTTGCACAGGGTGCAGTACGTCTTACACGTATCTCAGCTTAGGAGACATGTGCACGAATTGACACATATCATCGACCATAGGGAGCTAGACATCGATGACATGGCGAAATTTTTCGAGGTCCCGGTGGAGATCGAGGATCGAAAGGACTGTGTACTATGCGGATGATCGATTCTTCTTGTACGCATTCATTGGAAGCACATGAAACTCCATGAGAGCTCATGGGAGGGAGAGGCTCAGATGTGTTCTCAATACCATCATTTGTTTCCCCAGTTTATGTTGTAACTTTACGCGGACGTAAAGCCCGGAAGTTGGAGTAATGTAAAGACCCTGAAATTTCATTGATTTTTTTCGTAAATACTTTGGAATTTTATGATTCTGTGGCTCTTGGTGGAACTTGATTCTGAGGCCTGGTGTGTCCGGAATCAATTTACAAAGTTTATCTCTGGTATGTTCAGTGAATGAACGAGCGGGTTTTTTCTATCTTTTGAACCGGTGCTCAAAATTGAAATCTGAGGACACCTATAAACTTGAAACGCTGGTAATTGCATAAGGGGACATTTACCTTAGTTTCATTTTAAGTGGGTTTGAAGTTATATTTTTGGTTTTAATTAAGAGTTAAATAAAAGTGTTTGTACAATTTTATTGTAGGGAGGTTAATTCCTGACATGGGTTATTAAGGGTGGGACCCACAACCACCTAACTACCCATGGGTGGATGATGGATAGGTGTGGCCCACATGAGCCCTAACCATTAAATTTACCTCTAACTCTTTAAAAACCCCACTTTAATTTTGGAAAACCCTCCCTATTAATTATTTTCCAATTCATTTTATTAATGGGAATCTTCCCTCTCCCTTCCCTTAATTAATTGTCAACACATTTATAAATGTGGTGATTTGATTTTTGTGAAGTTACATTGCATGTGTAATAAAATAATAGGGGGAGCCTATTATTTTATTTGAGGAAGAGCTTCCATTGTCCGAAGGAAGATCGGGAAAGCTCGTGAGTTTTTGGAAGAACGCCAGCCTCCGACATAGAATGACGTCTCCTTCGACGAAGAACACTGATTCCTCGAAGAACGAAGATGTGCCACCCTTTCTATTATCCATGACAATAGAGGAAACACTGCTTCCTCCTCGGCACACTCTGACGTCACCTACGATCCCTTTCCCCGCGACGCTGACATTCGACATCAATTGTTGAGGTTGTGAAAAATTTGTATATTTTTCTTCTATGAGATTTTATACCCTCGTACTTGGCATTTAACTTGTTGGGAGAAGTTTTGAACCTCTAATGCGGTGGGTATGGGTTGAAAAACAATCTCATAATCACCGCTATATTGTTCTTGATGCGTGGGGTGATTGGCGACAACGAAACGGGACCACAAAGGAAAATCGAATCCTTTGCAGTGGAGCTTGGGTCCCAAGACGACCGCATGCACAGATGAGAGAAAAAGTGGTCCATCAGAATGACTCAGGTGGCCCGCTGAGTACCACGGCTGCGAGCGAGCGATATCTTGTGACCACGTGGGATCCAGGATGGCCCGCAGTGCCACCCTGGCGCCGCGTTCGCGGAAAACGGGGGTCCCCCCCCCCCCCCGCTCGGTCAACTGGCCGAGCCGGCGCACACCCCCCCATTCGGGCAGGGCGGGTCACGCGGACTGAGCGTGCCAACAGGGCCAGGCTGTGCCTAGTCGGCCCAGACCCGGGCCCGGGTTAGGTCGACCTGGTTTGGGCCAACCTAGGGGGGTTGGACTGGGTCGGACCGGGCCCAGACTCCCACTTCGGACCATTTTTCGGTCATTTTCCCATAACATGAGCTACGGATGTTCGTTCGACGCACCGTCAGTTGCATAGGAATCCATGGATCGAGACAATCATTTAGGAATATTACACTCGAGGTTCCAGAAATTTTTTGGTAGAGCAGGGATGGTTCAAACCCAAAACCAACCGGGCCCCTGGTGTGGAAACCCTTATAACTTAAGGATCGGACGCCCGTTTGACGTGCCTTCAACTGCATTGAATTCATTTTGTTGAGACGGTTCTTTTGGAATACTCCAATTGAGGTTTGAACACAGCTAGAGTATGGTCGGGTTGGTTTTAGCTTAAAAATCAACCGGGCCCCTTGAACGGAAAAGCCAATAACTCTCATACCGGGCGTCTGATTGACGCATCGTCTATCGCGTTAGGTTTCTTTTGGCGAGACGGAACTTTGGGATACATCAACTATGTACTTCATGACTGTTGATGTATTGAATCTCTTTATTGAGGAGCGGACCCTCCCTAAATCAAGCATGTTGTGTGTGGGAACCCTAGAGTTGGTTGCAACTGCATCGACTACTGTACTGGAATCCTCTGTGGGTTCGACATCGACGACTACTGTACTAGGATCCTCCGTCTGTTAGACGACGATGTCTACTGTTCTTGTATCCTGTGTGGGTCTGGTAGTATTGACCTCTGTACTTGTATCCTGTGTGGGTCCGATAGAGTAGCTGGTCTTTTATCCTGTGTGGGTCTGATAGCTTAGCTAGACTTGTATCTTTTGTGGGTCCGACAGCTTAGATGAATCAGTGACTACCTCTGATCATCTCTATCGTTATACGAATGATGTATACATCTGTGAGCTGAGTCTTGTTTTTCAATCATCAAAATTGATTTGATTGACTTTCTTTCCTGTGTGGACTGGGTTGTACCTTCCGGTGTGGACTGGATTTTGTTTCCCTTTGTGGACAGAGTTGTGCTTGGGCTCGAGAGTTGGAGACGAATTGTAATTGATGAATTAGGTATATGTATAGGCATATACCTAAGTAGATTCGGTTGATACATCGTGATTATATATTTCCTTTTTGGTTTATACTTCATGGATTCTGAGAGACCTTCGGGGGTCTCGGAGTCCCTACTGTGTATCATATACTCACCCCTCCATGGGATATGCCCGTACTATGTTGTGTTGGATATAGACGATGGACATCACTGATTGAGGTGGAGGCTTGTGGAGCTGTACGGGACCCGGAGGTGGACCACTTGGCGGGACGTACACGGAGCGGATGGCTGGACCCGGGGAGCTGAGGAGACTATCTGTACCCAGCCTTCAGGTGGGATTTCTGGAGGACGACTCGGTGTTGCTGTTTTACTTTACTACTGTTGTACTTTCTTTTCGATTATACTGTACATTCAGTTGGGTTTGTATACTAGCAGATTTACTTTTTCGAACTTACTTTTGTACTTATTTTTACTTAGTTCTTACTTCACTTGCATACTCTGTTGTGTTTTTT
Source organism: Viscum album (assembly GCA_963277665.1). Lineage (NCBI taxonomy): Eukaryota > Viridiplantae > Streptophyta > Magnoliopsida > Santalales > Viscaceae > Viscum > Viscum album. The sequence continues at coordinate 381,428,174 of OY728145.1, forward strand.
TACTTTATAAAGGCAATTCCTTCCCTTTCTTTTGGGATTTATGCCTTTGTTTCTAGTCGCCATCCCCTGGCCTATGGAAGGCGGGCATGGGGTAGTCACGGAATGGGCCCTGAGGATTAGTCTTGACATATATTCCATGTAATATAATTCATAAAATGGCCATATTCCCAATGAAGAAACCCAACTGGGAATCCTCCTCCATATGTGTAAACCCCAACACCATTCTAACTATGTGGATTTTGATTCCTGCTCAAAGGGGATACGTAAGAAGCCTCCTAGAGGTTCAAACCAAGCACCCAAAAGTCACCATAATGTTCTCTGGGTCATATCACTACTAGGGTTATTTAGAAAATGGATTTCTATATTCCTTTTGATCCCCTTTCATCAGCATCATTATTAGGACACCCTCCTAGTAAGTAAATATCACCACATGGGAGGCCATAGAACTTCCATGACCTTCTAGATTATTTGTTTTAAGTACAATATCGACATTCACTAGAAATATTTCACCTAGAAATCCTTACCACATGATTTTAAAATGCATGGTTTGGTCCTTGTCACCTAACCATAAAAGGTATGATGTGTCCCATTAAGTGGAACTAAACTACATATGTTCTGGGTCCATTCACAAGGATACATAGAAATACTGTTTAAGGTTCTTTATCCCAACATCCAAAAAATTACTTTCATCCTAGATAATATTAAATTACAGATAGCACCATCATGTATCTTAAAACCAACATCATTATAAAAAATGATATAATAATCTCTGATCCTAATATATTTGGTCCCACTAATGGATAACCTTAGATATGTGAAAATAACTCTAAATATAATAAATTATAATGACCAATTATTAAGATAAGGGAGACCTTTCATGTATATATGGGATTGAATAAACAATTCATCAACATGTCTTAAATAAAATCTATAAGAGAGTTAAGAAATATGCAATAATTTCTTGAAAATGGTGTGAAGCCCCTGACCTCCCATCCACTCAACCAATGTGAGTTCTTAATATTCTTGGAAATGTTTCATAATGAATGAATGCCTTTGGAAAGAAGGTCTCAGATTCATCATGGATATGAGAGACATGAGGTATTTTTGGTTACACAAAAAAAACCTATAGGGATACAACCCATTGTAAATGGGCATGAAATGAAAATTGTAAACCCATCTCAAATCCATTATCAAGATTACTATTTTCAAAACATGTTAGTGTGTTTTTATTCTCTAAAAATATTAAATAATGCAAAACATGGATCCAAAATAATTGGTTACACATGGGTTCATTTACCAATATTCTACATTCCCATAGTTTTGTTTTTTTTGTTGGAAAAATCACAATGGTACTTTCTGGAGAACATGATAACTCCCTTCGATCTAAATGGGTTTTCACTAGTTTGAGAAGATATATTCCGCGAATATAGTTAAATAAGGATCCTCATCAAATCAAATTATGTTACCACTGGACTAGATTCATCATTTATAGGTGACAAGTATATTGATTCAGGAGTACCAACTCAAAATTTCTCTCCTGACTCTGAAGGCTGCACAACATTCCCTTTATTTCATCAAGCCCCACCAACTATGGGCTCAGTGATGACTGGTGGTCTAGAGTTTGACTACCCAAGTATCTTTATTAAACTGTTTTGGTATCCTACCCCTAGTAGACAATAAAGAGTTCCCCCTTATTTAGGGAGGATAATCATGTGGCCTCAAGTTAATTTATCCCTACAACATATGGATCCAATATGAGGGCTCCTTCTAGTAGTTTCATCTACCAATGTTTAACATCCCAAAATCCTTGGCATGAAGAGGACATTTCCCCATGGGATTCATCCTATTTCATTCATATATGGGTCCAAAGTTTGGTATGGAAATGGAGATAGTTGAAAAACCAAGGACCGAACACCATTCTTGTTTCTAGTGAAGAAACCCCATAGTCGAATATAGTGGATGACAACAAAAAGTTTCAAATCACAACTCCTTTATATCAGCCCTGCCAGTCATGTTCAACCTTAGTTTACGATGAGATGAAAATATCTTATCATATATATGAAGCTCGCCAGTAAAATATGGTTTTGATAAATAGAAGATATAAATCCATGATATACATATCAATCCTTCTAGTCAAATATGGTGGAATAATATTTGATGATACAAATCCCTTCGCATACATATAATGTCCTCCAATCAAATACAAGAACATTCTATGATCGGATGATAATCCTTTATCATGAATATCAATCCCTATAGTGAAATGTTGATAAATTAGAGGATCATGTCAACATACCTCGACTATAAACCTAGGGAAGAATAATATTCATATTCCATCATCAGGATGCGTATAGATCCCCATTCCCACTTTGAATGTACCTCAGAACATCCTAGAAATTATATATAGTCATACATCAATTCCTAAAAAAAATTTACATTCATTTCAATATGTAATTATGTCAAAGGAAATAGATGGGATTATGGTTCACGTACCCATATCCTTATGTAGGTTGACTCACCCGTATAATGGGATGGTCACTCAGGAGAAGAAAAAACATCCCACCTCCCATTTAAAAGGGTTATCAAAGACATTTTGTGATAAATGGACAACTGAATTAGGTACATGTCCCCATTAAACCTTGGGATTCTGGGCCAATTTCATTGTACATTCCATGTTAAGCATGTATACTCGATAAAATTAATAAAATCATCAGAATTATCTGATAGCAAAACAAGAGTCAACAGAACCCACATCCATGCATGTGAATCACTATTCACAACACACTGTTCCAGCTACCCATGGGTGAGAATAAAATTGAAATCCCACATGGGGTGGTTAAAAATTTCAAGGTAGAATCATGAACCCTATCTTATAAATAATTAAATTATTGAGGCCACAAAACATCTATCAATAGTATCCCAATATCTTGTTGATCTGTTACCAAATTATGGAAGTGGATTAAGTAGTCATGAAATTATTCCCCATATCACTACTACCAGTATCTCAGGATGTCCTTCCCATAATGTTTAATGTGAATGAATCCATTGTAGTCATAATCAAAATGTTCATGAGATCTCATCTTATAATGAGAAACACAATAGACTATATCATGTCCAAGTGATCAATCGGAAAGAAGGACCACCGCTCACTGGATGAAATACGGGAATCCCCTCACATTATGAGGTTCTTGTAAAGAGGTGGTCAGACATTCTTGATACCATATAAATAATGTTACTTATTATTCCTTAATAGAGAGTCAGTTTGTGGAATCATCAATCTTCTAAACCACCACTGGATAATTTCCACTCTAAAAAGACCCCAAGTACTATGCATTTTATGTCCAAATAGCGAGGAACCACCAATTTTTGAATGATCATTGGAGAAGTATTTGCATTAAGAACAAATAATATATTAATTTTGAGAAGAAAAATGGATATATATAATATAAATCTCATGTTTTTCCCTCATCCTCTTCTTAGTTCAATATTCTTTTGGTACTGTCATAAGAGTGCATACATGACATCCGTCTGAACCTATAGACAACTCTATTCCACCTAACAGTGGTGTTTTATCATTATTTTATGCATGTAGACCATGTCAATGTATGTATATAGCTTCATATACTAATTGAATTATAATCCCTTGCAGCTACATGGGGACCAAGATTGGTTACCAATAGAAATATCATCAACTTGCATGCTCGAATGCATTTTATGAATTGAATCATCTAATCATCAACACCTACCTGCTATTCATTTTTAGGGATGGGATGAACATGGAGATTCTCATTCACCACGTTACTAAGTAATTAAAATTGTCCAGAGATGACATAATATAATATCATTTCTCTAGGGAGGCTGTTATAAAAGAACCCCACTCAGGAAAGATAGTTCACTTTGTTGGAATCAGCCTTGATTAACTCCCAAATTAATCATTCCTGATGAGATAAAGCTATAAAAAATTACTGAATCACAATACCAAGAAAATTTAGAAGGATTCTCACTTATGGGAAGCCAATCATAAATCACTATTGATTCAACCAAAACCTGATTTTTTGCATGAAGATCATGCATTGGAATCAGATCATACTCGAATGAGGATGAATAATATCAAGAGATCCATTGAAGTAGCAGTATCCACCATAGAATGGGATCCTCACAAACATGTATGGATATGAAAACAATATACACAATTTGCCCCTTTAAAGATGGAAAACTCATCCCAAGACATGAAAATCAATGACCATGGGATACACTAGCTCATTGGACTGGGGTATTTTTACCTCAACATCATATTTAATTGAAATCTGTCTTTTCCCATTTAAGGGGATCTCCAAGAAATGAGGTTACCTAGTTCATCCCATCTCATGAACCGCTTCCCTTAGAAGGAAAATATAGGATAGGGTTGTGTGTTGGTTCCCTCCAAGTAACTCTTTTCCATGAAACATGAATGTAGTCCACAAAATGAGGGGAGTGGTCCTGTAAAGTTAAAAAATAACCCTACTATCATTTGATAGGAAATACGACTCCTAAAAGGAATTATGCATAAGTGAATGTCTTGGGGAATATTCTTGTATATGATTCTATTGATAATGACAATGTGGAGGAGAAAGGAGATGATTTTTCCATTTAGAATGCGGTCTATAATGAGATAAATGAAGAAGGTGTGTATAGTAGTTATTAGAAACCCACCAAAGATATGGGTGTTCTGTCAAATTTTCCACACTAACCCCTCAACAATTTTATATCATGGAAAATTGAATAGTCCCAACCATGTTCTAGAATATGTTAATAGGTTTCAACTTGCTCATAGTAAATGAATGAACTCCATGATATATGCTATAAAAACTAGTTCTAAGGAATTTAAATATAGAACTGCTAAAGGGAAATATTCTTACTAGGTATGTTATTTAAGAAAGAACTAATATCCCCCTTCTAGTTGATTCCCCTCAAGATGAGGCATTCATGATACCAAAAAGAGTGGATCTAGAACAGCCACTAATCCTTGTTCCTAGGACAACATTTTACTTGGTCCCAAACATGTAAGGATATCAGGAATTCAATCCATTAGGGAGACAACAAGAACTAATTTAGATTAACCCACAATATATGTCCCTTTCCAAATTTCATCCACAGATATTGGAGGATCTAGTGTGTCATGACCATCTTATTACCACCCCTTTTCAAGCACTTATGAAACCAAACATATATCAAGGGATTATCAACACCATAAAATCATTTATAGATTGATTTGAAGAAATAGAGGAATGACACTAACCTTTATTTCCAAAACAGAAGACATATCCTAGATGGTTGACCGCAATTCCCCCCCCCCACCCTCTAAATTTCCAAAGCCCTACATTTTTAATAATGAATTTTTTAAGAGACCTAAAGCAGCATCTGCCACATTTTATGTACTTTTGTGATCCCATGAAGGGTACTCCTATACAATAATAAGCAGTAAAACATAGATGCCTCATGAAAATTTTAGAAGGGTCGAACTTCATATGGTATATCAATTTTATATCTCAGGTAATAATGGGCTGGTAAGATCTTTGTTGGTATTTTATCTTTAAATTCAACTAAACACTATGAAAGACAATGATATGTGACGTCTCAAACTGAAAAAACCTGGAGAAGGATAGGGTCTTATATTTCATTTCTAGGATGAAGGGACTAACCTACTCCTTAAAAATATATCTTCCCTAATACGAGATGATTTATATATATAGGGAGAACCTCTATAATGAGTTTGAATGCTAATAATTCCAGTAATATATACATAAGGGGTTTAGGATCTCACTATAGTTTCTCAGGGAATGAAAGAGTCCTTATTGTGAGATAATCTCAAGTCTCGAATTATTACAGAATCCCTATAGAAGAGAATGGGAATTGTAGAGGCTGTAGCCATCATAATTAGTCCATCATCTACACTAGCTCATGATCTATACTCTACACCGTATCATGTGGTAACACATGAGGGTAAACTGAAATGACCTCTTTTTTGGATGAGTTGAGGGGTCCAAGGAGAAATCAATTCATGGAGAAAAAGAATATTATTTATTCATTATGAGAAGAGAATGTTTGTGGATACTATATAGAAGTAATAAAAAATGATTTACTCTACTTTATAGAGCCTAAAGGGTCCAAACAGGTTGGTGTTGATAATCAACCAATTTATTTTCACTTTTACTAAATTATGGGGGACAAAATTTATGAATGATTTGTTATTAAATAAATTCTCCCAAAAACTGGTAGACTTAGCACATTTAATGTTGAGGAAACCACTAGAACAAATCATGTATGTTTCTGATAATACTCCCATGGAAGCAGGTGAGTGGATAATTTTTTTAGAAAAGTAGGGACATATTATTTCTACTGGATGAATTGAAATTCAACCAACTAAACTAATCCTATCCTCTATTAACAATTGAATAAATTATCTATTCTTTTATTTTTTTTCTATGGTGGAACAATCGACTCTTTAGGCATCAAAGTCCTCCAAAAGTTGGTCTTTTTAAAAATGACATATCTATATTGGAGGATAGAAAACACAAAAGGTTGAACCTGTACAAAGGGTAATGTTTTATTTTAATCTCTCAAGCATTATGCTTTCATGGTTGAAATAACGGGTGTCTCCTGGAAAAAAATCACCACCATAATTGGTAATCTAGACAAAATCATCATCAAACAGGGAATTAATCATCAGTTTTCTTAATGTCATTATTTTGATGGATCCTTTATCTAATGATGAGTATGGCTATAAACTCATGTTTTCTACACCCCACTAGGTTATTAGAGGAAGAGGTAATAGGAGATAAGGGCACATGGGAATATTTAGTTACGACTAATACAAAAATTCTTGCCATAACCTAAATCAAACTATCAGTTCTATAGAAACTTGTGTGAGATCCAATCAACATGTCTAATAAGAGTAGGGAAATCCCCATGAATATATAAAAATCCACCCTGACCCGATCCTTATTTAATATCAATCAGAGGGGGCGAAAGTTTCTAACCATCCTCGGTAGGTTGGCATACATATTAGGCCAAACCCACCAAAGAACATAGCACCTTCAAATACTTCTTTAGGAATGATCCACTAATTATAAGTAACTCATCACCTAATGTTAATATAAAAGAGAATATACACACCCAGAAGTGTAGGCATTTAGCCCCAAATAAAGACAAATTGATGTAATTATCCATGGTGGCAGCCTAGTTTTTTATCTTTGAAGCCTTTTGTTTATGAAAAGGCATCAGGGAAGCACTTGTAGAAGCTTTTATGAGACCCGGGGAGTTTTAAGATGATGTTTCTACTACTGAGGTATATTGGGTAGAGATTGATCCTACAGAATGTCATGTTATTTTCTCCATTACAGAGCAGGATAAAGATGTTGTTACAGAGGGACACATCAGACTCTTGTATATGTGTAGATGGAAAAATGGTATAGATGAAAATGAGATAATAACCTTTTTGTGACGGGTTATTTGAAAAGGGATAGTCACCCATCGCAAAAAGTCCATCAAGAAAGGCTATTTGGTATGAGATTCGTTTCTTGTCGCAAATACCTTTTGCGAGTAGTGCTAGTCAAATCCAGGGTAGAGTATTTTCTATGTGATTATACCTCCATCTCAAATGCCCTCCCTTTGCAAATAAACAATCAGCATGAAAGTATTTGCGACAGGTCCCATTCGAAATGCTTTCCATAATTATTTTCCATCTGTGATGGGATTATATATCATTGAAAATAAAGTGTTGGCAGAGGGTATTTTCTCTGGGCCCCAACACAAATATTCTTTTTTACCAATGATGTAATTAATAACGGTGTGTCTATTTGTGATGTTGCTCGCCACAAATTATCTAACCTATAAATACACCCAAATTGTTTCCATTCCATTATTCACATAACTCTTATCTCCTCCTCTAATATCATATTATCCTTCTTAATGTTTTTAGAGTATTACTTTTTATAGGGGAGAAAGGTTCTTGTTTTTCATTAGCTAAACGATTTAGATTTGAGGTATTTTTATTTAATGTTTTTAATATTTATTTAAATTTATTTATTTAGTATTAGTAATAAAATTTATTAATTAGAAGTAATTATATTTAATAAAAATTAATTAGTTTTATTTTTATATTAATTAGTTTTATGTTATATTAATTTTCTTAATTACATGTTGTTAATTTTAATTATTAAATTTTTTATTCAGAACTATTTACTAGTAATTCATTATAATTTCCAATAATTAGTAATAACTATTAATGCATTGAAAGAATTAGTATACCTTAAGCTATATTTTGGGAGAATTAGTAATAATTAGTGATAACAACTGAAAAATTGTTATAATCTAAAAAAATTAGGAATAATAAGTTGTAATTTGTGGTATTTGGTTATAATTATTGGTAATTGGTAATAATTAGCCATATTTCATAATAATTAGTGGAAATTCATAATAATTAGCGGAAATTAGTAATAATTAACAATAATTACTAATAATTAGTAAAATTTAGCAATAAATTAATTTAAATATTTTTTTTCAAATTAATATAATTTATAACAAATTTATATGAAATAGTATAAAATAATATAAATTGATATAAATTGATTTTAAAAAAATTTAAAGTAAATTTAAACATATAAAATTTGAATAAAATAATATATTATTTTACATTAGCAAATTTTTCTAACAAATAATTATAAAGTTGAATTAATTAATAAAAAATAAATATAAATTACAATAATTATTAAAAGTTAGCAGTAATTAGAAAACAATAGTAAAAATTTGTTCTGTGTTGTAATGATTAGTAACACATAATATTATGTCACCATAATTAGTAAATATTAATGATAAGAAACTAAACTTATTAAAAATTACTTATGATGAATAATTAGTTAATAAAAATCAACAGTAAATAACTATAACTATTAAAAATTAGTGTTAATTAGAAAACATTAATAATAATTATCGGTAATTAGTAAATACTTGGAAAACATAACATTAAATAACTATATTTTGAAAAAATTAGTGAAAAATCTCTATAATTATTAAAAAGTACTAGTAAAGTAGATTCTATTAATTTAAATTAATATTTAATCATAATAATTTTTAAAAATTTGTGGCCATTAGATAAAATTAGTAGTAATTATTAAAGACTAGTAACGTTGAATAATAAGTCACTATAATTAGTGAAATGTAGTGATAAATCACTGTAATTAATAAATATTAATGGTAAATCCCTATAATTGTTAATCTTTTGTGGTAATTCAAAAACATAATTAGTAAAACATGGAATTAATTAGTAAATATTATTAAAATTGAACATTAAATCAATATAATTAGTAAAAATTAGCGAAAAATCATTATAATTATTACAAATTACTGTTAAATTTTCATTAATAAATAAAATATAATGTTATATCTCAATAATTATTAAAAAAATAGTCCTAATTAAAAAAATTAGTAAAAATTAGCAGTAATTGGTAATTATTACAAACACTCTATAAATAGTTAAAATTAGTGATTAATCACTATAGTTATTAAACATTACTGGTAAAGTAGCATTAATTAAAAACAAATTAATGGAAAATGACAATAACTAATAAAAATTAGTCATAAGTAGAAACAATTAGCAAAAATTAGTAGATTTAATTAATGATTAGCAACAATGAGCAATATGTAACTATAATTAGTAAAAAGTACTGATAAATATCTATAATTTTTAAAAAGCAATTGTAAAGCGGCATTAATTAATTAAAATTAATGGTAACTCACAAAAACTATTAAAAATTAGTGGTAAATTGATAAGTATTAGAAAACAATTTATAGTAAATAATAAAGACTAGTAACATTGAATATTAATTCACTATAATTAATAAAAATTAATTTTAATTAGTGAAAATTATCCGTAATTAGTAATTAAAAGTGGTAAATAGATAAAATTGACTATATTTATAAGTGAATTATAATTTTTTAATAATATAATATTTTTTGGTTCATCATTTTCATATATAAATTTAATCATAAAAAATTATTTATTTTAATTTTTTTGGAGAAATTTGGAAGAAGTTAGCCGATAATAATATTGGTAACATGATCATGATTGGATAAATAATTTTTGGAATCCCAACAGTTTTGTTATAAATATTTTATATATTAAGGGTGTATAAGATTTTTTACCATTTGCATCATTAAAAACAAAATTGTTTTAATAAGAGAAAATTAAACGTCTATATAAGATATGTGATATAAGAAGATTTTAAACATTTGACCAAATCAGGGGTCATTTATTTCATTTTGGTTTTTGAAAAGATTATAATTGTTTATCAATATGGTGAATGCAGTTTCAAAGAAGACACTAATATGTTAGTTCCAGATCCATCATGGTTTCAAAATTTAGTATATGATGTAGTAAGTTTGTCTTTTCAATAAACTGAAATTGAGGATGATATAGATTTCACTATTGAGTTGGAACCATCTCAATTCTATGATTTTTTTTAGGTTCATTAGAGATACCTAATATCCTAGTTCTAATAAAAGAAAATATGATGTGGTTGAAAAATTTATGGCTATTAAATAATATAATATAGTGTCAAATAGCTATTTTGATTCAATATTGTCTTTGGTTAAAGCACTATTACCTGATTGAAATGTGTTGCCAATAAATATATATGACAGTAAGAGGCTAGTTTGTAATTTGGGTATTGGTTATAAGAATATTCATGCATGTTAAAACTATTTTACCTCATATTATGGTAAAAATGTGTCATTAATTAATTGTCCTACATGTTGAAAATTGAGGTACAATGAGGCTCAACTAGGTAATTATGGATTCATTCCTAAATCAAATTCTAGGTATTTCCCCTTACACTTAAATTGTAGCATTTATTTTTGTCTCATAACACTCTTTTAATGATATCATTTAACAAAACCAATATTTCAACTGATAAAGTCATAAATAATCCATGAGATGTTGATTCATGGAAGCATTTTTACCAAGTGAATCTATCCATTTTTTCATAAGCCTGAAACGTGGGATTAGGTCTTTCTACTAACAGTTTCTATCCATTTTGTTTCTTATGGTAGTTAATATTCTAATTGGACCATCTTTATAACTATGTACAATTTACCTCCTTATATTTTGATGAATGATCCATAGGCAATGAAAAAAATAATATTTATGTTTATATGATTCTATTGATAGTTGAGTTAAATTTATTTTAAGGTAATGGTGTTAATGCATATGATGTTGTTGTCAAAAAAATTTCATAATGAAAATAACATTGATGTGGACAATTAGTGAGTTTCTTGCATATGAAATATTATCTGGCTAGAGTACACATGTTTCAAAATTTTATCCTTAATGAATGATATTTAGAAAAGAGTTTTCTTTTTAATAGATGAAAAACTTGTTTTTTTGACTATCATCAAATATTTCTTCTTACCGACCATCCTTTTCAAAATAACCAATATCATTTCAGAAAAGGTACAATGGAATGTGATGGAACACTAACAATGATCTCATGTATTGTGTTAAAATATATTTCATCATCATTACCTCAAATTAAATTTGGATTAACTATTAAACAACAAAAAATACATTTTATTTTGAAAGAACACTATTGGAAAAAACCACGCATCTTTTGGGACCTACCCTATCAGTTTGATATTTTGGTCCATCACATTATGAATATCATGAATATTGAGAAGTACTATTTTGATAATATATTATATACAATTTTAGACACACCAGGTAAGACTAAAGATAATGAAAAGGAATTATAATATCATTCATTAAATTTCAGGAGACCAGAAGTGGAACTATTTTAAAATGTTAGATCCCAAAAGACAATAAAGCCAAAATTAGCTTATATATTATCCAAATTAAACCATTTTTTATTTTTTCAATATATTTCAAATTTTTGGCTTCCATATGGTTAAGTTTCCAAATTTTCTAGATGTATCATACATGATCATATTACTAGATTAAAAATTAACGACATTCATGTAATAATGGAATGGATACATCAACATACATTTAGAAGTTTGATAAACTCTATGTTTTTGGATGCGTGATAAAATATATCATTTTTTTAGATATTTGTGAGGATAAAATAGAATATGATGCACTGAGTAGACTATAAGAAGTTATTTTATTAATTTTATATAAAGTGGAATAAATATTTCTATTGGCGTTCTTTGATTCGATAGAACATTTTATATAACTTTTTACACATAAAGATACATGGGAAGGGAAGATACGATTCTGTTGGATGTACCCATAAAAGATATGTATGTTGAAATTTAAGAAAAAGGTATGTAAAAGTGAGTCCGAATTATGATCAATTACATATTTTTATTTATATGAGGAAATTTATTTTTTATATTCTAATTATTTTCAATATAAATATCATTCAAAACAAAACTCCATAGGCCATAATGAGGGAAATTATTATGATCAAATCAAAAATTAATTAATATTTTTTAATCATCCCCAAAATGGATTTGGTGGAGTTCATGAATTATGGATTTTATATGATGAACATTAGAGGGATAATATAAATGTTCTACTGAATTATGAAGAAGTTACACCATTTCATCAATGATTGCATTGATCAGTTATTCTATAACTCTTTAATTTAAATTAATATTAATTTATATGTATACTATATCATAATATTATTATGTAATGGTTTCAACAAATTACAACTAATCCTCTTGAATAATGTTGGAAATATAGATTTTCCATCTAGATTTATAAACTAGTAAATTAAATTGTTTATGGTTTAAGAAATAAAATAAATTTATTATTTGTCATATAGATAATTATTTTTCAAATTTTTAGGTATCTGATTATGCTGATAAAACTAATAATGGATTGTGTGTATTTATTAACCCATTATCCAAAAGGTTTAAATCTTATAATGAATATGTTGTGGATGGTCTTGATTTTATACACATGCATATAGTGAATAAAAAAATGAATAGTGGTGTTTTCATGGAAGGATCACATCATATGGAAAGTGAAATTGAGTTTTATAGAATGCTATAAGAAATGATTGAACTCTATTATCTAGGATAGAATTACTTAATGATGTCTAAATATCATTAGTTAGATACTGATAGAGTATGGCATGATCATTAATGCCACAGAATCAATGATATTAAATATAAAAGATTTCATTCTATAAATTAACCAATTTTATTGGATAATCAAACAAATAAAATTTATTATAAAAATTATTGTGATACTTCAATAGAATTAAGTTTTTGGAAGAACATATTAAAAAATAAATCCAATGAAAATAATTTTTTCCAAAGTGAATGTTGTTCTACTGAAGTGGAAGGAATTGAAATTTACTAAGAGACTTCTGCAAATTCATTATTTCCAAAATGATACATGAATATAAATGATAAAACACTAGTGTTACAGTTTGATAGTGACGATGATGTTATTTATGAAACAAATTGATTCTAAAGAGAAAGAGTTAATGAAGTAGAAAATCTTATTAAAATTGATGATATTGAGAAGGAATATGAATACATTAACACCATAATATTTGAATATAAGGATGGATATGAAGATTGATATATATAAATTGAAATTATGACCATATAGAATATATATATATATATATATATAATTGTTTTTTCAATTATTTGATGAAAAAAATCATTTCATGTTTTTGATGGATGAGGATCGTTTATCTAATCTATTTCATGAGTTGGAGGAGGATGTACTACCTAGTGATGAGCCTGATGCTACATCATATGCCCCCAGGAAGTTTATGGTTCAATTAAGACTCATAGGGGTTGTGATCTTTTGATATTCATGATTCTTGACCCTATACCTGAGAGATTTCCAAATCTTGAGTTCCATCCATGCTTATAGAGGTATGTTTATTTACATATTTTAGTTAGTTCTCATTAATTTTCATTAATTTATTTATATACTACTTGGTGGATTATTTTTTATTTTTTCAGAGTTTATATCGTATTTTTGTCGTATAGGGGTGTTCTATATTGTGGAATTATTTTTTGAAGCATCAGTGACATGGGATAAGATTCCCAATGACAACTGACAATGCATGTTTGATCGTTGAATGGTATGTAAATATATAATAGTTCTTTTGATATTTATTTAATTAGAAACATGATATTTTAAATTATTTTTATGGTTTATGGAGTATTGTCGGTGATGGAAAGCAAGCCTCTATCTTGGATGCATTTGAGATTGGTATGTGTGAGTGTTGCTACCATTTTTTGCATAATCTAAGGAGGATATCCTTGCTGAATATGGGATTCACATATTGTGATCAATCTTTCTACTGTCATAAAGAAGATTACATCTCATCTCTGGTTTGGGATGGATTATGTTCATATAGAATGAGATCTAGTTTTTTAAAAGAGCATCATAAGTTCAACAAAACCAGGGGATAGAGGACGTGACACATCAAGCTAGTAGTCGTACATTTAGTACCAATCATTTATATATTATATGTAATTTTTTTATTAATTTATATAACATAAAATCTTAACTATTTAGTTTATTGTCATATAGGCAGTCAAATATCCAGATTTTATAGAGTTCGATGTTTTTAAGAGGATATATAATTATTCTTTCACTGGACAAAATTATCGATGATTATTGGTGTTATATTCTAGTCAATATTTTTATTGTTTTAAAAATTGATAAAATTAATATTATTAATATTTCAATATAAAATTGAAATTGAAGGATTTATATGAGGTCGTGATTTCCCAGATATCGTATGCGAGTCATGACATGATAGAGGATTAGGTCACTAGTGCAACAAGATTTGATGGCACAACATAGATCTGGGAGACTGACTATGCCTTTGAGAAATGTCGAGTTGATGGTATTAGTAATGAGTTAATGCCTATTAGTTATTATGGTATTGATGTGATGTCATCCTGTAGCTTGAGTGGAGCTCATGGAGAGTCATCAACATATGTTCCAAATTATGTGTATCATTTGGGAGCTCATGTTGTGCTCATAGAGACCTTGGGAAGGGATTAGGAATAGATTTTTTGACAATAGCTGCAACAACAGGAGGATATGCATCGATGGCTGGAGCATCAACATGAGTTGACTATGGATTACATGAGATGTCTATCTCAGGGTTTAGGGATGAAGTTACCTAGAAAACCTCTTCCACCACATCCTTCCCTTCGAAATAACCATCCCCTTTGCGATTTATGTATTTTTTAATAGACATTTAAATGTACATATTTTTTAACAATTATATTAAATCAAATATTTACATTTCTATACAATGTATTTTTATATTGTTATGAATATTTTATATTTTTATTATTTATATTAATTTTTTTATTTTTATTAATTTTTAAATTTCTAATATTTTTTATATGTTATTTTTATATTTTATTATTATTTTATATTTTACTTATTTGTGATCGGATGATTCATCCATTTCAAATGTCACGCTTGGACTTCGTTGAGGTATAAATTTAATTTTAAATTTTTATTTCATGAATTATTTGTCTGTTTATTTAAATTGTTGGTTGTAGCATGGGCTGAACCCGATGCGGGTTGCCTGTTATGGCAAAGATGTGTGTGTGTGATCGTTACATCGCTCGGCGCACAGGAAGGGCATGGGCGAAGCCGTGTGGCCTTGCCATTTTAACGTGTGGTGTCTGTTGGGAGGACATTTCAAACACTGGGTGATTAACATCAGTTTTCTTATTATTATTATTATTATTATTATTATTGTTATTATTATTGTTATTATTATTATTATTATTATTAAAACCTTTTATCTTTATTTATTTCAATTAGTTATTTTTATTATTATTATTATTATTATCATTATTTTGTTTCCCCCCATGCAAACCCTAGCCGTCACTTTTTTTATTTTTTTCTTTTTTTATTTTTTTCTTTCTTTCTTTCTCCTCATCCTTTCTCCCCACGCATCTCTCTATCCCTCTTTATTCTCCTCTCCCTCACCCTCACCCAGCGCCCCACCTCCCTTTTCTTCTCACCCTCACCCACCGGCCTCCCCCTTCCCCTCATCTCCCTTCAGCGCCGCGCCCCGACCTGCCTCACGCCGTCACCCTCTCCGCCCGCTGTCTCTTGCACTCCTAGGCCGCACCTCCCCGTTCGACCGCCCTCCCTGCTACCTCCACTCAGGGCCACGAAGCTGCCACACCCTCCTCTCACTGGACCTTCGAAGCTGCGCAAGACCTGCCCTCTCCTCCCCGTTCACCCTAGAGCTGATCCCCTTCCTATTCGGCCGCCCTCCACCAGCAGACCGCCACACCCCCGCTGTCCCTGTTCGGCTACCCTCCTCCAGAAGACCGCCGCACCCCCCCTCCTCCTCTACTCCTCCAGACAGTGCCAGAGTTCCTCCCTCTGAAGCTGCACCGGACAGATCCCCTCCTTTCCCCTCACCGGACAAGGTTTGTTTATTTTATTTTAATTTATTTTATTATTTTATTTTATATAATTATTTGGATTGATTTAAATTTACGTTTAAGTTATTAAGTTATTAAAGTTTTTATTTTAATTATTATTATTTGATTATTATTATTACTATATTATTATTATTATTATTATTATATTATTATTATATTAATATTTTTATAATTATTATTATGTTATTATTATTACTATTATTATGTTATTGTTATAATTATTATTATATTATTAATATTATTAAACTGGTTAAATTGATAATTGATTGATTTGATGATCATTACATTGATAAAATGTTAATTAATTTTATTGATTGTGTTAGCCATCTATTTAATCAAAGTTGTTAAATTGTTAAATAATTAATTTGGTTAGTCTCGGAGTTGTATACTTAATAAAATATTTATTTAATGGTTTTGGGTTAATTGTTGATTAATTTGTTTAATTATTATTGAACCTGTTGAGCGGTCAACTAAATTATTTGGCTTGATGATATTTTCTGGGTTGGCACCGTGGTGATTTGGTCTAATGTTTTAGGACCCTTTTGACGGATTCTTACAGTGCAACCGTTGTACAACGGGAGTTTTGCACAGTGCCGCTTTTCGCAGCTGTTTGAGGTAGGTGGTTTCGCATGCTTAGCGCGTTTGATCATTTGGTCTGCTATTTGTTTAATTTAATATTTCTTTTATTTAAATACTGTCGTGAGTTGTCGGTTGGACTAGTAGAGCATGGGTTTTACTTTTGTTAGTGGTTGGTCTAGATTACTAGGTTTATATTGTGTTGTGCCCTAGTTATTGAACGAATAAAGCAATTGAAATTGATCCTGATTACTGTCTTAGTGTGCATCAGAGTGTGTTCTGCACTGTTGGGTGTGTTGTTTTATTTTCCTAAAACATATAAACTAGTTTTCCAAACGATTGATAAACTTCAATTTGACCCTCAAAATTTCGTAGTTCTTGCATGTTGTGTGGTCCTATGTTGTATTTTGTGTCTTGAACTTGATGAGTAGGATGAACTTCAAATAATGAGCACAAAAGGGGACGCCTGGGTATTAGGTGGGCGGACTAGACTAGTGTTCTAGTGATATGGGAGTGGCCTCGGCCCAGTTTCACTTAGCAGGTTTGACGCTTACAACACTAACTATACATTTGATGATGACTGGATACCACTACAGTAGGAGGTGTTTCCCTGCTGGTGGCTCATTCATGGAAAATGTATGGTATGGTTCACGGAGAATTGAGGTTCTATGGTCCCACACGGCTTTAGTACTTAGGGCCTCTCCCACTTTTGTTGCTCCTGTTCGATTATGTACTCATCACTGGTTGGTTTTGGTGACTCCTGTGGTTTTCAAAGGTAAGAATGTTTCATTTCGTTCAATTTTAAAAACCTCTTTTTCCTATTTTGAAAATGTCTTCCTGTCTTTAAAAACTAGTTACATCAAGATGTTAGTGCATTTATTTACATTCCCTAAAATTTGAACCTGCGAACTGCTCTGGTCATCTAACCCTTTCCATGTGAAATCTTTTCATTGGTGCCAACCTATTGAGCATTTCTCACACCCTACTTACGCCTTTGGGTGTAAGTAGATCTGATTATGTCTGATGCGGGAAAATGCCAAGGTTTTGAGCACGGTGGCTCGAGTTGTTAGTTGACTCATATGACTTGGCGTTGGTGCCGGATGCCTGACAGGGATATTCTTCCACCACGTGACTGTTGCTGGTTTGGTCTTCGGTCACCGTTTTGGTAGTTTGTTGTGTTTGGGTTGTAGTTTTCCTTTGGTTGAGACCTATTCAGGCTATTTTGTTAAACTTGTGGTTGTAACGTTGCTTTCATATTTTAGTTTACTTATGGGTCGTTTCTGGTTGTTGTACGGGTAAATCATTCCCAAAAGCTATACATTTATACTCGGGTACTTGTGCCAGCCTGTGGGGATCGAGAACGCCCTTCTGGCCTTGCCGCAGGCCGGGTCGGGCGTCGAGTTGATGGTGACCCGATTTGGTTCATGACAAAATGGTATCAGAGGGCGGTTAACTCTTGGTCTATGTTATTTGGGGTGAGTTTGGTTATACATAAGTTGGGACTATTAGGGGGGCTTGGAAAATATGATGCGAGTCGGGTGCCTGGCCAACACGCCTCGTAACAGATACTGAGTCACCATGGGATGTCAGGGTGCTTGTTTGTCTTCTTTCCTAGGTGGGACATAAAGGCTGCGGACTGTACGTGGACACCTGGTAGGAAAGTAGAGTTTTGACATAAATTCTCTTTTGTATGTTTGGTTTATTGATGATTATTTAACCAGTTGAAAAATTTGGTTCCTCTTGAGATATGTAATAATGATGTTTTTCCTTTATGACTGTTGCCCTGTGCAGCAAGATGCCTCCCCGGAGAGCTCCCATGCACCCACGGGAGGAATCCGGAGAGAGTTCTCCCACGCCTCTTGATCAAATATTGGTAGAGGCTATGGTTCGAGCCGTTCAGGCTTTGGTACAAGGGGTGACTCATACTCCCGCCCCTAATCCAGCTAGAGGGTAAGAATCATGCTCCAAGAAGGATAGAGCTTAGGAGTTTCAGAAGAACAAACCTCCTTCTTTCCGAGGAAGTTCAGAACCTTAGGAGGCAGAGGAGTGGCTTGAAAAGATAGAACGCATGTTCTATTTCCCTGACACACCCGAGGATGTTAGGTTGATGTGTGCCTCATTCCAGCTAGAGGGTTCCAATCAAAAATGGTGGGAATCAGTGGTCCAGGATGGGAAACATGAGAACATGAGATGGAAAGATTTCAAGGGTATCTTAAACGAGTAGTATTGTCCAGAGTTTCTAGCCTACTCTAGATCTCGGGAGTTCAGTGAGAATTCACAGGGATATCAGACAGTGATGGAATATGCGAACCGCTTTGCTGAGCTTGTCCGGTACGCACCTGAGATAGTTTCGAGCAAATTATTGAAAGCTCGAAAGTTTGAGAAGGGCCTTTGACTGGAAATCCACTCTCAGGTTTTCTTGTTCAAGCTGAAGACTTATGCTGAGGTGGTCAACCATGCTTGCATGTCCGAGATTGACCAGAGAGGAATGTCAGGGTTTTTCAGATCAGTATCATGCTTTAGCAGTGGCAGATCCTCAAAGAAGAAGTGGAAGCATGTTGAGTAGTGAAAGAAGATTGGGGGCGGCTCAGGCCATCCCTTCAGGCAGACATCATCTGAGGCTTCTGATGCGAGGCCCATTGTGTGCCATCGGTGCAGAAAGGCAGGGCACATCCGACCTGCGTGTCCACATACTCCCAGACCTTGCTATGTGTGTGGAGTTAAGGGGCACCAACAATGTTTCTGCGGGACTGTATGACCTTACCAGAGTCGGACTGGATCTGTAGCTTCCAGGGGTATATCAGTGCAGTCAGAACCGATCAGGACACCGGGAACTCGGTTCGGTGGTCGTGGTGGCAGGACCGGATCATCTTCTGGGCAGATCCAGATTAGGGGAGAGCCGCAGGCGAGCAGTTGTTCTCAGGCAGGGACCAGGCAACTTCATGTTGCGGATCAGGCACCAGTGGGATCTGATGTAGGGCCTTCGATGGTTTGATGTACTATTCTGGTTGCATCTTCTATAGCTGCAGTTTTATTTGATACTTCTGGTTCAGTTTCTTTTATATCTGCTCGCCTTGTGAATCTTCTGAACTTACTGACCGATCTGTTATTGTTTGCTATAGAGTTGGCAACACCGTTGGGGAAAAAGAGGGAGCAGGGTCTTAGGTGCCCATCGTGTGCACTCTCTGGGTCGGGAGTCGAGATGGAATGGGATTTCTTGGTCCTTGACATGGACCTATTTGATGTGATCCTCGGTATGGACTGGCTGGTGTGCTTCCAGGCGCACATTGATTGCTATCGGCGTCGAGTCAGTTTTACAGCACCATATGGGACTCCCCAGTTATTTCACAGAGAATGGGATCCTCGGTCGGGATGCGCGGGACCTCCACTCCCTGAGTTGGGAAATCTTGCTTTTCAGTTGTCGTTGCTCGTGTTGGAGGACGATGGTGGTGTTTTACAGGGCGGGTTACCTCGTGTAGTGAATGAGTTCCCAGAGGTCTTCCAAGATAATTTTTCTGGCTTACCCCCAGAGCGGGACGTGGAGTTCTCGATTGGGTTGGCGTCGGGAACACAACCTATATCTCCACCCTCATATCGTATGGCCCCAAACGAATTGAGTGAATTAAAGATATAGCTAGAAAATTTGGAATCCAAAGGATTCATTCGCCCGAGCATCTCTCCTTGGGCTGCACCAGTTTTATTTGCGAAGAAGGCCGATGGAACCCTTCGGTTGTGCATTGATTACCAGAAATTGAAAAAGGTAACCATCAAGAATAAATACCCTTTGCCTCGGATTGACAATTTGTTTGACTAGCTGAAGGGGGAAAAGTGGTTCTCCAAGATTGATTTGCATTCACGATACCACCAGCTCAGGGTGAGAGGAGCATATATCCTGAAGACGACCTTCCTAAGTAGGTACGGTCACTTCGAGTACTTGGTCATGCCTTTTGGACTGACGAATGCTCCTGCAGTTTTCATGGCACTCATGAATAGGGTGTTCCACCAATATCTTGACTCTTTTTTCGTGGTATTCGTGGATGACATCCTGGTTTATTCTTGATCTGAGGAGGAGCATGAGCATCACCTGCGCATTGTTTTGGACATTTTGCGGGATCACCACCTGTATGCCAAATTCTCGAAATTCTCATTCTAGATTAGGGAAGTGAATTTTCTAGGTCATGTCATCTCAGAACAAGGGGTTTCAGTGGATCCTGAGAAGATCAGGGCAGTTATGTCATGGGAGAATCCGATAAATGTGTTTGAGATCAGGAGTTTTCTAGGCTTGGCTGGTTATTACAGGCACTTTGTTCGGGACTTCTCGCAACTTGCCTCCCCCATGACCGCACTCACCCGGAAAGGGGTGAAGTTTGAGTGGATCCCTCAGTGTTAGGTGTCCTTCAAGGAGTTGAAGCGGCGGTTGAACACCACCCTTGTGCTGACCTTACCAGATTCTGGAAAGGGCTTTGTGGTTTACTGTGATGCTTCAGGTATGGGCCTTGGATGTGTGCTCATGCAGGATGACCATGTTGTGGCTTATGGTTCTCTCCAGCTCCATCCACATGAGAAGAATTATCTGACTCACAACATAGAGTTGGAAGCGGTGGTGCATGCTTTGAAGACGCGGTGTCACTATCTCTTTGGGGAGATGTTTGTGGTCTATTATGACCATAAGAGCCTGGCCTACATTTTCTCTTAGAAGGATCTCAATTTGAGGCAGTGTCACTGGGTCGAGTACCTGCACGGTTTTGATTTTGATATTTTCTATACCCCTGGAAAGGTTAATGTGGTAGCTGATGCTTTGAGAACAAAAGTACCAGTGCAAGCATTGAGGAAGTCCAGTGATGAGTGGACTTTGATGGGGATCTTCGCCCAGATGCACTTGGAGAGCAGGGAGCACAGTGGAGGTACTTTTTTGGCTAGCATTCAGTTGACTCCTACTCTTCTGGAGTTGATTCAGAGGGAGCAGCCTGGTGCTGAGCTGTGTTAGTGATCTATGTAGTTTATTCATGGTGGGGAGACTCCTTCTGATTGGTCTTTGTCTTCCTAGAGGGTCTTATGCTTCAAGGGTTGTGTTGTGGTGTCGTTGTCTCTGTGGAAGGTGGTGATGCAGGATAGCAACCAATCTCAGTGGGTCGTCCACCCTGGTACCACCAAGATGTGTTACGATGTTCGCCTTCAGATCTGGTGGCTAGGTATGAGACGGGACAGAGTCGACTTTGTGTCGAGGTGCTACACTTGCCAACAGGTAAAAGCAGAGCATTAGAGACCATCTGGCCTACTCTAGCCACTACCCATTCCTACCTGTAGGTGGGATGAGGTCGCCATGGACATTATTATTGGGTTTCCTCGTGCACCTCGGGGAAGTAATGCTATCTGGGTAGTGATTGACTGCTTAACCAAGTCAGCTCACTTTATCCCGATCAGAGATACATCGACGGTAGAGGAGTTGGGCCGCTTGTATATTCAGGAGGTGGTCAGACTTCATGGTGTGTCGTCAGCAGTTGTTTATGACAGAGACCCCTTCTTTACATCTCGGTTTGGGGGAGGCCTCCAGATGGCTTTAGGGTCGCAGATGAAGATGAGCACGGCATACCATCCACAGGCCGATGGCCAGACGGAGCGGGCGAATCAGATTCTGGATGACATGCTCTGAGCCTGTGTGTTAGATTTTGGAGGCTCATGGGATAGCCATTTGGGACTGGTCGAGTTTTCTTATAATAACAGTTACCAGCCTTCTATCAGAATGGCAGCCTTTGAGGCGCTCTATGGCTGGCCTTGCCGGTCTCTTCTGTGTTGGGATGAGGTGGTCGAGACCTCACTCTTGGAACGGAGCCTTGTTCCGGAGACGTATGAGAAGGTCAAACTGATTAGGTAGCGGTTGTTGACAGCTCAGAGTCTCCACAAGTCCTATGCAGATCAGAGGCGGTGGGATCTCGAGTTTTCAGTGGGGGACAGAGTGTTCCTAAAAGTGGCCCCTCGCTTGGGTCACCGTCGTTTGGGGAAGCATTGGAAGCTGACACTGAGGTATGTTGGACCTTTTGAGATTCTTGAGTGGATTGGAAAGGTGGCATACAGGTTTTCTTTGACCTCGCAGTTGACATCGATTCACAACGTGTTTCATGTCTCCCAACTAAAGAAGTACAACCCAGATCCATCGCATGTGCTAAATTGGGAAGAGATTGAGATAGAGTCCGACTAATATGTGTTTGAGCGACCAGTACAGATAGTGGATTCTCAAGAGAAGGTGCTACGTGGAAAGTCCATTCCTCTGGTCCGTATTCTCTAGTAGTACTGGAATGATGAGCATGAAACTTGGGAGCAGATGTCGTGGGTTGAGCATGAGTACCCATTTATATTCTCTGATCAGGCATCAAGCTGACTTTTCGAGGGCATAAAGTTTCCATGGAGGGGAGATTTGTCACGCCCGGACTTCGTTGAGGTACAAATTTAATTTTAAATTTTTTTTTTCATGAACTATTTGTCTATTTATTTAAATTGTTGGTTATAGCACGGGCTGAAACCGATGCAGGTTTCCCGTTATGGCAACGATGTGTGCGTGTGAGCCTTACATCGCTCGGCGCACTGGCATGGCATGGGCGAAGCCGTGCGACTTTTCCATTTTAATATGCGGTGTCTGTTGCGTGGACGTTTCAAACACCGGATGATTAACATCTGTTTTCATATTATTATTATTATTATTATTATTATTGTTCTTATTATTAATATTATTATTAATAATAATATTATTATTAATATTATTATTGTTATTATTAATGTTATTATTATTAATATTATTATTAATTTTAATATTATTATTAATAATAATAATATTATTATTATTATTATTATTAAAACATTTTATCTTTATTTATTTCAATTAGTTATTTTTATTTTATTATTTTTATTTTTATTTTTATTTTTTGTTTCCCACCATGCAAACCCTAGCCGCCACTTTTTTTATTTTTTCTTTTTTTTTTCTTTCCTTCTCCTCTTCCTTCATCCCCATGCATCTCTCTATCCCTCTTTATTCTCCTCTCCCTCACCATCACCCAGCGCCCCAACTCCCTTTTCTTCTCACCCTCACCCACTGGCCTCCCCCTTCCCCTCATCTCCCTTCAGCGCCGCGCCCCGACCTGCCTCGCCCCCTCACCCGCTCCGCCTGCTATCTCTTGCACACCCAGGCCACACCTCCCCGTTTGACCGCCCTCCCTACTACCTCCACTCAGGGTCGCGATGCCGCCATGCCCTCCTCTCACCGAACCTTCTAAGTTGCGCCAGACCCACTCTCCCCTTCCCCTTCACATTAGAGCCACTCCCCTTCCTGTTCGTCCGCCCTCCACCAGCAGACGGACGCACCCCCGCTGTCCATTTTGGGCCGCCCTCCTCCAGCAGACCACCACACCCCCCTCCTCATCTGCTCCGCCGGAAAGCACCGGACAAGGTTTGTTTATTTTATTTTAATCTATTTTATTATTTTATTTTGTTTAATTATTTGGATTCATTTAAATTTACGTTTAAGTTACTATGTTATTAACGTTTTTATTTTAATTATTATTATGTTATTATTATTATTACTATATTATTAATATGATAATATTATTATATTAATATTGTTATTATTATTATGTTATTATTATTATTATTATGTTATTGTTATTATTATTATTATTATATTATTATTATTATTAAAACCGGTTAAATTGATAATTGATTGAGTTGATGATCATTACATTGATAAAAGGTTAATTAATTTAAATGATTGTGTTAACCATATATTTAATCAAAGTTGTTAAATTGTTAAATAATTAATTTGGTTAGTCTCAGAGTTATATACTTAATAAAAAATTTATTTAATGGTTTTGGGTTAATTGTTGATTAATTTATTTAATTATTATTGAACCTGTTTAGTGGTAAACTGAATTATTTGGTTTGCTGATATTTTCTGGTTTGGCACCGTGGTGATTTGGTCTACTGTTTTAGGACCCCTTTTATGACTTCTTATGGTGCGACCATTGCACAACGGGAGTTTTGCGCCGTGTCACTTTTCGCACCTGTTTGTGGTAGGTGGTTTTGAATGCTTAGGGATTTTGATCATTTGGTATGCTGGTTGTTTAATTTAATATTTCTTCTATTTAAATATTGTCGTGAGTTGTCGGTTGGACTGGTAGAGCATGTGTTTTACATTTGTTAGTGGCTGGTCTAGATTTTTGGGTTTATACTGTGTTGTGCCCTGGTTATTGAATGAATGCAACAATTTAAATTGATCATGGTTACTGTCTTAGTATGCGTCAGAGTGTGTTCTACACTGTTGGGTGTGTTGTTTTATTTTCATACGACTTATAAACCAGTTTTCCAAACGTTTGATAAACTTCAATTTGACCCTCGAAATTCCGTAGTTCTTGCATGTTGTGTGGTCCCATATTGTATTCTGTGTCTTGACCATGATGATTAGGATGAACTTGGAATAATGAGCACAAAAGGGGAAGCCTGGGTAGTAGTTGGGCGGACTAGACTAGCATGCTAGTGATACAGGAGCGGCCTCGGCCCAGTTTCACTTAGCGGGTTTGATGCATACAAAACTAACTAAAAATTTGATGATGACTGTAGACCACTACGGTGGGAGGTGTTTCCCTGCCGGTGGCTCGTGCACGGGAAATGTATGGTATGGTTCACCGAGACGTGAGGTTCTACGGTCCCACACGGCTTTAGTACTTAGGGCCTCTCCCACTTTTGTTCCTCCTGTGCGATTATGTACTCATCACTAGTTGGTTTGGGTGACTCATGTGGTTTTATAAGGTAAGAATGTTTCATTTCCTTCAAGTTCAAAAACCCCTTTTTCCTATTTTGAAACTGTCTTCATGTCTTTAAAAATTGGTTACATCAATATGTTAGTGAATTTATTTACTTTCCCAAAAATTTGAACCTGTGAACTGCTTTGGTCATCTAACCCTTTCCATGCGAAATCTTTTCTTTGGTGCCAACCTATTGAGCATTTCTCAAACCCTACTTACACCTTTGGGCGTAAGTAGATCTGATTATGTGTGATGCAGGAAAATTCCAAGGTTTTGAGCACGGTGGCCCGAGTTGTTAGTTGACTCATCTGGCTTGGCGTTGGTGGAGGAGGCCTGACAGGGATATTCTTCCACCAGGTGACTGTTGATGGTTTGGTTTTTCGTCACCTTTTTGGCAGTTGGTTGTGTTTGGGTTGTAGTTTTCCTTATTCTATGACCAGTTCGGGCTATTTTGTTAAACTTGTGGTTGTAACGTTGCTTTCAGATTTCAGTTTACGTATGGGTCGTTTCTAGTTGTTGTACAGGTAAATCGTTCCCAAAATCTATAAATTTATACCCGGGCACTTGTGTCACACCGTGGGGATCGGGAACGCCCTTCGGGCCTTGCCGCGGGCCGGGTCAGGCATCGAGTTGATGGTGACCCGATTCGGTTCGTGACAGCAAATAACTATTTATTAGGGGTGAATCCCCCAGTCACAAAAAACTATTTAATTTACTAGAGAAGACTAATTTTGATGTGTTGGTATCCCAACACAAATACCTTTTTTATGATGACCCATCACAAAAAAGTATTTGAGACACAATTTTCTACAATGGGTCATTTACAACGGCATCCAATCATAAATACCTGAATTTACAGTGGTGGATGTCTGATGGCCTTTAGTTTTGTAATTTCTCAACCCTTGTGCAACACAACAGTGCCCCAATCTGGTTGGTCACATGACCTAAAGCACTCCTCCCCAAACGCCAGAGGCTACAAATAAGAAGCACGTGTCTGATTAGTTGATCATGGGAGATAGTACCCTCTTTTATCAGAGTAATAAATAAGTAGAAATAAATAATCAATAGTAGATTAACATAGGACTACAAACAATAATAATACCTCGAGATAATCAATTAAAAAATAAAACATCCGATTAAAGATTAACACATGTCATGCTAATGTATGTGTGAAGTGCTTAACATGAAAACCCTAGAAGAAAAACACTACTGACTCCCAAAAGTTCCAAAACCATGTCTGATTACCTCAACCATGCTCCATAAAAAAACCAAACATCTCACATAGGAATTTTTCCCTTAACCTATCATGCAACAATAAAGACTATTCGGGTTCCAATCCAGAAGCCTGAGCAGGGTGTGCGTATAACTTAGTAGAACACCACCAATAGTTTTGAAAAGATATCTATTAAATAACATGTGTATTCATTTTTATAATTAAATAATTAAAATTCATTAAAAACTGTCATCACTTTATCAGTTGATATTTATTAAACCATATAGGCCCCCATGTTCTTGAGAAAACCCGTACCTCGATACCTACATCAACCCGAGCTGGGTCTTAACCGTGTTACATATCCAATTCTCATTTCATTATAACAAATGGGATTATATTATCCATGTCAATTAAATTTAATTGTTACTTCCACTTAGAACAATATCCCAATACAAATGTCTTTGGTGTAAAAATCCATGTCCAGCACACTAATTATCAGCCATTCATGTAAATCATGGGCATAGAACTTCATTCCTAGCACCCTAAATCTCAATAACAAAAATGTTTCATTGACTTAGATCGTCATGTCTAACACCCCATTTATCAACCATGAACATATATCATTGGCATAATTCTTGATGTATAATACCTCATTTATCAAATATATATATATATATATATATATATCATTGTTGTAGATCGTCTTGTTTGTCACCCCATTTATCAACCATGAATATATATCATTGGTGATGATTTTCATGTATACAACCCCATTTTTAACCATCAATTTATATCATAAAATATTATAATATCACTTCACTCGTGATTAATTAACAATAATATTCTTATAAAAATCAACCATAAATTAATTAATAAATTAATTAATCCGAGTCTATCAATTAATTCTATAATTAATTAATCAAACTGATTTCCATTAATTAATTAAATAATTATTTAATCATATAAAATCCATTTAATAATAATAAAATTAACTAATAAAATATATTTCATTTACTAATTCAACAATTAATGAACCACATAAATTCATTTAATTAACTCGACAACTAGTTTATCATCTCATATTTAAACATCCAAGAATTAATTAACTATTTATATTTTCCAAATTAACAGTTTTACATCCCCATGACCAACTCAAAAATTAATTATAATTAATCCATCAATTCAATACTCTAATAATTAATCTACAAATTAATTATCCCAAATTCCCAATTTTATGAATTTATTATTCATTCACCAATTATTTATCTTAATTCCACGATTTCTATTATTCAATAAAATACCCAATTCCACAATTAATTAATTGACAATGTAAATTAATTAAATTTAGGAATTTGAATTTCTAAATGAATTCTATTAGTTCTATAATCACATACAGTTAATTGATAATAAAAATATGGGATTTGAATAATAGACCACTTATCTCGATTCGTTGATGGAAAATCACCCAATGGAAATCCCTAAAATTTTGGTGGCACAACGATGTAGATCTAGATCAGAATATAAAAACCAGAAATCAATATTAAATAAGAAAAAATATATTAATTCAAAATCTATATCCACATGATTAGATCTTAATCCACCAAATATAGATACAGATTTAGCAGAATATAGGATTACATCCTATCAAAAGAACAAGAGGAGAAAGGGGGATGAATGGGAATGCTACGGGATGGGTTCCACTTACTAAGAGAGAAAAATATCTATGGTTCAGGCTACAAATCATGATGAATGGAGTTCATGGAGTACTTTTATTCACTTGGGGAGCTCCAAAATCATGAGAGACCTTATGAGGTCAAATTGGGTGAAAATGGGTTAGTTTTAGGGGCACTGATAATTTCAAAATTAATTTTGAGGAGCCTTAATTTTAATGCATGATTAGCTAGGTTGGGGTGCATGTTTTTCCCTATCTATGAACCAAACATGAACCTATTTTTTATAGGTGATTTTTTTTTCCTTTTAGTCACCGATTTTGATAATCCATGTTCCGATAGTGTAATTCCCCACTATAAATTATTGCCTAGTTTTCTAGGTTATAGAGGATGAGTTACCCTAAAAACTTGCAAACTATCCACAACCCATTTTCTTTAATTTGTTCTCAAAATCACTCCCAAACAAAAAATATTTTAAATAACACTTGTTTCATCAAATTTGATCCCTAAGAACATACCATGGACACCCCATGTCGAGGAAATCCTTATCCTCATTAAAAACGAGATAATTTTTTATGTGTTTTCTAATTCTCCAATAATTGTTGAATAATTATATAAATAAATAAAATCAAGAATATCTTAGAAATATTATCAATTAGATTACAAATATCATTTAATTTATATACAAAAAATACATTCTTTAAATTTATGTACAAATAACCAAACCATAATTTGACACTACTAAATTATATAGATTGTCTTTATTCAAAATATCTAATTCATTTTAAAGATTTAACTTATATATTTTTATATATTTAATTTAAAATATTTTTTAATAAACCAAATAAAAACTATTTTTAGTAAAATTCATTTTATGCAAAAAAATATATTTTACTTTCATTTGATACATTGTAAAAAATATTGGAATAATTTTAAAATAATTCATTAAATATATATACTATAAATTTCATTAACATTATCAATCAATAGTGATTTATTAGAAGTATATTGATAAAAATACGTTGTGCCAAAAAAACAGTTTTTAGTATAATAACTTTTTTAATCCAAAAAATGATCTTATAACCAATTCAAGTAAAATGTGTATTATTATGTAATTAATTGTAATAATTATATTTAAAAGGTAATTTTTTATTTTGTGATAAAATTCATCAAATATTGGTACTTTATAGTTACTTAATTTAATGAAAATAAATAAAACTTTTACAAAACAAGGTATTTTTTCACTCATCAAAAAAATAAATCTTCTCAAAAAATAAATTACCCAAAGCTAATGTTAAAATGATGATTAAAAATTATTATTTAAGTCCTTAAATAAAATTTATATGGATGGGTTAAAATAATAATAATTTCCATTTTCATATTGAAATAAAAACCATTTTGAACAAAATTTATATTTAAAGAATGAAATAAACCTTTTGAAAATTGAGTAATTGTCTATTATGAAATAGTAAATACATTTTGATTTTATAAAACTTTAATGAATATTTTTCATAATTTTGTTATTAAAATTCATTCCATATAATTGAATAGGTATATTATAATTTTCACATTTAAATAATATTGTTTTTATTTCTTATCCTTCCTCCCATAAAGAATATTGCTACATTTAATGAAAGGTATCAAGAATAGAATTATTTTAAATTAAATATTTATGGTGTAACATTCTCCCCCAAAAATAAATTTTCAACAAAAATATATTGTCTTTGTAATCAAGTGTTTAGTATTTTAAAATACTTTTGTTGATAAATTACTTGGTAAAAGGTATAATAAAACATCCATTGAAAAGGGAAATTGGAATAAATAATGGTTACCTAAAATAACCGATAATTTGGATCTTAGATTAGAAAACATTTATTGAGATGTGAAAATATAGAAATGGAATAAAAATATGATTTTCAAATACTGATATATACTAATATATAACATAATTATGATATCTTAAGTGACCACAAAACCATAGTCTATTGGGGGTGGTAAAATGACCATAAATTCATAAAAAATTATAGTAGTAAAAAATAATTTTCATTTTTATGATAATCCTCCTAGGTTTCAGGAATTATTTTACCATGTAATACAAGATAATATACTAACATTTTTTCATTAAATCCAAAAATAAAATTTCATCATTTGGTTTCATGTTCCATTCATATTACATTTTATTTCAACCCAAATTGTGTTGATGAATGAAAAATAAAATTATTTCATGTGTAAAACATTAAAATGAACCTTTAATGGATCATAAGATCCAAAAAATAATTGAATTTTATTTCACTTATCTAAAAAAATGTTTTAATAGTTTAATCAATATGAATAATCATTATTATGAAAATGTAAACTTTAGTTCTTGAATAAATAATAATAAAAATAATTGAAATGTTATAGTACTTTAAACTTTTAATTATAATATCAATTATTCATTATAGAGTTTTTATTATTCAACAACTAATTATTAAAACCATAAAAATTAATTAAACCCCAAAAATAAGAATCAAGTTAATGAAAACATAGGTATAAAAACCATGATTACAACAATGGAATAAATATTCATCTTAACAAAAATTTCTTGATATATTTACATTAGTACCATATTCTCATTAGATGTCATTATTGAAAATTGTTCTCCTAGAGTGTTAAGGGATGATTTGATATCCATGAAAAATAAAAAAAATTGGATATATCTAGAATAAAATAAAAAATGTTATGAAGAACAAATTACATTATATCACGATATAATGGATTTACAAATATAGTTACATTAGTTGCTTAATCTTAGAGCTTTTCCCTTATTCTTTTAAGAGGTAAATTCCCTTAATGATTGGGGAGTTAATTTTCTTAAATTCCTATCTCATTAATGTCATGATAATAAACACCATAAGATTCTTTATAACTATTTCATTTATGTTCCTGATATCCTTTCTCGCTAAAATTAAATAAAACTTCCATTCCCATTAATAAAAATTCATTATTTATCTTTCCACCATTATCACTTTTAGGATGTTTTATCCTTCCCTAAATTTACTTCACTTAATTTATTTTATTCTTGGTATTTTGTCACCCTCTTATTCTCTTTTTTTATTTTAAAATATATGACATGGAGAATTATTTACTGATCCAAATTGAACTTGATACTGTATTACCATATGATGATAATTTTATTGAGACTTGCACCCATAAGTGTAATGTATTAACAACAAGATTGAAATAATGAATCATAATTTATATATTATGTATGTATTTCATAACATTATTTTACTATCTAATAAATTGTACCTCATACTTAGTAAAACAGTAACAGTACATGGATTATTAGACTATTACATTGTTAGTTGGCGAGTTGGGGTGTTTTAGAGGAGGCTCAAGGATGTTTTGTGGAGGTTGAATCTATAGAAGTACTAGAAAACTAGTTCATGATGCGAGCTAGATTTACTACATGAGTTGTTGATTCACAATATCTGAGGCTGAACATTTATGTATTATATTCATGAAAGGTTTGATTCATGACATGAATTCCATTCATGAAATTATAATTTATAATGTCAGTTTATTATGCATTTGGCAACATGAATTATCACCAAAATTGAAATATTGATTAATTCAAGCATTAAATACAATTCACGAATTATATTTCATGGATACCATGGATTATATTAAGAGAATTTATAATTCATCTCTTGTATCTGGAATGTTACATCGTATTAATAAGTCACATATCATCCAAATCCTTCCATTCAATAATAGTTTCCTCTTGGTTTTGGGAGAACTCATAGTGCCTTTAGAGGGTCTTTTATCCCTTCCCTCCTAGGTTGATCCACATTTTATAACGATTGATGTTTGGTGATTCATGGTGGGTTATTCCCCCCATTTTATGCTTTTTCATTACATTCCCCTCCTAAGATTATTTATGGTACAGTTTATTTGGTTTGGGGTGCATTTGAGCTATTTTTTTAGGAACCTTTAGTTTATTTTTCTTCTTCGAAGGTTTCATAGTCCAGATTTGGTTTTCTACTTGTATATTCTTCACCCTATGGTGTACATGGAATCGAAAACCTTCATTGAGGTAGGGATTATCATTATCTACCTATATATGATACATTTGTAGTTATTTCATGTTATTTCATTCCTTTTGTTTGACAGTAATGGTTGAATTAACAAATAAAATTGATTGGAACATCAAAAATTAATGGGGATAGGGAGTAATCACATATTTTTACTATTATGAGGTTATTAATTTTTTCTATTTTGTCTGATTGTTTCGAATTTAAAAAATTAGGTATATTGGGAGCCTTACATGTGGTGTTGATATGTATGTGTGACCCATTGCTACATTTTTTTGTTAACATCACCCTAAATACAAAATTTGATGAAAATTTATATGGAAAATGAATTGGTTTCCCATATAAAAATAGTATTTTATAATAAACAATTTAAATAATGAAGTCAATTAATGCAATCACTTGAATGTAAAATTTAAAAAGACTGTATTTGGTTCTTTGTGTGGTTGTGTTGGTTATTTTTCATTATATTATGTGGTATATTTACTGGTAGTGGTGGTGATTAACAGGGATGCGAAATATGTGGGATAGTGATTTAATGTTTGGTTTCCCTGGAAATAATGGTAAGTGGTGTTGTGGTAGTGATGTGATGAAGTTGTGTAATGTTTTTCTGATGTGATGTGATGGGTAGTGGTGCTTTGCTAGTAATGTTTGATGGTTGAGTAGTGTTGTAAAAATGGGATTCTTATGGTCTGTTATGCATTGGTACTACTACGTTAGTTGATGTGGTGAGTTTTCTTCATTAGTTGGAAAACATGGTGATTGTTGATGTGTGTGAGGGTCAGTTGTGTGGTGTGGTTGTATTAAATTCTTAGTTATCTAGGAAATAATTATCAATGTTTAAATAAAATGTAATGGGTGGGTATATGAATAAGAATGGGATGAATATGATGTGTTTTAAATTACATAAAAAATATTAATGTTATGTTAATGGGAAATTTTAAATGTGAAAGGAAGAGTCTTGTTAAATAAGAGTTTGTTGAAACTCATTAAATCTAGAAAATGGGGAAATATATATCTGAACATGGGAATGTGTTGATTTTGTGGTGTTTCTTGGTGTTTTGTATTTAGTAGTGGTTGTGGATATGATGAATAATGTACGGTGTCGGGGTTATGTGGCTATTGTGCATAGAATTTTAGGGTATTGTGGGTTATCTATCTATAACATATTTTACGTTATTTATTTATGTGTCCCGCCAATGTTGAATAAATATAATAACACCCATTGGTTTTGGGATTTGGCTGTTTTTTCCATCATCTATGATTTTGGTGATGTATATGGGTAATATACCCCCTCTTCCTCACTCTTCCATTAGAAATGACGGCTTAGGTGATTTTGGGTGAGATTGGTGAGATAGACCATGTGTCTTTTGGTGAGGTGTGATGTTATGAAT
Source organism: Viscum album (assembly GCA_963277665.1). Taxonomy (NCBI): domain Eukaryota; kingdom Viridiplantae; phylum Streptophyta; class Magnoliopsida; order Santalales; family Viscaceae; genus Viscum; species Viscum album. The sequence continues at coordinate 381,462,350 of OY728145.1, forward strand.
ATATAATGCATTGTGATATGTGCTAGTGGTCAAGCATTGTAGGATGAGGGGACGAAGATGATTCCCTTCATGTTCATGATACCCTATTTTCATGTTCTATGATGCGAAATAAAGTACCATGTGTCTTCAGCTGAGATGTGATGTATTGGACTATGTTTCTTTGAGTGAGATATAATGTGATATCTCATGTGTATTTGAGTGAGATGATATTTTTATATAAGATATTAGAGTATAGGATGTTCTATGTTGGGGTATGAGAGAAACAAATTAGTGGGAAAGAGGTACTGAGGTGACTTTTTTTATTGTTTGGATATTATATTTTTATATTGGATGCTTTCTTTGGTGAGAAAGTCATACTGAGGCTAGGGATGGTTAGGTGAAATGATTATTTTCTTGTTGATTCTATTTTTTGTCTGAAAGATCACTATTATATTATTTTTACATGTGTAATTGAGACATTCGGTATGATCCAATTGAGTATAATTGTATACTTAGAATACATATATAATCAATTTTTATGGTTTTTAGAAGTAATTTTAGGACAATGATTGACATTTTTAGCTTCTATTTGAGTTGTAGTTTACTACCAAAAATAAAAACTATCTTTTTGGTATTTATATAGAGGCTTTTATTTTATTTTCTGACATTGTACATGTAATTGGGGGATGGTTTGGAGAATAATTTTATTTTACATGCTGATTTTTTTGAGTGGTTATTTATCCTATTATCCGATAAAATCACTTTAAAGTGAAATTCCATCAATTTATGATACTTTTATACCCTTAGTTCATGTATTAATATTGAGTCCAACTTTAGATGGGACTCAGGAGGGGGAGTGGTCATGAAATTTCTTCCATTAATGCTAGCTCAAGAGGGGTACAATTTGAGGGTGGGATTCATGAAATAGTGTTGTTAGAGGTTTTGGTTGATTGACGATTAGAAATTAGAGTATAGAACTTTGAGGATTTCATGGGTTAGAAGGGTAATGGTACCAATTGATCATGGTATATAACATATGCATGGAATACTAGAAAGGGAATCATGTATACAGACCCCCCGATGATCAAATGCATGAGAACCAATCTTATTGAACGACAAAGTGGGGTGGACCTATTCATAGGGAAAATACCAAGAAGAGGTACATCCCTTATGATTTATTTTATTAATATCTATATTTGAGTCTTTTTTGGAGGATAACATAATTTTTTAATTAATTAAATAAACGTGGGTTAAAATTCTATAATTTTATGCTTAATTTTCCCCCTTAATTTTTAATAATGGAAACTAGTCATCATCCATATGTAGCCTAGGTGGTTGAGGTTCAATATGTTGATCCAGATAATCATTAAAGGATAAATATGAATGTGAAGTATTAGGGATTGAATATGGCTTTATAGGTCTTTGATTTGTAGTGTTTGGGGATGTATGAGTGGAGTATCTCAAAAGTGGATACAAACCAATAGTTGGAGGTGCTCTGGACCTCTTTTAGACTAATATGATATAGATCAATATTAGAGTTTTTTTCAGGTATTTAGTGGAATGGAGCTATGCATATGTGGTGGGAACTATATCTTAGTGACTAGAATGTGGTAGATCTGCTATGTCTAATCTTTTATAATCATTTTCATTCATAATTAATGGAGATGACGAAAAAGGCAGTAAAGAGGTATGTGTTTACTTCCATTCATTAGGGGATCCCATGTGTGTGGGACATCAAGATCATGTTCTACGACCTCTTGTGTTTTTCCTTGGATATTTTTCCAAATGAGGAGTCTAGAGAATAGAGTCCATATGAGAATTTTCATCCAATGATAAATAATTTTGTTGCCCCATTTATGCTTTCATTATCCCTATATTAGAAAAAAGAATAGGTTATTTTTTGTATTTTTTCCTTGTGAGTTTAACCATGATATAATATCTAGATTGGTCTCTAAAGGAATAAAAATTTTGGTTTATAGTTTCCATCAAGTGCATTTGTGATTGTAATGGCTCCCTGTGGAAAGGTTTCAATGAAGCTATGTGAGTAGAGATTGAATATCGATTATCGGACTCGTAGGTTTCTCATCTAACCCAATGGATCTCTTTGGTGTGAAACAATGTTACCCACCATGTTGTTATACAATATCTAGAAGAAGGTTGTATATAATTTTAGATTGACTCAGGTAAGTGTAATGAATTGTTACCCTCATTTGAATATTAGTTGACTGTTTGACCAGCTAATGTGAGACAGTTGGTTTTTGAATGTTGAAATATTTTTTGAAAATCACCAGATGAAGGTGATGGATGGAGATAACATAAATATATATTTTTTATGTATGTAGAGGGAATTCGAGTTCATGTTCATGTTGTTCAGTGTTCTGAACACAATATCTATTTTTATAGGGATGAAGTAATCCATATTTCATTACTTATTAAATAGGATTTTAATCATGTTCATTGATGATAACTTTGTTTATATAACGTTATAGTAGGAGTATGTTGATCATCCTAGAAATTTATTTCTAGTCCATTGACACCAAAATATATATGAAATGTTTTCCTTATATATGTTAGGTTCATGAGATTTTCATTTACTTATACATGAGATATCTCATCAGAGTGTTGTGGTATACCCATCCATGGTTGAGGATGTTTTATTTAGGAATCAAAAAATATGGTTTGTAAATGATTATAGTTCTCTTAGTCCAGATGGATATTATTTGATTATTATGTTCATATTCACTTAGGCAATCGGCCTACTAACAAATTTTGAACGAAATTACCAGAACATCATAGGGAATGGTTATTTATAGGATACATAATGTTACATAAAGGATAAGTTTTCTTGTATACCATTGATTTGTGTTCCTAAGAGGGTGTGATGTTTGAGGTTTTCAATGATTATTACCATATAGACATGGGATTCATCTTCATAGAACATCATGTGTTAATCCCCTATCAGTCAGTAATATATATCCCAAAGAGAATTACTATTCCACCCATGATATGGATTGGAGATAGTTGTGATTTCACTGAGTCGATGGCGGCATTACCATGCCATCAAGAACTCTGTAGTTTTTGTATAGAAACAGCATGAAAATTATCTCTTATCAGTAAGATTTGATTCTATGCCATTGGAGATTGATGGATTTTATTCAGGATTATGTTTTTATATATATTTTACATTTTTAATGTAATGTTTTCTTACTGATACACACACTCATAACTGTGAAAGAGATGTGGTTAGGGAATCCATCAATGTTTTATGTGTTATTGAGGAGCATGTAGAGATTCATATTTTATGGGGAGATTATTAGATGAGGTTGTATTTAATAGATTAAAATTTTTTAATCCTTGATATAGTAGGTGGAGGAGTCTTTTTGGGGAGACATTATGGTGGTGGTGACACATTTCCATGTTGTCTATGATAATTATCCAAAGGGATTGTTCAAAATAGATATTATTTTAGGAAATGTTTTTTTTTCATAAAAAATGCTGGATAAGGCCCCCTTGATTTTCATAGACCGCTTTTAGAATTGAATCATGTTGTGATTGATAAGTATCATTGATTGAGGAGGCATATTTTTTGTCCTGGGATAAAACTATCAGTGACTATGTTTTTGGATATGTTTCTTCATTGTACATAGGTGAAATTAGAGAACCATGTTCTAGGGATTTTAAGCATTCTATAAAGGTTCTTGGGTAGACATGAAAGAAAATATAAAAGGATTTCATCACTAGGTTAGACTAATATCATGGATGCTTCGATATTGTTTTGTGATAGTTTATAGGCTGATGAATTCAGCTCATTTTACTGTGATATGTGTGTTATGTTTCATGGATTTCCTAGTGAGGTTCTATATGAAGGATGTGTTTAGGCTTCACAGAGTAATAGAAACCATCACCTATTTTTATGATAATCTTTTTACCTAATAGGTATTGAGTGTGATTTATTATTACTCTGGATCCTAGCTATACCTCATAAATGATATTCACCCTCATATTCATTGTGATACAAAAAAGACATTATATGTTGTGGTGGATATGTTATAAGCTCACATCCATTAATTGGTAGGTTGAGGGTAAGGTAGATGACTCCGGTTAGGTTTTCATGAAATACTTGATATAAATTTGCATTTTTTATGGATCCAATTGAGGCATTGTATTGGAATCCTTTTCAAACATTGTTCTTCTGAAAGAAGGGTAGGGTGTTAGTACTTCTTGTTATTTATGAGTTTTAGATCACAAAAAATAGATCTTATTTGTCTAATAGAATATGAGGGAAGATAATGATTTTCAAAGGGCATATGTTGATTGTAGGTGGAGGCCCATAGAATTTGATGTTGGTGACAATGTGTTCTTTTGGGTTTATCCTTACTAAGTTAAGTGGATGTTTGGAAGAATTATTAATATTTCTCCATAATTTTTTGGAACTTTTTATGTATTGGAGTGTGTTGGCGCGACAGTGTATCGATTGGAACTCCCACAATGGATAGAGATGATCCAAAATATCTTCCAAATCTCCCTAGTATATCAATATCATCATGATGATACCCACATCATTTATTTTGTAGAGATAGATATCGAGGATGGTGCAACATTCATGGAGTGACCAATAGATAAAAAGATCATTGATTTAAATTTTTTCTTGGATGAACAAGTATTTTAGTTCATGCTAAGTGGTGGAAAAGTAGGGAGTACATGATATCATGATATGTATATTTGAGCCCATTCCATGGATTTTTAAAGAGATTTTATGAAGTTATTTTTATTATTGATGTGATGTTTGAATCTTTTTGGTTTATAAGATGATGTGTTTCATTGATGATGTGATGTGTGATAACGATTTTGGAATATGAAATTGGGTCAATCGGATTTTTAATCAACAAACATTATACAATGATACATTTAAAATTTTTGTGCTGAGTCGGTGATGGAAAAATATAATGATATGTTGATATTGAAGATGTGATTCATTGATTTTTATGTTGTAAGAAGTGTTGTGTGTTGGTTTTGGGGGTTGTTAGCATTGGGGTGTATAGAGGTTGAGATGGTTATGAAGATAGTGTGTGGAAAGGATGTGGTTTATTGTAAATAAAAAACAATGTAGTGTTATGACAAGTGAGGTATGGTGATTTGGTTGTGTTATGTTGTGTGATTATGGGTGTTTTGGGTTGGTTTGTTTTGTTGGGTTTAGTGTTGGATATTAAATAATATCTTAGAGAGGTATCTCATGCAGTGGTTGTTGAAACCATCTTCTTATTTTGTGTTTTTTTTAAATTATCATGTAAATTATTTTGGGTGGTATCTACTATATATTTTTATTCCCTCTAATCCCACTACACTGTCAATTTGAATTTCAATATTATTCTGGAGGAGCCTGAAAGAGGTTCTGTGGATGTTAGAGTTGTTGGAGTATTTCAATAGTCAGATCATGACATAAATCAGTTTCACACTGGGATTTGGTTATTTCTGAAATGTGAGGCTAGTGAATCATGAATTTTATTTGAGGTTTTTTAGATCATGGAAATAAATTTATGATGTGAAATTGTGAATCAAAATGTGAGTTTATTTATATTGTGGTATAATGAGTTTCTACAAAAAAGGAAAAAAATTAGAATGTATGCATTCTATAAAATTCACAGCTTAAATTTTATATACCCTATAGAATTCATGATGTGAATATATAATTAACACCATGAATCATCCTGGTTATAAAATTTTTATAAGTTTCATATTTATGAAATCCTTTCATTCTTCATTCGTATCCTCTTGGTTTTGGGAGAATCCTTAGAGCCTTTGGAGGGTGTTCTATTCCCCACAATCTTATGTTCATCCATAGCTTCTGTAATTTTATTGTTAGTGTTCTCTACTGGTTTATTATCCCCTTTTCCGATGTTGCCATACATTATCCCCTTTATGAATTTATATGATGGTGTTTTTTTTCGATGTGTTATTACGCTGCATTTTTTATGATCTGTTGGTACAGTTATGGTTAATAAAGGGTTTCCTAGTGCAAGCATGTTGTTTAGGTTTTTCTTATTTTAGATATGGTGAAAAATGAATTGGAAAGATTATTTTTGGAAGGTTATCCTCATAGTATCCATATATATCTATAATTTTTTTGGATTTAAAAAATATTCTTTTCGGTTGAAAGTAAGGTCAGCATAATAATGATAATTACATAGAAATTAAACAAATTATATAGAATGTGATAAATTGAATTCTTTACTAAATTGAGGTACTTTTTTTGAGATTATGTATTGTAGAAGACCTTGATTTTCATACATTAATGTTAAATAACTTTTACAGAATAATTTAAAAATTATACAAACAAACTCATAAAGACAATACTAGTCTAGTGCCTTTGGAAACATGAAATCATAATCACTGGTACATAACTGAGCTACATCATCTAACACAAGGTTTTTCATGACTAGAACCCTTGATAAACAAATCAAACCTAAAAAATATCTTCATATACTAGGAGAGGTAAACATAAAAATGGGTGATACTAGATGCTCTATAAGGGAATGAAATCAAGATACGTAAGCATAATCATGCTCATAATTATATGATAACATGATTATGAAAATAAAAGAGCATACACTACATGTCAAAGATTATAAAAATGAATCAAGGAATAAACCATTGTAGTTTATAAGAGATTAATCATAAATAAAGAAGGAACATATGAAATGAAATCATAACATAGGAATAAAACATGGAATTTTGGCAGACACATATGAAAAAATAATGATTTCAATAGTATTAAATGCATTGCTTCCAAGAACACCATAGTAGAAAATGCCCAATTCTGAACTGAGTTCACTCGAGATTATTGCCTTATATTATTGAACTGAGTTCATCCCTCATTGTAGCCTGGTAATATAGAATCATGTTCATTTTTCATTCTAGACCTGCAGTACTAAATCGAGTTCATTTCTCTTTCCAACCATTTATTTTTCAAGAGATATAGACCACTATCCAAATAATTGGAGGGAGATATAGGTCAAATAAATTTCATAATGATATCATACATATATGTGTTGTAAGATCATAAATAATAATATCATAACCCATAACAATAAAAGTGTATTATAAAAATGTAATCATATCATAACCTACAAAAAAACAGTAGTTTAAAAATAATTTCATCATAATCATAACCTGTGTAAAGAAGAAGTTTTAAAAATACTATAACCCAAGAATTATAAACCGGTTTCATAAACATCATGTCATAAAAACTTAATCCATCCATAGAATAAAGATAATTGGAAACATTGAATATTTTCCCTATAAAAGAATGAGTAACACCAAAAAATGTTATCTTAAATGGGATATAATTTTTAAATATCTTTCAAAAACATTTCGTGATTGAAATATCCTTTCTTAATAGAAAGATTATTTTTAAAACATTTAACATTTTGAAAACCATTTCAATTAAAATTTATTATAAAACTTATAAATAAATATTTATAAAAAATAAAAAATAAAAAATTATTTTTTCTGGAAAATTACCCACAAGGATCATCTGAAAATATATTTGAAAACATTTTTGAAAACATGTATTTTGAAATAAAAGACGTTTCTAAACGAAGAGAGAGATAAAATAATATTTTTCATAGAAACTTTTTATTAATTATATTTAGAACTAAAGAGTAGGAAAATGGTATGAATACATGGATATATATTGTATAAATTGAGTATAAAAAATATAATGATTGTTCTTGAGAGATGGATCATAATATTTCATCAAAGGAATCATAAGCATGAACAATAACGAAAAGCGATGAGATTGTTTCAATCTACTCTTATGTCTTGGTAAATTGGGATCATACTATCTGTGTAAGAAAATGAATTTAAATAAATATTAAATAATCATGAAAACCATTTCATTTATTATATATCATGTAAAAATGATGTATATAGACCTAAAAAATGGTTCATAACAATACATGAGTCTCAAAGAAGGAAATTTGAGACAAAAAAAGTTAATTAATTTGGTATTTTTTGAAACATAAAACCCTTGAAATAAATATCATAAAATTGGTATTTAAATACCCATTAATATAATTATAAGAATCATAGAATTAGTCTATGTGTAGTATATAGACTATTCAAAAGTAATGGGTTTGAATGAAGCATGTAACTCAAAAAAATAAAAAGTGAGATGAAAGTCCCTTCCCTTGTGTCTCAATCTCATTGTAATCATTCAAACAACAAGTATGATAAATATAAATTTATTATAAAACATATATAGAACAATATTATTATATATAATAAAATATATAACTTTATTAGGAACATATATTATCTTCTTGTTAATAATCTTATGTTAAGTTTTTACATCTAGAAATATCAGCTTTTTTATTTTCATGTGTCTTATTGTGTTAAATGTTTGGTCTTTATTTTTATATAATTATTTCAAGAATATAAAACATGAAATAAATTTTATTTATATTTAGTATATTATTATTAAATTAATTTATATAATATAGAAGTATAAAATGGAATATACTATTCATGGAGACGGTAAGTCTTACGTAAGCGTGAATGTCTTTTCCATTTTTATTGTGTTGTAAAACAAATTAAGGAATAATATATATATGTATATATATATATATATGTATATATTTTAATTAAAGTAGAATTATTATTTCATATATATTATATAATATTTCAAAAATCATCCTTAGTACAAGCCATGTAGTTTGTTAACAAATCACACTGCTTTTAGGGGGCGATAGCCACACTTCCTCAAATGAATTTATCATCCATCAACTAGGTGGAAAATATAAGGTTATTTGTTGTAAAATGACTATAGGAGCTTAATGAAATAATAAATTCAATATATAACATATATAAATATATTTTATATTATATTTTCAATCATTAGTGGCAATAACAGAAAATTTTACAATCATTGTTTAGTGACATGGTAGTTCATCGTACACATAATCAATATGTTCATTACAGATTCAATGGATGTGTGTGTAAGTCTAGGTAGAAGACATAGAATAAAAAAGTCATAGTATATTAATGATAATTATTCTTTTATACAATACTAGATTAAGATGAATTGAGGAGGTGGAGAATGAAAATAAACGAAAAGAGATTGAGGGAATGTGGTACCATTTAATCGGTTAAATACATCTGGTTATGACCAAATGGGTTCTTTGAAAGGATTTCTCCACAAAAAGAGTCTTCCTGGTCGAAGGGAGGATATTTGGGGAGATATTTGGGAATATATTTTTCAATCCAAATGGCATGAGATGTGTGAGGAAGTGGGGAGAAATGATCCCCATTTATAGTGGAGGTGGAGTGACACTCTTTTAAATATTTGAAAAGGGAATTACACCCAAGTTTTTCTTGTTAAATGTGGATTGAATAGTAATCCAAAATCAACCCAACTGATTATAGGTTCTATATTGGTCCATCAAATATATTTTTGAAATGTTTATAGGTCATTTAGGCCATTAATTTTAAGTTTTAGTCTTTAGTTAAGCATAATTTTACCTTAATCAATGTAAATAATTTTAATTAGATTCACTGATATTTTTTCAAAAACTAAGATAAACATTTTGAAAATTATATTCTATTCTGATTCCAAATATTGAATCCATTTTTCCACATTCCATTCAAACAATTTACTGAAATTAACATAAATTTAATCCCGTAGTCGGGTTGACAATCAAGGTTTTAAAAGTTAAAATGTTCAAAATTTATCTATGTTTTTATATCCTATTTCAATGTGAAATTTGTACCAATTAACAAAAATGGCTCAATTTATAATAATATAATCTTTTTAATCTTCAAAAACAATTTATAATGTGATTTTCCAATATAAATAAATATATGAAAGAAATATTATTGAAATAAAATTCTATATTTTTAGCTATTCATTAAAAAATGAAATCTTACTAAAAAAACATGAATTTTACCCAGAACTAATTTTTTTAAATATGATGTTTTTTGGAATTATTAAATCTATAAATGTTTCAAAAAAAATTTATTAGGGGTTCACAATTTAAATGTGGAAAAACTACTTTTATAAAAAATTATGTTTTATGCATTAATTTGAATTTTTCCATAGGATATGTCTATAAAATATATTAGATGAAAATAAAAAGTATTTTACTGAAAATGTTACATATATATATAAATAATTAATATCACTAACTAATCAATTCAATTATTAGGGTCAAATAGTATATGAGCATAAAAAATGGTAGTTTTCTTTAGATTCAATCAATTTTCATATTCATTTATAATTAATTGGTAACCTATGAATTCATCCTATATTTTTTTAAATAATGTTGTTTCATAAATTAGTTAATAATATTCATAATATATAATTTAATGGTTTTGTTTTATATTATTATATTATATAATAATATTTTAAAATATATTATGTTTATGTAAAACTCAGTCTTGTGTGTTACGCAAGCCATCGAGGAAAGTCATTGTACATTTAACACAAGCTAACCTCGATGTTAAATGTAGATAAAGCATAAAGTTATATTGTGTGTAGTTCATGATTAACATGGTGTTGCTTATAACTCCAGACAAACATACTTATTTAAAATAATATAAAATATCTTTAATGTTTTGTGAAATGAAAAATATTAAAAGGATAAAATTAATTTGAAAAAATTTATTCCCAAAATCTCAGGCTGCTACATTCTGCCCCCCTTAAAAGAAATTTCTCCCCTAAAATTAATTTCAGTTATTAAATGTTTAGCACTTGAATGTTTCATTCATAGAAACCCACATATTGAAAATGAATACTAAAAATTCCATTAAAATTGAGTGTTAGAACCCTAACAATTTCTGAAAGTAGAATATAAATAGTGTTACACGTAGGAAGACATAGTCGGGATGTTAAAACAAGGATATGGAAGAGAAATATAAATATCTTGTTCTGAAGGAGAGTGATAGTGAACTTGGTCAGGAGAAAGTTAAAAATCAAAATGCAATAAATATAATATTTATAATGGAAATTTTATTAATCATAAATGAATGTACTATTAAAAACATTTTCATTTCAAGATCATTTTTTCCAAAGAAGAATAATTTTCATAAAAAGATATACTTTCATGATTTTTGGAAAACGTCACTCTTTATTATTAGTTTATCCTATTCACCACATTCTCTATAAAGGAATGTGACTAGTTTATTTTACAAGTACTAATAGATCAATAGGTTCATGATATGATATACCATTTTTCATCAGTTATGATAAACACAAAGTAGTTTGAATAGGCTATAAAATATACCTGAATCCTCATATAGAAAGATAACATATTAATATTACTGATTTCATATGTAGTGTAATATAAAATTTATATAAATGGTTAACCTTAACCCATCCAAATGATTAAAACTGAAATAATTTGGATGAATATCATTGAAGAAGCTTAAAATTGTTTCTTCATGTTTCAGAAAGTACCACTTGTTTGTCACATTCTAAAAATTTAAATACCCATATCATATATTTCCTTCAATCTTGGTAATAACTTTAACAACTACAAATATTTTTAGAAATCATGAATATTTCTTTATACCAATGATTATGGATATATTATTCAAATCCATATAATTTTAAACTTCAACCTTGCTGACATAAAACAATTTATCAATAATCAGTTCAAGGGTAATCTTCTCGGTCAAATTTATTTATTGACATCCAAAATATATTTATCAAAACATAAATATTTCATTAGTAAGAATTAATTAAAGGTTACCTTACCTTATTTAAAATATCACCTTTCTAGGAAATTATTTTACCATGATTTCATCACCATTCAATAAGTCCTTTAAAATCATCAAAGAAAAATTATGATTAAAACAATTATATATTTCATGATTCATATAAAATAATATTTTAATTCCAAAACATAAATGCTTCATTCATCCAACATTATTCTTAAACCATTAATATGGATTCATCAAATTATTCCTTAATACATATTTATTCAAACATGAAATATGAATCTCTCATAAGGTTCCTCATCCTTAATCCAATCATTCTTCTTATATTTAATGTAAATAATATTGGATGAACAAAATATACCTTTTATATATTTTTTGAGGCCTATCTATCGTCAGAAGTATAACCAATAATCATACAACGTTCCTAATTCTATTTTTGAGATTTTAACTTTGCAAATCAATTTTCATAATTAAAACACATCTGAATCATTCCACAACCCATCCCTCAGGGCACATTCCATGAAAACCCCAAGCCTGCCTTTGATAGGCCAGGGGTTGGTGACTAGCTCCATGTAAGAATATCTAAAAAATTGGAAAAATTTCCCTAAGTACTGGTATACATGCACACAAATCAATGCAAATGATTATGGATAGTAAATGACAAGGAAGATATGCATGCAAACCACTTAGTAAAACAAATGAAGTGTAAAGAAGAATATAATGTATAGAGTGGAAATCCAGGTTAGTATACAAGCTATCCAATGAATAGGTAGTACACAAGAAAAAACTCCAAGTCTCTGATTCTCATCCTCTAAGAAATCTACTTGGAGGGAAATTGCCTGAAGATATAGGAGTATGCCTCATCTGTCTCCTCTAACTGAACACCATCAGGTCCTGGTCCTCCCTAGACATTGTTGAAGAGTCAATCATCTGTATAAGAAATGATACTTGTGGGAAAATATCATTTATGGGTGAGTAAAAATAACACTCAGTAGGGGGCCCCCAAAACAACAGAGATCATTCATTATAGAAAAACAAAAAAAATCACATGGAGCACTACTAAAGGAAATAAACCATACATATACAAAAAACAACCAGATATACTCATCTTATCCAATAAGAAATATAAGGTTCCAAACATATAACCAGTATCAGTATTTTCACCATAGATTAGAAAGGTAACACATAAACCAGGAGAAAATGATCCATGAGCATAGACAAACCTAATCAAACTATCCAAGAGATACCCTTCATCAGAAAAAACCCTACAGTTCCAAATTCTATGTTCGAGAGAACATGATCCATCATGAAAATTCTACTAGGTCCAGCTTTATTGCCTAGAATCAGTGGTTCATTCATCGACATCTTGCACCCAACGCAAAAATAAGGAAACCCAAATGGTGGGGCTCGACCTCACCATGGTACACGTAAGATGGAGCCCTTCTCATAAACATCTCGTGAAACCTATTTCTGTTTTATATGGAGTGTCCCACACCTCAATTTGTCGACGGAGGACTAGCTATTATCTACGTATCATTATCATCAAGTGGATGGGCCTGCTCCTTGCTACTGTGTCCGAATTCCAAGGGATCTCCAATCCTCAATTAGGGACCTATGACCTACTCGGAAGGGGAGTACTGATCAATGACTGGAGGACCCCTGCCCTTGTATTATAGGGTAGTATCGACTCTGTTAGTTCATATCTGGATGACCTGAAGAATGGTATGATAGGGGAGTACCGACTCTATTTGATCATGTCTTGAGGACCCGCACCCCCAAAAAGTAGAGGCATATCTACTCCTATTATATAGGACCAAACCCCTACACGATAAGGGAGTACTAACCCTATTTATACTAGATTTATAGGGGACCCACACAATGTAACAATAGGGGTGTACCTACTCATATCTTAGAGGACTCCCACCCTACCCGGTAGGGGAGTACCGACTCTATGGGTGTCATATGTGGAGGAGCCATGCCTTACTCATATAGGGGAGTACAGACTCCATGTAGAGAGGACCCACTGCCTTATCCCACAGGTGAGTACCTACTCTACATTCACAAGCATCACTAGGAACCCACACCATAGTCTTTTAAAGGAGTAACACCTAGTAAGGAAGATACCTAAAGGAAATGGACCTTCTCCCACAACCTGGGAAGTCCAATCACAACATAAGAAGAGGGAAAAGTAGGACCCACTTCCTAAGACTGCAGGGGAGTAACCATCCTAGAATCTCTTTATAAGAACCACTATATTCTGCCCAATGTTTGCATGTACATGGTGCGTCTACTCTCCAAACCAATAGGTCATCCCCCAAATTCATCAAAAACTCACATAGAATATCTCAAAAGGACCGTCTCATCGAAAGTGTCCTAAATCTGTAGACGGATCATCTATCAGATGCTCTATTTGATGGTTACATGTGTTTTAGCTAATGGGGGCATGTTGGGTCTATGTCCGGCCCACTACCAACATAGCCCACCTAGCTAGGTGCGACCTACTAACACATGACCAACCCGTATCAAATCATGATAGCTTCTACAGCCAAGACGTGGCTTTTACACATCCATCCAATGCCAGGGGGAGCAACACCCCATCCATCCGGACTGAAAAAGAATACTAGAATTATCACACATGGCCCGTCCAGGTTCTTCCAGTCACAAAACACCACCATGGTTAACGTAGTGGATCATTAGGTCAAGAAACCTCGTGAGGGATGCCATGGGTTTTCATGGACTTTTCCCCAGCACATAGCCCCTACTGGAATCGTCTTGTCGGTGAGCTATTTCACATACCATCAGACGTACTCTGGTGGTCTGTTATTCGAACCAGAAGGAGCCCTGCGATCCTTGTTTTGCATTCCATATAGACAGGGGCTCAAAACTCCACTACAATCCCTTCCATTCAAAAACTCCCAATTTCTGGTATCTCATGTGCTGCTTCATCCCATTGTTCATCATCATCATCAAGACACCTTCTTGATATGTCCATCTATGATCTGCGATATCGTATCATTGTGCCACAAGGTGAGTGTGAGATGATCGTTCATTCATATATCAATAGAGAATGATGAAAACACGAGGATAAAGATAGAACGACCTTAAGAAATATCTCAAGAAATGATCTTCCTCCATTGATCATTATGAACATGATTGAATCCCATTAAAACTATCAAGAACTATACAATACCCTCCTCCAAGAATGATGAAACCATGGGTTATCCTATTCATGAATGGATCCATATTTATCATTTCAATATGAAGAAAATGGAAAGATATTATTCAAATAATAAACCCTACATAGATTTTGGATCATTTTAAGGTGTAGATTGAAGTTGTTTCACCATGTCGATCCTCATTCCACTAGAATTGATATATCATCAACTAATAATGTCCAGTTTGATCCTGTTCATTGATCATGCCATCATTGGTCATTTTAAAATAAATTCTTCAAGGTTTCATAGAAAAATACAGTGTCCTCCACTCCATCCTTGGATACTTTCTATGCCATTATGTGGTGAATCATGATTCAACATTTTATGAAACATTGTGATTCAATGTTGTTACACTATTTCATTAAGGAAACATAATTTTCATTTTCATTGAATCACATGCCATTTCGCTACAATAGTTTAAAAAGATAAACAAAATAAAATAAAACATACACTTTATTTTATTTTATGTTTTTCATAAATTTTCTGAAAATTAACACCCCTAGTAGCTGATCAATGATAAGTCTTACTTAGGTGAATATCGATGTTCTATGTTTAATTGTTCCCTGCGATATTCGATCTAAGACATGGTTTAAAAGTTATAAAATCCCACTAGCACATTTATTTAAATGAACATTAAAATATTTTAAAATTTAACGTTTTCCCTCAACCCATGCCGGTCATGGTTTAGTCTTTTTAACGAAAATAACTCATTAAAAACTCAATCGCGACTTCTTATTTTTAATCTGAGTTATCGTTTGTGAGTTATGGGGATTCAAAAATAATGTAACTTTTATTTAAATTATTTTATTTACAGTTATGTCCAAAAAACCAACATTCACAGCCGAACCATGCCGGCTGATGTTAGGAGTTTTATAAGAGAATCATACCCTTAATAAATCAACGATACTTTCATATTTCAGTCTGATTTACTATTATGACTTATAAATATTTTAATATAAAATAATTTTATTCAATTATTTCAGTTATGAAAAAAAAACTACTTTCCATTGTCGACCTGCGTCAGCCAATGTTATGACCTTCCTAAAGAAATCATTACATAATGATCTCAATGGTGGTCTTATATTTTCAATATGTGTCACCATTAATGAGTTATAAGGATTCAAGAAATAAAATAAAATAAAACAATTATTTTATATATGGTTATTCTACTTTTAGTTATTTTCATTGAAAGCCTGCAACGACTAATCTTAAGTCATGCCTAGGGTAAACCAGCTATCGTGAACACAACATGGCCCTTAGATTTCTGATTCAAGAACCCATTTGAGAGTTATAATACTTTTCCATTAAAAACTCTCACACAAGCTATTTAAATAAAAAAAAATTCAATGGAACATTCTAGGAATTCATGGAATCAAGATCACATGCCGTCTATGAAACTGGTCTCAGATAAATAAAATTTTATTTTCAAAAAAAAGTTCATGGAATTATGGTGTATTACATTACTCCCCCCATTAGGGCTTTACGTCTTCATAATCCATAATACGGTTTAATAAATCAAAGGGGGTACTGAGAAAACATTTGAACCTCCCGCTCCCATGTTCTCTCTTAGAGATCTCTATAGTGATAATGAACATGAACAAGAGGAATAAACCATAAAAAGTATCATCTTCTACCGATCCTCTATCTCCACCAGGTACTCCTTAAATGTATCCCCAAACAAAAATTATAATCCCCTATTCAGGTGAGACCTGTATAAATTTGTGTCCCCCCTCTTCGAACACCATGGGTCTCCATAACCTATCGACATATGAATTATGTCATATCTATGCAGTCTTAATCCGCACTCAGATGATATGAACATTCTTAGTGGTAGCTTGTTCCATCTCTGGACTCATGAGTGTTGAATCCCCTGGATCTATCCATCATAATGATGACATGCATGGTCATCCATACAATACCTCGACCAATATCATACTGATGATCACATGTAGTTGTTCTTGCCAATGTCCTCCATCTCCCCGAGCTGGGAATGGACCCCATATTTCTCACCCAGCTGATCTACCTCCTCTGGATTTTTGTCGAAGCACATGCTCATAGCATTGTCTCATCCAATGAGGATCGTCAGCCAACTCCCTCTTAGAATCGCGATGAGTCATCCAATCTCAAGCAAGATTACCTCAAAAATTGCAAGCATAACCCCGCTTCTCTCATTACTCATCGGTCTCTCATTGCTGGTCTGACACCGTCATCCCACACATCTGAGTTCGGGCATGTGTATTCCTCTTTCACCATAATCACGTCACCTGACGTTTGCCAACTCTTTTAGATGCCTCACCCTTTTGACCTCTATTATGGGTTACATCCATCTATTCCTTGTCTAGAAAACTCTCAAACAACATGCCTTTCTCCCGCACCCCAACGTAGGTGGGAATATTTATCGAATCCAGCTACGCCCCAATCTCTTGGTATAAGCCATGCTCGAAGGTTCGAGCTCTGAAACAATAGTCTCTTACCATGTCTATAGAGTACTGCGACATGTCGGTGAACCTTACCAAAAACCCTACCACTAACATGCTTCCCTGTCAATGCAATAGGTGTTCCAGGATACATACTAACCGCAACATGGTTGGGTAAAAATCTCCCCTAATGAGTTGTTCAAACAGCTTCCTCGTGAGTTTCATCTCAACATGTGACTATATTACAAAGCTCCATCATTATCTAGGTGATCCCTAAAGAAGTCTCATGTCTAGGACCACCATCTGATTAGGAGGTGTCCTCACTAAGTTTAAAATTTGAGTGATACAATCATTCTAATCATCTGCTACCGGGGGGGTCTGAAAAAACATGACATTTCAAAGGGCTCTACCACTAGAACTCATGTAGAGAACATAACCTATATGCATCCCCATCTCGAACTACCTATAAAATGTGCAGCTCTACGGGTAGTGGAACCACCGGTAGACCACCCGAGGGCTACTCCTCAGAACCATCTCCCTGCACTAAAGCCTCATCATTGGGAAAATTGTCATCACAATCACACTAAAGAATCATATCCGGCTGTCTTCATGGAGGCTTCCTGAAATTGATCAAGATGAATCATGGTTAATAGAGTATATCTAGATATCTAACTCAATAAGAGCATGTAAAATACAAACCATTCAAATATGATTCGTGTACCATTTATTTTCATTCAATTAGTGTCCTAATGTACCGAGTCAAGAAACTTGTTATCAGAGTCCCGGTGAATGGATACGTTGGCCACTCAACCAATACTAAAACCATTGGCCTGAGATCCAAACACAAAACATATTAACAATATTTCTATGAAACCCAAACCAAGCTCATAACATTATAGTCCTAGCAAAGAAATGACCACCTCTAATACAACTCTCTGAAAAAATTTACCCCGAGGCCCATGTCGTGACTACCGCAAGCCAGCCTTCGATAAGACAGTGGCTAGAAACTAGTGCCAAGTAGACATATCCCACAAATGGGAGGCATTTACGTAATTACCTATACACACTCACACATATCCAAGCTAATAATACTAGAGATTAAATGACAAGGAATCTATGAATTTAAAACCCAAAATACAAGACAACTATTTTAAAATAATAAGTAATGTACAAGGTTGAAATCAGGGCCAATATTCAATCCTACAAATGAAAAGATAGTACACATGTAAAACACCAATTGTTCAATACTCATTCACCAAGATCCCTACCAAGAGGTTATGTGGATGGTATATTCCTAAAGCTGTGGAAGTATGAGTTGTCTTTCTGCTCTAACTAAACACCACTAGGTCCTAGTCCTCTCTAGACTCTATCGAAGCATCGATTGTCTGAATAAGGCACATGTGTGGTCAATACCCATATAGGAGTATGTAAAACAACACTCAGTAGAGGACCCCAAAACCACAACGATCAATCACTAGATAAAAACAACAAAGAAATACACAGTCAGATCCACTCATGTATATTCCCATACATATACCATGAACATCATGATATTCTCATCTCATCCACCTAGAAACCTAATGTCCCATCCATATAACCACCATCAGGATTCTCATCGAAGATTTGAAATGTAGCACATAAACTAAGAGAACATGCTTTTCTTGCATATCCATCCCTAATGGAACCTTCTGAGAGATACAATTCATCTGGAACAACTCTACCATGCCAAATTTAACATCTGAGGGAACGTGATCCATTGAGAACATTCTATTAGGTCCTGCTCTAGATCCCAACACCAGATCACCATCTTGCACCCAACGTAAGACAAAGGAATCCCAAATGTTGAGAACCACCCTCACCAAGGTACCCGTAAGAGGGAACTCCCCTCCTATCCATATCGTGAAACCTACTTAACTCATATATGGAGTGGCCAACACCTCTACCTATCGACGTAGAACTAGTTCTTATCTAGGTATCATTGTCATCAAGCAGATGGGTCTACTCATCATTACTATGTCCGAAAGACGAGGGTGCTTTAATCCCAAATTGAAGACCCATACCTTACCCATTAGTGTATTACTGCTCGATGAATAGAGGAACCATGCCCTGGTACAATAGGGGAGTTCTGACTCTGTCAATTCAAGTTTGGAGGACCCGCGCCCTTGTATGATAGAGGAGTATGACTCTTATCAGAGAGGACCCACACCCAACCTGGTATGGGAGTACCTACTCTATTTGATCAAGTATGGGGGAACAACACCCTGAAATAGAAGGAGCGTACCGAATGTAATCATATAAGACATAAACCCTACCCATTTGGAGACTACCAACCCTATGTATGTAAGGTTTATGGAGGACCTCCAACCTGTAACAATAGGGGGTACTGAATCCTATCATAGAGGACCCTCACCCTACACGGTAGGGGAGTACGAACTCTATATGCATAATATGAGGAGGACACACACCCTAGTCCTATAGGGGAGTACCTAATCAATGGATAGATGACTCACTCATCAGTCCCATAGGGGAGTACCTATTCTACCTTCATGAGAATCACCAGGAACCCGTACCATAGTCCCTCAGGGGAGTAACACCCTTAAAGGAAGCTACGCAAAGGAAACAAACCCCCTCCCACAATGTGAGAAGTACCTATTCCTAATAATAAGATGGAAAATGAGGACCATCACCATAATTAGTTAGGGTAGTAACCATCCTAGAATCGCATGATAAGAACCACCCAATTCTGGCCAAAGTCTACTTGTACCAAGAGATCCAACTCTAAAAAACAATAGGTCATCCTAAAACATAATAAAAACTCACATAATGTATCTCAAAAGGACTGTATTATCATAAGGGTCCCGATGCAATAGACGGATCACCAATCAGACGCATCGTATGAATTTTATTGGCATTTTAGAAAATGGGCCCGGTTGGGATCAGGTTTGGTATGATCTGTCAGACCGACTCGACCCGACCTAGTCTAGATTCCAACTACCCATCCCGGGTTCGACTTAAACCATTCGGACCGGCCCCACCCTTTGGGCCATGGTTTCATCCCATTCCATTGTAGGTAAGGCCCAACCCGCTTGGTTGTGCACAACCCGCTAGCACAATCCCATCCCTCATCAGAGCCACGTCCGTCCAACACTTGGTTAGTAGTGCATCCCATCCAGCTGGTCTGCATGAGCAGACATGAATTAACCCACGTGGCTCGGTTGCGTGCGTCCGATCAGGTGTCCTGGCCACGTGCATCCTGAAACATGGCCAGGATTTGTGTGTTCGGTAATGTGGCATCACTGTTATCAACACAGTTGTTCTCTCCATCTAGTAACCCCATGACGTATGCTGCAGTTTTTCCCAATCGATGCCCTGACATTAGTGCACCAACGGGCTATTCGGCGGACCACCAAATGAGCTGTGGTGGTCCATTCTTCGATCCAGAATGAGCCATGTGATCCTTGCATTGATTTTTTCACTTCTAGGGGATCATTACTCCATTGTTCCTCCTCACATCGAAAAACGCATGATTTACAGTATCTCATACACCGCTTTGGCCAACCTTCCATCGTTATCATCGCACCACCTTTATCCTATTTCGATCTATAATCTGTGATATAAAATCATTATGCCACAAGGGAAACCTGTGATGATCGTTCATTCATATCCACCCTGAAAATGAAGATCACATGGTGATTAAGAGGGAAGGGCTGCAAGAAACCAACCCAAGGAATTATCATCGACCATTGTTCATTACGACCATGCTTCGCTCCCATTATAAAGATAAAGAATGAAACAAAATCACCCCGTAAGAATAGTCAAATGGTGGGTCAATATATTCATGGGTTGATCCACATTTTTCATTTTAAAACCCTGAATGAGGAAGTATATATATCAAATAACAACCCCTGCATGGAATTTGGATCACTGGAAGATGTATATTGATGTTGTGTCGCCACGTCAATCATATTTCCACTAGCGTTCTTTGTTTTTCAATTTCTGATGTTTGATTTGATCTTATTCATTGATCTCATTGTTATTGATCATTCAACAATGAATTTTTCAAGTCTTCTCCACAATATATAGCATCCTCCCCTCTCACCTTTTATCCTTGCTATGAAATTAAGTGGAATATCCTGGATTATCATTTTATATTACGCTTCGTTACAATGTCATTAAACTGTATCATTAATGAAACTGTGATTCAATTTTACTGCATTACACACCATTTCGCAGAAACAATTTTAAAAGTCCAATAAATAATATAAAATATCAACTTTATTTTATTTTATGTTTTTCGTAAAAAGTCTAAAAATTAACATCCCCAATATATTCTCACAGATTGGTGTTAGGTCCTTTCTATGTGAATCCCGACGTTTGGAGTTCAATGGTTCCCTCAAATTTTCAAACCAAGGAATGATTTAATAGTTATAAAAACCTTCTCCCACGTATATTTAAATGAACTTCAAAATAGTTCAAAAAATCAAATTTTTCATTCAATCCGTGCCAATCATGATTATGTCCTTCTTAAGGGGAATATCTCATTAGGGACTCAATAGTGGTATTTTATTTTTAATCTGACTTACTGTTTTTGAGTTAGACAGATTAAAAAATAAAATAACTTTTATTTAATTTAATTTATTTATGGCTACATCCCAAAAACTAACAATCACCATCGTCCCACACCCGTTGATATTAGTATCTGTATAAGGGAAACATACGCTCATGAAGTCAATGATATTATGGGATTTTCAATCTGAGTTACCGTTTATGATTTATAAGGATTTTAAAATAAAATAACATTATTCAATTATGTTATTTACGACCAAAAACTACTTTCTACTATTGACCTGCGCATTCCAATGTTAGTATAACGACCCAACCTTTTCTTATATTACTATTACATAATTTCAATGATAAACAACATAACAGTATTACACATAGAGGATACAAAGGTTTAGTGTCTTGGGAAAACTAAGACCATACATAACAAATACATCATCAACCATAAACATTTATTTAATTTATTCTTCTCTAGCTTCTAAGTGGCACTTTTGATCTCCTTAGTACATGTAGCCACCTGAAGATATACATAAAAAGGGGTGATCAAGAAGCCTAGTAAGAGGATATATAAAATAAATATCATGGTTTGAGCATAATCATAACATAATCATAAGATCATGAACATGAGAGGATCATAAATTAAAGACTTGAAATATGGAAATGCATAAAAATGAAACATCATGTCTTAGTAGTTAACTACCACACATACTTGTGAACCGAGCTAGCATCTTTTTCACACATCATTACACATTTACTCATGAGATTCATCACATTACCCAATGCATTGGAGGACTGTATAATTCTAGTTGCACCTGTCACTTTGAAACATTCATATTCCGCTATATAATTCCGGGCGCACCGGTCACATCATAACATTATCATTTATAATGCATTAAAAATGAACATATAACATAAATCAACATAATGAACCCATGGAAAAGAGTGGTTTTCTTCTCATAATATTACATTCATAAGCTTTGGATTCCCAAAAGAATTATGGAATAACACACATGTTACAAGAACCGTCCACTTTGAGTGAGAAGTAAAAGGGGCGTTCTTAAAAGAAGTGTTATATTAGAATACATTTTGTTGACCATTAAAACTAGTGAAAAACATGTATATCCTAGAAAAGTAAATGCAATGATGAAAAAAATGATCTTTTTGGAGTAACCATATCAAAAATGGAGTTAAAGAGGGAGATCCCGAAGGAAGAAAATTGGGTTCGACATTTCCCCTTACCTTATACCCGAATGCTTCCTTCTATTTAATGTCCAGTATAATGACATTATATTCATTAATTAGAAATCCAGAACCATGTTTACATTAATAGGGTTCATTCTGGTTTCATTATGTCATATTATGTTCCTTTTGATGACTTATATAGTTTAAAAACATTGTTCAGGGATGTTCATTTTTATGGTTTTTCTTAGATGGTTCACTTGTAATATCAAATTGATGTTTGGGTAGAACATGAGTAAACATACAGAAATGATATGACATGTTATTAATGATATTATAGACGCTTGAATTATTTTATAATTAATTATATTATATCCATGTGGGTGAATCATTATATATGAATTAAATGATGATTATTTGGGTTAATTTGAGCGGTTTTTGGATCACAACAAATTTGTTTTAACTTTTCACTTAGTAATATGGTGATAGGTTATTTCCAGAACATAATACATATAACATATTCTGGTTCAACCATAAAAATTGTTTCATGACCATATCTGATGGTATAAATGGAAGAAGAAGGTATGTTGTTCTTGAAGGTGATAAATTAACACCTCACGAACACCGTTCTCTTTAATAAAATAAAAGGAAGAGGGAAAGGGGGTTGGGTGATATAATATCCCATTGGAATCATAAAATTACAGTATATGTAAAATAATGAATTTTAAAAACAATTTGGATAAATATATGTGGAGAGAGATCAAGAATGGAACTTGAACTTGAAAGGGAATTAAAGGAGAAGAGAGAGGGAAATTACCTCTTGAATCTTCCTCTTGAGATCTTCCTTAAGGGACTATGTTTGGTCATTTGATGAGACCAGAAGCTATTGGACGTGGGATAGAGGCTAGGAGAGATGATTGGGTAGAGAATAGACAATGCTTGAAGCTTGAGAGGTGTGGTTTGGCAAGAGGAGGGGATGTCTTATTTATAATGAGAAGGGAGGTGTTTTTAGTATAAAATATTAAAGAAAATAAAATATAAAAAGTTAGACTTGTAATAGTAGTTTTTTGAAATCATAAATAATATATTAATATAATATAATTCGTTTTGGGATTTAATTGTTCTTTATAATTCGAATTCATTAATTTATTAAAAGTAAAGTAAAAGAAAGAGAAAAAGACACTTTAAGAAATCACATTTTGACATTAGGTTTTGGAAAGTTCTTTCTAGTTTTGAGAATTGGATTATTGTATTTTAAGAAACAATTTATGAAGTTTAATATAATTTGGCCGAAACTAAAGCTCTATAATGTGTGTGTCATAATTACATCATTAATGATCCAATTTAGTATACACCGATTATGCGGAAAACTGTAATTTTTTACTATTCACCTGAAAATTAAAGTATTTCAGAAAAAACCAAACAATTTACCACTACCATTTTTCAATGTTTAGAATCGAAAAATTAAGTCCATTTTTCAAAAATAATTTTATAAATATTATTAATTTAATATTTAATTAAAATCATAATTTAATTAAAATAACAGTTTTTACGATTAAAAATGATTTTGTAGTGCTTCCCAAAATTATGTAGGGTCTTATGAAATTGTATAAAAACTATAAGACATTGATTCAATAATATATGAATACATTATATGGAAATTAATATTCTTTTAAATTAATTAATTAATTATAATTAATAATTTATGACTTAGAAAATACCAAAACGTTTACTAAGGTCAAATTGTCACTTTCAAAGATGTCTAAATTTTATTTAATTATTCATAGGTAATGTTACTCTTATTTTGGATGATTTACTATTCAAAAGGGTTATATTACTATTTATAAGGGTAG
Organism: Viscum album; assembly: GCA_963277665.1. Classification (NCBI taxonomy): domain Eukaryota; kingdom Viridiplantae; phylum Streptophyta; class Magnoliopsida; order Santalales; family Viscaceae; genus Viscum; species Viscum album. Next base: position 381,487,268 of record OY728145.1, read on the forward strand.
GTCACTATTCACCCAAAATTATTTCTGTTTCGTTTGACTCCAAAAATCATCTTGAACACAACCGTGTATGTCGGATTTTTGAAATTTCAAACATAAGAGTGACTAACTTATATTTAAAGGTCACTCATCACTTAGTAGTATATTATGTTGTTTTTTCGTGTTATTTTATGACATAAATATAAGAAGGGAATTTCCATTGAAAAACATTAGGTCATTACAGTTAGGCAATGACAATGGAAAGAATACCCTCACAAGCTCCACAGTGGTCTCATATTTTCAATATATGTAACCCATCATGAGTTATAATGATTTGAAAAATAAAATAAAATAATTTATTTAATTTATTTACAGTTATTCCATTTTCATGTTCTCTCACTGGAGGCCCGTGTCGACTAAACTTAAGTGGCTCTTAGGGTAAACCCATAATTCTGAACAAAACATTGACCTCAAATTTCAAATATGGGAACCCATTTGAGTGTTATTCCAAATTATTATGAAAACCACTCATGTACGCTATTTAAAAACATAACATTTTTTGACGGACCATTCCAGGCACACCAAGCCTTGGAATCGCACGCTGTCTTAGGACTTGGTCTTAGAAAAATATTATTTAATATTGAAAACAAATCATGGATTTCTAGGGTATTTGAAAACATTAAATATTAACCAATTTCCTTATAATTATCAAAATTTACTAAAACCAAAAATCCAAGGGTGAGAAACATTTATCATTATAGGATACCACATTATCCTGAAAAAGTAATTATAGGATGCCTATATATTGGATATCACTTTTTTAATCTTGTACACCTTAGTTTTATCTTAGTTTACCCATAAAAAAATGTTTAAATACCTCATGATAATTCATGAAGTGTTTTTTGATTTCTCTAAGCATATCTCTTGAAAGTGTGAAACTAGGTGTACAGAAAGACCCATAGTCATGTACCATATTACCCAAAGTAAGTACATGGATATATTTCCTATGTTTTTTTCCTAGTTAAATATGTACCAGATCCAGAACAACTTGTAATATCTATATGGGGATGTATTTCATGAAAACCACTCACTCTACCCATTACCAAAATTCGTAGACATCCTTAACAACGAATCATCCTTATACATATCCATCGAGACGTCCCTAGTAATATCCTTACCAATATACTGAGGGATCTCACTAGAATTTTCTCATCCAAATTTTCATAGGTTATCAAATAATTATTTATGAAACCAATTGTAGAGACCCTTATTTTTTATAATTTAAAATAAAATTAATTTTTTAGAATACATAAAACATTCTACAAAAAAATTCCATAATACCATACTAGTCCAGTGCCTTTGGAAACAAGAAAACATAATAAATGGTAAATAAACAAGCTATATAATATCCCACAATGTTCTTACTTACTAGAACCCTTCTTAGACTCATTAAATGTAATTCATGTCTTCATAACATGTAAGATTGAATCTTAAAAAGGGGAGATCTAATATTTCCAATAAGGTAAACATGGGAGAAGTGTGAGCATAATCATGAGAATAAGGGTATGATAAAAATATTATCAAAATAGAATATCATACCCTACATATAAATGATCATAAAAATAAATCTTGGAATAATGTTTGAAAGTTCATAAGACATGAATCGTAAGGAAATAAAGATCATATGCCGGAAATCATAACATTGGAATAAATCATGGAATTGTTGAAAACACATAAGCATATATAATAAATCCTATAGTTGTCAAGGAATTGTTTCCAAGGACATCATATTGTAAAATGTACTTTACAGAACCGTGTTTACACTCTATTTCATACCTTTATTACTGAATCTAGTTCACTCCTCATTCCAGCCCTATAATACTGAACCAAGTTAATTTCTCATTCTAGCACTATAATACTGAGCTGATCTCATTTCTCATTCCATCCATAGATGTCTTGTTATATATAAATCATTACCTAGTGCATTGGAGGGATATATATGTCACACCCATCTCATAATGAAATCTTACATAAATGTTTCACAAGATCATAGATAATAATATCATAACCCATGAAAAGAAATGGGTATTATAAACATGTAATCAAAACATAACGTGTGTAAAAATCCATCTTTCATAATCATTTCATTATAATCATAACCTAGTAAAAGAATCGTGTTTAAAAAGCCTATATTTCATAAATGAAAAATGGATTTCATAAAAATCATGTCATCAAAACAAAATCCTTTTAAGAAAAGAATATTTATTGAAATATTAAATCTTTTCCCCAAAAATTCTTGAGTAACAGCAATAGATTTTATCAAAAGTTCTAAATAGTTTTTAACTATCTCTTAAAAATATTTCTTACGGAAAATATTTTTTTCTCTTTGAAAAACCATTTCTAAAGTAGAAAACCATTTGAAGACCTTTATCATTGAAAAATTATTTAAAAAATAATAATTAATGTTTTGGAAAAAAATAAAGAATACATTTTCATTGAAAATTATCATCATGTATCAATTGAAAACATTTTTGAAAAAATGTTTTTTTGAAATAAAATATGCCTCCAACTGGAGAGAGAGATAATGTAAAAATTTTCTTTAAAACATTTTATTAGTTATCATTAGTACCAAAGAGTGGATAATGGTACTAACACATGTATATATCTTGAATAAATATACGATAAGTAAAATCATGAGTATTCTTCAGAGATGAATCATAATAGTTTATCCAAATAAGCACAAGCATAAACAATCGTAAAAAGAAATGATATTTTTTCAATAAAATCATATCACATGGTAACATGGGTTTATAATCTCCATTTAATAATAAAAAATTATATGAAGATTAATGTATAATTAAAATATGTATATTTATGATATAAAATTTAAAAAGGTGGTATATACACCTCAAAATATAATTTAGGTGCATAATAAAACATGAGTCTCAGAGAAGGAAAATTGAGACAAAACTATTTTACACTTTAGTTATGTTTTGAAATCTAAACCCCATAAAATAAATATAATAAAATTGGTATTTAAATAAAAATTAATATAATAATAATAATAATATAATTAATCAATGGTAATTTTACGAACCAGACAAATGTAATGAGTGGTTAAAAAAGCATGTATCTCATGAAAATAAAAACTGAGTTGAAATTCCCTAACTCGTGTCTTGAATATTTTCGTACTCATTCAAACCTCTAGTATAATAAATATAAATTTATTATATATCATTTTAAAAACCATATTATTATATCTAATACCTTATATGGTTTTTATAACCTTATATTCCCCTCTTGTTAATAATCATATGTTAAGGTTTTACTTTTGGTAATATCTTATTTGTTCTTCAGATGTATCATAATTTATTACATATTCGGTATTTATAATTATATCATTAATTAATGAATATGAAACATGATATTAATGTCACTTGTATTCAATATATGTGTATTATAATAATATATTTAATATAGAAGTATGAAATGGAATACCCCGTTAATAAAGATTGTAAGCCGTATGTACGTATGACCGAGGTTTCCATTTTTATTATCATATAAAATGAATGAAAGAAAATTATACATATATATATTATAATTATAGAATAATCATTATTTCATATATATGATATAATTTCACAAAATTTATTTTTAATACATTTCTTTTCGTGTCTGAATGAATCAAATTGCTTTGAGGGGTGGTAGTCCACACTTCCGCAAACAAAATAATCATATTTGCACTAAGTGTGATGTATAATTATATTTTTTTAAAAAATATTAAATAAGATCAATGAAAAAAAGATAATATATAAAATATTGTTTTCTCTGCAATTAGGGATGACATCGTTGATTGAAGGTTCAAACATTCCAATCGATTTCTAACGTGTTTGTTTGTAGAACTGAAAACATCCAATGATTCCATATCCATTTGGACCTACTTTCCAAAGGTAGGCTCTCATTAGTTGGGGAATGATGAAGATTAGGAATTTGAATTGGTCGAGAGGATGGGAGGTCGGACTCATCACTCCTTTTTTAGGGGAATTATTGTCTACTCTGGGACTCTCTTTATAGATTTAAGTTATGTTCGTGAATCCTTATTACATTACCAAGTATAAAACAAGATTTCCTTAAGATCTAACAATCAATGATTGATATGTTGGAAATTCAGAGAAGCTTTTATATGTATTCGAGGTTCTTCATCGATAGATAATCATCTGTATTTGTTAGATATTCTTAGTCAATGGTATCCTTCAATACATAAATGTCTCTTGGTCATTATGATGACCATAATATTTTTAAAGCCACTCAGTGGGGAACATGAAGTTTATTGTCATTCAAAAGGACATGTATTATTTCAGAGTTGGGAGCGTACCCACAGATGGGCTACCTACGTATCCTTTGTTTTGGAAAATGAATGATAACCCACATAGTTCGAGTAAGGGAGTATGATATTTTATGCATGATTGATGGCTCCAAGAAAGATGTCATGATTACTTTTACACTCTAAGCTCACGTGAGTCATGATCGGTGTTCGAAACAAGAGGTATTGGTGAAACCAGACAATTGTTCCATGGAAGATGCAATGATGTGGGGCTTACTTATGTATGACTTCCCAAAATAGATGACTATTTGGTTTTATTTCAGGGAAGAAACCCATGAACAAGGTCCATCAAGTTATATGTACTTTATGGAGATTTGGATACTCTAATCTTGGGGTTTACTCTTAAGGAAGATTCCCAAATTAGGAGGGGACTTATGATTGGGTTTTACTCCTGATAAGGAAGTCCATATCAAAAGTAATTTATGACTAGTTAAGAGGAATTTAAAACTGGGGCTTACTCTTTAGAAGGAAGCCCAGGTTAAGGGACATGGGGCATACTCCTAAAGAGGATGCCTATATTTGTAGAATTTTAGACTAGGGTTTATTCCTGAAGAGGAAACCCAGGTTAAGAGAACCATGGTTGGGGCTTACTCCTAAGGAGGATGCCCATATTTTTAGACATTTAGACTAGGGATTATTCCTGAAGAGGAAACCCAGGATAAGAGAACCATGGATGGCACTTACTCTAATTGAGGATGCCAAAATTAATGAGGACTTGGGGATTACTCCTAAGGAGGATGCCCAAATTAATTAGGACATGGGGCTTACTCCTAATGAGGATGCCCAAATTAATGAGAATATGGACTGGGGCTTACTCCTAAAAAGGAGGCCCAAATTAATGAGGACTTGGGGCTTACTCCTAAAGAGGATGCCCAAATTAATAAGAACTTGGACTGGGTCTTACTTTTGGCAAATGAGGCCTAGATTAAGGATTCTCTCATCATAAAGGATGAGGTTGAATTAATTAACTCTCTAAATTTAGTGATATAAAGATATGTAAATCACTAGGTTTTGAGAGATGTTCGACAGAATTCCTTTCAGATATGGAAGCCAATAAGGAAATCATGCCATAAATGGCTTTGGAGAAAATTCCAATGTCTTAATCCTGAAGAGGAGAGGTGGATAAGTGTAAGAGGGGTTAAATGAGCAGTAAGGGAACCAAAAAAGATAGGGGTGTGCAAGTACTACGTGGGAGCGCAAGTACTACGTGGGCGCATAAGTCCTGTTTGCACAGGTATACATGCGCGACACATGGGTACTTGCACGCTAGCCAATCCATAGGGTAGAATTTGTGTGATACATGGCTCAAGCCTTTTATACTAACCCTGGAGACTTTCAGAAGAGAAGCGTGCAAGTTATGTGGAAAGAGTAAGGCAGCGTGCAAGTGTGGCCATTTCCCTTAAGGGCTGGCCACCCAGGCAAGCAAGTGTTAATGAGTTTCAACACTTAGTTCTTCCTCCCCCGCATTATATCTTCCGTTCTAGGTAAGAAATTACCTTAGAAGTGTTCAGATGCTTTGAGAAGAGACTAGGGTGCCGGGAGCTCGAATTTGAGGTTCTAATTTTTTTTTCCATTTTCAGGTGGTGGGGACAACATGGGTATTTATAGGATAGAGAGACCCTGGGAGAAATTTCAAAGAGGCTGCGCAAGTCACCTGTGCGACGATTAGTTGGCGCGTAAGTGTACTTGTGTAACTATGAGGGAACTCGCGCGACCCAAAGGGAAAAGAACCATTGTTCATCCCTTTATCAATTTTTGATGTTTTCTTCAAAGGATTAATCAATTTAAGCTAAGGTATTTCCCTTTTCTGTCCTTTAGACTCTGTGATGGAAAAGAGCGTCAAAAAAAGTACTCCCTCCGAGTTGGATCTAAAATAAATGAGGATGTGACTCTGAGGAAAAGAATAAAACTAAAGGAAAGGCAGCACGCATGTGTTGAGCGTGCCGAGGGTGGCGCCTGGATTTAGGCGCACTGGATTTAGGCATGCATGGGTGTGGCCTAGCCTATATATAGGTGTCCATTCTCACTCAAAGCACCGAATTTCAGGATTTCGAGCTCTCACCGTGCAAGTTGTCTTCACTGCGCAAGTTGCTCTATTTTCCGTTATTTCTTCGATGTTGCGCTGCTGTCAAGGTATATGCACTTGAGCGGTTATACTTGTGCGTCAAAAACCTGAACGGCACATCATACTTGCGTGACACATCCATACTTGTGCGGCATGATTATACTTGGGTTCCTTAATGCCTTTTCCATTTTTTCAAATTTCATCACAAAATTTATGAAAAATAAACCCATTTAATAGTTAATTCATTCAACTTTTGTGAAGATTCAATGGATACAAAGAGAATTGGAATGGCTAATGAACTATCTATCAAACGGATTGATGATCTGATGAGCATCATTATCCATGATTACTTTACCATCTGTGACATCACCCTCCTAGATTTGGCTAAGTATTTGAAGAAGTATAATTGTGACTACCCCCAGAGCATTTATCTACCTTTGTATGGCTATGGTCATCAGTGAGAAATTACCATACCATAGGCAAATAACTATTTTACAATTTCTTGGTTTTAGAGTTATACCAACTTTGCTTCAGCAAATATTTCATGTGGATGAGTATTTCTAAGTGATGGAACAGTGGATAAGGCCCATATGATGCATAATAGCCCTTATACTCCAGATCTAAAACCTCATAAGCCTGAGCTACAACCACATTGTTATCCCTCAATCTTTTAAAATTCTTATATGGATCAATCCAAGGCTGCAAGAATAGATGTGAATTCCATCCTGGAGGATGTGTGAAGCCAACGTGGATGTGGGCCTAATGGGTGCAACAAACATATGGAGAGTTTGTCGAGGATTTTAAAGGGGTTACAATATATGAAGTTGTCTGGGAAGGGAAAACATATGTTTATAGGCATGATAACTTCGTGTTGGGGATACTCAGCCATTGGATCCCAGAAACCAATTCTTTCCATCTCAATTATGGAGAAGTAGGAATCAGTCTGTGGGATGTCCACAAAATCTCACGGGCTCCAATTTTTGGTGATATGTATGATGAATTCATTCCTCCCAAGGTGACTTGGAATGATTCGGAGAAGTCCCCAGCTTTGGCTCGAGAATTATTGAAAATATTCCACAATCTCAATAGTTCAGAGACCTCCTTGACTCATTCTAGAAAGTATATTCATCCAAAATAATGGATGAAGATATTTCTTATCGATAATGAGGAGAAGGAGACGAAGGAGAAGTGATAAAAGGAGAAGGGATTCAAGATGAAGGGACCCAAGGAAAAGATTCCCACTCGTCCTACCACTTTCCACAAAACAGAGAAATGGCGTTCTCCTGGCACATTCTCACCGACCCTAGAGGAAGGAGAATTTGAGAAGTGGCGATATGAGGTGAATCGGATGATCCCAAAGAAGACTCGTCTGGAGGGTTTCTTGATCTTGTGGCTCAGCGTTTATCTTCTTTCAGTCAGGGGCTCTAAGGGAGGCATCAGGCCAGGGACCTTTTTTATTGCGGAAATGTTGGCTGAGGGAAAAATGGTTGGGTTGGCTACCCCATATTTAGTAAATATTCACAAGAGCTTAGTCCATGTCTTCATGGGTATGTATCCTTTGAGAATAGTGGGACCATTCCATGTTCTGTGGGGATGGATCGCTACTCAATTCAGGACGTATAATGTATAGAATGGATTACAAATCCCCAGATGTTCTTTCAGGACATTAGTGCAGGATTTCTCTAGAATTCCTCCATTAGTTCTCAATTCTTATGACATGAAGGTGAGGTTGAGCATGTATAAGGAATTAAACTTCTTTCCTTACGGAAATCTGCCAACCGGGAGGTTTGTTGATGATGGAACAACCAACCTGGATTTGAAGGCATACATTCCAGCCTGTAGAGATGGTGTGCTGGTCACCAGAATTGATAGAGAGATTATATGAGAGGCCTATGATCCATATATATTTGCATGTCAATTCAGGTCTTACAGCAAACTGTTGTATCTCCCCCATGCATGTCAGGTCAGAGAAACATCTGATGGTTTCTCGGCAACTATGGTTGCTGACATCTAGGGATAATACCAGGGTAGTGTTTGATCTACCTGTTGAAAAGGCAGCATATAACATGACTACTTGGTATGAAGAGCATTGGATAACAACATATCCTAGAGGGGTTCTGAACCATCTGGTTTATCAGGTGGGGAAAAAGAAGAGGACTATAGAGAAAGAAACCCTTCCTCATGTAGGTGATGATTACCCACTTGAAGTTGATTCGCCAGATTCCACATCTAGGACTGATTCAACAGGTTCCCAAGATGGGTATGATGAGGCACAACAAACGGAAAAGTGGCCTCATGCCCAATATAAACCTCGAGTCAGAATCAAAAGACTCACTCCATCAACCCCTGGTGAGTTACATCATTGTGGAAATTTAATCACCATTAATTTATAGAAAAATAAGTCGTATTTTCTTATTCTCTATCAATAGGTTCATGAGATGGGAAGAAATTTAATTCAAATATTTTAGGACCACCCTCACATCCTTCTAGTACACATACTGAATATCTATGACCAAAGGTTGTACAGACATGGAAGAGTCTACGTTGTGGTAATGAGACTGCATGCCTGGATCTGTGAGACGGTCTACAACTCCATGGAATAGGGAATCTTGTGGATTCTACAGATATCCATTATGAGGAAAACTCCAATGAAGTCTGGGCTTACATCAGAGAGCTGGAAATTCTCATATATTCCACTGACTATTCTATTCCTGTCACCAAGCGGGTGAAGGAAATGATAGATCATGGGGCCGCTGAGGGGTCTGATGGGGAGTGGCACGATTACGTAGCCCATGAAGATGTAATTTTTATTTCCTTATTTTCCATGAAACATGATTTCAGTCAATGCTTTGTTAATTAAGGAAATTATTTTATTCATCCTAAATCTTGCAAAGAAAGGAACTACGGAGGTTCCTTGGCCACAATATAGCCCTGTTGGTACTGCCATTGGGGCTACTGATGAATCTGCTCGCGAATCGGGTGAGATATCTCCAGCTCAGTAGGCCATGAATGAAGAGTTGGACATGGCCTTCCATTCTCCAATTCATGTGACTTTTAGGGAGACTGTCGATACTCCCAAAAACACCAAAGAAAAAAAGGCAACTAAGGAGGAAATCCACAGCTAAACGCTTCATTAGTAGTGGTAAGTCCTTCGGATAATCATGAATCTATACCCATAAAAAGTATGCTCATATTTATAGGGATTTCAGTGGATTATTCAATTTACCCTCTGAGGAAAAGGACTTCTCCTACTTTGAGGACCACAGAGGGTTCTATGGAACAATCGGAAATTCAAGCTGACTTGGCTGCTCCTGGAGAAGAGCCAGAATCTATTCCTAGTATCCCTCTTGGTAGTGTTGCAAGAAGAGAAGAACTTTCTTCTGGTAAGTTAACAATGCTTCATAAAATGATGAATGAAACATCAAATGACTTCCATTCTGTGATACTTCAGGTTCAACCCCTACATTAAAGCTTTTGTCGGCTATTGCAACTGATGCCACGATTTTATATGAAGATGTTGTTCAGGGTCAGGGACCGCAGGATGAAGGTCAGCAAGAGGACACATCAAATTCTCCCACTGGTGAGACTAACCAGGATTTGGAGATGAAATTAGATTAAATGATGGGACTTGGCTCATCTTTCGATGATTTTATAAATCATGTTATATTAAAATGTAATTTAGAAGATTATGGATGTGAGTGTTATCCTTAGTCCTTTTTAAAATAACTTCTTATTCCATGTCTTATCATGATCGGTTCAAATGTGTAGTTCTATCTGAGCAAGCTTCAGAACTACCCATGTCTGAAGGGGGTATAGAAAACCCTAATATTGTTGAAACATTAACACATGTGGAGCTGGGCCTAGTGGAGCTTCCTCAAACTCCTCCTGAAAATCCTGTCAAAGCAAGGAAATATGGGGAGGAGCCTTCTCAGGTTGTTGATATACCGTTGGATAAGGGATAACAATATTTGCGACTGTACTTAATTTTCATGACAATCAATTATATTTTTTTATCCTTTGAAGCTAACAAATGATTTAAATTGATTATGAAGAGCCATCAATTTTAGTGGCTCGATCTGGAGGTTATCCCTCAGCCTCTGCCCCAACGGGAATTTAAAGTGAAGAAGCAAAGGTCAGGGGGGTGGAGCAGAACATGGCACTTCCTAAAGTGAATTAATCCCAGATTACATTCCCCCATGTGATAGTGATACTGAGTTGGATCCAGATATATAGAATGCATTCCAATTTTCATGACACAAGGTATGGAAAAACATATAGAAGATCATATCTGAAGTGCCTTTAGAAGAGCTATCATCAAAGATCCCTCGACTGTCATCCCTATTTGTCATACTGGGACTGGAGGTTTTGGATATCAAAAGGTCCATGCCACACTGAAGCAAGTAATCTTAAGGAGGGAGCAGGAGAAAAAGTGCAGTGAAGATCTGACTAGATTGAAGTATTCATCCAATATTAGAGAATTTGAGGTTGCGGTATCCTGAGCTGAAGCTGACTATACAGCCAAGATGAAGGAACTGAAGAATAAAATCAAAGATAAAGTTTTCTAGTAGATGCACCTCTAGTAACAGTTAGATGTTGTTATTGGAGAACTTGACCAACTCAATGATTCCTTGTAGGGATCTCAAATGAGTGGTATGAAAGCCATCTCAGATGCCAAGAAAGCACTCCATCTGGATGAAAAGAGTGAAGTTGGTTGAGTGCATGAGCTTCAAGTGGCTGCTGAGGAAGCTCAGGATGATATACATCAAGTGAAGACTTATGTTGAAGGTCTTTTGTAATTTCTTAGAAAAGATAAGAGAATCAAATCTGTGGACTTCCTTCTTTAAATCTTGGGCATCAAATGGAAAGAACAATTTCATTTATAATCATCTGTGCACACATTTTCATTTGCTACATGATTTAGATTTTTACCTAGGCCAATGGGCCTAGTAAGAATAGTTTGATTTATACTAGGATTATTATAAAATAAATAACCCTACAAACTTTGAATCTTTTAATTGCTCATTATTACTTAAATCGTACAAAATGTATGTTTAGTGAGATGGATCTTGACTTTTATTCAGAGTTCCCTTGTCTTTTGTGGGCAGTTTAAATTCATGCATATCAGACATAAAAAGGATAATGTTTATGGTCGAAATAGCTTTGACCGAATAGACAAAATTTAATCATTTCCTTGACAATTTATCTGAAAACATTTTACCATGCTCAATTATGAAGGAAAACATGTAAACTATGAATTAAGAAATTTTTGAATCTGAGGAATGATACGAAAAAGGATAAAAGGCATTACAAGTAGTAGTTCCCCAGAATGAGGTTACCATTATTTAACAAACCCGTTAGGGGGTTGAATTATGCAAGGCCACCTAGGGGAATTGGCTGTATATTCAAATAATAGAATCTTTTGGCTGACAAGTCTGTTATATAGACTGTCTATGCAAGGCCACCTAAGGGAATGTGCTGCATAGTCAGGAAAAAGAACTCTTTGAAATTTACTTTTCTACTGCTAAAAAACCAGTGGATGTTTATGGGGATTCAAATTTTACAAAGTATAGAGTTTTATGTATGGATACAAGTACTTGAATATGGAGAAGATATTTCCAAACATGATTTTCTAATAAGTGGATGAATGTCACTCCTACGAAGGTCTGGCCCAAACTTAGGGAAGGGAAATATAAAACATAAACATGAATACTTTCAGATCATGAAAAATAGTTTGGGATAGATATGTTAAGGATGTCCATTTTTTGCAGATCCCTACATATTGTCATTAAGACAAATAATGAAAAAAGATATTTTTCCCCATGAATGAAGATACCACTATTTTGACAAACCCATTTGGGGGTTGAATTATGCAAGGCTGCCTAAGGGCATTAGCTGCATAGTCAAATAATAGCATCTTCTTTCTAACACGTCTGTTATGTAGAATGTTTATGCAAGGCCGCCTAAGGGGACCCACTGTATGGTTAGGCAAAAGAATTCTCAGAAATTGGATATTTTGTGACCAGAAGTCATGAAAAGGGTTATGATGATCTGGAATTATTTAAGACTAGGATTATGACACATAGAGATGGGTATTGTCCGATGTATGCAGAGATACACAGATCAATGCTAACTATAATCATGTTGTGGCTGAATCCTAATTTGAAATATTAGACTTCACTATGTATCCCATAAGGATGGGAATCAAGTTGTACGTCATTCTTGAAATAATTTTTAACGTCGCGTCGGATGAAAGTGTGGGATATCTTAGTTTAGGTTCATAGAACTCAGACCATTATAATAAATGCACAATATATGTTTTCATGGGGACTTTTTAGCTAGGGTACTGAAAGTGGAATTTGGGGTTAGGCCCAAAGACTTGGGGCGGGATTCAAGGGACACACGAACGTTCCTACATGTCCAATAAGGATGGGAATAAATCCCACATTGTTCTAGAAATACCATCTAAAAATATTTTGTTCGTAGAAGTGAAGGGTGAAAAGTGGACTTTATTGCAATGATGGTTTGACTCAAGATAAAAGGTTCATGCATTACCATGTATGCTCATAGTCTTTGAAATATAACATGACTGAAAATCAATGTAAATAATGATTCCCTCTCAGGTGATGGTATCAATGAATATTGTAGTTTATTGTCATATAGGACAAAAATGATGTGTAGTTTAACGTCGTATAGCAAGGACGAAGGTGAACCAACGTGAAGAGATTGGTTTTGGTCTTGAACCTTGGGAGTTTGCCTACGTACCTAGCCTGGAAGGCAAGGATAAAAGTCTGCATAGATCAATTAAATAATGATTTAGTAATCAAGTTGTTCTTGGGGACAACGACCTAAAAAATTAGTGTTGGGACTTACACATAGTTAGTGGGCCAGAGAGGGTGTTATGGTTGAAATTTACTCTAATCTCATGTGAGTTATACTTGGTGTGAGAAATAAGTGGTTGCAACAACCTTAACAATACACAGTTTAATGTCATGTAGGATGTATGAAGAGACTATGCAGTTTAAAGTCTTGCAGTAATGACTATTGGTGCTGCACATTTTAGTGTCATGTAGTAGGGACAAAATACAGTTTAACGTCATGAAAGACGTATTAGGGTGTTGTACAGTTTAGAATCTTATAGCTAAGATGATGGCCACAATACAGTTTAACGTCATGTTGGACGAAAGGGGGACTGTGCAGTTTAATGTTGTGAAGTAAATACAATAGAGGACATAGTTTAACGTCATGTTGGACGTATTAAGGAATTTTTTTCACAGTTTAACGTCATGTTAGACGAAAAATGGATGATAAGTTTAGAATCTTGTTGGATGATGGTGGGAATATTTTAAGGTCATATGCATGGACTATAACTGTATAGTTTAACGTCGTATAAGACGATGAAAGGGAAACAGTTTAACGTCTTGCTGGACGAGAGAAATGTCAATAGTTTAAGGTCGTACGCATGGACCATTGGTTATTCAATTTAACGTCTTGCAGAATGTAAGGGACTTCTGTAAAGTTTAACGTCGTGTAGTTAGGACGTCACAGTTTAACATCATGTTGGACGTAAGTGACAATATTTTAAAGTTGTATGCATGGACCCTTTGTTATGAAATTTAACATCTTGTTGGACGTAAGGGACTTTTGTATAGTTTAACGTCATGTAGTTTGGACATCACATTTTAACATCCTATTGGACGTAAGTTCCAATTGTATAAAGTCGTATGCATGGAACCTTGCTGTATTTTGTATTTAAACAAAACATTTCTTCAGAAATCTGGCATTGGTTGGAGTAGTGATGAGTTCTCCATCTATTGAGATTAAAGAATAATCTCTATTGGAGTAGACCTTATGTATTGAATAAGGTTTTTCCCATTTTGGCTCAAGCTTGGGAGGTTTCTTTCCTGGTATCATTGGAGTTCTGATAACTAATACCAATTATCCCTGAACAAATAAATGAAGATGAATTTTTTTGTTGAAAGCCCGTGCTATTCGATTCTAGTAGACTTCCAAGTGGTGCAGGATACACAATCATTTCTCATCTAATCATTCTGATTCATTAAATCACTTTCGAGAATTTTCATCTGTAGATGACTGATCAGAAATGGCTACTCTGAGTGAGGGTAGTTGAACCTCAATTGTCAAGACTTCTACTGTTCCATATACCAATGAATATGGAGTTGACCGCGTTGCAGTGCGGGTGGTAGTTCGATAAGCCCATAAAGCATGAAAGAGTTTATCAGGCCATGACTCTTTATCTTTATCCACCATCATTTACAGTATATTTGACAGTGTCTTGTTGAAAGCTTCTATCTGGCCATTGGCCGCTGCATGATACCAAGATGAATTATTGGATTTGGTGTTGTATTCTCGATGCAACCTCTTTACCTCGGATGAACAGAAGTTGGTGCCATTGTTTGTTAATATGGTATGAGAGACACCAATTCTGGTAATGATGTTAGACTTGATGATGCTAAAAATTAATTTTTAAATGAATTCTTTGAGGGGTATTGCCTCTTCCCATTTGGAAAAGAAGTCAGTAGCAGCAAAAATATACTTCAACTGCTTGGATGTAGTCGAAGGATAAGGTCCCACTACATCCATTCCCCATGTGGAAAATGGGCACAAGTATTTTGCTGTATGAAGCAACTATGGGGGTTGATGAATGAAGTTGTCATGTACATGACATGAATGACCCTTCATTGTGAAATCAACACAATATTGTATCATTAGAGGCCAAAAGTATCCAATACTTTGAATTTGATCAGATAGTTTGTGTCCATACTGGTGGGCACCACAGACTCCTACATACACTTCTTTCATGACAGCCATTGTCTTTTCACCATCAATTCATCTGAATAGAACTCCATCAAAACTATGTTTGTAGAGAACATTCTCTAAGTGATCTGGGATATCATAAAGAGAAAATTTACCACACGTCTCCAGAATTGTTCTTTCGCAGCTTTATCTGGTGGAAGTGTTCCATTTTGAAGGTATTCCCTGATATGTTTCATTCATCTTATAGTATTACCATATGGTTCAGATATGGGACTAATTTCATTTATTTCCTCTATTCTGGCTTGAACATAAGGTGAAATTGTACGACACTGGGCAATACTGATGGTTTTCCCATCCCGATTCGGATATTCCAGAGCTATGGTTATATTATCCAGTGCATCGGATTGGGCATTTTGTGATCTTGGGACATAAGAAAATGTCAGTTCTAAAGGAAATTATGCCATTAAATCTCTGACATAATCATAAATAGGGATTAGTTCTTCTTTTCTTATGGCATAATCCCAATTGACTTGTTTTATTACCAGGTCTGAATCACCTTTCACCTTTATGTGATTCACTTGTTCTTGAAGCACTAACTCCAATCCGGCTATAAGAGCTTGGTATTCCGATTCATTATTTGTTCGGCCTCCCAATAATGAGAAGGAATAAGGTAGCAATGCCTTTTTTGGGGAAATGCGTACAACTCCTAACCCAACATTGTTGAATTTAGGATTTTCCATTTTCCTCCCTGTTGGACTTTTGGAAGCACCATCGATGTACATTTCTCATGTTTGACGACTTTCTTGAATAGAGAATACTTACTCATTAGGGAGTTCAATATCTGAAGAAGTTTCTTCCACTGAAGTGTCTTCAGCAAGGAAATCATCCAGAGCATGGCCCTTTATTTCATTTTGAGACACATATTGAATATCAAATTGCTGCAAGATAACCGCCCACCTTGCGAGACGTCATGTAAGAATTGGAAAACTAAGGATGAATTTGTGCGGGTTATTGCAAGATACCAATTGGACCTTGTGATGTTTCAGGTAGTGTCTCAACTTTTAACTGTAACGATTAATTCTAGGCATCACTTATCAATACTTGAGTATTGGGTTTCTGCTTCAGGAATAGTCCAACTGAGATAGTAGAGGCTATTTTCAATCCCATCATCATTCTTCTGAGCAATAAAGGCACCCAATGATCACTCTAGAGATATCACGTAGAGGATAAGTGGTCTTCCTTCAATAGGTTGCATTAACACCGGTGGACTCAAGATATACTTTTTGAGAATATCGAATGCTTCTTGACATTATTCAGTCCACTTATAAGTGACTCCCTTTTTCATCAATTTGGTGAAAGGTAGACTTTTTCCTGCCAAATTCGAGATGAAATGCCGAATATAGGCTAAGTTTCCTTGAAGTCCTCTCAATTATTTTAAATTTTGTGGAGGTGAAATACCAAGGATTGACTTTTTCTTCTCAGGTTCGACCTCGATATCACGATGGCGTACGACGGAGAAGAGAAATTTTCCTAAGGTTACCCTAAAAGAACATTTTAAGGGGTTTATCTTAAAATTATGTTGTCGAAGTTTGTGGAATATTATTTCAAAATCAGCCATGATATTAGAACGTTGTTTGGATTTAACCAGCAAATCATCCACATAACATTCAAAAAACATTCCCAGAAAGGGTTTGAAGATATGATGCATGGCACGCTGATATGTTGCGCCTGCATTATTTAGGCCAAAGGGCATTACCCGATAGAAAAAAACACTCTGAGTGGCTCTGAAATCTGTAGATTCTTCATCCTCTAGACCCATCCTGATATGATTATTTCCAGAATATCCATCCATGATGGAAAGTCCCTCATATCCAACTGTTGCATCAATTAATAGTTCTATAATTGTTACTGGAAAATAATCCTTAGGACAATGCCGATTAAGATCTCTAAAATCAATGCAAAATCTAATTTTCCCATTCTTCTTTTTCACTGGGACATTATTAGCCAACCACTTGGGATATTGAACTTCACTAACGAAGTTAGCTTTGATGAGCCTATCCTCTTCAGCTTCAATTTTGGAAGCATAGGTTGGGTGTGTTCTTTTAGCAGTTTTTTTGAATCCTCGATGTTCTTATGGAAAACCCAAACGATGAGTGGAAACATTAGAATCAAGCCCTGGAATCTCGGTATAGTTCCAAGAAAATATATCTCAATTTTTCTTTAAAAAGGAACTATACATATCTTTCTCTTCAAGATTCATGGCCGCACTAGTTAAAGTGGGGCGTGGATCTTCTTTTGTACCTAGATTTATTTCTCTGAGTTCATCCACGGTGGTAGAGATACCCTCTTCAAATGCTAAAGGATCATCCCTGAGATCATCCACTTCTTCTTCAATATGTGTTATTTCTTTCGTTTCTACTTGCATTGTAGATGATGAAGAAGAATTTCCATAATCAGTAGACATGTCAAAATTTGCACATCTTGAAGAATAAGCATCCATTTCCGACCTGATTGATGGTGAAGGGTCTTCTTTGGGTAACAAAGAGGAGATGATGGATTGGGAATCAACATCATTATTTAACTCTGACATTGCTATATCTTGCTCTGGACTGATTGGTGAAGTATATACTTTTTGGATTTAAAAAGACGAAATGAAAACATCTCCATTTGAGCTTTCATCATTGCTTGGTGGAGCACCACTTTCTCCCATGTTGTCTGGCTTGATTTCCTTAATTGACATTATGGAGGTCTCCATAAGAGTATTTTTATTTGGGTATATCTTATCAATTTGACTGATAGGAAACACATAATCTGTACTCACATGTGTAAATGGGTTTACTAGAATCTTTTCCAAACCATATAGAGCATTAAATTTGGTAATCTCCCTTGTTGCGGATTTGTCTTTTCCCATTATGTGATATAATTCTGCCTTAATCTATTGAGATTCACATGTATTGAATGGGGGTTTATCATCGTAAAATGTCCCAATTTGACCATCAATACAATATTTGAGACATTGATGGTATGACTAAGGGATAGTCACATGCTGATGTAGGCAGGGTCTACCAAGAAATATATTGAAGGCTAAATATTGATCAACAACCATGAAATATGAATTAAATAAAAGATCTCCAAACTAAGTTCTAAGTGCAATCTCACCCAGTGGTCCTTTTTAATTTTTATCATATCCTTGTAACATCAAATTAGAAGGAGATAAATTAGACTCCATGAGGCGCAATCGACGAATTGTACGAATGGGGATGAGGTTGACTCCTGAACCATTATTAATGAAGACTCTACAGACATTTAAACATTTACCATTCAAGATAAGTATAATGGTCTGATATTTTCATGCATGACATCATCTTCATCTTCATCTGTGAAAGATATCACTTCATGGCATTCTATAGGATTATTCTCAACATGGTAGACTTCAGCCGCATCAATTTCAGTTTCAAACTCCTGAGGAGTCAAAAAATCCTTGATGAGTGCATACCGAAAGTCCTTCGATAAATTCAAGGCATCCAAAATTAATAACATGGCAGGTACTTGGTCCATGTGTTTCAATACATCATAATTTTTATCCAAAGGTCTGTATTTACCAACAGGAACATGTGGTTTCGTAGGTACCTTAGAAGTAAATTCATTGGAAGTTGATGCATCTTGTAACAGGATAGGAGTTGGTAAAACTCTTGGATTTGAAAGATTATACTGATGAAGCCTATTTAAATGCTGGGAGGAAGAAGATGGAACCTTCACTTGATCTTCCAGAATAATTGTGTTAGGGCTGAGTTTTCCTTGTGTGGAAGAACTTTCTTGTTCTTGTTGAGCTCGTTGAAGGGCTCTTCCACGAGTTTCTGCTGTATACACAGTTCTAGTAGGGGTAGAATTGGAATAGTGGCCTCTGAAAGATCCATGTCTTCCCCTGTATCATGAGCCTCTGTAACTTCCTTTGATTCCTCTGTTTGATACAGGGAATTAGGGCTCATCAAAATCGAAACTACGAATGGCATATGGTTTTGTTAACTGAATCATATTAACCAAACCGAAGATCAATTCTTCATCTGATGAAGACTCTTCCTGATTAGCTTATTTAGGTTGTGCTGTTTTGTGGGGCGGTTCCCGTGGCGTTGAAGTAGTTGGCATGAAACTTTCCAGAGTCAGAGACAACTTAGGCTTTGACACATACTCATCATCTTATGATTTTTTTAATTCTTTGAATCATGTCGTTTCATTGAGGATTTTCCCTCTGATGAAGAGGTGTTTCCTGCAATATTCATGTCAGAAGGCACAATTGGTTTTTTTCAATTATGTTTTCAAAATGGCATGAGTTCAGTTGATTGTTTTTGTGACCATCCAATCATTATTTTTTTGCACAATTGTTTCCATGAATTCTTGCCACTCACCCTCCTCCTCTAGATCTGTAGCAGTAACACATGCTACATATGCTGAATAACCTTTCAGTTTTACTTCTTCTAAGTTGACCATTTTTTAGAGGAGTTCCTTGAAAACAAAACACTCTTGAATGGGATGCCCCAACATCTGATTAAATGGGAAATAATTGGGACTGTATTGATCTCCTTCCTTATTCAGCCTCTTGGGCCTTGGAAATTAAACCTAATTAATTTCCAGATCCAAAATGAAGTAACCAGGAACATGTTCATTTCAGAAAGAGTATGTTTTTCTCTTCAGATCCTCAAATTGTTTCTGTCTTTGTTCTCTTTTATCATCTTGATGAAACGACCTATGTTGCTGATGCTCAGGAGGTGGAGCCCTTCGCGAAGATGAAGGTTTTGAAGTAGAATCAGGTATAGGTGCTTGTTTAAGCATAACTGTAGCAGTCTCTGCTTTACCCATTCTCCTTCCTAGAGCTCATGGAATTAAATGAGCTTTATCCTTAGTCTTTATAAGAGAATCTTAAATCTGTTGAGTGATTTACGTATGATCTTGATACCCTCCTATGTATTTCATAGGGATCAGTAGTGTACACAACTCATCACATAAATTCTCCACACAAATTGGCAACAATTCCTCTTGAGGGAGTGCTTAGCTTATGGAATATGTTAATCCCTTCCATCGAGCAATGAAATCTGAAACCCTTTCATTCTACTTTTTCTTATAGTTTATATGATCAAAAACTGTTGTCTTTCGCAACATTGAGCTGAGCTGAAGAATGAATTTTTGGCGAAGATCCTCCCATCTGATAATTGATCTGGATTACAAGCTTGTGTACCAGACAAAATAAGGTCCTTGTATTGACTGTACAAAACACCTGATCTTGACTACTTGTTGTTGCTGAAGGGTTCCCATCATAGGATCGCAACGAGAAAATGAATGTGTTAAGTGTTCCACTGGATCTCCCGAACCATTAAAGATTGGGAATGTGGTACTTGAAAAATTTGATGGGAGAGGAATTGCATCAAACCATTTAGGGTAAGATCTCTTTTCTGGTTGAATTTGAGCATGCATTACCTCCATAGCTTCCAACCGAGCTGTTAATGACACAATAATAGTTATTAACTTTTGAGAAACATCTGGTTGAGCATGGACCTGAACAGGTGCAATAACTGGAGCTGGTACAGATGTGGTGGATGGTACCGCAACTGATGGTAGAACCACCAATTGTTGTTTCACTTGACCTGTAGGATTAGACCTGTGAGGGTGTATTGATAGAGGAGTATATTATTGATACATCTTAGTAGCCACAATAAATTCCCTTGACTGACTAACTCCAGCATGATTAGGAGGAATACTACTTTGAAGTAGTTCTACATTCAACCTCCTCAATTCCTTCATTTCATCCTCATGTTATGCAAACTTTGCACTAGTGAGAGAGATTGGCCTTCTCCAGAGGAAGGGTATTTAACTTGATTCTTTCCTTTCCCCTTGTTGGATCCCTTTCAAAGAGGGGGAAGTGGGTTACATGAAGGATTACCTAGATTCTTGGTAATCCTTTGATATCGTGTACGCACACCTGCTTCATTTGTGTCTGTGCATACAAATTCTTGAACAGGAACCTATCCATCTGATCCCTCTGAGTGAACCTAATCTGGTGGATCAGCAACAACAGAATTAATGTCATTAATTGATGCATAATGCATTACATCTTTTCTATCAGAATTTCTGCAATATTTTCCTTTTCCATGTCATTGATGAGGCATTGCCTTTTGTTGATTCGATCCCTCATGAACGTTTTGAAAACCCATAATTTGGAGGGAATCTCTTGATAATTTGGCTCTTGGTTCCTCTTGAGGATTATTCCCCAGTCGAGAGAAGACTGACTTTCTCTGAGGGAGGGATTTAGGATTTGAAAAATTCCCCAGTCTAGTAGACCGGGGTTGTTCCTGCTGTCTTTGATCAACTCTTTGAATCCTATTTGTTGATTTTGCGGGTTGGGTTAAATGAATCCCCAGTCTGGAAAGCTGGGGTGGTTCTTGGGATGCTATTTCTGAGACTTTATTGAAATCTCTCATGATCTTTCAGACTTTAGTCCTGAAATTAGCTGGATGCATGAACCTGCATCCACTTTTATCACTCAGCTCAAAAGACAGTTGGATGATTTCTGACACTTCTGTCACTTGATGATGTGATTTCCCCAAATGATAGGCCTGTTAAATATTCTTGTTTTCTTGATACAGGAGTAATTCAACAACTTCTTCTCTATATGGTTGATTTTTAGAGGAACTAGTTGTGGCATGTTCTTGGGAAATCTTTTGATTACAAACAAAACCCATTGACTATGGCCGGCTATGGGAAATAACATTACTAGAGACCATTTTCGGTGGGCATTTCTGACTGGAGAATAGAGTGAAATGTAACGCTTAATGAACACCACATCCCCTGATATGAATACCAGATGGGGCATTTCCAATTAACTGGTGCAATCTTCTTTGTGCACCAAGGCATGAATGTTGAAGGGATCTCTTTTGCTTTTCTGCCATCAGATATCGAGAAACTGAGAGATAAGATAAATCAATTTGGCATTGTAACCCTTCTATTGTCTTAACATGATTATCATATTCATCATGAGATAATATTTTATTTTTCAATTGAAAAAGGGTTTTCCATATATTGAGACGAATATCATGAATTCCATCTTCCGTCAACATCTCTAGAATGTCGTATTGAGAATCAGCCAGAGGCCAAAGCATAACTGGAACTTCACCTTTCGCCAGTTGTTTTCTCATGTTCATTACTTCCTATTTATCATTAAATGAATATTATTCTACCTAATTAGACCAAATCAGGTGCTTCCTTGTTGCTTCAATGGATTCAACAAGTTTGGTAGATAAATCACTGATCAAACTAGAAGATGAATGACTTATGAGTGGTTCGGAGAATGAGCTACACCCTAGGATATCTTCTTGTTGAGAAAGTATTTCACCTGATAATGGTAAAGCAATAGACATCACCAGCATCAAATTTTCATGGGCCTCAAGATAAGTGGGATTTCTCATCACTACATTGTCTGTTGGAGAATATTCCAAGCAATGTGAATCACTACTATGGAGAGGGCTTTTGCAGCTAAATTCATCATCATGGGGAGGACCACCTTGGTGGGTTACAAAAAAATATGAAACATTTTTCTCGTTGGTCTTCTGACCACATAGAAGGTTCGTGTGTCTCTCATCTGAATATGAAATCTCGAGATTGATAGAATTTTCATGATGCAAGCCTTCACGAGGAAGTGTCTGATGTAGACCTTCAGAATTAATGTCTTGACTATTGGGAACTGAGGGAGTAGAATCTTGAGTTGCAACAGATAGTTGTCTTAGTGCATCAAGAACACCATCATCGAGTAAGGCCTTGACATAGATGGACCTTTAATTTCCTGACTGTGATAGGCATGTCTTCTTCTTATATGACTTCTTACTAAATTTGGCAGGTCTATGTGCCTATCCAGGAGAAATGATCAGGTTAGGGTGATTATCTCCGCTCAAAAAAAGGTGTATATGCCTGATTTGGTTGTCCATATGATATGGGGGAGTACGCCCCACAACCCTCATGGACTGGAATAGAGGTGTGTGTCTGTTCCAGAGTGAATTGTTTATTTGTCACTCCACTGGTAGGGATAGATTTATGTGTCTTTCCTAACGATGCTGCTGAAGTTGTTATAATATCTTGGAAGGCATCCAAAATATGAGCAGATATTTACTTCTTCTATTTCACCATTGATAAAATATGCTTGGTGACTTCAGCTGCGGGAATGTGGATATACTTCCATTCTGTGCTTTGGTTAGGTGTATGTTCTTACTCCTGTCCTCCTTTTCCTGTCAGTGAATCCTGACAGGACTCATGTGTGGGGGCAGATAGTTAAGTCTGCCTCCTATTTGTCACTGGAGATTTCTGACTAACTTCTCCGCATTCTACCAAACAAGACTATTGGTAGGAATGATCAATTCTAGCTGGTCTATGTGCCTGCTGATCACACTCTGCTTAATGTGGTTGAAAAGCTTCCTTTAATACTGACAGACGAGGTTGCAGGCAGGATTGATGAGTGTAAGCAGGTGTATGTTCCTGTTTACCAGTTTTCAACGCATTGGGTTGCCGAGATTCATCATATGTAGTCATACGAGCCTACTGACTAGGTGGTGATTTATAAATAGGTGTATATTCATGTCTATAGTACTCCATCGGAATTGCCTGGTGGGATTGGCATGATGCTGCCAGATGAGTCTGTTGGACAGCTAAATTAAAAAGGACGAGTGTGTGTACCCGCTCATTTCATTCCACCATGTTAGGTTATAGGACTTCTCTAGAGATGTTAGAGATGAAAACCTGCTCACTATTGGCCTAATTTCGCTCTGGCGGTTCTTCTTGCCTGCTCGGGTTCGAGGAACCTGAGCCGAATTCCTGGAAACGATACCATCATCATGTTGAGGGTGCACTATCGCATGAGTCTTGTGGCGATTGTTGATGGGAGATCACTTGAAGGACTCATATCTCCTTAAATTAAGGTCTTGAGGGACCTTCTCATTCACCTCCCCAGAATATGGTAGTGAATGTTGATTGTGTTCTGGGGAGAACAACCCGAAACGGTTGGAGGCGGTAGTTAGCACCGCCTGCTTCTTGATCGCTGGTCGTCGTTGTCCGAACAACCAGGGTGAGTTATTGACTTGGAGGGCTTGTCGAGTGTCCTCCAGAGTCGGAATAGTACCGTTTTGACAGTACTCCTTAACCAGCGCATTTGATACCCAGGCCCTCTCATTGAGTTTTAAATAGGGGCCTAAAAATAATTAAAACATCACATTAACGTGGTTAATGATTCACGTTGGGTTCACCATTTATTTCCTTTGGAATTGGGGATGACCTCATTGATTGAAGGTTCAAGCATTTCAATCGTTTTCTAACAGGTTTGTTCATAGATCTAGAAACATTGAATGATTCCATATCCATTTGGACCTACTTTCCAAAGGTAGTCGCTCATTAGTTGTGCACTGATGAGGCTTAGGAATTTTCATTGGTCGAGTGGATGGGAGGTCTGACTCATCACACCTTTTTGAGGGGAATTATGGTCCACTCTGGGACTCTCTTTATAGATTTAAGTTATGTTTGTGAATCCTTATTATATTACCATGTATAAAATGAGATTTCATTTAGATCTGACAATCAATGATTGATATGTAGGAAATTTAGAGAATCTTTTATATGTACTTGAGGTTCTTCATTGATAGATAATCATTTGTATTTGTTAGAGATTCTTAGTCAATGGTATCCTTCAATACATAAAAGTATCTTGGTCATTATGATGACCATACTAGTTTTAAAGCAACTTAGTGGGGCACTTGAAGTTTATTGTCATTCAGAAGGACATGGATTATTTCATAGTTGGGATCATACCCACAGATGGGCTACCTACATATCCCTTGTTTTTGAAAAGGAATTAGAACCCATGTAGTTCGAGTAAGGGAGTATGATGTTTTATGCATGATTGAAGTCTCCAAGAAAGATTTCATGGTTACTTTTACACTCTAAGCTCACATGTGTCAAGATCAGTGTGAGAGACAAGAGGTATTGGTGAAACCAGACAATTGTGATAGGAAAAATGCAATAATGTGGGGCTTACGTATGTATGACTGCCCAAAATAGATGAGTATTGGGTTTTACTTTAGGGAAGAAACCCATGAACATGGTCTATAAAGGTATATGTACTTTATGGAGATTTGGATACTGTAATCTCGGGACTTATGTAGCGACTCGGGTTTTTGGCCCTGTCAGACTTTGGAATATTTCTACGAATAATTCCAGAGCTAGGCGCGAAGACGGCGTGCGATTCCACGGCCCGGTGTGCACGGAATTAATTTTATAAAAATATTAAGTATTTTTATACTATGCACGTTGTGGGGGTGTGATATCTCCTAAATTGTAGCTCAGAACGGGAATATGAGGGAACAGTTGCGTCTGGAACGTGCCGTTTACCCTAGGCGGGGTGTAAACTTTGCGGGCGCGGGCCTGCGTTGAGAAACGCCCCAGGGGCGTTTCCGTAAATAAGTAGCAAGTTAGTGTGCGAGCGTCGGCTCGAATAACATCTGAACAGAGTCTCGGATGAAAAATCTGAGACCGTCGTTGCATTCAGAACGACGCGTTTACCCTAGGGGTGACCTTACTTTTGTTCGCATCGGGCGTCGGGTCTGAGGCGAGTTTGGCGCCGGCGGGCGGCTGATATAAATATCAGCGCCCCCCCCCCCCCTTTTAATCGTTCTTCGTCGTTTTTCACCGTTCTTCGCCGCCACTTCGCCGAAACGAGCAAACGAAGCGCCCACGAGCTCAGAATTCGACGACGGACGTTCCAGGAGCGCGCAGCGGAAGCTCTGGAGCGCGGATCTGAGGCAGAACGTCGGCGTTTCACCCGCGAGGTAGGCGGTTTGAGTTTTACAATCGCGGATCCCGTTTTTTGTGTTGTTTTTCTTCAAATTTTCACAAGATTTGTATAGTTCGGGTCCCAAGCTTTCCGAAACATGTTTCGGATCTGAATTTGGAGCACCGGGGTGCTCCCGGTGGCTCCCGGAAGTTTTCCGGCGAAAAACCCGGTTTTCCGGCAAGACCTGCGGCGGCCATGGCGGATTCCGGCGAGTTCCGCGGCGGCGCGGCGGCGGCGCGGTAGTTTCCGGATCCGGCACGGCGGAGTCCGGCGGCGGCGCGGTGGTTTCCGGCGACCCTGCGGTGGTCCGGCCAGAATGTTCCGGGGGTTCTTTAAACCTCCATAACTCGCAAACCGTAACTCCGATTTACGAGCCGTTTGTGGCGACGCGCTCCTTGCGTCGAGACGGACCTTTTGAACTCACTTTGAGGGTTTAAGGGTTCAAGATCATGGCCCGAGAGTTAGAAACGTCGTATAAAATAATATTAGTTTATTATTTTACGACTACGGGCCGTTGTAACTTCTACCCGGAGGGTCCGATTGACGTGCCGTCGGTGGCGTTGAGACCCTGATGGTACGACGGACTTTTTGAGATGGTTTTCGGGTGTTGGGACTGAGAACGGGGTGCGGGCCCCACGAGGCCGGGTTTTAGCGTTTGCGGAGAAACGCAGCTTTTGCACCAGGAGTCTGATTTTGGCGGATGAATAGTCGATCCTGTGTGTTTTTCTGAGGGGATCGCAATGGTGTGATCCATTCGATGAGTTTCAGAATCCAGGGGTGGGCCCCACCCGAGCTGGCCTTCGGTGAATAGTACCTTTTTCACCGGGTGTCCGTTTTGGCCGAGCGAGTAATCGATTCCGCTTGTTTTTTCGAGGGGATCGCCGTGGTGTGATCCTCTCGATGGGTTTCAGGATCGTTGTGTGGGCCCCGCAGGAGCTAGCTACGGTGAATAGTGCCTTTTTCACCGGTGCTCCGTTTCGGGCGAGTAAACAGCCTATCCTGCGTGTTTTTCCGCGTGGAACGCGATGATGGCCTCGGTTTTGGCTTCGGAGGTGCGCAGTTTGGCTTTGGGGAGAGTCGCTCGGGTTAGTGACGTTTGGACCAGCAGTGGTTGAGGGTTCTCCCTTGGTTCATTCCTACGAGGGTTCGTGTGGTATCACAACCTTCGTATGGGTTTGTGATCCTCTCGATGGGATGTATAAACTGTTAGAGTTGTGGTATCCCTCCGGTGGGCCCGGAGTGGATCCTCTAGCATCTTTACCCTAGATCGTGTTCTTGGTATCGCTGTGACCGCTTATTCACGGGAGGCGATCCCCTATCTAGCAGGTTAACCCCGTAGGGTTTGTGGAATCATCGGGAATATGATCCCATACGCGGTGGGTCGTGCACAGTAGGGTTGTGGCATTGTCGGGTTTACGATCCCCTACTCAGCATGATGTTTATAGTAGGGTTGCAGTATCGTTGGTTATACGATCCCCTACTCAGCGCTTTGTGTCGGTAGGGTTGCGGTATCGTTGGTTATGCGATCCCCTACTCAGCGCGTGGTTTCGGTAGGGTTGTGGCATCGTCGGTTCGATCCCCTACATCGCGAGTTATACCCGATAGGGTTCCGGTATCGTCGTGACCATCTTTATATGGACGATGATCCTCTATCTGAGTGTGAAGCTTCTGTCGAGTGCAGATCGGGTTGTGGTATCCCCCAGTAGATCCTGGGTGTGATCCCCTATCTGTGAGTACTACGTATGCCAGATCGGGTCGTGGTATCCCCCAGCGGACCCTGGGAGTGATCCCCTATCTGTGAGCTACGTATACCGGAGTGGGTCTTGGTATCCCCTAGTAGACCCTAGCGGCGATCCCCTATCCGAGGAGTTTGGTGGTTATGGTGTTTCAGCGATGTTTCCTCAGTGATGTTATCCGACGAGCGTGATCTCTCGGGTGAGCGTCTGAGATGTTTGTTTGGGACCTGATGGAGTGTATCTCTCGGATGAGTGTCATCTGGTATGACAGTGTCGTGGTGTACTCTCCTGGTTGGGGCAGTTGATGGTGATGAGGTCGGTACCTCTTGTGGCTTTTTGGCGTGAGCTGTGTATATCTGGATTGTTCAAGGTGTATGTATGGGCATACACCTGGGCTGAGCTGAGCTGTCTTGTTGTGTTTAGCCGAGGATGGTCATGAGATGGAGTTTCTCTCTCGTCTGGGTTCCCTCTGGCTGGGTTGAGCGGACTGTTGCCTTTCAGTTTCTCCTTTGGGTTTTGGGTTGTTGGGGTGCCTACTGAGTATGTTTATACTCACCCCTGCACGGGCTTTGCCCGCACATGTTTGTGTCTTGTGCAGACCACAGGCCTTTTGACGGAGTCCCAGGAGGACCCGGAGCAGGCAGAGCTTAGTGAGCGTGTTGACCGGGGTGTTTACCGGAGCTGTGCTGAGGGAACTTTCCGGTGGGTGTTTGTGGCAGCGTTTCCCTTCTTCAGAGCAGGTTGGACACGCTTTGTAGTTTTCTTTTGGTGGGCCCTGTTTTGCCTTTGTACTTTTGCTGTTGCACTCTGGTTTGGGATAGATTGTATGCATGCATTTACTTTTCAGTTTCTTTATCTCTGCACTGTTGCATGGAGGTGTTTGTGGGTGCGTGTGTACAGGTACCATAGGCTAATGCCTCCCATGTGTGTGATAGCCTACTCGGCGCTGGTCGCTAGCCCCTGGCCTATTGGAGGCGGGCTTGGGGAGTCGCGGATCGAGCCCCGTTGGGTCGGGTCGTGACAGAGTGGTATCAGAGGAGGTTCCACCTTTGGGATCTCAGAGCGTAGCTGGTCTAGCTGTGAGCTTGGTTTGGGTTGCATAGCGGCAGTGTTAGGATGTTTCGAGATTCGGCTTTCAGGCCAGAGACTCCAGTGTTGGTGAGGAGGCCGACGTATCCATACATCAGGACTCTGATAACCTGCCTTTCGACTCGGGACATTCCTACACTGGTCACGGGTACATAATGGTACATGCATCATATAGGACTGGGTTTTGGGTTTCCCTTGTCCTTCATGAGTCCGCTCTCCAGATATACTCTTTGATTGTGGTGCGTCTTGAATTTATTTCAGGATACCTCCACGATGACATCGAGTGAGGGTTCCGCAGTAGGATTGTGCTGACGACCCGCCCCGTGTAGTGGCTGTGGAGCAGGGCGCAGGTTCTGAGGTTGCACCTCTAGGTGGTCTGCCAGTTGAGCCACCACCTGTCGAGCAGCCAGTTGTGCCAGCGGTGCAGGACGAGGTTGCGCACTGGCTGAGTGCTTTGCACGAGTTCCAGAGGCAGCGTCCTCTGAGGATCCGGGGTGATCCCGACCCCCAGGAAGCTGATGACTGGCTTGAGGTAGTCACCCGAGTTTTCCGCCTAGTGAGGACACCTTCAGATCAGATGGTGGTCCTAGCGGCGAGACTTCTGCATGGTTCTGCCGGGCGATGGTGGAGTTTGGTGACGCAGTCCCATGACGAGGAGACGCTCACATGGGCAGAGTTTGAGCGACTCTTCAGGGAGGAGTTCTATCCGGTGACGCTGAGGTCAGTGCGGATCCAGGAGCTTCTGCAGCTTCGACAGGAGAGCATGACTATGTCGGAGTACTCAGCGAGGTTTACAGACCTGTCGCGCTACTCCCTGGATATGGTTCGAGACCCGTTCTTTAGGGCTCAGACCTTCGAGCAGGGCTTACGCAGGGACATCCGAGCAGGTGTGGTTTCCTTGTGCCTGCCCACCTATGCTGGAGTGCTGGAGCGAGCGCTAGTGGCGGAGAGTTTTCTGGCTGAGCAGTTTCCCCCTGTTAGTGCTGGGCACTCGAGAGCTGAGACTTCGTCGGTCGGATCGGCATCTGGTATCCGACGACAGACTCAGGGGTCTCAACGTGGCCGACGTTTCAGGAGGCGACCCCAGTATGGGGGATCTGAGCCTCGGACCTCACAGGGCTCGCAGGCCAGTTTTGGTCAGCCGCAGGAGAGGCGGTGTTACGCTTGCGATGGTCGGGGACATCTTTCTAGAGATTTTCCGACCCGACGTGCTGCTGAGAGGGAGCCGGTCGATGGACCTCCTTGGCAGAGGCAGCGTCTCGAGCAAGGAGGTCCGCAGGGCGGAGGACGTGGTGGCGGAGCTGGTGTAGCGGGAGGCGGTGGTAGGCAGTACCAGTTTCCACCACCCCCACCCCCAGGTGGTCCACACCAAGCTCAGGGAGCTGGTGGTCGAGGGCGAGGATAGCTGCATGCCCTGGAGGCAGTCGACACAGAGGCACCGCAGATGGATAGAGGTACGCCTTGTGTCCATTCTACTTACTGCAGTAGTTTGTCAGACACTGTTTAGCGGTACTCTTTCCTTTTGTTGCTTGCTCGAGTTTTGTTCAGGGTGTTGGTAAGATCCTGAGTGATTGTTTGTTGGTGAGCTCGCTGGTGTGTGAGACCCAGTTGAGAGTCCAGTCGCTTTCCTTCTGCTTAGGGATTTTCGGGGACGAAAAGTTCTAAGGGGGGAGGATGTAGCGACTCGGGTTTTTGGCCCTGTCAGACATTGAAATATTTCTACGAATAATTCCAAAGCTAGGCACGAAGACGGCGTGCGATTCTGAGGCCCGGTGTGCCTGGAATTAATTTTATAAAAATATTAAGTATTTTTATACTATGCACGTGGTGGGGGTGTGATATCTCCTAAACAGTAGCTCATAACGGGAATCTGAGGGCACGGTTGCGTCCGGAACGTGCCGTTTACCCTAGGCGTGGTGAAAACTTTGCGGGCGTGGGCCTGTAGTGAGAAACGTCACCAGGGGCATTTCCGTAAATAAGTAGCAAGTTAGTGTGCGAGCGTTGGCTCGAATAACTTCTGAACAGAGTCTCGGATGGAAAATCTGAGACCGTCGTTGCGTTCAGAACGACGCATTTACCCTAGCGGTGACCTTACTTTTGTTCGCATCGGGCGTCGGGTCCGAGACGAGTTTGGCGCCGGCGGGCGGCTGATATAAATATCAGCGCCCCCCACCCTTTTAATCGTTTTTCGTCGTTCTTCACCATTCTTCGCCGCCACTCCGCCGAAACGAGCAAAAGAAGCGCTCACGAGCTCGGAATTCGACGGCGGACGTTCCAGGAGCGCGCAGCGGAAGCTCTGGAGCGCGGATTTGAGGCAGAACGTCGACGTTTCACCCGCGAGGTAGGAGGTTTGAGTTTTACAATCCCGGATCCCGTTTTGTGTTGTTTTTCTTCAAATTTTTATAATATTTGTATAGTTCGGGTCCCGAGCTTTCCGAAACATGTTTCGGATCTGAATTTGGAGCACCAGGGTGCTCCCGGTGGCTCCTGGAAGTTTTCCGGCGAAAAACCCGGTTTTCCGGCGAGACCTGCGGCGGCCAGGGCGGATTCCGGCAAGTTCCGCGGCGGCGCGGCGGCGACGCGGTGGTTTCCGGCTCCAGCACGGCGGAGTCCGGCGGCGGCGCGGTGGTTTCCGGCGACCCTGCGGTGGTCCGGCCAGAATGTTCCGGGGGTTCTTTAAACCCCCATAACTCGCAAACCGTAACTCCGATTTACGAGCTGTTTGCGGCGACGCGCTCCTTGCGTCAATACGGACCTTTTGAACTCACTTTGAGGGTTTAA
Source organism: Viscum album (assembly GCA_963277665.1). Taxonomy (NCBI): domain Eukaryota; kingdom Viridiplantae; phylum Streptophyta; class Magnoliopsida; order Santalales; family Viscaceae; genus Viscum; species Viscum album. Next base: position 381,518,935 of record OY728145.1, read on the forward strand.
GGGTTCGGGATCGTGGCCCGGGAGTTAGAAACGTCGTATAAAATAATATTATTTTATTATTTTATGACTACAGGCCGTTGTAACTTCTACCCGGAGCGTCCGATTGACGTGCCGTCAGTGGCATTGAGACCCTGATGGTACGGCGGACTGTTGGAGATGGTTTTCGGGTGTTGGGACTGAGAACGGGGTGTGGGCCCCACGAGGCCGAGTTTTGGCGTTTGCGGAGAAACGCAGCTTTTGCACCAGGAGTCCGATTTTGGCGGATGAATAGTCGATCCTATGTGTTTTTCTGAGGGGATCGCAATGGTGTGATCCATTCGATGAGTTTCGGAATCTAGGCGTGGGCCCCACCCAAGCTGGCCTTCAGTGAATAGTACCTTTTTCACCGGGTGTCTGTTTTGGGCGAGCGAGTAGTCGATTCCGCTTGTTTTTCCGAGGGTATCGCCGTGGAGTGATCCTCTCGATGGGTTTTGGGATCGTTGTGTGGGCCCCGCACGAGCTAGCTATGGTGAATAGTGCCTTTTTCACCTGTGGTCTGTTTCGGGCGAGTAAACAGCCTATCCTCCGTGTTTTTCCGCGTGGAACGCGATGGTGGCCTCGGTTTTGGCTTTGGAGGTGCGCAATGTGGCTTTGGGGCGAGTCGCTCGGGTTAGCGATGTTTGGACCAACAGTGGTTGAGGGTTCTCCCTTGGTTCGTTCCTACGAGGGTTCGTGTGGTATCACAACCTTCGTATGGGTTTGTGATCCTCTCGATGGGATGTTTAAACTGTTAGAGTTGTGGTATCCCTCCGGTGGGCCCGGAGTGGATCCTCTAGCCTCTTTACCCTAGATCGGGTTCTTGGTATCGCTGTGACCGCTTATTCATGGGCGGCGATACCCTATCTAGCAGGTTAACCCCGTAGGGTTTGTGGCATCATCGAGAATATGATCCCCTACGCGGTGGGTCGTGCACAGTAGGGTTGTGGAATCGTCGGGTTTACGATCCCCTACTCAGCATGATGTTTATAGTAGGGTTGCGGTATCGTTGGTTATATGATCCCCTACTCAGCGCTTGGTGTCGGTAGGGTTGCGGTATCGTTGGTTACGCGATCCCCTACTCAGCGCGTGGTTTCGGTAGGGTTGTGGCATCGTCGGTTCGATCCCCTACATCGCGAGTTATACCAGATAGGGTTCCGGTATTGTCGTGACCATCTTTATATGGACGATGATCCTCTATCTGAGTGTGAAGCTTCTGTCGAGTGCAGATCGGGTTGTGGTATCCCCCAGCGGATCCTGGGTGTGATCCCCTATCTGTGAGTACTACGTATGCCAGATCGGGTCGTGGTATCCCCCAGCGGACCTTGGGAGTGATCCCCTATCTGTGAGCTACGTATACCAGAGTGGGTCTTGGTATCCACTAGCAGACCCTAGCGGCGATCCCCTATCCGAGGAGTTTGGTGGTTATGGTGTTTCGGCGATGTTTCCTCAGTAATGTTATCCGACGAGCGTGGTCTCTCGGGTGAGCGTCTGAGTTGTTTGTTTGGGACCCGATGGAATGTATCTCTCGGATGAGTGTCATCTGGTATGACAGTGTCGTGGTGTACTCTCCTGTTTGGGGCAGTTGCTGGTGATGAGGTCGGTACCTCTTGTGGCTTTGTGGCGTGAGCTGTGTATATCTGGATTGTTCAAGGTGTATGTATGGGCATACACCTGGGCTGAGCTGGGCTGTCATGTTGTGTTTAGCCGAGGATGGTCACGAGATGGAGTTTCTCTCTCGTCTGGGTTCCCTCTGGCTGGGTTGAGCGGACTGTTTCCTTTTAGTTGCTCCCTTGGGTTTTGGGTTTTTGGGGTGCCTACTGAGTATGTTTATACTCACCCCTGCACGGGCTTTTCCCGCACATGTTTGTGTCTTGTGCAGACCACATTCCTTTTGACGGAGTCCTAGGAGGACCCGGAGCAGGCAGAGCAGGCGGAGCTTAGTGAGCGTGTTGACCGGGGTGTTTACCGGAGCTGTGCCGAGGGAGCTTTCCGGAAGGTGTTTGTGGCAGTGTTTCCCTTCTTCAGAGCAGGTTGGACATGCTTTGTAGTTTTCTTTTGGTGGGCCTTGTTTTGCCCTTGTACTTTTACTGTTGCACTCTGGTTTGGGATAGATTGTATGCATGCATTTACTTTTTAGTTTCTTTATCTCTGCACTGTTGCATGGAGGTGTTTGTGGGTGCGTGTGTACAGGTACCTTAGGCTAATGCCTCCCATGTGTGTGATAGCCTACTCGGCACTGGTCGCCAGCCCCTGGCCTATTGGAGGCGGGCTTGGGGAGTCGCGGCTCGAGCCCCGTTGGGTCGGGTCGTGACAACTTACTCCTAAGGAATATGCCCAAATTAGGAGGGGACTTATGATTGGGTTTTACGCCAGAGAAGGAAGCCTAGATCAAAAGTAAATTAAGACTCGTTAAGAGGAATTTATAACTGGGGCTTAATCATGAGAAGGAAGCTCAGGTTAAGGGACTTGGGGCTTAATCCTATGGAGGATTCCCATATTTGTAGACTTTTAGACTTGGGATTATTCCTGAAGAGGAAACCCAGGTTAAGAGAACCATGGTTGGGTCTTACTCCTAAGGAGGATGCCCATATTTGTAGACTTTTAGACTGGGGCTTATTCCTGAAGAGGAAACCCAGTTTAAGAGAACCATGGCTGGGGCTTACTCTTAAAGAGGATTCCCAAATTAAGGAGGACTTGGGGCTTACTCCTAAGGAGGATGCCCAAATTAATGAGGACTTGGGGCTTACTCCTAAAGCGGATGCCCAAATTAATGAGAATTTGGACTGGGGCTTACTCTTGAAAAGGAGGACCAAATTAATGAGGACTTGGGGCTTACTCCTAAGGAGGATTCCCAAATTAATGAGAATTTGGACTGGGGCTTACTCTTGAAAAGGAGGCCCAAATTTAGGATTCAATCATATTAAAGGATGAGGATGAATGAATGAACTCTCTAACTTTAGTGATATAAATATGTGTAAATCACTAGGTTTTGAGAGATATTCCACAAAATTCCTTTCAGATTAGGAAGAAAACAAGGAAATCATTCCATAAATGACTTTGGAGAGAATTATGATGGCTTAATCCTAAATAAGAGAGGTGGATAGGTGTAAGAGGGTTTAAATGAGCAGTAAGGGCACCCAAAAAGAGAGGGCCGCGCAAGTACTACGTGGGAGTGCAAGTACTACGGGGGCACGCAAGTCCTAGTCGCGCATGTATACATGCGCGACACATGGTTCCTTACGCGCCAATAAATCCTTAGGGTATAATTTCGTCGAGGCATGGCTCAAGCCTTTTATACTAACCCCGGAGACTTTTTGAAGAGAGGCACTCATGTTATGTGGAAGGAGTAAGGCGGCGTGCAAGTGTGGCCATTTCCCTTAAGGGATGGCCACCCGGGCACAGAAGTGTTGATGAGTTTCAACACTTAGGCCTTCTTCCCCCTCTTTGGATCTTCTGTTCTAGGTAATAAATTATCTTAGAAGTGTTCAGAAGCTTTGATAAGAGAGTAGGGAATCGGGAGCTCAAATCTGAGGTTCTGGAATTTTTTTCCGTTTTCAAATGGGTGGCCCACAGGGGTGTTTATAGGCTAGAGAGACCCTGGGCGAAATTTCAAAGAGGGCGCACAAGTCACCTGCACATCCATTAGTCTGCGTGCAAGTGTACTTGCATGACTATGAGGGAACTTGAGTGACCCAAAGTGAAAAGAACCCTTGTTCATGCCTTTGTCAATTTTTGATGTTTTCATTAAAGGATGTATCAATTTATGCTAAGGAATTTCCCTTTTCATTCGTTTAGACTCTATGATGTAAAGGAGAATCAACACATATATAAAATGAATTGCCATCATTATTTCCTCCATAATTGGCGGTAACATAAAATGAACTGTCATCATTTAGGGAGGCAGTATTTCGTTGTACACATAAATTGTATGTTTGTTACCCAATAGATGGATGTTTGTGTAAGTGTTGGAAGAAGAATAAAAAGTAATATTATAATTTGTGTAGTATTTATACTCCACAATATTGTAATAATATTAATTTATACCGTGGAGAAATAAAATAAAAGTAATGTGCATGAGAGAGGGTGTTACCTCTTAATCGATTAAATCCTTTTGGTTTTCACCAAAGCGATTCATTGAAATAATTTCTTCTCAAAATAACACTTCAAGGCCAAACTGGGGATTTTCGGGTTATATTTGGGAAGATATTTTCATAGCCAATTTCTTGAGAGGTGTGAGGAAGTAGGATGAGCTGACCCCTTTTTATAGTGGAGGAGGAGCACCACTCTTTTAATTATTTGAAGAGATGATTAAAACCAAGTTTTTCATGTTCATAGTGGATCCAATAATGGTAACACATTTCTAAATGTAATTATTGTGACGATATATGGACATAAAATGGTTTTTGGACTATATTTAGGTCATTTAGGCCCTTATGTTTAATGTTTTGTGCATAGTTATGCATACATTTACCACAATCGATGTAATTATTTTTAATTACTTTCAATAATGTTTTGTAAAAACATATAAATCTTTTTATATGTTATAAATTAATATTATAAATAATATGGGATAAATTTTTCAAAATTAAAATCACAAAAGTGTCAGAAATTAATTTAAATTTAATCATTCAATCGGGTGGACAATACATGTTTGTAATGTAAAAAGGTCCAAATATGCGCTATGGTTTTATATCAAATGTAAATTTGAAATGTATTCCAATGAGCTAAGTTAGATTAATTGATAAATAATACTATCTAATTAAAAATTGAAAACTATTTAAAATATAATTTATGCTTATAAATAAGTTACATGAAAAAGCAGTTTTGATGTAAAATTTAGTATTTTAAACTATTAATTAAAAAATGAAACATTATAGAAAAATTCCCAAAAATTATCCAAAAATAATTTTTATGTTTTTATTTTAAAAATGGATTTTATTTTTAAATATTAATTCTATAAATGATTCAAAAATATGATTTAAAATGGGTTATCCATTAAAAAGGCGATAAAACTACTTTTATAAAAATCTATGTTTTACACATAAAATTGTGTTTGTTCATATATTATTTATATCAAATATATTGTATGAATATCAAAAATATTTTAATAAATATTTAATAAATATATTACATTAATATCACTAAGTAATTAATTTAATTTATTATGGTAAAATATAATTGTGATTATAATTTTTTGATATTATATTTTATATTTAATTAGTTTTCATTTTCATTTATAATTAATTAGTAACTTGTGAATTCCAATTATATTTTTACAAAGAATTTATTTTCATAAATTAGTTAATAATATTGAAACCACTTATTTAATGGTTAGGTTATATATTATTATATTAAATAATAATATTTTCATAATTTATTATTCTTCTGTAAAACTCGGTCTTGCGTGTACCACATGACATTGAGGAAAGTCATTATTATGTGTAATGAAATATAACCTCTATGTGCCATATAGAGAAAGATAAATTTTATTTTTCATTTAGTGAACTATTAAATTGCTGTGGTGTATAACGCATGGAAACATAGTTCATAATATAAAATAAACTATTTTTAGTTTTATGTGAAATAAACAATATAAAAAATAAAAAATTAATTCTAAAAATAATAATTCACAAAATCTAATGTTGTTATGTGTATTCTTGTGCAGAGTGCTTAATTTCATATCTTTTACGATCCCTTCTTATGATATATATATGTTTGGGTGGCCCTTAGAGTGTTGTTTTTATTATTATCACCAAGAATGAAAAGGCTTGGAATGACTATATATCTTATTAATTGGTTATGTATGGAAATAATTTTTTTGTGAAAAGACCCATAAAAATAATTAGGTGATTCAATGTAAGACCTTATGAATAAAATTGTGAAATATCAGATGTGATGCATTTTCTGGTTGTGTTTGATGTGTTTCTTTATGTGATGTGGGATATTTTATAGTAGTGGTGGTGATTTTTTGTGTTGTGAAATGCCTATTAAAGAGATATGATGGTTGGTTGGAATTGAAATGTTTGGAAATGGTTCTATGGTAGTGATGTGCAGTGATTTTGAGATACTGTACACTTGGGTTTTGATGGTCAATGGTGTTGTAGTAGTGATTTGCAGAGAATGAACAATGGTGTATCCTTCGTATGCTTTATGGGATATGGTGTAGTGGTTGTGGTGTAGTGGTTGAGATTGTTGGTTTTTGTATGGATTTTGCTTCATTGATGTTGTGTTGGTGTGATTTTTTGGGTGGGTGGATATTAAGTTGTGTTGTTGAGTTAGTTTTGTAGTCATCCATAGAATGATTTATATTGATCAAATGAAATGCTATGGGTTGGTATATTAATAATAATGGATAAAAATACATGTATGGTTAATAGATTCACTAATAGAAAAGATAAATGAATTGAAAATGAAAATATGCAATGAAACTGATTAGTATAAGGGAGTTTGTGGAAACTTATAAAATATTGGTAGTGGTGAAATCTGTAGTTGAAAGTGGGAATGTGTGACCTGTGTGGTGGTTACATTTTGTTTTTCTTTTAGTGTCAGAATTAGCCTTAAAATACATTTTTTGTTGTACTGGTGGAATTTTGGTGTATTCTAGTGCAATTATTTTGACCCAAAGGACGGGTATTTTATGATATTTATGTTTAATAAATTTTATGTCATTTCTATGTTCACCCCACACTAGTTGGATAAACATAACAAAACCTAAATTTTTTTTGTTATGGATTTTTCCCTAGCATCAAGGATGGGTGTGATTTGAATACGTGATACACCCTCTTCCATGATCATACAGTATATGTTAAGGCCCATGTTTCTTTCGGAAATATGTGTTGTGATGGCCCATGTGTCTTCAGGTGAGGTGGGATCTGATGAAGCTCTAACTTGATGTGTTATGTGGTGGGGTTCATTCATGGTATTTAGAGGGTATGTCATAGATTTCATTTATAATCATTATACCATACTGCTCTGGTTCTATTAGAAGGGGTGATGGATTCAGTGTCTTCATGCAAGAATTGATGGGATTCCCCAGGTCTCATCGAGTGAGATATGAAGTGTTTCAACAGATGTCTTTATTAAATATGTGTTGTGTATGGATGTGATGGAAGCATAGGATGTTAAACATTGTGTTGTGAGTGTAGAATCTTATCGGAGAAGTGGTAGTAGTGAGGCTTTGTTCTTTTTGAATTATATTACTATATTGGATATTTGGTATGGTAAGCAAGCCATAGTGAGGTTGGGATTTGTTAGCTGACTCCATTAGGTTCTTGTATGTTTTTCTATTTGTTAACCGGGGCATTAGTATTCTATTTTTAAAAGTTCACTTGATTCCTTTGGTATGATCATTTTAATTATTCTTATAGGGTCATCCTACATATATTAACAGTATTTTAGGTTTCATAGAGGGAATTGGAAATTGAGCTAGACATTGCGATCCTGTGTTGGAGTAGTTATTGAGTCGTTGCTATAAGACCTATGTTTATAATATTTAATTAGAGACTTTTTTTATTTTTTGAAATTATTCATTCACTATGGGATGGTTTTTTATTTAATTTTATTTTAAATGATTGAGTTTTTTGGTGTTTTTTATCATATCATGGGATCCTATAATTTTAATTGTAATTGTCTTTAATTTTTGAGATTTTTATAACCTCTCTACTTGTTTCCAACCAGGGAACTACTTGTGGTGGGAGTCGATGGGTCCTTATCTATATTTATTCATTGTTTTCCCAGGATGTGTACCATCAGAAGGAGGGGTTGTTGTATACACCTTCCTCTACCCTTCATTATAGATTTATGATTCAATATTAGATGCATCTTATGAAGAAAGTATTTTTTGATGAAATAACTTGATATATATTCCATTAAATTATATATATATATATATATCTTCCTCTTCCTTTACAATTTGATTCAATGACCATCATTGATCATCATATCCAATTAATCAATACACTACCATAATAACCATAACCATTTCATTGCTTCTTAAAGCCATAAATATTTTGTAATGGGATTTTATCCATTGTGAATCCTTTAATGGATTGGTATTTAAATGAATATATAATGTGTTATACAAAAAAAGTTATTTAATATTAATGAATCTTGTTTTTATATAATATGTTATTGCACATGAGTAAGATTATTGGGCAACAACTAGGTCAATTTTCCTAATATAGTAATATTTTTTGAGATCTAAAAATAATTCCGTTCAATTACTCATGATGGAAATCCTTACATATTTTATTGGTGTTTAAAAAATTTATATTACTTCAATTAAGTTCCACATCTAAAAAATTAAATAAAAAATATTACCTCATAAAATTATGATTCATAGTTTATAACAACACATTTGGTGTAATGCAGAATAGAAATAGAAATTTTATGTATAACTAATATTCTAATAATAGGGTTAGCATCATGAAAAATATCATTAAATAATAATAATATTTTGAAATAATTCATAATATTATATAAATACACTGTGATTTGACCAAATCATATCCTTACGGATTGTCATGCTAGTTGTGTAGTGTTAGGACCACCCTTCGAGCACAAGTGATGATTGAGTTAATACTAAATACATCCTTTTGGAGTTGTCTTTGTTAAGTAAATCAGTTCCATATACAAATATAGTTTCTGGTATCCTTAGAGGGACTTATTTTCTAGGAAAATCATATGTTTTCTACTTTACTAAAAAATTCATAATATTATCCAATACATTGATTTTATCCTAAAATTCTTTTGTAGGGTTCTGTTATTTAATATTTATTTTCTTAAATCTAGTACCCAACGATTATAGTAAACATCATTGGATTCCAACTATAATATCATGAGTTAAATAAACCAGATAAAGTGATTCTTTTAAAACATTGTAAAGATAAAATGGATTATGTCATGAAGGATCGAATATATTTTTAGTATTGGGAGACCAGATACATAGATTATTCTAGAATTATATTTTTAAAAATGAAATATAACATAAAAAATATAGTTAGAATATTATTATTATTTATTATAGCAAATCATTGAAATCATTCTTAGATCCATTCTCGGTATACAGGGTATTGTAATCCATAAGAATGTGTGATATGAGATGCTTTGTAAGAGAATTTTTACAATAAAAGATATCATATTATAAACAAATCATGAATAATATAGAATAGATAAAAAATAAAATTTGAAATATAACTTATAACATAAAAGGGTACTAAATCCATTTATTAGATAACAACATAAATTATGACATGGATAGAAAAAAAAACATAATGAAAGAATGTATAATACCAGACATAATAATCATATCATTATGGCCTTATGAAAATGCATCATAAACATATTTTCAAGGACTCATTCCAGTGAATAATAATTAGTTGGGATCTAATAAATTTAATAACTAGTATTGTTTTTTTCAGGTGACTAAAAAATTTCTTTTGAAGCTATAAGGGGACCAAGATTTCACATAATAAGTCTAAATAATTCATTATATGAAATAAATGAGTAAAAAATCAATACATAATCATGATAAATAGTAATATTGAAAAAATAGTGTACAAATTTTTAATATTTTTCACTATAAACAAAAGAGATAATATGATCATAAGATATATAGAGAAACATGGATGATGATATCAATATATTATATCCCATGTGAAGTATAATATTCATCTAAAAATGTTTAAAAAAGTGATAACACATTAAATTTTTCATACGAATATTTCATTTCAAAAACAAACTTTTCATTTTATAGTAACTATTATTAAAATATAAAAATAATAATTAATATTATTTTAAAAAATATATTAAAAAAACCCATCAAAACATTTTAAGGAACATTCAATGAAAATAATAGTAATGATGATAATAATCTATCTACATATAGTAAACATTATAACATTGATTCCATTCAAAACTTTTGTAAAAAGTGAATCATTTAGAAATAATACTTAAGAAACCTAGATATAAAAATATTTGAAGAAAATGTATTGTTTTTATAGATAAAAATATCAAATAACTCCCCAAATTGAAACTTAAACATTAATAATCCCAAATAAGGATGAGCTATGAAATTAACCACTATCATTTTTGTAAATTTGGTATCATAACCACCATGAAATAAATAGCAGGAAATTAAATATTATATACCACTAATATATTGATATTAATGATATAACATATCAAAAGTGTGTTATATATACCAAAAAAAGTAAAATTTTTTGAGTGTGGCATTTGTCTTATAGAAATAAAAGTGTGATGAGAAATCTTTACCTCAGGTCTGTTATACTTTGTTTGTGATATCAGTATCCATTATAATAAATTTATATTTATTATAGTTATATGACATAAATGTATTCAAATTTATAATATCATGTCTGATCCAATTATAAAATTACAACATTTTTTATATTAAATATTTATTAAAATAATGTTTTTGAGTGTAAACTATTTTGTCTTTCATGTATGTGTCTATTCATTACATTCACTCATTGTAACTTTATCATGGTTATGTATTCTCAAAAATGTTAATAATGGTATAAATATGTTATATATATATATATTCAATATATAAATATTTGGAATCATCTATCAAATGTGTACATGTAAAATTAATTGCATCTATTTGTGGTGGTGTTATTCTACACATACTTATGAGTGACGATATCATTTTTTTACATGTGAATGGCTAAGGAGGTATATAATAAATTACATTTTTTGAATAATTATTATGAAATTAATATAATATATATTCATTAGTTCAATAATTATTACCATCCAACTAAATTAAAAATGAAAAATGAATTACACCGCTACGTGGAGATGGTAGGCCGTACAAAGAAATGTGCGATGTTTTCATATTAAAATGAATTTAAAAGATGTTAAAAATATTTTTAAAATAAAAATAAAATATTTATATATTTATGATATCGTATTTAATATTTTAGAATGGGTAGAAGTTATTTACTGTATGTTGAAGAATAAATAAGCATGAAGGAGTCGTAAATACGATTACCCCTTGTTCGATATACCTCATTTGGATTACACCTTAAGCCTTATTAGGATTGTAATACTATAATAAAAAAGTAAAATTGGTAATTAAAGGTATGTAGGATGGTTTTTGGGTTGGATATTACTGAAATAGATTTCACAACACTTATGAATAAGAGAGGAGATGAGGTTTCCTTTTATAACTATGTTGAGTGGCGCATGTGAAATTACATAAAGGATTTAAATAATAAAATGTGAGATTCCTAAGAATGTGAAGATAAATGGATAATAAATCAACATTAATATAAGTTATGGTTGAAAAATATTATAACTATAATATTTATATATGTTTAGGTGGAATTATTACACTTGCATCTCAGTTCAACACTTGGGTAAACTCTTTTCAACCTTAACCATGGTAAAAAAATTACTATTTAACTATTCATTAATACTAAAAATATATTTGAAATAATTAAATTAAATTAATTATTTGATAAAAAAATTGAAATCAATTTGTAAATAATTTCCTTCTATAAGTTGATGAAATTTACTTTAAAATAAGTTCACAAAACACAACAAAAATTACATTTTGAAAAATTCATTTTAAGAATAACAATTCATTTACTTATATTTCCATCCATGAAAATACTATTTAATTACAATTAAATTATTTTATTGAATATATATTCCATAAAATTAATTAAAATTTTCAATAAAAACATATTTATTTAATTTATTATTTTAAAAACACATTAAATACATAAAAACAAGTTTTAGTAAAATGTGTTTTTATACCAAAAATGAAGCTTACCAAGTAAAGTATTAAATGATTCCTACATAATTAATTATATTAGTAATAAATAAATGAGATTTATGTTATTTAATGATAAAATTTTAATGATAACATTACTTTCAAAATACATGGTCTAATTATAGGAGTTATTATTTTTATAATAATTGGTATTGTTTCACAATTCACAAAAAATTATATATTTTCAAAAACCTCCAAAGATTCACCCTATTAAAATATTCAAATTATGAATTTAAAAATAATATTGATATCCATAAATTAAATTTCTAAAAATTGTAATATTTAATTAAAAAATCCATGCATGAGAACTAATAAAAACAATTTTGAAGAAAACATATTTTTGATGACTAAAATGCCGTTATATAAAATTGTGTATTTATCTGTTATAAATAAATAAATAAATTTTCATTATATAAAAAATATATATACCTATTTTTACATAGTGTTCTTATTAATATTCACACCTATTAATTTATTGGCATGTTTATAATTGATAAATTAATGTAATTTTATTTTTATTTTATATCACAGTCCTCTTAATGCTTAATGTAGTATTTTAAGAAAGATATGAAGCTTAATATTAATTTAGACTATTTTTAGGGAATTAAATCAATTGAAAATTTAGATAAATCAGCCTTCAAAATTGTAACTTCAAACTTCACTTTCTCATTTTAATTTTAATATCTTCTAAATCATCATAAACATTTATATTCGAAAAAATAATATATATTTATTAGTGTTTAGTTTTCTTGATTATTATTATTGCATTCATAACAAAAATAAGAATGTAATCTAGATATAGATTAAATATCCATTCTCATCAATATTTTTATTTGAAATACAATACCCGATTCTGTTATTTTTATATTTTAATTTATATATATGATAATAATAATTTATTTCATATTCACCATTTTAAAAAGAATTAATTTTAATATTTTCACTTCACTCTCTAAGATTCTCATTATATTTAGTCAATTTGTTTTTCCATTTAAAAGTTTAAATATTTTTGTTATCCTCATATGATTTTACCCATTGGGCGTAGGTACTTTAGTAGTACTAGATCGTACTGTAGTAGCGGTGGCACTATAGCAATGGTGGGTACTGTACCGGCGGTAGAGTACTGAAGCAGCAGTTGGTATTGTGCAGCACTGTAGGAGTGCGGGTACTGTAGCAACACTATTCACAGAATGGGATTTGTGCCAAAAAAATGGGCCTACGGGCCATGTAATGGGATAAATTCCCACTGGGCCTTCAGGCTATGTAATGGGTCTCCCTCTAGATAGATAAAGAAGGCTTTTCTTTTCTTTAATAATAAATGAGGCTTCAGCTCTAACCTTTAAAAAAATGAAAAAATCAAGAATCATAAATTGAGGTAAAATTAATTACGTTTAAACATTAATATTATAATCATTAATAGGTGTCATTAATTGGTAAGTAATTAAGTAGGTACCTAATATGTTGTAGTTATAAAATAAAGGTTACATATCACTTACTCACATCTTGAATCACATCTTTATTATACTCTATATGTATAATCCCTTCCAAAAAATACATGCTACTCATTTGTCATTATATCCTTAACTTTTTTTGAATGTTTTATTTTATGACAATCAAGTCTATCATTTCCTTTATTATCAAACTTATAATATGTTAGGTCTGATACATCATTAATATTAAGTAGACCCACCATTCCTTCATTAATTTTTATTCTTATTTATGTACTATATCATAGATACTATGGTTTTTATAAATTAGAAAAACATTTTCACAAATGGGATAACTCTTTTATAGTTTTAGTGGACTCAAGAATCATAATTGTTTGCAGATTAAATAATATTTTCCTAAAACAAAATAAATTTTTCATTTTTATAATTCTCATCTATAGTGTTTCTCAAATCATATTCATATAATAGATAATAAAATATTAGTTAAAATTAGATATATTCATTAAAATTATATAATAGATCAATTTCCACTTTTACAAAATGCCACTTCTTTGGTGGTAAATTTGATACCCTTTCCACTATATTTTCATTATCTATATCTTCAATAATTAAATCACACCATTTGTAATGCATGGAAATTGAGGGAAAATATATTTCATTGATCCATCATGTCACATCTTTTAATACTTGTATTTTATATGAAGTATTCCCATATTGTTTCTTTAGAATTTTTTTGTACCATAGTAAGTGATTTTAAGAAATAACCAAATCTTATGAGATTTATTATGGACTATGATATAAATTTAAACACATATACTTATAAAATTTTACATGATATTCAAAATTTTATAATTCAAAAATTAATTTACCAAATCAATTTTGGTTAGTGCATCCAGATCATCCTTAGGTAGCTTATTTTATTTCACCATTATCATCCCATGATAAACACTAGATTCATTTTTTATGACACCATTAGTTTTTTACAATATACATAATCACATCCATCTAAATATTCTCGATTTTATGGTATCTAATCATTATAGGTATTAATTCCTTCTATAATGTGTTATTTTATTCATTATACTATGAGTTTGAGGAAACTATTAGTATATAAAATAATAAAATGGTAAAAATCAATATAAAATATGAATTTTCTCTGATAAAAATTATTATCTCATGTTAGGATAGAATTTAGACAAGTTTTGGAGTGAATAGTTATTTTAAAACCTTTAATGATTTCTTTATCAGAGATAACAGGTTAAGTATTGTGAGAGTGCAGTAGTAGTCAAAGTATAAAGTAGTAGAAGGAAAAATATGAAGACATTATTTTATAATAGTTTGGGTCACCTAGAGAACAAATCCAATATTTTATATACTCTACTCTGTTAGAATATTGACACCATCTTTAGAAACATCATTTTAAAATAGTAATAAAGTATACAACCCCTAGTTTTTAAAATAAACAAAATAACAACTAAACAAAAATTTTATAGTAGTTACAAGCTATTAATAACAATTTTTTTTTCAGGTGACACAACCCTTGGACCCCACTTTTGATTTGGTAGTATAATCAAAATATACTTTAATTTCATGTGTAAATACATAAATTTACACTTATGATAACTAATAGAAGAAAATGATATAAAAATTAATTCTTTCAAAATTATGCATTTTCGATGAGTATAAGATTATAATTTCAAGGAATCGCACTAATATTTGATTAATTTGAAATTATAGGATTAAATTTATAAGTATATTCATGATTGAACCAAGGAAATAGTATCCACAATAGGAAATCAAAACATCAGTATTATTGTATCACGTATCCCTTATAATGTGTGACTGATTTGTTACATATTTATAAACATATCGCCAATGATCTTATTTCTTCCTCCTTTAATTCTCATTCAATTAGTGTTTTCTAAATCATGACACACTACCTAGAATTAAAATGTAAAATATTTTTTAAAAATAGAAACATACCATTATCTATTTAAAAATATTACATAATCAAAAATAATTCTTCTATTATATTTAATTCAATATCAAATATATTAAAACTACTTCTTGTGGATTTTTTACAACAGTTAAATAATTATCAAATTATAATAAAATTTATATAAATTATGAAAAACATGTAGTAAATAAAAATATTAAAGGTCTTAGTAAAAAATCCAACCACCTATAAATTCTATAGTGATAACATGGTAGCATGTATGACACTAAACATAAATCATATAATGTCTTATAATATAATGATAATTTAATAAATACTGACTATTTTAAATAAATTATATCTATGTTATAGCTTTAAATGCATTAAACATAGAGTTATTTTTCGTTACCAACAATAATGAACTTATTCGATAGCTTTCGTTATATGCAAGACCGAGTTTTACCAAATACTAATAATAATATTATTTTAAAGGAAACTTTTCTCCTTGAAATTAAATTTGATATTATGAATATTATTAAATAACTTATGAAAACATAAAGTTGAATTCATTGGTTAAAATTAATTAGAAATTAAAATAAAAACCAATTTAATATAAACTAATTATTTTTATGCTGTAATGGAATTTTATCTTAATAAAATAAATTAATTACTATTAATGGATGATATTAATGGAATATATGTATATATATATTATATTCAACCAATTTTTTTTTGATATTCTTCCAATATATTTGATAGAAGTTTTACAAGAACAAGTCTATTTTTACGCATAAAAAGTTTAATTTTTAAAGAAAGTTCTCCTACCTTTTAAAGGATAACATATATTAAATCGAATTTGGAAACTTTTATAAATTATATTTGAAAAAATAAACGTTATTTTTCAAATTTTAATTTCAAAATTATCTTAGGGATAATTTTTTGTTAGTTTTCTGACAAGTTTAACCGTTGGATTAATATTGAAAAATAAATAATTTAAATTAAAAAAATACTTTTAATCTAATTAATTTATATTGTTAAATTATTTTATTAATTGATTTTAATTTATAATTAGTTTAATTATAAATTCATTAATCAAATATAATTAATTTGAATCAAATTGTCATTGAAATTTGATATAAAAACATTTTAATCTTTTGAACATTATTATTTTAAAAACACAGTTTCTCATCCCATCTATGAGATTAATATTAAATAAATTTCATTCAATTAAGTGACAGTAATTTATTTATTTGAGGAAAAAGTGATAAAATGTAGTCCAAATGTAATATGAAGGTTCATAGATATCCCTTACATTATATCTAAATTATTTATGCACTTACACATAATATCATGGTAAAACAATTTGATTTATTATTTATTTATCTCATAAAATATGACACATGTATTTGAATTATTATATTTTTTTAAATTTTATTTTTTGTATTTAGATTATTTTAAAAGAAAAATTTCATCATTATGGGATCATTTGTTTAAATTTTTTGTGATTGGTTAATGTTTGTATAATTACGAATGTTAATTTCATATAGAAATATATCTTCATAAGTTAAATGAAATGGTATTAATGTACATTATAGAAGTTAAAATTCATACATATAGAATTTTTTATTCTGAAATGAGGATGATTTATTAGATAATACATTAATGATAAATATGTAGTTTATTTTGGTGGGGTTTTTGTTCATACAGAATTATTTTTTTAATGTCATTTAAATATATTAGATCACAAACCTAAAATAAGTTATAATGTACACATTATAATATTATTTATCTATAATAGTGGAATTATAGACAATCATGAGGTGTTAAAAGAAAACAGAAACTCATTATACATTGAAAGGACTAATCAAAATAATTGAAAAAATGTATTTCTTTATTTAAAATAAGTAGAGAAAAGAAAATGGTTGGTTAAAAATTATTCCATTATAAATATAAACATATATAATTTAAATTATACTAAATTTATTATTATTTTCTGGATTAAATAGGTGGGTATAATGTAGAAGAAGAAAATAAATTATGATAGGTGGTTCTAGAATGTTTCCTCTGGAATATCACATCCCTGGAGGATCTCTTGAGGAGCTTGTAATTGGTCATTTGGTGAGACCAATAGAACATGGAATTAGAGAGAGTGGGGAGGATTGTTCTTGAAAGATATTTGGATGGTTTAGAGGCTAATAAGGTGTGAGTAGAAGGGGTTGTTTGGGGTGTAATTTATAAAGGAGGATAGGGGGATTATTTTGAAATTTCATTAAAGATTGAATTATAATAAATGCATTTTCTATCCAAATACAACCAAATGCACATGAATTCGAATATAATATAATATAGAGCAGTAATTGCAAAAAATAATTATGTTTTTACCTATATTAGGTATATTTTAAACAATATCATTTTGACTAACAATTAATTAACATATTTAAATTTTTATTGTGGTTAGAAAATATATAATATTAAAAAGTTATACTTTTTTACTCGTATGCTATAAATTATCCATAAATAGAATATTATTAAAAGTTTAGTTCTTATCATAATTTATTTTTATTTATTTGACATATTTTATTATTTCGAACTAGTTTAATTATATATTATTATCAAAAAAATTCATTATTGTAAATTTGGACATTTCTCATTACATTGAAATTTACTAAAATATATAGAGAACGAAAACATTGAAAAAATAATTTAATAAACCTATAATATTTCATAATCATTTATTAAATTAATTTAACAAAATAATTAATTCCAAATATATTTCTTTTAATATTTTAATATCAATTTCTTTTGATATATCCATTAATAAAAGATTACAACATCACTATCATGTAAGCATTTAATTAAATTATTTCAAACCTGAAAATTATAACTAAATTACAATTATCTATATAACTATATTATATTTCCAATGGTTAATTATGATCAATTTTATCTCCAACATAACCCAATATTAAAATTATTACACTTTTAAGAATCTAAAGTGTGACATTTTGTCACTTTCTTTGTTTGTAAGTAATATCTATGTCATTTTATTAGAAAAGTTTTCATTAAATAATTAATCATAAAAAAATTAGTTTTCAGGGGTAAAATTGTATACATCCATTAATATTTAGACATTTTTAGGGCAATTTGATAGTCCTTATCACATTATTTTTACATTATTTATCCTATTTACCTATAATTATTGTAAAAAAATCACCAAGGTTGCTAGACATATTGATAAAAATAAAAGGTGTTTATTTACTAATTTAGGACATCATAACCCAAAATATCAAATCAAATTTTCAATATTCAAATCATAGAATATGTATAATTATAATTAAATTTAAATCTATAAAATGCATTGAAATATAGTTTTTTTCATAAATAAGTTATTATTAATTTTAAAATGTTTTTATATTACATTAAAGTATTAAAAAATTTTAAAAATGATTAATTTTATCAGTTTAAATAAAATTGATATTATTA
This sequence comes from Viscum album, assembly GCA_963277665.1. Lineage (NCBI taxonomy): Eukaryota > Viridiplantae > Streptophyta > Magnoliopsida > Santalales > Viscaceae > Viscum > Viscum album. The sequence continues at coordinate 381,537,620 of OY728145.1, forward strand.
AAATTTAGAACTAATTTAAATCATAAATTAAAATTTTCAAATTTTTTTAAATAAAATAAGTTTTTCAATAAAATTGTGTATTTTTCACTATTCGATAAAAAGTAAACATATAATAAATTTTTAAAACATTAAACCTATGATAGTTTTGACATTAACATTTCTGAAATGAAAGTGTATTTTTTAAAATAAAATTTCAAAAATTCTCAAAAATATATTTTTTAAAGCAAGTTCCCCATTAAAAGGAGGAAAATATTCCTTTGAAAAAATATCTCTTTTTATGCATAAAATTGGATTTAATTTTTTATCTTTTTTAGAAACATTTAGTAAAAAATATAAACATTAGATTTAATACTATATATATATATAATATAATCTAATAAGTCTTCTTTGTTTATTTAATTATTAAGAAGCACACTTTTGCACATTTTTTTTCTGAAAAAAGATTTTCATTTATTCTCAAAAAAGATTTTTTTAAATCTATAATTAATAAGTCACTAAATGATTCATTATATATATATATATAAACCTTATTTTAAAATATTAGTTAAACCTGTTCATGCACACCATTCTAATAGAAATGTTATAATATTTATTTGTTCGTTTAATCCTTATGCTGCATGTAACAAAAGAAATCAAAGAAATTAAATTATATAAAGAAAATATTTCATAAATTATCAATGTGTTACTATATAAAGTATAAAATATATAAGAAACGTTTCATTCACATTCATATCACATTTATATATGGAGTAACCCTCACATTTATACATAGAATATCTATAATGATTATACATCGAATAACCACCATAGTATAATCCCAAATTCTCTCAAGAGAAAAATACTCAGATAACATTATCCCATACTAGGAAGATGCATCACACTATATTCCTACATTATCGCACATGAGCCTCAACCCAGTTGTAGTGGACTCCATAAGTGCATCCAAGCGACCGAGGATCAAATCTAAGTGGAGGCTTATTTCTGGGTTACTGTAGTAGTACTAGAGCAGGTACTATAATGGGAACTGTTGTACGTACTATTTTGAATTGTAGCAGTTGGGACTATTCCTCTGTTTAGGCCTTTAGGTGACTAATTTGGACCCCAAGTACATTAAGGCCTTTGGGCCACCCAAGACTTTTATTCAGTAAGGCCTTCAGGCCATATCAGGGCCTTCGGGCTACCTTAAGTGCATATGCAAACGAGAAAAACTACAAGAAACAAGCTCCATAAGGAGGATAAGAAAAGATCCTTCACCATAGCCGAAGCCAAGCAGATTGCATGAATGAGAGGGTATGGAACCTGCCATCGGGATAAGCCTATGCATGCACGAGAAAACCTAGCTGAACACCAATACGAAGATGGAGAGGTGATTTCACGATGAAGATCATGGGGAGGAGTAGTTCTATGTAGTTTATCATGGTTGTATGTATTGTTCGAAGCCTATAGGAAATGAATTATTTTAAGGACTATGATCCATGTAATACTTATGCCTACAGGTTGTGTAATGGATTCACCTCACCTCGTGTATGGTGAATTATCAAAATCAATAAAAAATGAAGGCCTTCGGGCCATTGAATTATTCCAATATTATCCTAAGGGAAACCTAATCAGTTTTCTCTACCCCATTACCTAATACACAGAAGACCATTAATTGGATCACCCACCAGTAGTTTACAATGGAAACACCCTTCCTTATAATTAATTTCCAATAACCATAATAGAATATAAATATATGAATCATAAAATTGTTCTTATCTCCCATAAGAAAACATTTCTGAATATTGATATATCCCATTCCTTTAAAAACCCCATTTTTTCAACAAACATATATTCCCTAATAAAAGGGAAGAAGGTTTTAATTGAATAAAATAAGAAATATTATAAAGTAATTTAAACATAAAATATCAGATATGATGGTGGTAAAATTACTTGAAATTATATGCATTAAAGTAGACAATTTCATTTTATAACTTTTAATGACATTTCACACTTTCGTTTAAAACAACCCTTTTCAAGAAATTTGTAACAGCTTCAAAAGAAATGTAATGTATCCTTTATAATTATATTATGTAGATATAAATAAATATAATAAATAAATATAGAAATATTGATATGGAATAATAAGACAGATATATTGGACACTTTGAAAAACGTGTTTCCAAAATAAAGTCCAGCCCCTTGATTCTGAATCATCGTGTCATTCCCTGAATTTTGTTACAGAGTGTCAGTGCATTATTTCATGAAATTTGTATGATCAAAAGATATTATGTGTGGAATTAATGATTAGTTTAGTTGCCTTGGAAGTACAGGATACAAACATAATTTTTACATTACATCATGAAACAAATAACGTGTCCCCTTTAAAGCCACTCATATCCATTAACCTATCCCTGTAGGTCAAACGGAATATACTTCTTCACATCCTTGGAAAAAGAAAACATAAGGAAGAGGTGAGTTCAGATGCCCAGTAAGCAAAAAAGTATAGCCGAAACGATCATAAATAAGCATAAAAATTTAAGGCAATATATCAGACTAAAACCCAGGCCTTTTAAACCTAAACTTCCACATAATATGGAAAATATAAATCAAATAGTGCCATTTACATATTTACATGGATATTATACTAGTCCAATAAACACATTTAATATCAATAGATAATTTCATAATGACGGAATGCATAATGCCTGTCATCATATCCATATAGTTAAGGTCTCGTGCCAAGACTACAAATATGATATTGTCATGTCCTTGTTCCAAGACACTAGTTTATATCATGAGACCTACCAATTCATGTAGAATATATAGCGTGATCCACTCATCAATTACTATGTCCAATTCATTCATCATATGAAAAGGTTTAAACATAATCTAAACATTCGTAATAAACCTAGTATACAAAATGTCGATATTTTAACCATAATCCATGAGTAGTATAAAGATATCACATACAAATTAAATCATAACACATTAAATACAATATTGAAGATTGTATTATAATAAATTAACCTCAATCATGAATAATGAAGGAAATTGGTATAGATAAAAATAAACATTTAAACTATATGAGAGTAATATCACCTTTTTCTTAAAAACATTTAAAAGTCTCACTATTTTTCAAGAGACTGTATAAAATAAATTTTTGAATCAAAGTGTCCCATACAACTTTGAAACATTTAAAAGTAATTTTATATTTAAATCATTCACGTAATATAAATAAATCCTTAAAACTATTTTTAAAACATGGACTTTAATGAGAAATATTTAGAAAAATAAATCATTAAACCATATAAAATGATATTTTAGTTACAATTCCAAACCAAATGGGAGATACTTTAATAAAAATAATTGAGGTAATAAAAACATTATAATATCATGAGAATAAATGGATTCATGATAAATTAGTTGAAATTATAGTATATATACCATATAAAAGTGAATTGGAGAATAAAAACTATGAAGTCTCAGTGGAATGTAAATTGAGATGAACTCCTTTATAAAGATCATATCCTTAGATTAAAGATAAATTAATAAAAGAATTATGTGTGAAAAATATAAATACGCTCAATATTATTGTATATTCAGTGTAAATCAATCAAAGGACATTCCCACATATTCTTGTAAAAACAACACCAATGACATGGATGTTTAACTCAATGAATAGAAATTGAGTTAAGATTTCTCTTATCAAGTTCATATCGATGACATGAGAATTTATCGATGGTGTGAATGTGTGTATACAAAGTATATCCACAAAACAGAGAGTGGACATTACTACATATGCAAATAAATAGTGATTTCACAAATAATCTTGGAGTAAAATAATCAATGAAGTTTGCGAAAAACCCAATGAGTGGATATTGAAATTTGAAATTCTCTTACCAATTTGGTAACTTTCAAAACATACACCCCCTAGAAGATGGATAATACAATGAAAATGTAAATACACATAAATTAAATTATATTAATTGGATAATTAAATCATTAGTAGTACATATACCACACAAAAGCAAATAGTGGCAATATAGAATGAATCTCACGTGAATAAGAAGTGAGATGAAAACACCTTAACATTACATTTCCTAAGTCGAGGGTATGTTAAAATATTGTATAATAGTTAAATAATTCATATTAAATTATACATGAATAAAATAACTAAATATTATATCATATATGATCTTCTATTATTTCATTATTAATAATATTTCACTAGTATCATTGTTTCAGATGTTAATTGATGCGTTTTCATTTATATGTTTTGTTACGTAAGTCATTTTTTTCATGATAGGATGCATTTTATTAATATTCAAAATGATATTAGGTTCTTAAAAATTATTTTTAATCATAAAATGGATATTATTTTGGAATTTTTATGATTGGTAATTAATCTCATCACGTTTGTGGAGACAGTAATCTGTACGTACACAAGAGTGACAATATCATTCCATTAATGGTGAAATCATATGTAATTGGATTGTATATAATATATACATAATAATTAAAATTTATATTTATTATTTAAATCAATTATACAAATTATTATACGCATCTAAATAATGATGTGTTGAATAACAAACTACACCACGACATGGAGACGGTAAGCCGTACGTACGCATGTATGGTGACTTTAACATTCATAGGATGTATAGAATAATTAATATGGTTGTACCATATTCATAATAACATCACAGTATGTAGAAGGTACTGGAGTTATTATTTTTTTATGGAAACAAAAATGAAATAGGAATTTGATGAAGAAAAGATATTCGAAATTGGTGATGAAATCATTACCTCTTCTTTGGGTGATTCCTTTTGATTTGATCAAAAAACACGTTAGGTTGGATTTATGATCCATGTAAGGCCTCTATGTTGAATTAACATTATTTAGGAATATATTTGAGCAGGGGTTGGCCAATCCAAATGGCTTTGAAGGGGTGAAATTATGAGAAGAGGAAGTACCCATTTATAAGAGACGTGATTGTTACATTAGGAATAAGTTGAAATATTAGTTTATTATAAAATAATTTTTATTTATAATGGTTAAAAAACAATTTAATTTGTGTATAAGGTGTTGATTGGTCAAAATCATCTAAACCAATAGGTTTTAGACATGTTTAGTTCAGTATATTAACCTTATCTTTTAAATTTAACTCGTAGTTAAATAGATTATCTTTTACCAGGTATTCTTGTATTATTATAATACATGGTTAGAAAAGTTACTGTAAATTTCCAAGAGAACATAATGTGGTTCATTAATGACATATATATCATTATAAAAGTCCTTTTTTGAAACATAATTTTATAGGACTATTATATAATTGAATAAAATATTTTTGGTTATAAAAACTCATTTATGTATAATTTGACACTATTTAGTATTTGGTTTTTGTGAAAGTCATAATAAATTTACTACTATATAAACAATACATTTAATCAAATCTACCATTTCATACACCATAAGAAAATTCAGGGAATGTATCAAAAGAATAAATTTTCATTTTTTTTAATATTTATAATATTAATAATTTTAATATTTCATTAATAAGTTAATTAATGTATAATCATTGTGTCATAAATAAATTTAATTATATTATGTCTGATAATTATAAATAAAATACCATGATGTAGGAAATATTTTTATCTTTCTAATTAATATTTATAATCAAATTTATGTTATGTATAAATCTATATTAAAATGGTTTAGTTATTAATATTTGAATTATTCTCTTTTAACTATTCGTTAAATAAAATAATAATAAATGTCCTAATCAAATCCAAGATGATAAAAATGGATCATATTTTTTATAAGGTTGTTTTGGTCAAGATACACATATCCAATAGAATTCGGACATGTGTTAGTGTAATTATAATATCATTTTTACCTTTGATTACCCTTTTTACTTTTAATCGTGGTAAATAAATTTTAAAAGTTACTATTCACCAATAATTATGTTCATCGTGTTTAACCACATTTTATTTACTGATATCAACTGTGTCTCTCAGATTTTTTATATTCAATTCACTTAAGCGGTAAAATTACATTTTATCCAAATTTACTAATATGCCTAGAATGTGGGTAAAAGACATTAAAAAGTTAAATAAAATTTTATATACCTAATATTTTTATAAAATTAATCAAATGAATTAAATTGAACTAATATATGTATTATGTATCTATTTTTACATTAAAATAAATTTATATAAAAATAAATATATAATTAAAAAAGTACATTTTTATGTACTTTGTAGTATTTTTCACTATTCATAAAAAATTGAATGTTTTCAGAAAAATACCAAAAATTCAGCCAAACCTAATTTTTATATTCCAAATTAAAATATGATATCTATTTTTTCAAATTTAAAACATAGAAGTTTCATTTATTAATATAAAAATAATTCCCATTTTCAAAACTAGAATGCGGGTTTTTAGGAAGTAAAATGTTTCAGAAGATTGATATGTGTTTATGACCAATTTAAACGTAAAACAACATACAAGGACCAAAATTGGATAAAATGATAAAAATTTAATATAATTATACTTCAAAATAATTCATGTTTTTAGTTTTATACTATATATTATTTTTATTAAAAAAGTTGGTTTCAATTAAAACTTAGAATTTTTTTTCACTATTCATCATAATATGAATGTTAAGAGATTAACACCAAACATTTATCCAAACTAAATATTTATTTTATGACTATAAAAAAGAATTTAATTTAATCAAATTGAATATATAAATTTTTCAAATATTGAATTAAAAAGGGTACCCCATTAAAATGCGGAAAACAACATTTTTTGAAAAAACTTCTTTTATATGAAAAATTGAATTTGTCATTATATTATGTCTGAAAAACACAAAATATGAATGTTAAAATTATATGGGACATATATAAAATTCAAAATGTGGTTATTACTATTTATAATAGATTTTAAATGGCTAGATTTAGATGTCACGGTGTCCTTGAACATAATGTAACGTAATTTGAATGCTATCGTATTATTCAAAGAGAAACGTACCGTCGATGCTTGGGGTGTTACACATAACTTAAATTCTTTATCTTCCACTTATTTTGAAATTATATATTCATTGATATTTAAAGACCTCTATGATTAGAATTCATTCTAAAATAAGGAATCTAGAATGTGGGTATAGATTCTAGGAACATAATTGGATAGGGATTTACTAATCAACAATGATTTTATGTGTGAATAAATGAGATGAAGTGGTTCACCTTTATAGGAGTGGGGAGGATAAGTATTCAAATTTAATAAAATATTAATTTAATATATATAAAATGGTTGTTAAAATATATCCAAATTGATAATAATTTAATATTTGATGAGTATTAGTTGAAATACACTTATAAAATATATTTTTTTGATTGTTTAGATCACATTTGTACCTTTCCATTATTTTTACCCTTCATTAATAATTTTGGCAGTTACCAAAATATTAATGTTTTACACACATTTAGGGTTAATAATGCCATAATAAAATCACAATTGACCTATAAATGGAAAACAGTTTATTTAAATAACCATATATAATTAATTTCTTTAATCTATTATCATTATGAATTTTAAATAATTTTATAAAATAAAATTAATTTAAAATATCTTTAATATCAATTTTAGAACTATTCATTTACATTGAAGATAATAAAACATTTATAATAAAATAATTTAAATACAATGCATCCTAACCAATATAAAATGTAATATTTTTTATGTAAATTATTGGGTCACATTAGTTCATTCAAATTAAACTAATTTTTATATTTTAATTATAATTTATATATTTTTTAAATTAATATATACTACATCAAAAATTTGTAAGCATTTAAGGTAATTATTTATTTACTATAAATTAAAAATAAATTACCTTCAAGAATTGAAATCATTTAAATTTCACATGAATATTTAAAAATAGATATGTCCTCTAGGTATCCACATGTTAAAAGTATTTTAGTTATTTAAATCAAGAGTAATATTTTTTACTTTTCCTTAAATAAAATATTATTAATGTTATAATAACATCCAAATTTCAAATAATCCATATATTAAACTATTAGTATTATAATTTATAACATATAATCATGTTATAAAATTAAAAAAAATGTGTTGGTGTCATTATTTAGTCCTTATCATACAATTTGTAACCGTAATTATCTTATTTACCTTTACCATTGTAATTTTTTATGAGGTTAATACTCATATATTACAAATATAAAATGGACCAATTTAATAAATTTAGACCCACTGAATCAAAATATTTAATCATTTTTTCAAAATTAAAAACGTAGAACCAGAGGATTTTAATTTTAAATTAAACCAACTTAGCACACTGATAAATAGTTTAACAGAAACCCCCTATAAAGATAAGTATATTTTTCTACTACATTGATGTTAAAAATTCATTTCCAAAAATGTTATTTGATTATTTAAAATAAAAATGAACTATATAAATTTATAAATTAATCTAAAATATAATGTTAATTTACATATAATAAATAAATTATACTTCTTAATAAAAACCAGTATTGTTCATTATTCATTAAAAAATAAACATTTTCAAAAGCATCGCCAAATTGGATTATAATATAACATTGTCATGCCTAATTAAAAAATAATTTTAATTTTAAAAAATTAAAAATCTATTATATAGAAATAATGATTCTATATAAAACCATATAATTCATAAAAACTCTAATTTGGTTAGAAATAATTCTTTTTTCCTTTTGAATTAAAATTTTCAAATTTCTTAATAATTATAATTCTAATAAATAAATAACTAATGAATATTTATAATACATGAAAATAAATTATCACAATATAAATGAGTTTTTCAATGATTTTTCTTTCATAATTATCCTAGAATTTATATAATCATCAAACTCATCATTGCACTTATGGTATTTCAGAATATTAACAATAATGATGACTAGAAATTTTTTGAGGTAATCTATAATGTCCCTATTCATTAATTGAAAAAATATTTATGGAAAAGTATTGTATTATAAGGGAATAACTGTGAACTCATAGCGTCTATGAATTTTTAGAAAAAATCATTTTAGAATATCGTCCTATGACGTTCAGAAATAGATGACACATGCTGGTGGAATAAAATCTATATTACTTCTAGGAATGGGCTCAATAGAAAAATAATCATCTCTATAAGCCGTAATTCTTGAGGGAAATTTTTTATTCACATCCTAGAACGTTTCCAATAAGGATTTAAAGACATACTTCTTCACTCCCTCATCACCCAACAATTGAATTTCATCTTGGTTGGTGAGATCCCCTAGTTACTTATATACTAACCTCGCATGGAATTATTGGATATGCCTATCTATATGATGAACATAATTTTTACCTTTAGGAGTTGTAAAATTTAATATCATATAGAAAAAATCTATGGGGAATAAATATTCAATCAACTATTCCACAAACAAAAAATCAATACAAAGTCATACATATCATGGATATTAAGATCCCTTGTAAAAATATACTCTGCAACCTTGAGAGAACACCCCATTGTAAAATACATCTCTCTCAAATGTAACACAAATGTGTATCAATATCCATAACCCCACATACAAACTCAACTACTGTAACACCCCGAGATTTTATGAAAAATATTCATTTTTTTAATTTCATTAATTTCTTGTGTTGTACGCTAAACCAAAAGGAGCTTGCACAAAACGCATCCTTGACTTGCCTTTCATTACACGCAATCACGACCTTCCTCGATAGCGTGTGTAGTACGCAATACCGAGTTTCACTAAAAGAGATATAATTATAATATTATTATGAAATAGCCGTTATAAATAGTAATACCCACTTTTTGAAATTTTGTAAATTGTATCTTTTAAGATGGACTTCATTTTTGGATTCGGCATATCGAAAATATCTTAGGGTGAAATTTTGGTAATTTTCGGATAACTTTCATTTTCTGATTAATAGTAAAAATTAATAACTTTTAATTAAAAACAACCTTTTTAATCGAAATAATTAATAGTGATAACTTATTAATTTGAGTGGTTTTAAAGTATATTTATAATATATTTTTACAATTTAATACAATGTTGGTCATTGTATGTAATTTCACATTTAAACCAGACATAAACAAGTGTCAATCTTTTGATAGTTATTATCTCTTAAAAACACGCTATTTGTTTTGACGACGGGAATTAATTTTTAAATTAATTAATGCAACCGATATTCTTTTAATTTGGTAAAATAGAAATCATTTTTGAGTTCATAATATAAAATATAGCTTTGGCCAAATTTTTGGTATTTTTCTAGAAACATTCATTTTTTGATGAATAGTGAAACCACTAAGTGGTACTTAAAAAATGAATTTTTCATTAAACTTAATTTTACCACTCCTGTGAGTGGAATTTCAAAAATATGAATGACATGGTTGATGTCAGTATGTAAAATGTGGTTCAATGAGAAGAAAATAATTTTTGGTGAATAGTAACTTTTTACTTTTTTTACCACGGTTAAAAGTAAATAGGGTAATTAAGAGTAAAAATGATATTATTATTACCCTAACACATGTCATAATTCTATTGTATAAGTTTAATTCTACCAAAAACAACCTTAGGAATAACATATGACTATTTAGGCCCACTTGGATAAGATTAGGACATTTATTATTATTTAATTCAAAGAAGAGTTAAAAGAGTTAAAATCAATGTTTATTTACTAAAACATTTTTAATATAGGGTTATACATAAGATAAATTCAATTTTAAATATTAATTATAAATATAATAAGATTTATTACATAATTATATTTTATTTATAATTTCTAGACATTAAATAATTTAATTTATTTATGACACAATGAGGATGCAGTAATTACCATAATAGTGAAAAATTAGAATAATTGATATTATAAATACCCAAATAAATATAATATGAGGCTTTTTATGAATTAAACTAATTTTATAGGTTAATATGACATGTTAGTATTGATTTAATTAACGTTATTTGAACTAATCATTCTGTTATGATTTTCACAAAAATCAATTACTAAATAGTGTCATAATTGACATAAAATAGTTTTTAAAACAAATATTATATTATTAATTATTATTTTATTCCTAAAAATATAATTCTTGGCCAAATGACTTAGATAAGGTTACATATATTAATACTAAACAACTTGGGGTTCGTTTGGCTTGTTATAGTAAGTTTACTAACCTTATAATGTAAGAACACAAGAAGACACGGTAAAAGTAAAATTATTTTACTTAATGTTAAATCTAAATGATAAGGTTAAAATAGGAACCTAAACTTGTCTAAATTCTATTGGATGAGAGGCTTTCTACCCATCCCCACATTAACTTCGAAATAAATCAATTTGGAGCTATTTAAAACCGAATTTGTCTTTATAATAAAATAATATTTTTAGTTATTCCAAAGGTGCCCCTCTCCTCCCTTATAAAAGGGCACCTCCTCCCTCTCTTCCTCACACCACTTTGAGCCTTCAAGCTCGGCCAACCCCTGAAAATTTATTCTCTCCACTTCCCTAGAGACATCCTAAAGGTCCTGGTCTTCTTCAAAGACCAATTTTAGTGCCCTAAAAGGAGGTCTCAACGAATCACTTCAAAGAAGAGGTAATGCCCGTTACCGATTCTTTCATCTTTATTTCTTCTTACACTTATTCTTATTTAGTTTTTTTATCATGAAGTAATAAAATTAGTATCACTAATATACTGACATGTTATTATAAGTATGAAAAAACCCTATTTCACCATCTATCCATCCTACGTAAAATGAAATCACCGCGCGTGCGTACGTACGGAATACCATCTCCACGCCGTGGTGTAATTTATTTTCCACCACCACATTACTTGGATGGGTATAATGGTGTAAATAATAACTATATATGATTATTTTAAAGTGATATTGATTCTGAAATAGTATACATGCACTCCAATACAGTCCCACGATCATGAGAGCGATATCATCGCTCGTGCGTACGTACGGACTACCGTCTCCACGACGCGATGAGATTCATTCTCCACATTAACTATTCATGAATGATTATAAAGTATATATAATAAGTAATCATGAAATATATGACATAATTATGATACTGGATTTATGTGTATATATATGTATGTCATCTACTTAATTCCATTCAACTCAATAAGGAAATGAAAACAGCGTTCATGCGTACATACGGCCTACCGTCTCCATGAACGGTGTATTTCTTTCCATTTACTGATTTATTATATATATGTATATTCTGAATATATATTATATATAAATCATGGTTTATATTCGGGAATTAAGTAATCATGATCTAAGTAATCATATGAATAATTACAAGTCAAAACACGGATGACAAATGAAACAATTTTACCCAAAACGCTTTTTAACATGAATTTACAAAAGAACGGGTAATATAAAGTCAAAAGTGAACCATATATGATATCATAACAATGAGTATGATTCTGGAATAAGTCAATGACATTATTTAAATCATTATACAGGAGGTTTGGACACTTACGAAGCAAATCAGACCTAAGGTAAGGGAAAATATCACAATCTCATTTTTATCTGAGATTGTTTATACTTTGGTATTTACTAGGGTGTATTTTTCCATCCACATCCATGTTTCCTAGATATGTAATATTGTTTCCATCCACCTACAATTGTTTTAATCCAATTTTAACCTTCTGTGAGTTTTTAGTAAAAGATATGAAAGGAATAGTTTTTCATTTTTCGTACGAGGTACTTTTTGACTTTTCCGACAAAAGTACGAGAAGAATGTTTTCTTTTAACTTATACGGCATGAATGGATTTTTAAAAAATTATTTCCAAGAATCTTCCTTTACAGGTTTTCATGTTTATTTTTAATCAACTTCTTTTAGTTTAGAATTGTATGACATGTTAAGAAAGGAAAAGTGTTTTTGAAGTTGAAATGATATTTTTCTGAAGAATGGAGTTCAAGTGTTTGATCAAAATTATTTTCCATATATGATAATAAAGGGTTATATTTCTATCCATATTATTACATTGATTTGATTATGTTGTGATGGAATTATTTTTATGAATTCCTTTATCTTATATGAGTTGTTTTATGATGTCACGATGTTTAAGATTCCCATTTTTATTACATTGGTTATGCTATGATGTATGGTTTATGATTTTGTGGAACACATAATAATGATATAATTATGAGATGGGTGGGACCTATATCTCCCTCCAATCCATTGGGAAAAGATCTTATATCTCATGAGATAGACAAGGCTGGAACGACAGGTTAAACCGGTTCAGTGAAACAGGACTGAAATGGGTAATGAACTCGGTTCAGAAATGGACTTTGTCCACTAAGATAGTCTTTCCAATGAGTCTTGAATAATAAGAAATGATTCTCTATGATTATGTGTGTATTCCAAAAAGATTCATTTTTTATGTTATGAATATTTTGATTACATTTCAATACCATGATTTATCTCATGTTATGAAATTATGATCTCTTTTGTAGGGTAAGATTTCCAAATTGTTATGTTCTTATGAATATGATGTGATTGATATTTCTTTTGATTACCCTTACTGAGCATTTGATCTCACCCTTTTATGTTTTCTTTTCCCCAGGATATAAATAAAGGTTTTAGGTAAGAAGAAAAGGGAAGATCTTTATGGGATATGTTGAAGATCTTTCACTATGATTAGAAGATTATATTCCGAGTTTCCAAAGACACTAAACTATTATGGTCTTTGTGTGTGTGTTTTTGTAATGTACTAAGTATTCTAAAAAAGTAATGAAATTTCCAGGTACGTCAAGCTTCGGGTCTCTACAGTTGGTATCAGAGGAAATGTTTAGTCAACCTTTGGAAACTAGGATGCAAAAACGTTAGTGAGATCCATAGAGATATTTCTAAGGTATGTCTAGGGATTACCTAAGGATAAGTATACGTATAGGATATAGTCCTGGAACTACGGTAACTATCATAGAATTTAACCTAAGATGTTAGATATTGAGGGTACTCCCCCTTTACCATGTTGTTTTCTCTAGCATGATATTTGCTTCTCACAGAATTCTTTTTGTGTTTTAGTTAATGGAGGGAACCAGAAGGAATTCGGTTAACATTGAATCCAATGGACAAATTGGTGACTATGAGAAACAAAATTGTGTAATGCCTAGGGAGAAAGATATTGTGATTATTCCGAATCAGTCATCGCGATATATGATTAACAAGGTGAAATTTAGTGGTATGCCTAATTCCTCAAATAAGAGGAAGATAGACTTTTATGCATGTTCGCATGTGGAGGAGCATAAAGAAAGGAAGATTGAGATTTCTAAAGAAGGGAATAAGAACCTTGAAGAATACCTAAAATGGAGGGACATATGTTATCTGTGTGGAGAAAAGGGTCATAGAGTGACAGACTGTTATGGAGTTCAATGTCTTTTTTGTGGAGAACATGGGCATTACCCAACTCAATGCCTTGACCTAAAAAGTTACTTCTAAATCAAGGAAGGAATTATTCCAGGACAATAATTGAAGAGGATGGATTGAAGTGTTTATGTATTGGTATTCATGAATAATGTTGTTGAGTTACTTTTATGGTTTATTAGAATATTTTTGTATTAGTCTATTGTGGTTTCCAATAATTTTATGGTACCAGTAACCATGAAAAGTTATTCAAATATTTTTGATAGTAGATGATATGCGCATAATGAAGGGATAAAAAGATAATGAGATGTTTGATTGTATTCATGAGCTCATGATTGATATAAGGACTAAGTGATATTGTGGTTTGAGTATATAGAATTTTGAGGATTTTGGTATGTGGAAAGAGTTAACTTTTAACAGTATTCATGTTTTCAATAAGGTTCAATGGGTATTCATTTTTTTCAAGAGAATACATGATTAAGGCCTTTGAATGTTTGGAATGTGACCAACAGGTCATATCTCAAGATATATGGGGATCAACAATGGTATTAACATGCTAGTTGTATGAACTATTTGGTAATCGTTTTCACTATAATATGAGATTATACAACATTATTTTGGATAATCCTAAAGATTGGAATGGATTATGTTGGACATAAGTTAGTATTTTTTTAAGGATAGAAGTTTGTTTTCGATATTATTTATGGGATGTTATAGTAATGTAGTTTTAGAAAAAGGACAACCTGCAAGATGGGCGACAACCCATCGCGTTGGACAAGGATGTGGGAATCGAACCCACAACCGAAGTGCGACTGGCCTTTATCGCCTACCACTGGCCTACAGGAAGTCCCTGTTTAGTAGAAACTAGTTTTATTATATTAAGCAGTATGATATATGAAGTATAAGTCCATTTTAGGAACCATATCGGATTAATCTCACTATAGATGGACTTATGTATTTTTTGATAACTTTTCTAACCTTTTGTTTGAGATAGATGGAATGAACCATCATTCTATAACATGATCTGCTAACACATCACGAATGAAAAATTCAACTTCATTTAATTAAGAGATGAAGTGGAAATTGTCCAAAAAATGACCAACGATGAGACTATACCGAAATCAGGAATGTATTTATTCTAATTCCAATTTCATCAACTTTAGGGAAATGATCATGAAAACCAAAAATGTTGTCCTAGTGCTCTTATATCTGATGAATCAGGTGGTACCTTAGATCATCAAAAATTTATGGCTTTGTGATTGCAGGATTTTCCATAGCCATGTTCTCTACCACTCTCCATCAGAACATGATGGTTAGATTTCTCTTCCATATCCATATTTTCACCTATGTGGAAACCCAATGATTAGTTTATTTGGGTAACCGTTACATTTCATAATTTTGTTTTTAAAGACTGGTTTTAGTATTCCTTTTTACGTTGTGGGTTTCTATCAATGAATCTTTCAATTAGTAAACCATTTATAACCCCGACGAATTTCGAGGGCGAAATTCATTTTAAGGGGGGTAGAATGTAACACCCAGAGATTTTATGAAAAATATTCTTTTTTTAATTTCATTAATGTCTTGTGTTGTACGATACACGAAAAGGAGCATGCACAACACACATCCTTGACTTTCCTTGCATTACATGCAATCACGACCTTTCTCGATAGCATGTGTAGTACGCAATACCGAGTTTCACTAAAAGAGATATTATTATAATATTATTATGAACTAGCCGTTATGAATAGTAATACCCAATTTTTGAAATTTTATAAATTTTATATTTTAAAATGGACTTCATTTTTGGATTCGGAATATCGAAATTAGCTTAGGGTAAAATTTTGGTACTTTTCAGATAACTTTCATTTTTTGATGAATAGTGAAAATTACTAAATTTTAATTAAAAACAACGTTTTAATCGAAATAATTAATAGTGATAAATTATTAATTTGAGTGATTTTAAATTATATTTAGAATATATTTTTATAATTTAATAATTTTTTTTCATTGGATGTAATTTCACATTTAAACCAGACATAAACAAGTGTCAATCTTTTGATAGTTATTATCTTTTAAGAACACGCTTTTTGTTTTGACGACGGGAATTAATTTTTAAATTAATTAATGCAACTGATATTATTTGAATTTGGTAAAATAGACATCATTTTTTAGTTCATAATATCAAATATAGCTTAGGCCTAATTTTTGGTATTTTTCCTGAAACTTTCATTTTTTGATGAATAGTGAAACCACTAAGTGGTAGTTAAAAAAATGAATTTTTCATTAAACATAATTTTACCGCTTCTGTGAGTGGAATTTCAAAAACCCGAGAGACACGGTTGATGTCAATATGTATAATGTGGTTCAATGACATGAAAATAATTTTTGGTGAATAGTAAATTTTTACTTTTTTTACCACGGTTAAAAGTAAATAGGGTAATTAAGGGTAAAAATGATATTATTATTACCGTAACACATGTCCTAATTCTATTGGATAAGTTTAATTAGACCAAAAAAAACCATAGGAATAAAATATGACCATTTAGGCCCACTTGGATTAGATTAGGACATTTATTATTATTTAATTCAAAGAAGAGTTAAAAGAGTTAAAATAAAATTTTATATTCTAAATTTTTTTTAATATATGGTTATACATGAGATAAATTCAATTGTAAATATTCATTAGAAATATAATAAGATTTCCTACCTAATGATATTTTATTTATAATTTTTAGACATTAAAAAATTTAATTTATTTATTACAAAATGATGATGCAGTAATTACCATAATAGTGAAAAATTAGAATAATTGATATTATAAATATCCAAATAAATATAATTTTAGGCTTTTTATGAATTAAACTAATTTTATAGGTTAATATGACATGTTAGTAGTGATTTAATTAACTTTTTTCCAACTAATAATTCTTTTATGAGTTTCACAAAAATCAATTACTAAATAGTGTCAAAATTGACATAAAATAGTTTTTAAAACAAATATTATATTATTAATTTTTATTTTATTCCTAGAAATCTATGTTTCGGCCAAATGACTTATATAAGGTTATATAGATAAATAATGAACAACTTGGGGTTCTTTTGGCTTGTTATAGTAAGTTTATTAACCTTATAGTGTAAGAACACAAGAAGACACGGTAAAAGTAAAATTTTTTAACTTAATTTTAAATCTAAATGATAAGGTTAGAATAGGAACCTAAACTTGTATAAATTATATTTGATGAGATTATTTTGACCCATACCCACCTTAACTTCGAAATAAATCAATTTGGGGCTATTTAAAACCGAATTTGGATTTATAATAAAATAATATTTTTAGTTATTCTATAGGTGCCCCTCTCCTCCCTTATAAAAGGGCACCTCCTCCCTCTCTTCCTCACACCACTTTGAGCCTTCAAGCTCGGCCAACCCCTAAAAATGTCTTCTCTCCATTTCCATAGAGACATCCTAGAGGTCCTGGTATTCTTCAAAGACCAATTTTAGTGCCCTAAAATGAGGTCTCAAAGAAGCACTTCAAAGAAGAGGTAATGCCCGTTACCGATTCTTTCACCTTTATTTCTTCTTACACTTCTTCTTCTTTAGTTGTTTCATCATGAAGTAATAACATTAGTATCACTAATTTACTGATATGTTATTATAAGTATGAAACAACCGTATTTCACCATCTATCCATCCTACGGAAAATGAAATCACCGCGCGTGCGTACGTACAGAATACCGTCTCCATGCTGTGGTGTAATCTATTTTCCACCACCACCATAATTGGATGGGTATAATGGTGTAAATAATAACTATATATGATTATTTTAAAGTGATATTTATTCTCAAATTGTATACATGCACTCGAATACAGTCCCACGATCATGAGAACGATATCATCGCTCGTGCGTATGTACGGACTACCGTCTCCACGACGCGATGAGATTCATTCTCCACGTTAACCATTCATGAATGATTATAAAGTACATATAATAAGTAATCATGAAATATATGACATAATAATGATACTGGAGTTATGTGTATATATATGTATGTCATCTACTTAATTACATTCAACTCAATAAGGAAACGAAAACAGCGTTCATGCGTACGTACAACCTACCGTCTCCATGAATGTTGTATTTCTTTCCATTTTCTGATTTATTATATATACGAATATTCTAAATATATATAATGTATAAATCATGTTTTATATTATGGAATTAAGTAATCATGATCTAAGTAATCATATGAATAAATACAAGTCAAAACACGGACGACAAATGAAACAATTTTACCCAAAATGCTCTTTTACATGGAATTTACAAAAGAAAGGGTAATATAAAGTCATAAGTGAACCATATATGATATCATAACAATGAGTATGATTCTGGAATAAGTCAATGACATTATTTAAATCATTATACCGGAGGTTCGGACACTTACGAAGCAAATCAGACCTAAGGTAAGGGAAAATATCACAATCTCATTTTTATCCGAGATTGATTATACTTTGGTATTTACTGGGGTGTATTTTGTCATCCACATCCATGTTTCCTCGATATGTAATATTTTTTCCATCCACCTACAATTTTTTAAATCCAATTTTACCCTTCTATGAGTTTTTAGTAAATGATATGAAAGGAATCTTGTGTCGTTTTTCATACGAGGTACTTTTTGACTTTTCCGACAAAAGTATGAGAAGAATGTTTTCTTTTAACTTAATCGACATGAATGGATTTTTAAAACTTTATTTCCAAGAAGCTTCCTTTACAAGTTTTCATGTTTATTTTTAATCAACTTCTTTTAGTTTAGAATTCTATGACATGTTAAAAAAGGAAAAGTGTTTTTGAAGTAGAAATGATATTTTTCTCAAGAATGGAGTTCAAGTGTTTTATCAAATTTATTTTCCATCTAAGATAATAAAGGGTTCTGTTTATATCCCTATTATTACATTGATTTGATTATATTGTGATGGAATTATTTTTATTAATTCCTTTATCTTATATGAGTTGTTTTATGATGTCACAATGTTTAAGATTCCAATTTTTATTACATGGGTTATGCTAGGATGTATGGTTTATGATTTTGTGGCACACATAAGAATGGTATCATTATGAGATGGGTGGGACCTATATCTCCCTCCAATGCATTGGGTAAAGATTTTATATCTCATGAGATATACAAGGATAGAACGACAGGTTAAACCGGTTCAGTGAAACAGGACTGAAACGAGGAATGAACTCGGTTCAGAAATGGAATTTGTCCACTAAGATAGTCTTGGAAATGAGTCTTGACTAATAAGAAATGATTTTCTATGATTATGTGTGTATGCCACAAAGCTTCATATTTTAAGATATGAATATTTTGATTACATTTCACTACCATGATTTATCCCATGTTATGAAATTATGATCTCTTTTGTAGGGTAAGATTTCCAAATTATTATGTTCTTATGAATATGATGTGATTGATAATTCTTTTGTTTACATTTACTGAGCATTTGAGATGACCCTTTTATGTTTTCTTTTCCCCAGGATATAAATAAAGGTTTTAGGTATGAACAAAAAGGGAAGATCTTTATGGTAGATGTTAAAGAGCTTTCACCATGATTAGAAGATTATATTCTGAGTTTCCAAAGACACTAAACTATTACGATCCTTGTGTGTGTGTTTTTGTAATGTACTAAGTATTCCGCAAAAGTAATGTAATTTCCATGTACTTCAAGCTTTGGGTCTCTACAAATACCAAACTCACTCCATTTACAACATTAATAGATATAAAATAATTAGAGGATCTAGTATCAAATAAGGAATTAGAATGTGTAGAACCTATCAGAGTAGTATCTCTTACATTCAATGGACCTACCTCACTATCCACAATAGTAAGAAGAAATGCATGAAAATTTCCAACCCCTCCACAATGTAGTTTAGTATGAGTCCAATGATCTATACCACTCATCTGATATGGGTGGACTTTCAAATATGTATCACGTCAAATCCTCAACCTCCAAAACTAGAAGAACTCTAACTATGAGACTGATATGTGGTTAAATAAACCTTTTATTATTCTGTACCATCCTATACTTTTCGTCTTTACCCATTGGTAGAGGCTTCATGAAAAACCATTTTTTATGACCCATTATTCTATATGATCAACACTCTACCAGTGGTTGGGTGAATGGTCTATGAATGTGACCCATCCTGCCGCACTGGTGGAATGACACAAAGGCAATTTCATGAGTAACTAATCCTACTCAATGGCCACTAATATTTCTACTAATCTCGATAACAATATCACAGTGATGCTTCACACCATCAAAATAAATACCACCTGATCATCCAGAAGAAACTAAATATCATTCATAAGAATCGTCATTTAGGTTTCCCTAAAATATGCGAGCTCGATTCACCACTTCAGAAAACGTTTTTGGCTTAAATATGTTATCACATGACATAATATGAAATTTTATCACATCCTGAAACATTTTTTTGATGTATCACAATCCACTTCAAATTGCAAAATAATGTGATGAAAATCTATAAAGTGACCTATATAGTCTATCACATACATACATCCCTAGGTCAAACTCAAAAACCCTATTGTCACCTCCTGGATGATAGTATCGTGGTAAGAGTTCACTACGAACTTCTCCCAGAATTCCTTCCACTCCATATTATCTAACTATCCAGCTGATATATGGATATCATACTATTACATCACATTACCATGTAACAAATAAGAATCCAATTTAAATCTTTTCTCAATAGGTGTCTACATATTGTCATGGATCATCAGCATAGACTCAATCCGGAACACAGATGCCTCAGGTCCACCCTCTCTAGTGAACATTATAGGGTGATTCAACTATAACATTCATGTTAATTCATAAATTATCTAAAAAAATCCCCGAGCCTCTTTCAATAAAATACATAATGAATGAGAATTTCTCAGATGAAAACTCTATGAAACCCTCACCCTTCACCATCAAACGCTCAGGCTCCACTATTGGAGGAACATTTCTGTCCATGTCCTCCTTTCGTCCTATCAAATATAATTGTCATAGAGGCATATCACTAAAATGGAAAATAGACATGTTATGACACATAACAGATCAATAACACATTTAAATAATTTGGATTTACATAAATCTATATCAAGACATCCTTTTATACCCCACCACACAATCAAAACCGAGACACTATCACAACCCTTAACTATCCCTCAACTAGGTAATGGCTAATATAACATAAAAAATTCTTATATCATAAGTATTATTATTAGACACAATTTTTATCAATTTTATTTAACATATTTAGAATCATTTAGAATTTTCAATTTCATATTAAGAAGAATATCATTTAAATTACATTTTCAATGAAACATATTTTCATTTAAACAACTCACATGAAAACTTGTTTTTTCATGCATTCCAAAAATAATGCATGTCACAATAAATTCTTAGTTACTAGAATGATATATGTATAAAAAACTCTCATTCAATATCGTTACCTAAATAAAATCGTTGAAAAATAATAATAACAAACAACAAGTGAATCACACAAGGTAAAATAACATTCCACCATAACAACAAACATCAATAATAATAATCACATGTTGGGTACATGAGTTTTCCCCCATATATGGGTAATTTACTCCCATGCATGATATCAGGACCAAGGCCTGACTTATCGTTGTATCTTATCTATGTTTCCCAAATAGTAATAAAAGTGAAGAGAAAATAATGCTCTGTTGATATCACTATGTATTGTCTTGACCAGGGTTCCACATGTCAGTACCCTGAGTCAGTTAGTCACAAAACCTCTAGTGAGCCTCCCCATACAACAGAGGATGATAAATGGCCATGAGGGTCTAATATAGATATTATGTAGATACTATAATATCTTTTATAAAATACTGATAAAAACAAAAAAAAACATAAATAATAACTAGTTGATGATGACAAATAACAATAATGGTACCATAATCAATACAAACCAATATCCTATAATCAACCAAAATATGAATACAAATCCCAAAACTGAAATTGTAGATATCTCATTACATATATTTGTTATGTGTCAAATGAAACCCCAAAAATAAAGACACTGAAAACTCCTAATCAGGTTCGAACATCATGTATGGTTCCCTCATCCATTCCCCATCCCAACACATCCATTTAACATAGGCCTCTTCTACTTATCTTATTTGGAAAACATGGAAGCTATTTGGTTATTGATCAGATATCCTATATAGGGTGTGTTTACAAATCGTTAGGTCCGCACCACCAATGTTTAAAATAATATACAGTCCAAAATATTTTTTTAGTTTGAAAAATAATAAACTAAAAGTGATAAAGTATATAGTTACCACCATTAAATTATTCATTAATTAAACACATAACACCCCTAAGATCGCGATTATAGTCAAACCAATAATATATTTTTAAGCCTGTGCCAAATGTTTTACCATATCAGAGAGGGAAACAAATATCAATGAAACATGGGATTCCATTTTCTATTTAATTCCAATTTCATATCATTAATATATGGAACGTGAGTTCAATTACAATATCATGGTCCTAGAACTCCATTTCTAGTACACCATGGGTATTTTGCGCATCAATCCCTATCCCACAGCTCATGGGTATTTTGATCACTAGTCCATTCCCCATACATTAATATTCACATGCACACATTGTGGCCTAGAATGTCATGTCTGCCACAATGTGCGTATTTGGAGCATCATTATTTTCCCCACTCCTTATTTATCTATCAATCATACATATAGTTTTTATAATGGTTAATCATCCTTAATATTTATATCAAACATTCTAATCTTGGTGGATAATTTCTATTTAACGCAAAATCATGTTTCTTTACTTTAATAACATAGAATAATACAAAATATTAACCATAAATCATTTATCAACATTTAATCATATAAATAATAACCCATCAAGGATAATAAAAACACCACTAAATTCCAATTATCAATCAATTCATATTCACATTCATCAACCAATTTCAAAATACTATTAGTCATCAAATTTAATAATACCATTAATTGACCAATTTCATATTTCTATTAATTGGTTGATTAATTCAATTAAAAGATTCAATTTATCAATTTGGAAATTTTATTTCACCAATACAAACAGGTAATTATAATCATGACCATGTGAATAGAAAATTATATCACCTACATCAATGTCATTAATGGATGTTCACTAAACTAGTAATGGAAAAATTGAAGTAGTATAATACTGGTCACAACATCATTGAAGATCTATAAAAATAACTAATATGAAGATCAAATGGAATATAACCAATGAAAACCAAGATCTATAACACCTTTAATGGAGGAAAAATAATCCCTCTTAATCAATAAATAAAGATGATAGAGATTGGAATAATAGAGGAGAAATAACATACCAACAGATCAGTGATCCACTGAATTAAACATAGAATCATTAAGAAGGTAGATGAGGTGCCATTAAATCCTCTTAAGAGCTTTAAAAATCATAGGAATACGATTAGGGTTGAGTGGGCAAAATTATGAATAATATTGGGGGGAGGAGTTGGATTTTTTTATAAATTTTCATAGGATTAAAAAACCATGAACATTGTCTCATAGGTAAGAGAGAATGGTTTTCCAAGACATGATTCTAAACCATGAATCTATATTTATAGGACACAATGTTTCTCTCATGTGATGAATGTTTTTACAAGCCCTGTTACAACCTTTCAAACCCCTCTATCTATGGGGTTTACAGTTTTCTAGGATTGGTTCACATTTTGGGAAAACCATTAACCAAATGTATACTACATAAAAACGTTCAAAAAATCCAAAATTATCCAATTTCAGATAAAACCTCACTATGATAAAACTAAACCAAGATATAATCAAAAAAATGAAAAAGATTACCTAAAAACAGTATGACACATCTCTATAAAAGTATGCGATCTTACACATCCATATTCAACATTAATTAGTGATATGCCTATCAAAGATCAACCTTCGAGAAGTATTTACCCCTCCCAATAGTTGATCAAACAAGTTAAAAATACATTATATGGGATACATTTTCTTTATTATTCTTTTTTTGAGATCATGATAATCAATGTAGAGGCGTAGTTACCTATAATCCATACCGATGATGAACAATGGGGTACCCCATTAGGATGTACTAGGACATATAAAACCCAATTAAATATTTATTTTAGATACATAATAATTTATTATAACTAAATATTTGGAATTATTTTTAGAATTTTATATATCGGAATAGATCCATGTATAATATCAATTGATATATCAACCTCCAAGTTATAAGGAAGGCCATTAAACTCATTAGAGAATACATTATTGGTGTCCCTAACTATGGTCATACCTTTATTAATTATTATCTTCATTTCATCAATCATTTTAGTAAGATATGAATTAAACTAAGGAAATTATATCCACTGTTGGTAAGATGATTCCAAATTATATTGATCTCATTATTTAAATATGTAGAAAATTAGATGGCTTGTGATGTTAAGAGTTATCTCCCTCTCCCAACAGTTACTATTTTATATATATTAGGAAAACAAATCTATACTGGATATATAATGAAATTTTACTGAAGAATGAAAGAAAATATTTTATAGGATGTTCAGTATAAGAACATTTATCAAGGGTGAATTCTGTAATTAGGATGAAATAATATCCCCATTTACTATTCTAAATTATATCTTGACCTTCACATTTTGATGTGGTGTTCAAATAATTATAATAGACATTTAAGAAATAAAATAACAAATAGCATGAAAATAAAATAGAATAATCAATATTCATTAATGAATTATAAGGGTACACATGATAATTTTACTTTCAAAATATAGATCAGTAGTAGTGTTAAAATATTCAATTTTTTTATTTCTAGAACATAATGGTTTTTTCATTTATTTTCAATAACTACCATTGGCTTAGGATAATAGATTATATAATACAAGTGTTCTTTGTTGTTAAAATAATATAATACAGGATAAGTGTTGATAGAAACATTCTATTATTCCATCAAAATAGTTCACTACTCTATCTTTTTTTGGAAATGATTATCCAAATTACCATTTTTTCCTTATTTGAAACATCTCTCAGTTCACATTGGATATTTTTTGATATGCTTCATCGCAAAATTTTGACAGTTGGGAAGTTTTTTTTTCATTCCCTCATTGGATTTATCTATTAAAATCCCAGAAGTAACCTTCATTTTATTATTTTAATCTATATCCCTATGATACAAATATGAGTTTCCAATATTTATATTGACCATAAGGGATGAAAACAAATTTATTTATAGCTATCAGGAACTCAAATATAAAATATTTTGGTAGAAATGAAATTAGAAAACAAAAGGAAATAGTCCACCATAAGGATGGGTTTGGGAATGAAATCAATAAGGGCTTGAAATATTATCCAAAGGATGGGTTCCTCGCACTTTTGAGGTCGACGGTGAAGTGCATGTTTCATTAGGAGAAGTATTTGAGGAAGGTAATGAGGTTGACGATAAAGGAGATAAGGATGGATGAACAGGGGCTGAACCGCGTGGTTACCAAAAGGGCGAAGGTGGAAATGAAGATGATAATGGGGGAATATCATAGGAGGAACAATGTTCTGTTAGAGGTGGCCATCAAGATGTATATGTAGAGGCACTACGAGAGCATGCTGCTGGCCCTGGTGGGGTCTGTGGATGCTTGATCACAGCCCCCCCATGTGTGGTTATACTTTGATTTATGCATGTGTGTCATATGCCTATAGAACATCATAGAATTTGAACTAATTTTTCCTATTGTGAGTGATAAATATGCAATTTGTTTTGCAAAAAAAAGAAGGGTGCACACTTTGCATTTAAATGTGTCATTTGAAAATACAAAAAAAAATGATTCTGATGTTTATTACAAAAGCATTGTTATTTTTAGAAAATACACCCGGATATAATCATCAACATTTTTTTTAATCCTAGGATCTGACACTCCATTTTATAATGAAGTGTTTTGGGAAAATTTATATTGAGAAATAGTTTGTTAAATATTTTCCATTCCATGGAATCAATTTCATCTTTATAATTTTTCTTCCTGATTAGTATCCACCACCTATCAGTTCCTCCATGATTCAAAAATATTTTAGTGTGACTTTATCACGATCCATGAAATGGAGGAATATATTCCATGATGAGTGGATCATAATATCCACTAATTATGGGAGTCCTCTTTCACATTAAATAATATATTGTAAGATTCAATTTCACAGAAGAACGAGAGAATTACCCATCATTCAAGTTATTTTTATAACGTGAGAAGATTGAGTAAGTGGTTCCATTAAGCTCTCATCCCTTTATTACATTGGTTTATGGATAATATAATTGAAATTATAACATTTCCTATAACATTTTCTTATCATGGTTATGCTAATTTTATTCCATTAAAAAAAAATATATAATATGAATAATAAATCAAAAATAAATCATATAAAAAGGAAAACATTGAACATATATTGAGTAACATATAAATAAAATATAAATCCTTAAATGTATCTGTATAGTTTTTAATATAGTTTATACACTATAATTTTTCTATGATGTATTTCAAAATAAAAATTAACTCAAATCCTTCATAATTGTTTGTGAAAATATTGTGAATTTTCTATAGTGTATAACCTAGGTGAGTAAAACAATGTGTGCATCTTGGTCCATTTTTCATGCACAATGTGACAGAAGATTTAATACTGAATCCTCAATTTTGGAGTATACTAAGACTAGAAACAATTTGTCCAGAGCCACATCCGCATGTAGTATCTAGAAATAGTTGTAATATTTTAGAAACCACTTGTTCTATACATACACAAAATTTTAGTATATTTTCCCATAAATAGACTTATTATTAGAGGTTTTACAAAGTTATTGAAATAATAATCCCAAAAAATTTATGAAACATTATATGGTATCATTTATAGTGACCAAATCATCTAAAAAATGTTATTAAATGTTTTTTAACATACATATCCAATAAACACAACCCAAAAATTGGGAGGTCTGTTGTCTTTATTAGAGTATGTTCATTGTACACCTAAATGAAACTAAAATAAGAAAAATAATTTTATTCTATAGAATTATATTTTAAATCCCTTTTATCTAATAAAACTATATAGGATAACTTGGGGAACACAAAATGGAAATGGGTGTGCTAAAATCCCCAATAAAGGAATAAATATAAAAATTAAGCATAAGTTGTGATTCAAAAGGAATAATAGGATATAATAAAATAAATGGATCATGATTGATCAAATGAGATTATAAATTATGAAACATGGAATTATATTATCATGAAATTATTAGAATGTGAAAATAATATAAAACATGACATAATCATATGTCAAGGTTACTTACCAAGATAACATCAAAATGTCGATAGAGTGCCATCATTTATTTTGTTTACTCCCTAATCCCATTCATATACTATCATGAAGAAATTAAAATAACCCAATGCCATAGAGGTCTATTTAGTATCACCCTTTACAACATGTACATGAATATGTGAAAAAAAAATTTAATTAAAATATTGGTCTGAAATAAAAGAATTTCTTATGGAATGAAGTGGGTTACATAATATTTCCTCATATCACATTCAATAGATATCACAAAAATTTCAAAAGAGAAGAATGAGTTTAATATTTTTGGCTTTCATGTTATAAAAAATAATCATATGTCTCAAAATAAAATGTTCATTTGGATATATAATTTACGATAAAAGATAGATAATGGGGTATAGAAATGATCATTAAAATACATTTAATGTTCTTTTTATGGAATTTGACTAAATAAAAATTATATAAATTTTTTGGTAAATTATAGGTAAACCAAAATGGTAATCCCTAACATAATATATTTTTATTAAACAATATTAATGTTATTAATTTTTTTAAACTGTAATTATTTAAAATTATAAGATATTGAAGAGATCCCCTTTATTAAATTTTATTTGTATGAAGTAATTTGAGAAATAAACATAACACAATTATTACCCCATAAAAGGATGCAAGAATAAGATTTTTATATAGGCAAGAGACATATATAACTATTTTATAATCATTATGTAAAATTTGAGATATATATATATATATTGATTTAGATCAATAATGGTCACAACCAAAATAAAATGTGGTGGTTTAAAGACATACCTTACCTCATTTTCTAGAATTCATCCAAAAAGTCATATAGTGTCATTGATAATAAAATTAAGTTCATTAATTAATTTATTATTTAACATTTAAATCTCAATTTTATTCATTATAATTATATTATGTTAATTTAAAAAAATCATGGATATTTAAAGACTTATTTTATATGTAAATTATATTTTGTTTCATGAATCCAATGTCGAATCACTACTAGATTATTATTTTTGATCTTGTCAAGTGGGAATAAAACTCTATAAGTGAAATTAAATGGTATTCATGTTCATAAAAAATTTTAAATGGCCCAAAATATCAATATGTGTCCCAACACATGGATGTTTCATTTAGTAAAAATGTTATCATCATATGGTTGGTTTATTCATGTGGGTTTACCGACTATCACGAACAAGATAAAATTTATTTATTTAATATATTATAAAAACATTATAGAATATGAAATTCGAAATATTATAATTTCTTCCACATTATTTTAAAAAATTAATATTTTTACCATCATTGTGGGTGGTGGATAAGAAAGAAGTATGTTGTTATTTGAGGTAGTGAAGTAACCTTATTTTGAAAAATGATTTAATTTAATAAAAAAATAAACATAGATAATGAGATAGATATTACAATAAAAAAATATTCCTATATAAATAAATTGATAGATTTTTTATGTTATTTTGGATGAAATAGTTGATGTTAATTTTTATAGAGAAGATTATTTAAATTTTATTTTTTTGAGAGTATTTACTCTTGAAAGTTGTATCTTGAAATACTCTTTAAGTCATTATGGGATATGAAATTTTTAGAAGAAAAAATATTATAAGGATATAGTGAGTGTATTTTGGAGATTGTTTTTAATATTTTGGGATAGCTCCAAGGTATGGATGGTGTGAGGTGAAATTGTGGTGAGTTTTGGTATTTATAATTAGAGGATGAATTGTTTTTGAATATTATTTAAAATAGTTTATTATTTTGAATCAAAAAAACAGATAGTGTTTATTATTACGACTATATGCATTAAATGGTGAATCTATGTATAACTAAATGGTTATAATATTACTCCTTATGATATTAATCTGTTATTTACTTTACAATCATAAAAAAATATACCAACACCATTTACGCATAATGTTACATAATTTTTAAAAAATACATTCAATAAACACGATCCAAAGATCATGATCCCTAATGTCTTTAAAATACTAGTTTCATAAAAAATAAAAAATAAAATAAAACAAGAAAATATATTTTCTTTATTTTCTATAATGATATCTTATGTCCCATTTATATCTCAAAATTACATAGTATAACTAGGGAAATACAAAAATAAAGGGGTGACCAGAAAATCATTGTAGGGGAATAAATATGATAATGCGACATAACATGTAAGAAAAAAATAAAAAACATAATATAATAAAAGATAATGATTATGGATAAGCACATGGGAGCATGGAATATATAATATTATTTTTTAAGATCATGGTTGAATAAATGAAAATTAAATTTTTTATTTCCAAACACTTTTAAGAAAAGTGAGAAACCTCACAACCCTTAAACCAAACCGGATCACAACTTGTAACACTCACAAAAAAAGCACATGCAAAACAATAACAAATAAAATAGAACAACACAGAACTACATATCATAATATTCATACTCATCTTATCATCCCACTTAATAGTTTCCTTTTTCAATAGCCGATTACAATTCAGAAGATGCTTATGCTGCCTCAAAAGATAATCACATTGCTCCCGACTCTTCATTTGGTCTTGTGAAAGCTGTACTGGGTAAGGTTATTAACCAAGATTTCCTTATTGAAAGCGAGAATCACCCAACTATCCCTTTGAATAGAGTATCAGGTACTCACCGGTTTCAGTAGGTAAGAGTATTCCTTTCTTTTTCTACTTCTTGGTGTATCATACAAATCTCCTTTACACTCAGTCATCATTTTATTTCCATTCTCCACAAAGTCACTATAGTAAAGATAGGATATACCACTAATATTTAATTTCTCACCCCTAGAAAGGTATCTCCATTTTTCAAGGAGTTTCTTTGAGGCATTATCCTTGCATCCATTAGAATTATCCCATTCTCTAGTCTGGTATGATACTATCAATCAATGTAATACACCAAACTGAATTAGTAGACTCTTTCACTATAATAAAAACATTACCATGGCCCAACCTTCTAACCTTATGCCCTTTCAAGAAGGCCCCATCATCATCACCTCCTACCACAACATCATAATCTAAAACCTCTTCTAACATTCCTTCCAAAATGACTTCAAATATATTTCTAAAAAATCAAAAGGTACAGGATGAAGGGTGTAATCCCCTAGCTTCCCCACTACTATTTTTGTTGGGAATGTCTAACATGGGTCCTGCAACCCCACCCTCCCTTCCTTCGTTGTCTTCTCCCCATCAATGTGATGCTCTATATGATCCTCCTTATAACCCGATATTGTATCTTCCCAAAAATTGAGATTAGAGGGTCCCGTCAAATCCTACTGTAGCCTACTGAAAACTTCAACTACCTTTGGATTAACCTAAGTCATCAAACAACCTGACTGTTCAAAACCATGAACATCCTCAATCGTCACTTTATGGACACCATTCAGAAGTTCCTTCACCACTACACTCAATGTCTGAGGTCCCCTATATCTTCCTTTTGACCACGAAGCGTATTGAACTAGACCCGCCAACACACCAACCTACGGAGACTTACCCTTTGAAACATCCCTTCTTCTTGCAGAAACCTAGTTCCACCAACAACATACCTCCATCGCATGAGTACGGAATCCCCTTTGGAGAACCTCCAAGGGTTTACCAAAATGATTGCAAGATAGAAAGAAATATTTCTAGTACTCATAAATCACATGTTGTTTACACCTATATTCCTCACCAATATTAATCCACACATAATCAAAAGGCAAACAAGATGCATTAATTTTGACACAAACCCGATGGTTAACCGTGTGACGGATGACCTCGGTGCAGCTATCAGAGCGAAGATATCTTCCTATGATATTTCCTAACATTCGTATAATAGAATGATTCTGAAAAGGAAAATGGATATTGGGAAATCTTTCCCAAACCGCCATAGAATGAAAATCATGATTCATGTGAAAATTAAAGGACCATCGTAAGAGAAAAAAACACAATCTGTTGAAGCTATGAGGTTCCCTAGACCATTATTTGATGATTTTCACCTCTGACGCAAACTGAATCATGATATGGTGACTATCAAGGAAGCCAACAATAGCCTTTTATTGAAATCCCCAAGATCCTAAGATGAACCAATCAAAAACATCAAATGAAGGAGTCATTTTCTTAAAACGAGCAACTACAATGACATTAATGAGTTCTGTGGTTTCTAAAAAATTAGAAGACAACATCTGGACATTAGTTAAGCCATCAAGAAGAACCATAGCATTAGGAATTAACAATTCTTTTGTGAAAGGGGGATGAAATTCTTGTTTAGAGAATGGTCATAAGAACCCTACTCTCTCATGGGAAGACGATTCACCCCCCTCACCATGGGAAGAAGAGCCAGTGATAAGAACACAGTATCATGAAACATGACATAAGAATAATTTAAGGACAACCACCAATACAACATAACTTGGTCGATATGATTACATAGTATATTAGTTTTTATACCTAATTCAAGAAACATGTTGTAATGAGAAAAAAAATTACACAGTGTATTAGAGAACTATTTGGGTGAAGCTATTAAAGCATATGTATTATTACATGTTCCATAAAAGAAAATAAATAATAAACACTAAATATGAGAATTGCGTTCAAAAAAAAAAGATATGTATAATCTTGCATCATATTATAATTAGTGAAAGTTTCAAAAATATTCCATACAGAATATGGAATTAAATATTATTGGAAATTCATATATGAATACAGAGTCATATTTCTAAAATTATGTTTTATATTTTTGAATAAATAAATTAAATGAATTATATATAAAATGATTACATGATAGAATAGTTCCCCTTAGTCATGTTTTATTTTAAAGTATTAATTTAATAAATAAACATATAGAATGTATTACCCAATAAAATGAGGATAGAATAATCTAGGTATATATTTAATATCCATATATATTGTACTAATAAATATTACATAACACTAAATGAAGAAAAAGTTAAAGTGAGTTACAAGGAAAAAAGTTTATAACCAAAAGTAAAAGGATGGTTAAGAGAGATATCACACATTATGTTTCAACAATTCAAAATTAATTCTTAATAATAAATTTTTATTCATTAATTACTGATTTACGAACAATTTTATAAAATTAAATATTATGTGGGTGTTCGTTAAATGATTCCATGGTGGGTTACTTATGGATAATTAATGATGTTGTTTTCATGTGGGACTACAACACCAAAATTTGAATGAAATAGAATTAAATAATATTAAAATATTTAAAAGGACCCATTAATCCATCTGTGTTCTATTATATGGATGATTGATTTTGAATACATTAATGTTATATGGTTAGTTCATTTTGGTGTATTTTCAAACATTGATGATCTACTTTCAGTTTATTTTACCTTATGTTCATATAAATTATCATGAATTTGAATCATTATATAATATAAATATTATTGTTATTTTGAAAAAGTATATATTCATTTTAACTATCCATAAAGGTGGTAGTGGGAAATGAAAACTATTTTTCCAAGGAGATGGTGAGAAGATATAATACATATAATGATTTCAATTTTAGAAAAAATGAATAGGGGAAGAGTATTGATGATTGATATCACATTAATACAATTAAATTTAAGAATATATATTATATTGGATTGATTGTTTCATTTTTATTGGAATTTTTTTTGGTGATGAGGAGTTGAAGAAAATTAATGACTCAGTTGAGGGTATTACCTTATCATTTGGATTCATCCTCTTGTATTTCTACACAAAGAACCTTGGATTATTGTTTTGATGAGAATAGTGACACTAGGATGTGAGAGAGAGGATTTGAAAGGTAATTTTGAATATTTTAGGTGACCTCTAAGGCTTATAAAGTTTGAGAAAAATAGGTTTTTATGGGTGGTATTTATATGAGGAGAAGAGTGGAGTTTTTAATATTTTAATCAATTTTTTATATTTTCAACATAAGAATATAAATATAATTGACTATTATTACTATATAGAGTAAATGTTTCATTTTATTTTTAATTAATGGGCCATTACATTATCTATGTATCAAAATTTCATGTATTAAGATTTTAATGATAAATATAATATTTTTATATATTTCACTGTATACAAAAAATTAAACTACATAAAAAATAATAACAAAAAAGAACCCTATCAATTTTCTGACATGTAAACTACAAAAAATAAATACATTTTATGAAAATTATTTTCCAATTATGTGAAAAATAGTTTTAAAATAAAATCCTCATCAATTGGAAGAATACAATTTTTAATATTATGATCAATTCTATGGTCCATAGATAAATCACTAATATTCTCATTATATAATGTAGAAATACATTTTATAAAAATGAATTTTCATTTAAATAAATTTATTTATTATAAATGTGAAATTTAAAATATATGTTCTATAAAAACAAAAAAAACATAATTAATCATTTTCCAAAAATATATTAAAATACAGAATAGTACAAATATATAATATTTTTATTTTTTAGGATAAATAATCATTATATTGAACTTCCATAGGTGAAGAAAGAACTTAATATTCATGATAGTATACATAATGGTTAGATTATCACTCCATTTTATAGGTTATTATTTCAATGGGAAGATTAATATTCGAATGGTATGATTTTCAATGATCATAATGGATCCCTACATTATATAAATACCTCATATTTTAGTCATTCAATATTCACATATAATTACTCTCAAGGTTATATATATTTTATTTTTTTGAAATTCATATTTCATTACTAATATTTCACATTAGTTTGACAATATTTTTTATTGTGAAAATTATAGGGTAACGAGGTGATCCATATTTTTTATTATTAATATCTTATATACTAACTTTGTCCCATTTCAGTACATTTAACTCTTATGGCCTTTATAATATTTTAAATGTCATGTTTAATATAATAATATTTTTGATGGATTAATAATTTCATTTTTTTAGTATAGAATATTATATTGTTAAACTCAATATAATTAAATATTCAAAATTTAAATTCAATTAACAATATATACCTGGTTAGTAAATTCCTCCTTAATAATTTTCACATTCGATGTTTTAGTTTTCATACATCGTTGATAAAGGTTAGGTTTGTTCTACTTAATATCTTCCTCTAGTTCCTAGGCCCCTCCTAATATTTATGGTTTCACCATATTACATTAACTATGTGATTAGACTTATTATGTAGTATTTTGTCTCTATGGTCGAAGATGTTCACTATCTACTCCTCCTATGGAAGATATTAGTTTTATATGGAACATATAATTTAAAAACATATAATGGATATGGTATGTACTTACACTTGATAGATATATGTAATACATAATCTACATGATAATGGGTTGGCGAGAGTGAAAGTCGATAATACATTACATAAATTGCATTATGGATCATAATGTGGATGATGTAGTTGAGAGAAGACTTTTCCTTGATAAAAAATCATGTAAATTTCTTTAATAAGGAAAAGGGGAGGAACAAATTATCTAAACACTCAAACTCAATGTATCAACAAGTATTGCTATCCTATCTCTTCTATCAACATTTTGATGTCTTAATGTACTGATAATTGGTTAAGACCATTCCTTTCATTTCCTAAAAGGTTTAAGGTACCATTATCTTGCATTCACAAACTTCATCCCATAATGCAGCTATTCTTTATCTCATCGCATATAGGATTCCATATATATCCTTTGGGATGCATGTGTGGGAACTCTTTTTTCATTGATCTAGACTAAGGGAAGATGAAGGTAATTTATTCTTTTGAATTCCATCATTAATGCTCCCATCTTATAATCAAATTTTTAGATATTCCACTAATATTGTCCATTATTTTGTGGTTGAGAAATCATAATGAAGTATAGTTAGGTATTTATATAATTTTGTAAAATTTTCGAGATCATAGAGGTAAATCACTAATATCATTAAAATATATTCTATAAGTATCTTCTATAAGGACTCTATACATATCAGATGTAAATCATTGAATATAGATAAAGTGATAAGTCTTATCGAATAGAGATAAAATGATATTTATTTATAAGAATTTCCACCATAACCCATATAACAATATTTCACCTGGATGTTTTTAGAATAATAGTGACAAAGTACACAATGAAATTTTCCAATGTCCATGTACGTATGGGTAATAGTAGAATCCTCCCCTCAGAATATTACTTTTTCATTTCACTTTTTTACATTCCATTCACTTTCATGTATTTTTTTTAAAATCAACATATTCATATAATTCCACCATTAATTCTTCTGATGGAAAAAATACATCATTATGATCCCAAGCTGGTTAAAAAATTTAGAGTAAGGTGAATTATTCCAAATCATTTCCTTTATCTTAAAATTTGATGGTACACATTTCTGTGACCTAAATTGTAAAACTCATTCTACATAAACTATGATATATGATGTTTTTTATACTCTTATAGGTTCCACCAACTTTTATATTTCTGCATCATCTCTTTTTTTAATCCTGTAGCATCTCTAGAGTGAATGGTTTTTAAAGAAGTTGAGAAATGAATAATGATAATCCTTTTTATGATACTCATTTCGAACCACTGAATGTCAAAGAATATTGGATCCCTATAAATTACCATAATTGATAAGATTATTAGATAATTTATACTTAGTATGTATTCTACTATATTAAGCTACTTTTATGTGAATATTTTTTTAATATCTTTCGATCCATATATTTTCACAATTATCAATATTAATATAGTTCTTTGAAATAATAAATATGAAGATCAATATAGCCAACTATAGATCATGTGTTGGGTTTTTCTACTCAGGAACCTTCAACATCATTGAGTTATATATTATAAAAGTATCATTATATATTTTTACACATCCCAATCCATTCACTGATGCATTAATATATACCATATATCTTTCCAAACTCGAGGGAAGTGTTAGGTCTAGGCTAGTGATAAGCCTATTTTTCATTTACAAAAATCCCTATTCTCATTCATCTATCGAGATAATAATTATCCATTTTGAGTGATATTTTCAATTGGGATTAAAAATAGATTGATGTTTCTCAGCAATCATTAGTAATACCAATTTAGTTCATATAAACTCTAGATCTCAGTTACAAATTTTGGTCTATTACACTCAACAATTTATTTAATCTTAGATGGCTCCACATATAATCCTTGTTTGGTGATAATATTCCACATTAATGACATTACCTCTATCTAGAATTAATATTTATTGTAAGATTAATAAAATTATTCTTTTAGAAATATCTTTATCAGAGTAGATAAATTATCTAAATTTTCATTATTTTTTTAGAAGTATATTATGATATCATTTATAAAATCTGATAATATTTTTTTAGGTAATATCAAAATAATATATTCATTAAGTCTATAAATTATTGTTAAATAATTAGTGAGACTGAATAGAATCATGAAAAACACATAGTTTATATATTATTATAAAATATTATTTTTGGGAATATCTTAATTCTTCATCATTAGTTGTTGGTATTCCAATCAAATATATACATAAGTTATATAATAGGCACCCCATAGTTAGTCAACATATTCATATATCTATGTTAGGGGATAATTGGTTTTTGTTATTTTATTATGTTCATGATAATCAATATAGCTGAACATTGGCCCATCTTTCTTCTTGAAAATGACTATATCTTCACCCCTTGGGGAATCACTAAGATTTATAAACCCATCGTCTAGATTTTTTGTAACTTATTCTTCAGTAATTTCAAATCTATAGTGGCCATTGTATTGATAGTATAGTGTATATGTAGAGACATTTGTAAAGGATCTATTGATAAATCAAACTCCCATTTCGAAGTAATACTAGGAATCTCTTTGTGGAATACCTCAGTACAATCACTCACAAATGGGAATATCATTTAGAAATATTGTATCCTTTGTTTCAAAATTTTTGGCTAGATACATTTTCTCATAAGGAAATAATATCCACATTTGACATGAATATTTTAAATAAGGTTCATCCTCATCCTTAAAAAGATATAAAATCAAAGGTTGACTTAGGATATGAAGAGTGATTTTCCTCTCATAATAGTTGATGGTTTCATTATATAAGGGAAACAAATACATTCCCATTAAAATATAAAATCATACTAAAGGAAGTAGGATTGGATTTTATGGGAGTTTTATTCCACAATTATTGATTAGGAGGAGTTATATACGTGGTATAATGTTATTTACCTTTTATTGTTTGCCAATTATTTATCAACCATCTAGTTTTATGGTGGTGTTTTAATAATTATACTAAATATGATAGATACGAAAGATTATGATGAACAAAACAAAAAAAATTGTTCTCTATTATTGAGTGAATAAACAGTACACCTATTTATATATCATTATTGGGGTCTACCTCATAAGAAGTGATTGAATATTCCATTCATTTATCTATAATCCTTGAATGTAGTTTTCGTTGACTATATCTCAAAAACTCTGGAACATATAATTTCTTTGATTAATTCTCTTTTTCTTTGAAGTAGAAAAACTATTAAATATGATGACTTATAAATAGACCCTTTTATTTATTAGTCACATTAATATAATTTTTTATATCCCTACAAAATTTACTTTCATGATTCTCCTCTTTTCTAAACATTAATCACCTCCTAGTCAGTTTAAGACAGATTTCGGGATAGCTCTCCCCTATTTTTTTAACATGTGGGTAGTTTAACTATTCCTTTTCCATTACATTTATCCCTAGATTCAATGAAATAAAAGTAAAATTTAGACATTTATCTATATTTCTAGGTGACCAATGAGATTCTTCAATCTTTTTGTCTACATTAAGGAAAAAATATGGAACCAATTCATTGTTGTTAATGTCTTTAGTTACTAGAGATTTCCACAATCTTATATTTAACTCAACAAAAAAAATACTCCACTATAAATAAAGTGTTGATGATGAATCTAGAGGTGATTTGTGATTTCATTGTGACATATTCATCACATTACCTATTAAATTAAACATTATTTTTTATGCAAAGGTACTCCCACTCAATTTTAAAATGTTGAGTTTGGGGAAAATATTTTTTGAATATTTTTTCAAAGATCACACCCATTTTATCGAATAAATTTAGTTATTATAATTTGTGTTCATGATTAGTTATGATAACTAAAAAACTTACCCTTAAAAAATATAGTCAACTAGCATTAATTTACTTGTTCTTAAAATGGAATGTATATAATTTATTCTTAATAGTGTTAATCCATTATTATGCCATTATGGGATTATAAGATCCACAAAAGGTAGGAGGATTTTATCACATAATGGGATCCATAATAAATTTTTATTTCTTAGGATATTTAGGAAATTGCACATGATTTAGGTCATTATTAATATCATGAGTCATTTGAGATAGTTTATCCATGACGATCCTAGCTCCCCATCACATGATTTTATCAAATTCATCATGGATATAATAACATTTCCTATCACGTTAGTTGATGTAATGGTTCATAAAATTTCCCATAATTAACTAAAATAAAGGAAAATAGAATGAGAATAGTGTTAATAATAAACATTGAATAGGAAAACTATGAACATAGAAGTAATACCATATAAATGAAATGTATATCAAAACTAATGTGTTTATAGAATTCAGTATCTACTATCGAGGGTTATTTTTATTTTATTTTTTATAACCAAAAAATCTATTCAATTACTAGATGTTGATTTATAAAATATTTTTTAATTTTCAAAATCTTATGACACAAGAGGTTCAAACAATGTTATCATAAAATTCTATTTTTCTTGCACCAATTGACTATTGAGATATTACCAAATGCACCAATTTTGAGGTTATTTTCCCCAGGTAGAATAATTCCATAGGAATATCAACTTTCACTGTCATGAAATTGATGTAATTACATGTAAGGAAAATTATATATATATTTAAAATAATTAGGTTATTTTCCTATACATAAACTTATCCTTAGGATTCTCACTAAAAATTTCTAGTCCTAAACCCTTAAAATAAATAGAACATTCTTTAATACCAACTATACAGACCAAGTAATTTTACAAATTTTACAACATGATTTTTAATATAAACATCTAATAAACACAAACCAAAGATAGTTAGTACTAGTTTCATTGGAATACATGGTTCATAATACATAAAAAATAATCTAAAAATCATTATTTTATTCTCTATAATGAGATAAAATATCACCATCATCTTTAACTACCCGACAATTGGTGGTGGGGTGGTAAGTATTTGGGAGGGTTGTTAGGAATGTTGTGGGGTTATGTACCTAGGCTACCGATTTAAGTAATTTTCTTCTATGCATTGTTTTTTTCTATGGTGGATGTAATTTACCTAGTATAAAATTAATTAAAGTGAATAAAGTAAAAATTTGTTTACCTAGTGGATAAAAATTAATCTTTAAGGGGACAAATGACCTCAAAACATGTCTAAAATCGATTAGATTTCCATTATTTGACCATTAAACCTATTTGATTAAATTTTACCATTATTGGAATCACATGATGTAATTAAGACATCTCAAAAGTGTTTACCATTTTGAACTTACAAGACTGACACTCAACCTTCACTATAAAAAGGCAGTCACCCCTCCAACTAATTTACACATATAAATCCATTTGGATCATTATAACCTTCCCAAATAGCCTCCCATAATTTCTACAATAATTCTAGAATCTTGTGTTTGGGAATAAGTAAAACCAACCATGTGTTTTTTGTATAAACCAGATTGAGTTACCAGAAAAAGAGGTATTGTTCTCCAATAATCACTTCTGTTTAGTTTCTTATCCACCACTTAAATTAGTCTTTTATATTTACTATAAAAAAACATTAAGATCATAAATATATTGTTGTTTTAAAAAAATGGTATGAACTACACTCACACACACTTATATCAAATGGGATAAATAATCACTATTTGTGTGTACGGCGTATTACCACCTAGAGAACCTATTTCATTCATTCATCTATTACAACCTTTAATGGTTGTAAATAATGATGTATTTAAATTTTATATATGATTTATATATTACTTATAATTTATTTATGTATTTTTAATTTTTTTATATCACACACCTTCACACATTCCATTTTTTGGTCATACGATAACATCATTTGTGGATGTGTGGACTTCAACCTCCTCAAAGCTATGTGATTCATTAATAATTCACATGAAATATATTAAGGATGTATTTAATGAAATAATTATATAAATATAAAATAAATATTATAATAGAATGATAATATGCATATACATACATATACATATATATATATATACATCAATTATGTTTTGATTACGATAAGGAAATGGAATTTGATCCATGCATATGTACGACCTACCATCTCTAGGAATGGTGCACTTCATTTTCTATATCCATATTTTATGTATTATTATAAATAAATATATACTAAAAGTAAATGATATTTATATCATGTTTCATTGTATGTATTAGAAATAAAATAACAATTCAAAACATATTTAGAAAAAAGTAATTAACACCTGAAATGATGAAAATGATGATTGATTATTAATTAATGGGTTATAAGATTTTATAAATATACTATAAATGATATATTAAATATTAATATGGATAAATATAAAGTTAATAAAATCAGTAAAACCATTATAAAATATGTTAAGGAGCATCCAACCAAAATGAGGCGTAAGATAAGGGATTTTAATATCACCTTTTATGTATGTGAGATAAATTTCATATTCACCACATAAATATTTTATGTGGTTTATATACTACCACATTTTAATTTAATATCATTATTCACTAAAAATTAATTGAATTTTTACCTTGATATTGAATTATATCATACAAGCATTTTTGTTTAAAAATTACAATATTGTAAAAATTATCATTGAAATATCACTATATTTTGTGATGGATAATATTATATTGAAACTATCAATTCCGTATTATATTTTTTCAATGAAAATTTAATTTATTTTAAATATTAATTATTTTATGCGATGGGAAAAAATATTTCTTAAATAATATACATTTTTTACATACAACATCTACTTTGAATGTTATTTTATTAACTAGGGATATATTGAAAAATACAAATCATTTAATCAATAAAGATATTTGATAAGTCACATTTTTTATGAATTAAATCTTTTATTATATGTTCAAGGATTTATTTGGGTACGCATTACATAGGATGGGAATTTTTGAGAGTAATGCCCTTGATGCATCTGTAGTCTGATGAAATTAATATGTTGAAAAAATTAGATGGGTTTCTATGCGATATGATAAATTCTCTTATAGAAGGTGTTGATAGTAAAGGTACTATATATATAAGAAAAATATTTTTCAATAATTCAGAATTTATATTATTTATAATTTACTTATTATTATTGTTATTATTATCCATGTTACTATTTCTTTATATTATCTATAGATGTAGTTAATTTTCAGCTTGTTCATTAAATGGCATGTGTTTTGGTTACATAACCTACCATACATAATTTCCCATATCCTGTTATATAAATTGAAATTTTTAGTAGATATTCAGATTTCCATATTTATTATTCTCATTGATTCCTTACTACTTCTGGTGTATATACCCATACCGAGCATTTGTGGTCACCAATATTTTTCTTCCTTTCCCCCTGACATGTAGAAGATATATTTGGATGATCTTTCAAGGATGGTGTTAATTTAATTTATTATGAATCATGTTCCATTTTATATCTCCAAATATACTATGTTGATCATTTATGAAATTTATTTTTCCAAATTTTCTATTCTGATCGGTCCATCAGGACTTGATTTATTGTAATCATGCAAATATAATAAAGTAAGGCACTGGCTTTGGGATTTTGGGGTCGAGGTGTAAAAGTTCATATTAGAGGATTTTTATTATAATCCTTTGAACCATTATTTTGGAAAATATAGAATATGGAACATGCCTCTATGAAAAAATATAATGATAAGTAAAGAAGAACAACCTAAAGAAACCATGTTTATGATTATGAGATTATATATAAATTAATATTTCAATATATGATTGAATTTTACTAGTTTTGGGATTAACCATTATGGTGTTAATGTTATGATCTATTCTCGTGTATTACGTTGTTTAGAAATATCATCTAGAATTTATACGGGTATCCTTTCATGTGGAAAATAATGGGGTTACCCAACTGGGAAATAAAATATTTTCGGTATATTAACAAATTATTTTATGGATATATTAGGATAGCTTAATCATGCCAGAATAAATAACCTTACCTAGATAGAGAAACCTATTTCATTGTAATATTATTTGATGTAGGATATCATAATCTGACTACTCCCCCAATCATTTAGCATGACAACTAATCTAATTTTACTTAAGAAATGGACTATGGCTCTTAAAAATATATTTAATGTATTAGGATATGGTGAAAAGGAAGAGGATACACATGAAATGTATTGTCTCAAAGGATATGAAGATGAATTTTGGTTTTTGATCTAGAATACTTGGGAGGAATATGAAATACATGTCTTGGAATGAAGGGAATATAAGGAGCCATTATTTGAAAATTATTTTCCTCATGAGAAACAGACTAATATGAAGAGAGGGTTCCATATATTATTGAAAAAAAGGAAGAAAGTGTTGAAAATTAGGAATTTAACCTTAAAAGGATATCTATGTGTGATATGGGTTAAATATGTATCATAGAGTGAAATATTGACTATTTACGTGAAGGTCTTAAGGTATATCTCTGAAAGGCACTACTATCTCAAAATATTTCTTCATATGATGAAATAGTTTTTGTACTATCATAATAGAGATGGTTTTATCAAATTATTATTGTTTCAAATGTAAGAAAGGTAATAAGTGGAGGGAAGAGAAAATAACAGATAAAGGGAACTAGGTAAACACGGAATTCCCCATATGGGATAAATGTCGAAATAATTACCTCGATAAATAATTTAAGGGATTACGAGTCTTTTATTAGTGTGGAGAGAATAGTCACTAAGAAAAAAATTAAAATAGAAGAAACAAAAAATTATTCAGTGTTTGACCTCTTTGAAGATGGGTACCGACAACGAAAATTTCCCCCTGATTCAAGGGGATATACTAAAGAAGAGGAAAAGTGCAGAATCCCATGATTATGCTATTGATATGGATGAAGTAGACTTATTACTATTCTTATGTATTTGGATCTATGAAATATCTTCTAAGAGTATTATATTGATGATGTTATGAAACATGTAAGGATTGTATTGCATTATATTCTCTATTAGGGATTTAAA
Source organism: Viscum album (assembly GCA_963277665.1). Classification (NCBI taxonomy): domain Eukaryota; kingdom Viridiplantae; phylum Streptophyta; class Magnoliopsida; order Santalales; family Viscaceae; genus Viscum; species Viscum album. The sequence goes on from OY728145.1 coordinate 381,581,724, forward strand.
AGAAAGTGGTAAATGGTAAAGATGAATAATAATAATGATTCAATGAAAATTAGAGCTTCTTGTAAAACATATGATTTTTTGAAAGACAACTCTCAGTATGTTCTTGATATTGATATAATAATTTTTGGATAAAGGGATGATTAATATAGATAATGTAAATTTCATATTGCTAACTTTCTTGGAAACGATTACTGAATTTTTGATAATGTTATTTATTCTATAATAGATAGAGTTTAAAACATTTTTTGGAAATATTTCAAATAATTTCTGTTCTGTATATAGAATATGTAATAATTACTGTTTTAATAAGGTTTTATAGTAACTGATGTTATTTCCATTTTTTGGGAACAGACGTGATGATGGTGATAACATGTTCAGTATGTAAGGATTAAAGAGATACATAATTTTGTTTCATGAATAATGATAAGTTCATTTTTTAAATTCAAAGACATTCTTTCCAATGTCTTGGATCATAATCTTTCAAAAAAATTAACCATTCATAATGTGGTTTATATTAATCTATGAAAAGGATTTAGAGATTAATTTATTGCTTCACCATATGATGCTAACAATACTTATAGATTATATGAAAATATTTCAAGGCACATCCAATTGATGAAACTATGATTATGATATAGAAATGTATATTTACTTATTTTATTATAGTGTGAAATAATTCCTCCAATCAAGGAAAATGGTTTTGAAACAAATGGTGTCATGTTATCATTATTTTATAATGCTAATGACTCTCTACACACCTCTGGTTTTTTTCATTGTGGTAAAAAACATTATCATGAATATGTTCTCTATCACTCTCCATCAGAACCGGATTTTTATATTTCTCCTCCATGTCCATGTTTTCACTAATGTTCCTTATTCTAAATCCTAGTTTTGTGGTGGCCATCAAATTTCTTTCCCATCTTATTATAAAGAAGTGTTATTAACCATATTAATGATGTTGGTTTTTAAAAAAATTTATAATCAAATATCAAACCATTGATAACAAAGATTCTGTTTAATTTGTGAGAATAGAATTTAATTAAGTTGTGGAGAATGACTCACCCCGAAATTCTAATATAAGAACATTATAGAATATATAACCTATAATAGGAAGCATATAAAAGAATATAATACACTAATAATTTACAATATATTTATTATATAAAAAAATTCAATATATGATATATCATTCAATTCAGAAATTGTAGAGTTAACTTGCGTTACACGAAATAGTGACTTTCTTAAATAGCTTTCAATATAAATAAGAATGAGTTTTACCAAATACAATTAATATTTTTAAAGGAAAATTATCTCCTAGAAATGAAATTTTAAATTATTAATAGGATTAAATAATTTATTAGAATATTTGAACGAATTTAAGGGATAAAAATTAATATGAAATGAAAATAAACACCATTTGAATATAATGGAAATAATGATATAATGAAACTTTTTTATGCTTCCGATATTTTTTATCTTAATAAATTAAAATAATTACTATTAGTGAATGATATTAAAAAATTTATATATTATATATTAAATAAAATATTTTTTTATTTTCATTTAATATATAAGATAGGCATATGATAATAATAAGTACAATTTTCTGCATAAAAATCCATATTTTTCTAAATACATTTCTTCTACCTTTTAATAGAGAATATATTTTAAATATATTTATTCACACGTTATTAATGTAAAATTGAAATAATAAACATTATTTTTGATAGTGTAATGTCAGACTTATCTTAGGCTGGATTTTTGTATTTTTCCGAGAAGTTTCATTTCTTGATAATTATTGAAAATTACTGAATTTTAATTACAAATTTTATTTTCATCAATGATTTTTTTTGAAATTATATTATTAATTGATTTAAAAGTATAGATAGATCAATTATAAATAAATTAATACATATTTCAGTCATTTAAATCAATATCACATTGGAATTTTATATAAAAACATTTCAAACTTTTGAACATCATTAGTTATAAACCTTCTTTCTCATCCGGTATAAGGGATTAATTTTAAAATAATTTTGGAAAATAATGTAATTGGAATATAAAACAATTGAATATATATTTGGAATAGCTATAAAATATAATGTCTACTATTTTAATCATTTTTATGGTAAAAATTATTAGTAATGTAATTAAAATTGATTATAATGATTAAGGTAAAAATAAGATTACTTAGTGGTTAAAATTTAATCTTAAGGTTTTGAGAAACATGTCCGAAATAAATTGGATGCCCATAATTATACCATTACATCTCATTTATCTGACTTAGATCATTATTTTAATCACATTCTTTAGGGAATAACTCCCAATAGTGTTTTCTTTTTTATATTTACAAAAATGCAACTACTCTTCCGCTAAAAAAAGAAACACACACCTCTCAATTACTGAAACTTATCAAGACATTTCTCTCATCAATAACCTGAAAATATAATATCCCAAATCCCTATTATAATCCCAGGTGATTAAGTTTTAAAATAAATAATTCTATTAAGACATTTGGTATATACCAAATGATGTTACCACAATAGATATAACGTTCTAAAAGTATCACTTTTATTTCAATTCATTATCCACTGATTAAATAGTAAGTATATATTAACAATTAATTAAAATTATTATTAAAGATATAATAGAATATTTTTATGTAAAGGGTATGACCTACAGTCACACACACTCACATCAACTGGGATATTAAATCACAATTCGTGTTTATAGATGACTAGAGACTCACAAACTGACGTCATTATTTCTTCCATTACCACCCATCAAGGCTGGATATAAAGATTTATTTATATATTATATATGATATATATAATATTTATAATTACATTATGATATATTATTATTTTTATAAAAAATAACTTCATTAATTATAGTATGCAGAAATACGATAACATGGTTTGTGGACGTGTGGACTACCACCTCTTCAAAGTGATGTGATTCATTCCTACATTACCGGAATATTATTAAGGGTGGATTCAATAAAAATATGTGATATATATAACTTGAATATGATAATATAATAATAATATAGATAAATATTTATATCACTTTTTAAAATACGACATAGAAATGGAAGTAGCATTCATGCATATATACAACCTATAATCTCTATGAATAATGATGTTCATTTCATATCTCAAAATTTTATTGATTATAATAAATAAATATATTAAAAAATATATGATATTTATATCATGTTATAAATTATTCATATGATTAAACCATAATCTAATTAAAAGGAATACAAAAGGTCCAAATATACTAAAATACTAAGGAATTATCTCCATAAATGATGAAAATATGGGTGGTTTTTTAATGAATGGGTTATAAAGTGTATCAAATGAATATATATGATCTAATAGATATTAGTATCATTATATTTTATTTTAATAACATTATTAAAACCATTATACATGAGTTCAAATATAATTCAACCAAAAAGAAGAGTAAGGTAATGGGTTTTCATCTCACTTTTTTCATATGTTTGATAAATGTCATATTCACCACTTAATTATTTTTTAGTGAATATAATAGAAATTATTCATTTAATATTATGAATAAAAAAAAATCATTGTATTTTTTGTTTCATGTATAATTTTCTCATTCAAGGGGTTCGAATTAAGAATTACAATTTGGTAAATGTAATCTTTGAAATCTCACTTCATTTTGTGATTGTTATCTTTCTATTAAAACAATAAATTCCTTTTGTTAATTTTCCATTAGAAGTTAATATTTTATAATATTAATACCCTTATATTTTGGGTAAAATTATATCTTAATACCTATATTATTTTTACATATGATTTCTACTTTCAATGTTATTTGATGAACTTGATATATATTTGATAAATTTATATCCTTTAATTAATATGAATATATTATAAGGATCACTGATTATGAATAAAATCAATTATTTGATATATAAATAATTATTTATAATGGTAAAACATTGGTTGGGTACCATTTAATATAAGACCGTCGAAGCATTGGTGGTCTCATGAGATGAATACGCTGACCAAATTATATAGGTTTCTACCCGATATACAAAACTCTCTTATGAAATCTCTTGATAGAAAAGGTACCACATATCTTGGAAACATAGAATCCAATAATTAATCATTTCCTTTATTGAAAATTAAATTATTATTTCTTTACATTATCTATAGATGTATTTAATTCTCAGTTTATTGATTAAATAGAACGAGTTTCTGTTACGAACCCCACTATACTGTTTTTTCCACATCTAGTTATATAAATGGAATGTGTGCTTTAATATTTAAAAGTCCATGTTCACTATTCTTTTTGATTGATTATTTATTTTATTTTGGTTACCCTTACTGAAAATTTATCTCTCCATTATTTTTTCCATTCTATAGGATATGAGGAAGAAATCATTAAATGAGCTTTTTAGGATGATGTTCATTTTAGTTTATTAGGTATCGTGTTTATTATATATTTCCCAATATAATATGTTTTCCAAAAAAACTAAAATTATAGGTCTCTCAGGATTTCATTATTGGTAGTCATGCCAATTTAATAATGTATATCAATAAATTATTCCATACGGTGTTGGGGCATTAAAAAAATAGTAAATTATATAATCAAAATGATCAATTTATAATTGATATTTTTGATCAAGATAATATATGATATTATTTCATTGATATTTTTTTCATTCTTCAATAACTTAGTTCATGTTTAAATCATGTTTAAACATCTATTGTACCTATGTGGGAAGTAAAAAATGGTTTCAAATTTTTATATGATACAAATTATACTCATTGATGTTTAAAAAATAAATCAAAAATGATTCATTCTTCAGATATATATGGAATTTTCATTCTAGTTTACTTACTAAATATCTAAAAATATTCTTTATTCCTAATTGAAATATGCAATATAATTTTACTATATTAATAAATTTATAGACTTAACTTCTTTAAATATTTATTAATATAATTTATAATAGAATAACAATACAAGATCACTGCAGTTTCATATGCCTGGATGTGTAGAGGGATAGATTCATCATGGCAGGACTGGCTATTGTATGAAGTCATGACACTACAATTCATATTCATGATAGATCAAAAAACATTCTTTCAAATGATTCTAAATCACGATATATATAGATTATCCACATTGAATGATGAATATCAATAGAATATTCAAGGATGGATTGTCTGAAGATTTATTTATATAATAATGTGTGAGCATGAAAAGGAATAAATATCACTAAATATGACCGTGATTTTCATACGGGGATGATGGGATCTTATAGATTATGATCTCAAGATGATCTATATATTCACATGTGTTATCTATCCATAGGGAACAATATTGAGAATATGAAACATAGTGGGAAAATAAAATATATATTAATATGAAAATGAGATATATGAACAGATTAATGAGGGATTCTTTCTGTAGCCAAAGCATATTCAAATTGTAATTTGAAACAAGAATGGATATAATTTAAAATTACATACAAGATTAAATTAATTTACTAAGTACTAAATATTTTATTCCAAAAGAGATAATGAGTGAAGAAAGGGAAATAAAAATTTTCTCCATCAAAGAGTGATAAATCAACTATATATAACTAAGAAATATATTCCTCATGGATGGATTAGTGTGTTAGGGTATATAATACATGACATAGACCGATAGACCCATCATGGAAGTATTGAGATTCATATCTATGGATGATTAAAATAAAAATAAATTATTTTTTCGAAAAAAATTATTTAAATGTTAATGTGTTTATAATAATTATTTTATTTCATGAAATATTTTAATAAAATATAAAATAAATTATAATTAAATGAGTGATAAACTGTAATCCACAAAAAATAATTAAACGTTATTAAATTACCATGTTCAAACATTAACACATGGAATATATACTTTTGTTCATTTCGTTATAAGAATTTAATTATAACAAAAAATATATTTTATTTAGATGGGTCAATCACACTCGTTAGAGAGACTGAATGTGAAATAAATCATAAATAAAATGTATAATACAATAAGGAAATGCCTATTGAACACCTAAATCAACTATGATGTTATAACTTTTGTTACAGTTGAGAGACATCAAAAATTCCAATTTTGCATTATATTATTAATGAAATACAAAACTCTAACAAACTGCAAATAAATAAAGGGATTTAGTATTTGGAATGTTTGAGGAAAAAGAAAGGAGACTAGTTTTGTAATGTTTAAACAATTTGTGGTTGATGGAATTTGAGTGAAAGAGTAAAGTTGAAGTGAATGAAAATTTCAAGGAAAATTCCAAAATTTTAAATTATGGGTTCTTGTGTTAGTGGGGTACAATTGTAATTTATCTAGCCATATTTTTGTTTAAATAGAGACTAGGTATGTCCTGGTTCTTGGTTTGTTCCATCAAACTCATATTTTATCCATTTACTACATTCAAATACATGGGTTGATAACAGGGTTAGGTTTCTTGATACCATGTTTAATTATAATCTTTCAAACATTTTCAATTGAAAAGAATAATTCAATGTGATTAGTTATGTAATTAAACTAACATACATGATTAATATGTCAATGACCATGATATTAGAACATATAAAAGATTGAAATTAAAAAGTGATTAAATATCCCAATACAGACTAGGAACTAGAAAATAAATTTCACTAATTGAAGTCACCTAACATATAATAAATGGAACCATAAATTGCACCCCTCATTCTACTCATGAAGTGTTGTGAAAATAATAGTGTAACCATGAATCAAAACCACACCAACATTGAGGGGATAATATTTAGAATCCATTATATAATATAATTCTCCACATTTATATCACCCTTTAGCTCAGATTTCGATATGAGGATGTGTAGAAGATGGATTTCAGATTTCAGTACGACCACTAAAAGTTCTTGGTTAGGCCATTCAGCATAGCCAACACTTTAGCAGTGATCCTGAGACTCATGAAAAAGGTCTTTCAGCCATACCTTGATCACTTCGTAGTAGTTTTCATCGAAGACATTATAATATACTTGACTATTGAGGAGGAGAATGGCTATCATTTGCAGGTATTACTGGACAGAAATCAAGAGGACCAGATTTATGGCAAGCTCTCGAAGTGCGATCTTAGGATCTGAGAGGTTCTCTTTCTGGGAAATGTCAGATCGGAGGCTAGAGTTGTAGTGGATCTAGCTATGACAGAGGCGGTACTTGCTTGGGAGCCACCTATGAGTTTGAAGTAGGTACGAAGTTTTGTGGGTTTGGATAGATACTAAAAGATATTTTTGCTGTAAGGGTGAGGACCGGCCATGAGGGCACGGACCAGCCAAGGGTCGCTGTGAGGGCGGTTCGGCCCGGAGTACGACACATTGAAGGTTCGACCGGGAGGTTGCCGCTAGGGCGGTGAAGCCTTGGGTGTGGGGATGGTTCGATTCGGAGGGCCATGGGGGTGCCACTCGGGGTGACTCGGCCCGAGGGACCAGGGTGGTGCGGACCGAGGCCGGTTCGGCCAGCTGGGGGTGCGACTGGGGACAGTTTGTTTGGGAGGCTGGACCGGTCATGGTGGATCAGACGACAGATGGCATGGCCAAGGCGACTATGCTGGGAGGCCAGGGCGCGACGCCACCGGGGTGTAGGGCGTCTCGGGGCCAGCGTGGCTTAGGGTCGGTTCGGCCAGTGGGCAGCGGCCCCAGGGCGGCTAGGAAGGCCTGAGGCGGTGTAGCTGGTTCAGTCAGCCTGTGGCACGACCGATGGGTGGTGTGACCGGGGTGGCTCGACCGGTTATGCCAGGGCGCCGCGAGGGGCGGTGCGGGTCGCAGTGGCCGCGAGTGGCAGGGTTGTTTCCTTCATCACCTCTGAAATGTTTTCCATTCTGATGAACACCATAAAGGAGAACCGTAGAGGGGGGTTGGTCCCTATTAGTTTGGCCCACACCCTCCGCATTTAGAAAACCATTGATGATGAAGTCAATTAGATGGATTCCTTCTATTCCATCTTAGTTGAATGTTAATGTTGATGGGGTGGCTTCAGGATGACCTGGACCTTCGGGTTGTGGTGGTGTCTTCCGTACCTATCGGGGCTTTGTTAATGGCTTCTATTATCAATATATTGGTTAGGGATCTGCAATTGAGGCTGAGCTATGGGCTATGATTAAGGCGATCAACTATGCTGTTCATTTTGGATGGCGATTTCTCTGGATAAAATCGGACTATATGGTGGCTATTGATATCCTCCGAAAGTGGTCTAGGAATGTTCCATGGATGATGCTTACCTCTTGGACTGTTTGTCTTCATCTTCTTGATGGTATCATTTTTGAGGTGACACATGCTTATAGGGAGGCCAATTAGGATGTTGATGCGTTGTCAAAGAAAGCAGTTGTGGATTCAATCTTTGAGTGGTATTTTGTGGCTTTTGATTGTTGTGTACCTTTTGTTGAGGATGATGCATGTGGTAAGTATTTCAATAGGATTTGTAAACCTCCATTTTGATGTTCTGACTATGTCTTTTAATTTTTAAGAAAATTTTGGTAGGATCGGGTCTCACTCGCTTTTGGTCCTTTTGACTAAGATTTTCTAATTAAATAACCAAACCTACATCATATTGTTCATTGAAGACGATGAGGAAGGATGGTCGGTCATCGAAGAAATCCTACATTGGTTGCCTCCATAAGGTGCTTCCAAGTAAGAATTTGAATATGTTCCTCATTAGCGTTCTTCTTGGAGGAAGCATTCTTCATGGAGGAAGAGTTCTTCATGGAGGAAGCCTTCTTCATTGGAGAACGCAATCCTTGAAGTATTGGGCGCTGCGTTAATTTACCAGCGCTTCGTCATTTGGTGAAGCCATCCCAAAACCTCCTCCAATGCTCCCTATATAATAGAGAGTGGGAAGGTAGGTAACAATGGTGGAATTTATGGTGATTCATTTATTAGAAACCTTCTTAAAATCCAACAATGTTGATACTTAATTTAAAAAGGGATCAAGACAATTAACCATGTTAGAATAATAAATGGTATGTGTGTTGGCACAATTAATGTGGGGGAAGTCAAGAGGCTCCTCCACATTAATAATGGGGTTGAGGGTTTCTATCAATTAAAGGGGGTTTTATTCCCGGGTGGTCCCTACCCCCATAACCCCTCATGGGAGGTTAAGGTCTTATGGTCCCCACTTCCAAAATCCACATGGAGGATTAGTTTTGGTGGACCCCACCTCCCAACAACCACATGGGAATTGTAAATAAAAATCAAAATGTCATAAAATTTTATTTTTATTTTAGTCTTATATGAAAAACCCAAAAACTAACTTTCACCCTCGACCAACTGTCGTCGAGGTAAATGTATCCTTAAGAGAAAACTGACGTTGCGAGTTCAATGATGCCCTCAGATTTCCATTCCAATCACCAGTTCAAAATTTAGAAAAACCCACTCAGACGTTTACTAAACGTACCTAAAAAATGATTGGAAATTCATTCTAGGAACTCTGGGCCTTGGAATCATGCGTCGTTAATTTTCAAGGACTCCACAAATTCCCATTTATTTTAAAAAAATTACATAGAAATTCGGTGTCTTTATATCTTTCCTCTAATTGTTGGTAGCCTCAATTTTGGTCATTAATATTTCCATGAATCCTCTAATGTAAAACATTGGAATTTAAGAGATAGTTATTGATGTGGTTGAATTCGTGGTAACCATTTCTATTATCATCAAACACTCTACTATTATGGATACCGACCCAGTATTTATTTTGAAAATTTCATTCCACAGAATTCACATATTAAATGTAAGAAACTAGAGGTTGGATTTTGTCCATTATTTTATCCATATCCATGGTCATGTAATCAATTTTTGCTAGTATAAAACAATTATTATCATCCATGATGACTCCTTCCATTTTTCATTCTTTAAACTACCATTGATTGTTATTTCCAATTAACTCATTTAGTGTCTTATTAGTCTCTTCTGAAGAATTCTTTTTGAGTGATCCACTATCTGAAACAAAAACAATAGACCCATTTCGACTGAATTCACCATTGAAAAAGTATTAAATTGAAATCTATATCTTAATTCCATGATGTTGAATCTTTCTTATTAAATCCTTGAAGAACTCACATGCATCATAGATTTATTTTTCATCAAATATCTTAAGATTAACAATCTCAATTTAAAAATTCATTCATTTTAAGTGGGATTAATGGTGTTAGAATGTTTTTTTTAGAATTACCTCTTATTGAAATGGAATGTTGTGGTCAACCGTGATTCTATTTTCTGGCATTGGATCTTATATAAAATCTAAACCTATGTAGCTATAGAACAAAACTAAATTAAATTAAAATGTAAATTTATCTTAGAGTTTTGGAAAACTCTCTAGATATGTGTTTAGATATTAATAAGATAGATTATTTAATTTGATGATGTTTTAAATCATTAATATTATGATCAAATGTAATATGAAGTGGTTGGATGCTACTTCTTTAATATGTATTCTCATTTTTAGAAACATGTGTGGTGGTCTCCAATAACCCATAAGATCCATTATCCATAGATCCCTTCATTATAAATCAAAATTTGATCCTCGTTGGTTTGATACATCCATGGTTACTTATTTATTATTATTTTAGAGAGTATCCTATAACTAAGGGATTCAGTTGAGGAACTCTATACCTTTAACTAGAGTAAAATAGTCCTCTATATAAGATTTTTCTAGAAAATTAAAAAATGAAGATTCATAGAGTCAAATATAAAACAATATTAAAATATTGAGAAAAATGACTAAATTATACAAAATAAACTTTTCAACAATACATATAAATGATTATTAAAGTTTTACAATGGATAAAAGAAAAATTAATTCCAAATTGGTATTAAATTTATAAAATTTGAAATTTCTCATCATGACAACCATTAACCAAATAGGTTTAATATTTGGAATGTTTATGGTCAACCCCCTTAGGTAATTATATAAAATTGTTTGAAATTTATGTGTGATGAAGTGAGTATGAAGTATTAATATTAAAGTGATGCAAAATTTTAGAGATCAGGCTAATTCTTGTAATTCTAGGTTCTTATGATAGTGGAGTTCTGTGAATTTGTTTTATTGATGTTGTTATTAGAGATGAGACATTATAAGTCCTCAGCCTTCTTCGTACATTCCCACCAATGAATTTTTTTACCGATTTTTATGGTAAAAACATAGGTTGATTAATAGTTTTGGTGTCTTTATACATTTTTTAAATATAAGAATCCTAAAATAATCAATGACAATGAATAATTAAAGGTGATTAATAAGGAGATTAAAATAAATTACCTGATTCAAATGTTGATGATCATATGATTGGACAAGATAATAAATAGAAATTTAAATGGGATTACACAATAAAACATAGTCTACAAAACAGAAAATAAAACTAGTAACATAATTCTCCATCATCAAATTGCACAACACTACATTATTACCTCTTCATTCTATTCATGTGGTGGTGAAAAAAAATAAGATCCCAGTAGTATAGATGCACCATCTAAAAACCCAAAAAATATCCTACCATAACTTTAGTAAAAATTTATCCTCATTAGGATAACCCTAAAGTGGTTTCCAAACAAATTATTAATAGGCCTCCTAAAAAATTAAATTTCTTGCCTCTTTCTTCCTATAATATATTATTTTAATTTATAAAATAGTTTTAAAATAATTTCCCCATGAAATACTCTTTAAATATCTATAGATCATATATTTAAAATATTATATAATTTCAAATTCATGCTCTAAAATACCATTAGTCATGTGAAAAAAATTATTACACTGTATATATGATCCTAACACTTTTCATTACTTGAACACCATTAAGGTCATGAATTGGTCTTTCATTATTTTATTTTCTTGCATGTTTGAACTATTAATAGTAAGAATAGGTATTTAAGGCCACAAATAGACCATTGTGGATTATGTGGGACCATGAAATAGTTATATATATACCCTTAAATAAATCACTATGACCTTTCCACAGATATCTAACCAAGCATGGAACTCTTAAAAATACATTACTCTATCCTTTATGTTGAAAACCAAATAGACTTAAGACCATTGAATAATGTCTATGATTCCCAAAAACATATTTTCATAAATCTTTTTACATTTATATATGTAAAATACCCTTACACATATCCATAATGCCTTATCTCGGTGATAATTTACCCACATAATATCAATACCCATCCCACAGGGGCCCATATTGCTAGCTATAAGCTGACTGCTATAGCCCATGCATGCATCATGGAGGCCAACTTCTAGTGACTAGTACAGAGTAAGTATACCACACACATTAGAGTCCTTTTTCCTAAAGTACATGTATATACCTAGATATATATATCTAGACACTATCATAATGAAAATGGATAAATAATTGATACTAAGAAAACATGAAAAAAATAATCCCATATGAGAGTTAAAAAAATATAAAAGAAAAGTAAAGGGGAAATTCAATCCTACCATTACTATAAATGAGTTCAACCAATTAAAGAAAAATTGACTACCATCAAGATGGAAGTCGGGAAATGCCTATGGTATGTCTAGTAAAACTAAACTACAGAAACCCATATGCCCCATAGGACACTATAGAAAGGACTATAATATACATAATATATGGAATGTCTTTTTAGAGCCCCTATAAGGGTGTGTATTAGCATACCCATTAGGACACTCTGAAATAATCAGACACAAATAATCAAAGAGAGTCTTTTCTATAAATATCAATGAAAATAGGAAATAATAAGATAACATGATATAATCAAAGGAAGTCTCTATGTCTCAAGGTGAGGTCACATCCTCAATAACATCCTAATATTTGATTGTAGGATCAAAGGAAACATTTATTAGAGAGAACTAACTCATCAATACATTATAAATGTATCACCCTATTTTCAGAGGTCCTACTCATTGGTACATTCCATGAAGAAGCCTAATGGACTAAGAAGGCTCATCAAAGATACTTAATTCACCACAATACACCTTATGAAATGACAACATATATTGATACACAAATAGGGGATCACAATAAGGGAAGATTAGGAATACCCAAACCTATTCTGGATGACCCACTAGGAAGTAGAACTCTTCCTTTGGATTTTGTATACAAGAAATTTTACCCAATCTAGAGAATAATGATATAGGTTCTCACCTTGAGCCAAATGATGGGATACATGAATCTATCTAGAAACTATCATTGAAAGTATCACCCATCATGTACATTGGATGGGAAAAAATAACAAAACTATTTAGGTATGGGCTAAGGGGACACACCTACAACGATATAGAAACTAGTCTGATGGAAATAGTTATCCATCCTACCATAGAATCTATACATAGCGTGCCTCAAAAGAGTATATGATGTGTGTAACAAGGTCTATACTATCTATATTTGGACATATCACAAGAAATATTCCTCTAGATACATAGTCAATTTTAATGAAACACTATCTGTAGACATCATACTAGTACTCATGCATGTGTCCTCATACAATGTCCATATACATTCTGAAGTACACTAGGTGTAACTCATTTGAAACAACATTTGGGATCACATAAATTCATGGGAATGTACTTAATATGGGTCCAATAAATTATTACATGTAATTTGGGACCCCAAAAGCTTTGTGATATGTAAATCTCCAAGTAAACCCTTTCTACTATATAGAGGGGTTTACAAGGCGTCTATTTTTTAAAACTACATTCAATGTATCTATGAATTCAATAGAAATTATAGTTTATTTGATGAATATTTCATGTAATAACATTTACTCATCTTCTATTGAAATACAAATCCATAACGGCTATATTCATATTGAAAGAAGCTGAAGCATTTTCGGTAATAAAATTCAATCCACCCATAAATAGAAAATTTCATCTCATTGATCTTATAATGTCTTGAATTCCTTATCCCATGTATCTAAAATCCTTGAATCTACCATCATGATTCAATTATTGTAATTGAAACAATACCCAATTACAAAAATACACATTATTTATAGCACTAAAAGATCCACAGATCCCAAGAGTGATGAATAAAGTTACATTCCAAAATGAAATTGAATTCCCAATAAAATGAAATATTGATGATGAATGAAGAATATATGGTGAAAACCACTAAAAAAATTGAGGAAAATTGCTAACAACATTTTATTTTACCAACTTAAAGGGGAAGAATATAATAAGGAATTATAGTAAAAAATCCAAATAAAAAATTTTAATATTGATTTTTTTTCCAAAGAAGAGAAATAAACAACTGACATTGAATAATAGCAATCCCAAAATTAATTTCCAAGGAATTATATCACATTCCTCTAGGTAAACAAATGGGGAAATAATAAAATAATAAAAATTCCCTAACAAGATTCTGGATTTATCTTTTGAGAAGAAAGAATTCACATTGAAGCTATTTGTGAGACCACTACATTCAACACTGTGTCCTAAATTTTATAAATTCTGTTATTATTGATCCCTGATCACGAGATCACTCACCAAAACACTCCCAAATAGAGATCAGTCTCTATCTTCTCATTCGACTTGGGTTATATAGGAAAAATTGGAAATATAATTAATATTAGCATCATCAATAAGTGTTTCTATGATTAGAAAATTAAACAGAAATTAAATTATAAAATTAATTTATCCATTATTCTCTCTATGTTTTCACTTAATGAAAACATCAGATGATGGAAAATCTTTTATCATTCCATGGGTAAAACACCTGTTTTGAATTCAATGGAGGTATTTGTTTTCCCATCCATGACCCCATTTATGTGAAATTCTATTATTTAAACAAAATTGGATGACTGATACAATAATTATAATATCTTTAATAAATCAATACTAAGTCTTTATATGGCTATAAAATCCATGTCGACTATAAAGATATGTTATAATATATTTTTTAAAATTTGAAAAAGTGTCACATGGAAAACAATTAGTCTCTAAATTCTATGCACCTGAGATATTTTCTTCTCAAATAGAGAAATAATATTTTTGGAGGTGAGGATAATGAGAATACATATGCCTCTTTCTCTTCATGATACCTCTTATAGGTTACCGTTATTCCTATAATTTCACTCATAGGAAGAAATCTTCATGAAATGTTCTTATTTTATTGGTCTTCGATCACTATCAGGTACCTAAAAAGGTAACACCATACTCAATCTCCAGTTCTTCCCATCCAGTATTGTGTATATGATCAGAAATGTGTCCATTCATATATAAGACATGAAAAATATTATATACCCACTCTAACTATAGTGATAATTATATGAAAAAATCAACATACCAACACTGTATAATATCGAAAAAGGAGTGACTAACCTTGGAGATAATATTCGATCGAGGAATAATATATTCCATATTCCCTAAAGTTATAATTTCATGCGATAATTCCTCCATTATCAAAATCTATTACCCCTAGTAGTTTGTCATCTTAGGATTTTTCATTCCTCTATTCACTCATGATCCATTTCTAGTTGATATGAAACTTTCTTTTCATCACTCACGAAAATTCAAAGATCATAAGCATGGTCTTCACTAGCTTCAACCATAACAAAATGAACCTACATGGTGTCCCATATATGGCTTAGAATGGATCCTTAACTATTGTGAAAAAAAACTATTTTTTTAATTAAAATATAAAAAGACTATTTGATTCCTCTAATTATTATCAAAATCTAACATGTGTTCCCAAAGAATGTCATTTGGTACCTGAATGGTATGCTCTGTCTGGTTGTCTATCTAGGGTTGAACCACCATGTTTAACCACAACTGAGTTCCAGAATCCTCTAATAACCCTCTCTATAATTCTGATGTGATTAAAGTATCATGGTTTTAAATTATCATCAAGGAAATTCAAAGAATTCACACTATATCTTGCACATACATACATCCCAAACGCTCTACTGATCTATGATCTCGAATGTCGTGGAGGTGGTCCAACATGGATAGTTATTCATTGATCACCCAGATATGATTGTGATCTCTCATTGATTACAAAATCCCTATCATGAAATCCATAGAGATACCATAAATCTTCCAATCCCATTCAATAACCTAAATATTCTAATTCATGTGGGTGAGGAATTGAAAAATCTACTATGTAATTCTCCACTTCATATTTTTATATAAAAATACCAACAAATTTCCTAGCAATTATTTAACAATCTATGATGTACATGTAACAGGGATGAATTAAAATCCATCAAAACAACTTCTTACTAAATGAAAGGTAAAATCTTATACCTACATGAAAAGATGATGTTCTTACAACCTTTAGAAAATCTATCAGAAACAAGTCTTATAGAAATATAGACACAAAATTCCTCTTAATAAATATGTCAAAGTTTTGACTTCTTGGATTGCTCGAGTACTGGATGGGTACCAACATTGACTACATTTACAATATTCCAACCTTGTATATAAGGGTCAATTATAAAGAGGAAAAATCCTTAATTTCTCCACTCAACATCTACGAATGGAATTCCTTACTGATATCAGCTACTACAACATTCCCTTTCTTTGTAATAGATAATATTTGAAAAATATAGTTTTTAAGAACTTTAGATATCACCTATATCACATGTTTTAATCTTTCTTGGAGGTGATATACTTGAGACTAGTATAGTTATTACAAATGACTAATTTATACCCCAAAATATAATTTCATCAAACATCTAAGGTGAACACTCCTAATTTTTGCTCCAGACCTTGGGTTGCAATGTTTATCTCATATGATATCATCTGTAGGGACCCATAAAAAACGTAGTTTCCACTTCATCAAAAAACATCTAACCTCATCACTAGTAGAATCTCTAAACATGACATTGTCAACACCATTCTCTCACAATCTCAATATGGGGACACTTATCAATATCTAACCAGACTACAAAAAATCCTATGTTAGTTCATATATACATAAGAAAGGATTTCACTTTTAAGTCAGCGTATTAAATGGTTTTTATATCCTATAAAAAGTGGAATGATATCTTAAATAAAAGATTTCTATCCCGAACAATCTCTATGTCCCACACTCATATGTTAAAATAATATATTTTTTAATACCGTATACATCACCCCACATCAAGATTAAATGAACAAAGAAGTGTTACTATTTAAATGTTATAATATAAATTATCCATTAAATTGTTATATATGACATAGATTAAAAATATTAGGAAATATAGATTTAGAGTTTCTACTCAACATTAATATATTAATTATTAATATATACGCACCTAATTTTCATTAAATTCATTTTATTCTTTAGAAATAGGTTTTGCATCGAAAAAGTCTTCAATTGTTTTTGTGATTGAATATTATAAATAAATTATATAATTTTTAAAAACATTATTTAACAAAAATAATATCAATTTCATATATTAAATGAGTGGGGTTCAACCATCCTCATACATTATTGTATTTTTTGGAAATATGTTTCAATTTTTCTATGAAAATAATGTATATATTATATTAAGTAAAGAAAAATGAAAAATGTCAACTCTAACTTTTAAATTTATCTTTTACATTTCCAAAGGGATAAAAATACTATATGAATTAATACTAAAGGTTTTATTGAAAATAATGAAAATATATTTATGTTGTTAATTTATTTTTATCTTTTTTTATGAAAATATTATCTTAAATTTCTGCACAATGTCAACATATTTCTTATGGATGGAGTAAACAAATATAGTAAATGATTTAAAAAACTAAAATTTTTTTATATTGAGTTATAGTGTCTAATTAATTATATAGAAATATATATTTGGGATTTGGTTGAAATTAATATTAAAATTAAATGATTATCTTTATGAATTTAAATTCAAATTAAATGAATAGCTCAAAAATGAAATTAATGATAATTTGTAGTAAACAAATATTTGAATAATTTTTTTAAAAAATACTTTATTAAACTACATGAATGGAATAAGGTTGATAATGTCTATCATGTACTATATTCAGTCATATCTCATTTAATAATAACATTTGCATCCCCTGTGGAGTTAAAAATCTTAATATCGAGGTAAGAAAATCAAAATGGAAAATGAGGGGTTAAAACAACGAGATAAGGGAGAAAATATCCCCTAATCATGTCCAAATTTTATATTATGATAGTATTTTTACTCATACATGTGATATATATTAAAAATATAAATTTTGTGAATCTTTTTCTTTAAATGATATTTTATATTAATTTAATAATTTATGTAAATCCAATAATGCTCGTCCCCAAACTTATAAAAGAGAACCTCATGTATTAAATACATCACACGATTTTGAGATATCTATATCAGCCAAGACATGCCCAAACACATTAATAACATCCATAAATACGTCCAATAAGTTTCATTTTTAGAATATAAATGGCTATATAGATCTCAAGGGAAAAACAAAACTATTTTGGTTGAAGAAGTGGTACAACTTTTAATTATATATTTTAGTATAATTATTTTATTTTATATCATTTAATACCTTTAAAAATTATTTTATACCATAAAATATGAATATAAAATATAATTTTATGTTATTATTTTAATGTAATGGCCTTATCTAATTTTATTATACAATCACATGGGAAAGGAATCTATTTTTATATATACGATGGACTTCCTCCTCATGAACAAATGAATTCCATTTTAACTCACAAATTTTCAATACTAGTTATAATAATATATTTAATATATATATATATATATATATATTACACATTTTATAATTATAATTCCATAAATATCATATATCCTTTATTTTCTTAAATTTCCATCTATTGAATAATCATAAAGACGTTCATGCGTACATGTGCATTACCAATTTCTAAGAGAAAAATGATTCGTTTTTCATCCATTCATCACATAGAGAGTTTATATAAGTATATATAATACTATAATATTATTTATTTTAATTTTTTAATCTATAGATAAATATAAAATATTATTTATCTTTTTTATATTATGTTCATTGGAAAATGGAAACATTACTCATGCATACATAAGATCCAATGTCTCTATGATTCTAACATAATTCATTTTAAAAAATAGACATGCTTACTTTTTTTTAAAGTATAATTAATAAATATAAAGTATATTTATTTAATTATTATTATTCTGGGTATGATTTATTAAACTACTTATTTTTCAATGTTCATCCTATAGAATATGTTTTGGGATTATGAACTGAAAGTTCTCAAAACATCTAACGTAAACATAACTGCTGAAGTAACAAAAATATAAGTGGTCATAAATGATATAAAAGGGATAAAAATATAGTAATAAACATGATGAATGATCTTAATAAATTCATTAATTAAAATAATTTTTTATGAAGATAAGCAAGGCACCTTATGAGTCAGACTCGAGGTAAGAACCACTTTACCTTAAAACCCCACAATAAATTTCTTATTGATATTTTTTCTTAATCTCTTTTATCCCATATTCATAAAATTACAATAAAAATATATTTTTATGGAAATAAAATAATTATTAAGGAATGTTTTTGTATATTTTTAATTTTTTTCAATGGTTTTCAAAAAGAATCATTATATATATATATATATATATATATATATATTTAGAGACCATTTTTAATTTCATTTCAAAATTAGAAAGAAATGTTTTATTTTATCACATACAGACTCAAAATATTTTCTCAGTGATAAACATATTATTTTATATTTAAATTTCACCATAATTATCCATGTTTTCTTCAATTAAAAACTCTAATTTCCTTTTTTCATGGAATATTAGTTGTAAACATTTTTTATAAAGGAAATTAATATATCAATATCTAATTTTTTTCATATGGTATAAAAATTAAATTTGTACGTAGTTTATTATTATAATACTTGATTTTATGTGCTTCCATATTTTTATTTTAAATAAAAATTATCTAACAGTCATGGGTGATTCTTGTATAACCTTGATAATGGGTGACCCCAATTTTGTTCTCCAATTCATTGGGTATTGTTTTTGTAATACAGATAATTATATTTCAACTTGACAGTATTATTTATTCCACATGTAAGTGTTGTTGTATGTTCTAAATAAAACATATGACCCTAGGAACATACAATTTTATTATATTCACACTAATGAGTTTTTTTTAAATAATTATATTTTAATAGGTAATATAATGATGTTTTTTAATGGATGGTTATTCCCTTTTAGGGAATAATATAATTCTTTTAGGAATTTTTAATTATTTTTTTTTCATGTTTTCTATGAAATACTCATAATTATTATTTTTCCAATATTTTCTATTGATAAGAGTTTTATAAAAAACATATTTCCTTAAGGATTATTTCATGTTCATGTAAATTCTTTTTTATTATAAAATCTGTTATGTTAAGGTAAAACTCTCTTTTTTATTCTCATGGTTTCTAAATAGAATAATTGGATTAATTATTTATTTTTTACAAGTAACTTTGTAACTATCTTGTGAGCATACAATAGTTCAATATGTTTTTAGATGTATTTATGATGATTAAGAACAAGAAATACGTCTTATTAAATGTCATAAATGATTTTCATAAAAATAAACAATGTTTCATTATAATTTTTTTATTTTTGATAAAAAAAATACAAAGTGAGAGTATAAAAATTCTAATATATGGGTATCTTATGTAATATTTATGGCCTAATTATCTAAAAGAATAAACCAAAAAATTCCATGGGAATATCAGTGATCTAATATTTCTATTTGATGTTGAATGTTTTGAATGAATAAAATCTGGTATCATTTATCGATATAAAATTTTGAAATGTATCTATTATATTTTATCCATAGATCTAATTGTATGATTGTAAGTATTTGTTTGTTGGAATTAGAGTTTGGGTTTAGATGAAATTGGATATTAGTATTTTTTTATTAATGTACAACATAATAGTTTTGGATACCATCGCGGGTTTATATGTTTAAGGTTGATTATAAGTTGAAATGAATAGAAAACCATCGGGAAGATTTAAGTGAGGCAATTTTTATCTTATTATTGATATTTTATGTGATGTTTTATTGTGATGAAGTATATTTTACCCTGATGATATAACATGAAAGATTTTATTAGAATAGTGCTATTACATTTTTCGGGATATAAGCTAGAATATATTATATATCCTTTGAGGTTAAATAAATATTCAATGTTGAGGTATTTAGTTTAATTTAGATAATGGGTAATTTATTTATGGAATGGTCTATATTTATCCTTTTTTTTAATTATTTAATTTTAGGGAATAATGTATTATTTCAACATATGATGGTTTATACATTTTGGGTATTATCTTATCATGTACTTACCATTTGTTTAGAGTAAATATAATGTGAAAAACTCTATTAATTTTATATACCTCTTCATAAACCAAATATGAAAATGGTTATTTATAAAATAAATATTAATAGACCTCATTTACTGTAAAATATAATGAAAATATGAATTCTTTTTGAAACACAGAAGAAACTGATGTAATTTTTTTATGGATTTGATGAATATCAAGTAAAAATATTTTCTTATGTTATTAGTCTATAGAGTAATGTAATTATTCAACTAAATGAAAAATATATTGATTGTCTTATCTATATAACATTATTTCCAATGAATTAATGGCCATTTAAAAAAAACTGATTTAGGGTCTATTAATCATTAACTTTCTCATGATCATTCAATTTGTTGTGATTGACTTTCTCTGTAACTCTCCATCATTATTTGAAAATAAATATATTACTAAATGTCCATATATTAATTTCCAAATAATTTTCCCACATTTCAATAAATTTTCTTTTGTTATTCCATATGAACTTACTATTTCCCTTTCACATTATTCAATAAGATGATTTATTAACCCTTTTACGATGCGAGTTTCTTTAAAAATGTATATTTAAATGTTATAACCCTAAATAATGAGATCGATTTCAATTATAGGGAAAAAATTTATTAATTGAGTTGTGAAATGTAATACCCCATGAATTCTAATGAATATCTTTTTTGATATAATAAAAAACATGCAAAACTGAACATAAACAAGCCAATAAAAATTATAAATTCAACTCTATAGTTATAACATAGCCCTTATAATTTATTGTATGGATATGATTAAATAAATTAGGATATATATATTTAAATATAATATTTATACTAAATAATAATTTATTAATTCATATTAAATAAGCAATTATTTTTTAGTAATGATCTTTTATGCTTCAAAAATATATATTCTTTAAAACTAAATTTTATTGATTTTTGTGAGATAATATTTTAAATAATATCTAGAAAATATATGAATGTTATTTTTATAAATGAAATAATTTATTAAATCATCATATCCTTATTATCAGAGGCTTTCTTTTTATTTTTTGTATTTTTATAAAAAGATTCTTTTTTAGTGAATAATGAAAATACCATTTTTTGTAAAATTGTCATTTATTTTCATTAAAAAGAATCACATGGAATTTTATTTTCTCTAAATGTTTAATAATTAGTATTTGATTACATATAAAAAATTTAATTAAATTTAAATCATTAAAATATATGTTTTTTCAGTTAGTTCATTTTTGAGATTAAAAAATCATTTCTTCAAAAACCAGTTTTTCAATAATTTTAGGCATTAAAATTAAAATTAATTTATTAAACATATAGGAATTGAATCATTAAAATATGGTTTAATATTTAATTTAGAGGTTTTAAATTTTTAAATAACCTTCTTTTAGTTTTGGTAATTATGATTAGAAACTATTCTAAATATTTGTCACCCTCAAAAGGGTTAATCGGGTAGCTAAGGATAAAAATAATTTTATAAAGTCTAATAAATAACCATAATACCTTAAATTAAAAAAATTAATGAGTTCTCTTCTATCATAGTAACATGAGATATTTTTATTGTAAATTTTGTTCCATTATCACTGAAAATGACATATATTATTTTATGTGATGAAAATATCACTCTCATTCTTTTAAATTCAAAATAGATGATAAAACCATTAAAAAATAATTTGTAAACGAATATTAAAGGTTATTTTAAAAATAATGAAATTATTTATATCATTTTAATTTATTTTCAATTTTTAGTGATGAAATAATTACCTCAAATGCATGTGAAACACTTATATTGTGCATATTAAAGGAGTAGGATAATCAAGTAATGGATTTAAAAAATATAAAAGTAACATATTTCAACAAGTTATATCATTTAAAATATTATATATATATATATATATAATGTTAATTATGGGTTAAAATTCACTATTAATATTTAATTATGATCATGAGGACCTCAAGGCCATATTAAATGAATAGTTGTAAGAACAACATCAATGACATTTTACAATAAAAATTGTTTTATAAAATTATTTATAATTAGATAAGATAATATATTAATATTTTTTAATGGAATATATTCAAAAATATAAAATATTAATCACTAATGGGAACATATCCTTTTATATTACATTTATTCACCCTTAAGTGAGTGATAATATTTTATATTTCGATAATAGTTAAACGAGTTAGGGGGTTAATACAAAGAGAAAAGGGTAGATAAATCACCTAAACATGACCAAAATGTATTTAATTAGAGGATTTATACTGATAACAATTTTAAATTTTAAATATATCATTTTATTTCCACTTTTCCATGATAATTAATTTATATACTTTTATTCAATTAAGTAAATCTAGGAGTGTCCCTCCCCACACATATAAAAAGGCACGTCCTGTTCTCTTTTTCCCAAACTTTTAAGCATAATATATAATAAAAGACCTAAAAATACAATCTGAACGTCCGTAAACATTTATTATAGGTAATTTTTTTTTAAAAAATACCATCCTTATATGGATTAATGTATAAATAAAATATGGGGTTTCCAAAAAAAGGTATAATGTTTAACTGAATGTTTTTGTTATATTTCATCTTATACCACCTTCAAAACGATTATAAAAATTGTGATATAGAAAAATATTTATATCCCATATATTCAGATTTTATATTGTAAATTTAGTTATTTTAATCCACTTCCTTCTTTCATCGAATTGGAATGGAAACCATCATTTTCATATACAACATACTACCACCACACAAACTGATGTAATTCATATTACATCACATCCCCTCACAGCTGTTTATAATATTGGATTTAATGGATATATTTTGAATTTATTACATAATTTTAAATCATTATATACATATATATATATATATGTTATTGACAATTTATTAAAACATTTCAACCATGGAAAAATGATAACGGGGTTCCTGCGTGCATGTGGATTAGCTCTTATTTGATGCAATGCAGTTCATTTTTCATCACTATATTAGATATATGGTATATTAATGTTTATTAAATATAGAATATTATACTTATGATATAATAATTTTTTAGGAATGATAAAATAATTCTTACCATATTTCCCTTAGGTTCATTGAAAAATGGAAAAGTTACTCATGTGCAAGTATGGCCTACTATCAACATGATTATAACATAATCTAGATTTTTTAACCCTATATCATAGGTTTTCTTAGTATAATTAAAATATAAAAATTATAATTATGTCATGATTATTATTTTTTTGAATATGGAATAATTAATACTTTTAAAATGTTAATCATACTAATTTAGTTTTTAGACTATGAACCAAATGCCTCCTAAAAATATAATGTAAACATAGATGATAATGTTAAAAAAATAAAACATGGTTATAAATGATATATAAAGCAGAATAATAATGTAATAAACAAGAAAAATGGTCTTAATCAATTAAATAATTAACATATTTTTATTATTATGGAAGATAAATAATATATGTGCCTAGAAAGACTCGACATACGGAACTATTTACCTTAAATACCAAAATTTAATTATTTTAATGATTTATTTTCAAATACATTTCTTCAACATTTATATTCTAAAAAATATATTATATGTATATATTTATATAGAAATTAATTAATTATATATGATATTTTATGGAACATTTTTACTTTTACTCAAGATTTTTAGAAGGAATCTTATTATAAATTTTTTATCGACTGTTTCGGCATTCCTTTTAAAAGGAAAACAGAATGGTCTATTTTGTCACATAAAAAATAAAAATACATTCTACCTTCCAGAAAAATTAATTTATTTTTGGAATCCTTTATAATATTTTAATTTTTCTCCAAATATAATCTATCCTTTAATTTGGTCTAGGAATTTTTTTAGCAAAAATATTTTTAAAGGAAAGGGATATATGAATATTTTACATTTTCATTGTTATATATAAAAAATATATGATTATGTGTAGGATTAGGAAAATGAAATATTTTATAGGTTTCGTACTAATTATGAAATAAGTAAATTATTTAATAATTATGGGTGATTTTTATATAGCACTAAATAATGGGTGATCCCAAAATATCTCTTCAATCGATTGGGTAGGGTTATATTTTGAAGAGAATTATATTGAATATTTTTGTGTATTTACTATTTTATATGATTCGATAATTGTATAGTTTTTATGAAATTTATATCCAAAAGAATCTGTATATCCTTTCTTTGATTTATAATGATTTTAATTAAAAATTCTTGATTTCAAAATGTATCTTACTGATATATTATTTTAAGGAATGATTTTTCTCTTATTAGGAGAAAAAGTTATGTTTCTAATTGACTCTTTTTCATATGTTATCATGTTTTATATGAAACCCTCATCATTATTATTTAATAGTTATGTTTCTTATAAATTATTTTTAAACAAAATTCATATTAATTATTATTTAATGTGTCAGTTAAATATTACTTGAGGTCAAAGTATATTTTTATAAGGGAAAACTCTATTTCATCATCATATGTTTTTGAAATGGACTAAGGGGTTTCTTTCTTTATTTTTAAATTTATCTTAATGATAATTTAGTTATCTTATAAATTATTTAAATTTTCCCTCATAATAATTAATGATCAGTATGAATATATAATAATTCATTTTGAAATTCATGATGTTATTTAATGAAATAACATGCATTTCATTATAAAATATTTATCTATTATAAAAATTAATACTGAGTGGATGGTTCCACATCGAAACAAATGGGGTTTTTATTTAATAGATATAAACTAATTCTATTATACTGTTATCTAAAAATATACCTAAAATTATGTAAATTGAGTTATATTCTAATGATTAAATTTATATTTGGTTTATGGTTGGTTCCTTGTATTTTTCATCATGGTCAGACTCTTGGGTGGCTCCAAAACATGAATTTTCCCATCCATTTATGTTTATACTATTATTATATCCTCTAAGACAAAATTTCCTAGTATGTGACCCTCTAAAATCCAAGGCATCCTTTTCCAGATCTTCCTACAAATGTGGTTCACTCATATTAAATATATTACCTTCACCAAATTCCTCACATGATCCTCTATTTACACTGAGTACAAAAGGATGTCAAAAAAGGAGACCACCATCAACCAGTACAAGAAGTTCTGAATGATTCAGTTCGTGAGTCTTTTAAAAACATTTGGGTGTTTTTCATGAACAACAGAATCACCTAGTACTCATACTGAACATAATTGTTACATAAATCCATAATCAAACATCTTCCTCCTATTGAATTCGGAGTTGGTCACAAATTGACCCAACATTATTCATTGAGAACATATTTTCCCCATCCAACCAGTCCAAGAGGAAATTAATTCTTAATGTGGGAAACTTACATATTGATATTCACCTATTTTATGATATGATAATCAACACATGACCTCTATATTACATCCATCTTCCCCACAAAGAAACAATATTGATTCCTTAGGGATCACAATAATTATAATAAACCCCTTCTTCTATATATACTTAAACTGCACAATCTACACTCACAAATATATGGGATCAATCTATTATGTTGGAACTACTATCAGAGTTATCGTTCTGTGTAGGTTAATATTGAAATAAATCTCTCAATGGAACGAAAAGCATGATTCGTCCCTAGGGAATAAATCATCATACTCTTGAAATATTGTAGTATACTATTTGATAATCACTTTTACTACTCCAAGGGTCATTATATCTAACAAATGACAAATTAGATATTCCCACCTATATATAAGATCATTATTCTCAGACATGGATTCCTTCATTACAAAAAAGTGAAATTCCACCGCACCAACATGGACACAATGTATTCCTCCCCAGTTATAATTAATCTATATATGCATATAAGGCATCCCATACTATCTAAGAAAATCATTATATGGACTCATCAAAATATGAATGGATTCAATATGAGTATTTTCCTACTAGATTTAGGACATACTATATGATGCAATGTGTTATTTTTGAAACATCCTCAGCATGAGTTTATAAATTCAAGGGTTGAGCTAAAGGTTCTACATGAGACTTGATATATTAAATTCAGTATCTATAAAGGAGTCTTTGACCCCTTACTGTGTGTAAAAAAAATTATGAGATAAAAAAGATCATACATTAGTTCAGACCCAGAGCTTCCTTGTCACATACCATCAAATATTGTTGATATCCATAACATTTCCCACCTATTATCCATTAACATGGTTCCCTATTATACTATAACACATACAAAATGGAATAAATTTTAAAAATCAATGGAAATAATCCACCATACACCATTATTATCAATTTTTTGAAGCATTGAATCTCTTTCAAAATGTTAATAAAAATCATATGTGAACACATCACTATGGTGGAAGTGTCCCACTTCATTGATTCCCCAAACACACATTAAACATCACTATAAAAGGTCTAATAAAATTTCATATATATACATAAATAAGTTCTTCCACCTAAACAACCATCAAGATGGTCTCACTCCAGGAAGAATAATTATATCACAGTATTTATCCAATTGTCTACCATATGGGGGTCGATATCTCCACAAAACCTAGGTGGTATTTAAATCTTGAACTCAATAATCATAATAATACTACGTGCGTTATTTGTATGTACTTCCAAAAAAACTACTGCATAATAAAATTTGGCAAATCCATCAAAGCCATATATAGTAGTCCAACGTGAAACTCTAAGGTTGAAGGCACCACTCAATATCCACTTGGATGGGTAAACTGAAGTCCATGTCCCAACATTGAGACCGCATTGTCATGAATGTCATTACTGAAATATCAGGTAACATCCCAAGTAAGTAATGAATAATAGATATTTTTATCTATGTCTATTAATGATTAAGATAGTGTTATAGAGGCTTAAAATGAAAATAAATACAATCTTATGCATGGAATACACTAATATTTTTAAAAGATTGTTTTACTGCCTTTTGATGGGAAACCATTTTTGAATCTATATTTTGACAATTTTATAAACTCTATTTGTCAAAATAAACTTATTCTTTATGATTGGGACATCAAAATTTACCTTGTGTGAATTTTTGGTATTTTTCGGATAATGTTCATTTTTTTATGAATAAGTGAAAAATACTGCATTTTAATTCAAAACTGCTTTTTAATCTAATTTATTTATATAATTAGATTATGTTTTGAGTTGGTTTTAAAGTTAAATTAGAATATATTTTTACCATTTTATCCAATGGTGGTCATTGGAATCAATTTCACTTTGAAATTAGACTTAAACTGGTGTCAATCTTTTGATACTTATTGTTTTGTAAAAAACACGCTTTTTTCTCTGGCAGCGGTAATTAATTATTAAATTAATTAATGTGACTTATATGATTTTAATTTTGTAAAATAGAATTCATTTTTTAATTCGGAATATCAAATATAGCTTAGGGTGAATTTTTGGTAATTTTCTGAAAAACTTCAATTTTTGATGAATAGTGAAACCACTAAGTGGTACTTATAAAAAATGATTTTTCGGTTTAAATGAAATTTTTCCATCATTGTGTTCTGAATTTCAAAAATCCGATATACATGGTTTTCATTAAGAAGTAAAATGTGGTTCAATGGGATTAAAATAATTTTTTGGTGAATAGTAACTTATTAAGTTTTAATCGCGATCAGTGTGATTATGGTAGTTTAAGGTATAAATAATGCTTTAATAATATGAAATGACCTAGACACATGTCCCAACCTTATTTGTTGTGTCATGGCCGACCAAGACAAGCCATGGTTCAACTTGGGGACCCCATAGATCCACTTGTTTTGGGAAATGACATAAATTACTTTTTATTTAATGTAAAAGTAAAAATGACACAAACATTATATGTTTTACGAAAACAATTTTTACATGGGGTTATAAAGATCAGATTTTTGGTTATAAATAGTAATTGGAAAGATAAAATGATTTACTACATCATAGTAGTTTTTTTATGATTTTTAGACATGAAATAAATTAAATTATTTATGACATAATAATGATGCAGCGATGACATCATTATTTGACGATTTAAATAAAATGGAAAGATAATTTAAAATCTATGGAATACACATGGCCAAAACCAATTGGATGAGTGTATTTAGAACCCTTATCACCTTATCCACGAATTATATCAATGTGGGACCTTTTGAAACCGAAAAACATTTTCAAATAAAGTAATATTTCTTTACTTTCCAAAAGTGCCCTTCCTCTCCTCTTATAAAAGGCCCCCACCTCTACCTCATTTCACACACTCCTCAAGCCTTTGGCTCGGCCAACCCCTTCCCATTTACTCTCTCCACATCCCTCTCCTAATCCTAGAGGATTACCATTGGGAAGAATCCTTTCAAAGGAAGCCTTTAGGCTCAAATCAAAAGGAGTTACACTTTTAAAGGTAATTCTTTCTCTCTTGTTCATTTGTTTTATTTTGCTTCTCCAACCCCCTAAACTCTTTTTATATACTTCATTTGTGACAACACCAGTATATTAAATATACTAGGATGTTGTTATATGATTTATTTGATCTACACTCTCACACAACTACATCAAATTGTTAAAAAACATACGGTTTCCGTGGATGGAAAAATTCTGCCTCCCGAAACGATGATTGTTCAATACCCATTTAACACCTTCAAAGGTGGCCATTATGATGTCACTATTTTTATATATGATATATAATATGTTTATGTTTTTCCTTAAGCTTCTGTTCTTTTCATTTTGGGCATACCTTTATGGTTTCCATTATGGGTAAACACGATATCTTCATTTTAGGAAGTGCGGACTACCGCCCCCTGAAAGTGATTTGATTCGTTAATACCATATGTGGGATGTGTAAAGGATAAAGTTAATGATATTATATATGTTATTATACAGGAATTATAATATACTCTTATATCATTATGATTCCATTCCAGAAAATATGAAATAGAAATGGAAGTAACGTTCATGCGTACGTACAGCTTACCGTCTCCGTGAACGGTGCATTTCATTTCATACCTCTAAATGTGATGTAATATTATAAATACATGTATACGATGAATATATATGATATATATGTTATCCAAATCATTAATATCATTCTGGATATAACGAACCTATGACCAAATTAACAACATGTAAGTGTAAGAAGTCTATTTTTGACTTAAGAACCAAATACCGAAAAAATGAACATTATTAACTTAAATGATTACATGATGTTCATAACATGGTATAAAAGGAAAAATGAACTTGAAAAAGGTTCATAAGAAAGTAAAGATTAACTCATGTTTATTATTCAGGAGATTAAAGAACGGTCGGGTCAAGTCAGATACGAGGTATGGGACTTCGTCTCAATCTCCTTTCATTGAGGCATTTTTTATTTTATACACAACTTTCTTTTATACGGTGTATAAAACCCTTTGACTTTTACGTTATTCAAAAGGAATATTTTTTATACGAAGCGTTTACTAAACGACAAAAGGGAATGTTTTTGTCGTACGTATGCAGCGACAACGACTTCTCCGCCGTCGTGATCGTTATTTGAGTTTTGGCTTCCTCTACAAACCATACCTTCTTTTTAAAAGAAAAATAAATACCATGTTTTACTTTTCTTTTATTTTGGTATCGAAAATGGTTTTCACAATGTTTTTGTGTTGTATTGATATCTTGTGATTGAAATGTGGAAATGTTATGTTTCCTTTATGCATGTTTTATGTGATACGATTATGTTATGGTTCTTGGGCATTATTATGAAGACGGGTGGTTCCGTGATAAACTAAGGGTGGGTGAGCCCGATATAGCTCTCCAATGCATTGGGTAACACGAAGGAGTGAAACGTTAAGGTTTCTCCGAAGATATTTAGGGAATATACTGTGATGGGTATTCCAAATGTAACCAAGAGGGTTACTCCCTACGTAACAATGTTATGAATGCCTCAAGTTACCTTTATGTATTATGATTTCTATGATTTATTCATGATTTTACGAGGTATGTTAAAGTGCCTATGTTTTATGGGTAAAGTATGATTTCATTCTTATGTATATATGAACTCATGTTTCCTTTCGATGTTTTTTTTATAACCCATACTGAGTTTCTATGCTCATCCCAAGTTTTTGAAATGTTTTTCACAGGTCAAGGGAAAGGTACATGATAAGATGATAGAGTCCAGGATGTGTCAAGAAATAATCCATGTTTTATTTTAAATGTGTTTCCATTGATGGGAATTAAGAATACTATCTTTATGTAACCACTTTGTTTATATGTGGAATGTAATGCAAGTTTTATGATCTAATTCTCTAAAACTCTAAACCCGAAAATATCCTCAATGTGTAATCTTGTAATAACTCAATATTAAGTAAGGTTTAAGGCTGGGGCCTTATAGTTGGTATCAAAGGTCGGTTTAGATAACTTTAGGAGTTATAATTCTGTTAAAAGATTATCCAATTTTTTTTTTTGAAATAATATAGCATTTGAAGATTACCATATTGCTTTATCTAAGACACATTTGTTCAGAATGGTTTTCCGCAGAGGAAACAGGGAAGCAGTGCTAGGAAGGCATACAGAAGGAAATAACCTTCCGAATCAGTATCCAGAAATGGTCGGAATTGGAACTGAATAGTTTGTTGCAGTAATGGCGCAGTTGACTCAAGCGATAAATGGTGGTGGTATCCATGCACGAGATCAGCCAGATCAACCGCAGAGGAACATGTCAGTGGTGGAATATTTCATGAGGCAACATCCACCATCATTCAGAGGATCATCTGACCCTGTGCTAGCTGAAGGGTGGATTAAAGCACTGGAGAAGATTTTTGATGTCATGGGGTGTTCAGACAATCAAAAGGTTAGTCTTGCTATTTACCGTTTGGAGGGTGAAGTAGATCAGTGGTGGTCTATGGTTAAAAATATCAGGGACGCCGATGAGATTGATGCTCTTGACTGGGATGAATTCAAAGGTATGTTTCTTGAGAAGTATTTTCCTAAGGCTGTTCGACTTAGGATGGAAAAGCAATTCTTGGAATTTAGGCAAGAGGAAGACTCATTGGCTGCCTATGAAGAAAGGTTCACTCGATTGGCAAGGTATGATCCAAATTTTATCCGGGACCTTGATAGTAAAATCAATCGTTTTTACTCAAGATTTAAGCCAAAATATCGAAGGGAATTAGCTTCTCGTGAGTTTTAAAGTTATGAAAAGCTTGTTCGATGTGCTGAGAAGGTGGAAATGGAGTTTTCCGATGACCAAGTGTTTTATAACAACCAGCAGAAGAAGAGACCGAGGTGGCAGGAGAAAGGTAAGAATTCTTCAAAAAAGTCTGATGGTAAAAGAACTAAGTTTCCAGTCTGTGATAAATGTGGCAAAAGGCATGCTGGGGAATGTCTTCTGAATTCTGGGAAGTGTTACCGATGTGGTAAGATGGGACATAAGGCTCGTGATTGCACTGAAAAGGATCAAGGTGAAGGTAAAAACAAATTTGATTTACAGTTAGTGAAATGTTATAAGTTCAATGAGATGGGACACTATGCAAACGAGTGTCCGACAAAGAGCTTGAGTGGCGGGAAGCAGTTAGACTACAAGCAGAAAGGGGTGGTGAAATCCTTTGCAACTATTTCAGCAGATGTCGGGGCATCAAATGAAGTTGTATCAGGTACTTTGTTTGTTTTTTCAGATTATTCCAGTGTGTTGTTTGATTCGGGGTCTACACATTCTTTCATCTCTGAATCCCTTTCTAGTAAAATGGGAATACCATCTCAAGAAATGACTCCTGAACTTTTGGTAAAAACACCTGGGGGAAATGTCGAGGAAAAAATAATTTATAAAAATCTTCATATCCTTATCTGTGGAAAGAACCTACTTTCAAACCTTATTGTTCTACCTCTAGTAGAGTTAGATGTTATCCTGGGTATGGATTGGCTCTCTATTTACCATGCTAAGATTGACTGTAGAGCTAAAGAAGTTTTTTTCAGAATGACTTTCAGTTTGTTTACAAGAATGAACCCTTACTTTTGATAACATATCAAGAGGCTGAGAAACTTGTAAAAGATGGAAATTAATGTTACCTTTCACACGTTGTTTAAAATAAAGGAACTGTTCAGATTAATGATGTGCCAGTGGTAAATGAGTATCCTGAGGTTTTTCCTGATGAGTTGCCTGGAATAATACCAGATCGGGAAGTTGAGTTTACTGTTGACTTAGTTCCTGATGCTAAGCCAATTTCAAAACCCCCTTATCGAATGGCACAAATTGAACTTTTAGAGTTGAAGGAGCAATTGCAAGATTTATTAGAGAAAGGTTTCATTAGACCTAGCACATCACCATGGGGTGCTCCTATTTTATTTGTTAAAAAAAATATGGTTCTATGAGACTTTGCATTGATTATAGAGCCTTGAATAATATCACTGTTAAGAACAAATATCATTTGCCTCATATCGATGATTTGTTTGATCAGCTCCAGGGAGCTCATTTTTTTTCAAAGATTGACCTGAGATCGGGGTACCATCAGCTGAAGGTAAAGGAGGAAGATATTCCGAGACCGCATTCCGTACGAGATATGGCCATTATGAATTTGTAGTAATGCCTTTTGGGCAAACCAATGCACTTGCTGTATTCATGGACTTAATGAATAGAATTTTTCATGAGTTCTTGGATAAGTTTGTGGTGGTTTTTATTGATGATATTTTGGTGTTTTCTAAAAGTAAAGAGGATCATGAAAGACATTTAAGGGTTATCTTGCAAACCTTAAAAGAAAAGAAACTGTATGGGAAATTCAGCAAGTGTGAGTTTTGGTTGCAACAAATTTCTTTCCTTGGTCACATTGTTTCTAAAGATGGAATAACTGTTGATCCTGCAAAAATAGAAGTTGTGGAAGAATGGCCAAGACCCACAAATGTAACCAAGATTCGTAGCTTCCTGGGTTTGGTGGGCTATTACTGAAGGTTTGTTAGAAATTTTTCACAGTTATCTAGTCCAATGACTAAGCTAACTCGGAAGGGTGTTATGTTTATCTGGACAAAAGAATGTGATGATTGTTTTCAGGAATTGAAAAGAAGATTGGTGAATGCTACAGTTTTGGCACTACCTTCCAGGAATGGTGAGTTTTTTATATACAGTGATGCTTCATTGAAAGGACTTGGTTGCGTCCTAATGCAGAATGATTAGGAAATTGCTTATGCTTCACGACAGTTGAAAACTCATGAGGTAAATTACCCTACACATGATTTGGAATTAGCTGCTGTTGTTTTTGCTTTAAAAATTTGGAGGCATCATTTATATGGAGTAAAGTGTGAAATATATACCGATCACAAAAGTTTAAAGTATATATTCACTCAGAAAGAGTTAAACATGAGACAATGGAGATGGATGGAATTAATCAAGGATTATGATTGTACAATTCATTACCATCCAGGAAAAGCAAATAAAGTGGCTGATGCTTTGAGTCGAAAAAGTAATGCTTCATTAACAATGTTGCATTTGGAACGTGATCCTTTGGTTAACGATTTGATGAACTTTGGCATAGAAGTTGTTGGTGCAGGAAGTCCTTCTGTTTTGTTTCAGGTATCAGTGAGATCATCTCTATCAGATAGAATCAAGCAAGCACAGAAGCAAGACAGTGAGTTGTAGAAAAAGGTAGAGCTGGTTCAGAAAGGTAAGTTACCTGAATTCAATATTGATAATGATTGCGTTTTGAGATTTGGGAAGAGATTGTGCGTGCCTTGTGATTCACAGTTGAAGAGAGAGTTGTTATGTGAAGCTCATAGGTCTCCGTTTTCAGTTCATCCGGGCAGTACTAAGATGTATAGAGATCTGCGGGAGTATTACTGGTGGGATGGAATAAAAAGAGATATTTCTGATTTTACTGTGAAGTGTTTGACATGTCAACAGGTTAAAGCAGAGTGGCAGTTACCAAAAGGGATGCTTCAGCCTTTACCAGTTCCAGAGTGTAAATGGGAGAATATATCCATGGACTTTGTTGTTGGATTACCGAAGACATCTCGAGGTAATAATGCAATCTGTGTTATTGTTGATCGCTTGACCAAATCTGCTCATTTCCTTGCTATACGAGATACTTTCTCTCTTGATCAACTTTCCCGTTTGTATCTTAAAGAGATAGTCAGGTTACATGGAGTTCCTCTATCCATTGTATCGGATCGTGATCCCAGGTTTACTTCTAACTTTTGGAAAGGCCTTCAAAAGTCGTTGGGTACTGAATTAAATTTTAGTACATCTTTTCATCCTCAATCAGATGGGCAGTCAGAACGAACAATTCAGACATTGGAGGATATGCTACGAGCTTGTTCTATGGATTATCAGGAAAGTTGGGACCAACATCTTTCTTTGGTTGAATTTTCATATAATAACAGTTTCCATTCCAGTATACAGATGGCACCATTTCAAGCATTATATGGGAAGCGGTGTCGAACTCCAGCTTTCTGGGATGAAGTGGGTGAAAGGAAGTTGATGGGACCAGAATTGGTAGAAGAGATGGCCGAAAAAGTTCAGCTGATTCAGAAACACATGAGAATAGCTCAGAGCAGGCAGAAGAGTTATGCGGATAACCGGAGGAAGGATCTATCTTTCGAGGTAGGTGATCATGCTTTTCTCAAGGTTTCTCCTTGGAAAAGTGTGATGAGATTTGGTAAGAAAGGAAAGTTGAGTCCAAGGTTCATTGGACCATACGAAATTCTGGAGAGAGTTGGATCAGTTGCATACCGAGTGGCTTTACCTCCGATTTTATCTCAGGTACACAATGTTTTTCACATTTCGATGTTGAGAAAGTATATGCCAGATCCATCTCATGTTTTGAGTCCAGAGGTCGTTCAGCTGGAAGAGAACCTATCTTATGAGGAACAACCGGTCCAGATTCTTGACCACAGGGAGCAAGTGTTACGGAATAAGGTGATTAAGAAAGTAAAGGTTTTGTGGAAAAACCACATGATTGAAGAGGCAACATGGGAATCTGAAAATGCAATGAGGGATAAGTACCCCCATTTATTCGATAAGTAAATAAATTGCGGGGACGCAATTTTCTAAAGGGGGGAAGGATGTAACATCCTAAGTAAGTAATGAATAATATATATTTTTATCTATGTCTATTAATGATTAAGATAGTGTTATAGAGGCTTAAAATGAAAATAAATACAATCTTATGCATGGAATACACTAATATTCTTAAAAGATTGTTTTACTGCCTTTTGATGGCAAACCATTTTTGAATCTATATTTTGACAATTTTATATACTCCGTTTGTCAAAATAAACTTATTCTTTATTATTGGGACATCAAAATTTACCTTGTGTGAATTTTTGGTATTTTTCGGATAATGTTCATTTTTTTATGAATAAGTGAAAAATACTGCATTTTAATTCAAAACTACTTTTTAATCTAATTTATTTATATAATTAGATTATGTTTTGAGTTGGTTTTAAAGTGAAATTAGAATATATTTTTACCATTTTATCCAATGGTGGTCATTGGAATCAATTTCACTTTGAAATTAGACTTAAACTGGTGTCAATCTTTTGATACTTATTGTTTTGTAAAAAAAAACGCTTTTTGCTCTGGCAGCAGGAATTAATTATTAAATTAATTAATGTGACTTATATGATTTGAATTTTGTAAAATAGAATTCATTTTTGAATTCGGAATATCAAATATAGCTTAGGGTGAATTTTTGGTAATTTTCTGAAAAACTTCAATTTTTGATGAATAGTGAAACCACTAAGTGAACTTATAAAAATTGATTTTTCCGTTTAAATGAAATTTTTCCATCATTGTGTTTTGAATTTCAAAAATCCGACATACATGGTTGTCATTAAGAAGTAAAATGTGGTTCAATGGGATTAAAATAATTTTTTGGTGAATAGTAACTTATTAAGTTTTAATCGCGATCAGTGTGATTATGGTAGTTTAAGGCATAAATAATGCTTTAATAATATGAAATGACCTTGACACATGTCCCAAACTTATTGGTTGTGTCATGGCCGACCCAGACAAGCCATGGGTCAACTTGGGGACCCCATAGATCCACTTTTGTTGGGAAATGACATAAATTACTTTTTATTTAATGTAAAAGTAAAAATGACACAAACATTATATGTTTTATGAAAACAATTTTTACATGGGGTTATAAAGATCCGATTTTTGATTATAAAAAGTAATTGGAAAGATAAAATGATTTACTACATCATAGTAGTTTTTTTATGATTTTTAGACATTAAATAAATTAAATTATTTATGACATAATAATGATGCAGCGATGACATCATTATTTGACGATTTAAATAAAATGGAAAGATAATTTAAAATCTATGGAATACACATGGCCAAAACCAATTGGATGAGTGGATTTCGAACCCTTATCACCTTATCCACGAATTATATCAATTTGGAACCTTTTGAAACCGAAACACATTTTCAAATAATGTAATATTTCTTTACTTTCCAAAAGTTCCCCTCCTCTCCTCTTATAAAAGGCCCCCACCTCTACCTCATTTCACACACTCCTCAAGCCTTTGTATCGGCCAACCCCTACCCATTTACTCTCTCCACATCCCTCTCCTCATCCTAGAGTATTCCCTTTGGGCAGAATCCTTTCAAAGGAAGCCTTTAGGCTCAAATCAAAAGGAGTTACACTTTTAAAGGTAATTATTTCTCTCTTGTTCATTTGTTTTATTTTGCTTCTCCAACCCCCTAAACTCTTTTTATTTACTTCTTTTGTGACAACACAAGTAACTTCAATATAATAGGATGTTGTTATATGATTTATTTGATCTACACTCTCACACAACTATATCAAATGGTTAAAGAACATACGGTTTCCGTGGATGGCGAAATTCTGCCTCCCGAAACGATGATTGTTCAATACTCATTTAACACCTTAAAAGGTGTCCATTATGATGTCACTATTTTTATATATGATATATAATATGTTTATTTTTTTCCTTAAGCTTCTTTTCTTTTCATTTTGGGCATACCTTTATGGTTTCCATTATGGGTAAACACGATATCTTCATTTTAGGAAGTGCGGACTACCGCCCCCTGAAAGTGATTTGATTCGTTAATACCATATGTGGGATGTGTAAAGGATAAAGTTAATGATATTATATATGTTATTATACTGGAATTATAATATACTCTTATATCATTATGATTCCATTCCAGAAAATATGAAATTGAAATGGAAGTAGCGTTCATGCGTACGTACGGCTTACCGTCTCCATGAACGGTGCATTTCATTTCTTACCTCTAAATGTGATGTAATATTATAAATACATGTATATGATGAATATATATGATATATATGTTATCCAAATCATTAATATCATTCTGGATATAACGAACCTATGACCAAATTAACAACATGTAAGTGTAAGAAGTCTATTTTTGACTTAAGAACCAAATACCGAAAAAAATGAACATTATTAACTTAAAGGATTACATGATGTTCATAACATGGTATAAAAGGAAAAATGAAATTTAAAAAGGTTCATAAGCAAGTAGAGATTAACTCAAGTTTATTATTCAGGAGATTAAAGAACGGTCGGGTCATGTCGGATACGAGGTTTGGGACTTCGTCTCAATCTCCATTCATTGAGGCATTTTTTATTTTATACACAACTTTCTTTTATACGGTGTATAAACCCCTTTGACTTTTACGTTATTCAAAAGGATTCTTTTTTATACGAAGCGTTTACTAAACGACAAAAGGGAATGTTTTTGTCGTACATATAAGGCGACAACGACTTCTCCGCCGTCGTGACCGTTATTTGAGTTTCGGCTTCCTCTACAAACCATACCTTCTTTTTAAAAGAAAAATAAATACCATGTTTTACTTTTCTTTTATTTTGGTATCGAAAATGGTTTTAACAATTTTTTTGTGTTGTATTGATATCTTGTGATTGAAATGTGAAAATGTTATGTTTCCTTTATGCATGTTTTATGTGATACGATTATGTTATGTTTCTTGGGCATTATTATGAAGACAGGTGGTTCCGTGATAAACTAAGGGCGGGTGAGCCCGATATAGCTCTCCAATGCATTGGGTAACGCGAAGGAGTGAAACGTTAAGGTTTCTCCGAAGAGATTTAGGGAATATACTGTGATGGGTATTCCAAATGTAACCAAGAGGGTTACTCCCTACGTAAGAATGTTATGAATGCCTCAAGATACCTTTATGTCTTATGATTTCTATGATTTATTCATGATTTTATGAGGTATGTTAAAGTGCCTATGTTTTATTGGTAAAGTATGATTTCATTCTTATGTATATATGAACTCATGTTTCCTTTCCATGTTTTTTTTATAACCCATACTGAGTTTTTATGCTCATCCCAAGTTTTTGAAATGTTTTTCACAGGTCAAGGGAAAGGTACATGATAAGATGATAGAGTCAAGGATGTGTCAAGAAATAATCCATGTTTTATTTTAAATGTGTTTCCATTGATGGGAATGAAGAATACTATCTTTATGTAACCAATTTGTTTATATGTGGAATGTAATGCAAGTTTTATGATCTAATTCTCTAAAACTCTAAACCCGAAAAGATCCTCAATGTGTAATATTGTAATAACTCAAGATTAAGTAAGGTTTAAGGCTGGGGCCTTATATATCACGATGATAACTATCACCAGATATATAATTTTTATATTATTGTGTCTTAATAATATCTACCATAGTCAAAGTGCATATTTAGGGAACTGACTCAATATGGGAGTAGAACGACAATAAATTTCTATATTACACATGTAACAATGTTTTCCTTTTAATAGGTTCCTATATGGTCCATTAAAAAAACTAGGTTATTATAATCTTACTAAAAGTATAAATCATACAATACACCATCATTAGGTTCCCTTTCTAGATATCCAAACTATAGAAACTTTAATACCATTTACATAGTTCCTAATCCAATCCTCATTGCTATAGTATCTCAAAACATTGGTCTGATGATGAACTTCTACGATACCAATCTGTAGTGACTAAACATATAGAGGACCACCTAACCAGATGTAAGTTGATTGTAACACACCAAGTATGCCTCTAATATACTAATGGCTAGTGAGTATAACTAAATAGATATATCACACACATGTGAGTACTTCACCTAACATAATGGTATATATTCATATATCCCAATACTCTAGTATAAAATTTAAAGTATAAACAATAGATACCAATGATAATTTATAAAACTAATACTACATCAATTAATAACAAATATTACAGAAAATATATGGGAAACATATGTCCATAACTATAAAATATTATATCCTACTAAGAAAAAATGGGAATATATTCTCGATTCACCTCCTAGAAACATCAGTGGTCAATATGGAAAGACTAAGCCTGACCTAATCTTGGTTATACAATGAATATTTTGAAAGGAATATCTTTTCATAAGACATGACATGTATAGTTAAATACCATGAAATTTGGAGAGTTACAAAACCTATCATCACTCCCTCAAATCACTAAACACAAATCATCAAGGAGGGTAACTACTCTAAATATCACTATAATGAGGAAAAAAACAAGAAAAACTAGACATGATAAAAGGAAATATTCAATTAACAAGTTGAGGTCACATACCAAATACCATCATAATATTATGTTAGAGGGTCAAATGTAATATTTTTATATGATCCATTTCTCATCATGTAATTACAAACATATAGAACTCATCTAAGTTGTTATATTAATATGGTCTTTCCATGATGAATCGTCAAGGACTAAGATGGGTTATCTTAGATACTCACCCAATTAGACTAAACCTCAGAAGAATACAATAGACATCAGAACAGAGTTTGGGGATCTAACCTAGGGCCTACGGGAGATTCCTAAACCTAGATAAGATATCCCTATATTAAGGAAATAACATTTCCTAGATATTATAGATTGGAAACCCGACTAAACCTACAGAAGAATGATTGACGATATCACCTCATGAAATTGGGAGGGACAACATAATTAATCTATTGTATTCCTGTAGATGATAAAAATCATATTATTTATAGGATAATATACTACATTGTAACCTCTTATTATTAATTAGGGTACAGATCCACATTGACACTAAAATCTGGCAGCGGTAAATTAGGTCTCCAACCTTCTCTAGCAGAAGTACATGTCTTGTCACACTACAGTTCATGGGGTGTGTCATTGTGTCTTCAAATCCTATGTAGTACCATATCCAACAAAATTTTATTATAGGTAAATGAAATTTCTTATAACACAAAACATATACAGGTTTAGATGGAACTCGAGCATGTGATGTATTTGCATGTTAGTTCACATTCTAAAGTACATGAGGTGTTCACTAACACACATGACATATGGTATCACATGGATTCAACTTTGTGTACTCTATTTAGATATTGAGAGACGTACCTAAGGTTTAATCAATGTGTGGGTCACCAAATGGTTTGTGATATATAAATCTCCACTAAGACCTTAGCTGCTACATAGTGGGGTCTATATAGAGTGTGTTCTTTTGAACTATAAACTATGTATGTAATAATCCAATATAAATTATAGATTTTTAAACCACTCACGTAGACCATCATCACCTCTTTTACCACCATGATAAATAGATATAACATTGATATTCACATTGATATAACCAGAAAAAATGTATGTAGT
Source organism: Viscum album (assembly GCA_963277665.1). Lineage (NCBI taxonomy): Eukaryota > Viridiplantae > Streptophyta > Magnoliopsida > Santalales > Viscaceae > Viscum > Viscum album. Next base: position 381,623,690 of record OY728145.1, read on the forward strand.
TAGATTATAGCCACCCATTTCCTGGAAAATATATCCTAATAAGTGTGCTACAATACCTCATGCCATATTCAGTACATCAAAGTTGTTGAAAAGATCCACTATATTTGATGTTGGATACTCAATTCCCTATGTTTATTCATTATTGATACTTTAACCCAAGATCACCCTACTACATAATCACAACTAGAGAATTATATATATCACATCATTACTCTAGTGTTTTGAATATAAACTAATGTTATTAATCAAGGAGTGATTTAAAAAAAATAGTTGTAAGGGTTTTCCAATTAAATAGTTATTAAATTAATAATTTGATTTAACATATTTAATCAACCCATGAATGAACTTTATCGAAACATCTGATTCCCAAAAAGATTATATTGAATCTATGGTTACAATACCATTACAATTTTAAAGGAGGTATTAGTTTTAATATATGAGACACTATTTTTGGAATGATACCATTTTTTGAGAAAATGGTGTGCATGTGACATAATTAACATCGTATGTTTAATATTTCAATGATGAGCCTCCTCATAGCCTGAAACTCTGCACCAAATCTATATCTAATTCTGAAATTATCGATTACATTATTCCAATGTATTACATGGTGAAAACATAGTCGTTTCACAAACAACTTGTATAAACCCTTTTTTTAAAATGTTTGTTTTTCATATCCTTACACCTGCTTCCATAAAACCATTAAAAAAACCTTCCCAAAGGAACCATATGTGAAATTTTATAAACTATAAAAATTGAAAAAACCTTTAATTCATCATGTAGATAAATAATTTATTTTAGAAAAATTCTTTTTAAAATTTTAATCACCCATAAAATAAAAATGAAAAATTCGGCACGAATAAACAAATATAAAAGTAATGCATAAAAATTTATGACTGAAATAAGGAAGTAAACTTCTAAATCAAATTATAAACTCTTATTTAAACGCATACATGTTGAAACAATTTTCATCCATCATTAGGAGGTCCAAATTCTACCCTTAAAGACAAATTATTGACTATAAACATTCATAAGAAATTATTAAAATCAAAAATAGAAATTAATAATTAATTTAAAATTTAATTTCATTGAATTTAAATTGTATATATTTCTTAAAATCTCAAATTGAAAATTCTATGCACTATAACCATTACAAACTAGCCAAGGGAGGTTCACAATATTCTTTGATAATCATCACGAGTAAATATACTAACACAAAACAAAAATTAAATATCAATTATAAAAAAATCTAAATAAAAACCTTTAATACAATCATGTAGTGAAATGCCTTCCTTAAAATGGTAGGAGACAACATGCAGTCATCATCTTGATTCATCCTCCATCCATCACTAGTAATATTGCCTTCATATCATGAAAATTACAATAATGTCTAGTGGATTATTAAATGAACCCCTAGGATAAAGAAGACAAATATGAAGGATAATAAAGGGTAATGAAGAATGTAATTAATAGGGGATTGGATAACCATGAATCACCCAATAGAGAGTATCAATACACCACCTCATTTAATTGTAATTGAATTAGAAGAGAATGGTGACCCTCTTAAGCTAACCACATATGGGGGAGGATAAGAAAAATGGGGCTCACGAACTTATTAATTTAAGGGTTTTAAAATGGAGACTTAATAAAATTAATATAAAAAAATGTCTAGCACAATAGATTACCCCTTGACATATTGTTCCTCCTAGCATCCCTTCTTGTCCAACGATCCCTTGAACCATTCCCAAGCATTTCATTTCATGTTTTCTTAGATATAAGCACCTATAACCCCCCTCACCAAAACTAACACTATGAGGAGGGAATCTCCATGGTCCTTTTACAACACACACCCATGTCTTAGAATATTACAAACCTGGGCATTTCATTCTAACCAAAGAAACACCTTAGGTTCCTCACATTCCATGTTATAGGATGACATGAAAATCCGCTGAATTTTTTTTATGTTTAATGGAATAACAACTCTATTAGTTTCATCCTTGTTCAATTCTAATAGGCCAATGTGCGTTGGAGCCTCACCCACTAAAATTCCTAGTGTTGTGATAACACAAATCTGTGGGTAAACCAAAAACCACACCTAACCAAGGGATCAATTCTATCAACCTAGTACATTTCATCCCCTCTATGAGATCTAATTTAATGTGGTCCTCCCCCTTATGGTATAATTTATATGGAAAATGACTGCATATTCCACCCAACATTGCCTCGACTATCACCTAAACCCTCGAACAACCTATCAAGCATCTGATCATGTCCAAAACTATCATATAATAGGGGAATACCACTCTAAAACTCTATATTAATCATAATACTCAAACAAACCACGAAATAAAAAAATAAAAAAATCAATACCCCCTAAATAAAATCTATTCATATGATTGTTTACTTCAAAAATTTCACCTTTTATAACATCATATAATGATACATTCAAAACCATATTAAAAACCAAATTTAGATATTTTAGAATATTTTTTTGAAAATAAAGTAATAAATTTTCATTTTATATTACATGAAATGTAACCATTTTAGAAAATCCTTCCATTAATTTATTAGGATATATTTACAAATACTTTGGGGTATTTATTAAAGTTCAATAAACTTGATCCTCATGTTGAAGAATATATAGTGTAACCCAATGTAATTTTATAGCATTAAAAACAATGAAATATTCATGAATCTACAAATTTAGAATGGATAAACATCCAAAAATTTATTATTTCTACTCAATTTATAGAGGAATCTGTCATAATCTCTATCAAATTATAGATCATAAAAAAAACCATTGTCTAATATGTTTTCATTCACACAACACCAGACATAAATGTGCCTCAATATGTTTTAATAACATTAGTATCTAACCTAAAATGGAAATAAATTAAAAATAATTTCATTTTAAATGTAAATAATTAATATGATTTAATATTGAATAGGTTATTTTTAAAAACAATCATTTTATTTAAATTATATCTCTTATTTTTTAAAATATAAAATTTCATGTATCATAATGAAGGCTTGAAAAAGGTAATTTTATTTTTGAATTTAAAAAAAATAAAATTATCTTATCTTGTATTTTTAATATTCTCTAAAATTATCAATTTTTACATGTATGATATAAAATACTGATTTTACTAATACCGTCACTTTTTTATGAATTATAAAATTTTCAAATCTTTTTTATATGAAAATTAATGATATATAAAGGAAAATAAGTCATTTATATGTAACATTTCAATTTATGAAACACCTGAATATAATTTTATAAAATAAAATATTATTATAATTTTTTCTATTTATGAAATTAAATTTACACTTGGAAAATTAGGTTTTTAATTATTTTTAGGGGAAAATTACAATTCATAAAATTATATTAATACTCTTAAAATAATAATAATAACTAAAACTAAATATTTTTTCCTTTATAAATCATTATACTTAAAATGCACATTCTTAAAAAAAATTCTACATGTTACAAGAACTATTGTTAAGATCAATTTCCACAGATTGGGAAAGTAATTTTGATAAAATTATTATTATATTTGAGATAAAAACGTTATTAGTTTTTAGTATAATAAATTTCATTTTTGGTTATAAAATTTATGTTGTTTGAATTAAAGCAATTTACCACGATAATAGTGAAAAATATCTTTTAAAACTACTCTTTTCTTGATATCAAGTAATTTTTATCGAATAAATTAAATTTTAATAATTAAAATAATTAATTTAATGGGATTTATAAACATATAAATGAATATTTTAAACCTAATTTAATTTCTAATCGACAACAAATAATATTACAAATCTATAATTTTTATAATTCCTTTTTCTACTAAAACATGTTTTTATAGATTATATGTTTAAATTTAAATGTTATATTTAAAATATGTAGAAATTTAGTTTTATTAAATAGATGATAAATTCATTTCTATCACATGGATATTTAGTAAAATATGTTTTTTTATATTTTTAATAAAAATTTAAAACTGTTAATCGAAAACTCGTTACGTAGTTCAAAAGTGAAATAATAAAATGTAAAAACATAATCTTAAAACCCTATAACACATTTAAATTATATTTTGAAATACATAGTTGATAATTTATCAAAATATATATACCCCATACCTTATTATTTTGAATATATAGAGATATTTATATTGTAATAGTTTCCTGAAATTAGTAAAATATAAAATATGTCTCCAAAAGTGCCATTTTATTATCTTATAAAATGATTTCACTAACACCCTTTCAAAGATACAAATAATTTTGGAATTAATCAATAAAAATATTATATTTTACTACCCCTTGAACCCTATCCAATTAAAAAAACCCTTTGAAGACATAGTTATCCTAATTCATTCATTTTCAAGGAGACTTCTATGTAATGTTGAAGTCTCCAATGTACATATTATATCCTTTTATGTTACTCTTTAAAATATCAGTTATCCAAATATCTGATAAAGATAACAATATGTTGACATAAATTTTATTTATATACTTATACAATTTAATATTAATGGTACAACCATAATATTTTCATTTCTATCCACATAGAAAAACAAAGTAACCTCAATCATGTGTTTGTGTGGACCAACACTGCAAGGAAGAATTTTATTTTCAATTTTCTTATAGTTTTCTTTATTTATCAAATAATTATAAAATATGGTTCAAAATCATAAAAAATTATATATATTATAATTATTATTCTATTTTAAGGATATTATGTCAAAATAAAGAACTCTTTAACCATTATCATCAAATGATTTAAAGTGTGTTCATGTTTGGGCCGATTTTCCCTCTTTTTGAATAATTCTATACCAATTTATAATTTATTAATTTGAGAACATGATGTAAAGAGCTAAAACATATTATCCAAATGTCAGTGGATACATTATTACATTTTAATAATATATAATCAATGGCTTTCCAAAGGGCCAAATATAGTAGTAGTCTTAGTAAATTATGTAGATTCATGAATCTCGCATTTCAATAGAATATATATAAAAAAATCATAATATTTACATCAAGTGAAAAATTATTTACTCTATCATAACCATGTATATTAACCATCATACCTATACTAGAATCATCGGTAAAGAAAAATAGAAATGGTTTATCACAAATACACCACAAAAACATGTGTAGAGTAGAAGATATCATGAGAAAATAAGAATAATTAGTATAGATAATTAAAAAACTAAACAACATGCCATTAAATAAATTACATGAGAAAAATATGGAAGAAAAAAATATTATAAATAAATCCTTATAAATAATAACATGATATTACAGCATAACATAAAATATACTAACTAATCAAATAATCACATAGACTATCTAAAAAATAATCTCATAATCAGAGAATGTATAATTCTAAACATCAAAACCATACCATGACGGACTCATTCTAAGAAATAATATATAAATCAGTATGTCCATAGATAAAAACACAAGCTAAATTGTGTCATTAGACCTACCAATACACTAAGAGGCTACAGACGACCACACAAATCACTTACTAATTCCAATTCATTCCTCTTATGAAATGGTTAAAACATAATAAACATAATTATTAAAAGTAAAAAAACTAGAATATGAAATGTTCATATATTCCATAATGAATAAACATAATCGTGAACCATTCAGAGTAATTTGGTTAATGTTTTTGAAATGGTATATCACTATTAAAATATATCATAGACTATATAGAGAACGAATAATGATACTATCATTACCAAACATCCCCAGTATATCATATGTAAAATAAGGGATCTTATCATTAATTAAAATAAATAATATAACAATTATATTAAAACGTTCATGAAGAAAATATCATTTTAATTGTTAAATTAAAATTTTAAAAAAATAATAACTTATAGAATATGAGTGAAAAACATTTATTTTAAAAGAACCTTTTAAACATATAATGTAAGCTTCAAAAATATGAGTGGTCATGATAACGGGAAATTACGTACATTTTGAGTAAGCTAAAAAATAATTCATCTCAAATTTTTGGTATAAAGTCAAAACGTACCCTGCTTAAAAATGAGAGGAATATTCATAATATTTTTTGAAAAAAATAATATCACGGGAAAAAATTCCTTTAATAAATAATTTGGAGAGAACATTATTTTTTAGAAAAAATGTACGTGTATGAGAAAATAATATTCAACTGAAAATAGAAATAAATATACATTTTCAAAAAACATTTTCCCAATAATTTCTATTAAAAAAGTGTGGAAAATAGAACTACTATATGCAAATTTCATGAATAACTAGATTAAAATAAAATACATTTGTTTATTCAGTGGTAGATCATAAAATATCATCATCAAAAACTTTTTCATAAAAAACTATAATAAAAAATAAGATTGTAACATAAATCCTTACCACTTTGGTAACTTTTTAAACATAATCCCCATGAAATAAATAATAAGAAGTGAAACATTGAATAGAATTAATATAAAGGTACTCACTATAAAACATATAAAATTGGTAATATATACACCATAAAAAATAACAAATTTGTGAATATGGTATACATCCCAAGAAATTAAGAGTGAGACAAAAAACCCTTACATCAGAACTGATTTCCTTCTTACATGTCTACAACTTATGTATATTAAATAATGATTTATTATAAATCTATAAGTTATTTATAATCATATATTTCATTCCATATATGATTTAATTATAGTTTTCATAACTCGTTTATTAACCTTTCCATATTTTAAAAATTAATATTGTAATACCATAGGTGTGGTACAAAAAACATGAGTAGAATTGAAAATAAATAATTTTTCTAGGTATTAGACCCTGTGACCATGTCCCAAACCCCATCCCACCCTCATCACCCAAATTATTTAATTAAAACCACTATTTAGGCTGATAATTGCATCTCTCTTCATTTATGTTTAGGTTTTTTTAATTTCAATACATTTACATTTATAATGGATATATCATATAAATAATTTAAAACATGATATAAATATCATATATATTAATTATATATGAATTTATGGTAATCCATATATTTTAATGACATAAAATTCATTACACCGTTTATAGAGACAATAGACCATACAAAAGAATGAACATTATTTCCATTTTCTTGATGGATGGAGAGAAAGGAAAATAATAATTAAATTAAACATATATGATTATTATTACCTTATATGGAGAATTTTTATAAATAAAATATTTCTTTATTACCATCTATTGAAAAGTAAAATGAAAAAATTTCACATCTCTACGACGATGTGGTAGTCCACAAGAACGCAAAAGCAAGGCTACTAATTTCCAATGGATTAAATGGTAATAATTTATAGGTGATATTATATATCATTAAGTATGTATAGGTTATAAATATTAAAAATATTATATTAAAATTATCCTTACTAACTTCTATATAAATCATAATCACAAAGTTTATCACATTGATTCACGAGGTGGTAGTTTGACATACCCACGAGCAACATTATCTTACCCCCTAGATAATGGAAATTAAGAAGATATGCGATACAATTATTACACATGTATAATAATTTCATAAATAAAATATAGATATGTTGAATCCATCATTATATCCATCCCTGAATTGTGGTGATGGAAAATGAATTACACCGGCTCGAAAGGCAATATTCATCCACACACATGATCAACGGTTTCATTTAGTATTTGTTGAAAGTGGAGATTGATATATGTTATGAAAATAACATAAAAAATCTCAGTATATAGTAGATAATTTTTATTATTATACTATCATAGTTTTAGAAGTTTTTTAAGGAGGTGGAAGAAGAAATATAACAAATATGCACATTTTTAATTTTACCATTTCTTTGGAGTACACCATTTTGTTTATACATAATGACTTATTAGGAGAAATTATTAATCAAACTAAGGCTTCAAGGATGTGGGTGGGGGAGTAATGAATATTTTTGGGTAGGTATTTTCTAATCCAAATGGATATGGAAGTGTAAGGAAAGGAGCCAAGGGGTGGGATTTTCTAATTAGGGGAGATGAAACAATTGGAAATTTTGAAAAGAAAAATTCATAAAAATATTTTTCTCCTGAAAATACCCAAAAAAATAGTTTACTATAAAAAATAAAACATATAATTTCAAAATAATCCCATAAAAAATATTCATTTTTTATTCATATTAACCCTTATTTTTTAGTTTAACACTAGTTGAACCCATTTTAACAGAAATTATGGTAAATAATTGTTTCCATTTTACAATTTTTTATAACAAACAATTCAACTAAAATTATTATATAATATAAATTATTATGATTCTAAAAATGGAATAATTTTTTTTCAAATGAAATATTTATAATATTCAAAATTACATTTAAAATTAACCTCTTAGACATGTAGAAAAAAAAAATTTCAAATGGAAAATTTTAATTGTATAAAATATTTTTTATATGGATTAAATATGAAATTAATTCCAATGTTCTAATTGAGTTAAATGGTAATATAATACATAAAATTTTAAATAAAATTTAATTTAAATAATAACTTATATTTTTATACAATTTTAACTAAAATGATGATTTCAATACAAATTAGAATTTTTAATATTAATAAAAAAAATAATATATTCATAAAATTATAAAATATTTAATCAGTGATAATTCTAATATGTAGATTTATTGAATTATTTTTTAAAATATATTTTCTAATTATTTTAAAAAATAATTTTAATTTGTTTGCACAAATAACGACTAAACATCCTTATTGAGAAAAAGTATTATTTTTTAAAAAAAAATTCATTTTCATTCAAATAGTTCTTATTCTATTTATAATAAGTATACAATTATTGAATTTGTTTTATAAATTTTTATGCCATATAATTTTTAAAATTATGATTTTCCAATTCATACCCACCAATTTAATAGTTATGAAATAACAATATACTATTTAATTGTTCTTTTAGACTCTAGGTTTCATGTATCACAAGTTATCCAAGAGATAGGATTTATTTAATAGCAAATATAACGTGATGTCTGACGATGTTACATTCTTCCTCCCAACAAAACATTCATCCAAAAAATTTCAATATTGTTACCCTGTGAATAAATTTGGGTAGTTCATTATCAAAATATCTTTAAGTAACCACGTTGCCTCTTTTACATCTTTATTTCTATAATGTACCTTTATTATCCAAGTTATTAGAATCCCCAACATAAGTTACATAATGTCTATAGTCCCAATATAAAATTAATATTAACATTTATAATGTTAAAATTATATTATTTAGATTGATCATATGAATTAGGTCTAGAATGTACTTATTTAACAAGGATATACAAAACCCATCATTTACATTACAGAGACGTGGTGTCATCAACAAACAATATACCAAAATTATAACTCTTTCCTGGATTTGAAATTGTCTGATATACCTTGGTCTTAATTTTTCATTCAAACAAAACCTTATAAAAAACTTCTTTGGAAATACATTAAAACACATTATCTACCACTTTAAATTCCAAATCATTCATACAGTAATTGGTATATCTCTTATGCCTATATTAATCTTCATTAATATGGGGTTTAATAGTCTTTACCTCTACCATTTTCTTTTCCACATTTTCTGGGTCTTTTTCTTCCTTTCACTAACTTCACCCCAACATGTTTGAGTATGAAATGTATTTTATTACAATTCTTCAAATAGAGTCATTTGAATACTTTAATGTAACCTATTGATATAAGTGAAATCCAGCAAAGGTAAATACTGGTCCCACATATATTGATTGTTAAGGGATCATAACCTTGAAATACCTTATAATGTATGAATAGAATATTAATACATTCAATAAATTTGATTATGATATATGGTTCTCATACGAAGCTCGATTTCTATATCATTCTATATAATCTTCCATAATTTTTATGTAAATCATAGATCATGATTAGACACAACTGATTGAGCAATGAAATTAAGTCTTATAAATTAACTAATATGGAGTTATCGAAGGTGATACATAGGTTAATATTATTTTATTTAAATGAAATCTATAGATTTTGTGAGGAAATGAAAAATAACACCTATTACGTCATCATTTATATGAGTTTTCAATTATCCTGTGGAAAACTAAATGGTAATTTTATCAAATTTCCACACAATAATAAAAACATATTTTAAGGGTCATATTATATGAAGTATATTAGCTTTCACTTCTCCAAAAACCAATCATCTTGACATTGAATTAGCAATTTCCACCTTTATATTATCCCATTAAAAATGCTTCATATATATATATATATGTATATCTTGGTGATTCAAGGGTGTATAGAGAAGTAATAACTATAAGAATCATCCCAAAAAACCCTTTTCAGAACAGGTATAGACGAAACACAAATTTTACTACCATATTTCAGGGAACCATCTTCTGAAATTATGTTTTCCAAGATTCTTTCATTCATATATATATCCCTCTTTTGAAAATTTTTATCATCTAGTTAAAACATTTGAAAATTTACAAAAATATGGTTAATAAATAATTTGAATGTGGTGGGATATCTCAATGTACATAATGATTCATAGCTTGATTTTTTATAAATCAATTAACATAGAACCTCTAATGATCCAGATTTTTGTTGGACTTTCTGATAATTTCAGTTAAATTCATCCACTTCCTTCTTTTACTACACTGGGTGGTAGTGTATTGAGCAATCCTAGTCCTCAAGTTCCCTTAATCATATCCTTTTCCTCATGTTTAGATCTTTATTTGAAAATATGTATTTAATGATCTTATAATCCTTATATATATATAAATTATATTCATTGAGATAATGTTTAATTATATTTACAAAAATATGGTTTCTAAAAACTCATGATAATGGGATGTATAGTTTGGTTCGTGAATATTAAACTACCTTGATGCCTATAAAATAACATTAATGTTATATATTAGGACACAACCCAGTCCCTTATTTGATGAATCACTATATATTACATACACATAATTTCTTATTGGTACTATCATATATGGGTCTTTCAATAATCTCCTTCAAAATTATACAAAACATCCTTCATATTTCATGATATATTTGAAAGAAACCCTCTTACGAGTGAGCATGGTAAATGGTTTAACTATTCATGCATAATCATTAAAACAAATTCTGATAGTAACCAACCAAACCAATGAATTTACATACCTCAATTATAATAAGTCTAAGAAAAAATATAAATCCATAATATACACTTACATGATTTATCATATAACCATTCCCTTAAATGAGTATCAAGGATGATCCTCATGTGATTCTTATATCCCTAGTAACTCTATTAATATATAAATAAATAATTAATATATACAACAAAAATGCTATGAATATTTTCCTTGAATATACTATTCAATATATCATTGACGACAGATAGTTCATTATTCAAACAAAATGATGTTATGGTGAACCCATATTGTACATACCACATAGAGAATTCTCTCTTCAGAATATCATTACTCTTTACATGTAATTGATGATACATGTAATGAAGTTAAATATTTATAAAATATTTTTATCCAGGAACACAACTACCAAATCAACCTATTTCCCAGTTTTAAAATATGACAATAGGCTCAAAACCATGGCCATAGCCTAATGTCACAGTTTACATGATCTATAGCTACTATAATAATTTCAACAGTGTCTGGACTATAGGCACAATTTTGGCCACGATGACAGGTAGCTATGTACATGGGTTGAACCATACAAATATGTGGTTATATCCATCATTTAAACCATGGTCTTCGGTGGCTATATCCACCATTTTAACTAAGGAATTAGTTGGATATAAACATAGTTTAATCCAGGATAATTTATTGATATAGCCTCGATTTTTGAATTGGCCTTAGGTGGTTATAGACATGGTTTGAAACTATAAACATATCCAAAAAAAATATATGTTACTAGCTAGGATTGATCCAATATCCTCTCCCATAATATATTGAAGACTTTACTACTACTATAAAATCAACTAAATTTATATATATACATATTTATGTATTTTTATATATAATTATATAAAATTCAACTTTTTAATCATTTAGAAAATAAAAAACCTATATCAAAGGTTTAAACCTGTGAAAAAATGTGGCTATAACCATGGATATAAACCATGGCCCTTGGTGGATGTGGAAACTATTTAAACTATAGCCTTATGTTCCTATAACAATGATTAAAACCATTTATTTATTTGGATATATCCATTTTTTTAACAACAATATTATGTGTCTATAGAAAAAGTTTAAATAGTTTCTTTAGGTTGATATATCAAAAATTTCAACCAATGTATTAGGTGGATAAGGACACTATTTAAATTAAGTAATGAGGTGTCCATAGCCATTGATTAAATAGTTTCCATATATGGGTATGGCCAAAGTTTTCAAAACCATGAATGTATTCCTTTCCACCAAATTTACCATGTTATTTTCGTTATTCCCTTTAAACCTTCCACTATGGATTCATAAAACCGTGGATATATTTTAGAATTTACATATATTTTATACAAATTGTGTTTATAAGCAACCAAAGAACATTGTTTTCTAAACCCTGGAAATAAATTGTGTCCATAGTTTCATTTTCGAGTTGTAAAAGTTAATTGGATGAGTCATCAATGTGAGGTATATGATGCTTGTTCATTATCATAATAGAAATTATTTTCAAATAATCGATGTACAACCGCATAGATTTTTTTGTTTAACAAAATGATATAGGGATCCCTCAGGAAAACACTAGGGTAGATAAACAACATATCTCAACACCCATCTAATTTTTTCCTCAAATAAACTCATTACAAACTAGAAATTCTATTGGGAGTATTTATTATTGGTCTTTCATCAAATATTAATCAATGGAAACTCAAATTTATATTCCAATGGATGTCCAGGTAATTACTTAGGAAATAAATCAATATATTCTTACAAAATAAGTATATCCTAAATTTTATGAATACATTTTCCATTAATATATTCCATATGGTCTTCTTCCTCAATGGTCTCATTCAAAAGTGCTACTGGTGTTAGATCTAGACATTACTCATATGATGAAGTATCCCTTCTAATGACAAGTAATTCAATATATTCACAAAAAATCATAACATACTTCTCATTGAAATAACTTATTCACTATATTTTGAAATTCATTCCATACCATGTATTTTATAAAAATAAACAATATGTATAATATTGATGTTAGTAACTAGGGCATTGTTATGTGTACTAATTGTATCTGACCAACACATCCTTATTGCATTGAGACATCCACTATGAATATTGATGTGTTTCTCCCCTCTAAATGTGCTTGGGAAACATCTAATTTTTTTGAAGAAAAAAAGATATAAAGAAGTGTAATGATCTAGAATCATATAAATCAGTAGATATATTTTTGGATATTATTAAAGTACCTTTCACCACATCATTTGGAAATCCATCATCATCTATTGTGATCGCATAATATTTCCCTTACTACCTTTTATTTTTTGGGTGGAAATTTTATTGACGTATAGGATAATCAGTCACATAGTGTAATATCTTTTTATAGTTTAATAATTACACATTAGAAGCTTATTTTTTTCCAAGAAATCATGATCATGTTGGATTTCTCTAAACCCATTCTATAAACCCACATTTCTAATAATATTGGTCTATGGTGTTTTATTCTACATTTATAACAATATAGAAATTACACTCACGAATTCTTAAAATGTTTTTAATTTCAATTTCCTCCATGATCTACGACACTCTTCTTATCATTATTTCCTTCAAAGTTATAATATGTGAATAATTCTTTGAATTTCCTGATAGAAAAAGATTATATTTCCTCATATGATGAGAAATTTTGGGAGACTAGTTCCCATTTAAGGATTGGATCAATCCCATAAATGAAGTTTCATGATTTATCTTTGAATTTAAAATGTAGTCCATATAGTTCATTTATGACCACATAATGTGGGCTTCATAATTAGAAACATTTTCCCCTTCCATTAATCATAGGCTTAAGAATTGTCTTTCCATTTCCACTCATTTTTCAAAAGGAAAATATTCTTCCAAGAAGAGTACTGTGAAATTCTTTAATTCCATGTTTTTATTTCTTCTCCTTCTATATGTTTTTTGAATCAATGACCACCATTGATCTCCATCTCCTGAGAGATAATTATATGACTTGAAAACCATCTCCCATTCATTACTTTCTAGGGCGACAATTATTTTTTCAATGGAACATATACACATCTCATATATAAATATATTTATATTACTATTGTATGATGTATTATTCTGATGCATCAAGTGGTCTGACATTGTTACACCACATGGTGTATCAGAAGGTTTCTCCATATGGGCATTGTTACTACCCATAACCAAATTTATATACCCCAATATGGTTATAATTTGATCAGTTACTACTATATCTACTATTCCAACACCATTATCATTAATAAGAGTGAAATCACTACATGGGGTATGAGCATTGATATAATTTCTATTCCTTCATCTAAGCAGTATTTCTAAATAGTAGTGAAAACAACATTAGATCATAAAATTATGAAACATAATTTATATTTCCTAAATAAGTGAACTAGGTATAATAAACTGAATTATTTATGCATATCTAACATCATAACTATAATCGTGGGGTTTCTTGAATTTATTCATGTCATTATTTTTTTTTCAAATATATTATATTGGTTTTTAAATAAAATTTTATTAATCCTAATAATATACCTTGGTTGTTCTACACTAGGTGCGCAGTAAGACTTGTTGTTGTACATCGAGTGATAACTGATTCGAATCCTAGTGTGAAATTTCTAGATTTATTACATCTTGGTAATGTTATTATAGAACTACATCCACTTGTAGTAATAAAAAAAGATGTAATTATAGGAAAATAATATTGTCTTACTATCCAATATATTTTTATTTTCTTCTAAACTAATCCTCAAAGTTTGTCCTAGGTGTTTTCCACATAACTTATGTTTTCAAAAATCATGTTCCCTAGGTTTCTACTAAGAATTTTTGGATACCAACTATAGGTAATAGGACCATAGTATCCTAGATTCAGTGGTAAATTTATTAAATTGGTACTAGATAGAAGCAATTACATCCCAATGGACCTAATAATTTAACTATTTGTTAAACAATATACATCCTGAAATCCTAAAAAAATTAAATTATATTATAAAACATATAATTTTCATTTAGATCAACAATATTTATTCTATAACAGCCCTAAATATTAATCACAATACACATGATGACATCATAGGGAAAGAAACATAATAATGTGGTGATATAAAATGCTCAAAAAGGGTATTTTTACCTTATAGTCTATCATTAATAAATAATTATCATCAATATTGAAGGTAAAATAATTGAAACACATTCCATTAAAACAATTTTATGATTATTATATGGATGGAAATAATGACGATAAAATAATTTCATATAAATAATCACATGATCTTGAAAAGGAACCATGGATAATCTTACTAAAAAAATATTATCATTGAAATTAAATATCAAATCTCATAATGAGTTAATGCTTAATTTGGGACATCATAACCATTATTTCAAGGCATCATTCTAACACAACTTGTTGAAATGAGTAAGGACATGGTCAACAACACAAGCTTTTTTTTCTCATGAGGCATATTAATGAATTGGTGGGATACAGCCGACTTGACACACAACATAATAAGTCCAATATGTTCCTTTTATTAAAGGGTTAAAAAATAATCTACATAAACATTCATATTGAAAATATAGATCATGAAATGTTAATACATTACACAATAAATAAACATAATCATAAACCATTCAGTGTAATAATGAGAATGGTGTCAAAATAGAGCATCCCCAATAGAAATTATCATAAACCATTTTAAGAAACAATAAGAGTGGTATCATTAAATTAAAAACCATTATATCTAAATTAGAATAATGGTTATATTAATTGATGAATAAGAACACCATAAAAAGACCATTATGATCATTCTTAAATAAAATATTCTTTTCACATTGAAAATTTCATTAAAATAATAAATTTTTCCATAATATTTGGACGATCATTTTATATTAAAATAACCTTTTAAAATACTAATTTATCCTTAAATGAATTAATTGGTCATTATTTAGTGATATTATTTATGTGCCGAGTATGTTAAGACAAATATTCATATCATATTTATAGTAAAAATTCAATATGCACCTTGTTTTGAAATTGAAAGGAATATTATTTTAAAGAATTTTGTAAATAGAAAATCATGGTAAAAATATTCATTAATAACAAAAATATATAATTAAAAAATCGTTTTTAGAAAATGTGGTCAAGGATGATAAATGGATTTTCAACAAAAAACAAAAATAAAGTTGTATTTTGTAAAAAAAAGTTTTCCTAATGATTTTATGTAAAAAAGAGAGGAAGTTGTAATAATATTATAAATGGTATGAATACATATATAGGAATAAAAATAAAAGGTTTATATAAAGGTATATAATAATATATCATCATTTAAAACATAGTTATTACCAATCTGTATAAAAATGATATTTAATCATAAAACCTTACCACTTTATTAACATTTTAATCATAATCCCCATGAAATAAATAACAAATACTGAACAACTAAATAACTTTAATATAATTATAATTATAATATAACATCTAAAATGGGTTGTATATATATCACACTAAATAATTAAGTGGTGAATATGGAATACACCCCAAGAAAGTAAATGTTAGATAAGAAACCATTTCCTCTTATCTGGTTTCCTTCATACATGTACATAGCTACTGTATAATAACTAAATTATTATTAAAGATAATATAAATAACTAAAATCATATAGTTATAAAAATATAGTATTTAATTATATCCTTTTATGACCCATTTCTTAATAATTATTTATTAAAATTACAATTTCAGGTGATAATTACATCATTTTTCATGAATATTTTTAATTTGTAATTTTTGTCCTATTACTTTGATGATGGTACCATATTATAAAGAATGTAAAAAATATTTATATATTATATATATTCATTATATATTTATTTATAGATATCTAGAAATTTTAACTATATAAAATGTATTACACCGTTCATGGAGAAGATAGACCTTATGTACACATAACCACTATTTCCATTTTCCGGATAGATGCAATGAATAAAAATTATATTTTAATCAACGATTATAGAATATTTAATATTTTATATAAATCCATTATATTAATAAAATAATTTTCTATTACCATCAATGTAAAAATTAAATTAAATTCATTTCACATCACCATATGGAGGTGGTAGTACACACATATGCATGAGAGACGTTAATTTTTTCCAAGGTATTGTAATTTATGAATGTATATTTGATATTATATTTAAAGAATTTTTTTTAGGTCATTAATACATAATATATCACATTATATTTATCATTACTACATTCTATCTATATCATAACTGAAAAATGTATCATATTGCTTCGTGAGGAGGTAGTCTGTAGTCCACACGAGAAATTTTGACCTATCCACCATTAAATGAAAAGTAATAAGGTATATACGACATAATAATTCCAAATGAATAATAATTTAATAAATATAATCTACATATTTTAAATCCATTACTATATTTATCCATGAATGAGGGCGATGGAAAAGGATGTACATCTATTTGAGAGGCAATACAGCACCATATACACAATCCACAGTTTCAAATTCCATCTAAAGGAAGTGGAGATTGATATAGGTTTTGTAAATAACCTAATAAAATATTAGTATATAATATATGTTTTTTATTATATTATTATAGTTTATTAAGTATTTAAGGAGGTGGAAGAAAAAATATTACAAATACCCACATAATGATTTTTACCTCTTATTTAGAGAAACCCTTTATGTTTATACGAAATGATTCCATAGAAGTGTTTGGAAATAAATTTAAGTAATATATGATGTGGGAGGGATTTAATGAGGATATATTTTTATATATTGGCAAAAATAATGGGATTTCAATGTGTGAATAGTGATGGAGGGTGTGTGACCTTCTATAAGTGATAGAGAGGATAAAAAAGATTATTTTGAAAAAAAATATTAATATTAATGTCATTAGAATGAAAAATAATCAAAGGTGTATTGTTATTATATGTAATAGATAACATCTATGTAGTTCCATAAAGTTTTAATTATACAGTTTTTCCATCATTTTCAACATTTATAATTTTATTTTAACCCCTGGTAAAACAATTTCAACCTTAACCGTGGTCAATAGTTTTTAATATTTTAACTATTGATTATGAAAAAAATGATGTTGTAATTATTATGTTATATAAAATATTATGATTAAAAATATTTAATAAATTTTCATAATTAAATTCACATAGGTTGAAGAATTCAATTTAAAATTAAAACCACAAACAAGTTCAAAAAATGGATTTTAAAATGAAATGTTTCAAAACATTTAAAAGAATATATATAAAAATTCAATATGAAATTAGTTTCAATGACATAAATTACATAAATTTTAATAAAATGGATCATAATTTACTTTAAAACCAAATAGAAATATAAAATATCTTGGTAATAAATTTAAATGAAAAGGCTGTTTGCAACAAAAATCAACATTTTCAATATTCATAATAAAATAATATTTTACAAAAAATAAGTATAATTAAACAATGGATATTTTTTAAATTTAGATAAAAATGTTTTATTTAATTTTTCTGGAATTTTTTTAAAAAATTTGTAAAAATAATGTTTAAATTATGTGAAAAAATCATGACTGAATAACCTAAAAAAAACTATTTTCATTAAATAGTTTTTCATTCAAATGGTTATTATTATATCAATAATCTATGTATAACTATTGTATTTATTTTATAAATGTTTAAACCATAAATTTTTTATAATTTATTTATCCATATTCATTCCCACCAATTTAACGGATAGGTTTATAATAGTATGATATTTATGGTTTTTTAGACCTGAGGATGGATGTATTGAAAGCTATTAAATGAGTATATTTATTTATAAGGAAGCATATTGTAATGTATCAGGTTGTTAAACCTGAAAATTAATGTTACAATAATATAATAAGAAAATAATTATTGTTATATAATTGCATAAATATCATTTTATATTTTTAACTGATTATTAATGTATGTTTTTCCATTAACAAAAAACACTTAAATACGATGAAAAAGATTCCATTTTCTTGTTGTATAACTAAAACACATGTCAAATGATATCCCAAGTCTAAATACTAGGAGGAAGGGGGTGTTAATTATATTATGAATGATTAAAACAATTTCTGCTCTAGATCATCTTTTGTTGTTAAAAAAACACAATTATTACTCTTTCCCATTGAAATATATAAAGAAAATTTCAATCACGGACGAGACAAACCAATTTTAATTGATTCTCCTTCACTAGGACACATACAAGGTGCATAAAATAACAATTTTTTTATTTAACAAATCCAATAATACTCACGCACAAAATACAAGTATTGGGGTAGGTCACTTCTAAGACAAAGCTCACTGCCATTACAATGTTTACTGCCTTTACAATGTTTAGGGCCATATCACTAGCTTTCTGTGAATTAATATTTTGTGAAAATTTCTTTCATAGATAGTTTTAGTTCCTTTGAAATCATATATTAATCCTTGACAAACAACCTTGCCTCCACCAAGTACTGCGCTGCTCAACATGGCGTGAGTTCTTCACAGACCACATCTTCCTCTGCAGACTGCCACAACCTCTGTGGACCGTCTCACTTTACAATGATGTCTAATGTCTAGGGGACCATGTCTCTTACACAGAATATTCATCATTTTCTTGTTATGGTTCCCCAAAAAATAGTTTCCATGACTATTACTATAAACAAATTATCCTTTGATGATTTTCTTCCTCACAAACTCTTCCCCTTCCTGAAGTCCATTGCGAAATATTTTAGGCATTACTAAATTCTTCTTAGAGATATGATCTTTTCAAATGGGATTCACTGTCTGAGTAATGATGGGATTAATAATCCTTATATTAGAAAATAGTTCTAAAAATATCACAAATCTAATTTCCCTAATGTTTCAATGAGTTGTAGCCTTCACTGTATTCTAATATGCTTTCAGCATAGCGCTTTGATCCTCAATGGTGGATGATCTCTTCCACAGATAAAAAACCTTTTATGGATCCTCGAATTACTACTTCCTTTCCATAATTGAAAATATACCCAACAAATTACATGCCTTACGTATAATCTAAGAATATCGTGAACTATTTCTCAATCATGGTCCACATAACGTCTTTTACAGTCTGTATGACGTTACTATTGAGAAAGTTTACCTTTCTAAATTCCCATTTCCATTCCCTAAATCTCCATTTATAGTCCTTGAACTATGATTCACGATCTATAAACTGTGAAATCCTTTTATAGAAAACCCCCTACAACAAACACCATCCATAATAATTCCAAGTCATATGTATCTGTCAAAATTCATAATCCCTCCCAAAAACACCCATAGGAATCCTTGAGGGATTCATTCACAAAATCATTTCCCTTTTGGTTTGTTGACAAATATTCAAATTTTGATACATCATTTAAGCTACATCCTTCTTCTACCATAATTTTCTTCTTGCAATAAAGATAACAATCAAAGATTTACTCAACACATACTATAAGGCCATATGAGTCATGATCATTGTGGGAAATAAGAGTATAATGTAATACTCATCAATGAATCTCATCATTTCATTAAAAAACAACTTATCTACTTCCATTAAAAAACTCATTTGGGGTGATATATAATACTTGACCAATCACCATTAGCATCATCAGATCTATTACACCATACTTCACTACTCCCATTAGATGTTTAAACTCCCACAATCTCACTACTCCACCATGTAACTTCTCCCCTATCTTGATCGAGATATTTTTCACATTTTAAAGCCAAAAGTTATCCCCCTTTGTTAATAAAACTGAATGCCCCAATTTTGAGGTATGATATAGGGTAATGATCACAAATCATCATATTAGAGAAATCACACCAACATCACAATCCATTTCTCAACATTCTCCTTGATAAAATAATATATTACTTTAATGAGCTTTGTCTATGAGTGATGGACTAGATATATTCTATGATTTATAGAAAATGAATTTTTGAAATTGTTTCTGATCGGAAGATCACTTTAACTCCCATAACATCAATAAGATTATTTATCCATAATATATTAAAGAAACCTTGAGTAATAGAAATATATTAATATTATTCAGTGCTCAATGAAATATAATCTTGATTCTTGCTTAACAATGAAATACATAATCCATAAAGATAGAATAAACCTACTAACATTGATTTTCTACAATATGTTTATCCCTCCCAATCTGCATAAGTATATCATTGTAACTATTACTAATATTTATCATTTTATATCAATCCAAATTAATTTATTTTCTTGATGTACAGAAGTATTATTCTCACTATAGTAAAGTGACTTTACATGGGATTTCTTTGATAACGTTCTCCTTATAATATTGAAACAAATATATTAGTCACTATCACTATCATGTATAATAGAATAATATAAATGTTCTGGTATTTTGTGACATTAATTTCAATCTATTCGTCATATTATGATAAATTAATCCATGTACCCATATGAGTCATTATATCATTGTAATTATCCATTCAAATATTCTCAATACCTCCTTGGAATATTTTTATTTATAAATTAATATGACATTCTTTCCTTGTGTCACCTTTAAACCATGGAAAAATTATAGTTCACCAATAATTATCATTTCAAACTTAGTTTTAATGATTTCATAAAATTTTCTTCACTATACTTCCTCTAAGACACCAAATATTTTGTGTTCGACACAAACTAGAACTGTAATCCATTGATTATTGTCATTTTTGACGATGATTTTGTAATCAACTCCACCATGATGAAAGCCAATCTTATGAAAAAACAATTCAAGCCTTGAATATTATACTCTGGGTTCTTTCTTTAAAACATATAATTCATTATTAATCCAAAAAACAATGTCTCATATTCATAGATGTGAAACCCATGTAGATGATAAATATAAACTTATTCTTCAAGACCGCCATTCAAATATTTGACTTGATGATAATCTGGATAACCGTGAACACTGTTTCACTACTATGGCCATAGAGTAATCTGAGTGTCTCTAACACTACAACAAGTGAAAATGTTTCATCAAAATCAATACCCTCTATCTAGGTCACCCTTTATACACTAGTCATTCTTCTTTTTGAATTAGCACACCGTCATCAATTTTTTTTTATTAATGACCTATTTATCCCTGATGATATTTTTTTTGTTGAACTTAAAATAACATCCCTTGTCTAATTCTTCTCAATTTTATCTAGGTATTTAGTCCATGCCTAAAACCAATTCTCATCTCCCACAAATTCAACAATACATTTAAGCTCTACCAGTGATAAGTATGACTCTTAGTGTAAAGTCTTCATTCTTTTTGTCTTCACTAGTTTTGTCTAATCACCAATTAGGTCCTATATATAAATTTTAGAATTTTTTTCTATATTAGGGAAGATACTGAATTTTTCCCAACCTTTTAATTATTTAAATCTTATTCTAAATTAGTATATGGTGCGGGATCATCCACATATCTTCTTATCCTTTTATAATTATCCTCCCAATAAAGATCATTCTTTTACTGAAGAGTCTTTCAATTATCCATAATGGTTATGTCATGGGTTTCAAAAAACATTATTATCCTCTTATTAAATCATTTAAATGATTTTATTTTGTTTGAGTAGACAAATAATATCCCTCATTCTCCACGAGATTAATTATTTTTATGATTCTCTTTATTGAGGATGAAACAGTTACTTTAGAATACATGAATGTACTTCAATGATATCTTCTTTCCGCACCATTGATAATATGATGTATTATACTCATGTCGACATAAAAACACTCTATATTCTTTGGAGACTGATTTTATCACTACTTCTTATAAAAACATCTATAGAAGGTCATCCTCAAGCAGCATTTTTCCTACCTTGTTATTGATAATTCAATTTCTTCTATCAACTACTTAATTTATCAATAGAGTTCATACTGCTAAAACAGAGTTCCTTATCCCATGTTTCTCATGATAATAATACACATGGAAATTCCTAAACTCTATTCTATTATCTATTAGGATCTTTCAAAAAAATTTACCCAATATCTTCTCAAATTTTCTTTGATAATTTTTTTTTCATCCGAACAACTCACATTTGTTAGCGATGACTATAACCCATTTCACTATGCAAAAATCTTCAATGAAAAGAATATAGTGTCTTCTCACTTCAATATATCCCTATGAAATTGGCTGTACAAATCAATATGTACCAGCTTAAGAAATCTGGTTGGCATATTCACTTTTTCTGTATATATCTTTCGAATTGTCTTTCCATGTTTGATAGTGTCGCATGTATGTGTACGATCATATGATAATCTAGGGAGGTATCAAGAAAAATCCTATTTCACTATATCTTCCAAGGATGTTTGTCTAAAGTGACCATGATATTTATTTCATAACCTGATTTCTTATTCCTTGGATAGAAAGAACATATCTTCTTATCCAATAACAAGGTTTATATTCCCTTTTGTGATCATTCCTATAAAAAACAAAACTGTACATTTCCATGATGAAAAAAATTTATTGGAAAATATTATGTGATGTCATGATTCACATAGTTGATTAACATGAAAAAATTTGTGACTGAGACCTTCAGTAACTAATACATCTATATGTCTCATGTCTTTTCCCATAACATTTATTTTCTATAGGAATTAATTTTAATTCCATAATCATTAAAAAATATTATGATAACTCTATTATAATACCTAATTCTAGTCACCAGATCCTTATTTACTATCATATTCAAGGTGTATCCACTATTAATGATCCATAATCTATTGTGATATGATGCTCCAAAAGAGATATATGCTTCCACTACCTACTCAGCTCTTTTCTACTTGATCTAATTTTTTAACATCATACAAATTATAGGTTAATTATACTTCTTTTCCTTGATTTATAATGGATATGCTTCATCATAAAAATGAGAAAACTAAATTTTTATTTTCAAATATTATGGGGGATCATTAAATTTCTTCTTCGAGCAATTTAATTCCGCTTCATCACATTCCTCTACATGGTTTACGTATAGTATCTAGCCATGTATCTAAATCCTCCACACTAAAAAAATGAATATAGAAAGATAGTTTAGAGTATTTTTTCTTCTTTTCCAAAAATTTTGTTATTATTTCGTTCAATATCTCTTTTCTATGGAAGACACATTTTGTTAGTTTCCTAAATCTCTATTGCAGTAACACCTTATGTGATGGGAATTCTTGTGTGTCACTTATGAAGCACTGGTCTTCCGTTTGGCTCTCTGAATATTCTAACTCTAAATTATACCAAAATAATTATTCAATTTTTGAGTGGTTTCATCCAGTATGACATTAATTATCATATATTTTTTTAATTAACCATCATACCAACCATATCATTTGGTTATGACTATTACATTGTTTTTGCTAGACCACTTTACTCCACCATCATATTCTATATTTTCTAAATGACATGCTTTCTAGGTGTCATATACAGAGTTAATAGTTTTTCCTAATCCTTACCACTTAATCTAAGTCTGAAATCATACAATTCATGTTCTTCAAGATACTTGATTTGATATTTTCTAATGTTAGTTAAATTACTGATGTTATTTTTTTGTTCTTTGATCTTTTACTTGAAGTCAACATCCTTCTTCGAGCTATATGAGATCGATATATTTAATTTTTTAATTTATTAATTCATATTTGAATTTTACTCTTCATAATATTTTATATAATGTTTGGAATCATGAACCACATTTTTATCTAACTTTGTTTTTTATCACCAAACATTTACTTCTACATCTCCTTACTCATTGAAATATTCTTCCCTTGTTTGGGAACATCCCACAACTTACACCATAGCATATGAATTATGATCCTTGCAGTCATTTAACTCATGTTTAGATTATTCTAAACTATCATCTTCTTTTGAAAGAAGACTAATATTTCTAAGGAAATATTTCAAAAAAAATTTCTTTTGTTTCATATACGATGAATACTTCTTCATTTAAATTTCATCTTCATCATCTTCATCTTCTTAAAACATCTTGGGGAACCATGATACAATATGTCCAACCTATCCACATCAAAATCATAGAGGAGGTAATTTCCCTTTGAAAATTCCATTTCAACATTATAGATTTGAGGAAATGAATGACATCACCTTATCTGTCACTTCATCTTCATGAACCCATTCAATGGTGCACTTATTCATGTTCATTAACACCACTTATTTGGAATTCCCATTTTCCTTAGACTCATCATAATGATTTATAATCTCATATATAGTAAGTGTTTTGTGGAAGCTATCCAATGTCAACTCATTCAGATATTTTTCTTCTAGTAAATTTTTTTTGGATTAATGTGAGGTTGTAATTTTTGCAAGATATACTTTAAAATATTTCTATCTTTAATAATATCTTTTGAGACCATGATTTTCATCCACAAAATCTATTACCCAGTCAAAAATATATAAATTGGTTTATTAGGTTATATTCTGAGATCTTCAAATGTGTTCTATATAATCTCATGTTTTCCCTCTCTGACTTTTGAGTCACCATCATAAATATTCCAAAAACTCTCCAACATAGGATGTGATGCCTTATGTGACTTCACTTTTGAATAAATTTTATTTTACAAGGCTCCCCCTAAATTATGGATTGCCTTATAATTAATATACAATTCTCTATGGTTATCATTTGATAAATCACTATTATCAATATTAGTCGATATTCCATGCATATCTGCTATAAAGACATCCATTCTTAATGATTGGAAGTCCAAGTTCATCTGAATATTAAATAATTGATTTTTTTATCGAATATCACAATCACTTTGTTATTGAAAAACCCTAATTATTTTATTGATAGAGAGCCAATGAAATTAAACATTTACCTTTGATACCAATTGTTAGCCAAATTTGGTTATATACAGTGAGAGTTGGGGTGGATCAGGGTATTCCAAATTAAAACAACCACCGCTTCAGAACATGTTTTATTGTTAAAGAAAAAAATTTATATCTCTTTCCTATAGAAATGTATGAATAGATTATAAATCATGCATGGGAAAAATTTACCTTTTTCACCCTCACTGGGCAATTCCCTTATGGAATACAATGATGATGTATCAGTGTACTAAATCTACTAATGATCAATTCCAATATAAAAGTTTTGAGATATATCACTTCTATGTATAGTCTCACTATCATTACAAATTTTAGGGTCAAAACATTGAATTCTTAAGGGTCACTCCCTTTTTCACTTTCTATAGCTCACTATTGCTGGAAATGATCATTTTATTTTTCTTACATTTCTTACTCCACTTAGAATAGACCCACACATAGTTTATGGACTTATAAGTCCCTTTATTTCATGAAAACACACATTCTTAATTATAGATGAATTCTCTATTGAAGTCTTATATCCACCCATAATTTAAATTCACTTTTATTATAATTTTTAGTTTTTGTATATTTCTTTTGATAAAAGTTTAATTCATTTATAAGATTACTTTAATCATCCAAAAATAAACTTACATCCTTAATGAACTACGCTACACCGCATGGCACGAGTGATTTGTGAACAACCTCTTCCTCCGTAGACTGCCTCCACTTCAGTAAATCTTATCTCCTTATTCACACTATATAAGTCCCACAAACCACCTATCCTCCAATTTATCTTTTTCTTTTGTGTACTACAGTTCTATTAGTAAACAATTTTGTCGGCAATTCTTGTGAACTACTTCGAAATTTCTGTAATCGTCCCATTCTAACTCTTCTACTTTTCATACACCCTCATGAAATCTTTTGTAAATAAATAAATTCATCCAAGTGTGTTGGTAATTTATAGTGGGATTATATCTCTATTTATTGATTTGACTAACATTACTTATATAGGAAAATAGATCTGAAAATATCACTAATCAAATTTCACCAATGTTTCGATGTGGAATAACAATCACTGTGTACTACTATGTGGATTGCATAACACATTGATCCTCTACAGTGCCTGATATATTCCATTGATGAAATCCCCTTAAAGATCCTCAAATCACAACCTTCTTTCTGTAAATGAAAAGTCTCCACATGAATGGTAATCCTTCCATAGACTCCAAGCCTATCACAAACTGTTTCTCATTCATGGTCCACATAATGTCCTTCAAAATACACATAGCATTGATATGCACAAATTTTCCTTTTCCGAATATCCTTTTACATTCGACATATCTAATTTAGCTTTATGTGAGCTGTGCATTGTAATCCACAAACTAGGAACCATTTTATGGAATACCTACTTTACTAAGCACTAACCATACACATTTGTGATCATCTAGTTTTGTCAACAAACACAATCACACCCAAAAACATGGAAAGGACTTTTTTAGGACCTTTCACAAAAAGTGAATTACAAATAACATATATATATATATATATCATAATTTATTTTTAATTTTATAAACATTGTTAAAAATAATGGGTATTTACATCAACATTGTTAATCAAATGCAATGATCTTAAAGATATTAGCACTTTATGGTTATAATATAATATAAAAAATTAATTTACTCATGATAAGAAATTATAATATGAATTAAAAAATTGTATGTTAACTAATTAGGTTTCTATGATATGATATTTAATTTTTATAGGTTTCAATAGTGTGCTCAACAAATCACAGAAAGAAGGTAAGATATTTTGTCTCAATTTACCTTCATTGAGACACAGTTCAGATTTATGATCCAATTCATAAATATGTGGGGGTATATACTATTTATTTGAAACAAAATATGATAAGTTATATTTTATTTATAGTGTAATAATTTATTTCATTCGCATTACTTTGTGGGGTTTTTATTGATTTTTACCAATGTTTTAAGTGTTTCTTTACCATAAATTTCAATCCATTAAGAAAAATTTATGAAATAATCCATATTTTATTTTTAATGGTGTAAATAATTTCCTATTATAATTTTATTTCATGATTTTATTATATTTGAAGAAATTAAATGTTCTATAATGTTACACCTCTCATTTTTTCTTATTCAATTGTTTGAAATGATGTAAGGTGTTTTTGTGGATTAGTTCTCTTCCTTGGGTCGTAATCCCTATTTTTTAATATTATATAATGATTGTTAAATTATAACCTATGATTATTTTTGGATGTATGAACACCTTATTTTATTTTGAAATCATGTTTCATAACAAATTATTCTTCCTCAATTATTCTAATGTATTTAAAAATTAATTTTGGTTAAATATAATTCACATTTTTTTAATATGACTTTTTTACATTATCAAATTTCTACATCCCACCAATGTTAACTTATATATAGTATAATATTATAAAACTTATATCCCATGATCCTTTTTCTCTGATTTATAAATTTTTAATAAAATTTTTCATTATTATTTTAATGATGTGCATTTTCTACTGATTTATTTAAGAACATTTAAATGGTTTTCCATACATTCAAAGTAAATATCGTTATCATCCAATCCCCATTGTCATTTTATAACATTTTTTTATTTTTCAATGTTACATTATTAATGATTATTGTTAAATTTAAATTATTTCAAATTATTTTTAGTTCCCATTCTTGAAAACATTTTATAATTTCTAATTCATCATTGTTAAATATTATTTTAAAAGTAAACATTTTTCATGTTTTTAAAAATATCCTTTTATAATTTTTTTTCATTTTTAAGGATTATTACTTGTAACTATTTATATTAATGTTTTCAAATTTCTTCCTATTTTCTTTAAAAAAAATCTCATCATAGTAATTATTCATAAATGTTTTAATAAATGTTTAGTGAAATAAAATTTAACATCTATTTACCCTTAATGCTTTATATTCGATAAATTGATTATTGTTCACCCTATATTTATATATATTATTGTGTTATTACTTTTTGTAAATGATATTTTTCATAACTATTTATTTATCTTAATCATGTGAAGTGGTGTTTTTGAATGGTTTAAGAAACCCAGATTTTTTCCTTAGGATTATAATGAGACGATGAATGTTTTATTTTCAAGTGGGACACAAATTTATGGATTATGAGAGAGCTGGGACCTATATCTCACTCCAATGCATTAAGTAAAGGATTATATCTCCTCATATAGGAATATTATGCAAATATGTTACCATATAACAAGTTTCTAAAAGGATGAGTGTGATGGTGTAAAACTCCACTACACAATTTACATGTGAAAATGTGTACGAGTCTCTAGGGTCATAATGGGTGAGTGTGATGGTGTTAAAAAAAATTCAGAACATTAATTGTGAACATGTTTGTGAGTATCTATATTCAAAAGGGGTTTGTGTGATTGTGTTAAATTGTACATAAAATTATATTCCTTAATATATTGGGTGATATCTATCTTGACAATGATAAAAAAAACTTATGTTTTTTATCATGTCACATTTCTATGTTTTTTATCATGTTGAGTGATTTCTCCATAATTATGACTTATTTGTAAATTATTCTGCAATTTTTATGTTATGAAAAAATATTTCTAGAAATTTTTTTATTTGGTTCCAATTAATATATTTTTCACATCCTTAATACTCTTTTTAGGATCCTATATTGCATTATCATTTCTTATGTTTATCATATACTGTCAAATGATATATTATTATTATATTAAATTATTTTTCATATTCTTCTTCATGTTTATGATCTAAGAATTTGGAATATTCTTTTTCCTATTTGGAGAGAATGAGATAACCCCTTTCTTATGTTTTTATTCCCTATTTTCTAAATATTATTATATGATGTGAGATATGTATTAATGGTTCGTGTTGAAAATATTAATAGAGAAATGTTCACAATAGTATTAAATTAATAAATATATATAGTCTCCAAGAAAAAAAACATTTCACATTTGGGTTGTGTGAATTTTTTGATATTTATTATATATATAATGAGAGTAAGGAATTATTTATGTCATGTTCAGTTTGGATCACTATTGTTTGTATGAGAGTTGGGTACAGTTATTTCCTGGAGATTGGTTTTGTTAGCATTGGTGTTAGGGATAGAGAAGCTTTGTGAAACCCCATTATATGAGTCTATATATAGCATGATATCCTGAAATATTGGTATGTTCTTGATGAAATTATTTCTCCTAGAAATAAATCACAGAATAGATATGATAAATGGATACATGTTTTGAAAAGATGTAACATGGGGAAGTAATTATGAAAAATGTTGATTATGTATTAACACAATCAACCCCCAATGAATGGAAAAACGGATTAAATGTATACTATGTTTTACACTCCACTAGATATATTTGGTTTAATCCGATGATATTTAAAAAAATAAAGGATAGATGTATTATATACATTAAAGGTATATGTTATGAAGTTTGATATGTCCCATAATTATGATTAATCAAGATTTTTGTATGTTTAATTAAATGTATCATAGTATAAAATATATTTATCTTTGTTATTCAGAAGATATATAATTCCAAATCTAAATTTTTTCAATATGGTTCGTATTAGATAATATTAATCACTAATAATAAACTATATTTGTTTAATTTTATTACTGGAAAATAGAGGAATAATATTAATTTATGATTAGGTGGGATTTAGTATATTTATTATATTTTTTTTTGATTTATATAGATTAAAAATCTGTTATATTGATGGAAGTTAGGAAATATCACATGAATCTTGTCTCAATACTTGATGATTTGATTTCAATCATTATTAAGAAATTAATTATGAGTTATTCTATAAAATTTCTTGAATTTATCTCAATTGAATATTACATCACAATATATCAAACTCTCCACTAATTTATAGAAATTGTGATGGATCTTCTATTTCATTAAAAAATATTTTAAGGAAAAAAATATCTCATATTACTAGATTTTTTAATTACCACAAGGTAATGTATTAATGTTTCAAAATATCAAAGACCCGAAGAGTACATGAAATCGTTTATGTAGATATGGAAGACAGATATCTCAAATAAATATATATATAATTTATTTTTCAAATTATGGAATGTTTTACATATTTCTATAACATGTTTTTTACCCATTCCAAAAGGATCATGTTAGAGGGTTTTATGAAATCAAATTTTGGAATGACATTTCCAAATTATATCTTCTAAATCCATAGCTATATAAAAATAATTTTCATTTAAAATAAACATTTCAAAAAGAATGTCATTTTATTATTTGTCATAATATTTTATAAAATTATGGTATTTTATGATGTATTGGGTCAACTCATTGATGTGACCTCACAAACCTTTAGGCCTGAAAAATTTAACAATGAATTGATGAACATGGATATATTATTTTTAAAAGTAATAATTCTAGATATTTATTTGAATTATAACCTTATAAGAAATAATAATTTAAATAATGGTTAAAATAACAATATATTCCAGAAATATGGAAAATATGATCCTCTTTGTTTTACACAATATTTTAATATAAAAATTTAATTCAAAATTATATATTGGGTTATCATTATCTTTACTTACCCTTAAGTATTGTTATATGTATTTTATAATAAAAATATGATGGAATGAATTTATTTAAGGGGGGTAATGTTTGGACATGAGGTATTATATTTTGTAGAAAAATAACACAATTTTTGGTAACATTCAACACCTCACATAAATAATCCACAACATGTAACTATATCATTAGTAAATAACCAAATATAAAAATAAATTTAAAATCATTACATTTTGGAACTAATTATTCAAATGAGTGGATATTAAAAATTTTATTTTTATTAAAATTTGATTTCTTTATATTATATAAACCCTATTAGAAAATATTAATTGATAAATCATAATTTTTAGTTTTGATAAAATAAAATTCATTTTAGTATTCCCCTCAATAAAATTATCTTAGGATGTATTTTTAAAATATTTCTAGAATAATCATTTTTAGTTTAATATTAAAAATATTGATTTTCTTAATACTGTTACATCTGAATGAAAAGTAAATTTTGGAAATAATTTTGATATAAAAAAGGTATATTTTAAAAGAAAAATAAATAATTCAAAATAACTATGTCAATTTAGAAATTCATTGAATACCTTTTATGAAAATCATTTAATATTCAGTGAAATTATTTTTTATCAGTTTCTCAAATTAAATATATGCATGAGAAAGTAGTGTTTTTTATTTTTTTTATTCTCACATGTATCGTCTTTAAATAATAATCGTATTATAAATACTTTTAAAATATATAACATTGATATTTTTTTCTTATACATAAAATATTATCAATAAAAATAATGTTTTCTAAAAAATAGGGCTTTTCATGTTATGTGTGCTACTATGAAGATACATTTTCCAATAAACATGATTTAATTTTTTAAATAAATATTCTTATATATTAGTTAATACTTTATCCATTATTTAATTTATAAAATTTATTTTTGGGGTATAAAATTTAGATTTTTAAGATTAATGATAATTACAAAGATAATAGTGAAACAATTATTTAAAATTTGATGTTTTATTAATATCATAGACTTTATATATAATCAATTAAATTAAAATTATTTAAACATTGAATTTAATATTCTGTATTAAATATAAATATATATATTATTCATCATTCAATTGGAAATAAATTCTAGATAATTTTTATATTACATAATGTTCAAAATGTTATAAAACTAATAATTTTTTTCCTACATTTTTTTATTATAATTTAAAAGACCAGTTTATAATATTTATAATTTAAATAGATTATATAGAGGTTAAAATTAGTTTTTGAAAACCGAATTTAGGTTAAGTAGGTTATGTTATATCTTTACGAAAACTAAAAACCACTTAGATAAAAACTAGTTACCATATTTAAAAGTAAAAGAGTACATAGAAAAACTTAAGGTTAAAATAAATATAAAAATGTTTAAAAAATGAAAAGAATTTTTTTTCAATTTATCAACCCCAAAATACTTTATACACTATTGTTTCACCACTATAGACCTAATGATGCATGAACATAGTTATGGAATTACTAAAATTCTAATGGTGTTTCCAAATGAGCCATTTTACTTTATTATAAAAGGATATCACTTTAACCATTTCAAAAATAAAAATAAAATTTTAATTAATCAATAAATTTCTTCCATTTTACTCTACCTAAAGATCTATCCCATGAAACATATCCCATGGTTTCTCACAGTTATCCAGATCCCTTCAATATCAGGGAGACTTCCAAGAAAGATAATGTATCCAATGTATTTAATATCCCCACCTTATGATTTTATTCTCAGTATCACTCTTCCAAATTGAATATCCCCATAATAATATGATTTATTCTGAATCATTAGTATATATATAAGTATTTATATTAATTCCTTGAAAAATGGTTTTCATTTCCATCCACTTAAAAAAATAGTTGAATGTTTCCTTTGTGTGTGGACCACCTCCATGAATAATCATTTTTCTTCTTCTCATTTTTCAATAATTGCCTAAAAATCACCAATTATGGTTCAAACTATAAAAAAATCCAAATAATATCATTATTATTCATTTTTAATTCTATTTTTTCAAAATAATGAATTATTTTTCCATGCTCACCAATCATGTTAAAGAATGATAATGTTTGGATTAGTTTAATCATCTACATGAATAATGGTTTAAAAATTAATTATTGATTACTATGGGAGTAATAAAACAATTTTTTTATGATATAACTATTGGCGCCAAAATATTGCACGAAAGGAAGGGACAAAAATGATTCCCCGCATTCCGCCTCACGACGCACCAATGCGAAGCCCCAATGCGAAGCACCGAAGCGAAGCACTCGAGCATCGCGGTCCCGTGAAGCTCTGGAGGCGGTAACTCTCCGTGAATGACTTTGAAGTTCGCAAGCCCGCCGCGAAGCTCCGGAGGCGGTAACTCTCCGTGAACGACTTTGACGTTCACGAGCCCACCATGAATCTCTAGAGGCGGTAAATCTCCGCGAATGACTTTGATGTTCGTGAGCCCGCTGCGAAGCTCCGGAGGCGGTAACTCTCCGCGAACGAATTTGACGTCCGTGAGCCCACCGTGAAGCACCTGAGGCGGTGCGAGAGTTCGGCTTCGCGGCACCCCTTGCCTATAAATAATGGGCTCCCCCTCAGTCCAGGGGATGGAAAATCTGACCTTTTGGCTTCTCCTCTCCTGAATCGCGAAGCACCCTTTGCCCCCTTGAATCTTGAGCTCCGCGAGGTACTTCTACTTCGCGTGATGCCTTCGCTTTGTCTCGTTTTGAGCCCCCCTTCCGAGAGGGATGCCCTTCGCAAAGCTCAAGGGCATTCGTGAAGGAGGGGGATTCCAAAGGGAACCCGGGCAACCACGGAGCGTTTATGCTTCACGAAACACCCAACCTGTACTAGTGATCCCTATGCAAAGGCAGGATCGCTACACATCGCGAAGCACACTACTTCGCAGAACCCTGCTTCGCGAGGCACCTCTTCTTCGTGAGGTAGTGCTCCGCGAATACTGTTCTACTTAGCGATGCACCCTCCACTCACACTTATTCCCCATGCTAAGGCCAAGGCACTCCGCTTTGACAAGAACACTCATTTTCTTGACAATTATGCTTCCCGTGCGACCCTCTAGGTATGCACGATGTGATTTCAAAGTCCCACGGACAAAACTACTCATAGCGTTGCTTCGCCTAATGCGTCTTCTCATAGGCACACTAATGGATATTGCTTCTTCACATAGCCATGCTAACGTGAACCCCTCGATGGTTCGCTCTACGACCCCCCTTGACGATGGCCTTACTGGTACCTTCCCTCCCCCAAGGAGAAAAGGGCACCTATTATGTAAGTCCTAGGGATGTGGAGTGAACTCGCCTCGTCCAACCCACCGGACGTTAAACTTCTAACCACCATGTCCTCAACAAATGACGTTAAACTGTGACCCGACCTCGTGCCTCGCACAAAGGTTCCCTCCATCTCAAACATTTTTTACGCCAATCGTCTCAACGGGAGTGGAATCAACCCTCCACAAGGGATGATATCCCCCTTATGGGAGCGGCGTATGTTCTCAGGAGAAGGGAGACCCTAGTTCCCCAACGGATGGCTGCACCCCTGCATCTCCGTACTTCCCCAATACCAAGGTCAGTGGAGGGCATGATAAGGAATGAGGCATCTCCCATCATTGGTCCCAAATCCCTCTTTCGCTGCGCTTTGTCGCACATCGGGCCTCCATCCGGGAGTAAGTCCCAGCACTAATGGGCCGCCTAACGCGTAAGCCCCTCTACGCTTCTCACGAACTCACCCTTCGCAGTGTGATTGTCAGGTCCTTGCTGTCTCTTGCTTCTCACACCGAGCATGACTCACATGGGCTTAGAGTTGGCATTGGCCATGACAATACTTCGTCCAGCATGACGTTAAACTCCATGCCCTCATCCAGCATGACGTTAAACTGCATGCCCTCGTCCATCATGATGTTAAACTGCTTGCCCTCATCCATCATGACATTAAACTGCATGCCCTCGTCCAGGATGACGTTAATCTGTATGCCCTCGTCCAGCATGACGTTAAACTGCACAACCGTTTGAACTATGAGGTCTTTGATCCATGTCAAGGCATGGTACGTAGGAATCCTCCACGAGGTTCAATCCCACCCATCATCTAATTCGCATCGAGTTCTACCTTCGTCCGGCATGACATTAAACTACATTCCAGTCCAACGACAAGCCGTTGTCACCACCCGAACTACGATGACTTTGATCCGTATCAAGGCATGGTATGTAGGAAACCTCCCTAAGGTTCAAGCCCAACAATCATTGACCCAAACCGTCTCCTTGTTGGTGTTCCAAGACCCCATTTTCAATCCTAACTACGTGGAAATTGATCAATGCCAAGGCATGGTACGTAGGAAGCCTCCCTGAGGTTCAAGCCCATGCCCCTTTAGACCAAGGTCCCTCCTTCTTCACGTCGGTTCGCCGATACCCACAATCCGAACTATAAGGACTTTGATCCATTCCAAGGAATGTTACGTAGAAATACTTCATGAGGTTCAAGCCCACCACTAGTGGACATCTGGGTCTACTTTCACGTCAGTTCACCGATAAAACTCTTTGAACTATGTGGTCTTTGATCCATGTCAATGCGTGGTACGTAGGAAGCCTCCCCAAGGTTCAAGCCCATTCTATTTCTTTATTTATCCGAACTACGAGGATTTTGATCCATGCCAAGGAATGGTACATAGGAAGCCTCCCTGAGGTTCAAGCCTATCCCCCTTTGGACCAAGGTCCCTCCTTTACGTTGGTTCACCGACACCCACCATCCGAACTACGAGGACTTTGATCCATGTCAAGGCATGTTACGTAGGAAGCCTTCACGAGGTTCAATCCCACCACTAGTGGACCTCTGGGTCTACATTCACGTTGGTTCACCGATGAAACCCTTTTAACTACGAGGTCTTTGATCCATGTCAAGGCGTGGTACGTAGGAAGCCTCCCCGAGGTTCAAGCCCATCTCTCATTGGACCGAGGTTCACCTTCATGTCGGTTCACTGACGAATTCCATCATTTGAACTACGAGGTCTTTGATCCATGTCAAGGAATGGTATGTAGGAAGCCATCCAGAGGTTCAATCCCACCACCCAAGTGGACCCCTGGGTTCACCTTCACATCGGTTCACCAACGAAGCTCCTCTGAACTACGTGGTCTTTGATCCAGGTCACGGCATGGTACGTAGGAAGCCTATCAGAGGTTCAAGTCCACCACCTGTTGGTCACTCTGACCTTATTCACATCAATTCATCCACACCCAGGCAGCCTAGTGTGTAAGCCCCACACCATTTGGACCATGGTCCACCTTCGCGTCGGTTCACTGACGCATCGGACCAAGGCCCACCTTCACTTTGGTTCACTGACAACATCCATCGGACCAAGGTCCACCTTCATGCCGATTCACCGGCAGCATCCCAAACTACGTGGACTTTGATTCCCTATCACGGGGATATGTAGGTGGTCTCTTTGAGGCTCAATCCCAACTTCATCATTTCCCTTGAAATGGTCCCTTTCCATTCCCCCCCTCAACTTCATTCATCCCTCCATCATCCACCCTAATTCTCGCCCGAACCGTCATATCCCGGTGAGACCTTGTCGGTCCGCTCCTCTTCACTGCCGCCCGTGGGCTGGTCCCGGTATCGGCACCTCTCTAAGGGAAATCCCTCAATCCGATCCATTTTAGCTAACACTCTGATCGGGCTGATCTGTCTCCGCCAGACATTAAACTCGCGGCATGACTTCTGTTAAACATATGAAGGTGATGAAAACCTCAGATATATGACTATGGCATATAATTCCCCACGCTCGATGTGGGATGCATTGGGCTTCCACGCCCTCGAGAAGCCCTATGACCAGGGATAATATACAGACACACCAGTTCCCCAGTATCCAGACACGCTGCTGATGCCTCAACGTGACTACTCCCCCGATTGAAGGTTAATGACCTGACCGGACCCTTTGGAATGTCCCGACAGAAGCAGTGGAATTAACCGGCGTCCATGGAAACATGGCACTAGGAAGAGTTTCTCGAAAAACGTATTAAATATATGAGGGAGACCCGGACTAGGTGATGAGTTCTGAGGAGGAATCCACAGAAGGAAGAACCGACATCCCACCATCCTGTTTCGATCAAGGAGCAGACGTCCTTGGATAAGGAGCGAATGCTGCCCTCCATTGGAAAGCGGGAATGCGGGGAAACAGTGAAGCGCGTCCTTCTCCCCGGACGGACGAATGCGCGCGCCCCAGCGAAAGCATCGGAAACCGAAATGGTGAACCCTATGTGAAATTCTTCTCCTCAATGTTGAGATTAGTAGCATTCGAGACACCAGTAGATTGACGTGTCACCGGATCCAGATATCCGCGCCTGGTCCCTCCAAGAAAATATCGGGCCTATCGTGAAACTCACCGGAAGTCAGGGCAGTAGAACATGGGGCACTCCGTTCTGCAACATGTTGATGTGGATCCTTTTTACAGACATAGATAATGGAAGGACGCTGAGGCATTGGTTGTCAATAATTTTCCTCGCAGTGCTGATGGGTTGATCCCTTCTTTTCCCAGGAACCAGGTTGCTGTTACGGAGACACGATCACCGCCCGCTCGGCTACGCAGGGGAAGCAGAAACACTAGCACAGCCACCCCGTATGGCTCCACTACCACCACGATGGCCTCTACGACCGTGAATACAGGGCACCCGCGTCCCCTCTCCCAGTCAGAGATCATCCAGCGAAGGGTGATAAACTACCTTGTACGCAGGTACGAGGAGGAAGGGGTCATCCCAACTCGGGATATGGCCCACCTGGACCTGGAGGCATCCAGGCCCCGTCGCCAATGCCTCCCTAACAGGCCGCGCAGGGAGCCCCTGCTCCCCACCCCAACATTCAATCATTTCGAGAGCCTGTCCCCGGAACACCTCGATGACTCCTCGCCTTATGCTGATGAGGAGGGCGACGTCCGGCTCTGCCCGATCAGGGTCCCGACCTAAGGGCTCCAGGAAAGGACTCCCGTCCATCCGCGTCAGCACCGCCGTCCGACTCCACAGGAAGAGCAGGCAGGCCATACCCCTGCACCACCTGCACCAGCTTGTCTGACCCGACATCAGCGTCGAGCCTGGGCTAGGGACGCTCGTCCAGATGCATCGACGTCAATAGCTACAGTGGCCTGAGCCACCGCCGACATGCATCATGGAGTCCCTAAATACACTAAGAAGGGTCATTACTTCACCCAACCAAGATCGAGACCCCAACCACCGCACGGGTAGGCTGCGTTGACTCTCCGGGTTGCAGGCCTGAGTGGTGATCGCCGCGAACTAACCTGCGGTGATGTCACCCCATACGGAGGCCCTCCTCGTATGACTACTCCACAGAGCTTGGGCCTTCCCCGCTCCAATGCTCATCATGGAGGTATTCCTCGTGCTACCCCTATCCCGAAAGAAGACCTTCCCCGCGGCAGTGACGCTCGGTGCAGAATCCTTTCCCGCGCCCACTATACAGGGTATAGAGTCCATCCTCCTGTCCCCGACCGCCGGTCTGAAGGCACTACCCATCCGGTCCTTCTCCAATGTGGGGGACCTCCCTACGTCTTCTCTGCAATGAGTGAAATTCCTCCTCGCCCCAGCAACTTGATGAGTGAAGGTCAACCTTGCCCCGCCCGCATCGACCATGGATGTCCTCCCCATGCTCCTGCGATTCCAACAGAGGCTCTGCCCACATGGGTGCTGTCCATGGAGGTCCTCCCCATGTACCCTTCGACATTTTCCCTGGTCCCTTCGCACCGCGGCTATCTCGAGCGGGGGCCCTCTCCACCACGGCGCCAGCACCGCCCCAAGACTACATTTGAGAATCAACCTTGTCCCGAAGAGCCACCCTGGGGCAGGAGAGCGGGTCTTCGCCGCCACAAGAAGAATCTTGGGGGGGCCCGGGTGGAGATCAAACCAGCCCGTTTCTCGGATTCTAAAGCAGAATGAGACTCAGCGATGGAACCTTCTCCCCGCTCCTTCGTATCAAGGACTGGGGCCGGAACCAGGCGCGTTAGCCTCATTCTCCCAGAATGTGAGGTCCACCAGATTCCCACCTCTCTCCGCAGGTACATCCAGGAGGAAGAAGTCATGGAAATTCCGCAGGTCTCGACCGTGAAATCACCACCATTGCCACCAGAAGCACCCTCTATCTCTACCAGAGATCACAAAATGATATTTTGGGGGACAACGACGGTAGAGCGACGACCTGACCTATCACTGGAAGCTACGACACCTGTGCCGAATGTTGTGTCTATCAGCCCATCATATCGTGACATCGTGGCCAGATCACCTCACTCTTCAGAGGATGGCCCAGAAATCGGCGGCCAGTTAGCCCGTTCACCGTATTCTCCACCGCCGATTTTACTATCCAAGAGGTCCACCTCAGTAATGCTATCGGTCCCTCAGATGCACCCGGTTGACGATTGGGGGAATACAGGGCCAGATGCCGAGTCCGAACCCAGGAGCTTCTGGAAAATTCT
Source organism: Viscum album (assembly GCA_963277665.1). NCBI lineage: Eukaryota > Viridiplantae > Streptophyta > Magnoliopsida > Santalales > Viscaceae > Viscum > Viscum album. Next base: position 381,663,861 of record OY728145.1, read on the forward strand.
CACAGCGGACTACTTCCCAGAGAAGTTCTGGCCAACGGCGGCACTGAACTTTCGCACACCAGAGTCCCTTACCCCTGAAGAAGTGGGGTTCTTTTGTCGAACCATGTGTGCAACACACATCGGCCTTCGTTATGAGCGGGTGGTGTACCCCAGAAGTCAAGATCACTTTGAAGAATTCGCTGAGCAATGTCACCTGATCAATTTGGCCGCACTCCTTGTGGCCCAGCATCCTGAGTCACCAGGCCGTCAGAGTGCCCTTCAACAGAAATGTGTTCATTGTTTCAAATTACTCTACAGAGTGATGAGGGAAGCTACCCCCCATGTGAAAGTCCGTGGTTGGGGACACTATGCCGCTCTCCTCTTCGACCCTATCTGATGGTAGCCCTATTCATTATACGACATTGAGGACATGCCCTCGAGAGGGGTCACTGTCCACATGGATGACGTAGTGGAAAAGGAAGACGAGCTTGAAATTTTTGATGGAATATTACCCCTTGAGGGCGTACCGCCACTACTGGACCCATCAGGGAGGGTTACCAGTCAGCAGAGGAACCTGTTAGGCCTCCCTATACCCACTGAGTCGCTGGTACTTGGTCTAAATACTGGTAAGGGTAAGGAGCACGTCGGAACTGTCAAGCACTCTGACCCATCTGCCTCTATGCAGATAACAGACAAAGATCCTAAGAAGGCCACGTTACGCCAGCAGCTTGCTGAGCAGAAGAGGCTGGTTGACGAACTCTTGGATGAGCGCGCTGTAGAGCGTCGACTCGAAAATGGAAATCCCGGGACGGGGCAGAAGGGGCAGGAAAAATTCACCCCGGTGAGATGCCTCTAGGCAAACCTGATCATACTACTTCCACAGACAGGGCCGAAGCTGGAACTTACGGTAAGAGGGTGTGATACGTCTCGCAAAACCCCCCCGAACGACGGGGCAATCCGAAGAATGCAGTTCGGGTTCCCCCAGTCGCCCCACAGGTCGTTCCTCCAGTTGATCCATGAGTTGCTGAAGCCATCTACCATGTTGAAGAACCTGGAAACACACTTGTAATTAGGGATCCCTGTCAAGACAGGGACCCCCACACGGATGATCTGATAGCGGCACTCACAGCCTGCCTCGAAGCGTTGGAAACGCGACAGGTGGCGGTCCCACCAGATGGCAAGTTGTGTCCCATGTGGGTGGATGATATGCCCGCACCCTCGGGTTTTGGGAACCCCACTTTCCTGCCCTTCAACAGAACAGGGGACCCGCCACAGCACTTGGCTCATTTTTCTTCTAGGTGTGGCCCCGTGCTAGAGACCCTGGCCCAGAAAGAAGCCGCCAAGCTCCGATGTTTCGTACAAACATTGGAAGGTCCCGCATTCGTCTAGTACAACCAGATCCCTATCGGATCGGTTACCGGTTGGGAGGATATCTGCCGGAAGTTCCTATACCAGTTCAGCTCCACCACGTGGAAGATGAGCATTGCAGAACTCTTCAAGTGCAAGCAAAGGCCTGATGATCGAGTCGCATATTTCATTGCCCGGTGGAAGGGACTTACGTATTCCCTCGATATGATACTGACTCAGGAGGAATTACTAACGATGTGTGTGGGGAACGTAAAAACGGAGCTGGTACCCTCCCTGATTAACCAGATCTACCCTGGAGGGTTCAGAGATTTCTCAGAAAAGGCTCAGCGCCTTGAGGAGGCTCTGCAACAGGCTAGTCAGGCACGTTCGTTTCCCCCTATGATCCCAGCCAGGAGGACCGCCAGAGCCGAACCCGCCGAGGTGGACCAAATAGAAGCCCCTAGGCAGCTAGAATTGCTTCCAGTGGCACCATCCACAAACCCCGTAGAGGTCATCCACCTCAAGCATAGGCTCCTGCCCAGCAGTGACCGCCTTAGAATCGACAGGTTCCCCCATGCAATGCGCCACCTCCACCTAGGCGAGACAATCAGGCGCCGCCTCCTCGGCAGGCCCCTCCGGCCCCTCGTCAGGACCATACCCCTAGGGCCCCCTATCTGGAAAGAAGGCACTAGATTTATTCATACAATGAATATCAGGTCCCTGGCTACTTCTGATGTGCCCTAGAGAAAGGGATTGTGCGCCTACCCGAGTGCAGAAGACCGGTAGAGGTGAATCTCACCGATCACCCCAACTACTGTCCTTAACATCGGATTCTGGGGCACACCCTCAACGAATGCTATGTGTTTAAATACTGGCTTCAAGACCAGGTCAACAACAACATAGTCATGTTGGGCCCGGCACCAACACAAGTGGCGGGTGTCTTTGTAGGGTCAGAGATTGGTAGTGACAGTGAAGGCGAGTGGCAACAAGTTCCCAGCCGCGGATCCTAGAAATACGATGACTGGATGACTCGAAAAACCATCGTTCATGCCCATGGTATCATCTAGGTGCACCTGAAGCAGCCGGAACCTTAAGAAGAAGTAGCTGGTACCTCTGCATCATCTTCACAGCTGACCTCTTCACAAACGGGCAAGCAGCGACGACGCAAGAAGAAGCAATGCGCTCTGCCGATGTCGTTGTCATCCCGGACTATCAGTGACTTTATGCCCCCTGAAATGGGGATTACTCCCAGAATCCACCCGGTGGTGGATGAATCGTCGAGAGACAGCCAGGGGTACGCTTCGGTTAACACTGTGGAGCTGGTAAAGCCCTATATGACTCCCGATGAGGGGGAACGCCAGGCGGACCTCCCCAACATTTCCAACCGACATCAACGTCAGCGTAACCACAACCACACCGTTCATCGAGGTACGTCAACAGGAACTTTCAGCCAAGTCGTGCATGCTACTGAGACTAGACAACAGGCTCAGCGTAGAGCACAACATGCGCAACCCCATCTAATGCCCTCAGCTCTACCTTCGTCGTCGTTTGTGCTACTAGATTAGGGGAGCTGCCTCATTCGTATCATAGTCAGTCTTGCCCGGCTACAGGCCAGCCTCCGCTGTCTGATCCAAGTCCATCAAATGCTCTCCAGGCTTCAACTAGTAGGCAGCAGGATGTACCTCGTACTAGCCGACCGCCGGTTCAACCGGCAGGACCCGCTATGCCTCAAACTGCTGAACGACCTCTTGTAGGCAGAGGTTCGTGTTTGGTACAAATGTATGATGTCCTGAAGCACCTGGCCGGCATTCCAGCAAGGCTTTCTATCCTTGAGGCCCTTTTCCTGTCATCTGAAATGTGTGAGGCACTTGACGAGGCCCTAAGGAGCCCCCTTCAGTTTGAGATGGAGGTAGCAGCCACAAAAGCCTTCCATGCCAAGACAATTGAGAACACCGAATTCAAGGCGGTTATCTCGTTCTTAGGTGAGGATTAGGACCCTCCTATACAAGGGAATATTCTCCCGATGTACATCACTGGCCACTTCAATGGTGTGGAAGTCCGCCACGGCCTTGTTGCCACGGGTTCCGGAATCAACCTAATTCCGACTCGGACATTGTGAATGTTGGGTCTGTCTGAAGGTGATTAACTCCCTCTGACCTCAGAATCCAGGGGTACGACAGGGCCGAGCAAACCCAGTCGGCAAGATCTGCCTGAAGACTCAGTTCGGTGGCTTAATTGCCAGCACCGAGTTCATGGTCGTCTCTCAGGACACCGCCTACAACGCGTTGATGGGTAGGTCGTGGCTCCATCTACATTCACCGGTCCCTTCGTCGTATCACCAGTGCCTCAAATACTCACTCAATGGTCGAGTAGGCGTGCTCCAAGGAGATGCGTCTCCTTTCTCCTCTTGTGAGGCCTGCTACCTGGATGCTGATTATTACAAGAGTAAGGATAAGCAAATCCTAGTAAGTGAGGATGAACCTGCCCCTGTCATAAGTGATCCCTGAGAAAGCATGGATGACGCCTACATCCTCCCAATCCACCGATTGGAGGCCACGACCCCAGACATGGGGCAATGTTTTTTTGTTTCGGGTACACAAGGACGGCATGTTCCCGTGTCCAAGAGATGGCGGAAAATCACCTTGTACTCTTACATAAACCAGGCCCAGGTGATCCCAGAACCTCCTACCCCCGTATGGTACCAGAATGTCAAGCTTATGGCAACGGAGGTACGCCATATGTGTCTCTTCCACCGGGCTGGAATCAACCGACTCAGGCCGACACGTCACCACAGCTTTTATATAATTAAACGTGGACCCTTAGGCTGAAGGCCAGACGGGATTGGGTCGACTGCCTTCATTGCTATGGTCTCAATGGAGAGTGAGTCTCCTGATATGATGACCACTGTTGCACACACCGGCACCAGCTGCCCCTCAGGTTTTGATAGCACAAAAGTATCTCCCTTCACGGGAAATCCCCCCACGGGTGGAGAGGAAGACCTGGAGGATGCTCCCCCCACCTTTGAGGAAGGCGTCTCTACCAAGGTTGATGAACTGGTACATGTGAACCTTGGTATCAAGGCAGATCTGAAATCCACATTGATCAGTGCAGCCATGTCCCCGAGGAGCAGCAGCAGTACGTAGACTTCCTCAAACAACACCGTGACGTGTTTTCTTGGAGTTACAATGAGATGCCAGGACTCGATCCACGGGTATCCGTTCACCGTCTGGGCCTCCCGGCAAACCATCGTGGGTTTAAGAAGCCTCCTAGGAAGATGCACCCTTCCCATGGTGCTATGGTTGAGGCTGAAGTTGACAAGCTTATCAAAGCCAACTTTGTTAAGGAAGTCCAGTACCCAAAGTGGCTTTCCAACATTGTGCCAGTCAGGAAAAAGAATGGGCAGATCAGAGTCTGCATTTACTTCTGCGACCTTAATCGCCACTGCCCAAAGGATGACTTCCCACTCCCGGTGACAGAGTTATTGATTGATGCCACAGCCGGGTTCCAAGATCTCTCTTTCATGGATGGGTATTCCGGGTACAACCAGATACGTATGGCTCCCAAGGATGAGGAGTCCACTTCCTTCAGGGCTACCCAAGGTACCTTTTCCTACCAGGTTATGCAATTCGGCTTGAAAAATGAAGGTGCCACTTATCAGAGGGCCATGCACCGCATATTCAAACCGATTCTTGGGACGCTGGTGGAATGCTACATAGATGAACTAGTGGTCAAATAATGTCAGTGCTAGGACCATCTCAAAGACCTTGATAAGGTTTTAGGTTTCCTCTGTTCCTATCACCTGAAGATGAACCCATTGAAGTGTGCCTTCGGGGTCACCTCTGGGAAGTTTATGGGCTTTGTTGTTAGATACCGAGGCATTGAGATCAACCCAGAGAAGATCAAGGACATCATCCAAATGCCTCCCCCGAGCAAAATTCGGTATCTTCGAGGCCTCTAAGGCCACTAAGCCTATATACGCCGATTCATCGCGAATCTGGCCGGCAAGTGTAAGCCCTTTTCCCGGCTCATTAAGAAGGCCACCGCCTACGAATGGGATGAGGAGTGTTGAACAGCCTTCGAGGAAATCAAGAAGTATCTTCTCCAACCTCTGTTTTTGATGCCACCCATCTCTGAAAATCCACTGGTCCTTTACGTGACTTCCCTAGAAAGATACCTCGGTGCACTACTCGCCCAGAAGAATAACGAGGGTACTGAGAACAGGCTCTACTATCTCAGCTGCATGCTTCTCGATACGGAGGTCAGATACTCCCCTATCGAAAAGAGCTGCCTTGCGCTAGTCTTCGCCATACAGAAGTTGCGACATTACATGTAGCACCATGAGGTGAAATTTGTCTCCTGGGTAGACCCACTGAAGTACATCCTGAACCGCCCCATGCTGACTGGCCGACAAGTATGGTGGGAGGTGATTCTCCAACAGTTTTATATTAGGTTCGTACCTCAGAAGAGCATTAAGGGACAGGCATTGGCAGAATTTTTAGCTTCCCATCCAACCTCTGTAGATCAATCCCTGGACCTGGATTTTCCTGATGAGATGATCCTATCAGTCAATCATGTCTTCCCGTGTTGGCAAATGCACTTCGACGGTGCCTCCCAGAGCCCCACCGGTAGGAGGCTCAACAATCCTAAGCTCAATAGAGTGGGACTGGGTATTGTCTTCATTACCCCGGTACAAGCCATCCTGCCATACTCGTTCCTGTTGTCAGAAGGCTGTACGAACAACTAGGCAGAGTACCAGGGTCTCATCACCGGCCTCGAGTTGGCCATTGAGATCAATGTGCCCCATCTACATGTGAAAGGTGATTCCGAGCTGGTAATCAAATAGGTTAATGGCGACTACATCGTCAGGATGTCAGATCTTGTACCGTTGATGGAGTACACCCTCCGCCTAATGTCCCAATTCTCTTCTCGACCAGAGATTACCCATGTCCCACGGTCACAGAATGGTCAAGCAGATGCCTTGGCTGGCTTAGCCACATCACTCACAGAACCCGAGCAAGATGATTTGATCATACATGTGACACACATGAGAGTCATTTCCCTAGTCACCCAAGAGGACAATGATGGCCTACGGGTAAGTCATCTCACCACCGGACCCTCTACATCAGGGGTCCTGGGTTCTTCAGACACAGTGTTTGAAGCCACTCTCGACTGGAGGGTACCTTTTGTCGAGTATCTCCAAAATGGTCGCCTCCCGGACGACCGGGCCGAGCGCGAGAAAATCCGATGCCGCGCGCCGAAATTTACCCTCCAAAGCGGCCCCGGTCTTGAATAAATCCTTTATTAGCGGAGCTTTGATGGAATCCTCCACCATTGAATTCAAGGCGTAGAGATTCCTAAAGTTATGCAAGAGGTTCACGCCGGTTCATGTCGCGCCCATCAAGCTGGGTCGAAGCTGTCCCATCAAATCCAGAGGTTGGGGTACTTCTGGCCCTCTATGATCCAGGATTGTATTGGGTATGCCAATAGATGCCACACGTTCCAAGTTCCACTCAAAGAGGTCAAGGCGCATTCCATCGTCAACTTTGTGAGCTCCAACATTATCCACCGGTTTGGGGTCCCTCATGCCGTCCTCACCGATAATGACACTAACTTCTGAGAGGCTGAACTGAAGAAATTGTACTCCAAGTACAACATCCGTTCGAACCATACCTCCCACTACCACGTGTAGTCAAACAGACAGATCGAAGCGTTCAACAAAACCCTCTCTAACATTCTACAGAAGAAGGTTGGTCAGAAAAAGAAAAGTTGGTCAGAAAATCTCCCCAACGCCCTCTGGGATTATCGGACGATGACTCGCAACTCTACCCAAGTAACACCATATTCCCTGGTGTATGGAGTTGAGGCCGTCCTACCCATTGAGATCCAGCTGCCATCGTTACACACTGCAGTCTATGATCACCAGACATAAGTTGAGGTAGCCGAAATCCGTCTAGCTGAATTTGAAGCATTGGACGAGAACCGGCTTCTTGCCCTGCACAACCTGGAAAGGAATCAAGATAAGATAACGAGGTCCTTCAATAAGAAAGTTCGTCTCTGTTCTTTTCTACAGGGCAACCTAGTACTGTCCCTTCGAGCACCAATGATCGCCGGTAGGAAACCGCCCAAGTTAGAACCCAAGTGGTAAGGGCCTTATATCATCCATAAGGTTTACCCCAATGGAGCATACTCCTTGGTGACCACGGATGGAGAGGGCATAACTCCTCCCACCAACGCCAAGTAACTCAAGCGATACATTACCTAGGTCAAAAGGGTCCTGCATGACCATAAACTGCATCTTCGTCCTGCAAGACGATAATCTTCAAAATGGTCAGAGCTCTATGACCTTAAACTAAGATCTCCCCCATTCCTTACTATAAGATGTTAAACTGCAAGCCAGTCAGGCCTTCCTGACTGAGGCTCAGCCTCAGGCCCCCGGCCCCCGTCCTTATTGTAAGACGTTAAACTACAAGCCAGTCAGGCCTTCCTGACCGAGGCTCAGCCTCTGGACCCTTGGCATGCGTCGACTCTGGCTCTCTAATGGGATTGTACAGTGTGGTGTGGGATTACATCCTCATCCACATCGGGTTACCTACCGTACCATACATATACCCAGTTGAGACACATTTCTCATCCAGAACAACGCTAAACTGCACCTCAAGAACTACGTGTGGCTTGATTCCCATCTTAATGGGATACATAGGAATTCTCGGACGCCTTGTCTTGAGCCCAACCCCATGATTTTCTCTTCCACTATCCCCCCTAGGAATAGTTTCCTTAGAGGATATTTGTGTAGCAAAGAGTAGGCTTTCTTAGCCCCACTCATACAACTCTGCTCATACAAGGATTATAAGGGTTGCACCATGTGCCCACTCCCGTTCTTCTATCCTTCCATGTCCTCACCGCATGATTCTAAACAGCATGGCCTTCAAGAACTACATATAGCTTGATTCCCATCCTAATGGGATATGTAGGAACGCCCGGGCATTTCGTCCGTTAGCCCAGCCCAAAAGCCAAAATCCTCCCCTCGGGTCAAGATATATGGAAGGGTGCACACTTTTGCCCCAACGCACATCGAGCAAGCCCCGACCCGGCTGCACGTCCCCCTGGAGACGTTTGCCTCTTTCGTGGATGGATACAGCTATGCTTCACCCACTCCTTGACTGGGATTCCATCATTTTTTCACACCCGGAGGGACCCTTGAGAACAGCCTGGATACTACGCCCAAGGGCTCTCCTACCGTTACGGCCCAACGCCCCCGAAGGGTTTTCAAGAAACAAGCCGATACAAGTCCCGCGTTGCGAATTTAGTCAATGGTCGACACTCATTTGTTGCTCCCATCTCAGGTCACCATAGGAACGCTGTGTTTCGAAAATGTTCAACAGTGTCCTGGATCTTTGGGTCCACCCCGAGATGTCCCAAACATCGAGTGTAGTGATTCGTTCTACCCCATCCCAAAGTGACAAACATCCCCCCGGGTGGTGCTAGCGGTTGGGCCCACGACCCTGATTCCCCTATAAGGGGTGTACGGTGTGGTGTGGGACTATGTCTTCATTCACGTCGGGATCATGTACCATGTCATACGCCTTCCCTTACGAGTCCCAGCCTCAGGCCCCTTGGCCTCCTCGGGTCCCCGGCCCCCGTCCTTATGTAAGACGTTAAACTGAAAAGCAGGCAGGCCTTCCTGACTGATGCCTGACCTTAGGCCCCTTGGCCTTCTCGGGCCCCTACATCCAACCTCTTACCCAGGGTGTATAGTGTGGTGTGGGACTATGTCCTCATTCACGCCGGGATCATGTACCATGTCGTACGCCTTCCCTTACGAGGCCCAGCCTCAGGCCCCTTGGCCTTTTCGGGCCCCGACCCTCGTCCTCACTGCAACACGTTAAACTACAAGCAAGTCAGGCCTTCTTGACCAATGCCTAACCATCAGGCCCCTCGGCCTTTTTGGGCCCCGGCCCAGGTCTTCTCTTATAGGAGTGTATGGTGTGGCGTGAGATTATTTTCTCATTCACGTCGGTTTATTCGTCGTACTGTACACCTCCCTTGTTTGGGGGTATATTACTCCCCCCCTCGCCCTGTATGATGTTAAACTATATCTAGAGAACTACGTGTGGCTTGATTCCCATACTCATGGGATACGTAGGACCACCTGAATGTCTAGGATTCGGGTCCAGCCCCATCTCTCGGGAATCTTCATCCCACCTTGGCCCCTTGGTCTACCCTTCCTCCATGAGGGGATTATATGGTGTGGTGTGGGATTATGTCCTCATTCACGTCAGTCTTGTAATGACCACTCCATGTACCTCTCCCTCCTGAGCTATTTCGTCGACCCCTTTTCGGCGGTTCACCAATGTGCCCAAGGGGACTCTGGTTTATTACCTGGAATGCTATGATTTACCCAGACACGTCCGCACCCGCTTTCCAGGCATTGTGTATCCCTGCATCAGGGCTTCCATCATCTTTCACACCTGGAGGGACCCCCAAGAATGGTCTGGATACTACGACCAAGGGCTCTCCTACCATTACGGGTCAACGCCCCTGAGGGTTTCAGACAAAAAATCGATAAAATCCCGCGTTGCAAATATGGTCAGCGGTCGATGCTCATTTGTTGTTCCCACCTCAGGCTAACGCGATATGGACATTGCGTTTCCACCATGGTTAACAGTTTCCCTCTATCACCACGCCAACCCATTAATCCCAGAATGTCGGGTACACAATTCACACCCTTCATCACTTCATCATGTCCTAGTAGAGTCTTGTAACTCTTGGTACTTTTCCTCCGTGCACGTCTGTGCGTTGGGGAAACAAGCTGCGTCAAAGGTGTACTTCGGGGCACTCTTCCGACTCCCCTCTGATGGACGCCCCATCTATTGAGATATGGATAACCCCCCCCCCCCTTGTTTCCCACAATGAGTTTAACTCACATGGGCTTAGGGATCAGGTTGACGTCTGCGCTAACTTGGGAAGTTGTTACCATTCATGTTCTGAGCTCTAAGACCATAAACTAAGATCCATCTAGAACTACGTTCAGTTTGATTCCCATACTAATGGGATACATAGGACCACCCATATGCCTTTTTTTTCAGGTCCAGCCCATTTAGGGAGCTAGTATCTCCCCCCTGTTTCACCTCTTACCTCTATATAGGCCCCTAGGCCTATGGTCTCCCTCTCTGAGTGGCGTACAATGTGACGTGTTATCATGAATCCATCAATCGTGTTTTATAACACTGTGCACATTCCCCGCCTAGCATCGCCTCTGCTACGTCTGCGCTGCATGATGATAAAATGCACGCTTGGTCCTGTCACAGGACCCTAAACTGTGACATTATCGTCCTGACCGCATGACGAAAAACGGCACAGCATTGTGATGACTTCGTTATAGAGGAAATCACGTTGGGTATTGGTCACGTGCCATGCCATTTGTAAATGCCTATCACAGCTTGATTCTTGTGGCAACACCACGACCTACTACTCTAGGCATGTCGCTTCACAAAAAAAAAACAAAACCACTCACCTTAAAGGACAAACAAGATTTATAAAATTCCGCTTCTTTTAGTGCAAGGGCCACGCCCGCACTCCCCTTTTCCCCTGGCACTGGTATCTTACCATATCACCCTTTAGAACTACGTAGGGATTGATTCTCATCCTCATGAGATACGTAGGAGAGCCCGGGTACATCCCCGTAGGCCCAGTCTACCCTCTGTGTTCGGTCCCTCAACTCGAGCATTTCCCCAAAGAACGCATGGTAAGTAGGGCTTGGGTCCTCATTCATGTCAGATTTTTTTTCCATTTGTCCCCTACCCCCTTTGCACATTTATAAACTAAGATCCATCTAGAACTACGTTCATCTTGATTCCCATCATCATGGGATATGTAGGAATGCCCAGACCTCCTGTCTTTGGGTCCAGCTTGAATTCAGCTAATTCACCTCTTTGGTCCTGCCATCGGGACCCCGGCTATGGAACCGCATGTAGTAGTGCGGGATTATGTCCCCATTCACGTCAGGTTTGCAATAGCTGCACCACGTGCACCCCGTTCTGAGAGGTATCCCTCTTATTCCTCGTCCCGCATGACATTAAAAGGCACCCTCTAGAACTACGTATGGCTTGATTCCCATCCTCATTGGATACGTAGAGACACCCTGGTATTTTTCCTAGGGTCCAGCCCATAGAAATAATTAATACCATCGTTCCCCTTTCCGGCCCCTTGGTCGAACACCTCGCTAGAGAGGCCCTATCCCAAAGAAGGAAGGACCCATGACTAAACCAACGTGCCAATCTGGTGTACTCCCACCACGGTGGTGTAACTACCTAGGTGTTTTATTCTATTAGGACAAACCATCACTCCATATTCCACGCTTTGTGTGCCCCTTATTCGGACCCTCTTCCTCTTCCATGTCTGACGGGACCCCCTAACGGCCTGGTCTCATGCCACATCGGCTCACCTACCATCTTGGGCCAGCGTTCCGGAAGACTGGTCATGTTTGGAAGGACCCGCTAATAGTATGGATGTTTGTCCTATTGTCCGCCAACTATCCTGGGTCAATCTTCTGAAAGATTGACCGACAATATTTGTGACATGGTCCCGTGTTTCGAACATGGTCAACGGTTGACCATCAATTTTTCCCCCATTACAAGCTAACGCAGTAAGGATACCGTTTCTCCACCATGGTTAATGGTTGTCCTTTATTGTCACGCCATCCCCACAGTGCTCCGAATCTTGGGCATCATAATTCACTCTTCTCGTTTCATTCTATTCGGACTGATTCCAGTTCCCCTGGTGTTGCACCGTTTGTGCATGAGGTCACGCTGAAGAAATGGTAATTTGGCTGTTCTAAAAAGTTCCTTCTCCGGTCAGGCCTCTCCCATCTTTCGAAAATCTGGACTGGTAATCCAAATCCCGGATTCCTGGAGCATGGTCTCCACTCCTATGTCAGGTGGGATGAGAAGGAAACTATCTCTTGTTTCTCACATCCGGCTCGACCCACGTGGGACTGGAGAATTATCGTCGAACATCCCGGAAACATTTTAGGGATGTAACGAGGCGATTCAAACAGTGGAAATCATGCGCGCTACGACATTCAAAACAAAGAAAGAATAAATTGAAGCAAGAAAGTACCAATAAATGGTTTTTCGTTTGTTACAATACCCGGGGGTCGACTCCCCCCATGGACGGGTTGACCCCGTCAAAAGAGCGTTACAGCTCTGCCACCCATTGGCTTGTGGCGTCCAAGGCTTGCTGCCGCTGACTCAGATCCCGCTCCTCCTCAGCAGCAGCGGGGCGCAGTTCGTCAGCCTTGGCTCTGGCCCTCTCTACCTCAGCCTGAATGATAGCCATCTTTTCAGAAGCCTGCCTCATAAGCTCCTCTGCCTCTGCCAGCTGGGCCTTCAACCGGGAGGTCAGCTCAGATTGGGCATTAAGAGAGGCTGAGTGCTCATCCTCATGGGTCTGTATCTGTTGGACCTTGCTTTCAACCTCCAAAAAGCTTCTTGATGGTTGTCGCCTTCCTCTGCTGCCAGCCCACGTTGAGCCCATGATCATGATCCTGGATCTTCTCAGCCATAAGAGTTCAGATGAGGGCATGAGTACGTTGAGCATCCACTCCCCCAACGCACAGTTTGTACAACCGTGAGAGGAGTCTGTCCATTTTGGCCAGCCATAGCACTTGGGGGGTGTCCTTGATGAAGCGCGCAATTAGCTTCCACGACTGGCTACAGACTATGTTGTTGTCTTCCTCGTCGGAGGTCGTTTCTCCCCAGTCTGCACAATTGGTTGGCTCATACTCAAGATAAAACTGCAGGAAGTCCTCGGCGGGATCTGCATCTGGCGTTGAATCCGGTGCGACATCTGGCGCCAAAGCAGGTGCGACAGGAGTAGGACCGGTCGGCCGATCATCTTAATCGGAGTCCACCTCGATGACCTCAGGCACGACCCTCCTGGTGGTCCCACCGGTGATGATGTGTGTTTCAGCTCGGGGAGATGGGGGGACTATCGCCACCATCACCGGCATGCCCCTAGGAGGGATGCCACCAGACATCCCGACTAGCCTTGCCGCAGCATCCCACACCAGTCGGAAAACTGTACAACAAAGAGGGACATAAACGTTAGTTGACATATTCTACAAATGAAGACAAGGAAACTGGTAGAGGAAACTTACGAAGATCGACGTCCTGGTGCGGCCCTTGAGCCAATACTGATGGGACCCCGAGGCGAGGCCCTCCGTATACTATTTTAAGGTCTAGAGATTTCAGAGGAGCCACCTCGGGTGCTATGGTCCCACCAGACGCGGAACCGGATGCAGTCATAAGCGCGGGTTCTGAAGGTCCTACATCATCACCCGCTTGGGGGCGAGAACGAGGAATGAAAACAAGTTCCTCCTGCATGGCTCAAACATCGGTTAGAATTCCATAGTGGCCCAAGAACGGACTATAAGGAAAGATGTTCAGAATGCTACCTCGAGAGCCTCTGCGAAATCATCGGAATCTGAGCCTTGATCTCCTACCTCGCCCTCCTCCAACAGGCTCCCTCCTCTAGCCTCATCCTCCTGAGAGGAGTCCTCTGACTCTTCCAGAAGGGGGAAGCGCTCCCTCAGATCGGCGGCTGACAATTGTTTGGGGACCGTTTGATTTAGCAGTACCCTCACCCGGTCTTTTATTGGGTGAGGGACACCACTAGAGTGAATGTAATCCTCCAGCTCGTCCAAGTATTGCTCTACCTCCGCCGGAGACGCCATGAAACCAGCTCGGATTGGGCCTATTATTGGTAACTTCTTCCCGCGGAAATTCAAGAGCGCCCATATCTCGGGTGGGATGAGGAATTGCCGGTTGACATCCCAAATATCCCAGGCTTCCGGGAAGACAACATCCTCTTCCATGTCGATATGACGCAACCGCTTCCCCAGAGCCTGAGTGGATATCCTACGAAATCCCCTCGGTCGCTACCCCTCTGGATGGCCCTGCTCTTCCAGAATCACCGGATCCGCCGCTACTGCCACACCCTTTGCCTGTACGGGTCCCACCGCCATGGCAACCCCGCCACCGCGAGAGGCCCTAGCTGCCCTCCGACCTCGACCTCGAGATAGAGGAGGCCCACCGTCACCGACCCGAATCGTTGGCTGCTTCAGCATCTCCCCTGGGTAAGAAGCTTCCCAACTAATGGCATACTCCATCACCAATTCGAAAGCGGCGGTGGATGGAGGCAATGAAATTTGAATCTTCCCATCTTCATGTGTGAACATGAGCCACAACTGCCTCATCACACACCGATGATCCTTGTGACGCACCTCCTAGTAGACCTACAGGGTCAACCACTAGAGGCACCGGAACTGCCTCGCAAACTGATGCAGGGTGTACGGTTTGTAAAGTGGCTCACGATCCACTCCTTCCACCAAAACTCCACCTTGAAAGGCCAGGAGGTAAGCCCGATTTTCTTCCGTTACCCCCCCCCCCCCCCCCCCCCCCCGTCGTCAGTAAGTATCCCCGTCGGCATTGGGAAGGGGTGGAAACTAAAATCATCCGCCCTCCACATCTGATTCAGCACCATCGGCATGGTTAGTATGAACAGGAAGCTCCCGAACACATTTAGGATGGAGGGGCGGAAGCATGATCCCGACGGCGAAATAGGGTTTGGATACTCATATATCCCCCTGATGTGCCCTGTGATACACCCATACAGGAGGTGGAAGGGACGGCATATCCTTGAAGGCTTCCTGCCCTCGCTAATGTGCCGCAACATTCTGTACAGCTTGGCGAGCATTGGAATCCCTAGATTGATCCTCTTCCCCATGGCCAACATGGACGCCATAATAAACGAGTTGGGATGCACCCCCATGCTTGTATCCCTCACTGGTTGGATCCAACCACAGATGAGAGCCGCGATGAAAGCCGCCAGCCTGTCTATCGGCTGTTGTTCAGTGCTGACACTGAATCCCCAAGTCTTCCACTGGCTATCCTCCAAGACCCGCCAATACAAGTACCCCTTACCCCATTGGGCCACCCTCGGACAAGTTCGAGGACTCAGAGGGAACTCTCGATTCTCTGGGAAATTCAGGAAGCATTTAAACAATCTCTTAAAGTGGATATCCATCACTGCCTCCTTGTCCTCTCCAGTGACGAGTGCCATCAGCACTGACGCCAGTCACGACATTTTCTCTGTATCCTCCCAGGAGCTCATGATAGGGAGGAACTCATCATACATGGCCCCCATGATCGGATCCCCAGAAATCTAGTTGACATCCCACAGGCTGATGCCCACCTCCCCATGGTGCAAGTGAAAGGTATTGGTCCTAGACGACCATCTGCTTAGCAATTCCGGCATCAGTTTTTTTTCGGTTGGTAAATGTGGAATTGGGAGGCCCATTCCGCCTCATATAACCCCACTCTCCTAATCTCGGCCCCAAATTCCTCACATGAGGCGCCTACCCAGTAAGGCCAGGCCCAATCATCAGTAAAGTAGCTGCCCTGGCGCTGGTCCCACTCATCAGACCATCCTTTCTTCGAATCCTGCAAAGCCACCTTCAGCATGGTACAGTAGAGAGGATGGGACGTCTCCGATTTCAGTGGCTTCCCGTCAATATCATTCACATGGTTGTAGAGACAGTCGGTGATGACGGGTGTGAAGTCCTCCTGCGCATGACCATCGGCCGCCCTGAACCATTGGTGCTGACATGGCGTGCTCTAAAACCAGCAAGCTGGTTCATCCCTACACGCCTCAGGGATGAAGACGTCATCCCTCAACCCGAAGCTATACAATGTCAACTTATTACACCGCGGATAATTCTTCTGGCCCTCCGATAGCAGATCTGTCAAAGAAACATGGTCCGAGTGGCTTCAGACCATATCCCCAAGGCCGGGACAGTTGGCCATCCCATCTCGACGGGCAGCATCCGCAAGCACCCCCAATATAGCTTCTTGATGGGCCATTTCTGTTCCGGCACTCGAAAAAGAATTTTGTTTTCAGAACGGATCGCGAAGCTGGATCACGAAGCCGGATCTCAAAGGCCGTTCACGAGACCAAGATGTGTAATTTGACCTAGGTCGGCAAGCAGGAGTCTTCTTGGCGCGAACGTGGAGTCGAAGACCCGCGGTTCGCCGCGAAGCTCGATTCGCGGAGAGCATGCGCGGAGTACGCGGAGATTCGCGAAATCGAGAGCACAAAAAGACAAGAAAATCGCGTGAAGACAAAAGAGTCTGACCCCCTATTTATAGTCGGTGACCCCGGAGCATCGCGGCGCGCCCCACCCGCACGGAGCATCGTGGCACACCCGGATCCATGGCCACGGTGAGCCCCATGGGCCCCCTTCGCGATGTCGCATCGCGAACCGCCGACAATTTTGGCGATTTTCCCTCATACTTCGACCCTTCAGCCTGTCGCGGCTCCATGTATACGGCGGGGGGGGGGGCATTTGATGGCGCCAAAATATTGCACGAAAGGAAGGGACAACAAAATACCCCTCACACTACCTCGCGAAGCACCGATGCAAATCCCCGATGCGAAGCACCGATGCGAAGCACCGATGCGATGCACCCGAGCATTGCGGTCCCGCGAAGCTCCGGAGGCGGTAACTCTCCGCAAACGACTTTAACGTTCGCAAGCCCGCCGCGAAGCTCTGGAGGTGGTAACTCTCCGCGAACGACTTTGACGTTCGCGAGCCCGCCACGAAACTCTGGAGGCAGTAACTCTCCACGAAAAACTTTGATGTTCGCGAGCCCGCTGCGAAGCTCCGGAGGCAGTAACTCTCCGCGAACGAATTTGACGTTCACGAGCCTGCCGTGAAGAACCTGAGGTGGTGTGAGAGTTCGGCATCGCGGCGCCCCTTTTCTATAAATACCGGGCTCCCCCTGAGTCCAGGGACGGACAATCCGACCTTTCGGCTTCTCTTCTCCCGAATCGCGAAGCACCCTTTTCCCTTGAAAATCATGAGCTCCGCGAGGTACTTATACTTCGCATGACGCCTTCGCTTTGTCTCATTGTGAGCCCCTATTCCGGGAGGGATGCCCTTCGCGAAGCTCAAGGGCATTCACGAAGGAGGGGGATTCCCAAGGGAACCCTGGCAGCCACGGAGCATTTATGCTTCGCGAAACACCCAACCTGTACTAGTGATCCCTATGCTAAGGCAGGATCGCTACACATCGCGAAGCACACTGCTTCGTAGAACCCTGCTTCATGAGGCACCTCTTCTTCGCGAGGCAGTGATCCGTGAATATTGTTCTACTTCGTGAAGCACCCTCCACTCACACCTATGCCCCATGCTAAATCCAAGGAGCTCCGCTTCGCGAAGAACACTCCTTTTCTTGACAATTCCGCATCACGTGCGACCCTCCAGGTATGCACGATGTGATTTCAAAGTCCCATGGACAATACTACTCGTAGCGTTGCTTCGCCTAATGCTTCTTTGCATAGGCACGCTAATGGATATTGCTTCTTCTCATAGCCACGCTAACGTGGACCCCTCGATGGTTCGCTCTATGACCCCCCTTGACGACGGTCTTACTGGTACCTTCCCTCCCCTATGGAGCAAAGGGTACCAGTTATGTAAGTCATAGGGATGTGGAGTGAACCCTCCACATCCAAGCCGCAGGACGTTAAACCCCCAAGCACCATGTCCTCAACACATGACGTTAAACTGTGACCCAACCTCGTGCCTCGCACGAAGGGTCCCCCCAGCTCGAACATTTTTTACGCCACTCGTCTCCACGGGAGTGGAATCACCCCTCCACAAGGGATGATATCCTCTTTATTGGAGCGATGTATGTTCTCAGGAGAAGGGCGACCCTAGTCCCCCAATGGATGGCTACACCCCTGCATCTACGTACTTCCCCACTACCAAGGTCAGTGGAGGGAGTGATAGGTAAGGAGTCATATCCCATCATTGGTCCCAAATCCCTCTTTCACTGCGCTTTGTCGCACTTCGGGCCTCCATCCTAGAGTACGTCCTAGCACTAATGGACCACCAAATGCATAAGCCCCTCTTCGCTTCTCACGGACGCACCCTTCGCGACATGATCGTCAGGTCCTTACTGTCTCTTGTTTCTCACACCGATCATGACTCACGTGGGCTTAGAGTTGGCATTGGCCATGACAATACATCATACAACATGACGTTAAACTGCATGCCCTCATCCAGCATGACTTTAAACTGCATTCCCTCATCCAGCATGACGTTAAACTGCATGCCCTCCTCCAGCATGACGTTAAACATCATGCCTTCGTCCAGCATGACGTTAAACTGTATGGCCTCATCCAGCATGACGTTAAACTGCACAACCATTTGAACTACAAGGTATTTGATCCATGTCAAGGCGTGGTACGTAGGAAGCCTCCACGAGGTTCAATCCCACCCGTCATCTAATTCACGTCGAGTTCTACATTCGTCCAGCATGACATTAAACTGCATTACAGTCCGACGGCAAGGCGTTGTCACCACCCGAACTACGAGGACTTTGATCCATGTCAAGGCATGGTACGTAGGAAGCCTACATGAGGTTCAATCCCAACAATCATTGGCCCAAACCGTCTCCTTTTCAGTATCCCAAGACCCCATTTTCAATCCGAACTACGAGAAATTTGATCCATGCCAATGCATGGTACGTAGGAAGCCTCCCTGAGGTTCAAGCCCATCCCCCTTTGGTCCAAGGACCCTCCTTCTTCACGTCGGTTCGCCGACAACCACAATCCGAACTACGGGGACTTTGATCCATGCCAAGGAATGGTACGTAGGAAGCCTTCACGAGGTTCAAGCCCACCACTAGTGGACCTCTTGGTCTACTTTCACGTCAGTTCACCGATGAAACCCTTTGAACTATGAGGTATTTGATCCATGACAAGGTGTGGTACGTAAGAAGCCTCCCCAAGGTTCAATCCCATTCTATTTCTTTTTTTATCCGAACTATGAGGACTTTGATCCATGCCAAGGCATGGTATGTAGGAAGCCTCCCCAATGTTCAATCCCATCCCCCTTTGGACCAAGGTCCCTCCTTCTTCACGTCGTTTCGCCATCCGAACTACGAGGACATTGATCCATGTCAAGGAATGGTACGTAGGAAGCCTTCACGAGGTTCAAGCCCACCACTAGTGGACCTATGGGTCTACTTTCACGCTGGTTCACCGATGAAACCCTTTGAACTATGAGGTCTTTCATCCATGTCAAGGCATGGAATGTAGGAAGCCTCCCTGAGGTTCAAGCCCATCTCTAATTGGACCAAGGTTCACCTTCACATCGGTTCACTAACGAATTCCATCATTTGAACTAAGAGGTCTTCGATCCATGTCAAGGAATGGTATGTAGGAAGCCTTCCAGAGGTTCAAGCCCACCACCCATGTGGACCCCTGGGTTCCCTTCACGTCGGTTCACCGACGAAGCTCCTCTGAACTACGTGGTATTTGATCCATGTCATGGAATGGTACATAGGAATCCTCTCAAAGGTTCATGTACACCACCTGTTGGTCACTCCGACCTTATTCACGTCAGTTCATCCACACCCGGGCAGCCTAGTGTGTAAGCCCCACACCATTTGGACCAAGGTCCACCTTCGCGTCAGTTCACTGATGCATCAGACCAAGGCCCACCTTCTCTTTGGTTCGCTGACAACATCCATTGGACCAAGGTCCACCATCATGCCGGTTCACCGGCACCATCCCAAACAACGTGGACTTTGATTCCCTACCCCAGGGATACATATGAGGTCTCTTTGAGGCTCAAGCCCAACTTCACCATCGCCTTTGCGATGGTCCCTTGCCATTCCCCCATCCACTTCATTCATCCATCCATCATCCACCCTGATTCTTGCCCGGACCATCATATCCCTATGAGACCATGTCGTTCCGCTCCTCTTCACAGCCGCCCGTGGGCATGTCCCGGTATCGGTAACCCTCTAAGGGAAATCCCTCAATCCGATCCATTTTAGCTAATGCTCTGATCGGGCTGATCCGTCTCCACCGGACGTTAAACTCGCGACATGATTTGTGTTAAACAAAGGAAGCTGAGGAAAACCTCAGATATATGTATATGGAATATAATTCCCCGTGCTCGATATGGGATGCCTCGAGCTTCCATGCCCTCGAGAAGCCCTATGACCAGGGATAATAGACAGACATGCCAGTTCTCCAGTATCCAGACATGCTACTGATGCCTCAAAGTGACTACTCCCTCGACTAAAGGTTGCTGCTCTGACCGGACCCTTTGGATTGTCTTGACAGAAGCAGTGTAATTAACCGGCATCCATGGAAACAAGGCACTGGGAAGAGTTTCACGAACAACGTATTAAATCTACGAGGGAGACCCGAACTAGGTGATGAGTTCTGAGGAGGAATCCACGGAAGGAAGAACCAACATCCCATCATCCCGTTTCGATCAAGGAGCACACGTCCCTGAATAAGGAGTGAATGTTGCCCGCCTTTGGAAAGCGGGAATGCGGGGCAACAGTGTTGCGCGTCCTCCTCTGTGGAAGGACGGATGCGTGTGCCCTGACGAAAGCGTCTGAAACAATAACAAAAACAAAATTATTGGTATATGGTTCTGTAAATATAATATTGATTATTTATACTATTCTTAAAGTATCTTTTTCATTTTTCAAAAATTACCAAAATTAATATCTTTATAAATAAATATAATATATTTTAAATTATCCCTTGTTATAAATTAATTTTGAAATTAGTTTGAAAGTGAGATTAATTTCATAAAAATATTAATCTTGTGAATGGATGTTAATGTTATAAACACTCGATGGTCATTGTAAGCTATAAATTATTAATATAATAATTATAAAAAAATTTATTATGTGTTTCAAATGGGTAATATTTTCCATAAAGGATCTAAAAAATAATATTAAGTTAGTTATGTTTTTTATAGGACAGTATATTGTGATCAACTAATCAAGTCCACCTGGTTAGCGATTTCAACTTAATTTCCCTTCATTGAGAGAGAATTCTTATTTACGAAATAATTCTTATTTATGTGGTTTATATAAATCTTATAAGATATAAAATATAATTAATATCCTATAATTCATATTATTTTAATATTAACTAAATTCTCTCACCTTTCTAGATTTTTTTATTTTTACACTGGACGTAAGTGTTTATTCATTACTAATTTGAATCCCTTGAGACATGTTTAAACTGTACACCATGTTTCACAATCAACAGTATAAATACTACCAAATTCTAATTTTCTTATCATGATCTTATGATATGAAATTTTATATAATGTTCTTTTTAATTTTTTAAATATGAGGGTGTTTTGATTTGAATGTTATATATATTTTATGCGGTTTTTGTGACTCGAGGATCTTCCTTGTGCCATAATGTCTCTTTTTAACCAATTATATTTCATTATTGAAATAATATAACCTATGATTATTTTAGGACACATTTTCACCATATTTTCTAGTGAAATCATGTCTCATATCATTGACATCATCATTAATGATTCTAATGTGTCCTTAAAAGGAATATTTTTTAAAACAATTCCCAAATAATTTATGGAATTTTTATTTCATTTTGATTATTTAAATCCCACTAATTCACTCCTTCACTAGTTGAAACACAAATTTTTATTTATCTATAATTATCATAGCTACCTGACCCCATATATCTTAGAGCTTCGGTCTACTATCAATTACCTTAGCATTATTAACAGGAATAAAATCCCAGTCGACTGAGTGTTTAGTAGTACTGGTAAACTAGATACACAAATGACACTTATATTACCCTAAAAACACTAATTATATAATTGTTTCTCAATAAATAACATTGAGGGTAAAATTATTCGATCCTGTATATCCCTTCATATATTTTATAGTACACTTCATGGATTCCTAGTGAATTGAAACCTAAATAATGGTGAGATCAAATGCTTAGTAATAGAAAATTATAGTGGAATCAGTAAGGAATGTATGAGAATAATAATCATGGCCTAATAAATAGTGGAACATACATAACATATAATCAATAAATAGGGAATGATGTGAATAAATATAAGGGAATGGTAATAAATGGAAACATATTCAATTCAAAATATTATCTAAAGAAAATTTGTTATGTAAAGGTAAGAAATTGAAAACTCATTCCATTTAATAAATTTTATTTGAATGAAATGGATCCATAGATTTTACCATGTGAAAATATAATTGATAATAAATTATAAATCAAAATAAAGAAATGTTTAATAATTGGACATTATGTCTCTAGAAAATGAAGACGTATTCTGTCAAGATTCATCTATCGAATAGTTTAAAATATGAATAGATAACCATTTAATTTGTGAAAATTATTTTTTTCATGAGAACATTTAGATGCCTCGTGGGGATATATAATTTTTGGGATCCACCCATAGTTTCATGTATAAAGAATTTTTCATATTGATTAATTTATTTAATTTAGAAAACATATGCCTTATCAACTATCCATATTGAATTGTTGCTATAGATTTATCAATGTTTCACAAAATAATCAAACAAATGTCAAATTAGATATCATATGTTCTGATATATATGGTTTAGGAAATAAAAATATCCATGATAAATGAAATGTATAATTTTGGAGAAATTCAATGTTCAATGATCATAACAGATTTAATATTTCAAGGGGACTAAAAATGGAATCAATCAGGTGAATGTTAAATCTATCCATGGAAAAATAAATAAAAAACCAACCATAGTAAGAAATATGATGGTATTAATACAGCCTATTCAAAGTGGAATAAAAATAATGTTTTTTTATCTTCGATGGATATCAATATGATAAAAAGATATTTTAATATAATTCTTGTGAAAAATATCCTTTTATTATAAATAACTATTTAAAAAACTTTCCCTTTCAAAATCACATTTGAAAATATTTTCTTTAAATTTTTTTCTTCTAAATATGCAATAGAAACACCAATGAAATGATTTCATGTAAATCCATACGGTCCACATGAGGTAAAAAGAAAAATACTTTTTCATGGTTAAATGTTGGAAGAAGTCCTTTTTAGAAAAGTGACAAGAAGAATCCTTTAAAAAGATTTGTGAAAGGACAAAAGGGTAAAAAATTATTTGCTAAAAAAGTTTAAAATTTTTATGAAAACATTTTATTAACGCATTTTTTTTATAATAAAAAATGTTATCTTACTAATGAGAGAAATATAAATGGGTTTTCAAAAAAAATATTATATAATAAATTTTGAGTACAAAGGAGTTGAAAAATTGTATTATCACTTAATAAATATCATGAATAACCAAAGGGTAAGAAAATAAAATTTTTTATTATAAAATTATTTGATAACTTAATTTGATGGAAATTTAAGTGTAAACAATCCCAAAAAAAATAAGATTGTAATTTAAACCATTGAAAATATTACAATTTTGTAGTAAAAATCAATCAATGAGTAGATTATGTGTATCAACTATAAATCTAAATATCATATAAGAAATACATCAATATATATTCATAGGAATTATACACATAGTCATAAAATATTAATGAAAATAAGGAAGTAATATAACCCAAGAAAATAAATTGGTTTATGAAATCTCTTTTTCACATGGAACCTTTTAACTTAAATCCCCTTAGATGAAAAAATTCTAAATAAAACTCTATGTATAATAAAAAATGAATCAATCATGATATTATATGAAAAAGTGGCAGAATGTGCAGCATATATACAAAATTATGTGGACAAAAAATTTGATTTTTTCAAGAGAAACTTATCGATCAAAAAATTAAGTGAGATTACAAAGATAATAACTAAAATAATCCTTGAGGAGACTAATATTTAAATATTAAAAAGTTTCCCATACCACATTGAAACATTTAATTCATATTATCCATGATTTAATAACATTGAATGAAAATTAGAATGTCATGAGAAAACAGAGTTTCCTAATATAATGTAACATCTGTATTATTTTATGAAAATTTTTCATTAAATGATTTTAATTCTTTAATATCTTTCATTGCACACAATCATGAGTTTGAAAAAACCACGAGATTCTATTAGTATTAAATTACCAATATAGCCTATCTGGTAGGTTATCATGAATAAAAATATCTAACTTATAAAAATGTTTGGTGAATTCTTTGTCTGCTGATTGCTTATGTAAAATATAAATCAATAATATATTTGTATTTTATTATTAAAATATTAAGTGAATTAAATTTATTAAATGAAATTAATAAAAATTTTATGTAATAACTTTAGTAAATTATTTTTTAAATTCCTCCAATATATATTTCAGTCATAGTTTATTAATTAACCCTATTTGATGTATAAAAACATATATTTTAAAAGGGTAATTTTATGAATTGTAATGATGAAACCTTTTTAAATTAATATTTTTACACATTAATATTTTTTATATTACCAAATAATCATTTTTATTTTATGTGGGATTTAAAAATATACTTCAAATGAGTTCTCAAAATTTTTCTAATAGCTTTCATGTTTTTATTAATAGTAAAAATTCAATAAATTTAAATTTGAAACATAATTTTTCATTGATATAATTCATATGGTTAAATTATCATATTTAATGATTTTAAAATATAAATATAATACACATAAATCCTTCAATATAATGTTTTTAATTAGAATAAATTTTATATATAATTCATATGTAAAAACATTTCAATATTTTTCAGTGTTTTAACTTTTTAAAATCATTCCCTTTTTCTAATAATTGAAATAATTTTTAATTAATTACATAAAATTATATGTTTTGAAATTTAAAAATGAATTCAATATTTGGAATCATCAGGTCTAAATTATTTAAATTTATTTATTTTATTTTGGGCATTATGAATAGTTACTTCAGTATTTTATTAGAACATAAAAGAGTAAATTAAGTAATTAATGGTAAGAATACTATTATAAATTTACCCTAAAACTTTTCATAAAATAAAGGGATGAGTTTTCATCGATATAAATAATACTTGGATTTAAATTGTTTACTTTTTAGGCTACTTATATGAGAAAAGGACATTTAATTTAATTAATTTTAAAAAATTAATGTCTCACTCAAATTTTAATAACTAAATCATTATTATAAAAGGTTATACTGAAGATAAATTAGATTATAAATACTAATTTGAAATATAATTTTTCAATTTATCATGGTATTTTATTTGTAATTTTTAGGAAATAAATAATGACTTTATTTTGTTATAGTTTATGATGTAAAAATTAATTAATTGATAACAAATAAATAAAGTAATTTTTACTAAAAAATAACAACCAATTAAAAAACCGAAAAACTTAAGCAGATCATATTTTACAAGTATATCATGACAATGAATATCCCATGGTTCCATTATGGGTCATTTGGATCTTTATAAAGAGATCATAATGCTTATATTATTTTATTTAAAATGATGTTAATGTTTTCTCAATCAACTTTTTAAAATTATAACATTTGCAATGTATGATTTTATAGAAGATAAATTCAAATAAAATTATTTTATTAAAACTTTGTAGATTTATCTTCATCATAGTCTTTTATTTTTAAATTTTATTCAAAAAATAATTATATTAAATAATTATACTATTGTTATGTAGTAATTTTTTATTAATAGACATAACAACTAAATGTTTTTAATAATATTAAAATAAATATAATTTTGGATAAATAATATTTCCAATGCATTTTATATATTTAATTGACCTCATAGTAATATAATAAAATATTTCTTTTGAATTTGAATTATTATCTTAATATATTTAAAAATCAATGGATTTAATAGTGTCAAAATTGATATTATTGTTTGTTTAAGAAAATAATGTATTGTTAAATTATTTTAAAATAAACAAAAATTATAAAATAAATATTTATTATTATATGGTCTAAATTGTTGTAATTTATTTATTTATGGTATAATTACCATCAAATAATTATGTATTTCACCCTTTTTATATTTAAATATTTGTTACCCAAGTTAAAAATTAAATAGTATAACTAAATTTTATTTAAAAAATTAAGGTTTAAATTTATATAAAACATGTCAAAATTTCATTTTATGTTTATCTTACTATTTTATATCATCTCATATTCAAAATTTGGACATTTTAATGGTTTTTTATAGGGTTTTACTTTTTTATAAATTATTATCTATGGAGTTTCCAAAAGTAACCCTCACTTCAATTATAAAAGGTCACCTCCTCCCTCAACTATTAACTTCATATTGATCCTTCATGCTCATAAATCCACTACCAATTTCCCTTATCAACATACCTAGTTATATTTTATAGGTTCTTGGCTTCTTCAAGGACCATCTCTAGTGCTCTATGAAGTGTTTTAGATGAATCACATCGAAAAAGAGTTAATTCACTATACTGATTCATTCAAAATTATTCATTATTATAATTACTCTTAATGATTTGTTTCATGATAATGTAATAACCATATTATCAATAATATATTGAGATGTAATTATAATATTGATAAAACCATATTTAACCTTCTATTCATCCTATAAAAAATGAAATCACCACGTGTACGTATGTACGTCATGCCGTATCCACACCGGGGTGTAATCAGTTTTTTCACTACCAACTTTTCTGTTAAATATAATGATAGAAATGATAAATATATATTATTTTTAAAAAAATATATTGATTCTGTACTATTATAATCCATCCACTTCAATACCATTCAATAATTATTGGAATGATATCGTCACTTGCACAAAAGTATGTTTTATCATCTTCACGATGTGATGCAATTCATTCTACATGATATTGATTAAAACGTGATTATATAAACCATTTTAATGAATAAATATGCTATATATTAAAAAAATTTCTATAAATTCTATATTTATAAAATAATAAGAGGAATATATTTGACAAAACATGATTAAGAGAATAATAAAGTTAATTCTAGATGGGTGAGTAATAATTTCTTTCAAAATAAATGATAATATGGTAATATATGATATCATAAAAATGAATATTATTATTTAATAAGTAAATAAAATTATTCAAATAATTATACAGGAAATTTTGGTACATACAATGGAAATCAAGCCTTGAGTAAGGGATAATGTTTTCAATCTCATTATTATTTGAGATTTCTTATTCGTAAGAATTAATTGGGGTATATTAATCATTGACATCCATGATTCCTAAATATGTATTACAATGTATTTATATCCTTATGAATATTTTTAATTCCGGTTTTACCTACTAGTGAATTTTTCATTAATGGAATGAAATGAATATTTTTTCATTTTCAGTACGAGGTATTTTTTGAAATTCCCAAAAAAGTACGAGAATAATGTTCTCTTTTAACATATACGACATGAATTTTTTTATATTCTTATATATCCATATTTACAAAAATCTATATTTAATATATTTCATGTTTCTTCCATTAAATTATTTTATTTAAAAATTTCATGACATTATGGGAAATAAAAATGTTTTTGAATAATAGAGGATTATTTCTCGGGAATTAATTTCAGCTAGTTTATCAAAATTATATTATTTGTAAGATGAAATTATTTAATAAGGTTATATATAAAGTATATCATACCTATTATTCACATGGTTTCAGTTTTTTATGATTAAATTCAATTTATGAGATCCATTGGTTATATATTAACTATGTTATGATGTAATGATGTTTAAGAAATCCATTTTATTACCTAGGTTATTCTATGATTAATGATTTATGTTTTTATGTAACACATAATAAATATTTCATTATGATATTGGTGGGACATATATATCCCACAAATTCATTAGGTAATGATTTATATCACATGAGATAGACATGGGTGGAATAAGAAATGATCTAGATTCAGTAATAAAGGGCTACAATAAAGAGTAAAAACGGTTTATCTAAGGACTTGGTCCTCTATGATGGTTTCGGAAATGACCATTGACTGATATGAAATTATTTTCTATGCTTATGTGTATTACAAAAAATTTCAAGTCTTTTGTTATGACTTTTGGAATTACATTCATTTATTCTTATGAACTTTTAGGATTTTTCCCCTTGTATTATATCACGATCTTTCATATATATGATCAGATTTTAAAATTTTATGTTCTTATGTGTTATGATTATGATATAATTGATATATCCATTGTATAAATTTACTGACCATCAGAGCTCACCCTTTTATTTTTTTATTTTCCCCAAGTCATGAATATGGGTATTCAACAAGATATGTCAAAAAGGGGTCTATTTAAGATGAAATAAGATGGATACAATGAAGATGACTTATGAACCAGCTGTTTATGTTTCGTGGTTTCGAAAGAAACTATACTTAGATGATCATGTCATGTATTTGTTATATTTTTTTTAATAAATATTCAAAATTATTTTGTAATATTAATGTATGTAATGTATGGGTCGTTATAGTTGGTATAATATGAAAGTTATATATATCATTGGGAATCTAGGATGAGACAAACATATGGTATACCTCAATGATATATCAAAGTATAGGTTTCAATTCTAGTGTTTTAAAAATGACCATAAATGAACTAAGATAAACCATAAATGTTATAAATTGAAATTTTATTCATTTTTATGTGGTTTTACAATTATTGATTTTGTTTCATATATTATTCTTCTTAGTTTCAATAAATTTATAGAACCTGGAGATATGCATTAATGTTGAACGTGATGAGAAATGCAATGATTGTCCTCCTAAGAAAACAAATGTTAGGGCAGTTAGAAAGAAAAATATTATAGATACGATCACCCAAAATTATCAATGTATGAATCATATAGGACTTCCAATCTATAAAATTGGGGAACAAAATTCTGTTGAGTCCATCATGAGGTAGAATACACCTTATACCAGTGGGTATTCTAATCCATTAATTTCAAATTATTGGATTAGTACTGCTGAAACGATATTTTCAGTACTCTAATGTTCTTAAAATTATAAATTCATCTTATCAGTATATCATTAAGAAGTTGAATATGATCCATGATGGAAAATTATCAATAATGTGAGGCAAATAGATGAAATAAAATCTAAGGATGGGAAGTGTTCATGAAATTATTTTTTAATAATTTCATTCCAGGTATTCTTCAAACGAGGATAGAGATGGTGTTCATTGAACATAAGCAGAAGGATGATGAATCCATTGAAACCTACAGAGAAAATATTACAAGACATTGAAAGTATGATTCTATAATTGTTATACAACGAGAGGGTAAAATTGATCGATTCATTAGTGGGTTCATAACATGTCTTTGAAAGTCATTAGCTATATGAGAATGAAATAGCAACAAATAAATCCTTTTTTGTTCTCTCATGGTTGAGATGGATATTGGAATAACCCATTAGTTTTATGGTTTTAATAAGAAAATAAAAATGGTATTCAAGGGAAAATATAAAGACCAAACTGAAAAGAATATTTTTTTCCTTATGCTCAATGTATTTGAAGATAAATGGAGAAAATTATATTAAAGGGACTATTAATTGTTTTAACTTTACAAAAGAAAGTCATCTGGGATTTTAATTCTGAAGTGATGGGAAAAATATGTCTACTGATGTAAATAGAGAAACAGCTACACATAATGAACCTCCTACACTTCTATGTTACTACTATAAGGAAATGGTGAATTAGGCCAATAAATTCATTAATCCAAGGGTTATTGATTATGATCTATATTAGAAATATTTTAAGACAAAGAAAAAGGAAAATAATTTATGATCACTATCAGGGATATAGATTACAACAATTAAGCGGTGAAAGGTACAATTACCATCCACTCTAAAGAAGAAAATGTATTATTTGATTTCTGATCCACCCAGGGTTTTATTTCTAAATAAGTTTCTAACAACATCGTCATATTACTTAAATAATTAGATGTTTGGTTAGGTGTGACTGCTACTAGTGGACCAACAATCACATCAAATGTTTATAATTATTTTCTTGTTTAAATTTGTGGAAAATTGATTCCTAAAAATCTTTTGATCCTTCCTATAATGGAATTTTATTTGATTCGTGGAATTGATTGGATTTCTCTATTTAATGCTCATATCAATTTCCTTGAAATGGAAGTCACATTTCACAATTCACATCATTCTATGTTCATTTATCGATGAATGTATTAATATAACCTTCGAGTAGCAATATCGTATATCATGTTGGTCGGATCCCTATAAATGAATGTTTTCTATCTCAAGTTGCTGGGGACAAATTCACAATTATTAATACACCCATTGTATGGGATTTTGATGATGCCTTTCCAAAATAATTACACTGTATTTCACTAAATTGAGAAGTTGAGTTTTCTTTATAACTCATACCGGTTTCTATTACAATTTCTAGAAAAACCTTATAGAATTACCCTAATTTAGCTACAAGAATTAAAGAATAAACTACAAGGGTATATTGACGAGTGATTCATACGCTCTAGTGCATCACCTTGAGGTAAAACTGTGTTGTTTGTTAAGAAGAAAGATTGATCAATGAGACTCTATATTGATTATCCATAACTTAACAACATCACTATCTAGAACAAATATCCTCCTACCAACATTGATGACTTATTAGGCCAACATTTTATATCTTAATACTTTTCCAAAATTGATCTTCAATCAAGATATCATTAATTATAGGTCAAGAAGTAGGATATACCAAATATATTATTCCGTTTAAGGTTTAAACACTATGAATTTATAGTGATGCATATTGGTCTTACTATTTCCCACACTATCTTTATGTATCTAATAAAATGAGTCTTTAGAGTCTATCTTGATCAGTTTTTTATGTCTTTATAGAAGTTATTCTTCTCTATTAGAATAGTGGAAAAGAACATGAATATCGCTTGATAATTGAACTGATAGATATTTGTAAAGAGTTTCTTTATGAAAAATGCACCAAGTGTGAATTTATTCTTCCAAAATGTTTCGTTGTTGGGAAACATAATTTCAAGAGAGGGTATATTTATGGATCTAGAAAAAATAAAAGTTATTCAAGGTTGGCTAAGACCAACAATGGTAACTAAGATCCACATTTTTTTGGTTGGGATGGATATTATCGACGTTTTGTGATAAATTTTTCAATGTTTTATAATCCACTCACCATTTTAACTAAAAAAGGAGTTAATTTCATGTGGACAGATGAATTTGATGATAATTTCAAAGAACACAAAACAAGGTTACCCAGTTCAAAAGTTCTCACACTACCTTGTAATAGAAAAATGTTTATAATCTATAGTGATGAATCCAAAAAGGGATTGGGATGTGTTTTCATGAAAAATAATATGGTGATAGATTATGCCTCACAATTATTGAAAACAAATGTGGAAAATTACCCAAATCGTTATATGGAGTTATCTGCGGTAATCATTTCATTGATGATATGTATGCATTACTTTTATGGTGAAAGGTGTGTTATTTATACTAATCATAAATTTTTAAAGTATATTTTCACACAAAAGGAGTTTAATATGCACCAAATATTATTGTTGGCATTGATTAAAGATTATGACTGTTCAATACATTACCTCCCTAGGAAAGAGAACAGGGTGGAATATTCTTTGTGTTGATAGTACCATGCTTGGCTATACATGATGAGTATCACCAAAGATACAAAATTTATGGTTTTGTGAAGGATGGATCAAGAAATTTTAAATTAAGGGGAGAAATATTATCTTTGTCAAATTTATTTTCAAACATCCATACAAGTAAATAATAAAGATAAAAGGAAGTAAGATATAGAGATATAAAATACTATGGTAAATGTTCCAGAGTCCAACATTGATTTTGATTGAATAACAAGGTTACATAATCGTGTTTATATTCCTCCCATGACATAATTAAGGAATGAGCTGTTTAATGGGGCTCATATCTCTTTATTCTCTATTCAAAATAGAAGCACAATGATTTAAAGATACTTAAAGGAGAATTTCTAGTGGGATGTCATGAGAAGAGATGTTGTTGAATACATCTCTAAGTGCTTCATTTTTCAGCATATTAAGGTCAAGACGTACAAATATAAGGGGATTTTACAACCCATACCCATAACTGAATGGAAATAGGAAAACATCACTATTAAATTTTCCATAAAAATTCCCAAAACATCTAAAGTCCATAATTCAATATGGGTTATAGTTGATTTCTTTTTGAATTTGTCACACTTAATTTCCATTAGAGATTATTTATCTCTTCATCATCATGCTAGTATATATGTTAATTATGTTGTAATTTTTAATGGAGTACCACATTCTATTACATTTGATCAGGATCTGAGGCATACCTCATAGTTCTAGAAAATTCATTAGAAGGATCTATATAAAAAGTTTAGTTTTAGCACTGCTTATCTTCCTCATACAGATATTCAATCGTTGAGGACAACTTGAAATCTATAAAACTTTTTGAGAGAATTCTTTATAGATTTGAAGGGTGGTTGGGATCAATACATACCATTTTTGATATTTAAATACAATAATAGATTTCACATAACAATTCAGATGGATTTTAATATATCCCTCTGTGGTAAAAATATCAAAACTGCAACTTTCTCAGATAAATTTTTCAAAATAATGCAATTAGGACATGAATTGTTTGATAAAATGGAAGAAATTGTCAGATCTATTCCAAAACACATATGAAAAACTCAGATCCCCCCAAAACATTATCCTAAAAATGAAGAAAAGACCTAGAGTTTAATGTGGTTGACAAGGATTTCTACGAATATCTACATGGAAGATAGTAATGGGATTTGTAAGGAAGGGAAAATGTGCCCTATGTACATCAAAAGTTTTGAAATTATGGATTATGTTGAAAATGTAGCTTATCGGTAGGCACTTCCACCGAATCTCTCTCAGGTTCATGATTTTTTCCAGCTATACCTCCTAAGAAAAAACAAACCCAATCTATAACACATATTAAACTAAAAAGACATATTGATAGAGAAATAATTTTTTTAAAGAACAATCGTTGGTGATGATCGGTCTTAGTAAAAAACAATGTGAAACAAGACAACTTACTTGGTTAAAGTTTTGTGGTGGAACCACCAATTTGAGGAATCTATAAGGTAACATTAGGATATGATTAATGGGAGATATCATCATTTGTTTGTATCCAAGTGAATAATTTCAAGGGAAAATTATGTTTAAGGATAGTAGAATGTTACACTTAGATTTTTTATGATATATTTTTAAAATAAGTTAAATTATTAAATAACAAGAATTCCATGAAATCATGAGTTTAATTGAACCACTATCCACCCTTAGTATAAAATGATCATTATACTCGAGAAGTTATCATACTAGGAAAAAATATAATTAAATTATGAAAATGTTTATTGAATTTACTGGAAACTAATAAATTATATAAAATATAAAACAATTATACAATTGTATTTTTTTATTAAAATATTTAGTGAATTATAACGGGTAAATGAAATTAGAGAAATATATATGTTATATATTTTAATTTTTTTGATATTCATCCAATAAATATTTTAGTCATAGAGTATAAATAAATGTTATTTGATCTATAAAAACCTATATTTTTGAAAAAAACATTTCACACCTTTTAATGGTGAACCACATTTAAATTAAAATTTTGAAACATATGAAAATTTTATATATTAAAACATAAACATTTTATTTGGATGATAGATAAATAAGTATATATTGGATGATGTTTTTATATTTTTCTAATAACATTAATGTTTCAATGAATAGTTACAATATAATATATTCTAATTGAAAACAATATTTTTCATCAAAGTAATTTATATGGGTAAATTATAATATTGAATGGTTTTAAATTATAAAAATTATATATTTTTATCAATCAATATAATTTTTTTTATATAAAAATTAATTTTATATTGAATTCATATGTAAAAAAATTTCAATATTTATAATGTTTTAACTTTTAAACCACATTTTTTTAAAAGGGTTAATTTTAAATTAATTAATAGAATTTTTTTTCTTTTTAATTTAAAAAAATTGATTCCATATTTTGAATCAGTAGGTTTAAATTATTGAAATAGAGTTTATTTTTATTTTTATGGATAAAAAATAATTACTTTGGTAATTTTTATTTGTTCGGTAAAAGTGTAAATAAAGAAATTAAGGGTAAGAATACTAATTTAAAATTAACCTCCACCATTGATTAATATAAATGGATGTGTTTTATTTGACCTAAATCTTCATTTTGATAAAATGGTTTCCTTTTTAAGCCACTTGAATGAGATTAGAACACATAAATGTTTTATTTAATGAAATGTTAAATATTTCACACTCAAATTTTAATATCAAAATCATTTTTATATATTGTTATACATAAGATAAATTTCATTATAAATACTAATTTAAAAGATAAAATGATTTTATTTATCAGGGAATATTATTTTTAATTTTTGAGAAATAAATAATTACCTTAATGTCTTATACTTTGATGATGTAAAAATTAATTAATTAATGAGAAATCATTAAAAAAAATTATTAAAATAATGATAACCATTAAAAGATCCAAAATATTTGAAAATCATTTATTAGATTATTATATATCTATAATAACCATCAACAGGTCAATTAAATGAGCATTTGGATACTTATAGAAGATATTATGACACATATATTATTTTAGATAATGTGATGTTAAAGGCATCACCTTCATGTTTCCAGAATTATAACATTTTTATGTTGGATTTTATAGAAAAT
Source organism: Viscum album (assembly GCA_963277665.1). Classification (NCBI taxonomy): domain Eukaryota; kingdom Viridiplantae; phylum Streptophyta; class Magnoliopsida; order Santalales; family Viscaceae; genus Viscum; species Viscum album. Next base: position 381,698,813 of record OY728145.1, read on the forward strand.
ATATTAGAATAAAAGTATTCCTATGAAATATGGCATAAAAATGTTCATCATATTATATTATTTTTAATTTTTTTATAAAAAAATTATTGGTATTAAATAATTACAAAATTGATGAAGCAATTATTTTATTAATGGAGATTACAAATAAATGGTAATAAATATATTAAAATAAAAAAATAGTTGGTTGAAAGTTAAATGGTTTTCTTAATATTTTAAAAAACAATTAATTTAATTGTGTCGAAATTGACACTATTGTTTGTTTAGGAAAATAACGTTTCATTAAAATATCTATAAATAATAAAACATCTTTTAATAAATAAATATTATTATATGGTCAAAAAATTTCGAATGTATTTATTTATTGTATAATTGACATTAAAAAATTAAATATTTCACCCTTTTAACATTTAAATGATTTTAACCCTAATTAAAAATTTAATAGAATAATGAAATGTTAATTAAAATATTAAGTTTTAAATTAACATAAATCCATTCAAATATTTATTGTTTTATGGGATTGAAGAACATATCGCATATCCTCTTCATAATTGGGACATTTTGGAGGTCTTTTGGTAGGGTTTTTATTTAATAAATTATTATTCATGAGTTTACAAAAGTGCATCTCATCTTAATTATAAAAGGGTACCTCCAACATCAACTATTCACTTCACTTTGAGCAGTAAATCCCATACAAAACCTACTCATTTCCTTTTTCAACGTCCCTAGATACATTATAGATGTTATGGTATTCTTATAAGACCAACTCTAGTTCTTTAAGTGGATATTTAGGGGAGGCATCTTGTAGAACAGATAATATCCCCAACATATTGTTTCAAAGAAATTTATTTATATACTATATATTAATTATTTGTTTCAACATAATGTCATAATTAAAGTATCATTTATTTAACTATATGTTCTTATAATTATTAAATAATCATATTCCACCATCTATCCATCCTACGAAAAATGAAATCACCATGTGTGCGTATGTACTGCTAACCGTCTCTACGTCGTGGTGTAATCTATATATCACCACCACCTTTTGTGGATGGGTATAATGTTGTAAATATTAACTATAAATGATTATTATTACATGATATTTATTCTTAAATATTATACACCATCTACTTTAATTCCATTCAATAATTATGGGAATTAAATCATCGCTTGTGCGTACGTTTGGCCTACTGTCTCCACAATACGAGGCGACTCATTATATGTGATCTTAATTAAATAATGATTATATAAATGATTTTAATGAATAAATATGATATATATTATACCAATATCATTATGTAAATAATATAACTATAATAAAATAATAAGAGGTTGTCCTACAAATCATGTGTAAGATTATAAAGATGGTAATGCCCGATCGATGAGTAATAATGTTACCAACAAATGGATGATAATATGATCATATATGTTATCATAAAAATGAATATATTTTTGAATTAAGTTAATGGAATTATTTAAATCATTATAATAGATATTTGGGTATATACAAAGGAAATCATACCTCAGGTAAGGGATAATTTTTGCAAACACATTATTATCCAGGATTGATTATTCTTAAGTATTTCCTAGTGCATATTTATTACCCAAACCCATGTTTCCTAAATATATATTCCAAAATATTATTTCTACCCTTTTTAAATTTTTTAAATTGAAATTTACCCACTGTTAAATTTTTATTATATGATATGAAATGATTCTACTTTCGTTTTCTATATAAGATACATTTTTACTTTTACACAAATGTATGAGATGAATGTTCTTATTTTAAGTTATACGGCATGAACAAATTTTTATATTTTTATAATTCCTTATTTCCAAGAAGATTACATAATAATATTTCAATTTTATATTCAAATAAATTATTTAATTTTAAAATTGAATGAAGTTTGGTTAAAAAATTGAGGAAAAAATTATATTTTCCTCAAGAATTAATTTCACGTGTTTTATCAAAATTATTTTCAATCTATGATGAAATTATTTAATATGGTTATGTTTCAGGTATACAGTCCCATTTATTCTTATGGTTTTATTTTTTTTACGATGAACTTATATTTATGAAATCTATTTGTTCTATATGGATTATTTTACATTGGATGATGTTTAAGAAACCCAATTTATTCCTTAGGTTATGTTATGATGAATGATTTATGTTATTGTGGAACATGTAAGAATGATTTCTTTATGAGATGTATGGGACCTATAAAACCCTCCAAATAATTGGGTAATGAAATATATCTCATGCGATAGACATAGTTGGAATAATAAATTATCATGGTTCTGAAATACATGGATGGAATGAGGAGTGAACTTAGTCCAGTAATGGACTTTTTTCGCTATTACTGTCTTGGAAATGAGCCTTGATTAATATGAAATTATTTTATATGCTTATGTGTATACAAAAAATATTCATGTATTATATTGTCCCATTTTCTATTATGCTAATTTATTCTTATGAGATTTTATTATTTATCTCATGGAATGATATCACAATCCTTCATATACGGGATAAGAGATTCATATGTTATGTTTTTATATCTTATGATTATGATATGATTGATGTATCCCTCGAATACCTTTACAGAGATTCTAAGACCACCCTTATATATGATTATTTTCATTATGTCATAAATAAGGGTATTAAGTATGATATGTCAAAATGGGTCTTTTTATGATGAAATAAGTGGGATACAATGAAGATGTCTTATGAACTAGTTGATTATGTTTCCCAGTTTCTAAAGATAGTATACTTATAAGGTCATGTCTAGGAATTTTTATATTTTCCAATTAATATTATTCAACATTGAATTAATATAAAATTACGTAATTTATGGTTCGTTATATATAACATTTAAAATGGAAGTATATACACCATATAAAATAAAGTTGGTGCATAAAAAAAAGGACATCTCGGTGAAATTTAAATTGAAACAAAACCCATTACCTTGCATTTTCTTTTGGGTGAATGTACGTTAAAATTTTATATAATAAAATTATGTAAAATATAAAAATTATTTATAAAATTTTCAGTTTTATCAATACATTAATTTTACATTCTTCCATGTTGTACACAACTATATTATCAATTATGTTTTTGTCGGATATTTTGATGAAATGCAGTTTACGTGTCAAAATAAACTATTGTGGGTAAAATATTGTCAAAGAGATCAATATAAAACATATCCTAAAGAATTTTCATGAAATATTAATCCAATTTATTAATACATTATACTTTTAAAACCAATCATTAAATATATTTATGAAAAATGAATCAACATTACAATCATGGAGACGATAGGCCGTACATACAAATGAGTAACATCCTTATTTTTAAATGATCGTTATGTGAAGAAGGTAAGTAGAATAATATAATTACAGAATGATAATAATATAATAAATACCATATTATTTAGTAATATATAGTTATATATATATATATAATTTTTTATGTGTACAATGAATAATATTGTGTCGAGTAGGAGGTAGTCCACACGTCCACAAACTACATTATAACCTTTTAAGTATCTATAAAATTGTAATAAAGTAAATGATATATATTATGTTTCAATAAATGTAATTATGTAAAGAATATCATATAGTGTTTTTTTATGTCCTATATTTTTAATTAATATCATCCTTTATATTTTTCATGTATAGTGTAAATGAATCACATCACTTCGATGGTGCGGTAGTCTACTCTTCCTCTAACGATGTGATCATATAAATGAAAAATGAAAAATTATTAATGTTATGTGTTATAAAAGTATTAGATATGTATAAATAAATTATCAATATCATATATATCATATATAAATAGATTTCTGATCATAATGGCATACCATGAAAATTTGTAAAGGAAAAATGAACAATCATCGTTTTGTGAGATGGTAGTTCATCGTACACTGAAACATTATGTTTGTTTCCCATTAGATAGATGGGTGTGTGAGAGTGGTCATAAAACTTAAAATAACAACATAATAGTGTATTTATTATAGTGGTGTTTTTATATAATCATGTAATAATAATATTTTAGGGATTAGATAATTGAAATAAAACTAATAATATTTAGGATGTTTATTACCTATTATTCGGGTAACTCTTTTTTGTTTAAACAAAAGACATCCTTAGATATATTTATGCCCAAGGGGGGGATTATAGGATGAGGTGATAGATGTTGAGGAGATATTTTCTTAGGTATTTTCCAATCCAATTTGTCTTAATAGGTGTGAGGAAGTGGGGGAGAGGAGGCATTTTTATAGTGGATGCGGAGTGGCACATTTGTAATACATTAACAGAAGAATCCATGCACATTTATCTTGTTGATAGTGGATCAAAAAAGGTCCCATTTTGATCCAAGAGAGGAAAATGTACAAATTTGTCCATCTAATAGCTCTCGGACATGTGTATAGTTTGTTTTGTTCATTATGGTTAAGTTCTAGTCCCCCATTAGTCTTAATTTAACCTTAATCATTGTAATTACTTTTAATTACATTCATTAATCATTTTGGTCAAAAACTAAGATGGTATTATTAAAAATTATAACTTATATTGATTCCAAATATGGAATTCATATTACAAATTCTAATCAAAGAAGTGGTAAAAATTAATTTAAATTTAAATCAGTAGATGAGATGTCAAAGCAGGTTTCTAAATTAAAAATATGTAAATGTTTTATAATATTTTACATTCAATTTAAATGTGGAATTGATCAAAATGACATAAATTGTATTAATTTATAAAAATATGATCCAATTAATCCTTAAACACAAATAAATGTATAATTTTTCCTTATAAGTAAATTATATGAAAAATATATTTTGCACTAAAATTATGTATTTGTTTACAATATTATGGGGATGTTTTGTAACCCACATAATTATAGTGTTGTACTCAAGTGACATGAATGAATATTTCTCAACTGACACAATTAGGTTGGTTAGTTATTATTCCATAACTAGTGACGATACATGTTAGATGACTCTTCATAACCCATTCCACCATTATTTATCATGAAATGTGTAAATACCACTCAGGAAATCACATTGCCAATGTTTACATCACAGAATGCTTTCTGTACAATACTAGAAAAAAATTAATCTATTTCACAATTAATAAAACAATATATTCTTAAATAGATATCATCAAGTGATTCTCCATAGCTTGTTTAATTGCATTTCAATTTGGTTCATATTTATAAATTCAAGGCATATCCATGACCACCTAATTTTTAGACATAACTATAAAACCAATAATTGAATATAAATAACACTACTGTTGTTCCTCAGCCTCTATCCACAAGTCCATATACACTTATGGTCTGAAAAATACCTATATAGAGATAGAATATTCACATAACTCAGATGAGTGACATGATCATGTAGTATACATACATTATGGACTAACTCTTGATCATAGACATAATCTGGATATCAAAGGAGTTTCATGATTTCATTATTGGGGACATAAAAATTCCAATCTAGATATAAATTGTGGTTTTTACTAATGAGTTTTCTATTTTGTGGAATATATAAATAAAGATCACCAAACCTTGATATCATTATCTTGGGAGGACAAAAATGACATTGATCGGAGGATAATTCTCTGTCTCTATACCTTATTCAATTTAAATGGGTTTAAAATCTACTAGATACTAGAAGAATACATCTATTTGAATAACCACATCCCAACTAGGATGATCCAATAGACGGGGTTTACCAAAGCCTATATGCCCTCATCTAACCTATACAATTAATGACATGAAAGGTGTGAATAGAATATGAATGAAAAGATTAAATAGATTACCCAAATTAATGATTTATTATCGAATACCTAATTATTTGTTGTCTCTTAAGATAAAACATTTTACTTTTTGTTGGGAAGGTCGTGGCTCCAATTTCATTTAGTTGTGCCCTCATCATTTTAAATTTCCACCAAGTACTCCCATAATTATTGAGTGTGTGTGATTTGATGTGATGTTTTTCCATACCATTCCTAAAAATCTAGCAACATTGATGTTTAGTATTATAAGGGGGAAGAAACGAATCCACATCACAAGGAACCTAAGTCTCTAAATGTTCTGAATGATCTAATTCATAACATAGATGATCCTTGGGGAATCCTTATTTGTGTATTTATAGAGTAGTTTCACCATCTTGTGTTTGAAACCCTATATATTTGGAAATACATAATAATTATCTGTAATGTTGAGTGATTTCAGATCACCTCACTTTCTTACGATGGATTACCACATCTAAATTCAGGAAATCTCTTCTAAAATTAATAATGAATGAATTTTTCTGTTGTAGTGAATTATAATCAACATGGTGTATTACATATAACAAGTTTATTCCATTTTAATTTGAACAATATGTATCATTTTTAAATCCAGGGTGGACTATGATAATGGAAACGAAATGGGTTTGGATCCACAACCTCTATCACCATGGTCTCTATAGGTCCAAAAAACATTGACCCACTTTTAATTATTCTTCAACCGAACCTGAAGAAATTTTAATCTCATAGTTTTTCTATTCTTAAGGAGTCATCACCTCTTTATCGTCCTTATATTTATAATGATGAAGATCGTTTAGATAAGGAAACACCTATTTTTAAAGAATGATTTTCTAGAATTCCTTATGAGTTTACATTGGTGAATGTAATCATCTTGGAATAACTGGGGTTGATATTGATCCACATAGTTATGTCTCCCGATGTAAAAGAGTAGTACATTATGTTAATAAAAATCATTATGAAATATTAAATGATACCACAATATTAGGAAATTTATTGATCCCCGTGTCATTATACACCATCTTGGACTTTAAATTGGACACCATGGATTTCAAAATTATCTTAAGAAATGAATCGCTCTTTTGGTTCCATGTTTGAGAACAATATTAACAATGTGATTAATTTCAACATTGTTAGGGATGTCCAATATCATATTTTCATAGAAAAAAGTGACCTAATGTTGAAAAAATTAAAAATTTGAGTCTACCATGAATTATGGGTCCACATGCACAATTTAATGGAAAATGGAGCTCCATTCTTGATCACATAACAATTGTTCATTTCAAAAACTGGTTTACGGGATTTTTCAATCTTTTAATTTATAATATATATAATAAAATATGAATGCATCTTAATAATAAAAAAGATACCACATTAATAAAAGAAAAAGGGACACACTATAATATAGTGATTCCATTTAGTTTTCAAAAATGTAAGGAATCTTATCTTAACACCATTCACTACAACTTCATATCCCTCCTCAAAACATTGGTATAATTCAATGTGAATGAATTTATAGTCAAATTACACTAGTGAATAGACCATATTAAATACATTTAAAATGTGTTGGGAATACTATGTTAACACTTATTTAATATGGATCTCATGATGTATTCTTTTGGTTTATATTATGGAATATTCTTGGCTTCATCCTCCAATGAATATGAATTATGATTGACATAGATAATATTAATACTATAAAAGAAAATTTCCCCATCCAAGAAATATATGGTAGTTTTGTGGCCTTCAATGATATATATACTATATATGAAAAATATTTATCAAATCTAGGGGTAATTTAATACCTTTTCGGCTAAGGAAGAAATAAATATCCCATTAATGAGAAGTGGAATACTATGATGTGTTTGATGACCTCTTGAAATATATGCCATTAATTATTGTTTTAATTCTTCCCATATAGGGGAATCCTATTTTTAATTATGTGAATAACCAAGAATGGTCCCTCACATCTATCATGGAATATAATAAAATTAAATAAAATTATAATAATATTTAGAATTTTAGTCACATGATGATTTAAACTGAGAACATTTATTCTCTTGTTAAAAGAAATACCTCAACATCATCTTAATTGTCTAGAAATAATATCATTTTCCACTACTCGATGATATAATTATAATTTCTAATGTGTATATACAAATGTAAATCTTAAACAATGGCATGCTGACTAGGAAATTTTAAAAGGGGGAAAATGATATGTTTCTATTTTAACCTCATGTTTCTCCATCAAATTTTTTTCAATGGGAGAGAAATAAAGGATTTACTCTCTTATCATCGTACCATAACGAAATTATATCTATAAAACTACATACAAGAAGATTAAATTACATTAATTGATAAAATAACACTATATTGGAAGATACAATTCTACACCACTCATGATGCCTACAAAAAATGAATCAGCAACTCTTAGCTTATTAGGGATGACCATAGTGTTTTTTCATCACTCTATCAATGGAAATCATTTCATTAGTATTAATATTGATAGAATGATCCAAAAATAACAATGATTATTAAGAAGACTTCAGCACTAGTCAATATGTATCACTTGAGTTTGGGGTCCCACACTTACATGTGAAAGGTAATTATGAGTTGGTCATTAAGAAAATCGATGGTCTGTATACTATTAGAATGAAAGTCCCCATTACTTTTCCTGAGATTATCTTGGGGATAATGTTCCAGTTTATTTCTGAGTGCAAATATACTCAGTTTCGGTGATCATATAATGAAAAAGAATATTCTTTGTCCATGTTTTCCATGTCTATCACCAATCTATATTTGGATGATATAATTATTCCCACGACATGTCATAATAACATTTCCCCATTTATTCTTGGTATAGAGGATATATAGGTTCATAATTTTACCACTAGATCATATAAGATTAGGCTTTTATGTACCCTCCCAAAAAAATTTGTACCAAAAGATATAAATCCCCTAATTGTATACCCTCAACACAAGTTACTACCATTAAACCGAGCTGACTAGTATAAAATCCATTAGCACCCATCAAATGTTATTTTTGATGATTGCCCAAAATTCAACTGGGTCTTATATATATGTAGATTTTATAGAATGATTGTCTACATCATTATTGGAAGAGAAGTCCCCAATGTTCTATATGAGGCTCATTGTGGGTGCAATAGGGATCTAAATTTATGATTAAATCTCTCTCACATAATTTTATGTTTGAATAATTTTTTACCAAAATAGTTTTCGATCGTAGATAATTCATCATAATGTTCCAGACATGTCAAATTGAAGCTAAATTTGTGCTTAAACCACAATATCTTATCCATTACATAATTTATTATTCATTTTTTTATATGGGGACTTGAATTTATTAGACCCAACCATTATACCATAACACGATACTACATGTTCATCCTTTCCTCCCCTCACATATGCACAAGGTTTACCGAAACCATTCCTCTTAAACTATTCAAGGCATGATATGTGATTGAGTTTGTGTAATCATAAAATATTTATCGAATTTATATCTCTTGCATTATAGTCATAAAAAATAACCACTTATATTCCACCATGTTGAAGAAGCCATGTACCAAATAAAACAACTAGTTTGACTTCATTACCTGTTATGATGTGTATGAAAATAGACAAAATAAGGTGACAAATAAATTCCACTCTATTATTTTAAAAAATATATTTCATCAAAATAAGAATAGTAGGTATGAAAATTTCCCCAATTCCCTATGAGTGTTTTATACAATTTTATGGAATTCTACCCAAGAAACTCTTTAATATATCATATTTTTATTACTAACAATTATAAGTACCAAGGTTTAGCTTCCATATATTCTAATCACCTTATAAGACTAAAAAACTCTAGATAATTGATGACAATCCCAAATATCCATATTGGAAGCACATCATGAGAACATACTATAATACCTCATAAACCATTAGGTCCACTATAATAACATGTTATATAAATTAAACAAAAGTGGTCACTTTAATTTTTTTCCCTATTGTGGGTTTGAACTAGAATGAAGAACACTAATGATACCAGAATAAAAATATAAAAATATGGATGCCAAATTGGAGGGCCCATCTTACATTTAGAAAACCGAATCCAATTATAAAAACTCATCAATCACTATATATGGTTAAAATGTATCATTTATCTTCAATGAAAGGTTCCTCAAAAATACATTTATTGACTTTCATGCCTATAGATTCATGTAAAAAATATGACTTTGAACTATATAACCAAATTATACTCCATATTAAATGATATAACATAGATTGGATGCAAATCACCTAACCCTAAAATACTTATTACACGGTCTTTTAAAGATGACCTTACACTACATTGCCATAATATGATATGAATGATGGTGATATGTGTAACATTTCTTCAACATAATATGATAATAAACTTTGTGATAAATTTCTTTTGAACATATTTTATATTTTTATTTTCTATTGTCATAGCTACAATAATTGGAACTAAAATGAAAACATATTTCCATATAGATGATAAACTATATAATAGGGACATGTTCCTCATATGAGAGGAAAATGCCTCTTGTGCTATAACACCATGACACCATTTTTGAAGAACTATGGGTATCCTGATTCCCATATAAAAGGATATATAAGAAAATCAACATTTCTATTCTAGGGAGTATCAACATATTTATTTCACCCTATAACGATATCTTGGTGATCAATATCCCTCTATATTATTCTTTGTTCACACATAAAAATTAGATAATGATCCTATCAGCTGATAGGTTTGGAATACTCTCACTAATGACACCATAAATGAGCTCAAATGAACAATATTGTCGCACATAGTGTACTGAAATTATTATGTGTTTCAATTCTATTCTCATTCAAAATCAATTTATTCCATATATTAGATACACATTAACCTAATATATGAAAATCATATCATCTAAAGAGAATACCGAATCGAGAAAAGACCCAACTCCCAGCCTAGTAAAATTTCCCATAGTATTTATAATTGAAATCGTGATATGTATCATTTTTTATCATAGAAATAAATCGATCCTAATGTATTTCACAAATATTTAATGATATACTGGTTAAACCAACATTTTAAATTATTGTTTAGAAGTCATTCTATAGTTATATTCATTGGTTTTTTATTCATTCCATGAAAACTATATTTAATTCCTTTCCACAAGAATTTTATATGGTGTAACTTGAACCCCCTAGACCCCCCCACATAAATTTGATCATGTTGATATAGCATTTTGGTCTGTTAGGGTTCCCCAAATCGGTCAATTTGTGATAGATAACCATTAATGGTCAATGTGGTATTCAATGTGTGGATTATTATTTCATATTGTTCCCTCTATAATGGTAATAATGATTTACCACTAAAATTTGTTTATTTCACCAATTATGCCTCACATGGGATTTGGGATTATGGTGTTTTTCCCCATTATGACTATCAAACACTATATTCACATGTAATATGATCTAGCTTCTATATCAATGTGAATTGAAACTGAAAACCCCCTTATTATTTCCCCATTTATGGGTTTTCTATATTTTCATATAGTCATCCCAATTCGTTGTTGTTTTTTTCATTATACACTTCCTACATAGACCACCTCACGGTTATTCTCTATGCATTACAATAATATGATATATACTATCATCTTTGAGGTCATTCCTGTAGAACTAAGAATCCTTTAATGATAGGATTTCATTTCTCTTCTATATAGAGTGGAAAATATTTTCCCCATGTGGTTTGATCTAGGATACTGAAAGTTATTCCCATCTCTCACAATCCTACCATATTCCATTAAAGTTCATTTTCCTTTTCCTCAGTGCATGGTAATAAACTATATGTTTTAGTCCTCATTACATGAAATAAGTCTATATGATTTCCTAAATCTTATATTGATAGGATTCAATCAATTACATGGAACAGGTCCCTTAAAACAAGATAGGTAATGATTCTTGTATTTCATAGGCAATTCCTATTTAGAAATCACGTATTTTCCTTGACTTATCATGATGGTGCCATATTATAGGGAAGATTGTAGTGGGTTATTAATATTATAATAATCACCTTTTTTATTATATATCTTAAAATATTATTCACATTTTATGAAAGCATCATTACCATAAATAGTGTTCAATTTTTCTTGGGTATTTCCCTATTGCATTAGTCCTCCTTCACCCTCTATTCACATTGTGTTTGAAATAACATTTGAGAAATGTAAGAAATGTACCCATCATCCCTAGACAAGGATATGATAAAAAATTATCTAATTATCCCTTACATCAAAACCGCATGAAATTAAATCACATGATCTTTATAGTTGATGCATAACATTAAACTACACATTTTAGACTTTATAACTTTACTTAAAACTATGTGACACATTGGTTACTGTTCTGAGAGTCAACCCACATTCTTATTGTAGATCGCTTATAACACCATAGCCCACATTAGTATTAAATTTGAATTGATACCCATTTTAGATCACATATAGTTACTTTTAAATATTATTTCTGGAGGCCATGTAATGCCCTGAACTGAGAAACATGTAGCTGGTGTATTACTTTATTATATTTCTATATATAAAAGCTTCAACTATCAAGGGAGAAAATATTATAGAGGTTTTGGAAAACAATATTATTTTCATGTTATCTATAATACATTGGGAAATATAAAATACAACATAATACATAACAAACACTAAAAAATTGTATTCTTGAAACACATTCAAAGGATTCCTCTTTATAACGTAGGGAAGGTAATCAAAAATAAGGGTGAGTTCAAATGCTCAGTGAGATTAATTGCATGGTAATCAATAATGAATAAATATTAATTAATTAACATGTAACTATGAATAAATGAGAACACATTTTATTTAAATAACTAGAGAATAAATAATCAATAAGTAAAGGTAAGAAACTAAAAACACATGCCATTAAATCAATAATATGAGGAATAAATAATTAATCAATAAGAATTAATCAACATTTATATATGAATAACTAGGAAGACATTCACTTTAATTAAATTGATTAGGAATAGTCAATATTTAATGTTATAGAACTGAAAACACTAGCCATTAAATCAATAATATGAGGATGAAATGAATCCATATATTTTTTTATAGGAAAATCACATGGAAAAGAAATACTAAATCAAAACCACGTCTATAATTAATTTTTTTATGTATGTATGTGGAACCTGAATACCTATACTGTCATGACCTATCCACTAAATATTCTAGAACTATATGTATAAACCTTTTTAATCTGTCGAACTAATTTTTCTCAGGAGAAATTTTGGATGCATCGAGGGGCGATATAAAGACTGGGCCACAACCATTTCTATATTTCCAATGAATTCCTCATAATGATTAATAAATTTTCGCAATAAAAAATATTACATATCAAAAATACATATTTAATAAAGTATACATATTTATTAATATTTCCCTAGATAATCAAATCATTTGACAAATAAATACTGTATATAAAAAATTGTATACAGTTTAGGAAATAATAATATCAATAACTGAAAAAGGTGGATATTTAAGTAACATTACATTGAAAAATATTAAAATAAACTTTTTGTTTCATTATAATGTTAATAATAACAAAATAAAGTGATAATGAAAAGTTAAATACTAAATACATTCTTAAGGAAAATAATCATTAAAAATTTCAACATGTCCCACACCACATTGAATCATTTTAATCATAATTTCCTTGAAGGAATAAAATTAAATGAATTTTTGGATATCGTGAATATAAAAAGATTAATTATATAATTTGTTAAAATGGTTTTTAGATACACCACGAAACAATATTGTAGTGGTGAATATGACATTCATCTTACAGATGTAAAAAAGTTAGACAAGGGTCCATTAACATGATTATGACATGTCACATGTATCTTTATATTTCTGAATAATAAAATTATGTTTATTATTTAATTGATTTAAAACAATATTCATGTTTACGACTAATTTTATTTCACTTATGACAATGTTGTCAACAACTACTTAAATAATTATGTTTATATCGGGTTTTTTGATCAAATTTGGTTTATATGTCAAAAATGAATTTGGTAGCTCAATTATGGTCAAATGGGTCATTATATAAGAAGATCAAGAATTATAATAATGTAATAATTATAATATTTATCCATAAATTAAAATTTTAAAACTAATCATGAATTATGGTTATGAATAATGAACAAATGATACAATAATAGAGGTAGTAGGCCGTACATACACATGAGTAACATTCCCACTTTTCTATGATCCAAATTTAAAAAAGGTATGTAGAACGATATCATTATATAATGATCAATATATAGTAATTATTATTATTTTTGATCATATATTATTTTATATATAATTTTTCTCATGTAAAAAGAATCACATATTGTCTGGCAGGCAGTAGTCTACACGTCCATAACTGACGTTAAAACTTTTTTACCTATGAAGTGGGAAATAAAGAAAATAATATATTATATTTATAGAAAGGTAATTCTGTCATTAATATAATATATATTTCACTTATGTTTCATATTTTTATTAATAATAATTTCATATATGTTCCACGTATAGTGTGATTGAACGTTGCTTTGAGAAGGGAGTAGCCCCCACTTCCACAAACGACGTTAGCGTATTCCCACTTAATGGACAACATAAATTTATGTTCTATATATAAATTCTAAAAGAATGAATAAATTATAAGTATCATATATATCATATATAAATTTTGTGTCCATCGTAAGTTCCAACCATGAACGATGGTAAAGGAAAAATGAAAAATCATCATTTCGTGAGGCGGTAGTTCATCAAACACATATACGGTAAGATCAATACCCAATATATGAATCTAAGTGTAGGTTTATAAATTTAAATTTAGATAAAAACATCTCTGTTTATTTATGATTTTGATTATATGATTTTATCATGAATGAAGAATATTTTTGTGGGTGAAGAATGCAAATAAATAAAAACATCTTGTTGAAGCTGGCTACATCTTCTTTGGGTAACTACATTTTGTTTGAACCAAAGGGATTACTCAGATGGATTTATGAAAGATTGTAGGATTATAGGATGATGTGAGGTGTTTTTAAAATCTATTTTTAAAGATTTTGGTAAAAAAATTGACTGATGGGATTGAGGAAGTGAGAGGGGTGAGCGCCTTTTTATAGTGAAGGAAGAGTGGCATTCATGTAGATTTTTAAAATGGTAATTACAAAAACGTTTTTCTTATGTCCAATGGAAAAAATAATGAAACTAATTAGATCCAAGGTAATAGAGGGTCTAAATATTCACATTGAAATTATGTTTTACATTTTTATTGGTCAGTTTGGATATTATGGTAATGTTTAGTCTGTTGTTAATCTAATTAGTCTCTTAATCGTTTTAATTTATTTAAATCACATTCTCTATGTTTTTTGGTCAAAAAATAATTTCACCCAATTAAAAATTAAAAATTAAAAATTATAAATATTATAAATATGGAATTTATTTTTCCAAACACCAATTATAAAAATGGTACAAATTAATTTAAAATTGATCATGAAGATGGGAAAACATTATAGGGTTTTATAGTAAAAATGTTCAAAAGCATGCAATTTTTTTATATTTAATTTCAAAATTATATTTATTAATAATTATTAATTTTTATTAAATGGTATAAAATATATATAATTATACATTAATATCAATCACAAATATAATATAGCCTTAAAATTAATTAGGCAAAAACTCTATTTTAAATTAAAATTCATTATTTCCACAATTCATCTAAACATAAAACCAGATATCAATATAAAAAAAATTAACGTAAGATAATTATAGAGTTTCAATTTCAATATTGTTCATATATTTTTATAATAAATTTATAAAATTTTATATCCTTGTATTTAAAATTGGTTTTCCATTATATGTCGGTAAAATTTCCTTTATAAAAATATCGATTTATATATAAATTATTAGATATGTTCTTATCTTATGATTATCAAATATATTGAATGAATTTTAAAAATAATTTTTTTGAAATTTTAATATATATGTATATATATATATAACTAAATAATGGTAATTTATTTATTTATTTAATATTAAATGACATTGTGAACATAAAAATTGTTTTTTAATAAAAAAATTCTTGTTATATTCAATTGTTTTTATATTCATTTCAGATTAATATTATCAAATGAATTCAACCAAAACAATTCATAATTTGGTTAATACTATTAATAACAATGAATTTAGTTGAAATTTTTTGTCTTATTATATTAAATAATGATATTTTTAATAATGTGTTATCATTTTGTAAACCAAGGTCTTACATGTTATACAACCCATTGAAGAAAGTTAGTCTTGCATGTAATGAAATATAACCGTGGTCTTCTAGGTTGATAATGATAAACATTATATGGGGTGTAACATAATATTATTATGGTGTTTCACATAAATCAATCATGGATTTAAGATTAAATTTATTCTAAAAGGAAAATATTGTAATTTCTTGGGGTGTTACATTCTCCCAAACTTAAATAAATTACATCCTCATAATTAAAAATTGATATTAGTAATCAAGGAATAGATATTAGAAAAAATAAACTATTGTTGAAAACCCCAGATCATAAGTATTTTTAATAACAAATAATCTTAATAAAAGATAAAAGAAGTACAATGATCACATAACAAGATTACATAGTAGGAGAATATTGTTGGGAAATGGAAACATTGATACAGAAAAATATAATAATAAAGATATGATGGATAGTTATTGATAACATGATTACCTGAATGTTTCTAACAAAATATTCTTAAGACACTATTGTTAAAAAGTTAAATGATTTAATAAAAAATGATGATAACAGGATACCATTTTTCTTTCAAGACCATTTTTCCTATAGTTGAGGAAATCTTTTACTCTATAAAAATATAAATAAATATATATTTTTATTTAATAAACACAATAATATCCTTTAGTTGTTTATTAAACTATTTTTACTTCATTTATTATAGCATGATGCATCATATGGTAAAGTAATCCATTAAACTATAAAACCATTTACAAAGCTCAACATTACCATTTCATAAATGTATATATTTTCCAAAATATTATGATCCATCAATTTATAAGTAAGGACACCAAATTTCCAAAATTATTTCATAAAATAACATTATGTGTCTTTTAATCATCACGTAACAAATATGTGAATATGATAACAATGATAATTACTATAAAACATTATTGAAAACATACCTGATGATTATTTCATAAAAAGAATATATTTTATTGTAAATATTAATTAAATACAAAAAATATTTAAACTCCATCATTGATAGAATAAACCACATTGTCAATAAATCAATTCTCAGTTCTAATGTATCCAATACTTATCTATTTTTCATTATCAAAACTAATTATTTCATTATCCAATCATCATTTTCATAACATTAGAGACATATTAAAGGTTATCTTTCCCTCAAAAATATGTTTTACAAAACAATTTACTTTCCAATGAATAAAAACTCATGGTACCATTCAGTATATGATCTCAATTACATAATGAAAAGGTATTGTAACATAATTTGTAAATATTTGATAAATCATATCATGATGAAATCATAAATAAAATACTTATACAACATATTTCGTAAATCTAAACATATAAGTAAATTAATTATTCTATTTTGGTTGAATTAATAACTTATGATTGATGTTCAACCATTATATTATTCTATGGTATATTAAATTATTTCTTGGGGAATTCATTTGTTTAGTTACCAATCCCCTTGTAGTTGTAACAAGGAATATAATCATTTTCCTTATCAACAATGCATTATTTTTGTGGTTAACCCATATCTTCACACTCATAAAAAACTCCCAATCCTTTCAAGCATTTACCATGGTGATTTTTTTCCATAGTTATAAAATGTGAGAAAATAATCTATTCCCTTCATCCCTTCATCAATCATTTTACCCTACTTTCTCTTATTCACATTCTTCCCGTTTAATCCATTAGACTTGAATAATTATTTCTCTATCATGATATAAAATAAAACTATTTGATCATATGAAGAATTGGTTTGAGACATACGTTGTTTTTAGATAAATAGATTTAGTAAATTATATAAATAATCCTTTTCTAATTCATTGTTGAGTATTTATAACATACCTTGATAACCCACTAAATTTAACTTCATAATCGGAAATAATTTACTCATTATTTTCTTTTTAACTAAAGAAAATTATCTCCATAGTTGTTTATTGATCATGAGGGAATTAATTATATAAAAATTTCTCTTTAATCATTTTCCATTCCATGATTTCAATTGGTTTTTTCTTTCTATTATTCTATATCAAAGAACACCATTAATTTGGAACTCCATTTATAAAATTTAGTTCAAGTGAAACCATTTAATTTTCACTACATCCCAATTCCATGAATATATTATCCAAATACATAATCCATTTCATAGCCTCCATTGGGACAGAAATACTTCTAAATAATGGGTCCCTCTATCACATAATGTTATCCAACTTTGGAAAATCATATTATGGATTTGGTTTCCCTATACGGGAAAGGTTATGGGTCATAATCTGATTAAGATTCTCTAATATTTCCATAATATTATAATTTCCAAACCATTTATATTTATTATTTATTAGGCCAATTTATACATTGTCCATGAGTACTAATACGATTCATCCTTCCAGACATGATTTCTTATCCATAACATATATTGGATTAGATCATAACCTTATGAAACATAATGTATAATACCAAAACTTGTGAAAATAATAATCATAAAATGAAAATGTTTTCCAGAACTAATATCATAATGATAAACATAGTTTCTTTGGTAACATAATTACATTCAAATCCTTCATAATGTTTTATAAATGAAATGGGACTTATCCTAAGCGTATCACTCAGGATTTCCAAACTCGGTGTGCAGTTAGGGTTGTTGTTGTGTAATAGGTTACACAATGTAAGGCCCCAACGTACATTGTTGGATTTATTATACCTAGGTACATCTAGGTCAGAACCAAATCCACATTAAGATTCAAAAAAAGGATGTATAACTAGGAACACTTATATAATCTCTACCTTATCAAAATTCATGGATATTCTTCTATACATACCCTCAATGTCTATCTTAAGATTATGTTACATAATATATTGTTTCTAAATCTAGTTTCCATGGTTAGTGATAAACCGTTTTTATATCAACTATAACACCACAACCATAAAACCCATAGCTGGTGAATTACATTATTATATTGGAATTGATACATTATTCAAATTAAATGGGAGTAAATATTTTATCTATTTTGGAAAACAAAATTACATATATGTTACCCATATTACATTGGGAAATAGAAAATAAATCATAATACATAACAAATACTAATAAACTGGTACCTTGAAACTAATTCAAATGATTCCTCCTCGTATTATGTGGAAACGAAACAAAAATAAGGGAAATCTCAAATGCTCAATAAGGGAAAGTACCCCAAAAACAATAATTAATAATTAATAATTAATCTAACTGAAAAGGTGAAAAAATAAGAATTCATTCCTTTTGAATAATTGGATAATGTCTAATCAATATTTAAAATTAAAAAATTGAAAACACATGTATACAAATCAATATAATTAATATGAAATGCATATATATATTTTTTCATATTGAAAATATCATGGAAAAGAAATACTAAATCAAAAAAATGAAATTCCCAATTATTGGATGTTATGTATCTGAATGATGGGAACCTCTAATATCATGATCAACCCTCTAGATAGTTTTAATATATAGGTAGAAACCTATTTAATTTTCACAACTAATTTTTCTCATTAGAACTTATCGATATATCTAGGGCCTATATTAAGTCACAGACCCACCAATAACTGCATGTCTAATGAATTCCTCATATCGAGAAATAAATTTAATTAATAAATTATATTACTTATCAAATAATCATATTAGATAATGAAAATATATTTATGAATATTTTACAAGATAATTAAATAGCTGGAAAAGTAAACATCGTATGTAAAAACTGGTTTAAAGTTCTAGAAATGATAATATCAATCACCCAAGAAGTTGGATATTTAATGATATTTACAATAAATTACAATAAAATAATGTTTTGAAGAAAATGTTAAAAATTATAAAATAATGCGAGATTTTAAAGGAAAATATTAAATACATTCTTGAGGAAAAAGTATTTAAACATTCCAAATCATCCCATACCACCTTAACACATTGGAATCACAATCCCCAAAACGGAATAACATTAAACTAATTTTATGAATACAAGGAAGATAAAAGGATTCCTGATATAATATAACAAAAGGATAATTAGATACAACAGATAAACAAAGTAAGTGGTGAATATGAAATTTATCTCATAGATATAAAAATGGAGATGAAATTCAATTAACTAGAGTTTAACATGTCACATGTGTCATTATATTACTTAATAATAAATTTATTTAATTTTTTACTTACTTAATATATTTTTTAATATTAATTATTACTTTTATTTAACCTATTAATTTTTTTTAAAAACTACTTAAAAATTTGGTTTATATAGGGTGTTTTGATCGTATTCGATTTATGTGTCAAAAACTACTTTGGTAGGTAAAAAATCATAAAACGGGTCATAATATAAACATACAAATAATAATAATCATTAAATAATTATCATAGTTATACATAAATTGAAATATGAAACCCATTTTTGAAATATGGTTATGAAAAAAACCAATGTTACAATTATGGATATGGCAGGTCGTTCGTGTGCATGAGTAACATTCTCATTACACAGTGATAGTTATGGAAACATGGTAATTATCAATATATCTTTCCATAATGATCATTATATAATAAATTAAATGTTATTTAATCATATATACTTATATAAATAATTAATGTGACGTAAAAGGGAACACATCGTGTCAATTAGGGGTAGTACATACACTCATGACCGATGTTATCCATTTTCAGTGCGTGAAAAGTGTAATTGATAAAATGATCCATTATGTTTCCATAATGTTAATTATGTTTTGAAAATAATATATATTTCATTTATTTAACGTATTTCTTATTTAAACTATCCATTATATGTTCCATGTATAATGTTAACAAATCACATCGCATCGAGGAGGCATTAGTCCACACTTCCACAAAACATTTAATCGTATTATTACAAAATGGTAAGCATAATGGTATGTTATATATAATAATTATAGAAGAATAAATAATTTATAAATATAATATATATAATATATTATGATATTTTATATCATAATTCCCAACCATTAATGGTTTCATTGAAAAAGAAAAACAATCATGATTTCATGATGTGGTTGTTACTCGTACACATAAAATGCTAAGTTTGTTACCCATCAAATGGATGTGTGTGTATGTTTAGGTATAAACCATAATATAAAAACACCTAGGAATATTGTGTATGCAAATTTTATTATTTACTAATTTAATAAAAATATTTGTGGGATTGGATAATGTAAATAAAAGAAAAGATCTTGAGGAAGGAGGTTACCTCTTCATTGTGTTACATCATTTGGTTTTTCCCAAATGGATTCCTAGGGTGTCTTTATGCTATATGGTAGGATAATAGGATGAGATGAGATATTTTTAGAATCTATTTTGGAATATTTTGGTTTATTTAAAATTTCTTGAGGGGTGTGAAGAAGTGGGAGGGTAAGTTCCTTTTTATAGTGGAGGAGGAGTGGCATTCTACTAATTTTTTTAAAAGTGAATTCCCTGAATTGTTTCCTCGGTCATGTGGTTCCAATAATGATCCCAATTAGATAAAATGTATGATAGGGTCTATATATGTTTAGAAAATGGATTCTTTACATGTTTAGAGGAAATGTTTGCACTTATGTTTAAGGTTTAATCCCTTATTATGCTAATTTTTATCTAAAAACAATATAATTAATTTTAATCAAATTCACTATTTTTTTGGTAAAAAAGTAATTTGATAATGTTGTAAATTATAAATTAATATTATTACAACTATTATATAAACTTTCCAAATTAAAATACCAGTATAGGAATCAAATAATTTTAAATTTATCCCTCAGATGAGACGATAATGCTGATTTTAAAAGTAAAAATTGTTTAAACATGTGCAATGTTATTATATATAATATCGATGTAAAATATATTAAGTTGAATTAAATTGGATTAATTTATATGAAATTTTTTATAATTAAAATTTAAAACTATTAGAAGATTTAGTATAACCTTATAAATAAATTTTATTAAAATGTAATTCTGAATTTAAATTCTATATTTTTCATTATTCCTTAAAATAATAAACTATACAGAAACTTACCAAGAATTGACCCTAAGATAATTTTTATGTTTCTATTTCAAAAATTATTTTTATTTTGTTATATTAAATTTATAAATGTGTCTAAAAATGTATTTAAAATACTTTCCCCATTAAAACACCATAAAATTTACATCATATAAATATAGGCCTTTCTGAGTAATATTTTGTTTGTTATTATCGTATTCTTAACATATCTATTTGATGATTGTAAAAAAATTGTTCGAATATATAATATATATATTAAATTAATATTAAAAACTAATTGTAATTTTATATATTTATTAGGATAAAACAACTTAATGAGCATAATAATTATTGTTTATAAAATTATTTCAATTATATTCAATATGTTCTTATATTCATTTATAGTTTATTTGAAATGAGTTAATTAAACAACATATTATAACAATATAGATAATTCAATTAATAAAAATCAATTTAATGGATAGGTTATATCTTAATATATTAAATAATGACACTTTTAATAATATATTACTATTCGGTAAAACATGATCTTGCGTGTTATGCAAGACACAGAGGAATGTCTGTCTTACGTGTAACACAACATCACCATGGTATTTCATGTAGAGAAATATAAGAATTATGTTTCATGTGATATAATGATAAATTTTTGTTTCGTATAAATAAATCATGGAACAAAAATAAAATTTATTCAAAAAGGAAAATATTGTAAATCTTGGGGATTTATAGGAAAAACGTAGTTCTTCCATCAAATATGACTCATCCGGACCCATAACACTTTCTTGTAATATCTCTCCACTTTATTTATTATAATTTACATTCCATTTTTCTATTACATGCATTATAACCCCATAATATGTTGATATTCACCTAATTTCATCTCATATTAGCTCATGGATTCTACAATTCTCATCAGGTTTGTTATTTCCCCCATTCTATATAGATTGATAAACCATTATCCATGAAAAAAATTCTTAATTATGTATTATATCCTACTCAATTATATGTTACCTAAGCCCTTAACATTTTTTGTGTTGATGTTTTGGGACCTTAAAAACTAATTTCCCCCATGTTAAAAGATGTATGACCATAAAATCAATAATTGTATAGTATGAATAAAATGAATTTAAATTTCCCAATGTAAGAGGAGTAGAGGGCCAAAGGGTTGAGAAACCATAATGTATGACCTAATAATGTGCCAGAACTCCTCTTTTTATATCACCCGAACCAAGAAATTATAAATAATTTAATCACAAATATTAATGTCACATTGTTTTGGTGAGTTATTTTTGATCCCTAGTAAAATATTTAAAAGTATATTGAACCCACTAGTTCAAGTAAAATCTAAGGAAGTATTTAAAAATTTTACTTCATTTTCAATACTTTATGGGTTTAAATATCATGAAATATCATCCTTTTAAAATTAAGATAAATGGTACCTTTTTATACATCATTGAATGACCATAGAAGAAATTGCATTATAGTAAAATCATTATTCCCTTAAATTGTGTGCATGTCACTCAAGGTTTTCCTATATATAAATTAATATTTGGTTCTCATACTCTTACCTATAAAAAACCTCACATTGGGTCTAATAATCATATAATTAAACTAAATTCATTTCCTCTTGAGGACACCTATAATAGAATTGGTTAAACAAATTCAATATTGGATTTATCAATGACCAGTAATGTACATGTCACCTAACACAAGGTTAATGCTCCCTGAAATCAATCTACTATCACCTATTGTTCTATAAACGGTTTGATTAAATTATGAAGCATTATAAATAAATTCCATATCTCCATGTCACTGTTTAGATTCTCTTATGTCTCCTTTTTTTGATACACTACATCAAGTCTAGTGAACCTCCTTAAAAATCTTAATGCATGATGGTGTAGCCCTAGGGTGATCATACATAAAACTAAGTATTTACCTTCATCACTATACATTGTGTATTATGATATTGAATTTACATATATGCTTCCATTAACAAATTATCTCACCGATTAGATGGTATAATAACAAAATTAATAACCTCATATCCAGGTCACACAATTGGGAAGATTTGTTGGTGGCAACATGATATTTCCATTGTTTCAAAGGCATTGTCATCAGTTAGACCAAAGGTCCATGCCTCTATTTTTTAAAATATAGATGCATAATCCATGCAAGGAACATGGATAATAGTTATCCACAACAAACATTCCAAACATTTATAATTCAAAAACATCCTTTCATGATTTACCCTCTTTAATTCCTATATTAAAAAATACAATCTTAACAACCTTGGTGTTTCTTTCCTACACCATATGTTATGTTGGATGGGTGAACTAACCCCATGTAATCCTACTTGATGTGACTCCTTATTTTCATGGGTCCTCAATTGGTCATTAAAATTTATTAAATAAAACATAATCTTTATTTACTAAATAACGTTTATATCATGATGATTATCCAGTTGATCTTTATTTTCATATAGAGAGTGATTCTCATGAATTACAAAATTTGGGTTTTGTTTTCCTCGTCAAAATTTTTGAGTTTCCATGAATTATCCTTATCATATGAAGTAAAACTATTTTTCCAATATCCTCACAGCATTATATTAAATTTCATAGTATTTACCTACCACTTTACATAAAACTTCATGAAATGTTAGTCCTTTCTGAATATGTTACATATTGTGTATTTTTTGTCCCTATCCATTCCCCTCATTCAGTAACAGTCATCTACCATACCACCATCCAATATAATGTGTGACATGATTTCCATTTCACATGATAAGTAATAATTCATTTACTTATCGAACCTATCCCATTAACAAAAAACCCTATATCTCATGTATCATCATACTATACAGATTACCTATTAGGTTAAACACCTTTCCCACCTAATAATTTGATATTATTAATTTAATGAAAAAATTCCATTAATTATGAACCCAAAATGAATACCCCTCATATGGGAGAGACCATATTAAATGAAATTGTAACCTCAAAATCATTTTGGATTGTTTTACTCCATCTAGAAAATTTTGATCACCATCCGTTTTCTGAGCTATATGAAATTAAATTATATAATTGCTGGTTTATGTCCCACAAAAATTAACATGAAACCTTATTCATGGATAAATATCCTTTGGATGTAAAACCCTTGGTTAAATATGTATATCCCTTAAAATAAAAAAAACAATTGGATCTCATCACATAAACTCAAAATGAATATAAATGCGTTAAAAGTTATATGACCTCAAACAATAATCCCCAATATTTTTCAATGTTATCTAACATTAATATGGGAAAAATATTGATCATAAATCACCTTACTCAAGAATGATTTAATACCATTATTGTTTCTGTCACCTTGTTTTTTTTGTATTTACACCACTCACTCACACACCCAACTTTTAATAAGAATATTCCAAAGATATGCTTGACGTACGTCAACATAGCTCAAGGATTTATAAAACTCTACCGTGGTCTGTCTGTCATCCATCAAAAAGCATTGTTCTCTAATCATTTAAATTATCATCCATATCCCATATCAAAATAATATCCCTTGTTCTGATGAAACAAAGCTAAAAAATCATTCCCCTATCTAGAGTACATTGCCCAATTGAACCATTTTTATCCAAACTAAATGGAAACCCCTACAGTGACAACAGAACATCACAAATTCCAACCTTCAATTTGGATTACACAAACTAGTGGTGATATTGTAAACAATGTGGTGGTAGACGCCCATCTAAAATTCGTTCAATGATCATCCTCAACCCTTCTTCATCCCCCACATGTCGCTTCAAACTCTTGGTACTGAAATATAATTTCCTCCACTTCCCTATTGTCATGTTGAATTTTAGAACCATTAATGATACAACATTATGAATTATGGTCATTGATATGGACCAAACCATTATAACCACACCAATACTATTCCATAACCTCATGACTTCCAAATTGTGACAATCACTACATTCTAATCTCGATGCATATACCCTTATTTAGCACACTCTTTTGATTATATGATTTTTGAGTTGCCTTTTGTTTTTCACATCGTGAATGACTCATGAATTATTTGTTATATGGTTTATTATTTTATTAATTAAATTTTTATTTGAACATCAACATATATAAATCCAGAATTTAATATTTTGAATGCTTTATTGGATAAAAAATTATTGGATCATTTATATATTAGTGCCTCTATTTTATTACACAATTGTCCATTATGGATCTATAAATAGGAAATAATATTTGATATTTACTTCTATTTTTTGAGATTCATATTTATTTTTTTATTTATATATTTTTCTGCCATCTCCTACTCCACCTACGAATGAGACTATAACATTATCGTTATAAAACTACTTCTCTCATCCTCGTACTCAACATCCTCATATGAAACATCGGCTTCAATAGCCTTGTAAATCATCTATTGAACATCACATGATGTATGGTCTCTTTTTAGGACAACATGAAAGCTCGCTGCTAATATGATTCCTCCTCTAGCTTGGTAAATTATAGTTTTTATTTTTTAAGGGAGATTACACTACACATTGATTGACTCTTATCTATTAGCGGTGAATTGAATGTACACTAAACGTTCTTTCTCTATGACTATATCCTAAAAAATAATTGGAGTATGTAACGAATTACACTTTTGATCCCAATGATCAACAATTACTGGTTGAGAAACGTCATACTACATATAATTTGATTAAAAGTAATTTGAATGATTAATCTACATATGATCTTTCATTCCCAACATTATGTCATCTAATTGTCCTCAATAATAATAAATACATTTTTTAAATTCCTCCTAGAGATCAAGATCATACTTAGGGATGGTAGATAGCATCTTGTAGTCTATTTAACCTTATGATTAGGATGTATAAATTTTATACCTAGACCAAGGTCAACATATTTGATTCCTCATCTATTGGGGGTTTTCTATCCACCACATTCATCAGAGGGGGTTCGGTATTATCTATTCTAGAAAGTGTACCACCTCTTCTTCTTCCCTCATATATTGTCCCTTCATAGTGATCTCATATATCATTGAAGCAATGGTTTCATCTACATCCTTAGATAGTTAGGTTACACCCATGAACATATCTAAGGATGACAAACCTAACCCAGGGATCTCAATGGAATCATCAGTGTCTAGAACAAAACATTACCCCATTTTTTTCACAACCTCAATAAAATTAAATTCCTATAGGTAAAATAGATATTTTTTATGTAACACCCCAACCCTAGTTACCCAGTTTCAGTGCATTATTACATAACATTGGCATGATCACGAAAGATAAATTCTCAAATGACCAATTAGTTTAGTAGCCTTGGAAACACTATATACATTCATAAATGTTACATTACATTGTAATGTTAAAAACTAAAATAACATTGTATACATAGTCCAAACTCATATACCCTTCACACTATCCCTATAGGTCAGTCATAAAAATTTTCTTCACATCCTTGGAAAAATAAAACATAGAAATGGGTGAGTTCAGATGCTCAGTAAGGATAACAATATACCAGAAAGTTTGATAAATAAGCATAAACATTTAAGGGAATATATAACTAATAAAATCCTTTTAAACATGAAATTCAACATAATATGGAAAAAATAAAATGAAATAATCCCATTTACTTATTCAAATGGATATTCTACTAGTCGAATAATTACATGCAATATCAATAACCACATTCATAATGATGAAATGCATAAATCCAGACTATCAAAACCACATAGTCAAGGCCTTATGCGAAGACTACGAATACGATTTTTCAAGGCCTTGTGCAAAGACACTAGTTTGTATAATGATACCTATCGATGCATCGAAGAGCTATAGCATGCTCCACCCATAACTTACTAAGTCTAATGCATTCCTCATATGAATAGATTTATACATAACATAAATATTCGTATTAAAACTATCATAATAAATTTAAATACTTTATCCATAAACCATGAATGGTATAAAAATAAAAAATTCACATTCAAACATATCACAAAACCTTCAATACAATATAAATGTTTTATATCAAAATAAATCAACTTCAAATAAGCTTAAAATCCTTCAATGGATGTAGACATAGATGAAATCAAAACACTTTGAGAGAAATATCTCTTTTTTGAAATCATTTAGAAGTCACATTAATGTAAAATAAAAAATATACTTTGAAAATATCCTTATAAACTTGTAAGGGAAGATTCAACAATTTTATAATGGAGGAAAATAGCAGAACCCGCCGTATAATCTAAAAATACATTTTAACCTTAATTTTCTCAAAAAGGATAAAAAAGACCATGTTTAGAAAATGACGGAAAGATTCCTTTCAAACCATTTTATAAAAGGTAAAACAAGGTTATAAATGACTTTATCCCATAGTCTAGAAAATAGTAAAAATGAATTGGAATAAATTTTTAAGAACATAGATGTGGATGATAAAGAGGTCCCAGTAGATACATAAGGATAAACAACCTTAGATACTGAAGAGATTGTGAAATATACAATTACAATCCTGGTAACTTACAAAGCATAAAACCCAAGAAAGAGGTATCATACAATGAATATGTAAATACAAATAAATTAAAGTTTATTACACAAATAAGACAATTATGGGCATTACAGACACCACACAAAAGGTAATAGTGGCAATATGGCATGAATCTCATAAGAATAAGCTGTGAGATGAAAACCCCTTACCTTGAACATTCCTTTAGTCGAGGGTATGTTAATCCTCCTGTATGAAGATCTTAATATGTTATTAAATTATAAGAGAACCTTATTAATATTTATGATATCATACTTGATTCTTTTATGACTTTATACTACCCATTTAATAATAATTTCCATGTTAAATTCACATTTTGGGTAATAATTGCTTTCTTTATAGTACGTGTTTTTTCTTGTTACTATTAATTTTATCACATTGATCAATATTTAAATACTTATAGAATATCAAAACTGTTTTATATACCATATATATTTAGAATTTAAATATGTATAATATTCATATATATGAAATGAAAAACACTGTTTATGGAGACAGTAGTCCATATGTACGCATAAACGCAGTTTCTGTTTTCATATCTTATTGAACGGAACTAAGTGAATAAGATATATATAAGTAAATATATATATATCTCAAGTAGAATTATTATTTCATATATTACATACATATTAGTAATATATATTTTTATAATCATCGACCAATGGTGAACATGGAAATAAATCTCATCGTATCGCGGAGACAGTAATCCGTACGTACACACAAGTGACAATATCATTTCTTTAAAGGTGTGGAATTGGATGGTATAATAATTTTACATAGACATTAGAATGTTATTTTCATTATTTATATACATATTACTCATCATTATATCGACCCAAATAACATATTGTTTAATAACAAATTACACCACGGCGTTGAGACGGTAAGCCGTACGCACGCACGCATGTTGAGATTATCATTCATAAGATGGATAGAATAATGAATATTGTTGTGAAATATTTATAATAAAATAAATTTATATATAATATACTATATTTAATATTTTATAATGGAAAAATCAAAGAAAGTGTTAGTGTAAGAATAAGAGAACTTGAAAGAGGGTGGTGAAATCATTACCTCTTCGTCAAGTTCTTCCTTTTGATTTGATCAAAATGGCTCCTTAGGATAGATTTTTGAACAATTTAAGGCCTCTAGGATGAATGTAGATTATATTGGAGGATATGTTGGAAGGTTTTTACTATCCAAATGGAATTGGAGGAATGAATTTGAGAGAAGGGGGAGTGCCCTTTTATAATAGCTGTGAGGGGAACATTTTGAAAAACATAAATTATTATTTTATAATAAATACATATTCAGTTTATAATGGATAAAAATTGACTTATTTAGAGGATAGGGTGGTTATGGGTCGAAATCCTCTCAATCTATTTATTTTTGAAATGTTTATGTTATCATTTTAACCTTATCATTTTGATTTAACTATAAGTTGAATAATTTTACTTTTACCGTGTCTTCTTGTATTCTTACACTATATTGTTAATAAACATACTATATGCTGACAATAGAACCTAAAGTGGTTAATTAATGTCATATATAATATTATATAATTATTTTGTCCTAACCATAGATTTTGAGGACCATTATATTATTTAATAATATAATATTAGTTTTACAAACTATTTTATGTCATTTTTGAAACTATTTGGTATTTTTTTGTTAAAATAATAACAGAATGATTTCATCAAAATAAATACATTTAATCAATCCTAACATGTCATAGGAAACTAGGAAAATCTTGGATTTCATAAAAACGTTGAAATAATATTTATTTTAATATTTATAATAACATTTATTGTATTCATTCATTAATAAGGTAATTACTGCACCATCATTGGGTCATTAATATATTTAATTATTTAATCTCTAAAAATTATTAATAAAATACCATTATGTATGAATTCATTTTAGATTTATAATTAATATTTATAGTAGAATTTATCTTATCTATAACCCATTATTAAAAATGGTTTATTTATTAACCATTGATTTTAACTCTTTTAACTCTTCTTTAAATAAAATAATAATAAATCACTTAATCTAATCCACATGGACCAAAAGGGTCATATTTTATTACTAAGGTTGTTTTTGGTCGAATTACACTTGTCCAATAGAATTAAGACATGTTTTAGAATAATAATAATATCATTTTTACCCTTCATTACCCTATTTAATATTAACCGTGGTAAATAAAATTAAAAAGTTATTATTCAACAAATATTATTTTTATCTTATTGAACCACATTTAACTTACTGATATCAATTTTGTCTCTAGAATTTTTTAAATTCCACTCACATAAGTGGTAAAATTATGTTTTATGTGAATTCGCAAATTCTCCTAGGAGGTAGGTAAAAGACGGTGAAAAGTTCTATAAATTTTTTTCTATATATATAATTATTATAAATTGACTCCAATGAAATAAATTGAACATATAGTGATATTATATATCTATTTTGACCTAAAATAAATTTAAATAAATTAAATTATTATTTAAATAAAAATTTGTTTTCAAACGATAACTCTTAGTTTTTTCAGTATTCATAAAAAATTGAACGTTTTCAGAAAAATACCAAAAATTAACCCTAGGATAATTTCTATATTCTGAATCAAAAAATGAATTCTGTATTACCAAATTAAAAAAATATAAGTTTAATCTATTAATTTAAAATTAATTCTCGTTGTCAAAACAAATTGTGTGTTTTTAAGAAACAATAATTATCAGAAGATTGACACTTGTTTATATATAATTTCAATGTGAAATTAATTTCATTGAAAAACATTGGATTAAAGGGTAAAAATAAAATCTAATTATTCTTCCAAAACATTAAAATTTATAATTCAACAATATAAAGTATTTCGATTAAAATGGTTGTTTTTAGTTAAAATATAGTATTTTTCAGTATTCACCCAAATATGAAAGTTATCAGAAAATCACCAAAAATTTGTTGAAACTAAATTTTTATTTCTCGATTCTAAACAAGCCGTTTAATTTTTGAAACTAAATATATAAAATATTCAAATATTGGATTTAAAATGGGTTCTCTATTAAAAGGTAGTAAAATTTTATTTTTTGAAAAATAATTCTTTTATCTGAAAAAAATGAATTTTTTCTTCAATTATGTCTAAGAAACTCATAATATAGATTCTAAAATTATAATAATTATATAATGTTCAAAATTTTGTTAATACTATTCATAACCACTTTTGAACAGCTACTTTGGTAAGTTGTGGTGCGTTAGAGTTCAGTGTTGCGTGTAGTGCATGTTATTGGATTACTTTGATGAAATAAAGTACTATGTAATCTTGGGGTGTTACATTCTTCCATCCATCAATAAATTGCATCCTCACTAATTGAAATTGTTTTTCTAAAATAAAAGGTCAAAAATAAAAAACTCCTCTGTCGGAAAACCCCCATCGCAAATTGGGTTAATAAAATTTAACCTTAATAAGAGGAAAAGGGAAATGAAAGGGTCACCACAAAATTATTATCTCTATTAGGATAACGTTACTGGAAATTAGAGACACATAATTGGAGGTAAAATTTGTATATTTATAGGGAGTGATTGAGGTCATCAATCAAAAACAAGTGTAAAATTGAGGGCCTCAAATCCATGAATCTATGATGATTTGAAATACCATTTGTTCAACAAAACACAAGGTTTTAGGATAACACTTTTTTAGTTTTCAGATCCCTTACATAATGTTTAAGAAATAATTTCTTCCTAGAAAAAAATAAAAATGAAATATATATATATATACTTGACAAGTAGAGTTCCATCCTTTAACTAATTTCTACCACAACACATCTTTCACGCTAAAATAAAATAGAACTAAAAAAATTATTTTATTTCTCTTTTTCGTAAAGGGTTCCAAAAAAATTAATTTATAATTCATCTACCAGACCATTTGCAAAAAAAAACATTATTGAATCCAGGACATCACACGGGTCAGGGGTAGGTGATACACCCGTGTCGCCCTTCGGTTGTGGGTTTAAGTCTCGCGGCCTTGCTGGACGCGACGAGTTGCTGCCTGACATCTAGGTTGTCCTTTTTATGGAAATCCAAAAATTATTTCAAACTATACTTATCCAAAATACTTTTGTCCAAACTCACGGTACAAAATTTATAAGGAAGGTAAACACAATGAATATACTTTTTTCCGCGTACTAAAATGTGAACGCCTTCATCATGTATTCTTTTAAAACACTACAACATCTTGAATTACCATAAAACTGTATTGATTAAATTCATGATACCCTATTCCTTATAGAATAATATATATACTCCTTCTATCAAAAAATGTTGTAAACTCCAAAAAATGATGGAACATAAAAATCATTAATTAGTTTAAATGTATTCAATAATATCCAATATAATTTATCCAAATAAATAATGTATTATTCCAAAATCACTACCTCGGTATCAGAACCATATTATGGTTTATCTTTCCCTCAACCATATATTTTCCAAAAATTTAACCTTATATTGAGTCACTTTTCTCGGTTCCACACAATTTCAGGTCCTTAATGAAATAGTACCGCAGTATAATCCTTATATGCTCAATAATTATAATAACCAGTACATTGTTGATACAACACTCAAATGACATAAATATTTAATAAAAACATAAGAACTCTAATCTTTCATCCTCATCTGTGGTAGTATCATAACGTGATTATTATCCAATAGCATCATTTGAGGCATACTCTGATAATTTGAACATTGGTTCGCGTAGTGTCCCAACTCCTTGCAGATGAATCATTGTACATTTGAAACCTTTTTTCATACCCTTTCAGTCACATACATGGTGTCCTTTTTCTCCACACATATAACAAACTGTCATTCCCTTTAGTCAAGTTCTAGGGTGTTTCTTCCCACAGTTATCACATATGGAAAAAATTATTCTTTTCCCTCTTCCCTTTATCCATATTTCTATCTTATATCCTTTTCTTATCTTCCTTCCATTCAAAGCCATAGGTCTCATAGAATTATTTACTTATCTTATTAACACATGATACTGTTTCTTCATTTGTTGAGAATAAATGGGAGACAATTTCCCTTCTAAATGTTGGCTTAATACCTTGAAAGATAAGATCCTTCTTACTCTTTGGATCATATGTATTGCTGGAGTTCGCATTCCTTCTACTGGGTTCCATTTCTATACAATGTCATACACTAGGTCAGTTTATGAATTGAAATAAATAATTCCAAAATTGTAAAATACCTAACATAAATTGAATGGTGTATGGATATAATCCATAATCATAAGGATGATTTCATTAAGGAAGTATATACTCAAAAACCCTTCATAAAGGTTTGTATAGAAAAGGAGAATTATTCTAAGCATATCCCTCAGGATTGTCGTTACCAAGAGTACATCAAGGCCCATTTTTGTGCACTAGTTCTCGTTCGAGCCTATCTCAAAGCGGCGTTTTCGGTTTTTACCCCTAGGTACATCTGTGCCAGAGCCGCCTCTACCTGCTCTTATCCAGACAGGAATGTATTTCTTGGAAAACTCACAGAATCTGTACATTACCAAAATTCTCGGAATTCATTCTATACTTATCCTCAAAGTCTATCTTACGGCTATGTGCTCTATTTAGAGTTTGTCTAAATCTATCTTCTAAGGTTGTTTCTAAACTTCCTCTGATACCAACTATAACGTCCCGACCCTAGTTACCCAGAGTCGGTGCATTATTACATAACATTTTCATGATCATAGAAGATCAAGTCTCGAAATACCAATTAGTTTAGTAGCCTTAGAAACACTATATACATCGATAAATGTTACATTACATCAAAAATTTAAAAACTACTATAACATAGTCTCCATTGTCCACACTCATATCCCCTTCAGACTATCCCTACAGATCATTCATAGATAATTTCTTCACATCCTGGAAAAAATAAAACATAGAAATGGGTGAGCTCAGATGCTCAGTAAGGATAAAAATATAGTGAAAACTTTCATTAATATGAATAAACATTTAAGGCAATGTATAACTGAAACAAAACCCTTTTAAACCTGAAATTCAGCATAATATGGAAAAATAAAATGAAATAATTCCATTTACATATTCACATGGATATTATACTAGTCGAATAATCACATGCAATATCAATAACCACTTTCAAAATGATGGAATGCATAATGCCAAAATATCATAACCACATATTCAAGGCCTTGTGCCAAGACTACAAATAATATTTTCTTAGGGCCTTGTGCCAAGACACTAGTTAGTCTCATGAGACCAACCGATGCATCGAGGAGCTATAGTGGGCTCCACACATCAATTAATAAGTCTAATACATTTTTTATATGTATAGGATTAAACATAACATAATTATTCGTATTAAAACTAGGATAAGAAATGTCAATACATTCTCCATAAACCATGAATGGTATAAAAATAACTCATCCACACTCAAACATATCACAAAACATTCAATACAATATGGAAGTTTTGTATCATAATAAATCGACTTCAAAAATTCTTTAAAACCCATCAAAGGATATTGACATAGATGAAATCAAAACTATTTGAGAGAAATATCTCTTTTTTTTTTAAATCAGTTAAAATTTACATAACTGTAAAAGAAAAAATTTACTTTTAAAATAAACTTATATGATTGTAAGGTATGATTTGATTA
Organism: Viscum album; assembly: GCA_963277665.1. NCBI lineage: Eukaryota > Viridiplantae > Streptophyta > Magnoliopsida > Santalales > Viscaceae > Viscum > Viscum album. The sequence goes on from OY728145.1 coordinate 381,734,227, forward strand.
TTTTATATTGGCAGAAAATATTGACACGCGCCGTATAAGATAAAAATTCATTCTTACCTTAATTTTGTTGAAAAGGTTAAAAAGGACCTCGTTTGGAAAAAAACAGAAAGATTCCTTTCCAACCATTTTTTAAAAAAGTCAAACAAGGGTATAAATGAATTTATCCCATATTCTAGTAAATAATAAAAAAAATTTAATACATTTTTAAGAACATGTATGTGGATGATAAAGAGGTCCCAATAGATACTTACATATAAACAACCTCAGATAGTGAAGAGATTGTGAAATTAACCATTACCAACTTGGTAACTTACGAAGCATACACCCAATAAAAGAGGTAGCATACAATTAATATGTAAATACACATAAATTAAAGTGTATTACACAAATTATACAATTATAGGTTGTTCATACACCACAAAAAAGGTAAGAGTGGCAATATGGAATGAATCTCACTAGAATAAGGAGTGAGATGAAAACCCCTTACCTTGGACATTCCTTTAGTTGAGGGTACATATAACCTTCTATATGAAGATTTTAATTTGATTATAAATTATACCAGAACCTTATTAATATTTAAGATATCATAAATGATTCATTTATTACTTTATACTACCCATTTAATAATAATTTCCATGTTAAATTGACATTTTGGGTAATAATTGCTTTCTTTATCGTACTTGTTTTAACTTGTTACTCTTGATTTTATCACTTAGATCAAGATTTAAATACTTCAAAAATACAAAACATTATTTATATGTCATATATATTTAGAATATAAATATTTATAATAGACATATATATGCAATGAAAAACACTGTTTATGGAGACAGTAGTCTGCATGTACGCATAAAGGCTGTTTCTATTTTCATATCGTATTAAATGGAACTAAGTGAATAAGATATATATAAGTAAATATATATATATATATATATATATATAAAATATCATTATTATGTAATATGTTACATACTTATTAGTAATATGTATTTTTATAATAATCGATGAATGGTGAACGTGGAAATGAATCTCATCGCATCGTGGAGACGGTAATCCGTAAGTACGCACAAGAAACAATATCATTACCTTAAATATGTAGAATTGGATGGTATATTAATTTTACAGAGACATTATCATGATATTTTCATTATTTATATACATATTACACATCATTATATCCGTCCAAGTAACATAGTGTTGAATAACAAATTACACCACGGCGTGGAGACGGTAAGCCGTACGTACGCACGCATGGTGACATTATCATTCATAAGATCGATAGAATAATGAATATTTTTGTTCCATATTTATAATAAACATATTATATATAGATTATACTGGAGTTTTTATTTTAGAATGGAAAAAAAGAATGCATAAGTGGCAGAATAAGAGAACATGAAAGAGGGTGGTGAAATCATTACCTCTTCTTCGAGTTCTTCCTTTTGATTTGATCAAAACGGATCCATAGGTTGGATTTCTGAGATAATTAATGCCTCTAGGATGAATGTAGAATATTTTAGAGGATATTTGGGAAGGGTTTGGCCGAGCCAATTGGCTTTTGAGGTATGAATTTGAGAGAAGGGGGAGTTCCCTTTTCTAAGAGGGGTGATGAGAACTTTGGGAAAAACATAAAATATTATTTTATAATAATTTCATATTCGGTTTATAATGGCTCCAAAGTGACTTATGTCGAGGCTAGGATGGGTATGGGTATAAATAATCTCATCCAATATGTTTTAGACAATTTTATGTTATCATTTTAACCTGATCATTTAGATTTAAATATAAGTTGAATAATTTTACCTTTACCGTGTCTTCTTGTATTCTTACACTATATGGTTAATAAACATACTATATACTGACAATAGAACCCCAAGTGGTTAATTAATGTCATATATATTATTATATAAGTCTTTTTGCCAAACCATATATTTTTATGACCATTATATCATTTAATAATATAATATTTTGTTATAAACTATTTTATGTCAAGTTTGACACTATTTGGTATTTTTTTATGTTAAAATAATAAAATCATGATATCTTCAAAATAAATACATTGAATCAATCATAACATGTCATAGTCAACTAGAAAAATCGTGGTTGTCATAAAAATTGGAAATTATTTTTATTTTAATATTTATAATACCATTTATTTTATTCATTAATTAATAAGATAATTACTACATCATCATTATGTCATTAATAAATTTAATTATTTAATCTCTAAAAATAATAAATGAAATACTATTATGTATTAAATCGTTTTAGATTTATAATTAATATTTATAGTCTAATTTATCAAAGTTAGAAACAATTATTAAAAATGGTTTAGTTATTAAACATTGATTTTAACTCTTTTAAATCTTCTTTAAATAAAATAATAATAAATGTTTTAATCTAATCCAAGTGGACCTAAAGGGTCATATTTTATTTATAAGGTTGTTTTTGGTCGAATTATACTTATACAATAGAATTAAGACATGTGTTAAGATAATAATAATATCATTCTTACCTTTAATTACCCTATTTACTTTTAACAGTGGTAAATAAAAGTAAAATTTAACTATTCAAAAAAAATTATTTTTATCTTATTGAACCACATATTACTTACTGATATCAACTGTTTCCCCCAAATTTTTGAAATTCCACACACAGAAGCGGTAAACTTATGTTTTATTTAAATTCGGAAATTCTTCTAGGAGGTGGGTAAAAGACGGTGAAAAGTTGTATAATTTTTCTTATATATAAAATTATTATAAATTGAATCCAATGAATTAAATTGAACTTATAGGGATATTATGTATCTATTTGGATAAAAAAATAAATTTAAATAAAATAAATAATTATTTAAATAAAAATTTGGTTTTAAACGATAACTAAGTGTTTTTTCACTATTCTTAAAAAATTGAATGTTTTCAAAAAAATCCCAAATATTCACCCTTGGATAATTTATATATTCTAAATCAAAAAATGAAGTCTATTTTACCAAATTCAAAACATAGAAGTTTAATTTATTAATTTAAAATTAATTCTCGTTGTTAAAACAAATAGCATTTTTTTAAGAAACAAAAACTATCAAATGATTGACACTTGTTTACATATAATGTCAATGTGAAATTAATTTCAATGAACAAAATTAGATTAAAGGGTAAAAATATAATCTAATTATACTACCAAAACATTAAATTGTATAATTCAACACCATAAATTATTTTGATTAAAATGGTTGTTTTCATTTAAAATATATTAGTTTTCACTATTCACCCAAATATGAAAGTTATCAGAAAAACAATAAAAATTTATTAAAACTAAATTATTATGTCCCAATTCAAAATATTAAGTTTATTTTATGAAAATGAATATATAAAAGTTTGATATATTTGATTTAAAATGGGTTCTCCATTAAAAGGCGGTAAAATTTCATATTTTTGAAAAATAATTCATTTATATGAAAAAAAATTAATTTGTTCTTACATTATGTCTAAGAAACTCATTATATGTAATCTAAAATTATAAGAACAATATAATGTTCAAAATTCAGTTAATATAATTCATAACCACTTTTTAATGGCTAGTTTTGTAGAGACCCAAGGCTTGAGGTACATGGACATTATATTACTTTAGCGGAATACATAATACATAACAAAAAACAGACACACAAGGACCGTAATAGTTTAGTGTCTTTGAAAACTTGGAACGTAATATTCTAATCATGGTGAAAGATCTTCAATATCTCCCATAAAGATATTCCCTTTTATTCTTACCTAAAACCTTTCATTATATCCTGGGGAAAAGAAAACATAAAAAGGGTGAGCTCAAATGCTCAGTAAGGGTAAGCGTGGATAAAATAAAACATACCATATACATTTGAACTTAAAAACATGAACTTAATGTTTAAACATCAAAAGATTGAGAAATGACATAAAACATGGAAGTACGTAAGCAATAAATCATAAAGAAACATTAATAGTGATAAAATAGCATGGGAATAAAACATGTAATTGTGGCTACCATTAAACACATGATATGCTTCCCATAGTAGCCAAGACATTGCTGCCAAGACCATCATAGTGGACAAAGTACCTTTCTGAATCGAGTTCAATCCTCGTTCCAGTCCTGTATTACTAAACCAGATTAACTTGCCATTCCAGCCATGTCTATCTCATGAGATATAAATCTTTACCCAATTCATTGGAGGGAGATATAGGTCCCACCCATCTCATAATGAAATCATTCTTATGTGTGCCACAAAATCATAAATCATACATCATAGCATAACCCATGTAATAAAAATGGGAATCTTAAACATCATGCCATCACAACATAATCGATATAAGAAAAATGGATATCATTTCGTCATAAGAAAAGTGAAACCATGTAAATCATAGATATATTAAACTTGAAACATACACATATGAAATAATGTCATCTTAGATGGAAAATGGTTTTGATAAAACACTTGAAATGAATTCTTGAGGAAAATATCCTTTCTTCCTCAAAATCATTCTATTTTTACAAAATGTCATGCAATTTTAAAAGAAAAAGGATTTTTTTTGAAAATAGTCATGAAATATTTTGGAGGAGGCTTCATAAAAATATGGCTTTATAAAACCGTAAAAATCCATTCGTGCCGTATAAGTTAAAAAAAACATTCTTCTCGTACTTTTATCAGAAAAGTAAAAAAGTACCTCGTAACATAAACAAAAGAAAGATTCCTTACATTCCATTTAGTAAAAGTCAAAATGGGTAAAAAGGACATTAAACATACATGAAACCATTTTTAGAAAACATTGGCCTGGATGATAAAGATAACCCCAGTAAATACTTACAAATAAACAATCTCAGATAAAAATGAGATTGGTAAATTATCCCTTACCTTAGGTCTGATTTGCTTCGTAAGTGTCTGAACCTCCTGTATAATGATTTAAATAATGTTATTGACTTATTAAATAATAATATTAATTGTTATGATATCATATACGGTTCACTTATGACTTTATATTACCCGTTCTTTTGTAAATTCCATGTTAAAGAGCGTTTTGGTTAAAATCTTTTCATTTGTCGTCTGTGTTTTGACTTGTAATTATTCATATGATTACTTAGATCACGATTAATTAATTCGTGAATATAAAACATGATTTATATATAATATATATTCAGAATATAAATATATATAATAGATCGATAAATAGAAAGAAATACACCGTTCATGGAGACGGTAGGTCGTACGTACGCATGAACGCTGTTTTCATTTCCTTATTGAGTTGAATGAAATTAAATAGATGACATAAATATATATATACATAAATCCAGTAGCATTATTATTCCATATATTTCAATATTATTCATTTTATATACTTTATAATCATTCTTGAATGGTTAATAATGGAAAATGAATCTCATCGTGTTCGTGGAGACGGTATTCCGTACGTACGCATGCGCGGAGATTTTGTTTTCCGTAGGATGGATAGATGGTGAAAAATGGTTTTTTCATACTTATAATAACATATCAGTATGTGAGTGATACTGATGTTATTACTTCATAATTAAACAACTAAAGAAGAAGAAGTAGAAGAGGAAATAAAGTAGAAAGAATCGGTAACGGATATTACCTCTTCTTTCGACACGCCTTTTTGAAACCTCCTCTTAGGGCACTAAAATTGGTCTTTAAAGAAGAGCAGAACCTCTAGGATGTTTCTAGGGAAGTGTAGAAGTGAAATGGGCAGGTGTTGTTAGAGCTTGAAGGCTCAAAGTGGTGTGAGGAAGAGAGGGAGGAGGTGCCCTTTTATAAGGGAGGAGAGGGGCACCTTTGGAATTCTTAAAAATATTAATTATAATAAATCTAACCACAATTAAAAACCTCAAAAATGACTCATATTAGAATATTAGATGAGATAGGGTTGTAATCTCATCAACCAATCAAATTTAGACATGTTTGGATCTTATTTTAAACCTTATCATTTTGATTTATCCTTATTTAATCTATTTAAGTTTATTTGTGGTAATAAAATTTAAATTTTATATTTTTACAAATAATTACTCATTTTTTGTGAATTTCCCATAATTAGTTACTTTATGACATTATAGAGCATATAAATTTAAATTTATAATTTTTAAATATTTTTCTGAGTTTTAAACAATTTTATAATATGTTATTTTTATAAAATAACAATAGTTTCAATTTTGACACTATTCATTTATTTGAATTTAAATAATATATATATACAGAATATATGTTCGAACTAAAGGCTTTTATAGATTCTTAAAAGGTCATATGTATCTATAAAATTAGTGGTTCACATTAAATTGTTCATATAATTTTTTTTATTTTTAAAACCATTTATTTGGTTTATCTCTTAATAAAATAATTACTACAACATTTGTGTATAATTATTTAATATACTTATTTGTTGCATGAAAATTAAAACTAAAACCCTATGATGAATATATATCTATTGAATTTCTTAATAATACTTTTACTCGAATTTATCATCTTAAAATCATAATATTTAAATTGTTATATTTATTAAATTATGAAGGTGACAACTTTTGCATCATTTAAAATAAAATAATATAAGTGTCATAATCACTTTTATAAGGCTCCAAAAGGTTATATATTAGGTCATTGGATGCGTAAGGTGTATATATACACTACCAATTTGTTTTGGTCAGGTTTGTGGTCCTTTTAATGGGTATTATTATTTCAATAAAAACTATATTACTGATTTTTCACTTAATAAATAATGTATGTATCATTAATGAATCACCATTAATGACATTTATATAATCCCTAAAAATTATAAATAAATTAACACGATATAGATAATTTTATTAGATTTTTGGAGACTATTCATGTTTAATGTTTTATGATGTTTATCACTAAATTAAAATTATTATACTTATACGATTTAAGAGAGTGACATGTTGTCACTTTCTTCGGTTTTAATAATAATTAAATTATTTTCATGGTCAAAATTCCATAAAATGAATCTAATCTGACCCATAGGTTATATGGGTCTACTTTTAGCCATCCAATATAATTTTTTAATTTGTTAGGGTAATTTTATAATATTATATTTACCCATAATTACCCGATTAATCTTTAACTATGGTAAATAAAATTTACCGCAGTTACTATTCATAATTCCCAAAAAAAAAGTAGCTTATTAACAAAATTTGGACTCACTGTTTCCAAATACGGAATCCATTTTTCCAAATACAATACAAAAAAGTTGCAGAAATTAAATTAAAATTAATCCCGTTGTCGAAAGAAAACGGGTTTTTCTTAAAAACATTAAAAAATATTGAATTGATTTAACCTACGAATTTAATGTAAAATAAATGCTAATGACATAAATTATATTAAATGGTAAAAATATATACTATTTATACTTTAAAACCATTAAATATTATAATTTAACCACATAAGATATTACGATGGAAAAAGTTGTTTTTAATTAAAATATAGCATGTTTTTACTATTCATTAAAATATAAAAGTTATCAGAATAATATGAAAACATATCCAATATAATATTTTATATCCTGATTCCAAATAATAATTTTATTTTATAAAATTTAACTTATAAACAATTCAAAAACTAGATTTAATGTGGAGGTGCCATCAAAAGGCGGCAAAACTGCATTTTTTGAAAAATACTTATTTTACCCAAAAAAATTATTTTATTCTTATACAATGTTCTAGAAAATGTGTAAGATGAATAATAATGTTATAAATTTGAAAATTTAGTAAATAATATTCATAATGGCTAGTTCATAATAATATTATAATAACATATCGTTGTTTAGTAAAACCCGGTATTGCGTACAACACACGCTATCGAAAAAGGTCGTGATTGCATGTAATGCAAGCCAAGTCAGGGTTGTATATAGTGAAAGACTCCTTTTTTGTTTCATTATAATAGAATCCAACCATTTTTCATTTACACATTTAATATATATATATATATATACACTCAATGTTGCGTAGAATAACTTCTATCAAATGAACTTGAAATTGTGTATAACACGATCTAAGAATTGTGTTGTGTATACTTCAAGCTAATACAGTGTGGCGTATAGCACAAGATAATCTTGTTGCAGCATAAAACACATGACATCAAATAAATTAAAGAGAATACTTATCATAAAATATCGGGTTGTTACATTCTACCCCCATTAAAATTAATTTCGCCCTCGAAATTTGTCAGGGTTATAAATCATTTACTATTCATAGAAACCCACATCATAAAAAGGAATACCAAAACATGGCTTTAAAAACTAAAGTATGAAATGTAACAGTTACCCAAATTAACTCATCACCGGGTTACCACGTAGGAGAATATATGTGAAAATATGGATATGGAAGAAAAATCTAACCATCAAGTTCTGATGGAGAGTGGTAGAGAACATGGCTATGAAAAAGCCATCAATAAAAAAGTCATAGATTTGTGATGATCTAAGGTACCATCTAATTCAACAGATATAAGGGAACTAGGAAAACATTTTTGGTTTTCAAGATCATTTCCCTAAAGTTGATGAAATAGGAAATAGAAGAAATACTTTCGTGATTTTGGTATAGTCTCACCGTTGTTTGTTCTTTGGACAATTTCTACTTCATCACTTAAAGAAATGAAGTTGAATTTGACATTCGTGAAGTGTTAGCAGCTCATTTGATAGAATTATGGTTCATTCCATCTATCTCAAACAAAAGGTTATAAAAGTTATCAAAAATACATAAGTCCATCTATAGTGAGATTAATCATATATGGTTCCTAAAATTGACTTATACTTCATATATCATACTGCCTAATATAATAAAACTAGTTTCTACTAAACAGGGACTTCCTGTAGGCCAATGGTAGGCGATAAAGGCCAGTCGCACTTCAGTTGTGGGTTCAATTCCCACAGCCTTGTCCGACACGATGGGTTATCGCCCGTCCTACAGGTTGTCCTTTTTCTAAAACTACATTACTATAACATCCCATCAATAATATTGGAAAAAATTCTTATCCTTATACAATACTAACTTATGTCCAACATAATCCATTCCAATCTTTAGGTTTATCCATAATACTGCAGTCCACTCTCATAATATAGTGAAAATGATTACCAGATATTTCATATAACAGGCATGTTAATACCATCGTTGATCCCCATATATCATAAAATATGTCTTGTTGGTCATATTCCAAACATTTGAATGCCTTAATCATGTATTCTCTTGAAAAATGAATACCCATTGAACCTTAGTTAAAACATGAATGCAGTTAAAAGTTAATGTTTTCCTCATACCAAAATCCTCAAAATTCTATATACTCAAACCATGATATTACTTAGTCCTTATATCAATCATGGGCTCATGAATACAATCAAATATCTCATTATCTTCTTATTCCTTCATTATGCACATATCATCTACTTTCCAAAAATATCTGAATAACCTTCCATGGTTACTGGTACCATTCAACATATACTTTCAAATACTTTAAGAAAGACAATAATGTAACAATCCTTAGATGATTCTTTATTACATAGTAGCATACATTATTCTTTATAAACATACAATCATTCCACTAACTTCTTAAACCACTGACTGAGCTTCATCATTTCTTTCATCTCATATTTCATTTGTAGTCTCCTCATCATCATCCACATGAATACTACTCATATGACCATGCTGATTCTCTTTATGAGATTTTCCCACAGTGCATTGGTTTTCATAATGACCATACATTCCACATTTAAAACATCTAATCATTGTTGATGACGTAGCAATACCATTATCCTTGTACATAGTATTAGCTGAACCTTTTCCTTTTCACTTACTGGCTTTGTGTCCTTCTTTCCCACACCCAAATCATCTTACAGTTCCTTGGAAACAATCTCCTTGATGCCTCTTCCAACATGATTTAAATAGGGGAAATTGAACTTTCATTCCTCTATGATCATCATGAAACTCTATCTTTCTCTTATTATCTGAGTCGGGAAACATACCAAAGTTGAGAATATTGATCATATTATGAGATTGCTGATTAGGAATAATAACAATTTTTGGACTTCCAAATCCCATTTCATTTGGTTTCTCATGAAGAATATCATTCCATTGTCTATCATATCCTCCAATATCGTGAATCTTCCTATTTCTAGCCATTTTCTAAAATCCAAAATAATAGAGTGAGAGGAAAAATCACGCTAGGGAAAACAACATAGTAAATGGGGAGCACCCTCAATATCTAACATCTTAGGTTAAATTCTATGATCATTACCATAGTTCTAGGACGATATCATATACGTATACTTATCCTTAGGGACATCCCTAGACATACCTTAGAAATATCTCTAGCGTTCTCACTAACATTTTTGCATCCTAGTTTCCAAAGGTTGAATAAACATTTCCTCTGATACCAAATGTAGCGGTCTGGAATTACTTCCAATGGAATATAATTGATACCTATCAGGGCACTCTATGGGCGGCTACACCCCCTGGGCAGGACACAGCACCATCCCCAGTGGAAACCATTTATTCATGAAGCCCTTGGGCTGAGATCCATGCTTCGTCCAATGCTCACATGTGAGAGTTCCAAAGGATCTGATACATTCCTACCTCCTTGACCTCTGATACCAACTGTAGAGACCCAAGGCTTGACGTACATGGACATTACATTACTTTAGCAGAATACATAATACATAACAAGAACAGAAACACAAAGACCGTAATAGTTTAGTGTCTTTGGAAACTTAGAACATAATCTTCTAATCGTGGTGAAAGATCTTCAACATCTCCCATAAAGATCTTCCGCTTTTTTTATTACCTAAAACCTTTCTTTATATCCTGGGGAAAAAACATCAAATGGGTGATCTCAAATGCTCAGTAAGGGTAATCCTGGATAAAATATAACATACCATATACATTTGAACATAAAAACATGAACGTAATGCTTAAACATCAAAAGATTGAGCAATGACATAAAACATGGAAGTACGTAAGACATAGATCATAAATAAACATTAAGAATGATAAAATAGAATGGGAATAAAACATGTAATTGTGGATACCATTAAGCACATGATATGATTTCCATAGTAGCCATGGCATTGCTGCCAAGACCATCTTAGTGGACAAAGTCCCTTTCTGAATCGAGTTCACTCCTCGTTCCAGTCTTGTATTACTGAACCAGTTTAACGTGCCGTTCCAGCCATGTCTATCTCATGAGATATAAATATTTACCTAATGCATTGGAGGGAGATATAGGTCTCACCCATATCATAATGAAATCATTCTTATGTGTGCCACAAAATCATAAATCATACATCATAGCATAACCCATGTAATAAAAATGGGAATCTGAAACATCATGCCATCATAACATAATCCATATAAGACAAATGGATATCATTTCATCATAAGAAAAGTGAAACCATGTAAATCATAGAGACATTAAAATTGAAACATACACACATGAAATAATGGCATCTTAGATGGAAAATGGTTTTGATAAAACACTTGAAATGAATTCTTGAGGAAAATATCCTTTCTTCTTCAAAATCATTCTCTTTTTACGAAATGTCATGCAATTTTAAAATAAAAATATTTTGTTGAAAATAGTCATGAAATATTTTGGAGGAGGCTTCATAAAAATAAGGCTTTATAAAACCGTAAAAAGCCATTCATTCCGTATAAGTTAAAAAAACATTCTTCTCGTACTTTTACCAGAAAAGTCAAAAAGTACCTTCAAACGCAAAGAAAAGAAAGATTCCTTAAATACAATGTAGTAAAAGTCAAAATGGGTAAAAAGGAAATTAAACATACATGAAACCATTTTTAGAAAACTTGGGCATGGATGATAAAGATAACCCCAGTAAATATTTACAAATAAAAAATCTCAGATAAAAATGAGTTTGATAAATTATCCCATACCTTAGGTCCGATTTGCTTCGTAAGTGTCCGAACCTTCTGTATAATGATTTAAATAATGTTATTGACATATTAAAAAATCATATTAATTGTTATGATATCATATATGGTTCAATTTTGACTATATATTACCCATTCATTTGAAAATTCCATGTTAAAGAGCGTTTTGGTTAAAATCGTTTCATTTGTCGTCCGTGTTTTGACTTGTAATTATTCATATGATTACTTAGATTATGATTAATTAATTCCAGAGTATAAAAAAATATTTATATATAATATATATTCAGAATATTCATATATATAATAGATCGATAAATGGAAAGAAATACACCGTTCATGGAGACGGTAGGCCGTACGTACGCATGAACACTGTTTTCGTTTCCTTATTGAGTTGAATGAAATTAAATTGATAACATAAATATATATATACATAAATCCAGTAGAATTATTATTCCATATATTTCAAGATTATTAATTATATATACTTTATAATCATTCTTGAATGGTTAATCATGGAAAACGAATCTCATCGCGTTCGTGGAGACGGAATTCCGTACGTACGCACGCGCGGAGATTTCATTTTCCGTAGGATGGATAGATGGTGAAAAATGGTTGTTTCATACTTATAATAACATATCAGTATATGAGTGATACTGATGTTATTACTTCATAATGAAACAACTAAAGAAGAAGAAGTAGAAGAAGAAATAAAGTTGAAAGAATTGGTAACGGTTATTACCTCTTCTTTCGACACGCCTTTTTGAAACCACCTCTTATGGAACTAAGATTGGTCTTTAAAGAAGCCTAGAACCTCTAGGATGTTTCTAGGGAAGTGTATAAGTGAAATGGTCAGGGTTTATCCGAGATTGAAGGCTCAAAGTGGTGTGAGGCAGAGAGGGAGGAGATGCCCTTTTATAAGGGAGGAGAGGGGCACCTTTGGAATTCTTAAAAATATTAATTATAATAAATCTAACCCCACTTAAAAACCTCCAAAAATGACTCATATTAGAATATTAGTTGATATATGGTTTTAATCTCATCAACCAATCAAATTTAGTCATGTTTTATCTTATTTTAAAACTTATCATTTTGTTTTATCCTTATTTAATCTATTTAAGTTTATTTGTGGTAATAAAATTCTAAATTTTAAATTTTAACAAATAATTACTAATTTGTTGTGTATTTTCCATAATTGGTTACTTTATAACATTATAGACCATATAAATTTAAATTTATAATTTATAAATATTTTTGTGATTTTTAAACAATTTTATAATATGTTATTTTTATAAAATAACAATAGTGTCTATTTTGACACTATTGATTTATTTGAATTTAAATAAAATATATATACAGAATATATGTTCAAAATAAAAGATTTAATAGATTCATAAAAGGTCATATGTATCTATAAAATTAGTGGATCGCATTAAATAGTTCATATAATATTTATTTTATTATTTTTAAAACCATTTATTTGGTTTATCTCTTAATAAAATAATTACAACAACATTTTTATATAATTTTTTAATATACTTATTTCTTGCATAAAAATTAGAAATAAAATCCTATGATGAAGAGAAATATATTAATATTCACAATAAAAATTTTACTCGAATTTATCATCTAAAAATCACAATATTTAAATTGTTATAGTTATTAAATTATGAAGGTGACAACTTTGGCATCATTTAAAATAAAATAATATAAGTGTCATAATTACTTTTATAAGGCTCCACACGATTATATATTAGTTCATTGGATGATTAAGGTGTATAGATACACTACCAATAAGTTTTGGTCAGGTTTGTGGGCCTTTTAATGGGTATTAGTTTTTCAATAAAAACTACATTACTGATTTTTCACTTAATAAATAATTTCTGTATCATTAATGTATCACCATTAATGACAATTATTTAATCCATAAAAATTATAAATAAAATAACATGATGTCAATAATTTTATTATATTTCTGGAGACTATTCATGTTCGAAGTTATATGATTTTTATCACTAAATTAAAATTATTATACTTATAAGATTTAAGAGAGTGAGATGTTGTCACTTTCTTTGGTTTTAATAATAATTAAATTATTTTCATGGTCAAAAGTCCATAAAATGAATCTAATCCGACCCTTAGGTTATATGGGTCTACTTTTATTCATCCAATAGAATTTTGGTATGTGTTAGGGTAATTTTATAATATTATATTTACCCTTAATTACATGATTTATCTTTAACTATAGTAAATAAAATTTACCGCAGTTACTATTCATATTTCCCAAAAAAAAAAGTATCTTATTAACATAATTTGGACCCACTGATTGTAAATATGGAATCCATTTTTCCAAATTCAATACAAAAAAGTTGTAGAAATTAAATTAAAATTAATCCCGTTATCGAAAGAAAACGGGTTTTTCTTTAAAACATTGCAAAAGATTGTATTGATTTAACCAACGAATTCAAGGTAAAATAAGTGATAATGACATACATTATATTAAATGGTAAAAATATATTCTATTTATACTTTAAAACCATTAAGTATTATAATTTAACCAGATACGATATTATGATGAAAAAAGTTGTTTTTAATTAAAATATAGTGTGTTTTTACTATTCAATAAAATATGAAAGTTATCAGAATAATATGAAAAATTTATCCAAGGTAATATTTTATATCCTGATTCCAAAGAATAATTTTATTTTATAAAATTGAACTTATAAACATGTCAAAAACTAGATTTAATGTGGGTGCGCCATTAAAAGGCGTTAAAACTGCATTTTTTTTAAAAATACTTATTTTACCCGAAATTTTTTTTTGTTCTTATACCATGTTCTAAAAAATGTGTAAGATGAATAATAATTTTATAAATTTCAAAATTTAGTTAATACTATTCATAACGGCTAGTTCAAAATAATATTATAATAACATATCGTTGATTAGTAAAACCCGGTATTGCATACAACACACGCTATCGAAGAAGGTCGCAATTACGTGTAATGCAAGCCAAGTCAGGGTTGTGTATAGTGCAAGACTCCTTTGTTGTTTCGTTATAATAGAATCCAACAATTTTTCATTTATACATTGAATATATATATATACACTCAATGTTGCGTATAATAACTTCTATCAAATGAACTTGAAATTGTGTATAACATGATCCATGAATTGTGTTGTGTATACTTCAAGCTAATACGGTGTGGCGTATTGCACAAGATAATCTTGTTGCAGCATAAAACACATGACATCAAATAAATTAAAGAGAATACTTATCATAAAATATCGGGTTGTTACAAGTTTGGTATGTCGTGGTGCATTAGTGCCCGGTGTTGCGTGTACTGCAAGTTATTGGATTACTTTGAAGAAATAAAGTACTATAAAATCTTGGGGTGTTACATTTTACAGCCGCAGACAGTTCCCCCAGGCCCACCTCTACCTGAAGTGGTTTCTCTCCCAAAGATGGAATAAATACCCTTAAACAAGATTTTAGATATATTATATCCCAATATATTGATAAGTATATTTGATAAATAATGTGAAAAAACATACCATGTGTAGAATGTGAAGTCTGTGGGATAATTTGGTGATAAATTCCTAATGATAACGTATTTAACTCTACTTATCATATAGAATATATCTCCCATTAGATCCATTTTTAGTAATTTTTACATAGAAACTATAATTTTAACTAAAAATATGGAATCCCACTGAAGTATACTATAATAATATAACAATTTTATATCAAGGAGTAATAACAGGATGATTCACTTCGATATCCCAATGAAATTTCTATAATAAAAACCTCTACACTGTGAATTAATATTCTATGTTGGAAACAATCATAGTCACTCATAAACATATTCTAGTGAATGCTTTGGCTCCCAAGACTACCTATTTCTATCTGGTACCTCCTCCTTGGAAAAATTTCATATATGACCCCATTAGCTTAGGGATAAAGATAAAAATTAAAAAACTTTCAAAAACATGAACTAAAATATATATTCATTACATAAAATAGAATCCCACAATATATTCGTTGTTTTTTTTGGAAATAAATCGAGTCACACTGTCAAGATTCAAATGCATGAATGTGGTTTTTTTGGATGATCAAATTGATTAAATTTAATATAATTGATTTTTATGGAACGATATCAAGGATTACATTATATATAATGATTTTCTTCAAAAGATGATAGAATACAAACATGTAATGTTGAGTAATTCCCTATAATAGGAAACTATTTTGTCTTACACCCACTAGAAGAATAATTAATATGGAAGTAATTCCTAAATAGAAACACATATATTTGATCATGTGAGGGAGGAGATATTTGTAAAACATACAAATTTAACACTTAGGGAATGACCAAATTATCATTCTATGATTTAATTTTTACCCACCCCATACCATGGTTTTATATCACTTTGGTATTATAAATTACAAATATATTAATCGATAATAGTTCTTATTTTATTAAATTATTTAAATATAATTCATTTTAAAAAGTATAGTTTTACTTTTTAACCTTAAAATTATATACGGGGATGATTTCTAGAGTACAGGATAAATTGTTAGCACGATAGGCCAAAATTGTTTCACATATCAAGGTTATATATGAAAATAAATTCTCTATTTCCATATTATATTTATCCAATTAGGATGTTAATTATTTGATTCATTCATAAAATAGTGGAATAAACTTCTCCAAAAGATCATAAAGACAAATAATTATATTGAGTGGACCAAAATGTATCATCTTTTGAGAAAATACTCACTATGACTAATCAAGAGGCAACTTTATTAATTTTGTTATATTGTGGTGACATACTTCCAAATTATGTAAATGATACATTCGATATAGTCAATACAATAGAAAAAAAAATTAGTTTTAAAAAATGTGATATAATGTAGTCTAGCCCCCAAAATTATTAACCAATTTCTTTTAGAAATTATTTATTCCCAAAACAACATTCCACATTACATATAATATTAACACAAAAGGTACTTGATTTCTATGTTAGTACAAGGGAATGAAAATAATCCTTTTTAGAGATAAAATGGATTCATATTCTTTTACTAATTATTTTTAGGATCATTTCCTTTTTAGGGAGAACAATGATGAGTATAATGTTACCTAAGAGCTTCTTCCTCATCAATATGGTGATCAAAATAGTGGGATGTTATTATAAGGGAGATAAAAACATGGAGAGAGAGTTATGGAACCTAATATTTAATTGTATTATTGTAATATTATTTATAAAAATTCAAGATATTTTTCCAGAATATTAATTTTATTTGAATCAAGATATCTTGATAATTTTAATTAAATAAACTCATCAACACAAACTGATTTGTTTTGTGTTTTTATTGAGGAATATGTGGTATAATAATTTTAAATTATACAATACCATGGATTTTCTTCTGAATTTATGAAATTAATAAAATTTTGATGTTTGTACACATTACGTATGTTATGGAAATTTTATATATGAATTTGACCCCAAGGAACACATCCAAATGCTTAGTTTCAGACGGGATTGATATTAATTGATATCTTAGTATACAACCATAGAGGAATTAAATTAAACATATTAGAATTTAGAGAACAAAATATTATAACCAGGATTATGTTAGAATTATAAAACAATGTGATTATAAAATTTTATCACTAGTTTGATAACATGATTCAATCTCATCCAATGCGCAACATTTATTAGAAACTGATTGTCCCATGTAATTTAAATTAGCATGAATGATTAAGTTAAAACCAAACCATATTCAATTTTGAATGATGCTGCATTCTACTCATCATCATTGATGGTCACCTGAATTAACCAAACTTGAATCCTTATAGATAATACAAACACACTCCATAATCTTTCATGATTATCGATTTTTGATCTATAGGAGATAGCATCGAGAGGTAGAGGAGGTTTCATGGCCGGTGTGATCTGGATATAAATGAATTATTGATCTGAAAGGGAGAAATCTATTTGGGTTGATAAAATCTTGCTATTAAATATCAAGAACATGATAGTGATTGTGGGAGAGAATTAATTTGGATGAATCATACTATTGAATTTTGATTAACATTATACACATATGTTTTTTGTATTAAAATTACATATTGTACCATTAATTAATAAAACATTAAAAATTTAGACACTTTTCACATATAATAATTTGTAAATGTATATTGAAAGAACAAATATCCTATCACATACCAAAAAAATCCTAACATTATTATGATAAAATATATGAGTCATAAATTTAACTCACAACTACCATAAATATTAAACCAACCTTGAATATTGAAAATTTAATATTCATTCGAAATATATTTCATTATATTCACTAAAAAATTATTTAATATAATAAATAAATAAATAAAATAATTATTAATCTAAACTCAAATAATAAGTAATATATTTACTTTCATGATCATTTAAACTTATACAATTCCCGACCCCCACCATGATGCCCACTATTCATTAAAACTAAAATTTACTATTTTTGTACATGATTTAGAATATGAATTGTGTAGAATCCTCTAGGACCTTATATTGATAGTAATTAGTGACACACAAAGAACAAAAGTAGAGTTGAAGAATCCATCAAGAGAAATGATGAGATATTTTTTTTAAATTTCATTAAAACATCCAACTAACTTTCACTTTATATTATAATCTTTATGTCTAATGATATCCATAAAGTACAACACATTATTTATGAAAAAAACATTATTTAATTAGAATTTAATTATGTTTCTATTATAAAAAATCATTTTTAACATTACCTTTAATTAAGTATAGGTACTACAATCCTAGTTTATTTGTCTTGTGTTATACGAAGTTGTTGGAAGAGGAAAATTATTACTTGATCATTTTAATAATTTCATAACATTAATGAAACACCCAATGTAAGATAAATCACCATGAAAAAATGCAATAGTCATCATCATAGATCAGAATTCATGATTAGTTAGTAAAAATTTACATTGAACTCACCATGAGAGAAAAATATGTGTGCTCATAAATAGGACCAAATATTGACACTTGAAACTAGTGGTGTTTCTATTGATATTTTAGTCATCAAGATCTCCATAACCCAAGATCACCAAGTAAAAAATTAAAGTGAATAAGTATCAATTAATTGTTTAACTCCCTAATATTTTATTAAATATATTTTTGAAAGAAATTTAATTTCATTGATTACATGTGTTACATACAACAAAATGTTTTAACGAACTACATTACATTGTTTGTAGTATATAAAAAAGATCATTAAAGACTACCTATTATATTTGGTGAAATTAATTAGAATAAAAATATTTATAAAATTAATTAATATGGATTTATATAAATAAAACATATTGATAAGTAATTAATTATTTTTTTGTAATGATTTTATAAACATCAAAAGTACATTTCTTCTAAAAAATGTTTTTCATAGATTTTTTGTGTAGAAATAAAATAATTAATATTTTTTTGATCTATAAAATTTATTTAAAAAAATTTGATTTATTTTAGAAATTAAAATTTCTTAATTATCTATGATTGAATTTCTTATAATTTTATGAAAATATTATTTTTTTCAATGAATAGATAAAATGGTGACATTTAATGAAAATTTCCTTTTTATTTAGAGGATTTAACTGTTCAATTTTGATTTAAATTTTATAAAATTAAATATATTTATTTTATATTAGTATTAATATAATTTTTTCTTTTCAATAAATTTTATGTTCAATTAATATATAAAAAATTAGTAGTCTTTTGAAAATATTTTCTTTACAAACTTGTTTTGTAATCAAATTTGTGAGATTAATTTTAAATTAAATTCTACAAATTCATGGAATTTTATTGGAAAAAAGGACTCCATATTTTTTAAAAACATTAATAATATTATATAATAATTTCAATATATTTTTTTGTCATTATGAATGATAATAATAGTAAAAATTAATTACATCTGTTAAGGTAAATAAGAGTTTACCAGAGGTGAGGCTGGGGTGGGGGCATGAGATGGTTAAAATAACATTATAAGTGTTAAAATGACTTAAAAACATTTCAAAATCATAGTGGTTGATAATATTTCTAAATTATTTCATATATGGATCTAAAATGATCAATAATTGAGCCTTTTACATGTTTTAAACATGGGTATATCTTTTTCTTTTAAAAAATTTGATGTGTGTCTTATCCCCCAATTTTATAATGGAACCACCTTTCCTCTAAAAAAACACATATAAGTTATTTTGTTTTAATAAAATAAAACCTAATTCCTTTCCATAATTCCCTCCAAATGACCTTCATTTCTTACTTGTGGTTGTAAATCATTCTCAAAATATTTTTAGGGAACACCTACGGTGGTTGTCCAAAAAATAGGGATCTTTCCTAATAGGGATTTGTTATTTTATTTTGTCCTAAAACTCCGTAAATTATTCATAAAATGTTATTTTATAACAACATAATTATCGTCCATATAATGATATGTAATTTTATTAATGGAAAAACTATATCAATCCTAATCAGTATAAAATGTTCTACAAAACAGTCAATCATTTATATAGTGAACTACCACCTCACAAACCGATGTAATTAATATTACATGAACAACTCTAAAATATTGATATAATGATAGATATAATTTTTGAAATTTCTATTTATTAAATTTTTATACTCTTGGAAATAAAATATCACTTATAACATCTGACATTATAATCTATTGAAAAACATCAAAGTCACTCATGCATATTTGAAGACTACCACCTCTATAAAGTGATGAGATTAATTTTTATTTATTTTTATATATATATACTTATATATATATATTTAATTTATATATATTATATGTATTAAATAAATATAAGTATTTTTGGGTGATATATTATAAATATATCTTTTATTCCCTCAATTATGAAAATAGAAACAAAGTTCATGTGTACACATGGCCTGCCATTTCAATGAATGTTGAAATTTAGTTTATATTGCTATCCATATTGAATTAAAAAAAATATACCTTTATTTATTATATATTATGTTTATATCATCACTAAAATATATTATATGTATGAAAAATTCTCTAATTTAAATGATAAAATATAGTTAACCAATACTTTTATGAAAAACCAAGCACTTATTACCTGATATAGTGATTTCAAAAAAGAACTGTTAATGGATAGTGGTAAATGGTTATAAGTGAAAATTATTTGGTATGCAAACTATTAAATTGATTATATAATAAATATATAATAATAATATATTTAGTATATTTTATATTCCAATATGTATAAAAAATTAAGGACTTGAGGTAAACGAGTTTCACATCATGTTCATTTCTACAGGTTACAGGGCATATCCAAAACATGTATCTTCAATGTGGGGTATATAGATCCAAAAAATATACTTTAGGATTTTTAAAATGGAAATAATGGGATATAAATATTCATCTATGGTTTATTATTTAATTGGTCTTAAAATTTAAATGTTACCAATGAGGTAATAGTTTTTTATTACAATACCATTATTTATAGAGATTGATGGTGATTCTGTTACCAATAATGAAATATTATGAACTACATCTCCATGTATTTTATTATCGTCTAGTTATTTTTGTAGAATATATTATTTTCCTTCATTTCCAACTCTGTATATACTCAATAGAAAAAATTATATTTTTAAGAAAAAATATCTTTATTCCTCTCAGTCAAAAATCATTATTCAACGGTGTCCTAGTTTTCCTAAATAAAAAATAATTTTTTGTAAATATTATCCAATATTTATTAAATAAATTCTTATAAATGTTTGAATTTTTAATAATTAGTTTAAATGTAATATCTATTTAATATTTTGAACAAGCCCCTATAGAATTTTAATCAGAAATGTGAAAGGAATCTTCATTTTAACTTATACAGAATGAAAAAAGATTACATCCATCAAGACCACTATGTGATTTAGAGTAACCTTTTAATTATCATAAATTAATTTTCAATGATATTTTTTTCATTAATTTTAGGGAAATTTTTGTATTTTATATAACTATTTTCATAATAGAAATGGTATTATCCTGAGGTTATATTTCAGATATTATTTTAAAATCATTTTCCATCTACGATAAAATCCTCCAATATTAAAAATTATTTAATTGGGATATAATCTAATTATACTCTCCTTATCCTTTTTATTGATTGTCTATGATTATGGTGAATAGTTATTTTTTAAATCAGTCTTTTTTAGTATTGTAATATAATTAATTCAGGAAATTATTACGAATACCATTTCTTTTTACAAGGTTATTTTATATATAAATGTTTATGAAAACCATAATCATTTCATAGGTTATGATATGATGAATGTTTTATGAGTTTCTGGAACACTCTTATATGATTTTCATTAAGTGGTGGGTGGGCCCAGAATTAGATAGGCCTCTATTGAATTTGGAAAATATTGATATCTCATTAGGTAAATAGGACTAGAATTTGGAGTGAATGATGTTTAGTTAGGTGATATACCTAATATAGTAGTTTATGGAGAAGAAATTGTATACTACGATGGTTTGGGGGGTGAATCCATTCCAACATGATAGTCCTTGAAATATTCCTTGATTACTAACGAAATTATTTTCTACTATTATGTGTATGACACAATTCTAAGTCTTATTCCAATGTTATGATTCTAGTGATAATATTCATTGATTCCTTAATGATTATTCTCTTATTAACTATTATGCTTTGTGTAGTGTGTAATGGTTATGATCGTCGATATGTAGGGTATGATTTTCAAATGTTATGCTCATGTTCTCATACCATTGTGCTCATGTTATGTTGATAACAACCTTTTTTAACCATAATAAGAATTTCATATCACAGTTTATTATGTTTACATTACCCATGCAATTAGAAAAGGTATTATATATAATGTTTTTAAATATGGAGAAACTTATAATGAAATTAGTGTTATTTTTGTATATCAGTTATGAAAAAGTACTTTTTTATCCACGTTTCCATATATCAAAGACCGATATGATTCTTGAATTTTTTATTTTGTTATGTAATAAATATTAAAATATTTATATTTTATATCTATTTATGGAAATTGTGGGTTACTATAGTTGGTATTAGAGAAAATTTTGGTTATCTTTTGGAAATTAGGATGATAAAATGTTACTAAGAATCCTAGGTATTAGTAAATATGTAGTAAAATATATTTAATATTTTGGTGATGGTTAGTTTTAGTGGAATATAAAAAAATATATCCCTATTTGGATACGACTAGAAATATGGCTCCATTATAGTTTTACTTAGGTGTAATAATTTTTAATATAGTAAATTGAGATTTGGAACAATCATCACCTGTTGCAAGAAAATATACCTTTCTATACACCCTGTTTAATAGTTTTTAGGGATATGTTTTGGAATTTTAAAAACACATTATGATCCATCATGGATATTTTTAATATAAAATGACAATTAATGAGTTATGTTAAATATACATTGCGAATTATGAAAAATAATTTTTAATGATTTAGACTACGAATAAATAAATTTTCATGATTATGTGGTTTTGCTATTATGATAATTTTTACTCACATTATGTTTTTTGATTTTAGTAAATTGGTGAAAATTTATGGAATAATTTTAATGTGTATTGTTATGGAAAACTAATTCATTGTACTCCAGATAAATAAAATTTTATTGGAGATGTATTGAAATTTTTTGTTATTATGATCACACAACTTTCTCGAGTTTTGAATCTTAATGAACATCCAAAAAATAAAATTAAGGAAAAAATGCTATTGAGTCCTTATTGGGTAAACTTTTTTCCTTTATTGGTTTTGAGGATCCACTACTGCTGAATAATGGATCAATACAATTGAATTTTTTTTCTTCCTCCAGTTCCTAGAGAATGAATAATTCATTTTTGATATTTATCAGTTATTAGATAAAGTTGATCAATTTTGGAATGTTTTCAAGAATATGAGTCAATAGTATAAAATTCACTCCATGGAGTGAAATGAGTTTAAGGTCATTTTTTCCAATAATTACATTCGTAACAGTCTTCATATGAAAATTGTGAATTAATTACTTTAGCTAAAACATAAGGATGATGAATATATTGGAACCTATGAGAAATACATTACAAGGAATGTGAGGTACACTTCATGAATTTTCTTTTACCATGATAGTAAGATTGACGGATTCTTTACTATCATAAAACCAAGTCTCCAATGGGTGTTAGCCATTTGTGAAATTATTATCTAGGAAGAAATAATTCTATGTGACAACAAGTTAAAAAATTGACATCATAGTTAACTATATATTTGATTATTTTGATAGGAAAAGAAGGTATAATTCAATGGAAAATCTAAAAACCATTGAACAAATATAATGATTATCACTTCATGCTCTATGTGTGGAAGGAAAAATAGAGGAAATTTTCATAAATAGATTGGTAAGTGTTTTAGATTTGTAAAGGAAGGTAATTATTAAGAAATAATCCCTCATTATATTGCTTTTGGGATGATTATATTTGGAGAAAGGGTTTGAGGATATTAATGAATTATGGCTTTCAATGAATTCATTATGAGTTAGCATGAATGTTGTTTCTCAAACAAATTGAAAATGTCTGATCTCACACAAGGGAGAACTATTTGATCTCATGAAAAGCACAAGTTCCAGATCTTACAGAGTGTGTAACATGAATCTCTCCATAATCTTGTGCAAAGTGCGAACATGACTCACTCCATGAACATACGCTGAGGAAAAACATGACTTGTACCCAAATATTTTATAAGGTGTGAACATGACTTGTACCCTAATCTTGCACAAAGCAGGACCATTTCTCACACTAGGATCTTGAACAAAGCGTGAACATGGTTCATGCAGGGAACTTGTGCAAAGCATGAACATGGTCTGGGATAAGTACTCAAGAAATTCTTAAATAGGATTCACTCTAGGATCTTGCAGAAATCATGAATCTAGTTTGTGCCTCATGATCATGAAAATCATGAGAATTTTTTGTTCAAGGATCACAAGAAAGGGTATTCTCCATGATATCGTGCAAAGAGTTACATTCTAGGGTCTCACGCATGTGTATCACAAAATAATCTTGTGCATAGAGATATGAAACTACATTACCCTAGGATAAATGTCTTTATTATATTAGAAATTTTAAATTAATAATAAGATTATGAAGACAAATATATTGGATATGCACAATTAGATAATACTTTCAAAAGGAGGTCATTCACTCTTACATTCAAGGTAGTGAAAGGAAAACTTTGAACTTATTAAATATCTTTCCAATTATGAGGTAATTTATATTTATATAGTAAAAAATAAGTATTTTCTAGATATCTATAATGTGGATGTCTTGTATGTAGATTCTTTCACATATGTGAAGGAGCATTCTATCAAGATCTTCAATATATCATCTACATGAAATTAAAGATTCATTCTTAATTTAAAATTAAGGGACCCACATGTCCATAAACTATGTGTGGATTCTTTCTAGAGAAGTGAGAAAAGGAAATGAAATAAGGTTATTATTTCCACCAGAAGTGATCCAGTGAAATTGACTTCAAGGGAGTGTCCCTTGGGAAGTAGTGAGTTGTACCGGAAAACTGTAAAGGCAGTGAACCTAGGAATAGAAGTGATCTACACCAAACCTGATTTTGGATGAAAGGAATATGTTATTTGGTACATAAATACATTTAAATTTTGTGACCCATGGAAATATAACAATGAGGGTGAATAATGGAAACTTTTTGTGTCTTGGTGATTCTTTCATTTCTCTTTATACATTGAAATAGGTAAGGGAGAGAAGAGTGTATTGTTTAAAGAAAAAAAAATATCTGAAGGGGTATGTTTTTAATCATTCATACTATGATTCACCCCCCCAAGGTTACATAACATAGTTAGGATAAAAATTGGTACCAAAGGTGAATTTTAATATCAGTGTTTCTCTCTCAAGGGATTCAATGGAGGTTTTCGATCAGAATGTGATTCTGATCATCGACGGAAACTATTTTCAATTATAAAATAATTATAAATTTTAATACTTATGAATTATATGAACAAATTCATTTACTATAATGAGGCATTCAATATCATCTAGTATCGATATTGGTTCATTATCAAAATTGAAATAAGGTGAGTTGGATATTGATTCTCAGGCAATCAATGATTTAGGAGGATACATATCTAATTCTATCTATAAAAAAGTGATGTCATGTAATTCATCACAGGATATGTGGGAAAATGAAAAAATTTATGAGGGTGTCTCAAAATTCATAGAATCCAAGATATATTTTCTATGAAAAATGTATGTGGATCTCAAAATACACCCCAATGAGTCTATTTACACATTAATTTACTGGGTTATTGAAGATATAGTTATTGTCAAGAGAATCACAATAATACTTCTACCTTAGTTCAATATTAATTATTTTTTGTATTGGTTGATAAATATCCAAAGGAGATGACATTTGATTTCTTTCATAGTACTATTATTTAATATTAGATGATAAATGTTTATAATGAGTATGTGGAAAGTGGTATGTTTAAAGACGTGTCATTCAAGGCCCCGAATAAGCTCGCTATTGATGATGTACTGGAAGTATAAGAGACAGATGATGTCATGTTATTCCATTCATCAAATTTAAAAAGATGAAAAGGATTGATCAAAGAAAAATTCAAACTTTCATTATTTTATGTGGAAAGGATATAAGTATTGTATTGTGGTTCCCCATAAAGTTTCAAGATGATGATGGGGATTAAGTCGAATTTCCCATGAATAATTCATTAGTCTACTTGAAAGGTAATATATTTTTGAGGTATATTTCTACAAAAATAAGAATCTTCACTCAAAATAAGTTGATAGTTTAGAATAAAATTATACAAAAGGGTTAGAGGACTATATGGATCATGAAAAAAATTCTATTATGGAAGATTTCAAAAATTCAAAAAATAAGGGATGAAAGTGATAATGAGGAAGGAGAAGTCAAAGGAATAGAAAACCATCTGGTCAAATTAAGAATCTTTCCTTGAAGAGATAATTATTTATAGAGACAAAAAACATAAATATAATAGACTTGTTCTTCATTTCAAACTCTTTATGAATAAAAAGAAGAGAATCCTAAACTGGGTGATGAAATTGAAAATCTTAACTATTCCATTCTAGAGAACATAGATACAATCAGTGTGTACAATATAAAACTGGAAGAATAAAATAATTTTATTAATGGTTTGAATAATATAGAGAAATATTAAATAAACTCATTGAAAAGATTTAGTAGGAGGTTTCCACCTAGGAAGGAAAGTGAATGATCAGGGGATACTGTTGAATCTGGAAAAGAAGGTCTCAAAGGCAGCTGAAAATAGAAGATTTGATCTTGGAGATCTAGTTCAAAAGAAATTGTATTCCTAGCAGAAGAAAATGATAGATTCAAATGTTATTGGTAGTATGAATCTTGATAAAAAAATTGAATGTTATAATGGTTATTGTTAAGGTATATGCACTAAATAAGAGATTAATGATTGATTTGGGTATGAATCAAAACCTTATGATCTATAGAACCCAAGGGAAAACTAGTAGTGCAATAGTGACACAATGGAATTCACCCCACATTAGATGATATTTTTTGGAAATATGGGACACTCACAAAATTTTTATTCATTATCCAAGGGGTACTAAAGTGAAGACAACATACATTGAAAACTATACAGAGGTCAATATTGTGGGATATAATATGATGGTCATTATTTCCGGTGTGGATAATTCAAACACGTGGAATGATATTTCACATCAATAATGAAGATAAATAGGCCAAATAAGACTGAATGTGGTCATAATAAGCTGATAAATATATCATTAATTGATCTAAAAACACAAAATCAAATTATATCTATAAAATATGATATTTCCCACCATAATATATTGAAGATAAAGATTATCCATATATACATTGAATAAATTCAAAGACATGGATGAGAATGAAAAGATATCTATAGACAGTGGTTATAGAGATTTTATTCAAAGAATACGATCTCATTGGAATATGGATTATTAATAGTGAATGATCCTCTAATATGATAGGAAATAAGGAATTCGTAACTAGAATACGATAAAAAAAGGTAGGAAATACTATATTTTGTAATGATGAGGACCTATAAATTCTAATTTCTATAATAAAAAAGCTAATGATCTAATACATGAGACAAGCCGATGTATTGGTTGAAAAAGATATTAATCACATGTTACTAAGATTAAGTCAATTATATGACTTAGAACAAGATATATGATTGTATAATAAATTTTATGTCCTCACAGAATAAGATGGTACAATTTTTATATGGAAAACATATAAAAGGGGAATTCTAACATATAAGTAGATAACAATATATGTTTTTTTAGGGAGAATAAAATAAGTTATGGAATAATCCAATTAGTCCTTTGATCCAAATGTATTTCAAATATCTGGTTAAATGTGATGTTTCATGAGACTTCCTAGGTTATCATATTATTGTACCCATACGTGCGATTCTTGTCAATAAGGTATGATCATTCGGGAGATACATAAGGAAATAGAGAAATTTTCAAAAACGTGCTTATGATGTATTATGTTAATGTGTGATGACCAATTTCACTGAGAAATATTGATGGGAGGATATATTATGTAATATTTAGTGATTATTTCAGTAGAATGGCATGGGTTATAGTCACCACTCACAACTATGAGGTATTTAGTTTCCTAACAAATTATCGAAGGGAAATTGAAAAGATACTAGGTAAAAAATCATTAAAATAAAAACATGTAATAGACAATAGTTTAGAAATAAAAAAGTGGTTTGTTTTCAAAAACATGTGATAAGGTACCATGTTTCATCAGTAAGAACTCCATAGTAAAACAGAGTAGTTGGTAGAAGAAATGGGATTATAAACAACTTGGTTGGAACAATTATTATAGATAAAGACCTTCTAATGATGTTTTGGAAAGAAATAGTGATGAGATCTGTCTGTACATGAAAGTGAGTTCTATTATGTCTGAAAGAAGAGAAGACATTATATGAGCTATGGTATTGAATGTACCCAACCTTGAATTAGGTTTGAGTCTTTAGTATAGTAAATGTTTTATTCCCAATAATGAGAAACATATAAAGATAGAATCCCATGGATATGAGGTGACATTCTTTATATAGTCAAGCAATATAAAATCATATAAATGATTAAATAAGAAAATGGTAAAGGTATTTATAGGATCTACATTGGGGTTATAGGACCAGATATCAAAGTATTGTTTTATTTGAGTCACTCCCTCATGGTTTTATTCTCTGGCATGGAACACATCCCACTAGGGTGTCTCACTGCCCATCCCCCCATGAATATGACTTTTGGTAGGGAGAGGAAGGATAGCGATTATAGAACATGAAACCCACCTATAGTTTCTGATGTTGGACATGGAAAAAAGTGTTATGATTTTACACCCATCAATCACACCGTGATACCCACACAACTAGAAACCCTGACTCAAAGGGAATACACTATCATTCATTAGAGACTCCAATAATCACCAACATAGGGAATTACTTTGGAATCGAAGGATTCCATCCTTCTCATATTGAAAGAACCCAATCCCAAGAAACCAGACTGAACCCTTATAAATGTTGTGTATATTTTTTATGAAGAAACTTGAATAAATAAATAACATATTCTTACAATAGGGGGTCATTAAAGGTCTAGTTTCTGGAAAATTAAATAAATGACCCACATTTAGACATAATACAGAAATTGAAAACAAATATTCTTCAGCGTATTGCTTTCACAACAATGTTTCAACAAAACATGTTTTATAAAACATTAAAAGTGTTTATAATTCATTGGGTGGGCATTAAATTCCATGTAAGGGGTTTTAAAAAAAATTAAAAAATACATTAAAAAATTTCATTAAAATACATTCTTTAAATAATAAAAAAATGATTGGTGTCGCCATAATTTTAAAAATATATTCTAAAATATCATTTACGATAATCTCAGGATAAATCATTTCTAATCCAAATTAAGAGATAAAAATAAAATACAACATAAAATATGTGTGTACTTGAAAAAATAAATAATGAATTACCATTTTAGTCAGACAATGGACACACCTAATTATCTTTGAAATTCTTGTTTTGTGGATATTAATTTGTACGTTAAATATTACTTGTTTTGAATTTTCACAGACAATGATGTCATTTATCATTAAACACATATATGAAAATTATGAAATGATAGATACATTTCAAGCTTTATTATTAATCCTTTAAAATACATTATTTTCTATATAATTATATACTTAAATACAAAACATTTTACCATGTGAATTTGAAAATATAAAATCGATTAATAAATTTTTATAAGTGAAAGATCATTAACTGTGGATATTCTACTAATTGAATAATCACACTGACATTCACATTCAATATTCATAATGAGGGAATTTATAATGTTGGAAATCCTAACCATACTATCAAGGCCTCGTAAGAAGACCCGAAATAATCATATAGTCAAGGCCTCATGCCAAGACAATAAATAACCATTTTTCAAGGCATCATGCCCTGACTTTTGTTTGTCTTATGATACTGAACGATGAACCGAGGAACTATAGCGAGCCCAACCCAGCAAATACAATGTCAGAGGAACTCTTTATATGTCTAATGAAAATATCTATTTAAAAATAATTCCCATACCACTTTCATGTATTTGAAGCTTAGCCATAGATGAAAAAAGTCATTGATAAATTATTTAGGTACATATTCATTAAACAATCCAGTGGGTCGCACACCACTTTTAAAAGTCTAATTCTTAATCCATGTAATATCCTAAAAAAATTAATCACACACATGTAATAAATGTCTCTATTTTTAAATGCAGAAATAATCAGTGTAGTGAAATAAATACATACATGCTCTCTAAAATGAATGAAAAGTCATTTATAAATTAGACATTGAGCATAACATACAACAAATGACATACCATGAGGGGATAATGTGGATTCACACATTAAATGACAACTAGTTTCATTATTTCACAGAAAATTATAAGATTTATCTCATGTGATTTGATTAAACAAAATATATTTAGGGATCTAAAATCAATAATAATTGGTTTGGAGGATGTTAAATGCCTATTATAATGTTCAAATAAATGAGAAATAATAATTATAATAATGTTATTTATACATAAATTCATATTTATATGTATATAAGTTTATATATAACAATATATATACCTATATAAGTATTTGTGTATGTGGTTTGTAATCATAAAACACATTCATGATTTTAAAACAATAACTCTCTTGTACAAACTCACACAGAAAGGGTTGATAAATATGTGTAATGTTTTTATATTCATGTAGAATTGCACTTAAACTCACATAATGTATATCATACTTATAAAAAAAATATTGATAACTAAGTTAAAAATAGATCTTAAATATAAGACTCATGGAAAAGTAAACCTTGATATATATATATATATATATTCTGAGAAAAATAATCTAGTATTTGTATACATGATTTTATATACACATATATACGTAATTTTTGGTAAAAAAATAAAATATGATAATAAGATTTCATTCTTAAAAACTATAATACTTTAGAGATAGATCATCTAAATCGAGAAAAAATTTCATATATATACCATTTTGGATAAGATGATATGGTATTAACATATAAATATATATATATATATAAGTATATATTTTTTTACAATATAATAGCATCCCTTACATGTTTTGAATAAAAATGAGGGACTGAGGGATTCTGGAAACTCGAGCAAAACAGCATTGGAGGTTGACAGTTGAGTGTTCATGAGTGTGAAAATGGAAGTTTAAATGAAACTTTTGTCACTAAAAAACACCCCTTTTGAAAAATTGGCCATGGGTTTTGACCCATTTTACATAATTTTTTGATTTATAACATATATATTACACATTTTGGTGAGGACATATAAAATAAATATGAAAGAAATCGAAAATATGAAATCATTAGGAAACTATATACATTTATTTAATTTAAAGCATAGGGTGGAAGATGTGATTTAGAATCAAACCATCCACATCGACAAGGATATGTTGTCAGATTGGGGTCTAGGAGCATGAGGAAAGAATACAACACGAGAAAGTTGTATTGAAAGGGGAAAACCGATTCATGGTGTGATGTGGGTTGGTGTAGCTCAACAAGGAAGAATAAGGGGAAAGGAATAGACGGATTAGATCAATATAGATCTGATATAAGGTTTGGAAATAACCCTTGTTTTTTTAGTGGAGGAGATATACCCCTAAGAAATAGACAACCAGGTTGAGGTTGTGGTGTCGATCGAATAGTACAAAAATGATCAGAGTATTTTAAAATGATGGATGTATGATATTAGATCGAAAGGATCAGATATCTATAGCGATGTTGGGATTTAAAAAAGGGTACGAAGATCCAAATCAAGTGAAACCAGAACTGATGGATTAGAAAAATGTGGCGATAGAGAAGTTGTAGTGGGGGTTCTAATGTGGTACCAGCTCAGATGGATATGATCTCATGTTGTGAGATCGTGCCGCTGAGATCACGCATCCCAGAAAAACATGCATCCCATATAAAATCCCCACTATTTTCAGGGATTATTTAGAAGGATTAGCATTTGTATCCACCTCTCAATGACACAAACACACACACAAGGGGTACTTATACACGGGTACCCACCATGGGTTCTCATCCCACCCTCTATTCACATTTTAATAGTTCCATATCCCCGAGTCAATCTGTGATTTTCCACCACTATGCTCGCCTGGTTTTCCTTCTTCTTTAGCCGCATTGGGCCCAGGTAGATGCCTCCACTTTAGGGTTGACCCCTTGAGGGTACCCTAGCATTGTTTATGAGTCCCCTTAGCCTTGGAATGGTTCCAAATTTTTAATATGTAAAGGAATTAAAAAATATTATATAATTAATAAATTACTGTTTCTTCATTGTTTTGTTCCCTTTGTAACTTCATTGATTAACACTATTCACAATAATAAGAAAAAATCAATATTTAAAACAATAACATTTTAATATTAAATATTTATCATAATAAAACACATAAAATACCAATTATTAATACCAATGTTATAAAAAATAAATTTAAAACAATAATTTCATTTAATTAAAAATGATATTTTAAAACAATTAATGAATTTAAATTTAAAACACGTAAAATACCCAACAGTTATAAAACATAAATAGTTAGCTTGTAACCCAATAGCTATTTATAAAGGTCATTTTAAGCCATATAAATAGCCATTCAAGGTACTCAAAAGATCAACTATAATTTGTCTCTTCAAAAAAAAGGTGCACGATATTACATAGACACTTAACATTTTTTTTCTATACATCTTTCCATAATGTTTTCTATTATGGCTAGTCCAAGAGATGTCAACTACACTATCGGAATTATTGTCTTTCTTGGTTGTATTATATTTATTCTATTGGGTCTTGTGATGTGTTTTCTTGAGTAGTTGTAATCTTTTGTATTAATTTAATATTTCAATTTTTGTTAAAATAATTTTTTTCTCTTCATCCTTAGTGTATTTCAAATAAAACACAACAATTCTCATTTAAAAGAATAATAATAATAACTAATATTATTATTATAGTTATTATTATTTTTGGGGAATTACACTGATACAAGTCGTGGGATCTAAATTTGGGTTTCATGACCCTACATCACAATATTTTCCACTTTGCATCAACCCCTCACAGTTTTGTTTTTCAGCAGAGACCACTGCCCACCAGGGCGAGTCACTGCCCATCCCCCTATGAATATGAATTTTGATGAGGATGGGATATATGGGGCTTATAAACCCCACCAAACAATCCTCGAGTCTGTAATACGGGATAAGGAAACAGGTGTTATGTTGTGTCATGAATATGTCATGTAATGAAACCCCTACAACAAGAGACCATGACCCGTAAGGGACACACAATAATTCATTTGAGGCTCCAACAGTAACCAGGAAATCAAATTCTGTAGTAATGGGAAGAAGTAATCTAATAAAGTTAATATAAATTAATCACCACATATTTTAACACCCATATTGCAGTGTTCTATGTGGAATGATTATGTGAATTAATCTAACATGTTCTCAAATATAATGATTAATGAGGGTGATCAACACCATCAACCTATTATGCTATGGGAAAAAAGTAAATATTACGAGATCACTATTTTCACGAGGGTTATTATAATGACCTGCTATAAGATACACTTACTATCTACTGTAGAACTAAAAATATCTTATTTTTTATTATAAATACCCACTATTTTATATCAAAATAATTTTTGAAGGGAATAAAAATGACACCCAATAATTCAATATTGAATTGCAATTGGATTCCCCTATTGGTATGATGACCACATTTAATGGTTATGATTCATCTCTAGTTGATTTTTTAGAATGAATTTCCATAAAATATCATTATTTTCCTTTTAGTTGAATTTGATTTTATCTTAGACATTGATGGAATTTTTCAAAATAAATTCCAAATTAGTTTTCTTGAAATATATGGAATATTTGATATTACAAAATAGTCGTATAATCATCTATCCATTTGACGATAAATATGATCTTCTAATGAAAATTTCATTAATTATATAGATCTTTATTCATTTTAAAAAATTGGTTTTTATCTAATATGTTTGGGGAGAAATTTAACATTAACAATAAATATATTGTGCAAGAGTTTGTTGATGTATTTATGAAATAATTTCCTAGTCTTCCACTGAATGATTATTTTGAGTTATCAAAAGAACTCATAAACAGGGATACACATATTTTAAGGAATCAAAATAGAAAATACTTGATTGAGGTACTAGAATTGAAGAAGAAACTTTAGGAGAATCTGGGAATTGATTTTATTTATACAAGTTTCTCACATTGGGTTGCACATGCACTTTTTGTTAAGAAGGGGAGGGAAGATGTGACTCTATATTAATTATATAGAACTGGGCAAGATCATAAACAAGAAAAAGTATCTTCTACACCATATTAATGACTTTTTAAATCAATAACATGAATCTATATTCTTTTCCAGGACCAAACATCATTCTAGATATCATCAATTAAGTGGAAGGAAAGAGGATACACCTAATGAATAATTTCCTACAAGGTCGGGAAACTATGAATATATCATGATGCAATTTTTTTACTAACTACCCTAATATATTCACTTATTTAATGAATAGGGTATGTATATATTACCTTGTAATGTTTTTGTTAGCCTTTATAGATGATATTAATTTATATACAAATATCATGGATGTAATAGAAGGTCACATGAGAATTATGTAGGAGACCATGAGAATAGAGAATCTTTATTAAAAATTTATCAAGTGATAATTTTGGCTATAAATGGGTTCATTTATTATTCATATAATCTCAAGAGAGTACAAATATATGGATCTTTCAAAGAAAAAAGTTGTTGAACATTGGTCTATAGTGACCACTGTGATGAAGATATGACAATTTCTTAGGTTGGATAGATATTATTGGGGGTTTATAGAGAATGTATCACTATTATCTAATCCAATCACTATATTTTCAATCATGGGAGCCATTTTACTTCATATATATGAATATAATGAAAATTACAATGGTATAAAGAGATAATTTGTCAGGGTAATTGTGCTTTCGTTAACATGTTGTGGAAATGGGTTGGTAATTTTTAGAGGTGAATTAATAAATGGATTATAATTTGTTATTGAGAATAATGATATTGATAGAGCTTATTCCTCATTAAATGTGATGGTTCATTAGAATTATTACCCAACTAAAGATTTGGAGTTAGTTGAAGTAATTTATTCATTAAATATATAGCATAAAATCAATATATATACAGTTGTTATGTATATATATAATGATCATAATTGATTAATGTATATAATAACATAGAAGGAGTTGAACATAGTCTAGAGAGGATAGATGTACAATATTAATGATTTTTAATTTTCAATAAATTTTTACCTTGGGAAAGAGAAAAAGGTGTCTAATTATTTGAGTTGAAAGGAATATTCTATAATATCTATGATACAGATCACAAAAGACCGAATATTTTTATATTGAAACTGGATAGATATTGAAATTGTTACAGAAGGGGTAAAGTCATAAATTTCAAAAATAAATATTCAGTAGACTATTTAGATTATGATTAAAGAGATGCAGAGATAATGAAGAATATGAGAAATGTTTTAGATTTTATCTTTTATTGTGATGGAATGGTATGGTTTAGAAATCGTTTTTATGTTTCATCCATAACATATTTGAAGAAGGATCTTTCAAAAGGCAATTTAAAGTAAATCATTCACTATTTATCCTTGATGTATGAATATATATATCTTTGAAATATAATTTCGGGTCGTACATCTTGAAAAGAGATATTGTAGAGTTTTTATATGTATTCTTGTTATTTTTCTGAATTATGGATTATAAAAAAGTATATGGGGTTGTTACAATCATAATGCATCAGATAATGGAAATGGGAAAACATTAAAATGAATTTTATCATTCAACTCTCCAAAATATCTAAAGGGAATAATTATATGTGGATTTTTATATACCACCTTTCAAAGTTAGAAAATGTATCTCTATCAGACAAGATTTATCTTTGGATCATCTTTCCAAGATAAACATTATGAATGTTGTAAAGATTCATGGATTATGTAACTATATTTTATCTGGTCTGGATCTATGTTTTACTAAAATAATTTGTTGAAGTCTTCAATTGGATCTAGGTATGAAGATGAGTTTCACCACAACGTATCATCCTTAGATAAATGTTATGTATGAGAATACCATTAAAACCATAGAGGAAATTATGATATCTCGTTCTATGGATTTGAAAGGTGGCTTGGATCAAAAAATTACACTAGTTGTCTTTTTATATAACAATAACATTAAATCTAGAATTCAGAAGGCTCATTATGAAGATCTCCATGTGTAAAAGTGTAGAAATCCATCATATTATAATGAAGTTGGAGAAAAAATCAATTGGGAAACTATTAAGATTATGTAATTGTAGATAAAATCAGGTCAATTCAACAACACATCACGTATTATTAGATTCCATGTAAATGATATGATGGAAACTGTCGTAATGATATAGAGTTTGATGTTGGTGAGATAGTGATTGAGAAACGTTTTCCATGGAAAAATGTTATGATATTTAAGAAGAAAGGGAACCCAATTCTTATGTACATTTTCCCTTTTGATATTCTTTATTGCATATTGATAGTTTCTTATCATTTGGTGCCTTTATTCAAACCAATCTAATGTCCATGATATGTTCCATGCATGCCTTCTAAGGAATACATTCATGGTCCTTCAAAACTGCTGAACTCAGATGTTATATCCCATGATCAAGACCTTTCTTATAAGGAATAATGTTGGTAATTCTTCATTTTAGAGAGAACGTGTTATGAAACATGAAAAATCACTAGGTAAATGATTTGTAGTGAAACTACCTATATGGAGAAACAACATAGGAAACTAAGTATATAATTATTTATAAGTATCCTCATTTATTTTAATCAAAATGATTGAATTTTGAGGGTGAAATTAATTTTCAGGGTGTTGAATTTAACAACCTCATATTTAATGAAGTATTATTTTCCATGGAAATTTAGCTTCTTCGATAACTTATCTTACACAAAACATTGAGGTTTAACAGACTATTGTACAAACATAATATAATTTAATCCTAAACATTATTAAATATCCATTATATTTTGTGGTATGAATAGTAATAAACATTTTTTTAAAATTATGTATAATGGTTTTATATTAAGAAATTATATTGATATATAAGTACATATTTTTTAGTAAAGTCTTAAATACTTCCAAAATAATTTTCTTCTTAACAAATGATTGTAATTACTTTTTATGAAAAAATTGTAAAGACCTAGAAATTCCATATAATTTTTTTTTAAATTATTTGGGATTATTACAAGCCTTCGAAATTGATGGTGCCAAATTCTAAAGCCCAGTGTGCCCTAAACAGAATGATGAACTTTTTTGTAGGTACATTCAGTAAACGTCCGAGCAAGAATTTCTATCTTTTGAACCGGTGCTTGAAATTGATATTTGAGGGAACCGTTGAATCCACAATGCAAGGATTCAATTAAGGAAGGATTAACCTCAACTGGAGTAGGTCGACCGAAAAATTTTGTTTTTTGGAATTTTTGAAAGAATAATAAAATAACATAATATGTTCTTTTATTTTTATACCACCTCTTGAGTGTCAGTGGCGGGGACCACAGATGTTGTTTGGAAATTAATGAGGGATATTAAATGCCCCATTACACATAGGTAGTGTAACCACCCCTCGTAAAAATCATTAGTTAATTAATTACACCAATTAATGGACCTTTAATTAAAATGAGTGTTAGGCTTTTAACTCATCTTTTTAATTATTAAAATTTTGACAAAATGTAGGAATAGTGGATCATAGGAGAATCCTTGATGAAGAACCAAATAATGAACTTCACCCCCAATGAAGAAGAGAGTATTAAACAACGTCATTGGAGGAATCGATCCTGGATCGACGAATTTTGTCTTCTTCAATAAACAAAGATTTCCTATCCATAACCACAACATCTCCTCCAAATTTGAAGTAGGGGTTGTTTATGTTTAAATTCTAGAGAATTGTTTTCTTTTCCTCTTTCTTGAAAAACATGACAAACATGAATCAACCAAAAATATTTGATCTGTGAATCATATGAAACCGCTGGTATTTGTTGCGAGAAAGGATTGAATGGGGGAAATCTTTATCTATTTGATTATTTATTTACTACCCGCTAGATATGATGTTAACGTGGAGGGATCCAGCCAAATGAACAAGGCATGGACCGTCTGCCGCTACAGTTTTTTCACATTCTTCAGAGGGAAGGATTTTCAACTTGATCGAATCTTAAATCGGACTTCCACACAGTGATAAAAACATCATGGGAGGCCCATAGATTCTTTTGGAAGGGAAAACCGACAATCAGAGCTCAGCTGGTAGCCTGCGGAAGCCCCACCGGTGCGGCACCGGTGAGGCGGCGGTGGGGGTGATGGCAGCGGCTTGCTATCACCGGTCGCTGAGGAGAGACAGCACCTGGAGGCGTCGTGCAAAACATTGGTGGATCCCAACGTCGGCCAGTTTTAGTGGCAGCAGCGCGGCGCACCGTCGCACACCGCGGAGGAGGGGAACCATGCTCTTTGGGTCTCACTAATAGGGGGCGGTGCCACATGGCACCACCGGTGGAAGAAACCCAAAAAGATCAAGACGTTTGGGGAGGGGGACTTCCAACAAGCTGGCAGATCGCACCAGCCACCAGGCCAGGTCGCACAGTGGTCCGAGCCGATCAAAAACCCATCCCACTCAGGCCGGGCTAGGTCGAGTGGACCCGAAATGGTTGAGTTCGGCCCAGGTGGGGGAAGGTCAGGTCGATCTGACCGGTTCGGACCGATCCCAGACCCATTTTAGCCCAAATACACATAAAAAGACCTTACCTCACAAACCAAACGTCTATTTTAAGAACCATCTATGGAGCTAGAATCCTTGGAACGAGATGGTTCTTTTGAGATACTACACTTGAGTTTTGGAGAAAGATGGATTATGAGAACGTTGGATTGAACATGAATCTAATTGGGCCCTCCCTACTAAAACACATATAATTCCTAAACCATGCATCTGATTGATGTGATGTCTACCGCGTTGGAACCCATAAGACATTGTGGTCTCGTGGGTTGATCATTTTTATAGTTTCGGTGTAGTTGAGGCATGAATGATATTTTTAGGAGTAGATTCTATAGAACTCAAGCGCACTGAGTATGGGAAATCTTTTGGCTAGATATCAATTGAAAATTCACCCTGTGTGGATCAGCATCATAGGGAACCTATATGGATCTACATCATAGCGACCATGTTTGGATCTAAAGCATAACGACCCTACTTGAATCTCCATCATAGTGATTCTATGTGGATCAGCATCATAGTGACCCTATGTAGATCAGCATCATAGAGACCATGTATGGATCAACATCATAGATACTTTGTGTGGATGAGAATCATAGAGAACCTATATGGATCAAAATCATAGTGACCCTATATGGATCAACATCAATGTGATTATCTGTGGATTCATAGTGAAAGACCCGATGAGGACCATGCTTAGAGTGGCATGTAATGAATCAGTGACATAAAACAATGTGTGGATTAATCCTGGAACAACTTCTTCATAGTATAATTCTGAAAACTTCTTAATGGAATAAAAGGATATAGATTAAGACTAATCATAAATATTCTTAAACTCTAAGTTGTATACCTGGTGTGAGTTGTTTCTACTTTGTGTGTTGTGATTGAGGTCATGCTTTATTGTTATTCTTGTTTGGAATTCTGGGAGACCTTCGGGGGTCTTGAGGTCCATACTGGGTATTTTTATACTCACCCCTATACAGGCTTCGCCCACACCTTATTGTGTCTTGTGCAGAAGATGAGTGGCTTGACAGAGACGTTAGGGAGTTAGGACTAGGTGGTTCAGGGAGGTGACTGGTTGAGGTGGAGATATGTGGAGATGAGTTGTACCTACCCTTCAGGGGGGTTCCTTGGTAGACGATCTCAAGAATTGTTATCTATTAATGTTTTATATTTTTATTTTGTCTTGTATTCCAGATCCTTTAGTTTCAATACACACTTTTACTACAATAGTTTTACTACGTGGTTTTCATCTTGTCATGTTCATTCTCTATGTGTTTTTAGGTTTAATGGAAATGCCTTCCCACGTTCATGGATTTTCCTTTCCAGTGCTATTCTACAACCCCTGTCCTATGGAATGTGGGCTTAGGGTAGTCACTGCACGGGCTACAGGGGATGGGTCTTGACAATATGGTATCAAAGGAGTTAATTCTACCAAAGAAAAAGGACTCTGATTTTTCCCATAGAGAAATAGTGATAAGTATTTTGAATAGGGTTTTAGTTTGGGTAGTCTAGTGTTTATGTGGTGGATGATGTATACATACACCAGGACCTTGAATTCGGAATTTTGACTCTGTGTACGAAAACATTGATTGTGGGTGTTTTGAAAATGTTTTACATATATTCTCTCTTAATTAAGCTTAGCAGTTATAACATAATGACTGTGGAACACCGGTTCCATTTTAGGATGCCTCCATGTAGATATCCATCCTGATCATAGATAGATTTCATGATGAAGGCCCATCAAGCAGTGAGGCTTCTATGCATGATTGTCTTACAATGATATCACCTTTGGGTGGTGTATCAGCAGCACCACTACTCATAGAGAAGTTGATTCCACCATCCCCACTAGCAGAAGGTGCACGCCAACTGAGTGTGTTGCACATGTTCCAACGGCAGAGGCCACCAATGTTATGAGGTGAGATTGATCCCCAGGAAATTGAAGACAGGAGAGAGGCTATGGATAGAGTTTTCCACCATGTTGGTACACCAGCAGAGATAATGGTTATCTTAACCTCTAGGATTTTCCAGGGAACGGTAGGGAGATGGTAGAGCCTGAAACTCCAGTTACATGATGAGGTGACCCTCAACAATATGTAATTTGAGAGCCTCTTTAGGGTGGATTTCATTCTAGGGAAACTATGCTCCATGCGTATTCATGATCCCCTACACTTACAACAGGGCAGCCTGACAGTAGTCCATTACTTGGTGAGATTCACTAACCTCTCACGCTACTCCACCGACATGGTACAAGACCATTTCTTTAGGGCATAGAACTTTGATCAGGGTCTCTGACGAGCGATCAAGGCGTCAATGATATCACTCAATATCCCGATGGAGGATGGAGTATGCAAGAGATATTTATTGGTGGAGAGCTTATTAGGTGAGCAGGCACCGACGGTGAGAGCCACCACCAGACAACATGTAGCTGAGGCTTTTGTTGCAGGAAGTAAGAAGATGAACTAGAGGTCCAAGTAGGCCAGAAAATCTGGAGGACGACCCTAGGACGTAGGGTCCGAGATTCAGAGCTCACGAGGTATAGTATCTTAGTAGAGGAGAAGATTTTGCTTCACGTTCGGTGGAAAGGTCCACATGGATTGTGACTGCCCGACCCACCCTTCGGAAGATCAGTAGACGGTTGAGTGACTATAATGGCAGATGTACAGATTTGAGTGAGAGGTCTGCAGGGCAGCAGACGCGGTAGAGGATAAGGTTGTGCAATAGTTGGTGGCCGATGATTTTTGGTTCTACTACCACCACCAATAGGTGGTCTACCCCGACCTCATAGAGCAGGTCGTAAGGGACGACCACAAATTTAGTCAGTTGAAGCCTATGACCATAGTTCTCCAGATATTATTTGAGGTATGATCTGTGTCTACTCCACACTCGTTACAATACTCATAGACACAGGTTCCAGTCACTCTTCATTTCCATAGCTCTTGTTCAGATCTCAGATATTCTGTTAAATCCAATGGCTCAATCCTTAAGATTAGGGACACTTATGGGAGAGGATTTAATGATTACACATTGGTGATGATAGTGTGATATTACTATAGGATGCGAGAGATTTAGGTGGGATCTCTTAGTATCAGCGTAGAGTCTCTTTGATGTCATCTTGGGTATGGATATTTTATCCACATTCCATTCCCATATTGATCATTTAGGTGCAATGTGTGTTATGTCCATGAATATGGTATCTATCTTTCATTCACAAGAATGAAGGAAACCTTTACAACACATGGTGTAATTTCTCAGAGGAGGGTGTAGCCGATCACCCATTAGTTAGATAGCCTTACCCTCAGAGCAGTTGATGATATCTATCCGAGCTATCCTGTAGTGGTGGACTAGTATGACAATATCTTTCTTGAGAATGTTATGGGACTTCTTTCTCACTGATAGTTAGACTTTTAAATTGACATGTACCCTAGGATCACACCATTATCTACTCCTGCATATTGGATTGCTCCCCCGGAGCTTCGTGAGTTGTAGGTACAACTGGAGGACTTGTAGAGGAAGGGTTTAATGAGACCCATTGTTTCTCTATAGGCATCCATGATTTTTTTCTCTAAGAATTCATATGGGATTTTGAGGCTTTATGTGGACTATCAGTATTTGAAACATGGTGTCCCTGAAGAGAAACTATCTACATACAAGGATTGAGGATCTCTTCAGCCAGCTAAAGGCTGATCGATGGTTTTTTAAGATAGACCTCATATCAGGCTATCATTCGCTCATAGTATATGATGAGTACATACCAAAAATAGTCTTCATATGTTAGTATGGACATTATGGGTTGTTGGTGATGCCCTTCGGCATGAAAAATGCTCTGGTAGTGTTCATGGGGCACATGAATAGGATCTTCCAGCCTTACCTCAATTGCTTCATGGTGGTCTTCATTAACGACATCTTGATATACATGGCTTAAGAGGAGGAGCACACCACAAACCTGCAGATATTTCTGGATACACTCTAAGAGAACCATCTTTATTAAAAGCTCTTGATGTGCCGGTTGTAGATACGAGAAGTCCACATCCTAGGGAAAGTTATCTCAGAATCAAGAGTTGTAGTGGATCCAAAGAAGATAGAGGCAATGATTTCTTGGGAGATACACCAGAGTATGACTGAGGTGTGGAATTTCTTGGGATTGGATGGGTACTACTGAAGATTTGTACCTAACTTTTCAAGAGTTGAGACTCCCATGTCAGCTTTGTCCAAGAATGGATAGGCCTTCGTATGGATGGAGATATGTTAGTAGAGTATTCAGAAGCTGAGGGAAAGGCTAACAAGTGCCCCCATATTGAGGCTACAGGAGGAGGGTGTCGGGTATGTTGTTTACTGCAACACATCTTGAAATGGACTAGGTTGTGTCCTAATGTAAAAGCGAGCAATGATCAACTACGTCTCACATTAGATGAGACAGAATGAGAAGAAATATGCTACCCCTGACCAGAAGAAAAAAATCAATTGTCTTTTCCATGAATATGTGGTGACACTAATTGATTGGTGAATGGTTTAATGTTTACTCTGATCACAATAGTCTTAGTTATATATTCTCACTAAAGGACCTAAACATGATATAGTGACTATGGCTACAGTTCCTCCAGTACGATGACTTTGAAATTTTCTACACTCTTAGAAAGGGGAACATGGTGGCAGGTGCACTCAGCAAGAGGTCCGGTTTACAGTTTCTGAGTGAGGGGACAAAGCATCAAGCCGAATTGCAGATATCCATCATTGATAGAGAAGGAACATCTTACCACCATTCTTTGATAGTTACTCCCCCACTCCATTAGCGAGTGAGGGAGGCACAACTTGGGGATGTTGACTGTGTGGCCCGACGTGCTCAGATATCCTCAGGACAGGCTCCTAATGGATTTTCTGAAGGTGGGTAGAACACCATCCTCTTCTGAGGATGCACTATGGTATCACTGACTCTATGGGATGAGGTGGTGACGGAGTTCCATACACACCCTTTGGAAGTACATCCTATAGTGTAAAAGAAGTACCAGAACCTCCAGAATCTATTTTGGTGGCCAAGGATGAATAAAGCAGGGGCAGAGTTCGTATCACGATGCCTCACTCATCATCAAGTGAAGGCTAGGAATTAGGTACCAGTAGGCATAGCTCAGCCACTTGAGGTTCCATAATGGG
Source organism: Viscum album (assembly GCA_963277665.1). Classification (NCBI taxonomy): domain Eukaryota; kingdom Viridiplantae; phylum Streptophyta; class Magnoliopsida; order Santalales; family Viscaceae; genus Viscum; species Viscum album. Next base: position 381,778,825 of record OY728145.1, read on the forward strand.
AGTGGGATGGTATATCAATAGAATATGTGAAAAGGATATAATGTATATCCAGTGGCCATGATTTCATCTGGGTGATCATTGACAAAATCCCAATGTCATCCCACATTCTACCCATTTGAGAGCAGGGATCAGTAGAGAGCTTGGGATTTCCTTATGTAAAGGAGATGGAATTGATTCACGAGGTTCCATAGATGATCATATCATATTGTGATTCTCATTTTACATCCCTCTAGAGGAAGGGATTTTAGGAGGCATTCAGGACTCAGCTAAATTTGAGCATCGCCTTCCATCCTCAAACTGATTTTCAGATGGAGAAGACTATACGAACACATGAGGACATGCATTATTCTTGTGTCCTTCATTTTCTATAATGTTGGGAGGACCTCCTACCACTGGTGGTGTTCTATTACAACAACAACTATCACTCCACAACCTTTATGGATCTGTTTGAGCCCTTTTATGGGTGACCATGAAGATCACCTCTATGCTGGAAAAACCCAGGGGAATCCATAGTTTTGGGTCCAGAGTTGTTACAGGATTCCAAGGAGAAGGTGAAGATCATCCAGGAAAGGATTAAGAAAACACATAACTGGAAAATGTGTTTTACAAAAGGATATGGAGACCCATGGTGTTTTAGGAGGGAGACTATGTCTTCTTACAGGTCTCACCCCAAGGTGGATTATGGAGGTTTGGTCGGGGTGGAAAGCTATCTCCATGGTTAATAAAACCTTTCCAAATCCTCAGTAGAGTAGGCGAGCTAGTGTGTCGCCAATCTATTCCACCATAGATGCACTAAGTGTATAATTTTTTCCACATGTCACAGTTGAGGAGGTTCATGCATGATCTATCACACAATACCGACTGGGGTGATCTGGACATTGATGATGGGGTGATGTTCACAGAGTTCTCGCTGGAGATAGAGGATCGACAAGAGAAGTTACTTCATGGGAGATCGATTCCTGTTGTGCGATTTAGATGAAAACATGGTAATCTCTAGAAGAGCACATGGGAGCGGGAGGCTCTAATACGTGCTCAATACCCACATTTGGTCCCCTAGTTTTTCTATAACTTTCAAGGATGAAAATAACTAAGGTGGGGAGAATTTAATTACCCTAAAATTCCTTATAATTTTATTTAAATTATTTGACATTATTACAAGTCTGCGAAAATTGAAAACTCTTGATTCTGATGCCTGATGTGCCCAAAATAGAATTTTGAACTTTTTATAAGGTTCCTTTAGTAAACGTGTGATCCATAATTCCTAACTTTTGAACTGGTTCTCGTAATTGAAATTCGAGGATACTATTGAATTCAGAGAACTAGTATTCACTTAATGGTTCCCCAACATCGACCAATGTAAGTGAGGATAAAGAGTTAGTTTTACAGAATTTTTGAATGAATAATAAAATGACATAATATGTTATTTTATTTCTCGTACACCTCTTGAGTGGTGATGGAGGAGACCACAGAGGTGGTTGGGAAATTAGTAATTGATATTAAATACTCAGTTACATGTAGGTTGTGTAACCACCCCTCGTTTAATTAATAAGATCATTAATTATACCGATTAATTGAACTTTAATTAAAAGAAGTTTAAAAATCATACCTCCTCATTTTAATTATTCCATCATTGGAAAAAAAGAATATTGGTGAATCGTGGGGGAATCCTTGATGAAGAATTGATGATAAAATCACCATTCAATGAAGAATGGTGTCTTGAACAGCATCGTTGGAGGAATCAATCTAGGATTGACGGATGCCAACAGATTAAACAAACATAGATTCTCCGTACACAACCATGAAAACTCCTCTGAACCCTAGGTAGGGTTTTTTTATGATTAAATTCAATAGAATTTGTTTCTATTCCTTGTTATTCAAATTCAAGATGAATTCATATCCTCCAAAATTAGTTGATCTGTGAATCATATATAAATATAGGTAGTTGTTGTGATAAAATACTGAATGGGGTAATCTTTATCTATGTGGTGACTTATTTACAAACCACATGATATGAAGCTAACACGGAGGGTTCATTCCAAACGAACAAGGCCTGAACCCTTCACTGCTTTGATTTTTCTCATGTTCTTCTGAGGATAGATTTTCAACTCAATGGAATCTTGAATATGGGATCCATGTAGTGAAGGAAGTATCTCGGGAAGCTCATTGACACATTAGGAAAGAAAAAACAGACCACCGGAACTCACCCGGTGGCCTGAGGAGACACCACCGGTGAAACACTAGCACTGGTGGGTGAAGGAAATGGAGTAGAGGTGGTAAATATAGGCACTTATATGGGTAGTAGGGGCGGACAACGTTGGTTGGCCATTGTGGCATCAGGTCGGCATGTCCTTATGCTCCACGGAGAGATGTTCCAGCATCGAGTCATGGTGGAGAGGACATGTGCCCCATGAGTCCCACTGACAAGGGGGTGGCTCCATGTGGTGTCGTCGGTTGAAGAAACTCGAATGGATCAAGATGTTTTGGAAGGTTGTATTCCATCCAAATGGATGACCGCCCCAGCCACTAGGTAGGGTCGCTCGGTGGGTCACGCCCAACGAAGGTGGGTCCGGCTATCCCAATTAGTTCGGGTCGGACCCAGATCGTGTCGAACTAGACATGAACCCTTTTCGGCTGAGATATGCATAAAAGGTTGTATCTCATGAACCAGACATCCGTTTGACGAACATTTTGTGGCACCAAAATCCTTGAATGAGACAATTCTTTTCAGAAACTCCACTTGAGTTTTGGATAACATTGGTGTATGATCGATTTAGATCTAACTCAAATCCAATCGGGGCATTAGTACTAAAATGCTTATAACTCATAGACCTGGTGTTTGATTGACACATTTTCTATTGTGTTAGGACCCTTATGGCATGGAAGTCCTTTTGGATACTCTTTTGTGGAGAACCGTGGCAGTAGAGGCACAAACGATATCTTGAGGAGAATGTTCTATGTAACTCAACTGCATCGAGTGTGGGGAATCATGTAGCTGACTATAAATTGAAGAGAGACTCTGTGTGGATTAGCATCGTAGTGACCCTATGTGGATAAACATCATAGGGACCCTATGTAGATCATCATCATAGAGACCATGTGTAGATCATCATCATAGTGACCATGTGTTGATCTACATCATAGAAACCCTATGTGGATCAACATCATAGAATACCTGTGTGGATCAGCATCATAGAAACCCTTTTTGGATCAGCATCATAGAGATCCTATGTGGATCAAAATCACTGCGACCTTATGTGGATCAGCAGTGTGCGGCCTAACGAGGACAAACATTTCAGTGGCTCATCGTGGATCAACAACATATGACCCTGTGTGGATTGACAATGGAACAATTCTATCATGGTTCACTTTTGGTAACATCCTAATAGAATAAAATGACATAGCTTAAGACTAATCATCTTTATTCCAAAACATTGAGTTATATACCTTTGTGTGAGATGTCTCCACTTTGTGCAATGTGAATGAGGTCATGCTTTGTGGGTTTTCCTTTGGTGAATTCTAGGAGACCTTTGAGGGTTTTGGGATTCTTAATGGGTATTATTATACTTACCCCTGCATGGGCTTCACCTGGACATTTTTTTGTCTTGTGAAGATGATATGAAACTTGGCTGAGACATTAGGGAGCCTGGACTAGGAGGTACACAACAATGACTAGTTAACATGGAGAGTTTCCGAGATGAGTTTACCCACCCTTCACGTATTATCCATAGTTGACGATCCCAAGAGCTATTTTCTGTTGTAGTTGTATATTTTTAGTAGGGATTATATTTTGGCCCCTTTAAATTCAGGACACACTTATACTAATGCTGTTTTACTATGTGGTTTTTCCTCTTGTTGTGTTCTTAGTCTGTGTGTTTGCAGGTTTAAAGGAAATCCCTACCCACATTCAAGGATTTTACTTTCCAGTGCTAGTCGTCATCCCCAAGCCTATAAAGGCAGGCATGGGGTTGTCATGACATGAGACCTAGGGGAAGGTTTGTTAAAAAAATAATAAAATTAAATCTTGAAAATTATAAAAAAAATATATATGAAAAAAGAAAATATTTTTTGAAATCATAATTTCAAAATTACCCTAGATTGAATTATTTAGAATCTTCTAAAAAGAATAATTTATTTATGAATAGTGAAAATACTGATTTTTATGGAAAATTGTATTCCAATTTATATAAGTTTAAATGTTAAATTTTGTTTTAAAATAGAGTAAAACAAAATTTTATTCAATTATGTAGGTATTAATATAATTAGATCATTGTAATCAATTTTTTGAGATCTTGATATAAAACATATTATAATTTTTAAAATTTATTCATTGGGAAAAAAATTTATCACTTATACAGGTTTAGTTTTATACTAAATTGAAAAAAAAAATTTAATTAAATTTGTAAAATCTCATAATATTTGGAATATCAGTAATTAATTTTATATCGTATTTTAAGTAATTTTGTGTTCATAATGAACTGTAAACACAGTAAAAATGTGTTTCCATGTTTAAGGTTAACAATGGGTCTACTGAGGATTAAATTAAAATTAAAACTATTAAAATAACATTTATAAATATAAAAATACTATATTTTTTTCCATATATAGATATTATCACATCTATGGTTCTATAATGATCCATTTTTTTCATTGTGGAATATGTAAAACAATAGTATATCCTTTTTCTTTTAAAAAATACCAAGTGTGTATTCTCACCAATATTTAAAAGTGAACCACCTCTTTGCCTTCTTTACATTTTCAATGATTTTTTAATAAAATAAATTGCATAATTTATTCCTTTCCTCCCTCCCCAATTAGAAGAGGGATTGTGTAGATTATGAAACCAACCTTTGAGGGATTGTGGTGAAAATAAATAGAGTTTGTCTAAAAGAGATGTGTAGTTATTAACTGAGCATTTTTGTTTAATTTATTATTAAATTTCATTCAAATATTAACAAACTATGATTGTATTTATAAATAATTTTATTCCAGGAATGAAGAGTTCATTATGTCAATTTTACTTTAAATGTATTAATCTTATTATCCCTCAAATTGAAAATGAAACCATCGATCGTGTGTACACCGGACTACTATGTTGTGAAGTGATATAATTCATTTTTCATAACCAACTCTCAAGGAAGGAGATAATGGTGGATTTGAGGTTCATATATCATATTTATTACTTATTTATACCCTTGGAATTATAATATCATATATAACTTATTAGATTTAAATCCTTTGTAAAATGATAATATCGCTCATGTGTACGTGTGGACAACAACCTACATTAAGAGATGAGATTAATTTTTTATTTTTTATTGATAAGGATTCTAATAATGATATATTTAATGAATTTATTTGAAATTTAAGAAATAAAATTTGTATTTGAATGTTTATATATTAATTATAATTCTTTTGTTCCATCCATCAACAAAATAGAAACAACAATCATACTTACATACGGCCTACCATCTCTCTGGAAACTTTAATTCATTTTATATGTTTAAATATATTGGATTAATATAAATACGTATACATACATATATATATATATATATGTCTCATAAATATATCAAAATTATCATATTAGAGATTATGGAACTATGATCAATTTACAAGGATCAAAACTATTGAATAAAACAGACATGAGAAATGGAGATGTTATTACCCAAAAAAAATATTAAAAAATTATTAATGAAAGGGTGATAAAATGTTATAAGTGAATCATATATGTTATGGTACATATTTTTACGTATTAGTATAACATTATGTTTAATGAAACAAATAGGAGGAGGGGGTAAATCCGTGTTGAACGACTTTTTACTATATAAAAATTTATCCTTTTTATTTACCTCCATCACTTACTCAGTGAATGGTTCTATTTTAATCCTAACCTATAGTTAGAATAGAACGGACATGAAGTATTATCGAAAAATTCTTACCAATTATTGTAAATGTGGTTCATATTTAATGTGGGTTTCTATGTTCTTGGTGTACATTGGTTATTATCCTATTAATACATATTACATTTTGTTATTAAAGAAAACATGAGAAACCTGATATCCCTGGACCCGTTTTCTTATCACCAATCATGTAAAATAGAAATAATAAAGATATCATAGATTTAGGATGTTTTAATTCACCAAAATATTTTATTATTAGTTTATAATTAGTATTCTTTGATAGAAAATGATTTTTATAATGAAATTCATCAAATTCTACAATGAAATGGTTACATCAAATGAAGAAAAAATAAAGACATCTCAGATATGTAGAAATAAAGTAGGCCTCATCTACTTTTTCTTCAGTTAGAATAATATTCATATAACTGCGGACTGGATAATTTAGATCTCTATGAAAAATATAATAATAATTAAATATTTACTCTTTCACATTCCCTTTATCATACATTAATATTCAGCAAATAGTATAAGATATTGAATTATTATGATGGGTTCCCAATCAAATTGCAATCTTATTTTCAGTGTGTGGTATCATTTCACATGAATTTATTTTATCTATTCATGATTGTAAACATATTGTTCATGGTATTTTCAAACCTCAAGGTTTATTCATAAACTTAATTCATGCTTGCATCGACATGAACCGTGTACATGATAACACAGTTATCTTTTATGTAAGTATATTGTACACTTTCTCATGTATTCAAAAAAACTGAGTATGTGGTATCTCAATTGGATTCATGAATCTTGGGATGAAATCACATAATATTGATATAATTATAATTATGTAAATACACATGAGCAAGTCTTATCTTCTTCTTCATGAAAATCAGTTAGTTTAAAAAATCTATCATTTTTTCGTCCAACTGATGAGTGTGGGAAAACAATATTCTTTGTGAATACCAGTAATTCAAATTCAATTATAAAATTGTGTTAATCTAATTACACCTAGATTTTATTTCTTCTATTCACAACCTTTTAAAAGTAATGTGAATAGGAAATGGAGCACATGTCTTCTCTTTTTTGAAAATTAATAGACAATGATTCATTGTACTTAACACAACAGACATGTGTGGTACATCTTATTCACTTAATGATGTTTTTAAAACATTCTTCCCTAAAAAAGAAAATTTTTCCTAGATCTATTATTTTATAAGAGTTAAACATATAATGAATCCTTTGTATATCCAAGTGTATTATAAAATTATCCTTTACCCTTTTGGAAGAATGATCCTTTAAATATTATGTTTTTTTATAATGAAAAACATTATGCATCCAATTTTTGAAGAAAAAACACTAAGACCCGGTTGTTGTTCTATTTTAGTCAGTCTACAATATCTCTTTACTAAGAATAATTTTGTTTCTATGTTTTAAGATGCATCCAATAAGGTAGGGACTTACATATGAATTCAATACCACCAATGATATCCATATTTTTTCGAGTGGGTTTCCTTATCATTTCATAATTCTTAGAATCATAGAGTCATTACGTAACTTATCTCATGATAGAAATAACATATCTTCATATGTCGAAGTGTAACATCATGCATGGTATAAATCAAACCAATGATATCCAATTAAGAGGCTCACTATTACTCTATACCTTATTAGAGGAATCATCATCTTAAACATCCCCCAAGAATGCCAGAAATAGTTTCATGCATGACTTTGGGATGTTAGGAAGGTCTTTATTCATCAAATTCATTAAATGATGATGGACATAATCATGATTTCTTGAGGTTGGTGTTGGATTTCACAAATCATCATCGATAGTATAAATAGGATGTCATGGAACTAGATTAGATAACCATGATTCATTTGATAGGGTAGTTTTCATTATAAGTATATGTTTCTCAGGGATAAACATTACCAATGCATTTTCTCATCCCACCTCAATGTTAAGTGAGTTCTTCAATGGCTTAATAAATCAATATGGTTCTGTATCTAGCTAGATATGAGTATCTAGGGTATTCTATCATACTTCACTAAGTTACTAAATCATGGAATGACCAAAATAATAGTCATTCCACCCCACATTTACATCTAGCCATGTCAGTACAGGTGCATTGTGTTCACTATGCACCTCCTGGACAATTTTTTATCCTCTGTTAGTCCACTTCCTATTTTGTACAGCCATATATCCCATATATGGTTGATTTAAACCATGTGAATATATTCAATGGAAATATTTTTTTTCATAATTCACATTAATGATACTGAGTTAATAATAAGTGTATATGTACCAACCAAGAGCCTTCTTCAAAATGTTTGATATGAAAAATAAAAATATATTTGTATCATTTAAAATGGAATCAAATATCTCTTTTTACCAGTAACTATTTACATGTCCTTCAATAAAATCATCACTTCTACTAATGAATATAAATATTTAGTTGACCTTGTATCTTTTTAAATCCTCAAAAAATAGACTTCTGAAGTGGTAAACAATGTGTAGAACATTAGTTAATGTTCTTTATTCAATGAGGACAAGTTCATCAATCACTAGACTTACACAAGGAATTTTTCATTCAATTGCATTAAATGAATACTAAAAAATATTAAGCAACTAATACATAATAAAAAATAAAATAAAGTTAGATTTTGTCTTCATTTATGGATTTATTTAACGATTAAAAAACATCAAATCATCGTGATGAAATGAACATAATTACATTAATGATTTAATTTAATAATTATTAAGCGTTATAACATCTTATACTTCCACAATAGTAATATTATTCATTATATATTGATATTAATTCATTGGGAACATGAATCCAATCATTTCCATGATTCTGATCATTAGCTACATCCATGCATGTAATATTATTCATGACATATTTTCAATAAGTTCTCCATCACTTACAAACTAATTTTCAACAAATACAATGGAAAATATATAGGATCTTCAAAACATAACATTGTATTTGTGTTCAATAACAATAAAAATGATATATTCATATGTATTTTCAATTTTTACATATGATTTATTTCTTCTCTCTTGATTTCTCATTAACATTTTAATTTCTTCTCCCCCTATTGAAAGTAAATTAATAGTACCTTATATTTGATGGTATAATTTAATTGATGAGGAATGTTACATAAATTTTTCCACTGTATGTTTTATTAAGCTATCCTGGTGTAGTAAATAAGAGGTCAAAACCTCAACAGAAATTTCATCTATTTACAATTTTGAATATGATACCAACAAATATAACACATATTATTTCATTTTTTAGAGGCTTCTCAATTATTTCTTTGTTGATTGTAATTTCTTGATACCAATTGATATAATGGAGGTGAAAAATATATGATACCTCATGTTGAAATAATAATCTCAAGAAATAATCATCTTGAAATTAATCCACACATATCATCACAAAAGATTAAAAACATTCATGGATAATGGGAAGATTGTGCTCTTAAATTAGTCGAGGAAAATATTTAATATTCATTTTTTCATGTTATTTATTAATTTATGTTCTCCATGTTTTTATGAGACTTCTCTGGTTTTTTCATAGTATTATGAAAATGTGAACACATATAAATTAACAATGAAATTACGAATAGTAAACCTAGAGATATGTTATATGTTGGTTGATATAAAAAAATATAGGATCTTTTTTGGTATTCTACCTAAATAGATGATCTAGAACTTCACATAATTAAGATAGATGTATTTAATTTTAATTATAAATTCCAATGGATATGAATAGATGTTTTTTTCATCCCATATATGATATCAACTTTAAATTCATTGGTAATCTATTGTTTCTTGACAATATCCATCAAGGTATAATTATAATCCTTCATAACAAATAATCTTCATGATGTTAATAGATAGATAATACTAGGATGTTTAGTAACATAGGGAATGTGATGAATATTTTAGCAGACATATTTGTAAATATAATATCTTATACTTACTCTCCCTGAGTATGTGCATCACATTTAATTCCCTAAAAATAATTAAAAATCGCAATGTATATGGGAATATAGTGGATCTACATTTTTCCTTGTTGAGAATATAAAGACTAATAATTATTTCTCAACCATGAAACCCCCTTCTACTCCCACCAAGTGAGTGTGAACTCTTCATGACGAATTACCTAAATTTAATTTTCAATTTGAGAAGTAGTAAATCTTAGATTTCTTTTGTGACATCACAATGTCGAACATTATTTTTCACATCATCCATCTACGAACATTATTCGCTAGGTGTTTTTTTATTCATCTTAATCATTTCATTCTGATATTCTATTATGATCAACCTCTCATCAGAGATATATCAAGCCTTATTCTAGATTCAAAAAAAATAAATTCATTAAAAAAAGGTTTGACTTGTGTTAACCTATTTTTTAAACACTTTCTCTATGGGGATACTCCCGGTATTTCCATGTTGTGTTGATATTTTCACTCATTTCCTCACATTTCCATTTCTATAGTTGGGAAGATTCCTTCACATAAATCAATGATATCGTCTCCCTGATTAAAACATGTTGATGGGTTGTTATTTATTCGATATAATTATTCTTCCTTCACGTTTATTTTTTTGTGCTTTTTCACCCCGTATATTACAGGGATGATCATGAAACTCACCCTCTATTGTATCAAGAGGTGACTGTTGGTCAATTACACCCCTTATATCTCGAAAGGGAATAAAACTCCTGTCATAATAGACTCTATAATTGAGAATATCAATGAATTTTTGGATGTTTAGTTTTTGGTGGAACTATAAAGAATAATACTTTTGAATTCATAGTCATCTCATATGAAGAGTCTTCAAATTATAATCTAAGGCTTCCCATGTCGACCCCAAAGAAAGTTGATTATAGGGTCTTATACCTTTTGAGATTCATTCCTCCGATATCCCATGTTTATTGAATGGGGTAGATAATATTTATCAGGTCAAATGTTTAATTATATTGTGGAGATACGTGGGTCCACTTTTAATTTCTTTTGGGGATAGTTGGGTCAAACTATTAACCTCTATAATTGAGAGGTTGTTCAAAATTTTTACATCTTGTGAAGACCAGTGAGTCATAGATCTCACGTCATGTAGTGATAGGTTAGTCAAAGTTTTAACTTTAGGGGAGGATAGTTTTGTTTGTTAAGTTTGTCCATAGGGTGAATATGATAAAACATTAAGGGATTGATTATGTTTTTGGGAATTGGTATTGAACCATAAGGAGGTTCACAAAATGTTTTTTTTATATCAGTATTGAACCTTAGTGAGGTGTAATATCTAACCGACTAGTCTGAATTGATGAAAACCTATATAGCATGATTCCCTAGTTTAAGGTAATATGACAGAATATTCGATGTTTTTTAATGCCATGTAGTAAGTATTATTGGGTTGTGGAAGGAACATAAATGAGGGATGTTGTACGACTAATGCTTATGGATTCCTAGAAAAATATTCCATTGGGGTCAGTGAATTCAACCTATATTATATTTTAATGATGGTTTCATCCCATTATTATTATAGATGTGGAATCTATTTCTCATCAAATGGGGTAAGAATATAAATTAGCATAATGTGTTGAGGATGTTTTAATTCTGTTTAACATCAAACTACTGGATCATAGGGTTGCGTAGTTTTACATCATGACACATGATAATGGTCGGGGATTACACATAGGTTGGAAACTTCCTTGAGAGAGAGAGTGTGTGAGAGAGAGATAGAGTAAGGTCATTAAAAATTCATCCCTACTAGATATGATTGGTTATTTCACATGATGATTCCACTATTAGGGATTACATGTCCTCCGCACATGAAACTCTCTATTGGGCATGGTGTAAACAATACTATGGAGAAGTGGAAATGAGGGGTACCAATATTAGGTATCTTAAGATAAAGATCATGAGGAATTTGGGATCCCATTATAGAAATCGTAAGGGTAATTTTATAGTTCATTATTGAAACTCAAATTGAATTCATGAGGGATGGTGGTATCAGTATTATTGAGATTTGTTTAGTAGTGGAATTGTTTTTTTATTTGTATAGGGGACCTATTATTTCAGCTTTCACAAAAGGGTATTGGATAAATGGAGACACAGTGGAGAGTTCTAGAGTATGGGTTTTTTGAATTTTTGTACTTTATGAATGTTAGGTTCTTTACAAAGGATAGAGGTCTTAGGGAAGAGTATGTTTTGTGAAATTGAAAAACCTTTCCTCAGAGTGAATTCTTGGTTCCAATGAGGTTCACATCACAAAATATAATTATATCTCAAAACACCATGGTCCAAAATGGAATTTATTTTTACATGAAGTCCATGAACCTTCACAAAGGGAATCATAGTCATGGGTTGAGGTTCCCAGGATCCTATGGGATATAATTTTATGAAATATGGTTACCTTTAGAAACTCATTCTTCCTTTCTTCCATGAATGTTTTGAGTATCCTTAAATCATTGATTCTATATGATGTTGAATGGCCTCATACTCTATATAATTCAGAAATGGGAGTTATTTATATTCCCAATAGTGGCAAGGGAATCAATTTTGTGAAATATTAATTCATTAATAGATGATTATGATATTTTCAAAATTATGGGGTACCATGAACTGGAGTTATGTAGTGAATATTTTACCACCTCAGGGTCTCCATAGATTGTGAGTTCAACGAATTGATGTTATATTATGTTGTGGTAATATGCACATGATCTACAAAACTGGTGACTTTTGTCAATAAGAATGCTGACTTTGGTGAACAAAAACCATTTGCGAAGCTTCATAAATTCACAAACCATAACTATAAATGGATTTGTAATCTACTTTGGCCAAAATTTTCTTCGAACCATTCATTGCTTCCTCAAACTGTCCCATTAAACATGTACTTTGGAGTTAAAAAATTCCCCCAAATCAGAAATTGGACTTGATGATGGAGAGCAGGGTGTTCTTCAGAAGTAAAACTGGAAAAAATTTATAATTATAAATTATTTTTCATGATACTAGATAGCATCCTCTACATATACATAGTGGTGATTTCCCATGAGGGGTCTATGAGTTATTTGGTAAATGTAATATTGTGATCACTTTGATAAAATATTAATACCCTTATGAGAGTTTATCATTTTTCATTCGTATTTATTGAGAAAATGACCTATTTATAAACTATATTTCTATGAACAGACCTATTTATTCTTTTTAGTTTCATTAATACTAACTTCAAAAACCATCCTTGGTAAAAAAGTTCCCAAAATATTCTATTTCATAGATAAAATGGACATTGAAATTGATAAAGCTATCACTAATCGATAAAGGGTGATGGATGGAAATCTGATGATTGGGGAGAGAATACAAAGCAATTAAGATCTTGGAACTCTCTTGACATTAATGACAGAGGCCCAGTGTGATAATTCATTGGGTAAGTGGATTATGATATATGTTTTTTGGCTAAGGGACTAGGTGTTTATCCACATTTCAGATCAGAAAGAGCTCACCTACTAGTTCCTGAGCACACATGTAGAGTATTAATTGAATAGAATTATCGGTGGCTATATTATGGAGTAACACCTATAATTTACCACCCATACCATATAGACCCTCATGAATAAAGTTAATGACAAAGAATTGGAAAACATTGTCTCAACACTCAATATGAGAATGTCGATAAAAAAAGAATTATGGACCATCTATAAGGGTGGGAAGAAGAGTCGGACCTCCACAATGGTTGTAATTTCATTGATGAATGGGACTAGGACTTCTAATTATTCTAGTTCTTTCATGAATTCATTGTTTATTTGGAGCTTGTTGGGCTCTATTAGCTGACATGGTTCTATCAATTCTATGTTTATCATCCTTTGGACATAATTCCTGAGTGGCTATATTGTTGGTCACCAATGACTAAGACATTGAACAATCATCATGCGTAGGTCAGTATTAGTTTAAGGTAACTCTACCACATGATTGAAATATTCATCAAAAGGGAGATTTATAGTGAGTTTTTTACTAGTTGAAGACAATGGGGATGACCAAAAGTCAATTCTAGTTATTTAAAGGGTGTTATTACACTTTTTCTTTGTGGAGAGTGGATATAAACTAGGGATGAAGGAAATCCATTTCATGAAATTGTTCAAGTATTATCTGAATGAATCAGTGGATAGAGTACATACGATGATGGTCTAATGATCAAAGGTAACTTATTTAGGTAATTAGATCTTATAATGTATGATCCTAGAGGCGATCTAGTGGAAATGGTTGGGCTACAGTGTGATGCCTGAGGCTCCGATTGATAGGATAGTTGGATTTATCACCATGATGATTTGCTGGTGGATACTCACAGTTTGGGATGCACACATAGGTGTGTGTCCAAGAACCATATTTATGGTGGAAATGATTGTGATGGGGTAATATATCAACCTATTAATCCTTAATCTTGCGAAGTTTTAAATGTTTTTTCAATCCATTAGCATGTAGATGAATCCCTTTCTTGTCTATGGGACTCTTACATTCTGTATGGTCAGGTCACCTCATAATTGGATGGATATGAATATCCCAATCGAATATCCTCACTAAGAACAAATTTTAATCCATCAATTATCATCATCATCAGGAGATTCCCACTCATCATGGACCTTGTGAACATGCTGTCGCAGATCAAGATGTACGACCACTTCATTTTTTAGAAATTTCCACTTCTTATTGGAACTATATATGATAATTGAATGAGGATCCTCATTTATTAGTAATACATCTGGGATTTTTTATGTGGGGTTCAAGTGGATAAGGTCAAATAAAATGTTATTTCTAATCCATAAACCCCACAACATTTTACACAATACTTACGGTACCTCCATCAACTGACGAAGAAGGTATATATATGGGTATTCCTCTAATTAAATACCTATGTTCTTAGGAAAATATGAAACATGTATGTGTTCGATTATTGATGGGGGTGAAATGAGTTTTCACTAACTACTATCAGTTATGATATCATCCATAAATACACATATATTTGGGGTAACATGTATTCTAGTGTCATGTTTTAGAAATCAATGACATGATATGATGAATAATGTAACCTCTAGCCACGTGTTCCAGGTTTATTGGTGACCATGGAACACCATGAAGTTAGAACTAATACATTAGGTAAAGCACCAGAAATAGCTTCTCAGGCGATTACTAGTCTGAAACAAGTGGATTCTTCAGGGAGGGTAGCAGCAACCAACTTGAAACTCTCAGATATGTGGATTCTATAGGAAAGTGAAACCTCTATAGTAGTTATGGGGGAATATGTCCAATATATAAGGAATAAAATGTGTTGCCTTAATGCCCCAAGTGATGATGCATTCCCTGATGTATGTTATATGTAATGCCTCGACCCCAGTTACCCAGAATCGGTGCATTATTTCATAACATTTCATTGATCACAAAAGATCACATCTTGAAAGACGAATTAGTTTAATAGTCTTGTAAACATTAGATATATTCATAAGTATTACATTACATCATAAAGTAAAAAACCTACAACAACATCTTTTCTTCATATCCCCTCATACTATCCCTACAGGTCATTCCTAAATTACTTATTCACATCCTGGGAAAAATAAATCACTGAAAGGGGTGAGCTCAGATGCTCAGTAAGGATAACAATATCACAGAAACTTTCATAAATAAGCATAAAAATTTAAGGCAATTTATAAATAAAACAAAATCCTTTTAAACTTGAACATCATTATAATATGGAAAATATAAAATAAAATAATTCCATTTACGTATTCACATGGATATTATACTAGTCGAATAATCACATGAAATATCAATAACAACTTTCATAATGATGGAATGCATAATGACAGACTGTCATAACCACATTGTCAAGGCGTCGTGCAAAGAATAAAAATAATATTTTTTCAAGGTCTCATTCCAAGACACTAGTTTGTCTCATGATACCTGTCGATGCATTGAGGAGCTATAACAGGCTCCACTCATCACTTACTAAGTCCAATGCATTCCCATATGAAAAGTTTTAATCATAACATAAACATTCATATTAAAAATAGCATATGAAATGTCACTAATTTGTCCATATACCATGAATGGTATAAAAAAACACATCCATAGTCAAACGTATCACAAAACCTTCAATACAATACAAAATTTTGGAATCATAATAAATCAACTTCAAATAAGCTTAAAATTCATCAAAGGATGTTGATGTAGATGAAATCAAAAACTATTTGAGAGAAATATCACTTTTTTATACCATTTAAAAGTAACATAATTATAAAATAAAACATTTAATTTAAAAATATTCATATAAGATTATAAGGGATGCTTCAAAGATTTTACAATTGTGGAAAATAGATGCACCCACCGTATAAGTTAAAAAAACATTCTTACCATAATTCTATCGAAAAGGTTAAAAAGGACCTTGTTTGGAAAATGATGGAAATATTCCATTCAAACCATTTTATAAAAGGAAAACAAGGGTATAAATGTCATTAACCCATATTCTAGTAAAATACTAAGAATTTTTTCAAATATATTTTTTAGAAACATGGATGTGGATGATAAATACGTCCTAGTAGATAATCACTTATAAATAACCTCGGATAATGAAGAGATTGTGAAATAAACCCTTACCTTGTACTTTTATTTAGTTTAGGGTAGGTTAAACTCATTTATAATGGTGAAATAATTGTTATTAAATTATAAAAAAACAATATACAATCATATGATATCATATATGATCTTTTAACATTGATTTGTTAATATTATCTTAGTATTATCATGGTTTCGGGTGTTAACGGATTCGTTTTTATTTATATTCATTGTAATCATAGCCATATTTGATATGGATGGGATGTATATTATTCATATCCATAATGATATCATGTCTCTAAAAATTATTTTTATTCATCAAATATAATTTATTCTTGAATGGATATGATGGGGAATGAATCTCATCGCATTCGAGGAGACGGTAATCCGTACGTACGCACAAGCGACAATGCCATTATTTTGATATTATAATAATATATAATTGGATGGTATATCATATATAAAGAATAATTATCATGTTATATTTTATATTTACATTAATTACACATCATTATTATAACCATCCAAATAATAATGTATTGAATAACAATTGCACCACGACGTGGAGACGGTAGGCCGTACGTACACACGTATGGTGACTTGTCATTCAACGGATGGATAGAATACTGAATATGGTTGTACCATATTTATAATAACATCATAGTGTATAAAAGATACTGTAGTTATTATTTTAGAATGTAAATAACAATGAAAGAAGAAGTTGATGAACAAAGGAACCTGAAAGAGGGTGGTATAAACATTACATCTTCTTCGGGTTTTTCCTTTTGATTTGATCGAAAGGGCTCCTAATGTTGGATTTATTACTATAGGAAGGCCTCTAGTATTAATGGAGGATATTGTATATGGTATTTGGGTAGATTTTGGACGAACCAAAAGGCCTTGAAGGTGTGAATAATTGGTTAGAAGTGGTGTCCTTTAATTAGGGGG
The DNA here is from genome assembly GCA_963277665.1 of Viscum album. Taxonomy (NCBI): domain Eukaryota; kingdom Viridiplantae; phylum Streptophyta; class Magnoliopsida; order Santalales; family Viscaceae; genus Viscum; species Viscum album. The sequence goes on from OY728145.1 coordinate 381,796,281, forward strand.
AGGAGAGGCTCTTTAAAAAAACATAAAGTATTAATTTATAATAAATTCATATTCGGTTTCTATTGTCTAAAAAGTGTATTATTCAATGTATATGGTGTTTATGGGTAGAAATCCTTTCAACTGATAGATTTTAGATAGGTTTGGGTCATTATATTAACCCAATCTTGTAGTTTTAACTCTTAGTTAATTAGTTTGATATTTATAATGTCACTTTGTATTTTTAGATTATATAGTTAATAAACATACTATATACATCCAAGAGACCCACAATTGGTCCATTAATGATACAAATATAATGATATAAGTCCTTTGGCCTAACCTTAGATTTTTAGGAATGGAATATCAATTAATAATATAATATTTGTTTTCAAAACTCTTTTATATCAATTTTGACACTATTTAATAATTGATTTTTGTTAAAGTCATAAAAAGATTATTAATTCGAACAAAATTAATTTAAGATTTCCTAACATGTCATATTAATCAATAAAATTATTTTATGGAATCAAAATATTCAAATTATATATATTTTAATATTTATAATACCCATGATTTGATTCTTTCATTAATAAGGAAAATACTGCATCATTATTTTGTCATAAATAAATTTCATTATTCAATGTCTAAAACTTATAATTAAACTAATATTATATAGGAAATTGTTTTATATTTATAATGTATATTTATAGTCTAAAATATAAAATAAATATAACCCTATGTAAAAATTATTTTGCGAAAAAATATATGCTTATGTCATTTTGTATTATTTTAACTTAATTAATATAAATTGTCATTATCACTTACAAGTAGATCCATGGGGTCCCAAAATCGACCCAAAGATGACCATGGTAGGACATGTTTCAACCAATAGGGTTAAGACACATTTTAGGGTAATTTAGTATTATTATAATATTATATTTTTACGCTTATTTACTGGATTTACCCTTTAACCGTGGTAAATAAAATATTTTCTGATGTAATTATTCAAAATGTCTAAAAATAAAATTTACCTATTTAAAAAATTTGGAACTTTTAATTATAAATATTGAATCCATTTTTCTAAATTCAAAACACAAAAGTGGCAGAAATTACTTTAAAATTAATTCCCTTTGTCGAAACAAAAAAGCGTGTTTTTAACAAATAATAACTATCAAAAGATTGACAGTCTCTATGTCTAGTTTAAATATGAAATTATGTACAATGACCAACATTGTATAAAATGGTAAAATTGTAATAGAATTATAATTTAAAATCACTCAAATGCATAATTTATAAATATTAATTATTTCGATTAAAAATGATATTTTTAATTAAAATATAGTAATTTTCACTATTCATCAAAATTTGAAAATTATCAGAAAAGTACCAAAATTTCACCCAAAGATAATTTAGAGATTTATAATCTGAAAATAAATTCTATTTTACCAAATTCAAAACATAAATTTTGCATTTAGTATTTTAAAATTCATTCCCGTTGTCAAAACGAAAAGGCGTATTTTTAAGAAATAATATTTATCAAAAGTTTGACACTTTTTTATGTCCAATTTCCAAGTGAAATTACTTACAATGACCATCATTAGATTAAATGGTAAAAATATAATCTATTTTTACTTCCAAACCATTAAAATGTATAATGTAACAATATAAATTATTTTGATTTAAAAAGTTGTTTTTAGTTATAATATATTATTTTTCACTATTCACCCAAATATGAATGTTTTCAGAAAAACAACAAAAAATTATCGAAAATAAATTCATATTTGACAATTCTAAAGAAGATTATTATTATGTCAAATTGAATATATTAGAGTTTCAAATATTTGATTTAAAAAGGATTCTCCATTAAAAGGCGGTAAAATTGCATATTTTGAAATATACTTCTTTTATCTGAAAAAAATGTATTTGTTCTTACATTATGTATAAGAAACTCATTATAAGGATTCAAAAATTATAAGGATTATATATAGTTTTTTATTCAGTTACTACTATTCATAACTGCTTTTTAACAGCTTGTTTGGTAAGTCATGGTGCGCTAAAAATTGATGATGTGTGTAGTGCAAGTTATTGAATTACTTTGATGAAATAATGTACTATGAAATCTTGGGGTGTTACATTTTTCCCTCCTTTAATAAATTGAATCCTCGAAATTTGAAATTATTTTTTTAAAATAAATGGTTTAAAATAGAAAATACCTTTGGGAAAACCCACATCGAAAATTAGGTTAATAAAATTTAGTCTTAACAAGAGGAAAAGTAAAATGAAAGGGTCACCACCAAATTATGATCTCGATTAGGAGAACATTGGTGGAAATTAGAGACATATAATTGGAGGAAAACGTAAATATTGATAGGTAGTTATTGAGGTAATCAATAATAAACATGTGTAAAATTGGGGGCCTTAAATTCATCAATCTATAATTATTTAAAATTTGGTCGATTCAACAAAACCTATGGTATTAGAATAACAAATTTTTGGTTTTAATATCCCTTCACTAATGAATAAGAATTAATTTCATTATAGAATAAGAGAAGAATAAAAATATATACTTGATAATTAGATTCCCATCCTTTATCTAATTTCTACCACAAACTCGTCTTTCACTCTAAAAGATAATATAACTTAAAAATAATATTCTATTTATCCTATTTGTATAGGGTTAAAAAAATGAATTTATCATTCATCAACCAGAAAATTGTTTTTAAAAAAATACTACATAATTCAATCCAGGACATCACGTGAGCCAGTGGTAGGTGATACACCCTTGTCACCCTTCGGTTGTGGGTTCAAGTCTTGCGGCCTTGCCGAACGTAACGGGTTGCCGCCCGACCATTGTGTTGTCCTTTTATGGAAATCCAAAAATAATCTCAAACTAGAGTTATCCAAACTACTTCTATACAAACTCACAGTACAAAATTTATATGGAAGGTAAACACAATGAAGATCCTTTTCCCCACGTAATAACATGTGAAAAGCTTCATCATGTATTCTTTTAAAATAATGCAACATGCTGAATTACCATAAAACCTTATTGATTACATTCGTGATAAATTATTCATTAGAGAATACTAGATATACTACTTCTATCCAAAAATTTTCTAAACTCCAACTATGATGTAATATACAAATCATTAACCAGTTTTGAGGTAATCAAGAATATCCAATATAATTTATCTAGATCAATTATGTATTATTCCAAAATCACTACCATGGTATCAGAACCATATTATGGTTTATCTTTCTCTCAACCATATATTTTCCAAAAATTTAACCTGTTATTAAGTAAAATTTCTTGGATACACACAATCTCAAGTCCTAAATTAAATAGTATTGCCGTACAATCCTTATATAATCCATAATTATTATAACTAGTACATCGTTGAAAAAACACTCAAATGACATAATTATTTAATAACAACATAAGAAATATAATCATTCCTCACCATATATGGTGGTATCATAACTTGATTATTATCCAATAGCATCATTTGGGCAATACTCTGATGATTTTGACATTGGTTTGAGTAGTGTCCCAACACCTTGCAGATGAAACATTGTACATTTGAAACCTTTTTCTAACCCTATCAGTCATGTACTTGGTGTCGTTTTTCTCCACACTTATAAAAAACTCCCATTCCCTTAAGGCAAGTTCAAGGGTGTTTCTTCCCACAGTTATCACATATGGGAAAATTATTATTTTCTTTCTTCACTTTATCCATCTTTCTCTCTTCCATCCTTTTCTTTTCTGTCTTCCCTTCAAAGTCATTGGACTCATATAATACTTTACTTATATTATTAACACATGATACTATTTCTTCATATGTTGAGAATACATGAGAGACTATTTCCCTTCTAAATGTTGGCTTAATACCGTGAAATTTATGATCCTTCTTACTCTTTGGATCATATGTATTGTTGGAGATCACATTCCTTCTACTGGGCATCATTTCTATACAATGGCATAAACAAGGTCAGTTTATGAATTGCAATGAATAATTCCAAACTTGTAAAATACCTAACCTAAATTTAATGGTTTTTGGATATAATCCATAATCATAAAGAAGTTTTCATTGAGGAAGTTTAAACTCATAAACCCTTCATAATGATTTGTAATGAAAATGAGAATTATCCTAAGCATATCCCCGAGGAGTGTCGTAACTAGGAGTGAAGCAAGGCTCGTTGTCCTGCACCACTTCCCGTTGGAGTCTAGCTCAAAGCGGTGTTTTCATGTTTTACACCTAGGTACATCTGTGCCAGAGCCACCTCTAGATTCTCGTATCCAGACAGGGATGAATTTCTCGGAAAACTCACAAAATCTCTACAATATCAAAATTCTAGGAAGTTCTTCCATACTAATCCTCAATGTCCATCTTAGTTCTATATGCTCTAATAATAGTTTATCTAAATCTAGATTCCAAGGTTTGTACTAACCATCCTCTGATACCAACTGTAACACCCCGACCCCAGTTACCTAGAGTCGGTGGATTATTACATAACATTGGAATGATAACAAAATATCAAGTCTCGAAAGACCGATTAGTTTAGTAGTCTTGGAAACCCTAGATATATTCATAAGTCTTCCATTACATCATAAAATAAAAATCCTACAACAATATCTTGTCTTCATATCCCCTCATACTATCCCTACAGGTCATTCATAAGTTACTTCTACACATCCTGGAAAAAATGAAACATTGAAAGGGGTGATATCAGATTCTCAGTAAGGATAACAATATACCAGAAACTTTCATAAATAAGCATAAACATTTAAGGAAATGTATAACTAAAACAAAATCCTTTTAAACTTGAACCTCAGCATAATAATGAAAATATAAAATGAAATAATTCCATTTACTTATTCACATTGATATTCTACTAGCCGAATAATCACATGCAATATCAATAACCACTTTCCTAATGATGGAATGCATAACGACATACTATCATAACCACATAGTCAAGGCCTCGTGCCAAGAATACAAATAAGATTTTGTCAAGGCCTCGTGCCAAGACACTAGTTTGTCTCATTAGACCTACCGTTGCTTCGAGGAGCTATAGCGGGCTCCACTCATCACATACTAATTCCAATGCATTCCCATATGAAACAGTTTAAACATAACATAAACATTTGTATTAAAACTATCATAAGAAATGTCAATACTTTCTCCATAAACAATGAATGGTATAACAATAACACATCCACAATAAAACATATCAAAAAACCTTCAATACAATAAAAATATATTTTATCATAATAAATCAACTTCAAATAAGCTTAAAATCCATCAATGGATGTTGACGTTGATGAAATTAAAACTATTTGAGTGAAATATCTCTTTCTATGAAATCATTTAAAAGTCACATAATCATAAAATAAAATATTTACTTTGAAAATATTCTTATTATATTGTAAGGGAAGCTTAGAAGATTTTACAATGGTGTAAAATATCCACACCCGTTATATAAGATAAAAAATCATTCTTACCTTAATTTTTTCGAAAATATTAAAAAGGAACTTGTTTGGAAAACGACAGAATGATTCCTTTCAAACCATTTTATAAAAGTCAAAAAAGGGTATAAATGACTTTAACCCATATTCTAGTAAAATAGTAAGAATGTTTTGAAATACATATTTATGAAACAAGGATGTGGATGATAATGAGGTCCTAGTAGATAATCTCATATAAACAACCTCAGATAATGAAGAGATTGTGAAATAAACCCTCACCTTGTACTTTTCCTTGGTTGAGGGTTGGTTAACCTCCTGGATAATGGTGAAATAATTGTTAATAAATTATACAAGAATCATATACATTAATATGATATCATATATGATCTTTTAACATTGATTTGTTAATAATATCTTAGTATTATAATTGTTTTGGGTGTTAATATATTAATTTTTCTTTATATTTTTTGTTAGGTGAGCCATATTTTCCAGGGATCGGATGTATATTATTCATATCCATAATGATATCACATATCAAAAATTATTTTTAATCATAAAATAAAATTTATTCTTGAATGGATACAATGTGAAATGAATCTCATCGCGTTCGTGGAGACGATAATCCGTACATACGCACGAGCGACAATGTCAATCTTTTGATATTATAATAATATAAAATTGGATGGTATATAATATATATAGAATCATTATCTTGTTGTATTTATTATTTTCATTAATTACACATCAATATTATACCCATCAAAATAATAATTTATTGAATAACAATTACACCATGAAGTGGAGACAGTAGGTCGTACGTACGCAGGTATGGTGACATGTCATTCAAAGGATGGATAGAATACTGAATATGGTTGTACCATATTTAAAATAACATCACAGTATATAAAAGTTACTGGAGTTATTATTTTATAATGGAAATAACAAATAAAGAAGAAGTTGAAGAAGAAAGGAACTTGAAAGAGGGTGGGGAAAACATTGCCTCTTCTTCGGGTTCTTCCTTTTGATTTGATCAAAAGGGATCCTTAGGTTGGATTTATTACTAAATTAAGGCATCTAGGATTAAGGGAGGATATTTGATAGGGTATTTGGGATGTTTTTGGCCGAAAATGGCTTTGAAAGTGTGAATAATTGGTTAGAAGTGGTGTCCTTTTATAAGGGTGAGGTCGGGATCTTTAGGAAAAACATAAAGTATTATTTTATAATAAATTCATATTCAGTTTATAATGGCTCCAAATTGAATTATTCAAAGTCTAGGGTTGGTATGGGTCTATATCATTTCAACAAATATATTTTATACAGGATTTTTCATTATATTAACCTTATCATTTAGTTTTAACTCATATTTAATTAGTTTGATATTTATATTGTCACATTGTATATATATATTATATAGCTAATAAACATACTATATACATCCAAGAGACCCCCAAGTGATACATTAATGAAAAAAAATTATGATATAAGTCTTTTGGCCTATCCTTAGATTTTTAGGAATATAATATCAATTAATAATATAATATTTGTTTTAAAAACTCTTTTATGTCACTTTTGAAATTATTTAATAATTGATTTTTATAAAAGTCATAAAAACATTATTAATTATAACCAAATTCATTTAAGAAATCCTAATATGTCATATTAATCAATAAAATTCGTGTATTTCATCAAAACATTCAAATTAAATTTATTTTAATATTTATAATTCCAATTATTTGATTCATTCATTAATAAGGAAAATAATGCATCATTATTGTGTCATAAATAAATTTAATTATTAAATGACTAAAAATTATAAATAAAATACTATTATGTAATAAATCGTTTTAAATTTCTAATTAATATTTATAGTCGAAAATATAATATATATAAACCTATGTAAAAATAGTTTTTCTATAATATATATGCTTATGTCATTTTTGAATTTACATTAACTTAAAAAATATAAAGTGTAATTATCACTTACAAGTGGATCCATGGGGTCCCAAAATTGACCCAAATATTCCCATTGTTAGACATGTATCAACCAATAGGGTTATAACACTTTTTAGGGTAATTCATAATTATTATAATATTATTTTTTTACCCTTATTTATCGGATTAACCATTTAACCAAGGTAAATAAAATATTTATTGAAGTAATTATTCAAAATGTCTATAAATAAAAGTTACATATTTACAAAATTTGGACCCCCTGATTATAAATATGGAATCCATTTTTCTATATTCAAAACACATATGTGGCAGAAATTATTTTAAAATTAATTCTCGTTGTCGAAACAAAAAGCTTGTTTTTTACAAATAATAACTATCAAAAGATTCACATTTTCTTATGTCCAGTTTAAATATGAAATTATGTCTAATTACTAACATTAGATTAAATGGTAAAATTATGATCTAATTATACTTTAAAATCACTCAAATTCAAAATTTATAACTCTAAATTATTTGGATTTAAAAAGTTATTTTTAATTAAAATTTAGTAATTTTCACTATTCATCAAAATATGAATGTTATCAGAAAGGTACCAAAATTTCACCCTAAGATAATTTCTATATTCAAAATCCAAAAATAAATTATATTTTACCAAATTAAAAACATAAATGTTGCATTTATTAATTTAAAATTAATTCCCATTGTCAAAACCAAAAGGCGGATTTTTATGAAATAATAACTATCAAAAGTTTGACACTTGTTTATGTCCAATTTCAAAGTGAAATTACATAAATTGACCATAATTGGATTAAATGGTAAAAATATGATACATTTATAATTACAGACCATTAAAATTTATAATTTAACAATATAAATTGTTTTGATTTAAAAAGTTGTTTTCAATAAAAATGTAGTATTTTTTACTATTCACCCTAATATGAAGGTTTTCAGAAAAAAACAAAAACATTATCAAAACTAAATTCATATTTCCCAATTCTAAAGAAGAAGTTTATTTTTTCAAATTGAATATATAAAAGTTTCAAATATTCTATTTAAAAATTCTTCGCCATTAAAAGGTCGTAAAATTGATTTTTTTATATACTTCTTTTATATGAAAAAATGTATTCGTTATTACATTATGTCTAAGGAAGTCATTATATGGATTCCAAAATTATACGGATTATATTTAGTTAAATATTCAGTTAATAATATTCAGAACCTCTTTTGAACGCCTTTTTTGGTAAGTCATAATATGCTAGAAGTTGGTGTTGCGTTTAGTGAAAGTTATTGAATTAAATTGATGAAATAACGTACTATGAAATCTTGGGGTGTTACATGATATTTGGAAGATATTAAAAAATTAACTTCCTATCAAGGATATGGATGAATTTACACTATTAGGGGATACACATTACATAGTTTTTCCACAAAAGTGAAGGTTTCCCTGGATTTTTTGTGAAGGTGATGCACTACATTGATGACATGTTAGACTTTATTTTCATTCACAACATTGTCTGTTTCCACACTGATTGAGTGATGGTGTTGTGAAACATTCCATATCCTCTTGGCCTTTTTTGTACCAATTAACTAATAGTGTGGTAAAGGTATAATGATCATATAATTCCTACGGAACTAATACCTATCAGGACTCAAATGGAGATGAAAATTTTAGTATTAATCAGGAAAATATTTTGATCTTTTGTGTATTGGATACTACCCAACCACTATCATTCCTTCCAAATTATTCTTTTACATATGAAATAATCAACGAGCATGGAGGAGGGGAAAAAATTTGATGGAACTAGAGTAGATGATGAGGGAACCCCAAATTTGAGAGCAGCTGGTTTCAGGGTCTCTTTGTGATGATGTAGTTATAGGTGGCCAAACCTTGTTTGATAGGGTTCCTGCAATGGAGGCGATGTATTCAGAGGCAGTATTATAACATGGGGGACTGACCTTGGATATTCTGGAGTTACTAGTCATAAATTACCATTCCCATAATACTTCAACCATTCATACCTCCTTTATTAGTTTTTTATACAAATTAGGTTCACTAAGACAGACTCATACATTAAATGGAAGTTAAAACCATTTTTTGAGCTCAACCTACTATAGAAATTAATTAGTTTCTAGAGGTGGTGGAAGATCAGGTAATGAATATGATGGAGGTGTATGGGGAGTCTATGGTTGTTTGGATAACCATAGATGGGCCACAAGAGGTGTCTACTAGATCTAAAACCTTAACGTAGGTGTTCATGATTATGCCACTGGTGGAGGTGGTCGAGGAGAATGTGGTGGATAATCCTTCAATGGATTTGATATAGGAGGTGGATGGAGAACTCACTATAGGTGATGGATTAAATGATGATGCATTTTCCATATACTAGTGACATAGTTCCCTGAGGAATTTTCTACAGATAACTCTTTTATAGATGTGTTGGTGGTCTTCCATCTGAAAGATCCTACGCTACATGAAGTCTTCGATAATTTGGTCACATATGTCACCAATGAGAATGAAATCATATAATGAATGTTGTATATCAGTGTTAATATATTTCATCACTCACACCCCAATGTATGATTTCTAAAAGTAGGTATGATCTCTCTGCCATTGGTTAGAAGCTTGAGAACTACTATGGTGGATTCTGGAGACATCCTTGTACTAGAACTGTACTTTTTCATTGAACCGGAACATTCTATGTGAAAGGAGATTGATATATCTAGGAATAAGAAAAAAAAATTCTGGAACTATAGGGATCTAGGAAGTCGACTAGGAAATTGATCATCTAGTGGAAAAGATGAAAGAAAAAACAACCACCTCACTACTCATATAGATATCACCAAATCACTGATGGGACACTTGGTGGAGGCTGAGTCTAAGGTAGTAGATGATACCCCTAGGGTTGTTGATTTCTAGGTTGAACAACATCTGGTGGAATTATTGATGTTGATTTTTTTCCTACTATCAAGGAGGATGCAGAAGATATGGTGGAGTAATATAAGAATCTATAGGTTAGTAAATATTGGATGAATTAGCTCATATTCTCAATTGTTGGAATTAATCTCTATAGAGTTTTAAATTATCCTATAATAAAGGCGAGGATCCATCATGTAGATGAACCTCCTCAACATTTTGAAATTGTTTTTTAAACATCATGTATACCTTAGTTAATTCCTTCTACAACATAACGATCATATCAGAAATATAAAAATAATGAATCCCTTATCCCATATGAGTTATTCATTGTGCGTGAAATAGGGGACAAATAAAATATTTATTATTTTATATGATAGTGATAAATGAATTTAAAAAATTTAGGTAGTGAACTAGTATATTGAATCCTGGGAGTGTCTTGAATAGAAAATCTATTTATGGAGGGAAATTCTCCCTATATTGATGACTTTAGTTCCAAACATGCTCTAGGTAATTCTTGGCATAATTCCATAGGGGTTGAATTTCAACCCAAAAAGGTGGTGATGATGATCATGGGATGAGACTACATGTGTTTATAATGTAAAGGGGGTAACAAGATGATATAGGATGACATATGAACTATTTGAAACACATATTCCACAATCATTTGTTTTTAGATTGGAAAAATGATGATATAAATTTTTTCCTTGTCCAAAACATAGGGCCTTTCTAAAAATGGTTTCATATGTTTTTCGGATCATGTTCCCATGATGGGTAGTGATCCAGTGTCCTTAGGAACCATTACCATTAGGGTGTCTCTTTTAGACATTAAATGTTTATGGGGATCAATGTCTAGAAATATGTTAGTTATTGGAATAAATTGAGGTAATATTTAAATATATCTAATCATTTTTAGAATTATACCCCCAAGGTTATGAGAACATATGGTAGTTTTATCAATTTTAAAATATTTATACTAACATTCCATGGTTAGTGTCATTTTTCATTATAGGAAACTAATGAAATCAAATGGTGTAGTAGGTGACCCACACTGATAGAAAAATGGTTGTCTCGTGACGGGCCATGAGACACTGTTTAGTTTTACAAAATGAAATGGGGATTATGAAGAAACATTATAACACCATATGATGACAATAATTTACATATTTCATAAAATCAAAGGAGGGGAAAACTGATATTCCTTTTAACATCATATGCTGAGACATTGTATATGTTGTTTTATGTCATATGGTAGAATATGATGTACATAAATTTTAATACGGTGATGATGATGTGTCAAAAAGTTTAATGTCTTATGACTTGCTTGTCCATATCCTAGTTTAGCATCTTTTGGCCATGATGTGTGAACCTATATAAATAAAACCCCTCTATCCACTATGATAGGTGAATAAGAGGGTAACATAATAGGGGTACCTCTTAAAGAATATTATGTGGAAAAAGGAGTGATGTCATAGCTCGAACTTTTTACCAAAAATAAAGGGTTTTATGAGAAAAGATAGATTTTTTGTTGGGGTCCATGGTGGATCCCTTCTAGTATTTTTCCTCTTTCATCTTATAGCTTAATGTTTTCTGATGTTATGAGAGTGACTTGGTAGTGGGAGTCTAACCTTTATCAATATTCGCTATAATTATTTTTACAATGAATGATATATGTTCCTCATACCTTGGGTAGTTATTTATAACACCCCGAGATTTTATGAAAAATATTCTTGTTAATTTTATTGATTTCTTGTGTTTTACGCTACACCAAAAGGAGCTTGCACTATACGCATCCTTGACTTGGCCTGCATTACACGCAATCACGTCCTTCCACTATAGCGTGTGTTGTACACAATACCGAGTTTCACAAAATAATGATATGTTATATAAACTAGCCGTTATGCATAGTTATACACAATTTTTAAAACTTTAAAAATTTTATCTTTCGAAATGGACTTCATTTTTGGATTCAGAATACCAAAATTAGGCTAGGGTGAATTTTTGGTATTTTTCTGAAAATATTCAATTTTTGATGAATAGTGAAAACACTAGGTTACTATTTAAAAATTGACTTTTTATTTAAATAATTATTTATTTTATTTAAATTTATTTTAGGTCAATATTGATACATAAAACCTATATATGTTCAATGTAATTCATTGTAGTCATTTTATAATAATTTTAGATATATAAAAATTTTATTGAACTTTTGACTGTATTTTACCCACCTCCTATTAGAATTTTCAAATTTACATAAAACATAATTTTACCACTTTTGTGAATGTAATTTTAAAAATCCTAGAGACAAGGTTGATTTCATTAAGTAAAATGTGGTTCAATGAGATGAAAATAATTTTTGGTGAATAGTAACTTTTAATTTTTGTTTACCTTGGTTAAAAGTAAATAGGGTAATTAAGGGTAAAAATGGTATTATTATTACCCTAACACATGTCCTAATTCTATTGGATTAGTGTAATTCGATCAAAAACAACCTTAGGAAAAACATATGACCATTTAGGCCCACATGGATTAGATTAGGACATTTAATATTAATTTTTTTAAAGAAGGGTTAAAATAGTTAAAATCAATGTTTAATAAGTAAATAATTTTTAATATAGTTTTATACATAATAAAAAATCGACTATAAATATTCATTAGAAATCTAAAAATATTTCCTATATAATGGTATTTTATTTGTAATTTTTAGAATTTAAATAATTTAATTTATTTATGACACAATGATGATGCAGTAATTATATTATTAATGAAATGTTGACATAATTGAAGTTATAAATACCCAAATAAATGTAATTTGAGACTTTTTATGAATTAAAAAAAATATATGCTAATATGACATGTTAGTATTGATTCAATTAACTTTGTTTGAACTAATCGTTTTGTTATGAGTTTCACAAAAATCAATTACCAAATAGTGTCAAAATTGACATAAAATAGTTTTAAAACAAATATTATATTATTAATTTCTATTTTATTCTTAAAAATATGAGGTTCGGCCAAAAGACTTAGATAAGGTTATATATATTAATAATAAACAACTATGTGTTCATTTGGCTTGTTATGGTAAGTTTATTAACCTTATAGTCTAAGAAAACAAAAAGACACGATAAAAGTAAAAATATTTAAATTAAAGTTAAATATAAATGATAAGGTTAAAATAGAACCCTAAACTTGTATAAATTCTATTGTATGAGAGGATTTCGACACATCCCTTCCTTAGCTTAAAAATAAATTAATTTGGAGCTATTAAAAATCAAATATGACTTTATAATAAAATAATATTTTTAGTTTTTCCAAAGGTGCCCCTCTCCTCCCTTATAAAAGGGCACCTCCTCCATCTCTTCCTCACAACACTTTGAGCCCTAAACATCAGCCAAACCCAGCAAAACTATTTTCTCCACTTCCCTAGAAACATCCCAGAGGGCCTGGTCTTCTTTAAAGACCGATTTTAGTTCCCTAAGAGAAAGTTTAAAGGAGGCACTTCGAGAAAGAGGTAATACCTTCTACCGTTTTCTTCAAGTTCCATTATTCTTATACTCCCTTTTCATTAGTTGTTTCATTATGAAGTAATAACATCATTATCCCTAATATACTGATATGTTATTATAAATATTAAACAACCCTATTTCACCTTCTATACATCCTAAGGAAAATAAAATCACCGCGTGTGCGTACGTATGGAAGACCGTCTCGACACCGTGGTGTAATCTGTTTTTCCACCACCACCTTACATGGATGGGTATAATGGTGTAAAGAATAAATAAATATTATTATTATAACATAATAATTATTCTATGATATTAGATCATTCACTCCAATTCGATTCAATAAATATGGGAACAATATAATCGCTCATGCGTACGTACGGATTACCGTCTCCAGGCCGTGGTGTAATCTGTTTTTCCACCACCACCTTACATGGATGGGTATAATGGTGTAAGGAATAAATAAATATGATTATTATAACATCATAATTATTCTAATATATTATATCAATCACTCCAATTTGATTCAATAAATATGGGAACGATATCATTCACTCCAATTCAATTAAAGAATGATTATAATGTATATATAATAAGTAATCATGAAATATATGACATAATAATGCTACTGGATTTATGTATATATATATTTATTTCATGTATTTAGTTTCATTCAATTTAATAAGGAAACTAAAACAACGTTCATGCGTACGTATGACCTACCCTCTCCATTAATGGTGTAATTCATTCCTTTTATCGATCTATAATATACATGTAAATGATGAATATATATTACATATAAATCATGTTTCACATTCTGGAATTATGTAAATAAGGACATAAGTAATAATATCTAGAACGACAAGTCGAAGCATATATGACAAATAAAATGATTTTACCCAAAACGCTGCTTTAACATGGAATTTACAAAATAACGGGTAATATAAAGTCATAAGTGAAACATATATGATATAATAACAAAGAATATGATTATGTAATAAGTCAATGACATTATTTAAATCATTAAACAGGAGTTTTGGATCCATACAAAGCATATCAGACCTAAGGTAAGGGATAACTATTCCAATCTCGCTCTTATCTGAGATTGTTTATTCGTAAATATTTACTGGGGTTTTTGTTATCATCCATGTCCCTATTTTCTAAAAATGTTTTCATGTATGTTTAATGGCCTTTTTACCCATTTTTTAATTTTACCACATGTTAAGAAAGGAATATTACTTTTGTTTACCATATGAGGTACTTTTTGACTTTTCCAACAAAAGTACGAGAAGAATGTTATTTTTAACTTATACAACATGAACGGATTTTTACGGTTTCATAACGCCTAATTTTCATGAAGCTTACTCTACAATATTTTATGAAAATTTTCAACAAAATACCTTTATTTTAAAATTGCATTTCATTTTGTGAAAAGAAAAAGATTTTGAAGAAGAAAGGTTATTTTCCTCAATAATTCATTTCAAATGTTTTATCAAAACCATTTTCTATCTAAGATGGAATTATTTCATATGTGTATGTTTCAAGTTTAATGTCTTTTTATTTATATGGTTTCACTTTTCTTATGATGAAATGTCCATTTGTTTTATATGGATTATGATATAATGGGATGATGTTTATAAAACCCATTTTATTATTTGGGTTATGATGAATTTTTTAAGTTTATTTTGTGGAACAAGTAAGAATGATTTCATTATGAGATTGGAGGGACCTATATCTCCCTCAAATGCATTGGGTAAAGACATATATCTCATGAGATAGACATGGCTGGAATGGTAAGTTAATCTGGTTCAGTGTTACAGGACTAAAATGAGGAGTGACTTCGATTCAGAAAGGGACTTTGTCCACTAAGATTGTCTTGGCAGCAATGCCTTGGCAACTATGGAAATCATAACATGTGCTTAATGGTTTCCACAATTACATGCTTTATTCCCATGATATTTTATCATGATTGATGTTCCTTATGATATATGCCTTACGTACTTCCAAGATTCATGTCTTTGCTCAAGATTTAGATGTTTAAATTTTATGTTCATGTTTTTGCATTAAAATGTTTATGGAGTATTATGTTCTCTATGTTTACCCTTACTGGGCATTTGAGCTCACCCATTTTATGTTTTTATTTCCTAAGGATGTAAAGAAAGGTTTTAGGTAATGAAACAAAAAGGGGGAAATCATTATGGGAGTTGTTGAATATATTTCAACATGATTAGAAGTTTATATTCCGAGTTTCCAAAGACACTAAAATATTACGGTCCTTGTGTGTCTGTTTTTGTTTTTTATTAAGTATTCTGCAAAAGTAATATAATGTCCATGTATGTCAATCTTCGGGCCTCTACAGTTGGTATCAGAGGAAAGGATTATTCAACCTTTGGAAACTAGGATGCGAAAATGTTATTGTGATCCCTAGAGATATTTCTAAGGTATGTCTAGGGATTTCCCAACGGATAAGTATACGTATAGGTTATAGTCCTATAACTATTGTAATGACATTAGAATTTAACCTAAGATGTTAGATATTGATGGTACTCTACCTTTATTATGTTTTTTTACGTAGTATGATTTTTTTCTCTCATACTATTCTTTTTGGGTTTTAGAAAATGGATGGAAACAGGAAGATTCATGATAATGGAGGATATGACGGACAATGGAATTATATTCTTCATGATCAACCAAATGAAACGGGATTTGGAAGTCCAAACATTGTTATTATGCCTAACCAGAAATCTCATTATATGATCAATAATCTCATCTTTGGTAAGTTTCCTGACTCAGATAATAAGAGAGAGATGGAGTTTCGTGATGATCGTAGAGGAAAGAAAGTTCAATTTTCCTCAAGTAAATCATGTGGGAAGAGACATCGGGGAGATTGTTTCAAAGGAACTAGAAGATGCTTTCGGTGTGGAAACGAATGACACAAAGAAAGTAAGTGCAATGGAAAATGTTCAGTTAACACCATGGACAAGGATAATGGTATTTCTACGACATCAACATTGATTAGATGTATTAAATGTGGAATTTAAGGGCATTATACAAACCAATTATCTAAGGGAAATTCTCATGAAGGGAATCAGCATGGTCACATGGGTAGTATTTATGTGGATGATGATGAAGAGACTACAAATGAAATATGAGATGAAAGAAATGATGAAGCTCAGCTAGTGGTTTAAGAAGTTAGTGGAATGATTTTATGTTTTTCAAGAATAATGTATGGTAATATGGAATAAAGAATCATCTAAGGATTGTTACACTATTGTTTTTCCTAAAGTATTTGAATGTATATTTTGAATGGTACCGGTAACCATGGACGGTTATTCAGATATTTTTGGAAATTAGATGATATGTGCATAATGAAGGGATAAGAAGATAATAAGATGTTTGATTGTATTCATGAGCTCATGACTAATATAAGGAAATAGTTATATCATGGTTTGAGTATATAGAATTTGGGGTTTTGGTATGTGGAGAGAGTTATCTTTTGACAACACTCATGTTTTCACTAAGATTCAATGAGTATTCATTTTTTAAGAGAATACATCATTAAGGCCTTCGAATGTTTGGAATGTGAACAATAAGACATATCTTATGATAAATGGGGATCAATGATGGTATTAACATGCATGTTATATGAAATCTCAGGTAATCGTTTTCACTATATTATGAGAGTGGACTACAGTATTATGGATAATCATAAACATTGGAATTGATTATGTTGGACATAAGTTATTATTATTTAAGGATTGAAGTTTTTTTTGATATTATCGATGGGATGCTATAGTAATGTAGTTTTAGAAAAAGGACAACCTGCAGGATGGGCGACAACCCATCATGTTTGACAAGGCTGTGGGAATATAACCCACAACCAAAGTGTGATAGGACTTTTTCGCCTAGCACTGGCTTACAAGATTTCCCGATTTAGTAGAAACTAGTTTTATTATATTAAGCGGTATGATATATAAAGTATAAGATCATTTTTTGGAATCATATACGATTAACCTCGCCATAGATGGACTTATGTATATTTGATAACTTTTGCTAACCTTTTGTTTGAAACAGATGGAAGGACCCTTCATTCTATCACATGGTCTGTTAACACTTCACAAATAACACATTCAACTTCATTTCTGTAAGAGATGAAGTTTAAATTGTTTAAAGAAAGACCAATGGTGAGACTGTACCAAAATCAAGAAAGTATTTCTTCTAATTCCAATTTATTCAACTTTAGGGAAATGATCTTGAAAACCAAAAATGTTGTCCTAGTACCCTTATATCCGATGAAGAAGATGGTACCTTAGATCATCACAAATCTATAGCTTTTTGATTGTATTATTTTTCATAGCCATGTTCTCTACCACTCTCCATCAGAACATAATGGTTAGATTTCTCTTCAATATCCATATTTTCACATATGTTCTTCTATGTGGAAACCCAGTGATTAGTTAAGTTGGGTAATCGTTACATTTTATACATTAGTTTTTAAAGATAGGTTTTGGTATTCCTTTTTACGATGTGGGTTTCGATTAAATAAACATTCGAATAGTAAACCATTTATAACCCCAATGAAATTGGAGGGCGAAATTCATTTTAAGGGGGGGGGGGGGGTAGAATGTAACACCCCCAGATTTTATGAAAAATATTCTTTATAATTTTATTGATGTCTTGTGTTTTATGATACACCAAAAGGATCTTGCACTATACGCATACCTGACTTGACTTGCATTACACGCAATCGCGACCTTCCACGATAGCGTGTGTTGTACGCAATATCGGGTTTCACTAAACAACGATATGTTATATAAACTAGCCGTTATGAATAGTAATACACACTTTTTAAAATTTTATATATTTTATCATTAGAAATGGACTTCATTTCTGGATTCAGAATATCAAAATTAGGCTAGGGTGAATTTTTGGTATTTTTCAGAAAACATTCAATTTTTGATGAATAGTGAAAACACTGGGTTACTGTTTAAAAATGACTTTTTATTTAAATAATTATTTATATTATTTAAATTTATTTTAGTTCAAAATTGATACATAATACCTATATAAGTTCAATGAAATTCATTGAAGTCATTTTATAATAATTTTAGATATATAAAAATTTTATTGAACTTTTGACCGTCTTTTACCCACCTCCTAGGAGAATTTGAAAATTTACATAAAACATAATTTTACCACTTTTGTGAATGGAATTTAAAAAATTCGAGAGACACGGTTGATGTCAGTAGGTAAAATGTGGTTCAATGAGGGGAAAATAATTTTTGGTGAATAGTAACTTTTTACTTTTTTTACCACAGTTAAAAGTAAATAGGGTAACTAAGGGTAAAAATGATATTATTATTACCCTAACACAAGTCCTAATTCTATTGGATAAGTGTAATTCGACAAAAAACAACCTTACGAATAAAATATGACCATTTAGGCCCACTTGGATTAGATTAGGACATTTAATATTAATTTATTTAAAGAAGGGTTAAAATAGTTAAAATCAAAGTTTAATTAGTAAATAATTTTTAATATAGTTTTATACATAGGATAAATTCGACTATAGATATTCATTAGAAAGATAAAACGATTTAATACATAATCGTATTTTATTTGTAGTTTTTAGAATTTAAATAATTTAATTTATTTATGACACATTGATGATGCAGTAATTACATTATTAATGAAATATTGACATAATTGATGTTATAAATACCCAAATAAATGTAATTTGATACTTTTTATGAATTAAATAAATTTTCTATGTCAATATGACATGTTATTATTGATGTAATTTATTTTTTTTGAACTAATCTATCTATTATGAGTTTCACAAAAATCAATTACCAAGTAGTGTCAAAATTGACATAAAATAGTTTTAAATAAAATATTATATTATTAATTGTTATTTTATTCCTAAAAATCTAAGGTTCGGCCAAATGACTTAGATAAGGTTATATATGTTAATAATAAAAAACATGGGGTTCGTTGGGCTTGTTATGGTAAGTTTATTAATCTTATAGTGTAAGAAAACAAAAAGACACGGTAAAAGTAAAATTATTTAACTTAAAGTTAAATCTTAATGATAAAGTTAAAATAGAACCCTAAACATGTCTAAATTCTATTGTATGAGAGGATTTCGACCCATCCCTACCTTATCTTTGAAATAAATCAATTTTGAGCTATTAAAAACTGAATATGACTTTTTAAAAAAATAATGTTTTTAGTTTTTCTAAAGGTGCCCCTCTCCTATCTTATAAAAGGGAACCTCCTCCCTCTCTTCCTCACACCACTTTGAGCCTTCAAGCTCGGACAAACCCTGAAAAATTCACTTCTCCTCTTCCCTAGAAACATCCTATAGGGCCTGGTCTTCTTCAAAGACCAATGTTAGTGCCCTAAGAGAAAGTTTAAAGGATGCACTTTGAGAAAGAGGTAATACCTTCTACCGTTTTCTTCAAGTTCCATTCTTCTTCTACTCCCTCTTCTTTAGTTGTTTAATTATGAAGTAATAACATCAGTATCCCTAATATACTGATATGTTATTATAAATATGAAACAACCCTATTTCACCTTCTATCCATCCTAAGGAAAATAAAATCACCACACGTGCGTACGTACGGAACACCGTCTCCATGCCGTGGTGTAATATTTTTTCCACCACCACCTTACATGGATGGGTATAATGTTGTAAAGAATAAATAAATATGATTATTATAACATCATACTGATTCTAATATATTATATCATTCACTCCAATTCAATTCAATTAATATGGGAATGATATCATCGCTCGTTCGTACATACGTATTACAGACTCCACGACGCGATGAGATTCATTTTCCATGTTAACAATTCAAGAATGATTATAAAGTATATATAATAAGTAATCATGAAATATATGAGATAATAATGCTACTGGATTTATGTATATATATATGTATGTAATCTAATTCAAGAATTATTATAAAGTATATATAATAAGTAATCATGAAATATATGAGATAATAATGCTACTGGATTTATGTATATATATATGTATGTCATCTATTTAGTTTCATTCAATTCAATAAGGAAACGAAAATAACGTTCATGCGTACATATGACCTACCGTCTCCATGAACGGTGTAATTGATTCCTTTTATCGATCTATAATATATATGTATATGATGAATATATATTACATATAAATCATGTTTTACATTCTGGAATTATGTAAATTAGGATATAAGTAATAATATCATGAACTACAAGTCGAAACACGTATGATAAATTAAATTATTTTACCCAAAACACTACTTTAACATGGAATTTACAATAGAACGGGTAATATAAAGTCATAAGTGAAACATATATTATATCATAACAATGAATATGATTATTTAATAAGTCAATGACATTATTTAAATCATTATACAGGAGGTTCGGATCCATACGAAGCATATCAGACCTAAGGTAAGGGATAACTATTCCAATCTCACTCTTATCTGAGATTGTTTATTCGTAAGTATTTACTAGGGTTTTTGTTATCATCCATGTCCCTATTTTATAAAAATGTTTTCACGTATGTTTAATTTCCTTTTTACCAATTTTTGAATTTTACCACATGTTATGAATGGAATATTACTTTTGTTTACCATACGAGGTACTTTTTGAATTTTCCAACAAAAGTACGAGAAGAATGTTATTTTTAACTTATACAGCATGAAAAGATTTTTACAGTTTCATAACGCCTCATTTTCATGAAGCTTACTCTACAAGATTTTTTGACAATTTTCAAAAAAATACTTTTATTTTAAAAGTTCATGGCATTTTTTGAAAATAAAATGATTTTGAAGATGAAAGGATATTTTCCTCAAGAACTCATTTCAAATGTTTTATCAAAACCATTTTCCATCTAATATGGCATTACTTCATATGTGTATATTTCAAGTTTAATGTCTTTATGAGTTATATGGTTTCACTTTTATTATGATGAAATATCCATTTGTTTTCTATGGATTATGAGATAATGGGATGATGTTTATAAAACCCGTTTTATTTATTGGGTTATGATGAATTTTTTCAGTTTACTTTGTGGAACAAGTAAGAATGATTTCATTATGAGATGGGTGGGACCTATATCTCCCTACAATTAATTTAGTAAAGATTTATATTTCATGAGAAAGAAGTGGCTGGAATGGTAAGTTAATCTGGTTCAGTGTTACAGCACAGAAACGAGGAGTGAACTAGATTCAGAAAGGGACTTTGTCCACTAAGATGGTCTTGGCAGCAATGCCTTGGCTACTATGGAAGTCATAACATGTGCTTAATGGTTTCCACAATTACATGATTTATTCCCATTCTATTTTATCATGATTGATGTTCCCTTATGATATATGCCTTATGTAATTCCAAGATTCATGTCATTTCTCAAGATTTTGATGTTTAGATTTTATGTTCAAGTTTTTGCATTCAAATGTTTATGGATTGTTTTATGTTCTCTATGATTACCCTTACTGGGCATTTGATCTCACCCCTTTTATGTTTTCTTTTCCCCAGTATATAAATAAAGGTTTTAGGTATGGAAACAAAAAGGGGAAGAATCGTTATGGGAGTTGTTGAAGATATTTCAACATGATTAGAAGTTTATATTCCGAGTTTACAAAGACACTAAACTATTACGGTCCTTGTGTTTCTGTTTTCGTTATTTATTAAATATTACACAAAATTAATGTAATGTCTATGTATGTCAAGCTTCGGGCCTCTACATTATTAATGTCACATATTCAGACCAACGAGTTGAGAAAGTTTGGAAGTCATAGTTCATGGATAATGGGTTTTAGAAATGTTTACAGTCATAATTCATGGAACATATGATGAATATAGTTATGGGTAATGATTCTTTAACAATGGTATTGTGTCTCAAAGAACTGTGTGTGGCATAGATTATATTTAACCAAATGTGAATTGCGGGGAATTGAGACCTAATGACACTTGGAACATTTTTGACACACCCCAAACATAGTTTACGGTCATTATGATTTACTCTATGATCCTTGTTTATGGTATTAGGCTTTCGACCATTGTGTGAATATCCAATAAGAACATTTCTCAAATGAAAATGTGGAAACTCAATATGAATCGAGGGACAAGGAGGCCTGGTGCCACATGACACATTCCAAGGTTGACATTTGCTGGGTTTAAATATATTATGATTGGACTTGGGAAACTATTTTAATGACATAGAGTTTGGGAATAATTGGGAGTGAGTCTTTTATATTCTGTATGCATGCCTCATAATTTATTTGGTAAATTCATCCCTATATTATAAACTCACTTGATCCGTGATCAATGTGAGAGAAAGGAATTTTATAGAGGTCCCTTTGTAAGAGGGACACACTAAAGATCATATGTGACTGACATGGAAATGCTCTAAAAGGTGTAATATTATTTGGACATCATGCACGTGTGTGTAGGGAATGATGCACCGAGCACTGGTATCTTCACCAGAGCGGTAGAATATGGAAAGTAAGGTATATCATAACATACTATACATGGATCATGAAAAGGGGATGACTGATGGGTGGGGAATAATAGCTGATGGTGTTCGACAGATATGTTCCACAACTCCCCAAGTCAAGGATAGGGATAAAAAATGTGATATCAATCACTAAATGAGTTTGAAACATTATAAATACCATATTTTAATGAGGATCCTTCAAGGGTTCTATCCTTGACTGTAGGTGAGAAAACATTTCCATGAACAATTGTTATTAGGGAGCCAATTTATTTTAGGTGGAAACTGATTATACAATTTAAAGAATATACTAATTGTGGAAATGGATATGGGTAATGTTCTGAAGGGGGTATTGAGTGCCATAAAAATAACTATCCACATTCAGAAATGTTTTAGATGAAGGTTGGCATGATGAATATGGAACTCAAGGTGAAACTCCCAAAAAATGATTTGAAATTAATAGTGGACCTAATATAAGAGGTTCATGTATTAATGCACATCCCATGAGAAAGGGAATAATGCCCCACTTTATTCTGACATGAAGTGAGGTAGGAGATTGAAGTCAAAGGTGAAATTTTCAATATGAAGAAGACATAAAATAATCTAATAATTTTTATATGGAATCCAATGTTCACCATATAAGTTAATGATACAGTTTAATATCATGTGCTAATTTTTTTTCCATACTCGTTTTTTATTTGAGGCATCCTAGTTTCATACGGTGTAAGTCTATAATATAACATTATGTGCATAATACATTGGGTTGGTTCATTGCATATTTTTCAAATGAGGTATCCCGATTTCATAGAGTGAAAGGATGTAGATTAATTTCATGTGATGGAGATGTTGTTTTTGGCAATCCAATGACATTCATATTATGCATTCGATTTCATATTGGGCAAGTATACTGTTTGATATCGTATGCTTATGATATCGGTAATTGGTCATCCTTATATTTTTCATATGTGGCATCCTGGTTTCTTACAAGGTAGGGATACTGTTTAATATCATTTTTCAGTGATGTAGGTATTTATAGTATAGATTCATACAACTCAAACAGTGGATGGTACTAATTTATGATCATGAAGCTCATAACCAATTGTTTGTGAGTCAAAAGTCAATTGTTTGGAAAGAAAGACTTATACATAAATGTGAAATGAGGTTCCATTTGACCCTTTTGTACACAAAAATCCACAATTAACATCACAAATGTTTTCAACGTGATTCTTAGGGAGGGAAGACCCCACAACGAGTCGATGATGGGGGATAGATCCCAGATATGAGATCCATGAGTCAATGAATATATCGTGGGAATGGGAATAAAGAAAAATTTAGTTATGAATTATGTTGATATTGGTGTCCAATATTGGTAGGGGGATGTCCTCTAAAGTAAGGGTGTGATGAAAAATGGAGGCAGTGGTTCATTGAATCACTAGGGGTTATGAGAACTATATAGGGAAGTGGCTATAGGGGGTTTAATGCACATAATTTGTGGAAATAATGCATGATCCTAAAGCAGCGCATGAACCTCAAAGATTCATGGTTGGGGAAATAGAGTGAAAAAAATTGATTGATCCCTAGGAACTATGAAACTCATAAATAACTCCAAAAACTAGTTTCATATAGTTTTTGGTAAAATATTTTGGACAAGGTGGAATCCCCAAAATAGTTAGGATATTAGGATATCCCCAGGATGTTAGATCCAATCATCCCTATGAATCCTAGATATCATGAAAATTATGAAATTAATTGTTCTGGAATATTTTGTTATATGGGAATAATGGTTTTAGGGTAGAATCGTCTTTAAAAATGATACTAAATCATCTCATATTTGTGATAAGTTGTATCCTATATTCTTTGAAAATAGTTAGACTATAGTTTAATAACATATGTTGAGGATTTTCATTTTTTTCATCCCCTAATTTTCATGTAAGGAATCCCAGGTTTATATTGGGTAATTCAGACATTTTTATTTTGTGGTTTGAGAACATGGGTGGGGCTTATACATTTACCAGCCCATTCATCTCCTCCTCTTGTCATATCATGAAGTCATATTGATTTGCTGGTGATTTGAGGTATGTGATTGGGTCTTTCATGTATAGAGGATTTTCAGAACGGAATGTTTAGGTTGATATATCCATGAACAATGTGGATATTTTGATCATTATTTAATCATGGGGAGAGGGTTTTGTAATGAATTTGCGTCTGGGCCCAAATTCATGAGGTCTAGGTGTTGAATTGTATATGATGATTTTTGGAATCAAGAAATACATAGTTATGGAATATGAAATTGTGGAAGACAAAAACAAAAATATTGGTGATTTCTTCTATGATGATGATTGAAATTATGTTATACAATTTAAACATCATACAAGAGGATTCTTGATGTTTCTTTTATGGTCTTACATCTAGGACCAAACGAAGTATTTAAAACAGTTTAAAATCATGACGAATAGACTAAGGAAATGATTTTTTAATAATGTTTTCTTGGAACAAATGAGTTTTAACAGTATGTAAAAATAGGGGGATGTAAACCCATAAAAAAATATAAATATTCTGATGAAAATTGAACACCAGTTAATGTCATAATGTTTTGACCACAGTTTGTCTGAAAGGGAAAAATAACTAACCATTGGTGAGAATAACCCCACATAATGTGAAGGATTTATCATGAATTTGAAGATGTGTTATAATAAGTAGGTTCTAAGAATCACTATATATCCCCTAAATTTTTGAATCAAGCCACATATAGTTCTAGAACACAACAGAGTACAAGACCAATTCCAGAAGGGTGGAGTCCACTCTTGTGTGAAAATTTAATAATCACATAGTTTTGGTATGAATAATTATATGTTCATTGAAATGGAAATAATGTATTTTAACATCAATCATATATGATGTTGGGTTGAGAAATTTACAATCATGAGTCTCAAAACTATGAATGATATTAGTTTGTTTTCATGGATCATAGACTAATGAGTGTTCCAAATAGTACAAGGTTACACTTCTCGAACCAGAGGGACTGAAAATATTTGAATATCATACCGCTAATACCAGAGAGTTTAAAATTGTTTATGTTCATTCTACATAGAAAAAAGGGTCTTCTATTAGTTAATGTTTGTTGAGATCAGACCTATGTTGCAGTAGTTTATAATAGCATATCTTTCACATAAGGGATTGTTGTTAGTTTAATGTCATAGGGAGCAAACCCTGGTTTCTGCAGCTTAATGTCCTAGATGATTCATGAAAGGGGATGTTTTTAGATTAATTTAATATAGAATTAACCCAATTTATTTTTAGTTTAAGGACTTGTAACATTGACCATAATGTTCATGGGAATTACTACTTAAGAATATTGGTGTTTTTGGGAGGTGTTATCCAATCATTATCCATAGTTCTTAATGAGTAATCTATATTTGAATAGACTTTATTGATATTGTATGGGCCTTACTATTTGGTCTCCAACTATAGTGTATTTTTTATATAAAATCATCAGTACTCTAAGAGATAATAACATGCCACCCACGATGATGATGTGAAGTGAACCTTATTGTTGAAATCATTCATTATCCTATTCTAGTGCCTATGTATGTTAAAAATGTTTTGAATCTCAGTTTCCTATATAGATTTTAATATATCTTGATAGGATTATACAATTATATCTAGAATCATTTGGTCGTAAAAAACTATACAGAATAATAAAAATTTGACTTAAATGTGTAAGTGTTCAACTGTTCTACACATTAGGGAGTCTGGGGTCGTTTGGGTGGAATTTTGAGTTTTTTGTCTCGCAGTAACAAAGGTAATTAGTGATCTTATTAGGTTGAATCATTTTTTTCTTTCTAACTATTTTTTTCAATCTTTTGGAGAGGTCCACATTTATTACCTCAATCTTCTCATTTTCATGTGGATGATATTGAGAATTATGGTTGCACATGATGTTATATTTGGGGTATTAATTTATATGATTGTAATTAAAAATGTTAGTGTTTTTATGAGAATTGTGTGAGGTACCCCAAACTGATGGGTGATGTGGGAGAAAATGAACTCGACCATAGACCATGTTTCAAATTCTTTGTGGGGAATCACTTTTTACCATTTGGAAAATAGGTCTATAATGGTTAAAATTAACCTGAACTATCTATTTTCTACTAGCAGGTAACGTCTCCAATGTTGAGTCTTTATACTGAAAAAGGATAAGAATATATGGCAGTATAGAGAATCTCCCTCAGTTGATATATAAATTTAGTGTGAATATGACATGTATGACTCATATTGGAAAACTAAATATAGTGATAATCCAATATGTGATAAATATAGCCCATCCTCTATTTGTTTTTGGGAGAGTATCACCCCTATTCATGGGAACCATAGGATCAAGCAGTGACCTTATGTATAACCTAAGATATATTGTCTCCATTGATGAAAATTTGGATAATTCCATTGAACCCCCCACATTTAGTTGGTTTTCTCAAGGTTATGGCCACCCTCAAATAAAACAATCACTGCACAGTATTGAAATAAATTATTATCAGCTCAGTTTTCCAGGAGAATTATATGATGGAGATACTAGACAAAGGGGGGTCATCTAATCAGGAAATTCCTCAATTGTGGGGGGATCAGTGTAACACCGCAAGCTTCCACGATACTCTTCTCTTTGAATAATACAATAATGTGTGTTGTACGCAACATCAAGTTCAAACACACCACAACCAATCAAACTAGCTGTTATGAATAGTAATAACCACCTTTTGTAATTTTTTAAATTTTATCCTTCAAAATGGACTCCATGTTTTAGATTTGGAATATAGAAATTAACTTAGGGTGAATTTTTGGTATTTTTTTGTAAACATTCAATTTTTGATGAATAGTGAAAAACACCGGGTTATAATTTAAAACTAAATTTTTATTTAAATAATTATTTATTTTATTTAAGTTTATTTTAGGTCAAAATAGATACATAATGACTATATATGTTAAATGTAATTCATCGGAATCCATTTATAATAATTTTACAATGTAAATATTTTATTGAACTTTTTTCCGTTTTTACCCACCTCTTAGGAGCATTTGCAAATTTACATAAAACATAGATTTACTGTTTCTGTGAGTTGAATTTTGAATTTCTGAGAGACATGGTTTATATAAGTAAGTAAAATGTGGTAAAATGAGATGAAAATAATTTTTGGTGAATAGTAACTGTTGACTTTTATTTACCTCGTTTAAATGTAAATCGGGTAATCAAAGGTAAAAATGATATTATAATTACAATAACACTTGTACTAATTCTTTTGGATAAGTGTTATTCGACCTAAAACATCCTTTGGAATTAAATATTATCCTTTAGGTCCACTTGGATTATATTAGTACATTTATTATTATTTAATTCAATGAAGAGTTAAAAGTGTTAAATTCGAGTATTCATAACTATAACTTTTTTAATATAGGGTTAAACAAAATATAAATTCGACTATAAAAATTCATTATAAAGATAAAAAGATTTATTACATAATGGTATTTTATTTAAAAAATTTAGACATTAAATAATTTAATTTCATTATGACACAATGATGATACATTATTTACCATGTTAATAAAATATTAAAATAATTAAAATTATAAATACCCAAATAAATATAATTTGAGACTTTTTATGCATTAAACTAAATTTATAGGTTAATATGACATGTTAGGATTGATGAAAAAAAAATTTCTAAGTAATAATGCCGGTACGAATTTAGCAAAAACAGAATACAAAAAAGTGTCAAAATTGACATAAAAGAGTTTTTAAAAGAATTATTATAATATTAACTGATATAATATTCCTCAAAATCAATTGTTCGTCCAAATTACATAGACATTTTTATATATATTAATAATGAAATACTTGGGGTTTTCTTGGCTTGTTATTGTCTGTTTATTAACCATATAATATAAAAATACAAAGAGGCATGGTAAATGTCAAACTATTTAACTAAGAGTTTAATCTAAAATATAAGGTTAATATAGTGACCCACACATGTCTAAAACTTATTGGTTGAGTTCTTTTCGACCCAGAACCACCTTATCCTCTAATTAATTCATTTTTTATCCATTATAAAAGAAAATGATTTTATTATGAAATAATATTTCTAGCTTTTCCTAAGGTGTCCTTCTCCCATCTTATAAAGTTCACTTCCCCTTCTCTCTAATTCCCACCTTAAAATCCAATTAGCTTAGAAAAACACTGGCCAAATACCCTATAAACTGTGATCCCTTTAATCCAGAGGCCTTCCTTTAGTCAGAATGCTAACCTATGGAGCCTTTTTGATCACATTAAAAATAAGAACCCGAAGAAGAGGTAAATATCTCACAACCTCTTTCATGTTTTTTCTACTTCCACTTCATATCTCCTTGTTGTTTACATTATAAAATAATAACTACAGTATCTTCTATATACTGTGATATTATTTTAATTATTGTACAACCATATTCATTATTCTATCCATCCTTTCAAGGACATGTCACCATAGGTGCATACGCATGGCTTACCGTCTCCACGTCGTGGTGTAGTTGTTATTCAATACATTATTATTTGGATGGGTATAATAATGATTTATAAATGATGTAAATAATAAATATAACATGATAATGATCCTATATATAGGATATACCATCCAATTATATAATATTTTAATATCAATAGAATGATATTGTCGGTCGTACATATGTACGGATTACCGTCTCCACGAACACGATGAGATTCATTCCCCATCATATCCATTCATGAGTAATTTTCATTAGATGATTAGAAATAATTTACAAAGGAATAATATCATTTAGAATATAAATAATATACATCCTATCTATAACAAAAATTACTTACATAATAGATAATATAATGGAAAACAAATCAGTTAACACCGGAAACAATGATGATACTAAAATATTATTAACAAAGAAAAATTAATAGATCATAAATGATATCATATTAATGTATATAAATTTTGTATAATTTAATAAAAAATATTTCACCGTTATACGTGATTTTAACTTACCCTCAACCAAGGAAAAGTACAAGGTAATGGTTAATTATACAACAACTTTATTATTCAAGGTTATTTATATGTATTTACATTCTGGGACATCTTTATCATACAAATCCTTGTTTTCCTAAAAATGTAGTCCAAAAATATTTTACAACTTATTAAACTATGGGTTAATGTCATTTATACGTTTATTTGACCTTAGAAGTTTTGAAAGGAATATTTCTGTCATTTTCGAAACAAGTTACATTATGACCTTTTCAACAAAAATTAATGTAAGAATGTTTTTTAACTTATATGGCCGGTGCGGCTATATTATGCCATTATAAAAACGTTGAAGCTTCCCTTAAAATATTATAATAATATTTTCTAAATAAATTTTTTCATTTATAATAATGAAACTTTAAATGATTTCAAAACAATAATGAGATATTTCTCTCAAACAGTTTTGATTTCATTTATGTCAACATCCATTAATGGATATTAATATTGTTTGAAGTTGATTTATTATGATACAAATCTTCTATTTTGTATTGAAGATTTTGTGATATATTTTACAGTGGATGTGTTATTTTTCAACCATTCATGGTTTATGGATAAATTATTGAAATCTCGTATGCCAGTTTTAATATGATTGTTTATGGTATGTATAATAAATTTCATCTGAGGAATGCATTGGACTTAGTAAGTGATGGGTGGATCTCGCTATAGCTTCTCGATGCATCGGTAGGTCTCATGAGACAAACTAATATCTTGTCACAAGGCCTTGAAAAAATATAATTTTTAGTATTGGCATAAGGCCTTGACTATGTGGTTATAAGGTCTAGAATTATTCATTCCATCATTATGAAAGTGGATATTGATATTTTAGGTGATTACATGACTAGAAGAATATCCATGTGGGTAAGTAAATAGAAATATATTGATTTAAATTTTCCATATTATGACGAGGTTTATGTTGGAAAGGCTTTTTTTTAGTTTTATACATTGCCTTAATTGTTTATGCTTAATTCTTAAAGTTTCCACTATATTGGTATCCTTACTTAGCATCTGAGTTCACCCCTTTCTATTTTTTAGTTTTCCCAAGATGTGAAGAAGTATATTATGACTGACCTGTAGGGATAGTCTAAGGGATCTCAGTGTTGTCTATGGAATAAATGTTGTTGTAGTTTTCCATTTTATGATGTAATGTAAACCTTATGAATGTATCTAGTACATCCAAGGATACTAAACTAATCAGCCTTTCATGTCACTGTCTTTTGTGATCATGATAATGATACATAATAATGCACCGAATCTAGACTTCTGGGGTCAGGTCATTATATTTGGTATCAGGGGAAGTATAGTATAATCCTTTGAAACTTGGTTTAGATAAACTCTCATTAGAGCACATAGTCCGAAGATAGAGTTTGAGGATTAGTATATAATAACTTCCTAGAATTTTGGTATTGTAGATATTTTGATAGTTTTCCATGAAATAAATCCCTATCTAGATATGAGCTGGTAGAGGTGGCTCTGGGACAGATGTACCTAGGGGTAAAACCTAAAAACACCACTTTGAGCTAGACTTGAATGGGAACTGGTGCACGACAATGGGCCTTGCTAAACTCTTGGTTACGACACTCCTGAGGGATATGGATAAGATAATTATCATTTTATTTACAAACCATTATATAGGGTTTATGATTATATACTCATTTAAAGAAAACATTTTTATGATTATGGATTATATCCATAAACTGTTCAATTTAGGTTAAGTGTTTTACAAGTTTGGATTTATGTATTGTGATTCATAAACTAATCTATTGTAATCCATTGTTTAGAAATGGTTCCTACTAGAAGGAATATAAACCGTATCAATGCACACAGTCCATGTATGGATTTTCCTCCTTCTCAAGATAATTATAGTGGTGCAGGTGATACAATTTGTGCTAATCATCCTATCATTATACTAGGACAACTCACTCAGGTTATGAATAATAACCTTACTCGTATGGAGCACCCTGATTCATAGCATGGAGGTTCAATATTATATGTAATCATGAGGAAACAACCACCATTACTCAACAATGGTGAAAATCCATTAGTAGCTGAGCAATGGATAAATTCATTAAAAAAATATTCCATGGCATGGGAAGTAGCGAAAGATAAAAAGTTGTCATGGTAGTTTACTGCCTCACTGGAGATGTTGATCAATGGTGGTCATTGATTCAAAAAAAAGGAAGATTATGAAGTATAAAATATCGAATGGAGTGAGTTTAACGAAATTTTCTAAGAAAAATACTTTCCTCATGACCATCGACCAGATATGGAAAGACAATTTTTGAGTCCGGGGAAAAAGGAGGATGAGAATGTCGCAAAGTATGAAGCTAAATTTACAAGGTTAGTGAGGCATGCTGCAGATTATATACGTAACCCAAGAAGTGAGATTTATGATTTATTTTATGGGTTAAAAACATTTCTCCATCGATCATTAGTCTCACAATCCTTCTCCTTGTACAAAGATATTGTCTCATTTGATATCAAGGAAGAAAGTTAATTCTCTAAGAATTATGAATTTAATGAAAAGAAAGACAAGAAGAGACCTACTGAACACTCTAGAAATGGAAATAAGGGGAAGAAGGGAAAAGTTGAATATCCATACTACTGTAAATGTGGGAAGAAACACCATCGTACTTGTTTGAAGGAAATGGGAGTCTGTTACATGGGTGGTGAAAAAGTCCCCCCAAGATCGTGATTGTAAGGGGAAGAAAGAGGCCGTTAATGTTGGATGATACAAATTTAGAGAAAGGGGAAATTATGAAAATGAATGTCCTAAGCATCAGGGGAACATACCTCATAATTCAAAAATGGATCAAGGACAAGCTTATCCTATCACTACTGCTGAGGATTAAGCTCCGAATGATATATTGGCAGGTAATTTAATGGTTTCGTTAAGTTTATCCAATGCTTTATTTGATTCTGGATCCTCACATTTTTTCATATCTTCCTAGTTTTATATGAAAATTAGATATTTCCAATTTTATTTCATAAGGGATTTGTTAGTTAAAACTCCTATGGGATGTATCCTTACATAAATGTTTTGTGAATAAGTTCCCATTAAGGCATATAAATGTTATTTATCTTCTGATCTCATCATCATACCCATGATTTAATTTGATATAATCCTCTGTATGGAATGAATTTTGAACCATGATGCGAATATTTATTGTAAGAAGAAGCATGTTAAAATTTTTGAAGATGATGATTAAAAACACATTGACTTTAGATCAGAAACGCCACCACCTAATTCTTATCAAGATCCCGCCCAGTTGCTCAACCAAATTCAATTATTGGGGAGGAAGGGAATGAAATAATTGTGTGTGAGGAGAAAAATTTTAAAATAGAGGATGTACCAATTGTGCATGAATATTTTGATGTGTTTCCCGAAGATTTACCTAGACATCCTTCATAATGATAAATTGAGTTTTCCTTTGACTTAATTCCTAGTTCAAGGAAAATATTGATGACCCCTTATAGAATTTCCACTATATAATTAGTGGAAATAATGAAACAACTAGAGGAATTGATTAATAAATAATTTATTGGCCCTAGTGTTTCTCTATGGGGAGACTATGTTCGTTTTGTTTAGAAAAAAGATGGATCTATGAGGTTGGGAATTGACTGCATCGAGATCAATTCTATTAAAATAAATAACATGTATCCCCTACCTCTCATTGATGATTTATTCGACAAACTTCATAAAGCTCAATACTTTAAAAAGATTAACCTTCTATTTGGATATCATTAGTTGTGTGTGAAGAAGGAGGAGACTCTGAAAAAAGCATTTCGAACCAGGTACGAGCATTACGAGTTTATAGTAATGCCTTTTGGATTTACTAATGCACCCTTTGTCTTCATGGATCTAATGAATAGTGTTTTCAAGAAATACCATGATAACATTGTAGTGGTATTTATTGATGATATTTTTTATACATAAAAAGCTACAAATATCATGAAAATCACTTTCGCATTATTTCAAAGACTCTTAGAAGACATGAATTATATGAGAAGTTTAAAAAGTTTAAATTCTGGATTTAGGAGATTTCTTTTCTTGACCATATTTTTTCTAATGATGGAATATCTTTTGATCCTTCTATGACCAAAGCAATCCACGAATGGCCAGCACCAACAATTATAACTGAGGTACACAGTTTTATTGTTTTGGTAGGTTATTATCATTGTTTCTTCTAGAATTTTGCTAGATTGGCTAGACCATTAATGATGATCACACATAAAGGGGTTAATTTTTTTTGGACAAAATAGTGTGAAGAATGTATTGAATAATTGAAGAGGTGATTAGAAAATTCTCTTATCTTGACTCTACCATCGGGGAATTATGGGTATGTTATTTATAGTGACACATCAATGAAAGGACTTGGTGGTGTCCTTATGCAGAATGATAGGGTTATCGGCTATGCATCATGACACCTAAAAAGTTATTAGAAAAAAAATCCTACTCATGATCTTTAGTTACCAGCTATAATAATTTCTTATAAGATTTGGAGACATTGTCTCTATGGTAAAAAATGTGAGATATATACCGATCACAAGAGTTTGAAGTATATTTTCTCATAGAAAAACCTCAATATGGGGCAAAAGAGATGGTTTGAACTACTTAAGGATTAGGATTTCATAATACACTTCCACCGGGGGAAGGAAAATAAGGTGGCAGATGCTTTTAGCAGAAATGATAACGGAGTTCTGAACAAGATGAGAGTTGAAAAGGATCCTATATATAAGGATCTAGTAATGTTAGACATGGCGATAACCATGGAAGATGAAACATGAAAAAAAATTTCAAATGGTGGCCAAATAATCTTTAAAATAATGGAGAAATAGTTCTCATACCGATGATGAAGAGTTACAAAAGAGGATTAAAGTTATTAATGGAGGAGATTGAGTGAAGTTGTGTATGAAGATGGAATTTTAAAATTTGGGAGGAAACATTGTGTTCCCTATATTCCTGATCTAAAAATGAATTGTTGGTTATTTCTCATAGTTCCAATTTCTCTAGACACCCTGGTAGCACTAAGATGTATAGTGATTTGAAGGATCATTTTTGGTAAGACAAAATGGAGAGGGAGATTGATGATTTTGTGTCTAGATGTATGGTCTGTCAACAAGTGAAAGCTAGAAGGAAA
The DNA here is from genome assembly GCA_963277665.1 of Viscum album. Classification (NCBI taxonomy): domain Eukaryota; kingdom Viridiplantae; phylum Streptophyta; class Magnoliopsida; order Santalales; family Viscaceae; genus Viscum; species Viscum album. The sequence continues at coordinate 381,831,807 of OY728145.1, forward strand.
CACCCTAGAGAAGTGATTCAATGTCTTCCCATACCTGAGTGGAAGTGGGATAATATTACTATGGACTTTGTAATTGGACTAACAATGACTCCATGAAGGAATGATTCATTATGGGCCATTGTTGATATTCTTTCCAACTTAGCACACATTCTGGGTATTAGAGAAGATTTACCACTTGAACGTCTAGCAAGAATATATATTAACGAAGTTGTGAGACATCATGGAGTAACTCTATGGATTGCTCTTGATAGTGATCCATGTATTAAATCATGATTCTAGAAATGTATTCAGAATGCCCTAGAGACTGATCTTCATTGGAGAACTACCTACCACCCCCAAACTGATGGAAAATCAGAAGAGACTATTCAATCCATAGAAGACATGTTGAGAACAAGCTCACATGACATTCATTTTATGTGGGGTCTATATTTATCTATGGTAGAATTTTCTTATAAAAATATCATCCATTAAAGTATTCATATGGAACCATATGAAGTGTTATATGGAAAGGGATGTCGCACACCAACCTGTTGGGATGATGTTGGTGAAAAAAAAACTCATAGGCCCAGAACATGTAGAGGAAACGTTGAAAAAAGTGATGGTAATCCAAACCCACATCAAAGAAACTCAATGTAGGCAGAAGAGCTATGTCGATAACCGAACGAAAGAATTTGAAATTTCATGTAAGAGATCATGTTTTCTTGAAGGTATATTTATGGAAGGGTGTTATATGTTTCGCTAAGAAGTGAAAATTAAGCCCCAGGTACCTCAGACCTTTCATAATTCTTGAACGAATTGGGGTTGTATCTTACCATTTGGCAATGTCTCAAAGTCTCTCCAAAGTTAACGATGTGTTTCATGTATCACTATTGAGAAAATACATGCCTGGACCCACGCATGTACTCATCTATGAGGAATTAGAATTGGAACCCAATTTGTCTTATTACGAAGATCCTGTCAAGGTTCTTGATACAAGAGAACAAGTGATGAGAAACCAGACGACTCGTCTGGTAAAAGTTCTATGGAGAAACCATAAGATGGAAGAGACAATGTGGGAACCTGAGGAACATATGACGAAGAACCACCTGAGTCTTTTTATGCAGTAATATTCTAGAAATTTTGAGGATCAAATTATTTGAAGGGGGATAGAATGTAACAACCCATGCTTCCACGGTACGCTTCTCTTGGAATAATACAATAGTGTGTGTTGTATACAACTTTGAGTTCTAACACACTAAAACTAATCAAACCATCCGTTATGAATAGTAATACCCAAATTTTGAAATTTTATAAATTTTATCATTCAAAATGGACTTCATTTTTGGATTAAGAATATCGAAATTAGATTCGGGTGATTTTCTGGTATTTTTCTAAAAACATTCAATTTTTTATGAATAGTGAAAAGAACCGTGTTATAGTTTAAAACATAATTTTTATTTAAATAATTATTTATTTAATTTAAATATATTTTAGGTTAAAATAGTTACATATTTCCTATATATTATCAATTTAATTCATTGGAGTAAGTTTTTAATAATTTTAGATATATAAAAAGTTTATTGAACTTTTTACCGTATTTTACCCACCTCCTAAGAGCATTTGAAATTTACATAAAACATAATTTTATCACTTCTATGAGTTTAATTTTTAAATTCCAAGAGATACAGTTTATATCATAAATTAATATGTGGTTCGATGAGATGAAAATAATTTTGGGTGAATAGTATCTTTTGACTTTTATTTACCGCAGTTGAAAGTAAATAGGGTAATAAAAGGTAAAAATAATATAATAATTTCCCTAAAACATGTACTAATTCGATTAGATAAGTGTTATTAGACCAAAAAGAATCTTAGGAATAACATATGATCCTTTATGTCCACTTATATTAGATTAGGACATTTATTATTATTTAATTCAAAGTAGAGTTAAAAGTATTAAATTCACGTTTTCATAACAAAAATTTTTTTAATATAGGGATAAACACAATATATATTCAACTATAAATATTTATTAGAAATATAAAATTATTTCTTACATAATGGTATTTTATTTATAATTTTAGACATTAAATAATTTTATTTATTTATGACAAAATATGGATGCAGTAATTAACTTGTTAATGAAATATTAAAATAATTAATATTATAAATATCCAATTAAATATAATTTGTAATTTTTATTAATTCCACTAATTTTATATGTTAATATGACATTTTAGGGTTGATTAAATAAATTTTTTTTGAAGTAATAATGCTATAATGAATTTAGAAAAAACAAAATACAAAAATCATGTCAGAATTGACATAAAAGAGTTTTTAAAACCTATATTATATTATTCATTGATATAATATTCCAAAAAATCTATGGTTTGGACAAATGACATATATAAGATCATATATTTTAACAATAAACCACATGGGGTTTTATTGGCTTGTTATAGTGTGTTTATTAACCATATAATATTAAAATACAAAGTGGCATGGTAAAAATCAAACTATTTAACTAAGAGATAAATCTAAAAGATAAGGTTAATATAGTGAACCAGAACTATATAAAACCTATATGTTGAGTGGTTATAGTCCCATACACACCTTAGCCTTTAATGAATTCATTTTTGATCCATTAGATACCAAGAATGATTGTTTTATAAAATAATGTTTCTATCTTTTTCTAAGGTGCCCCTCACCCCTCTTATAAAAGGTCACTTCCCTCTCTCTCTAATTAAAACCATCAAAGCCATTTGGATCGGAAGAACCCTTCCCAAATACCCTCTCAACTATCATAAAATCATCCTAGAGGCCTTAATTTAGTCATAAATCCAACCTATGGAGTCCTTTTGATCAAATCAAAAGGAAGAACCCGAAGAAGCGGTAAATATATCACCACCAATTTCATGTTTTTTCTTTTTACACTTATTAAATACTTGTTGTTATCATTATAAAATAATAAATCATGTATCATATATATACTGTAATGTTATTAAAAATATTTTACAACCATATTCATTATTCTATCAATCCTCTTAATGACATGTCACCATACGTGCGTACGTACGGCTTACCGTCTCCACGTTGTGGTGTAGTTGTTATTCAATACATTATTATTTGGATGGGTAAAATGATGATGTAAAAATGATTTAAATAATAAATATTACATGATAATGATTATGTACATATGATATACCATCCAATTATATACGATTTTAATATCCAATGAATGATATTGTTGCTAGTGCGTGCGTACAGATTACGGTCTCCACGAACACGATGAGATTCATTCCCCATCGAATCCATTCAAGATTAATTTTCATTAGATAATTAACAATAATGTTTAATGAAAAAATATAATTATGAATATGAATAAGATACATTATATCCATAATAAACATTAATTATGTAACAAAGAATATAAAGGAAAATTAATCAGCTAACACACGAAACTACGATAATACTAAAATATAAATAACAAACCAATATTAAAAGATCATATATGATATGTTATTAATGTATATTATTATTTTTTAATTTAATAACAATTAGTTCACCATTATACAGGATGTTAACCTACCCCCGACCAAGGAAATGTACATGGTAAGGGTTAATTCTACAATCTCTTCCTTATTCAAGGTTTTTTATATGTAATTATCTACTGGGACCTCTTTATCATCCACATCCATATTTTCCTAAATATTTATTCAAAAACATTTTAACTACTTACTAGACTATGGGTAAATGTCATTTACATAATTATTTGACCATATACATTTTTAATGGAATCTTTCTATCGTTTTCCAAACAAGTTAATTTATGACCTTTTCCACAAACTCAAGGTAGTAATGTTTTTTTAACTTATACAGTTGGTGTGACTATATTCCACCATTATAAAAAGGTATAAGCTTCTCTTACAAGAATATAATAATTTTTTCAAAATAATTTTTTTCTTTTATAATTGGTTATCTTTAAATGATTTAAAAAAAGAATGAGATATTTCTCCCAAACAGTTTTCATTTCATCTATGTCAACATCCTTTAATGGATTTTAATATAGTTTAAGTTGATTTATTATGATACAAATATTTCATTTTGTATTGAAGGTTTTGTGATATGTTTGACCACTGATGTACTATTTTTATACCATTCATGTTTTATGGAAAATGTATTGACATTTCATATACATGTTTTAATAGGACTGTTTATGTTATGTATAAAAAATTTCATATGAGGAATGCATTGGACTTAGTAAGTGACGGGTGGAGCCCATTATAGTTCCTTGATGCATCAGTTGGTCTCATAATAAAAACTAGTGTTATAGAACAAGGCCTTGAAAAATCTTATTTGTAGCCTTGGCACAAGTCCTTGAATAAGTGGTTATGATGTCTGGAATTATTAATTCCATCATTATGATTGTGGCTATTGATATTGTATGTGTTTACTGGACTAGTATAATATCCATGTGAGTGAGTAAATGGAATTATATTGATTTATATTTGTCATATTATGATTATGTTTATATAGAAAAGTCTTTTTTTTAGTTCTATACATTACCTTAAAGGTTTATGTTTATTTAGGAAAGTTTCTTATATATTGTTATCCTTACTGAGTATCTGAGGTCACCCCTTTCAATGTTTTATTTTTCCCAAGATACAGAGAAGTATATTATGATGGACCTGCATGGATAGTATATGGGATATCAATGTTGTCTATGGAAAAAATTTTGTTTATGTTTTCTATTATATGATTTAATTTAATACTTATGACTGTATCTAGTATTTCCAAGGATACTAAACTAATCAGTTTTTCGAGACTTGATCTTTTCTGATCATGCTAATGATACATAATAATGCATTGACTCTGGGCTTCATAGGTCAGGGCATTTCAATATGATGATCTTAGAATAGAATTAATGTTATACATTTGATATACCTATTGGTTAACATTATATGGAGTTGAAGGGGTGATGACCCTCTGGTGTGCTACATGAATGTCTAGTTCATCCTATATGGGTTCTTCAAGAGATAAATTCAGGATTTATAAAGTGTAGTCTTTACTATTCTAATACATGAGAATCTGGGTCAGCTTTTGTTGGGAGGGTAACTTGTCCATTGAATGATGTTTACAGACTAGCTAGGCTACAATATCTTTCTTTATTGTGAAGTAGTCACACTTTATCTCGTTGAAGATGTTCCCAATATCTCCCTTCATGTAAAAATAGTGGACATAATTTTCAAGTGACAACTCAAGAATATTAATCACTTCAGGGTATTCTTTCACAATTCTAGTGAAACTATATAACAAGTAGAATTGTTATAAGAAAACATCATGTGATGGGGTGATGAAAATGAACTTCAGGCCTCCCATGTTGAACATGGTGTTGTCAAGCCTTCTGCCAGTTATACTCTAGGAGGCACAATCGCAATGTATCTGCCATCATGCTAAAACTTCCTCCACTAAGATAATAGAGTCATCAATAAAATCATAATACCTTGGAAGTTATTTATGGTCTATATGAGCATATATTACGTTATCAAGTGTATAGTATTTCATGGCCTTTTCCATAAAACCTGATGTCGAACATGTTGAGGATTACTTCGAAGATCCCAAATCACCCCGTCAATATTAGAGATGTATGATGTAATTTAGTGGGGCCACGCAGGACACCGACTATATGTCATAGTGTAAAAATAATTTCACAAATTAAGCACTATATATACCAAGATGAGGTAACTCTTCTTGATAGGGGTATAACCCTTTATCATGTAGAGAAGAATGAAAATGAGATAGAATATGATGTTATACATAACCACATTGATTTTACGTGATAGAATGGTGATGGGGAACTATTCTAGAGCATTCATGTAATGGAATAATGTTCCTCCTTATATTGGAAGAATCAAGACTAGATCCTACAACATGCACATCTTAATATCGTAAAAGGATTTCCTGAAGTATATATCCCATTTCTAAATGTCACCTTTTTTACATGATCCTTAAAACTTTTATGCAATTTACATCATATATTTCAATATATTTCCATATGTAGGCTGAGTTTCCATGGATTCCTTACAACCCCTGAATATTTTTTGGGGACGAATTTGATAGAAAGCCTTGCCTGTCTCTGGGTATATCCCAACACCTCTATATCTTATGACCAATCAGAGATATTTTCTGAATGTAACCAGGAATGAGAACATAATGGGCTTAATATTTATTTTTTTGTAGTAGATAAATTAAAATACATTATCAATATCATTTATATGTTCCTAATGTATGAAGTATTTATCCACCAGATCATCTACATAACACTCCAAAAACATCCATACAATTGGGAAAATTAGATGGTTCATGGATCATTGGGTAGTCATTATAGTATTATTTAAGGAAAAAGGAAACACCGGTTAGCAGAATGTTCATTGGGGTTACTAAAAATTGGTGTAATACAAATCATTAGTGTCCATTCAGATATTATTATACCTATAGTCTTAATACATGAAGGAGGGATAATGAACCTTTCCATATCATCAATCAACTGTCATGTCATCAGAATAAGAATATCATTATTCAGAAAATGGTGGTTGAGGTCTGAGAAGTTAATGTAGAATATGATATATCTATTCTTCTTCCCAGGAAATTTTTTTTTCTAGCCACCTATGGTAATGAACCTAGCTAAAAAATAGATCAGCAATAATCTTTTTGTCCTTGATCTAAATAATAGAACCATGAGGGGGTGAATCATTCTAGGAGGTTGTATGAACCATAGATGACAAACATAGAGGAAAAGGTGATGAATTCAAACCTAAGGGTCAATATATAACATATTTCATCTCTAGAAGAATACATCAGGGTGCTATTTCATGAAGGCCACATATGTTTTTCGTTCCTATGGTGACATGGACACATTGATCAATATTGACGTCAAATATTCCACTATAAATATGTTCACGTGGGAAAGCTCATCAATATTTCTAGATACAACCTATTCAAATTTAAGAGGGGAATCTTCTCAATCAGATTCATCATATGAGATAGAGGATTTGATACAGAAGTAAAATCATCATGGATAGATGAACAGGGGCATTGGTGTTTTCTAAGATAGATATGTAATCCTCATTAATAGTTTTCTACTATGTGGATACAATGATGATAAATTATTTTGATCCAATTATTTTTGAATTTGCAATTATGAAGATCACTCTTGATATAAAATAATTGTTGATAGGTAAACCATTTTCAAGTCACCTTTTCTTTGGAGAACATGAGTGAATCTCATGGATAGGTGGCCACAATGAAAAATTATTTCTACTTCGAATGAGTAAGGTATTACAGTATCAGATGGGCCTTTTCACTAATGTAGTTTGAGGAATTTTTTTGGAACTCATTTTTATTTTGGACAATGAAACAACATCCCAAATATAGTTTCATGGCCTCTAATTTTTGAATTATAGGAACGTAGATTTCTTGAACGACTACCAATGGATATTTTTCTGTAGTAGTTATATCATTGAGGTCATTGATACACTCAACCTCATCAGTTTCGACCATCATTCCATCCATTTTAGTAACTAAAAAATAGATAAAGGGAACTAAATATTTTAGAAGTTGACTCTTCACCCTTGAGTACCCCTACTCGACCATGGATATAGTATTTGTAAAACTACAGGTATGAGGAGTAGAATGGCACCTAAAAATTTAGCCTAGACCTTCCCAATGGTGCTTTAGAGGCATTATCCTATGTTCATAAAATTAATTTAGTTCCAGATACTAGGAAATTAAAATAAGTCCTCATTCAAATTATTTTATGTAGTTTTCTTCAATCATATCATACAACAAAATTTTAAATTTGGGTGCAGTCAAATCTTCTTTTATAAGTCATAGCTTATGGTGTGTTTTCATTAGGATGAGGTTAATCCTAGATTTACTATCCAGTAGACTATATTGTATTTTCATACTATCTAACTTGCAAGTGATATATAATTTACTAATGTTCCTTAGAATAGTAAAACACTCATCTTCTCTAAAAAATGAGATAATGTCATGAAATTCCTATCATTTGGACCCTTCTATTTAGTAGGCCTTGGTGGAAGCTAATTTAGTCTCGAATTAAATTGTTTTCTCCGAGTATTTAATAAGGTCATCATAAATTTACAGTAATAAGAGTAGTGGAAAATGAATTGGGAGCCTCAGGGGTATACTAGGGAGGTTCTCCAAGACATCATGTATCCATGCCATGGGTATATTTTCTCACAGAGAGGGCCATTCTTTAGGAAGGGTAGTAGCACGTGATGTTGTTTGAGGCATTTATACATGGCTAGTGAAGGTGATATTATGCTGCCAGTATGCTGGTATGATATAAACATCATACATATTAGCACAAAAAAACTGAGGTCAGGGGCTTCATGGACGTTTCTATTCATGGTGCTCATGTGGCTGAGTTGGTACATCAACTAATAAAATTAGTTGTGGGGGATCCCTGACTGAGTTCAGTAGGAATATTCAACTAGTCGATTATATGTGATGCTTGCTACCTAGTTCCCATTGTCTGAATAATCTAGTTTTATGTAGTAGCATGATTAGTAGTACGGAGTGCATGTCCCTGGCCTCTCCTTCATTCACATCAGTAATGTGTAACTAATGGTTTATGATGGAGTCCATTATTATTGAGCATCGCATAATGGTCCACTAGTATGAGGAAATTATAAAAGGTGCATTCTTGATATTTATTAGAGGAATTTTCCAAGACCTAACATACTCTGGTCTGATATCCCAACTCAGGAGGCCTAATGTTGTATAGGGTGAATGATGGTATTTGAACCAGTAGGGGAATCTGATTTCGATTATGTGTTCACCAATTACTCATCCACAACATTAATGTATGTGGAAAAAATTTGGAGGCAATGGTCAAGGGTGTATTATTAACAAATAGAGGTTATACCTTGATCATACTAGTATAGATGATACCATAGGCATGAGTGCCAGATTTGTCTACTCAAAATTCATTCCACTTCTCCATTTAGGCGATAGAAGTGTATATCCACTCAATAGAGACATCGTTGTCACTATCTTGTTCAGCTTAGGCTTAGGTCACCTATGCTGGGATGTTTCAAAATTTGGCTAAGCCCTAATCTACTTAGAACTAGAGAAAATTATTGATGAGAAATAAATCATTGATTATGTGTCCACATATTTTGTGACATAGGTAGTGAATGGTTTGACCAGTGAGTTATTCCTCCTAGGGTTTCCTTCATTCTAGATTCCTAAATATTTCCTTTTCTTGGGAATAGATGAACCCTCATAGTACCTACACATCCATAATGGAATATGTATTTTTCTTTTTCTTAGGAAATTATCCTTCAGATATTGGCCTTTATGAGTGGTCTCACCCACATTCTATCATCAAGAATGTTTTTCTTAGAGAGTCTATGCTTGATGAGCTACCATAGGAGAAGAAATTCACACTGAAGCTCAGCAAGTAAGGAGGATAATATATGTAATAGTTCAAGAGCCTCTCCATTTAAAGTGGCAACTATTACTACTTGTTTGATACCTCTCATGGGAGATGGACCGTGGAATGTGAGTGGCTTGGTTTTTGGTTCCACTATATGGCTTATTCAAGATGATAATATTTTTTTATAGAACTCATGTTTTTAAATATAGTATAACATGTAGCTCATGGATGTAACCAAGTTATTTTTGAAATTATTCATGCACATCATAAGTAGTTTATCAATGGAAAGGGTCATATCAAGTGAACCCATGAGTCCCATCCATTGGGAAGTGAGTTCGATGAATATATAATTGAGCCTTAATTTTAACTTGATGGTTTTTGAAAATGTTTTTATTATGTTAGGTGGAGGATAAATGGTTGAAGAACTCTATATGTATGTTCTCCAATCTATCCACATAACTTTTTGTCTACTGATTTTACTAGAAAAACTAATGTCCTTCCAAATCCATGAAAAATATTTAGTGTTTGACAGCTTCCTATCATTATGGAGTCCCCAAAATTGGACCTCCCCTTGAGGAAACATTGTTTGATGCTTCACTAGATCACCCATACCATTAAATTGAATGATTATGATTTTACCAAATCCTCGGGGTTCTGAAATAAGGTCCACCCAATTTTGATACATCATTCCTTCATGTGTAATTTCCATAAGTTTAATTTCTATATCCCCAAGAAGAGGGATGAGAGAGACAATTATATCATATTGGAATGTTTTTTGTAACAAATGAATTAGAAGTATCATACGCTCAGGTATATGTTTGACCTATATCATGAGGTTTATAATCATGTTACTTAGGTTTAGTGGATGAATCATATCTCTCTCATTTTATATAGCCCTTATCTTCTTCCATGATAGGGTGCATGAGGAATCCATGTTAAAATAGATGTGCCAAACCAAGGATAAATTGGTGAACTGATAAGGTATTTAGATGATTCCTAAATAAATTATCAATGTCTAGAAACTTCTCGATAATAATATTAGTAATGAGTCCTTTATTTTCCTCAATCAACTCTAGGAAGGTGGTTATATTGGAGTCCAACTGTGATTTTTGTGAAAACATGAATTATATGGTATGCTGGATCAGACTCTTTACATTTTAAACATACTAGTGTGAATGTGATAATATCTCATTTTGGGGACTCCCAAGACCCAGATCCAATCTTTACTGACAAGTATGGACACTTGGCGAGGGGTATTTGTGGTGTTGTGTGGTCCGATGAAGTGGTGTTTCCCAACGAATCCTCATGTTAGTGGTCCTATTTCTATGACCTAGTAGAGTGTATATGGTGACCATATTTAATGTTGTGGTATTCAGGTATAAATATTCATTATCATTGGATGGGATAGATTGATGATATCTTCATTTTTGTATGATAGGGATGAAATTGAGGGCGTCATACTACCCCTAACATTTGATGCTCATTTGTTGAGATGCATAATTCATGACCCCACAAAGCATATTGAGGTTATTAATGTTGGTTTTTAAAGAATTTAGTAGTATCCAAATGATTTGAGATGCTAATATATTAATATAGATGTAATCTTAACACTCTATCACTATTGGTGAATTGTATTAATGTGCTTGTGGATCCGTAAGGAGCTCAGTTGATGGTCCCCAAGGTGTTGAAACATTATCCCGATATTATGGTTGAAACAAACAACCCAGTCTATAGTGACGGACTCTGAGATGATAAAATATGGATCCAGAGGTAGAAAAAATGTGACTGGTTGCTTGTAGACAGCCAGGAGGCTAAACAAGTCATCTTGTTCACTAACAAGGGATGATCCTGGTCTAATTGGGAATAAACCCCGAATATCATAGGCCGAGATATAGCAGGTGACACTGATGTAAATCATTGTATTTTCTTGTTTACTAAGAGAGGGGGTATATTAAGGGTCAATCATCAACTATATCAGAGCATTTCTATTAAAGAATATTCCATATTCATGATTATATCAATATAGGGAAGGGTGTTTACCACTTCGTCAAGAAATAAGTGTGGTAATATTCCTTTGATGTTCAATAGAGAGATCAACATCACCTGAGGTCATAATCATAGACACTGGCATATCTCTGAATTTCAATGTATAGGTAGACGGGGGAACTAATCTTGATGGAGATAGTTTAAATGAAACTCGTAGTGATGAAGAAATCATTTTATCCATCTGTAGGTATCTTTATATTAGTTTATGTACATTTTGGGAATCATATTATAGTATTGTAATCCTCAATTGATGGGATTTATCTCCCAAATCTGACAGTGGTGGTGATGGTTCCATTATCAAGTCATCTATCACTTCTGAGATTGAGTGGTTTACAATGAACTGACACTTCCTGCGGTCTATTCAATGATTACATGGGGATTACCTAAGTGCCTAATTTTTATAGTCAATTGGGTTCCCCCATGTGCACTACAACCCTCTCCAAGGGCACTAAACCCATAAATTGTGTTTTACCTTCTACCCTATGATGTTTCGTCAATGTTGGTCATGTTTTTTGCCTGAGGAGGACGTCATTGATGGTTGGTGGTGATGGGGTTGAATGTAAGGGATTCATGTCGTTCCAACAACTTACAGAGTTAACCCAGCCTTCCAAAGAGGCAGATGGGTTTTTGATCCTATTAGGGAAATGATCGGTCCCCATTCACTTATTATGTGATTTTTTCAGATACGAAAGTTGTGGATGGGGACACTAGATCTGAAAAAGGAACCTCTTTTTTGGGATATGATATGGTCCACCCCTAGTGGTAGTACGGTGTGTTCTAGTTTAGAGATAAAATAGTGGGAATAGATTTAACCCACTCATGAACATGTGAGACCAGTCAGTGATATCACTAATGTATCAAAGGTGGATCCCTCATATGTATGTAAGATGTGCTAACCGTGATGGGTACATATTGGTCAACCCCTACCACCATTGAATATGGGTTTCATCTACTAGAGAACTATGAGGAGAGGCTCCCAATGTAGTTTTCCATTGCAAATAAGTGTTCTTTCCCCATGTGCAACCCTCAGGGCTGGTGGATTCAATGATTTTTTTGATGATTTGGGATCCTTTAGGTCCATATCCAAATTGGGAATGCCCCATTACTGTTCACATCTATGAATAGGGGTGTCAATCAAACACCTATGGATGGCCTTGATTGGTGGTCTGGGTTGTGGGTGCCTAGATGATGAAGGAACTATGTCTTTATTCTAGGGAATATAGTCAATAAATATTTTTAAACCAATATTTACCCGTCATCGACACTTCTGTTAGTTCAAAATTCTAGGGTATCTTTATTACTAAAAAAATTGTGGAATCAGTAGTCAGTATAGATAGTATATCATACTATATCCACAGGTGATCAAGGTCTATCAACAACCGTATAAGGCTCCTTAACACTTGGCATGAGGGTAACAATGGAACAGACTTGTTGGATTCCTTCGCTTCAAATGACTGTCTAGTTACCTGGTACTCATTCTTGGACTCTCTTCTATATAAATGTGTTGACATTTTATTAGGATATTTTATAGTCCATTGTTACTCTCATCCCTATAGTCCCCCCTCTAGTCCTTTTTTTTGTTTTCATTTTGTGGTCTTTTTTTCATATGGTCATTTCCAAGTGGTATCTTCTATTTTGGTGTAGGACTTTGGCCCTATCATATTTTATATAATAAGAAATGATGATAGGAGTCAATATAGATACACAGAATTTGATTCCCAATGCTCTAACATTTTCATTTAATAGATAAATACAGGAGGAATCCACACTGATTATTCCCAAGATTAATGATTCCTAAAATTATCTTCCCCATGTCATAAGAGAGTTTCATGATGTTACCATTGCTTTCATGGTGGTACCCTGTATAAAAATATTTTTATCATTGGCTGGAAAATTATATGATTCCCTAATTTTACTAGTCCATATTATTGATGGAGAATATTATTCACATCAGGTTAACTATTCCTGTTTCTATTGCATTCTCACTAGGGACGAGGTTCATCTTTACATCCCATGGCCACACACTCACATAGTTACCCTTGTTCCGGATTTCCAAGGGTGAGTCACTTCAATCACTGCAATTGGGGATGTGGGAACCATGATCAAAATAGAATTACTGGATATTGGTTCCACATTCTATGAATTCCTTCATAGAGATCATTTATTAATATGGTTCTCGCTCATATATTTAAGCAATTTTCATGAAACTCTCTCCGATTTTATTCTTGAGGTGGACATTGATTAATTGCATTTCTTCTCTCTTGACTGGGATGAATCCTTTGGTCAGATTAGATAATAATATTGGGAATCTTTTGGTTTTATAGGACATTCTATTTATTATGAAACTATAACTTCTTCCACCATTTAAGTCAGCTGCATCTAATATAAGGAATGTTAGGCACAAAATTTATGTAATCCCATGATAATGAAAACGTAGTTGTTCCCTAGGTTTTATTTCTTCTAAGGAATCTTACCTCAACTATCCAATATTTATTTTATGGGATTGAGGTTTTTCAATAGATAACTAGTTACATAATATTAATTGGAATGGTGGATCATATTATTGTGATCCTCTGTGTATAGGTGGGTCATAGATTTAATGTCTTGCAGGGTCTGGTGGATCACAAGTTCAACACCTTATGTAGAGAGGTGGGTCACATTTAATATTTCTTGTATGGATTTTTTGTTTTGGGATTAAAAAATTGAGTAGAAAGGTTTTGTTGTTAAGCGCATCCCCATATCGGATGATGATCACACCCGAAGTGCTTGGTTGAATGGAAGAGCATCCTGATTTAACCTCAAGGATGTACCACAAATGTTTTGGTATATCGAGATTGATCCCCATAGTGGTATTTTACATATCCAACTAGTATACATGGATAAATTATCATGTAGTTCATTGTTGCAGATTAAATGCTTATGATGTAATTGTTCCAAGCGGTTTAGCTTCATGCGTCACAGATTCTTGTTGTTGTGACTCCGACCCCAGCAGCTTGGAGCTAGTTCCTTCAACCATCTCATTATCATAGGATACATGGCTTGCAAATCACTTTTTTTGGATTTTTAAAAGCCGGTTTGAGGGTTATCCGGTTCCCGATGATAGCCGGTTTGTAAGGGTTGTCGGGACCCGTAGAGACAATCATACATTTCAAAATTCAAAAACCATCCAAACAGGAAACCGCGCAACATCTTGAGCCGCGAACCCACGCGCCGGCCTCGAAACCCGAGATCTTCTGCCACAGCATCATCAGCCTCGAGATACACCCCCGAGGCGACTAACAAACCCACTTTCACCGGAGCACCGGTGAGGTTCACCGACTCCCGTCGTCGTCCAGCGACCGTCGTCCTCTTCACCGGCAACCACCGCTTCCATCCCTTCACCAGCACACCAACACCCCTTCACCGACTTCAAAGAGGCAGAAACCCTCAACACCGATTTCAACGAGGCAGAAACCCTCAGCGCATCACATGAAATCACATCTTTAAGAACCAAATAGTTTATTTTTATTTGTAAGTTACATATACAGTTGATTATTAAAATACATTTTAATAAATAAACGTAAAGAATTTTTTTATAATAACTTTATTCTATCTATAATTTACCTATATTCTAGTCATATTATACTTCCTAGAATCGTGGGGAAGAGAAATAAAATAAAGGTGAGATCAAATTCTTGGTAAGGGTTAAGTACATTAGAAGAAATAATGAATCAAGGAGAATAATCAATATGGAAAGTCAAATAATTGGAAACACATTCCATTTAATTAATAAACTAAGAATGAAGTTCATAAACAATATATAATGTTAAATAACTGAGAAACATTCCATTTAGTCAATAACGTGACTATTATAACCGGATAAGGCTTAATAGATATGGAATGATAAATTATTGAAACACATTCTATTTAAATAACTAAGAAATGAAATTAATAGAAAGATAATTTCATAGTGAAAACATCATAGATAAAAATAACTAAAAACACAATGAATGAAATACTAAATTATGGGAAGTCATGTGTTTTAGGTACATGGTTCATTTACCATCAATACCTTTCATTTAGAAACTTATGGTATACCCCCATTTTACTAAGGCATGACAATAGATACATCCTATGAGATAACTAATTCATTTAGGTATTATCTATATCCATGCCCCAACTATGTCATACAGATCCTAATAATTACTCTTATATCAAATAATCAATTCAATTAATAACCAATATGGCTCAACCAATATTTGTATTGAAAAATGTGTAATGATTAATCAATATTTGAATTAATATCAAATAAAATTCAATTTATAACTGAATATGTATAAATGATTTGAAATTAAAGATATAAACATATCCATGATGAGTAATTTGAATATTTAGGTCAGATTTTATGTTCAATTATCAATGGAACATTAAAAATTCAATTAATGTTGTTTACTTTTAGAACAAATCAAGTATGTCAGTGTAGATAATTACATTAGACAAAATGATCATAAACCATCCAGATGAATAATAACGACTACATCAAGAAAACACATCCCAAGGGGAGTATATATAAAATAGGTGTTTTGTATATGATGAATAGAAATACCATAAAACGATTTTTAAAAACATTACTGATTAAAATATAATTTCCATTTTGAATTTTATTTTCAAATATTTTTCTATAGTAAAATCACTTTCAAAAAATAATATTTAAAAAATATACTCATATACATAAAAAAAAGGTTCAAAAAATTGATAGTCATATTGGTTGAAATTTCATACAGTTTATAAATAAAATTCTTTTCTTTTCAAGGTAGAAAGGACATAAACGTGCCTTATTTGAAAAGAATCAATAATATTAGTTTGAATATATTATGTTTAAATACAAAATGATTAAATATTTATTTTAGTAAATAATTCTTAAATGGATATAGAAAACATTTATGAAAATTGTTTTAGAAAAAAAGGTTTTGTAAGAAACAAATTTCTAATTGATGAGGAAAAAGAAGTTTTATATTTTTAAAACATTTTATGAATAATTTTAACGTCCAAAGACTAAAAAATGGTATTATAACTTGAAACATATCCTGAATAACTACAAGATATTATAATTAAAGGGTTTATTAAAAACAGTTCTTATAATTTACTTTAATATAAATTTAATAGAAAAAAGGTAAATTAGGATAATATTGAGAAATAAACCCTTAAATTGATAATATCATTGATGTTATAATTAATATAAGTATGGATTATATGTATCAATTTTATTCCACATAAATAAATATTAAATGCATTAAAATATATTCAATTTTATTACACATATAATCAAAATATATTAAGGACAACAATAATGTAAACTAACCCAATGAAAAGGAAATTAGTTATGAAATTATTTAACACTTGGTAAATTATAATTTAAATACCCTTTTGTTTCATATTTCAAATTTAATGTTAAAATAACATTAAAAATTAATTAATAATTATATTCAATGTCAATGAGTAGTATATAAGACATATAAAAGTAATTAGGTTCATAACATTTCAATATGCCTCAATGAAATGAAATTGAGATGAAAACCATTACCCTATAAATTTTTTTGAATATAAATAAACCTTTTATATAATGTTTTTAGATATTTTATTAAATTATTATATATCCTTGTTAATAATAATTATATCATTTATGATCCTTTTATATCATATTATTACTTTTTCCCTAACAATATTTCATTATTTTCATTGTTTTAAGTGTTAAATGGCTTGTATTCTCATGCATGTTTTGTCATGAATGTTTTGTTTATTATCGATATTTTATATTTCAATAAAAATATATTTGGAATCATAACTTAATTATATTATTTTTTCGTCAATTGTACTTTTAAAACCAATAATTAAGGATGTTTATGAAAGATGATGTACATTACAATCAAGGAGATAGCAGGCCGTATGTACTCATAAATAACATTTTCAATTTTTCAATGATCATTATGGAAATACAATAAGTTATATTTTACTTTTAAAGGATGATAATAATAACATTAATACTATATTTTATACTTATATATATCACTAATATATTGTGGTGATGAAAATAGAGTTTCAATTATTTATGAAGGTGGTAGTGCACATGAACACGAATGAAATTATCATCACTCTTTAAGTGAAAATGTTATAAATAAAAATGATATATTATCTTTCCAAAATTATAATTTTGTCATTAATAACTTAAACATATCATTTATATAAAATATAATAATAAAACTATCTTTTATCATCTTCCATGTATAGCGTTATTGGAAGACAGATCACATCACTTCTTGGGGCATTAGACTATCGTAGACGCGAGTAGCATTATTATGTCTCATACAAAATGGATTTAATTATTAATATATGATAAAATTAATCCATAGGTATAATAATGACATATATATTAGACACACATATATATATATATATTTTATATCCATTATAATACCCATCCTTGAGAGGTGTTAATGACAAAATAAATGACATTGGGGCATGAGGTGGATGTCCTTCATATGCATGAATGATGATTTCATAACCTGTTTAGTGGATGTTTTTTTGTTTTTAAGACAAACAATTATCATATTAACATATAATTATTTTTAATATATTGGGGTATTATATCATTATGGATTGGATAGAATTGATGGAGCTGGGAAAGGTAATAAAATGAATACACTTACTTAAGAACAATACTTCTTCTTCGAGTATCGACCTTTTGTTTTCACTAAGACATTTGTAGGATGGATTTAAACCCAATATAAGGCTCATATTATGATTATATGGAATATGGGAGACATTTGGAAACTTCTTATCTGAACAGAAGTCGATTAAATGTGTGATGAAGAGGGTAGATGGTATGGCCTTTTACAAGTTGGTTGAGTGGCACACTTGTAATATATTGAACAAGTGAAGTACAACCATGGTTTCTAATGAATCCATGCACCCATAATGGTCCATTCTTTAATATATAATGTATAATTTATAAATATGTATTGAAATTTTTTTTTGGATATGTTTTTGTTCTATCTTACATATTAAATTCTGACATTACCCACAAAGTGAACTCATTTTTACCATAATCACTATAATTAATATTAACTATTTTCTTTAATCATTATGGTAAAAAGTATTTTTAAATTATTAAATACTATAAATTATTTTAATTAAAAATATGGAAATAATATTTCTAAATTATATTCATATAAGTGGATGATTTTAAATTAAAATTAATTAATAGATTCAAGAAGAAAATAGGTTTTTAAAAAGAATTCAAAAATATTACTTAAAATTATATATTATTAAGATGAAAATACAATTCTCAATTAAAATTCAGTATTTTCAATATTTATAAAATATAATGGATATTTCCTTAAAAATATCATAAAATAAGATTCAGATAATTTTTGTATCATAATTTGAAAAAAGGTATATTTTTTCCTTAAATTTTTAAAAATGTTTTAGAATGTTATTCTAATTTATGTTTCCCAAGTATGATTAAACTGTCTTTTAGAAAAAACAGTTTCGATAAAAATATTTCCTTTTATTTTAAGAGTTTATTATTATAATTTATAATAAATATCTAGCTAATAAATATCTGTAAAATATATATTTTTATAATTTAGATAATATTATTCACAACATCCATTTCAATGGACAAGTGATAAAAATCATATTAAATAATAATATTAAGAATTTTTCTGTAAAACCCAATCATGAAAGTAACACATGAAATTGAAGAAAAATTTTATTCCATGTAGAAAATGATATTCATAATTTAGTGTGCTTTTCATTATATATAATTTATTCAATTTAGTTATAAGAGTAAATATATAGTTACATGTCAAGATTTTATAGTCCTTTATATGCTTGGTGTTATGTGCATAGATATTTTCATATATTGTGTTTATATTTTCAAATTTCTGGGTGTTACATTCTCCCCATAATAAATAAAGTATATTATCACAATTTAAAATTGATCTTAATAATAAATGTTTTGAAATTTTCCAATACCATTATTAAAAATCCCACATTATAAAATGGTAAATAAAATAATTTCCTAATAAGAGAGAACGATAAGTATAATTTTCATAAAGAATGACATATATCTAGGTTTCCATGAAATAGAAAACTGGTGGAATGTGATGATATAGACTTGGTGGTAAAGATTAAATAAGTATAGAGAGTGCATGATGTAACATTTCAAATGATATTAAATGATCAATGGAATTATGAGGGGATCAAAAAAATGATGATTTAAAATACCATCGGTTCAACATAAATTATGGTATTAAGATAACTTATTGGATTCAATATCTTTATCTTAATGGTTATTTTGACATACTTGTTTTAATGATCATGAAATCATGATTATAATGATATTCATTATTTTTATGGTTCCCATTAGAATTTTATATTATGACATCGATTGAAAAATGTTTTCTAAGAATGAATCATTTTTGAGGTTTATTCACCATCAAGATGAGTCGCTGTTTAGGAAGAGTCACCAATAGATATGACTCACTGATAACACTAAGTAACCACGTATAATAAATTATGAAAAAGTATGAGACACCACCAATAAAGTCTCACTGTCATCTTGTAACACTATCAATGATTTCATTCTACTAGAGTGAAGATTTTTCAATAAATGGAATGATTCACCGCCAGGTGTGTCATATCATCAAATCAGATAATTAGTAAATATGACTCACCCCTAGCCTAATATATCATTAGAGGAGTCACCTGTTAAATGAATACTCACCACCAATCTAGAATTTTGGGTGTGTATAAAATTTCCCACCATCAGCGTCATATAGCTGTTATCACGCATTCAGTACGAGTTACCTCCAACAATGTGAAACTGGTCCAAAGTATCCCCACAAACATTATCACTACTATATAGAAACATTGTTAAAAAGACACACCACCAATGTATTTCCAGTATTCTAGAACTCAATTCCACTATTTATTTTTTTTGAATGAATTTTTATAAAGTAAATATTATTGAAATCAATGTCAAGTGTTACTTTAGTGATTTTTTCTTTATGGATTTAAGAATGTATTAAAGTATTTTTCAACCCTAAGTATTAGGATGTATAATATCAATATACTCATGTTGATACTCATTCATGTTACTAATACAAAGAGATGTAGAATCCCTCATGGAAAGGAGAGATGTTAGTATGATGCACTAAAATAGGATCATCCCAAAATATGTACATGAAACGAGATATATAGGTAATTTCAACAAATTATATTACTAAAATCAACTAAGAAAGATGAAGAACAATACACATCCAATGTTTTCTATAACATTCAGTTATACCAAAGTTATCATGAGAACCTGACACAAGGTACACAACAAAACAAAATCAAGAGTCATGAGATACACTACAAAACAAATAGAGCGTCTCTATACATTCATACTTCAAATTGCTTAGTTTTCTTATGGTATTCTACATTACTAGTAGTGTCTATGTTTTTTTAATTTATTTCAAACCACACTATCTACAAATTTAATTAGAAGATACATATATATATATATATATATTCTTAACTCATATTAAACCTATAATTCCACAAAAACTATAGAATTGGTCATGTGTGAGCTGTTATATTTTGTACCCCTAGATTACAGTGGAAGAGGCCTTGGGTGTTTTAAACAGTTGTATACTATTGTAAATACTAATCCATGTTTTTTATCAAACTTTTAATTTATATAATCTACTTTGGGTCGAGTGTTCCCCATGTGGTGAGGACAATGTCTTAGCATTCTACTGAACCCCTTCTATTAAATATTCAACTACATGTTTTATTTTTCTTTACATTGAATATTTTCATTAAAATTGATTTATTTAACTATAAAAATGTAATACTTTGATAGTTAACCTTAATTAGTGTTTTTTAACATTTTAATTAAGAAAATTGAAGTCAAAAGATTGATTTAAATTGTATATTACTTTATTTGAGAGATAATCAATACATTAATAAACCTTTTGAAATATTGAAACTTATAATGATTTATTATTTTAGTAAACTCGGCCATTTTTTTATTAATTACATGAATATATTTTATTCCTTTTTGAATAGATGTTTTTATAGGTTACTCAGTTCGTCCCCCTCTGGAGGTACTCACTAGGACCAACCTTTGGTAAAAAATATGTATGATCTAGTATTATTTTTTTTTTTAAAACTTCAATTGCGACTTTTGTAAAGCTTTAAAGATCAAAAATTTCTCTTCATTATAAATTTATATTTATAAATGGATAATCATCAAGATGGTTTTTCGTCCATCATAACTCCCTTTTTAAATCATAACAATTATGCTCAATGGAAAATCCAATTGAAAATGCACATTGAGAGTATGGGTTTCAAAATTTGGACTAATATAGAATATAAATATGTTATACCTTATACTACTATAAATAATTCAGATGATTCTAAAAATACTTTTTATAATACTAATTATAATGAAATAAATTCCCTTTACAATGATATAGATGATAAAGAATTCAATAAACATATTCCTTCAAAATTGAATATAAATTTTGGGATACTTTATCTATTTCGCATGAAGAAAAAACTAATGATAAAAGGATCAGTCTTAACACATATACGATTATTTAGGATACATGTATGATGAACATAATAAACTTATTTATAACATATACCTCATTTTCAATTATATTTTTTACACAATAAGATTACTTGGAAATCATGTATCTGATAAAGAATATATCATGTGACTACTTGGATGATTACGTGAAATACAAAAATGCACATTTTATTAAATTAGAAAATACAGTTATATAAGTAAGATACCTTTCAAAGAGTTGATTGGTGAACTGATGATGTATGAAGAAGTTTTAATGGTCAAACGAGAAGATGATGAATAGACAAAGAGAAATTATGTAGGAAATATGACTAATACATCTAGGGAAAATTAAAATGGGGAAGATCAAGCTACTAGTTTAAGTGATAGTGAATCATATTCAGATATTGATGAGGAGATGCCCCCCTTGGTCACAATGCTGATATAAATTTATAGAAATATATAGTTTTTCAAAAGACCTAACTATAAAGGGAAATATGAAACTAAAGGCAATTGGAAAAAAAGAGAGGAAGAAGAATGACAACATATATGATGTTACTTGCTACGAATAAAAAAGGAATGAATATATTAATGCTAACATTCCAAAGTTATAGAACAAAAATAAATATGATGATGAAGAATAAAGATTCAAGAATTAAATTACGGTAACATGTAGTGATTTTGAGGACATATCTAGTGATTAAAAATCCACTCTTAATGAAAAATCTATAGAGTCAATATTTTCATTTTGAAGAAAAAATAACTCAGGTACCTACTGTATAATCAATACATATTTATTAGAATTACATGAATGAATTAAATTAGATTATATGAATTAGGAAGAGTTATTTGAATACTGTAGTATAATGGAACATAATTTTAATGAGTTTATAGTTAAGTATAATGTTCTTAATAGACAACATACATTATCAACAAACATTAAATATGAACTGTTTTTTGAACAGAAATTAATTATATACTATTGAAAAGAATACTAAAAATTAAAATTAAAATTAGGAACTAATAAAAGACATGGAAAAAACCAATAATGGTATATAAAATCTCTTATAGATTTTAGGAAAACTAGTTGCACCTAAATATTTAATAGTTATAGGTTACCAATTTGGAAAAAGAAGAGTAACCAAAGTAATTTTGTTCCTATGCCAAAACCTGAAAGTTATATTAATACATATTTATCATGAGAAGCAAAAAAATGTATTTACTTCAACAATTATTTTGTATGTTTATAGGAAATATATCAAGAAACATATTTTTTGTAAATTTATTATTACTAAAAAATATAGACCTAAACAGATATTTGTATCAATGTTAGTCCTTGAAAAATTTATTTTTTTGAAAAGTTTATTGAATACCGCCTAAAGTACTATATGGTACTTGTACATTAGGTGTTCAAGGCATATAGTAGAAAATTATTAATACATCAGGATACTCAATAATTTTGATAGTGGACATGTTGCCTTTAATGAGAATGATAAAGCGAAATTCATTAGCCTTGGCCTATTCGGTAATAATAATTTTGTTTTAATTTCTAATTTACTATTTTTTGATGGTTTGAAATATAAGCTTCTTAGTATTTTATATTTATGTTGTTATGGTTTCTTTATTAACATTGAGAATTAAGATTCCAATGTTTTGATTCTAATAATTATTTAATTTTAACTGTTTTGAAGAATGATAATGTTTTGGTTGTCGAATTTAATTCTTTAATTTCTAAAAAAAATTCTACATTAGTTATTTTCATGAAGAATATTGTATTTGGAATAGAACTCTAGCACATTTTAATATTCAATCACATAGGAATAATTCTGGGAAAGGGTTAGTAAAGGATCTATCAAATCTAGAGTTCCCAAATGACAATGTCTGTAACCCCTATGAACAATGGTTTATTTAAACTAAATAATGATGTGTCAGCTTATAAACCTCTTGTGTTGGTACATATTGATTTATTTGGACAATATAGAGTATCATGTCTAAATGAGAATCCCAACTTCTATGATCTAGTTTATGACTTTTATTGGTATACTTGCATCTTCATTTTAGATCACAATAGTGAAACCTATTTATATTATTCCAAGTATGCTAGTACTATAGAGAACTTTAGTTGACTTAGGGTAATGTATCTAATATGTGACTATGCCCGTGAGTTCGAAAATAAAGGCCTTGAATTTGTTTTTTCAAAAAATTGATATATTCATAACTTATATTCTCCAAAGAAACCTTAATAGTCTAGAGTTGATTAGAAAAGGAATAGAACTCTACAATATATTTCTCAAACAATGCTAAATGAATATGAATTACCTATCTATTTTTTGCAGAGGCTGTGAATATAGACTGATACATTATAAATAGAGTTTTAATCATACCAATGCTAAAGAATATCCATTATGAGATTTGGAATAATAGAATGACAATGGTTTATTACATTATAGTTTTTTGGTTAAAATGTATTATTTCATAGCACTAAAGATAATATATAAAGTTTTCCTACAAAAGTGAAGGAATTTTTATAGGTTATTCAATTTATAGTAAATCTGAGATATTGTTTAGAAAAAACAAAATTGTGAATGAATATATTCATGTTAAATTTGATGAGGGGGATGTAAATATTCATAATACCTCCCAATAAAGTCTTGAGGATTATTTTTATTCTCTAAACTTAAATTCAAAACCTATTGAGTCTACTATAAAATCGTAAAAAATCATTGATTTCTGAAATTTTTAAATAACATTCAGAACCCGAACACCTAGAAGAACCTTATGTGGAAGGACTTTCCTTTTCAAGAGTTAATAGAACCCTCATCTATCATAATTTATATGATATTGTATATAATATAGATAGAGGTATATATATAATATATATTCTCTTATGAATTTGGATGAAAATCCTAAATTCTTGTGTCATTTAGAACCATAGAACATCAGGGAATCCATTTATGATGAATTCTGGTTAATAGCTATACAAGAAGAAATAAATATGCCTCAAAGAAACAATTTATGGTAACAAGTATATAACCCAAGGAAACCAAGACTATTGGCATTAAATGGGTGTTTACAAAAAAGATAGGTGGTAAAAAACAATTGTATGAAACAATATTGAACTTTTTTCACAAAGTTCTAGTTAAAAAGAAGGAATAAAATAAACGAATATATTTCTAACAATATCCAGACATGAATCTACCATAATTATACATGACTATGGAGAACATAGAGATTTTAATAATTATTAAATGGATGTAAAGAATTCTTTCTTTTATTGTTGTATAATTGAGGATTTTTTTTGTTGAACATGTAGCACCCCAAGATTTTATGAAAAATATTCTTTTTAATTTCATTAATGTCTTGTGTTGTACACTACACCAAAATGATCATGCACAAGACTCATCCTTGAATTGCCTTGCATTATACGCAATCGTGACCTTCCTCGATAGCGTGTGTAGTACGCAATACCGAGGATCACTAAACAACGATATGCTATTAAAATATTATTAAAACTAGCCGTTATGAATATTAGTAACCACTGTTTGAAAGTTTTTAAATTTTAGTTTTCAAAATTGACTTCATTTTTGGATTCGGAATATCGAAATTAGCTTAGGGTGAAATTATGGTACTTTTCGGATAACTTTCATTTTTTGATGAATAGTTAAAATTACTAAATTTTAATTAAAAACAACCTTTTTAATAGAAATAATTAATAGTGATAAACTATTAATTTTAAAGGTTTTAAAGTATATTTAGAATATATTTTTAAAATTTAATACAATTTTGGTCATTGGATGTAATTTCACAATTAAACCAGACATAAACAAGTGTCTATCTTTTGATAGTTATTATCTCTTAAGAACATGCTATTTGTTTTTGACGACAGGAATTAATTTTTAAATTAATTAATGCAACTTATATGTTTTTAATTTGGTAAAATAGGAATCATTTTTGAGTTCATAATATCAAATATAGATTAGGCCTAATATTTGGTATTTTTCTGGAAACTTTCATTTTTTGATGAATAGTGAAACCACTAAGTGGAAGTTAAAAAAAATGAAATTTTCATAAAACATAATTTTACTGCTTCTGTGAGTGGAATCCAAAAAATCCAAGAGACACGGTTGATGTTAGTAAGTAAAATGTGGTTCAATGAGATTAAAATAATTTTTGGTGAATAGTAACTTTTTACTTTTTTTTACCACGGTTAAAAGTATATAGGGTAATTAAGGGTAAAAATGATATTATTATTACCCTAACACATGTCCTAATTCTATGGTATAAGTGTAATTCGACCAAAAACAACCTTAGGAATAAAATATGACCATTTAGTCCTACTTGGATTAGATTAGGACATTTATTATTATTTAATTCAAAGAAGAGTTAAAAGAGATAAAATCAATGTTTATTTACTAAAACATTTTTAATATAGGGTTATACATAATACAAATTCGATTGTAAATATTCAATAGAAATACAATAACATTTCCTACATAATGATATTTTATTTATAATTTTTAGACATTAAATAAATTAATTTATATATGACACAATGATGATGTAGTAATTACCATAATAGTGAAAAATTAGAATAATTGATATTATAAATACCCGAATAAATATAATTTGAGACTTTTTATGAATTACACTAATTTTATAGGTTAATATGGCATGTTAGGATTGATTTAAATAACTTTGGGCGAAGTAATCATTTTGTTACAAGTTTCAAAAAAATCAAATATTGAATAGTGTCAAAATTGACATAACATAGTTTTTCAAACAAATATTATATTATTGATTGTTATATTATTCCTAAAAATCTATGGTTCGGCCAAGATACTTATATAAAGATAGGTGTATCATTAATGGACCACTTTGGGGTCTCTTGGATGTATATGGTATGTTTATTAACTATATAATATAAAAATAAAAAGTGACATGGTATATTTCATTCTAATTAACTAAGAGTTAAAACTAAAAGATAAGGTTAGTATAATGCCCTAAACATGTCTAAATTCTATTGGATGAGAGGAATTCGACCCATCCCCAACTTATCTTCGAAATAAATTTATTTGGAGCTATTTATAACCGAATTGGACTTTATAATAAAATAATATTTTTAGTTATTCCAAATGTCCCCTCTCCTCCCTTATAAAAGGGAACCTCCTCCATCTTTTCCTCACACCACTTTGAGCCTTCAATCTCGGCCAACCCCTGCCAAAGTCTCTTCTCCACTTCCCTAGAAACATCCTAGAGGTCTTGGTCTTCTTCAAAGACCAATTTTAGTGCCCTAAGAGGAGGACTCAAAGAAGCGCTTCAAAGAAGAGGTAATGTCCGTTACCGATTCGTACATCTTTATTTCTTCTTCAAATTCTTCTTCTTAGGTTGTTTAATAATGAAGTAATAACATCAGTATCAATAATATACTGATATGTTATTATAAGTATTAAACAACCCTATTTCACCATCTATCCATCCTACGGAAAAATAAATCGACGCGCGTGCGTACGTACGGAATACCGTCTCCACGCCATGGTGTAATCTATTTTCCACCACCACCTTACTTGGATGGGTTTAATGGTTTAAATAATAACTATATATGATTATTGTAAAGTGATATTTATTCTGAAATAGTATACATACATTCCAATACAATTCCACGATCATGAGAACGATATCATCGCTCGTGCGTACGTACGGACTACTATCTCCACGACACGATGAGATTCATTCTCCACATTAACCATTCATGAATGAATATAATGTATATATAATAAGTAATCATGAAATATATGACATAATAATTATACTAGATTTATGTGTATATATATGTATGTCATCTACTTAATTCCATTCAACTCAATAAGGAAATGAAAACAGCGTTCATGCGTGCGTACGGCCTACCGTCTCCATGAATGGTGTATTTCTTTCCATTTACTAATATATTATATATATGTATATTCTGAATATATATTACATATAAATCATGTTTTATATTCTGGAATTAAGTAATCATGATCTATGTAATCATATGAATAATTTCAAGTCAAAACACAGACGACAAATGAAACGATTTTACCCAAAATGCTCTTTAACATGGAATTTACAAAAGAACAGGTAATATAAAGTCATAAACCATATATGATATCATAACAATGAGTATGATTTTGGAATAAGTCAATGAAATTATTTAAATCATTATACAGGAGGTTCATACACTTACGAATCAAATCGGACCTAAGGTAATGGAAATATCACAATCTCATTTCTATCTGAGATTGTTAATAATTCGGTATTTACTGGGGTGTATTTTATCATCCACATCCATGTTTCCTCAATATGTAATATTATTTCCATCCACCTAAAATTGTTTAAATACAATTTTACCCTTTGGTGAGAATTTAGTAAAAGATATGAAAGGAATCTTTTGTCGTTTTTCATACGAGGTACTTTTTGACTTTTCCGACAATAGTACGAGAAGAATGTTTTTTTAACTTATACGGCATGAATAGATTTTCAAAACAAAATTTCCAAGAATCTTACTTTACAAGTTTTCAAGTTTATTTTTAATCAAATTATTTTAGTTTAAAATTGTATGACATGTTAAGAAAGGAAAAATGTTTTTGAACTAGAAATGATATTTTCCTCAAGAATGGAGTTCAAGTTTTTTATCAAAATTATTTTCCATCTAAGAAAATAAAGGGTTCTGTTTCTATACGTATGTTGTAATGGAAATATTTTTATGAATTATTTTATCTTATATGAATTGTTTTATGAAGTAACGATGTTTAAAGATTCCCATTTTTATTACATGGGTTTGGCTATGATGTATGGTTTATGATTTTGTGGAACACATAAGAATGGTATCATTATGAGATGGGTGGGACCTATATCTCCCTACAATGCATTGGGTAAAAATTTATATCTCATGAGATAGACATGGCTGGAACGACAAGTTAAACCGGTTCAGTAATATAGGACTGGAATAAGGAGTGAACTCGATTCAGAAAGGGACTTTGTCCACTAAGATGGTATTGGAAGCAATGCCTTGGCTACTATGGAAATCATATCATGTGATTAATGGTCGCCACAATTACATGTTTTATTCCCATGCTATTTTATCATTCTTAATGTTTCTTTATGATCTATGCCTTATGTACTTCCATGTTTTGTGTCATTTATCAAACTTTTGATGTTTAAACATTCTGATCATGTTTTTAAGTTCAAATGTATATGGTATGTTTTATTTTATCCATGGTTACCCTTACTGAGAATTTGAGCTCACCCTTTTTATGTTTTCTTTTCCCTAGGATATAAACAAAGGTTTTAGGTAAGAAAAAAAGGGGAAGATCTTTATGGGAGATGTTGAAGATCGTTCACCACGATTAGAAGATTATGTTCCAAGTTTCCAAAGACACTAAACTATTACGGTCCTTGTGTGTCTATTTTTGTTATGTATTAAGTATTCCGCTATAGTAATGTAATGTCCATGTATGTCATGCTTCGGGTCTCTACAGTTGGTATCAAAGGAAAGGATTAGTCAACCTTTGGAAGCTAGAATGCGGGAACTTTAGTGAGATCCCTAGAGATATTTCTAAGGTATGTCTAGGGATTTCCCTAAGGTTAAGTATAAGTATAGGTTATAGTACTAAAATTACGGTAACCAAAGATGTTAGATATTGAAGGTACTCCCCCTTTATTGTGTTGTTTTCCCTTGCATGATTTTTTCCTCTCACACTATTCTTTTTGGGTTTTAGACGATGGATGGAACCCGAAGGAACCATGTTGATCAATGCAATGGATAATGAAATGACTGTCCTTCTGAACAAACAAATGTTATGGGAGATGGAGAGAAAAATCTTATTGCTATACATACACAAGCTATGAATCATTCTGGAATTCCAAATGAGCAGAGAAGGGAACAATATTCTATTGAGTCCTTCATGAGGCAACGTCCACCTTCTTTCAGTGGGTCTTCTGATCCACTTGTTACTGAACAATGGATAAGTACCACTGAAAAGATATTTTCAGTTCTTCAATATTCTGAACTTGATAAAGTCATCTCAGCTGTGTATCGTTTGGAAGGTGATGTTGATCAATGGTGGAATATTATATAGAATATGAGGCCAAGAGATTAAATTGAGTCCATGGAATGGGACGAGTTCAAGAACTTATTTTTCAATAAGTACTTCCCTCGTATTCTTTGGACAAAGATGGATAAGGAGTTTCTTGAACTAAAGAAAAAGGATGATGAATCTATTAGTATTTATGATGAGAATTTTACAAGTCTTGCAAGGTATGAATCTGGATTTATCATCCAACCTGGAAGTAATGTTGATCGATTCTTCAGTGGCTTAAAACCAAATCTTCGAAGGGCATTAACTATAAGAGACTTCCGTAGCTATGAATAAATTGTGTGTTATGCTATCAAGGTAGAAATGGAAGTTGGTGTTACTTATCCATCTCATAGTTTTGACAAGAAATGAAAGATGGATTTCAAGGAGAAATCTCATAATAATGGTGAAAAGAAGATGAATGTTTCCTTATGCTCAATGTGTGGAAAGAAGCATGGTGGAGATTGTCTTAAAGGGACAAGTAAATGTTTCAAATGTGGAAAAGAAGGTCATCGGGCATTTGAATGCAGCAATGATGGGAAGAAGATGTCTAATGATTCAAACAAAGGGATACACAGAATGAACTTACTACACTTCAATGCTTCAAGTGCAAGGAAATGGGGAATTATTCTAATAAATGCCCTAATCCAAGGGTTAGTGATGATCGACATTAGCAACCACTCAAGGCAAAGGACAAAGGGAAGTCACATGCGATCACCATTGGCGATTTTGAATATGACAAAGATGTGGTGGAATGATTAAGTGTTTATGTAATGGGATTCCAAAATAATGTTGAATATAGTATCGTGGAATATTGGAATATTTTTGTATTGGTATATTGTGGTATTCAATAATTTTATGGTACCGGTAACCGTGGAATGTGATTGAGATATTTTTGGAAAAAAGATGATATGTGCATAATGAAGGGATAAGGAAAAAATGAAATGTTTGACAGTATTCCCGAGCTCATGATTGATATAATGACTAAGTGATATCATGGTTTGAGTATATAGAATTTTGTGGATTTTGGTATGTGGAAAGAGTTAACTTTTAACAGCATTCATGTTTTCAATAAGGTTCAATGGGTAATCATTTTTTTCAAGAGAATACATGATTAAGGCCTTTGAATGTTTGGAATGTGACCAACAAGACATATCTCATGATATATGGGGATCAACAATGGTATTAACATTCTAGTTGTATGAACTCTTTGGTAATCATTTTCACTATAATATGAGATTAGATAGCATTATTTTGGATAAGCCTAAAGATTGGAATGGATTATGTTGGACATAAGATAGTATTGTTTAAGGATAGAGGTTTTTTCGATATTATTTATGGGATGTTATAGTAATGTAGTTTTAGAAAAAGGACAACCTGCAGGATGGGCGACAACCCATTGCGTCGGACAAGGCTGTGGGAATCAAACCCACAACCAAAGTGCGACTGGCCTTTATCGCCTACCACTGGCCTACAGGAAGTCCCTGTTTAGTAGAAACTAGTTTTATTATATTAAGCAGTATGATATAAGAAGTATAAGTCCATTTTAAAAACCATATAAGATTAATCTCACTATAGATGGACTTATGTATTTTTTGATAACTTTTCTAACCTTTTGTTTGAGATAGATGAAATGAACCATCATTCTATCACATGATCTGCTAACACATCACGAATGAGAAATTCAACTTCATTTATTTAAGAGATGAATTGGAAATTGTCCAATGAACTGCCAACGATGAGACTATACAAAAATCACGAAAGTATTTCTTCTAATTCCAATTTCATCAACTTTAGGGAAATGATCTTGAAAACCAAAGATGTTGTCCTAGTGATCTTATATCTGATGAATCATATGGTACCTTAGATCATCACAAATCCATGGCTTTGTGATTGCTGGCTTTTCCATAGCCATGTTCTCTACCACACTCCATCAGAACATGATGGTTAGATTTCTCTTCCATATCCATATTTTCACCTATGTGGAAACCCAGTGATTAGTTTATTTGGGTAACCGTTACGTTTCATACTTTTGTTTTTAAAGATTGGTTTTGGTATTCCTTTTTATGATGTGGGTTTCTATTAAAAAAACTTTTGAATAGTAAACCATTTATAACCCCGATGAATTTCGAGGGCGAAATTCATTTTAAGGGGGGTAGAATGTAACACCCTGATATTTTATGAAAAATATTCTTTTTAATTTCATTAATGACTTGTGTTATACACAACACCAAAATGATCTTGAACAAGACACATCCTTGACTTTCCTAGCATTACATGCAATCGCGACCTTCCTCGATAGCGTGTGTAGTACGCAATACCGAGTTTCACTAAACAATGATATGCTATTAAAATATTATTAAAACTAGCCGTTATGAATAGTAATAACCACTTTTTGAAATTTTGTAAAATTTATTTTTCAAAATGGAATTTATTTTTGGATTTGGAATATAGAAATTAGCTTAGGGTGAAGTTTTGGTACTTTTCGGATAACTTTCATTTTCCGATGAATAGTGAAAATTACTAAATTTTAATTAAAAACAACCTTTTTAATCGAAATAATTAATAGTGATAAATTATTAATTTTAGAGGTTTTAAAATATATTTATAATATATTTTTACAATTTAATACAATGTTGGTCATTGGATGTAATTTCACAATTAAACCAGACATAAACAAGTGTCAATCTTTTGATAGTTATTATCTCTTAAGAACACGCTATTTGTTTTGACGATGGAAATTAATTTTTAAATTAATTAATGCAACTGATATGTTTTGAATTTGGTAAAATAGACATAATTTTTTATTTCATAATATCAAATATATCTCAGGCCTAATTTTTGGTATTTTTCTGGAAACTTTCATTTTTTGATGAATAGTGAAACCACTAAGTGGTAATTAAAAAAATGAATTTTTCATAAAACATTATTTTACCACTTCTGTGAGTGGAATTTCAAAAATCCGAGAGACATGGTTGATGTCCGTAAGTAAAATGTGGTTCAATGAGATGAAAATAATTTTTGGTGAATAGTAGCTTTAAACGTTTTTTTACCACGGTTAAAAGTATATAGTGTAATTAAGGGTAAAAATGATATTATTATTACTCTAACACATGTCCTAATTCTATTGGATAAGTTTAATTCGACCAAAAACAACCTTAGGAATAAAATATGACCATTTAGGCCCACTTGGATTAGATTAGGACATTTATTACTATTTAATTCAAAGAAGAGTTAAAAGAGTTAAAATCAACGTTTATTTGCTAAAAAAATTTTAATATAGGGTAATACATAAGCTAAATTAGATTGTAAATATTCATTAGAAATCTAATAAGATTTCCTACATAATGATATTTTATTTATAATTTTTAGACATTAAATAAATTAATTTATTAATGACACAATGATGATGCAGTAATTTCCATAATAGTGAACAATTAGAATAATTGATATTATAAATACCCATATAAATATAATTTGAGACTTTTTGCGATTTACACTAATTTTCTAGGTTAATATGTATTGTTCAGATTGATTTAATTAAGTTTGGTCGAAGTAATCATTCTGTTAAGAGTTTCACAAAAATCAACTTTTGAATAGTGTCAAAATTGACATAAAATAGTTTTTAAAACAAATATTATATTATTTATTGTTATTTTATTCCTAAAAATCTATGGTTCGGCCAAGATACTTATACCAAGATAGGTGTATAATTAACGGACCACTTAGGGGTCACTTTTATGCATATGGTATGTTTATTAACTATATAATATAAAAATACAAAGTTACATGGTAAATTTCAATCTAATTAACTAATAGTTAAAACTAAACGATAAGGTTAGTATAATGAACTAAACTTGTCTAAATTCTATTAGATTAGAGTATTTAGTCCCATACATACCTTATCTTCGACATAAATTAATTTGGAGCTATTTAAAACCGAATTTGACTTTATAATAAAATAATATTTTTAGTTATTCCCAAGGTGCCCCTCTCCTCCCTTATAAAAGGGCACCTCCTCCCTCTCTACCTCACACCACTTTGAGCCTTCAAGATCGGCCAACCCCAGACAAATTCTCTTCTCCACATCCCTAGAAACATTATAGAGGTCCTGGTCTTCTTCAAAGACCAATTTTATTTCCCTAAGAAAAGGACTCAAAGAGGGGCTTCAAAGAATAGGTAATGTCCGTTATCGATTCTTTCAACTTTATTTCTTATTCCACTTCTTCTTATTAGGTTGTTTCATTATGAAGTAATAACATCAGTATCACTCATATACTTATATTTTATTATAAGTATGAAACAACCCTATTTCACCATCTATCCATCCTACGGAAAAAGAAATCACCGCGCGTGAGTACGTACGGAATACCGTCTCCACGCCGTGGTGTAATCTATTTTCCACCACCACCTTACTTGGATGGGTATAATGGTGTACATAATAACTATATATGATTATTGTAAAGTGATATTTATTCTGAAATAGTATACATACACTCCAATACAATTCCAAGATCATGAGAACGATATCTTCGCTCGTGCGTACGTACGTACTAACGTCTCCACGACGCGATGAGATCCATTCTCCACATTAATCATTCATGAATGATTATAAAGTATATATAATAAGTAATCATGAAATATATGACATAATAATGATACTGGATTTATGTGTATATATATGTATGTCGTCTAATTAATTCCATTCAACTCAATAAGGAAACGAAAACCGCATTCATGCGTACGTACGGCCTACCGTCTCCATGAACGGTGTATTTCTTTCCATTTAATGATCTATTATATATATGTATATTATGAATATATATATTATATATAAATCATGTTTTATATTTTGTAATTAAGTAATCATGATATATGTAATCATATGAATAATTACAAGTCAAAACACGGATGAGAAATGAAACGATTTTACCGAAAACGCTCTTTAACATGGAATTTACAAAAGAACGGGTAATATATAGTCATAAACCATATATGATATCATAAAAATGAGTATGATTCTGGAATAATTCAATGACATTATTTAAATCATTATACAAGAGTTTCAGACACTTACGAAGCAAATCACCCCTAAGGTAAGGGAAATATCACAATATCATTTCTATCCGAGATTGTTTATACTTCGGTATTTACTGGGGTGTATTTTATCATCAACATCCACGTTTCCTCAATATTTAATATTATTTCCATCCACCTACAATTGTTTAAATCCAATTTTACCCTTCGGTGAGTTTTTAGTAAATGATATGAAAGGAATCTTTTGTCGTTTTTCGTAAGAGGTAATTTTTGACTTTTCCGAAAAAAGTACGAGAAGAATGTTTTTTAACTTATATGGCATGAATGGATTTTTTAAAAAATATTTCCATGAATATTACTTTACCAGTTTTCAAGTTTATTTTTAATCAACTTCTTTTAGTTTAAAATTGTATGAAATGTTAATAAAGGAAAAATGTTTTTGAAGTAGAAAGGATATTTTCCTCAAGAATGGAGTTCAAGTGTTTTATCAAAATTATTTTCCATCTAAGATAATAAAGGGTTCTGTTTCTATCCCTATTATTACATGGATTTAATTATGTTGTGATGGAAATATTTTTATGAATTATTTTATCTTATATGAATTGTTTTATGATGTCACGATGTTTAAATATTCCCATTTTTATTACATGGGTTATGCTATGATGTATGGATTATGATTTTGTGGCACATATAAGAATGGTATCATTATGAGATGGGTGGGACCTATATCTCTCTCCAATGAATTGGGTAAAGATTTATATCTCATGAGATATACATGGCTGGAATGGAAAGTTAAACCAGTTTAGAAATACAGGACTAGAACGAGGAGTGAACTCTATTCAGAAAGGGACTGTGTCCACTAAGATGGTCTTGGCAGAAATGCCTTGGCTACTATGGAAATAATATCATGTGCTTAATGGTTTACAAAATTACATGTTTTATTCCCATTCTATTTTGTCATTGTTAATGTTTTATTATGATCTATTCCTTAGGTACTTCCATGTTTTGTGTCATTTCTCAACCATTTGATGTTTAAACATTATGTTCATGTTTTTAAACATTATGTTCCTGTTTTGATCTTCAAATGTATATGGTAGGGTTTATTTTATCCATGCATACCCTTACTGAGCATTTGAGCTCACCCTTTTTATGTTTTCATTTCCCCAGGATATAAAGAATGGTTTTAGGTAAGAAAAAAAGGGGAAGGTCTTTATGGGAGATGTTGAAGATCTTTCACCACGATTAGAAGATTATGTTCCAAGATTACAAAGACACTAAACTATTACGGTCCTTGTGTGTCTGTTTTTGTTATGTATTAAGTATTCTGCTAAATTAATGTAATTTCAATGTACGTCAAGCTTCGGGTCTCTATAGAACAAATTTTGGGTTTTCAAAATCCCCATTGTCCAAATCAATTTTCTAAATTAATAATGATTTATATGGTTGAAAATAGGCTCCTTGAACTTTGTATGATAGGTTTTCCAATTTTTTTAGTTTAAAAGGTTTTTGAAAATGTATAGTTGATATCACCCATTTAATAAAAATAATTTAAAAATATTTTTTAGTAGTAAAAATATATATATGTGATATAATTATTGGATATACGAGAAATTGTATATGTACTAACTCCTAAAAAATGTTGAAAAATGAATTTGAAATGAGATTGATTGGTAAAATCATGTTCTATCATGGTTTTCAAATTTTTTAAAATAAAAAAGGATTCAAGATTTTTAAAAGTAAATATAATAACGTTATTTGAAAACATTTTAACATTTATAACACTATGAGTAGTGATACTATTATGATTACAACCGATAAATTTGATCTCGATAAAATTGGAAAACTAGTTGATCAAACTAGTTACAGAGGTCTGATTAGAATTCTTCTCTAATTAATAACTCTTTGTCCAGATTTAATGTTCAGTGTGTGTATGCGTGATTTCTTTCATGATAATCCAAAAGAGTTACACATGGTTTTTGTCAAAACAATTTTCAAATACCTCAAAAATACTACCAATTTAGTATTATATTACCCAATAGGATAGTCATTTGAATTATATTGTTATTTAGATTTCGATTTTGGTTCATGTTTATTAGATATAAAATATACCTCTAGAATATATCACATTTTATGAAAGTATCTAATTTCATGGTATATTAAGAAACAAAATTATGTTGCATTGTTAACTTCTGAAGCCAATTACATAGCTGCTGGAAGAAACTATGAAAAAAAATTAGATGAAACACACATTACTATACTCTAGATATCAATTCCAACATGTACCCATAAATTGTAAAAATACATTTTCTATAGATATTTTTAATAATCTTGTATAATATTCTAGAAAAACCATATTTTTTTAAGACATCACTTTTTGAGAGATCATTTTAAAAATGTGATATCACTCATGAATACATTGGTAGCTAAGTTGAGTTGGTTGATAGATTCTAAAAGTATTTGAATTATGGAATAATGAATTAAAACAATCATATCCTTGGTATGATAAATTTTGATTAAGGTTAATTTTTTAAGAACGTACCATTAGGTATGAAACACTATTGGGTATGACACACCAAGGGTATGGCACACTATTGTTTTTGACTCCACACTATGTTTTTTTCACCGTTATTATTGTCTCACCTTTGTGAACATCACACAATTGATTTTCCATGCCTTGCTAAAATTTTCACTTCAATTTTTTTGAACTTATAGTTTTTTTATTCTTATGGTTTATTGCATAACGAAATTTAGAATTTACCTCGATTTGATTGTTACCTAATTTTTTAATTCAATTTTTGAAGTATTATTTCAATTTTATTTTTTTCATGAAATATTTCCCAATTAATGTAAAATATGTGTTTTTTATAATTCCAGTGCACCTATTTTTTCATTCATTTATTTCATCTCGTGACCAATGTAACTGTTTATATCCCATACCTCATACTTGATAACTTTCATTCAACTCTGAAAAGGAAAACTAAACCTATCAGCTTGGAAAGAGTGAAGCGACTCTTAATTGTATTCTCTAGACGAGTCACATCCTTCTACGAAGAAAAAAAATTGAATTAATAGTTGAGTTTATGTAGAGAATGTAAATCTATATCTTTCAAAATGATTTGTAGTACCCTAAAAAGAAGTTGAAGTTGAATAAATTATTTTGAGTAAGTCATTGGTTCTCAAAGTACTTCAGAATGAAAGTTGGTTAGATTGTTCATCATTGAATAAGAGGACCTTTTATCCTAAGCTAGTTAACCTGTTTTTCCATTATGTTTAGTTTAGTTTTAATGATGAAGAAGAATATTGGATGAGAACAAGAATAAATGGCCAGAGAATACATTTTTAATCAGTAGTATGGGCATGTTGATTTGGTGTTTTGCATGGAGGTGTATATAATGACTACTAATGGTCTATTCTTGAGAAAATTGATGATTTTCATGTGAAAATGCTCTTGTAGAACAAAATGGTGATGGAATAACTAGAAGACCAATATATTCTTAGTTAAATGTTGAATGAATAATATTTTTTAAATTTATTCATCATATTTGTTTCTCTGGAATGGGTGATTTTTGTACTATAAAGAATCAGGATGCCTATCTGATAAGTCTTATAAATATAGAAAATAAGATCAATCTATGTTGGTATCCTATGGTTCATTTTTCAAAAGTGATCAATCCCACATTATGATCTAACTCCATGATTTATCCCAATGTTATTTTTGCTATTTTAAAATAAAAAGGTTTTTTTTAGATAATGAATAATTATTTGTAATCTATATTGGTTTTTGTATCTCAAAATAATTTTCTTAAATGATTATGATTGATTGAAATCCATAGAAAAAGAATTTGTTAGATGATGGTGAAAAAATTTATATTGAAATCAACCCTATAGGCCATCCTTCATGGCCAAAAGACCTTGATGATACTGGTTTGTAACCAGCTAAGATAATGGAGTATTCAAATGAGGAATCATACATTTTTTCCTCCAGATATATAGAACAAAATTATCTTATTGATGAGGGTAGTGATCTCTATCACTCTCATGACTCTCCACCAATTACCTATTAATCTTTTAGTCATACTTTCAGAATTACTAAAATATAATAATTGACATGTTGTGATGAAGAATAAACTAATGTTTCTGGAATAAGATCAGACACAGAGTATCTATATGTTTGATTATGATGATAATGATGATGATGAAGAGGAGGAATAAGATATTTATAATTAGAACATGGATAAAAATAGAGAAAGAAATAAAGATAGGGATTCTGATAATGGTGACGATAATGATTCAGATCATTATGTTTCCCATGGTATCATAATAATAATGGATATTGAAACTCTTCAAGACATGTTTACTTCTACTAATGTATTTTTTTCATATCTGAGTATAGAACACATCTTTTATGTGAAATGGAAGTTACTTTCATAGAAAATAAGGACTCTTTTGGTAGGGGAACAATCACTATGTACTGAAATTCTTAATTAAGCTGAAAGAATGAATGTTGATGAATAGTTTGCAGTTATTATGTCTCTTAAAAACCATGTTTCTGAATATATGATGAGTGATCTTATTGAGTTTAATATTTATAAACATTAATAATTAGATCTATATGTTGATTGAAAAAAGGAAGAAGATCATGTGTATGGTAAAAAAATATTGGTTTTATTTCAAATAATCCCTTTATTGATGAGAATAAGGATGTTGAATCATATACCTTGGTACAAATAACTAATTTTCAGATGAAAGAAGAACCCTATACACATATTGAGTTTCTCATTGTTGAACAGAGTGCTGATGCACAAAGTCATGTTGAAATCCTAGTTCCTATTGATACTACAGTTGTAAATATATTTGTTGAATCCTCTATGGTTTAACATTTTTATAGTAGGATTGATCCTATCAACGAAGAATGGGGTAAGTTATCTTGTGGTGTTGAGTGTCCACAAAATCTTGGTGGACCCATTATTCAAAATTGAATGGATTCTAAGGGATAATTTCTTAATCCAATTGATTTTTAGGGCAGTTTGAGAGGATTAATTCTAACATATTTCACGCTCTTGCTACTATTGATCCTATTACTTCACCTATTCTAGTTGATATTGTCACCAATGGTTGCATGAATGTTATTTGAAAGAATATTATTTCATATTTTGATAACATTTTCAATATTAAATAACTCATTCACACAAAGATGATTGAAAATTATTCTAGGTCTATATTTGAGATGGTAATCCATAATATTAATCTAAAAATGATGCCTCATATTCAAGATATTGAAATATAGATTAAGAGAATTAGTGGTGAGCCAGAATCCATATAGACATAGATTAATGATTTGATGTTCTATTTTACGGCTTCTATTGATGCTATTATTAAGTGCCATGGAGATGAATCCTCATATATGTCAACCTCGGAAACTAATATGGATGAAATCCTTTTTATAACTATTGTGAGAGAAGTATTTTCTATTATTTCATTTGGACCTTCCAGTGGTATACGTGCCACTTCTTTGGAAGATTTGAGGAAGTTTTAGAAACCAAATGATCATGATCACATGATGATATGAATGTATTAAATAGACACTAATTCATAGATAGAAACTATAAAAAATCCCAAAAAATAATATCTTTTAAAAATATACTCTAAGAACGAGATCAATTGACATGAAAAGTACTTGGCAAAGAACTTGAAGATACATCGCCACACCATTGAATATATGAAACAAGTAAGGTAGTTAAAAGGGATGAATCTAGTGTTAAAACATTTTATCGATGATAATAGAGGCTTTTTATGTTTTATGGAGTTAGAGGAAGATCATTATATAATTCATTAATCGTATGATACTTTTTCTTTATGTGCATGGGATAGTAGTTGTGGATCACAAGGTCATACCAATGACTACCCACTTGTCTCCTCTAGTTAAAACTCTATGAGTTGATGTTGAATTCTGTATTTTTATATCAGTAACAAGATATCTCCTTACACCTATATCATCCCATTGAAATATTCTTACATTATCTCTTGTAGAATATATTAGCAAAATTAGACCCATCATTACAAGATAGCCTCGATCTCTTACAGGTGTTCCTACTACTATTCCCTGAGCTTCTTCAGGTATTATTTCCGAAACTACTACCTAAGAATAGCTCGTGGCCATGGATAATGGAAATAAACCAACTTAAACTTCTTCCAAGCCATGATATTTCTATTGGATAATATTTTTTTATTTAAAGAATGTTTTTCTATGGATTGTTTTTACTAACTATTTAGATGAATGTAATTTATCATTCATAGTGATTTATTCTTTCTACTCCTCACATTTTTTATTTCTTACTACATTTAATATTTTTTAAAGATTATCTTTTCCTTTTTAGTAATATTAAAATTTAAGAGAACTCAAGTATATAATGAATTCTATCTCTTATGAATTATAGTTCATTTTATTTGATTCCATATCTACAGTGTCATCATTTACCATTGATATCTTTTACATCATGACAATGATATGTGATGATTTATTTGTTCTTTATATTACCCTTTGTTACATAAAATATGATCATAAAAAAGGGGGATAATGTTGAAATAATTTTTTTAAGGATCAAAAAATCCAATTTATAATGATATTATTGAGTTTTATGATTTCTATTTACATATTATATTATATCATAGATTGAAAAAAGTTGGCAATGTATGACTCACAATTGAGGTGGAGAAATTTTCAAGATGAGTCACTTCCAAGGAAGAGTCATTGTTTCCTAATAATCACCATTAGCACTGAGCCACCACTGAGATATAATTTTGATAAATTATGAGATACCACCAAAAAACACACAACATATCTTGAGACACCATCATGTATTTCATAACACCAGTGTATGAATTTGTAACGGTTTGAAATAACTAACAGATAGTTGTGTCATATCAATGAATGAAATAATTAGTAATGTATGAGTGATCGATATTCTAACCTACATTTAGAGGAGCCACTTCCAAAAGTATGAATCACCACCATCATATAATTTTTTGTTTGTATATAATTTCCCATTGACAGTGTCACACCGCCAGTATTACACTGTCAGTATGAATCACCGCTAGCAATGTCACGCTATTCCAATGTCTCTACACAATAATTAAACACACCTATTGAGAAACAAAATTATATATACACACTACTAGAGTCTTTTCAACATTATAGGACTCACTTCTACAATTTTAACTTAGTTTGGAATAGTTTCTCTAAGTGATATATATTTCACTTCTATGACGTGGGTTTTTGTAATTATTTTGTCTTAATCGATTGACATAATTAATTAAGGGATGTGTTATACTTCTGTATGAGGATGCAGAATATCTGCATTCCCACAAAGATACTCATGAATGATGGTGATAAAAAGATAATAATACACCCTCATTCAAACACGATTACTGTGTGTGATTCTCTAAAAGATATACATGGTGAATGTTGTGAACAAAATGAGAGATTTCGTTCATTACAATAACATAAACAACTGATCCCAATGGACAAATATAAAGAACAATATAAATCTAGTGGATTACTACAATCAAGAAAAAATGTGTCTATGACACTCTTTTATAGTGAAGAATCCACAAGAATATGACTTGAGCTACATTGTAAATCAAAATCAAGAATCATGAGCTACATGGTATAACAAACATATCCTCTCAATATATTTATACATTTAATTTCCTATTTTGTATATTATATTCTACATTTCAACTATTGTGTGTTTCTCTATTTATTTCACAAAACCATATATCCTTTTATAACTTGAAGATACATAAATATCATTTTTAAATTTTTTTACATCTTTACTACCATGTAAATTGTAGAAGAGATCCTATGTGACCTGTTATATTTTTATTCCCACATATAATAGTGCAAGTAGAGTAATGTGTTATGGATAGAGGTATACTATTATAAATCTGAATAAAAGTTTTCGATTTAACTATTTATTTTCATAAACTGCTTGGTAGTGGGTGATTACCAAGTGGGGAGGAATAAGTTTTAGCTTGATACTGATCCTCTTGTATTCAAAATTCCACTATGTGGTTTATAATATTTTTATATTTATTTTTTTATTAAAACTAAAATTGGTTTAAACTATAAAAAAAACTAATACTTTGATAGTAAACCATAATTAGTGTTTTTATAAGATTTTAATAAAGAAAATTTATATCAAAGGATTAAAAAATATTTTATATTATTTTATTCGAGATATAAAAAATCTTCTATGAAATGTTTTAAAACATTGAAAATTATAACTATCTACTATTTTAGTTAACTATTCCATTTTTAAATTAATTAGGGGAATCTATTTTAATCCTCTTTGAAATGTTTTTTATTGGGTACTGAATTCACCCCTATTGAGTTACTCACTCTGGCCAATAGTTGAGTAAATATTCTACTACCTAATAATATAAGGAAATGTACTTACTTGATACATTTAAATTTCATTAATAAAATATTATATATTCGTTGTGATTTAATCAATTTTTAATTAAACCCATTACTACATGAAATGAACATCCAAAACATAATTTTTTATGCATGAAGCACAAAAATATACTTATTATGAATCATAAG
This sequence comes from Viscum album, assembly GCA_963277665.1. Lineage (NCBI taxonomy): Eukaryota > Viridiplantae > Streptophyta > Magnoliopsida > Santalales > Viscaceae > Viscum > Viscum album. The sequence continues at coordinate 381,875,650 of OY728145.1, forward strand.
ATCCATAAAACAAGTCTTTACATATGTGACTAACTATCCTCTGAAACTAATATGGTTAACACATGTTATCCAATATAATAAATTAATCACCAGACCCTAAATGTAACACTACCTGTTCATGATTAATATTAACTCTTAAATTCATTTAGCTAAAATAAATTACACATTAATCTTGAAATAATAGAGTCCATTAGTCAGTATGTAACCCTTATCATCCTTCAATCATGGGTTCGAGCCCCACCACATTTTCATATGTGATGGGTTTTTACCAAATTCATATTTTTTCCTTTTTCTATAACTATGTTAATATTATTATTATCATGTTCACCAATATTTTTTACAACCTTAGAAAAAATTTGTTTTTAAATAAAAAATTAACTATGTTTTTGAAAAAAAATTATTTAATACTTCTTCTAAAAAACAAATTAATATTATATTACTATTGTTAAAATTAATGATCATATTAACCCTAATGGTTATCAATACATTCAACATTATGTCTACAAAAATTAAATAAATTTTAACACAGAATTGTTTTCCACTGAAAAAATTCATTCCATAAATCTCCCCAAAATATCGTTAATGTTCTTATATTCATAACACATAAGTCCAAAAATGTAGAATATATGAATATAAACTTATGATAAATCATAAATTAATTAATGCATGAGGATATCTAAAAAACTTATGTTAATGAATATGAAATTTTATCTAAATTTTAATAGAATCAATAGAGGTTTCATGATTATTTTAACCAAAATAACAATGTTAAAATGATTGATAAATTTAATTCTTTAACCAAAATACATAAATTATTAATCCATTTTCATTCCCCAAAAGTCCTTCTGTGGTCTAAGGCATACCTTTTAGAAGAGGAAATTGGTATGGTTAAATCCTAGTTTTACCAAATTTATGAAAATAAAGTATAAATTATTTCTTATGATTAGATTTCATACCTATTATTTTTCTCGTCATTTTTTCCATATAATTTTTTTTCTTTTTCCCTTCTTTTCCACACATAAATAATTTCCAAAATCCATAAATCAGATAATTAATTAACATGATATCTTTAACTCATATAAATATCCCATTTTTTACTCATTCTCAACTCATTGTACTTAATGTTCAATGATAATATGACTCAATTGTGTTCTCTCCATTAAATAAAACAAAAAAGCATAGTGGGAGAAATAATAAGAATAATAAGAAAACTATATAATAATTTATAGTATTTTAAAATCATGAAAAATACACTTAATCTATGAAATCTTATATTTTACAAAAGTCATTTTTTAATCAATTTTCAAAAAATTTCAAAAAGGTTTGAAAAGAAAATGCTAACTATCTTAATCATATTTCCCAAGACTGTCAAACCAGGTGTATTGTAAAGCATGTTGTTATATACCAGGTAACAATTTAGTAAATCCTAATGTTCCCTTTTCATATTTATTCCCCCATATATATTTATTTGAGATTAATGACAACATTTAGTATCCAGAAAAGGATTTATTACAATTAAAAACCATATAATATATATCATACCAAAACAATATGATGTTCTTATATACTAATCCTTAATAACTATATTATAGTTATGTTCTCAAATCTATGATTTCATAAATCTAGTTTCCATGGATTCTACTAAAAAAATATTTGATAAAAAATTATAGATACTAGAACCCCATTACCTATGAGTTGATTTCTATTACCAGTAAAATGTCATTAGATATAAGGAATTACATCCTGAAGGACCAAATATATCAGTAGAATTTTTAAACTAGACACATACTATAGTATTACATTAAATTTGGATACACAAATTACAAAATAATATTTTTTAGGATTACTTTATTCTATCTTGCTTATCCCTATATACCAGTCATATTATATTTCATAGAATCCTGGGGAACCAAAATAAAATAATTTTTTTTTTCAAATTCTCAGTAAGGGTTAAATATAATTGAACAAATAAGGAATATATTAGAATAATCAATATGGTGTGGTAAATAACTAAAGACACATTCTATGTAATGAATAAACTAATAATGAAATGTGTAAACAATATGAAAAACGATAAATAACTAAAAATCCATTCTATTTAGGAAACAACAAGACCTTAATAAATTGATAAATCGTTATCAATATGGAAAAGTTATTTAATAAAAAAAATCCATGTAAACAAATGATAATGAAATGAATCTATATATAATGTCGTAGTAAAAATATCATAGATAGAAATAACTAAATATTGAATGATGGAAATGATAAATTTTTGGATTATATGCTTACTAGGAACATGGTACCTTTACTATCAAGACCTTTCACAAGGTGGGTAGAAACATACTAGATAAAAACCCACATTACTAATTCTTTTCAACTGATTCATCCAATGAGACTGTTGATGCATCGAGTGGTATTCAACAACTAGACCCACCCTTCTCAAACTTATCTAATGCATTTCTCATTAATTTAATTCATAGAAATATACCTTTTTAAATTTCTATATTTAGTAATACTGATTTATAAATATTTACATAGATATCAAATAAATTTTAATTTAGTACACCCTTTGTATAATTTTACATTATTGAAGAAATAAATATATCCATGATTAGTAATATCGATATTTAAATAATACTTAATTTATAATGGCCATATAAGAGAAAAAAATTCAAGGGAATGTTAATAACTTCTAAAATAAATTATGGAAGTGGATGTCAATAATTTTCATAGTTAAAATAATCATAAATAATATGGAGGAATAATAATGATGGTATTAATAAAAAATTTCTCTATTTTTCAAATAAGTTTTTTATTATCGATGAATATAAATACCAAAAAAATATTTTAAAAAATGATATTCTAATAAATATCCTTCTCATTTTCAATTTTTGTTCAGAAAATAGTTTTCTTTGAATAAAAACTATTAAAATAATTTTACCCAAAAATGTCTTTATAAATTTGATATGGATTCTTCAAATAAATTATGGTACTTTTGTTAAGTAATTATTTACATGCTATAAAAAACATTTCATTTACTTGTTAAATTGGTTAGAAAATTTCCTTGTTCTGAAAGAGACAAGTTCATTCCTTTTGAAACAATTATTAAAAATAAAAATTTAGAATAATTGTATTTCAGTAAATCAATTTAAAGAATTTAATGATTTTTTGTAAAAAAATATTTTTTTAAAAAAATTGATTTCTGAGTGAAGAGGGAAATTATGTTTTATTTTGTTAAAAACATTTCCCAATAATTTTATATACCAAAGAATGAAAAATGGTATTATAACTTAAAAAAATATTATAAATAACTTTAGGATAAAAAATTACAGTGTTTATTAAAAAAATTCAAATTAATTCCATTAATATAAATTAAAGAATAAATAATATCTATTAGAATGATATTGTGAAATAAATAGATAAAATAATCATAATATTTATGGGAAATTATTTAATAAATTGATTATGAATATTAAATTTATAACTGTATAAAAAATGTATAAAAAAAATATATAGTCAAAAATCATCATAGACATAATAATAAAATATTAATGAAAAAGAGAAAGTAATATAAAATAATTAAAATGAATGGAGTTCTAAAATTATTTACCTCCTGGTTACTTTTAAATCAAATACACTGAAATAATAATAATTTAAACTTAAATTATTATTAACTATGAATTATGAATTACAGTAAATTTCAAAAGGAATTATATACAACATTTTGTTGTAATTATGTTTATAAGTTTACAATATGCCTCAATGAAATGAAATTGAGATAAAATCTCATACCTCACACTTCCTTTTGGTTGAACATGATTTATCTTTTTGTATAGTTTTTTTAGAAAAGTTATTATCCAACTAAAAAACCATTTTGATATTTATGTGTCATATATGATCCTTTTATAACATATTATGACTCATTCTATAATAATCATTCCTTATTTCGATTGTTTCAGGTGTTAATTGATTTGTTTTCTTTTGCGTTTTTTATTGTACAATTTAAAATTATCTCCCATAGTGTATAGTTTTATCATATCTAGAATAATAATCATAGAGAAATTATCATATATATTCATCCATTGAAATTTTAATACCAATAATGGAATATGGTTTTGAAAAATTAACTATGTTATGATTATAGAGACGAAAAGTTGTACATACGCATGAGTAAAGTTTTCCATTTTTAAATGATCTTTATGGAAAGAAGTTAAATAATATTTTAACTGTTAGTAATTATCATTATATAATTAATACAATATTTTACACACACACACACACACACACACACACACACATATATATATATATATATATCATTCATGTATTTTGGTGATGAAATGAGACTCGCATCGCTTTGTGAAAGCAATAGTCCACAAGTTCATGAACGATGTTTCCATTATTTATTGAGTGAAGATATTTGAAAAGAAAAAGATATATTATATTTAAATAATGAAACATATTATATTAATATCATTATTATTTAATTTATATCACATATAATAATTAGTAATATTATTGATCAACGTCCATGTAATGTGATTGTGAATAATGAATCACATCGCTTGGCGAGGAGGTAGTAAATCGTACAGACCAGTGGTGGCCGATTCTCTCCTATGGAATGTATATTAATAAGTTATATAAGATATAATTTCTCTTTAGGTATTTTAGTGTTATATTATATATATATATATATATATTATTTATAAGACATTCCCTTGGGAGTTGGTAATGAAAAAATGAATTTCATCGGTTATTGTGTCGGTGGTCATTCATACACACTAATGAAGATTTCGTAAACCATTGAATGTAAGTGTAAATGTTTGAAAGTAGTATACTTAAAATTAAAACAAATTAATATATGGTTGATAATAATGATATTTTTTTAGGGTTTAAAATAATTTATGGAGGTGGTTTTGGAATAAAATGGAGATGCTTATTGAAGAACATTACCTCTTCTTTGGGTATCTCACATTGGTTTGCACTAAGACCCTAATTGGATGGATTAATGAACATTATAAGTCATATATTATTATTAGAGGTAATATAATGAGTTATTGGGATGTATATTGTCTAGAACAATGTGTATTTAATTTGTGACATGGATAGGAGATGAGGTGACTTTTTATAAGAGGGGATGAGTGGCACACTTGTATTGTTTATGAGAAAATGAATTCCACACATGTTTTGGTTCATGTTACTAACCCCAGATAATGGAACATTATGAGAAATAGAAGGAATAAGTTCTATATGTGTCCATAAAATTGCTTTTGGACTAGTTTTGGGTAATAATTTCACATTTTATTCAATTTTTAACCATAAAGTAAACTCAATTTTACATTTATTGCTATAATTAGTTTTAACAGTCTCCACTCAACATTATGGTCAAAATTATTGTGAAATTATTATAAATTATAAATAATTAATAATATATATATTGAATCCATTTTCCTAAATTCTATCCACATATGTGGAAAAAAATAATTTAAAATTTATCCTACATACACAACGATAAAGAAATCTTTTTAAATGATATTTCTTACATGTTTACCGAGTTTACATATCTAAATTAAATTTTATAATTACTAGATAGTTCTAAATTGTATGATTTTATATAAATTTGAAATAATATTATATTAAAACTAATTAGAAAAATAAAATAGTCCAATAAATTATTTATATGAACATGAGTTTTTAATTAAAATTCAGTATTTCTCATTATTCATCGAAAAATAAAACTTCTCCAAAATATTCCAAACAATTCATCCAAGTATAATTTTTATATTATAGTTTAAAAAATGATGTTTATTTTTCCCACATAAATGTTATGAATGTGTGTTTCCGACGCTTTCGCCGGGGCGCGCGCGCGCGTCCTTCTACGGGGAGGACACGCTGCTTGTGGCCCCGCATTCCACATTTCCAAAGGCGGGCGGCATTCGTTCCTCGTTCAGGGACATCTGCTCCTTGATCGAAACCAGGATGATGGGATGTCGGTTCTTCCTTCCGTGGCTTCCTTCTCGGAGCTCATCACCTAGTCCGGGTCTCCCTCATAGATTTAAGACGGGTTCGTGAAGCTCATTCCCGGTGCCATATCTACATGGACGCCGGTTAATTACGCTGCTTCTGTCAAGACGCTCCAAGGGGTCTTGTCGGGGCAACAACCAACAGTGAGGAGAATGGTCACATTAGGGCGTCGTCGGCATGTCTGTCTTCGTTCCCTCATCATAGGGCTTTTCGTGGGCGCGGAAGCCCGAGACATTCCACATCGAACGCGGGGAATGTGTAACATCTGAGGTTTTCTTCAGCTTCCCATGTTTGACATGGGGTATGCCGCGAGTTTAACGTCTTGAGTAGACGGATCATATTGAAGGGCCCCTGGGGGGAACACCGATGTTGGGGATAGCACATGGGTGGCTTCCCGGATGCTACGGAGTGGAATGGGGTTGCATGATCCCCACCGGGATGTGGCAGCCCGGGTAAGGATCAGGATGGATGGTGGAGTGAGACATGGGGATTATGCTCTGGGTGGCCCAAGAGGAGGAGTACAGTTTAACATCATGCGGGATGATGGAATACAGTTTAACGTCATGCGGGACGATGGCATACAGTTTTACGTCATGCGGGACGATGGCATGTGGGGATTACGCTCTGAGGCGGCCCATGGTGGGTATGAGGCTTATGCTCTAGGGCGGCCCATGGTGGGTATGGGGCTTACGGTCTGAGGCGGCCTATAGTGGTTAGTGAACCGACCTGAAGAGGTCGGAACAACTGGGTGGTGGGCTTGAACCTCGTGGAGGCTTCCTACGTACCGTGCGTTAGCATGGATCAAAGTCCACGTAGTTCACTGGGATGGGGATTACGCTCCGGGGCGGCCCATAGAGGATGTCATGGTTGATGCGCGCTATAAGCCCACGTGATTCATGCACGGTGTGGGAAACAAGAGGCAGTAGGGACCAGACGATCACGTCGCGAATGGTGCGTCCGAGAGAAGCGGAATGGGGCTTACGCGTTGAGCGGCACAAAGAGGAAACAGGGGCTTACGCGTGGTTAGCGGCCCGTGGTGTTGGGGCTTACTCCAAGGTGGAGGCCCGTGGTGTGAAAAAGCGCAGTGTGAAAGGGACTCCACTGGCCTTGGCAGGGGGAGGTACGGAGATGCATGGGTGCAGTCATCCGCAAGGAAGGTTAGGGGCTTACACTCTGAGGCATCCCTTCCCCCGTGGACAAATGCCGCTTCGAAAAGGAGGATCTCATTCCATGTGAGGAAGAATCCATTCCCGTGGAGACGAGTGGTGTAAAAAATGTACGAGCTGGGGGGACTCTGCGTGCGAAGCACGGGGTCGGACCACAGTTGAACGTCTTGTGTCAAGGACGAGGTGCTTAGCAGTTTAACGTCCTACAGCTTGGACGAGGTGGGTTTTCACCACACCCCTAGGGCTTACAGGCCCAACGCCCTATACCCCCTTGTGGAAGGGAAGGCATCGGCAAGGCCGTGGTGAAGGGGGCTGTAGGGAAAACCACCGAGGGGTCCACGTTAGCGTGGATATGCAAAGAAGCAATAGCCGTAAGCTTGCCTATGCGGAGAAGCATAAGGCAAAGAAACGCAACGGGAAACACGGCCCAGGGGACCTTGGGGTTACTTCGTATGAGCCTGGAAGGCCGTACGGGAAAACAACGCATGGTGCGCATACGCGGAAGGGGATACATCAGGTGCCGGTGCAGGGGGCAGCCCAGGGGCGTCAAGGTAAGAGGTGTCGGGCTTTGCTCGCAAAAAAGGAAGGTTTGTGTGAAAAACACCACGACAGCGCGCAATTGGAAAAAATGGAATTGCACGCGAAGAGAGAATTACGTGCAGGGTATTGCGCGCAAGGCAGGGTATTGCGCGCACATGAAGCGAATTGCGCGCTAGGCTAGAACTCGAGGGAGGGGGCAAATTCACTGAGGCCGGTGGAGTTGCTCGCAAAGGAGAACTCTGGGGAAAGATTGCGCGAAATGAGGGATTACCTGAATCCCATATTTCACGCTGGGGGAGCCGAATTGCCCGCACGATATTCGCTTCAGATTCCTCAACCCCCAAACCGTTCGGGGTCACCTTATATTTATAGGTGACCTCAGGCGTGGAATCAAGGCGGTGCACGAAATTTTCCGCACCGGGAACCGCTTGCACGCAATATCAGGCCGCGGAGAACCAGGGCGCGCAATTATTGTGCGCATCACCGGCGCGATTTCGTGCATCCCGGGAGTACTTCGCACGCAGAACATTTTTTCGCGCGGATCCTCATTTATTTCGCGCACCACTTCCCGGGCCTCCGGTGCAGGCCTCTGATTCCGAATATGACTTCGCTTCATCATTTCGAAACTTCCTCCAAGAGTTACGGACATTTTGTCGGCGTCAACAAATGCCCCCACTTGGAATTGGATCGGCGAGAGGTCGCAAATATCAGATTCCAAGGGAAACACTGAAACACCGAAATGCGGAGTCCCCTGGTCATGCTGCGCGCAAAATTTTGATGTGGCGTGCAAAACCTACGGACGCGCGCGAAATCCTCTTTCCACGTAGCGGGGGGCCTGGGCCTCGCCTATAGAAAAAGGAATTGGGTCCCAAATCTGTACATCCGCTTTTTTCCGTGCGATAATCTTATCACTCTCGTGCACGGAAACGCTCCCGCGGCTGCGCGTAAAAACGCTCTGGCAGCGCGGAATTCCTTCCGAATTTTGGCTGGGATTTCGCGCCAGATCGGGATCTTCCGCGCTTCGCGTGCTGATTGCATGCCAAAATCCAAGATTTCACGCGACTCCTTCAGATTTCGCGCAGAACTATCCGATTCGGCGCACTGCATCCTGATTTTGCCCAACTCCTGAGAAATTCGAGATGGCCGCAAACCGAGTTGATGAGGGGGAAGCCACTGCTCGTTGGAGCGAAATGGTGGCGAATAAGGAGGTTTACGGCGCCAAGGTTATTGTGTCCAACAATCTAACCTTGTTCAATCTATTGACTCCTTCTCAGAAGACGTATCCCCTATCTGACAACCTCCCTCTCTGGAATTTCGGCATCCTGGATGAGGTTCCACTGTCGGGCATCGAAGTGGACACGTCGTGGTCTTGGGTGACTCGGGAGGACGAACTTCCTCGCTACAAAATCACCAACAATGGTCATCCTGCCAGGGAAACTAGACATATGGATGTATATGTCCTGAACCCGAGGACTAGTGCCATAACCGTGGGAGAGCCTGTGGCAGAGGATTCTCTGGCACTCTACACGAGCACGTTCCGTCAGAGCATCATGGATGACGCGAAGGGCTGGCTAAAGGATTGGGACCTGCGGTCCGGGGGCAAATTCACCAACGAATGGGCCTGGGCATTCTGGGTCCGCCATACCTGTGACCAGTTCGGGGACGAACTGCGGTATATCGGCCTATTCGAGGCGGTATGGACATCCTAGTTCCACTTCCACCACCAGCCTGAACTTGGACCGGAGCTATTCACCCGGTGGCCTCCTGACACCAACACATTCCACCTTTACCATGGGGAGGTCTGCATCAGTCACTAAGACGTTCACTACATCGGCGGTATCCGACTGGAGGGTTACCAATACGACGAGTTCGTTCCTCCAAAGAACACCTGGGGAGACAGGACGCGGACACCTATGATGACGTGGCACCTGTTGGAACTGGCCAAAGAGAGGCTGGGGGTCAAGGACTTCCTAAAGGATGTTGCCCTCAAGGGCTGGTTCAACCTATTCCTTGAGAAGGATCCGACCATCAAGATGTCAGGACGAGGAAAACGGTGCCCAACTGCGACTCAGAGGAGCAGGGATGGGTCATACTGGAGGACCCTGGAGGCGGGGCAATACCAATCAAGGGGATACCACGTGATTGAAGCCTGGGACCCGAACGTCCGGTATGAAAGGTTCCTTGCTGCCTTCCTTAGCGGGTGGCTCCTGCCGGTGCGGGACGTGAGGATGGGCGTCCGTCCAGCAACATTGGTGATGGCGGGCTCCATGGCTGCCAACAAACAGTTCAACTTGGGCGTCCCCGTACTGGATAAGTTGTATACCATTTTGGGGCGCATCTCACGAGGGGGGTCGCCTCGGAGAGTATGTGGTCCCTTCCAGATCTTCCATGGCTGGGTGGTAGCTCATCTCGGTGGGTATACTTTTCCAAACGTCGTCCATCCTCTGGGCAACGGTCTGCGACCGTCCATGCTGAATATCACAGGGGTGGCGCCGATGATGCTCAGTAAGGAGGGTGTGAGGACCCGTATCAGAAACCATGCCAACTTCAACTTCATCCCATTCCCCACCCCAGTCATCCAGCTGGTGGACAATGGTCGAGGCTCTCTGGAATAGCAGGAATACTTCCAAAGCATTCGGGGCAGGGTGCTCGAGGCTCGGATCGATGGGAAGGTGATCTGCGAGCCGTACATGCCATCCCGATTTGCCAGGAAGTTCGGGTGCCTCCAGTGAATGCCAAAGAAGGTATTCACGGCTGTCTGGCAAGAGAAGAATCCATGCGTCCTGTGCCAGATGTGGTTGATGTTTACCACCTTCGGCTCTGGTGATGTCATCACTCTTCCCCCCACCGGGGTCGATGCCGGCCTAGAAACCGAATACGCCGAACACTGGACCATTGCGTACCCTGAGGGGCTATTACGCAAGCGCTTCCGACAACTCGAGGTCGCTCGCGCGGAAACCGGGCGACAGGAAAGAGGGAATGGTGCCGTCGGAATGGGGGAACCAAGGGCGCGTCAGGTAGCGAGGCCTGCGCAGGTCGGGACTTCAGCAGCGGGGATGTCACATGGTGCTGCCACGTCCTCGTTACCCATAGGGGGGTTACATGAGGCGTCCAGGGAACTGCCCGAGAAGCAAATAAGATATCTGCTCGAACATTCCCAAGATGCAATTCTCCCGGCACTATGGTTGGCATGGATGACCCTGCGGCAATCGCTGAGTGTCGAATCCATCTCGCAGAAGATAATGCAAAACGAGATTCAACTGCCAGAGGTCAGGCTCATTCGAATTACCGACTGAGTAAACTTCCACCGGTAGCATGCTTATTTGACGGCCATGGACGCATACGCACGCCAGAGGGGGAGGCGTGCGGAGCCAACTTTCCTCGTGATGGTGATGCTCGGCCAGGAGCAGGATTCGGAAGCAATGCGTCCAGGAGAAGGCGGCAGTGATGAGGAGCCGGAGGGGGATGAGGAAACCGAAGAGAATGAAGGCGAGGGAGAGGACGAAGAAGAAGGGCCCGAAGGTGAGGGGTCTCAAGGGGCGACCTACCAAGGGAGTATCCGAGAGAGCGGAGAGATTTCCAACTCTGATCTCGACCTAACCGAGATTCTCGAGGTTGGTCTCTATCTTCATTAATTTCCCTCATTCATCCATTCTCACTTCTAACTCACTACCTTGTCCTACTCAGGAGCAGTTAAGCGTTGGATGGGAGTCCCCACCAGAGGAGGGAGGAGAGGAACCGGCGAAACATGACGGGGATCCGACACCCATCATTGAACTAACAATCACAGAGGGGTCTCCCATCATGGCGGATCCTGCGGCGGCCGAAACACTGGGGACCGGCGCTCTGGATTCCTGTAAGTCTCACGCTTCACTACTGGTGCTTGGTAGAAAAGGATCCCATCTAACCAGCGTATTCCTTGGGCAGTGATCTCAACAATGGAGGCACGTCAGGTTGTGGAGCCCGGGCCATCCGTTAGTGGACCAGCGGTGGACATATCACCTCATTTGGAACATGCTCTCTGCACTGATTCGGCCCCGACAATTGATGAACAGGGGGCGACGGACATTAGCGGGGCTATTCCTGATATGAGGACGGAAGCTGGTGGAGGTATCATTGCTGCTGGGGTGAGAGAAGAAGGTCTCCCGGACGTCGAGGATTCTATGCCTCACGAAGACATCCATGGGGAGGATCTAGCTGCCGATCTGCTGGAGGCCTTCCCCATGTACCGACCAGCTAATCCTGAGGAGATAGACGACTACGACCCAGAGGCGGCCGAAGAGAGTCGGATGGCACGACGCAAGGGGTGGAAATGTATCCAGAGCTTTCTCAGGTAGCCATAGTCTGATTGGCTGAGGCGGATGGGATCACTTCAGACCTGGATGCGCTTCATGTGCACCGGAGGAGCTGACACTTAGCGTCTTCATCTGACGGTCCGTGATTACAAGGCCGAGAAGATACGAGAGAGACGCCAGTGCACCGACATTTCCCAGTGCTGGGATAGATCGGAAAGCGCTCAAGCGCTGCTGAGGGCATAGCAGGAAGTCCATCACGACGAAGGGAAGGTGGCATATAAGGAGGCCTTCATCGCAACATGCTCTGAGCTCATGGAGCAACTGACAGCCCAACTGTCTGATGCACAGGAACAACTAGTGGAGGCGAGTCACCAGATGACCGTTCTTCGAAGCGAGCGGGCGCAGGCACATGCTAGGGGTGGAGAGCTGCGCTTTGCGATGGCCGATGAGGAGAGAGTCTTCCAAGAGCGATAAGCAGCCCTAGAGGCTACTAGCCAGAGGGTAGCAGTGCTGGAAGGATCACTTCAGCATGCTGATCCCTGAGGTCTTTGTTTTTTCCATCTCATGAACTTTGCTTGTACTACTCATCATCTCAATCCAATATATGGCCAAATCCACTCTTTTGTACCCCTGGTTTAATGCTCTCACCATTGTTTCGAAATGAATAACAACTCACCCCTAGGCTCCAGTGGGACATGCCCAACGCGAGAAACAAGAGATGCTCGTACCATCATTCCGTTCAACTGTTGGACATTGACCAAGCTTCAGGCATCCAAAATCGTGCCTAGACTTCTGAGGAGACCCCGGGCCGATTGATGTGTCGACATATCAATGTTCTTTAACACACGATCAGGGCAATGCCAGGGGCATTGAAATCCTTCCGAACACAGGGGGATGGAGAGAAGGGGTGAATCACGCTGCCCAAATTTGGGACCCAATGGGGCGCAACCATGGAGGATAACTGTTAACTGTGTCAAAAACACAACATCCATATCACGTTGGCCTGGAATGAGGACAATAAATGAGGGCAGACCACTGACCATGTTCGCAACATGGGGCCTAACTCAAATATCGTCGGTCAGTTTCCCGGAACGTTGGCCCAGGACAATAGGCGGACCGTAGGTCTGTCATCCATACTGTTAGGGGGTCCCGTCAAACATGACCAGTCCTCCGGAACGTTGGCCCAGTACAATAGGCGGACCATAGTTCGAGCATCCATAATATTAGGGGGTCCCGTCAAACATGACCATTCCTCCAGAACGTTGGCCCAGGACAGTTGGCGGACCATAGGTCGAGCATCCATACTGTTAGGGGGTCCCGTCAAACATGAAAGGAAATGAGGATCCGAATAAAGGGGAACGTAAAGCATGGGAGGTGGAGTGGTGGATTGTTCGAACAGAGTCCAAAACTCTCAATATTGTGCCACTGTGGCGAAGGCGCATTAGGCGGACATACCGACCTGATCACGGGTTGTCCCAATTTACAGGCAGGACCTCTTTAATGAGAGAACTGCCACATCCCATTATTACCATGGGGCATCCCGCTGCTCAAGGTAAATGTCCCGATTACACCACTTCTCATGAAGTCGGTCCGAGGGGCCGACAATAAGGAAGGAAAAGATTTAGCAATCTCTGGGGCTGGACCCAAGACAAAATGTCCGGGCGGTCCTACCTATCTCATTAGGATGAAAATCAAGCCACACGTAGTTCATGAAGCACATTTTAACGTCATGAAAGACGAAATACAGTTTAACGTCATGCGGGACGAAATAGAGTTTAACGTCATGCAGGACGAAATACAGTTTAACGTCATGCGGGACGAGATACAGTTCAACATCATGCGGAATGAGATATGGATCTTAGTATTAGGTCTTAGAGCTCGGACCATGAGAATCATAGTTTTAGGTCTTAGAGCTCGGACCGTGAGGATCTTAGTTTTAGGTCTTAGAGCTCGGACCCTGAGGATCTTAGTTTTAGGTCTTAGAGCTCGGACCATGAGGATCTTAGTTTTAGGTCTTAGAGCTCGGACCATGAGGATCTTAGTTTTAGGTCATAGAGCTCGGACCATGAGGATCTTAGTTTTAGGTCTTAGAGCTTGGACCATGAGGATCTTAGTTTTAGGTCTTAGAGCTCCGACCATGAGGATCTTAGTTTTAGGTCTTAGAGCTCGGACCATGAGGATCTTAATTTTAGGTCTTAGAGCTTGGACCATGAGGATCTTAGTTTTAGGTCTTTGAGCTCAGACCATGACGATCTTAGTTTTAGGTCTTAGAGCTCAGACCATGAGTGGAAAGGGGGAGAAATAGACACATGGAAAGGCGGTTACAAAACCCGACGTGAGTGAGGACCTAAGCCCTATTTACCATGTGCTCTCCGGAGAAATGCTCGAGTCAAGGGACCGACACAAAGGTAGGTTGGCTGGGCCCATGGGGAAGTGCCTCGGGTGCTCCTACGTGTCTCATAAGGATGAGAATAAAGCCATATGTAGTTCTGGAAGGTGACATTGTAAGTTACCAGTTCCTTGGAAAAGGGTAGTGCAGGCATGTCCCTTGCACTGAAAGAAGAGGAATTTGATAAATCTTGTTTGTCCTTTAAGGTGAGTGGGTATTTTTTGTGAATCGACAGGCCTAGAGTAGTAGGCCATGGTGTCGCCACAAGAATCAAGCCGTGATAGGTGTTGAAATATGGCATGGCACAATACCAATACCCAACGTGATGTCCTCCAAAACGAGGTCACCACAATGCAGTGTCATTTTTCATCGTGCGACCAGGACGATAATTTCATAGTTTAAGGTCATATGGTTTGGACCAACAACACAGTTTAAGGTCATATGGTTTTGAACAACAACACAGTTTAAGGTCATATGGTTTGGACCAACAACACAATTTAAGGTCATATAGTTTGGACCAACAACACAGTTTAAGGTCATTAAGTTTGGACGAACAACACAGTTTAAGGTCATATGGTTTGGACCAACAACACAGTTTAAGGTCATATGGTTTGGACCAACAACACAGTTTAAGGTCATATGGTTTGGACCGACAACACAGTTTAAGGTCATATGGTTTGGACCGACAACACAGTTTAAGGTCATATGGTTTGGACCCACAACACAGTTTAAGGTCATATGGTTTGTACCATCCGATAGAGGAGCCGCGGGCCAAAGAGGCCTATGAGGGTTCAATAATCAGGGAGGGGCAGGAGATGCTATCTCCCAGCTGTGCTGGGCCCGAAACGCAATGTCTCGGTGACTCCTCATTTCCCATGGGGAGGAGGGTCAAGCTGCACGCAACCCGTAAAGAAGAGACCCAAGCAGATACTCTAGCGCTCAGATCGCAGGAGCCCCGAGAGACACCGTTACGTAGCTCGGTCTATCTGATGTGCGGGGGTGTACTAGGGGTTAGTACAAGGAGTGTCGAGAATCCACCTTGACACAGTGGGGCGGAACATGACCTGAACCATGCCACCAACATTCAGGGCCCGTGGAAACCGGCGTGACGACTGAGGATTACTGCTGACCATGTTCGCAACGCAGCATCCTGTCGTGTTAGCAATGGGGACAAAATAATGAGCATCAACCACTGACCATGTTCACAACGCAGGATTCGTATCAATTTGTTGTCTGAAACCCTTGGGGGCGTTGGCCCATGACGGTAGGAGAGCCCTTAGACATTGTATCCAGGCCGTTCTTGGGGGTCCCTCCAGGTATGAAGGATGATGGGTGCCCGAATGAAGGGGAACATGAAGCATGGAAAGTGGATGGAACTTGCCTAAGTTGAATCTGGCACTCCAAGTCCTAGACCAGAGTACCCTGAGCACATCGGCAGACCACTGGAAAGGGTCAGAGGGCTCAGTACGAGAGCGGCCAAAAGATGTCAGATCCCCAGTAAAAAGAGGGGGCATAATGCCAAACACCCTGGGAACCAGGAGATCGTGGGATCTCTTAAAAGATGGGGCTGGACCTGCCATCTAGGTGTTCAGACGGTCCTACGTATCTCATTAGAATGAGAATCAAGCCACACGTAGTTCTGGAAAGCGTCTTCTAATGCCTTTGGACATATGAGGGCTAAATCCTGAGGACATGGTGCGCGTGGTGAAGCTATTGAAAACCCGACGTGAATGAGGACATAATCCCATACCACGCTACGCGATCTTGTGGTCAAGGTCTCGGAGGCGAGACAGATGTGATAGCGGACCTCAAGCTGGACCCAAAGACAAAAGGTTTGGGTGTTCCTACGTATCCCATTAGGATGGGAATCAAGCGAGACGTAGTTCTTGAAATACAGTTTAACGTCATGTTGGACGAAATATGGATCTTAGTTTTAGTTCTTAGATCTCAGACCGAGGTGAAAGGGCGGAGTTTGGAAACTCCTAGGGCTGGACCCAAGACGAAATGTACGGGCGTTCCTACGTATCTCATTAGGATGATAATCAAGCCGCACGTAGTTCTTGAAATACAGTTTAACGTCATGTTGGACGAAATATGGATCTTAGTTTTAGGTCATAGAGCTCGGCCATGGTGATCTTAGTTTTAGGTCTTAGAGCTCGGACTATGGTGCAGTTTAGGGTCGTGCTGGACCATGCAATTTAAGGTCATGTTGGACCCTGCATTTTAAGGTCATGCTGGACCCTGCAATTTAAGGTCATGATGGACCCTAGAGCCTATGAAAAGTACTTCTTAAGGAACCTGGCGTTGGTGGGAGGAGTGATGCGCTCACCATCCATGGTTTCCAGGGAATACACAACATTGGGGTAGACCTTGTGGACAATAAAAGGCCCCTCCCACTTGGGCTCAAACTTGGGTGGCTTCCTGCTGGTAATCATTGGTGCTCTGAGAGCCAGCACCATGTCACCTTGCAGGAAGGAGCGGAGGCGAACCTTCTTATCGAAATCTCGAGCCATCATGCTCTGATGCCTCTCCATGTTGTGTAAAGCGCGGAGCCTACTTCCGTCCAGCGCTTCCAACTCTGCTAGACGGATCTCGGCAGCTCTATCCAGCGCTTTCTGGTCATAGACCGCCATGCGCAATGTGGGCAGCTGGACCTCGATGGGTAGGACGACCTCAGCTCCATAAACCAGTGAATACGGAGTCACCTGGGTGGAATTGCGAGTCGTCGTCCTATAAGCCCAGAGGGCGTTGGGGAGCATGTCCGGCCAACTTTTCTTGTTCTGACCCACCATTTTCTGCAAAATGTTAGAGAGGGTTTTGTTAAACACCTCAATCTGTCCATTTTCCTGTGCATGATAGCGGGAGGTGTGGTTAGAGCGAATGTTGTACTTGGCGTACAATCTTTTCAGCTCGGCCACTCGGAAGTTGGATCCGTTATTCGTGAGGATCGAGTGAGATATTCCAAATCGGTGGATGATATTGGATCTCACGAAGTATGAGATAGAACCATACTTGACTTCCCTGAGCGGGGCTACCTATTCCCACTTTGAGAAGAAATCCGTAGCGGTCACGTTGAACCGGCACTGACGGGCCGTCGCCGGCGGGTAAGGCCCTATGACATCCAACCCCCAGACTGCAAAGGGCCAAGAATACTTAGTGGTATGTAGAGGCTCCGGTGGCCGATGCACAAAGTTAGCATGAACTTGGCACGCATGACACCTGTTAGCGTACTCGATGCAGTTGTGGATCATGGAGGGACAGAAGTATCCCAACCTCCGAATCTGGTGGGACAACTTCGACCCAGCCTGGTGGGCGCCACAAGAACCAGCGTTCACTTCCTGAATTACTTGTGGTATCTCAACTCCTTGAAGACAACGGAAGAGAACACCATCAAACCCAAGCTTATAAAGAAGATGCTCACGACTGGGACCACTTTGAAGGGTGAACTGCGGCGCGCGACACCAGATTCGTTCTCGCTCCGCTCAATCCATCGGAAGATGGCCATGCTGGAGATATTCAACCAGAGGCATCCTCCAATCAGGAACTGTCCCGATCACCACGCCTGGAACCCCGAGGGGCCCTGACGCAGGGGCACCAGTGGTGAGATGGTTCACTCGCGGGCCACGATCATCCTCTAGGATATCCGGGGTAGGGATAATAGGAGCAATGACTCTCCAGTGCGCCACATGGATGATTAGGTCATCCTGTCCGGGCTCCACGTGTGATGCCGCTAGGCTAGCCAAAGCATCTGCTCGACTGTTCTGCGACCGGGGAACGTGAACGACATCTGGTCGGGAGGGGAACTTAGCCATTAGATGGAGGGTGCACTCCAGCAGCGGCATGAGTTCCGGCTTCCTGACAGCATAGTCACCGTTAACCTGCTTGATGACTAGCTTAGAGTCCCCTTTCCCACACAGACGGGGCATGTCAACCTCCAGAGCCAACTCGAGGCCAGTGATGAGGGCATGATATTCGGCCTCATTGTTGGAGCAGCCTTCCGATAATAAGAAGTAAAATGGCAGAACGGCTTGCTCCAGGGTGATGAAAATGATACCCAGGCCCACTCTATTAAGCCTAGGATCATTGATCCTTCTACCGATAGGGCTTCGGGAGGCGCCGTCAAAGTACATCTGCCAGTATGGGGTGGCGTGAATGACTGAGAGGATTGCCTCATCAGGAAAGCCCGAATCCAGTGGCTGGTCTGCAGAGGTGGGGTGGGTGGAAAAGAATTCTGCCAACGCCTACCCTTTGACGGCCTTCTGAGGTACGAACCTAATGTTGAACTGCTGGAGGATCACCGCCCATCGTGCCAATCGGCCGGTCAACATAGGCCGTCTCAGGATGTGTTTCAACGGGTCTATCTGAGAGACCAACTGTACCTCATAGTGCTATAAGTAGTGTCGTAATTTCTTTACGAATAATACGAGCGCCAGGTAGCTCTTCTCGATAGGAGAATATCTAATCTCCGCGTCGAGGAGCATGCGGCTGAGGTAGTAGAGGCTATTCTCTATTCCCTCTTTGTTCTTCTAGGCGAGAAGGGCGCCGAGGGATTGCTCTAGGGCGGTCACCTAAAGGACCAGTGGCCTTCCGGGAACGGGTGGCATCAGGACCAGAGGGTTGAAGCATATACTGCTTGATCTCCTCAAAAGCGGTCTGACACTCTTCGTCCCACCCGTAGGAGGCACCTTTCTTCATGAGACGGGAGAAGGTAATACACTTGCCGGCCAGATTCTCAATGAATCGGCGTATGTAGGCTAAGTGGCCTTGGAGGCCTCGAAGCTCTCAAATATTACTCGAGGGAGGCATCTAACTGATGACCATGATCTTCTCAGGGTCGATCTCGATACCTCGATATCTCACAATGAAGCCAAGAAACTTTCCGGAGGTGACCCCGAAGGCACACTTCAACGGGTTCATCTTCAAGTGGCGAGAACGGAGGAAACCGAACACTTTCTCCAGGTCTTTGAGATGGTCCTAGAGCTGACGAGATTTAACCACCAGGTCATCTACGTAGCATTCCACCAGTGTCCCAAGGATCATCTTGAATATGCGGTGCATAGCCCGTTGATAGGTGGCACCCGCATTCTTCAGGCCGAAGGGCATAACCCGATAGCAGAAGGTACCGTGGGGGCCCTGGAAGGTAGTGAACTCTTCATCCTCGGGGGGCATACGGATCTGGTTGAACCCGGAGTACCCATCCATGAAAGAGAGGGCATGGAACCCGACCGTCGCATCGATCAACAGCTCTGTCACTGGAAGGGGAAATTCATCCTTCGGACAGTGGCGATTAAGATCGCGGAAGTCGATGCAGACCATGATCTTCCCATTCTTCTTCCTGATGGGCACAATGTTGGATAGCCACTTGGGATACTGGACTTCCTTGATGAAGTTGGCCTTAATGAGCTTATCAACTTCGGCCTCAACCATGGCACCATGAAAAGGGTGCATTTTCCTGGGAGGCTGATTGAACCCGCGATGGTTTGCTGGGAGGCCAAGGTGCTGGACGGCTACCTGGGGATCTAGTCCCGAAATCTCGTTATAATTCCAGGAAAACACATCATGGTGCTGTCTGAGGAAGTCTGTGTACTATTGTCGTTCCTCGGGAGGCATAGCGGCACTGACCAATGCGGGTCTCGGGTCCGCCTCACTGCCGAGGTCCACCTGTACTAGCTCATCGACAGTGGTGGAGACGCCCTCTTCAAAGGTAGGAGGAGCATCTTCCAGGTATTCATCTCTGCTTGAGGAAGGATCATCCACGGGGGGAGCTATTTCGGGGCTGCTCGACCCTGATGGGGAGATGGCACCGGCTTGGGTGGCGGAGGTCGTCCCGACGGGAGACTCATGCACTGCGGAGACCATGGAGACGAAGGCAGTTGATCAAATCTCATCCGGCCTTCAGCCCAAGGGGCCACACTTTATGACATCAAAGCAGTGGTGACACGTTGGCTTTAGCCGGTCGATTCCAGCTCAGCGAAACAGACACGTATGACGTACCACTGTTGCCATGAACCCAACGTCCCGATATCGCACAGGGGTAGGAGGCTCGGGGATCACCTGAGCCTGATTGGTGTAAGAGTACAAGGTGATCTCCCGCCGTCGCTTAGACCCGGAAATATGCCTTCCTCTGGTACTCGAGAAAACAAAGCACTCTCTCATATCGGGAGTCGTAGCATCCAACCGATGGATTGGGAAGACAAATGCGTCATCCAGACCAGCCCAGGGATCACTTGCGACAGCGGCAGGCTCAACCTCACCAGCCAGGATTTCCTTTTCCTTTCTCTTGTAATAGTCAGCGTCTAGGTAACGGGCTTCACAAGAGGCAAACGGAGACGCATCTCCTCGGAGCACACCCACTCGACCCTTAAGAGAGTATTTGAGGCACTAGTGGTATGATGAGGGAACCGCCGCGTGTAGATGGAGCCATGGCCTGCCCATCAATGCGTTGTATGCAGTGTCCTGAGAGACAACCTTGAATTCAGTATTGGAAACTAAGCCACCGAACTGGTTCTTCAGACGAATCTTTCCGAGTGGAGTTTGCTCGGTCCTGTCATACCCCTGGATTCTGTGGTCGGAGGGAGTTAAATCATCCTCGGACAACCCCAGTCTTCGCAGTGTCCGAGTTGGGATCAAGTTAATCCCAGAACCCGTGTCGACAAGACATCGACGAACTTCCACGCCCTTGAACTGGCTGATAATGTACAACGGGAGAATGTGACCCTATATGGGATGGTCTTCATCTTCACCGGAAAACAAGATAATCGCCTGACATTCGGTGTCCCCGATCACCTCAGTATGGACGGCTTCTGCGGCCACTACCTCTGTTTCGAACTGAAGGGGGCTCTTTAGAGCCTCGGAGAGTGCCTCACGCATTTTGGATGATAGGAGAAGGGCCTCAAGGATGGAAAGCCTTGACGGAATACCAGCCAGATGCTTCAGGACATCATACTTTCGCGCCAAACGTGAGCTTCTGCTTATAGGAGGTCGCTTTGCGATTGGGGGCATGACAGGTCCTGCTAGTGGGACCGGCGACTGACTCATACTATGCGCGTCCCGCTGTGCACTAGCTGAAGCCCGGGAGGTGACTGTCATGCCAAGACCGAAAGGCTGTAGTCGGCCAGTGGTAGGGCTGGGCAGGTCGCGATGCGGGCCGGGCGGTTCTGCCCGATCCAGCAACACAAACGGTGGTGGAAGGGAACCCATTGTCACCAGGTGAGGGAGCCGCGAGTGCTGCTCTCTGTACCGGGCCTGCTGCCTGGTCTCGGTAGCGTGCATGGCCTCACAGGAGGTGACGACTGTCGTTCCCCAGCGATTCACGTAGCCACGGCACCGTCGGCGTTGGCGACGGCTAGGAACATTGGGGAGATTCGCCTGGAGCTCCTCATCGTCCGGATCCAAAAAGGGATTTACCAACTCTACGGTGTTAACCGAAGCGTACCCCGGGCTGTCCGGGAGTTCCACCTGGCGCTCCTCATCGTCAGGAGCCAAAAAGGGATTTACCAACTCTACGGAGTTAACCAAAGCATACCTTGGGCTGTCCGGGAGGTCCACCTGGCGCTCCTCATTGTCGGGAGCCAAAAAGGGTTTTACAAACTCTACGGTGTTAACCGAAGCATACCCCGGGATGTCCAGGAGGTCCACCTGGTGCTTCTCATCGTTGGGAGCCCAAAAGGTATTTTCCAACTCTACGGTGTTAACCGAAGCGTAGCTCGAGCTCTCACTCGAGGAATCATCCACTACCGGATGGGGTCTCGGAGGGATCCCCATCTCCGGGGGCATGAAATCGCCAAGCGTGCGAGAAGATAACGACAATGGCAGGGCGCGTTCTTTCTTCTTGCGTCGCCGCCTGCTCTTCTGGGAAGAAGTAGGCTGGGACGACGAGGCCAAAGCAGCGCTCGTAGACTCTGAGGGCTCTGGCTGACTCAGGCGGGCACGGATAATGCCATGGTCACGAGCGACCATCCTGCGGGCCATCCAGTCATTATACTTCTGGGACCCATGGTCGGAAACCTGTTCCCACCCATCCTCATCATCGCTGCTGCCATATGATCCCACGAAGACACCTGCCACCTATGCCGGGGCTGGGCCCAACCTGACTATGTTGTTGTCAATCTGGTTTTGAGCCAGTCCTTGAACACATAGAACTGCCGGATGGTGTGTCCCAGGATCTGGTGGTAAGGGCAGTAGTTGGGGTGATCAGTGAGACATGCCTCTTTTGGCTTCCAGCACTCAGGCAGCCGCACGATCCTCTTCTCCAAGGCGCTACGGAAATAACCGGGGATCTGGGCCCCTCCAAATGAGTAATCCCGATTCTGTCTGTCTGGAAAGGGGACTCTTGGGGGCAGACCATGACCAGGGGCCGGAGGAGCAGGCCGAGGAGGCGGAGCCGGATTACCTCACCTAGGTGTTGGCGGTGCGTTATGCGAAGGTGCCTGCTGATTTTGAGGCGGTCGCTGCTAGGCCGGAGGATGTGCCCATGGGGGTGGACCCCTACGAGCCTACTGAGCTGGCCTCACTGGCAGCAAGTCTAGCTATCTGGGGGCCTCGATCTGGTCCACAGCAGCGGGCTCGGCTCTGGAGGCTCTTCTTGCAGAGATTACAGGAGGCAGCAGGCGTGCCTGACTGGCCTGTTGCAGTGCTTCTTCGAGGCGCTGAGGCTTTTCTGAGAAGTTCCGGAACCCTACAGGGTAATTCTACGTGATCAGTGAAGGAAACAACTCCGCCCTGACATTCCCTACACACATCGTTAGTAATTTCTCTTGAGTCGGTGGCATGTCAAGAGAGTACGTGAGCCCCTTCCACCGGGCGACAAAGTCCGCGACTCGCTCGTCGGGCCTTTTCATGAACCTGAAGAGGTCTACAATGTTCGTCTTCCGGGTTGTGGAACTGAACTGGTAGAGGAATTGTCGGTGAAGGTCCTCCCAGCTAGTCACAGATCCAACAGGGAGCTGGCTGTACCAGACGAATGTTGGTCCTTCCAGCGTCTCAACGAAGCACCAGAGCTTGGCAGCCCCCTGTTGTGCCGGAGTCCCTAACATAGGCCCGCACCTCAAGTTGAAGTGGGAAAAGTGTTGAGGAAGGTCTCCGGTCCCGTTAAAGGGGGGAAAAGTGGGGTTCCCGAATCCTGGCGGGTCCAGAATGTCATCCACCCACGCTGGGTACGGCTTTCCATCTGGAAGGATTTCCACCTGCCGAGTTTCCAGGGCCTCCAAGCGAGCGATGAGTACTTCCATCAGATCATCTGGGTGTGGATTCTTGTCCTGACAGGGATCTCTAATCACAAGCACGTTGCCAAGCACTTCGATACGGTAGTCGCGCTCAGTGGCTCGTGCGGCAGCTGGCGGAGTGACACTTGGAGCGGCGGGAGGAAACCGAGCAGGGTTCCCCAGGTTGTCTCGCTGCTCGAGAGGGTTCGGCGAAACATATTGAAACCTCTTTCCATGGGTTCCAGTGTCCCCCCTGTCGGCGAACATGACATGATCAAAGTGGCCTGAGGGAATCTCAACAAGGGGTAGATGGTCCTGCCCCTGCTGTCCTGGTCTAGGAGCACCATAGTCAGGCCGCCACTCTGCAATGTGTTCGGCCAAGAGCTCGCCAATCAGCCTCCCTTGCTCAGCTAGATGCTGGCGCAACGCGGCCTTCTCGAGATCTTCCTCTACCTTCTGCACTGAGGAAGATGGGTCAGCGAGTTTGACAGACCCAACAGGCTCTTTACCCTTGCCGATGTTTCGGCCTAGTGTCAGTGCCTCTGTGGGTATAGGAAGTCTTAAGAGGCTCCTCTGTTGGCGAGTAATCCTCCCAGATGGGTCCAGTAGCAGCCTATCCTCAGGGGGTGAGTTCCCGTCAAGGGGATCCACAATGTTTCCCTCATCTGAAAGGTCAGCCATGTTGACCGCGACTGCCCTTGGCGACGTTCCCTCAGGGTCGCCCAGCAGATCAGGCTGTTGGCGGATCGAACAGAAGAGGAGAGCAGCGTACTGCCCCCATCTGCGAACGTGCGCGTGGGGGGTGGCTTCCACGATAACTCTGCGGAGTGCTTGAAAACTCTGAACGCATTGTTGCTGGAGGGCCTCGTGGTGGTCCTGCGACTCAGGGTACCGGACCGCAGGGAGTGCTGCTAGGTCGACCCGACGGCACTGCTCACCGATCTCCTCGAGATGCGCTTGGATTTCAGGATAAGGCGCTAGCTAATGGCGGAGGCGGGAGTGAGTCACCCGGAGAATCTAGCAGAAGCATTCAAACTCTCATGGGGTGAGTGACTCCGGCACATCCAAATCCGATTCTGCGACCAGCCAAAACTTCTCAGGGAAGTAGCCCGCTGCAAGAACAGTCCAGAAGCTCCACGGCTCCGGTTCGGGGTCCGGAACCTATCGACCCTGCTCTTCCACCGAGGAAAATAAGGGAATTGGCAATAGTGTTGAGGTAGGCCACATGGGCGGTGGGATGGCCGACGGGGAGTACGACGATCATGCTGATTGGCCGCCGAGCCCTGGGTCATCCTCCCGGGGCTACAGTGCCCTGGCTGCCACGTCACGATTGGATGGGCCGATGAACGGGCCTCCTGTCACAGAGTCGGTGCCCGCCAAGGGTGTATCGTCTCGCGATTCTTCTGTCGGTCCCCAGAAAAGCTCCTCACCCTCCCTAGTAGGGGCGGGAGGTGCTTCTGTGGAGGCCAGTGGCAACTGCGGGCTCGACCCTCGGCGGTATGCCAAGTCCTCGTCCTCCTGGATATACCTTCGAAGGCAGGAGGGGATCATACGGACCTCGCATTCGGGGAGTACGAGACTGACGCGTCGCGTCCCCATCCCTGCCCTCGACTCAAAGGGTTGGGGGGGAGGTTCCATCGTCGAGTCGTACTCTACCTCAGAATCCGAGAAACAGACTGGTCTAATTTCCATCCGAACTCCCCTAAAATTCCTCCTATATCGACGACGCCCGGCCTTCCTTCCCCTGGGTATCTCCTTAGGGTAGGGATGATTTCCATCATAGGGTCCCCCCGCCACAATGGAGCTTGGGCAGAGGGGACCGAGGGCCGGGGTGCGAGAAGCACCGAGACAGATGTCGAAAGGGACATGGGGAGGACCTCCATGTGATTGGGCGACTGGATACACAACAGCTCCATGCTCGCGGCCGTCAGTAGGGGGAGTGACCTCATACCGCATGCATCGGGCGCTGGAAGGAGTCATACCCGGAGCATAGCCGTCCCGACGAAGCTTTCGGCTTTCCGGATTGGAAGCACGGAATGTGCCTTCATGGTGAGGGGCACTACCGCGGATTGGTCCGCAGTGGCCATCGCCAGTGCCAGCGACCGGGAGACTCGACCCAACTTGCCTTTAGGGCGGTCGGGGTTTCGATCCCAGTCGGGCACGTGGAAGCCCCCGCTCAACGTGTGCGGGGGTCTGGTAACAGGAGTCAGAAGTGGCTCGGGCCACAGTGGTTGCTGATGTCGATGCCCCAGGATGGGCATTCTCTCCCCCTCGCGCCCGACGCGGGCATCGAGTCAGATGGGTCGGAACCGGTGGTGCGGGCATGGAGATTACCTGCTCCTCGGCTCAGGGAGTCGGGTGGCGACGTCGACGCCGCCTGGAAGGGGTTTATGCCGTTGACCTCTAGGATGGATCGCCAATCGGGTGGACCAGGACATTCCCCACCTCATTGGCGTAGGGGAGGGATGTGTCAAGGCACTCCGGGGATAGGCTCCCGAAGCGATTGAACGTCGGCGTGGGGAGCGGCGGCTCCCTGGGCGGCCCTCGATGGTGGTGATGGTGGTGAGACGCAGCCGCCTCTAGATCCAAACGGGCCATGCCCCTAGTGGGGATGACCCCTCCCTCATCATACCTATGAACCAGGTCATTGTTCACCCTCCGTTGGATGAATTATGACGAGGAGAGGGGGCGCAGGCGCCCGACTTCTATGGCGGTTGGAGTCAGAGCGGCCGTGAAATGGGCGGGACCGCGCGGGGTAGCCGCGTCGGTACTACCCCTGACCCTGCACCGGTGGGCAGGTGGCGATCGAGCTCCGAATGCAGTGATATGATTCCTGAAAGCAGGGAAATGAAACAATTAGCATCAACAGGAAAAGAGATCAATGACCAAGGCTCAACATCATTCCGTCTTCCATGGTCGGCGAGAGAGAGCCATGCTGGCGGAGTCACAGAACGGAGTAGTGAACGCCCTGACGGCCTCGACCCCTGGTGGGTTCCCGTCCCGGTGAGGGTTACCCGGACCTGGTGACATGCTATTCTTCCGATGCCCTGACGACTACAATTCCCCGTGTTGAGGAGAAGAGCTTCACGTCAGGTTCACCATTTTTGTGGAGCTGACGCCCCAACGGCTACCATTCCCCATGATTAAGAGAAGAGCTTCACATCGGGTTCACCATTTTTGTGGAGTCGACGCCCTAACAGCTACCATTACCCATGTTGAGGAGAAGCGCTTCACATTGGGTTCACCATTTTTTTGGAGCCGACGCCCCAACGGCTACCATTCCCCATGTTGAGGAGAAGAGCTTCACGTCGGGTTCACCATTTTTTTGGAGCCGACGCCACAACGGCTACCATTCCCCGTGTTGAGGAGAAGAGCTTCACATCGGGTTCACCATTTTTGTTTCTGACACTTTCGTCGGGGCGCGCACGCGTGTCCGTCTGCGGGGAGGACGCGCTGCTTGTGGCCCCGCATTCCAGCTTTCCAAAGGCAGGCGGCATCCGTTCCTTGTTCAGTGATGTCTTCTCCTTGATCGAAACTGGGATGATGGGATGTCGGTTCTTCCATCCATGGATTCCTCCTCGGATCTCATCACCTAGTCCGGGTCTCCCTCATTGATTTAAGACGGGTTCGTGAAGCTCATTCCCGGTGCCATATCTACATGGACACCGGTTAATTACGATGCTTCTGTCAAGACGCTCCAAGGGGTCTTGTCGGGGCAGCAACCTTCGGTGAAGAGAATGGTCACGTTAGGGCGTCGTCGGCATGTCTGTCTTCGGTCCCTCATCACAGGGCTTCTCGAGGGCGCGGAAGCCCGAGGCATCCCACATCGAACACGAGGAATGTGTCACATCTGAGGTTTTCCTCAGCTTCCCATGTTTGACATGGGGTATGCCGCGAGTTTAACGTCTTGCGTAGACGGATCGGATTGAAGGGCCCCTGGGGGAATGCCGATGTTGGGGCCAGCACGTGGGTGGCTTCCCGGATTCTACGGAGTGGAATGGGGTGGCATGATCCCCACCGGGATGTGGCAGCCCGGGTAAGGATCAGGATTGATGGTGGAGTGAGACATAGGGCTTACGCTCTAGGGAGGCCCAAGATGAGGAGTACAGTTTAACGTCATGTGGGACGATGGCATACAGTTTAACGACATGCGGGACGATGCCATACAGTTTAATGTCAAGCAGGACGATGGCATGTGGGGCTTACGCTCTGAGGAAGCCCATGGTGGGTATGGGGCTTACGCTCTGGGGTGGCCCATGGTGGGTATTTGGCTTACGCTTTGGGGCAACCCATAGTGGTTAGTGAACCGACGTGAAGAGGTAGAAACAACTGGGGGGTGGGCTTGAACCTCTTGGTGGCTTCCTACGTACTGTGCGTTAGCATAGATCAAAGTCCACGTAGTTCGCTGGGATGGGGATTACGCTCTGGGGCGGCCCATAGAGGATGTCATGGTCGATGCGCGCTCTAAGGCCACGTGAGTCATGCTCGGTGTGGGAAACAAGTGGCAGCAGGGACCAGACGATCATGTCGCGAAGGGTGCGTCCGTGAGAAGCGGAATGGGGCTTACGCGTTGAGCGGCCCAAAGAGGAAACAAGTGATTACGCGTGGTTAGCAGCCCTTGGTGCCGGGGCTTACTTCAGGGTGGAGGCCCATGGTGCGACAAAGCGTAGTGGGAAAGGGACTCCACTGGCCTTGGCAGGGGGAGGTACAGAGATGCACGGGTGAAGTCATCCACAAGAAAGGGTAGGGGCTTACGCTCTGAGGTAGCCCTTCCCCCGCGGACAAACACCGCTCCAAAAAGGAGGATCTCATTCCATGTGATGAAGAGTCCATTCCCGTGGAGACGAGTGGCATAAAAAATGTCCTAGCTGGGGTGACCCTGCGTGCGAAGCACGGGGTTGGACCACAGTTTAACGTCTTGTGACAAGGAAGAGGTGCTTAGTAGTTTAACGTCATGCAGCTTGGACGAGGTGGGTTTTCTCCACACCCCTAGGGCTTACATGCCCAACTCCCTCTACCCCTTGTGGAAGGGAAGGCATCGGCAAGGCCGTGGTGAAGGGGGGCCACAGGGAAAACCACCGGGTGGTCCACGTTAGCGTGGCTATGTGAAGAAGCAATAGCCGTTAGCGTGCCTATGAGGAGAAGCATAAGGCAAAGCAACGCAACGGGAAACATGGCCCAGGGGACCTTGAGGTTACTTCGTACGAGCCTGGAAGGCCATACGGGAAAACAACGCATGGCGCACAAGCCTGGTAGGGGAGACATCAGGTGCCGGTGCAGCGGGCAGCCAAGGGGCATCAAGGTGAGAGGTCCCGGGCTTTGCGCGCAAAAAGGAAGGTTTGCGCGCAAAACACCTGGACGATGTGCAATTGGAGCAAATGGAATTGCGCGCGAAGAGGGAATTACGCGCAGGGTTTTGCGTGCAAGGCAGGGTATTGCGCGCACTGGAAGCGAATTGTGCGTAAGGCTGGAACTCGAGGGAGGGGGAAAATTCACTGAGGTCGGTGGAGTTGCGCACAAAGGCGAACTCTGGGGCAAGATTGCGCGAAATGAGGGATTACCTTAATGCCATATTTCGCGTGGGGGGAGCCGAATTGCGCGCACGAGAGTCACTTTGGATTCCTCAAACCCCAAACCATACGGGGTCACCTTATATTTATAGGCGACCTCAGGCGCGGAATCCAGGCTGCACGTGAAATTTTCCATTCCGGGAACCACTTGCGCGCAATATCAGGCCGCAGAGAACCGGGGCGCGCAATTATTGCGCGCCTCACCGGCTCGATTCCGCGCATCCCGGGTGTACTTCGCGCGCAGAACATTTTTTCGTGCGGATCCTCCTTTATTTCGTGCACCACTTCTCGGGCCTCTGGTTCGGGCCTCTGATTCCGAATATGACTTCGCTTCGTCGTTTCGTATCTTTCTCCAAGAGTTACAGACCTTTTTTCGGCATCAACAATGTGTTAAAAATAAATTTTTTATTTTGGGTGTCAAGCGCAATTAAATTGTTTTTTAAGAAAATATAGATTAACGAAAAACATTTTTTTTATTCTAAATGGTTTTTATTATTACTTATAATAAATAGATAACCGATTTATATTTATAGATATATATTTTCATTATTTAGTTAATATAATTCACTCCCAACATTCCAACATCTTGTTGATAAATATCATATTATATAATAAAATTAATTGTATATTATTGTTTGCTAAAACATCATCTTTCATGAAAAAAAAATATTAAAGAAACTCATTGTCACATGTAATGAAAAATAAACTAAATTTTTCACCAATTTCATGATATATAATGTAGTTATTTTATTTTAATAGTAATTATATAATAATGTCTCAGGATATTATATTCCCTTCTACACATACTCTTTTATATCATAGACACTATCGAATGTGATATTTGTTTTTTGAAATTTTTGGTTGTTAAACTCATTTCATGGTAGGAGCACCAATGATGGATGGTGATGGGATTACAAATATAGGATTCCAAGAGAAAAATTCCATACAGGTGAGGGTACAAGGACCAGATTTGATGTCCTTTGTGGTCGCATTCCCTGATTTTTATACATGGGTAATCTCTTGATTATCACATGGAGTAAGTCAACATTTTATCTTAATTTGATTAAAATGTGGTTGTATTATTTTTTTCCTGACGAAAAGAACATGGATCTATGATGTCTTACATCATTAATCATATATGTGTTTTGGGCTTATGCTCGGGAGGCCATCTCCAAATGGGAGATGATGATCCAATGAAATTATATTATAATATATATTTTCGGCACTATGATAATTGGACCTATAGGGCTTATGTGTCCACTAATTATGCACCTATAGGTGGGGCATGTCCTAAACACGGCTATAGAGGAGTGGCAATCATGGGTGCTCCAATTTGGGGTCCTATGATTTTGAAAAATAATAAATACTATGCATATGGATAAAAGAAAATGGAAAGGTAATGGTATATAACATGCTTCAAAGAAAAAGGTCAAACATAATGTTTTGGGGTGCCAGTCACTTAGATATTTGGGGTTGTGGTTGAACCAGTTTTAGATGGGTACTGGTTCCATGGGCACTCATATTTTGTGAAAATGTATTGGAATAAAGTAGGAATCATGGAGTGGAATAGAGTATGGGTTTAAGTATATTTTGGACTTTTTGAAGGTTAGGTACGTCTTGAATTACATTGGTCTTCAAAAATAGCATGATTCACAAAAAAAGGAAAACCATACCTCACTGTGAAGCCTTAGTTCTGATGGGGTTGGTTTGACGAAGGAAATGTATCTCGCAAAACACCAAGATACACAAACGAATTTCCTATTTTGTGAAGGCCATATAATTTCATTATGGAAATCTCCACTGTTGGTTAATGTTCTCTAAAACCCATGGAAGGTTGTTTCCTAAATTATGGTATCCTTTGGAAGTCTATATTTTCATTACATCATGAAGGATTTTAGTATATTGAATTCATAACATCACTTGTAAGATAAAAGTTTACATCCTCCCTAAAATTCAAACATGGGGTGCTATTTATATTCCCTATTATTTAAAGGTCATATATTTTGTGATCTATAAGGGATTTAGAATATGATTATGAGATTTGTGAAATGATGTGGTTCAACGAACATGAGTTATAATTCATGGAGGATAATGCCTCGGGACCCACATGGTCTGTGGCTTCTGAGAATTATAGTTACACTGCCTAGAGGTTACCACATCAAGATCCCTGAAATAATTGACTCCCATTATCAAAAAACCATTCACAGTGGTTTTGACCTCAAGGAAACATGCCCTTAAATGAATCTTTATGTCTTTTTTCTTCACTTTTATTCAAACCATCTATACCTTTCTCAACCTCTCTGGTGACATATGTAATTCGTTGTAAAAAAACATATCATGAAATTGTATTTCTTCGTATTTTGTGATATTATATTTTCCTTTAGAATATATATTTGTTTTTTCTTATTCAAATTTTATTTCTCTTTCTAAATTAGCTAGATGAGTTACAAGTATGTGATTTAGAATATGAAAACAATCATAGTAGACACACATGTTTTATTAGGTGTGATTTTTTCCAATTTAGACTGTGAATTTTGTTCATGGAATTATTTTTAAATATTTTTTCTTATGATTTATTCCATTTATTTTGATATACGTGGTCTACAGATAGTGATCCATCATGAGACCTATTACCCACAAATAAGTATCTTCTTCTCTTTGGTGTAACACACATTTTAACCTTTTTATTTTTTTCATATAATAGTTATCCTTTTAATTATAATAAAGGTTTTAGTCATCAATATTTATTAATGTAATTTTCATTTGATTTTTTTATAGTGGATGGATTGAGTTATTTATACATTCATTCATATTAACTATGACAACATTCATTATAAGTACCATAACTGTTCTTAAAACATTCAAATCTATTTTTAATAGTAAGATTAATCTATTCCTTGAATGATATTTGAAATTTGATACATTGATATTCATTGATGAAGGAATATTTGTATTTTCATATACTATCACAATGTACCAAAAATTATATTCAATGCACCCAAATCATTCCCACTACCACAAATAATAAAAAATTGATATATTATTTGAAAACAAAAATTGCTATATTGTCATGTTTTATATGTTTTTTCTTTACAATATTCCTCAGGGACTCTAGAAAGGTGTGTACTATTTTAAATTTTTATTTCTTTACAACATATTTAGTGGTAATCATATTATTTCTATTCATCGATAAATTTTACATTGGTTTTGATTTAGAACCGACAATAAACATAGTGATAGAATTTATAAAAATATTTTTATCCCAGGTGGATGGTACCATATTCTTTGTGGCATCTTGAGGTTGATCTCTAAATGATTTCAATATGTTATATCCACCAATTTAGGATCATTTAGGATTATAATACACTATAAATTTTTGTGTAGTTGTAGCCTTCTATGTAACAACTCATCATTTATCTTATTTTTAAAACTCAGAGTGAATGGTTTAAAAACAATATAGCTTGATGTTAAGTTCAGTAAATTTCATATTTAGGAAGAATTTATCATCCTATAACGAATTTTTTATGTATTTGAGTTACTTCATGATTTTCTTATCTTAATAATCTTGTTTTTTATGATTCTCCTACAACATGGTGTCAAAATCCTTAATCTTATTTTATTTCATTTCAATTTGAGGATTTTTTACATCAATATTGTTTTAATATTTTTCTTCTAATTCATTGATCTTATCTTAAAAACTCTCAATGGTTGAATAATTCATTATTTCTTCCTCAAATCGATCCTTCCCAACATTTGAGTGTTCTTCTTTATTCTCCTTTATCTTAGTTCTTTTGAGATAACATTCATTGGTATAATCTTTAAATTCAATATCAATTTTTTTCCAATGAACTCTCTTTTTAAATATCTTATTGTTATAGATGGGTGAACATTTCTTTAATGGTATTTATCAAGAATTTATAATTTCAATTTTTGAGGAATGATATTCCCTGAATATGATTGGTTTTTTTATTTTACATTTAATAAAAATATTGGATACCTCTTCGTGAGCATTAGAGGTAGGACATCTATATATTTATTTGGATGTAGAATAATATATTTGATCATTTACTCTCATTCTAGATATAACTTGTTTAGGATTATAGAATGTAGATGTTAACACTGCTTACTATTTTCATAATATGTTCTTTATGTTTTATGATTGTTTCTTCATTGTGTTCTTTATAGTCAATGTTGAGAAGAAAATTTTATTTAAAATCAAAAAAACTCTTCTACAATTTCAATAAAATCTTAATTTATAAGAAATATAATTTTTTTAATGATATTAAAATATGATAATAAAATTATAGGTGTGATGTTTTTCACAGATAACAATTGATATGATCACATTCTGGATGACCAAAATCAGATTGAATCTGTGTGGGATGACTTTTTACTATTTTAAAGATGTATCCATTTTTATTCAATTTTCACTTATTCAATAAATGGTTATATTTTATTATTCACCAATAATTAAGAAATCCTGAATATAATATATTAAATAATAATGGTAACTACATTTTTTTAATGATGTTCAGCTCCAATATGGATCACTATGTCCTCAGTGTATGGTGGTTATTATTCTAGACAAAAAAATTCCTTTTTAATTATTAATAAATGTAGCTGAAAGGCAATTGATTTTGGAATATTTTCCTATAACCAACAAGGTTAAATTAAAAATACTAAATGTAGAACTAATTTTGGATGTTGGCATTCCCCTTATTAAGTGATAAATAATGTAGAATTACTCATATTTTATAAACAACAATTTTTCTAATTAGCTTCCAAAAATACAACTAAAAAATGGTGCCATTAAATACAAAAATATGTTTGTTATCTCATATATGAAATAAAATCTATTAGGTTATATATTATTCTTCACCAGTCCAAATATTTTGAATAAATCTATTGACTGATAAAATCAAATTTCTCTAACCCAAAAAATAAATAGAAAATATAATCTCGATCAAAGATCCTTCTTATGATTTCCATATTCGATAGAAATTATGAGATATTGAATTATTATGAAAGGTTCTCAGTCAAAGTGAAAGATTAATTTTAGTATGTGGTAGCTTGTTAGATAAATATATTATGTCCATGAACAGTTGTAAATATATTGTTCATGTAATATTTAATCTTCAATGACAATTGATGCATGTACTTCATGCATTCTTGTGTATACACTGTTTACTCAGAATCCTAGTTCTATTTTATATATGTATATTTTTTGATGGTGTGAGTACATCTTGAGATTTTTGAATTGAGTACCCAATTAAAATTTATATTAAATAATGTCTAAATAAATCTATAAGTTTAATTTGGAAGATCCCAGTTAATTTGAACAACAAATAAATATAAATTCACACCATTTAATAGATTTCTCAGACTAATTATATCTCAGTTAAAATAACATATTGACATTTTTTAACATATATAATCAATTTACAGAATAAAAATATTATAAAATCACTAATTAAGAAAAAATATCAATGTAATTGTTTTTATTATAGTTTAAAAATAATTCACCATAATGAAAAAAATACATATCATAATTAAAATAAGATGCTAAATATCAAGATGAGAGATAATCTGACCCATATGTAAATAAGATGATATTATTAATATTATATAATTATAATATTCATATATAACATTGACTAGTTAAACATACAACAGATAAAAAATTATCCATGCTAGGGTGGGATATCTTCCACAATAACTTTAGGAAGAAAATAAACACAGTCCTGTTGATGCTACGTTTCGTCACATTGTCTAAAGGAATGGAAAATTAAATGACTTAGCACAAAGAGATTCAGCCTTTGAAGAATACATCAAAAATCGATAAAGGCATAAACTAGGATTCAAATGCACATGCACCCTGCAAGTTCCCTCACTATCGCGCAAGTATACATGCGCGCCGCCTAATTGTCGCGCAAGTGACTTGCACGCCCTCTTTGAAAACCGCCTGGGGACCTCTCTAGCCAATAAATACCCCCAGTGGGCCCCACATTTCGGGAGGAATTTTTTCAAGAATTCAGATACAGAGCTCTGAACGCCCAAGTCTCTTCTTCATGTCTTCCTAACACTTGTAATTATTTACATAGAATTTAATGTATAAACAAGAGGAATAAGGTCTAAGTGTTAGAATTAAATAACACATGCATGCCTAAGTGTTTTACCCTTAAGGGAAATGGACACACTTGCTTGCCTCCTTACATACTCATTGAAACTTGCGCGCCACTATTTTGGAAGTACCTCAGGATGATTCTAAAGGCATTGGTCAAGAATTCTCCAAGTATTACTATACTAGTCAAGGATCGCGCAAGTACCCATGTGCCACGCTGGTATACCTACGCGACCAGGACTTGCGCGCCCACACAGTACCATCGCGCCTACCATGACGTGTTCGCCCTTATATTTTTGGGTGCCCTTCCTACCCATTAAACCCCTCTTATACCATTTCACCTCTCATATTCAAGATTCAATCTTCAAGACACTCTTCAAAGTCATTTATGGCATGTTTTCTTGATTTACTTTCTTATCTGAAAGGAATTCGTGGAACATCTCTTAAAACCTAGTGATTTATATATCTTTATATCACTAATGTTGGAGATTTCATTCATTCAACCTCATCCTCTAAGATGAGAGAATCATTAATTTGGGAATTTTTTTAGGAACAAGCCCCAGTCCAAATTCTCATTTGATTTGTGCCTCCTTCTCAGGAGTAAGCCCCAAGTCCTCATTAATTTGGGTCTGCTCTTTATGAGTAATCCCCAAGTCCTCATTGATTTGGGACTCCTTCTCAGGAGTAATCCCCAAGTCCTCATTAATCTGGGCATTCTATTTAGGAGTAAGCCCCATGTCCTCTAATTTGGGACTCCTTCTCAGGAGTAAGCCCCAATTCCTCATTAATTTGGGCCTCCTTCTTAGGAGTAAGCCCCAAGACCCCATTGATTTGGGCCTCCTTCTTAAGAGTAAGCCCTAATTCCTCATTGAGTTGGTCCTCCTTCTTAGGAGCAAGCCCCGAGTCCTCATTAATCTAGGAATCATTCTTAGTAGTAAGCCCCAAGTCCTCTAATTTGGGAGTCCTTTTCAGGAGTAAGACCCAATCATAATTCCTTTAATCTAGGAACCCTCTATAAGAGTATGCCACAGACCAAATTCTCTTAACCTGGACTTCCTTTTCATGAGTAATCCCCAGTATCAAATATGGTTATCCTCCTTAAGAGTAAGCCCTATGTCCCTTAAATTTCAAATCCATTTAACCTGGGCCTTCTTTTCAGGAGTAATCCCCAGTCTTAATTTCTCTTGACCAGTCATAATTCCTTTTGATCTGGGATTCCTTCTAAGAAGTAAAACCCAATAATAAGTCCCCTCTTAACTTAGGCATCTTCCATATGAGTAGGCCCCATGATTATAGTATCCAAATCTCCATGAAGCACATATAGCTTTATGGACCCAGTTATTGGATTACTTCCTTGAAATAGATCTTAATCTTTATCTATTTTAGCCATTCATACATACATAAGCCCCACATCATTACATCATTGCATGGCACAATAGCCTGGTTCCACCAATACCACTTGTTTCTCACACCGAGCATGACTCATGTGAGATTATAGTGTAAAAGTAATCATGAAATCTTTCTTTGAGCCATCAGTCATGCATAAACATCACACTCCCTTACTCTAACTATGTGGGTTCTCATTCCTTTACCAAAACAAAGGATACGTAGGTAGCCCATCAGCGGGTACGATCCCAACTCTGAAATACTCCATGTCCTTCTGAATGATAACAAACATCAAGTGCCCCACTGAGTGGCTTTAAAACCAGTATGGTTATCATAATAACCAAGATACTTTTATGTATCGAAGGATACCATTGACTAAGAATCTCTAACAAATACAGATAATTCTCTGTCGATGATGAACCTGCAATACATAAAAAAGATTCTCTAAATTTCCTACATATTAATCATTGATTGTCGGATCTAATGGAAAGATCATTTAATACTTGGTAATGTAATAAGTATTCACGAACATAACTTAAATCTAAAAAGAGAGTCCTAGAGTAGAAAATAATTCCACCCAAAAAGGTGTGATGAGTCTAACCTCCCATCCTCTCGACCAATGAAAATTGCTAAGCCTCATCAGTCCACAACTAATGAGCCCCCCTTTGGAAATTAGGTCCAAATAGATATGGAATCATTGGATGTTTCCAATTTTATGAACAAACCGGTTAGAAACCAATTGGAATGTTTGAACCTTCAATAAATGAGGTCGTCCCCAATTCAAGA
Organism: Viscum album; assembly: GCA_963277665.1. NCBI lineage: Eukaryota > Viridiplantae > Streptophyta > Magnoliopsida > Santalales > Viscaceae > Viscum > Viscum album. The sequence goes on from OY728145.1 coordinate 381,913,130, forward strand.
GGAAACAAAAAATGGTGAACCCGACGTGAATCCTTAACCAAGTTAAAATAATGCTTTACTTATTTGTTAGGTCCCTATTTAAACTCAATGAGAGGGACAAAAAAGAAATAATTAACATATTTTCTCATCCAAAAGATGTAGTGGCCAAACATATCTTGATTATGTCAGTTATATCAAACAGGCACTCTTTTCCAAGATCGTATGCATTACGAAAATTTCTTCTCTCAAGTTTACACCTGTGCATACATATGCTGTGAAAATCTCTTCTATGAATGCCTCTACTGCTACTCCTACTGGATATTCTTCCACTCTGAGGACGACATCACCTACTCAGTGTCTTCAACACTGGGTATCAAATGCGCTGGTTAAGGAGTACAATCAAAACGGTACTATTCTGACTCTGGAGGCCGCTCGATAAGCCATCCAAGTCAATAATTCAACCTGGTTGTCTGGACAGCGATGACCAGCGATCAAGAAGCAGGCGGTGCTAACCACCATCTCCAACCGTTTCAGGTCATTATCCCCGGAACGCAATCACCATTCACTCCCATATTTTGAGGAAGTGAATGACCAGGTCCCTCAGGGCCTTAATTCAAGGAGACAAGAGTTCTTCCTGAGAGCTCCGATCAACAATCGTCGCCAAACTCGTGTGGAAGTGCACCCTCAACACGATGTGGGTATAAACTCCAGGAATTCGGATCAGGATCCATGAATTCGAGCAGGCAAGACGAATTTCCAGAGGTGAAATCTAGTCAACAGTCAGCAGGTTCTCATCTTTTCCATCTCCGGAAAAGTCCACCAACCTAACATGGTGGAAAACAACGAGCGAGCACACACACCCGTCCATTTTAATTCCACTGTCTAGCAGACTCATCTAGTAGCATCACGCCAATCCCGCAAGGCAATTCTGGCAGAGTACTATAGGTAGGAACATACACCTGTTTATACATCATCAACTAGTCATCAGGCTCGTCTGAGTACATATGATGGATCTTGTCAACTATGTTCGGTGAAGTATAATAAACATGCACATACACCTGCTAGTATTGATCAAGCCTACCAACAGTCTCTCTTGGTAGAACTCGGAGAAGTCAGTCGGAAAGCTCCGACGACAAATAAGAAGCAGACTCAACTCTCTTCCCCCACACTTGAGTACTATCAGGATTCCCTGACATGAAAAGGAGGACATGAGCAGGAACAGACACCTACTCCAAGAATGGAATGGACGTATATCCAGGTTCCGGTAGCTGAAGTCACCAAGCATATTCTATCAATGGTGAAAGAGCATAAGCAAATCCCTGGTCATATTCTGGATACTTTCCAGGATATTATAACAGATTCAGTAGCATCTCAGGGAAATACACATAAATCTATCCCTACCAGTGGAGTGAAAAATCAACAGTTGACTCCGGAACAGACACACACATCTGTTCCAGTGCAAGAGGGTTGTGGGGCGTACTCCCCCATACCATACAGGCAACCAAGTCAGGCACATACACCTGATTAGAGTAGAGATTGCCAGCCTAACCCGGCCATATCTCTTGATCAGTCACATACACCTACTCAGAGTAACTAGTTTCGTCAACAAGTGGTTTCCATGGTGAGTAAGAAAGCATCTAAGAAGAAGACCATCCCAGCACAATCAAGAGACCAGGAGCCAATCTGTAACAAGGCCTTGCTCGATGCTGGAGTTCATGAATCCCTTAGACAATTATCTATTGGAATTCAAAATTCTACTCCCTCATTTCCCAATAGTGGGAACATTAATTCAAAAGGTCTTCAAAAGATGCATCCACATGAAGGCTTCCTTCATGATAGTTCGGTCGATAATGAAGTTTCTTCTTCAGATGAGAGCTAAAATAACCCTTTGTGTGGCCAGAAGACCATGGAGCAAGAGATCTCCTATTCTGCTATAACCCACCATATTGGTCCTCTACATGATGATGAATTTCGCTGCAAAGGTCATATCTGTAGTAGTGATGCACATTGCCTAAAAAATACTTCATTGGAAAATGTAGTGCTGAGAAAGACCTCTTCTCTTGAAGCACTTGAAAATGTGAAACAAGTCATGTCTGATGCTTCATCACTAGTAGGTTAAATCCTTTCTCAACCAGAAGATAACCCATAGTGTAGGTCATTCTCCGAACCACCCCTAAGTCATGCATCTTCTAGTTTGATCTGTGATTTCTCTACCAATCTTGTTGAATCCGACGAGGCAACAAGGAAACACCAGCTCTGGTCAAATTAGGTAGAATAAACTTCATTGAATGATAAATAGGAGATGATGAACATGAGAAAAAAATTGGAGAAAGTTTATGTTCCAGTCATGATTTGTCCTCTGGCTGACTCTCAATATGACATTCGAGAGATGTTGACGGAAGATGGAATTCATCACATTCATCTCAACATATGGAAAAATCATTGTCAGTTGAAAAAGTAATAATTATCTTATGATGAATATGAAAATCATGTTAAGAAAATATAAGGGTTACAACGTCAGATTGATTTGGCATCTCTATCATTCTATCGATATCCGGAGGCTGAAAAGCATCAAAGAGCCCTTCAACGTTCAAGCCTTGGAACACTAAGAAGATTGTGCTAGTTAATTTAAAATTCCCCATCTGGTATTCATGTCAAAGGATGGGGTGTTCATAGAGCACTACATTTCAATGTACTCTCCAGTCAGCAAAGCTAGCCAAAAATGGTTTCATGCAATGTTATTGCCTGTGGCCGGCCACATGCAATGGGTTTTGTTTGTAATCAAAAGCTTTCCCAAGAACAGGCTTCAACTAGTTCCTCTCAAAATCAAGGATACATTGAACAAGTTGTTGAATTACTCCTGCATCAAGAAAACGAGAATATTGAACAGGCCTCTCATATGGAGGAAGTACATCATCAAGTGGCAGAAGTGTCAGATATCATCCAACGGTCTTTTGAGCTGGGTGATAAAAGTAGATGTCGATTGATGCATCCAGTTAATTTTCGGACCATGTTCCGCAAGATTAGGAGAGCTTTTAATAAGGTCTCATACATAGCATGTCAAGAGCCACCCCATCTTGTCAAACTGGGGAATATTTTAACCCAACCCACAGAATCTACAAATAGGATTTTAGGAGTTGAGAAAAGGCAGCAGGAATAGCCCTAGTCCACCGAACTAGGGAATTATTCAAACCATCAATCCCCTCCTCATTGAAAGTCGGTCTTCACTCGATCGGGGAATAAGTCACAAGAGGAACGAAGAGCCAAATTATCAGGAGATTCTATCCAAATTAAGGTTCTCCCAGAAGTTCCCGAGGGATCGAATCAACAAAAGGAAATATCTCATCAGGGAAATGGAAGAAGACAATATTGCAGAAATGCCAATAGAAGAAATGAAATGAGTTATGCATAAATAAATGTCATAAATTCCGTAATTTCTGATCCACAAGATGAGGCTCACTTAGAGTGATCAGATGAAGAGGTTACTACTCCATAAGATGTATGCACAGACACAAATGAAGAAGGTTTTCATACACTAAATCAAAGGATTGCCCAGAATCTAGGTAATCCTTCAAGTAACCCACTTCCCCCTCTTCGAAGGGGAGCTAACAAGGTGAAAGTAAAGAATCAAGTTACAGGCCCTTCCTTTGGAGAAGGCCAATCGCTCTCACTAGAGAAAAGATTTTCACAACAAGAGGAAGAAATGAAGGAATTTAGGAGGATGAATGCAGAACTACATCAGGGTAGTCTACTTCTTAAGCGTGCTGGAGTCAGTTAGTGAAAGGAATTTGTTGTGGATACTGAAATGGATCAAGAATATCCTCCTTTATCAGTACACCCTCATAGGTCTAATCCTACGGGTCAAGTGGAACAACATTTGGCGGTGCTACCGTAAGTTGCAGTACCAACTGCCACATTTGTACCAGCTCCAGTCAGTGCACCAGCCCATGTCCAAGATCAATCAGATATTTCTCAAAAGTTAATAACTACCATTGAGTCACTAACAGCTTGGTTAGATACTATGGAAGGGAAGCATGCGTAGATTCAACCAGAAAAGAGAGCTTACCCTGAATGGGTACATTCGATCCTTCCCCCATCATGTTTTGGGAACCTTGTATTACCTATTTTCAATGGATCAGGTGATCCTAAACAGAATTTGATGCATTACGTGTCTTGTTGTGATCAAATGAAGGGAACTCCAGAACAGAAAGAAGCAGTGAAACTCAAATGCTTCATGCGAACCTTGAAAGGACCAGCTTTTTTCTGGTACACAAGCTTTCAATCTCGGTCAATTACCGGGTGGGAGGATCCTCGTCAAAAATTCCTTTTTCAGTTCAGCTCAACATTTCCAAAGACAATAGTTTCTAATCATACAAAATGTAAGCAAAGGGAGAATGAAAGGGTTTTTGATTTCATTTCTTGCTGGAAGGGATTAACATATTCCCTAACCTTAGCACTCCCTCAGGAATAACTGTTTCCAATATGTGTGGAAAATTTACTTGATGAGTTGTGTACACCACTGATCCCTGTGAAATACATAGGAGGGTTTCGAGACCTTACTTCAATCGCTCAATAGATTGATGATTATCTTATAAAGACTATGGATATGGCTCGTATAATTCCATCAGCTCCAGAAAGGAGAATGGGTAAAGCAGAGACTGCTATAGTTATGCTTAAACAAGCACTTGTACCTGCTTCTAATTCAAAACCTTGATCTTCTCGAAGGGATCCACCTTATGAGCGCCAACAATAAAGTTCGTTTCATCAAGACAATCAAAGAGATCAAAGACGAAAACAATTTGAGGATCTGAAGATAAAAACATACTCTTTCCAAAATTAACAAGTTCCTGGTTACTTCATTTCGGCTCTGATAAATAATTTGGTTCAATTTTCAATACCCAAGAGGCTAAATAATGATGGAGATGAAGACCGTCCCAACTATTTCCCCTTTCATCAAATGTTGGGGCATCCCATCCAGGAGTGTTTTGTCTTCAAAGACCTCCTACAAAATATGGACGACTCTGGACAAGTGAAACTTAAAGGCTCTTCAGCCCAGGTAGCACGTGTTACTGCTATAGTTCAAGAAGAAGAAGGCGAATAGAAAGATGTCAAAAGCAAAAATGTGTAAAAATATGATGATTGGATGGTCAGAAAAAATTATCAACTGAACTAATTTCATTTTGCGATCTCAATTGAAGAAACCAATTGTTCCTTATTCCATGAATGCCACAGCAAAACCCTCTTCATCAGAGGGAAAATACTCAAAGAAACGACATGATTCAAAGAATTAAAATGAATCAGAAGAAGATGAGTATGTGTCAAAGTCTAAGTTGTCTTTGACTCTGGCAGACTTCATGCCATCTAAGTCAAATTCACGGGCACCGCCCCACAAAACGGAACAGCGTAAACAAGCTAATCAGATAGAGTCTCCATCGAATGAAGAGTTAATCTTTGGTTCTGTTAATATGATTCAATTAACAGATCCATATGCCAGTCACAGTTTTGATTTTTATGATCCCAAATTCCCTGTATCAAATAGAGGATTTAGAGGAAGATACATAGGCTCAATAATATAGGGGAAGATGTGGATCTTTCAGAGGACACTATTCCAATTCTACCTCTGCTAGAACTGTGTATGTGAAAAAAAACTCATGGTAGAGCCCTTCAACGAGCTCAACAAGAACAAGAAAGTTCTTCCACACAAGGTAGACTCAGCCCTAGCACAATTATTATGGAAGATCGATTGAAGGTTCCATCTTCTTCCTCTCAGTAAGTAAATAGACCTAATCAGTCTAATCATCAAAATCCAAGAGTATTACCAACTCCTATCCCGATACAAGACGAATCATATTACAAAGCATCAACTTCCAAGGCAACTGCTAAACCACATGTTCCTGTTGGGAAATGCAGACCTTTGGATCAAAAGTATGATATATTGAAACACCTGTCTCATGTACTGGCCAAGTTATCTATTCTGGATGCCTTGAATTTATCAAAGGATCTTCGGGAGGCACTCATTGAGGCTTTCTCAAGTCCTCATGAGTTTGAGACTGAAATTGTTGTAGATGAAGTCTACCATGTAGAGAATAATGCTTCAGAATTCCACGCGGTGAAATCATTCACAGATGAAGATGAAGATGACTCCATGAATGGACATATCAGACCTTTATACTTATCTAGAAATATCAATGGTGTATACTTCCGATGAGTTTTTATTGATAATGGTTGAGGAGTCAACCTCATGACCATTCGTACACTTCGTCGATTGGGCCTTACGAAATCTGATTTATCTCTTTCTACATTTATGTTACAAGGATAAGATAAAAATGAACAAGAACCACTGGGAGAGATTACACTTAGAACTCGGTTTGGAGATCTTGTAGCCAATTCAGATTTCATGTTTTTTGATCAAGACTCATCCTTCAACATCTTGCTCGGAAGACCCTGGCTACATCGTCATGCGGCTATCCCTTCATCATACCATCAATGTCTCAAATATTGTTTCGATGGTCAAATTGGGACATTGTATGGTGATAAATCCCCGTTCAAGACATGTGAAACTCAATACATTGAGGCGAAATTCTATCACATAAAGGGAAAATACAAATCCGCAACAAGGGAGATTACCAAAGCTAAGGATTCATATGGTTTGGAAATGATTCCAGTAAACCCATTAGCACATGTGAGTACAAATTATGTGTTGCCTATCAGTCAAATTCATTGGACAGACCCAAATAAAAATACTCTAATGGAAATATCAGTAATTTCAATTACTAAAATCAAGCCAAACAACATGGAATAAATTTGTTATCCACCAAGAAATGGTGAAAGCTCAAATGGAGATGTCTTCATTTCATCTGCTGAAATCCAAAAAGTCTATACTTCACCAATCAGGCCAGGGTAAGTTATAAAAATGTTAGAGGTGAATGATGGTGTCGATTCTCAATCCATCATCTCCTCTCTATTACCCAAAGAAGACCCTTCATCATCAATCGCGTCGGAAATGGAAGCTTCTTCTTCAAGATATAATAATTTTGACATCTCTTCTAATTATGGAAATTCTACTTCATCATCTAGCATGAAAGTATAAACGAAAGAAATAAAACATGCTGAAGAATAGGATGATGATCTCAGGGATGCTCCTCCAGCATTTGAAGAGGGTATCACTACTACCGTGGATGAACTCAGAGAAATAAATCTTGGTACAAAAGCAGATCCATGCCCCACTTTAATTAGTGTGGCTATGACTCTTGAAGAGCAAGAGATGTATATTTTTTTAAAGAAAAATCGAGACATATTTTCTTGAAATATACAGAGATTCCAGGGCATGATCCTGATATTTCCACTCATTGTTTGGGTTTGCCAGAAGAACATCGAGGATTCAAACAAGCTGCTAGAAGAACACACCCAACCTATGCTTCCATAATTTAGGCTGAAGTGGATAAGCTCATCAAATATAACTTCGTTAGAGATGTTAAATATCCCAAGAGGTTGGCTAATATTGTCCCAGTGAAAAAGAAGAATGGGAAAATTAGAGTTTTCATTGATTTCATAGATCTTAATCGGCATTATCCTAAGGATGATTTTCCAGTTCTGATTACAGAACTCCTAATTGATGTGAAAGCTGGCTATGAGGCACTTTCCTTCATGGATGGATATTCTAGATAAAATCAAATCCATATGGCTCCATAAGATGACGAATATACATCTTTCAAAGCCCCTGAGGGTGTGTTTCTCTATTAGGTAATACCATTTGCCTAAAGAATGCAGGTGCAACATATCAGCGTGCGATGCATCCAATTTTGAAACCCTTTCTGGGAAAGTTTGTTGAATGTTATGTGAACGATTTGGTGGTTAAATAAAAACAATGTTCTAATCACTTGGATGATTTGGAATTCATATTGTGCAAACATTGGCAACATAATTTGAAGATAAACCCCTTAAAATGTGCTTTTGGGGTATCCTCGGAACATTTCTCGGCTTAGTTGTATGCCATCATGGTATCAAAGTCGATCCTGGGAAGACAAAGTCAATCCTTGTTATTTCACCTCCTCGAAACATAAAATAATTGAGAGGAATTTAAGTACACTAAGCCTATATTCGGAGTTTCATCACCAATTTGGCAGGAAAAAGCATACCCTTCACCAAATTGATGAAGAAGGGATTCGCTTACTAGTGGACTGAAGAATGTTAAGAAGCATTAGATATTCTCAAGAAATACTTCTTGAGTCCACCGGTACTTATGCCACCTATTGAAGTAAGGCCACTTATCCTCTACGTGACAACCTTAGAGTGACCATTGGGTGCCTTTCTTTCTCAGAAGAATGATGTTGGGAATGAAAACTGCCTCTACTATCTCAGTCGGACAATGCTTGAAGCAGAAACTCGGTATTCAAATATTGAGAAGTGGTGCCTGGCATTGATCTTTGCAGTTCAGAAATTGAGACACTACCTGCAACATCATAAGGTCTAATTGGTATCTCGCAATAAGCCATTCAAATCCATCCTTAGTCGTCCAATGCTTACAGGACGTCTGGAAAGGTGGGAAGTTATTTTGCAGCAATTTGATATTCAATATGTGTCTCAAAAGGCAATAAAGGGCCTAGATCTGGCTGATTTCCTTGGTGAACACCCTTCAGTGGAAGACACATCTTCATATATTAAACTCCCTGATGAGGAAGTCTTCTCTATTTAAGAAAGTATTAAAACATGGTAAATGTACTTTGATGGTGCTTCCAGAAGTCCAACAGGGAAGAAAATGGTAAATCCTTAATTCAACAACGTTGGTTTAGGAATTGTATTCATTTCTCCAGAAAAGGCAGTGTTACCTTATTCCTTTTCATTGTTTGGAGGAAATACAAATAATGATGCGGAATACCAAGCTCTTATTGCAGGATTAGAGTTGGCACTTCAAGCACAAGTGAATCTCTTAAAGGTGAAAGGTGATTCAGACCTGGTAATAAAACAAGTTAATGGGGATTATGCCATCAGAAAAGAAGAAATCATCCCTTTGTATGATTACATGATATAGTTAATGGTGGAGTTTCCTTCAGAACCGACATTTTATTATGTCTCAAGATAACAAAATTCCCAAGCTGATGCACTGGCTAATATAGCCACAGCTCTAGAAGATCCAAATCGGGATGAGACAACAACCAATATTGCCCATCGTCATACAATTTCACCTTATATTCAAGCTAGAATAGAGGAAATAAATGAAATTAGTCCCATATCTAAACCATATGGTCATATTACAGGATGGATGACACCTATCAAGGAATATCTTCAAAATGGAACACTACCACCTGATAAAGTTGGGAAAGAACAAATCTGGCGTCGTTTTGTCAACATTACTCTTTATGATGGCCCAGATCACTTAGAGAAAATTCTCTACAAGCATAGTTTTGATTGATTTCTCTTCAGATGCATTGATGGTGAAGAGACAACAGCTATAATGAAAGAAGTTCTTGCAAGGGTCTGTGGTGCCCACCAGCCTGGAAATAGACTGTCTAATCAGATTCGAAGGTTTGGATACATTTGGCCTTCAATGATACAATATTGTGTTGATTTCACAAAGAAGTTCCATTCATGTCATGTACATTCCAACTTCATTCATCAACCTCCAGAGTTTCTTCATACAGCTAAATACTCGTGGCTATTTTCCACATGGGGATAATGGATGTGGTGGGACCTTACCCTTTAGCCATGGCCAAGCAGTTTAAGTATATTCTTACTTCTGTTGACTTCTTTTCAAAATGGGGAGAGGTAATACCTCTCAAGGAAGTTAGTTCTAAAATCATTGTTAGCTTCATCAACTCTAACATCATTACCTGATTTGGTGTCCCTCATACCATATTGATGGACAATGGCACCAACTTCTGTTCATCTGAGGAGAAGAAGTTGTATCAAGAATACAACATCAAATCCAATCAATCATCTTGGTATCATGAAACATCCAACAACCACATAGAATATTTCAATAAGTCTATGTCTAATATACTTCAAAAGATGGTGGATAAAGATAAGAAGTCATGGACCGATATACTCTTTCATGCTTTTTGGGATTATCGAACCACCACCCACACTGCAATGTGGTAAACTCCATATTCATTTGTATATGGAACGGAAGCAGTCTTTCCCAATGAAGTTCAATTACCTTCGCTCAGAGTAGCCATTTGTGATCAATCATCTACAGATAAACAATCTCAACAGGTATTGAATGAATTGGAACAGTTAGATAAGAAAAGATTGGGTACTCTGCACCACTTGGAGGTCTATCAGAATATAATTGCACGATATTTCAACAAAAAAGATCATATTCGTTCACTTGTTCAGGGAGAATTGGTATTAGTTCTCATAACTCCAATGATACCAGGAATGAAACCTCCCAAGATTGAACCAAAGTGGGAAGGACCTTATTCAAAACAAAAGGCCTATTCCAATGGAGCTTATTCTTTAATCTCAATGGATGGAGAACTCATCACTACTCCAACCAATGCCAGAATTCTAAAGAAGTATTTTGTATAAACAAAAAATACACCATCAACGGTCCATGCATATGACCTTAAACTATTTGTATTACTTTCGTCCAACATGACATTAAATTGTGTCCCTTTTGTCATCCTATACGATGTTAAACTATATGACAACGGTCCATGCATATGACCTTAAACTATTTTCATGTCCCCTACATCCAGCACGCTGTTAAACTGCACCATCCAGTGTCCATGAATATGAATTTAATCTATTTGCATCCCTTTCGTCCCACACGAAGTTAAACTGTAACGTCCTAGATACATGACGTGAAACTGTATAAAATTCCCTTACGTCCAGCAAGACATTAAACTACCTAATCAACAGTCCAGGAATATGACCTTAAGCTATTTGCACTTTTGTCCAAAAAGAAACTAAACTATATCATCCTTTTTTGTCCAGCATGACGTTAAACTGTGAAAAAAGTCCCTAATACATCCAACATGACGTTAAAATGTGTCCTCTTTTGTCCTTACCACATGACATTAAACTGCACGGTCTTCTTTTTGTCCAACATGACATTAAACTGTATTGTCCCCATAGTCCTAACTACATGACACTAAACTATATAGAAAGTCCTTTAATATGTCCTACATGACATTAAATTGTAATTTGTCCCTACTACATGACATTAAATGGTGCAGCCCCAATAGTCCTAACTGTAAGACTTTAAACTGCATAATCCCTTCATATGTCCTATTTGACATTAAACTATGCATCGTTACGGTTGTTGTTACCTCTTGTTTCTCACACCGAGTATGACTCACGTGAGATTAGAGAAAATTTCAACCATAACACCCTCTTTGGTCCACTAACCACACGTAAGTCCCAACATCATTTTTAGGTTGTTTTCACTAAGAACAACTTGATCATTAATTCATTCATTAATTGAACTACGCGGACTTTGATCCTTGCCTTCCGGGCTAGGTACATAGGCAACCTCCCAAGGATAAAGCCCAAAACCATTCTCTTCACATCGGTTCACCTCCATCTCATATGATGTTGATTTGTGAAACTGTCCCCAGAATCAATATCTTTATATTGGTTCACTCTCGTACTTGCTATATGATGTTAAACTGTACAACATTTTTTTGTCTTGTATGACAATAAACAAAAATATTCTTTGATACCATCACCTGAGAGGGCATCATTATTTACATTGATTTTTCAATCATGTTTCATTCCAAAGATTACGTGCATACATGGCAATTCCCGGACCTTTTATCTTGGGTGAAACCATCATTGCACTAATTTCCCTATTCACCATTCACATGTACGAATCAAAATTGTATAGAGGGTATTTATATGACTACGTGGGATTGATTCCCATCCTTATGGGATACGTAGGAACATTCGAGTGTCCCTCGAATCCATCCCAAATACCTTTCAGCCTAACCCCCAATTCCACTTTCAGTCCCTTGGCTGAAAATTCCCCATGAAAACACACACTATGCATTTCTTATAAATGGTCCAAGATCAATGACCCTAAACTAAGATCTCCTATATTGTCATCCCGAAAAACATTAATATGTAGTTTAAGAACTACGTATGTCTTGATTCCCATCCTTATGGGATACGTAGTGAAGTCCAACATTTCAATTCAGGATCCAGCCACAACATGATTATGGTTATCATTGATCCTTATATCTCTGCATACATTGGAAAATACCTATCTTTATGTTTCATAATCCTAATCTTGAATACTTCCAGATATTCATAACCCTTTTCTTGACTTATGGTCACAAAATGTCCAATTTATGAGAATTATTTTTCTTGACCATGCAGCATGTTTTTTTAGGTGACCTTGCATATACAGTTTACATAACAGACGTGTCAGCCAAAAGATCCTAATATTCGATTATGCAGCCAATGCCCTTCGGTGGACCTGCATAATTAAACCCCCTAACAAGATTGTCAAGTATTGGTAACTTCATTCTTGGGAGGAAATTATCTTATGTCCTTGGTTGTCTTAATGAAAATATGCAGGGATCTGAAAAAATGGCTATCCTTAACATATCTGTCTAATAACCTTTTTCATGATCTTAAAGTATTCTTGTCTATGGTTTATATTTACCTTCCCTACACTTGAGTCAGAACTTCATAGGAGTAACATTCATCAAATTTATAAAAAATCTTGATGAAAATATATTCTCCATATTCATGTACTTCTTTCCATACAACAAACTCTATACTTTGGAAAATTTGTACCCCATAAACTTTCACATGCTTCTTAGTAGTAGAAAAGTAAATTTATGAGAGTTCTTTTTCTTGACTATTCAGCACGTGACCTTAGGTGGCCTTGCATAAACAGTCTACATAATAGACTTGTCAGCTAAAAGATACCATTATTTAACAATACATCCAATGCCCTTAGGTGTCCCTGCAAAATCCAACCCCCTAACGGGTTTGTTGAATAGTGGAAACTTCATTTTTGGGAATTACTTCTTCTAATTCCTTTTAGCTATTTTTCATATCAATCCTCAAATTACAATTTTCTTAAGTCATAGTTTATATATTTTCCCTCATACTTGAGTATGGTAATATATTTTTAGATAAATTATCTAGGAATTGATTCAATTCAAATTCATTCAGTCAAATCTATTTCAACCTTAAACATTAGCTTCTTTATGTCTGATGTGCATGATTTTTAACTTCCCACAAAAGACAAGGGAAATCTGAATAAAATTGAAGTTCCAGCTCACTAAACAAAAATTTTGTATGATTTAGGTAATATTGAGCAATTAAATGATTCAAAGCTTGTAGGGTTATTTTTAATAATCCTAGTAAATATCAAACTATGCTTACTAGGCCCATTGGCTTAGGTAAAATTTAAAGCAGGTAGAAGTAAAATATGTGCACAAGTGATTGATGATGAAAGCATTCTTTCCATTTGATGCACTTGAATTAGAAGGACATCCACAGATTAGAGTCTCTTCTCTTTTCTAAGAAATTACAAGAGGCTATCAACATAAGTCTTCACTTGATGAACATCATCCTGAGCTTCATCCGCAGCTACTTGAAGCTCATGCACCCGACCAACTTCACTCTTTTCAGCCTGATGGAGTGCTTTCTTGGCATCTGTGATGGACTTAATACCATTTTTTTGAACACCCTCCAATGAATTATTGAGTTGGTCAAGTTCCCCAGTAACATCATCTAACTGTTGCTGGAGGTGAATCTACTGGACGACTTTATCTTTGATTTTATGCTTCAGCTCCTTCATTTTGGCTGCGTAATCAGCCTCATCTCGGGATACTACAGCCTCAAATTCACCAATATTGGCTGACAGTTTCACCCTGTTCAGGTCTTCGTGATACTTTTTCTCCTGCTCCCTCCTGAAAATGACATGTTTCACCGCGGAATGGATCTTTTCATATCCATAACCACCAAGTCCTAGTATGATGAACATGGATGAAAATCGAGGGATCTTCGATGATATCTCTTCTAAAGGAACCTCAGATATGACTTTCCATATGTTGTTACATGCCTTGCGTCTTGAAAAGACGAGAGACTTAATTACCTCTAGGTTAGATTCGACATCATCATCATATTGGGGCATGTAATCTGGGATTAATGCACTTAGGTAAGTGCCTTGTTTGGATCCTTCCCCACTGACCTGAGCTTCTTTACTTTCAATTCCCATTGGGGTGAAGGCTGAGCCCTCACCTCCATATTTAGCCACTACAATTGATTGACCTGCATAATTAATTGAATGATTTCGTTAGTTTCAAAGGATAAAAAAAGAATCGGTTTTCTTTAAAATTAAGTTCAATCAAAAATATTGTTATTCCTTACCCAACGGTAGATCAGCAACCTGAGAAGGATTCTCCCCATCATTCCTAGCTTCGACAATATTTTCAGGATGAGTTTGAGGAAGCTCCACTAGGTTTAGCTCCACTTGTGCTAATGTCTCTTCAACAGTAGGGTTCTCTATACCCCCTTCAGGCATCGGTAGTTCAGCAGCTAGGTCAGACAAAACTGCACATTTGAACCAATCATGATTAGACGTGTAATAAGAAGTTATTCTTAATAAGACGACGGGTAACACTCACGTCCATAATCATATAAATTACATTGTAATTTAACATGATTTAAAAAATCATCAAAAGACGCGCCAAGTTCCATCATTTCATCTAATGTCATCTCAGAATCCTGGTTAGTCTCACCAGTGGGAGCATTTTATGTTTCTTCTTGGTGAACTTCATCCTGCGGTCCCTGACCTGGGACAACATCTTCGGATAAAATAGCGGCATCAGTTGCAGTAGCCACCAAAAGCTCTAACACAAGGGTTGAACCTGAATTATCACATAATGGAAGTCAGTAGATGTTTCATTCAATATTTTATGAAGCATTTTTAACTTACCAGAAGCAGGTTCTTCTGTTCTTGCAATAGCAGCAGGAGGGATACTGGTAATAGTTGATGGCTCTTCTCCCGGAGTCAACAAGTCAGCCTGAATTTGCAATTGTTCCATAGCACCATCTGTGGTCCTCAAAGGAGGTTCAGTCCTTTCCCTCAGAGGGGAAATTTAAGAATCCCCTATAATCCCCAGAATTATGAGCAAATGTTTCGTGGGTATAGATTCATGATTTTCCAAATGACTTACCGCTACTAATGAAGCATTTAGCTATGGATTTCTTCCTTCGTAACCTTTGCTTATTTGGTTTTTTAGGAGTATAGGAAGACTCCCTTATAGGAACTTGAATTGGAGAATGGAAGGCCATGTCCAACTCTACATTCATGGCCTACTAGTTTAGAGATATCTCACCTAATTCGCGAGAATATTCAGTAGCATCCCCAATGCCAGTACCACCGGGGATGTAATGTGGTGAAGGAACCTCAGCTGTTCCTTTCTTTGCGAGCTGTAGGGTGAAGAAAATAATTTCCTTGAGTAACAAAGCTTCGACTAAAATCAAGTTTCGAAGCAAATAAGGAACTAAAACTTACATCTTTTGAAGACATATAATCGTGCCACTCCTCATCAGTCCCCTCAGCGGCGCCACGATCTATCAATTCCTTCACCCGCTTGGTAACAGAAATGGAATTTTCAGTGGCATATATGAGCATTTCCAGCTCTCTAATGTAATCCCACACTTCATTAGGGTTATAATCGTATTGGATATTTGTATTATCCACAAGATTCCCTATTCCATGGAGTTTTAGACCCTCACACAAATCCATCCAGGAAGTCTCAGTACCACAATATAGACTCCGTCATGTCTGGAAAACCTTTGGTCGTAGATTTTTAGGGTGTGCACCAGAAGGCTGCGAGGAAGGTCCTACAATCTTCGACTTCATCTTCTTCCCATCTCATGCACCTACTGATAGTGAATAAGAAAATAAGACTTATTGCTTTATAATGTGATGTTGATTAAATTACCACAATGAAGTAACTCCTCACAAGGCATTGATGGAGTAGGTCTTTTGATTTTAACCAGAGGATTATACCAGGCACAGGGCCGCTTTACTATTTGTTGTTCCTCATCATCCCCATCATGGGAATCTAGTGAATCAGTCCTAGAGGAGGAATCTGGCGAATCAGCTTCAGGTGGGGAAGCATCACCTTCATGAGGAAGGGTTTCTTTCTCTACCGTCCTCTTCCTTTTCCCCATTGGATAAACTAGGTGATTCAGTACCCCTTTATGGTATGATGCTATCCAGTTCTCAGCATACCATATAGTCAAGTTATGTGTCCCTTTTTCAACAGGTAGATCAAACACCACCCCATTCTTCTCCCTAGAAGTCAACAACCACAATTACCGAGCAACCATCGGATGTTTCTCTAACCTGATATGTATAGGGGGAGATACAACAATCTATTGCAAACACTTAAATTGGAGTGAAAATCTATATGGAACATAGGCCTCAAATATAATCTCTCTTTCAATCCTAGAAACCATCACACCATCTCGGTAGGCAAGCATGTATGCCCTCAAATCCATGTGGGTTGTTCCATCATCAACAAACTACTCGGTTGGCGGATTTCCATAGGGAAAGAAGTTGAATTCCGTAAACATGATCAGCCTCACATTCATGTCATAGGAATTAAGATCTAATGGGGAAATTCCAGAGAATTCCCGCACTGATGTCCTGAAAGAACTTCTATGAATTTTTACTCCATTCTGTACATTATAAGTCCTTATGTGAGTGGCAATCCATCCCCATAAAACATGGAATGGTCCCACTATTCTCCAAGGAAATTTATCCATGACGACATGAGGTAAACTTCTGTGAATCTATGCTAAAATGGGGGTAGCCAACCAAACCTTTTTTCCTTCAGCCAACTTTTCTGCAATAATGAAGGTCCCCGGCCTGACGCCTCCCTTCAAGTCCCGGACTCGTAAGAGATAAACACTGAGACACAAAGCCAAGAAGCCCACTAGATGATTAATCTTTGGGATCCATTGATTCACCTCATATCCCCACTTCGCGAACTCTCCTGCTTCTAGAGTTGGCCAGAATGTTCCAGGAGCACCCCACTTCTTGGTTTTTGGATAGTTGGTAGGATGGGTGGGCCTCTTATCCTTGGATTTCGTTTTCTTGGATCCTTTCTCCTTCGGATCCTTCTCCTTTGGCTCCTTATCTTTATTCTCAATACTAAATATATCCATCCACTCCTTCGGATGAATATCTATTCTAGATTGAGTTAAGGAGTTCTCTGAACTCTTGATCCTATGGATGATTTTAAATAATTCCCGAGCCAAAGCACGAGTCTTCTCTGAATCATTTTATATCACCTTATATGGAATGAATTCATCATACATGTAGCCCAAAATTGGTTCCCCTGAGATCCTATGGACATCCCACAGACTGATTCCTACTTCTCCATGAGTCAGATGGAAAGAATTGGTTTCTGGGCTCCAATGGATGATTATCTCCAACATGAAGCTATCATGTCTGAAAAAATATGTTTTCCCAACCCAGACAGCTTCGTATATCACAAATCCTTTCAAATCCTCGACAAACTCTGCATAGGTTTGTCACACCTAGTATGCCCACATCCATTTTGGCTTCACAACTCCCCTAGGATAGAAGTCCCAACTTTTCTTCCAGCCTTTGGATTGATCTATCTGAGCATGTCAGAAGATTGAAGGATGACAATGTGGTTGCAGCTCAAGCTTATGAGGTTTCATATCTGGCATACAAGGGCTATGATGCATCATGTGGGCCTTCTCCACTATTCCAGCATTTATAAATCCTCCTCCACATGAGATATTTGATGAATAAAAGTTGGTGTAATTATGAAACCATGAAAGTGGGAGATAGTTCTTTCCTTCTGGAATAGTGACTTCTCGCAGATGACCATAACTGTACAAAGACATATAAGTTCTTTGCGGGAAATGAAGTGATATTTCTTCAGATACATAGCCTAATCTGAGAGAGTGCTATCACAGACAGTATAGTAATCGTGGACAATGATGTCCATCATATCATCAAGACGTTTTCTTTCCAGTTCATCAGCCGTTCCGATTCTCTTAGGATCCATTGAATCTGCACAAAAAGGTGAATAAATTAACTCTTAAATGGGTTTATTTTTCATAAATTTTTTGATGGAATTCGGAATAAAGGCAAAGGAATTAAGGTGTGCTAGTCTGATCTTGCTGCACAAGTGTAGATGTGTCGCGCAAGTATAACATTACTCGCAAGTATTTGGTGGGCAAGTATCACCATGCATGTCCAGATACCTTGACAGCAGCCCAACAGCAATGAAAAGTAGAAAAAATTAGCAACTTGCGCGGCGAAGGGGACCTGCGTGGAGAGAGCTCGAAAATCTGGAATTCAGTGCTATGCACAACAAATGAGCGCATATTTATAGGTCAGGCCGACCACCTACGCACCTAAAATCTAGCACGCTCCAGCCCTGCTTGAATCACACCTGTGCGATGAGTCTTTCATGCTGAACACTTGCGCACCTATTTCCCTTTGGTTGTCTTCATTTCATCAGAGTCACATCATTATTCTTTTAGATCCAACTATGAGGGGGGACTTTTTTTGACGCTCTGTTTCTTCACATTGTCTAATGGAATGGAAAGGGAAATGACTTAGCACAAATTGATACATCCTTTGAAGAATACATCAAAAATCGACAAAGACATGAACAAGGCTTCAAATGAACATGCACCGCACAAGTTCCCTCACTGTCGCACAAGTATACTTGTGGCCACCATATGGTTGTGAAAGTGACTTGCGCTCCCTCTTAGAAAACCGCCTGGGGTCCTCTCCAGCCTCTAAATATCCACGGGCCCCCCCCATATCAGGATTAATTTTTTCCAGAATTCAGATACAGAGCTCTGAACGCCCAAGTCTCTTCTTCAAGTGTTCCGAACACTTCTAATGTAATTATTTACCTAGAATGGAAGGTATAAATAAGAGGAATAAGGTTTAAGTGTTAGAATTCACTAACACTTGTGCGCCTAAGTGTTTTACCCTTAAGGGAAATGGACACACTTGCGCGCCTCATTACCTACTCATTGAAACTTGCACGCCACTCTTCTGGAAGTACCTCAGGATGATTCTAAAGGCTTTTGTCAATAATCTCCCATGTATTACTATACTAGTCAAGGATCGCACAAGTACCCATGTGTCATGCAGGTATACCTGCGCGACCAGGAATTGTGTGCCCACCCAGTACCTGCGTGCCTGCCAGGACTTGCACTCCCTTATATTTTTGGGTGCCCTTCCTTCCCATTTAACTCCTCTTATGCCATTCCACCTCTCCTATTCAAGATTCAGTCTTCAAGAAACTCTTTAAAGCTATTTATGGCATGTTTTTCTGATTGACTTCCTTATCTAAAAGGAATTCCGTGGAACATCTCATAAAACCTAATGATTTTTATATCTTTATATCACTAAAGTTGGAGAGTTCATTTATTCAACCTCATCATCTAAGATGAGAGAATCATTAATTTGGGCCTCTTATTCAGGAATATGCCCCAATACAAATTCTCATTTTATTTGGGCCTACTTCTCAGGAGTAAGCCCTAGGTACTCATTAATTTGGGCCTCCTACTTAGAAGTAAGCCCCATGGCCTCATTGATTTGGGCCTCCTTCTTAGGAGTAAGCCCCATATCCTCATTAATCTGGGCATCCTCTTTAGGAGTAATCCCCAAGCCCTCTAATTTGGGACTCCTTCTCATGAGTAAGCCCCAAGTCCTCATTAATTTGGTCCACCTTCTCCGGAGTTATCCCCAAGTCCCAATTGATTTGGGCCTCCTTCTTAAGAGTAAGCCCCATGTCCTCATTGATTTGGGCCTCCTTCTCAGGAGTAAGCCCAAAGTCCTCATTAATCTGGGAATCCTCCTTAGGAGTAATCCCCAAATCCTCTAATTTGGGCATCCTTTTGAGGAGTAATCCCCAATAAAATTCCCTTAATCTGGGCATCCACTTTAGGAGTAAGCCCCAGTCTCAAATATGGGCATCCTCCTTAGGAGTAATCCCCAAACCATAATTCTATTATCTTGGGCTTCGTTTTCAGGAGTAAGACCCAGTATCAAATATGGGCATCCTACTTAGGAGTAAGCCCCAAGTCCCTTAAATTTAAAATCCCTTTAACCAGAGCCTCCTTTTCAAGAGTAAGCCATAGTCTTAATTTATCTTGAACAGTCATAAATCCTATTGATCTAGGATCTCTTCTCAAGAGTAAAACCCAATGATAAGCCCCTTTAAACTTGGGAATCTTCCTTATGAATAAACCCCAATATTAGAGTATCCAAATCTCCATGAATCACATATACGTTTATGGGCCTTGTTCCTAGATTTCATCCTTGAAATAGATCTTAATCCTTATCTATTTTGGCCAGTCATACATACATAAACCCCACATCATCACATCATTACATGTCACAATTGTCTGGTTTCACCGATACCTCTTGTTTCTCACACCAAGCATGACCCACATGAGCTTAGAGTGTAAAATTAATCATGAACTCTTTCATTGAGCCATCAATCATGCATAAACATCATACTCCCTTACTCGAACTACGTGGGTTCTGATTCCTTTTCCAAAACAAAGTATACGTAGGTAGCCCATCAGCGGGTACGATCCCAACTCTGAAATAATCCATATCCTTCTGAATGAAAATAAACATCATGTTCCCCACTGAGTGGATTTAAAACCAGTATGGTTATAATAATAACCAAGAGACTTTTATGTATCGAATGATACCATTGACTAATAATCTCTAACAAATACATATGAATCTCTATCGATAAATAACCTCGAATACATATAAAAGATTCTCTAAATTTCCTACATATCAATCATTGATTTTCAGATCTAATGTAATGCTCATATTATACTTGGTATTGTAATATGGATTCACGAACATAACTTAAATCTATAAAGAGAGTCCCGGAGTAGACAATAATTCCCCAAAAAAATCTCTGATGAGTTCGACCTCCCATCCTCTCGACCAATGCAAATTCCTGAACCTCATTAGTCCACAACTAATGAGCTCCTACCTTTGGAAAGTAGTTCCGAATGGATATGGAATCATTGGATGTTTTTGGTTCTATGAATAAACCCGTTAGAAACCGATTGTAATGTTTGAACCTTCAATCAACAAGGTTATCCCCAATTCCAGAGGAAACAAGTCCATATATGGACGACTTCCGCAATACTATCTTTAAAAAATGTAAAGAGAGTAAAAAACACATCTTGTATTTTCCATTTAACATGTAGGAGAGAGTATGTGTTTAATAAATAGGGTAAACCATAAACTCCTTGAAAATTAATTAATTAAAATAGAAAGAGAACTTAAATATGTAGATAATGACGCGTTACTTGATATGATATTATTGTAAAATGGATTCTAATCGGATGCGAATTAGTAATGAAATCATATTGTTTCTAAGAAAAACATTCTATAATAAAGCTTCATAATCAATTTTTTTTACTATAGAATGGATTTGAATGTTTTGTAAGATCTACTATTCCATAGTAAAATGTTTGGTATGGTTTCATTGTGAAAGCACTCAATCAAGTCACGTAATTCATGAAACTCTTATAGTTTTGGAAATACTATTCCATCTCACTTCAATCACGCATGAGGGAGTATTCATTTTAAAATATATTAGTAGCATACATGAGTTTAACATTGAAGAACAATAATCTAGATCTTATATTTCTAATAATGAATGCTGACAAAAACAATATCACATCCATGAAAAACTTTATAAACAGTTATTTAAATATTCCTAAGCCTTAAATTCGATAATATATTTATTTGAAACATTTGATTAAAATATCCCAGAATAGTAATGGAGACTCTTCAGGTTGGGAGAAAACTTCAGAGAAGAATCATACTGGTGGTGAACTATGTTAGTGGCTAATTATCCTCATTGGTAATTTGGTTTGATGGTAGGTCATATGGTAGTATGTCATGCTAAATGGCGACTCCTCTCAGTGGAGAGTTTTCTCTGAAAGCACTTATCTTCATCACTTTTCCAATTTTCATAGTGGCTAGTATACTCTTATAGTAGGTCATATACAACTGTGATTCTTTTATAGTATTGAATGAATTCTATTGATGATTCATTCTTAATGTAGACTCATTTATAATAATATTATTTTTCGATACATATCCAAATTTTCATCTTGACTTTGACTCAACTCTTATGGTAGGTCTTTCTTAGTGGTGACTCATCATCAATGGTGAGTCATTTTTAGTGGAGATTAATTTTTGAGGGTATCCCATTAAAGCACTTATTTATTGTTTTAAAAAAATCATTATATTGTAAAATTATATCATAAATCATAAAAATAATTATATATATAATTAACATGATATTTTATCATTAAAACAAGGATTTTCCAATAATCATCATCTTTTTAGGGTCAAAATCATGGAATTTTATAATCATGTAATGAATAAATTTTTGATTAATGTACATGTAGTTGGAAAAAGTAGATATATCATATTAAATATTTAAAATCTAATGTGATTATTTTATTTAAATAAATTAACTTCACAAAGAAGGGTATCAAAGATATTATATAAGAAAGATACAAAACTGAAGTAGTTATCAATTGATAACATAATAAAAAGAGATAATAGTATTTTTTTAATTAAGATCGAATCAAATGGAAAAAATAAATACGTATGGTAAAAAGGAATAACATAAATCTAAATAAATTCAATATATATTCTCCCTCTTTTGGGATTATCAAAAGGTAAAAAGTAAAATAGTAAATGAAAAGAATAAAAATATCATTAAGAAGTGAGTTTGCATTGAAGGAAAAAAAATAATTTTAAGAATATAAAAATAAGAAATAAGTCTATATATAAATCAAATTCTAATATCAACACCTATCTAGATGTATAATTAGAATAAGAGGTTCCATTCCATTAACAATTTCTAAGGTAGAAGGAACATCGATTGATGCTGAGTTAACTGTAGTGCTGGTTGTATGGAAGGTATGAATTGAAGGATGCTCTTAGATGATAATAGTCATGAGTTTAAAAACAACTAGTAATGGAGGAAAAATTAAGGGATGAAAAAAATCAAGAAAAGGGTGCATTTGGATCTTAGGTAACATCATCTCTGAACGTCTCTGGAGTACTGGCTAGAGGAGTGAGATAATCAATCACTGTAATATCACCATAAGACATTGTTGTTGATAAAGAATCATGAAGAAAAGGTTTAATTATATTTATTAACAATATGATAGTAGTTTATCATCTTTTATAGAAATAAAAGGATCCTTTTATCCTTTATTAAAAATTTAAGCATTGGAGTCATCACTTTAAGCTAATTGACATATTCATTGATTGTTTGAGTAAATGAAGTCACTATGAGGTTCTCAGTAAGGAACATAAAATGTGAGTTTATCTCATGATAATTATAAATTATAAAAAGGTAATACTTCATAGGATGGTAATTTTTTATAGAGAATATCTATCTTCACTAAGGCATTCCCAGACCATATTATAGACATCCACACTATTATGCCTAATCGGCCTCAAACTCTCCTGAGGGATATCAAGAAAATCACCTAAAATATCTTGATGTTCTTCCCCAATAACTAATATTATGAGATAAACATCCAAGTAATGTGATGTATCACTGTAATTAGATGTAAAATAAGGAAATTAATCCAACCTATCCATCAAGGAAACCATACTGGTTGCAACAGTTGTTTTCCTTAACTCCACTACTAATCTCAAAGACTATAACTCACTAGAATGTATTTTGATCTCCATTTTCACTTATTGAATGTGAAGTATCATCTTGGGATGAATTTATTGGATAGAAATATCTAATTAATGTCTAGAATCTTTCTTACTATGCATTTTGACTAGAGGAGGTTGATTTCTCAATAAATGAACAAAGTCAGAGAGATTCCTTTCAATGAAAGAATCTATATTAGTTATAGTAACTGCATCTGTTAGTATATGAGAAATAAAAGGAGTACAAAATTATTTATAAGATCTCTCAATGATAGTTTCCCCTGTAGTCATTTTTCTATTTGGAATTTAAAAATAAAAAAATTATAGCATTTATGTAGCATCTATCTATTCTACCATTGATTCCTTAGTATCCATCTCTATTTGAAAAGGAATATTATGACTGTCATTATTATGGTTAGTATATTAAAAACCATTTCTTAAATAACAAGGGTACTTGTCCCATTTATCAAAGTATGTGACATTGAACCTTGATGAAGACACAACAGAAGCCTCAGCAACTATAGACACAACATGGTAAACATCAATAGTACCAATAGTATAGCTATCAAGGCATGGGGATTAGTTAACCCCATTATATGCTCCCAACTTATCTCTAGAAAATATATCGATATCTTAAACTATGATCAATATCTCTTCATACCTAGAAGCCACAGAAAATCCTAGAGTAGAAACAATTTCTTGATGCATCTCCGGATCATCAGCCATATCATGGTTAGAATAAAACTAACTATTATCTCCATTTCCATCTCTATCATCCTTATCATTTATTTCTTATTTACAATTTTATCCTTCTTAGTAATCTTCTTATTCATCATATTATTGCTTTTCTTCTTCTTCCTCTTCATCTTCGTTCATACCATTTTCATTATCACATCCATTTTGATCATCTGATAATTCATTAACTGCTTCAAAATCCTCAATTTCAACCCATTCACATCCTTAAAATAAAATATTATATCTAATAGGGGGAGATTGAATAGGACTAGGTTTACCATTATAGATTGCAGTAGGTCTCTTTGAAATACTTAGGTCACAAACCTCATGAATTAAAAACACTTCCTCCTCATTTCCTGATGCAGTAGCCGCCACTTACTATTCTCATTCTTGATCAAGATATTCCCCCACTTCATATGGCTCCATTCTAGTATCTGCAAGAATATTTATACTCATTGGGTGATCAACATAACTGAAATCCTCATACATAATATCATATTCAACAACCCATTACCTATTAAAGGAGTTCCATATCATCTTCATTATATTACATATTGATTTTGAAAAAAGAAATGATCCACAAATCACTTCTACATCATCATCCTCATCTACCAAACCATTTGCCCTATGCATGGATGAAATGAATTTAGGGTTGTTAAAGGATTTTGATCTGGATATTGTTTTACACATATCCACCATATGATTCATTAGGTATCTTCATAAATTAATTTTTTCCTTATATTCATATGACATAATAGATATACATATTGATATCTAAATGTGGTAATGTAATATTTACATAGACAAATCATATGCTGAATTAACATTAACAACAAACGACACACATCATATTACTTGTTTGAATCAGGTTTTCTCAGAATTACATCTTTAGAATGTTTTTATAATGAATTCTCATAAAGAAAGGTATCACTTTCACTAGTAATAGAACCATGATAAGCATATAAAACAACTTCCTGAGGTATATTCCGACACCCTTACCATTGAATTGAATAGAAAACAACCATCTTCACTTGTATCCTACTTAGAACCAATAATTTATCTTCTCCAAAGCTAAACTCAATATTCTGATAAAAATGATTCAATAACTATAGATTGAATTGTCTCTCTTTATTTCAAAACCACTATAACCAACCCCAGTATTTTATTACAATATGTACCAAATATATGCATGATTGTAGCCACTAAATATTGACATTATTCTCGTGTATTACTAATTGATATTTGAGATTCATGTTTAATGGATTTACTGGAGATATGCTCGAATATCCTTTCTTATTCATTGAAAGGCACAACTTTTCCGAATATAAAACTACTACTTAATTTACTCTGACCATTACAAAAATTTTAGAATGATTAGATAATGTCAAGGTAAGGTTAAATGTTGGTAGATAATGGTAGTTGAGATGGTTTGGCTGAGAGATTGAGTGACCATTTAAATTAGACAATGTCCCCATTTTATATAATTTATGGATTTCTAAATTGGAACTTTAAATAAAAAATAAATTTAAAATAAATGAAACTATCAAAATATAAATAGAAACTATAAATGATGAATTAAAGGAACAATTGTGTCATTAACAATACCGTGTAAACACAAATGGTGGGTAAACTCAAAAATGGGTAAATGGAAAAATTGTAAAAAACTTCAATGGTGGGTTAACTACAATGTTTGGTAAACACCAATGGTGGGTACAATCCAATGGTGGTTAAAAAATAGTGGCTAAAAATCAATGATAGGAAATCTCCAATGGTGGGTAAACACTGATAGTGGTTAAAATATAATGGTGGGAAAACATGAAATGTTTCTTAATATAAACTAATCATGCTTAATTAATTTTAGATTTAGTTAATTATAATGTAATTAATATTTTTAGAAAAAATTTCAACAAGATAATATTCAATACCAATGTATTCAAGAGCTATATCACCCTTTTGAAAATGATCTCTCAAAAATTTATATCATACGTAAATGTGTTTTGTTATAGAGTTAGAAACAGTGTTCTTAGTAATGTTTATAGAACTTTTGCTTTCATAATTTATAGAGAAATGTTATAAATGTTATACCTAGAGAAACAAAATATGTTCCATTAAAAATCAATTGAGCACAAATATACATGAAACTATATATTCAACATCAGTAGTACAAAATGAAACATAATTGTGTTTCATACTAGAACAAGAAACTTGAGGATTTACCAAAAGGCGACAAGTTCTAGGGGTACATTTTCTTTCTAAATTAAAACCAATTAAATAAGAATCTAAATAAATCACTAACCCAATTTCTTGACCTTTGGGGTATAAAAATACAAAATTGTTTATATATTTGAGAAATTTTAAAATCAATATAATAGGATATAGGTGTGTCTTTTTTGGGTTTTCATGAAATTTAATCAATCATACACACACTAATGATAATGTCGAGCTAGTTAAAAGTTAATTATAGTAGAATTCCATTCACCCATCTATAACTAGTTTGATCCATATATTTTCTATATTCATTAAGATCCAACTTATAGGTGGTACACATAAGATTTTCAAAACTTCTAGAGTTATCCATATAAAAATATTTTAAATTATATTTATTATTTTTATATTTAATTAAAATAATAACTTCATTAAAATGAAAAATATTGAAACTAGGAATGAATTTTTGTCAACAATTAAACTCAATTAAAATTTATTTTCACCATCATTAAAAATCATGTTCATAAATAATTATTATAAGATCCATAAATAATATATTCTATATATATTTGAAAAACTAAAACATTATTTTAATTTTTTAATAAAATTTTACTATCAGCAACAAATTTTGATTGTATTTTATAAATAATAAAACTTCTAATCTTATGATACTGAGCTATAAGATAATTTGTAAACAATATAGTTATTTTCTTAGTTTGAAATCATGATTTTGAAAATGATGGTTTTGAAATATAATGCGTTATTCAACAAAAATATCATCAATTATATATCTTTCAAGAATGACCATTGAAAATACACTTGATATAGTTTTAAATATAGTTTTACTATATAGGATAAAAGTATTATTACGAATTCCATTCCATCAATAGGTGAAAAGGATTCCTCATAGAGTATACCTACTTCTCGATAATTCTCTTGTTCAACTAGTTTGTCCTGAATTCATATTATTGTGCCAAATTCATCAACCATGTTTCTATACATCCTTTTAGTTCTATATTGTTAATGTGTATTTTGGAATATCAAAAAGATCCCGAGTATTATTTATTTCAAATTGATTATTTTTTTTATATAAATGACCAAGAAATAATCATTTATTTCATCAATGACGTTCTTAGGCCCATGCTCTGACAATAATTCATAATGTTCAACCTAGTTTCTTGGAGATGCATTAGTTTATATACCTTTATATAAGTCTCCAAATAATGCATCGAGATTTTAGTATTTATGTTTCCTAACAGGTAAATAAATAAAAGGGCTGGTCACCTCATGGCCATCTATAGGTTGTAGTTCATGTTTTGGAAATTCCTCAAAACTAAATGATTTTTCATATTTTTTAAAATAGTGTTATAATGTATTTTATTTATGTTGAACGTCGGAAAATCATCCACAAGGTCATCCAAATGTGTTTTCGGAACATTTGGATCTGTCTCATCAAACATGAAATGGACATACTATTAAACATCCATTGTTCATAAAAACATTATAGGATTCCTTATAGGTAGAATAACCTTGGAAAATTCCATCATCTCTTTTGGAGGAAATAATGTCAATATTATCCGTACTTTTAAGAGTATATAATATTTAAAAAACTATAATATTTATAAACATAGTATTTCTATTATTCAAAAGTTCAAAAAGACTTTTACTTAAGATACATCTAATTGAAACTCTGTTAATTATATAATAATATGTTTTATAGCCTTTTCCCAAAAGTAGATTGGTATGTCAGATTCCATAAGACGTTTCTATATATCTTTTGATTAGTTATATTTCAACTTTCAATAACTCCATTTTTCTCGGTATTAAATGAATTAAAGAAGTTATGGTTATATCCCTTGTTTGATAAAATGTATTCAAATTCTTGATTTTCAAACTCACTGCTTGGGTCACTTTTTAAGGTCTTAATTCTATGTCCACTTCAATATATATTTCTCATACATGGTAAATTGATTGAAAAATTAACTATTTTGAGCTACAAATAATACCCATGTATACCTAAATATTTTTTTACAATGATGTAGATATAGTTATTACAATTTAAAATATATAAGCTAGATAGTCTAAATAGGTCTATGTAAACAAACATAAGAGGCTGAGAAGTTGAAACTTCATTCACTAATTTAAAATATATTTTTCTATGTTCCAATTTCTATTAGGGGTTAAAGAATTTTACATTTGAAAATTAATGTTTGGTTAGATCCTAGAATAACACTTTACTAGAAACTTTTTTTATGTGAGTGAATATTAGAATGTAATATTCTCCTATACCAAATACTTGATTCACTGTGGAAGGCACTTATATAGTAAAAAACATTTAAAAATAAAGAATGAAATTAAAGGCAAACAGATTCTCAATTATCAATGAAGTTAATACTAAATATTTTTTTTAATTAAAATAATTAAAAGAATTGTTTTAAAATTTCATATGAAAACTATCATCATATAGATTTTATATTCTATGAAGATTTTATTTTAAACCATCAAAAAATGTATTGTTGAAATTTAAGTAGATTTAATGTTATAGTTTAGCTATGTAAAATTATTTTTACTTTACCATTGGCACTAAGGGTGAGATGTCCACCATTAACATGTATCAGGTCCTTGAATCTTGAGTAATCTTTTATTATAGGTCTAGAAATATTAGATCCCAGATACAATATATTTATACATGAGCACTTTATGAAGTTTCATTAAAAAGAAAATTTATATCATAAATGATTTTTTACCCAAATTATTTTGTGTCCAAATTTTTTTGTGATTAGATATTTAAGAACCCATATTGTTTAATTGAATTTAAAAAATAGATTGTAAAATAATAAAAATGAATAAATTATTAGGTCTACATGAATAATAAATAGAAGTAGAATTTCTATAATTATATTTAGTAACAAATGTGAACTTAATGATTCTTCTTTGTCTAGGTTGGTAAGCCAAAACATTAATACATTTAAGTGCAATTTCTATTCACATTATTTCAGTGAGTGCTTCTGTACCATTAACAAAACTCTAAATATATTTAGTTATCTTTAAATTTGAAAATTTTATTTCAACAATTGATAATTCTTTTCTTTTTCAACAGCAATTTAATTATTAACACTAACAAATAATACATGTTGTTTCATTAGAAATTTTTATTTTTCTTCTAGTTAATTAAAGATATTTTTCAGATTATTTCAATATTCAAAAATTTCATATTTTGAAAAGTCGTTATCATTTTTTTCATCTATAGATTGGTCATAATTATGTACATGAGACAAATTAGTAACCTCATATATGTTTGTTATAATGAATTTTTTTCCCTTTCCGGATTTTCATCATGAGTTGAGTCTGAGTCAATAGTGTTTTCCTCAGAGGTACTCCAAGTGGATTTAATTTCTCTCTTGTATTATATATCCTTATAATCATTATTTGTTTTTTAAATTAACTAGGTACAATAGTCCGTAATATGTATTTTTCTTTTACACTCATAATAGGTAATGTCATTTGAAATATCTTCTCTTTTCAAGTCTTTCATCCAATTCCATATATTATCATACATTAACTTATAATTATATTTCCTCACTAATGTTTTTCACTTATATAATATAATAAACCATTTTTCTAGTTGTTCAATTTAATAATAATTATCAGCTGGTGACTCCTCATCACTAGAGATTTCATCTTATTCCATTTCATTTTCATTCTATTTTGATGTTGTAGTATTGGGAGATATAGATTTCAACATAATTGTGTTATTATTATTCATGATTAACATTAATCTCATCCTCACACAATACCACCTTCCCTATAAATTCCTTCATAGTTAGTTTTCTAATATCATAGAAAACTATTATTAAAACTGATGTTCCTCTCCATAGTTTTCGGAGACATGTAAACAGTCTCATGATTTTCTCTTTTTGTAAAACTATATTTCCCCATGACCTCATGGTATTCACTACCACATTGATCATGAGATACATATCATAAATTAGATCACCACGTTTCATATTATTGTTTAATATTTAATAGTGTAATTATTCAATATCATGTATTTAACATTAGTAGTTCATTCATAAGAAATATCTAATGTGTGCTATATTTCATACATATTTTTACTAGAATATATCCTATTAAAATATATATCAATAAAATCACATCAAAATAATACAATTATGTTCAGTTATTATTATAGGAATGTTTAGTATCATCATCCCATGTACTCCTAGTAATATCAGGAAATTAATATTTATCATCGATATTAGACCGAACTTCAAAACCCATTCATTCAATGATTAATTTCTTCATTAATTTCCATTGAGTATAATTATTTATATTAAAAAGAAAGTTTTTTGTTGAATAACACTCTTTTATATTATCCATTTAATGAAAATATTTTAGAATTAAATCAATATTACAATATGTAAAACATAACTAAAATCATATTCAAACTAATTTTAATGACCTCTGCTTCCAATTGTTGGTTAGAGTAAGTATCTCAAGAGGGGGTTGAATTGAATACCCAATAGAAATTTCTATTAAAAATAGTCTAAATTAAATACCCATGTTTAATTTAATGAATCCCAGTTAATCAAAAAAAAATAGTTCAATATATGTTATGATCTTATAAAATATTTCTCCGAGAGAGATTAAGTCATAGGAAAATACTAAATGAAATCTATTATAACTATTGAATTAAATTTAGTGAATCCAAATATTATATAAACACTAATTAAGATTAACTATCAATGTAATGTGTTTTTTTTGTTTTAATAAAATTTAGTTTAATGATTATGAATAAAACAAAACAAATTACATAGTGGAACTAAAACAAGATGTTTAGTATAAAAAAACCTATTCTTCTACACTCACAGATCACCTACTACCATGCATATTATATAATTATAATATTCATTCAAAACAAGGATTGAGTAAACATAAAATAGCTGAAAATCTATGTAGTCCACCCAAAGACCTCTTGCACAAAAACTATGGGAATAAAATAAACACAAACACACATTGATCTCTTCCAAAACACCATGTATAAACAAATGTAAAGAGTGTAAAGAATATATCATTTTTTCCAATTAATTTGAAGGAGATAATGGTTGTTTAATAAACAAGGTAAGACAAAAAATTCACAAAAAGTTAATGGAAAAATAGAAATAGAAACTTATGTTATAGAGAATATAATGTTTATCGATCTAATATTCATGGAAATAATGAATATCCTTTTATGTGAATTAGTGAGTATATTGAGAAGTTTATCAGAAAAACATAGTAAAATAGAGGATCATAATATCATTTTTATAACTTTAGAAATGATCTATATGTTTTGTAAGCTCCACTCTTTCATAATCAAATGTTATGTAATGTTTTAGAATGTAATATATCAATCAAGATGCATAATTCAAATCACTATTACATTTATTGAAATATTATTCCATTTCACTTAATACTCACATGACAGATTCTGCATTTTAATATATATTCACATCATAATGCAGAATCCATTTTATGAATAGTCATATAGATATTATGGTCTGCTTAATTAATACTAATACACAAATTAAATCATACCTACAATAGGTTAGTAAAAATACATAAAATAATAATATTCAATAAATATGATAGTATATGCCTTAGAAAAATTTTATTTAAATATCCCATAATAGTGAAAAAGACTCTTCTATTGGTGATAAAACTATAGAGGCTACTCATCTTGGTGGCTAATTTAGTGGGTGGTGATTCATCCTCAAATGTGAGTCAGTATGATAGTAGGTCATATGGTGGTAGTTAATTCTCAATGGTGACTCTTAGTAGTAGTGAGTCTTTTCTAATGGAAGGTACATTAAATAAATTTCTATTTTTACTGGTGGTGAAGAATGTTTGACTGTAGGCCACCCTTAAATATAATTCATGTATGGTGTTCACGTAATTCTAGAAGTGATTCACCCTCAAAGAGGAATCCTCCCTTGTGTTAGGTCATTTCAATCAATATAAAAATTATCAAAATTATGGTGACTTTACTTTGATTGAGGGTATTTTGTAGAGGTGAATGTTCCTAAATGGTGATTTATTTCTAGTATTGAGTTAATTATGATCGTAGGTCATTTAATCACATCACCAAAATTTCAAAAAACTAGATTATATTATAGATTTCCATCATAAAGAATAAAAACTAATGAATAAAAAATTAATAGGTTTATGTTAATTAAATCAAGGATGTTCCAATATATATTTTTCACTTGATCATGTCATCAAGTCAATGAGTTTGTGGTATCTCAGTTGGATTCAAAAAACAAATGATAGAATCACAGAAATTGGATATAATGATGTTTTTTAAAATATATGTGAGAATGTATTATCATTTTCATCGTTGAACTAGGATAGATCATATAATATTAGTGTTAAATCACTAAATAGATAAGTGTGGGGAACAGTTTATTCTTAATGAAAATAGGGAATAGAAATTTCATTATAACACATTCTTCATGTAAATACACTGAGATAATGTTTCTTCATCATTAATGTTATTCCATGTTTTCTAAATTGGAAAAGGTGTCAGGTATTTCATTTGTGAAATAAAATGTATCATGGATCATTATTCTTCATGAAGTATAGGAATGTGGTACTCATCATTCATAAGTATGTGGTTAATTCTCCACAAACCATTAATTTCCATGGTTCTATTTTCGAGAAAGTTTTTAGAATGAAACAATTTCATTGTACATCTAAATTGCTCACATGATTTTTTTGGTTCAAGTGGAAGTATGAGGGTTTGGAGATGATCAATTTTTATGTAGAAAATTGAGTTCACTCTAATTTTGGTAGAAATGTATCCATGTATTAGGTGCTCATATTTTATAGCATTTCTTCACCACCTTTATCTTGAGAATAATGTCATGTATGAGTTTTAAGATACATCCAATAATGGTGTAAAGTTACAAATGTTTTAAAAATATATGAATACATTCTTTATTTTTATTTTAGTATTACTTATATTATGATAATTCTAATAATCATGGATTCATCACCTAACATATTTTTTATGAGAAAAAACTAACTTGCATGCATCCAATTATAATTGTATTCTTGCATAAATATGATCCAAAATTAACTGATATAGATAATAATGATAACTTTATATCATCAAAGAAAAACAATGATCTTTGATATCCATTATATATGAAAGACGTAGTTTCATGCATTATTTCAGAATTTTGGGAATTTCATCATTCATCAAATTGATCAATTGAGATTGGAAGAAATATTTATTACTTAATGCATGTTTCAGATGCCACAAAAAACATCGATAGGATGATGATTAATCAATGGAATTGAATTAGACAATAATTATTCATTTGATAATGAAATGATCTCTCTATGTGTAGGTTTTTTACACATGAACAATAACTATGTTTTTTATGGCACACATCATTGTTCAATGATTTATTTTGTTAAATAATGATTCAATCCTCTTATATAGCTAGACAAATCTAAGTAATTAGGGTCTTTTTTAGGGCTTACCCATGCCACTAACTCATGGAAGACATAATTAATGATCACACCAGCTGTTATATGCACCCATTCATGTCCATTATGGAAATTCATATTAAAAATGAAAATCATTTCCTTTATGGATACCCTTTTTAGGCGGGTTCCTGGGTAGTTTATAAATGGATCCCATTTTTTGTTGGGAAGTCCAATATTGTTGGGTTTGGTAGGCCTATATTTTTTATAAATACCATTTAGTTTACATAGTAAATATTTTTTGTAGAATTTAGAACCAAAATTCTTCGTCAAAATTTCCTACATGAAAAGTACATATATATTCATATTTTTCACCATGTTCGTTAATATTTCAAAATGAAAATTTCTATTTACATTTCATAAAAAAAGATATGAATTTTTCATTATGTAAATAAATATTTTATTCCTATTAAATGATTTAAAATGTTAAAAAAAAGACACTTCTGATGTTGTAAAGAATTTGAAACACATTGGAACATGTTTTGGAATCAATGAGTACTAGTTCATAAATCCCCAAATATTATAAGGATATTTTTTTCATTGAATTCAATGAAATAAATAAATACAAATTCTCCAAGAATCACAAAACCATAAAACATATAATAAACTAACATTTGAAAATTCTTGTAATGATCTCATTTAAAGCATAATAAATTCCTAGTATCTATATAAAAACAACATAATATATTAGGCACTTACATCCAGTCATTAATAATATTAGTAACATAAACTACTTAAAATATATTACTCTTTTTAAAGAAATATTATCATTTATTACTTGTGAACATATATCCAATCATTTGTAGGATTGGGAATATAAAATACCTATAAGAGAAAATTCTTCTTTAAGAAAAATTTACATTAGTTTCTTCATCACTTACTAACTCATTGAAAATAAATATTGTATGAACACTAAGTAAGATCTTAATTTTTGTTCCTCAATAGAGGTATAATAATCATAAATTTACTATATAGGGAGTTCAAATGTATATAAATATATTCACGACTTCTGTTATGATATTTTTCATCTTACTATTATTCCTGGTCTATATTACCCTTTTAATTCCTTCATGTGTTCTATATATTTCCCATGAATGTCTTTAATGATTCTCTATAAAGAAGTTATGGGATATAAATACCTATTGTCACGAACCAAATCTGGTCTCCATCAAACTGGCACCAAACCCGGCTCATGGCAAGAACCGAAGGGCGTTCCCCATCCCCACGGGCTGGCACCAGTGCCTGGGTATCATAACAATTCATTTGGGAATGATTTACCTGAGTTTGGGTTCATAAAATAACAAAAAACAAACAACAAACCAAATCTGAAAAATTATGCCGAAAAAGACTTAATAAAAATTAGGAACTGAGTACATGGGTTTAAACAAGACAAAATAGGTCCAAAGGTACATAAAATTAGCATCAAACATCCCATGAGGGTCCACATGACAAGGGGTTATCACCCACAAGACGTCTCCACAACACCGCACCATCGAGAGAAACTAGCAACCCGAACCGCCATCACCCAAGGCCTTGCCTTTGCCTGTGTCAAACATGATCAAGTCTACATACACCCAAAGGTGTAAGTAGGGTGTGAGACTAAGACCAATAGGATATCACCCAAGGATTTCATGTGATAGGCATTATAAAATAAAAGTCTTCCAAGATTTATAAATAGATAATGGTGGCATTTATTTCTAAAAGTGAACCTTTGAAAAGAAAATAACTTTCAATGGGGATAACTATAAAGAATGAGTGAAATTGAATAATACATTCAAGGTACTGGTTTTCACATCCCAAAATACCATAAATATAGTTTAAATTCCACAAAGACCATGAGCACCATGCATAGGAACACCCCTAGGTACTAGTTTGTTGTGAGCCCCAAGTACCTCGTACCTCGGTGAAAGTAACCATAATGAAATTTGTTCTCGTGCACGAGCCACTAGTAGGGAGAATATACATAACCAAGTGGTATCCAATCATCTCCATTATAGTTTTGTTAGTGTTATCCATGTCATACTTGTTATGTGAACCATGGTCAAAACCCCTCCGTTCACTAGCGTACTAGTACACGTTAGCCCACCTAGATACCCGGGTTTCTCGTATTGTGCTCAAATAGTCACCACATGTTACCAAAATCAATTTTTACATATAAATATCAGTTCTGGTCACAAAAATGCAAAACAATATCTACACCTTCTTTGCACCTTTTGTATAACTCAATAAACAACTTATAATTTCCATTAAACAATTTCAAGAAAATTAATCAAATGTTGCACGTTAAATTCATCTAAAATCCCACATTTAAAACCAAATGGAGAAAAATATTATTCCAAAACAACAAATTTCAGCATCAAAACATTTTTATAAATCCAATCCCTGAATTATAAAACAACACCAAGAGGCACAGCATGGGTTGCACATGTAAAACACCAATTTTCACACAAAATTGATACTTAAAAATCAACCGCTTTTAAAATGCTACCCAAATCAATTTTTTCACTCAAAATACTGAATTATGAACATAATGTAAATATAAATACAGCAATCCAACTCATTCTACAATACCTACATATATAATCACCTACCAAAAGCGTCAAAACCCCCAAATCATTGTGCGTCACTTCAACCGCACCTCCGCCGCACCACAAGGGAGTAAGACTGAACCTACAAACAGAGGATTGGACCACAAAACTCAAACCTAAAACCATAGGTACGAATCCCCATCTTCTGGAGATTTTGGGATTCAATAAAAAAAGAAGAAACCCTAAGAATAAGGGAGGAATAAAGAAGAGAAACAACTTACTTGAGAAATCTAGATTTTTTTTGGAGCTTCAGAAGTTCGGCCCTAAACCGCGATGAATCTGAGATCCTAAGAAGCGAAAAAGAAGATCGGGGTGTGGCAGGGTTCTATGGGAACGTGTGAGAGGTGGAATCACCGACAAAGATTAAAAATAAATATTTTATGAAAGAATTACAAAACAATTTTAAAACTAGAAATGGGCTTTCGGGTTGGCCCAATACCTAATTTGATTACCTAAATCCAAGATTCTAATGACTTTTTAAGGGTCCCGAAATTCTTTTTTGGTTTTAATATTTAAATGAAGGTAATTTTGGAAGTTGAATGGGTGAAAAATGTTGAAAAACGAAGGAGTTATTAAAGAAACAAAATTTACTTTCAAAACTGGAAATGGGCTCTCAGGTTGACCCAAATTTTGGAAACCCACTATTGCCTTCAAAAGTGCATGGAAAACTACCAAAACAAAGAAATGTTGTAAATTAAATGAAAAATACCTTTAAAATATGTCACGTATGTGAAAATTCTCCCCACCATGAAGGACTTTCCGCCCCGGAAAGTCAACATGAGGCTTGATTGGAAAACACGAACGAGTACTCTTCCTCGACCCACGACATTCTCTCCCATGTATCATGTGTATCATTTCCATGATTTCATAGAAGTAGGACTAATGGAATAGGCTTACCTTGAAGTATCTTCTCTTGGGAGTCCACTTTCTTCACTGGCCTCTCAACAATAGACAAGTCAGGCTCTATCTCTAGTTTTCCCAACTCAACACATGGGACGGATCCAGGTAGTATTTCTTTAACTGAGAAACATGGAAGACATCATGGATGGAAGTAAACTGAGAAGGTAAGGCCAACCTGTATTCCACCATTCCAATATGTTCGATGATCTTAAATTGCCCAACATACCGTGGAGTCAGCATACCTTGCTTCCCCAATCGACGATGGCCTAAACGAGGGGCCACCTTCAAGAATACTCTGTCACCCACAGAAAACTCTAGGTCTCGACGCCTCCGGTTAGCATATGATTTATGACGACTCTGAGCTGTCAATAAACGTTTCCTGATTAATTTTACCTTCTCAGATGTCTCCTGCACCATACTCGGCCCCAGTAGTGAGGTCTCACCTACCTCAGCCCAACACAGGGGGGACCGACAAGGCCGACCATAGAGCACCTCAAAAGGAGCCATTCGAATCAAGGATTGGTAACTGTTATTATAAGAAAACTCAACCAATCCCAAATGGGTATACCAAGAACCTCCAAAGTCTAGGACACATGCACGAAGCATGTCCACCAAAATCTGATTCGCCCGCTCTGTCTGACCATCGGTCTGCAGATGGTATGCTGTGCTCATCTTAATCTAGGACCCAAGGCCTTCTGAAGGCCTTCCTAGAACCGAGATGTGAAACGGGGGTCTCTATCTATGAAAACTGTTGCTGGCACACCATGGAGTCTCACCACCTCCTAATGATACAAGCAGCCCAACTCATCCACATTAGATGTATCTCTGATTGGAATGAAGTGGGCTGATTTGGTTAGATGATCAATCACCACCCAAATGGAATTCTTACCTCGAGGTGTACGAGGTAATCCAACAATGAAGTCCATGGAAACCTCGTCCCACTTCCAGGTAGGACTGGGTAGTGGTTGGAGCAAACCGGAGGGCCTTTGGTGCTCTGCTTTCACCTACAGGCATGTGTAGCATCTCGACACAATGTCCGCTATGTCCCGTCTCATACCGGGCCACCAAAACTGCTGAAGGAAATCATAATACATCTTAGTGGCACCTGGATGGACAGCCCACTGAGACTGGTGGCTATCCTGCATCACCACCTTCTATAGAGATAACGGCACTACTAAATGCCCCTTGATGCACAAGATGCCCTCGGGAGATGACGACCAATCAGAGAATGTCTCCCCACCATGAAGAAACTGCTTTGACCGCTAACAAAGCTCATCACTAGTCTTTTCCCGCTGAATCAACTCCAACAGAGAAGGAGTCAACTGGATGCTCTCCAAGAATGCCCCTATACTATGTTCCTTGGTCTCCACATGCATTTAAGAAAAGATCCCCATCAATTTCCACTCATCACTGGACTTCCTCGAAGCCTGCACTGGAACCCTTCTTCTCAAGGCGTCAGCCACTACATTACCCTTACCTGGGGTATAGACAATGTCAACGTCAAACCCCTGCAAGTACTCGATCCAGTGACGCTGCCTCAAGTTGAGGTCCTTTTGTGAGAAGATATAAGCCAAGCTTATGTGATCAGAACAGACCACAAAAATCTCCCCAAAGAGGTAGTGACGCCACGTCTTCAAAGCATGCATCCCTGCTTCCAACTCCAAGTCATGGGTTGGGTATTTCTTTTCGTGTTGATGGAGTTGGCGAGAGCCATACTCCACCACATGATCATCCTGCATAAGCACACACCCAAGACCCATACCTGAAGCATCACAATAAACCACATATCCCTTTCCATCCTCTGGCAAAAACACCATGGGGGCAGTAGTCAATCGCCTCTTCAGCTCCTCGAATGATGCCTAACATTCTGGACCCCATACAAACTTCACCCCTTTCTGGGTGAGGGCAGTCATCGGCGAAGCAAGCTAAGAGAAATCCCGAACGAATCGCCTATAATAACTAGCCAGGCCAAGGAAACTCCTGATCTCGAACACATTCTTCGGCTGCTCCCATGACATAACCTCACTAATCTTATCAGGGTTCACTA
This sequence comes from Viscum album, assembly GCA_963277665.1. NCBI lineage: Eukaryota > Viridiplantae > Streptophyta > Magnoliopsida > Santalales > Viscaceae > Viscum > Viscum album. The sequence goes on from OY728145.1 coordinate 381,952,815, forward strand.
AAACTCCATGCTCTGAGATCACATGCCTGATAAATCTCACCTCCCTGATCCAGAAAGTGCACTTTGGCATTTTTGCATAGAGGCGGTGATCCCGTAATGTACTCCAAACGACCCTCAAGTGATGTTCGTGCTCCTCCTCAGAGCTAGAGTATACCAGAATGTCATCCACGAACACCAGAACAAAGGAATAGAGATATTTATGGAACACCCTATTCATAAGTTCCATAAAACTGCTGGAGCATTTTTCAATCCAAAGGGCATGACCAAATACTCAAAGTGGCCATACCTGCTTCGGAAGGCTGTATTTGGGATATCTGACTCCTTCACCCCGAGTTGATGATACCCGGAACACAAGTTTATCTTTGAGAACCACTTTTCCCCCTTTATCTAATAAATCAAATAATCTATTCTGGGTAAAGGGTATTTGTTTTTAATTGTTACCTTATTCAGATTTTGGTAGTCAATGCCCAACCGGAGGGATCCATTAGCCTTTTTCGCAAACAATACAGGAGCAGCCCAATGTGAGATTCTCGGGCGAATGAATCCTTTAGATTCTAAGTTGTACATCTGTATCTTTAATTCCCTCAGCTCAGTGGGGGCCATGCGATAAGAGGGAAGCAATATCGGCTTTGTTCCCGATGCCAGATCAATCAAAAACTCCACATCCCGCTCCGAGGGAAAGCCTGAGAAATCATCTGGGAATACTTTCGGAAAATCATTCACTACATGAGGTAGTAAACCTTCAGGGGAAAGACCATCCTCTATCATAAGAGAAGATAACTGGAAGATAACACTTCCCAACTCTGGGAGAGGAGGCCCTGTGCGACCGGACCGAGGATCCCATTCTCCATGAAAAACCTGACGACTGCCATCAGGGGCTGTGAAACTCACATGTCGTCTATAGAAATCGATGTGTGCCTGGAAGGGTACTATCCAATCCATCCCAATTATGACATCCAAAAGGTTAATATCTAAGACCAAGAGGTCCCAGTCCATCTCGACCCCTGACACAGAAAGTGCACATGATGGGCACCTGAGACCTGCTCCTTCTTCTTTCCCAGCGGTGTCACCAACTCCATTTTGAATGAAATCAAATCAGTTGGAAAATTCAGAATGTCCACAAAATGGAAAGAATTGAATGAAATAGAGGCACTAGTATCAAAAAGAGCAGTATCTATAGAAGATGAAATCAAAACGGTACCTTGAATAGTCAACGGTCCCGCCTCTGATCCTGCTGGTGCCTGATCCACCGCATGGAGATGTCCAGTCTCTTCCTGAAGATGACCACTAGTCTGTGGTTGTGCCCTGAACTGGCTCTTCCCAAAATATGACCCAACCCTACCACTACGGCTGCCAAATCGAGATCCCCTAGTCCTCGACGGCTCAAACTATGCTGGCACTCCTCTGGGAGCCATGGATCCTTCCCCACTTTGAAGTGGACGCACTATCCCGCAAAAGCGTTGCACGTGTCCCATACCTCCACATCGGAAACAGGTATTCAAGGGATGAGGGAATGCTGGATGGATGTGCCCGGGCTTCCCACACTGGTGGAACATGACCGATCTCGCATCAGAAGACGCTGATGAAAACTGCCTGGAAGAGTTCCCTGAACTGCCTCCTCCTTTCATCACATGATCCTCCCGCTTCCTTTTCTTCTCTGAGAAGCTTACACATCCCACTACGGAAACTGAACCATAGAAACCAACACTGCCTTTTCTATCAATCTCAACCATGCACGCCCGATCAACAACTTCAGCATAGGTCCTCAGCTTAAACAAGAACACCTGGGAGAATATCTCTGGTCTCAAGCCTTTCTCAAACCTCTGGGCCTTCAGTTGCTAATTAGAGAAAATTTCTAGAGCATACTGAACCAAATCAATGAAATGGTTGGAATACTCCATCACAGATAGATTTCCCTAAACAAGTTCCATGAACTCTCTAGACCTGGCATAAGCGAACACCTCAGGGCAGTACTTTTCATTGAAGACAACCTTGAAATCTCCCCAGCGCATCTGCTCATTCTTCCCAGCCTGAAGCACTAACTCCCACCATTTACGGTAGGGAACCTCCAACAGAAAGGAGGCACACTTCACCCTGTGCTCCTCAGGTGTTTCCTGGAACTCAAACATACGCTCGATCTTCTCAAGCCATTCCTCTTCTTCTTGGGGTTCTGATAATCCTCGGAAGGTTTGAGGCTTATTTTTCAGGAACTCCTGGGCCTTATCCTCTCTAGGACCAGTCTCATCCTCTCTAACAGGAGATGGAACTGGAACTGGTCAATATCATAGAGACTGTACAACCTGGACCACAACCTCAACTAGCCTCTGATCAATTGGTGTGGGAAAACTCTCTCTGGCTTCCTCTCATGGGTACGTGAGAGCTTTTCAGGGAGGCATGTTGCAACAAAATGAAACAGTCACAAAACAATAATCAATACTACAATTCTGAATATTTTAATCAAATACATCAAATTTAAATAATCTAAACACATTTCAGTAATAAAATAAACAACTACTCCACTTCCGCCTGATGTCCACATGTGGTCTGCAGCCCACACGTCTCACCAGGAAGTGAAGTCAATCTGTAAATACCAACATCCCCTGGTGACTCAGGGCCTTCCATGAGAGGTGCGGGCCAGACACCCTACTCACAACCAAAACCTCGAGCCCCGATAGTCCTAGCTCCTGTCTATCCCAACTCATCCCAAAATAACAATATAACCCAAAAACTTTAACCTTCTTTGTAAACATTTTGTCACAAACCGAATCTTATCGCCATCAAACTGGCACCAAACCCGGATCATGGAAAGACCCGAAGGGCGTTCCCCATCCCCAAGGGCTGGAACAAGTGCCAGGGTATCATAATAATTCATTTTTGAATGATTTACCCGAGTTTGGGTTCATAAATTAACCAAAAACAAACAACAAACCAAATCTGAAAAATTATTCCAAACAAGACTTAATAAAAATTCAGAACTGAGTACATGGGTTTAAATAAGACAAAAGAGGTTCAAAGGTACATAAAATTTGCATCAAACATCCCATAAGACTCCACACAACCAGGGGTCATCACCCACAAGCAGTCTCCACAACACATCACCATCGAGAGAAACTAGCAACCAGAACCGCCATCGCCCAAGGCCTTTCCTTTGCCTGTGTCAAACATGATCAAGTATACTTACACCCAAAGGTGTAAGTAGGGTGTGAGTCTAAGCCCGATAGGATATCACCTTAGGATTTCATGTGATATGCATTATAAAATAGAAGGCTTGCAAGAGTTATAAATAGATAATGGTGGCATTTATTTCTAAATGTGCAACTTTGAAACGAAAATAACATTCAATGGGGATAACTATAAAAATGAGTGAAATTGAATAAAACATTCAGGAAACTGTTTTAACATCCCAAAATACCATAAATAAAGTTTAAATTCCAAAAAGGCCCCGAGCACCAAGCATTGGAACACCCCTAGGTACGAGTTTGGTGTGAGCCCCAAGTACCTCGTACCTCAGTGAAAGTAACCATAATGAAATCTGTTATCGTGCACGAGCCACTAGTATGGATCATACCCATAACCAAGTGGTCTCCAATCATCTCCATTATAGTTTTTTTGGTGTTATCCATGTCATAATTTCTATGTGAACCATGGTCAAAACCCCTCCGTTCACTAGTGTACTAGTACACGTTAGCCCACCTAGATACCCAGGTTTCCCGTATTTTTCTCAAATAGTCATCACATGCTACCAAAACTAATTTTCACATATGAATATCAGTTCTGGTCACACAAATTCAAAATAGTATCTACACCTTCTTTTCACCTTTCGTATAACTCAATAAACCACTTATAATTTCCATAAAACAATTTCAAGAAAATTAATCAAATGTTGCACATTAAATTCATCTAAAGTCACACATTTAAAACCAAATGGAGACCAATATTATACCAAAACATAAATTTCAGCATCAAAACATTTTTATAAATCCATTCCCTAAATTATAAAACAACACCAAGAGGCACAACATGGGTTGCACATGTAAACCACCCATTTTCAGACAAAAGTGGCACTTAAAAATCAACCGCTTTTAAAATTCTACCCAAATCAATTTTTGCAATAAAAATACTGAATTATGAACATAATGGAAATATAAATATAACAATCCAACTGATTCTACAATACCTACATATGAAATCACCTACCAAAAGTGTCAAAACCCCCAAATCCTTGTGCGTCACTTCAACCGCACCTCTGCCGCACCACAAGGGAGTAAGACTGAACCTAAAACTAGAGGATAGGACCAACAATATCAAAACTAAAACCCTACGTAAGAAGCCCCATATTCTGGACATTTGGGGATTCAATAAAAAAAATACGAAACCCTAAGAAGAAGGGAGGAAAAAAGAAGAGAAACAACTTACTTGAGAAATTTGGACAATTTTTGTATCTTAAGATGTTGGCCCTAACTCGCAATGAATCCGAGCTCCAAATAGGTGAAAACGAATCTGGGGGTGTGACTGGGTTCGATGGGAACGTGTGAGAGGTGGAATCACCTAAAAAGGATAAAAAATAAATATTTTATGAAAGAATTATGAAACAATTTTAAAACTGGAAATGTGATTTCGGGTTGGCCCAATACCTAAATTGATCACCCAAATCCAAGATGCTAATGAATTTTTAAGGGGCCCAAAATTATTTTGTAGTTTTAATATTTAAATGGAGGTAATTTTGGAAGTTGAATGGGTAAAAAATGTTGAAAACGAATGAGTTATTAAAGAAACAAAATTTACTTTCAAAATTGGAAATGGGCTCTCAGGTTGACCCAAATTTTGGAAACCCACTTTTTTCCTTCAAAAATGCATGGAAAACTACCAAAACAAAGCAATGATGTAAATTAAATGAAAAATACCTTTATAATATGTCATGTAAGTGACACCTATTAATGTTTATTTTGTTATTGGGGATTATGAATGAAAAGATACCAATGTGGTAATGTTTTTATGTTACAATACCAATTGTTTATTAGTATGGTTTATGATTTGATTTCTAATTAAGAAATATCATTATCTTCCTCACCAACAAATTCCATATCCTCTTGTTATTTCTAGGGAATACATGCTTTACCTAAAAATTCCTCTCTATAAGTACTCATGATACCAATGAATATATTTAAATAAAATCTATTTAATTTTATCTCTTTATTAAAAATAATATCACATCCATGTCCATGTTTTGTAAAAACTATTAATTATATTTAAACTATTCTGAAAGTAATATAGAATATTTTTACCCATTATAAGATTTATATAAATTTTCCTAAAATATATTTTCTTATTTTATTGAACATGGACGATTTAACATTTTTTTTGAAAATTTGAATGGAATTATCTTTTTAATGTATAGTTAATGAGTGTTATTTTACATCATCACAACCACTCAATGATTTAATTATTAATATCAAATATACCAGGTTTATATCAAATGAAAAGGTTTTCATTAATATTTGGAAATTTTTTAGATTTTCTAATAAGATATTTCAAAAGAGGAATGGATATTTTCTTGATGACAATGTTATGAGTGATCTTTAAAAAGCATTATCTATCTAAGATGATGTCCTTTGATATTACTTATGTTTTATGACTACATGATCCTATGATACTGTATTTATCCATTCAATGAAAGTATTTTTATTATGAGGAAAATATTTATATGAAACCCATTCTTTGACATGGGTTATTATATAAAGAAATTATGAAATGATTATAAAATCCATTTAATTTATAATGGTTATGTTATGATGAAAGTTTTATTAATCCTATTTGCTTTACATGGATTATGAAATTATGACTATTTTACGATCTGATTGCGCACATCAATAGGATATTAATTATTCGATGGGTGGGAGGATAGTTATATACCACTCTAATGCATTCAAAGAAGATTAATATCATAGGATATAAAAGGGGCTTTGATGGGGAGTGAACCTAGTACAATAAGGGATTATATTAAATAAGATAGCCATGGGTGCGAACCTTGTCTATTATGATGGTTTGGGGAGTGAACTATTTCCACTATCGTTATCACAGAAATGTCCCTTTAGTACTAATAAAATGATTTTCAATGCTTATGTATATTCCATAATTCCAGGTCCTATTCCAATGTAATGATTTCATAGCTCGTGTTATTTGATTCATTTTTTATTCATCTCATATGAATATTGAAGAATTATTCTATGTCTTGAGATAATGTTCTTAAATATTCATGGTATGATTTTTTAAATGTTAAGATCGTGTTATTATACTATTATCCACATGTTATGTTGATATATCCCCTATTTACCCTTATTGAGCAAATGTGATCACCATTTATTATGTTTCCTTTCACTAGTATATGAAGATAAATGTTATGTATTATGTGTCTAAGTGGGGTGCTATTTATAAATAAATTAATTGGAGATGACATAATTTACTTATAAACCAATTGTTTACATATTCATGCTTTGAAAGATAATATACCAATATTATTCATGTATGGATAACTATATTATATAATTAATTTTATTTTATTAATATATTATAGCTATGTATAAATAGTGTGGTTCACTATAAATATGATCCCCTTGATCCTTATTTTAAAATTTCAATTTTTTTCTTTCATTATAATGGATCTAGAACATAAATCAAAACCTAGAGATTAATATTATAGTATTTCACCATTCTAATTATATTTCGCAACATTTTCAAAACATTGAGTTGAAAGATAATTGATGCATATCCCCATGTATTTAGTAGAATGAGTATTCTTATCACTATAATTGTATGTATAAATCATGATTATGTATCTATATCCATTATATAGTAATGAAAATGTGCTTCCCTTGTTGGGTCGTGGGAACACAACATCACAACACTTCCACATTTCCAATAGACTACTTACTAATAATATTTTTAGTTCTCAATTGATAATATTTTTAATATTACATGATATGGAATTTTTAATTGTTCCAAAAATAGTAACAACATGGTATTCATAAAAGTAAATAATTTTTTTTAGATTATATGACATGCAACACTAAGATTAAAAAACAAAAAAAAGTGTTCATTTGGTTATGACTACTATAAAAAAGCTGTAAAATTGGGGGGGGGGAATGAGTTAATGTAACCAAATTACAATATATATATATACATCCTACTTTATAAATATTTTATGACTATGGATTTTCAAATAATAACCCAATTTTTATAAAATTAATTTTATTCTTCAAAAATACATTATCATTATAAATTTATTTATAATTCATTGAAATAATATTAAATTTAATTTCATGACCTTATTGGATATTTATAAGAAAAAATGATATTTTTTGAAATTATACTAAAACATTTTATCTTGGGATTATTGTTTTTATATTTTTTGAAATGTTTTAATTTTTAATGAATAGCATTACATACATATTTGTACTAGAAACTATCTTTTCATTTGATGTATTTAAAAAGTTAAATTATTGTTCTCATTATTTTAAAATTTTAATTCATTTATTTTGATTAAATATTCTCCAATAAATTTTATTTTTATAAAAATTATACTCAAATTTTTTCAAAATAATATTTATATTGAAAAGAAATATTTTTCCAAAAAACCAATTTTCATTTTGTTTTTCAGGTTTAATTTTATATTATTTCTTACCTCTAATGTGAATTGAAATTGTTAAATTGGTTCAATATTTTGAATAAAAATACTTAATATAAGTTAATAAGGTATAAATAATTGTTTGTTATGATGAACAATAAAGGAAATAATTTTTGTTAACCATGTTTATAGTTCAAACATGTTTATTGGTGGGTTAAACTAATGGGATAATGGATAAATTAAAATATATATATATTATTAAACATATTAGATGAAAATATTTCAGGGAAATATCATGTTATATTTTTAAATGCGTAAACATTGTGGTTAAAAAGATTAAGTATGATATTAATATATTTTATTATTTTTAAATATTCTATGTTTTTACACTCCTCCACATATAAATGATCACCCCTCTCCTATCCATGCATTAAGTGACTTTATTAGCCAACAATAGAACAAATTCATTTTAAAAATCCAAATCCATTTCCTATATCAATTTATGTCAAGAGAATGTGTATTAAACCAAACCCCACAATCCTAATACCGGTTTTTTCATTATTCCTATGGAATATGATACACAAAATAACATCTTAAATAAATAAAAATTTTAGTAGTCTTAGTAAACTGGATACATACTTGAGTCCTCTATTATATTTTAATACACAAACTATAACATTATTTTTTTTCCAGAATATCATTATTCTCCAAATAATATCCTTCTAAATAATTTATAATAAACTTCTTGTATTCTTATTAAATAAATAAACATAATAGTGATCGCAAATGCTCAGTAAGGGTTATATAAAATGAAATAAATCATGAATTAATAATCATAATCAATATGGAATTGTAAATAACCGAACACACATGTCATGTAATAATTAAAATCAAAGGAATGTGAATCAAGATATAGTATCAATGAGAATGTTTCATGAATAAAAATTAATATGGAAAGGTAAATAAATAAAATCACATGTCATTTAAAAAGTAACCTGACTATCATAACTGGATATAGAATAATCAATATAGAAATATAAATAACCTAGAACATAGTTCCTTTTACCATATAACAGATAATAAAATTCATCATGAGACATAACCCTTGCGAAAATACTATAGATAAAAATAATTAAATTGTGAATGACGATAATTGTTAAATTTGAATATCATGTCTCAGGGACATCACGCCTCTATCATAATGATCTATCTTCTAGAAATACTATACGATAAAAACATTTCAAGTTTGGCTAACTGATTTTATGATAGCTCATAGATTTTCCTCATGCGACTAACGATGAATTGAGGGGCAATCAGTAACTAGGACCCACCATTGTCTACATATCCTAAGCATTCCTCCTATATAAAATAATCTATTTTATTTTTTAACAGTGTTACTTACCATAAAATATTTATATCGAGTAGAGATTATAGATTTATCAATATTTCCCTAGATTAATAAATAACATTCAGTATATAAGACCTTACATAAAAATTATATTCTATTTATAAAGTTAACATATTAGTTAAAATGGATATTTAGGGAAAATTTAATTTCTAGTGAACATAGGAAATAAAATATTTCATAGTAACATTAATGAATAAAAAAATGAATCAAGAAATTGAACCTCAATACATTCCTTGGAGAAAATTATCATAAAAAATACCTAGAAATTATATGGATGATATCAATAGAACATATATTGAATAGAGTATGAATAAAAGGATTGTATTATTGATAAATAGAAATAGAGAAAATATATTTTTAGAAACATTCATGGATAAAACATCATTTTCATTCTTAAAATCACTTTTTAAATTTAATATTGATAATAAAATGGAAAAAATATTATTTGATTTTTTTTAACTGTACTAAAATAGGCTTAAAAATAATTTTTTAACATTGTTTCATGAAATTCCTTTCAATTCATACATGTTAAAAAATATATTCTTTTCAAGGTTTCAATAAATGACGAATTGGAGTAGTTTTGAAAAATAAATGACAACTACATTCAGAAAAATTTTAAATGTAAAAATAGGAATAATTTTCATTAATAAATAATTTAAAAAATGATATAATTATTTTGAAATCATTTATAGAAAACATTGTTTTGGATAAAAGTATAATTTCTACCCAATATAGATATGAAATCGAATTTTCAAAAAAAAAACATTTTCTCAATAATTTGAAGTTTCAAGGAATATAAATTTGGTACTATTAATTTAAAATATAATGAATAACCAGAGTATGAAAGAATAATATGGTTTTATTAGACAATGATCAAATAAATTCCTTTAACATAAAGTAAATAACTGATGGTCTCAATGACAATTTGATTTTGAAATAAACCCTTACAATGATCATAATATTATTTTGAGAATTAGTCAGTGAATCAATTATATATATCAAATATAAATCCTTATAAACAAATTTTAAATACGGAATATGATAATTAAAGTTTATTAAAAATATAATATTACATTTTCAAATATGAAAAATAAATAATATAACCCAATGAAATGAAATTTGGTTTTTAAATTCTTTACTTCTTGGTATGTATTAATCCATGTCTCATTGGATGAAATAAATGAAATTGAAATGTAAAATTCAGTGAATTTTTAAAGCGTCAAGATATTTATAGGATAAAATGGAATTATATAAACCATAAAAATTAAATTAGGTTTATAACCTTACAATAATCCTCAATGAAGATAAATTGAGATGAACTCCCTTACCTCAAACATCTTTTTTGATGAATGTTATTCATTCTCCTAAATAGTAGTTTTAAATATGTTATTAACTAATTAAAGAACAATATGAATATTTATAATATCATATATAATAATTTCATAACATCTTATCACCAATTAATCAATAAAATTTCGTTATTCCAATTCTTGTAGGTGTTAATTTCCTTGTTTTATCATTTGTTCTTTGTCATAAATCATCCAATTATTGTACATATTTTGTAGCTATATGTTATATAGAATAATAATCATGACATAATTAGAATATTTTTACATAAATTATAATTTAAAAACCAATCATTAATCATGATTTTAAGAAATTATGTACATGATGACCGTGGAGACGGTTAGTTGGACTTACACATGTGTAACATTTGAATTTTTCAAAAATCATTACGGAATGAATATAAATAATATTTTCTCTTCAAAATATTATAATATATATGTGTTTATGTGGGTGTGTGATATTATTTATTTAAATATAAATATAAATATATATATATCATGGATGTGGGGTGGTGATGAAAATGGAGTCACATCATTTCGTGAAGGCGGTAGCCCAAAAGTACACAAACGACGTTATCATCATTCATTAAGTGAAAAGGAAATAAATAAAATACTATATATTATCTTTATATAATTATTCATAGTTCATTTATATTATAGTTAATTCATTTATATTACATATAATCATTAAATTTATCCTTATCACTATCTATGTAAAGAATTAGTGAATGATGAACCACATCACATCACGTGAAGGTAGTCTGCCGTATACATTAGTTACATTTTAGTATCCCATATAGGATTCAAATTATATATATATATATATATGATATAAACTAAATATCTATGTATATATATGTTATAAATATCATATATATAATTTAAATCTATAATCATATCCATCTGTGATAGGTGTTAATTGTGTAATGAATGACCGTGGATAACAAACGATATTTTGTCCTACACACGACTAATGATTTCAAAACCCATTTTATTGATGAGAGAATGGTTTTTTGTAAATTAAGTTAAAATAAAACCATATTTATATATTTTATATACTATTTATATTATATCATCATGTTTTAGTATTAATTTATGTTTTTTTGGAGAAATGAATAAAATAATGATGATAATTGATGAATGTAACATTTTCTTCAAGTAAAATCCAAAAGATTGCTCCAACATCCTTCATAGGATGGATTTAGACCCAAAATAATTACTCTAATATGAAGTTTAGATATTTTATGTTATTTTACGCATGTATTTTATAATCCAAATTTTTTTAAGGTACAAATATGATACTATAGGGGTGGCCTTTTAATAATTAAGGTGAGTGGCACACTTGTAATTTCTGAAAATATTGAATGCAACCCATGTATGTTTATTTTCACAAAAATACAATAATGAAAAATTCTCTTTACTAGATGTAATAATTTCTAAATATTTCAATAAAATCTATTTTACATAAATTTATAGGTCAATTTAACAATTAACCTATTAGTTTAAACCTGGGTAATTCAATGTTTACATTAAACACTTTAATAAAAATTATTTTTTTCATTTTTATTTCTATTAAAAAAGTTAGTTTAGAAAATGAGAAAATATATATTATTATTCATAAAATATTTTAATCCATTTTTTCCAAAATTATTTAACATATTTTGAAAAATGTAAATTAAAATTAATCTTACAAACATGACAAGAAAAAAGGTTTTCTAAGAGATAATGTTCTAGAGTTTACAATATATATTATCAAAAATAAATAAGAAAATGGTTTTAATGAAATAAATTGGATTAAATGTTATATAATTGAATTAAATTAAGATTTACAAAAATTAAAAATTTAGTTTACATTAATAAATAATTTAAAATAAAATATATTTTTCAAATAAATTCATTATTTTCACAATTCAACAAAAACTGAATCTTTTCAAAAAAAACCCCTGAAAATTTACGTTAAGTTAATTTTTATGTTTTAATTTTACAAAATTATGTTCAATTTATAATAAATAATTCTGAAATTTGTACAAATTACTTTTATGTTATGTACACACAACCTGACTAAACATCTTTTTTTAAAATTACTATTTTTTATAAAGCATTTCATTTTTATTTAAACTTTTATTATTTTATTTATATTAAATATATAACCATAAGTTTCATAATTTATTTTAAAATATTAATACATGATAACTTAATAGATTCATTTAATATATTACATTTCACTTCAAATAGGCATTGTGTGTTGCATATGATATCAAATATAATGTTCTTATTTTAGATATTCGAGGTGTTACATTCACCCCACAATAAATAATTAGCATCCTTTATTTTTAATATTATTCTCTATAATCATGTGTTTGATAGTTGGAAAATACATTTTAGAATACTAGATAACAATATTTTTTTAAATTAATTAGATTTTAAATACGAGTGAATTTGAATTGTAATGGTCATATAAGATAACAAATAAATACGTTACTAAATATATAAATGTTAGTTTATAGTGAAGACATGGACATGGAAGAATAGTGTACGTTATTATAGATTCATATAGATGCTATTGTTCAAATAAAATGAATAACCAATGAAAATTAAATGGCCTCAGAAACAAAAAAACATGTGATGAAAGAAACATTGATATTATATGAAATGATGGTAATAGGATAAAATTTTATTTCAATATTATTTTTCCAATCCATTTATAATTTATATTCAATAATATATTTTTTTTATTTTCATTAATGTCAACTTTTATGTTGAGTGGGAAACTTAAAAAATATCAATAGTTAACACACATTTCACGAATATCCCCATCAACACGACACACATCCGACAATATTCAAGATTACAATGTTCAAAAATCAAAAACAAAATTCAGAAATACCACCCTAATGAATGTTGAACCATGAGATAACCACCTCTATCCAATATCAAACCTCACCACACCACAATCATCACTTCTATGGCCTGACAACGCATCTATGTCAGAACCATCACGCCTCACAGAAACAAAGACATCATCCTCATCGTCATATCACCACTGATCACATCTTCAGCATCAGCCACTAGAATATAGAGACCTGTAACAGAAATTTTGTGACATCCCCTAACACTAGATCACTAACATAGTTAGCCGAACCCAAACTCTACATTGATGGTATAATCATCATCCCCATCAACCTCTCAAAGCCACCTGCTCATACTCACATCTTAAAGAACCTTGAAGTCCTCCACGTAGCGCCACCATGGAGAAAAAGTAAGACTATTCATAAGTATAATTTCATCCTTTTTTTTCAATGATCAATTTACAATTCATATCCATATCCATGAGATGAATATCTAAAAAATTATTTCTTTATAATTGATGTAAAAAAATTACTTTTAACAGATCATAAGATCCATAAAAGGGTGAAATTTGTTTTCATATCTCCCTAGTTACTTTAAAAAAATAATATTGATCCCATAAGTTTTTTAATATAAAAATTTTTCTATAAACCTCAAAATTAACAAAACTAGTAAATAATTAATAATAAATTTTAAAATAGTCTCACTAAAAGCAATGACATATTTACCAAGACATCATGTATTCTCGTGGTAGGTATTAAACCCTTATCGTTATACAGTCTTTTGTTGAAGCCCTTTGGTCGTTCCAGGCATAATGGGTTTTCACTCAAAATGTAGGTTTACCTTTTTAAAAATTATGTTAATATAATTTCTATAACCTTTAAAAAAAATATGGTTGAAATCCTTGAAATTAAATAAATCATTAATTAAACTTTATAATGAGGTTTTCAATACAACATTTTTCTAAGGAAGTATAATAATTTTTTTGGCTATTACCGAAATGTCATTAACGATCACATCAACCCTACAGGTTCTCAATACCTATTAACCATTTTCTATAAAATGTAATTATATTATTCTTAATGTAAATTTTTATTTAAAAATATACTAAACTAATGGTTTTAATTTCCATTATTATTTCTGAAAACATCATTAATCTTGGTAGACTCTAATCACATAGTACCTTAAAAGGGGTTTTTAATAATTTCAACATATGGTAAATATTAAAATCATAAACCCATGATGGTATCCATACATACTTTTCCAATTATGACATATATGGTTTTCAACATTAACACATTCCTCTAATGTTTCATTATTCACAAAACTAATGTATTATTAGCAATGTTCTTAAACAATTAATTCTTAATCACAACAAATAAATAATTCATCTATTATATTTTAATGTAGTTATTTATTTTTTCTAAGGGTTAACATTTACAATATGTAATTGAATCAGATAATTCCCAGGTTCCCCACATTTAAGATATTTATCTACAAATGTATCCCTATATGTTATTGAATTATTGAATTTAAACTCTTAATTTTTCATCAGATATTATTTATATAATTCCCAACATAATGAAATTACCATTCTATTTATACAAATCATTTTCAGTCTAAGAAATTATTTTTTTAACCTTGGTCATTCATTTTCATTATCTATCCAAATATTTGACAATGGTTGGTAATGAAAATGTTAATAATTCTATGAATATCTCTTATTATTGTCAAAGTATGGGCATAATAAGGCCCGTTGTTATACACTAGGTGATGGTTAGTTCAATCCCAAAGTTACCCATCTAGATTTATTACCCATATGTAAATTTTTGTTAGAACAGTGACAAATTTTATTATCCAGAACAGATTTTTTTTACAAGATAAAAAACCTAATCTCTTCCTTACCAAAATATTAGGTTTTTATTCGACACATATTCTCAATGTATATCATAGTGTTTCTTATTCTCAAGGATTGTTCATAAATTCCGTTGATACCTAATATAGAAACCCTGAAACAAGTAGTATGAATCCTATATATTCCTTATTATAATAGGAATAGATATAAGTGAACCCCTTTCAAAGAATAAAATTGTATATTAGTAATGGTAAAATATATATATACACGAGTCTTGAATTTCATTTGAAAAAAAAATTTACAACATGAATTTTTTCAGAACATCAATATTCTTTCTAGCATATACCATCATATCCATTATCGTACAGTTCTTATATTCTTAGTATGAAGAAAAAATATGGGTGAAATTAAATTCTATGTAAGGGTTATGTATTGTGGAATAAATCATGAATCACTATGTATAATAAATTGGTAATGTTAAATATCTAAACACAAATTCTATATATTCATTTAAATAAGAAGTAACTGCATCAAGAGATAATATCAATGAAAAACAACCATGGATAATAATCAATATGGAAATGTCAAAAAATAAAATAACATTCTATTTAATAAAAAATAAAAATATCATAAATGGATAATGATTAATAAATAATTAAATTTATTTAAATGGAAATACATTCCATTAATAAATTGCATAGAATTAATTTCCCAAAGATATCATATCATTTTGAAAAAATCTTGGATAAAAATAATTTCATTATAAATGAAAAAAATGTTCATTTTTTGGACATAATGTCTTTGAAAAATTATAAATCCATTATAAAGATATATCATCATGAAAATATAGAACTATTGGGTATAAAGTTATTGGGGTTTTCTAACTGATTTTATTGTAGCCTACTGATTTTCCTCATGAGGCAACTAATTTTTTTAGGGTCTAACTACCATTGAGAATGCCAATGTTTCATTTCCAAAACATTCCTTATATAATAAATGATCAATTTAATTCATAAACAACTGGAATTAATAGAAAATATATTTATTGTGTAGATATTTTTGATTTATAAATATTTTCCTTGATAAACTCAATAACATTAATTATTGAATAAATAATGTAAAAGTAATATACATTTTGATAAATAAACATATCCATTATAAGAAATACATATATACATGGTAACATTATTATCCACTGAACATATGAATGTGGAAATTTCAATGGAATGTTAATGATTATAAAACTCTAGCAATAATGTGAATGTAAATAAATAAAATAGTAAAATATTATCATACACCATCCATACAAAGAACAAGGATGGTATCAATGAATTATATTCCCATTTTAGAATGAATAATGTGTTATTTTATTTAATAATATAAATAAACTAAGAATATATAAAAAACATTGTTAAGAAAAATATATTTTCTCATTTTGAAAATCACTTACAATACTAAATATTCACATAAAATTATGAAAATAATTTTCATTGAAAATAATTTTTTATAATTTTAATTGATTCATTAGAATATAGAATTCATCATAATTATATGAAATTATATTCACGTATTAAATATTGAAACACGGATCCCCTTAACTTTTTTTGAAAAACAAAAATAGATAATTTTTTAAAAATAACTTCAAGATCCATATAAATCATTTTTTATAAAAATATAGAAATTGGTAAAATTGTCTTTAATAAATTATTTGGAAATGTATACCGGAATTTTTTAAAGCAATATTAGAAAATATTATTTTAGAATAAATTATATTTTTGACCAAAGAGATAAATGATGTTGGATTTTTGTAAAAGCATTTTAATAATTAATTTAAGTACCAATGACTGAAAAATGTTATTATTATGGGAATATATCATAAATAACCAAATATGTAGAATATTATATGATTCTATTAGGTAATGATCAAATAATATTCATCAACTAAATTTCATTATTAAAAAATTTCTATAATAATTATATTGTGAAATAAACCCTTATAATTATCTTAAGCTTGTCATGAGAATTAGTAAATTAATAGATTATGTATATCAAATGTAAATTTAAATAAAACTAGTGAAAATAAAATATTATATATTTAAAAATAATCACACACATAATCCTATAATATCTCTTATGATGAAGAAGTAATATAACCTAATAAAAATAAACTATGTTATTTTATTCTTCACCACATGGAATCTCTTAAATAAAATCACCATGGATGAAATAAATCAAATTGAAACATATAATACATTGAATTATAATGTAATAATGATATAATATATCCAAGGGAAATTATATATACCATATAAAAGATATTTTTTTCATTAAATAAAAATATGATTCAATGAAGAGAAATTGAGATGAAATCCCTTAAAAATGTTTTCTTTTGGTCGGATATGATTTAAACTCTTGTATTTTTTTAAATTATGTCATTAACGTATATAAGAACCAGATTATAAATCATAATATCATATATTGTCTTTCCATACATCTTACCATCTGTTCATAAATAATATTTCATTATTCCCATTTTTTCTGGTGTTAGTTTCCTTTTTAAATATTCAATTTTTTCATTAATATTATGATTTTTTTCAAATTATATATTCAATAATTAAAATTAGAATAATCATGACAATATTATAATATTTTTAGATCAATAATACTTTTAAAACCATACATTTATGTTGTTTTTGAGAAATGAATTATGTTATTTATAAGGACTTGACAAGAAATGTCACATTAAAATGAGTTTTAGTCTAGAATTTTCATTCTTTCACAATGAGTGTATTTTTAACTATATTGTATTAGATAATTAAATCGTATCTAACAAATAATAAAAACATTTAATACAATGTGGACACTTCTTAAAAGTATCCATTTGTATCAAATAAATCTTTTAAAAAATAAATCATGATCTATTCTATAAAAAGTATTCACGAGATTCAAATTGATATCTTACAATTCCTTAGTCATCATTAAATCTTTTGGCAAAAAATTAAAAATTTGGGATGAGAATAAAATACTCAGCAAGGGATATAAAAAAAAAGAAACCCATTATCCCGTCAATAAAAATCAAAACTCTTAAGAACACCATTATTTAATACATAAAATTTTACCCTAAAAAGAAAATACCATTATATAATAAATATCATTATTTATAACTTTTAAAAACAAATTATTTCCATAAAAATAATTATTAAACATGTAAAATTCATGTTGTCACATTTGACATCATTACATTGAATCCTTAAATAACCCTTATAGAACCCTTATATATTGGAATAACCATATGATTAATTTCCAATATAATTATCTATAGAATATAATCATTACCCAATGAATTGGAGAGATATCTGGGTTCACCGATCATTTATTCTATAATTGGATCACTTAACACTATCTAAGATCTCCCATAATTTACAATGTCTATGAACTAAAACATTAAATAGAAAATTTATTCCTTTGAAAAACGTTTTAAAACTCATATGAAAATAAAATTCAGATATTAAAATATTATTTTATTTCAAAATCCAATTTTCAATAAAAAATAAAACATCCATTTGGAAACCCATTTTTAATACCAAAATACCAAATGAATTAAATATGTTTTTTCATTTAAGAAAATATGACATTTTTGAAAGGAATCCAAAAATAAAATAAAGTATTTTCTAAAAGAAATGTAATTGTCACTATGTATATTAAGAATAGAAAATTGACATTGGTTGTTTGTCAAAACAATACGTATAAAACAATTAAAAATATTCCTTTTTGAAAAAAATTTAATGAAATTAAAAATAGACATAAATTTCTTTTATATTTGTTTTATATACATATAAATACATATGTAAAATTTTATCAAGAATATTGAAATGGATAAATTATTTCTAAATTAAATTTTTAAATATTCAAAGTGTCTCATACCACCTTGAACATCTAAATCATAATTCGAATAAAATAATAACATTTTAAAAAACATTAAATTACATTAGAAAAGATAAAATATAGATAAATAATGTATAAGGAATTAAATATGCACCTTATAAAAGAATAAAGAACTATATCATCATTAAATTCATAATAAAATGGAAATTGAGACATAGTCCCTTAACTTGATTCCAACTTGTCAAGTGGGTCTTTTTCTTCCTCTTTTCTAAGTAATTCCTTTTGATTTGAGCGACATGTCTTTTTGATGGATTTATGAAAAATGTGAGTACTATATGGTGATAGGGGGTGTTGTTAGAATATTTGGATATGGTTTGGTTATTTAAAATGCCTTAATAGGTGCAATGAAATGGGATGTGTGGGTTCCTATTTATAGCGGTGGAGGAGTGACAATCTTCTAAATTTTTGAAAAGGATATTCCAACCCCATTTTCAACTGTCTTGGGCCTCCAATAGTAGTCTAAATTATACCAAAGGGAAGATAGGGTATATATATGAAAAAAAATTGTATTTTGGGAAGGTTTATAGAATATTTTGTCTCTTCAAATTATCGTTTAGTCATTTATAATGCTAATTTTCCTCTTAATTAATATAATTAATTTTAAGTACTTTAATTAATATTTTTAAAAAAAAATTAAGTTTACATTATTATAAATTATCAATTATTCTGATTCCAATTATGGAATCCATTTTTTCTGTATTCCAATATTATAAGTGATATAAATTAATTTAACATTAATCCCAATGACAGGATAACAAAGGAATCTTTTAAAGTAAAAAATTAATAAAAGTTTATTGGAATTTATCTCGAAATTAAATGATAAATTTTCTACAATGACATAAATTATTATAAATTATATAAAATTTATCTAATTAAATTATAAAACTAAAAAAAAATTAATTAATCAACATAAATTAATTAGATGAAAATAATCTTTTAACTAAAATTTAGTATTCTTCATCATTCATCAAAATGTAAATGTTCTAAAAAAATACAAAAAATACACCGAAATTAAATATTTATATCCCACATTCAAAAATGGAAAATATTTTTTAAAATAAAAATTAAAAAAATATCAAAAATTATATTTAATATGTGTTCTCCATTAAAAGAGTTAAAAGTACATTATAAAAATAAAGAGATTTTTGTGTTTAAAATTTGATTTATTCTTAATTTTAGTATATAAAATTTTTAATATAAAATTAAAAAAATTTATAAATAGGTGCAATCATTATATAGTTAGTCCTATTCATTCTTTCTGCTATAATTACTATGAGATAAATAACATATAATATAATAATATTATAAATATATTTTTTTTGGAATAACTATGTCTTGCACGCAACATAAGATTTCTAAGAAACTAATTGTTGTGTGTTAAGTATTCTATCATACATAGTGTCCATTTTAAGGTAAAATTACTATCTAATTAAAAATTATTAATAAATATGAAAAATAATTATTCTACCATTATCTAGGATATTAAATCCGTTCCCTATTTCCCAAATTGTGTCCTCTCAATGTTATTCATTTATCAAATATCTTATGAAAATTATGCCTCATAGGATTTTCATATTCCCATGTTTCCTCTTAAGCTATATATGTTTTCCATAAATTCATAACATGATGAATCACTTTATTATGAAACAATTTATCTTTATGTTCAAAAACCTAAACTGGCCGTTCCTTATAAAAATATTATCTTCCAAAAAAACTAATCCATTGCTAAAAACAAGAGATGATTATGGTACATACTTCCTTAACATTGAAATTATAAATATGTTTTGTTCCTCAGATTAACTCAGACGTAAAGACACTCAGTATGAAACTGGACCAAATTTCTTTAGGATTTAATAACTTCTAATGAACTTTGGACTCTTCATCCCCTGCTTAAAAAAAACATCACAATTTTCCATAGAGAAACTTTGAAATAGGCATGTTCAGAAACCTCAAATGATGATATTTTCCTTAGTTATTTGTATACCTCTTCTATTTTCTATGATCTCCCCTCTTGTTTCTCTAAATAAATTTATCTTTTTCTACTGGTGCCTCTATAAAATCAATTCTATTTAGCTAATGTTATGCTAGACAATACCAAAAATATATTGTCTTCCATAGAATTCCATATAATTTCTCAAGTGGTTCCATATATATATTGGAATGAAGATTGTTATTATTAAAAAATATAAAAGTAATATATCAATCCCATATTCACTTATAATCCACCAAAAACGAACATAGAAGATCTTTGAATATCTTAATCATCCACTCATACTGTCCAGTATATTAATGATGAATAGTTGTACTGGAATTAAATACAGTAATCAACCACATTAGAAGTTGATTCCAAAAATTATATTTGAACCTAGGATTTTGGTTTGATATTATGGAGGTAGGAACTCTATTCAACCTAACAAACACTTTTAGATATAATTTAAAAATATTATTTAGAGGAATTATATCTCTAATGGGTAAGAAATATGAATATTTCCATAATCGATAAATAATAACTCAAATCGCAATATTATCGTGAGCATTATTCAACAATCTGACCATGAAATCTAATGATGTATTCTCCCATTTCAACTTCTTCACTTACAATAGTTGGTTCACCCCCTTAGTTAATTACCATTATTCTTTAACCTATAGACAAGTTAAAATGATCATCGTAAATTTTAAAATATATCTTTTCATTCCAACCCAACTGTAATACTCTCAAAGTTCTATATACATTTATATTGTTCCAGGATGAGTGGAAAATAGAGATCTATAAGTCTCATTCAATTAGTCTTTCCTTGAAATTTTAATCACAGGGCACATATAATTTTTTCCCAAATCATAAAACAACATATTCGTTAATATTGAAAACAATAAATTCACCATTATTATTAGATTTTCCCTTTTCATGCAATGAGATATCCACCTACTGATCCTTCTGAATGCTTTCAGAAAAATTCAACATCATTAAAACATAAAACTAAACAGATGATTTACCTACATCTACAACATCTAGGCTAAAATTCATCAAATCTTTAACCAAAGGGTCACATTAGAAACCCAACATGGGAAAATTAGAATTAATGTTTCAACTCAAAGCATCGACCACCTTCTTTTCTTTTCTAGTATGATAATCAATCATGAAATAATATTCCTTGATTAATTTCATTTACCTTATCTAACTCATGTTCAATTATTTTAGAGTTAATATATACATCAAAATTGTGTTATTATTTTATTTATCACACTTTACTACATTAAAATGATTCTTAAATAATTTTAAATAATAAAGCAATAACTAATTCAAAATTAATCATAGGGTAATTCAACTCATGAGTTTTCAACTTATGTAAAGCAAGAAGCTATTACATTACTATTCTGAATTAGGACACAACCACGAGCTTTCAACGAAGAATCATATTTGATGTTAAATTATAAATTTCTATAATGTAACACAATCCTAGAATCATGAACCAATATTATTTTCAATTATTAAAAAAAATTATTATCACATTACTTTTTCTAGATGAACTTCACTCCTTTTCTTGTTAACATTGTTAGTGGTATATTAAACTGAGAAATGTTTTCAAAAAACCATCCGAAGAAACGTGATAATCAAGAAAACTATGAATATTAGTGATAATTGTGGTCCTTGTTAATTCTCCAAAAAAAATTTCATTTTATCATGATCAATTGTTATCCTATATTTTTAAACAATGTGACCAACGAATGAAATATTTTTTCCACCAAAATTAGGAGTCTCTAAATTTTACATTTATTTTATCATTCATGATGCTTTAAAAACAACCCTTATATGCCTATAATGTTCCACTTGAAATTTAGAAAATACTAAAATGTCATCAATGAACATAACAAAAAACAGAAACAAAAAAATAATGAAAATTTATATTCAAAAGAAAAATTAATACAACAGGGTCATTAGAAAACCCAAATAACATAAAAAAATCATAGTGGAAATATCTTATTCAAAATGAAATATTTACATTTTCAAATTATGTCACTTTCAATTGATGGTAACCCAACCTTAGGTCAACTTTTGAAAAATACTAAGCTTCTTGTAGTTGATCAAATAAATCACTGATATGATGAAAAAGATACTTGTTCTTAATAGAGGTTTTATTTATGGATCTTTAATCAATGAAAATTATCATTGATCTATCTATATTTAAAAAAAATAGGATAACTCGATGGGGAAGTTCTAGGTTGAATGAAATATAAATCCAATAACTTATGCAGTTTTTTCCAACTCTTAATGTTATACTTAGTCAATTTAATATGGGGGTTAGAAATTTACTTTGGATCATGTATAATGTGAAAAGTAAACTTATCCTCTCGATCAAAAATACCTCAAAGGAAATTATTTTAAAAAACAACCTGGTATTCATTTACTACTGGTATATCACTAATTTAAATAGGTTCCTTATTTTCATCAATAAGAGCTAAGTAAATTTCATTTCTATTTCCAATAAATTTCTATTCATTTTAGTAAGTTATTAAAGACATAAAATCATTAAAAATATTTTTCCTAGCACTGAAATATATCTTAGTGTGATAAAGTGAAATAAAGTCCTCACTATGAATTATATCAAACTCTACATTGGATAGTTAAACAAAATTTAAAGGAAGAACCACCCCACTAATCACAATAAAAAGATTCCTTTAAATCTGTGATACCTTAATACTAAAACCTGATGGTTTCATTAAAAGTAAAATATTATAATCAAGAGGTGATATTCCAAATTTTCTAAAAATAATATTATAAATGAATGAGTGTGTTGACCCAAAGTCTAACAAGGTGTTGTTATAATTAAAATACACAAGTAACATATCTGTCACTATATCATTTGACTTCCCAACATCGACTACAGTAGTATAAAATTATCACACTACACCATTCTGTTTCGTATCATGAATTTTTCCATCATGTGCAACTAACAAAGAACTTGAATTTCAATAATGAGCGATATAATTTCTCTTAAATGTATTACAAATTTATTGAAATTAGTTACCAAATTATTTGATACCTTGTGATTCTTTTCTATTCATTCATGTGAATTGAGGCCTATCTTTCCACATCATTAACACATAAATGTCTTCATAAAACATTATCCAAGGTACATTTTACTATATTTACTACAATATTGGAAATTGTTTTCTTACCTCATAATTTATTTATTGCATCATTCCCCATATCATTCCATAGTGACCTCACCTAACTTTCATAATCATGTGAAATATAATATTTAAAAAACTCTATTTTAACCTTTTTAGTACAAAAATAACATTCTCTTAAATTTAAATTCATGTGTAGATAAAGCTCTTTGTAGACTTGGTTTCAATCCTGTTAAAATTGATTAATTTTTCTATTAGGGTCCCCTTTAAAATCTGGCACATACCTATCCAATATTATGTTGTTTCCATGACATGAAGCTATAAAATATTCAAAATTTTCCCTCAATTAAAGGAATTGATTTTCCATTAAGAGTTGAACTTCCATGTGGAAATATTTCACAGGGAAATTCACTATGAAAATTTCCCATTCCATGTTATCATTATCATCTTTCTCTTAGGTTTTAATAACCAAAGATTTTCATCGATCAACTTTACCTTTAAAATAATAATTAAAAACGGTTATATATTAATGAAATGTATATGCCATTAAATCATATATATTTTCTAGAGAATTTATCCAAATATTAGATAGACTTGGGTCAGATGATCCACTGAATTATGGGGGATATTTATTCATTAAATCCTCCAAAAAATACATGTTCATTCGAGGTAGATTGAATTCCTCTATATAATGGATACTCTAACAATTTATTACTTGAGTTAACTAATCTATCACATCAACAAACTATTATGTCATGATTTTGACCATCTTAGGATGCTGATCCTAAAAGATATCTTCCTCTCAATTCATTAACACTACCACTTACTTGTTTCCTCTATAGAAAACATTATAAATATACATATTTTAGATGAAAAAACATTATAATTTTAAAATGATACAAAATCTTACATTTTCCAGAAGGTAAAATAATATAAGGTCATGCTGTTAACACTATACTAACTTCTAAAGTTATCTAAAATTACCTTTCATAAGAACTATAAGGATCATACATAATCATAAAAAGTTAGTTTTAGTCAAGAAATTACTTTATCACACATGGATTAGTTTTTAATGTTTTTAGTTTTATAGAATTAGGTCACATATAATACATAACAAAACTATATAATACAAAGATGGCACTTCCAAACAATATGAATTTTTAAAATATATAAAACATTCCAAAAATAAATCATGATCTTTATTATGAAGAAACATCATGTCATTAAACATTACTCATTACAATCCCTTACATATCATTAAATCTTGAGAAAAAAATAAAAAATGTTGTATGAGGATAAAAATATTGGCCAGGGATATTAAATGAAGGAACCATTTAGTGAATTTATAAACATTTAAACTCATATAAAACATTAAATAAAACAATAAAATACCCAAATATAGAAATATAATTCTTCAAAAAATATCATTATTTTACAATTTAAATACTAATGATTTTCTTGAAACTCAAAAGAAAAAATAGAAAATTCATATAGGTACCCTAGGATATCCTCATATTGAAACCTTATTGAACCCTTAAATAATACCAATTAATTATAAGAACCATATGGAAAACTTACAATATAAATCATGGGAGAACTAAATCATTACCCATTTCATTGGAGCATTATATAGGTACACCCATCGTTTAAGCTATAGCGGGTTCATCGCACATTATCTGATAAAACCCATAATTTATAATTTCTTGGAGCCACAAAATTAAATAAATTATTTCATCATTTAAAATAATATTTTAAAATCATATAAAAATTAATTTTATAAATTAAAAAACTATTTTCTTTCAAAAAGATTATTTTCAATACAAAATACACTATTATTTTGGAAAACCATTTTCAATACAAAAAATATCTAAAAAATGAATTTTTGTATTTTATTTAAAATAACAAGGAATTTTTGAATGTAATCCAAATTTAAATATGGTTCATAGTTGTGGAAAATCCATTTTCTCCATTTTTGTTAAAAATAGAAAATTCTTTTTTTATTTTTTCAAAACTTTCCATATAAAACCTAAAACGTTCCATTATTGATTTTTCTAATGAATATCAAAATAGAAATAAAATTTCTTATTGTAACCCTTTTATATCCTTTTAAACATATATGTAAAAAATAGATAGAATAATTAAACGGTGAAATGTTTTTGAAATTAAATAATTAAAAGTTTAATGTTTCTCATGCCACATGTACACCTAAATCACAATCCCCATGAATGAATAACATTTTACAAAACATTATATAAAATGAAAAAATATACAATAAGGATATAAAATTAAAAATGGGCTTTAAAGAAAAATTATAAATTAATAAAGATGAATATCATCAATAAATCCATCAATGATAGGAGATTGAGATGAAATCCCTTTCTTTGAGCCTCACTTGTCATATCGGTCATTATATTATTTTATTGGTTAACTCCAATTATTTTTCATCAAATGACTTCTTGGATATATTTATACAAAATGTGAGGAAAATAGTGTTAATGGAATAATTTTTTTAGCTTATTTGGTTTTAGGTTTTATAAGTCATAGGTCATGAGAGGTGTGATGAAATGGGAAAGTTGAGTGGCTTTTTCTAGTGGAGGAGGAGTTACGTTCTTGTAAATTTTTTAAAAGGGAATTCCACCCACATTTAACCCATTTCTTGTTGCTCTAATAATTTTCAAAATTCAAACTATGGGAGAACATGGTTGAAACATGTACAACTTGTTACTTTTGGACATGTTTCTAGGTAATTTTGTCTTTAAGATTATGGTTTAGTCCCTTGTTAAACTAATTTACATTATAATCACTATAATTAATTTTAATTAATTTCACTAATATAGTTTTCTAAATTATATGAGTTAATAATATTAGATATTATTAATTACTATTATTTAAAATATGGAATTTATATTTTCAAATTCTAATCACAGAAGTTCCAAAAATTAATTTAAATTTAATCTTGCACCCAAGATGACTAAGAGAGTTTTTAATGTAAAAATGTTCAAATGTTTGCAATGTTTTTATATCTAAATTCAATGTGAAATTGGTTCTAGTGGAATAAATTGATATAAATAATATATAATATAATTAATTACCATTTAAAACCAAAAAAATTAAATATATAAATTATTACGAAAAAAATTAAATTGAACTAAAATTTAGTAATATTCACTACTTGTGAAAATATAAAAGTTCTATGAAAAATAAAAAAATACACCCAATGTAATATGTATATCCAAATTAAAAAAATTATGATTATTTATTCATATAAAATATATCAAACTTTACAAATAATATTTTAAATGGATTTCCATTAAATGTTTGTAAAACTAAATTTTGAAAATATTATGGTTTTTAAAAAAAATAGATTTGATCATATTTTAAGTGAATAAATTTTATTAGAAAAAATTAAAAACATTTTATAATAATTTGTAAATATAATATAGTTTTTCATATTTATTCCCATTGATACAATGTGTATGGTATTACTACAACTAAAAACAATAGTACTAATAATTTATTATTGTTATGGTACATCTGGGTCTTGCGTAAAACACAATATTTCTGAGATACTCATTATTGCGTGTCAAGTATTCTATATGACACAAAAATACTTCTAAAATATAAATAATATATAAATAATAATTATTAAAAATTATGACATATTCAATCATTACATGGGATGTTACATTATGATCCTAGAGATTATTGGTCATATATACACATGAGTAATGAACTATTTCCGTCAATAATTATGGAATGATAGTATGTAATATTTTTTTAATTTAGATAATGATAATAATATCATATATAATAATATCATAATATTTATGAAATATAATTATAAATAAAATAAAATTGATGTGCTGAAGAAAATAGAGTCACATCATTTCAGGAAGGTGGAAGTCCACGAGTACATGAATGGTGTTATTATCCTTCATTAAGTGAAAGGTAAGAATGAAAATGATATATATTATATTTAAATAATTAAAAATATCTCATTGATATAATAATTATGTCATTTATATCACAAAAAATAATTAACTTTAACTTTATCACTTTTTATGTACATATTTAGTAAAATATTGTTAACATCGCTTTTTGAGGGGGTAGTCCACCATACAAACGAGTGATGTTATTGTATCCCCTACAAAAGGGAATGTTAAAATATATATATATATACGATATATTGAATTTATATAAATATTTATTCACTAAATATTGTATATATAATTTATATCCATCGCCACACCCAATTTTATGATGTGGTGATGAAAACACGGATGACATCGGTTCGCAAGGTAGTAGTCCATCGTACACATAGATGATGATTTTATAACACATCTTTTTGGTTTTGGGGTCATTTTAGGTCTTGTAATTAACATATAAATATATTATTATATTTTAGATACTTATTTTTTATATCATAATTGTTTAGTTATAATTATAGGAGGCGGAGAAAGAAATAAAATGAAGACACTCATTGAAGAATATTACCTCTTCTTTAGGTACACTCATTTTGTTTGAACCAAAATCCATACTATAATAGAATAATGTATCAAATAAGGATTCTTGGATGAGGTTATATAATTTTTGATGTTATTTTATAAATTATTATATGAAACAAAATAGATTAAATTTATAAAGAAGAGAGGACAGAGGATGGCCGTTTATAAGTGAGGTGAGTGGGAAAATTGTAAATTTTGAACAGAATGAATTCCATTATCTCTTCCACCTTATATTGATAATGTAATTAATCATTATTATGACAATAATTTTTATGGTCAAAATATAGAACACCAATACATTTTTTACCTTTTTATAGTTCAATTCATCCCTAATCCTTTTAGTTTAACAACACAAACTATCCATTTTATGCATAACAAAAGTGGTTATTATTATTATTCTTCTGATTTTAATATTAATTTTTCTCTAAAATTATTTTTAAGTTATTATTAATTATAATTTAATATAATTAAGAATATTGAATCCATTTTTTCATTCAATTCACAAATTAAGAAGGGATCTATTTAAATTAATCTCGTATATGCGATGAGGAAACTGGTATAAATGAAAATAAATTCAAATGTATACAATGTTTCATTATCAAAAATAAATATAAAGTTAATTCAAATGACCAAAATTTTATTAATAGATATATAATCTAACTAATTTTAATTTGAAAAAAATAATTAATTTTATCAGTAAAATTTTTTTCACAGAAATGTGAGTATTTAATTAAAATTCATTATTATTAACTATTTATCAAAAAATAAATCATTTCAAAAATAGTTAAAAAATTCACCCGAGTATAATTTTGATATTATATATATCTCAGTTAATTGGTGTATAATTACATTAAAGAAACACACACACCACACACACAGGCCTAAAAGTCTGGTCATATCCCCTAATGGATAACCCACCAAACCACTTTCATTATAACAAAAAATAAAATAATTCATAAATAATAATTTTTCATGTAAATGAATTTTATTTTATTTCATGTCAGTAGATAGCTATAATTCTCCTAATTTACGTATAACTATTAATAAATTAAATCATAGTGTATAGTTTTACTATATTATGGTTCAAAACATCTTGGGGTAGTGTGTCACATATGTTACTGAATACAATGTTCTTATTTTAGAATTTTGTGTGTCACAGAAGGAAAAGCGTAGAAGTATTTAGGCATACTCATAAAGTGGTTTTCTGAAAAATAGTTATAGTTCTTTACGATGAATTTTTATTTTATTTAATTTTACCCCTCATTGAAATATTATTCCAACATGATTAAAAATAATATTAATATCTTATATGTACTAATCTATTATTACACTCATGGAATAAAATATATCTATTTCATAATCCATTAAATCTAAAATGAAAACACTATTTTTGTCCATCAAAAGACTTCCTCCTCACAAACTAATCCATTTTTTCAACCAACTCCTCTCAAGATAGGATAAAATGATTTATTTAATGTATATTTTTTATAATTGTTCATAAATATCACTCTTTAATGATTTTATATCAAATAGTTTCCTATGTTTGTGCCCATTTTGAAATGATAATGTTTTTAATTCGTATGTGTGGATTAATATATCCACGTACATATGTGATACATTTTAATTCCCCATATCACATATAAAGTCTATATAAGATTAATTAATGGTTGTTCATGATATCTATATTATAATTATTACTATTTATGGATATAATGAAACTTACCTTCTTTCCTTCATGATCTTTAATAAATGAAAATTGTAAAAATGATTACGCATGACTTATTGTCTCTATAAATGTAACATACATTATTTTTTCAAACCATATTATTAATTTTTTCATAAAATTATATTTAATTTCTAATAAAATTATTTTCTCTATATTAATGTTCTAGATTTGGTTTAATAATTAAATATTTGACTATAATCAACATATTAATGTTGTTTTGAAACTCGGAACTTAACATCCTCAAAACAAAGAAGTTTTGACATAATTGATTATGTAAATAAATATTTTATTAATATAAATGAATTAGATGGGTTAATGATTTGATTAAAATCATTTAATAGTTTTTTTAAAAGTATTAATAATTCAAATGTGTTTTTTATATAGGTGATAATGGATTTACATAACAATTCTGGACTTGTGGTAATGGATTTCATCTAAATATCCATTTATTGAGAAATGTTTTAATGATATCCACATAATTTATTAGTATGCAGTATATAATTAACTTTTACATGTTACTTTATAAATTCTCCATATTTTTTGTTATTTTATATTCAGTTTATGTGCTTTATTCAAATGTGTTTTGATTTGGATGTTACAAAAGTGTTAATGTGATTCCTAACACAATTTTATTTCATTAGTTTATATCACTTGTGCGTTGTTTACCTTATTCCAGGATTATGTGTGAAATTTATATTTGAATTTTGTTTTAATTAAACATTACAAAATTGTTTTAAATTTTTTACACATAACATCGTCGTGCATTAATATTTAATTCGGTGAAATTATATTGGTAAGCGTTATCTACTAAAATTTTCATTCATTGTCATATATGTTAATTTTATATATATAATTTTTTAGGAGGTGTATTTAATTCCCATTGACATGTATTATTTGGTATATATTTATATTCATGTTTTTTAATGTTTCATTTGATAGCATTTTTTACATAATTATATGTTTTATATGTTTCTAAAATGGTAAGGAATTTAATTATACCATTTCATATTATTTAAGGATTTTCTATGATAAAGTTTATTTGGAAAGGATCATATAATATTATTATTTTAATTCTAATTTCATTACTTCTCCTATGTTAATGAATTTGATTAACAAGATCATTTTCCAATTCCTCTCTTATTGGTTCATGATACAATATGAATTTTTTTCCTATGCGTTACTAATCTTGTATATTTTTTAGATCTAGATTCATTTCATTCCATATACAGTTTTAAAAATATATATATAATGTTATTTTCTAAAAAATTATTTTCAAAATTATTTTACATTACCATTGACCTCATATTAAACAACATAAAAGAAAATTTTCTAGTATTTTCAAAATGTGCTAGATTGGACTATCATTACAAAATTATTAAAAGAATTATTATTTTGAATCTTGACTTCATGAAATAATTTTCCACTATCATTAAAAATATTTTATTTTAACAAACCATTATATGTTTCAAATGATAGTTTCAATGAATATATATTTAATCAATATTTTGGAAAATTTATTTTTTAAAATGTAGGTTTCATATTAGAAGGGTATTCGTCAAAGGAATGTTATTTTTTATACATTAATAGTATTTATATTTGAAAAAAATCAATGATTGATGTTATATAGGATTCACTAAGTATATATTTTATTGATACAATTTGTATTCACTCCCTTGATACTGTAGCGACCCGACCCTAGAGTGCCCAAAGATGAAGTTTTCTACTAATTACATTGGCATGATAACCAGAAATCAAGACCTGAAGGACAAATCGGTTTAGTATACATGGTAAACTAGATACCAAAATGAGTCTTGTTTTACTAATAAATATAGTAACTAAAAAATATTTTTTATTTTAAACAATTAAATTTATTTGAGGATAAATCCTATCCTTCTTATAAATCCCTGAAATTATTTCATTATATCATTCATGGAATATTGTGGAAAGATACATAATACAGGTGAGCTCAAATTTGTAGTACGGAAAAAATATAGAGGAATAAATAACGAATCCATGATTATAATATTTATGACCTAAATAATAACTGAACTCACGTGATAAATAAACTATAAAATAATAATGATGTGCATAAACAATATAGAATGATAAGAACTGGAAACACTTCCCATTAAAATATGTATATAAGGGAAAATAAATATGGGAAGGTAATAAATAAAAACACATTTCATTTAATCAATAAACTGAAAATTAAATATATCCATAGATATGTCAATGAAAAATATCATTGATTTAAAATAACTAAAACTAATATTAAAAAAATGATAAATTATTTGAGTCCAGGATTATTAGGTACATGGAAATAGTACCATCAAAACCATTCACATTATTGTTTATATATCGAGTATAAACCAATCTATGGAAGCTATTAAATTATTTTGTCTCATGAGACTACTGATGCATTCAGGGGCTTTCATTAACTAGTCCTAAACCGATACCTTGCTCTTATATTCTACTAGGAAACAAATGAGAAGGTTATTCCACTAACTAATTCATCCCATGACACTACTGATGCATCGATGGGCTATCATTCACTGGTCCCCAACATGAAGGGATCTCCTTAAATGGTCCACATCATCTTTCCACCATTCCTAATTATTCTTCATATTGAATAATAAAATAAATAATATACCTTATCAAAAATTTGTACCGAATAAATTGTGTGTAATTATAAATAATTCCTTAAATAATAAAATAACTATCAATGTAGAAACCATATTGAAAATGGAATACAGTTTAGGCAATAGAAATAATGATGATAAATGTAATAGGTAATAAGGGTAAATTCATAACTTAATGATCTTATGAAAATTTAAACTTCAATGAGACATTAGGAATGCATCAAGGATGTGAATGTGAAAATTATCCTTGGATAAATAAATATTAAATCTTCTAGAAGAAGAATAAGGATGATATCAATACATGAAATCCTCAGTAGAGTAAAAGCAGACGGTTTTGGTTGTTTATGAAATAAAAGAATGACCTTTAAAAATATTCTTGGGGAAAATATCATTTTTGTATTTGTTAAAAAATTATAAAATATTTTTCATTTAAAATAACATTTAAAAAAATTTCGTTAAAAGGTAATATTTTACACTTAAACAGAATGCTTCAATGAAATGATGGTGGATAAATCCATACATGTCGAATAAGGGAAAAATAATATTCCTTTTGTATAGTAAATGAGTAAGAAAAATTCTTTGTCAGTAAAGGGATCATAAGATTCCTTTAAAAACATGGGTAAAATATAAAAAGGGTAAAAAATTATTTACAAAATCATTTTAAAAACATCTTTGAAAACAGTTTAATATATCCAGATTTATAAAAGAAAACATGTTCTTCAAAAAAATATAGAATGAAGTCGAGTTTTCATGAAAAAATTTTATAAAACATTTTGAGTACAAAATAGTGAAAAGTGGGACTACTACTTGAAAATGGTCATTAATAACTACATGATCCAAAATGAAATATTTTTTAACAATGGTAATATAATTTCTTTAATTTTAAAAATTATTGAAAGATCATTGATGTTATTATTTAGAATACTAATACATAAACACTCTAAAGTGACCCAACGCACATTGGAACATTTTAAATCATAATAGCCATTAAGGAATAAAATTAAATGAATTATATAATATCATAAGAGTATAGAGATTCAACATATATCATTTCAATGTGAAATATATGCACCATATAAAATAATCTAGGCTATTTATAAAAAACTAGTATCAATATAATGTAAATTGAGATAAAATCCATTACATCTGAATCGAAAGACCCAAAACTATTAACTATCCAATGAAAAATCTATATAACCAGAATATAGGGGAAATAATGATATAATATTTCAATTGGAGTTTTTGATACTTCACCCAGAATAATTAATTGGTGAATGTTACATTTGTCTCATGATTGTAAAAAGTGAGATGAGAATCCCTTATATTCAGTTTCCATTCAAGTGAACATCATTTACATTATTGTATAAAAAATATTTTAATTTAAAAAATTGTTCAGAAAAATTTTCAGGATTATAATTATTTTATTTACCTTATTACTATATTGTTTACAACTTTTTAATCAATTAAGATCGCATCATGTGCCTTGAAAAAATTTGGTTTATGTGTCAAAATCCACTTTTTAGGACAAGTCAAAGGGGTAATTATATTACATCTATAAAATAATAACAATTACATAATTATTATATTTATACATCAATTATAACTTAAAAACCAATCACTATGTATTTTTATGAAAAAGGAATCAACGTTGTGATGCGGGAGACGATAGGCCATACGTACACATGAGTAACATTATTTTTTTGAATGATCATTATGGAAAGAAGGTATGTAAGACCATATCATTCCATAATTATAATCATACCATTATTACCATATTATATAATAATATATACTAACATATATATATTTCTTATTATATATAAGAAATTGCATCATATCGAGGAGATGATAGTCCACACATAAACAAACGAAGTTATCTCGTCTAAAGTGTGTGAGAGGGTAATAATGAAAATGATTTATATATATACAGAAATATAAATATATCAAGAGTAACATATATATTTCATTGTATCAGATGTTTAATTATAACCATTAGTTTTTTATTCCATATATAGTGTGAACTAATCACATATCTCTGAGAGGGCGATAGTCCACACTTCCTCAAACTTTGTTATCGTATTAAGATAAAATAGAAAGTATTAAATGTATGTTTTATAAAAGTCTTAAGAAATAATAAATAATTAATAAATATCACAAATATAATTAAAAAACTATATTTTCTATCACAATGTTCCAATGATATGTTGTAAAGAAGAAATGAACGATCATTGTCTCATGAGGCATTTTCTCACCTATACATAAACAAAATGCATGTTACTTATTAAATAGAGGTTTGTATAATTATAGTTATAAATAAAAACATAAAAAAGTTATAGTATATTGAGGAATATTTTTTTCTTTTTTAATTATCAAATAATGTAACACCCCGAGATTTCATAGTACATTATTTCTTCAAATTAATTCAATAGCTTGCACTACACGCAACACTAGGTTCAGGCGCACCACTACTTACCATACTAGCTGTTAAAAAGCGTTTATTAAAGAGTATTAACTGAATTTTAAACATTATATAATCCTTATAATTTTATAATCCATAATATTAGTTTCTTAGACATAATTTAAGAAAAAATTCATTTCTTTCATATGATACAAGTATTTTTCAAAAATTGCACTTTTACCACCTTTTAATGGAAAACCCTTTTTAAATCCAATATTTGAAACTTTTATATTTTCAAATTGAAAAAATAAACTTCTTCATTAGAATCTAGACATAAGAATTTAGTTTCAATAAATTTTTTGGTGTTTTTTGGATATCTTTCATATTTGGGTGAATAGAGAAAAATTTTATATTTTAACTAAAAAAACATTTTTAACCAAAATAGTTTATATTGTGGAATTATAAATTTTGATGGTTTAGAAGTATAATAAGATTATATTTTTACCATTTAATCTAATGACGGTCATTATAAGTAATGTCACTTTAAAATTGGACATAAACAAGTGTCAATCTTTTGATAGTTAGTATTTTTAAAATATACGCTTTTTGGTTTAGACAACAGGAATTAATTAATAAATGAAATTTATATCATTTTAATTTGGTAAAGTAGACATCATTTTTGAATTTTTAATATCAAAATTATCTTAGCATGAATTTTTGGTATTTTTCTGAAAACATTCAATTTTTTATGAATAGCGAAAACAATGAGTTATAGTTTAAAACAAAATTTTTATATAAATAATTATTTATTTTATTTAAATTTATTTTAGGTCAAAATAGACACATATTAAATATATATATTCAATGAAATTCATTGGAGTAAGTTTATAATAATTCTAGATATATAAATATTTTATTGAACTTTTCACTGTCTTTTATCTATCTCTTAGGAGAATTTTTAAATTCACATAAAACATAATTTTACCTCTTATATGAGTGGAATTTCAAAAATCCAAGAGACAAGGTTAATATCAAAGAGTAAAATGTGGTTCAATAAGATAAAAATAATTTCCGGTGAATAGTAATTTTTTACTTTTATTTAAAACGGTAAAAAGTAAATAGGGAAATTATGGGTAAAATGATATTATTATTACCCTAACACATGTCCTAATTCTATTGGATAAAAATAATTCGACCAAAAACAACCTTAGGAATAAAACATGAACCTTTTTTTCCACTTGGATTACATTAGGACATTTATTATTATTTAATTTAAAGAAGAGTTAAAAGAGTTAAAATCAAAGTTTAATAAATAAAAAATTTCAATATAGTGTTATATAATAGATAAATTCGATTATAAATATAAATATGACAGATAAAAATATTTCCTACATAATGGTAATATATTTATAATTTTTATATATTAAATTATTTAATTTATTTATGATACAATGATGATGCAGTAATTATCTTATTAGTGAAATATTAAACTAATTGATGTTATAAATACACCAATAAATATAATTTGAGACTTTTAATAAATTAAACGAATTTTATTGGCTAATATGAAATGTTATTATTGATTAAATGAATTTTATTCCAATTAATAAAGTTATTAATACTTTAACAAAAATCAATTATTAAATAGTGTCAAAATTGACATAAAAGAATTTTTAAAACAATTATAATATTATTAATTGATAAAATATTCCTAAAAATATAAGGCTAGTCTAAATAACTTATATGATGATAGGTATTTCATTAATTAACAACATGGGATTCTCTTGGCAGTTTATAGTATCTTTATTAATCATATAATATAAAAACACAAAGAGACATGGTAAATGTCAAACTATTTAACTAAGTGTGAAATCTAAAAGATA
This sequence comes from Viscum album, assembly GCA_963277665.1. NCBI lineage: Eukaryota > Viridiplantae > Streptophyta > Magnoliopsida > Santalales > Viscaceae > Viscum > Viscum album. The sequence goes on from OY728145.1 coordinate 381,990,121, forward strand.
AAGTTAAAATAGTGACCCAAAATTGTGTAAAACCTATTGGATGAGTGGATTTTGACCCATCCCTACCATAGACATTATATAATCCAGTTTTGAGCCATTACAAAACGAATATGAATTTATTATAAAATAATACATTAAGTTTTTCCTAAAGGGCCCCTCCTCCCCCTTATAAAAGGACACCTCTTCTAACCAATTACTTATACCATAAAAGTCATTTGGTTTGGCCTAAACCTGCCCAAATATCCTTTAAAAATCCCTCACATCAACCGAGAGGACTTAGATTGATCAGAAAGCCAACCTATAGAGCCCTTTTGATCAAATCAAAAGGAAGAACCCGGAGAAGGGGTAATGTTTTCACCACCCTCTTTCAAGTTCCTTTCTTCTTCCACTTCTTATTTCATGGTTATTTCCATTATAAAATAATAACCCCACTATCTTATATATACTGTGATGTTATTATAAATATGGTACAATGATATTCAGTTTTCTATCCATCCTTTGAATGACATGTCACTATACATGTATACGTACAGCTTACCGTCTACATGTCGTGTTGTAATTGTTATTCAAAACATTATTATTTGTATGGGTGTGATAATGATGTGTAATTGAATTAAATAATAATTATAACATTATAATTAATCTGTATATATGATATACCATCCAATTATATATTATGTTAATATCAAATGATGGAAATTGTCGCTCGTGCGTACGTACGAACTACCGTCTCCACGAACGTGATGAGATTCAATCCCCATCGTATCCATTCAAGTATAATTCTCATTTGATGATTAAAAATAATTCATAAGTACTTTATTTCATTCTGGATATGGATAATAGATAACCTATCCATAACAAACATGGCTTATGTAATAATATATATAAAAGAAAATGAGTAAGTTAATACCCGAAACAACAATAATACTAAGATATTATTAACGAAACAATGTTAAAAGATCATATATGATATCATATTTATGTATATTATTCTTGTATAATTTAATAACAATTATTTCACCATTATATTGGAGGTTAAACTACTCTCGACCAAGGAAAAGTACAAGGTAAGGCTTTATTTCACAATCTCTTCATTATCAAAGGTTTTTATACGTAATTATCTACTAGGACCTCTTTATCATCCACATCAATGTTTCTAAAAATGAATTTCAAAACATTTTTACTATTTACTAAACAATGTGTTAAAGTCATTTATACCCTTTTGTGTTCTGAAAGGAATCTTTCTGTCATTTTCTAAACAAGTTACATTTTTTCCTTTTCGACAAATTGAAGGTAAGAATGTTTTTTTAAATTATATGGTGGGTGCGGTTATTTTCTGCCATTATAACATCATCAAAGCTTCCCTTACATGCTGCTAATAATATTTTCAAAATAAATGCTTTATTTTTGTGACTCTTAAATAATTTCAATATAGAAAGAGATATTTCTCTAAAAAGGGTTTGTATTTCATCTATGTCAAAATCATTTGATGGATTTTATGATTATTTGAAGTTGATTTATTATGATACAAAACATCCATATTATATTGAAGGTTTTTTGATATGTTTGACTATGCATGTTCTATTTTTATACCATTCATTGTTTATGGTTAAAGTATTGACATTTTGAATGCTAGTTTTAATATGAATGTTTATGATATGTTTAAACCATTTCATATGAGTAATGTATTTGACTTGGTAAGTGATGGGTGCAGCCCGATATAGCTCCTCGATGCATCGGTAGGTCTCATGAGACAAGTTGTAGTGGAATAGGCTGAGGCCTTAATATTTTTTAGATGTCTTGTTCGAGGGCTTGAAAAAATATTTCATAATGTCCGGCATTATACATTTCCTCATTATAAAAATAATATTGATGGTTCATGTGGTCATTAGACTAGTAGAATACCAATGATTATGTTTTATTGTGGCATTATTTACTCATCCCATATTCCTTCCATATAAGTATTCATTTTTATTATTGGTAATTTCATGTGGTTTCAATTATTCACCATGATTAATATTTATGTTATCTTCTGCGGTATTTCATACCCCTACTGAGGGTTTGAGCTCAACCCTTTCTTATGTTTCATTTTCTTAGGGTGTGAAAAATTATTTTATGACTGACCTATAGGGATAGTCTAAGTGGATATAAGTGTGTTCTATGGATACTAGATGTTGTTGTAGTGTTTAAAATTATGATTTAATGTAAACATTATAAATGTATCTAGTGATTCCAAAGCTACTAAACTAATCGGTCTTTAGAGATTTGATCTTTTGTGATCATACCAATGTTATGTAATAATGCACCGACTCTGGGTATCTAGGGTCAGGGCACTACAATTGGTATCAGTAGATGTTTAGTACAATCCTTGGAAGCTAGATTTTTATAAACTCTCATTAGAGCACATAGACCTACGATATAACTTGAGGATTAGAATAGAATAAATTCCTTGAATTTTGGTATTGTAGTGATTTTTTGAGTTTTCTAAGAAATACATCCTGGTCTAGATACGATCAGGTAGAGGTGGCTCTGGCACAGATGTAACTAGGGGTTAGAGTTGAAAACAAAACTTTTACCTAGACTTGAATGGGAACTGGTCCACGACATTGGACATTTATGCACTCATGGTTACGACACTCCTGGGGGATATGCTTAGGATAATTCTCATTTTCCTTACAAACCATTAAAAAGGATTTATGAGTATATAATTTCTCAAAGAAAACATTTTTATGATTATGAAATATATCTATAAACCGCTATATTTACATTAGGTATTTTACATGTTTGGAATTATTCATTACAATTCATAAACTGACCTAGTTAATGCCATTGTATAAAAATGGGGCCCAGTAGAAGGAATGTGAACTCCACCAATATGTATGATCCCAAGAGTAATACAAATCATATCATTCACATTATTAAGGAAACATTTAGAAGGAAAATAGTCTCCCATGTTTTCTCAACATATGAAGAAATAGTATCATGTCTTAATAAGATAAGTAAATAATTCTGTGAGTCCTATGGATTTGAAGGAAAGCCTATGAAGAAAAGGATGGAAGAGAGAAAGATGGATAAAGGGAATAGGGAAAAGAAGAATTTTCCCATTTGTGATAACTATGGGATGAAACAACCTCAAACATTCATGGAGAGAATGGTATTTTGTTATATGTGTGGAGAAAATGGACACCAAGTATGTGATAACAAGGGTAAGAAAAAGGTTTCAAATGTACAATGCTTCATCTTCAAGGAGTTGGGACACTATGAAAACAAATGTCAAAATCATTAGAGTATGCCCAAAATGATGCTATTGGATAATAATCAAGTTATGATACTACAACAGATTAGGAGTAATAATTATATTTCTTATGTTGTTATTAAATAATTATGTCATTTGAGTGTTGTATCCACGATATACTGGTTATAATAATTATGATGTATATAAGGATTGTACTGCAGTACTATTTCATTAAGGACTTGAGATTATGTGGAACCAAGAAAAGTGAATCAATAGTGGGTTAATGTTTTTGAAAATATATGGTTGAGAGAAAGATAAACCATAATATGGTTCTGATACCGAGGTCGTAATTTTGGAATAATACATGTTTGATTTGGATAAATTATATTGGATATTCATAACTACCTTGAAACTGATTAGTGATTTGTATATTCCGTCATTGTTGGAGTTTACAACATTTTTGGCTCAATGAAGAATATCTAGTATTCTATAAGAAATAAGGGAGAATGAATGTAATAAATACAGTTTTTTGGTAATTTAGGATGTAGTATTGTTTTAAAAGAATACAAGATAAATTTTTTCACATGTTATTACGTGGGAAAAAGGATCTTAATTGTGTTTACCTTCCATATAAATTTTGGACTGTGAATTTGGAAAGAAGAATTTTGGATATGTCTAGTTTGAGATTATTTTTAGATTTCCATAAAACGGATACCTGGAGGTCAGGCGACAACCTGTCGCATCCGGAAAGGCCGCGAGAGTTGAACTCGCAATCGAAGGGCGATAAGGGTTTATCACCTACCACTGGCCCACATGATATCCTGGATTGAATAATGTAGTTGTTTTTAAAAGTTATGTTATGTGAATTATAAATTCATTTTTTTGAACCATATACGAATCGGATAAATATAATATATTTGTTTTAAGTTCTATTATCATTTATAGTGAAAGATGAGTTTGTGGTAGAGATTAGTTAAAGGATGGAACTCTACTTTTCAAGAATATGTTTTTTTTCTTCTATTATTCTATGAAGAAATTAATTTTTAAACATTAGGTAAATAATATTAAATATGAAAATGTGTTATCCTAATACCTTCTATTTCATTGAACCGATGATATTTTAAATCATCATAGATTGATGTCTTTGAGGCCCTTAATTCAACAATTGTTTGTGATTGATGAACTCAATCACTCCCTATAAATATTTATGTTTTCCTCCAATTATGTGTCTTTCATTGCCACCAATGTTCCCATAATCACAATCATAATTTGGTGGTGCATTTTTCATTCCCCTTTTCCTCTTATTAAGACTAAATTTTATTAACACAATTTCGGATGTGGGTTTCCCCACAAAGGTATTTTCTATTTTCAAACTTTTATTTTTGAAGAAAAAATTTAAATTTCAAGGATTAAATTTAATGAAGTAGGGAAGAATGTAACACCCCATGATTTCTTAGTATTTATTTCTTCAAAGTAATTCAATAACATGCACAACACGCAACACTGAGTCCAAGCGCACCACGACTTACCAAACTAGCTGTTCAAAAGTTGTTATTAAAAAGTATTAAATGAATTTTTAACTTTATATAATCCTTATAATTTTAGAATCCATATTATGATTTTCTTATACATAATGTAATAAAAATACATTTTTTTCAGATAAAAGTAGTATTTTTCAAAAAATGAAAATTTTCCACCTTTTAATGGTGAACACTTTTTAAATCCAATATTTGAAATTTTAATATATTAAATTTGAAAAAATAAACCTCTTCTTTAGAATCAGGACATAATAATTTAGTTTCAATAAATATTTGGTGTTTTTCTGATAACTTTCATATTTGACTGAATAGTGAAAAATACTATATTTTAACTAAAAAGAACTTTTTTAATCAAAATAATTTATAGTCTTCAGTTTTAAATTTTAATGGTTTAAAATTATAATTAAATTATATTTTTACCATTTAATCCAATGCTGGACATTTCATGTAATTTCACTTTGAAATTGGACATAAATAAGTGTCAATCTTTTGATAGTTATTATTTCCAAAAAATACGCTTTTTGGTTATGGAAACAGGAATAAATTAATATGTTCAATTTATATGTTTTGAAATTGGTAAAATTGAATTCATTTTTGAATTCAGAATATGAAAATTAGAAAAGGGTAAATTTTTGGTATTTTTCTTAAAACATTCAATTTTTGATAAATAGAGAAAAACACCTAGTTGTAGTTTAAAACCGAATTTTTATTTAAATAATTATTTATTTTATTTAAATTTATTTTAGGTCAAAATGGACACATAATAACTATATAAGGTAAATTTAATTCATTGGTATCAGTTTATAATAATTTTATATATATATAAATTTTATTGAACTTTTTCACCGTATTTTACCCATCTCCTAGGATAATTTGTAAATTCACATAAAACATAATTTTACTGCTTCTATGAGTGGAATTTCAAAAATCTATGAGACACGGTTAATATCAAGGAGTAAAATGTGGTTCAATAAGATAAAAATATTTTTTTGTGAATAGTAACTTTTTACTTTTAATTACCATAGTAAAATGTTAATATAATAATTAAGGGTAAAAATGATATTATTATTATCCGAACACATGTCCAACCTCTATTGGATATGTATAATTCGACCAAAAACAACCTTCGGAATAAAATATGAACCTCTTTGATCCACTTGGATTAGATTAGGACATATATTATTATTTAATTCAAAGAAGAGTTAAAAGTGTTAAAACCAATGTTTAATAACTAAAACATTTTTAATATAGGGTAATACATAAGATTAATTCGATTATAAATAATAGTTAGAAATATAAAAAGGTTTCCTAAAAAATTTTATTTTATTTTTAATTTTTAGACATTAAATAATTCAATTTATTTATGACACAATGACGATGCAGTAATTATATTATCAGTGAAATATTAAAATAATTTACATTATAAATACCCTAATAAATATAATTGGATACTTTTAATGAATTAAAATAATTTTATTGGTTAATATGACATGTTATGATTGATTAAATGAATTTTTTTTAATTAATAAAGTTATTAAGGCTTTAACAAAAATAAAATATTAAATAGTGTCAAAATTGACATAAAGGAGTTTTTTAAACAAATATTATATTATTAATTGATATAATGTTCCTAAAAATATAAGGATCAGTCAAAGGACTATATGATGATAGGTATGTCATTAATGAACCACTTGTGTTTCTTTTGGAAGTTTATAGTATGTTAATTAACCATATAATATAAAAATACAAAGATACATGGTAAATGTCAAACTATTTTACAATGAGTTAAATCTAAAAGATAAGGGTAAAATAGTGACCCAAACTTGTATAAACCTATTGGTTGAGTGGTTCTCAACCCATCCCAACATATACTTTAAATAATCTTGTTTGGACCCATTAGAAACCAAATATGAATTTATTATAAAATAATACTTTATGTTTATTCTAAAGAGCCCCTCCTCCCCCTTATAAAATGACACCACTTCTAACTAATTATTAATACCATCAAAGCCTTTTGGTTAGGCCAAACCCTACCCAAATATCCTCTAAAAATCATTCAATTCAGACTAGAGGCATTAGTTTGATTAGAAAGCCAACCTCTAGAGCCCTTTTGATCAAATAAAAAGGAAGAACCCGAAGAAGAGGTAATGTTTTCACCACCCTCTTTCATGTTCCTTTCATCTTCCACTTCTTATTTCATTGTTATTTCCATTATAAAATAATAACTCTAATATCCTCTATATACTGTGATTTGTTTTATAAATATGGTACAACCATATTTAGTATTCTATCCATTTTTTGAATGACATGTCACCATACGTGCGTACGTACGACTTACTGTCTCCACATCGTGGTGTAATTGTTATTCAAAACATTATTATTTGGATGGGTATGATAATGATGTGTAATTGAATTAAATAATAAATATAACAGTATAATGATTTATTATATATGATATACCATCCAATTACATATTATTTTAATATCAAAATAATGTTATTGTCGCTCGTGTGTACGTACAGACTACCGTCTCTACGAATGTTAGGAGATTCATTCTCCATATTATCCATTCAAGTATAATTATCATTTAGTGATTACAAATAATGTTTATGGAGTCGATATAATTCTTGATATGAATAATATACAACCTATCCAAAACAAACTTGGCTTATGTAACAAAATATATAAAATAAAATGAGTAAGTTAACACTAGAAACGATGATAATACTAAGATATTATTAACAAAGCAATGTTAAAAGATCATATATCATATCATATTAATGTATATGATTATTTTATAATTTAATAAAAAAAATTTAACCACTATACATGAGGTTAACCTACCCTCGACCAAGGAAAAGTACAAGGTAAGGGTTTATTTCACAATTTCTTCATTATACGAGGTTGTTTATAAGTAATTATCTACTGGGACCTCTTTATCATCCAAATCCATGTTTCTTAAAAATATATTTCAAAACATTTTTACTATTTACTAGTCAATGGGTTAAATTAATTTATACCCTTATGTGTTTTGAAAGGAATATTTCCGTCATTTTCCAAACAATGTACTTTTTGACCATTTCGACAAATTTATGGTAAGAATTTTTTTATCTTATATAGTGGGAGTGGTTATTTTCTGTCATTATAACATCATCAATGCTTCCCATACAAGTTTATAAGAATAATTTCAAATTAATTTTTTTATTTATGTGACTCTTAAAATATTTCAAAATAGAAAGAGATATTTCTCTAAAACGGGTTTTGATTTCATCTATGTCAACACCCTTTGAGGGATTTTAAGTTTATTTGAAATTGATTTATTATCATACAAAACTTCTAAATTGTTTTGAAGGTCTTGTGATATGTTTTACTATGGATGTGCTATTTTTATACCATTCAATATTTATGGTTAAATTTTTTACTTTCCATATTCTAGTTTAAATACGAATGTTTATGGTATGTTTAAACCTTTTCATATGAGGAATGTATTGGACTTAGTAAGTGACAGGTGTATCCCGCAATAGCTCCTCGATGCATTGGTAGGTCTAATGAGACAACTAGACGTGGAATTGGCCGAGGCCCTTTCCCAATTTTGAAATATGGTTTTGGCCGAGGCCATAATCATTTTTAGACGTCTTGGACGAGTCCTTGACAAAATGTTTCAGAATGTTCAGCATTATACATTTCCTTATTATGAAAATAATATTGATGGTTCATGTGGTCATTCGACTAGTAGAATACCAATGATTATGTTTTATTATGGCATTATTTACTCAGATGATATTTCTGCCATAAAAGTATTCATTTTTATTATTGGTAAAGTCATGTGATTTCAATTATTCACCATGCTTAATATTTATGTTATCTGATGATGTGTTTTTTACCCTTACTGAGCGTTTGAGCTCACCCCTTTCATATGTTTCATTTTCCCAGGATATGAAGAAGTATTTTATGACTGAACTATAGGTATAGTCTGAGGGGATATACGTGTGATCTATTGATATAACATGTTGTTGTATTTGTTCACTTTATGATGTAATGTAAACTTTATGAATGTATCTAGTGATTCTAAGGCTTCTGAACTAATCGGTCATTCGAGACTTGGTATTTTTTGATCATGCCAATGTTATGTAATAATGCACTGACTCTGGGTAACTAGGGTCAGGGTGTTATAAATAAGATGATTATAGGGGTTGGAAAAATAAATGTTACTATGAAATAGAAGGTAAGATGTTACCTCTTAATCGGGTGACTTATTTTGGTTTATACCAAACGGCTTCCATGGAATGATTTCTTACCAAATGTAGACTTATAGGTAGATTGGAGGAATTTTTTGGAGTCTATTTGGAAATATCTTGGTTAAACCTATGTGTTTAGATAGATTTGGGGAATGAGGAGTGGTGGTGGCCTTTTATAGGGATAAAATGACTCAATTGGATTTTTGAAAACATGTTTGGTTTGAACATGTTCATTCCTAAGAAAAGTCATAAAAAAACTCAATAATTAATAGTTAATGGCTGATTTAATACCCCCCAATAGGTTTTGGACAATATATTAGGTCATTTGGGCTCTTAAATTTTGGATTGAGTCCATTTTTTACCCTCGTTACACTGTAATAACTGTAATTAATTTTAGTCACATTCACTAATCATTCTTTTCAAAATATTAATTTGGTATTATTATAACAAAAAATTAATCTTCATTAAAATTTTTCATGTACACTTTAAAATATTAAATTCATAGAATCGGAAAAATTAAGATTATTACAAATGTTTTAGATAGACGAATAAATTGGTTTTAGTAGAATATTTATTAAATAAATGTTAAATGTTATATTCAATTTCGAAGTGAAATTGATTATAATGAACTAAATTGTATTAATATATGTATTATTTATTTAATTTTTCCATAAAAAAATTTTTAAATTCAATTTATCATTAATAATTATTTAAAATAAATGACAATGTTTAACTAAAATACTTTATTTTCACTATTCGTCAAAAAATGATATTTCACAGAAAAATTACAAAAATTCCCCAAAATATAATTTTGATATTATGAATTCAAAAATATGGTTTATTTTATCAAATTAAAATTTTAAATGTTCCAAAACTCATATTTAAAATAGTTTTACAATTAAAAGGTATTAAAAATTCTATAATAAAAATATCTGATTTTATGTGAAAATTTGGTTTTGTTCTTATCATTTTCCTATCAAATAAATTGGATGAATATAAAAAATAAATTACTGAATATATATATATATATAAATATCATATATATCTCATTAAAATAATTAAATAATTGTAATTAAATTAATTTATTAGGATTAAAAAACTTCATGAGCATAAAAATGGTTTTATATAAAAGCATTCAGTTAATAATCTATTGGTTCTTAGATTCATTTCAAATTAATTTTTATAACTTATAAATAATTATTATATTATTATAGACCATATATTTTCATAATGTTATATTATACATTTCACAATATCTAATATAATGTGTATGTTATAAAACATTATATTAAATAATAATATTTTTATAATACATTGTCATTTAGTGGAAATAAATCGTGCATGTAACAAAGATATCAAGGAAAGTCACTCTTGCGTGTAATGTAATATATTAAGGTAGGTCACTCTTCTATGTAATAAAACCCACTCTTGTTTTTTTTGTATTAAAATATATATAGTCTATTTTAAACAGTAAATATATTTTAAAGAATTCAGATATTATATTCTGTTACACTCTGGGTGTCGCGTGTCATACATGCATCACTACAAAAAAATGATTTATACCAACAAATATATATCGACAGGTAATATAACTTCTGGTAAAAATGGCCAATTCCAACAGATATTATGATTTATTGGTATTAATTTTAAGTACCAACCCTTGTTTTTATCAACAAATATATTTGTTGACACTGACTATTCAATACCAACAAATCTTTTACCAACAATAAAATATATAACTTTATCATTTCAATATGAACATTTTTTTACTAACACTTGAATCTGTTATTAATAATAAATATTAAAAATAAATATTTTTCCCATCAATAATTACTCTATTTTATATACATTTTTTGGGATGAAATATGTTATTAGAGTTTAATATTAATTATTAAAAAAGTAATAGAAGATAAAAAAATGAAAAAAAAGTACATAATTAAGATCCCTCCCAAAACCTCACTTCACCTATGCTACCCCTCATCCCGCATCTTCAACCATGCCACCCCACACAAGTGATTTTTTCCCACACTCATACACCTAATCTGTCTCCATTGCCAACATCTGCACCAAATACCACACCCTCCTTGATTCTTTGACGTCACATACACTTCTCACCTAAAGATGGTTGATTGCTTTTTTCCTCTTTCAAATGTAATGTTGAGGTGTCGAGAGCCGCCTGGACATATTCATATTTCATACCCAATCAGTTGAAAATTTAGCCTCTTATCAGGTATGCGTTTCTTATATTCATGTTTTATGAACATGAAATACTAGGTATCTAGTGTTTGAATTGATTAGCAGTTGGGGTTTCATAGAAATTAGAATTAAACGAGTTCTCTCTCTCGATTTCAGAATGCTAAATCAATACTTCTATAGATCCTCTCCAATTAATCGAGTGACCCCCCCCCCGGTACTTGGTACACATGAATTTGCATTTAATATTTTTCCAATTTTTTCAAATATTTTAGAAATATAGAGTACCAAAGTAGTGAAATCACTCAATTCATATCAAACACTGCTTTCTCTAAAACCTAGAACCAATATTCATCCACTAAGGAGAATTCGTTTTTGAGAACCTTTGATATGTCACTGACCTATTGAAAGAATCTTTTTCATGATTATTTCAGAGAAGAAACCATACTATGTGAACTTGAAAGTGAATTAGACTTCACTTCCATCAACATTGGATGCATATTAGAATCATTAACATCTTGATGGATTGTATTGTTTAAATGTGATGATCCATCTATTAGTAATAAATATTCACATTATAAAAACAATTAACAAATATTGAGTTATGCAGCATAGATTGAATATGGGGATCCAGCTCTTCGGAACACAATCTATTCGAGATGGGCTTGGAACCACACATCAACCTAAAATCTAGATTTCTAGTTTCAACTCTCTTATATTCCTTGTGATAAAAATTGAATCTACAAGTGGCTGATAATAATCCTCCTTAATAAGTTCCTAGTTATATTTATAAAATATGAAAAGGTCCTTTAAGACCATCATTGAATAAATATACCGAATACCTAAGGTTCTCATTTTACTAATTGGTTTGTTAGATATTGAGATATGTGTAATTCTCAATTAAAAGTATCATTACTAGAATACCGAATTTGATACTAGTTATGTGTCTATTTATTTTACTTATATTTCCAAGAAATAATATTCCATCAAAACGTGTGAAACCACTGGTTATCTTGTCAAGGACTCTGATTTGATGCATAGATCGCAATTACATCTATTTTTAATTGGATGATGATATATGTCTCTATTAGAACTTATTTCATTACATAGGTCAAGTGTATTGATGTTTTTTGGAGTTTCATCAAAAGATCCAAGTATTAGAAACTGACATTGACATACTTGTCACAAGAAATGTTAGTGATAATGAAATAGGTTGGGATCAGGGATCAATTTTATTAAAAATTATAAATAAAAAAGTTAAATGAATAAAAGGGGGTTAAACATTGCAACCCTGAACACTTTCAAAGAAAAAACCACAAGACATCATAAATAGAAACATCACATGCCATAATCTACTTCATTAATTCTTTCATAATCTTAATACCAGTTACAATCATATCTCAAGGAGCTGAACATATTAGACTATTCCATTCTCCATTATCCTTGTGGCAGAGGAGTCATCTAGTACTCATAGTGGGTTTTATCTTTTGAGTAGTCCTTCCTTGGTCTGAAATTTTTCATTGGCATGGATGAGAAACCCTCATCATCCTTCATCCTTTCTTTAGAATATGTATCCCTGTATGCAGTAATATCTCTCATTACATTTCCATCCTCTCTATATTCATCTAAATCAGAAAAATCTCTCCAATTACCATTGAGTCTAGAGGTATTCATTGCATCCTGGATATATTTTTGATAGTCAATACCTTGTTTAATATGTGCATGGTCATGTTGAAAAGCCTCCTAATTCTCAGCATTGACCTACCCAGCCATTTCAAGTGGAAACCCATTCTGAAGGGATACAACCTCCACAACATGGAAGTAAGCATCAACCTCCCCTATGAGACCTGCATTCAAGACCTCCCCTATGAGACTTGCATTCAATCCAATTCCACTTCTTTTTTCTTCTCATGCACACAACACACTTACCTTGCATTTAATTTCTCCCAGCACACAATATAGATTTGTAACAAGGATTTTCTCATCCTACACATGCATGAATTACCATAGGCTTGGTAAATTTCTACATCTCCACCCGATGTGATCCAAGAACATATTATTATAATGAGGACTTTATAAGGTTTTTTTGTGGTTTGGGGTTGGTAGGATTTAAATGTGAAAATTTTGTGGTTGATTGAGGAGGGTTTGACACTTTTTGAAAAAGAAATGCATGATTCTAATTTTCACTCATGTGTGGTCTCCTCCATATTAGCCTAGGAAAAATAATCATTTCCAGTAATCTATTTTCCATAAATATTTCACCAACAAATATGACAATTTTTTAAAACCTCTAGATAGGGAACAACATATTTCTTTTGTGACAACAGACAGGCACACCTCCGTTTCATTTGAGAGCTCTTGATATCCATAGCTCCATTTCATTTGAATGCTCCAGATGGGCACAGATCTCATGAAAATATATTCCATCATCACAAATATGTCTTCAATGTTTGAATTTACTCCCAGAGAAACACCAAATGAGTTAGAAACTCACAATCCTTCATCCCCCCCCCCCACTTAAGTTCAACTAGATCATGAATTTATTCTTCCAAAACTGGTTGAAAGGGATATTTGGCTTGTAATGTGGCTAATATAATAGTATATACATGGAGAATAAGGTCTCAAGAAAGAAAAAATATTCTAGTAAGGCCGATAAAATATTATAATCATGAATAGGTGGCTACAATATAAAAACAAATGCCTCAATAATTTTAATCACAAGTACATCAGCCCTCATGTGTTGATAGAAATAAATCTCGTTCTGGTTTAAACAAACACATATTGGTTCACAAAAGAAAGATTTGAATGTAAAGAAGATGCAAAAATGGGTCCAGAGGCATCACAAGATTGGGAATTTCAATTACAGCATCAATGATATGTGCCATGAGATTGAAAAATCAATGGTCTTTTCATGATTTTTCCAAATTTTTTAAACTTGAAATAATACCATTTTCAGAATTCATTTATATTTAATTTCAAAAGATCAATTGGTTCACAACTTGGATTGAGTTTCAAAATAAATTCAATAAATTTCAAAACTTTTTTTGAACAGGAAAAAATGAAATGAAAACACATAAAATATGAAAAAAATGCCACAGATGGAAAGAAAATTTTGAGAAGAAAAAATATTTCAAACGAAAGTTCATAAAAACCTAATATACCCAGAATTGAGCCTCCCTCCCCCCACACACTTATTCTATGAAATGTCCTCATTATGAATAAAATTTATCTGAGCATGAAATTTAGGAAATTAAAGACATAATAAGAATAAATGAGAAAGAAAGACACAACCTGTCATTAATTGTATTCTTCATTATGATGTTGAATCTCCTCCCCGGGAGGATCTTTAAAATTCTCTATAAACAGCTTCAGCCTATTCCCATTTGAATTGAATTATGTCCCATTGTTTGGATGCTTAATCTGTATGGCACCAAAAGAAAAAACATGAGTAACTATGAATGGGCCAGACCATTTAGAATGAAATTTACCTAGGAAGAGTTTCAATATAGCATCCAACAATAGAACATTGTCTCCCTACTTGATGTTTTTATTGAGAATCCCCCCATCATGAAAGTATTTTCCTCTCTTTTTGTATAACCTAGATCTTTTTATTCATTATTTTTGATCTCCTCCAGCTCCTGCAAACAATATTTTCTTTCTTTCCTAGTTGAATATAGGTTCTGGTCACATGTTTTTACAGCCCAAAAGGATTTGTGTTCTAACTCAACTGGTAGATGAAAATAGATTCCATATACTAATCTAAATGGTGAAATTCCAATTGGGGTTTTGAAATAATTTCGGTGGGCCCAAAGATCATCATCAAGTCTCAAACTCCAATCCTTTCTATTTGGGTTCACTTTTTTTCTAGGATATGTTCGATCTCCCTATTGGACAACTCAACCATTATATTTTTTTGAGGATGATAGGGAGTAGAGACCCTATTATTAACATCGTGACTCTTCTAATGATATTTCAATGTCCTATTACAAAAAGGGGTACCTTGATCTGTAATTAATAACTTTGGAAATCTAAACCTTGAAAAGAAATTTCCTTTCAAATATTTGGACACTATCTTTGCATCATTAGTTCGGGTGGGGATAACCTCTACCCACATGGACACATAATCAACATCCAAAAAGATGTATAGATATCAAAAAGAATTAGGAAAAGGACCCATAAAATCCATTTCCCATACATCAAAAACATCACAAAAAAGTGTTTTTTGTGGCATCTCATTCCACTTGGAAATCTTTCCTCAGAATTGACAATTTTTGCAGGTTATGTAGAATTCGAAAGCATCTCTAAAAATGGTGGGAAAATAAATTCCGAAATCAATACCTTTTCTTGCTATTATATATGGTCCAAAGTGTCCTCCACAGTTTAATGTGTCGAAAAAATGTAGGATGGATTGAAATTCAGAGTTCGGAATGCATCTTCATGTCATTTGATCACTACCAGTGTTCCATAAATAAGGATCATCAAAAATTTATTTCTTTGAATCTATCACATGTTTATCAATTTGATGTTTGGAAAACCAGTGGGTATGTTCATCAGAAGAGAAATAGTTCACAAGATTAGAAAACCATGGTATTTCACTTTGAGCATCAAATAAATCCTCATTTCGAATGGTTTCCATAATTGGTGGAAACATCTGATGTTTTCTATTCTCAAAAGATGGTATCCTTCTCAAATGATCAGAAACAAGGTTATCACATCATTTCATATCATTTATTTCTACATCAAACTCTTATAAAAGTAAAATACATCATAGAAGTCTTGGTTTTGCATCATGATTCTTCATCAAGAATCTGATTGCAGAATGATCGATGAAAACAATCACCTTGGATCCTAGCAGATAACTTCTAAATTTTTCTAGAGAAAAGACAATAGACAAAAATTATTTCTCAGTTGTTTTTTAGTTTTATTGGGCTTGATCTAGAGTTCTATAGGCACAGGAAATCACATGATATTTCTTTTCTGTCCTTTGACTCAATACTGCCCCAAGAGAAAAGTCAAATTCATCCGTCATGATTTCAAAGGGAATGTCCCATTTAAGAGGTTGGACAATGGGAAGGGTTATCAGTCATTTTTTCATCTCATTAAATGAATTTATGCAGTTCTAATCAAAGAAAAATGGAACATCTTTTTGGAGTAATCTAGACAATGGTAGTGCAATTGTACTGAAATATTTAATGAATTTCCTATAAAATACAGCTTGCTCAAGGAAGTATCTCACATCTCTCATAGATTTTGGGTATGGTAATGATGAAATGACATCAACTTTGGATTTATCAACATGAATTCCATCACGAGACACAACATTTCTAAGAACGATCCCCTCACCAACCATAAAATGGCATTTTCATAATGTAGAACAAGGTTCATTTCAATGCATTTTTCAAGGACATGTGCTAAGATTTACAAATGACGTTCAAAATAAGATCCATACAAAGTTAATTAGTACATAAAAACATCCATGCATGTTTCCAAAAATCCAGTGAAGATTCTTATCATACACCTTTGAAATGTTCCCGGGGCATTACATAAACCGAAGGGCATCATTCTGAATGCAAAAGTTATAAAGAGGCACGTGAAGGTGGTTCTTTCTTGGTCCTCTGGTAAAATGTGAATTTGAACATATCAATTGAATCCATCAAGAAAACAATTGTGGGATTTCCCATCTAGTCTTTCAATTACCTGATCAAGGAACAATAATGGGATAAGTGTGAAACAATTAAACATGGAAAGAGGAAAATAAACTAACAAATGTTGAAAACAAACTAGTAGTGTGACCATGAAAACAATAGTTTAGGGATACAAACAATGGATAAATAAAGTATTAATGGGTGATCTTAAACATCCCTAGAATATCCTTGGACGTACTCACTTCGGAATCACCTTCCAGTGTATAGATAAGTCCCTGAGTCTATAAACAGTTGGATTCTCTACACTAGAATCACCAGTGGCATAATCCACCTATCATAAAAACAAATATATGGGGTTCCAACTTGTATAATCGGGGTTGATCATCAACCATCACTCGAACCCCTAATAGTAACCCAAGAATCCATGTTAATAGTAAATAGTGTATGTGGGAGGACCCTGATTGTGTGACTCACCTTTCCTACTGCCACCACACTTGCTTACCCCAGACAAATACATTGCATATATGATAATCTATTAAAAGGGAAGACCTATATATGCATGTCCTCTATATAAATAGACACATATACATATACATATACATATATATAATCTTAAAAGGTTCCAACTGGGCTATCATGTCACATTTCTTTTAAATCATACCTCAAAACGTTCAGAGATTTCAACTAATATTTTTCACATTTCAACCAATGTCATTTTCTAAAAATCCACCTGTAACATCATTTATAAGTACAAAAAAGCATACACACCTTTAATTTATGAGACCAAAATATTTTACCAAAAGAATATATTTGCAAACTCTTTCCAAAACAACCTCAAACACTACTATTTTATTTTTAATTCTAAACGGTAATTTACATTATGAGACCAAAAGCTTTTACCCAAAAAAATATTTTCAAACTCTTTCCGAAACAAAATGAAATACTACCTATGTATTTTCATTTCCAAACGGACCATTAAGATCCAATAATTCACCAAAACATTTTTAGAGTCCTAGTAGCCAAATATTAAGGAACACATTTGAAGTCATATTTTTGAACCCCTTGAACCAACAATGTACCATTTAAAAACATAGGACCATTTTAGGAAAAGGGGGGAAGGAATGTTGAGAAACATTTTGGGGATAAAAAAGTTTTTTGAAGTTCCATTCTAATTTTAATGCACATCCATGTGTGTACCATGTTCACCCATGGATTTGTCACATCAAATTTAATACTTTAGTTTCCAAGAAAATATTTAGGAACCATTTCATGGAACATCACTTTCCATCAGACCAATACAACAATCCCATAACATCAAGGTCACTAAAATTGTTTTAAATACCAAAAAAACCTTCTTAAAACATTTTATCAAATTTTCTCAGGTCTTAATGAGGCTTTCATACCACCCATCTCACCCATATACAGATCAAGATGTTATTATAAAATTTATCATAGGAGAAACATTTTCACAAGTTAAAAATTTCTTTCTTAGAATGAAATGTGAATTTTATCAAATAATTTTAGTGAATATACACATATGCTTAATTGTAAGTTCACCTTAATATTTTTTTTCAGATTCTATTACCATAAAAACACCACAATAGAGTATCCCTAATAATTAACAAAGTTTGAATCACATATTAAAATTTATTGAAACAAAATTGGGTATTAATCAAACACCATTAGAATTGAAATGGATAATAATATTCAATGAATCATGTTGAAGATATGTTTACAAAATCATAAAAATTTATGAACACTATAAAAGTCTACCTAAGGGTAAAATAATGTTGTAAACCAAGAACAAAAATTGAAAGTGTCAAAGGAATGCGTTGGAATAGATATACAAGTATTCACCTACATCAATAGCGTGAGAACGTGATGATAAAAATGAAAAAATAAAAACCTCGTTATTTGGGTTTATACAAGGTGATGAAAAAAGCAAAAAATTGAAAGATAAATATACTAGAGGTGAAGGGCTCTGACAAGGGAGGCACATGTGGAGAAAGGCCGCAAGTCATTGAGGTCATCCTGTTGGAGAAAGGCTAGTACGTCAGGAAGGGCGTCCGACCGGAGAAGGGAGATATACAGATGGGGGGTCACATTGGAGGCCTTCATCAGGAGAAGCGATTCCACACAAGTGGGGAGGAGACAGGGGAATGATGGGAATTGTCTTAAGGGTGTGCTACTAGGAAGAGCTCCATCCATAAAGGTGTGTTTATAAGAGTCATGCATAGAGGAAGAAAAACAAGGGGAATTGTGTGCCATAGGGAGAAAGGGAACCTTCACGTACCAAAGAAAAATAAAATAAAGATAAAAATAAAAAGAAACCCAATAAAACAATAATAATCATGATCATATTATTAGTAATAATATTGATAATAATATAAATAATAATTTTTATAATTATAATAATAACAACATTTATAATAATATTAATAAATATTTAAATAATTATTATAATAAATATAATAAATTTTATTTATTTTAAATATTAGGTAACCGGAAGGTCACCTGGTCAACCAAATAGTTACCACTAACAGTGCAGGGTCTGTAAAACAACCTGAAACCCACCAAAAAATTCGAATATCGAAAATATTAAACATGCAATAAACCCAAACATCAAAAAGAAAACCCAAAGCCAAGAAATAAGAAAATAAAATAATTTTATTGATTGGGGTGTGATAGAGAATACCTATAAAATTATTTAAATATTCCAATTTCCATGTTATTTTTAGAGATATGTCATTCATGGGTCATTTTCTTCAATGTGTGTATCCCAAATGACTTTGGGTTTATATATATTTTGTTGGAAATGGATTATTTTTTAAAATAGTGGGAAAAAATATAAACATGGGTTAATGAATATTTATTGGTTCTTGAACTCAAGGTATATCATTTTTCTAGATGGTTAGTCAGTCCATGATTTATCCTAAGAAATCATGGTTATCATTTCTTTAATCACAACATGAAAACAATTATCCATGCATATAAGGTTGTATATAATGTATCCACTATATATGATCCTTAAAAAATGGAAAAGTAATGATTCGGAATTATAATGTAATTAAAAGGTTGTAGAAAATGTACAATCCATTAGGAAATACTAGATTATCTATTTAGATGTTTCACAATGTGGTAATCTATAGCTTTTAAGGATCCCATATGAATTATAACTTGTA
Source organism: Viscum album (assembly GCA_963277665.1). Lineage (NCBI taxonomy): Eukaryota > Viridiplantae > Streptophyta > Magnoliopsida > Santalales > Viscaceae > Viscum > Viscum album. The sequence goes on from OY728145.1 coordinate 382,010,152, forward strand.
GTATAATATATGGAATGGATTTTCAGCACCTAATAAAGGTAGATAATTATGTATATTGGGCTATTGTTCAATTTATTATAACCCTATCAGGTATAAGACAACATAATAAATTATACATTTTTGAGATAGTATAAATTAGTATATATTAATATAATAACTCCTGGATTAATAAGGAGATAACCAATTATTCCTATCATTTTCTCATCTTTAATCATTGGTTTCACATTTTAAAAAATGGTAATCCATTATAAAACAAAATTGAATTTATACCCACGTATGAATTGTTCTTGACAGTTTGACCTTTACACTAGAAATAGTGAATATCCTTTTGGGGTTGTCCATGGTAAAAATGTAAATACTTAAAATATGGTTACTATTAATTGTGAGTGGTTAAATAACTTATATGGAACCCATCTGGAGTTTAAATTGGAGACAATACACCTTCAAGAAGCCATCTATTAGTGGTACTAACATGTTTATATCCTTTCTTCCCAACTTTTATTTAATTACAGTGAGAACACATTAAATTTGATATGGTGGGGGGGGGGGGGTTGGTGCTATACTATTATGATTTAGATATATATTTTTTCATATTTTTTTCTCTTATTTTGACCAATGAATGGAATTTAAAGTTTTTATATATATTATTGATTTTTTGGTAGTATAATTTTTTTAATTAAATTATAATATCATCATTTAATATTTTGAAAATTCATATTATAATTTTCTCTATTTAAATATAAATAAACATATAATGAAAATTTATTTCACTATTGGCATGTGATTTTGGGAAACAACGTAAAATTATTCATTAAATTTTATATAATTATCAATTTTTTAAAGATATTATTAGAAGAATCTATATAAAACTATAGATATGATAGACATTGTGGGATTGTTTGTCTATATTTCCATTTTATATCTCCACACATTAGTGTACTCAACAATTCAGTGTGAATATTTCTATAAAAATAATGTTACATATATGTAAGGTTAATTATTTTTGGATTTAAAAATTTATTTTCCAATATGCATACTACTTATTTGGTAACATTCACTACTATATAGGTTTGAACTATTGATGTGTACTATTTATCTGATTATTATACATCATCGAAAATAAATAAATGAAAAAAAATAATTAATAAGGGTTGACATATTGAACAATATTTTGGAATATATATGTTAATATATTACATTCTTACATTAAAAAATTATTATGTGAGTTGGTTTTCAAATTTGATTATAAATGGTGTTGGGAATGTTTGGTAGAATGAATCAGGTTTGTTGATTATTTTTTAAATAACCTATATTTACTGGAGTTAATTTGGTATAATTTGAATGCAATGATTATTACTAAATATAATGAGGATTTAGAGGCACCATTTAATAATGTATTTCCTTATCTAGAATGAATATAATTACTATTATTAAATTTTGTTATCATATAATTTAAGAGACACTCATATAATTTCCCACTAAGATTCACTCAATTTTGTGGTTATTTCATTAATCACATTTCTAAAATAGATTGAATTTTAGTTATTTTTTAAAACATGAAGAACTAAAAAATATTCCATAGTTTTATTTTCTTAAATGGATCCCTTCCCAGGGGTGAAAAACATTAAGTGATAGGGTGGGTAAAAAATCATTCATAATTTTATTCTACCCCAAACCACTATTTTAAATAGAATTTTTATTATAAATTTAAAATATATTAATTAATATAACTTATTAATTGATTAAAATAATTAATTTTCAATAGATTTAAAATAGAAATTTCCCTATTATTATATGTTTATGTTGTAGTTGGAGATGATTTGGGGAACCCACAATAAAATTTAGTCATATGAATAATAAAATGGATTGTATCCCAAGAACATATGTGGACTAAGATAAATTTATTTCCTAATTTTCATATAAAATTAAGATGATAATTGGTCAAATAAAAAATAATGGGATAAAATTCTTAATAACAATAGGAATCCCAAGTTATCTATTTTAGAACTAAAATTTATCATCATTTGAGTGAATAATCATTGTTCAAAGTTACAAATTCACAATTTTATTTTGGATATATCAATTTTTATAGGTAAAGATTTTCTGAAACTATACTATATGTGATAATAAAGAGGTGTGGAAATAAAATTTTAGTTTTTTAAAGGGAAATAAAACATGATAGATAATTAAATATTTGACCTGTGTATGTTTTGAATTTTTCATCTCAAAACCGTCCAATACATTCCCTTTATAGTGGACTGATGGGTATCTAATTTCTAATATCATCATAAGGATTGAAACTATATCACTTTTTTGATAATAATTATTAATATTATCATTATAGTTTCTTGGGAGATTCCTATCCTCATAGTGATTAATATAAGAAGACAATGTTATCAATGATCATCTCCATACTCATGCTAATGAATTAAACAGTGGTATATATTAAAACATTAGCAGGTCACTTGAAGATGAAATTATTCCAACTAATTTTCTTAGTTAATGATATAATCCATGTCTATAAACAATTCTTATCAATGTATCTGAATATAATTTATATCTCAATAATTATGTTTTCATACCTAGAATGAAATTCTCTCTTCAAATTTAATCTATTGGTTTTGTGTTTTGAGTGATGATAATTGGTTTATACAAAATTTATAATAAATGCGAACAATTAATTTATTATTAATTTAATATAGTATTTTCATTTGGATTCCCAATACAAAAAATAAGTTACGTAGTTTGGCAATATTATAGTTAATCAATGGCTCAGTAAATGTTTTTAATTTTAACGTTGATTGTGGGAAATAAATAAAATGATAAAAAAGAACCCAAACTATTAATATTTTGAGAACAATTAAACTCAAAACACGAATTGAAACCTAGTTTTTGGAATTATTTTGATATCTCTCTTGAATTACTGTCCTTATTATAAGGGTAACTTTTTATTCTATGTTTTCATTTTCATTATTATTATTGAAATATACTATAAAACCTACCTATTGCAGTGTTTTCAAAAAATATTCAAAAACCAAAATTTAAAAATCAAAATATCATTGATGTATGACCTAGGGACATCAACGTTTTATAATACATATTTAAAAACATAATTAATTTGATTTTTCATGGAATTGAGTTCTTTTAATTAGACACTCATGGAACCAATTCCCCCTTCAAATACAAGAACATATATTCCCATCCTTATTGTCTTCCAAATTAAATTGAAATTGTTAGGTAACAAGAAAATTATATTATTTTAAGACTCCATAGGCACTCAAGATGGTTCATAAAATATAATAATTCCTTTCACAATCATTGATAGGATGTTCTCTAGACCAAAAAATAAAATATTTATTATATGAAGACCCATAATCTGGTTTAGTTAACATTAAATATTTAAAAAACATTACTGATTTAAGAGGCACATATTATAAAGAATAACACACTAGAAATAATAGGGGATGTAAAATAAAATGTTGAATTTTTGGTTGTGGTGAAACCTTGTGATTAGAAATTATTCCACTTTAGATCATAAAAGCCACTAAAATGAAAATACATGCACTCAAAGAACCTCATACTGATTATTAATATGATCTGAATCCTTCCAGATGTTGGTTATATAACACCCTATGTTTTTATAATTGTTTATTTGAAATATATTAAAAACTTTTGATATCTTTCATTAAACACAACATAAATTATAACTAGGGTTACACGAAACACTGTGTTTATATTTTGTAAAACAAGGCAATTAGTTTTGTCAAAACATGATATATTATGAATATTATTATTTAACAGTTACCATTAAAAACTATACATTAAACATAGATATCTGTAGAGAAATAAATGATTTCTGAATATTACATATAACTATTTTATACAACGAAAATATATTGATATAATGTAATTAGATTTTTGAAAACTTTTTTTAATGTTTCAAAAATAAAATTTTCAACAAATATATTATATTTTCTTTCAAGTAAAATTAATAAAATTAATTTTTAAAAAATTTATAAAATTTATTTTTAAAAACATGAATAAATTTTTAAATCTAAATTTTAGAATTTTGTTGGAGGGAATTTTTGAGAAAATTCAGAAAAGATAAAATTTTCAATGAATAATGAAAAGTAATATTTTTTATAAAGAATATTCTATTTGTTTACAACTTCTAAAATCATAGAAATTATTTTTTGATGGTTTTAAATGTAAAATAAATTAAATTATATGGTTATTAACCCAATTTAGTTTATTGGATCATTTTTCATATTGAATTTTCATATAATATATTGTTAATATTTTGAACATTTTCACATTGGAAAACCTCTTTCTCATCACATCTACAGGATTAAATTTAAATTAAATTCATCATCTTATATGTGTTAATTTTTTTAAAAATGTCTTAAATATTTTGAATCATAATCATTTATATTTTCTAATAATTCCAAATTTATCTTTGGCAAAAATGAATTGTAAAAACAAATAAAAATATCATAATGCATTAAGGTATAAATGGGATCAAATGGGTTGTAATGAAGAAATAGAAGGATAATCTCACTTAAAATCTTATTCTTGTCATATTTTAGGTAAATGTTCCTACCTTATCACATATAATGTTCTATTAATAATTCCGTTTATCTTTTTCATGTGAAAATGTGGTTACAATTCATTATTTTCAAATATTAAAAGTCTATCTGCTCTCTAATTTATAACAGGTGACTGTTTCTTCTCTACATTTCACTCCTATAGAAACAATGATTTTTGAAAATAACTGGAAAATATTTTAATTTAATCCAACCCTACATATTATATTCCTTGGTGATTGTATACATCTAATCCATCATATCTTTGGTTTTTTCATAAACAGATCATCTGAAGAAGTGGTATACTTTTTGATTTTATATTTTTATTTTAACACATTATTATAACATATTAAATTATTTCCCAATTATGATGATTTAATAACACCATAATCTCTAATATAATTATATGTTATTATTCTAATAGAATAACCAACATCCATATCCATCTCTATCAAATAGGAAATGAAACCATCAATCTTTTGTATAATGGACTACCACCTTGCGAACCTATGTAGTTAATTTTCTATAATCATATATAATGGATAGATATAATCAATATTAATTTTCTATATTTTATATTTATTATGTTATTATAATTATGGGCTTATTATATCATATCTAACTTCTAAATTACCATTTTGGGGTAATATAATAACATCGCCTTTGTGTACAACATATTACCACCATAAAAATGATGTCATTCTTTCACATTTTTCATGTATGGTAATTAGGATTATTATAAAGAAAATTTGTGATATATATTACATAAAAATTAATCTTTAATTTTAATATATTTTAATTTAATTCTATTCATTCAGAAAATGGAAACAATGTCCTTGCATATGTATGACCCACTATCTCAATGAACAGTGAATTTAATTTATTATCTCCAAATTTTTTGGGTTACTATAAATTTGAATATGATAAATAAATATTATATTTATTTAATAGATAATATTATGGATATTATAGAACCGTAATTAATTTAATAATAACAATATAATAAATAAAATTATTAAATAAAAATAAAGTAGTTATTTCTGGAAATGTGACAGGAAAGTGAAACTGTTGATAAATGGGTAACAAATGGAAAAAAGTATATAATATTTGGTTATAACCATATATAGTTCTATAATACATTTTAATTAATATTATATTTATCATATATAAGGTCTGAATGTTTGTGATTTTAATTTAAACATAATGTATGATATGTTTTTCTCAATTTTCCTTCTTTGAGACATTTTCAATGTTATTATCCTATATTTTTTTATAAGATGTATATAAATACTCTTCTACATGTAATATCTTTAAATTATTTAGTTGAAGATACCATACGTTTCCTTTAATGTTATTCTTCCATGGGGGTTAAGATCCAAATGATAAAAAAGCTGTAAATAGATTATATTGTAATCTTATCTTTTAATGAGATTATATATGATTTTTCTAATGATAAAATCTTGTGATCCATCTCTCAAGATTCTGAAGATTTTTCTTCTAATATGGATATGTAATGATAATACTTTTTTTTAAAATTCATTTTCCTCTATTTTTTACATGATTTCAAAAACAATATTTTATGAATAATTGTTTTTATTTCTCCCTTCATTCATAACCCATTTTTCATCTATACATATGTTTTCTAAATATATCATCAATAATGTTTTGAAAATTCTCAATGAATTATTAATAAAAATTCAACCCATGTTTTACTTTTTGAAACATTTTTTAAAATAAATCTACACGTCATTTTCTAAACAATTCCCATTTTTATTTTCTTAAAAATGTGAAAGGAATCAGTGTTTTAACATGTTTGACATTAAAATAATTTTCCACTATCACCAAAAAAAATTATTTTAATATCCCTTTATATTTATTCAATTACATTTTCAATGAAAAATATTTGGAAAAATATTTATGTTTCAAATTTTTGTTTTTCATAGTGGGAAGTATATTTGACACAAGAAGTGTTATAAGTGATATTTCAAAATAAATTTTCTATTTTGGATGAAATAATTATATTTATTTACTAATTATATAATCAAAGGATACCATTTTATTTTTTATATTACCTATTTATGGTTAAGATGATAATATATTTTTGATAAACATTTCCCTTCCATGGACTATACCATGATAAAATTTTTATAAAACCTACATATTTTTTCATAAGTTCTGCTATGATGAAATGATCATGAAAACTATTTATTTAAAATAGGTTATGATATGATGATTTATTAATGAAACCCATTTATTTTCATTGGGGTTGATAGGATGAATGTTTTATGATCTTGGAGAGCATGTACATATAATTTTCATTACTTAAAGGTTGAGACTTATATCTCCTTCAAAAACATTGGTTAATGATTGATATCCCATAAGATATATAAAAATAGAATGGCTAGTTAAAAAAGTTTAGTGTGGGACAGTATCCACTATGATATTATTTTGAGTGATCAATGCCTACTATGAGGGTTTAAGGAGTGATCTCATTTCACTATGAAATTATCATAAATAAACATTTAACTAATACGGAAATGATTTTTATATGCTTATGTGTATGCCCCAAATCTATTCCTTATGTCAATGTTATGTTCTCATGGTTTATGTTATATGATTCCTCTACGATTTCTGTTTTATGAACTATCATGATTTATTCCAGGACTCATGTTTATAATCTATGATATTAAGGGTTGTGATGAAAGGTAGTATGTATGACATGTCAAATAAGGGTGATAGTTATAAAAAACATAGTGCAGGATGACATAGCCATCTTATAGAAAATTTGTTGTTGTGCCCATGTTTCTAATGGTACTAGAATTAGAAACATGGAATCAATAATTATATTATGTAATAAATATATATCTCATAAAATATAGTATTTATAAATGATACTTTTGGTTATTTACAGTTGGTACAATAGAAATATATTGTTATAATTTTTAAACTAGTATGTGAATAATTTAGTTAGAGACATAATGATATTTCTAAGGGTATTTTAATGGATATTTCTAAGGATGATAAAATGTATAACAAAATGTATTGGAATTTTGGAAAAGGATAGAGTATGTGGATTTAATTATATTAAATCCATAACCAGATAATAAAAGTTGTTTTGGCTCTAACATAGAGTTACATATGAAAAATAAATAAAAAATCTGTTCATTGAGATGGGCATGATCATTACCTGGTTCATGTAAACTAGACATACTACAGACCCGGTTTGACACTCTCAGGGGGATGTGCTTTGGAAATTAAGAAACTCTTTATTAACCATAATAAAGGGTTTAAATAGAAAATTATTATGAATGGCCTAGGATAATATGAATGTCCCATCGATTACAGAGTATGTTTTATGATTTAGACATCGTATAAATGATCTTTCAAGATTATGTGGTTCCCCTCTTCGATTATTGCTACTTTCATTATGATTTTTTCTTTTAGACAATTAATAGAACATGAAGGAGACCTGTTAATGCAGAGTGTGATAGAAAATTCTATTATTTTCCTCTATATTAGAAAAATTTCATGGGAGTTAGAATAAAAAATATTATTTCCATGTTTATACAAAATTATCAAGGCAAGAATCATACTGAACAACAAAAAGGTGTGAACAACATTCTGTTGAGTCTGTTACGAGGTAAAATCCAACTTTTTTTGACTCTTCATCATACATTCTAATTTATGAGATATATATTAGTAACACTGAAAAGATATTATCTTTTATCTATTGTTTGTTTCATAAAAATTTAATTTTGGGAATTTTGCATTTAAAAGACAAAGTGGATAAATGGTGGACACTCGTAATGAATTCAATGGAACATGTTAAAATTGATTCTATAGTGTTGGAGGATTTTAATAAATTTTATCAATATGTAATTACCCTTTATGATTCTAAAAATTATAGAAAAGGAATTCCAAAAAATAAAACAGAAGGATGATGAATTTTTCAGTACATATAAGGAAACATTTACAAGACTTTTGAGGTATGTTTCTGGTATAATCATACATCCTAAAAGTAAGGTTAATCAAATATTTAGTAGATTAAAACTAATTATTGGATGTGTTTTAGAAATAAAAGACATTAGATACTATAGAGAATTTTTTTCTCACAATGTTTAAATGGAGGCCAAAATTTCCCCTATATCTCATGTTTTGGATAAGAAAAGTATTATGGAGTTCATAGTATACTCTAAAAGCCATGGAGAGTGGAAGATGATATATTTTTATTCATGATGTGTGGAAGGAAACATGAGCGACAATACCTTAATGAGATAATTAAACGTTTTCTATTTAAAAATTAACCTCATCAAGAAGAAAAACGAAGAAGTGATTAGATGTTGTTATATAATGATGATAAATGTCGAAATTTACATGAATTCACCACCCACACACTAGTCCTTCAAGTACAAGGACACTGGGAATTATGTGAATAAATCTACTAATCCATGTGATAATGAGGATAATAATCCAAAAAAATTTGAAGGAAAATGAATAAGGGGAATAATATGTTGTCAAATCCATTTATGTGAATCATTATAATTGGGTCACAATTATTTTCTAATGATTTGTTTCGAATTTCATGTTGTGATATGTGTGAATCATCCATATTGAAATATATTCGTTCATACATTAAAAAAATTTGATGTCATTTTAAGCATTGACTATCGCACCCTAAGTGGATTATCTAATATTTAATTCACATTTTATATTCTATTATAGTATGTTTAAACCAATTCAACCAATGAAAATGTTTATGTCTTAGATACAATCTTATTATTGAATAAATGGAAAACTATCTTTTAGAAGATTATATCTATCCATTTATACTTAAATTATGAATTATGGATATTATCATTGGTTAATGAGTTAAAGGTATATTGTCACGACCCGCCCCCAGGGCCCTTGCCGTGACTACAACAAGCCCACCTTCCATAGGCCATGGATGGCGAATGGAACCAAAGGCATAAATCACAATACTGGGAAGTAATTTCCTTTATAACCTGTAAACACTCACAACCAAGTACACATCGAGATACCAACACAAGACAACTGTATAACAAAAAGAGTGCTGAAAAGTAAAAAGGGGTCAGAATACAAGCCCAACAGTAAAAGTACATGAAATTGAAAGTACAAATACAACTGATGAAAAAAGAAAAATAGCCACTAGGTTTTCCACCGAGGTTCCTACCCAATGTTAGGTACATATCCTCTCCTCATCACTCAACATCCATCTGTCACCTCTGTGTACCGATATGTCGTATGGTCCACCTCTGTGTACCATCCAGTCCTGGTACTCTTAGCCTCAGTCAACGCAATCTGTCGTCTGCATCTAACACAACATGGTGTGGGCATATCCCGTGAAGGGGTGATTATAACAATACTAAGTAGGGACCCCGATACCGTCAAGGCCTCCCAAAATCCCACAAGGATAAACCAAAAAATAAGAATTCAACAGATTACCCTACTTAGGTATATGCCCATACTCATAACTAAGTTATCAATTGATCCATCTCAATCATGAGGAAAACACTAAAAAACAGACTTAGCTCAAATAATGATTTTATTCTAGTAGGTAGTATCATGTAACATCCCCAGTAACATTGTCAAAACATCATGTTCTGGAGAACTCCTCCTCTATCGAGTACAGTGGGTCTTCCGAAAAACCAAGCAAGCTTCCAACTAACCTTGGAATGCGGAGGGACTCCTCCTATCGAGTACCGTGGATCTATCACGTCACCATGTGCCCTCCCCACCATGGGTCTGCCGGGTCACCAAGCCCACTCCCCCTCGTATCCTGCTGAGGTACCCCTCCTGTAGAGTATAGTGGGTATAGCACGACACCAAGGTTCTCTCCACTATGGGTCTACCGCAACACCAAGTCCCTCCCCACTAGGCTAGTCGAGTCACCCTGAGTCGAAATGGTCTGTAGTCATCATGTCTCATCTAGCTGCTAGGTCTCTACTCTATGCTCACTCGCCTCCAAGAGGATCCACTCCATGAGCTACTGGTTGATACTCCAATAGTCACTAAGTCCCACGAAGAAGTATCTCAAAGGTATTCCACGTCATAGGGTTCTCAATGCAAGAGATGGTGCGTCAAAAAGACGCCCTGTCTGTGAGTTATTTTCCTTTTAGTCTTGGGGGCCTGGATGGATTCATGTTCGATCCAACCTAACTGTTTCCTATCTCAATCCAAAACTACAGTGGAATATACTCAAAGGGACCATCTCACTCTATGATTTCTAGCACCACTGACAGTTTTTCAAACAAATATCTGGTGCCAAAGTTATGATCAAAAGAGAATAAAGGGTGGTAGGGGGGCCGGGTCCGGTCTGACATGGTCAGACCGACCGGCTCGACCTGGAATGGGTCAACCTAGTTCAGGTTGACCCGGCCCGACCTAGTTCAGGTCGACCCGGCCCGACCTGCTGGGTCAGGCCCGACTTGTGATGCATCCCGATCCACTGGGAGGTCTGACAGGCCGCGAGGGGCTATAGAGCCCGCGGGGGGCCATAGGGAAGCTTAGTTGTGGGGGTTCCATGAGGGCAAGGGGTTCGGTGCGAATGGGTCACCGTGGGGGAACAAATCGGTTCAACCGGGAGGCCCTGAGGGTGTGGTTCGGTTCTGCCGGGGCACCCTAGGGGCGCGGGCTGGTTATTCTGGGACAATGCGGGGGGAGTGGGCCAGTTCGGCCGAGTCTCCATGGAGGGTGCGGGCCGGTTCGGCCGGGACGCAGTGGGGGGTGCGCCCCGGTTTGGCCGGGGCGCCGTGGGGGTCGCATGCCGGTTCTGTCGGCGCACCGCAATGGGTACAGGCCAATTCGGCCAAGGTTTCTGTGGCAGCACAGGCCAGTTCGGTCGGGGCACTGTGGGGGTCACTGGCCAGTTCGGCTGGTGCATCGTGGGGGCACCGGCTCGTTCGGCAAGGGAGCCACAAGGGCCGCCGACCGATTCGGCCGGGGCGTGGGCCGGTTCGTCCGGGATGGCGGAGCACTGTGGGGACGACACAGGTCGTGGTGGTCGTGGGTGGAATTGTTTTCTCCTTCGAAGCCTTCATCGTCTTCATCATCACCCCCCATTTCGATGAGTACACTAAAGAAGAACAGTGGGGGGGGGGGTCGGTAATGTTGGTTTGGCCCGCACCCTCCACGTTTATGGTGGTAGAATTTGTCTCAACATGAAAGATTAACAATGAACTTAAAATGTTACAACCTCTAAAATGATTCGTTTCCAAATCGTAGAATAAAATGAGGAAAGAATTATCCTTCAAATAAACCCCTACCTCGGGTTGATAATTTGACGGAGTCATGGGGAACAATACGAATCATTGGGAAAAAACAAACATCAGTTTGTTATAGTCGATGATTTCCTACGTCAGAGGAAGTATCGAGAAAAAATGTTGAAGTCGGGGTCAGCCTTCTTCGTTGGAATTCTTTTTTGGAAGAACGCGTTCATCGTTCAGAGAAGTAGTTCTTCATTGGAGAGCATTTCTCCCAGGGCTCCACAAAAATGAAAAGTGTGGAAAAATAATAGATTATGAAATCTATTATTTTGTTGGAAGAATTCGAAAAGTTTTAATTAATTATGGTGGGTTTCATAATTAAAGCACGAGGGTTGGAACAATTAATGGTATGTGTATTGGAACAATTAATGTGGAAGAATTCAAGAGGCTCCTCTATATTAAAGAGGGGGGTTGAGAGTTTATCTTAATTAAAGGGGGGTTTAGTCCCTGGTGGTCCCCACCACCATAACCGATCATGGGGGGTTATGGTTCAGGTCGTCACCACCACCATAACCTCTCATGAATGGTTACGGTCTAGTGGTCCCCACACCTTAACTTTGACAAGGAGGTTAATTTCCAATGTACCCCACCTCCCAACACCTACATGGGTATTTAAAATAAAAATAAAAATGTCATACACTTTTATTTATATTTTATTCTTACACCAAAGTACCAAAAACTAACTTTCACCCTCAACCAACTATCATCGAGGTGAAAGTATTCTTATGCAAAAAGTGGTGCTGCGAGTTCAACGGTGCCCACTGATTTAAATTCTGAGCACTGATTAAAATGTTACAAAAAAACACTCGCACCTTTACTGAACATGCATGAAAAAATGTTCAGAAATTTATTACTGGCACTCCTGGCCTCAGAATCACGCATAGTAAATTTTTTCAAACTCATATAATTCTCATATATTTAAAAAACATTACATGGAAATTCTAGGTCTTCACATTCTCCACACCTCAAGATTTACAACCCTATAATCCAGAACTCAAACTAAGGGAAAAAGTGGGGGTACTGAGCACACATCTTATCCTCCTTCCGCCATGTGTTCTCCTAAAAATTCATATGTTGTTAGCGATTTCTCACCAAAGGTATCAACGGTCCATGAAGGACCGGCTCCTGTCGATCCCCATTCTCTACTGGAACCTCCATAAAACTCTCCCCATCATCGATGCTCAGCTTTCCAGGGTCTATGATGTGAGATGGGTCATGTATGTATCTTCAAAAACCTTATCTAGGTGAGACATGTTGAAAGATGTGGTCCCCATCCTCGAACTCTAGAGGTCTTCGTCTCCTATTGGCATATGAAATCTGCCTGATTTGTACAGTCTTAATCCACTCCTGGATGTCATGAACCTTCTCTATGGTAGCCCATACCATATCTAGTGTGAAAAGTGATGACTCCCCAGGGTCAGTCAAACTCAAGGGTGATATACAAGGTCGACCGTATAACGCCTCGAAATGTGTCATCCCAATTGTTGAGTGATATCTTTTGTTGAATGAAAACTACACTAAATTCAAGTGATCCTCCAAGCTACAACTGAAGTCGCAGACACAAGCATGCAGTATGTCATCTAGGGTCTGAATGGTCCGCTCAGTATGGCCATCCTTCTGAGGATGAAAGGTGGTTCTCAAAAAATGATGAGTCCTGAAAAGTTCATACAACCCATTATATAGTTGGGAAGTAAAACATGTATCACGATCAGAGATAATATTTGTTGTAATCCATTTAGATTCACAATCTCTTGCACATAGAGTCATCCAAAGCTCAATACTGAAACCTGTTCCCAGAAAGGTAGGAAGTGGACTGACAAGGTGAGTTAGTCGATGATCACCCAAATCGAGTCATGTTCCTTGGATATATGTGGAAGACCCATCACAAAGTCCATGGATATCCCATCCCACTTCCACTCTAGACCCTATAAAGGTTGAACCAAGCTTGTTGGTACCTGATGCTCTGCCTTCACTTACTGACAAATGAGGAATCAAGAGACAAACCCAGAAACTGATTTCTTCATTCCCAACCACCACAGCTGTCATCGGAGGTCTTGGTACATATTCTCCATTCCAGGATGTACCGCAAGAGGGGATGTGCGGAACTCCCTCAACACTTACTCTTAAAGTTACGCTGGTACCATGGTACGTTCTTCGAAGAGGGTGACATGCTCCCCAACTTCAAAAAATCAATCAGGCGCTTATCCTGTGGATATCTGAGCATGTCATGTCTTGCAGTCAGCATCCCCAAATTGCACCACCCTGAATTGCTGAAGAAGTCGGGGAATGACTGTAAGAGAATATATAAAATATGGTCCAATCTATCCAAAAAGGATATCTACAAAGCATCCACTTGCTTCATCTCCTCACCTAGAAGTTGTATTGTAGATCTCCTAATAAGTGCATCTGTAACAACATTACCCTTCCCTAGAGTATACACTATCTCAAAGTCATAGTATGGGAGGGACTCAAGCCAACGTCGCTATCATAGGTTCAATTATTTCTGGTGGAAGATATACCTAAGACACTTGTGATCAGAGTACATGGTAAAACACTTGTCCATCAGATAGTATAACCACATATTCAAGGAGAAGACCATTACTACTAACTCAAGGTCATGGGTAGCGTAGTTCATCTTGTTATTCCTCAGTTTTCAAGAACCATATGAAATCATTTTTCTCTTCTACATCATGAAACATCTATTTCTGGTCCCTGATGAATTGCAGTAGACTATGTACCCTACACCTTCCTCTGGAAGCCTCAAGATGGGGGCACTATTCAGCCTCTGCCTTTTCTCCTGAAATCTCAACTATCATCTCCAACCACATAATGGGTTCTCCCTTCTTCTTCAAGGATGATAGTGGTGCTAAAACTTTAGAGAAATATGGAACAAATCTCTTGTAGTATCCAGCAAAACCTAGGAAACTCCGTACTTCTGTTACACTACTTGATGGATCCCAAGAAAGATCCACCTCAATCATTGTTGGATCCACTGTAACTCCATCCTCTAAAATGACATGTTCCATAATGTGAACCTCTAGGATCCATAACTAGAAATTTGTGATCTTACCATAAATCTGGTGCTCTTGGAGTGTGTCCAGTACTACCTACAAATGGTAGGTATGCTCCTTCTTAGTAGTCGAGAAAATCAGAATGTCGTCGATAAAGACTAAGACTACGAGATCAAGGTATGGCTAAAGGATATTGTTCACAAGTCCCATGAACACTTCTGGAGTGTTGGTTATGCCGAAAGACATAACCATGTACTCATAGTGGCCATACCGACATCTAAAAGTCGTCTTCTGCACATCCTCATCTCGAACTATGAGCTGGCGATATCCTGATCTGAGGTCTGTCTTCAAGAACCATCATGATCCCTTTAGATGATCAAAGAGGTCGCCAATCATCAAGAGTGATTAATTGTTCTTCATGGTCACCTAGTTCAAGAGCCTATAGTCAACACAATGCCTCCATCTCCCACCCAACTTCTTGGAGAAAATAATTGGTGTTGCCTAGGGATAAACACTAGGCCGAATGATTCCCTTCCACTAAAAATCATATAGTTGTACCCATAGCTAATGATGCTCCACGGGTGCCATCCGATGTGCAGGTGTAGATATGAGTGCTATTCTGGGGAAAAAGTCAATGTAAAAGTACAACTATCTGTAAGGAGGTAGATATGGGACATCATCAGGGAAAACATCCGTGTATTGTTCCACCACTATAGGATACCTCGCACTCTCCAAATCAACATCTCTGAGGGTAAGTCTAGCTAACTGGTGAGTGATGAGATGCACTCTCCTCCCTGTAATTCAATCGTGTACTGTGAAGTCTCCCTTATCGTTGGTGAAGGAAAACCTGGTCCCATCCATGGGGAAACACAATACCTTGCACCTAATACATTCACTATGAGCGTGGACTATAGATAAGTAGTACATACCCTTGATGAGGTCATACGGCCTCGACTCCACTACTAGGATATCTCAACTAAAGCTCTCTCCTCCTGGAGTAAGATCTCACTACCAGCACTAGTGCATAATTGTCGAACCTGCTCCCATAAGTGTATATAACCATAAGGATCTTGCCAATGACTCCGTCAAAATCTCCGAACTCCGAACGAGGGTAGTGGTATAAAAATAATGGCTGGCACCTGTGTCTATAAGTACTGTAGCTAAGTTGGAGTCGACACAGATTGTACCTCGTATCATCTCCGTAGCACCGTGGTCGTAGGCCTTAGATGCTTGGAGTTGGGCTCTCCTCTGTCCACCTACTCCCTATGGTCAGGGTGGACCTTCTGGTGATGTTGGAGGTAACATCTTGAATCATCACCCACCGCCAACTGCATCATCAACTACTCTTCCACGTCCTGCTACTCCCTACAGAATACCTCAATCGAATCTCTGTCTCTACCTGGGCGGTCCTTCGACCATATACTAATCATCCGAATGATAGGTTGGATAGTCACGAGCCATGTGACCCTAACCCCCAAATGCGAAACACTACCCTCTCCTGCCATGTCTATCTCTACTTAGGGTTCCCCGAACAAACTATCTTGAGTCATGCGGTCGTCCACCTGTAGGTCTGGTTGTCTTGGACTTCGGTGACCTTTGTCTGCCACAAGCTGTAGAGGACTCCCCTACGTGATGACTGGTAGTGGGTCTCACTGCTGGGGTCTACTCAGCTAGGAAACTCTCCACTATGAGGGCGCTCTCTATCACCGCATCATGCGTCAGGATACTGAGTAAGATCACTGAATCCGTGATCTCCCACCTGAGTCCTTCCTCGAAGGTCTGTGCCCTAAATAATGGGTCCCACACCATATTAGTGGAGTAGCGTGAGAGGAATATGAACCTCGATGAGTATTGAGCTACAGTCATGATCCCACGTTGCAGATGAAGTATCTCTTATATGCGCATTGCTCGAAGAGATGCTGGGACAAATTCTGCCCAAAACAGGCTCTCAAATTCTACCTAGAGAAGAGTCACCTTGTCATGAACCTGTAGCACCAAGCTCCACCATCGTCACACTCCTACCTGTAAAAGGATGGTAGTAAGAATCACCATGAGGTCTGCTGGTGTACCTACCTGTCTAAAAAATCTCACCATGGCCTCCATCCAATCCTCAGCTTTCTGTGGGTCCGCCTCTCCCCTGAACATGGGTGGCCTCTGGCATTAGAACTCATGAAATGCACTCAAGCGGCGTGAACCATCTACTGCTGGGGATGGTGGCGTCGGTGTCCCAATGAGAAAAAGAATAGCCGGTGCATTTACTGATTCCTCTTTTGGAAGAGGGACCTACACTGAGGCCTCATCGCTCAGTGGGCTATCAGCGCGTACAACTCTCCGAACTTTATCCGATTGTCTGCATTGAGGCATCTTGAAAAGAAACAGGTGTGCTACAGTTAAAAGTTATACCTGGTGAGCTGACCTAGTGAGCTGACTTAAAGAAAACTTTTGAAAACACACAGACGGTAAATGTTTACATGCACTAAGTTAGAAATCAATAGTCAGGGTCCTGGTGTATGGAGACATCGGTCGCCGCACCAACACTGGACTCCCAGAACTGAAAACCACACTCACTATACTTAACACTATTTCTTCACAGAAGAGATCTGAGCCCTATGTTCTGTGATATTACCAACTCCTCTAATACCAATTTTTCCTGACTCGTCCCCTGAGTCTCGAGCCTTGACTACCCCAAGCCCAGCTTCCATAGGCCAGGGGTTGGTGACTAGCACCAAAGGCATAAATCTCTATATTGGGAAGGCATTGCCTTTATAACTTGTAAACACACACAACCATGTATAGAGAAGGATACCAACACAAGTAAAATGTATAAGAAAAAGAATTCTGAAAAGTAAAAACGGTCTAGAATACATGCCCAACCGTGAAAGTACAAGAAAATAAATGTACAAGTACAACTGAGGAAAAATGATAAATAGCTACTGTGTCACCCACCAAGGATACTACTTTAAAGGTAGGTACAGATCGCCTCTTTAGTGCTCCATGTACATCTATCTCCTCCGTGTACTGACACACCATATATTCCACCTCTGGGTACCATCCATTCATTGTACTCTTGCCTCAGTCAGCGCTGTCTGTCATCTGCATTCCACATAATAAGGTGCGGGCATATCCGGTGCAGGGGTGAGTATAATGATATATAGTAGGGACCCCGAGACCCTCACGGTCTCACAAACTCAACCAAGGATAAACCACAAAATAAGAATTCAATTTATAACCCTAGATAGGTATATGACCATACATATACCTATGTTATCAAGTGATCCATCTCAATCATTAGGAAAACATAGAAAAACTAACTCAGCTCAAACCAAGATTTTTTTCTAGGGGGTAGTATCAAGTAACATCCCCAGTCACATTGTCAAAACCTAGGCTACTGGAGAACTCCTCCTCGATCAAGTACAGTTGGAATGTCGTGACACCATGTGTGCTTCCCACTAACCTTGGACTACAGAGGTACTCCTCTTTGTCGAGTACTGTGGATCTTCCATGTCACCAAGCGTGCTCCCCATCATGGGTCTGCCGCATCACCAAACATGCTCCCCCTCGTCTCCTGTTGTGGTAATACTCTTGCTATGTACCATGGGTTAACCAAGGCACAAAGGGGATTTCCACTATGGTTTTGCTGTGACACCAAGGTTCTCCCCACTGGACTAGTTGATTCACTCTGAGTAGAAACGATCAACAGTTGTCAGGTGTCATCCAACTACTTGGTCTCCACACTATGCTCGCTCGTCTCCGGGAGGATCCAATCCACGAGGTACATGTCGATACCCGAACTGTCATGAAGTCCCATGAAGAAGTATTTCAAAGGTCTGCCACATCATAGGGGTCTCAACACAATAGACAACGCGTCAAATGGATGCCCGGTCAGTGAGTTGTTAGCCTTTTAGTCACGGGGAACCAGTTAGATTCATGCTCGATCGAAACTGATGATTTCCCATATCAATCCAAACTATAGTGGAGTATACTCAAAAGGAACATCTTGCTACTCGATTTCTAGCACCGTTGATGATTTTTCAAACAAAAGGATGATGCCAATGTTATGTCCAAAAGAGAGTAAAGGGTCGTAGTGGGCTCGGGTCAGGCTCGACCCGTGATGTGGCCTGGACCAATTGGATGTCTGGTAGGATGTGAGAGCTGTGAGGGGATGAGGAGCCTGAATGGGGCCATGGGGCAGATCGGTCGAGGGGGTACCATGAGGGAGCGAGGCTGGTTTGGCTGGGTCTCTCGGGGGTATCGGCCGGTTCGGCTGGGGTGGCCAGGGGGGCGCGGGCTGGTTCAGTCAGAAAGCGGGGGGGGGGGGGGGGGGGGTTAGCCGGGGCACCGCAGGGGGCGCAATCCTGTGCAGCCGGGGTGCTGAAGGGGGCATAGAACGGTTCGGTCTGGGCATTATGGGTGGCCCGGGCTGGTGCAAAGGGGGCAACACTGGTGCCACGGGCCGATGCAGCTGGGGCACCATGGGGGGCACGGGCCGATTCTTCAAGGTGCCGGGTGGGGCACGGGCTAGTTCGGCTGGGGCGTCATGGGGGCGTGGGCCGGTTAGGCTGGTGCACGGTGGGGGCATGGTACGTTTCAGCTAAAGCCCGGTGAGGGGAGAGGGCCAGTTCGGCCCAGAAGGCGGAGCGCCATGGGGGCGGAGCCGGTCGCGGTGGTCGCGGGTGACGATGTTGTTGCCTTCATCGCCTTCATTGTCTTCATCACCTTACTCAATTTTGAAGAGTACATCAAAGAATAATGGTGGTGGGGTAGGTCTGTGTTGGTTTTGCCAGCACCCTCCACGTTTAATGTGGTATCATTTGACACAACAAGAAATATGAACAATGAACATCAAATTTTACAACATCCACAATGATTCTTTACCAATACAGAAAAGAAAACCATGAAATAATTATAACGCAAATAAACCCAAATGAGGCGACTTGTACCTACCCTTCTTATAGAAATGTCGAAGGATGATATGTACCTACCCTTCAGGGTCCCTTATCTGTATTTTCCTCTGATACTAATTTTTCAGGACCCGTCCTGCAGGGCCCGTTCCGTGACTACTCGAAGTCCGTATTCCATTGTCCAGGGGTTGGCGACTAAAACCAAATATGTATATCCCTATACTGGGAAGTTATTTCCTTTTTAACCTGTTAACACTCAAAACTAAGTACACATAAAGATGCCAACAAAAGGTGTGGACATAGCCCATGTAGGGGTGAGTATAATGATACTCAGTAGGGAACCTGAGACCCTTATGGTCTCAGAAAATTTACCAAGGATAGACCATAAAGAATGAAATAATCAGATAACCCTACTTAGGTATTTTCCCATACATATACCAATGTTATCAAGTGATCCTTCTCAATCATGAGGAAATCACAGAAAAATTGACTCAGCTCAAACTAGGATTTTAATATAAGGGGTAGTATCATGTAACATCCCTAATCACATTGTCGAAACCTCATTTTCTAGATAACTCCTCTTCTATCATGTACAATGGGCCTGCCACAACACCAAATGTGATTCCCACAAACCTTGGATTACTGAGGTAATTATCTTGATGAGTTCCGTGGGTCTACTGCAACACCAAGGCGCTCCCCACTGTGGGTATGCTACGACACCAAGGTGCTCCCCACTGGGCTAGTCGAGTCACTCCGAGTCGAAACGGTCAGCAGTGGTCAGGTCTCAGCTAGCTATTAGGTGTCTGCACTACGCTTGCCCATCTCTAGGAGGATATGATCCACCAGCTGCTGGTTGATACTCCAACTATCATGAAGTCCCATGAAGAAGTATATCAATGTTCTCCCATGTCATAGGGGTCTCAATGCAATAGACAATGCATCAAACGGACGCCCAGTCTGTGAGTTATTATACTTTTAGTATCAAGGCCCAGTTGGATTCGTGCTCGATCCAACCTGACCATCTTTCATCTCAATCCAAAACACCATTGGAGTATACTCAAATGGACCGTCTCGCTCCATAATTTATAACAGTACTTACAGTTCATCAAACGTACGTCTGGTGCCAAATTTATGGTAAAAAGAGCGTAAAGGGTCATCTTGGGCCCAGGCCATGTCCTACTCGGTCAGACCAACCTGGCCCGACCTCACATGGGTCGACCCGGTTAAGGTTGAATCGGCCCGTACCACTGGGTCCGGACCAGCCCGTGATGCATCTCGGTCTATTGGGAGGTCTGGCAGGCCGTGAGGGGCCGCAGATCCCATGGGTGATGCGGGGCTGCTTGGCTGCGGAGGTGCTGTGGCGGCGGAGGGCTGGTCCGGCTAAGGTACTTTGGTAGCATGGGGACGGTTCATTTGGGGCGTCGCGGCGGAGTACGCCTGGTGTGGCTGGGGCACCGTAGGGGGTGGGACGGTATGGTTGGGGCACTGTGGGGGTGCGAACTAGTCCGGAAGAGGCACTGTGGGGGCACGATCGGGTTTATCCGGGGCCCCGGGGGTGTGGGCATCGGTTCGGTCGGGGTGTCATGGGGGCTGGGGGCATGTTTTTTCGGGAGGCCATGGGGGGCGTGGTCCGGTTCGGCCGACGCGCCGCTCGTGGCATCGTGGTGGTGCTGGCCGGTATAGACGAGGCGCTGGGGGGGGTGCCAGTTCGGCGGGGCACCGCAGGGGGCACGGGCCGATCCGGACGGGGAGCCGCAGGGGTTCCAGGCCGTTCGGTCGGGGCACCGCGGGGGCGCGGGCCGGTGGGGCCGGGAATGCGGATTGCTGTGGAGGAGGGGCGGTTCACGGTGGCCATAGGTTGTGATGTTGTTGCCTTTGTCACCTTCGTCATCTCCATTTCCATCCTCCATTTTGAAGAATACACCAAAGAATATTAGGGGGGGTCAGGCCATATTGGTTTGGGCTGCACCCTCTGTATTTAGAGTGGTATCATTTTGGATCAATAAAAAATATGAATGATGAACTTCAAATTTTACAACCTCCGCAAAGATTCATTCCCAAACCGAAAAAAGACAAGGAATGAATTATCACGCAAATAAACCACATACCTCCTGTTGATACATTGATGGAGTCATGGGGAAGAATACGAATTGTTGGGAAAAGATGTGTGTCAGTGCGTTGTAGTCGGATACGCCTTACATCGAAGGAACTCTTGATGAAGAAGGTCGAAGTCGGGGTCAGTGTTCTTCATTGGAAGAACTCATTCTCCATTCAGATAAGTAGTTCTTCGTTGCAGAGCTTTACATACAAGGATCCACCAAAATGAAAAGTGTGGTAAAATAATTGATTATGCAATCTATTATTTTGTTGAGAGAATTTAAAATGTTTTATTAATTATGGTTGGTGGCATAATTAAAGCATGAGGGTTTGCACAATTAAAGGTATGTTAATTAGCACAATTAATATGGAGGAAGTCAAGTGGTTCCTCAACATTAACGAGGGGGGTTGAGAGTTTTTCTCAATTAAAGGGGGGTTTAGTCTCAGGTGGTCCCCACCACCATAAACTCTCATGGGAGGTTATGGTTTGTGTGGTCCCCACCACCATAACCACTCATGATAGGTTAAGGTATGGCAGTCCCGACACCTCAAATTCCACATAGATGTTTACTTCCAGTGGATGCCACCTCCAACACCGACATGGGTGTTGAAAATAAAAAATAAAAATGTCTTGCACTTTTATTTTTATTTTATTCTAAAATAAAAAACCCAGAAACTAACATTCACCCTTGGACAACTGTCATTGAGCTGAATGTCTTCTTAAGAGAAAATCGGAGCTGCGAGTTCAATGGGGACCTCAGATTTCAATTCCAAGAATGGGTTCAAAAGTTATAAAAACCCGCTCACACATTTACTGAATGTACCCGAAAAAAGGTCAAAAATTCATTCCAGGAACTCCGGGCCATGGAATCATGCACCGCCAATTTTCACAGACTCGTAAAATTTCATATATTTAAATAAAAAATTTATTTCTAGGTCTTTACATATATTATAATATTGATAAAATTAAAAACCTCATTTTATGGTATTATGTGATGAGTGTTTATTCAAATTATGGAAACTAATGTGGAGGTTTATAACAATACAACCCTTTGGTGTCATATATATTTTAGAGAAAAAGTTATTTGAGGAAGAATGACTTTATATTATAAGGATACTATAAAAGGTATTTATAGGCATTAATATTTATCATATCATTTATGGTTGAGGTATATATGGGTTATTGTAACATGGTAAATATTTTAAAATAATTTCCTAAAAAGTATTCCCCACATTCCGAGCGACAAACTATCACATCGGATTAGGCTGTGAGTCCTGAACCCACAATTGAATTATGAAAAGGTTATATAACCTACCACTAGCCTATGTTTATGACTACTTTATATGGGAAAATATTTTATGGAAATATTTCTTAGTATAAAACATGTGGTTTTGTATGACTTCAAGTTCTAGATGAGAGAAGATAAGTTAAATGGTAGGTTTCAACCATTATCTATAATAGAAAAAATATGATGAAATCACCATGGATATAACCATTGGAATCACTATAACATCTAATGGGAATAATTCTATATGGGTTTTCGTCAATTTCCTTACAATTCCAACACACTACATTCCTCTTAGTGAATATTTTTCTGTGCATAATATTTCTTGGATATACATTAAGGGAGTGTTGTAGTTTTATTGAGTATCACATTATAATGTGTTCTATTGGGAATCAAGGATTACGTTAATGTAATGGATAATTATTAAATAATATCTTGATATATATTTGAGTTTTATTATTGTGTCTCCTCTTTAGATAGAAATTAAGTCTGAGAGAATAATGAAATACATAGAAGATATTTGGAAATTATTTTATTTTTATTTCAAAGGTGGTTGGGATCAACACCTTTTTGTAGTTGAGTTTTCATAAAACAATAACATTCAATGAAGAATTTAAGTAGATTTTTATGATTCCATCTGTGGAAATATGTTGAGCAACAACATTCTAGAATGATATTGGGGGAAGAAATCTACTAGTAAATGAAATAGATGATGAAATTGATGAGAATATTTGATCCATTAAAAATGAGTAGAATTGGTACAAATTGAAATTCAAATTTATTATGATAATCATCAATGTTATCTAGAATTTTATATTAGTAATAAGGTGTTTCTAATAATTTTTTCATAGTTCAATGTAATGTGATTTTGAAATAAGATAAAAATATACCCTAGATATATCATTCATTTTGAATGTCTTGATTGTATCGGGATGGTAGATTTTCAGTAGAACCATCCACCATACCTATATCATATTCATGATTTGATCTATGTATCTATTTTTAGGATGTATATACTTAACCCTACACATTTACTAAACTCATAAGTTACACTGATTGTGAATTTACACTCATATGATGAACAAATAGCTGAGATTTTGGATCATGGAGATAATGTTCTACCAAAAACGACCACCTAACTTTTAAATTTTTATGAAAAAACAAAAAATTTGAAGAAGATATATGGAACCCTAGTAATTTATGAGGTAGAAGTATCCTCATATTTTTAATTGAGAGTGATGAATGTTTTTGTAAAAATTCATTTTATGTGTTAGAATGTAATATACATGGATAATTTGAATTATTTTTTTCAATTAAATTAAAATTCATTCACAATTTTCAGAAAATGAAACACAAAATATAACTTACATTAATTTTTTTCTGTGTAACAGATTACACTATTTTTTAATAAATTATGATATATTATTATTAGCATTATATAAGTGCGATTGTCACAAAAAAGCTATTAAAATTAAGGATATGAATAGTAATAAATATGGTGTAAAAAATTATTTATAATGGTTTTATATAATGACAATATATTGGTAAAAATTATTTAATTTTTGGAAAAGACATTATATATTTCATAAATATACTTTTCCCACAAAAATTACTGCATATTGTAAAAAAATAATAAAATAATATTTTACCTTATTTAAAAAAAAATATTTGAAATAATAAATATAAATTTTATATTCTACATGTAAAAATAATCTTGGAGACCCATTTTTATATTTTTGGAAAAGCTAAAATTTTTTAGTGAATAGTAAAAAATTCAGTTTTTTATGATGAATGTTATTTAAATATAAAAATTTCAAATAAAATTACTCATATGGTTTAAAAAGTAAAATTAGTTAATCTATATATTTTTTTATCCATTTTCTATCATTTTAATTATTTTCTTATCAATTTATTGTATAAAATCCTTTTAAACCATTGAATATTTTCTCTTTGGAAAACTGCTTTCTTGTCAAGCTTTTAGGTTTAGTTTTCAATTAAATTATTCATCTTCTATTTGTCTATGTTTGAAAAATGGATTCCATATTTACATTTAGAGTAATTTATATTATTTAATATTGTCTAAATAATTTTTATCCAAAATTAATCATAATAACAATAAAAATAATTTATCCTTATTAAGGTAGAAATGTGTTTACTAGGGTGTTAAACTACAATTACATGTGGTAAAATTACTTTAAAACTTCTCTAAATACAATTTTATAGAAATATTTACACCTAATAAACTTTTATTTTTATAATATTACATTTTTTCCTTTTGAATTTGAAAAATGTTGGTACACTTTAATATTTGCAAATATACCAACTGTGTCTTATTCCTCACTTATAAACAGACACCCCCTATCCTCTCTACAATACTCTTCCAAAACCAATTGGATTATAAAATAATATAAAACATTACTTTCTAAAATTATTACCTACATTCTATATTCTTTTGTTACATCATAAACCCAATCTAGGATAGCTTTATGTTAAACCTAAAGAGATTTTCCAATGAAGTATAAATGTTTTTAATTATGCCCTTTTATTTTACTTTTTAGTATTTATTATTGAAATATTATAAAATTATTCAAATATAATAAAATTATTATATTCTCCGTATAGTTATTTTTTATGTTATTAGAATAATATATAATCATATCTACCTCTTCTAAATGGGAAACAAAACTGTCAATCAAGTTCCTGGAGGACTACCACCAAAAGAACCAATGTTATTTGTTTTCCACAACCACATCTCAAAGATTGATGTAATGATATATTATATTTATGATCTTATTATACTTATTGAATTATTGTACTATATATAATTTATTACATTCTATTCTGTTGAAATTCGATAATGGCGCTTAAGTGTAGGGAAAACAACATCCTCACAAAGCGATGTGATTCGTTCAAATGTTACATTGAAGGAAATAATGATGGTTTTAATGAAAATATGTGATATATAATAAATAATAACAATTACAGAATTTTAATATACATTTATTATTTTAATCCATTTAGAAAATCTTAACAATGTTCATGCATACATACGACCTACGCTCTCCATGAACGGTGTATCTCAATTTCTACTAATATCTTTTTTGTATTAATATATATACATATATAATGAATATATATTATACTTATGTAATGGTTAACATTATGTAGATAATTTAATCCTGATTAATGTAATATGAACAAAAAATCATAATATACAACATAATTAGTTATTCCACAAAATGAGACTTTAACATGGGATTGTCAATAAACATGTAATAATTTACCAAACTTAATAATATATTGATTAATATATATATATATATATATTAAATATTATATTATTTATGTATAATAAATTTAGGTATATTATATAAGATTTCTGAATGTGTACGAAGGAATTCAAGAAATGTGGTAAGGATTATTTTTCACTATTTTTCTTCTTTGAGACATATTATTTGTTATGAATCTATATTATATTATGAGGTGTACATATATCCTATTTCACATGTAATGTCATGAATTTTACTGTTTTTATGATATTATATATTTATTTTTCTATATTATTTCATGCGTATTATTATTCAAATGATAATGAAATGTTAATGATTTTTTTTACAATCACATAGTTTACCAAGATTGTTTATGATTTTGATTCGAATACTAAAATATTATGATACATATATCAAGAAACTCATGAATTATATTTAATGGTGTTGATTCATGGGAATACATTCATTAAATTAATGTTCCTATATATATGTACTAAATAGTTTAAAAGAATATTTTTATGAATACTAGACTTCATTTACCTATTTGGCCAAAAAAACGTTTTCTTCCATTACCATGTTTTCAAAATATGTTTTCAAAAATGTTTTAAAAATATTCAAATTATTTATTGAAGGGATTATTAACCATATTTTACTTTTATAATGTGTTTTAAAAGGAATATTCATGTTTAATTCTAAAATATGCCCTTTTTATTTTGCAAAAATGTTAAAGGTATCATTATGTTAATGTGTCTGGAATAAATAAAATTTACTTCCATCATAAACAATTTTTTAATTGATTATCCCTTTATGTGTATTAAATGTAATTTCCAAAAAAATTTCTAATGTTATATTTTTATATGTTTTTTCAAAGTGTAACGTAGTATTTATTAAATAATTGTTCTATGTTATATTTAAAACAACTTTCAATATATGTTTAAATCCATTGATTCTACATATCATTTACTGGGGATCAGATCTAAGAATACCATTAATATTCTTTTCTTAATTAGTTTATTTTTATACGGAAAATTTGATTATGATTTTTGTCTCTTCTATAGTATATACAATGAGAAAATATTTATGAAACCCACTTATTGTTTCATTGGTAATATGACATTGAAATGATGAAAGGATCATGAATATAATTTCATTTCTATGGGTTATCCTATTCTGACATGTGTATTAAACACATTTCTTTTCATGTGTTCTGATATGATGAATGATTTATGATCTCATGGAAAAATTATTTATTAATTTAATTATGTGACTAGTGTTAACTACATCTACAACCAATTAATTGTGAAATGATTGATATCATAGAAGATAAATAAGGCTATAATTTTGAGTGAACCTAGTTTGGTAGGTGATTATGTATTCTATAGTAGTATTGGGAGTGAACCTTTAATATTATAATGGTTTGGGGAGTTAACACATTTGACTATGATAGTCTTGGAAATTATCCAAATACTACTAAGGGAGTTATTTTGTATTATTATGTATATAAAACAAATCTATTCCTTATGAAAATGTTATGTTCTCATGGTCCATGTTCCTTTATTCAATTATGATTCTTATGTTATAAAATTACAAGATTTATCCCATGAATTATTTTTATTATAAATGATATTTAGGGTTATGATGATAGATATTATGTTTTATATGTCATATGATGGTTTTATTTAAGATTATCAATGTGGGAGATGACATATCCCACTTATAGAACAACGGTTTCTGTGTCCATGATTCCAAGGGAACTATGAGTAAATGATTCTACTATGGATAATTTTGTTATATAATGAATATTAATATATAATCATGAAATATTTATTTATATGTTGTTCTGATCATTATATAAATTTTAAAATCTTATTTTGTGATAAAATAGTATTTTGAAAGTCATCTGATCAACCTTAGAGCATAGAGACGTGAACTCTTTTTAACCATAAAAAAACAAGAATAGTTCCTTATCCCAGTTAACAAAGGGAGTCGCTATAGAACTAGGATACATCATATGAACACCACAAAACAATGAATCCTCATGGAAAATTGAAAAATCTTTCAACTTTGAAGTATAATGTATTGGTTTAATTTTATATAATCACTATCTAACATTTATCCCAAGACACACTTCATCTATTCAAAGTTCTCAAATAATCTTCTATTGAGACTATTTTAGGTGATTAATATTTTGATATTTTGGTGGTCAATGATGGGATATAATATATTAAAACATTTTCTATTGAGTCTCATATTGTCATTTTATTTACTAAAAAACCGAGAAACTACCATACATATACATATTAGACCCTTTCTTGTTTCTTATAAACATGATGATATAAATATTTTTATGACCCATGATTAAAATTTTTTAGGAACCACCTTCATATTGATACATACTATTTATATATTATTTTATAGTTTATCTTACTTTTATTCTCCAAATATGATGATCCAAGGATATGAAAAGTGTGAGAAGAACTTACTTTATATAATCAATCATCATACCCTTTTCTTTCACCTCATTTTTGAAATTGAAAATTGTGTAGATTTTATGAAAAAAAATTCAATTATTTTCTATGAATTTTGGGGATATATATTCAAGTATTAGTGCCCACATAAAATGAAAAATACTTATAATTCATATTTTATGGGTATATCAAGTTATGTAATGGTGACAACCCCCATCAATATTGGAAAACTAAGCCATACCAATTAAAATATACCAATGATTTTCCAAAACTTTGGTATATAAATACTATACTAATAGTTTAATGGAACCATTGTTATAAGGATATTATATTATTAACCTATAAAAATTATTTTTCTAAATCAATTATTATATGTTATAAAAGATACATTACTTCACTTTCTCTGTGTCATTTTGGATACCCTTGTTGTAGGATTTTCTATCCACATCACATACATTAGGTATCCCCCAATTCTTCATCATTTTTTGAATATTTGGGATATGATTCAGGAATATTTGTTACTACCCTTCACCATATATCTAATTTTATTACATTCCTTAAAAAAATTCATTCCTATATTCGAATTTTGATATTCGATTTCATTCCTCATGTATTTCATTGTTGTTTTTTATTTATATAGTTTAAAAACATAAAATTAAAGTCTTTTAACTATTTCAATTATTAGAATAAGACTAGGTTGTGTTTTATAGTATTATGTTTCCATTATGATGACTTATTGATATAACTGAATAATATTTTACCCAGAGAATAATTACAGGACTAATTTTGAAATTATAAATGAATTATAATGTTATATCGGTGTTTTTAGAAAATTAAATTATATTTATATAATTTTTTAAAAAATTATTATGTTATGATTGTTTTTTTATAAAGGGTGTACAATAGAGATAGGAAAATTTATTAACTGAGTAATTTAGAATATTAAAGAATTCATATATTATTGAGTATAATTTTAATCTATAATTGAATGTAGGAAATATTGTTATTCATTTATAGTTCAGGTTTTTCTTAATAAAGATCCATTTATAATATCAAATTAGTATGTTGAGGTCATATTATTAGGCTTAACCCCCAAAAATGATGGATATGTGTTAAATAAGATGATATTGTAGAATCATTTCCATATTCCATTGATAGGTTTAGAGATGCCCTTTTATGGCCGGTAGACCTAGAATCAGTTTTTTGATCTATTAGGAGTTTAGTGACTCGTTTTTTTGGTATATGGGTATGGATAATAGATCACTAAAATTTTAATGGAGTTTGGTGAGTAATTGTTTCTTTTAGAATTTTGATGAGTGATTATTTACTTCATTATCATTTTATATGAAAATTTAATATATTAAAATTTCATTACTGAAATTCTTTTGATTATGTATTAAAAAAATAATTAAATTTAACTGATAAAATATTTAATTAATATACATGAGTATATGGTATGAAGAATTTTTACAAGAATTATGAAATATCTTATTCTGAAGTATGTAATTAAACTTTTTCATTGAAATATTGATTATGAATTGGTTATATTTTTATGTTCTAGAGTTAGTAAAAATGGTATGTATTTTTTGTGTATTTTTTACTATCCAAATATGTATTCAAATGATCAAAAATTGTAATCTATTTTTATTATATAGTATTATAATGATTTTCTAGAATCTTATTATATTAATTTAATTGAAAAAAAAAATTATATATGATTCAAATTAAATATCAACTGAGTCTGAAAATATGTTTTGTAATAAAATATAGTGAATTTAATAGTTCTTCAGACTGATAAATTATACAATGATCTAAATATATTATGTTGTAATTCCTTGGTTATATCCGGAAGAAGGTTTTTACTATATAAAAAATTCACTTTTCAAAAAAACTATTTTTTGAGTGTTACAATAGAGAGAAAAAGGAATAAAATACTCTTTATGATATCATTTAAAAGAGATGAATATAGATTTTAATATTTTATTGGTTTCTATTTTGTCATTGTAATTCCTAGAATAATTTAAGAGGAACCTTTATTCTCCAGTGTACCTGCCACACAACAAGTGTAGAAGGGAATATAATATCTTAATGTTTTACAATAAAATTTAATATATTAAATAAATATAATATATGATATATAATGAAATTTACATAGAAAAAGATTATCTTGATATATAGAAAACATCAAGTTTATCTTGTATTACATGAAATAATGACATTTTTCGATGGCTTTCATTACACGCAAGACCGACTTTTACTGAAAAATAATATATTATTAAATTACTATTATTTAATATAATAAGATATAATGTAGCCCATAAATTAGTTTTTGAATATTATTGACTATATTATGAAAATAAATGGTTTACAAAAATATAATAATAATTCATTTGTTAAAAACAAATTTGAAATGAATATAAAAACCAATTGAATATAAAGAAAATGCTTTTAGGCTCACTAAGGTGTTTTTTAATAATAAATTAAATTAATTATTATTATTGAATGATATTAATTAAATTTATATAATAAAATATTTTTTACATTCATCGAATATATTTTAATGGAATATGTTAAGATCAAAACCAATATCATGCATAAAAAGTTATATTTTTATAGAGGATCTCTACCACCTTCTAATGGGGAACATTTTTAATATTAAATTATGAAAAAATTATAAATTTATATAAAGAAGTAGACATAATAATTGATATCATAACATCAAAATTAATTTTTGTTGAATTTTTGATATATTTCTGAAAAGTTTCATTTTTTGATGAATAGATAAAAATAATGAATTTTAATTGAAAAAATGCATTTTCATTAAAATAATATATAATTTTAGATTACATTTTCAAAGGAATTAAAATTATAATTACATATATAATAAATTTATTAATATGTTTTTGTTCACTAGAATTATTTTTACATTGAAATTGGATATAAAAATATTTCAATCTTTTGAATAGTTTTCCTAAAAAACCCTCTTTGTTGTCTTATACGTTGGATTAATTTTAATTCAATTTCCGCCAATTTTTTTTAGAATTTGGTAATATTATTTAAAAAATGGTATTATAATAATTTATAATTTCTAATATGATAAACATATTTTTAGACCAAAAATATTATTGAAATAAATTAAAATTAATTTTAGCGATTAATAAAAAATGCAGCTTAACATTGGACAGAAACTTATACTTAAGAGCAAAAACGAACTAAAAAAGATTATAAAACCTATTTAATAGACATATTTAGACCATATCATCTCATGTATCAAATATTTTACCTCATTGGGGCCACTATTCATGGAGAAAAGGTGGATGGAATACCATCTTTCAAAACATTACATGAATTCCACTCCTCCTCCACTTAAAAAAAATCACCTCTACAACTTATTCACAACACTCAAAAAATTAGGAATGTTGAAATTATACCCATATAAACTCCCAAAATATCAAACATAATATAATTATCCACCCTTTGGGAAGAAATTCCACCATGAAATTTTTTTGGTATAATGAAAAAGGAGTTACCTGAAATAGAGGTAACGTTATTCAACATGCAATTTGTTTTGTTTATTTCACAACCCATTAAATTATTATTATATATTGATAAAATAATATCTTTAGTATAATAAATATATTGATATTTCTTTATTTATATATAATGTACTAAAATAGATTTCACTTACATCAAATGAGATACCAAATCATCATTCCTGTGTACAAAGGACGACCGCCTCATGGATCGATGTTGTCCGTTCCTCCATTACCACATTTCAAGGTTGAGAAAAATGATATGGAAATAATTCATATAAGATATATATGATATTTAAAAATTATATTTTCTTATTTAATTAGTTTATACCATATATATATATTTTCATTTTTCCATTTTTTGGTAATATGATAACATCGTTTATAGATGTGTGGACTACAGCCTCCACAAATCAATAAAATTCATTCATACTAAACATGGAATGTATTAACAATGATTGCAATAAAAATATTTGGTATATATGAAATAAATATGATACTATAATTATAATATAAACATATATCATTAAATTTTCAATCTTTTAATATGATAAGAAAATGGGACCATCATTCATCCATAAGTACGACATACTGTCTTCATGAGCTGTATATTTCATTTTCTATATCCAAGCTATATATATTGATATATATACTTATATAATACATATATATAATACTTTTATCATGATATAAATTCTATAGATGTTGAAATCATGATATATGTAGTAGAAACAACAATTTCATGACACACCATACAAGAAAACTAGGAAAATACCACCCAAAATTGTGAAAATAATGTACGGTTATTAACAAATGGGTAGTAAAATATAATAATAAGATAATATATAATGTAATAAATATGTTTTCAGTTCTGGAAAAATTTAATAAAATTACTGAAACCATTGTACATGAGGTTAAAGTATTTTCACCAAAAAGGTAATTCATGTTAATTGACTTTTTCCCAATTTACATTCCTTTGAGACTTAATTATTGTCATGCACAATTTTTTTTATATGGTGAATATATTTACATTGGAATTATAATATCATGAATAATTAATTATTTGATGTATTTTAAGTTTCTCTTCAAGTTATTTCATTTATATTCATTTTAATTATAAGTTACCAAGTGGTAAAGAGTTTCATAAGAGGATTCCATTTCATTCGGTTACATTAAATCCTCATTATCATTAATATTATATGATTATGTGTGTAATAAAAGTTTTAATAAATATTTTAGTATTTCACTTTTTTGTGTGGATTTACAGCTGACCCACAAAATATACTCGTTGATTGGTTCTCACTTGAACGTTATGGTATTTTCAAGGGTTTACATTACATTCTTCTTTTGTTCAGGATTGTGTACCCATGAATTTATATTAAAAGAAATTAATTTATCAATGATTAATAAACCATTATATTTTATTATCTTCAATGTAAATATAATTTTTTCAAGTAATAGTATAATCTTTTTACTGTTTTTTGCTCAAATTTGTTTATCAAATGTTTTAAAAAAACCCAACTTCAATTATCTCCTTAGTCGGAATTATGTTTTCTCTCAAAAACATGTGTTATAAAAATTATATGAAACATGGTTTTAACATTTTCAAAATTATTTATTAATGTTATTTTAAACCCTTTTTAATTTTAAAATATTTTCAATGAAATATCCTTGTATCTTTATACATAAAGAACTTTTATAAGAACATTACCGTAAAAAATAATATTTTTTACCTTGTATGAAATTCATGGAATTACTCAACATCATTTCGTTGATTCATCCATTGAAATATTTCAATGATATTTTTAAATATTTTTTTAAAAATTAATTTTTAATAAATGGGATTTAAAAATTCAAAATGAAAATGATTTTTAGGCAAGAATTCTTCAATGATATTTTTATACTATTTATCTTCGACAAAGAAAACAATTTATTTTTAATACACTTTGGATATGTTGCATTGTTATTATACTTATCTATTATCATTGTGGTTTATGATTGATTTTACAAAGAATAATTTGAAATTCACTTCTGTGATTAATTTTTCTTATCCCCTAAAATATTTATTTTCCATTGATAATTGTACTTTAAATTTCCCATGATTATCCATATAATTTATCATATATATTTATATTTATTATAGAAAAACCACTTATATATATGGTGTTAACATTGAAATTTATTTGATTTACTTGGGAAATAATGATAAATCGGTATCTTTTTACAAATATGGATTGTTGATGGTAAGGAGCATTGGTAATTGAATCAATTATTCAATATTTTATAATTCTTTGGACGTACACCACATGGGTAGGGGACCATTTGGAATAATCCCCATGATGTATCATCATCATAATGAGATAATTTTTTTTAGCATCAAACTATTAACATTTGGTTAAAATAGTTTTAACTCTTTTGAGGATAGATATTTACATTAGTGTCTTATGAATTTTCTTGAAATGAATCAGATGCGTTTTTACCCAGATTGATTTAAACTATCTTCAGGGAATATATATTGAAATTAAAAGTATTATTATCTAGGGTAACATGATGACCAATAATTAATAATTTCTTTAATTAATTATTTATTTATGATTATAATCCCTGAGTTTTTTTCACTATGAAAAAATATTTTAATGAACTTCATTATTAGTTTATTAATTAAATCAACTGTGTTATTTTTTATTTACCTTGCCAAATTGTTTACACACTCTCTATAAATTTATTGATTACATGACGGGTGTGTTCAATTCTTCTAACATCCAATATTTATTATTCTCATTAATTCAATATTATTTCTGCACTACTGAACCCTCAATGACCATTTGATCTAGCCTTTTTTCATCTCCTTAGAGTTTTGTGAATTATAAATAAAATACATACAATGATAAAATTATTGGAACAATATCTTCTAAAAAAATATTATGTAGCTATTTTCGTATTCCAAATGTAATTTAAGAATTATGTGTATATCTAGTTTATCAAGACTACTAAATTAATCAGTCCTTCAAGATTTGATTCCCTGTAATCATGCCATAGGAATGGTAGTATACACCCGATCTATTCAAACCGGGCTTGGGTTGATATAGTTGTTATTAGAGGGATTTTTAGTAGAAACCTTGAGAACTAAATTTAGTAAATCATATATTAGGGAACATAATACCAAGATAGGCTTTGATGATTAGAATAGAATCACATATTTCATTATTAAAATAGAAGTTATGGATATGATTATGAGATTATATGATTAATATTGATCATATGTTTTATGTCCTAAAAATATCATTTTATGTTTAATGTAATGAGGGTATTCCATGATTGAGGAAATTTTGAAAGAATTTTATTGAAATAAAAATCATTAGTTTACTACCTATTTAGTGGAAAAGTTATTTGAGGAATAATTCCCTTCCATTTTATAGGCATTAGATTAAATTTATTGATAACCTTTATGATAAATATAATTATTAATAAACTAGAAATTATAGTCAATTTTTTTTATTTTTGGTGAATGAAAAACACTATATGTTATATTTAAAACATAGTAAAAAAGGGTATTTGATGATTGCATTTCAAGGCAGTATATCATATTTTTGGGAACGTCATAGGAATTAAATAAATATAGTTTAAAAAAGGATTACCCACATGCATGGAGAAAACCCATTCTATCTGGAAAGGCGGAGGGGTTTGAACCCCTGACCAAAATAAGTTAAGGGTTTCGTTCTTACTAGCCTACATGATGTCCGGGATAACATTTCATTGTTCTTATTAACAAAATTTGATGAAATAGTATTAATGACGGACAATTTTTTTAATTTTTCACTTTATATATTAAATAATTATATTAGATAGAATATATTAACCATATTTGGTTCATAATATAGTTAGATATAGATATAAATATTTGATTTGTGGATCTTCAAATAAATTAAAGTTGAATTTTAGTGCTGTGGGAATAATAAAAAATCTCATTTAGGGTTAATCGTTTTTTATTAAGGGATGAACTATAAATTAATCAAAGGACAGGTAAAAGATGAATTTTTTTATAAAATATAAATATGTCATGTAAGTATATTGTATTTTATACATAAGTACTAAATGAATTACTCAACATTAGAAAAATGGTAGTTAAATAAAAATCTTATCTTATTACATGAATTTCTATTAAACCAATATTCTTTTAAATCATCACATATTTAAGTATTTACATACCTAAAAAATAAATTTATCAATCACTTGTTTGGGATTAATTAAGTAAATAACATCCAATAATTATTTATGATGTTCCTCCAAGTATATATTTTCACTTACCCCAAATTTTCTCCAACGTAGAAACCTAGTAATATGTTATTCCATGTGACATTTTTACTCCTCATTCTCTCTTACTAATGTGTGATTTTATTAACTCTTTTATGATTTGGGTTTCCAAAAAATTTATTTCAAAATATAAAATCCTCGATTACAGATATCATGTTTAAATTATGGGGACATAATTAATTTTATATGTGGAGAATGGAACACACAGAAAATTCAAATAGAGTATCTTTTATTCTATAGCATATATGACACATAACAACAAGTGTATAAGGGAATATTATATCTTTATAATTTACAATATACTTAATATATTAAATAAATTCAATCTATGATATATCATGAAATTAATGTAATAAATTATTTATCTTTTTCTATACATAACTTCAAATTTGGATTATATTACAAGAAATCATGACTTTCTTCAATGGCATGCATTACATATAAGACTGATTTTTTCCAAACAATGATATATTACTATAATATTTATATTTATTATAATAAGAAAAAAATTAGGCATTATATTATTATTTTTGTTTTATAAAACGACTTATGAAAATATATGGTTTACATGATTAAAAACTGAATTCATTTCTTAAGAAATAATTATAAATTAATATAAAAACCAATTGAATATAAAGGAAATTTTTTTATGCTTTCAATGGTGTTTATCCAAATAATTTAAAATAATTAAATATAGTGAATAATATTAATTAAATTTATATATTATATATTCAATAAAATATTTTTGACATTCATCCAATATATTTGATAGGTATATGATATAACCAAACCCAATATTATATGTATATATTTACTTTTTTATATATGCCAATTTTCCAACTTTTAGAAGAAGACCTATTTTAAGAATAAATATTTAATATCTAAAAAACATAAAATCACATAATAAAAATAATTTTTTAAAAATGTACATAAAATTTAACATAGGGTGGGCTTTCAGTATTATTTTGAGGAGATTCATTTTTTTGATGAATATTGAATTCAAATTTTTTATTTAAAAGTAAATTTTCATTTAAAATTTTTATAAAGTTCAATTATATTTTAAATTTATTTTAAAGTTTAATTATATCTTTTATACATATATTAATATTATTTAGGTATTTTTTATTAATTTCATATTGAAATTGTGTATAAAATGATTTCAAACTTTTAAAAAAATTTGTATTGAAAACCTACTTTGTCATCCCATCTATAGGATGAATTTTAAATTTATTTCTTCAAATTGTATGATTATATTTTGAAATAATATATTACATACATGGTTTGGGAATTATTTATCATTTATTATAACTTATACACAATTTTCTTAAAAAAATTTATTGACAAAAATTAAATTAATTATTGTGATTTAGAGATGGGTGCGATCACACCATCATTAATGCACCAGATCTGATTAGAACTCGATATTTATAGTCATTTAGAAAAAAAAACGAGCATAACAAGGGACTAAAACTTAAACATAAGGGTCAAAATGACCAAGAAACAGGTCAAAATACCTGTTATCTATCCATATTTATGCCTTATAATCTATTTGATGTAATTGGGTTCATAATTGGTGACAATGGTTAAGAAAACATGTTTGTCAAATTACATCATTCAAATATTTACCTAAACCCCAATCCTCCACTATAAATTGGCTCTCACCCCTCCCAATTATTATGAAAAATTAATCCATTTGTATCATCCATTACTTAAAAAATTAATATCTAAAAATACCTCCCTATATCCTATAATCCAAAATTTTGGCAGATAGGCTACCAAGAAAGTATTTGGGTATAAAGTAAAAGGAGTTACCTGAAAAAGAGGTAACGTTCTTTAAAGAGAATTTTTTTATTTCTTTATACACCCCTTAAGTTATTATTATATCATTATCATATAATATAAATAATATAATAAATTTAATTAGTTTTTTTATATTAACATTACCACAAAAAATTCTATCAAATAGGATACACCATCATCGTTCATGTGTACGACAGACTACCACCTTGCAGACTGATGCCTTTTGTTAATCAATTATTACTTAATGGTTAGGAATATTAATTTATTTATAGTTTATATATGATATATATGAAATTTATAAAGATATTTATTATTTTCTTATTATTTTATTCCACATTTTTTAATTCTTTCCATTTTCAATAAATATGATAACATCATTTGTGGACTTGTGGACTACAACCTCCTTGAAGGGATGTGATTCGTTCACGCTATATATGGATTGTATTAAAGATGGTTTTAAAAAACATGATACATATATGAAATAAATATGATAATAGAATAAAAAAAACATATATATAATTTAATTTTATTTAATTTAATATGACAAGAAAATGGAAACTTTATTCATGAGTACGTTCGACCTGCCATCTCCATGAACAATGTATTTAATTTTCTATCTCCACAATTTATTTACTAGTTTAAAAACATATATAAGTAATATATATAACAGTTAAATTTTTTTAACATTTTTTAGATGTTCAAATCATGTATTAAGTAATAATAACAAAAATAAAAAGTCAAAATATACAGGAAAACTAGGTAATTAACACACTAAATAGTGAAATAATGAAAATTTATTAACAAATAAGTAATAAGATATTATAATAAGAAAATATATAATATATAAATATTATTATAGTTCTAGTATATGTTAACATGCATAAAACGATTATAAAATAGATTATATGACATTCATCAAAAGGGAAATGCAAGGTAAGGGATTTCGTCTTAATTTCAATTCAATTAAGAATTAATTGTTTTGATGGACCTACTTTATTTTATATATTGTATATAATTTCCTTTGACTTGTAATATCATGAATAGTTAATTAATTATTTTACATTATGTTTCAATTTTAATTTTTTCCATTTATTTTTATTTTAATTAAAAGTTACTAAGTGGTAATGAATTTCATAAACTGATTCCTTTTATTTAGGACATATTACTTTCTTGTTATCATTAATACTCAATATTTATATATTTAATAAGTTTTTAATGTATATTATTTTATTGAAAATTATTCTATGTTTATTTAAAATGGACATACGTAATATATTTATTAATTTATTCCCACATTAACTTTAAGATCATTTCAAGGGTTTACTAAATAATCTCACTTCTTTAGGCATTGTTTGCACATGAATTTAAATTAAAAATATTTATTTTATAATTTCATCATAAACCCTTTTATTTTATTATAATCTTTTTATTTAGGATATTTTTCATTTAATATTATAATTTTTTAGGTTTGTGTATTTTATTTGAAAACATATTTAGGAAAAGACAACTTTATTTCTCTCTTTATTATAAAATCTATTTTTTTCTAAAAACCATGTTTTATAAAAAAAATTATCAAAAATATTTTTTAGCATTCTAAAAATGATTTAAAAATAAAATTTACAGTCATTTTTCCTTTAATTTGGTTTTCAATGGATTCTTATTTTTTTCTTTATATATAATGAACTTTTATATCATTTTTATGTGAAAAAGGAATGTTCTTTTTACTTAGTACGACAAGTATGTAATAACCTTTCATTATTTGGTTTAAG
Organism: Viscum album; assembly: GCA_963277665.1. Lineage (NCBI taxonomy): Eukaryota > Viridiplantae > Streptophyta > Magnoliopsida > Santalales > Viscaceae > Viscum > Viscum album. The sequence continues at coordinate 382,050,466 of OY728145.1, forward strand.
TTTCCATATAAATTTATCAATTGTATTTTTAAATAATTTTTATATTGGAGATTTTATAAAGATAATTTATTTTAAAAATTATTCTCAAAAATAAAAGGTTACTTTCCTCCTAAAATTTTTAAAGATGTTTTTATTTTATTTCTTTTCATCAATTATAAAAACCATTTATATTAACTCAAAGTTTGATATGTTGTGCTTATACCATCATTATTAATTATTTTTATGGTTTATGAATAATTTGAAAAAAGATAATATTCAAATCCCCTTACATAATTCATTTTTTTATTCCCAAAGAAATATTTTTTTCAACGATCATTGGACATTAAATTTCCTATAACTATCTATACAATTTATCACTAATATGTTTAATATTTAAATGGTATAAAATTTCTACATACTGAATTTACATTTAATTCTATTTTATTGACTCACGAAATAATGATAAATATGTATCTTTTACTCAATACATATATTTCATGGTAAGGCACATTATTAATCAAATAAATTATTCAATATTTGATGAATAATTTGGGCATGCACTACATAGTTACTGAAAATTTGAAATAAGCATCCTATTGCATTAGTAGTCTCATGATATGAAATTAGATGAAAAAAACCATTATCATTAGTTTCCAAGGAATTTAAAACTATCTGAAGGGTAGGTCTTCATAAGAGTTTCTTTTGAAATGTATTGACAAAAATTATATGGGTTTTTATACACTCTATTTTAAACTAGCATTAGGATAAATATTGATGACAAATGTATCATGTTCCTGGGAAAATGATATTATATAATTTTGGATTTGCTTCATTTAGTATTTAGTTATCATTATCATCCTTGATATTTTCAATACGATAAAATATATCAATGCATTTCATTATTAATTTATGGATTAAATATCTTGGTTGTTTAGATACTAACCTTTCCATATTATTTTTGCACTCCCTTTTATTTTATTAATCACAGGGAATGTGTACTTAGTTATTTCTATTGATATATTGATTATTATGATTGATTCATTATTTTATTTTATGTATATAACCCCTTTTTATTATTTGAGTTCACCCTTATTGTTATTATTTACTAGGATTCCATGATGTCTTTAGTGAAATATATATAAGTATATTCTTGATAGAATAATTTTGTGATGAAAAATATATTTATCTTCTAATTTTTGTATTCCAAATGTAATGTAAACCACATGTATGTATCGTTTTTTACCATGACTACTAAAACGATGGGCCATTCGGTTCAATCCCTGAAATTATGATAATGTAATGGTAGTAGACATCAGTTCCAATATTACTAGGGTTGGTTATCTATTATTATAATCATGATAAAGAAATTATTCCACTTTAATAGTTTAATTTTATGATTTTATAAGGAAAATATGAGAAAAAGATGATTTTAAGAGAGTGATCAATCGATGGGTGATGTAATGTATCTTTCATATCATGCATATACAATCTTGAAAAGAAACAATTTTTAAGTGATTTTATTAAGGTAAAACCATTTTTGGAATTTTAAATAGTAGATTCAATTATATTCTTACCCATTTTATTGTTATAATTCTTGATGATATAGATATTTTCCCCAATCATTATATTTTGTGGTTATTAAAAGATATTAAACTACTCAAATTTACTCTATACAAAAATATTTCATTTTATTTTGGGAGGAAACCATTAGCCAAAATGACTGTAAAAGACATGGTACATATCAATGGATACCAAATTCAATTGGAACACTATATAATGCACCATAAATTGTAACGTGGAACTTTCCAATAATTCATGGGATGCAAAAACAATTTATATATGATAAAATCTCAAAAACAATATTCAATGAAATTATTCTGACAGAATTGTGTATAATGGTGAGTTGCTTCATCAAAAATACACATTAACAATGATAAAAATTGATGGATTATATTCCAATTTTCTATATGATGTATGTGATTTATTTTTTTCTGATATAATGTGACAATTAAAATCCCTTATGTTATATGCTTACATCATATAGAATGCATCCAATTTTCACTCACATCCATAACAATTCCCCCTATAATTTTAAGGAAAAAATCATTTACATTTTTTTATATGAACATATATGTATATCTTGGTACATTAAATGATATAAAAACATACTTTAAACCATTAAAAATATTGTTTAAAAAACAACAGATTGTGGGTGTGTGGACATTCAATGATTATTCATAAGATATATTTAGGATTCATGCTTTTCTATAAGAACTTATTTCTCGTATGATAAAAATAAGAACTAATAAAGTAATGGATTTTGGGAAGAAAGGAAATTGTTCACCAAATTCCCCAAGAAAACACCCAATCTTTCATCGTAAGATCCACATAGACATCCGACCTTCTGTATCGATATCCACCAACATGAAGTAATAATTTTTTCCACCTTACATTCCCATATCATCAATTAAGGTCATGATATTTTAATATAAATATGCTCCCATGGGTTCTCATTTACAGCTTTTCATGACTAATTAGAGACAATTAGGGATCCATTTTCTCTGCTCTCCAAACCACCCTATAAGAATTATATCATTATTAAAACAGAGGTGGTTAAAAAATAATAATGGATGGTATTTTACTCAGGTATATATAATTTTATGACCATCGTAAAAAAAATTTCTCTTAGATTATCAAATATTATACGAGGGACCCTTATTGAGAACAATACTATAATGATTTTCACCTCGAAGATACCAATGCCTATTATAATCAGGTCTAAACAATATTTTAGTACCTAGGAGTCCACATTAGAAAATCTCTATACTAGGAAAAAATACACTTCACTAAGACCTCTAGTATGATGAATCAAGAAAACATCACCCTTTTCACAATTATTAGTTAAGAAAATCCACATTTCTATATTCCTACCGTGCATTGAAACATTGTCATTTTAAAATGATCCCATGGTTGGGAGATGAAAAATACAATTTTCCCTAATACCAATATAGAGAAATGTATGACCAATTTACACTTAACGTTTTTGAATATGATTCAATTCACTTATCCCCCTACTATATTGAAACTCCATTTATTCATATATATGGGTATATTTGATAACCTAATTCTGAGGGTAGAGCATCCCATTAACCTAGCCTTCTACCTTGGTTCCCAATTGTCAATGCATCTTCAAAAGTCACTATGTATTCATAATCTAGGAATGCACACTAGTGTGAAATACTTTTATCATTTAATTTCCTAATAAAATGATTCTTGGGGACATTCATCACAGATAAGTTGAACTGTAATGGTGGTCAAAATCATGGATCCCCATCCCAATGAGGGTCCCAATCCCAATTATACAAAACGTATTTCTTATCTAACATGATCTATCTGAGCATATAATTCCAATCAATTATCCTTGTTGATTATAGATTTAATTATTATTGAAATAAAAACCATATTCCTTTGGATTATTACATCTCCTTGAAACACTAATGACAATAAAAAACTCACATCATGGTAAAAATATTCATATATAATCACTAATTAAATACTCATAGGTCGTGAGTATAATTCAAGGCCTCCTACAAGGTGTAATCAATACTCATTTCTAAATAAAAAGAAATAATCATAGTAAATTTAATTATCCATGTTTCAAATGGATGTCCTTTGAATATGTCCCTAACGAGACTCTATTTTCAAGAATTTGACAAATAAATATCATAGTTAAATGAGGTAAAAATGAATGATAAAATACTCATCACATAACAAAAAAGTACATGACAATTCCCTAGTCTCATAATGTAAAACATCATGAAAATTACAAAGTCACAAATTTAATGTTGTACAATAATTTTATAGTTACATGAAGTTATAATTCAAAATAGCTTCCCTAACACAAGATAAAATAAAATATGACAATGTCCTTGAGAAAAGATGTAAATTTACCTCAAAATATTCTTATCTGATTTCATGAAACAATAAAATAACATCCATACAACAAACAATTAGACTGTATGGTATTGTCCATCCATATGAACTTAAACTATAAAAATACATTTACTTGTAATTTGATTCATGTTAACCAAGATATACAGGACCCCACTCTGATGTTGAAACCCAATATCACCAAACTAATATAATACCCACTTACCAAATTACTTGTAAGAATATATTTATATTGAGAAAATAATTAACTTATCACCAAGATATATTCCTCAAGAGACACTTTCACACATTCACTAGGGTCATATTCCCTTTAAACTCATATTCACGAGGTAAAATTCCTCATAAAAATTTATCTGTAAGCATTTTTTGATCATAATCCCATATTGAATGAACTTCCATTGACCAAGGCTATATTCCATAGAAACCTTCCTCATTTTGGTATATTCGTAATGAGATAATATCCTACCTATCGAGTTATATCCCCACTAGATAAACTCACCATATGTTTTAATGGGCTATATTACACTGGAATAAAAATAATCCCCATTATGATATATTTTGATTGTGTTCAAATAAAAAGGGAATCACATGCATAATTACTATAAAAATCAATCCAAATTATGTTTCAAAAATATTCCTTTTATAATAACAATAATAATCATGGATGTGGTCTTCATTAATTAACCTTCAAATATATAACTTATCTTATTAAATGGATTGAAACATTGTGGTTTCTATTTTCCGTCAAAACTATTTTTAGGAATATCTTCTCAATGGAAAAATAATAATACTATAAATTCATACCACAATCATGGAAAGGGTTATAAACCTGTGTACCATGTTTTTTTGCTTTACAGAATAGTCTAATAACCAAACTATAATTAATTAATTAGGGATTTATAGATAGGTCTAAACATATGTTGGTGATACCACCTATATAGATCCTCTAATACATAAAGATTATTAGTTTTATGGGGAGAATTATATATATATATATATATATATATAACATTTTCCACTTATATCCATGTCAATAATTGTTCATTATAATTCCATAAACTAGTCTTTCACTCGGATTTGGGAGGGATTCATTAAAATATCTTAAATCATTAATAGGGTCATGTATTAACCCCCCCCCCCACACCTTAAAATAGTGTGTATGAGACTATACTTTCATATTCATGAATAATGGAAATTTTAGGGTGTCATTGTGATGTCCCAAAGACAACATTCCCTTTTAAATATGGTATACACTTCATAAAAATTTATATTGTGGATGTTTATTGAGGATCCAATTGAAAATAAAATAGAGAACCAAAGTAGATTCTTCTAGTAGTGATTATGTTTGACAAGGAAATCTCTTGAATCTGATACTACACCAATGTTTTTCCAATTTAAGAATATTTTTCACCAAATAGAACGTAGAAATCCCATTCACAAATCCATTTGTTTGAATATGATAATATCCTTTCACTCGGCATTGTAACTAGCTATGTTCTCAGAAGGAGTATTCAATTAACGTAGTGAATCTCAAGATTTTTTATAGTATTTAAAGAACCCTATGAATTTTATTTTCCTTAAAATGGATCAATTTGGTGGTCTTTAAATATATATTCACCAAATTAATGCCTCCAGAAACAAGTGAAAAATTCACAACATTTGGATTATCATTTGAATGAAACTATCTTGACTATAAAGGATCTATGTGAGAGTCTCTAAGATAAGAAGTTAAAAAATTAATATAGTGACCCAGGCTTTAAAAATATAATAATATATCATTTTATGATAATATAATATTAGAAATATAGACCAAAGATATTTATGAATATTATCATTTGTTTAATGAAAAAACATAAGACCAGTTAACTAATATAGACTACTTTATATATTATCTAATAGATACATTTTTTACTATACTAAGAATTGGTTAAAAAATAATTAGTGTTCAATGTCTACTAAAACTTCAAAACATTAGATAATCTTCTAATATAAATTTTTTATTACAATCCTTTATTACCAATGTAAATGGAATCATATGAAGTGGTAAGCTCAAACTATTAGTAGGCATAATATAATTTAGTAACAATCAATGATAACAAGTGCGCATATGATGACTGTATTGGTATAAATATATAGAAATGATATATAGAATTCATAACTAAATAACCGTGTATTATTTTCTAAGAATCATCTCATGAGAAATTAATATAAATAAATTTGTGTAAAGGATATTTGAATTAAAAGAGTTTGTCCACAATATAACGCATTAAATCAAGATAAAAAGTAAATGATCACTCCCAAAAACATCAAAACATAGTTTGGAGTTTCAATTAGTTTATAATGTGTATCCCTAAAACCATATATAAAAACTCATGAGATATAAATATTTACACAATTAATTGGGTGGATATATAATACTAGGCCCACAAATCACACAACATAGTGGTCTTAGGATAACAAAACATGAACAATAAATTATATCTCATAAGATGAAAAAAATTACTAATTAATTAAATGGATAAATAATTTTAGTCACACCCTCTATGTAATTAAAAGAAAAATAAATTGATACATACATGTTCTATAAGAGGAAATTAGTCCCTTTATAAAACATAAGAATGATAAAACCCAAGAGAAATAGCTAGCTTCTACAATAGTATCACAAAAAATAATATATGATTATAACATAAGTTTTACTTAGAGAATGAAGAATTAATTATTTTTTCATGTAAAAATTATAATGAAAATAAAAATTTCCGAAAATTGAGATCAGATATTGAAAATTTCAGGATATGTTTTAAGGATAAGTATTAATAGAAATGAACCACATATGTGAAAAAAATTTCGAATGAGTAATAGATAATATAGTAAAGGATTGGGAATATTATATTCATTTAAAAAAATTATCAAATAGTTTTAAATATAAAATAATTATTGTTATGGATATATATTCTTGGTATCAAAAAATTTATGGTGGTGTTAGTTTTCATCAAATAAGATATTAAAATGTTCCCTTCATTTAGAGCTAATTAAGAAAATGGATTTTTAATGGAACTTAAAACATATATAATTTCAAAAAATAAACGGAATGGTAAAATATGTAAAAATTAATGAAACATATATATATATATAATAAAATTAAAATAAATAAGAATAACATTGCGAAAAATTTATGAAATTAACGAGAAATTATAACCCAAAAGAAATGATTTATTTTCCATAAGATATCTATTTATGTTTTAAAATACCTTTTTTGAAATGCATATCATCATAAAGGGTAATATAATATTATTTGGAAGTTTTTTTAATGAAATTTGAAGATCACATGAGTTAATACATATATGGGTTCATGAATATGAATATATAAATTTGTTAGGAAAGGAAAACAGAGACATAGAATAAAAAGAATCATTAATGTGAATGGTATGTTTTTAACATATTCCCCCCATCATGGGGAATAAATTCATTAAAGATATATATTTTAATAGAAACACATATTTTACCCAAAGACAATATAATTTTCAATGTAAAATATTTGAGAGAAGGGAACTATTCATATAAGTAAGATGATAAAAATGGGACATTATGACACAAAGAATGGTGGTTGAGTTAACCAATAACATTTGAAACATTACGATCAATAAAATTTAATATCATTAGTATAAATAACATGAGATTTATTATTGATTAAAATTAATTTTAGGAAATTAATGTCCAAATTAAATTAATTTCTAACACATCTATCACCAAAAAAAATAATTAGTGAACAAAAATAATATCTTTATTAACCAATTATTCATTACAAAAAAACCTTACCATTTATCATGATTTCCGCAATAGTTATCTAATGAAAATTATAATGTATATAACTATATCAAAAATATATTTTAGAACCTTTTTAATAAATATTACCATTGATACTATTTGTTGATATTCATTATTTTTATTTATATGAAATATTAATTAATTATTATTATTAATAGTTTTGAGTAATCATGAGTATTATAGTATCATGATAGTTTTTTTGGTATAATTATTTCTATACATTCATGATTATGAGATCATTCAAGATATTTGAATTTAATAATTATAATTAATTATTATTTTAAAATTTAAATATTTGAATTCTCTTGTTGTAATCCTTGAACATGACCTCGATGATGGTAATGTTTTATATATTTTTAACAAATAAGTAGTGGTATCTTCGTGAATGAGTTTACTTTTATTTTCAAAATTTAGTAACCAAAATTAATTTTTTACTTATTTCTATCATATATTATTAGTAGTCAAGTTATAATAGTTTTCTATGATTTTATTTTAATATATTTCCAACGTGGGTGATCAAACCATCCTAAACCAGAATAAACATTAAATTAATAGTCAATAATAATGGGGTTTAGTTTTAATATCATAATAATTTAAGAAAAATTGTATTATTTAGGGTTTATTAATATTATATATCATTATTTTAAATTATTTTAATATTAAATTAGTATATATAAATATATTACCTAGAATGAAAAGATCATTTTAGTTTTACTATTCCTGTTTTAGACAGTTAAAAATATACTAATTGATTATTATTAATACTATGAGTATTTCATTAAATTTTTCTAAAAAAACCCAAAAAATTTCCTTAAAAATAATTTTTATCACATAAAAAACTCAAATGACCATCCATTAATTAATGGAATGATAATCATATATATTTATTTTCTGAGGTAGTAGTTTGCACATTCAAATGTTTAGTGCTTTTATTTATCCTTATGTGATATGAAGAGAGGTGGTTAATCATAAATCTCATAGAATAATATCATTAAGCTTAGAAACAATACTATTTAAACTATATAAGATAAATAAAATTATAATTTGGAATGTAATCTATAAAAGAAGAAACTTTTCTAAAAAAAGTACTCACATTGAGAATTGTGAGTTTGTTTTCTGAGGATTCCATAGAAATAATGGATTTATGATAATTTTATAGTATAAGAAGCGTATATAAGTGAATGAGGATTCAAGGATGATGGAAAAGGGTTGTTTTTTAATTTGAAAAAAATAATTTCTCTAGTTCCTTTATTTGGTTTTGGAATTCACCTTTCATACATAGCGATAATTTCAATTTTGTAGATACACATTATGATACAATAATTTCATTATAATATTCCACGCTAAATTCTCAAAATAGTAACAATAATTTATTGGGATAAAATATAATGTCTATAATATCTCAACAATAAATTAATAATTATGTTTTAAATTATTTTTGAATTTTTTACTAGTTAAAACATTTTAACCATTTTTTGTCCATACATTGGTAACTACATTTATATGTTCAGAAACTAATTTTAATAAATATTTTTTGAAATTTATTATCTAAATAATATTGGAAATATGTTTTTTAAAATTTCCTACTTTTTTATAATATTAATTATATTTTTGATGATGTTAAATTTTAATAATTTTTCTTTAAATCATATAAAACCAATTTTGGTGATAGTATAAATTTAAGAAGAAAATTTATTTTGAGGATAAAACTATTAATTTTTTATTTATAAGGCATCATTGGTTTTCAAATAAAAATGATAATATATATATTATATTAAAGGGAAAATAAAACATAATTACAAATTTTGAATACATAATTATAAGAAAATATCTAACAAGTTTTTATTAGAATACAATATTAATTAAGTTCCAAAAAATTTAAACATGGGTTTTATGGATATATAATATTATTTTAAAATATAAAATTTGAAATATTAAATGTATTTTTAGTTTCAAATTTTTTATAAATATTTACGATGAATTTATATTATGAAAATATCATAAAATGTTAGATATTAATTAAATGTTGTTTTACACTATAAACATAAAAAATCAATCAATTCAAAAGAATACCAAAAATCAAATTCTATAATTTTCTCAATAATTTTAAATATGATTCCATCTTATAAAAATTTACAATCTAAAATGTATGAATTTATCCATTAAATAATTAAATTAATATTTTGAAAAATCATTTTAATAGAAAAATTTTTTAATATAAGAGTTGTTATTCATTTCATTTTTTCATAAAATATATGAAAAATATAATTAATAAATCCCCATTTAACTATAATAAACTAAAATTTTCAAATAAAAAATAAAACAGATAAATATATAAATTCATAAATGTAAATATGAATTATGTAAATATATATATTTCATAATTAGGTTCCACCACATAATAATTATGGATTTAAAAAAAATTAATAGTTTTATTTAATATTTATAAACATGTATATCATGGATTTTTTAGTTATATATTTTTTATAGTGCCAGATATCAAACACAATTTTTAATTACATAAAATACATTGTGAATACTTGATTCACATTATTCTTCATCCCTAAAATAAAATGTGTCCTCAAAATAATAATTACAACTAGAGAAAAAATAATAATTAAGTGTATCTAAAAGATATAAATGAATCACGATTTTATTTTTAGTGATGATTCTTTTGTACTACCTTATGTTTATTTCCAAAACTCAAATTTGGCAATATAATAAGAATATAAAAAAATTTGAGTTTTTATATGAGCATTTGTGCCAAATATCCAAATAAATATAGAGTATATAATCATCCTTATAAAAAATTGGATATCTTGGATTGATTTATAATTTTAATTTTTTGGTTCAATATCTTAGAAAAAAGTCAAGGTATTTATTTATTGTGTTCCATTACTTACCAAATGTAATATCTTATTTGACTCATTAAAGGATAAAATGATTTCAAATGAATCACATTTGAATAATTATTTATTACATATTATTTAAATAAATGGGATTTTAAAAAATAATTAATTAATACCTATTCATCATGGTGAAGATTTTATGTTTTTATAAAACATTTTTTATATAAATAAGTGGGTCGAATAAGATACCAATGCAAACCACTACAGTTCAGGAGTGGATGACCAGTGTTCCTCCCACTACATAATTTTTATTACTCAATTAAATAGTTTTGGTTATATATATTATCACATTTTCTTATGGACTATGAATATATAGATGCATAACATTATTTTATCCATTTTATAATAGAAATATCATTAACAATTCGTATCTTCCCCACATTTAATACAATTAATTATTAGTGGTTCTATATAGTAAACTTAATTTTTCATTAATTTTTTCAACTATGACATTTATTTTTCAAAATTGATTAGTTACTTTATTCCCTCTTATACTGTAGATAATTAATATTTCATTTTATCTGAGTCATTATCTTAGTTACTCCTCCCACATTATTGACATGATGTAAATTGATCATTGTTTCCTTAATCAACTGTGTCACCCAAAATTCCATGAGACATCATCCATCTATTCTTTGGATTTTTTTCCTTAACGGGTTGGCTTAAAAGCCTCATTTATTATTTAAAGCATAGAAAAGACCTCTTTTTATTTTATGGTTTTCCAAACTACAAGATATATTTCTCTATATCATATCCCAATAGGTTTTTCGTTGTGAAAATTTATATTTTTTCCATGAAACCCATTATTAACATGCTTCTTTTGATATTCCTTCATTATTAATTATCTCATGAATATTAAACCAAAAAAATTATTACTCATTAAAAATATTGAATTAACACCTTGTTAAACCTAAATCACTTTCAGTTAAATATAGTTTTTTTATTTTTGGATCTACCATAATTCCTAATTTATCTCTTTAAAATAATAAATACTTTCTCATGAAAAATATGGATTTTTTTTAAACAAGTAATATCCTTTGGGAGTGTCAATCATGGTGTGTTGTTAAGTCTCATTATCATGCATCAGGTGACGATTGAGATAATATATATTTTTCCCATTTTAGTGTTTCTACCCCTAGGTATATTTCTATTTATGCTCTTATAAAATTTAAATGTCCCTATATGGATTTTATTTCTTATAACACCACGTAATATAATAATTAATAAAATTTTGGATGTTATATTATACTATATGTAACTATAGGTATTTCACTAAACACATTCAATCATAATCTCCAAAAATAACATGAAATTGACTTGGGTACAAAATATAAAAACCCAACCCATAAAAACATAATAATATTTTTTCCACAATATACCATAAAAAATATAGTCCAAGGTTCATGAGTTCTAGTGTCTTTGGAGAAATTAGGGAAAAAAGAACCTATAACATAAAAACACCCAAGTATTTCATATAAAATATACATTTTCCAAAACAAATTAGTTGTTAACCCATATCTAGACATCAAATTATCCCACAAAATTACTAAAAAATGGAATATTAAAAAAATTTTATTTATTTGTTTCATTATCATGGGAAATCAAAACATTAGAAGAGGTGATCTTGGATGATCAGTATGTTTAAGCATAACCAATTACAATCAATGATAAAAAGAGTGCTTAATATGAAAACATGTGTATAATAATATAAACATGGAAAATAAAAATTATATATAGAATTCAATATCAATAAAAACAGATCATAATACATGAATAATATAATAAGGATTCGTCCGAATGAAACTAATATGAAGGATATTGATAATGTAATATTGTGGCGAGATATTAATGAATGAAATTATATTTATTTGTTAATAGTCATAGCCAAATAATATCATCACCTATCATCAAAAATATTATCGTGTATTAGGATAAATCCACAATATTATACACTTCTTATCACGAGATAGGATTCTATACATAATCCTTTAAAGGGGTATATAATTATGGGCCAACCCATCACATGAAATAATTTTCTTTGGATAAAAATCCATGCACCTCATTTTGTATATCATGTAACCCAAAATTAAACAATTTATTGGGGATCTATGTTATTTTGGTCCAAACTATAATAAAATTAAAATCAATATATATACATGTATGTGAGTTCTAAGGGTGAAAGAACCCATAGTAAAATATAAGAATGATAAAAAACATGATAGATATATGAGTGTCATAATTTTGAATCAATGCATAAAGGTTATATCATAAGGTTTACCTTGATAATAATGAATTAAATAATTTTGGTTTTTTATATTTAGATAAAAACATAGATTATGAACATTTATTTCTAATGTATAAAAATTAATTTTAATATTAATGAATATGTAATAATAGAAATAAATTGTATTATGATGCTTTTTGAAATGATAAAAGGATAAATTATAGAATGAAATGGGGTTTCTACATTAAAATATAATTAAAAATAAACTTTTTAACATAAAATTATGATGGTTTTAAAAATCTAATAATTTTGAAATACATTTTATATATGTGACATTTTTCATGAAATAATTAATAAAAAACTTCTCATAAGTATGGTTTATTAAAATAAAGAATTTTGAGGGGATCATAAAAAATGTATGATACACAAATAATTGAATTTTAAATACGAAATATATTTAGGGAATATATATATATATATAATAAGTATGAAATAAATAATACCAAGATAGATAAAATGGGAGGATAAGAATGAGAATGTGTTTACAACAAATAATGAGGTTGTTTTCAGAAGATTTATATTTATATTTTAAAACTCCTTTATTGAAAACCGAACTATTAAATAGAATAATATATAACACCCCAAGATTTTATATGTATCTATATTTAATTAAACATTATATATTTGATAACTTTATTCACACATGACACCATGTTTAAAAGTATTATGATATAAAATTAAATCATGATTATTTACATTTGAAAATTATGAACTAGTTGTTAAATTATAGGTAACATTAATTATATACGTACTATAAAAATATTTATAAACATTTTAAATAATTTTTATTTATTGATTAATGTATAATAAATTGTACTTGATTTTCAATAAAGTCATTTTATGCTTCAAAAATTTGTTTTATACAACAAATTTGTTTATATAATTTAATGAAAAGTTATTTTTATTTATTTCTTCCAAATTTAGAAATATTATTTTATTAAAATAAATAATTTAAAAAAAATTAGTATGATTATTACACTGTAATATTTTTGATATATTTTAGAAAATATTAATTTTCAGTGAACTAGGAAAAAATACCTTCATTATTAAAAACTGTCGTTTTTATTCAAGAATATTCAATGTCCAATTTTGTTTTAAATATAATTTTTAATTTGTTTAGAAGCATTTATTTAAAATAATCCAATTAATTTAAATATATGAAAAAATATTTTCAAATTTTCTACAAAAACATATTATACATGAAAATTCATTTGTTAGGAAGTGGTTTTATCACTTTTTTATGTTTATTTTCAATTGAATTTCTGATGCATATAAAAAATAAAATCATGATAAATAAATTAAATATTAGTAATTAACATAAATTATATTAATTAATATGAGCAAATTTATTTTTTTCTTAATGGATGGTAAAAACTATAAAAATGTTTTACCACTTCGAAAGGGTCAATCAGATTAACATATGTTTAAAATAAGTGATAAGTAAAAACATTTTAATCTTAATTCATATATTATAATGGTATTTCCACAAGTATCTATATGGTATTAAAAAATATATTTTTCTGGGACACTCTTTAATTAATACTACTTAATAATATTTTAATCATTTAAAATATTCAAGTCATGTCCCTTACACAATTATAAAAGAGCACCTCATCTCCTCTTTTCATCACCTCATCATGAGCCTCAATATTGACAAAACCCTACAAAAAATTCTTATAAAATTAAATATCCATGAATAATTGGTGATGGTATTCTTAAAATACCATTTCTAGAGTATTTATAATGTTAACTAAAGGAAGTCGTTTGAATAAATTTAACCATCCTTCCCGACATCTTTCAATTAATGTTTTCTTATATATTTTTTAAATATGTTTAAATTAAAATAAATAATAATTTCAATATGATGACTATAATTAAAAATTATTATTTATGGAACCAAATCAATCCAAACTTATTTATAAAACGTTGAAAATGAATGAATCGCTCATGGATATGTATAGTCTATGACCATTACATGATATGATAATTAATTTTCAAATATGATCACTGATGGTTGGTTATTATGGATGATTTAATGTCTATCTAAAATATATATTATATCAAAATGGTTGTATAATGATAAAATATTATTTATTTTTCATTTATTATTTTTTAATAAATGAAAATAGGGTTCATGCTTACATCTATACTACCATCTCTATGAATCATATATTTTAATTTTCAATCTATACATATTATGGATGAAAATAAATAAGTATTTAATGAAATTTTTTTATATTTATATCCTGATTATAATTATGGTTATGATTTACCTATTATTAAATTATAATGAAAAAAAAGATGAAACGAAAAAATCATGAAAAGAAGTAGTTTACACTCGGTAACATCAATATTAGAAAAGAAATATACATAAATGGGTGTTAAAATTTTATAATTTGATCATATATGATATTATAAATATTAAACTTATTAATTTATAGAATTATTATTCATTTAAAATTACTAAATATGAGTTTATATCAACAATGATGTACGTCTTACTTGATATAAGTGTTTCACACATTATATTGGTTTCTGTTTGAAGTATGTCATTTTCAAAACATATTTATTACATGTATCATATAAATTATATATTTAATATTTTATTTTATAAATATCTATATATTTAATATAGTTAATGTTTTATTTGAAATTATTTCATTAATGGGGGTTGTGATTAAAAGTTTACAAAAGCCATAAGGGTTTTATACAATAGTGTCAACTTTAATAAGATTTATAACTCTTACATTTAGAATGATTATATTATATGATATTTCTATCAATAATGTTATTTATTTTTTTATCCACTAGTTATTTTTTGTGATTTCATATTTTCCATTCATTTTTCACTATTTATATACCCACGATACTGAATTAATTTTTTTATGGAAAACCCACTATATTTTACTATTCAGTCATCAATATTTTCTAATATATTAGTATTTCCTTTTAAAAAATTTCTAAACCGTTTTTACTATAATCCTATGAAAGTTTAAATTAATTTTTACCCATTATTTTCTTTTTTTAAAATGAATTTAAAAAAATCTTCTTGCCTTTTTTATGAATGATGTAGATTTTACTTTTTACTGAAACTGTGAAACAAATATTTGTGTTAATGTAAAAGAAATGAAAGAAATTTCTAACAATTTAGATCAAAATATTATATCTACATTAGTTTTTATGTTTAAATTATTGATTTTAAATAATATTTTTTTCTATAATATTATGTAAATTAATAAACTTTTAATAAGTTATTTTAAAATTAAAAGTGCATCTTCCTCATTAAATATTCTAGTGATTTCATAATTGTATTTTTCATTAATGTTTACACAGATTGTTGTAACTTATGTTTTATTGTGGATATGATCAAGTGATACCACCCTTATTATTTATCTATATGTTTTATGATAAATATTTTTATATTCTTATAAAACAATTTTCCTTTAAATGGTTTTTTATTTAGTGATGTCATGAATGTTTTATGAACATGTGGCACACATATATATTGTGTTTATTATGTGATATGTTATTCAATAATTACAAAGACCTCCAATGGATATTTTCTATTAAGGATATTTCATAAAATATTAAGTAAAGAATTGTGGAATAAACCTAGTTTATTATGGGACACTTCTTAAAACGATCACATTGGGTCAGAAACACAACTATAAAAATAATAGAATGTTTTGTGAACCCAATCCAGTATTATATCCTTTTCTACAATCCTTGACTAAGGAAATTATTTTATATTTATGTAAGTATTATAAAAACGTATGTCTTGGAATTCAATATGTTCTATTGGATCATGATTTATTATAAATGATTTTGTACTCTTATATTTATTTATTTTGACTGACATGATGTTATGCCATAATTCTGGATTAACGTCCACTAACTCATTGGGTATGATTATTATAATTTTTGATAATTTTTTCATAAACTTATTCTCGTCATAAGATTATATGTGATAATTGATTAGTATCTTCTATGTACACCCTTAATGAGAAACTGATCTCTCACATTATTAAGTTTCATATTCACTAATATATACATAATTATTTTATATATATTTTATATGTTATTGTTTCTAGTTGTGAATAACATAGTGTGAGATTAGAAATATAACTAATGATCCAATTTTTTATTTGTCCATGTATCAAAAAAAACATTTATTGTTCGGGCCTAGATCATAATCTTACATATTGAATATTAATTTTGTATGATTTAATATATTTTTTTGTAATGTATAGGTTTCCACAGTTGATATCAAGTCAATTTTGATTTATCATTGGAAACTAAGATGAGAAAACTTTTGTGAAAACCCTTAGGATAACAATAAGTGTAGGATAACATCAAATGTTACGGTAACGGAAGGGCTGTGGTTTTCATATAAATTACAACAATGATTTGATACTAAGAAGTGGATATGGATATGGAAGGAATTAACCATGTGGTAAAAATAAAAATTTATATTATATTTTGTTATTATAATCATCATAGGGGCATGATTAGTGGGCCTAAAACTACACAACTAGATATATACTCATAGGGGATATTCATGTGGTAAATAAAATTTCCTTATAAACCATTATAAAGGATTTGAATAGATTATGATCATAGATATCCTAGGATAAACCTACATAGTAAAATTTTGAAAATATGTTTTCAATATATATACATCATATAGGTTATTTTAATGATTTCTCATTATGATTATTTTTTTTCTCTTTATGTTTTTGTAGACACTGGTTAGAACCAAGAGGGATTGATTTGATAATGAATGTGATGGATTGTGGAATGATTTACCTCAAGAGAAACTAAATAAGATTAGAGATGGAAGTTTAAACCATATAATTATTACTAATAAACAATTATGTAATATTATTAATTATATTAACATAGGTATGTTTCATAAGAGGAAAAAAAATGAAAATGAAATTTTATTGAAGTTAAAATCGAAATGATAATGGAGGAAGGAAATATTAATTTCAATCATGTATTGAATATGAGATTTAGAACTGAGGAAAATTTTTAAAAGGAATGGTATGATTTTTTAAATTTGAAAGTGAAGGAAATATAGTAATTTATTGTAAATAATTATATTTCTTATATATAGGGAACACTGGAATTATCTAGGTTAATACCCTATTCCAACGGTAAATCCTAAACCAAGGAAGACCCTATTCTCTTTCAATACCTTTGGTGGTTTAGGGTGATTAGGGATTAATTGTCCCTTTATCTACATTTAGGAATACCATTTATATATTTTTTTAAATGTAACCATTGAAAAATATTTTTATGGTTCAATTTGATGCGATTTTAAGTATTGATTAACGTTCTATTCCATCATCCCCTACAAATTTCATTGATAATTGAATAATATTAGATATCATGTTATAACCAATGATTATTTATCAGTTCAAGTATAATTATGGACCTTATATAGAGAATACTTCCATTATATAGATCATTATACAAATTCTTCAAGGGTATTTATCATGAATTGTTTAGGAGAAATAAAAAAATTAACATATGCCTCTTTTTTAAGATCATATTGATGTCGTTATGACAATATTTTAATGTATTCCCTTAAATCATGATGTAATAACTTCAATATGAATAATACCTAACGATACTCTTATTTAATAGAATCTAAATAGAATAGATCATAATGACTTATTGGAATTGATGAGGCTACCCTAAGATAATCATTTTATGGTATTAATATATCCAATTTTATCACCATCATGTGCACCTGTACATTCTATAAAGAAGAAATTTGGATTGGTCAAACTCATAATTGATTTTCAGGATGTAAACTATATAAAAACCCATAATTAGTATCCTCTACATTTTTTGTTTATTTGTTCGAACAATTACATGAAGCTAAATATTTTCACAAGATCGATGGTCAATATGGATACTTTAAATTGATGAAAAAAAGTGAACACATAACCAAGACAAAATTCCATATGTTGTATGCACACAATATATATATATATATATAGTTATTCCATTTTCTCTTAATATTATTTCCACTATATTCATAGATTTAATGAACAAATTTATCATTTACTACCTTTATCATATGTGGATGTCTTTATATATTATATTCATATATATATATATATATTCAAAGAGAAAAGATGTATATGATGATCACATGAGTATTGTACTAATAAAACCCTAACAAAAGAGAATATATAATAAAATATTAAATGTATGAATTTTGATTATTTTTCGGTTATATAATCTTAGGAGACAGTTTGTTAGTGGATCAATCAAATATGGATGTTAATTTAGAACAACCCAAAACAACCATAATGACTGAAATTAGTTGTATCCTTAAAATGGTATGATATTATTAACGTATTATAGAAACATTATCAGTATTATATTAACCACTCTATATGTTATCTATGAAAGGGTTCAAATTCATTTTTATATATGAATGTGAATTAAATTTCATGCAGTTTAAAAGAAGGATTGTCAATTCATCTCTGCTCAAAAAACATTTCAATAGAGAAGAGTTTGTGTTCTATAGGGATTCATAAAGAATGTGGCTATGATAATTCCTCATTAATAATGATATTTTTAAGGATTACACATCAATATAATTGATGGTTCATGAGAAACATTTCACAACTTCATATTTGTATTTATCAATAGTAATTTTTAAATTAAATATATAGAAACATTATCTTTACATAGAATGGTTTTAAAATTATACTAATAATAGAATATTATAAAATATATTCATCCAGAAAGGGGTGAATATATTCCAAATAAGATATATAGTGTATCACCCCAAGATTTCATAGTACATTATCTCATTAAAGTACTTC
This sequence comes from Viscum album, assembly GCA_963277665.1. Lineage (NCBI taxonomy): Eukaryota > Viridiplantae > Streptophyta > Magnoliopsida > Santalales > Viscaceae > Viscum > Viscum album. Next base: position 382,070,259 of record OY728145.1, read on the forward strand.
AATAGCGTGTGCTACACGTAACACCGAGTTCGAGCACACCACAACTTACCAAAGTAGTTGTTTAAAAAGTGGTTATGAATAATATTTACAGAATTTTGAATCTTATATATTCTATATAAATTAACATCTATATTACTTGTTTGTTATACATAATATAACAACAAATTCATTTTTTTTAATAAAAGAAATATTTTTCAAAAAATACAATTTTACCGCATTTTAATGGCGACCAATTTTAAAAACAATCTTCAAAACTTTTATATATTCAATTTAATGAAACTAAATTATTCCTTAGAAATGGGATATAACAATTTAGTTTGGATTAATTTTTGGTAATTTTCTAATAACTTTCCTATTTTGACGAATAATGAAAAATACAATGTTTTAATTGTAAACTACTTTTTTAATCGAAATAATTTATAGCGATAAATTATGAATTTTAATGGTATTGAAGTATAATAAGATTATATTTTTATTATTTAATACAATGTAGGTTATTATAAGTAATATAACATTTAAATTTTATATAAACACATGTCAATCTTTTGATAGGTTTAACTTTTTAAAAAACGCTTTTTGGTTTTGAGAATGAGAATTAATTTTAAATTAATAAATTTGACTTATATGTTTTTAATATGGTAATGTAGAATTCATTTTTTAATTCAGAATATTAATATTATCTTGGGGGAATTTCTGGTATTTTTTTGAAAAAATTCAATTTCTTATGAATAGTGAAAAAACTACGTTATTATTTAAAACAGTCTTTTTCTTTAAATTTATTTTAAGTAAAAAATATATATTTAACACCTATATAAGTTCATTTTAATTCTCCTGAGTCATTTTATAATAAAATTAGATGTATAAAATTTTATAGAACATTTTACCGTCTTTTACCCACCTTCTAGGAGCATTTACAAATTTGCATAAAACAATCTTTTACTGCTTCTGTGAGTTAAATTTTTAAAATAAAAAAGACATATTTTACATCATTAAGTAAAATTTTGTTCAATAATATGAAAATAATTTTTCTTGAATAGTATCTTCTGAATTTTATTTACTATGATTAAATGTAAATAGGGTAATTAAGGGTAAAAATGATATCATAATTATCATAAAACATGTCTTAATTCTATAGAATAAGTATAATTCTATCAAATAAAACCTTAGTAATAAAACATGGACCATTAATATACATGGAAAATATTAGGACATTTATTATTATTTTATTAAAAGAAGAGTTAAAAGAGTTAAAATCAATCTTAAATAAATAAACCATTTTAAATATAGTGTTATACATAAGATAAATTCGACCATTAATATTCATTAGAAAGACATAAAAATTTATACAGAATAGAATTTTATTTATATTTTTAAGACATTAAATAATTTAATTTATTTATGACACAATGATGATGCAATAATTAACTTATTAATGAAAGATTAACAAAATTAATATTATAAATATCCAAATAAATGTAATTTGAGACGTCTGATAAAATACAATACTTTAAAGGATAATATTACATGATAGGGTTGGATAAATATATTTTATTCTATGTGATGAAGTTTTTATGGCTTTAAAAAAATCCAAGACTAAATAGTGTCAAAATTGACATAATTGAGTTTTTAAAACAAATATTATATTATTAATTGATATATTATTCCTAAATATCTAAGGTTCTAAAAATGACTTAGATAAAGTTAATTATATTAATAATGAACCACATTGGGTTCTCTTGTCTTGTTATTGTGTTTTTATTAACCATATAAAATAAAAGTAAATAGAGTCATGGAAAATGTCAAAATATTTAACTAAGAGTTAAATCTAAAAGATAAGGTTAATATGATGTCCTACACCTGTCTAAAACCGATTAGTTTAGATTTTTCCGACCCATACCCAACATATCCTTTAAATCAGTTATTTTGGAGGAAATGGAAATGGAAAATGATTTTATTATAAAATAATATTTCAAACTTTTCCTAAAGTGACACTCACCACTCTTATAAAAGTGTACACCCCCTGCACTTAATTTCACACCTCCAAATCCTTTTGGCTTGACCAAAACCTGCCCAAAAATCCTCCCAGCTTTCCTACATTCATCCTATAGGCCTTCATATGGTCATAAATCCCACTTAATGAGCCCTTTTGATCTACTCAAAAAGAAACACCCGAAGTTGAGGTAATAATTTTACCACCCTCTTTCAAGTTCTATTCTTCTTCCACTTCCTCTTTCTTTGTTATTACCATACTAAAATAATAACTCTAGTTCCTTATACATACTGTGATGTGATTATAAATATTTAACAACTATATTCAGTATTCTATCCATCCTATGAATGATAATGTCACCATGTGTGCGTGTGTACGAATTACCGTCTCCACGTCATGGTGTAATTTGTCATTCAACACTATGGTTTTTAGATGGATATAATAATGATTAATATGTAAGTAAATAATGAAAATATCATTATAATTTTTCATTACAATTAATATACCGTCCAATTCCAATCTTTTTAATCATTAAATTAATTATATCCTCGCTCGTGTGTACGTACGGATTACCATCTCCACGACGCGATGAGATTCGTTTCTGGGTTCATCATTCAACAATGATTAAAAATATATATATCATTATTAATTTTGTAATATATGATATAATAATTATAATGGATATATATATATATGTACTTACAAATATCTTATTCACATACTTCCATTCAATACAATATAAAAATGGAAACAACATTTAGGTGTACGTATGACCTACCGTCTCCATAAACAGTGCCTTTTATTTCAGATATCTATCTATTATAAATATTTATATTCTAAATATATATTATATATAAATCATGTTGTATTTTATGGTAGTAAAGTGGAAATAATTATTAAATGGGTAGTATAAATTCATAAATGAATCATGTATGATATAATAAATATGAATATTGATTCGGTGTTTCTTTATAACATACCATGGTCACTATAGAGGAGGTTAAACATACCCTCAACCAAAGGAAAGTGCATGGTAGGGGTTAATTCTTTAATCTCATTATTATTAGAGATTGTACATGGGTTTATTTTTATTGGGACATATTTATTATCCTGATACATGTTTCATAAAATATTTTTAAAAGTGATTTTAATGGACTCTTTTATTAACACCTCATTTTAAATGTTTTAAATATTTATTCTTCTAAATAATTCTCCATAATTTTCATGTTTTAAAAATTGTTTTTAAGGATTTATTTATATGGACACGAATTTTTTTAAAATGTTAATTCAATTCAAATATTTCAAAGTTGTATAGGACACTTTGATTCCCAAATGTCTTTAAATTTAGTCCTTTCTAAAATTTGTGCCTTTTAAATGTTTTCCTGAAAAAGTGATACTTCATTCAAGGTTTTTTAAAAATCATTTTCATCTATGTCAACATCCTTTGATGGATTTTAAACATGTTTGATGTTGATTTATTATGATAAAAATATTTGATATTTTATTGAAGGTTTTTTGATATATTTGATTGTGGATGTGTTATTTTTATATCATTCATGGTTTATGGATAATGTATTGAAATTTCATATTCTAGTTTTAATATGAATGTTATGTTATATTTCATCATTTTTATATGAAGAATGTATTGGATAGAGTAAGTGATGGGTGAGCCCGCAATAGCTCATCGATGCATCTGTAGGTCTCATGATAAAATTAAACATGGAATTGCCAGCGGCCATTACCAATTGAATATATGGTTTTGGATGTCTTTAATCATTTTTAGACACCCTGGATGTGGCCTTGAAAAAATGTTTCTGAATGTCTGGAATTACACATTCTATCATTATGAAAATAAAATTGGTTGTTCATGTGGTTATTAGTCTAGTTTGGTATTATTTACTTAGCTTATATTTCTGCCATAATGTATTCTTGTTTGTTATTTATAAAGGCATGTGTTTCAAATTATTCACCATGAATATTGTTTATGTTATCTTCTGCAAAATCTTTTACCCATACTGAGCATCTGAGCTCACCCCTTTCTAATGTTTTATATTACCACGATTTCTAAGAAGTGTATTATGACTGATCTGCAGAGAAAGTATAATGGATATGAATGTGGTCAATGGAGATAATGTTGTTGTTGTTTTTTATTTTATAATATAATATAACGCTCATGTATGTAATCTATTTCCAAGACTACTAATCTTATCGGTCTTTCAGTACATGATTTCCTTGTATCATGTAAATGTTATGTAATAATGCACCAAATCTAGGTAACTGGGGTCGGGGCATTAATGATAGTGTTTATTAATGATTATAATATATTAATATGTTTCCCCATAGTAAGGTGAATAAGGAGGGTGATTCTCTAACATGAAACCATCTTTATATTTTATCTATAATGAGAATAATAGGTGATCCATTATTTTTAGATCTGCAAAAGATTTAAATGAAAATATTGAAGTAATGAAAGAAATATTATCTTCCCTAAATGAGTTTTCAAATGTTTATCTTTGTGATAATTAAATATGTTCATTAAGAAGATATAGATATTTAAAAAACGCAAGAATATTTCCTAAAATTAATGATAATTGTGATCGATTGATAATGTTCAGGAACTATGTATCTCTCCCATTAATACTAGTACTAAAGAAAGTGATACATCAAAAATCTCATATCTTATCATTCTCTATCCATTCTAGACATATAAAGCTATTTATATATTTAAAATAATATTTATAATGGGGTAACATGAAAATATTATTGTAGATTAGGTATCATTTTTCTTAGTATTTACGGAATTTAATATTGAGATACATATGTCTATAGGGATGATATATCAATTAACAATATATGAGCAGAAATGAGAAAATATCACTATAGATTTGGTATTCAGAATCCAGAAAAACCACTAAATGTTATAAATATAATTTCATTGTAGTAGATCACTATAGGAATTCATAATTGTTTTTATATCAATGAATATAACTCTCTTTATTAGCTTTCCAAAATATACATCTATGAAGTTGTAAGATTTCATGGAGTACCATGGTCTGTTTTATCTGAACAAGATTGAAGGTTTAACAACGAGTTTTGATGAAGTATCAATAATGTCTTAGATACAGAGTTATGTTTCTATTCTCTTTATCATTCATACATAGATGGAAAGTTTAAGAGAATTATTCAAAAACTAGAGGATATTTTGGTATTATACATTCTGGATTTCAATTTTGTATTGTATTAACACCTTGATTGTATAGATTTCACTGGTAACAATATCTTTAACACAACCATTTTGACCATTCCTTGTGAAGACAACTATGGAAGTAAGTTGAAAGATGAAATTGGTTTGGATGAAGATAGAGAAAAAATATATTAGGACATAATTTATTCTAGGAAATTATATATAATTTCAGAGAAATTATGCATCATATCAAGGAATCTTCAGGTTGATAATAAGGTTATACTGACAATATTCTGTTTCAATATGGAATCTAAATTTTTTGTGAAAGTGTTTTTTAGAATTAATAAAAGGTATAATTTTCTGAGAATATGATAAAAGGGAATGATGATCGCTGGGTATATTGTCGACATTGATATTCTTAATAATGTATGGGTAATTTCTTATCTCTTGATGCTTCAATCAAAATTCTCTCAGGTTCGTGAAATGTTCCCAGTATTCTGCAATAGGAAGTACAAAATTGATCCTTAATATTTAAAGAACAAAGTGGTTTTAAGAATGAAAAAATATATTTCATATTAAGAATATCTTTTATAAATCATAGATTATAGATATTATGTGTTACAGAGTATGATTACACACCTGGTAAATTTTCCTTAGAGGAATCCAATATTTTATAAAGATACATTGGAACATTGTGATGTTATTAAACAAAGATATCTATATTTGTTTGTATCAAAGGGATAAAATTTTTATGTGAACATTCATTATGTGATGGGTAATATATAACACCCTAATATTTTATAAGTATTTCCATTGAAATAATGTTGATATATTCAAGTACTTACTTTACATGTAAACCTGAGTTCAAATGAATAATTATATTCATCTGAGTTGTTATTATTTAAATATGACCATTATAGCCAAGCTGTTAAATTTCCAACATGAATATGAATACTAATATTATTAAAGATAAGTATAAAGGTTTTATAAAATGATAATTGTTTCATAATTTTTGTAGTAAATAATTTCTCAATACCATTAAAAGTCATTTAATGGTTTTAAAATATGTTTTATTAAAAAATATTTTTATTTCAATTTATTCTCATATATTGTAATTAATTTCATCAACATTGAAGAAATATATTCTAAAAAAAATTTAAACTGTTACATAATTTTTTTAAGATAATTTTTTTCTTTTCTCTAATGTTGTTAATTTTTCAGTTAATAGGGGAAGGATAACTATATTATATAAAACAATATTATTTATCCAAGAAATTACAATGTCTTTCTTGTTTATATTTTTATTTTAAATTGTAATTATTTATTTTTTTATTAAAGAAAATCCAATTAATTTCATTTAAATTGACATTGTGAATAAATTTTTATAGAAACCTCTTTATACATTAAAATGTATATATTTTCAAATAATTAGATAATCAATTATTATAGGTATATCCCCAAATTATTTTCAACCACATAAAAAAAATTAAATATTTTATAATGGACTTCATACATAGAATAATAATTATTATTATTATTTAATAAGTTCAATAGAAATATTTACCGAAATGAATAGTATAAATTTCAAAAAATTGCCACCATGACATATGGAAACTCGCGTAAACCAATGGTAAAATTATGGGATAAGGATAAAAAAAATTTAATTTTTATTTAATGAATTTATTTCCACCCTCATCACCTCTTTCCTATAATTTAAATGTTCAAATAATATTCTCCATGATTTATACACAAATTTTTTTTAAATACAGAAAAATATTCACAGTGTGCCACTACCCCCACTTATAAAATTGAACGTCATATTCTATTTTGTTTTAAAAATCATTGTCCATTTTGAATGAAAAAACATACCCAATTCTCAAATAAATATCTATCAACGATTTTGAGTTTCTTATCATCATAAAAGTTCATTGGAATAGTCCTTAAGAAGTAATCAAAATGTGGTATGCCAATGATGATTCTATCATCTTACCCATCCTATTTCAATTTATTTCTACCTAAAACTTCTTTAAATATATAGTATTCAACATAAAATTATAAATTAGATATCAAAAATATACAAAAAATTTTATGATTAATATATAAATACAAGTAAACACTATAATTTTTATTAAATGAGAAATTAATTTATTTCTGTTCCAATGTGTGGAATACCACCCCACGTAGTGATATAATTAATTTTCCATCACTATAATTGATGGTTGGTTATAATCATGGATTTTTTAACAAATACATCCAAGAAAAGATGATGAAATGAAGGTGTATAGATAATTATCCTCAATTACAGCCACTAGTAGGACCCGAGTTAGTGACTAGGAAAAGGGTATAAAAATATCATAGTTTGGGAGGCTATAATATCTATGACGGAAACAATATTATGAGATAGGATTAAAAATCAACGAACCACTCAAAAAGAAAATATAAAGGTAAACCAAAACAACACCCCAGAATTGAGTAATAAAAAAATAAAACATACAAAAGTCTCCAAGTTAAATACCAACATGAAATCTTTATTGATAAAAATCAACAGCGACACCTACCTTGCTAATGATATCCTTCTCGAACCCCAATTAACTTCTTGAAACATTAAAACAACTTAAAAATGTAGCATGAGAATACCTGGTATAATCAGTAGGGACATAAGAAAATCATTATATTGAAATGTGAAAACATAATTCTAATGCGCTAGTGAAAAAACATACAAACGAATAAAAACCTATATAAGTCATCTAACCAATCCCAACCTCACCATGGTTCACTCACCAAATCATGCATCCTATAAAATAATATATCATCGAGATCATTACAAGAAAGGATCCTTGTTGCATCATACCAACTGATTTCCTACTCTCACTCCCCAACATCGAATGTCATATGCCCTTATACACACATATCACATCACATCACTTTCCATCAGCTGACACCCATGCCACACATCACACCACCTCACAATCTAACATACACACACCTATGACTACACATATAAACTATAACTTGAGTAGTAGAGTATCCTGGAAATAAATAACATCATCCTTGTTCCCTCCTCAAAAAACGCATCTCCCCCATCGTATATCATATCTCACTAAATCACATCTCTCAAGTAGAAACCTAGACCAACACATCATATCTTAAACATAGACACCTATGACACACATCAAATCTCAACTGTATACACCCAGGAACACACGACACTACATGAGAAAGAGGGGGATATGGGGAATCCATGCATCCACATCACCACAATCTTGGGATAAAAGTAAAACACCTAGAAGTCTTCACCTTTGAGAAATGGTAAGGTTATCCAACTCAGGTGGGGATGTGTAAAATAACATAAATAAAAATGATATAGTATAAGTCCCCAGCCTTAAACCTTACTTAATCTTGAGTTATTACAAGATTACACATTGAGGATCTTTTCAGGTTTAGAGTTTTAGAGAATTAGATCATAAAACATGCATTTCATTCCACATATAAACAAAGTGGTTACATAAAGATAGTATTCTTCATTCCCATCAATGGACACAAATTTAAAATAAAACATGGATTCATTCTTGACACTTCCTTGACACTATCATTATATCATGTACCTTTCCCTTGACCTGTGAAAAACATTTCAAAAAAACTTGGGATGACCATAAAAAGCTCAGTAAGGGATATAAAAATATGGAAATGAAACATGGGTACATATATACATAAGTATGAGATCATACTTTACCCATAAAACATAAGCACTTTAACATACCTCATCAAATCATGAATAAATCATAGAAATCATAAGACATAAAGGTAACTTGAGGCATTCATAACATTCTTACATAGGGAGTAACCCCCTTGGTTACGTTTGGAATACCCATCACAGTATATTCCCTAAATCTCTTTGGAGAAACCTTAACGTTTCACTCGTTCACGTTACCCAATGCATTGGAGAGCTATATCGGGCTCACCCACCCTTAGTTTATCACGGAACCACCCGTCTTCATAATAATGCCCAAGAACCACAACATAATTGTATCACATAAAACATGCATAAAGGAAACATAACATTTCCACCTTTCAATCACAAGATATCAATACAACACATTGATATAAAAACATTATGAAACCCATTTTCAATACCAAAATAAAATAAAAGTAAAACATGGTATTTATTTTTCTTTTAAAAAGAAGGTATGGCTTGTAGAGGAAGCCGAAACTCAAATAACGGTCACGACGGCAGAGAAGTCGTTGTCGCCGCATACGTACGACAAAAACATTCCCTTTTGTCGTTTAGTAAAACGCTTCGTATAAAAAAGATTACTTTGGGATAAACGTAAAAGTCAAAGGGGTTTATACACCTTATAAAAGAAGGTTGTGTATAAAACAAAATATGCCTCAATGAAAGGAGATTGAGACGAAGTCCCATACCTCGTATCCGACTTAACCCGACCGTTCTTTAATCTCCTGAATAATAAACTTGAGTTAATCTATACTTTCTTAAGAACCCTTTTCAAGTTCATTATTCCTTTTATACCATGTTATGAACATCATGTAATCATTTAAGTTAATAATGTTCATTTTGTCGGTATTTGGTTCTTAAGTCAAAAATAGACTTCTTACACTTACATGTTGTTAATTTGGTCAAAGGTTCGTTATATCCAGAATTATATTAATGATTTGTATAACATATATATCATATATATTCAGCATATATATGTATTTATAATATTACATCACATAGGGGTAAGAAATGAAATGCACCGTTCATGGAGATGGTAAGCTGTACGTACGCATGAATGCTACTTCCATTTCTATTTTCTATTTTCTGGAATGGAATCATAATGATATAAGAGTATATTATAATTACTGTATAATAACATATATAATATCATTAACTTTATCCTTTACACATATCACATATGGTATTAACAAATCAAATCACTTTCAGGGGGCGGTAGTCCGCACTTCCTAAAATGAAGATACCGTGTTTACCCATAATGGAAACCATAAAGGTATGCCCAAAATGAAAAAAAAGAAGCTTAAGGAAAACATAAACATATTACATATCATATATAAAAATAGTGACATCATAATGGCCAACTTTGAAGGTGTTAAATGAGTATTGAACAATCATCGTTTCGGGAGGCAGAATTTTGCCATCCACAGAAACTGTATGTTCTTTAACCATTTGATGTAGTTGTGTGAGAGTGTAGCTCAAATAAATCTTATAACAACATCCTAGTATATTGAATATACTGGTTTTATTACAAAAGAATTAAATAAAAAGAGTTTAGGGGGTTAGAGAAGCAAAATAAAACAAATGAACATCAGAGAATGAATTACCTTTAAAAGTGTAACTCCTTTTGATTTGAGCCTAAAGGCTTCCTTTGAAAGGATTATGCCAAAAGGGAATCCTCTAGGATGAGGAGAGGGATGTGGAGAGAGTAAAGGGGCAGGGGTTGGCTGAGCCAAAGGCTTGAGGAGTGTGTGAAATGAGGTAGAGGTGGGGTCCTTTTATAAGAGGAGAGGAGGGGCACTTTTGGAAAGTAAAGATAAGTTACTTTATTTTAAAAAGATATTTTGATTCAAAAGGTCCCACATTTCTATAATTCGAGGATAAGGTGATAAGGCTTCGAAATAAACTCATCCAATTGGTTTTGTCCATGTGTAGGTTTTATATTTTTCATTATCTTTCCATTTTATTTAAATCGTTAAATAATGAGGTCATTGCTGCATCATCATGACGTCATAAATATTTTAATTTATTTAAAGTCTAAACATTAAAAAAATACTATGATGTAGGAAATCGTTTTATATTTCCAATGAATATTTATAATCAAATATCTGACTTGTATAACCCCATGTAAAAATTGTGTTAGTAAAACATCTTTTGTTTGTGTCATTTTTACTTTAACATTTAATAAAAAGTTATTTATGTCATTTCCCAACCAAAGTGTCTCCATGGGGTCCCCAAGTTGACCCATGGCTTTTCTTGGTCGGCCATGACACAACCAATAAGGTTGGGACATGTTTCTAGGTCATTTTATATTATTAAATCATTATTTATACCTTAAACTACCCTAATTACCACTAATCGCGATTAAAAACTTAATAAGTTACTATTCACCCAAAAAAAATTTAATCCCATTGAAGCACATTTTACTTCTTAATGACAACCATGTATGTCGGATTTTAGAAATTAAAAACACAATGATGGAAAAATTTCATTTAAACGGAAAAATTAGTTTTTATAAGTACTACTTAGTGGTTTCACTATTCATCAAAAATTAAAGTTTTTCAGAAAATTACCAAAAATCCACCCTATGCTATATTTGATATTCTGAATTCAAAAATGAAGTCTATTTTACTATATTCAAAACATTTAAGTCACATTAATTAATTTAATAATTAATTCCTACTGTCAGAGCAAATAGCGTGTTTTTATGAAACAATAAGTATCAAAAGATTGACACCAATTTAAGTCCAATTTCAAAGTGAAATTGATTCCAATGACCACCATTGGATTAAATGGTAAAAATATATTCTAATTTCACTTCAAAACCAATTCAAAATATAATATAATCATATAAATAAATTAGATTAAAAAGAAGTTTTGATGTAAAATGCAGTATTTTTCACTATTCATTAAAAAAGTGAACATTGTCAGAAAAATACCAAAAATTCACACAAAGTAAATTTTGATGTCCCAATCATAAATAATAAGTTTATTTTGACAAACATAGCTTATAAAATTGTCAAAAGATAGATTTAAAAAGGGTTTTCCATCATAAGGAAGTAAAACAATATTTTAAGAATATCAATGTATTCTATGCATAAGATTGGATTTATTTTCATTTTAAACCTCGAAAACACTATCTTAATCATTAATAGACATAGATAAAATATCTATTATTCATTACTTACATGGGATGTTACATCCTTCCCCCCTTTAGAAAATTGCGTCCCCGCAATTTATTTACTTATCAAATAAATGGGGGTACTTATCCCTCATTGCATTTTCAGATTACCATGTTGCCTCTTCAATCATGTGGTTTTTCCACAAAACATTACCTGGTGAATCACCTTATTCCGTAACACTTACTCCATGTGGTCAAGAATCTGGACTGGTTGTTCCTCATAAGATAGGTTCTCTTCCAGCTGAACTACCTCTGGACTCAAAACATGAGATGGATCTGGCATATACTTTCCCAACATCGAAATGTGAAAAACATTGTGTACCTGAGATAAACTCGGAGGTAAAGCCACTTGGTATGTAACTGATCCAACTCTCTCCAGAATTTCGTATGGTCCAATGAACCTTGGACTTAGCTTTCCTTTCTTACCAAATCTCATCACACTTTTCCAAGGAGAAACCTTGAGAAAAACATGATCACCTACCTCAAAAGAGAGATCCTTCCTCCGGTTATCCGCATAACTCTTCTGCCTGCTATGAGTTGTTCTCATGTGCTTCTGAATCAGCTGAACTTTTTCTGCCATCTCTTCTACCAATTCTGGTCCCATCAACTTACTTTACCCACTTCATCCCAGAAATCTAGAGTTTGACACCACTTCCCATATAATGCCTGAAATGTTGCCATCTGTATACTGGAATGAAAACTGTTATTATATGAAAATTCAACCAAAGAAAGATGTTGGTCCCAACTTCCCTGATAATCCATAGAACAAGCTCATAGCATATCCTCCAAGGTCTGAATTGTTCGTTCTGACTGCCCATCTGATTGAGGATGAAAAGATGTACTAAAATTTAATTCAGTACCCAACGACTTCTGAAGACCTTTCCAAAAGATAGAAGTAAACCTGGGATCACGATCCGATACAATGGAGAGAGGAACTCCATGTCACCTGAATATCTCTTTAAGATGAAAACGGGAAAGTTGATCAAGAGAGAATGTATCTTGTATAGCAAGGAAATGAGCAGATTTGGTCAAGCGATCAACAATAACCCAGATTGCATTATTACCTCGAGATTTATTTGGTAATATAATAACAAAGTCCATGGATATATCCTCCCATTTCCACTCTAGCACTGGTAAAGGTTGAAGCATCCCTTTTGGTAACTGCCACTCTGCTTTAACCTACTGACAAGTCAAACACTTCACAGTAAAATCAGCAATATCTCTTTTCATTCCATCCCACCAGTAATACTCCCGCAGATCTCTATACATCTTAGTACTGCCCGGATGAACTGAAAACGGAGAACTATGAGCTTCATATAACAACTCTCTCTTCAACTGTGAATCACAAGGCACACACAATCCCTTCCCAAATCTCAAAACACAATCATTATCAATGTTGAATTCAGGCAACTTACCTTTCTGAACCAGCTCTACCTTTTTTTGCAACTCACTGTCTTGCTTCTATGCTTGCTTGATTCTATCTGATAGAGAAGATCTCACTGATACCTGAAACAAAACAGAAGGACTTCCTGCACCAACAACTTCTATTCCAAAGTTCATCAAATCCTTAACCAAAGGATCACATTCCAAACGCAACATTGTTAATGAAGCAATACTTTTTCGACTCAAAGCATCAGCCACTTTATTTGTTTTTCCCGGATGGTAATGAATTGTACAATAATAATCCTTGATTAATTCTAGCCATCTCATCTGTCTCATGTTTAACTCTTTCTGAGTGAATATATACTTTAAACTTTTGTGATCGGTATATATTTCACACTTTACTCCATACAGATGACGCCTCCAAATTTTTAAAGCAAAAACAACAGCAGCTAATTCCAAATCATGTGTAGGGTAATTTACCTCATGAGTTTTCAAGTGTCGTGAAGCATAAACAATTACCTAATCATTCTGCATTAGGACGCAACCAAGTCCTTTCAATGAAGCATTACTATATATAACAAACTCACCATTCCTGGAAGGTAGTGCCAAAACTGGAGCATTCACCAATCTTATTTTCAATTCTTGAAAACAATCATCACATTCTTTTTTCCAGATAAACTTAACACCCTTCCGAGTTAGCTTAGTCATTGGACTAGATAACCGTGAAAAATTTCTAACAAACCTTCGATAATAGCCCGCCAAACCAAGGAAGCTACGAATCTCGGTTACATTTGTGAGTCTTGGCCATTCTTCCACAACTTTTGTTTTTGCAGGATCAACAGTTATTCCATCTTTAGAAACAATGTGACCAAGGAAAGAAATTTGTTGCAACCAAAACTCACACATGCTGAATTTCCCATATAGTTTCATTTCTTTTAAGGTTTGTAAGATAACCCTTAAATGTCTTTCATGCTCCTCTTTACTTTTAGAAAACACCAAAATATCATCAATGAAAACCACCACAAACGTATCCAAGAACTCATGGAAAATTCTATTCATTAAGTCCATGAATACAGCAGGTGAATTGGTTAGCCCAAAAGGCATTACTACAAATTCATAATGGCCATATCTTGTACGGAACGCAGTCTTCGGAATATCTGCCTCCTTTACCTTCAGCTGATGGTACCCCGATCTCAGGTCAATCTTTGAAAAAAACTGAGCTCCCTTGAGCTGATCAAACAAATCATCGATATGAGGCAAAGGATATTTGTTCTTAACAGTGATGTTATTCAAGGCTCTATAATCAATGCAATGTCTCATAGAACCATCTTTCTTTTTAACAAATAAAACAGGAGCACCACATAGTGATGTGCTAGGTCTAATGAAACCTTTCTCTAATAAATCTTGTAATTTCTCCTTCAACTCTAAAAGTTCAATTTGTGCTATTCGATAAGGGGGTTTTGAAATTGGCTTAGCATCAGGAACTAAGTCAACAGTAAACTCAACTTCCCGATTTGGTATTATTCCAGGCAACTCAGCAAGAAAAACATCAGGATACTCATTTACCACTGGCACATCATTAATCTAAGAAGTTCCTTTATTTTCAACGACGTGTGCAAGGTAACATTCATTTCCATCTTTTACAAGTTTCTCGGCCTCTTGATATGTTATCAAAAGTAAGGGTTCATTCTTGTAAACAAACTGAAAGTCTTTCTGAAAAAAACTTCTTTAGCTCTACAGTCAATCTTAGCATGGTAAATAGAGAGCCAATCCATACCCAGGATAACATCAAACTCTACTAGAGGTAGGAAAATAAGGATTGCAAGTAGGTTCTTTCCACAGATAAGGATAGGAAGATTCATATAAATTATTTTTTCCTCAACATTCCCCCCAGGTGTTTTTACCAAAATTTCAGGAGTCATTTCTTGAGATGGTATTCCCATTTTACTGGAAAAGGTTTCAGAGATGAAAGAATGTGTAGACCCTAAATCAAACAACACACTAGAATAATATGAAAAAACAAACAAAGTACCTGATACAACTTCATTTGATGGCCCGGCATCTGCTGAAGTAGTTTCAAAGGATTTCACCACCCCTTTCTGCTTGTAGTCTAACTGATTCCCATCACTCAAGCTCTTTGTCAGACACTCGTTTTCATAGTGACCCATCTCATTGCACTTATAACATTTCACTAACTGTAATTCAAATTTGTTCTTACCTTCACCTTGATCCTTTTCAGTTCAATCACGAGCCTTATGTCCCATCTTACCACATCAGTAGCACTTTCCAGAATTCAGAAGAAATTCCCCAGCATGCCTTTTTCCACATTTATCACAAACTGGAAACTTAGTTCTCTTACCATCAGACTTTTTTGAAGAATTCTTACCTTTCTCCTGCCACCTCGATCTCTTCTTCTGCTGGTTGTTATAGAACACTTGGTCATCGGAAAACTCTATTTCCACCTTCTCAGCACATCGAACAAGCTTTTCATAACTTTTAAACTCATGAGAAGCTAATGCCCTTCGATATTTTGGCTTTAATCCTGAGTAAAAATGATTGATTTTACTGTCAAGGTCTCGGATAATATTTTGAGCATACCTTGCCAATCGAGTGAACCTTTCTTCATAGGCAGCCACTGAGTCTTCCTCTTGCCTCAATTCCAAGAATTGTTTTTCCATCCTAAGTCTAATAGCCTTAGGAAAATACTTCTCAAGAAACTTACCTTTGAATTCATCCCAGTCAAGAGCATCAATCTCATCGGCGTCCCTGATATTTTTAACCATAGACCACCACTGATCTGCTTCACCCTCAAAACGGTAAATAGCAAGACTAACCTTTTGATTGTCTGAACACCCCATGACATCAAAAATCTTCTCCAGTGCTTTAATCCACCCTTCAGCTAGCACAGGGTCAGAGGATCCTTTGAATGATGGTGGATGTTGCCTCATGAAATGTTCCCCCACTAACATGTTCCTCTGCGGTTGATCTGGATGATCTCGTGCATGGATACCACCACCATTTATCGCTTGAGTCAACTGCTCCATTACTGCAACAAACTGTTCATTTCCAATTCCGACCATTTCTGGATGCTGATTCGGAAGGTTATTTCCTTCTGTAAGCCTTCCAAGCACTGCTTCCCTGTTTCCTCTGCGGAAAACCATTCTGAACAAACATGCCTTAGATGAATCAACATGGTAATCTTCAAATTCTATATCACTTCAATTTAACCATAAAAAAAATATTTTTCGATAATCATTTAATAGAATTATAAATCCTAATGTTATCTAAACCAACCTCTGATACCAACTATAAGGCCCCAGCCTTACACCTTACTTAATCTTGAGTTATTACAAGATTACACATTGAGGATCTTTTCAGGTTTAGAGTATTAGAGAATTAGATCATAAAACTTGCATTACATTCCACATATAAACAAAGTGGTTACATAAAGATAGTATTCTTCATTCCCATAAATGGAAAAATATTTAAAATAAAACATGGATTCATTCTTGACACTTCCTTGACACTATCATCATATCATGTACCTTTCCCTTGACCTATGAAAAACATTTCAAAAAAACATGGGATGAGCATAAAAACCTCAGAAAGGGATATAAAAATATGGATAGGAAACATGGGTACATATATACATAAGGATGAGATCATACTTTACCCATAAAACATAAGAACTTTAACATACCACATCAAATCATGAATAAATCATAGAAATCATAAGACATAAAGGTAACTTGAGGCATTCATAACATTCTTACGTAGGGATTAACCCTCTTGGTTACGTTTGGAATACCCATCATAGTATATTCCCTAAATCTCTTCGGAGAAACCTTAACGTTTCACTCCTTCGCGTTACCTGATGCATTAGAGAGCTATATCGGGCTCACCCGCCCTTAGTTTATCACGGAACCACCCGTCTTCATAATAATTCCCAAGAACCACAACATAATCGTATCACATAAAACATGCATAAAGGAAACATAACATTTCCACATTTCAATCACAATATATCAATACAACACATTGATATAAAAACATTATGAAAACCATTTTCAATACAAAAATAAAAGAAAAGTAAAACATGGTATTTATTTTTCTTTTAAAAATAAGGTATGGCTTGTAGAGGAAGCCGAAACTCAAATAACGGTCACGACGGCAGAGAAGTCGTTGTCGCCGTATACGTACGACAAAAACATTCCCTTTTTTCATTTAGTAAAACGCTTCGTATAAAAAAGATTACTTTTGGATAAACGTAAAAGTCAAAGGGATTTATACACCGCATAA
Organism: Viscum album; assembly: GCA_963277665.1. NCBI lineage: Eukaryota > Viridiplantae > Streptophyta > Magnoliopsida > Santalales > Viscaceae > Viscum > Viscum album. The sequence continues at coordinate 382,088,026 of OY728145.1, forward strand.
AAGAAGGTTGTGTATAAAACAAAATATGCCTCAATGAAAGGATATTGAGACGAAGTCCCATACCTCGTATCCGACTTGACCCGACCGTTCTTTAATCTCCTGAATAATAAACTTGAGTTAATCTCTAATTTCTTAAAAACCTTTTTCAAGTTCATTATTCATTTTATACCTTGTTATGAACATCATGTAATAATTTAAGTTAATAATGTTCATTTTGTCGGTATTTGGTTCTTAAGTCAAAAATAGACTTCTTACACTTACATGTTGTTAATTTGGTCAAAGGTTCGTTATATCCAGAATGATATTAATGATTTTGATAACATATATATCATATATATTCAGCATATATATGTATTTATAATATTACATCACATAGGGGTAATAAATGAAATGCACCGTTCATTGAGACGGTAAGCCGTACGTATGCATGAACGCTACTTCCATTTCTATTTCATATTTTCTGGAATGGAATCATAATGATATAAGAGTATATTATAATTACAGTATAATAACATATATAATATCATTAACTTTATCCTTTACACATCCCACATATGGTATTAACGAATCAAATCACTTTCAGGGGGCGGTAGTCCGCACTTCCTAAAATGAAGATATCGTGTTTACCCATAATGGAAACCATAAAGGTATGCCAAAAATGACAAAAAACAGAAGCTTAAGGAAAATATAAAAATATTATATATCATATATAAAAATAGTGACATCATAATGTCCACCTTTGAAGGTGTTAAATGAGTATTGAACAATCATCGTTTCGGGAGGCAGAATTTCTCCATCCTCGGAAACCGTATGTTCTTTAACCATTTGATGTAGTTGTGTGAGAGTGTAGCTCAAATAAATCTTATAACAACATCCTAGTATATTTAAGATACTGGTTTTGTTACAAAAGAAGTAAATAAAAAGAGTTTAGGGGGTTGGAGAAGCAAAATAAAACAAATGAACATGAGAGAATGAATTACCTTTAAAAGTGTAACTCCTTTTGATTTGAGCCTAAAGGCTTCCTTTGAAAGGATTATGCCCAAAGGGAATCCTCTACGATGCGGAGTGGGATGTGGAGAGAGTAAATGGGCAGGGGTTGGCCGAGCCAAAGGCTTGAGGAGTGTGTGAAATGAGGTAGAGGTGGGGGCTTTTTATAAGAGGAGAGGAGGGGCACTTTTGGAAAGTAAAGATAAGTTAGTTTATTTTAAAAAGAGTTTCGGATTCAAAAGGTCTCACATTGCTATAATTAGAGGATGAGGTGATAAGTCTTCGAAATCCACTCATCCAATTGGTTTTGGCCATGTGTAGGTTTTAGATTTTTCATTATCTTTCCATTTTATTTAAATCGTTATATAATGAGGTCATCACTGCATCATCCTGATTTCATAAATAATTTAATTTATTTAAAGTCTAAAAATTACAAAAAAAAATCACTATGATGTAGGAAATCTTTTTATATTTCCAATTATTATTTATAATCAAAAATCTGACTTGTATAACCCCATGTAAAAATTATTTTAGTAAATCATCTCTTGTTTGTGTCATTTTTACTTTAACATTTAATAAAACGTTATTTATGTCATTTCCCAACCAAAGTGTCTCCATGGGGTCTCCAAGTTGACCCATGGCTTGTCTTGGTCGGCCATGACACAACAAATAAGGTTGGGACATGTGTCTAGGTCATTTCATATTATTAAAGCATTATTTATATCTTAAACTACCCTAATTACCACTAATCGCGATTAAAAACATAATAAGTTACTATTCACAATAAAAAATATTTTAATCCCATTGAACCACATTTTACTTCTTAATGACAACCATGTATGTCGGATTTTTGAAATTCAAAACACAATGATGGAAAAATTTCATTTAAACAGAAAAATCAGTTTTTATAAGTACTACTTAGTAGTTTCACTATTCATCAAAAATTGAAGTTTTTCAAAAAATTACCAAAAATCCACCCTAAGATATATTTGATATTTCGAATTCAAAAATGAAGTCTATTTTACAAAATTCAAAACATATAAGTCACATTAATTAATTTGATAATTAATTCCCGCTGTCAGAGCAAATAGCGTGTTTTTATGAAACAATAAGTATCAAAAGATTGACACCAATTTAAGTCCAATTTCAAAGTGAAATTGATTCCAATGACCACCATTGGATTAAATGGTAAAAATATATTCTAATTTCACTTCAAAACTAATTCAAAAGATAATATAATCATATAAATAAATTATATTAAAAAGCAGTTTTGATGTAAAATGCAGTATTTTTCACTATTCATTAAAAAAGTGAACATTGTCAGAAAAATACCAAAAATTCACACAATGTAAATTTTGATGTCCCAATCATAAAGAATAAGTTTATTTTGACAAAATAGTTTATAAAATTGCCAAAAGATAGATTTAAAAAAGTTTTTCCATCATAAGGTAGTAAAACAATCTTTTAAGAATATTAGTGTATTCTATGCATAAGATTGGATTTATTTTCATTTTAAACCTCTAAAACACTATCTTAATCATAAATAGACATATATAAAAATATCTATTATTCATTACTTACTTGGGATGTTACATATAGAGAGAGAACACAACAAGAAAACTGTTGGTTTATATCAACTACACTTGAACAAGCCAAACCACCATAACTTTTCCCCAAGTCAATTGTCACCAATCATTCCACCAATGAACACAACCCATTATACACCTGCCACAAAATCTGCACATGATTTTCCACTATCAACATACATGTTTGACATCATTTATTAATTAATCCATTTACCACACATCATCTTCCATCCCATTATATTCAATTACCAACCAATTCATTTATTTATTTCATTCAACATCATAATTAATTCAAATTCTATCTAGGAAACTAATACAATCACACAACACAACTAGCTTAACACACATATATTATCACAACACCGCACATATCCCACAGTTTCCATGACACATTACCCAATCCATCACAAAACACAACAACAACACGTCCCATCCATCAACAACCAAAAACTACAACGTACCACAACCACTGCACTACTACATCTATTCCACAACCTCTATCCTACAACCACTTCACCACAACCACTACCAGATAACCATTATGCTATAACCACAATTCCACATCATACAACATCCTATATCATATCCATTTCTACCAACCATTACATCACTACCCCACACACTGTACAAACTAACTAGTCAGATCTATCATTAAAAAATATTCCAATCCTTATAGGGAAACACAGGAAGCACAAGAACACATCATAACACACACTCTAAATTCCATATTTATTCATACCCATTATAACATATCTTATTTATTTAAGATGGGTATTATCACACAAACCAGAAAGTCTATGGGAAAACAATTATTATCCCAATATACATTTTTTAACATTTTATTCGGGGTGATAACACATGAAAACACATAAAATATCTTCATATAATAGATACTACATCGAAAAAAATCCTCCCAATATACTTTATTTTTAGAATTATCAACATGAATGGTTTAAAATATAAAAAATATATTAGAAATTGACGAAAAAAATTGATAACTCCCATACCTAATAATTTTAGACTAAAAAATTAATTATTTGGTAATGATGACCCCCATTATCTACCAAATGTTATGAAAAATTATGAATATATCACTTATAGAACATAGAAGGTTGAGAATGAGGATTCATTGCGTCAAAAAATATTTCCAATGCCTCTCATAATAGTAGTGCAATGAAGAGATTCTAACAAACAATAATTCCACACAGAATAGATAGATCAACCTAAATCACATTAAAGGGATGTTAAAAAACATCTTATTACTCTTCCCAAGACAATGAATAATCACTATAGTGAATACCCATGAGAAGAATGAAATAAATCCACAATCAAATTGAAATAAACATTCTATTGTTTATAATTGGGCTCAATCGGAACCAACAACTCAATGTATGATGATGAGGCATATAAGATCCCTCAAAATTACTAAGGGCTCACCACTAAACAATATAGAGAAGGGTTCAGCCAAATAAATAATTATTATCATAGAGAATGGATCTAAATCCTAGATCAGAGCCTTTTCCTATCATGTAAACTTTATACAACATGTATTCCATGTGTTTTAATAAAATTTGAACTCTCTTGGAAAAATGAATCACCTCAAACAATGTTTAATACATGTCTTGAATTCAACTTAACCAATGTGTAAATCATTTATTTTCCCCCATATCTATGAACAGGATACAAACATACCATTTAGAGATGTTGTGAACAACCTTTATATGACATGTACTCTTTACATATCATGAATTTTAGGCTTCAGCACTCCTATAATGGCAACACCAACTAGAAATTTCCAAAACCACCCTCAAACTCCCCCACCCCCAAAATATGAAATGTAATGGGGTGGGATGGCATGAGCTATTACATTAGATGCATATCAAAAGATTCTTGATCTCGATATTCCTAATCAAATAAAAAAAGAATAGGTTCTCAAAAACCCACCCCGTAACATACATCTACAATATCTCGTTACTCTTTAATGTTATCACTACTAAACACGCCAAACCAAATAACTAAAATGCATCTCTCACAAGCACATAACCATGAAATCTGATACCATCCCTAAGACACCACAAATCACATATCCATTTTCACAACCTTCTAACCTCTACAGATCCCAAACCAATATCCATCGCAACCAAGAAACCTCACTACTTCGGATGTAGAAAATTGGGAATTCCATCCTCCATTTCAAAATAATATCCACTCTGGGCATAACTAATTCACCCACACGGGTTTAATTTCATAACAACCCATACTTATCTGTTAGGAATAAGATCACCCCTTTCCATATTTTGGGGGTTTTATATCACATTACACATGAAGGGATAAAACACATCTAATAACATAACAAGATACAAATATAACATCCTAAGAAAAATAGATTAAAGAAAAACATAGAAAACCTATGAGTATTGGGGTGAATCTACACCACTTGATACCAAGTTATCCTCTCCGGGAAATCATGCCTCCATAAAACACAGACCAATGGAATGGTATAACCACACAACACCTTCTCTCGATGATCCTGGATCTCTATAGGATGCTCCACAAATGGCATGTCATCACTGATATCCAACCCTCCGTAGTCCAAAACATGAGAGTTATCTTGAAGATATCATGAATATGAGAAATTGAATACGGGAAAAATGATCATTTGTGACAGGGCTATTTGCAATAGTTAAGAGGCCTGTTGAAAATAATAGATATTTGTGATGGGGGGGAGGGGGTAAGGACCTGTCATCAACCTGTGGGAATGTCAATTACGACAGCTTCCTATTCCCATTGTAAATGCTCGATGCTGGTTTTTAGTATTTGCGAAGGAATACTTTTTTCATCGCAAATGGAATTTCGGTATATACCCATTTGCGATGTGGCACATTGCGAATAACTTTATATCGAGTGACAATTTATGATGGGACACGTCGCAAATGCCAATATATGAGACGGTAAGCCTATCACAAATAATCTCATCACAAATGAGCTAACATATACATACCCTTATATGTTTTCCCATAATTCTACTTATTTCTCAACTTTTCTCTCTCATTCATCTGAATAATTTTCTTCAATTGTTTTTTCATAGTTTAAACTTTTAAACCAGAACATAATCCATGACTTTTATTCTCTGGAAGCTTCAGTTTCAAGGTATTTATCTATTATTTTGGTTTAGTTAATTAATTTTAAATTGAATTATTAATAATTATTCTTAATTAGATGAAATTAAATTCAAATATTGTTAGATACATATTTTTTAGTATTTGTTTTTATGAATAATTTAGTCTAAGTGTTAATTAGAAATAATAAATAATAATTACTATCAATTATAAATAATTAGTAATGATTAGGAATAAATTATAATAATTATTAATAAATTATTAGAATTAGTAATAAATTTTAATAATTAGAAATAAATTGAAATAATTGGATTTAATAAGTAATAAATTTGTAATAATTAGAATTAATATGTAATAATTTGGATTAATTTGTAATAATTAAGATTAATGTTAAATAATTAGTTTTAATTACATATAATTAAGATTAATTAGTAATAATTTAGAATAATTAGTATTAAATAGCATTAATTAGTAATAATTAAGATTAGTGATGATTAATTTGGATTAATTAGTAATAATTAGGTTTAATTGGAAATAATTTTCAATAATTAGGATTAATTAGTAATAAATAGGATTAATTAGTAATAATAAGAAATAATTTGTAATAATTTGTAATAATTTGAATTAATTTGTAAAAATTATGATTAATTGTGAATAATTAATATTAATAAGGAATAATAAGTAGTAATAAAAAATAATTAGTAATAATTTTGAAAAATTAATAAGAATTTGGAATAATTAGTAATAATTAAGAACAATTAGTAATAATTAAGAATAATTAGTAATAATTAGGATTAATTAGTAATAATTAGTAATAATTAGTATTAATTAGGATTAATTAGTAATAATTTGGATTTATTAGGATTAATTACTATTAATTAAGATTAATTAGTATTAAATTGCATTTAATTATTAATAATTAGTAATAAATAGAATTAATTAGTTTTAATTAATAATAATTAGTTATAATTTGGACTAATTAGAAATATTTAGGATTAATTATTAATAATTACTAATAAATAGGTATAATTAGAAATAAATAGTAATAAAAATTAATAATTAGTAATAATGTGTAATAAAAAATAATAAAAAGTAATAATTAGTAATAATTAAGATTAACTAGTAATAATTAACATTAATTATAATAATTATGATTAATTATTAGAAAATAGAAATAATTAGTAGTAAATAATAATAATCAGTAGTAAATAGTAAAAATTTGTAATAAAAAGTAATGATTAGTAATAAATAGTAATAATTAGTAATAATTAGGATTAATTAGTAATATTTAGGAATAATTAATAATAATTAGAATTAATTAGTAATAATTAGTAATAATTAGTAATAATTAGTAATAATTTTTAATAATTATGAATAATTCGTAATAATTAGGAATAATTTGTAATTATTAGGAATAGATAGTAATAACTATAAATACTTACTAATAATTTTGACAAATTTGAAATAATTTGGAAGAATTGGAAATATTTTTTATTCATTAGTAATAATAAGGATTAATTAATAATAATTTAGATTTTTAGTAACAATTTGGATTAATTTGTAATAATTTGTATTAATTAGTAATTATTAGGATTAATTAGGAATAGTTAGGAATAATTAAAATTATTTAATAATAAATTAGAATTAATATTTAATAATTAATGGTAATTAGTATTAATTTGTAATAATTATTATTAATTGGTAATAATTTGTAATAATTAGTAATAACAAGGATTAATTTCTAATAATAAGGAATAATTACACTAAATTGGTAGTAATTAGGAATACTGGTTGATAATTAGTAATAATTAGGATTAATGAAAAATAATTAGGATTACATATTAATAATTAGGATTAATTAAGTTTAATTAGTAACATGTTGAAAATAATTAGTAATAATTTTTAATAATTAGTAATAATTTGGAAGAATTTCTAATAAATGGGATGAATAAGTAATAATTAGGAAGAATTGTTAATAATTAGGAATAATTTGTAATAATTAAGAATAACTATTAATAATTAGGAATAAATAGTATTAATTAGTATTAATTAAAAATACTTAGGATTAATATGTAATAAATAGGATTAATGGGTACTGTTTAAGATTAATTAGTAAGAGTTATTATTAATTAGTAAAAATTAGTTCTAATTAGGATTTATTCAGATTAAAGAGAATTAATTAATATTAATTATGATTAATTGGGATTAATTTGGATTAATTTGTTTTAATTTGTTTTAATTATGATTAATTAGGAATAATTAGGAACAATTAAGAATAATTAACAATAATTAAGAATAATTAAGAATAATTAAGAATAAATAGAAATAATTTGTAATAATTATGAATAATTAGTAATAATTAGGAAGAAATAGTAAAAATTATGAAGAATAAATAATAACAAGGAATAATTATTAATAACTAGGAATAATTATAAATCACTAGGAATAATTATAAATAATTATAAATAATTAGAAATAATTTAAAATAATTAGTAATAATTCAGATTAATTTTTAATAATTATGATTAATTATTAATAATTATGATTAATTAGTATTAATTAATAATATTTTTGTTTAATTTGGATTCATTCGGATTAATATGATTATATAAGATTAATTAGGATTAATTAAGATCAATTAAGATTAAATAGGCATTAAATAGAAATAATTCATAATAAGTAGTAATAATTCGAAATAATTTGTATTAATTAGGATTAATTAGTAATAATTAAGATTAATTAGTAATAATGAAGAATAATTAGTAATAATTGAGAAAAATGCTGATCAATTAAAAATAATTAATATTAATAAGGATTAATTGTGATTAATTGGGAATAATATAACATCCCGAGATTTTATAAGAAATATTAATTTTAATTTCTTTGATGTATTATGTTGTACACTATACAAAGATTATCTCGCACTATACGCAAAACCATATTATCTTGTTGTATATGCAAACACTATTCTTGGCTTGCGTTGCATAAAAGAGCGACCTTCCTCAATAGCGTGTGTTGTACAAAATATCACGTTTCACTAAACAACGATATATTGTTCTTATGAACTAGCCGTTATAAAGATTATTAACCGAATTTTAATTTTATAACTTTATTATTCATCTTACATATATTATAGAACATGGTATGATAGAAAAATAAATATTTTAGGTAAAATAAGTATTAAAAAATTGCAGTTTTGCCGCCTTTTGAGGCGCACCCACTTTAAATATATTTTTGACACATTTATAAGTTAAATTTGACAAAATAAACTTATTCCTTTCAGTAAAGATATAAAAATTAACTTTGGATAATTTTTTAATATTTTTATGTTAACATTCATATTTTGATGAATTGTAAAAATACGCTAAATTTTAATTAAAAACATCTTTTTTCATCAAGAAAACTTATATGGTTAAATTATAACACTTAATGGGTTTAAAGTATAAATAAAATATATTTTTACCATTTAATATAATTTAAGTCATTATCATTAATTTTACATTTAATTCATATGTAAAAACATTTCAATCATTAGTAATGTTTTAACTTTTAAAACCCATTTTCTCAATAGCAGGATTAATTTTAAATTAAATACTACAACATCAGTGTTTTGAATTTGGAAGAATGGATTTCATATTTGGAATTATTGGTTCCAAATTAAGATAAGAGGCTACTTTTTATTGTTATAGATTATGAATAGTAACAACAATAGATTTTATTTACTACATTTAATGGTAAATCCTGTAATTTAGGGTAGACATAATATTATAAAATTACCCAAACACCATCCAAAATTTTATTGGATGAGTAAAAGTTGACTAACATCACCTAAGGGTCGGAATAGTTTCATTTCATGGACTTTTGACCGGGAAAATGATGTAATAATTATTAAAACCAAAGAAAGTGACAACATGTCACTCTCTTATATCTTATAAGTGTAATAATTTTAATTAATGATAAACATCATAAAACATTGTACAAAAATATTCAACAGAAATCTAATATAATTATCTATATCATTTAAATTAATTTAGTATTTTTAGGGATTAAATAATTATCATTAATGGTGACATAATAGTGAAGTTGAAATTATTTTATTGATTTAAATATCAAATAAATGGTTTTAAAAATATTAAAATAAATATTATATGAACTATTTAATGTTCTCCACGAATTTTATAGATACATATGACATGTTATAAATCTATTAAACATTTTGGTTTGAATATATACTATATGTGGATTTTATTTAGATTCCAATAATTGAATAGTGTCAAAATTGTCACTATAGTTATTTTTTAAAAATAACATATTATTAAATTGTTTAAAAATCACACAAAATATTTAAAAATTATAAATTGAAATTTTTATCTTCTAAAATTTCATAAATTATCCAATTATGGAAAATTAACAACACATAATTAATTATTTATAATAATTTAAAATTTATAATATTATTACCAGAAATAAAATTAAATAGATTAAATAATGAAAAAATCAAGTTGATAAGGTTTAGAATAAAATCCCAACATGTCCAAATTTTATTGGTTGATGATATTACAGCCCTATCACATACCATATTCAATTTTGAGTCATTTTGGAGGATTTTAGTGGGGGTTTGAGTTTATTGTAAATTAATATTTTAGAGGTTTCCAAAAGTGCCCCTCTCCTCTCTTATAAAAGGGCACATCCTCCCTCTCCTGTTCACAAAGTTTTGAGCTTTCAATCTTGGCCAAACCCAGTCCATTTCTCTTCTCCACTTCATTAGAAACATACTAGAGGTCCTGGTCCTCTTAAAATACCAACTATATTGCCCTAAGTGGATGATTAAAAGAGGCACGTCGAGGAAGATGTAATCTCTTCTATAGATTCAATCAAGTTTCAATTTTCTTCTACAGAATTTTATTTAGTTGATTCATTATAATGTAATAACATCAGTATAAATAATATACTGATATTCTATTATAAATATTAATCAACCATATTTCTTGTTATATCAAACCTACGAAAAATGAAATCACCGAGCGTGCGTACGTACGACTTACCATCTCCACGCAGTGGTGTAATCTATTTTTCCACCACCACCTTACATGGATGGGTATAATGGGGGAAATAATAACAATATATGATTATTATAACATGATAATAATTTTGAGATATTATATAATCCACTCCAATACCATTCATCAATTATGGGAACGATAACGTCACTCGTGCGTATGTACGGATTACCGTCTCCATGACGCGAGGAGATTCATTCTCCATGTTAATAATTCAAAAATGATTATAAATTATAAAAAATAAATAATGAAGAAAGATATTAAATAATAATGTTACTTTATTTTTGTATATATATATATTTCATTAACATAATTCCATTCAATTCAATAAGGAATTGAAAACAGCATTCATGTGTACGTACGTCCTATTGTCTCCATGAACGGTGTATTTAATTCCATTTATAAATCTATAATATATGTATATTATGAATATATATTATATATAAATAATGATTTACATTATAGATGTATTTAATCATGATCGAAATAATCATATGAATAATTACATGTCCAAATAAATACGATAAATGAAACGATTTTACCAGAAACACTGTTTTAACATGGAATTGACAAATGAAAGGGTAATATAAAGTTGTAAGAGAATAAATATGATATTATAAATATTATTATGGTTTTATTATAAGTTAATAATATGTTTAAACCCAATATACAGTAGTCTCAGACACATACAGAATAAATTGGACAAAAAGTAAGGGATAATTATTCCAATCTCATTCTTATCCGAGACTGTTTATTCGTATGTATTTACTGGGTTTATGTTTATCATCCATGTCCATGTTTTCTCAAAATGTTTTCATAAAATGTTTACTATTCTTACATGTATGTTTAAATTCATCTTTACCCTTTTATGAGTTTTACCACAAGGTATGGAATAAATCATTCTTTTGTTTACCATATAAGGTAATTTTTTATTTTTCCAGCAAAAGTATGTAGTGAATGTTTTTTAACATATACGACATTAACATATTTTTACAGTTACATAACACCCTATTTTTCTGAATCTTCCTGTACATGATTTCGTGATTATTTTCAACAAAATCCTTTTCTTTTAAAATTCCATGGCATTTTGAGAAAAGTAAAAGATTTTGAAGAAGAAAAGAAAATTTTTCTCATGAATTCATTTCAAGTTTTTTATCAAAATTATTTTCCATATAAGATAAAATTATTTAGTATGTTTATGTTTCAAGTATAATTTCCCTACTATATACATGGGTTGATTTTTATTATAATGAATTGATATCCATTTGTTTTATATATATTATGTTATGATGGCATGAAATTTATTAATCTCATTCTATTACATGGGTTATTCTATGATGTACAATTTATTATTTTGTGGCACAGATAAGAATCGTTTCATTATGAGATGTGTGGGACCTATATCTACATCCAATGAATTGGGTAAAGAATTATATCTCATGAGATAAACATGGATGGAATGAAATGTAAATCTAGTTCAGTAATACAGGGCTAGAAAGACACATAAACCTAGTTCTATTATGGAATGTTTCTACTATAATGGACTTCGCAGCAATGACTTGGATACTATGGAAATCATATCATGCGGATAATAGTTTTCCACCATTACATGTTTTATTCCCATGCTACTTTATCATGATTGATGTTCCTTTATGATCTATTCCTTGCATACTTCCATGAATTATTTCACAACTAAAGATTTTGATGTTTAAACATTATGTTTATTTTTTTATGTTCAAATGTATATGGTTTGTTTTATTTTCTCCATGATTTCCCTTACTGAAAATTGAGCTCACCCTTTACATGTTTTATTTTTCCTATGATATATTGAAAGGATTTAGGTAAGAAAATAAAAGGGGATGTTATTTGTGGGAGAAGTTGAAGATCTTTCACCATGATTAGAATACATTGTTCCGAGTTTCAAAATACACTAAACTATTATGGTCTTTGGGTGTCTGTTTTTGTTATGTTTTACGTTTTCCAACAAATTAATGTAATGTCTATGTATCTCAAGCTTTGGGTCTCCACAGTTGGTATCAGAGGAAAGGTTTAGTTATTCTATGGAAATTAGGATGTGAAAAATTTATTGAGATCCCGAGAGATATTTCTAAGGTATGTCTATGGATGTATATAAGGTTAAGTATAAAGTATAGGTTATAATCCTATAATTAAGATAATGATCATGAATAACCTAGGATTAAAACTAATATGTTAGATATTTAATGAACTCCCCTTTATTATGTTGTTTTCCTAGCATGATTTTTGTCTCTCACACTGTTCTTTGTGGTTTTTAGAAAACAGCTGGAAGTAGGAAGATTCATGATAATGGAGGATATGATTTACAATTGAATGATATTATTCATGATCAACCAAATGAAATGGGATTTGGAAGTCCAAAAATTGTTATTATGCCTAATCAAAAATCTCATAACATGATCAGTAATCTCAACATTGGTATGTTTCCTAACTCAGCAAATAGGAGAAAAATGGTGTTTCATGATGATCATAGATAAAAGAAAGTTCAATTTATATCAAATAAATCATGTGGTAAGAGGCATTAGGGAGAATGTTTCAAAGGAACTGGAAGATGCTTTGGGTGTGGAAAAGAAGGACACAATCCTAGTAATTGCAAAAGAAATGGTACAGTTAACACCGTGGATAAGGGTTATGGTATTTCTAATACATCAAAAATGGTTAAATGTTTTAAATTTGTAATGTACGTGCATTATGAAAACCAATTCACCAATGTAAAATCTCATAAAGGGAATTAGAATGGTCGTATTGGTAGTATGTATGTTAATGATGATGACGCGAATACAAATTATATATGATATGAAAGAAGTGTTGAGGAATAAAATGATGAAACTCAGTCAATGGTTTAAGAAGGTAGTGGAATGATTGTATATTTATCAACAGTGATGTTGTATAGGTAATTAAATGATACTATGGAATAAAGAAACAACTAAGGAGTGTTAAACTATTGTTTTTTTAAAGATTTTGAGTGTATATGATGAATGTTACTGGTAACTATGAAAGGTTATTCAGATATTTTTGGAAAGTATATGATATTTTCATAATGAAGGGATATAGAGAAAATAATATGTTTTATTTTATTAACGATCTACTGACAGATTTAAGGACAATGTGACATCATGGTTTGAGTATAAAGAAATTTTCAGATTTTGTTATGTGGAAATAATTAACTTTTTATAGCATTTATGTTTTCACCAAAGTTCTATGGTAATTCAAGTTTCAAGAGAATACATTATTAATGTATTCGCATGTTTGTAATGTGACCAACAAGATATATCTTAATATATATGGGGGATAAATGATAGTAATCACATGATTTTTATATGAACTCTATAGTAATCTTTTTCTTAATACTATGATATTAGATAGAAGAATTTTGGGTTAGCCTAATGATTGGAATAAATTATGGTAGACATTAGATAGTATTTATTAAGGCTACAACATTTTTATATTATTTCTGAAATGTTATAATAGTATAGTTTTAGAAACAGGACAACCCATAGGATGAGAAACAACTTGTCATGTCAGACAAGGTTACGGGAATCAAACTCACAACCGAAGTGCGACATGCCTTTTTCACCTATCAATGGTCTAAAGGAATGCCCTAGTTAGTAGAATTTAGTTTCATTATATTATGCGGTGTGATTGTTGAATTATAAGTCCATTTGTGGAATCATATACGGTTAATCTCACCATACATGTACATATATATATTTAATAGCTTTTGCTAACTTTTTTTTGAAGAAAGATGGAATAACCTATTATTCTTTTGCATGATCTGCAAACATTTTAGGAAGGAAAAATTCAACTTCATTTATTTAAATAAGAGACGAAGTGGAAATTGTTCATGGAATGACCAACAACGATATTACACTAAAATCAACTATGTATTTATCCCTATGTAAAAAAATCATCATCTTTAAGAAAATGATATTGAAAACCAAAAACATTGTCCTAGTACCCTCATATCTGATGAATCAGATGGTACCCTACATCATCACAAATTTATGGCTTTGTGATTATTGTATTTTTCATAGCCATGTTCTATGCCACTCCCCATCAGAACTTGATGGTTAGATTTCTCTTCCATATCTATTTTTTACCATATGTTCTCCTATGTGGAAACCTTGTCATGAGTTAATTTGGGTAACTGTTACGTTTTATACATTATTTATTAAAAATACGTTTTAGTATTCCTTTTTATGATGTTGGTTTCTTTGAAAGAAACCTTCATGTAGTAAACCATTTATAACCCTGATGAATTTAGAGTTCCAAATTTATATTATGGGGGGTAGAATGTAACACCCCAAGATTTTATGAGAAATATTATTTTTAATTTATTTGATGTATTGTGTTGTATCCTATTCCAAGATTATAATGCGCTATACACAACACCGTATTAGCTTGTGTTATATGAAAACACTATTCTTGGCTTGTGCTGCACGCATGGGTGACATTTATCAATAGCGTGTGTTGTATGCAATACCAAGTTTCACAAAACAATGATATATTATTCTTAGGAACTAGCCATTTTGAATTGTATTAACCACATTTTTAATTTTATAACATTATCATTCATATTACACATATTCTAGAACATGGTATGAGAAGAAAATATATTTTTCTGGTAAAATAAGTAATTATAAAAAAATACAGTTTTGTCACATTTTAATAGTGCACCCACTTTAAAAATCGTTTTGACACGTTTATGAGTTAAATTTGGAAAAATAAACATAATCATTTAAATAAGGATATGAAAATTATCTCTGTATAATTTTTTAATATTTTTCTGTTAACTTTCATATTTTGATGAGTAGTAAAAATAGGCAAAATTTTAATTAAAAACAACTTTTTTATCAAGATAATTTATTTGGTTAATTATAATATTTAATTGTTTGAAAATATAAATATAATATATTTTTACAATTTAATATAATGTAAGTCATTAGCATTAATTTTTTATTGAATTCATATGTAAAAACATTTTAATATTTTGCAATTTTTTAACTTTTAAAACCCGTTTTCTCAACAACAGAATTAATTTTAAATTTAATACTATGACTTCTATTATTTGAATTTTAAAAAATGGATTCATTATTTGTAATCATTAGTTCCAAATTATGTTAATAGACTACAAATTATTTTTAGACATTATGAATAGTAACTACAGTAAATTTTATTTACTTCAATTAATAATAAATCGGGTAATCAAGGGTAAACATAAGATTATAAAATTACCCTAACACCTATAAAAGTTCTATTGGATGAATTAAAGTCAACCCACATCACATAAAGGTCAAAATAGATTTTTTGTATTGACTTTTGACCCTGAAAAGAATGTAATTATTATTAAAACCAAAGAAAGTGTCAACATGTCACTCTCCTATATCTTATAAGTGTAATAATTTTAATTTAGTGATAAACTACATAAAACATAGAATATAAATATTCAAAAGAAATATAATAAAATTGTATACATAATTTAAATTTAGTTATAATTTTTAGGGATTAAATAATTATCATTAATTGTGACACAATAGCGATGTAAAATTATTTTATTGATTGAAATATCAAATAAATGGTTTTAAAAATATTAAAATAAATATCATATGAACTATTTAATGTTCTCCTCTAATTATATAGATAAATATGACATGTTATAAATATATTTAATTTATTGGTTCAAATATATCCTCTATGTGGATTTTATTTAAATTCCAATATATGAATAGTTTCAAAATTGACACTATTGCTATTTTATAAAAATAAAATATTATTAAATTGTTTAAAAATCATAAAAATATTTAAAAATAATAAATTGAAATTTATATCGTCGATAATTACATAATGTATCCAATTATGGATAGTTCACAACGCATAAGTAATTCTTTACAACAATTTAAAATTTAGATTATTATTACCACAAATAAAATTAAATAGATTAAATACGGATAAATCAATATGATAAGGTTTAAAATAAATACACAACATTTATACATTTTATGGATTGATGATATTAAAACCCTATCTCGTTTTATCTATGAGGTGGAGTCATTTTGGAGGTTTTTAGTTAGGGTTTGAGTTTATTGTAAATTAATATTTTAGAGGTTTCCAAAAGTGCCTCTCTCCTCTCTCATAAAAGGGAACCTCCTCCCTCACATCATCACAATATTTTGATCCTTCAAGGTCAGAAAAAACTTGTCCATTTGTCTTTTGCACTTACCTACAAACATTTTAGAGGTCCTGGTATTCTTCAAAGGCCAACTTTAGTGCCCTAAGAGGAAGTCTAAAAGATGCACGTCGAGGAAGAGGTAATCTCTTCTACAGATTATTTTATGATTCATTATACTTCTACATCATCTTATTTAATTGTTTAATTATAATGTAATAACATAAGTATCACTAATATACCGATATTTTATTATAAATAATAAAAAAATTATTTCACTTTATATCCATCCTACAAAAAATGAAATCACCGCGCGTGCGTATGTATGACTTACCGTCTCCACGCCGTGGTGTAATCTATTTTTTCCACCACTACCTTACATGGATGGGTATAATGGTTGAAATAATTAATATATATGATTACTAAAACATGATACTAATTCTTAGATATTATATAATCCACTCCAATACCATTCAACAATTATGGGAATGATATCACCGCTTGTGCATACGTATGGATTATTGTCTCTACGACGCGATGAGATTCATTCTCCATGTTAACCATTCAAGAATGATTATAAATTATATATAATAAATATCATGAAATATATGACATAATAATGATACTTTATTTATATATATATATGTTTCATTTACTTAATTCCATTCAATTCAATAAGGAAACGAAAACAGCCTTCATGCGTACGTAAGGCCTATAATCTCCATGAACAATGTATTTTATTACATTTATCGATATAATATATATATGTATATTCTGAATATATATTATATATATATCATGTTTTACATTTTTGAAGTAGGTAATCATGATCTATATAATCATATGATTTATTACATGTCAAAACACATACGATAAATGAAACGATTTTACACAAAACATTGTTTTAACATGGAATTGACTAATGAAAGGGTAATATAAAGTCGTAAGTGAATCATATATGATATTATAAATATTATTATGGTTATTTTATAAGTTATTAATATTTTTAAACCCACTATATAAGATTCTCAGACACATACGGAAGAAATTGGAAAAAAGGTAAGGGATAATTATTCCAATATCATTCTTATCCGAGATTGTTTATACTTATGTATTTACTAGGGTAATGTTTATTATCCATGTCCATGATTTCTAAAAATGTTTTCATAAAATGGTTATTATTATTCCATGTATATTTAAATTCATTTTTACCCTTTTTTGACTTTTACCACAAGATATGGAAGGAATCTTTCTTTTTTTACCATACTGGTTACTTTTTGACTTTTCCGACAAAAGTACGAGGAGAATGTTTTTTTTTAACATATATGGATTGAAAATATTTTTACGGTTTCATAACACCGTATTTTTTTAAATTTTCATGTGAAACATTTCATAATTATTTTAAACAAAATCCATATAATTTAAAATTCCATGTCATTTTGTGAAAAGAAAATGATTTTAAAGAAGAAATGATATTTTCATTAAGAATTCATTTGAAGTGTTTTATTAAAACTATTTTCCATCTAAGATGACATTATTTAATACATTTCTGTTTCAATTATAGTGCCTCTATTATTTACATGGTTTTATTTTTCTTATGATGAATTGATATCAATTTGTTATATATGGATTATGTTTTGATGGAATGATGTTTAAGAATCTCATTCTATTACAAGGGTTATGCTATGACGTATGATTTATGATTTTCTGTCACACAATAGAATTTTTTCATTATGAGATGGGTGGGACCTATATCTCCCTACAATTTATTGGGTAATGATTTATATCTCAGGAGATATACATGACTAGAATGTCAAGTAAATACAGTTCAGTAATATAGTGCTGGAATGACAAGTAATCTCGATTCAGTAATGGAATTTGTCCACTATGATGGTCTTGGAAACAATGCCTCAACTACTATGGAAATCATATCTTGTGTTTAACGGTTTTACACAATTACATGTTTTATTCCCATTTTATTTTATCAGTATTGATGTTCCTTTATGATTTATTCCTTACGTACTGCCATGATTTATTTCACAACTCAAAATATTGATGTTTAAACATTATGTTCATGTTTTGAAGTTCAAATGTATATGGTTTGTTTTATTTTCTCCATGATTACCCTTACTGAGCATTTGAACTCACTATTTATATATCTTCTTTACCCTAGGATATAGATAAAGGTTTTAAGTAAGAAAACAAAATTGGAAGATCTTTATGGGATATGTTGAAGATATTTCACCATGATTAGAAGATTTTGTTCCAAATTTCCAAATACATTAATCTATTACGGACCTTGGGTGTCTATTTTTGTTATGTATTAAGTATTCCGAAAAAGTAATGTAATGTCTATGTACGTCATGATTTGGGTCTCTACATTTATTTTTTAATAATTAGTTATATTAGTAATTAATAGGATTAATTAGTAACAATTAGGATTAATTAGTAACAAATAGAATTAATTAGTAACAAATTGAAATAAAATTTAGTACATTATAATAAACTGGCACAATTCCCAGGGGATTGATGATATTTCTTTCGATTTAAGCCTCATTTCCTTGAAACATTCTCCCATTGAAATAAATATGAAAAATCTACTCGAACATATGTTGCACCAGATTCTCAAGGTGATTTCAGTTAGAGAAAGTAGCAAGGATATTAGCCTTTATGAAAAAGTGGATATTTTTTATAATGACTCGCCTTCATTGAAAATCTCCTACTGAAATCACTAAGAAAAGTATTCTCTAACATATGAATATCAATTTTTATTTCCATGAGAATTGAGAGAAGCACAGAATGGACACCATACCCTCCATCCTCATGTATACAAAAAATGATATTCGTACGTAGAAACTAATTTTTCTTAGTGATTATGTCAAAGTAAGTTACAAGGGGATGAGTCGTCGAGAAAAAGAGATTCCACCAATATGCAATAAATTATGCCATCAGTAATTAATTATAATTAGTAAAACATACCTGTAAGTAATAAGTACCATCCCTTTTTTAATATTTTTTATCTTATATCTAATTATAAAAAATAACTAACTATTTTATATTTTTTGAAAAATATGATTAAGGATGTTGATAATAGTCGTTATTAGATGATCATTGTTGGATAGATAATCTAAAAAATCCAAATGGTTTTGGGTAAAATCTTTTATGTATCGAGGGTTTCAAGATTTTTTATCATTTGCATCACCAAATCAAATTTTTTTCAGAAGGTAAAATTATGTTTCTTTGTAAAAAAAATGTTCTCTGAGGACGTATGAACCATATGAAAATGTTGTACATCATTTATTACGGTTTTGTTTTCAAACAAATTATGTTTTCTTGAATCAAAATGGTGAACACGGTTCTAGAGAAGATAATAATAATTTAGATCCGGATCAAGCACAGTTTCGGAATTTAGTACCTTATTTAGCAGGTTTGTCTTTTGAATAAACTGAATCTCAGGATGATATTGATTTAACTCTTCATTTAAAACTATTTAATTTATATGAATTTTTTTGGTCCAGTGAGTATTTTATATATCATGGTTGATATATATGAAATTTTGAAGTAGTTGATAATGTTATAGCTATTAAACCTGGTAATGGAGTGTGAAATGGTTTTTGATTAGATATTCTATTTGTCAAAAAAAATTCATCCTGAAAAAAATTTGTTGCCTAAAAATTTCTATGAGAGAAGGTGGCTGGTTCCTAATTTTGGTCTTGGTTATTACAAGATTCATGCATGTTCAAATGACTAAATATTATATTATGGTAAAAAGGAGTTACTGGATTGTTTTTCTACATGTAGAAAATAATGTTATAAAGAATCTCAACTAGGAAAGTTTGGATTTATTCGTGTAAAACAATTGACATATTTCCTATTCAAACTCATATTTAAACATTTATTTATGTCTCAGAACAAACAACATAGATGTCATTTTACCAAACCAATATTGTAACTACTAAAATGTTAATTCATAACTCTGATGGTGATTCCGGGAAATAGTTTGACCATATGCATCTGTCTATTTCTTTAGAAGCTCGAAACATGTGATTGGGTCTTTCTACTGATAGTTTCTCTCCATTTGGTTCTTACAGTAGTTAGTATTCTTGTTTTCCTTCCTTTATAACTCAGAAAAAATTACAACCATGGATGTTAATAAAGGATCCATATATCTTTTTGACAATATTTATTCCAGGTCATCCGAACAAAATATTTCTGTTTTTTTGAAACAATTTATTGATGAGTGAAATTAATTATGGAGTAATGATGTTAGTACATATGATGTTGCAAAACACACTTCATACAGAAAGATGCATTGATGTGGACAATTAGTGACTTCCCAGAAGATTGTAGTTATCTGGATGTAGTACACATGGTCTAAAATAATGTTATAACTGTATGAGAGATAATAAAGAATTTTTGCATGTTAATAGAAAACACTTTGTTATTTCGACTTTCATTTAAAATTTCTTCCAACAAATCATCATTTTTGAATAAAGACATATCATTTCAAAAAAATAAGCAGTTCAAAATAATGGGCCACCAAAATTGACATCATGTAAAGTGTTTAAATAAATTGTCTCTTCATTACAAACCATCACATTTAGACCAATAATAAAACAAGATAAAATAAATGGATTTGGAAAATAATAGAATTGGGTAAAAGAGAGTACTTTTTTCTGAATTTTCTATATTGGTATGATTTTCTGGTACTTCACTTGATGTATGTGATGCATATTGAGAAGAAATATTTTGATAATTTGATTCATATTGTTTTGGATACACCTAGTAATAAAAATTATTTTGTAATGAAACAATTAGATCTTTCCCAAATTAGCAAGTGACTGGAACAAAAAATATTTGAAAATGTCAGATCAAAAAGGTTAATGAAGCCAAAAAAGATTATACAATGTCCAAAGAGATTCTCTTATTATTTTTTTAGTTGATTGATGATTTGAGACTTCTAGATGGTTATGCTTCCAATTTGGGAAAATGTGTCTTAAATTATCATATTATTGGATTGAAATGTCATGATTTTCAGGTTTTAATGGAAAATATTCTATTGATTTTATTAGGAGGTTTGTTAAATCATAAGATTTGGGATGCGCTAATAGACATGTCATAAATTTTTAAATACATTTTTGTGTCAATAATAGACTATGATTCTATAAGAAAACTGTATGAAGATGTTGTTTTAATTTTATGTAAACTAGAAAAAATCTTCCCGCCATCTTTGTTTGACTCAATGAAACATTTGATATTATATTTTCTACATGAAACGAAATGTGGAGGTCTGGTACAATTCCGATAGATGCACCCATTCGAGAGAAGAATGCAGAAAATGAAAAGAAAATTATGTAACCAAGCATCAGTAGAAGGTTCAATTGTATAAGCCTATTTGTAATAGGAATATTTTTTTCCCACATTAATTTCAATATGACTATAACTCAAAACACAACCCAATGGGCCATAACAAGGTTTATTTTTATGATGAAATGAGTGATCAATTATTAGTTTTGAATCCCCCCAAACATGGCTTCAGTGGAGATCATGAATTATGGCATTCATGTGATGAACATCACAGAGCTTATACAAAGTTTTTGTCAACTATGATTAAATGAAACCATTTTTACTATGTGATTATAAAATAAAAACAAATTTCTTATAAAATTTTATTGGAATTAAATTTTCATTTTTGATTTTATGGTCTTGACTTAGTGGATTTTAATTTTGAACATCCATTCTTATGATTTGTGCACTTCATGCCTAATATGCACCAATTTAGGCCCAATGATTCATCTGATTTGAAAAAATTTAATTATCCATATTTTAATTCTATATATGTGGAAATGGATATAAAAATAAATATGAACATTTTTAATTTAGTTATCAATGGAGGATTCATAAAGGATGATGTGGATATTTGGCAGTGAAAGGAAACAATTCTGGAGAAGGCAGATTCGATATCATCCAACTGATGTGAATGTAGGGCACACAATAGATGCCCAATAAAGCCCATATATCCAATGAGGATAGAAGAAATACATTTGAATATATAAGTTTTCTGGAGCCAGTACTAATTCGTCCTAAATTGTGGTGATTAAGGAGGACCAATTTGAAGATGCAATTCTGGGCCAGATTCTGTGGCCCCGAAAAATAGCCCACACATTATATCATATATCACAAACGAAATATTATATAGGTTTGATATTTTATATGCTATTAGGGGAAATCCATGGATTATTTTATTTATTTTATTTCCCACTTCAATTTGGCCTTCTAGAAGGTCCTTTCAGAACTTTTTTTTGGTTGATGCAAGCTGGATATCACTTCGGGACAAGAATTGAAAAGTCGCATCTTCATTAATTGTCCACCAACCTTTCCCCAAAAAAATTTATTAAAGGCATATGAGATGATGAAGGCTTGGCCAAATACTTCCAAAATTCATATTTAAGGTAGTAGAGGTGGAGTATTTGAAGGATCATGGAGCTTTTTTTGATTTTAATGTTATTATGTAAAATTGTCGTTGTAGCATTTTTCCTTCTCATGTAAGTTGTTCGAATCACAATAGTTTTCAATAAAAGTTATTCTTCTTCTATTGATATGTTCTAATTCATATAACTTTGATACTTTTACCTTATGGTGTGACCGTTTCCACACCAAAACTTGTGATTTTTTCACACAACGTTTGATTGATCTTTATTTTTGAGTTTTTACTTCTTCGATTCCACCCTCGTAAGTCTACTTCCCACTTCCGTTGAGAACATGATATCAATGGAGGGCTAGCTCAATAATGGGTTTACACCAAGGGGTATCATGGGGATAGGTTGGATGTTATTTATCACTCTATTAATGCTATTAATTTCTTTTATTTGAGTTTCTTTCATTAAATGATTTTCTCTCTTCCTCTTCCTTATTGAATTTATTCGACGAACTTTTATGTGCTAATTAGATTTTTTACCTTGGAGTGCTAATGAAATTGATCCTACAAGTGTATAGGTGATTAGTATGTTTTTTTGGTCGTGTTTAATTTGTTAGTTATGAGGGTAGTTTGAATTAATTTCATGAATTATTATCATGTTAATGAAATTGAAATTTTAAAAGAAAACGATAATTCTTCCAATCCACCCCGAGCAATAACATAGGATCAACTCATTTTATCATAATTTGAATTCACATAGATCTGTTAGTGATTTTTTAAAACCATCTAAAATCAACCCTAGTTGGCCACATCATATCCAAAAATCCATCTCTTTTCATTGAGTGTCTAATGGTTTTCTTAGGTATCTGAGGATTCAACAACCCAAGCTGCACTACAAGAGACATATTTAACCTTAAAACTTGGGTAATTTTTAGCAACAACATATTTTGGTGCCATTTCCAAGGACCCAAGTAAGTTGTCTTAGACACTATCATCCTTTTCTCACCCCATGTTCCCTATTCTAACACCCCCTCTCTTATCTTTAACCTTTTTTTGTCTGTGTCCTGAGAATCTAGAATCCAACTTTATGTCTTCTCCAATGGAGTATCTTCAAAATTATCATGTCACAGACTCATGCGGGAATGAAATGGAAAATGAATATTGGGGAACCCCTAATTAGAAAAGATATTTGATCAACCCTTGATTAATTACCACACACCCAATAATATGTACAATCAATTGGATGATGATTGTTTAAAGGATCAACTTCCATCTCTCTCGAGGATGACTGAAGAAATGAAAATTAATGATGTTCACGATTTATAAACTCCTATCCAGAATAATCCTAAAAAACTCCTTGAAAAATTGTGTAATCAAATGGATATAATGAGTTACAAGGTATCATTATTAATATTACAACTATAATGAATTAATACTTGTGAGGAACTCATCCATACACCAACTCTACCTTCAGAAACCTTATGTGGAGTGTCTAGTTTCCCATAAAACTCTCATGAATTTATTGAAGAACCAACCTTTCGATTTGAGGTAGGGGAAGTGAATCATGAAATTGTTGAAGGGTATTTAAATAAGGAGGAAATTGAATTTTTGAATTCAAAATAAAATAACTTGACATCGTCGATTGAGTTTCCTGAACATGGCTCCATTAGTGAATTTTTAGGACCACCGATCACTGAAAAACTAGTAGAAATCCAAAACATTGAGGTCATACCCACTCCAAGAATTCAAATGGACACTTTTGGGGATGATTCATATTTTTATAAGGAACCTATTCATTCTAAATATTTTTAGAAGAAATATATTTTCATTCAAATTGCCAATCTTCTTTAGGAAATTTCAACCACCCTAAACTCAAAATCATTGTCCTTACTTTCCCACTAGAGTATCCCATCATTTGTGATAAACGAGAGCTTGGTGTTTTCATTCATTAATATCATGAATACCAAAAAGCGGGGTTTATCATTTATTTATTTGGAAAGACTACAGAAGAAAAAAGATCAACCATTTCTCATACTCCTTGCATTTTCCCATTAATTTTAGAAAATCGGATTGTTCATGAATCAAATTCAAAACCTTCATACCAACCACAACAGAGACTCATTCCCAATCAAGTTGAAGTGTAGAAAGATGATTTAATTAATGTTTTAAAGTTGAAATTGGATAAGTTGGGGAGTTCAAGTTGAGGTAAAGACGTTAAATTAGGCGCTGCACGGGAGGAAAGCCGTGGTTTTCATGTTTCCAATCATTGTGAATCATATTTTTTTCATTTTGATTTTTTTATTAAAATAATTATACTGTTGACCTCTTCCTTTTTTATGAATATTGATGGGGATGAATGGGGAGAACCGTATTCATCTGTGTCACGTGGTGTGATCCATGAGTAATACCTTACCCAGAAATTTAAAAGAAGACAATGTATCATCTGTTTATTTTATTTTATTTATGTTTTTGTATGTATTTTAAAAAAATATGGAATATTAACCTATTTCTATTTTATGAGTAAGAATGGGTATGAAATGGGAGAACTGTGTTTATCTGTGTCACACGGTGTGATCCCTGAGTAATAAATTATCTAGAAATTTAAAAGAAGACAATGTATCATCAGTTTGATTTAAAATAAATCGGGAAAATCATAAAAATGGTGATACTTGGTATTACATAAATTTTTGGGTTGTTTGTTTTTCCTAGTTTGTTCTTAATTTTATGTTCATGTACTATTTTGGGTGATACATATTCGATCAATGAGGTTCCTACATCTCCCAAGATATCAAAGGAGTAATCTGGAGCATCATGAACATCAACTTTAAAAACTAGGTGAATGTGTTCTATATTTATATTTTAAAATTCCTTTTTAAACTCCTATCATCTACCTCTACCCCTTCTAATCTTTAATTTCCATAATCACGGGGTGACATTGTTATTTTATGTTGGAGGGAGATGAAATAAAAAAATTGATCTTGTGTGCATAAAAAATGTGTGGAAGGAAAAATTTCATTAAACTTGATCAGGATAACACACATTGAAAACTAAGAAATTGGATATCAAATAATTTTGAATGCCTTGATTCTTATTTTAATGCATTTTTATATTCATGTGCACAGATTTTGGAAGGTGCGGTTGTCTGATGTGATTTTTCCCCATTTATTTAAAAAAAACAAAGCACGTCCCATAGATTGTGGTGTTTTAGTTTGTGTTATTGGGGTCCCATAATAAATTGCATAGGGATGGTGATCATTTTAATTTTAACATGATTATTCAAAAAAATAACAACAAAATATCAATTTTCATGTAGAGAAATGAAATGACTTAATATGTGGTGCTCGACACTTGGGGATCGTGAATCCATAGTTGTCTAGCCCAGAGTTGTGCATTTTATCTCTATTTTTGGTAATTTGAATATGGTTTTGATTGATTAAAATCGAGATGATGTCTGAGTATGTGAGCTTCACATGGTTACCTAAGGTCATTGATCCTGGGAGTCATCAGAAAAGTCTTGCTACATGGGTTTACTGGATTTAGATCAATATCAATTACCATGGATAAATTGCAAAAAAAAATAATAAAACAAAAAAAAACAAAAAAAATTGAATAGTAATCTTAATATTAAAATATCATTCTTCCTAGAGCTTCCATCTTTTCTCCCTTTGAATGAAAATGAACCCCCATGTCTATTGTGATGCACAACACTTTGTCATGATTATTTGAAAATGGATGAAATATAGAGATGAATTTGAACAAAGAAGTGGACTTGGGATTGGGTTATTCCTCTGGACATAGCATGTTTTAAATGATTTTGATGGGTTTCATAATTTTTTGGTATGAGGTCTTTTGGTGAGCAATGCGTATTAATTTTTTTTGGAAAAGGTCATTTGAATTTCATTTTTGTGAAAAATAGTTTTCTTTGGACTAGCAAAACTCAAGTTGGGGGTGTGATTAGACAATAAAAACACATATGTTGATTACATTTTAATGGTATTAAATGTTAAATTTTTATCTTATGGTACGAAGTTAGTATATTTTAATTTTGAACATCCATTCTCATCATTTTTGCACTTCATGCCTAATGTGCACCAATTTAGGCCCAATATTTCATCTCATTTTAAAGAGTGTAATTTTCCATATTTTAATTTCATATTTGGGGAAATTGATATTAACTTAAATATGAAAATTTTTCATTTCTGGATCAATGGAGGATTAGTGACAACCGGGTCCCGGTGATAGCACAGGAACCCCACCTTAACAAGGTCGTCGGGTCCTGGCCCACCAGTTGCCCCACAAACACATGGGGGAGACCCTAGGGTCTACCCATATGCCCGAATGGGACATCTGACTAATGACAGTCCCCACATGCCAACACATGTCCTTTCCTGTGTGCTTTTTCCTCACTGACACATACCCTAGAAACATCCCAGAAGGTCACCCATCCTGATCACTACTCCATAGCAAGCATGATTAACTGTGAAGTTCTAAGCAGGCAGGCTCCCGAAAAGGAAGGTGCAGCTTGTTGACATGAGTCATATCATTTAGTCATTTAACCCTTTATCATTTGGGGATGTTAAACCCCCCCCTATAGAGCACAATTCCCTCATTGTGGGTCCTACATCTCAACCCAGGTAGTGCACCACACTAAAGGCTGGGTACCACCTCTGATACCAAATGTGACAATTGTGTCCTGGTGATAGCACATGCACCCCACCTTAACATGGTCGTCGGGTCCTGGCCCACCAGGTTCCACCAGTTGCCCCGTAAACACATGGGGGTCCACCCTAGGGTCTACCCACATGCCCGAATGGGACATCTGACTAATGACAGTCCCCACATTCCAACACATGTCCTTTCGAGTGTGCTTTTTCCTCACTCACACACACCCTGGGAAACTTCCCTGAAGGTCACCCATCCCGATCACTACTCCATACCAAGCACGCATAACTGTGAAATTCAAATCAGGAAGGCTCTTGAAAAGGAAGGTGTACCTTGTTGACATGAGTCATATCATTTAGTCATTTATCCCTTTATCATTTGGGGATGATACATGATTCATAAAAGATGATGGGGATATTTTGTGATGAATGTAAACAATTCTGTAGAAGGTAGATTGGATATCATCCCACTTATGATAATGTGGGGCCCACAATTCCAGCCCAATGATGCCCAAATTTCATTATAGGCTAGAAGAAATATATATAAAGAAATAATTTTTCTGAATCCAGTGGTAATTTGTCCTTAATGGTGGTGATTATGGCGGACCAAGTTGAAGATGCAATTCTGGGCCAGATTTTGTGGCCCAGAAAAAAAGCCCACAATTAAAATCATATCTCACGTACAACATATTATTTTTTTCTAATAATTTGTAGGATGTTTGGGGAAATCCAGAGATTCATTTAAGTATCCTATGGCCCACTCCAATTCGGCCTTCTATAAGGTCCTTTCTGCACGTCATTCCGGCGGATGCAAGATTGATGCCACATTGGGACAAGAATTGAAAAGTCACATCTCCATTAATTGTCTAGCCACCTATCCCCAACACAATTAATTAAAGGCACATGGGATTAAGGGTGATCATCGAAAGGCTTAAAAAATTCCTATTTAAGGCAGTAGTGGTGCAGTATTTGAAGGATCATGGAGCATTGTTTTTATTGTAATGTTATTCTTCCAAATTGTCTTTGTAGAATTTTTCCTTCTCATGTTTATTGTTCGAATCACATTACATTTCAATAAAATCACTTCTTATTCTCTTGTTAAGTTATTGTTTATATCACCTTGATACCACTGCCTTAAGGTGTTAACTTTTTCACACAAAACTTTGTGATTTTATTAACACAACAGTGGAGTGATCTTTATTTTTGAGTTTTACTTCATTAATTCCACCCTCATAAGTCTACTTCCCGCTTCTGTTGTGAACTTGTTATCAATGGAGGAATAACTCTCCAATGGGTTGATACATAGGTGTTGAAAGGGTCTGGATTGGATGTTATTTATCACTCTCTAAATAATATTGATTTCTTTTATTTGAGTTTCTTTAATTAAATGAATTTCTCTCTTCCTCTTCCTTATTGAATTTATTCGCCACACTTTTATGTGATAATTAGATTCTTTACCTTGGAGTGATCATGAAAATGATCCTACAAGTGTATAGGTGATTAGTATGTGTTTTTGGTGGTGTTTAACCAGTAAGTGATGAGGGTAGTTTGTATTCATTTCATGAATTCTTCTCAATTTAATGAAATCAAAATTGAAAAAGAAAACGATAATTCATCCAATCCACCCTGAGCAATAACCTAAGATCAACTCATTTTCTCATAATTTGAATTCTCATAGATATTTTTGTTCTATTTTAAAACAATCTAAAATGAACACTAGTTGGCTACTTCATAGTCAAAAATCCATCTTTTTTCCTTGAGTGTCTAATGGTTCTTCTTAGGTCTCTGAGGATTCGACAACCCAACCTGCACTACCAGAGACATCTTTATCCTTAGAACGTGGGTAAATTTGGATGACATCAATTTGATTTCTCCTATCACATATTCTATAATTTTTTAATAGTACATTAATCTTATTTTAGTGATTGTTTATACAATAATAATATCATGAAATAAGTTACACAATTTACTGTAACGACTCTTCAATAATGTTGTCAAAAAAACATTTACTATTGGATTCAAAAACTATTGAAATATTTTTTTTTACTTCACATTAAAAAAATTAATACTTTTTATAGTGATAATTGTTTTAAAAAAATCATGTATCTCAACATGCTAATAAAATTGATAATTTATTGTGTGTATTGAGTAACCCACCATCCAAAATGGTTAAATATTATAATTCTTATGTGTTGAATAGTTTTTGATTTCATACACATGCCTATGGGGAATCAAAAAAAACAATGATTAGTGGTGTTTTCTTGAGAGGATCTCATTATAAGGAAATTGAAGTTTCCTTTTACGGCATTCTCGAAGAAATTGTTAAACTGTTTTATCTGGGAAAACCTTAAATAATGATGTTTAAATGTCCGTGGATTGATACTGAGAGAGTCTTGTGTGCTCATTCAATCAATTAAATCATTGATATTAAATATAAAATTATTCTTGTAGAAAATGAGCCATTTATATTGGATCATTAGGAATATAATATTTATTATGATAATTACTATTCTACTTAAATAGATTTGGGAGATTGGTGGAGCATAATAAAAATTAAATCTTGAGAGAATAAATTTACTAAAAGTGAATGTGGCTCCACTGAAGTTCAAGGAATTGATATTTGTCAAGAGACTTCTCCATATCCATATTTTTCAGAAAGAGGCAAAAATATAAACGATGACACCCCACATTTAATTGAATATTGTGATGATGATGTTATTGATGTTACAATTGAATTAAAAATGAAAAGAGGTTACAAAACTGCAACTAATACAGATATTGATTATACTAAGTAAGAAGATGAAGACATTGACATCAACAGCTATGGAGATGAGGATGAAGATAGACATGCATATAGTTAAATGATTGGTATAATAACATATCATATATATATATATGTATATACTAGTTGTTCTCAATGTAATGTTAACAAAAATCATTTCATGTTTCAGATGGATAAGGATCTGTATTGTCTTTTGTCGGAGGCTGATCCACCTTTGGATGAGTAGGATGTCGGATCATCTGACCCTCATACTGTTGGAAGATTATTGGACACTCAGAGGGGGTGTGGAATTGTCTGACTAATGATTATTGACCCTTTCCCAGAGGGATGTTCACATATTTGGTTTGATCCATGTACGTAGAGGTATGATTACTTATGTATTTTAGTTACATTTCATTAATTTATTAAAAAATTTATTATTTTATAAATTTTTATTTTTTTCACAGCATTACACATATATTTGTTGGACATGGGAGCACTATATTATGGAATTATTTTTCTAAATCATGGGTTTTGTGGGATCAAATTCCCATTGATGTTCATTCCTACATGTTCGAACATTGGATGATATGTAAATAAATAATACTTATTTTGAAATTAATTTAATTTATAACGTCATATTATAAATTTTATGTAGGTTTTATGGTATCCCATTGATGAGATGACATGTGAGGAAATCATGAATGCATAACTGAGAGCAATGTGCCCACATTGCACTCAATTTTTCACAATTTGAAAAGGAAGGAAATAGAGAAAACAAGAGTGACAGAATTTGATAAGATATGTAGCGCACACCAACCAAATTATATTTATTCTCTTGTGTTGCATATATTATGTACACACTGGTGGAGTAAGAGATTTCTATGTAGATCATCAATTGGATATCAAAATTGGGGGAGATAGGATTTGAAACATCCAGGAGGTTGTCGTATATTTAGTACTCATTGGGAGAATATGGTAAGTAAATTTTTTAATTATTATTTATAACTTTAAATGTAAAATGTTTATTTAATAATCATAAAAAGTCGCACAATCCGATATTGCAATGTGTGATGTTTTTCGGATCATATATAGTGATCAATCCAATGGAGATATTTGAGGTGGTCGCTAGTGTACTACTGTGAGTATTATAATTTACTTTTGAGTTTTAAATTTTAGTAAAAATAATATTTTAACTATTTCCATTTAAAATTGAAATTATTGGAGTCAAATGCGGTCACAGTGTCTTAAATACATAGTGGGAGTTAGGATGATGCTGATGGTCTAACCGTTGCCCACCCATTTGATGTGGCAACATGGATGCAGGTTACTTAGTATGCCATTGCGAATGTTGGAGTTGTTGGTATCAGCTCTCGATTGACCCATGTGAGTTTTTACAACACAGTTGCGATGTCGGCGTCACAGTTCGAGAGGAGCTTGCTGATAGTCATCATCATTATCTGCACAGTATTAAGAGCAGCTACAAGTTCAGATTAGCTTCTATAGACTATGCGTAGGGATTAAGAGGAGATGTGTCCTAGAAAAATCTGTATCAAGAAGAGTTCCTATGACTGTAACAACAACTACAACATCAGATAGAGGATGACATGTTTCGATGGCAGCATCAACATAAAGAATACCAAATGGTGTACATGCGACTTCAGACTCCTTGTTCAGGGATGGAGTTCCCTCCACCATCTCCTTCAGCTCCTCTATACAACCCTCCCCTTAGTAATGTATATTTATTTTATAATGAAAAATTTGAATGTAACTTTTTTTTGTAATATTGTATATTTAATGTTTTAAATAGTGTGTTTTTTAGATTGTTCTTAGTATTAGAGTTTTATTATTTATTTAATTATTTAATTATTTTATCATTTATTTAATTAATATATATTTATATTTTTTTGAATACAAAGGTTTTTATTATATTTCAAATATTAATATTATTATTTCATTAATATTAATAATAATATTATTATAATATTATAATATTTATTTTATAATAAATTTCATTTTACTAATATTAATATTATTATTTCATTTATATTATATGGTTATTATTAGTAATATTATTTTATAAATAATTTAATTGTACTAATATTAGTATTAAGACTTAATTTATATTAATATTATATTATTTATAATATTTTGATTTTTATTTTTTCCATTTTTTGTGAAGGGTCTGTCCTAATTAGTATTTGTGATGTTTCATCACAAAATGTCTATTTATATAATCAGAAAACATATTTGTGATTGGTAGCCAGACCATTATAATAGGTTTTTTAAAAAAACTTATGAACCTATTTGTGATAGTACTACTACCTGTCACAAATAATAAATTTTTGCGATGCTCCATCACAAAAGCCAAAATTTGAAAACCCTTTTCTGAGACAGTCGATTTGTAATGGGTCCTTATCGCGAAAGACCATTTGTGATGGGAACCCATCGCAAATGTACCATCTCAAGTATGCAATTTCCAGTAGTAATGTAGACGGCATTATTGATCCTCTACAATGATAGTAGAAATTCTAAACAATACACCTCCTCGAAAACATGTCCTAACACATCAAAGGCCCCAAATAAATTGGAATAAAGCCTAATCCTTGGACGAATCTCTTACTCCATGCCTAGGGGAATTTTTCAAGAACATATGGTCACCAAACTCAAACTCTAGGGATTTCTTCCAATGATCAGTATATGCCTTATGATAGTTTTGTTCTAGAATCCTTTTATCATGAACCAACTTTATCTTCTCGGTAGTTCTCAACACCATATCAAGGACAAGAACATAAAATTCTCTAACCTTTTTAAAAAATAATAGAGAATGGAATGAACACCCATATAGAACCTGAAATGGATCCATAAAAACGAAAATATGATATATATTTCCTTTCCACAATAATAAAAAAATGTCATCTTTTATACCCAATATCCACCAAATTCGTAGACACATGGACAAAATATATCATCCAATATCTGGATGGTATATTCTATCTACTAATATTTCTATTGGTGAAAAGTAGTGATAAGTTTGAAATGGGATCCAAAATATTTCTAATCAATTACTCATACACATAGGGTAAAACAATTGTTCTGATTGGACATGGTGTTCCATGGTAATATTTTAAGGTTAATAACATCATCGACATAACACCTTTCCAAAAACTCTATGACACTCGACTCATGGATCAATGAAAAGTGATCTTATTTAATTAGCAGGTCCACTATCAACCATAATATATAAAAACCATCCTATGATTATGGTAACCTAGTGATTAAATATATCGTGATATTCTATCATTTCCACATATGAACATCAGTGGTCTGCATCAATCTCCATGAAACAAAGTTCTCCACATTCACTGGATTAAAATCTAGAAAACTTTCTGTAAACTCTACTACTGAAAGTTTCATACCTATCCAACAAATATGTCTCCCCAATCCATAGTATATATTTTTCATAAGAGGATATATAAATAAAATCGATCTAGGAATGTTACGAATAAATCCCTTATGCATCACCTATAGAAGAAACATCCTCTTCAGGAACAACACCTTGTTCTGAGTATCCTCTGACCATCCTCTAGGAGAATCTGTATGGACTAAATGATCACACATAACCTATGACTACGTGTCTCCCCACTGAGATTCATCCACCTAATTAATAAAGGATTATTCCTTAATCATATTATAAACACAACATTGAATACTTCCCTCTACAACATTATGATGAATTACCAAAGCCTCATTTATTCCTTTTAAAAACATCAAAAGACTCTGAAGATATATCCTCTTAGGTCATTCAAAAAAATACAGTGGAAAAAACCTTACCCTTGAGGTGTAATATATCTCACAATTATAATCCATAAGAAACACCTACCACCTTTGATGACATGGATTTAGACCACATTGAGTGAAAACATATCATAGAATCAAGAGGATCATAAAAATCCCAAAATGATGGATGATGATGTAATAGAGAAAATACATTATAACCATCACAAGTTCTACAAAATCTACATATTTTGTGGAATAGTTCATTTCATTGGGATGTCACTAAAGTTAATCATAAGAGATAACTACCTTATAAATCATTAACACGATTAATGATCACAAATGGGACAAATCATAGAAAACCATTAACAATAGACCGTACTTGGGAAACTAAAACACTAGAGTATAGAATGACATCCCCTTCAAGTAAGAAAATATTTCTATAAAATTATATATAAAAACAAATGGATGGAATTTTTGGTTTAACAATGTAAATGGGGATGAAACTCAATAAAACATTTTTATAGACCTTTGATAATAGCTCGTGATATAAAGGAAACTTCAAACCTCTACCATATTATTTGGTTTTTCCATGAAACAAATGATTTGACATTTTATGTGTCAAATTATATAACCTATCGAGACACCACATATCAAATGAGACACACCTACCACAACCGGAATTTACAGTTGGAAAATTTCCCATTATGATGATGGCATCAAAGGACACAAAAAAACAACTATAAGATAATTGGAATGCTCCTCTATTGACTCTGAGTAGACTAATATATCATTGATCACTACAATGATTAACCTATAAAGGAACTCAGAGAACTCTTAGTTCATCCTCTATGTAAAAATGTATAGTTTGTTCGTAACATTGAGAAATATGATGACAAAAATTAAGTGGATATACCTACATTTGAAGGTAGTATTCTTAATATACCCATATTTGACCCTTAAATAATAATATCCATACTATAGAACATCCATTAAGAACCAACAATCTCATATCAACTAGTTGAATATATCATCAATCTACGAAGGAGGGTACCAATTCTTGAACATTACCCAGTTAAACTTCTAATTGACTATACAAAACCCCACACTACCATCCATCAGTCTGAAAAACAACACTAGATCACACTATGATAACACATTGGGTCAGATGAGACTGCATGCATCAAATAAACCAACTAGAGCCTCAACTCAATTGACTATTTGGACACAATATAATAGGTTACCAATGAATTCATTTATGTATATTGATACAACACTCTCTTGAACATGTCATTTCATAAAGGATGTAGTGTAATAACATCCTCTAGGAAAACATCATGGAACTCATAAACAAATCTAATATAATACCCAACATGATCTTCTACTCATAGAAATTCCAACTGTAATAAAAGTGGTTCTACATTACTATTACTATACCAATAACCACAATCACAAACAACCTCCACTTGCTCCCCCACCACATTTGAAAATTTCAATCATCTGGAAAATAATTTGATGACTACACAAATCTAAAATATCCATTATATTCCTACAATAATATTTTATGGTTTTATCTTCTATAAGAATAAGTCCCTCACTGATTTGTGTTTCCCCATAAATAGTCTACATTCTTGGAATATTTAATACAAGGAATCTTATCTTGCAACCAGTGTAGATAACACCGAGTACACTAGAAGCATATCCACATCTATACCATCATAATTATACAATCTAGTGAAATAAAGGAGTGTGATTATCTTGAGTCAATTGAATAACACAAAATGGTAGATGAAAAACATATCATACCTTGAGAAACACATTCCTCTCCAGATTCCACTACATTTAATGATTACATTTGACCATGACCAACTCCTCTAGATCTAGCATGCTGACATCAATGGATAC
Organism: Viscum album; assembly: GCA_963277665.1. Lineage (NCBI taxonomy): Eukaryota > Viridiplantae > Streptophyta > Magnoliopsida > Santalales > Viscaceae > Viscum > Viscum album. The sequence goes on from OY728145.1 coordinate 382,124,502, forward strand.
ACATTTTCATGGGTTCATATAGATGGGGACTATCATCATGAGGCATCCCTCTACCAAATTCACCTACTCTTGGATCATGGACAACAAACCAGGGTCCCCCCTATTAGAAGTGTCTCATAGGAAACTGATGGTGTTAAAAATTAGACAAAACATCCACCTGAAACTGGCCTCCACGAATGGTTAGACACTAATCATAGTTGTACCCATGTCTCTTATATAAATGGTATCAAAAAACAAAATGAACATCGACACCACCTATCCATGGTGATTGGAAAAGAAACTTCATGGATAGTTCCCTAAAAAATAAAAATATTACTATATAAACATCCAATACCCACTGCCCGATGCTCAACACCAAAAAACACTATTAGAGACCCAACTATCGATTAACTTCCCAAGAAATAATTGTATCATTATCCTCATCCTTTTAATACACCTATAAATACATAATATGCATAATAAAAAAGATGTCATACCTAATAATTAGATAAAAATCTTCTTTAGATATTTTGCTATGGACTCCCCATATGAGAGTCATCTAAATAAAAATTTAGGAGATCATTTATCATAATATAAAGATCCATCCTACTTTGACTCCCTAACTGATGGGATTGTAGTTCTACCCTCTAGGATTTATTTATCATCGATGAAATAAACTCTCCCCAAAACTCCCTATAAAAGTAGGGTTGAGATATATCAAATCCTTAAAGATAGTAAACAATAAAATCCTCCACAGATGTGCTACTTGCAATGTATTTCTAACATACATGAGAAAAAAACATAGACAATGTTCCTATATTACTGAAAGAAATATCTAGATCCTCAATATAGTATATCATATACAGATCTAAGACAATTTCCTTGTACATACACAAAATTTTTCAATTAAAATCATGGAAAGAATAATACCATTCATCATCCTTCCATGTCTGTTCAATCATTTTATGATTAACTAGATCATCCTACTAAACCTTAACTACCTGAGAAACTCACATAAGATCAAAACGATCCATTCTTGTAACGACCCAAAGTTTCATTAATGGAAAATCCCTCTTGATCCAGTTAAATGTTTCTTTATGAAAAATGTTTTTTTATAAGATGTCAACTTCTTTAGTTTTATGTTAAGATTTGTGACCGTTACTTTTATAGCCGTTGAACAGTGATCATCTGAGTAATATAAATATAAGTCTTTAACGAAACCATTTCTACTCAGACAAAGGAAGCGATGGCCTCAGCCAGTAGAATTGCCCCTTACGAAGCCCATTTGTCGGAGCTCGGAAAAGAGGTGGCGTCTTTGGGCTTTGCCCTTGACCAAGCCCAAGCTGAGCTTCATCAAGTCAAGCTCGAACGTGATCGTCAATGGGAAAAATGGAAGTTGATAGAGATTACCACTCGAGCGATGTTATCCGAGCAACCCCAAGAGTCTGTCACCATCGCACACCTTACCCTTAGGTCTTATGCGGCTATTTTAAGGGGTTATGTAACAAATAAGTAGCACCATGTTTGTGTACATTTTTTTTGTATATAATAATGAATATAATTTCAAGTCATTTTTGATACATTGTAATTAGTTTTTAAAGTACAAATGGTGTTTTTAGTTATTATTTAATTAAGAATTATATTTTATTAAATTAAAGGATTTTTGAATTAAATAAATTTTTTTTAATAAAATATTATTATTAATATTAAATTAATTGTTATTAAATATAAATGATCTTATAATTTTATGAATGCAATTAAAATTTTTATTAAGGTTTGAAAGCCATTTCTGTCAAAACCCGTGAATTTTTTTATAAATGTCGGTTTTTATTTTAAAAGTGAAAATTCACATATTTAGAAAATTATTTAGATAAAATAAATATTATTTTTGGAATCAGGATGTCGAAATTATCCAACGGTGAATTTTTCATAATTTTCTAAGATAGTCAAATTTTTGGGTAAAAATTAAATACCATTTAAATATATAATGTGTTTTATGATATCATAATGACCCAATGGTGATGTAATAAAATACCATAATCCTTATGTTCAGCCAATATGTGTTTTATCATTAAAATAATGAGGTTTTGGGTTTTTTGACTTAGTTTTCAAAGCATTAATGGAGACCTCAAGACTTATTCAACACTTTGCCTTTTTAAATTAATTTCCATGGGAGTGTGACTCACCTCCACATAAGAAACCCTAATTTTTTATTAAGATCGGACCTTGGACTTGTAAAATATTGTTTTCATCTTTCCTTTTCTAGAAACCATGGGCAAATACCATGGGATGGTTTTTGGTTTGGATTATTTTAATATAAGGGGTCCCAAACCTAAATAATAAAGAATTCTCTCACCTTTCCTATATAAACCCACCCAAGCTCCCACTTCCTCCTCACTCAAAGCCCTTGAAGATCGTCCAACCTCTGCCCTACTCTCTCTAAAATCCTATCAAGGTCCCCCAAGCTCCCACTTCCTCCTCACTCAAAGCCCTTGAAGTTTGTCCAACCTCTGCCCTACTCTCTCTAGAATCCTATCAAGGTGCCCCAAGCTCCCAATAAGCCTCTCACAAGCCTCTCTCTAGCCTTTGGAAGCACACTTCCATGTAAGGGGTTTTCTTCCTTTCTCTTATTTTGTCAATTTTCTTTAAGTTGTATTTCCCTTTTTATTTCAATTATGAATGTTGGGGTATGGTTTTGCACCTCCCCCATACTGCCCTCTTATTGTTTGAATGATGGGAGAACCCTTTCTCTCTCATTAAATGCCTCCCATGTACACCCGTTACTATGCCGAAATTCCGAAAGGAACTTCTCTCTCTTCTTTTACATTCAAGCAATACTTTTGTATGATGAATCTAAATTACATTTCTATTGTTGGGACATGTATATATATGAACTAATTACTGTCCATTACATGTAAATATGATGAGGAACCCCTTTCTCTCTCATCAACCTTTTTTATGAATTCTTATGTCACGCCGTTACGCTGCTGAAAATCGCACCGATTTTCTAAGCCAATGTCTTTGTGTAGTGAATACCATGCCCATTTCTCCATCAAGTGTATTCACCTTTATGCACATTTACATATTGATTATAATGTTTCATGTATGAATTCCACATTCCCGTATCTTGGAATAAATGATTATGTTTTATGAATCGATGTTTTATGATCCATGTGGCACACTTAAGCATGAAAGGAAATGTTTAAGAAGGGTGCGCCCTTTATAGCGCTTCAATGCATTGGGTAAAGTATACTATCATGATATGTCATGTGAAATGAGTGTTTACTCATGCTAATTCAAGTGCAACGAGGGTTTACTCGTGCTTCATGTGCAATGAGGGTTAACTGATGCTCTATGTGCAATGAGCCTTGGCTCATGCTAATTCAATGTTAAGTGTTGTTGCCACATTTCAATGTTATGATTATCATGCTTTATCATGCCTTTATGTTCATGTTTCTCTTATTCTCTATTGATATTCCTATTGCCTAACATGTATTTCACTCCTCATGTTATTCATTGTTTACTCCCTTACTGGGCTTTATAGCTCACCCTTTTCTTATGCATGTCCTCAGGTTATCCCACGCAATGCTAAGTACGAAGTGATGTAGTGGTCATGTAAAGGAAGTTTTCAATAAAGATGTTGTATTTCAAGTTTAAAGTTTTAATGTAATGATCCTAATCCCCAAAGACACTAAACCTCTCGATCTTCTTTTTTGGATCAAGTGATGTTTTATGTAATAAAGCATGTTTAAGTTGTAATAAAAAGAAGGGTTGTCATAGTTGGTATCAGAGGATAGGTTTAGTTATTTTTGGGATTATGAAACCCTAGTAAAGCCTTAGATACAATACTAAGCATAATAAAAACATCCCTAAGTTTTGGTAAATACTAAGTAAGTGGTTTATCAAACAAATACATCCCTGTCTGGATATGAGCAGGTAGAGGCGGCTCTGGCAGAGATGTATCCTAGGGGTAAAACCCGAAAACACCGCTTTGAGATAGACTCGAATGGGAACTGGTGCATGACAACGGGCCTTGTTGCACTCTTGGTTACGAAACTCCCAGGGGATATGTTTTGATAAATTCACAATCTTAGTATGAACCCTTATTAAGGGAAAAATACCCCTAAGAATATATGTTAGAAGGAAGATCATGAAAATCCTGGATTGAATCCTATAGACTCATTAGTTAAAGATATTAAAGTTTATTTATAAGTCACAAACTTTTGTCTTTGGATTACCCTTAATGTGTTACCCCTAACTTTCCTTTTATTCCAGCCAATGGCCGGTAATAGGAGAACTCGGGCTAACAACCGTTGTGAAGATCAGTTTGATGATTGTACTAATGAGATGCCCAATCTAATGGGAGTGGGAATCGCGAACTTTTTCACGCTTCTCTCTCAGATAACTCAAGTTTTGAATAGAAACACTGGTCAAGAGGAACGTTCAACCCCCCCCCCCCTAAGAAAGAACAAGTCGCTATTGAAAGCTTCATGAGACAAAGGCCTCCTACTTTTAGTGGATCATCTGATCCCACGATCGCTGAACAATGGATCAACTCCATTGAAAAGATATTATCCATCCTCCAATGCTCTGAAAAATAGATGGTTCTCCTGGCGGCTTATCCTATGGAGGGTGAAGCTAATCAATGGTGGACGTTGATCAAAAATACGAAGCCTGAGGAGGAGATCGAGGCTTTGGAATGGAAGGAATTCCGGAAGATGTTTTTCGATAAATATTTTCCACGCACCCTCCGTCTTAAGATGGAAAGGGACTTCCTTTTCCTCAAACAGAAAGATGAAGAATCTGTGGGAGCGTACGAGGCAAACTTCACAAGGCTTGCATGATACGCTTCCGGCTTTGTCGTTACCCCCGAATGCAAGGTTGACCGCTTCTTTGGTGGGCTGAAGCCTAGCTTGCAGAAAGCATTAGCGATCCGTGACTTCGACAGCTATGAGGAAATTGTACGATGTGACCTCAAGGTTGAAATGGAGATCGGAGAATCACATGGGTATCATGGGGACAAGAAGCGTAAGGTGGACTTCAATGCTGGTGGTCCGATGGATAAATCCAACGGCGCTAAGAAATTCCAGCACCCCACTTGCCAAAAGTGTGGAAAGAAGCACCCTGGAAATTGCCTTAGGGGGACAAGAAAATGCTTCAAGTGTGGAAGAGAAGGGCACCTAGCTGTTAACTGTCATCAAGAAGGACCTGTGGTTGCGACAGAGGGGAGGAACGCTCCGTTCGAACCTCAACACGTTGTTCAATGCTTCAAATGAAAAGAACCGGGTCATTTTGCGAATCAGTGCCCTAATCCAAGGGTTATCGGAGGCAATCAACAACCTCCAAGACAGCAAGGAAGAGCTTTTGCCATCACTTCTGCCGAAGTGAACCCCGACAACGAAGTGGTGACAGGTACGCTAGTTATTCATTCAAGAATAGCGAACGTACTTTTTTATTCAGGTTCTACGCATTATTTTTTATCTCAAAAGTTTAGTAGAACAATCCCTGCACCACCACAAATCATGGAAGTAAAGATGTCGGTGAGTACGGCAAATGGGGCAATCATTGCATCCCATGAGTATAAGTCCTCCCCTATTATAATATGTGGATTGAATTTCCCAGCGAACCTCGTCATACTCCCTTTGGTGGAATTTGATGCAATTCTTGGCATGGATTGGCTTTCCTTATATAGAGCCAACAGAAATTGTCGGGAGAGGGAAATCATACTCCATATGGAGAATCGACCCCCGATTCTTTACAAGTGTCAGGAGGAAGATGAATCTTCTTTAGCTCCATCATCTCAAGCATGGATATTACTGCCTTATGAGCACGCATATCATGCTCAGATGATTAAGTCCAAGGAAGAAACCACCCTTGAAGAAATGCCTATTGTGAGGGAATTTGCTGAAGTATTTCCCGAGGAACTTCCTGGTCTTCCTCCAAGAAGAGATGTTGAGTTCTCAATTGAACTTATACCTGGGGTGCTACCAATATCCAAGACTCCATATAGAATGGCTGTTGTTGAGCTTGAAGAGCTGAAGAAACAACTACAGGAGAATCTGGATAAAGGGTTTATACGCCCAAGTGCATCACCATGGGGTGCACCAGTCCTCTTCGTCAAGAAGAAGGATGGGTCAATGCGGCTTTGCATCGATTATCGTGAACTTAACAAAATCACGATAAAGAACAAGTATCCTCTCCCAAGAATCAATGACTTGTTTGATCTGCTGCGTGGAGCACAATACTTCTCCAAGGTCGACTTGCGGTCGGGATATTATCATGTAAGGGTGAAGAAGGAAGATATCCCCAAGACTGCTTTTCGTACAAGGTACGGGCACTATGAATTCATAGTAATGCCTTTCGGACTCACCAATGCTCCAGCAATTTTCATGGACTTGATGAATAGAGTCTTTAGAGATTACCTAGAAAAATTTGTGGTAGTCTTTATAGATGATATTCTAATATACTCCAAAACCAAGGGGGACCATGAGGAGCATTTAAAAACTGTACTAGAGACTATGTGCAAGGAGAAACTCTATGCAAAGTATAGAAAGTGTGAGTTTTGGTTAAAGGAAGTCTCATTCTTGGGCCATATCATCACAAGCAATGGGATATCTGTGGACCCCTCCAAAACAGATGCAATTGAGGGATGGTCGAGGCCAACATCAGTAACTGATATCCATAGCTTCTTGGGGTTAGCTGGATATTATCGATGATTTGTGAGAAATTTCTCACGATTGTCCAACCCTCTTACCAAGCTATCTCGAAAGGGAGTAAAGTTTGCTTGGAGTGATGAATGTGAAGAAAGCTTCAAGGAGTTGAAAATGAGGCTTATCACTGCACCCGTGCTCACTTTACCCACAAGTGGGGAGCTTTTTGTTGTATTCAGTGATGCTTCGAATAAGGGCTTAGGATGTGTGCTGATGCAGAATGATAAAGTGATATCCTATGCCTTAAGGCAGTTGAAAATCCATGAGCGAAACTATCCAACGCATGATCTGGAGTTGGCGGCGGTGATCTTTGCCTTGAAAATCTGGCGGCATTATCTCTATGGAGAGAAATGTGAGATATATACTGAACACAAGAGTCTTAAATATATATTCACACAGAAAGAGCTTAATATGTGCCAGAGAAGATGGATAGAGCTCATCAAGGATTATGACTGTTCAATACATTACCACCCTGGGAAGGCGAACAAGGTGGCGGATGCCCTAAGTAGAAAGGATCCAGCAATTCTATCAATGATGAGAATTGAGAAGGATCCAATCTTCTTAGACTTGATGAAGATGGACGTGGGAATCATAAAGAAGGGAACATCATCAATCCTTTCACAAATGATTGCTCAACCATCTCTTTTGGAAAGGTTAAAGGATGCTCAAAAGGATGATGCGGGAATCCAAGAAAAAGTGGAAGCTATCAAAAAGGGAAAATCCTCAGAGTTTAATGTTAATGAAGAAGGAATTGTTCGGTTTGGGAAAAGACTATGTGTTCCATCAAGTTCGGAGCTAAAGAAAGAACTTTTGGATGATGCACATAGTTCAAATTTCTCTATTCACCCAGGGAGCACAAAGATGTATCGATATCTCTGAGAAAGCTTTTGGTGGGATAATATGAAGAAGGATATCGCTGAATATACATCAAAGTGCCTGATGTGTCAGCAAGTGAAGGCAGAGAGGCAGAAGTCTAAGGGGATGATGCAACCATTGCCCATACCAAAATGGAAATGGGAGAACATCACCATGGACTTTGTCACCGGACTTCCAAGGACATCCAAAGGCAACAATGCAATCTGGGTTGTTGTGGATCGTCTTACAAAGACTGCACACTTCATTTCTATTCGAGAGGATTTCTCTTTGGATCAACTGGCACATATATATATCAGGGAAGTGGTACAGTTGCATGGAGTACCACTATCTATTGTGTCTGACCGAGATCCAAGATTTACCTCTAAGTTTTGGAAGAGTCTTCAACATGATCTGTATACTAAACTGAACTTCAGTACGGCCTATCATCCTCAAACTGATGGCCAATCCGAGCGGACTATCCAAACACTTGAGGATATGTTGAGAGCGTTCTCAATGGACTTTAAAGGAGGATGGGATCAACATCTTCCTCTAGTTGAGTTCTCTTATAATAATAGTTTCCACTCGAGCATCCAAATGGCACCATATGAAGCCCTGTATGGGAAAAGGTGTAGAACACCAGCATGTTGGGATGAGGTCGGTGAACGTAAGCTGCTTGGACCAGAAATGGTCGAAGAAATGGTGGAGAAGGTGAAAACCATTCAGCAGCATATCAAGGCAGCCCAAAGTCGACAGAAGAGTTATGTAGATAATCATCAACGAGACCTTGAGTTTAAAGTCAGAGACATGGTGTTTTTACGCATATCTCCATGGAAGAAGGTCATGAGGTTTGGAAAGAAAGGGAACTTAAGTCCAAGGTGCATCGTCCCATTCGAGATTCTTGATCGTGTTGGGGCTATGGCCTATCAATTAGCACTTCCACCTACTATGGCCAAGGTGCATGATGTCTCCCATGTATCCCTCTTAAGGAAGTACATACCAGACCCCTCACATGTACTCTCTTCCGAGGTGGTACAATTAGAAGACGATCTTTCTTATGAGGAGCAACCAGTGAAGATCTTAGATCGTAGAGAAAAAGTTCTACGAAATAAGACAATGCCCCTCGTCAAGGTGTTGTGGAGAAACCACAAGTTTGAAGAAGCAACATGGGAGTCGGAGGATATGATGAAGCTAAGTTACCCACATTTGTTTTAGTGTGGGAAAAGGAAAATTTCGAGGGCGAAATTTCTTAAGGGGGGAATGTTGTAACGAACCAAAGTTTCATTAATGGAAAATCCCTCTTGATCCAGTTAAATGTTTCTTTATGAAAAATGTTTTTTTATAAGATGTCAACTTCTTTAGTTTTATGTTAAGATTTGTGACCGTTACTTTTATAGCCGTTGAACAGTGATCATCTGAGTAATATAAATATAAGTCTTGAACGAAACAATTTCTACTCAGAAAAAGGAAGCGATGGCCTCATCCAGTAGAATTTCCCCTTACGAAGCTCATTTGTCGGAGCTCAGAAAAGAGGTGGCATCTTTGGGCTTTTCCCTTGACCAAGCCCAAGCTGAGCTTCATCAAGTCAAGCTCGAACGTGATCGTCTACGGGAAAAATGGAAGTTGATAGAGATTACCACTCGAGAGATGTTATCCGAGCAACCCCAAGAGTCTGTCACCATCGCACACCTTACCCTTAGGTCTTATGCAGCTATTTTAAGGGGTTATGTAACAAATAAGTACCACCATGTTCGTGTACATTTTTTTTCTATATAATAATGAATATAATTTCTAGTCATTTTTGATACATTGTAATTAGTTTTTAAAGTACAAATGGTGTTTTTAGATATTATTTAATTAAGAATTATATTTTATTAAATTAAAGGATTTTTGAATTAAATAATATTTTTTTAATAAAATATTATTATTAATATTAAATTAATTGTTATTAAATATAAATGATCTTATAATTTTATGAATGAAATTAAAATTTTTATTAAGGTTTGAAAGCCATTTCTGTCAAAACCCGTGAATTTTTTTATAAATGTCAGTTTTTATTTTAAAAGTGAAAATTCACATATTTAGAAAATTATTTAGATAAAATAAATATTATTTTTGGAATCAGGACGTCGAAATTATCCAACGGTGAATTTTTCATAATTTTCTGAGACAGTCAAATTTTTGGGTAAAAATTAAATACCATTTAAATATATAATGTGTTTTATGACATCATAATGACCCAATGGTGATGTAATAAAATACCATAATCCTTATGTTCGGCAAATATGTGTTTTATCCTTAAAATAATGAGGTTTTGGGTTTTTTTTACTTACTTTTCAAAGCATTAATGGAGCCCTCAAGACTTATTCAACACTTTGCCTTTTTAAATTAATTTCCATGGGAGTGTGACTCACCTCCACATAAGCAACCCTAATTTTTTAATAGGTTCTGACCTTGGACTTGTAAAATATTGTTTTCATCTTTCCGTTTCCAGAAACCATGGGCAAATACCATGGGATGGTTTGTGGTTTGGATTATTTTAATATAAGGGGTCCCAAACCTAAATAATAAAGAATTCTCTCACCTTTCCTATATAAACCCACCCAAGCTCCCACTTCCTCCTCACTAAAAGCCCTTGAAGTTCGTCCAACATCTGCCCTACTCTCTCTATAATCCTCTCAAGGTGCCCCAAGCTCCCAATAAGCCTTTCACAAGCCTCTCTCTAGCCTTTGGAAGCACACTTCCAAGTAAGGGGGTTTCTTCCTTTCTCTTTTTTTTGTCAATTTTCTTTAAGTTGTATTTCCCTTTTTATTTCAATTATGAATGTTGGGGTATTGTTTCGCACCTCCCCCATACTTCCCTCTTATTGTTTGAATGATGGGAGAACCCTTTCTCTCTCATTAAATGCCTCCCATGTACACCCGTTACTATGCTGAAATTCCGAAAGGAACTTCTCTCTCTTCTTTTACATTCACGCAATACTTTTGTATCATGAATCTAAATTACATTTCTATTGTTGGGACATGTATATATATGAACTAATTACTTTCCATTACATGTAAATATGATGAGGAACCCCTTTCTCTCTCATAAACTTTTTTTATGAATTCTTATGTCACGCCGTTACGCTGCCGAAAATCGCACCGATTTTCTAAGCCAATGTCTTTGTGTAGTGAATACCATGCCCATTTCTCCATCAAGGGTATTCACCTTTATGCACATTTACATATTGATTATAATGTTTCATGTATGAATTCCACATTACCTTATCATGGAAGAAAGGATTATGTTTTATGAATCCATGTTTTATGATCCATGTGGCACACTTATGAATGAAAAGAAATGTTTAAGAATTGTGCGACCTTTATAGCGCTCCAATGCATTGGGTAAAGTATAGTATCATGATACGTCATGTGCAATGAGTGTTTACTCATTCTAATTCAAGTGCAATTAGGGTTTACTCATGCTTCAAGTGCAATGAGGGTTTACTCATGCTCCATGTGCAATGAGCCTTGGCTCATGCTAATTCAATGTTAAGTGTTGTTGCCACATTTCCATGTTATTATTATCATGCTTTATCATGCCTTTATGTTCATGTTTCTCTTATGCTCTATTGATATGCCTATTGCCTAACATGTATTTCACTCCTCATGTTATTCATTGTTTACTCCCTTACTGGGCTTTATAGCTCACCCTTTTCTTATGCATGTCCTCAGGTTATCCCATGCAATGCTAAGTACGAAGGAATGTAGTGGTCATGTAAAGGAAGTTTTCAATAAAGATGTTGTATTTCAAGTTTAAAGTTTTAATGTAATGATCCTAAGCCCCAAAGACACTAAACCTCTCGATATTCTTTGTTGGATCAAGTGAATTTTTATGTAATAAAGCATGTTTAAGTTGTAATAAAAAGCAGGGTTGTCATAATTCTGGAAAACAAGAAGAACATCATAATCATGGTAAAATATAATTTTATCAAAATTAGTTTATATTTTAGTTTTATTTCCCTAAAAACCTTATTTAAACATGGAAACCAGCCATCATGATGAATATACCTCTCCTAGGTCTCAACCCTATAAATAATTCCACCTCATATGGTTAATCAATAATCTCAATGAAAATGTACTTGATCATAGGGGGTATAAAAAACAATACATTATCCAATATCATTAGACTATGTCACACACTAATGTCAACTAGAACTGCTTCCATACCAACCCATGAAATATTCACCATTCCTAACTCCAAACTCCATCCTATCTCTCACCCATCACTTCTGATACAAATCATTCATGATCCCCTCTAACTAGAGATACTAAAATCAAGAGAGATATATAATGACCCCCTAAGTCCAGCCTCCAGTGGGCCCCGGATAAGAAATTAGCACCAAGTTTATAAAAATATAAGAGTATGGGAGCAATTATCATCTATAAATGAAACGAGATTTAGATATTTGAAAAAACTATCAAAAAAACTCTAGAAGAAAATATAAAAATAGAACGGAATCTATCCCATAATTTATTAATTAATTAAACTGAAACATATAAAACCCACCAATGTAAATACCAATAACACAATTCTACGACATAATGACAAAAATAACTCCAACAAATCTATTAATGTCTTACTCGGTCCTTAAATTTCATCCTGGAATTTTGAAAATAGTTTATCTATATAGGGTGAGCATAACATGTATTCTTAGTACAGACATTACCATGTACTCAATTTCACATGTGGAAAAAGAATGTGAACACGATAGTAAATGAAAAATAGATCCATCATGATAGTATACATTTCATCTAACTAGACTCAAACTCACCATAGATCACCCAATAAATAATTAATCTTGTATAATAATATAGAATTCAGATCATAATAAAGAAGGTGTCCAACTACCTATTCCCCAATAAAAATCCACTTAGATGTCCTAACAACGAATGACCTATGATCCCATAATTCCCCATATATAACATCATAATACATATGACCCTCAGAAACAATGGCCACACATTACATCACATCTCAATCTTGACCAAACACACTCTGACCAACACATCAAAACAAAATCCATAGTAGTAGGCTATCATGAATGTGAAGGACATCTACCTCATTCCATCCAATTACAACACATGACCTCAACCATATATCACTTCAATCAACATCACTTAACTCAAGTAGACTCTTGGTATAACACATCACTTCTCAACTGGTCCACAAATCATATCATTTCAATATACAATTGGGTGAACACATCACTATATAATGAAGAGTGGGCCAGAGGGGGTATCCATCTATCTGTATCACTACCATTATGGATGTCAATGAAAATAACTAAAACACCACACCTCGAAGAATCTGAATTGTTTTGAAAATAGAGTGGGGTTCATATAAAATAACATAAACATACATGATATAAGGATAGAAAATAACAACCAACCTATTTGTTCCCATCAACAACACTAGCACAGACACACCACCACCACCATACCACAATTCGACCATCTTAAATGCAACACCACTATATCAAACACACCACACACCAATCACACATTCCATACAAGATATTACACTTTTCATATTACATGTTTCTCAACATTTATTCAATAATCCATTTTCCACAAATCATCTTCCAACCCATTATATTCAATTACCAACCCATTGATTTATTCATTTCATTCTGTATCATAATTTATTAAACTGGAATCAGAGAAAATAAAAAAAAACAACTCAACCAGAATAACACACAAATATCATCACAACACCACATACCTCAATCATCATATACCAATTATCCAAATACATCTCACAAAAAAACTTCTCATCCATCACACAACAACAAATTCCACAGACCACAACTACTATACCAAAACCACAACACCACAAAATATATGCAACAACCACTATTCCTAAACCATTGAGCCATATCATCTACACCAAAATCACTACACTATAACCTATAAACCATAACCACAATATCAAAAGAACTGTGACACAAATTCCTCACCAAAACCACTATGCCAAAGTCACTACACCGCAGCCACTGTACCACAACCACTGCTCCCCAACACCCATCTTCATAGATCACATCCATTATAACCAAACACTATATCCCAAACTCATAAAATGAAAAACCCATGAAGTAAGAAATATATTCAAAAAACACCCAATACCACATGGGTAAACACAATAAGAATATTTTAAATATCACAAAAAACATCATCTTCCATATTAATTTTGAGTCATTATCACATATCCTCTTAATTAAGAATTTTTTATTAAACATACTAGAATGTCTTGGGGAAACCAATTATTAGGCAAATAAATATTCCTTAAACTTTTATTCTGGGTGTGATAACACAAAAATTATAAAGGGAAATCACAATAAAACTACTGTTGTGAAGAAAGGATCCCTACAACCGTTATTTTTAGAATTGTAATCCGGCATGCATAAGTATCTCAAAAACAAATAAAAATCATAAAATCTTGTGATAACTCCCATACCAATAAATTTTAGACATGACAATTAATTATATGATTATTCAAATCCTTACTATTCATCCAATGTTAAAAAAATAATTCATATCTCACACATAGAATGTAGAAGAGTGATAATGAGGATCCCCTACCACAAAGAAGCGTTTCAATCTTGTTGGGAACTCAAAGGTGAAGAAAAAAACTCACAAAACACAAATGCCCTCAAAACTCACAGACAAACCTACATCACCTCAAAGGGTCATTGAAATGTGGGAAAAATCCTGAAATACCTAAAAAACTATTATGAATCAATTACACAAGAGGCTAATACGTTAAAAAAAAGAAAATTTGAATAACTTAATTTTGAATGCCAATGTTGGATAACAAGAACCAATAAATCTATGCACGAGGAAGAGGAAAATATCATCAATCAAAACATCCTTTGGAACTCCACAAAAATATAAAGCGGATGATTTATCCAAAGAAACATGATTTGCCCAATAAAATGGATTTATAAGAAGTAAATTGACCTTTTCATTTCATGTAAATATTATATTGTTTTTAATTATTCTATTTTATAAAAATTTCAACTCTCTCTGAATGGGAGTCACCTCAAGAATAATTTGATAAACGCAGTGAATTTGAATTACACAACATGTAAGACATCTCATGATTTACCCCTTATATACATACCAATTATAAACGTTATGGCTACACAATTTTGGAAAATACAATACACATTATGTAAATTTATAATATAATAATTTCTTTCCACGACTTCATCCTCTATAAGAAACTATCGTAACATCTCCAAATAACCTATAACTTGAAAAACTAGCAATTTAATGCTCTAAAAATGAATTAGACATTATAGATTTAATATTTATATGATATATTTATAATAAAATAATTGTTTTAGAATTAATAAATATTTTTAATTATATTGCTTTATATTCAATAGGTAATTATAATTATATTCATGTGTACCTACAAACCACTATCTCCATGAACTGTATAATACATGTTTTCTATATATACCATATATAGATTAATATAAATATGTATATAATGAATATATATTATATTTATATAATTATTGAAATTTATTATATAATGGATCTATTATAAATATACAAGTACTGATTCTTCTAAAAAATTTGTTTTTTAAAAAATAAAACTATTTACACAATGAAACATTGATTTTAATACATAATTACTCAAAAATGTTTGTTGGAATGTTATAAGTGGATCTTATAAAACATAAAAAGTAAGTGAAAGGATCTAGTATAGATTTATAAAAAATTTATATTTTCTACCTATGAGGTAATCATGATTGTGAAACAACATAAATTACAGGTAAGGGTTTATTGCTTCACTATTGTATCAGGGATACATATTCAATATTTATAAAATGTTTCTTCAATTTGGTGTATGAACTACCCATTTGATATGTTTATTCCTGTATATATATATATATGTTAAATTTATTTAATATTTTATTTCTTTTTATTTAATTCAAGTATGTCATGATTTTAAACATACCAGATTCTTAAGTGTTTTATTATAAAATATTATTTATATTGGGATTGTAAATAGTTATATTTTTTTTTGTAATTAAGTAACATGTATATTTTCTAAATTTCTTTATTTTATGATCCTTTTGTTATTTTAGAAGATTACTTTTTTTAAATAATATCCCACTATGTAATTTCTTAAGAGAAGGAAAGAATGTATTTTATGAAAAATAACATTTTTTTACTATTCTATCGATAATTTTGTTTATATCTATATTTTCATTAACACGAGTTCAAAAAAGTTTTTTATATTATCATATAAATTTATAATTTCATTTTCATATGTTTTAGATTCTCTGTAAATATTTAAAATGAATCCTATTATCAGTTTACAAGTGATATACTTTTGACTATTTAGAAAAAATGTAAAATGAATCATTTTTTAAAGAACATGACATGAATAAAATATTAAACCATCATAATTGATTAATGAGTATAATATTATTTATGAATTTTTTTTTATTTTGAATGAAAATATTTTTTCTAATATTTTCATATTATTAAGATTTTAAAAAAGTGATTTCAATATGAAAAATATTATTTTCCTAAAGAAATATTACAGTGATCCATTATAAGAATTTTTTGTTATGATAAAATCCATTGTTGTTCTGTAGAATTTTTATAATATATAATACAATGATAAAATACCTATTCTTCCTCTAATTGGTGTATTATTATCATGATTATTTTTTCGGAAACTTGTTTTATTTCCATGGGTTTTGGAATAATCATATGATGAGTATTCTATGATCATGGGGTGAGGATATGTACAATTTTAATTATGTGATTTATGGGGATGGAATTATATATCCTTACAGTGCATTATGTAATTCTGGATATCTCATGAGATAATAAGGACAGGAATTGGGTGTGAATCCAATTTTATAAGGGACTCTTTCCAATATTATTGCCTTTGGAGTTAACCTTGACTATGGAAATAACCGAATAAGGACTGAACCCAATTTACTATGAAAAACCTAGAAATAAGACTTCATCCAGAGAATGATTTTATGTGCTTATGTGTATTCAAAAAACACATGTCTTATTCTTATGATACGTTCATATATCCCTATATTTATTATTGATGATTCTACACTCTTAGGTGATATGCCTTTTGATTAAATGTCAATTTCCCATGATTCATGATTATATATGTTTGAATGATTATATATGATTAATATAAGTTATTATATTGTCCTAATACCTTTATTTATATCTTATAATTGTATGTGATCATCTATTTTTATTTCCTATGTTTACACTTATAGGGTCTCTAAGGTCACCCTTTACTATGATTCCTTTAATACATGATATGAACAGTGGTTGTCAGAATTAATTGTCTAAGAAGGGTTCTAGTTGTAAATAAAATAGTTGGAGATGAATGAAAACAATTATATACATGTTGTATTTATATCCATGTTTCCAAATGAATAAATACTTTTTGGTTTTTGAATTGATAATAATGTAATATGTTGAATTTTTATCTAATAAAATGTAATATTTATGTATGTACATTTTTGATCAACTCAGTTTGTATCAGTGTAATTTTTAGTTATCATTGTAAAATATGATGATGAATGACTTTTGAGAACCATAAGATAAGAATATATATAGGAAAACATCATATGTAATGGTAATGATAGAATTGCAAGAAAATTAAAAAATAAACCCATACCTAGATACTATATAACGTATGTTGATATGGAACATTTACACATAACATAAATAACTTTTAATTGGGTGGGTTGAGTGTTAAGTTGATTTTTATTTGTACATGATGAGTGGGATGGATTCTAAACACCTATAAAGACACTTTTGGGAGATATTCACGGGCTAATCGAAATTTCCATTATAAAACATTGTGATTGATTTTAAAATATAATGATCATAGATAACCAAGGATAAACAAGTGGTGTTGATTATTGAAAAAATGTGTTATATTATAGACATAATTTTAGTAAATTTATTGATTTCTCACTGAGATTACTATTTATGGGATGATTTTTTAGTGGCTCCAACCGGGATTAATCCATATGAAACATAATGAGAAGAAAAACACAATGCTTTTCCTTATGAGATACTAAAATAGTTAGATGCTGGAAGATATTTTTTTGATTATTTATAATTTTAAATATTGATATATTATTGAAAATTTTAAAATATGCTTGTTTCATAACATGGAAAATAAATGGAAAAAGTATTTATTTTTAATTTCACGTGGTAATGATCATATAGGAAAGAGAGTACAATTTTCTTAATGTTAAGAATGATGGAATAAGTATGAATGGTACTATCTCAAATTATGAGGATAATAATTTCATTTTGTTTGAAATGTGTATAAAGAAATACGTTTATAAGTTGTTTGATGTATTGTATATGGGACACTTAGGAATTTTCAAAGCCAACTACATATTCCAATGGAGATCCCCAAGACCCACAAAGGGTCTATATTTTTTAATATCTATTGTTGATCATGATGATTAAGAAACACTTATCATCCAAATCATATTAAAGAATACCATGTTGATATTTTTGGCAATATAACCTATGAAATTAATAGTTTTATAATTTTAGACATGATTTGAAGCATTAAATAACTCTATATTTAATGATTCATTAAAAATTTACTGAATAATGGAATCAAAATGGATATCCTAAAATAATATATGATCAATTATCAGTGAAATTATGAGTATTAACATTAAATAGAGACCACCTAAATTTTTGGATCCTAATAGACATTCTTGAAGACAATTTATCTTAAATGATTATAGAAACACAAATGTCATGATATTAAACATTCAAAGTGGATTTTCAATGTATTTAAAATTTTATTGCCTTGTATTCCATTGAATAATGATGTTAGGTCTTTAATAGATTTCATACCTATTTCTTTTCCAACTTCTATGACTTCTTATAGAAAAACCTGGATTTATTTTTCAGAAATGATGAAGAAACTCCTAATGAGTTTAAATAAGGTATTAATCTATCATATTATATAAAAATTTGGTGAATATAATCTTTTAAGATGTATTATGTATTGATTGAACTCTGCAATGATTATTGGGAACTGAACAAGTTCATAATAAAGAATTTGAATATTATTCCTCATATTAATGATTATATTAATCTATTATGATGTGGTTAATATTTTTCAAATATTTATCATCAATATAGATACAATAAAATCAGGGTTAAATGTAAAATTATCACTTAGATACCATTTTGTATGAAGTATCGACATTATGTATTTATATTGACTCAATTTTCTCTCCATAATTCCCCCTTATCTTAGTAGATTTAATAAATTGATTGTTTATAAATTACCATGCTATGTTTTTAGTATTATTTATAGATGATATTATAATATATTCGTGGACTAAGGAAGTGCATGATGGTCAAATTAGGATTGTATTAATGACCCTAGGGAAATATAAAGTGTATGAAAAATTTACTAAGTGATAATTTGGGATACACAAAGATTTATTTTTGGGTTATATAATCTAATGTGAGGATATATCTATGGATTAATCAAATAAAAAGGTTATTCAACGTTTTATCATAAAAAAATCTATGTAATTAACACTTATTTAATTATATCGTCTTTAAAATATTGATTCTTTGTAGAAACATTATCACTACTATTGCATTCAATCACCCTGTTAACTCAAAAAAGTGATCTCCTCAGGGTTATAAGTGTGACTTAGTCTAAGACATGTTTTTTAACTTTTGATGTTCTGGATGTTTACAGGATATATGGTTGAAAATTGTGATTTTAAAAGAAAAAATGAAAGTTGAATGATTTCAAAACTTGGATAGTATGAACATGTGGTTATCATTTAGTGTGTCTCTATGAGGTTACAATGAAAATATTCCTAGATTGGGAATGGTTAGGAAAACCATATGCCTCACTAACGAAATGGTGTTGCTATCATGGTGGTTTTCCATGGGTGTTTCATTATTTGAGACTATTTTTTCAAAAAAATTATCTCATATATAGAAAACTATGTTCCTTTTTTAAGAGATAGAGGACAGTTAGGGTTTGTGCACATTTTTTTGAACCATGCATCCTACCTATGTTCCCCAATCCAAAAATTTTAAAATTCGGAATTTAACTCTTTACCATTGATCGTTTATATATCTAAAGACCCATAAATATTAATTTTGAATCAAATAAACCTTCCTAATCATTCCAGGGTCTTCTCCCCATCAATTAATCATGGGTGTTCATTGTTCTTGATGGATATCATCAAGGTGTGTTATATTATTTGTACTCATTTCTTACATTTTCGTAGATCCTCTCCCAATCTATTCTCCAATTGTTCTTTTCAAATATGATTGGGATATGGATGTTTGATATAAGGGGTTTTTTAGAAATTTTATGATTATTCTACTGGGTATATTCTTGTGAGTTCTCTATATATTGGTTCTAAATAGTTGTTCATGATGGTATTTAGTATTCCTCTTTTCTTGAGGTAGTTGTATCTTTAAAAAGGTTCTAAATCATGAATTACATGATGATATTATCAATTATTTTGGTTAGTTTCATCAAAATGTTTTATATAATATCAAGGATTATTTCTTTTTTAAATATATTTATTAACGTTTTTTCATTAAATTTTTATTTTTTACACTATGTGTTTGATAAAATGACTCAAAGGATGATTTTACATTAATATGATACTTTGAAGCATGGAAATTGTAATCCATCATAGTGAAAATGTTTTATAAGTTTTTCAAATAGTATTAAAATGGTACTTTGTAAATATGCCATATTGGTAACATTAGACACATCAGGAAATGGGCTTCTGACTTTATTATGAGTAACGACACTAGAGGTTCTGAAAATGACATAATGTGAAAATTCTCCTTATCATTTAGATTAATATGATGAATTAAATATTTATTTCATTATATTTCCAAGTATGTATTCCCATAGGATAGATCCCAAAATGTTGTGATTTTTAATTTAATATCAGATTCACATATGATGATATATTTCAAGTTTATTTTCTCACTAACATGTCATATTCTATATCCCTCATTGTTTCTTATACACCCATTATTTCTTACATATACATGTTATATTAATAGATTATATGAATATTAAAGGATTTTATATAAATTGAATTTTTATCATAAAGTGGTTCCACTTTTGAAAATTTATTATGAACTGGATTTTGTTTTAAATATTTAACTAGAGATTTTAGGGTAGTAGGATTTGTATAGATTCCATATTGAAATACTATTGCTCTTTTTAATAACACTCTAATTTTCCATTGGAAATGTATTGATTTTTTTCAACATTACACATGTAATATAAAGGGAATAATTAATTCACTTACTTTATATGGTAGTTGTTTCCTTCGTAGTCAGATAGATTGATGGTGATAATTGGTTTCATGGAGATTTAATTTAGTAATGTCTTGGTTATTTTTAGGTTTTTTTGTTGATGTGTTATTTCTCTTGGTTATATATTTAACATTTTTATTATAATTGTTTGTTTAGAAGCTTTTGGATAAATTTGATGTATGTTTAATGTTTTGTTGAACCTCACCTTATGGTGAACGCTCTCAGGTTACAAGTGTTGTTGACCCATGTTGTTTTGTTACAAAATGAAATCAGAGGGAATACCCAACCTAAAGTATTATGAATCTTTTGAGTTTTGGATTATTTTATTAGGTAGATATTATTTAAGACCATTGTAATTTGGGTATTAAGTATGATAGGGGGTCTAGATAGACCAATTTCATATCTAAACATTATTACAATGTGAGGTCAATAATATTTTTCATCTTCAAGTCTTGGTGTTTTTGGTTATTTAAATGAACTGGATTTCAAGTTAATATAAAAGAACTTATTCATCATTAAATATATGTATTTATTTTATAGAATACATTTATTTTAAAAATTTTCATTATTTAAAGGAATTATTATATAATATTTAATTTTTCTATTTTGATTTGTAAATTTTCTTGATATTAACTAGTTATTGTGTAGTGTTTTCAGACAATGCCTCCAAAAATAGTTCTTTCAAAACTAGCTAGGAACGAGGTAAGAAAATTTAAACAAGTAAATATTCTAGTAGAACATTCCATGGTGTAAGGTATAATTTTCACTTTTAAAACTCTTAGTTAAGAGAGTATTAGAAAACATAAATGGAGGATAGATTATGTCTTTGAATATAATTTGCAGAATTCACCCATTTTCATAGATATAAGGCAATTAAATAATTATAATATTTCATGAGAAGATTTAATGGATATTCCATTTTAATAAAACACCATTGGAATCTATGATGGGGTTTTTCATGAATGTTCTTGGGGGACCAGAAAGAATAAAGAGATATTGTATCCTGAAATCTATATTGTATGAGAATTTCACAACTAGAAAAAAGGCATATTGCCACAGTTCAAAACCATGGAAATATGCCCCAAAACCGTGGCTGCTATTTCTTTGGAAGTTGTTCCTGACCTATTTCTATGGTTTTAACCGTGGCGGTTGACCTAAAACCACAGTTTAAACTATGTGTTTAAGAACTTATTTCCATATTTTTAACCATGGATATAGCCTTGGAAAACTGTTATAATAGCCTAAATAAAAAACTTGTCCGCCAAGTTTTGATCCCAGCACCTCCTGTTTTCTAACCTGTGATTATTACCACTAAACTTCCAAATGCATCATGTATATTGGAATATATTATGATATATATATTAATAAAAATGTAGAAATAGCCATAAAACTGTGGCAGTATTCCTTCCGGCAAAAATTTTGGCGGAAATATTTTCCCTGCGGAAGGGCGGGAACACTAAAGCCACAGTTTTGAAAAACTGTAGTTATAGGTATTAAAAAATGCATTATAGTTGTGTTTTGGAAAACCATGGCTATACGCCATATAACAGTGACTATAGTCATGCACTATAACTACGATTATGAAAACTATGGGTATAGGCTGTAAAACTATGGCTATGGGTATACGACAGTAGCTTTATTTTCTAGTAGTGTATAACATGGACTTCATTCAAGAAAAAATTTATCTAATAGTTTTATCATATATTTTTTGAGTGAAAAAGTCCAAAAAAATCTTCACCTTATAACAAGACGATCATTATAAAAGTTTTATAGAGTTGGTGTACCTATCACCCATACCTATCATTATCGGTCACCTTATTGAATAATGGTTCTAAATTGTAATATGGGATGATATTCAGTTATTGTTGATTCATTTATTCATTTTAGCCTTTTTGGTGATATTTGAAACATTTTTTATGGCTGATGCATACATAGATTGGAAATAATGTTTTTCTTATTTTGGGTTGTGGAAACTATTGGTCAGGGTGTGTCTTTAGTACTAAAAAGGATTAATATCCATATCTAGTTATAATTAGGATGGGTTTCAATGGATTCATTAGGAAATAGGTAGATTTTTTTCTATTATTATGTATGGAATATTTAAATCAAGAATAATTTTAGAGAATCTATAGAAATATATCATCATTGGGGATAATCTATACATCTCAAGTGTTTTTATAGAAGGATGTACCATGTTAGTAATGATAGATCCACTCCCATGAATGGATTATCGGTTCATTTGGATTCTTTTATTGGTTGTGGGGCTTAGCCTTATTCCATGAGTTATTTTCATCAATCTAAAAAATTATTTGGGAGGAAAGGAAAACATAAATATTTATATAGTGATATAAAAACCATATGAATCTGGAGGAGGGCCTAATACTATTAGAGATAAAATGTTTATTTCTTCCTCTATGATACTAGCATTTATTAATACAGGTGAAAATATTAATTTTACATCATCAATGTTAATTGATGTGTTGGGAATGTGTTTAGTAATTTTTTCATTCTAGTTGGATATTTCTACACATTTGGTGAAGACATCTGAATAATGTTTCAAATTTCTGACACTTTGTGTATTTATAGTAGACACTGAATTTGTGTGGTAATTTATCATTATCAATATTTACCTTATAAATCAAATATTTACATGTATTACATGGTATGTTTTAAGGACGAGATTGATGTTTTCAATCACTGTGATCAATTATTTTCTTTCGAGGGGGTCACTTATACCTTTTAGAGTAAATGTAATTCATGATCAATAAAGGAGTGGAATATTTTACCATATATATTAATTCCATAATTCTAGTATTGAATTATTTTACATTATACTATTGTTTATCATTTGAGAATTCCACTACCTACATTGATGAGTTCATATTCTGAGTTCTATCATGATGATATTTCAAGGTTACCTCATTAGAGGTCTTTTGAGTTTTCTATTTAAATTCCCCATGGTACAATTCCCATTTCAATGCCACCAAGTGATATTTAACCTATAGAGTAATAGGTACATAATATTAATCTTGTAAACTTCGAGCAAGTGGTATTTATTTTTCCTAGTATCTCATCTTGTGTTCTTCATATTCATTTTTTCAACAAGACCATCAAAAGCCTCCAACAGTGCATTGAAAATATAATGTTAAATCAAGTTACCATTAATAATAACAATACATTAAAAAAAATTATGCTCTTCATGATCAAATCATAGGGGCTCGTTGGTTTTTATAGGTTAACCCTTGGCCAGGTTATGATCAACTAGGATTCCTATAAAAGGATATACTAAAGGGATCATTAATGTTCTAGTATGAGTATGTTGAGAAAATAATTATTCCATTTATTATAAATAAAAATAATATGTTATTTATTTGAATAATGAACTACATATTTTTTATTCGTTCTTGGACACTTTTTTAGTGGAGATCATGGACGATATTTTACTGTACACCAATTCATAGTATGAAAGCATAGATCATTTGTATGTTGTCCTTTGATTTTAGAAATAACATTTCTTATATGATATGAATCTCAAATTTGTTATTTTGATCCAAGAATTTGTGTTTATGGGGGATTTTATATTTGAGAGGGGTATCTCTTTGGATCCAAGAATGATACAGGAGGTAATGCTCCCAGGGTAGACCATTAATGTGTTCATGATTAAGATAATCTTGGTTATGAATGGTGATTAAAGGAATATTCATTGGGTATTATAAATGATTGAATCCCCAATGAATGTATTAGATCATAAGGGTGTTATGTTTGAATCTAATGGAAATTAATAGAGATATTTTGAGTAAATTATTGTTATTTCCACCACATCATCATCTATGATTCATAAAGATAATTTTCTTGGTTATGATGTAATATATAATGCCTTAGGTATGGGATTGTGGTGTTTCATGATGTGAGATTAATATGTGTTGTCCTATTTATATTGATAATTACAGTCTCATAATAATAACCACCTTAACAATGATCTAGATATGTGTTTTATTAGGAATACTATTAAAACATGGCTTCAGTATATCTAATGGGATAAGTTAATGGTATGTTATATTAATAAAATCATGAAGTATATCATTACTCATTGGGATATAAATTTTAGATAATGACTCTAGGTTGAGTATCTTCCGAAAATTGTTTTATATTTTTCTTTTACAGCCATGAAAGGGAATGTGGTTCTCAACACATTGAGAAGGAAGGTACTGACCCAGAAATTGAAGGAATCAGTAAAAGAGAGGTATCTATTGAAATTATTCATTAATCAGATGTAGCGAATGAAAGAGGCCCATGTGCATGTTTTAATAGAATTTTTCAAAGATATGTCATCATGAAATATATGGGATATTCTTGACCACATTTCAAATGAATTAGCTTAGAGTAAAATGGTAGCCAGATCTCAGGTGGTCTTTCTGCATCTCACATTGGTGCATTATGACTGCAAGGTAAATTGGTGTTCTTATATGTTTGTGGAAATAAGTCTTGGATAATTGATATATGATGTGTTTTTCTATACAAAAAGGAACTGCCAACAAGTATCATTTTCTATGATGTTGGAATTGGAGGTCAGGCATGATGTGGTTTATTACATTCTCGGTTTCATTATGCCATAATTACTAAATAATTAAGGCAGAGTACCATAGACCAACCAGGTTGTTTCAACCTTAGTCTATTCTATTATGGAAGTTGGATGAGGATCCCATGAACAACATCATCAGTTTTACATTGTCTCCTAGTAGATGAAATTTCATTTGTGTGTTCATTAATTTACATATGATATCATTCATTTCATCCATATCAAGGAGAGGATGATGATAGAGAAACTTGTGCTTTTGTTTGTCGAGTGTTCATGAGACATCATTTGGATCCATACATGATTTATTATGATAGGGAACCATAGTTTAAATTAATGTTTTGAAGTGTCTACAATAATAAATGGATTCCAAATTGAAATTATTTTCTAAAATTAATCCACAAATGGATTGGTAGAAAATGATACACATTCATGTTCTTGAGTATTTTGTGAAGATATTTATGCATAATCATGGTATTTATTTGTAATGAAATATTTATCCATTCCAATTTTCCAATAATAGTATTTATCATGATTCACAAAAGATAGATCCCTTATAAGTTTTATATGGGAAGTAACATAGATATCATTTTTTAAAGAGTAATTGGGAATATTGTGTATAGTTGTACTGACCCTTGTTGAGGGGATGTAGAAAATGGGGTAGTTGGACCAAAATAGATAGGTCATGAAATAAGGTAATTAGAAATCTTATGTTGAATATCGTTTTTCATCTAGAGTTCAAATATTGTATTGAAGATTTTTACCCTAGGTTCACCATTCATGGGATAACTCATACTGGGTATGTTGGGTAGGTTAGAACTAATGTTTATTTTCCCCTTTGAGATCATATTATGTGTTGAAAAGGTTACTTCTAAAATGGGAATTTCCATTTTTCTTGATGTAGATTCATGATGTTGTACATTAATCCTAGCTACGATGGTATCAAATAAACACATCCCATAAGAACGAATGGGATGATGTTGAACTTGAGTCTACCACCATTATAAATGGGATACCTATTCATATTTTATATCCTGAAAAAAACATACTGCATGGTAAAATTATTACCTTGATTTTGTACTATGGATGTGATTATAGGATTTCCAAGAAACATTGGAGTAGAAAATTTTTAGGATGTATCAGTGAGATTATATTTTGTTAGTTTATAATCTCAATCCCTTTTTTGGGACAAAAATATTCTATGCTAGGGAGAGTTGTGATACCGTCTAGGTCAAATGTTTTCTATAGGTTGGGTGTCAGTTTTGTTTCTTTTGTGGCTTGATAATTTTATAATGGTTAGATGTAAAAAACAATTTTTTTCAAGAAAATAGGCTAGAAACATATTTTAAGCTCACTATTAGAGTAGTAATATAGTAACCATGTAGTATTTAATTTTGGGGTTCCAGTGGAATTTTCATGGATCAGTCATTGTTAGTCAAACCATGTGGCTTTCCAAGAATATGGTACGGGTGTCTAGGTTGTCTCCCATGGCTATCTCATGGATTTATAATTTTTCCAAAACTATGTGGATCCTCCCTAGAAAACTATATTTCATTTTGTTTAAGAGAAAGATTCCACACATAGATAGTGGGTTTTCTAATTATCATTCCTAACCATGATCCATAATATGAACCATTGAAAACATGGAATTTACCTCTCTTACATTGATTTTATATCTCTAAAAACAACATACTCTTCAATCAAATGAAACTAATACATCCCCTATGATCTAAAGTATTCTCCACTTCGAATATAATTTGAACTTATTCAGTATTTATGAATTATATCAATGTATGATTCATTTTTGATCTAGTTGTATTTCCTCTTCTTATATCCCCTATAAGGATTATCTCATCTTACCTTGCTGGAAAAATAATTGTGTTTTGGATGAAAAATATAAGGGGTTTAATAGATATTTTATGTTTATTCTTATGCATCAAGGAATGTAAGTACCAGATCTACTTGTATTTTATCTTTATTCCAAAAGGTGATTATTTTTCCTCTACTCTAGAGGAAATTATCTCTATAAAAATCTTCTAACTCATCAATTACTTGATGTTCATGTGAATTTATTTGGGTTTTTTTATGAAAATGATATATTTTATATCAATGTGAATTTAATTCTTAAAATCTATGTTTTTAGAGTGGGTTTCTATAAAAAAACTTTTTTCAACACTATGGTTTGGATAATGTGATTCAATTTGAAATATGAATTTAAGGATTAATTTTCAAGAATTAAATCTATAATTATTCATAGTTATTTTTTTATAAATTCATGGAAGAATTTTAAAATGATTCTTTGAAAACATATAACATTGGGAACCTTTGTATCATTGGAAAATGGACATGCCACAATAGTGTTTGTGAACCCACAAGATGTTTTGATATTAATATATTTGGATTGATATTGATATCATT
Source organism: Viscum album (assembly GCA_963277665.1). Lineage (NCBI taxonomy): Eukaryota > Viridiplantae > Streptophyta > Magnoliopsida > Santalales > Viscaceae > Viscum > Viscum album. Next base: position 382,152,434 of record OY728145.1, read on the forward strand.
TGGATTCATGTGAAGATTCTCTTAGTGTTTTCAATATGTTTTTAATTTTGTATTCTAATAGGTTACAGCTGAAAACATGTTCTTTTACATTAATTCTTGGTTTAAAAAAAGATGGTATATTATTGTGTATATTGCTCACGTTTTTGAAATAAAATTTATATATAGATCATTATACTTATCCACTCATGCATTCATACTTTTACCTAATAATATCCTGGTTTATTTAATATTAATTGATTTTAAAATAAAAAAATGATTCATTATAAAAAGAATTCCTATACAAAAGTATTTATGATTTTAACTTTACTAAAAATCGAGTAATAAGGTTTTCATGGTATTTGGATCTATATGGATTCATTGGTGAAATCCTACTAGGATTAATTCTCAAACTCTACTTATACCTTTGGGATTTTTTATATGTGGTTGTGAAGGAGAAGTGTAATTATAAGGGAATCGTGTAGTTAACAACCTTTTCTTAGATATTATCCCCTTCATATTGGGATGGATCAGTGGCGATGGTTGGTGACATCGAGGTGCTTTTAATATCATCCTTGTTTTTTAGGTTTTCCAAGTTGGCATGAAATTGCATATGTCATGGATTTATATTTAATGTTAGGATTATAATATATTATTATATATAATTTTTATATACATGGATCATTTAGGATATATTTTTTTACCAAACATTGTGGTGGAAATTCGTGGGTGAATTTTTTGGTTTCCCCAAGTCATTTCATTTTATTAAATGTGATAATTTACTCTAGGTATATGAAAGTGAAGAGTATTTCAAGATGATGAATATAATTTTGGTTAGTGAACCTATACATACAATACCCTATATAATTTGGAATCATATAAGGGATTAATACATATTCATAATGATATATTGATGAATTTTCATTGTGAATATTTATTGTTCATGTGAAAAAATACATGAATCATGATTTGAGTCAACTCTCGTAATTTTTTAAATTTAGAGGTGGCTATTTTATCATAATGGATAGAGGTGTGACATATATACATATCGTAATTGTTTAAATTTTGAATTCATCCAAAAATATTTTAAAATGCACTATAGAATATGGTTTAATTTGATTAAAGATTATTACTCCTAAATACATTACTACCCTAGGAATCCAAATGAGGTATTTGATGGTTGTATGTGAAATTTTCATTGTAGTTTATATATGATATGGATAATAAAATTTCCAAAATTTCTATATGTTCAAAAGATTGATTTTAAAATCATAAAGGATGGTGAAAATTTTATATTTCACAAAATAGTGTTCAACCACCTATAAATATAATGAGTTAAGAGGTGAAGAATGATGATGTAGAGCTAAAAAAGAATGGGAGAAATGTTCTTGAGTTAAAAATTGATCGTGATGAAATAATACGTTTTATGAATGATTATGTCTCCCATCAACACAATATATGAAGAAAGATATACTGAAAGATGGTTATGCCTCATTATTTTCAATTTGTTTTGGAAATAAAAGGTGTCTTGGGATCTGAAAGAGAATTTCTAGCGGTAAATCATGAAAAAAGAGATATTCTAGATTATTTATCATTGTTGTTAGTGTTTATACAATTTATGGTTTATTAATGTATGTATAAGGTAATGTTATAACAATTACACATACAAGAATGGAAATTGGAAACATAAAAGTGGATTTCATCATTGGACTCCCAAAAATGTTTGATGAACATAATGTTATTTGTCTTATAGAAGGTAGACATATAATATCAACACATTATATTACTATTAGTGAATATTTCCCTCTTCATAATGTTTCTATAATATACGTTAAAGAATTATAAAGGTTTCATAGAGTACAAAAATATATTTTATATGATTGATATAAGAGATTTACTTTGAAGGATAGAAATATTCTTCAACATGATCTAGATACATTGTTTTGTTCTCAAGTCATTCAAGGCCTTCAAGTCACCCATGGCCTTTAGGAATTAAGACTTGAGGGCCACCTCAAGGCCTTCAGACCACCTAAATTCCTTTGGGCCACATGAATTGCAGAAGAATCCAGAAAAACTTCAAGGATCAAGTCCCAAATAAGGATTCATAGGTGGCACATTCACAAGAGTATAGATATTCAGATTTGGAAGAATGACAGTGTATGTAATTTTCCATTGGTTATAGGCCTGCACATCTCTACACAGGACAACTAGCCAAACAAACTTACAATTCTGAAGAGATGACATAATGATATAGACACTTGGGAGGGGATGCTTCATGTATTTATAGTATGGGATATATTCCTTGAAGAACTTTAGGTCATGTAATGTATCACATAACCTAAAAGACCTTTGCAAGTTCCCCATGATCACATAAAAGGGGGATAATCCAAAAAAATATTAATAATATAAAGGCTATTTGGCCATTCTGTCTTATAATAATATTTTCCATATAATAATTCTTATAGAAATTATGAATCCCTCTATGGAAGGAATTGTAGAACTCTAATTTTGTGGGATATATTTGAATAAAATGTTATTGGTACCTACTCTAGCTAAGGATATACAAAATAATGTATGATCCATTAATTAACACATCATTACAACTTAGTGTAAATATAATAGTGAGGCTTGTAATCATTAATGAAATTTGGAAATCAATTTTTGGAGAATTTATTCTTATAAATTTCTCTATGGAATACTTTTATGATATATAGAAAAAATGTAATGTTTTGAACAATGTATATCAACCTGGTAAAAACTCCTTATAAATTATTGATGGTTCCATATTACTTATGGCCTCTATTGAACATGTATCATGTTCAGGATGTGTACCATGTATCTCTATTAAGGAATTAAAAAACTGATCATTCATGTTTTCTATACACAATGATTGTAATACTCAAGAATGATCATTCTTATGAAGTAAAATAGTTAAAAATCTTGTATTATAGAGATGAATTTTTAAGTATCAATAATAATCATTAGGATAAATTTCATTTGAGGAATTTGAAATTTGAAGATGCTATATGGGATACCATGGATGTGAAAGATGAGTGATAAATTTATATGTTTCCCTCAACGTTATGAAAATGTCATGGTGAAATTCATTTTAATTGGTTAATAATGCAATAAAAAATAACCTATATGTACTTCATTTAAAATCATTTTGAATTATTCCATGTATTATGTTATATGAAACACTGAATTCAATGAACCATGACATACTATTTGAATGTAATAATATAAATTCATGGATAATAACCTAGCTATTAAAGTGGTGGTATGAATAAGAATAGCTGCATTATTAAGAATATATATAATTTTTTTTAATAATAAACTATTTTTATTAATATATATTAAATAAGTAATCAATTTATTATAATGGAACATTATCCTTTCAAAAAATTCTTAAAAATTCATGTTCATTGAATTTTATTTAATAATATTACCACATTTATTGGTTTTAAGTTATAAAAAAGATAAAATTTTAGTAATCAGTATGTGAATATAATATTACGTTTAAATTTCATAAATTTTCACAAAATATTGTTTTTCCCATGAATAGTTAAAGAATGCCAATTTAATAGTTATTTTTTCTTACAACTCAAGATTATACAATGTATCATTTTTATTAAATTCGTATTTAATTATCATTAGTTTCATTTTATTCAAACTATTATAATTATTTTCAATGAAATATACATAATTATTAATTTTAGTATAAAAAATTATACTTAAAAAGAAATTTTATTGAAAATTGATTGGACTGATTTAAGTGGGATTATTTAAACAAAAATGTTTTTAACTTATTGAAACTGAATCATTTTAAATTGATTACACATTTATAATCACCATACATAACATTATTTAAAAAGGCCAATATAATTATTAGTCATAATAAATAGTAAAAAATCGGTATTTTAAAAGTGGGAATCAAGTTATCCTTATTTAAAACTATGTGATAAAGCCACGTTATTTCTCCTTAATTAATATTTGATGAATTTATTTCAAAAAATATCTCTTATGATCTATTTTCATATTTCTATGGGATATATGTTTCTTAATAGGATATAATAATACTTCAATCCCTTATAATATTCAACGTATGTCCCTACCCCAACATATAAAATGACACATCCAATCCTATTTTTTTGTACATCATATTGAGCCACATATTTTGAAAAAACATTGAATAGTTATATTTTCAACGTCCCTTGCCACTATATTTATTCATGTTTTCTTATATTACCATTTAATGGATCCTTAGGAGGTCTACTAAACATGAGGTAATCATCTTACACAATAGATTTGAATTTATTTCTTTTTATACCACTAGTAAATATGTGTTATTAGTCAAAAAATAATATCTTTAGTATCCTGTATATACAATTTTTTTATTATAATTATTGAATCCTCACTATCCACTATCATTTTTGAAAAATGTGAAATGAATGTATTCCTTGTGTGTACGTATGGACTATCACATCCACATGTCGATATAATTCATTTTTGATCCCCATAATTTATTGTTAACCATTATGTATGATTTAAAATGTATATATCATATTTGTTATTAAATAATGTCTATATAATGATATGCTAATATTTATCATTCATTCTATTTTTAGAAAATCGAAATGATATTCATGGATATATACAAACTACCGTCTCCATGAATGATGTCATTCATTTTTTTAATTTCAACTTATAATAAATGAGTCTAAATAATTATGTAAGTAATATATATGATTTTTATATCTTCATCTAAATACGGGAGATAATATATACATAATCATTGAAAAAGTAATGCATCTACCAAACTAAAAAATTCATGAAAAACAAAACAAATAACACCCAGAAACTAAAACTTTAATAAGGAATTATTAATAAATTGAGATTAAAATGTTAAAACTATATCATATATGTTATTATATTTATAAAAATGGTTTTTGAATATAGATATAATAATTTTAAATTTTTTATATATGATTTTATATTGCTTATGAAGGAAGAAGAACATCATGTAAGGGTATATAATTGATCTTTTGTTTCAGTTTGATATATTGAATACTATCAACTTGTTTCATTCTTGGGGTATATATAATGAACCATTTATATTTTATTTAATATATATATATATTCATTGAATTTAATATTTCATTTAATTTTATTTCTCTCATGGGGTTATGATTGAAAAGAAACCATTGTGTTAAGTATTTTACCTTAAAATCTCATTTTTACAAGGATTGTGTATGCTTAAATTTCCAATGATGAAATTATAATATATTTCACTCCAAAATAATTTTAAATTTATTATTCTATTCTTTTATTGTGATTATTTGTTTAATTTTACTTTACTTTAATTATGTACTCATGAGGTTGGAATGTTTTGTAAGGAAAACCAACATTTTTATTTTTTTTCTTGAATTTGTGCCTTTCATGTCTATATTTTATTTAAAATGTATAGAATAATATTTTTAAAATAGTCTAATTTTTCCACTAAATATTCCATATATATTCATGTATATAATTTTTTAATAATAATTTTCTCATTTTCATAATAATGTACTCTTCAATCTTAACACAAAATTTGAAAAGAATATTTGATTTAATAAACATGAGATTAAAAAAATTTATTTCATTCATGATTGATAAATTAATAGAATAATTATATTAAAATAGCAATGGTTACGTTTAATTAATATTCTAACATTAATATTTCGGTAGATTTTATATTTTAAATAAATGGTTTAAAATGAAAATGGAATATTCATTAAAATAATATAGTGAACTTTTAAAGGCATTATTAATTTACAATAACACTGTTTTATGTCACTTATGATTTACACGGGATATTATCCAATGACACATTATTTTTAAATTATTTGGATGGATTAAAATTATGATGATTAGATGATTTGTAATCTCTCTTCCTTTTTAGTATTAATGAAATGTTAATATGATGAATTTTTTATGATATTGTGTCACACATATATATAGTTTTCATTATGTGATAAGAAGACCAAGAATTATATATACCTATAACTAATTGTGTAAAGATGGATATTTCATAATTAAATAAAGGTAGTAATGGAAAATGCCCTAATTTTTGTAAGGGTATCTACCCAATATTATATTATTGTGCTGAACCTAGACTAAAGAAATAATTGAATGAGGAGTGAACCAAGTTCACTTTGATAGAAATATAAGTTAGTTTTAAACAAAGATATGATTTGATATGCTTAATATTAAAATAATAATTTATTTATTGTGCACAATATAGGTTCTAATGTATCATGATTGATTATTGATGATTTGAAATTCATATTAATTCTATATTATGAGTGAGAAAAACTTATTCTATGAGTCATGATCTATTATTCTTGAACAATTTAATGACTATTGTATTTTATGATTATGTTATTATACAATTGTTTTTATCATATTATTTCATATGATCCTCAATTGATATATCCTATGTTTACCCATACGTTGCATCAGATCTAACCTAATATTATGATTCCATTTCTTATTGATATGACGAATGGTTTTAAGTATTTTTTTTCTACAAGGGGTGATATTTGTGAAGTGCATAGTGGGGGATGAAATAAATATTTTATATTCTAGTTTTGTACATATCACTGTTACCTATCATAGTTCAAAATTTCTGTTTTTGTGTGGAATTTAATGTTATGTATTGAATATTCATCATATATGATGTAATATTAATTAATGAAATGTTTGGGTCATTGAATTATAATATTTTTTAAGAATGTGTAATGAGAAATATAAAGATAATAAGAGATAAAATTATGTGTCTTTCAAAATAGTAAATAAAAATTTCGAGGGAATGAAAAAATGTACATAGGGTATAAATCACCATTAAATAGAAAGTGAATTATTGTTAGGGATGTATTCGTATTTGGGGATTACATTAATTGGGGAGGAATATTAAACAGTAGTTCTATTTTCACCAAATAAAAAATGATATATATTAATTAATTTGGTAAAAAAAAATAATATATGGATGAACTTCAAAATGAGATCCTATTACAAAATAAATGTGTTTGATTTAAAGAAACAATAGGGCTTCATAATCATTTGAATTGAAAATATGTGGAATGTAGTATAATAACCCAGGTAATGATAGAATGTGAATTTTTAAAATTTCATAATATATATGAATGATAATGTGATTTTAAGTAAACAAATTGATTCTATATCTAATAGTTTACATGACATGAAATAATGAGTTTCTATTAAATCTTGTGTTCCATGAAATATTGAGTTATACTGAATAATAATATATTATTAATTTTATTATTTAGTATGTTAGTTATCATTTAGTTGTTGTATCTATGGTAATGAATAAATATATATATATATATATTATGATTAAACATATTTATATATGTTTTTAATATTCATCCAACTATTTTGATAGTCATAAGAAATGAATAAATCTATTTTTACACTTAAAAGTTGTATTTTTCTAAATGTTATTTTACCGCCTTTGAATGGAACAACTATTTTTAATGTAGAATTTTTTAAACATTTATGATTTATATATGAAAATATAAACCTTTTTTTGAAATGAGAATATCAATATTTACTTTGGGTGAATTTGTTATTATTTTATGGGAAGTTTAATTTTTTAATGAATAGTGAAAAATACAAACATTTAATTTAATGCTATATTATTATATAATATTTTTATAATGTAAAATTATGTTTTAAATGTGTTTTATTGTATAATTAGATCAATTTTACATATATTAATCTCATTTTGGTAATGGGGATCATTTTTATATTGAATTTGGATAAACAACTTTCCAATCATTTGAACTCTTCTCTTTAAAAAACTATTGTCTCATCCCATCTGTGTGATTAATTTTAAATAACCTTCTGGAACATAAATGATTTATATGTAAAAAAATGGATTACATATTTTGAATCAAATTAATTTATATTTTCTAATAATTTAAATTTAGTTTTTTACAAAAAAATGTGAAATAAATTGAAATTAATTATCATGATTAAGATAAAAACGATCTTACCTAATGATTAAACTAAAAAAAGTTGATAAAATGACACAAAACTAAATTAAATAATTTTTTATGGAAACAATTATACCTTTTAACCTATAAAGATATATAATATATATTTTCATCCTTTGGAGTTAAGAAAAACATGGGTGGCACACAAATATTATAAAAACAAATATTTTGTGTGTCTTCTTCCCCACATATAAAATTCCACCCCTCTCCACATTATTCACACTTCCCAAAACAACATAGGTTTATCCAATACCTACCCATATAGCTCCACAATAATCCTTCTATAAAACTCTAATACTCAATTTAGTGAGAAAGGAATCCAATTAAGTCTCATGGAATAAATCAATAAGAGTTTCCCAAAGAAGAGGTAGCATTTTTCAAAGAGCACTTTCATTTTATTTCTTCCTCCACCTGAGAAATTCTTTTTATATCACAGTTATGTAATAACATAGTTAAATTAAATATAAATATATCTTTTTCTAATAAGTTTATTACCTTGACTCACACAAACTTCAATCAAATGAGATATACAATCATCGTCGTGTGTTTGGCAGACTACCACCACACAAATCGATGTTATTATTTCTTTCATTACCACATACGAAGGATGTGAATAATAATCTATTTATAGATTACATTATATATATATATATATATATATATATATAATTTTAATGTGTTTATAGTTATGGTATTATTATATAACACATACCTTCATTATTTCTATTTAATGGTAATACGATAACATCATTTATGGACGTCTGGACTACTATCGCCTCAAAGTGATGTGATTCATTCACACGTTAAATTTATTGTATTATGGATGGTTTTAATAAATATATGTGATATAAATAACATATATTACAGTAATTAAAAAATTAATTTTTTAGAAATATAATATGTTATTTTTAGTTATTACCTTCTTCACACCCTAAAAAAGAGATTACGTCGTTCGTGGATGTGTGGACAACCACCACATCGAAACGATGTGATTACTTTTAAATTATAATAAGTATATATCTATATATATATGTATAATAAAATAAAATTATATATATTATAAAATTTAAATTCTTGAAATATAAATTTAACTGACTTTTTTTCTATAATGATCATTGAAAATTGGAAAGATTACTCTAGCATATCTATGACCTACCATCCCCATGATTGTAATGTTGGTACCTTTTTAATAAAAATATATCATGATTAGTTTTAAAATAAAAATTTAGGCATAAATATTATAATTATTATACGATCATTATACGAGATATTTTATAAATATTTTTAATTTATTTGCCTTGCCAATGCCAATTTCGATACAAAAGGTTAAAATGGTTAAATCACTTGCCATTAACGTATCAAATTAAGTAGTTTTATAAAAAAATTATAAGTGAAAATAATGAAATAATTAACATGAAGAAGTTTATAGGGAAATTAAATTAATTAAATAAGTTTATTATTCTGAAATATAAATACACACGAGACTAGTCACACTCAAGGTAAGGGACTTCATATATATCTCATTGAATAGAATAATTTCTTATGTTATACACCCTCATTATTTTATGAGGTGTATATACATACCCTTCTTATATATTATATAATGAAAATATCTATCTCATTCTATTTAATGTTTATTTTAATGTTATTCTTTAATGGTGGTTAAGATTCAAATATTTAAATGTGGCATGGGACACATTTATTTGAAAATATATTTTTAAATGTTTAATGATTTAAATTAAAAATAGTTTCCTTCATCTAAATATTTTTAGTATTAGGATATATATTTATTTATATGGATATAAAATGATTATAAAGAACATTTTATTTCTATTTTTATATATGTATTCCTCTACCAACCTTTTTGTATTTAAAAGAAAAAGAAAACCCTTTTTTCCTTTTCTAGGAATTTTTTATTTATAATGGGTTTTTAAAAACCTGAAATGTATTATTATGAGTGAAAAAGAAATTTTAAGAATGAAATGTTTAATACATTCATTCTATTATGTGTTATGATTATATAATGGTACTTGGATATTTGATGGGTGGTTATGTGATAAAACAGTGATTGGTGTTTCCATGATAATCCAATGGAAGGTGGTTGTTTGATAAACCAATGATGGGTGGCTCCATGATATCCTTCCAATTAATTGCATATAAAAATTGTCCATAGTGTTATTCCATTTATAAGTGTGACTTGTAGGGAATTGAATCACATGGTTTTTCAATTTATAATAATTAAAAGTATAATAATATCCCAAGATACCTTTCTATGTTATTTATATATGAGTTAAAGCCTAATTCTCTAAAAGTGTAAAAATAAAAAGACCATCAATGAAAATTAGGTAATTTCTTTATTGAAGGGGTTTTGAATAATTCTATCACTTTTCTAGCAGAAAAACTATGTAGAAATGAATGGGAGTTGGTTTCATCATGAAATAAGAATGTGATTCCTGTTTTTAGGTACTAAAATAAATATGGTACAATACCCTAATTTTGAACCTGACATTATGAAATGGTAAATTTTTCATCTACAGTCATACATCATTGAAAAGAAATTATTTTTTCTTGATTAAGAATGAAATGGTAATCTCTTATAAATCATTTCATTTGAAATATCAATAGTAAAATTAATATAAACAAGATTTGAAATTATCTACTTTTGTTTTTCCATTAAAAATTTTGATTTATGATTTATTTTTAGAAAACTTTGTTATATAAAGATAAAAAAAATTTGATGTATTTATTCACTCTGAAAGTGAAAAATATGAGACAAAGAGGATATCTAATAAAGGATTATCATTTCATGACTCATTATCATACATGGAATAAAACACAATGTTTGATTTTTTTTTTCATATATTAATCCTACATTAACCAATATAAATTGGTAATGTGACCCGTTGAAAAATTATTTTATGAATTTAGTCATAGAAGTTGGGGATATAGAGATATCCTTTTTTTGTCAGGATTCAGTGTAGCTGATTTTTTTAAAAGAATTGAAGAAACCTTAAAAGTAGAATCATTATTTGTTAGAAAAGTTAGAAACAATTAATATGGGTATGTTAAATGATACTAATATTTAAGATTAATGTGTTTTAAGATTTGGAAAAAGATTATGTGTTAATTGTGGTACATAATTAAGGAAACAATTATTGAATGAAGCTCCTACTTTCCCAATTTCTATTCATCTAAGATGAACTATGTTGTATAGATACGTTGGGAAGTATTACTTGTGGTATGTAATGAAAAGGAATATTAATGAATTTACCCTATTGTGTTTGACTTTTCATCAGGTTCAAGAAGAAAGAATGATACTGAAGGGTAAGACTCAAATATTTCCAGTTCTACAGCGGAAATGGGAGAGCATATCAATGTATTTCATGGAATTGTTACCAAATACATATAAATGTAATAATATTATTTGGGATACTATTGATCAATTCACCAAATATTGACATTTCTTTCCTATTAAATATAAATGTATTTTTATCAGAAATATCAGTTGTATATAAAGAATATTTTCAGGGTATATAGAGTTCTTATCTATATTGTATCAAACAATGATCCCACGTTTACATATAAAAATTTTAAAGGGAATAAGATGTCATTGGGTACTGTATTAAATTTCAGTAGAACTTTTAATCCTCACTCTGATGGACAATCTGAGTGGACAATTCAAACATTAGAAGACATGTTTTTTTATTTCTTAATGGATTATTAAGGATGTTGGGATTGACGTATTTATTTTCTGTAGTTTTATTATAATAAACATTTAAATTCTAGTATATTTATGGATCCTTTAGTGGCATTTTATGGAAATATATTTCATACTCCCTCTTTTTTGGGATGATTTTTGATAAAGGATGTTGATTGGACCAGAGTTGGTTGAGGAAATAATAGAGAAATATTAACCAATTTCGTGATACATGATAAAAAATAGAGTAGGAAGATAAGGTAAGAAAATAAAATGATGAATTATTTTTATTTCAAGGTAGGTGACCATGAATTTCTCAAAGTGTCACTTAGGAAATGTTTGGTGTGTTTTGGAAAGAAGGGTAAGCTGATAATATGTCACTTTAAACTATATGATTTCTTAGACAACATTGGATTAGTTTCCTACCAATTGTATTTACCTATGAAAATAAATCAGGCACACAATGTATATCATGATTCAATGAAAAGAAAGTATGTATATGATTTATCTCATGTTTTGTTCCCCGAATTAGTTTAGCTGGAATATGACCTTTCTTTTGTGGAACAACCAGTTCTGATTCATGGCCACAGAGGTCAGTTTTTAAAAAAAATTATAATTTAATAAGTTAAGTATTTATAGAAGAACTATGTGGTTGAAGAAAAAACATGATGGTCCTAGAAATCTATGACATAATGATACACCATATTTTTAAGTGAACAAAATTTTAAGGATGAAATTTCTAAAAGGCTAGAAGAATGTAATAGTGAAGGTAATAATAGAATTTTTTTATATTATTAATATATATGATATGTATATTATCTTCTAATTAAAATGGGATTCAAAATCAAATAGCATACATGATACGAATCAATTAGATTTTCTAAAATTTTGTGTCACACACAAGACTGTGTTATATTATGCAATAATGTGTTTTTAATATTATTATTTATTATTGAAGTTACCACCATGATATTTCTTGTTGGGAATAAATAAGACTGATTATTCTATGTATAAACATCTTTATATATTTTTTACATTAATCTAATATATTTTATATGCATTATATAAGAATAATTCTATATTTACCCCTAAAATATATATGTTTATGAAAAAACGTTTTACTGTCCTTTAATGGATAACCTATTTTAAAGATAAATTTTGAATCATTTATATTTTCTGTTGTAAGAAAATTAATTTATAATGATGAATAGTAAAATTTATTTTTTGGATAATTGTTTGGTATTTTACTGTGAAGTATCATTATTTGACGGATAGTAAAAATTAGTAAATTTTAATTAAAAACATGATTTTCACCTAGTTTATTTATATAGTTAAATTATGTGTTTAATTAGATAAAATGAATAATTATTTAATTATTTAAATATTTAATTCTAATAAGGTCATTGTGATCATTTTTAAATTGAATTGGATATAAAAACATCTTAAACATTTGTACCATTCCCATTAAAAACAAGATGTCTCATCCCATCTATGATAATAATTCAAAATTAATTTCTGGAACTTATTTGGTTGAAATTTTAAAAATTGGCTTCCATATTTAGAATCAAAAAAATTTATAACATCATGTGATTTAAACTATGTTTCTATTCAATATTTGTTAAATCAATTAAAACAATTTAGAGTGATTAAGGTAAAAGCGAGTTTACTTAACAATTAATCATAGAATACATGTTTCCAAAATTAACCTAAACATGCCTAAAAATTATTTTTTGTTCTTTTTTCAACTTTCCTACAAATATTTATCTATAAGGGTCCTTTTTGGACCCTTTGGGGAAAATTAGAATTTGGGTAGCACTCAAAACTTTTCAAAAATACCACGTGGGTCCTCTCCCCCAAATAAAGAAGGTCACCAACTCTCTCTATTATTCACACCTATAAAAAATAGGATAAACTCATAAATTATTAATCATACCACAAAATCCCTCCCCATATCCAAGAATCCTAACCTTAGGATAAATAAAAACCAAGGAAGGTTTTTGTTATAAACCAAAATGAGTTACCTGAAGAATATGTTCCATTCATCAACGAGCACATTCATCTATTTTCTTTCTCCACCCCTTCAATTATTGTTATTTAATTATTATAGAATAACCAAAAAACATTGAATATACTAATATATTGTTATTATTTGGGTATGAATTATATTCAAAAAAAACTTCTATCAAATTTGATACACAATCATCGTTCATATGTATGTTGGACTTCTGCGTCGCGAACAGATGTCATTTTTTTCCATCACCACATTTCAATGTGGGTAATAATGATAGATATATATTTAATATTTTATAAATATGATATTTATAATCTAATTATTCTTATGGAACTAATATATTACACATAACTTCATGCTTTGTATTTTATGGGAATATGATAATATCATTTGTGGACGTGTGGACTACTGCCTCCTCAAAGGGATATGATTCGTTCAAAAATTTCATGGAATGTATTAAGGTTGGGTTTTAAAAAAATTATATAAATAGAATCTATATTATATTCAGGAAATAATTACTTTTATGGAAATAAAATATTTCATTTTTCTCTATTATCTTTTTATACACTTAAAATGTTATAATTTTTTCCATGGATGTGTGGACTACCACCTCATTAAAGTTATGTGATTCATTTTACATTAGAATAATGATGTATATATGTATATATATTAAAGTAATTTGGTATTTATAATTAAATGGCCATTTTATAATGTAATATTTTAATTACCTTCATTCCATAATTATTATTTAAAAATAGGAATTTTACTCATGCGTATGTACAAACTATCGTCTCTATTATTATAATAATTGTTAAATTATCATAAAAATCATTCATAATTTGATTTAAAATTTTAATTGAGGCATAAATATGATTATTATTCCATTATTATTATTATATATTTTTTAAATAAATACATCATTGACCTTATTTGACCTACCATATTCAATTTTCAGACATAAACCCCATATGGTCAAAATATCTGACTTAAACATAGATGATTAGGTAATTATATTCAACAAGGTAATAAGTGATATAAATTTAATAATAAATTGAAAATAGTTCATATTATTGTAAATAATTAACTTAAGTTAATTATTTGGGATGATAAAGACACATGTGACCAGTCAAACTCAATGTAAGAGACTTCGCCTCAATCTCCTTTTATTGAGAAATTTTTTATGTTATACACCCTCATTATTTTATGTGGTGTTTATACAGACCCATTTGACATAAAATATCATGATTTCTTTATTATGATGTTATTTATTTATTTAGTTATTTAATTTAATTCATTCATTGGTCTAATGATTTAAATATTTCAATGTTTTATGTGAAACATTGATTTAAAAATCACTATTTGAATGTTTAAATATTTCAATTTAAAATATATTCCTCCATGTAAATAGACTTGATATTTTTTTTACATATTTATTTTTATGGATATAAATGGAATATAATGTAAATTTATGTATATTATTTAATTTTTATTCTTCTAAAAACCATCAAGTTTTTAATATAAAAAGAAACAAATCATTCCATTTTCTAGGTATTTTATAATTTAAAAAGGGTTTCAAAAATAGATTAATTATTTCAATAACATCAATTTTTTATTATGATTTATAATAAAATATTATGATTGTAATGTTGAAAATAGAATTATTTTTTATCTTATGATTATATAATTGTACATTGGGATTGGATGGGTGGTTATGTGATAAACCGGTGACTCTTGGATACATGAAAAATGAATGATGGGCGGTTCCATTATAAACTAATGATGGGTTGGTCCATGATTTCCCTTTAATTATTTTGGTATTTAAGTTTAATTTATGGTTTTTCTATTTCAATAATATACATGTCTGGTACTCGAATATATGGTTATTCCATTTATAAGAATTTAAATTTTAATTATTCCCAAAGATACCATTAGGTTTTAACTATGATTTTTATGGGGTTTATTGAAATATTGTGATTAAAAAAGATGAACCAATTAGATTTATATCTATTAAAAGTATTTAGTACATCATAGGGAGGATATTTTAAATTTATGATAATTTTTCATGGGTTTTAATTTATTCATAGGAATGATGGTTTTAATTATTTTTTATAAATTACAATTATTTTTGTGTTCGATACTCATTATTAAATAATTTTCAAAAGATTTATGAATGTGTAAGGAAAAGTAAGGAGTCATGTTGAAAATATTTCCATGAAATATTCATTTTTTACATTAAAAGTATAATATTATAAGAAAAATGGATACTAATCAGATGTTTTCACTTTTTATTCTATTGTTTTTTATGTATGAGTTACATCCTAATTCTCTAAAATTCTAAACATATTAATTTCTATAAGATAAATAAATGAAATTTATTCACACAAATTCAAGATTATAAAATTATTAAGGATGTGTCCTTATACATATGACATGATATTGATTGGAAAATTTATTTTATTTCATTAATATTATTTCATAAATTAATACATATCAAATACATACATAAAAAATGGAACAATTTGTGAACATGAATCATATCTCCATGAAAAATTGAGATAAAACCCCTTACTATTTTATGCTTATTTCCTTGAACATGCTCTAACATCATATAAGGAAACCAATCAGGATGCATTATTTTATAACCTTATTCAAAACATTTTAAATGTATACTCAACATTTATAGTTATTATTTATAAGTATAATAGTTGATTTTTATCTATTTTCTATATCATGTGGAGTAATCATGATCATTTTGAACATATACCATGATAATTTTTTCAACATTCATTAACCTCCAATAGTTAATAACTTAGATATAATTAAAGCTACTTGAATTAATTCAATATAACAATAAATAATGGCATAATTTCAATATATAGGAGTTTTTTCTAAAAATTCTTGACGATGAACTCAACTACGAGAATGTTTTAGTGAATTTTAAAAAAATACTGCTTGTATCATTATGAATGGGTTTAATTTTTTCACTTATAGAACCAATATAAAAATATATTTCATTATTTTATCATATATTTTATTATTCATATTTTTATTGGCATCTATTATATTATTTTACTGTAATGTTCATGTGGGTGGTCATAAAGAGGAAAACAAGAACATATCATAGTTTATTGTATAATTACGTGGTTGTTTAGTTGTAATATAAATTTTGGAAAATAAAAATGATCTTAATTAGTTTTTTATTATTATTATATATCAAATTTAGATTGATTTATAACAATAAGGTAATTAATATAAATATGATACATAGAATGAACATATCATTTTCTCTAGAGGATTTCTTATTTTAGACCACTACATGTTATTAAAATGATTCACTATTTTCATTCCATAATTATAAAAATTTAATAAAAATAATTTAAATCCATAGAACCCATTATTTTATTCAAACATGAATTGGGTTAATGTTTATAGAACATGATACTTTATGGTGGCTCTGTTCTATACATAAACATGATTGACATTTTTATTATTCAATAAGGGGTAGGGAAAATTATTATTAATAATCCTTCCTATATTATAATAAAATTCAGAATATAAAAATAATGGTATAATATTATTCTAATACAATATTTACAATTGAAAATGTATGTTAGAATGGAAGAAACTTTAGGAAAATAAGATCACGCTCATTGGTAAATGTTATTCTTCCTATGATTATTCCACACAATGGATGACATATAATAATTCCATGTGATCTTATTCTCCTTGATGTGAATGAGTATTATTTGAGAAGATAATATTTTAGTTTATAAAGTGGAAACAATTTTTTTTCAATACATTGGAGAGGTTGTGGATCTCTCTATGTATAAGCGATGAAAAAGAAACTTTTGTATGTACATTTTAATTTAAAATAATATCATTTAATTATCCACTAATAAACGATCGAATAATAATCTATAATGATGTGGCATAGGGTATATGGTCAATATTACCAAAAATATTGATTATCTCACAATTTTTTAACAAGCCTTATCTTTTTTCCCTAGTCTAAAAACTATTTTCACATCTTTAACCTAACTTTGATAACTCAATTTTTACCCACAAAAACTAATTTTAATGAATAAATATAAATTATACATCACTAATAATTTGGAAAATATGATTTAAAAAAGAAAATTGTTTTATTAAATCCTAATTATAAGTGTGTAAAAGTTTGATTTTAATATTACAACACAAAAAAATTAAAAATGTTTTTATAGAATGAATATTTTACAGAAGAATAATTATATATATGATAAAATGATTATTTTTTCCAATTTATACGGTCTTAATTTAATTATAATAAGATTAAATTATAGTTATATTGATTTTAATGGAAAACAAGACAAAATTATACCTTCAAAATTCAAATTATTTAAAGAGATTAAAAATATTATTTATTTGAATTAATTATTAATAGTGATAAAAAATGTTGAAAATGGATTTTCCATATTAATAATGGTATTTATAATGTGTAATATTAATTACTATATACATAATTGTATATAGAAAAATTCGAATTAATATTTAAGATAAATGTATTATTAATAAATAATAAAAAACATGTGGTTTTCATAAAAATGTGTAGTGTACTATTTACCCGAAAAACAATCATTACAAAATAATTACAAACAATTATTTTAAGAAAATATTAAAATCATGAATCTAAAAATGGTGTCCATTTTTTATTATTTTGGTTCAAAAAATTAAAATTTTTACCTTCAAATAAAATTATAAAATATAATGCAAACATATTTTCATATGAAAATGAGTTTTAAAACTAATACTTGTTCTCATACATGTTTTTTGTAAAACATAAATAAATTTGGAATTAATAAATCATAATTTATCTATAACAGACATAGTTTTATTTATTATAATATATAATTCATAAGAATATATATTCTTAAAAACAATAAAGAATTATGTATATACATATATTTCATAATTCAAATGCCCTTGTTAATAATCATTAATACAAAATCTAGTTTTAGGTGTAATATTTTATGTTTATAAAAACATATATCATTATCTCTTTATACCAGTGTTGTAAATGGGTACATTTATTGAACAAAATATTTATTTATAGAATATTTTTAATGAAATTTCATGTCATTATAATTCATACACCCAGTGATGATCTCTGAAGAAGTAGGTATCACTAATCGCCCCATGTAACCTCTTTAGGGTCCTTTATCCCAAGAGTAGTAATATACCCCCCGCATATCCTACGGTGGTTCATGAAGTGGTATATTTGAACTTCACTCTTGTTCGAGAGCCACCAAAGAGGGATCATACCCCCTTCTATCATTATTGTTAATGGGAGGTGTCCCAAGATCCTTAGGATCATTATAATGTGGTTTCTTATGGGACCATAGTCTCAGCCACTAAGGCATGGGTTCTATTGATTAAATCCCACCAACGGTGAAAAAGTCAGAAAATATAAGAATACATGAATATTCATAATCTCTAAGAGGATATTGTTAGAATATTTAGACATAAGATATAGAGTTGTCTGATATTCTATCTCATACATAAAAATACTACAAGTATACTTTGTATGAACTAGAGTAAGATTTCCTAAAAATTCTAGAAGTATCTTTGGGGAAAGATCAAATACATACAAACATATGTAATTCCCAACATCATATCCTAGAGGAAAATGAGATATATTTTATCCTTTTTCAGATAAATGAATCCCACCTATATATCTTGTTGGTTATTAAAGGGTAAAATTATTTCCATTCTCACATTTGATGGGGATATCAGGATATGCTTATAGAGACAGAGGAATCCCACCATTGGTATATTCTAATGAATAAAATAGGGGAAAAATAAATTTTTTCCATCAATATTATAGGCTCAATAATATTCTATATATATTAATCAATTGATGGATTATATTCACTATATTATTCTGGAGGGTTGTTGATTTATTCTAAAGAGGAAGAGTGATTGAGATAATAGTTATATACTCATTCCAATTAGAGTTCACTAAAATGACCTAATAGTCGCTTTAGGGCATTCTGAAATATGTAAAACCATTCATCGAGATATATTACAATCCCAGTTAGTAATAGAAAAGTTTTAATATATCCCAAACCCTAAAAATGAATTAAAAATGGGTTCCTACATATGTTTAGATATTTAGTCCATATTCCATCCACGACATATAAATCTTATTGGAATTTTTGAGTTCCACACACCTTGTAAAAGGATTATAGTCCCTTCATCACCCAAATATCCCATCAACATATCGTAATAGTTTTTATATATCAATATATGGATTAAACACCTTGGATACTACATAACCATGATGATCTAGAATGTCTCATCAAGGAAGATTACTATGCCAATAGAAGGCTTATATCCATTCCCATAAAAAATTAGAATTCTTGGGGGTTTGAAAGAGATATATATAGTTTTATATGAATATAAAAAACACATAATCAATATAGGATTTTGGTTTAAATTGTAATGGTCCTCACATTGTTCAATATATCTATAGTAGTAGAGGTCATCCATAAAGCATAAAATACCATGTCTGTAACGTCCTGGATCCTGGTTCTGCACAATGGTGCCACGAACCCAGTTGGTTAGATTAAACTAAAATAATTTCCCCAAATTCTAGAGGATTCCGACTAGAATCGGGGGCCAAGGTGTGATTTTTGGGAAACTAAACTGTTATTGGCTGAGTATACTCATTGAAATATAAATAGTAATCAATATAGAAAGTAATAATACCAAACAAAAATAAAAAGTGGATGGTTGAAAGTAAATCCAATAGAATAGAAAATATATATATATGATTCATGGCATATGTATCTATGAAAACAACAACATACGTTAAAATGATAAAAAAGAAATACATAAACAAAACTAAAAAATAAACAAGTAAACTCTAGTATCATCTCAAGCCTCATCTTGGTCTTATTCTATTCATCTCTAACAAAAATTAAGTAACTGATGAAGAAGGGATATTTCCCATATATATATTTGCAATCATATAAACTGTTTGGGTCTAAAAGCATAACCTGAATAGAATGTTAGATGAATACCAGTAGGCAACCACCAGAAGATCTATTCAAAACTATCAGTGAATATATATATATAAGGTAATATACAAGAAAAAATCAATAAACCTGGAATTACTCAAAAGTAAATAATCCTATATTTTTCAATTACATTATTTTTACATTAATCATTTATTCGTTGAGTCATTTAACAATGGGATCTAGCCTATGATTTGAATCCCTTGTGTAAAATCACCAGAACAAAAGTCTCCTAATACCACATAAACAAAAAAAAGTATGAATGAATCCATGTGTGTGTTTGGGCTTGGAAGATGCTTCACAAACCTTCAATTATACGAAAATGACCCTTTAATAATGTTCTCACTATCTTATCACCCTGGTCTTACGTAACAAAAATTAATTTAATAGTGACCCTCTATAAAATATCTCATGATCTAACCCATTTTTTCTATTATGATATCAAAAAAAATATAAAAAAACACCATGGTAGGTTCTCATGGTCTATAACCTTGGGTTAAAAATTCATTTAATCATATATAAGGAAAAAGTTCAGGAGTGAGTAAACCCCACTTCTACACAAGTTTATTAAAAAAATAAAAGGGCAGAGTTAGAAAATTACAAGGGGTTTACAAATCCTAGTATAGAAATTGCCACATGAATCGGCCTCAATAAAATATGAACAAAACTTAAGGAACATATAGGAGCACACCAAACATGAATATATAATAGCCTTCTTGTACATCACATCAGCAACCTGATTCGCCTCTCTATATACATGTGTCACATCAAGGGTGAGATAACCAATGAGTTCAAGACATTCAACCTAAGGTGACAAAATCACCCAAGGTACATTCCTCAATAGCCTCCTAATAATATCAACAGCCACCATCGAATTAGATTCAATCTAAATAAAGTTCCATCTGTGATGAACTACAAAAGTGATGGCCTTAATCATAGCCCAAAGATAAGCTTCGATAGTAGTGCCTTTCCTAATGAAATTATAGAAAGAACCTTTAGTGAATCCCCAATAGGTACGTAAAACGACACTATAACTTTCAAACCCAGGTGCACCAGCAGTCGCCCCATCAACATTGACTTTCACCGAAGAGAGGATTGGGGTAATCCACCTGATTTACTTCAAAACCAATGTTTTTTTAATCTTAATAGAGACACCAAATATTCTAAGAATAATAATTACATTTAAATAATTATTCATACAGCCAATCTTAATCAAAGAAGAAATAGTAATAGACTTGTGAATATGTATTACTCTAGCTCGAAAAGTTAGTTCTTTTCATAAAAAACCAAGCTATTTCGTTCCTTTTAGTTAGACCAATAGGTGGTTGATTAGCAGCCAACAATATACTCATTACTAGGTCACTTCAAAATGCAACATTAACAGAGTCAATGAAATCCTCCATGATGTGCATATCAAATTGAACTCTATTCATATCCTAGATAAAAATACAAAACCTACTTGAGAATATATAAAAAAGGAAAATATGTTCAATGGAATCCTTTGTTTCCAGACATAAATGAAAGGATGAGGAAAGTTGAATTCCAGACTTCTGCAGTAGATTCTGAATTGGGAGTCTTCATTTCCATATCCTCCACATAAGAAGATACTGAACAGGGGGAATAAGGAATGTTCGAATGGCCAAAAACCACTGAGAAGTAGTAATCTTTATATCACATATAAAACGATACCATAACCTAGTACATAGAATACAAGTAGAGCGCTAATTTCAGATGAGAGTGTCACTATGAATAATTCAATACCTCTATATTTCAGTTCGAAATTAGGAAGGATTGAAAACATAGTAATGTGTATCACTATCTTGAACAAAGGATATTGTAGCATGCACCAGATTTGAGGGAATCACAGTAACCTCTTGTAGAGGTCTGGAAATCCAAGGAGTGCTCCATGCATTTTACAAGGACCCCCTATAAACAACCTATTTAGAAGAGTTCATTATGCCAGTAAAACTGGACTTCAGCTCAGACCATATCGAAGAAGAATAATTAGATGGGAACCCAACCCAAAGTCGTGGGAAGAATAGAGCATAATGGAACACCTAGGATCTTTTGTTTTATGTAAAAAGACCACATTTAAATTTTCATAGAAGTTAATCATTCAAAATACCAAAATATTTTATGCATAAACCTCTCATATGACTTGTCTTAATACACTCTGTCCACACCTCCATGACCAGGTTCTTTTCATTGATTGAGCATGTCCATATGAAATCCTAATCATCCTTTGGAGCTCCTTGATCTGGGCCTTAGTCAATGTATAAATAGAGAACACATAAATGGTCATTTAATTGATCACTAAGATAACAAGACATGTTCTACTTTCATGGGACATAACCTTCTCCTTCCATGTGGACATCTAATCCACAATATGTGAGAACCAATATTCATGCTGTAAAGTTTTCGCATGTCACCAAAAAAGAGGTACTCCAAGATGTGTAAAGTTTATAGAACCTTTATTAACACCAAGGGACTTTAAAAATATGTTCTGTTTTAGGATAGACACACCATCACCAAAAAACCACTGAGAATTGTTTCCAACCAATTGCCTATCTAGCAATATCTTTATAATGCTAGAAAGTGATTTTCATTAAGGAAACAGCTCGCCTATCAGCATGACCAAACAAGAGAATGTCAATCTCATTGAAAAGATGAGTGGGAGAAAAAAGATCCCTTCTAGCTCTTATCTGATTATATAACCCTTCTTGGACAAGGATATTGAGGTAAAGACTCAGGTAATCTTTAGCAAGGTCAATGTGAAACTTTGATAAGTGATCCCCCAGTCGAACCCCCTATAACATTGAATGAAACCCTATTGAGAACCATTGAATAAAACTAAAATCCTAGAACACTTAATAATTCCATAGACCAAGATGGTACAATTGATAGAGAATTCATTCATCCTAACAATGGACAAAATAAAGCTCCATTTCATCATTTCAAATTCATTAGAAATGATAATATTCACAACAAGATTGCCTTGTTTTACCTTCCTTCTAATAACATTAATAAATTCAGATGCAGTAAAAATACAGGTTTGAATATTCCTCCCTAGAACAAAACCAAACTAATTCGAGGTAGTGAGACCCTTCACAATATTTCCCAAACATGTAGTAATGATTTTACTAATAACTTTTGGAATGTTGTTTCCAATCGCCACTAGTCCAAAATCTGTAATGTCCACAACATTCTCCTTCATTGATATGAGAGAAATAAAGTTAGAGTTTTCACTATATGTTACGGAGGCATGAAGAAATAATTATCTGACAACATTAAAAACCTCATCATGAACTATCTTCCAATTAAACATGAAAATCCAATTTGTGAAACCATCCAGACCTACAATAATATCAATTTATAGAGAGAATAAGGCCATCGCAATCTTCTTTTCCCTAGGATATTCAACTAATTTATCATTTTACTGATCATAAAATCTATGAATGATATTATCCAAAATCACGTGAGTTTAATAGTCCCCACCGTCAAAATAAATATCCTCAAAATAATCAGTAACTGCATTTGAGATCTCATTCTCATATATGAGGAAAGTTCTATTAATATTAATAGTAGTGAACACTCTCCTAGTCTGGATTTCATTATGAAGTCGATGAAAAAATATGGAATTACTATCCACTTCCTTCAGCCACCAATGATTATATAATGATTTGGCCATATTATTTTAGATTTATAGAAGGGTATCCAAATTGGACAATGACTAAATTTTAGCATTGAATGGCATACACTAAACCTGATTTAAATTATGGCCATCCAATAAATTACATTTAGTATCCTTTATATCATCTTCACACATAGATAAGGATAACTTACTCCATTTTTTAATCATTCTCTTTGTATTATTTAACTTTAAAGATAAAATCTGGAAGGGAGAACAGATGAACACACAATTCGATGAATAAATAACAATCACTCACCAACCTCGAATAACAAGCCATGCATTATTCAATTTGAAAGGAATTGGGGCCAAGCGCATACCACGAATAGAGATTTCAACCTCCAAAAGAATATTGTCAAAATAAGTCTATGGAAGGATGAGGCAAACAAAATTAATAATTTCATTTTTGTCATCAACCTGAACGAGATTCTTGTCCAACATACTATCTTGTCTTCCATTAAGATTGTATCTTCCCCAAGTAAAATCAGCACCAACTGTAGACACTACGACCAGATTACAATGATCAATGCATTGTAAAAAATCATTAGCTGAAGTTATATAAAAATGGAGACCAGTATTCACCTCAAGATGAAGAATAATATTTTATGAGGCACTTTTAAGGAGAAAGACTCAAGATAGTTACATAACTCTAACCTTTTTATGTAGTAATTGGAGGCATAAACACAAGAAATATATAAGACTGACCCCTACATGCCAACATTTTCAGAGACAATTTGATTACCTTGCATGAAAAAAAGAAGACTAATAGACTCGTGATTTAGCATCCAAAGACTCTCAACATTTCCATAATTCAGATTTTGATCCAATAAGGAATAACCAAAAGACTCCCACTAGTAGGATCTCTAATTAAAAAAATTCATATTTGGAACATCAAGTCCAATAAGATCAGGCTTGTTGGTCATGAATTTTTTTTAAGGGTCTTGACTGTGGGATCATTCCCAAGCCCTTGACAGTTTCAAAAGAAAATCTTCATTTAAGAAGGGCTTTCATGCCCCTTGTATGAGGACATTCCTGAGTTACTTCTTTATTGTGCATTGTTTCTTGTACCCTTCATGGATTTTAAGATCGTATCCTAAAAAAATCCCATGACCAAACCACCTTTTATTTATTATCCAAATCCTCAGATAAATGATCAGCCCCCTGATCATCAGACCAAAAAACATTAGTAAGAGGACTAAACAAATTAGAGGGCTGAGAAATTCCCTCAGCAGCCTCATCTTCCATTCTTCTCTTTGTAGTCTTATTGGAGGTGACATGAATGAAGGCCTCATCCCTAGAAGAGAACCCATCTTGAATATTAACTAGATATTGAGACAGGGGATGAATGGGAATATCTTATGACACATCATAGTCAATAGAAGACTCACACTGGTAGGGAATACAAGAGTGGAGACTATCATGTCAGGCTCATGACCTGGATCCATCACAACCTAATAAACAATCACCATTGAAATAGGAGTAGTATCATTTGAAGCATGACAGAGGTTTCCCTTAATTGGAGGAAGAGAGGGGTAACCACTGAATCATTCATAAAGATAATTACAAAGGGTTGGGCCACATTTAGATCATCATTCGGGGCCAGCATCATAAATGGCTACCCATCTGTAGCTTGATGAGACCCTCCAAAAGAATCATCATGCAATAAAACAGTGGCATATGTTGATTGAGAATTAGTGAAGGTGCTTTTCTTCGTCATTTCATTTAGAGCATTAACATCACAAAAACAAGCCTATACATTATCAGGAGAAATATTGTCTTCCTTCCCCGGTAAGAGATCAGATACACCTCTGAAGACCATCTTAGGGCCCATTGAAATAAATTCATGTTGTGGAAGAATTTCCTGTTCCATCTACTCAATATTAACAGTTCTTGAAAGTTAGAGAAGTTATCCATTTAGTACATCCTACCCAGACCCCATAAGCTTAGGATCAGAAGAGTTAGTGTATTTTCATTGCTGCTTATCAATGGCATTTCTACTGATTGACACATCATGGCCCTTCAAGTTATACAAGAATCTTGTGTTCATCCTTCTTCATTCCTTAAAGACGTGATAGAATAAATTACATTCTCTAAAAAAATTTGGTTTCCATTCATAAAAAATTCTCAAGAAAATAGTATCATCCTTGGTTTTATGGACCAATTCCCCCACCATAGTACTTTCCATGTCTGACTCTATAAGGACACGATAAAAATTCCCAAATCTAGGATTATCAGTTTGACTATCCTTTCTAATGGGATTTCCAATGGAAGATGCAATATCCCACAAAATGTGGGTATGCCAATATATCCAATTGAGCTTATATATCTGCACCCAAATCTTCAAAAGAGTATTTATAACATTGAAGGGATCAATGATTCAATCCCATTCATGATCTTGAAGTATACCTCACTTCAGGGAGAGAGATCTGTAACTCCATGTTCACCTTTTAAACTCATCATTTTGGAAAACAATATGAAAGAATCCCCTTTCCATATCATTCATTTTTCATTCATCAAATCGCCAGAAAAAGGAAATTACCTTATTCAGATCATCAAACATCCACACCCTCTCAACTTTAAGGGTAAGGGATAGTGAATTTAGGAAGAACCTACAAATATCACTTCTTTCCCCAACAATGGATTGATTGGTGACGAAATGCACAATCCGACCTTTCGTGATCACCATTTATGGAGAAGGAGAGAAAAAATAATTGAATGAAGGATTGGAAGCTGATTTAACAACATTTGCGAAATACCTATTATGACTGGCCATCACCGAAGACGAAGACCGATTCACAGGGTCCATGACTTACAAGGCATGGTAGGAAAATAGATCCTTATGACCTATACGATCAGCAATATTCACCCCTTTGGTCTAACATAACAATAAGAAAAATATAAAAAACCAGCTGTGAAATCTCTCACGATGTAAAACCTTGTGTCAATATTCTCTAAAATCAATTATAGATGTTCACCTAGGAATTTTTCATGGTCTAACCCATTTTGGGAGCCCTCACAATCCAATCCCCTTATTCAACATTAACAAAGAATTTCACATGAATTTCATTTAATTATTGACTACATACAAACAAAAAAATGCATGGAAAATAAGGAAATCTTAATTGGAATTCTATTCCAAACATCCAGAAACAACAAACAAGGGAAACACACCCACAAGGTATTCCATAAATAAGGTATATAACCATACACATAACCAACAACCATTTATCAGTTAAATAAACCATAGAAGATGATAAATAGAGTTAAATTGCCAATCATGAAACACCCCAAATGTGGGTTAGAGAGACACTAATCATATATAATCCAAGACAACGCTAAAAAAGGAAAAAACCACCAACCTTGATGTCATATGATCGATATAATTGAACATCGACCCTTGAATTGGCCTAAATTGGCATAGATCTAAAATAAGGTAAAAAATTATCAACCTTGAAAAACTCTGAAGAAATGATGAATCAGGAAGAAAGGATCTTGTGGTTTTGATAAATCACTACTGGGATTCTAACCGACCTGAAAATGTCACAAATGGAGCTCAGACGTAGAAACATGAGGGTCCAGAGCTCGTTGGTCATTCTATCACCCTATTGTATGAAACACAGAAAGAAGAAGTTCCTCATAGACATGTGATGCAACCCTGTTATGGTATATCAAATAAAAAGAAAAATAAATGGAAGGTTCATTAACAATACACGTTGTGTATTATTCTCAACCATCCCCTGACTTAATATGGTTTCCAAGTCATCACACAACCATGTACTCAGCCATTACATGGTCTGTACACAGCAGTGTGTGGCTACAGGGTAAGCAATGTGTACATAGAAGTACACAACATGTACTCACAAAATCACCATTTCTTTCTATTTCCTCAATACAACCTAAAAAACCTATAACTAAAAAAAAGATCTAGGTTATTTTAGACATCCCCCCTTAAAAAATTCACCCCCAATTTACCCCCAAGGGAGGTGAAGAAGAATAAGAAAAAAAATCTAGCCACTAAAATTACACCTTGAACCCCCTATCCCATGTCTTATCCTTCAATCACCCATGTTTTCATATAACCCATACTAGATGAATAGATTTGCAATAGGGAACCTTCATGTTGTCATCCAAAATCAAAATATGGTGCTCTTTAATGGATACATCCACCTCCAACTCGAGCACTTCAGGTTGAAAAACATGAGATGGTTCTGAAATGTAATGTCATAGTAGACAAAAATGAAAGACATCATGCATATCTTGGTACCTATGAGGTATCTGTAATGATAGGAAACCAGACTGACTCTCTCCAAATCCTCAAATGGGCCGATGTATCTTAGTGAGATATTACATTGTCTCATAATCCTTTTGTGTCCAATCCTTAGAGTGACATGTATGGAAACCTAATCTCTGACTATGAGAACCCATGGTTATCTCCGTCGATCCGAATATTATTTATAGTGAGAATATAAAGTATACATCCCCATCCGAGTCAATTTTTCCAACTCAGTGGTCTCCTGCACAAGCTGAGGTCCCTGTATAGTTGCCTCTCCTACCTCTATCCAACATAGGGGAGATTGGTATGGCCTACCTTAAAAAGCCACATTAGGTGCCATATGAATCGTTTATTGGAAACTATTTTTGTATCGAAACACCATAGGGGTGTGTGTCTCTTCCAAGAGCCCTCGAAATATAGGACGCATGCTGAAATCATTCCTCTAAAACATGAATCATTCTCTCAAACAGGTCATCCGTCTAGGGATGTTATGTTTTTCTTTCTTGTACCTATAATCCCAAATCCTACTATAGTATCTACCTGACACGATAAGTAAATTTTTCATCCCTATATAAAAATATAGAGTGCGGAACCCCATATAAACCTACACTCTTCTAGATGTATAACATTCCAAGCTCATCATCATTGAAGGTTTCCTTGATCTCCATAAAATATGCAACCATTGTGTGTCTCTGAACAACAACCAATAAAAAAACATTTCTTGGAGGCAACCGTGGTAAACCCAACACTAAAATCCATTGTGAAATCATTACAATTCCACTCGGTAATGGGTAATTGATGTAATTTCCCTACCGGTTGTTGATTCTATGATTTCACCTTCAGAAAGGTGGAATACCTCATAAAATCCAACTACAACCATCTTCATTCTTGGCCACCAATATTGATGATGTAGATCAT
The DNA here is from genome assembly GCA_963277665.1 of Viscum album. NCBI lineage: Eukaryota > Viridiplantae > Streptophyta > Magnoliopsida > Santalales > Viscaceae > Viscum > Viscum album. The sequence continues at coordinate 382,182,106 of OY728145.1, forward strand.
GACACATCTTGGTGACAGCAAGATGAACTTACCATAAAAATTCATCAAAATCTCACATCATATATTTATGTATGTCTGCTAACACCCTTGCATGCCCATGAAAATGAGAAACCTCATCCTAACCTATGTTCCACTCAAGTGTATGGTCCTCGTGTGACACACTCTCCCCTAGGACTACGCCTTCGGAATCTGACATCTACCTCATTCACACTTGATCCAGTAGACTATAGGTAACATATACATAAGAGAGAAAAATCTACCCCTATCTGTCATGTACATCCTAATTCACCTCAAAGAGATGAGACATAATCTGCCACTTAATGTTGGCCTCCTAAAATGCTTGTATCTAAGTCCCCTTGCTCAACGCATTTGCAACTACTTTTCCATTCCTAGGTGTGTATGCAAGCTAAAAGTCAAAAGACTGATGGTACAAAACCCACCTTTATTGTCTCAAATTAAGATATCATTGAGTAAAGATATTATTAATGATTTTTTCATCAGTTTATACCACAAAATTATCTCACAAAAGACAATATCTCCAACAATGCAAGGTATGAAAAATTGTTTCCATCTAAAGATCGTGCGTCGGTTTATTCCTCTCATATGGCCTCAACTACTGAGACTCATAAAAATGAATCGTACATTATGTATAATGACTAATCTAAGCCTGATATGTGACTCATCATAGTGAATAGCGTAACTCTTTCTCGGATCTGAAAAAATCTGCTTCTGTACTGATGTCAATATCCCTTTCAGCTTCTGAAAGGCTGAATTAGAGGAATCTATCTTCAAGTAATTCTCAACCTTCTTATTCATGCCTATAAATGGAACTACTAAGCATGAAAATTTCAGAATAAAATATTTGTAGTAACTAGACATCCCTAGAAATCATTGTACCTCAAAGACATTATTTGGATACTCCTAAGAAACTACCACATTCACCTTCTATAGGTCTACAAATACTCCTGTCTCAGAGATGATGTGACCCAAGAAGTGAATCTAGTCCATCTATAAGTGGAACTTTTTGAGAATATCATATAACTAATTCTATCTCATGGTACTCACTATGATCTCAATATGGATGGCATGGTTGTGTAAAGTGTGAGAGAACACCAAGATATCATCCATGTAGAATACCATAAATGAATCCAAGTACGTGTGGAACAATCGGTTCATCAGTTCCATGAAAACTTTTACTGTGTTCATGAGACCAAACAGCATAAACAAATACATGAATAGACTATACCTACTCCAAAAGGATGTATGAGAATTATATAATGGTCTAATACACAACTTATAATAATCGGATCTCAAGTCAAACTTCGAGAACACCCTGTACATTGAAGCTAATCAAAGAAATCATAAATCCTCAGAAAGAGGTATCAATTATTTACTATCAACTGGTCCAAGATCCGATAATCTGCCTATTATTTGTGGGTATCATCCACCTTATTCTAAAGAAGGGAATGCGAACTCAAAGTGAAGTACAAGGTTGGATGAAGCCCTTTTCATGAAACACTTCAAACTACTTCTTGATCTCTTATAACTCCATTGTAGCCATCTAATGTTGAGTAATGGATTCTAGTGTCACTCAATGAACAAGCTCAATAGAGAAATCCACCTCTCACATCATAGGTAAACCTAAAAACTCTATTGGAATGAAGTCGTGGAAAATATCCATTACAAGAGGAAACTCCATCTGTGATGTTCCCTGTTCATATATATATATATAAACTAGTAATCTGGGTGGTAAATCCTTCAAACCAATGTTTTTTAGGCCTATCTCTGCATTCCTAGATATCCCATTCTCTCTATTTTAAAAATCATTACCCCTATGGTGATTTTAAACTAACCCTATGGTCATAGATATCAACAAATGCATGAAAGGAGACCAACCAATCAATTCTATAGTTCACATTAAATCATGTCATGTTGATGACATAGTGGCCCCATATGATGTGACACCCACCCACATCATGAGGGAACTCCTTGTAATGACATACACTAGACATCATAATCACCAAAATATTGTGTAGCATCATAACATCTTCAGGAGTATAGATACATATCCCAATGGTCAACACAATGGAAATATAGATATAACTATAGAAATCCACAGTATCAAAAAGTGCAGATGATAAAACTAAGGCATCTAGAATCATACGTCTAACCGTAGAGGGTCTGGGATCCTTCTCTTGTTGGGTTTGTTCCATCACAAATGTTTTACCTATAGAGTGGCCCTTTTACCCTACCTAGCTACCTTGATCTGATCCACACTGCAGTTACGAAAACCCTATTAGCTTGTCTATGATGGCCACAAAAACCTCCTTGGCCTGAACAACCTGACGAACTCCAGTTCCCTGACTAATGAGAAACCAATGGCCCCGATATTGTATGTGGAGTCATGCTATATACCCTAACACTCACCAATTTTGAGAACATCCAACATAAATGTAGAAATTGACCCATCGTGCTGTAAGACCATCATTAAACTAGGTCTCTCAGGCATATCAGTCTTGTGTCCCACTCTTTTCACACATGTAGCACACCACTTCACTAACTAAAGAAACATCACATGAATGATCTGTATGGGGTTTCTTGTTATTGGTCAAAGGAATACCAACCATTGATGTTGAACCGACTAGGCTCAGACCTCTAAACTCCCTAAGATTTCTATTGGTAATCAGTGCTTGTTTTACAATAGTATTCACCAAAGTCAACCTGAATTTTTTTTCGTACAATTTGATTTCATAACTTAGATCATCATCAAATCACCTAGAAAATGATAACTCAACACCTTGAAAAATAAGTATGATATTCTAATTCTCTTTAATGGGAGAAGAATAACCCATAACTGAAAAAGAACCATGATACAAATGCATGAACTCATGGGCTCAGTGAGCCCTCAACGTCTCAGGGTAGAAGTATTAATTAATGGTCATGTGAATCTCTTCCCATGTCAAATCCTAAAGATGCCCCACCCGTAAAACAACATCCCATAATATCATGGCTGAATCACATGGCATGTTAGTTGAAAGCATCAACATATTATTAGAAGACATATCCAGATGCTCAATGATATAAATCATGGCGTCCAACCCTACCTCTGCATTCTATGGACCACCATCCCCTAAAATATGGGAGGATTATGATACTGGAACACCTGTGTCCGCTCCTCCATAGTCAGGACAAGATGTGGTCCTCCTTGTAAGGTATGAATCCCCCTCATAAAGCTTTCACGGAACTATGCATCAACACTTGTGTCTAGTGTAATAGTTTCTACAAACTCAGTCATGAAGGGAGGATCTACTGGTAGTCCATGATCTACTATTTTTGGTGTCTGATAACCACCATGTACCTGGTGTACAATTGAAGGAAACCTTGGTGGAATGACTTGGAAAAGGTCAAGCATGCACCTAAGTAAAATATTATCAAATATTGCAATATATAAGTGTAATAACATGAAAATTTAACGAAACCATTCAGTTTTATCAAATAGGGGTAACACGGCGTGTAAAACCACTACATAGCGCGTTCCCTTAAGACTAAACATGGGCGTGTACTCATACCAACCTAGTCGTGTAACCCCATAGACATGGAATGTTCCTCCTAAGACACTGTGTGTACTTTAATATTCCCTCTTGCCCAGGTACTTCTTCATGGCTTGAACAACATGGTTCTCGTAGTGTAACACTACATGGTGTGCACACTCTAGTCACAACTTGGAAAATAATCCATATCCACCTATTTTGTTAGTTACAAAACTAGACACATGGTCAACTATATCACGATGTGTACCCACAATACATGGAATGTTCTACCAAAAGATTACCAACCTCATGCCTATGATCACAAATTCAGTCACACAGTCAATACTACACAACATTCATATATGGTGCATGGTGTGTACTTAAGAGAAGTCATTTATTCCATAACGAAAGAACACATGGTGTGTGTTTATAACATAACAGACCATGTTTTCTGAATTACCTAGAAAGTAAGACTTTGGAAATTCTTAAGAACCCCCAAAATCTAAAAATTCATTCAATGCATGCCATGTTCTGATCTCCAATAGCCCATAATCCCCGAAAATCAATTTTTGGAATCCATATTCATATCATATCATAACCAAATTTCAATTAACGTTTAAAAATGATCCACCAAATTTCGATCCAAGAGGGATTATACTCATTAGGGACCCATATTGGTGTACATCCAAATGAAACATTACACCCACGGATACTCAATATAAAATATGAGGTATTTTTATCATGAAATATATCATAATAACATTCATATCTAGCACAATATCTATCACAAAAACATGAAATCAGAAATTGACCCTAAATGGAACGACAATAATGCATGACTTGTGATATATAACAATTACATATATAATGAATCAGATGGAATACCCTAATATTTTCAAGTTGAAACATAATAGAACCATAGTGATATCAATAAGAACAAAAAAATACATGTGAATCACCCAATGGTGATATCAAATCAATTGTAACAATTGAAAATCCAATAAAATTTCAACATTCGAGGTAACATGGATTTTTCATGTACAAGAGTTAGCTACTCCAGAGCATATCTTATTACTTACCACCTATTTCATTCATATCCCTTTATAATGTCACAAAAAAGCAAGACAAACAAGAAATGAAAAACACATTTGATACGACATTGTAACGTCCTGGATATGAATTCCACCCAATGGTCCTCAAAACCCAGTTTGTAACATGACCTCAACTGCATTTCCCCAAATACCGGAGACCGCCAACTGGAAATGATGGCCAAGGTGTGATTTTAGGGAAACTATGACCTCATATGTAGAGTATACATAGTGGAATTGAAATAGTAAACAATATCAAAAGCAATAATACCAAACAAAAATAAACAGTAGAATACTAAAAGAAAATCCAACAGAAGACAAAATATGTAAATATGAGGCATGAGATATGTATCTATGAAAAAAACACACAAGTAACCATTCTAAAAAAAATATAAACAAAAGTAAAAAAAGAAACAAGTTCACTCCAGCAGCATCATAAGCCTTTGTCTCATGATCTCCATCTCTAACAACAATTAAGTACATGAAGGAGAAAGGTGAAGGCCCTTTTCAGTACCTACAATCAAATAATCTGTTTGGGTCCAAATTTATAAACCAAATAGGGTGTGATATGCATCCCAATAGGTAGTCATTAAAATATCTATGCCTAACTTTCAGTGAATACATATATAGTAGGTAATATGCAAGAATGACGAAATAAACTATGATGTATTCAGAAGTATCGAATCCTTATGTTTTTTATTACATTCATTTAGAATTTATTATTCTTTCACTGAATCATGTACCTTTGGGATCTAGCCTATTCTCTATATCCCTCATTTAATGTTACTAGAGCATATGTCTTATAGGACCATCGAAACAAAATCAGTTAGACCAAATCCAAGCTTGTGATTTGTCTTGGAAGACGCTTCACAAACATTCAATTATTTGATAATAAAATTTTGGAATATTTCCACAGTAAAATCCCCCTGGTCTAAGATAAAAAAAATTCATTTAATAGATACACTCTAGGAAATATCTCATGGTCTAACACCTTTGTTCTATTACGCTATCAAAAAATTATAAACTACCACCTAGGAAATCTCTCACGGTCTAAATCCACAGGTCCACAGTCCATTTAATAAAATATAAAGGACCAGATGGGTATCTCTCATGGTCTAACCCATTTTCTATAACATAAAAAAAATTAAAATATCAACGACCTCTTAGGAAAGCTCTGGAAGTCTATACCCTTGGGTCAACATTCGCTAAAAACAGTTATAGACAACCACCTAGGAAGATCTCACAGTCCAACCCCTTTGGGAAGATCTCATAGTCTAATTCCCTGGGTAAAAATTCACAATTCATATCCCATGAATTTAATATAATCTATAACTCGATCCTTAGAAAACAAGGCATGGAAAAAAGGCAAGACAAACATGCATTCTCGACCAAATGACCATAAAAAAGAAGAAGGAAAATACACCTATATGGAGTCCCATAAACAAGGTATATATCGTTACACATATAAAACTACCCTTTATCAGTTAAATAAACCATATAATGTGATAAATAGGGTTAAATGCAAAGTCAATAAATTTCACAAACATTGATAGGAAAAACATTAAGCCTATATTATGCAAGACAACACAAAAAAATTCCCAAACCACCTATATCAATGTCGTGGTATCGATATACTTAAATGTCAGCCATTGAAGCATAGATATAAAAATAGGTGAGAAACACTAAAACATTAATAACTCAGAAGATGTGATGAATCTAGAAGAAATGCTCCAAGAGATTTGAGAACACACTAGTGGGATTACAATGCAGCTGACAATGTCTCAAACAGAGCTTGGACAGAGAATCAGGAGGGGTCTAGATTTATTCCTCCATTACAACACGCTCCTATACAAAACACGGGAATAATAAGGTGTTTCTAGACATGATACGTTACCCTGCTCCAATATATCAAATAAAAAACTACATGGTGTTTTCATTAACAGTACATGCCGTGTATTTTCATCAATTGGACCCTGACTTAACCAAGTATTTCGGGTTATCACACGGCCATGTACTCAGCCATTATATGGTCAGTACGATCTTGTGTGTGGCTATGGGGTACACAAAATATACATCGAAGTACACAGAATGTACATATAAAATCCAAATTTCATCCTTATTCCTTAGAAACAACACAAATACAAGATCCATGCTCGAAAAAACGATCCAGGTTCTTACAATGTCCCTCCTAGTTTGAATAATATTTTCCATCCAAGAGGTCCTCATCTGGGTATTTATTAATGAGATTATCATTATAAGTGAAAGTTAAGATATGATTTAAGAATTCAACATATTGTAGAATACAAATCTGTCCACGAAAATCCTCCCCATCTAATTTTTATCGAAGATAATCCCTATGGTAATATCAAACATCAAAAAAATGATACTACCTTTTTCAAAGTCTTTGTGTAAATGAACTAATTCAAGGAGGGACAATAAAAATTGATACGTGGAATACATGTAGCATCATCAGTTTTTGGTGAAATATTTTCTCATATGAGTGATATCTAATGCAGAAATACCTATTTGATCTATATTTAGACTTCATATCTTTATACTCATTTATATATCCCATAATTATATAGCGTTATTTGATATGGTTAAACGGAATTGAACCATGTGTTCATATCATGTCAATAAATATCTCTTAATGGAAGAGGAACAGAACTTGTTTATACAGAAAGATTTGGAAAAATGAACTATACTGGTAATGTTTTTTAACTATTGCTATATACTAATATAATGTTCCAAAGGCTTTAGGAGAAGCATAAATGTGAAATATTCAATGAATAATTTTCGAAGATTATTAAAAACTCAAGTGACATGCATTTTATATATGAATTATATCATCCACATCATGATGATTTACCGACTATTCCACCAAATAGATCTAACTACCCTCTCAAACAACCAAAACCAAATGTTAGGATGTCGATGTAGAGACCAAAAATAAGAATATCTAAAGGGAATAAAGGATAACCTCGATATAAATGAAATTTTTTCCCATGTTGTACACATTAGGGGGTGTGGAGAATACATATCCATACACATCACCCCTCTTTCTGGTCAACCTAGCTTAATGGTAGCATGGAATTAAATGATATCACATTTTGACAAGTCCCATTCTAGGGCTCCATGTTTTTCAATTATTAGGACTAATACTACTATGCTAACCTAAGGCCCAAAAGTGTTTATGTTAGTATGGGAGAGAATCTTATAGACTCTTGCATCAAATAACTAAGCTTTTTGACTATGTTTCTAATTTTAGGTAGGAAAATTCTATATCCATATAAATTCCAAAAAAGTGGCTCACATCAAGAGAATTCGGTCCATCTGAACTATATTAAGGCCACATAATGTAAAAAATCAAAAAATCTATAATGGTTTCTACTCACATAGTATTATAGGAAAAATTATAGTTTGTGGGGTTGGGGGAATTTTTACCACCCCCACCAAACCTTTTGTCATCAAAGACACATGTGTTGCAATACATCGACATTATTGGAATAATTCATATTTATGTAGTAGATATGGGGAAATTTATATTACCTTCAAATGCATTGATTTGGAAATTTATTTTCTTCATGATATGTGGATACCTAAAATAATTAAATGACTACACATTTCCTTCCCTTACCCGATTGATGTCCTCTAGTATCGGAATACTCAGTTAAATCTACATGAGGTTCTCCCTAGGTCACCATAAATTATAGAGGGGGAAAATCCCAAAGTGGATGAAATTATAAATGAAAAAACATGAGATAAAATGATATGGGATGTCATGTTGTAGCGTGTGAAAAAAATATAATTAGGTAAGGAACCATATTACTCTGATGAGGATGAAAATTTGATTCCAACCAGATGATGTACTTTTGTTAATTTAATAAGAAATGAAATTGAATGTATTATTTATATAAATCATTTCATTGATATATATTATTAAGATACATCCACCTAATACATGGCACATGCTGAATACTAATGTACATGGACCTAAAATTTGATAAAGACTCAAAAATTGGAACTCTCCCAAATACCTATTCACTATTTTTTTCAGGCCTATTTTGATGATAAATGTATGAATGTATCCATATCCACTTACAACCCATAATCCAAGGTGGTTGAACCTATTTCCATTGACTAAATTTCCAACCGGTATAAGGCCAAGATATTCGAGATGAAGGGGACTAACATTAAACAACTCAAGGGAAATATTACCACGAAGAATAATTCTCCTCATGGATTTGATCCCTTCTACGTCGTATATATCCATGTAGTAGGGACTAACTAAACTGTAAGATGAGAATATGACATTCAGTACAGGTTTATGTGTACACTATGAGTTTAAATAAATCTAGTGGTCAATGAGAATCACGATTCTCCTCCAATAGGATAACCAACAATATCATTTCAGGTAGTATATACTAGGAAACCGTGATTATAATCCCTCTAAAAATATAAGATTCTTATTTATATCTGTTGGTTCATATTACTTCCTTTTGGGGGTCATACTAGTGGATGTTCCCAAGTGATCTCATTAATTTTTTTATTCCCTTTTTAACAAATATAGTGTCTATGGTGGAACAATGTTTTTTTATTATAACTATAAAGAAATCCATATCCTGACATCCAATAAATTTTTTGATCCACAAATTTTCCATCATTAAGTGAATGATGACATAGAGAAGCTTCTGAAACACTTTTTCCATGGTGTTTCACTCTTTTTGGAATTATATAGTGGAATGATAAGGTGATATTAATGTGGTTAATTTATGAATTTGAAGGAATAATATTTTTCATCGTTAATTTTTTTTATTAGGTTTAATTAATAACTTGTGTGATATATGTCAATAATTACTTCACAATTTTAGATCTAATGTATGAAAAATTAATTTTATACACCCCTCAAATAATAAACAATGTAAATATTATATCGATGAAGACACAATTCAAAGGTGGTATTAGATAATATATTCCCTCAGTATGTAACTTCCCTAGGAAAAAAAATTAATGATATGCCCATAAAATCTTCCCAACGAGTTGTAGAGACTATTGATTTCTTTGAAATACCCTAATGGAATTCTGGTGATTTCAGTTGTCATGTTGTATCTATAGTATAAGAAAAAGAATAGTTTGTAGCCATTATAGTTAAACCAAGCCTTATGTAACACCCCAAGATTTTATGAACAATTTATTTTAATTTCATTGGTGTCTTCTATTATACACCACACCATGTTTATCTTGTACTATACGGAACATCGTATTAGCTTGCAGTATACGCTACACTATTCTTGGCTCGTGTAACACATAATTTCAAGTTCGTTTTATAGAAGTTATTCTACGCAACATTGAGTGTATATATATATATATTCAATGTATAAATAAAATATGGTTGTATTTTGTTATACACAACAACAAAAGAGTCTTGCACTACACGCAACCCTGACTTGGATTTCATTACACGAAATCACGACCTTCCTCGATAGCGTGTGTTGTACGCAATACCGGGTTTCACTAAACAATGATATATGGTTATAATATTATCACGAAATAGACATTATGAATAGTATTAACCACATTTTGAATTTTATAACAATATTATTCATCTTATAAATTTTCTAAAACATTTTATGTGAACAAAGTAAATTGTTTGGGTAAAATAAGTATTTTTAAAAAAATACAGTTTTGCCGCCTTTTGATGGCGCACCCACTTTAAATATAGTTTAGACATGTTTATAAGATATATTTTACTAAATAAAATTATTCTTTGAAATAAGGATATAAAATTTTACCTTGGATAAAATTTTCATATTATTCTGATAACTTTCATATTTTAATGAATAGTAAAAAAACGCTATATTTTAATTAAAAAAATTTTTTTTCATCATAATAATTTTTGTGGTTAAATTATAATATTGAATGGTTTTAAAGTATAAATAAAATATATTTTTACCATTTAATATAATGTATGTCATTAGCATTAATTTTACCTTGAATTCGTAGGTTAAATAAATTCAATCTTTTGCAATGTTTTAAACAAAAGCCCGTTTTCTTTCGACAACTAGATTAATTTTAATTTAATTTCTGAAACTTTTGTGTATTGAATTGGGAGAAAGGGATTCCATATTTGGAATCAGTGGGTCCAAATTATGTTACTAAGCTACTTTTTATGTTTGGTCTTTATGAATAGTAACTACGGTAAATTTTATTTACCATAGTTAAAGTTAAATTGGGCAATTAAGGGTAAATATAAGATTATAAATTTAACCTAACACCTGAAAAAATAATATTGGATGACTAAAAGTCGACCCATATCACCTAAGGGTCGGATTATAATAATTTAATATACCTTTTTCCATGAAAATAATTTAATTATTATTAAAACCAAAGAAAGTGACAACATTTAACTTTCTTAAATATTATAAGTATAATAATTTTAATTTAGTGATAAACTTAATGAAAATTCAAAACATAATAATCTACATAAATATAATAACATTATATAAATCATATGAATTTATTTTTAATTTTTAGGGATCAAATAATTATCATTAAAGGAGACATAATAGTGATGTTGAAATTATTTTATTAAGGGAAATATCAAATAAATGGTTTTAAAATATTAAAATAAATATTATATGAACTATTTAACGTGCTCCACTTCTTTTCTAGATAAATATTACATAATATTAATATATTGAATATTTTATTTCAAACATATCTTTGGCATATTTTTTATTTAAATTCAAATAATTGAATAATGTCAAAATTGTCACCATTGTTATTTTATAACAATAACATATTATAAAATTGTTTAAAAATCACAAAAAATATTTCAAAATTATAAATTAAAATTTAAATGGCCTAAAATGTTATAAATTATCCATTTATGGACAATTCACAAGAAATAAGTAATTATTTATAATAATTTAAAATTTATAATATTATTACCACAAATAAAATTAAATTGATTAAATAATGAAAAAATCAAGTTGATAATGTTTAAAATAAATTTCATAACATGTATAACTTTTATTGGTTGATGATCTTACAACACTATCTCATCTAATATTCATATTTGAGTCATTTTGGAAGTTTTTATGTGGGGTTGAGATTTAATATAAATTAATATTTTCTTATATTTCCAAAGGTGCCCATCTCCTGCCTTATAAAAGGGCATCTCCTCCTTCTTCTCCTCACACAATTTTGAGCCTTGATTCTCGCCCAAACCCTTCCCATTTCACTTCCCCACTTCCTTATAAACATACTAGAGGTTCTGGTCTTCTCAAAAGACCAACTCTGGTGCCCTAATGAGAAAGTTTAAAGGAGGCACTTCGAGAAAGAGGTAATACCTTATACCGTTTTCTTCAAGTTCCATTGTAATTCTACACCATATTCATTAGTTGTTTCATTATTAATTAATGACATAAGTATCCCTCATATACTGATATGTTATTATAAATATTAAAAAACTTTATTTCACCTTCTATCCATCCTACGGAAAACAAAATCATCATGGCTGCGTACGTACGGAATATCTTCTCCACGCTGTGGTGTAATCTGTTTTTCCATCAAAACCTTACATGGATGGTTATAATGGTGTAAATAATAACTATATATGGTTATTATAACATCATACTGATTATGATATATTATATCATCAACTCAAATTCTATTCAATAATTATGGTAACGATATCATCGCTCGTGTGTACGTACGGACTACCGTCTCCACGACGCGATGAGATTCATTCTCCATGTTAACCATACATGAATGATCATAAATTTTATATAATGAATAATAATGAAATATATTATATAATAATTCTACTTGATTTTTATATATATATGTATGTCATGTATTTAGTTTCATTCAATTCAATAAGGAAATGAATAGAGCGTTCATGCGTACGTACGACCTACCGTCTCCATGAACGGTGTATTTCATTCCTTTTAGCGATCTATAATATATATGTTTATGATGAAATATATTATATATAAATAATTTTTTACCTTCTGGAATTATGTAAATCAGGATATAAATAATAATATCAAGAATGGCACGTCGAAACACATACGATAAATGAAATGATTTTACCGGAAACGCTGCTTTATCATGGAATTTACAAAAGAACGGGTAATATAAGGTCAGAAGTGAAACATATATGATATCATAACAATGAATATGATTATTTAATAAGTCAATGACATTATCTATATCATTATACAAGAGTTTTGGATCCATACGAATCATATCAGACCTAAGTTAAGAGATAATTATTCTAATCTCATTCTTATCCAAGATTGTTTATTCGTAAGTATTTAATGGGGGTTATGTTTATTATCCATGTAAATATGTTCTCAAAATTTTTTCATAAAATTTTTACTTTCCTTCCATTTATTTTTAAAGGCATTTTTACCCTTTTCTTACTTTTACCACATCGTATGGAAGAAATCTTTCTTTTGTTTACCATATGAGGTACTTTTTTGACTTTTCTGACAAAAGTATGAGGAGATTGTTATTTTTAACTTATATGGCGTGAACGGATTTTTACAGTTTTATAAAGCCTTATTTTGATGAAGAATCATCCAGAATATTTCATGACTATTTTCAACAAAATCTCTTTCTTTTAAAATTTCATGATGAGTTGTGAAAAGAAATTTATTTTGAAGAAGAAAGGATATTTTCCTCAAGAATTCATTTCAAGTGTTTTATCAAAACCATTTTTCCATATAAGATGAAATTATTTCATATGTGTGTGATTCAAGTATAATGTCCCTATGATTTACATGGTTTCACTTTTATTATTATGAAATGATATCCATTTATTTTATATGTATTATGTGATGATGGAATGATGTTTATGAAACCCGTTTTATTCTTTGGGTTATGATGAATGATTTATGTTTATGTTATGCCACAAGTAATAATGATTTCATTATGAGATGGGAGGGACCTATATCTTCCTCTAATGCATTGGGTAAAGATTTATATCTCATGAGATAGACATGGCTGGAACGGTAAGTTAATCCAGTTCAGTGTTACAAGACTAAAATGAGGAGTGAACTCGATTTAGAATGGGACTTTGTCCACTAACATGGACTTGGCAGCAATGCCTTGGCTACTATGGAAATCAAGACATGTGTTGAATGGTTGCCACAATTACATGTTTTACACCCATTCTATTTTATCATGCTTAATGTTTCTTTATTATCTATGGCTTACGTACTTCCATGTTTTATGTCATTGATCAAGCATTTGATGTTTAAACATTATGTTCATGTTTTTAAGCTCAAATTTATATGATTTGTTTTATTTTATCCATGCATACCCTTACTGGGCATTTTAGCTCACCCTTTATATGTTTTCATTTCCCCAAGATATAAAGAAAGGTTTTAGGTAAGAAAACAAAAGGGGATGACTGATATGGGTGATGTTGAAGATCTTTCAACATGATTAGATGTTTATATTCCGAGTTTCCAAAGACACTAAACTTTTACGGTCCTTGTGTGTCTGTTTTTGTTATGTATTAAGTATTACTCAAAAGTAATGTAATGTCCTGTATGTCATGTTTTGGGTCTCTAAATTTGGTATAAGAGGAAAGGATTAGTCAACCTTTGAAAACTAGGATGCGAAAACGTTAGTGAGATCCCTAGAGATATTTCTAAGGTTTGTCTAGGGAAGTCCCTAAGGTTAAGTATAAGTATTGGTTATAGTCCTAGAATTACGGTAAAGATATTATAATTAAACCTATGAGGTTAAATTTCGATTGTACTCCCCCTTGATTATTTTATTTTCCTTGTATGATTTTTTCCTCTCACAGAATTCTTTTTCTGTTTTAGTCAATGGAGGGAACCCGAAGGAATTCAGTTAACATTGAATCCAATGGACAAATTGGTGACTATGAGCTACAAAATTGTGTAATGCCTAGAGAGATAGATATTGTGATTATTCCGAATCAGTCATCGTGATATATGATAATAAGGTTAAATTTAGTGGTATGGATAATTCATCAAATAAGAGGAAGATAGACTTTTATGCATGTTTGCATGTTGAGGAGCATAAATAAAGGAAGATTGAGATTTTTAAAGAAGGGAAGAAGAACCATGAAGAATACCTCAAATGGAGGGACCAATTTTATCTGTGTGGAAAAAAGGGTCATAGAGTGACAGACTATAATGGAGTTTAATGTCTTATTTGTGGAGAACATGGGCATTACCCAACTCAATGCCCTTCCCTAAGAGGTTACATCTAAATCAAGGAAGGACTAATTCCATGACAATAATTGATGTTGATGGTTTGAAGTGTTTATGTATTGGTATTCAAGAATAATGTTATTTAGGTACTTTTAGGATATATTGGAATATCTATGTATATGTCCATTGTGGTTTTCCATAAGAATATGGCATCGGTAACCATGAAAAGTGATTTGAAATATTATTGGAAAGCGGATAATATGTGCATAATGAAGGGATAAAGAGAAACTAATATGTTTGATAGTATTCATGAGCTCATGACTGATATAAGGACTAAGTGGTATCATGGTTTGAATATATATAATTTTTCAGATTTTGGAATGTAGAAAGACAAAACTTTTGTTAGAATTCATGTTTTCAACGTAGGTTCTATGGTAATTCATGTTGCAATAAAATAAATGATTAAGGAATTCACATGTTTGGAATGTGACCAACAAGACATATCGTATGATAAATGATGGTATTCATGTTCTTGTTATGTGACCATTCCAGTAATTGTTTTCTTTATACTATGAGCTTGGACAGATGTATTTTGGATAAGTCTAAAGATTTTAAAGGGTTATGTCAGACATCAGATAGTATTGTTTAAGGCTAGGAATTTTTTTCTACATTATTGCAGGAATGTTATTATAATGTAGTTTTAGAAAAAAGGACAACCTGCAAGATGGTCGACAACCCATCACGTCAAACAATGCTGTGGGAATCGAACCCACAACTGAAGTGTGACAGGCCTTTATCACCTACCAATGTACTATAGGATGTCCCTGGTTAGTGGAAAGTAGTTTTATTTCATTAAGAGGTATTATAAATAATGTATAAGTCCATTTTTGGAACCATATATGATTAATCTCACCATAAGACGGACTTAAGACATTTTCTAACCATTTGTTTGAAACATATGGAATGACCCATCATTCTATCACATGATCTGCTAATGCTTCATGAATAACAAATTCAAATTCATTTCTTTATGATATTATGTGGAAATTGCTCAATTCACGAAGAATAGTGAGATTGTACCAAGATCATGTAAGTATTTCTTTAATTCATCAACATTAGGGAAATTATCTTGAAAAACAAAAATGTAGTCCTAGTGCCCTTATATCCGATGAATCAGATGTTACCTTAGATCATCACAAATCTATGGGTTTGTGATTGTTGTCTTTTTCATAGCCATGTTCTCTACCACTCTCTATCAGAACATGATGGTTATATTTCTCTTCCATATCCATATTTTCACATATGTTCTCCTATGTGGAAACCCAATGATTATTTATTTGGGTAACCATTACGTTTCATAATTTACTTTTTCATGTTAAGTTTTGGTATTTCATTTTATGATGTGGGTTTCAATTATAGAAAATTTCAAGTAGAAAACCATGTATTACCCTGACGAATTTCGAGGGAGAAATTCATTTTAAGGGGGGTAGAATGTAACACCCCGAGATTTTATGAAAAACAGTCTTTTAATTTCATTGATGTCTTCTATTATACACCACACCAATTTTAGCTTGTACTATACGCAACACCGTATTAGCATGCAGTATACGCAACACTATTTTTGGCTCGTGTTACACACAATTTCAAGTTCGTTTGATTGAAGTCATTCTACACAACGTTGAGTGTGTATATATATATATATATATATTCAATGTATAAATAAATATGGTTGGATTTTGTTATATGAAACAACAAAGGAGTCTTGAACTACACGCAACCCTAACATGGCTTTCATTACATGCAATCACGACCTTTCTCGATAGCGTGCGTTGTATGCAATACTGGGATTCACTAAACAACGATATATGGTTATAATATTATCACGAACTAGCCGTTATGAATAGTAATAACCACATTTTGAATTTTATAACATTATTATTCATCTTATAAATTTTCTAAAACATTTTATGTGAAGAAAATAAATGTTTTGGGTAAAATAAGTATTTTTCAAAAAATGTAGTTTTGCCGTCTTTTGATGGAGCACCCACTTTAAATCTTGTTTTTGACATGTTTATAAGTTCAATTTTACAAAATAAAATTATTCTTTGGAATAAGGATATAAAATATTACCTTGGATAAAATTTTCATATTATTCTGATAACTTTCATATTTTAATGAATAGTAAAAATTGATATATTTTAATTAAAAAAACATTTTCATCATAATAATTTATGTGGTTAAATTACAATATTGATTGGTTTTAAAGTATAAATATAGTATATTTTTACCATTTAATATAATTTATGTCATTAGAATTGATTTTACCATTAATTCGTAGGTTAAATCAATTCAATATTTGCAATGTTTTAAACAAAAACCGGTTTTCTTTCGACCACGTGATTAATATAAATTTAATTTCTAAAAATTTTGTGTATTGAATTTGGAAAAATGGATTTCATATTTGGAATCCATGGGTCCAAATTATGTTAATAATATACGTTTAATTTTTGGGTTTATGAATAGTAACTACGGTAAATTTTATTTAATATATTTAAAGGTAAATCAGGTAATTAAGGGTAAATATAAGATTATACAATTAACCTAACACCTGAAAAAATCCTATTGGATTACTCAATTTATACCCATATCACCTAAGGGTAATATTAGAATCATTTAATGTACTTTGTTCCATGAAAATAATTTAATTATTATTAAAACCAAAGAAAGTGACAACATGTAGCTTTCTTAAATCTTATAAGTATAATAATTTTACTTTAGTGATAAACATCATGAATAATAAAACATTAATAATCTATAGGAAGATAATATAATTATCTACATCATATGAATTTATTTTTAATTTTTATGTATTAAATAATTATCATTAAAGGTGACATAATAATGATGTTGAAATTATTTTATTAAGAGAAATATCAAATAAATGGTTTTAAAATATTAAACTAAATATTATATGAACTATTTAATGTGCTCCACTAATTTTCTAGATATATAGGACATGTTATTAATCTATTAAATTTTTTATTTCGAACAAATCGCCTATATATGTTTTATTTAAATTCAAATAATTGAATAGTGTCAAAATTGACACAATTGTTATTTTATAAAAATAACATACTATAAAATTGTTTAAAAATCACAAAAAATATTTAAAAATTATAAATTTAAATTTATATGGTCTAAAATGTTATAAAGTATCCAATTATGGACAATTCACAATAAATAAGTAATTATATATAATAATTTAAAATTTATAATTTTATTACCACAAATAAACTTTAATTGATTAAGGATAAATCAAGTTGATAATGTTTAAAATAAATTCCTAACATGTCTAAATTTTATTTTTTTGATGATATTACAACCCTATCACATATAATATTCGTATTTGATTCATTTTTTACGTTTTTAAGTGGGTTTGGGATTTAATATAAATTAATATTTTCTTATATTCCCAAAGGTGCCCCTCTCCTCCCTTATAAAAGGGAATCTCCTCCCTCATCTCCTCACACAATTTGGAGCCTTGAAGCTCATCCAACCCCTGAATATTTCAATTCCCCACTTCCTTATAAAACTACCAGAGGTACTGGTATTCTCAAAAGACCAACTCTAGTGCCCTAATGAGAATGTTCAAAGGAGGCACTTTGAGAACGAGGTAATACCTTCTACAGTTTTCTTCAAGTTCTATTCTTCTTCTACTCCCTCTTCGTTAGTTGTTTCATTATGAAGTAATAACATTCGTATCCAAAATATACTGATATGTAATTATAAATATGAAACAGCCCTATTTCACCTTCTATCCATCCTACGGAAAACAAAATCACCGCGCGTGCATACATACGGAATACCGTCTCCACATCGTGGTGTAATCTGTTTTTCCACCAACACCTTACATGGATGGGTATAATGGTGTAAATAAAAACTATATATTGTTATTATAACATCATACTTATTCTGATATATTATACCATCCACTCCAATTCTATTCATTAATTATGGGAACGATATCATCACTCATGCATACGTATAGAGTGCCGTCTCCACGACGCGATGAGATTCATTCTCCATGTTAACCATACATGAATGATCATAATGTTTATATATTGAATAATAATGACATATATGATATAATAATGCTTGTTTATTTATGTATATATATATTTTTGTCATCTATTTAGTTTCATTCAATTCAATAAGGAAACGAAAACAACGTCCAGGCGTATGTACGACCTACCGTCTCCATGAATGGTGTATTTCATTCCTTTTATCGATCTATAATATATATGTATATGATGAATATATATTATATATAAATCATGTTTTACATTATGGAATTATTTAAATCAGTATATAAGTAATAATATCAAGAATGACAAGTCGAAACACATACGATAAATGAAATGATTTTACCCAAAATGCCGCTTTAACATGGATGTTTCAAAAGAACAGGTAATATAAAGTCATAAGTGAAACATATATGATATCATAACAATGAATATGATTATTTAATAATTCAATGACATTATTTAAATCATTATATAGGTGGTTCGGATCCATACGAAGCATATCAGACCTAAGGTAAGGGATAATTGTTCCAATCTCATTCTTATTCAAGATTGTTTATTCTTAAGTATTTACTAGGGGTTATGTTTATTATCCATGTCCGTATGTTCTCAAAATTTTTCATAAAATTTTTACTTTCCTTCCATGTATTTTTAAAGCCATTTTTACCCTTTTCTTAATTTTACCACATCGTATGGAAGGAATCAATCTTTTGTTTACCATATGAGGTACTTTTTTGACATTTCTAACAAAAGTTTAAGGCGATTGTTATTTTTAACTTATACGGCGTGAACTGATTTTTACGGTTTTATAAAGCCTTATTTTAATGAATCATCCACTAAAAGATTTCATGACTATTTTCAACAAAATCTCTTTTTTTTTAAAATCGCAAGACGTTTTGTGAAAAGAAATTGAGTTTGAAGAAGAAAGGATATTTTCCTCAAGAATTCATTTCAAGTGTTTTATCAAAAACATTTTTTCATCTAAGAAGACATTATTTCATATGTGTATGATTCAAGTATAATGTCTCTATGATTTATATGGTTTCTCTTTTCTTATTATGAAATGATATCCATTTCTTTTATATGGATTATGTGATGAAGGAATGATGTTTATGAAACCCATTTTATTTTTTGGGTTATGACGAATGATTTATGTTTATGTTGGTGCACAAGTAAGAATGATTTTATTATGAGATGGGTGGGACCTATATCTCCCTATAATGAATTTGGTAAAGATTTATATCTCCTGATATAGACATGGCTGGAACGGTATGTTAATCCGGTTCAGTGTTACAGGACTGAAACGAGGAGTAAACTCGATTCAGAAAGGGACTTTGTCCACTAAGATGCTCTTGGCAGAAATGCCTTGGCTACTATGGAAACCATGACATGTGCTGAATGGTTTCCACAATTACATGTTTTACTCCCATGAAATTTTATCATGCTTAATGTTTCTTTATAATCTATTCCTTACGTACTTCCATGTTTTATGTCATTGCACATGCATTTTATTTTTAATCATTATGTTCATCTTTTTAAGCTCAAATGTATATGATTTGTTTTATTTTATCCATGATTACCCTTAATGAGCATTTGAGATCACCCTTTATATGTTTTCTTTTCCCTAGGATATAATGAAAGGTTTTAGGAAAGAAAACAAAAGGGGAAGAACAATATGGGAGATGTTGATGATCTTTAAACAAGATTAGATGTTTATATTCTGAGTTTCCAAAGACACTAAACTATTATGGTCCTTGTGTGTCTGTTTTTGTTATGTATTAAGTATTCCGAAAAAGTAATGTAATGTCAATGTACGTCAAGTTTCAGGTCTCTACACCTTACACTAACTCTAATATCCAATAACATGCAGTATCATGTGGTTCCTCCCAAGAATAAAAAACACCAACAATGCCAATTTTATATTGGGAGGATGGTGTAGGGGAACCCACATGTTGAGTAATAGAATAATAATTTTTCTTCCTTCTAGAATGAATGGGTCTATGGTAATTCATCGCGTTATTGGAAAAAAATTATATTCTTTCCAAAGATCCAAAAACATTATGAGATTAGAATCAGTGACCATCTAAATTATTATCCCATATAATGAATATTATGGACTTATACTAAGAAATTATTTATCATCAATGGTATAATCATGATGATATTGATTTAGAGGTAGGTAAAACAACAATGTGACTTAATTATAGTGAATTTTGATTATACCATCCCACCAAAATAACATGTAAAATATAAGTAAGTCTTGGATTTTGGTTCCTAGAAGTTTTATGACTTGGTGGAAATAATTTCATTTGTTCTGGTACACCACATAATGAGGTATAAAAAAACTATGATATTTAAAACATAATATTTTCATGTACTATATGTATTGGAAACTTCATCATCTCGGTCCTCAATGTTATGTTTTAGTTACAACTAACGAAACAAGTCACAAGTAGAATCATTACTATTTTCCCTATCTATTTAGAACCCTTCATAATTTTTACCCCCACCATTAAGAAAATCAAAACCACCCTTTCAAATATGGAACTGAGAACTGTCCCATCCAATAAAATCGTCTACGAATTAAGGGTCATAATATTATTCTCACAACTCTTTCAACCTGAAAATTATATACACTGATGAAAATGATATGTATGAATCCAATTACCCTACCTATAATCTGAAAATAGGGGGAAGGGGTGCCAAAAACTAAGGCATTCATGGAAGATGGGGTCACAAGGAGACATTTAATTCATGAAATGTTTCAAATGTGGAAATACATTTTTCCATGATCCAATGAAGAGAAATTTTTTTAGTAAAATATGTGAATATATATACTTTTGAATAATTTCTAGTATGTTAACATTTATTATATTCTAGGGTCATCTAGTGAAATTGTAATTTTCTAACTGAAACTGAATCATGGGAATGAATAGCTAGTGTTACCAACCAACATTGAAATTCACATGAATATGGATTGGGATAAGGATCTATCAACACAATAATACTCAACCAAAATAACCTATTATACAATATATCATCAACATGTAAAATATATACCTCTTGTCAAAAATTTATTTATCTTGAAGAATTTGGTCATCATTATGTCAAATACCTATATTATCAATGCACTTCATAAATAAAAAACTTATAGAAGGAAATATCAAGGCCCCCTTAAGATATAATGTATTTGATAATGAAGACACCTCATACAATTATTTCCTTTATGATTTTAGTGAAACATAATGACACGTTATTATCATTTCATTAATATAACATGAAAACGAACATGATAACACTATATAATGGTAACATAATGACTTATAATATATTCTACATATTAGGTGATGTTATGGTAACCTAAAAAATCATTGATAATGGTTTTGGAAATAATAAATCCATGATTAGATATCTTCATTATTTGGACTATGGTGAGGTAGAACTATCCCCCTAGAATATGAAAATTCATGAATAAAAAAAACTTAAAAAGACTTATTTGGGAAGGATATTATCGATTATTTCACAAATATAATATCTAACTACCAATTTTTGGTGGTTTAGCATGACATATAATTTAATTCCTTAATAAGATGATATTTTATCTATCATCATGTTTTAGTGACTTCAAGATCCAACTAGGGTCTACAATACTATATTGAAGGACTAGTTGGACTATTCCATAGTGAAAATTCTACAGTTGAAATAAGAAAATATAAATATAAATATATTTATGATTCAATAAAATGGATGGAAAATTATTGTTGATATAATATTGTATCCATGTGGCCTCTCCCAACTACCTTAAAAGATCCCTGTTCATCCCATTCCATGAACCATGTAATGACTACGTGCTACCTATCAATCAGATCAAGTCAATAAAGTTGTATTTTGACGAAAATGATGTCACATGGTTTCCATTTTTATTTTTATAGCATCTGATAACTATATTGTAATAATACTTCTATGTGATTACCCTCATTGAGAAGCCACCAGTGGGAGAAACAAAATAATGATATATATGAAAAAAATATCACCCTTTAGTGTCTCTATATGATAGATAGACTAGAAAATGTACCAATCATCTAATCGAGGATCATTGATCTTATTATCTATAAACCATGAAAGAGGATAAAAACACATTCCTTCTATGTATTCAAGATAATAATCATAAAATTTAATGTATTATTTGAATCTGGATCAATGGAAAAGTGAATTGAAATCAGTAAAATTAATAATTTCCAAAATGAAAATAATCCTTCTTCATATCCAGTGTCTAAATATTAATATGAATTATAATTTTTAATTTTCAATGATATTATTTCATCATAAAATGATATATCTAATTCCCCAAATTCTCAATATGGATCCAAAGATATAATCACATATTCTCCAATTAATAATAAAATGGAGGATGTAGAAGATATATTGGTTTTCCTTGATAATGACAAACAGGAATTGACACATCGGTGTCAAGGGAAAAATTCACTTCATTAAGAGGATACACATATTCATCATATTTTATTTGGAATTATAGAATGATCCTTGTCTTCGAAATATATTTCCATTCAAATAGAGGAAATAGGTGGGGGGATATTTCAAATTTGTTCCTTAACATTTTAGGATGGTTTCTAAAATGATTTTTATAAACTCATTTTAGTGAATCTGGTCACAATAGAGGACCCCAAACCAACGCGGATTAGTCCCATCACAGTCCCCACGTAAGAAGAGACATAAATTTTCTTCTTTTTTGAGAAATGAGATGTGTTTTTGAGTAATTACAGAGAGATTAATGGGCCTGATGATGATATATAATCTAATTTCTTTGACCTAATAAAGTATTACCAAGTCAATAAATGGGAATCCAAGAAGATACATCCAAATTAGGTAATAAAGGTAGAACATGGGGAAGATAATATCACCAATTACATTTTTTGGGATATTCAAAATTAAAAAATAGTTACCAACATCATGAACATCATAAAAATTAGCAGGTAGATCATATTTTTTATCAAATTTAGAATTTTCAACTCGTGTATCTCGAGGGATGATTTCTTGAAACATTTAAAAATAACTAAATCAATGTGAAATATTTCTTATAGTATCATTCATTTATGGATGGGTTTTTAGGATATAAAAAAATCCGGACAGCCCTCAAAGATGATGCGGCCACTCTTTATTAGGCCCAAAGTAATTTATTACAACCATTAAATAACCATTTTCTCAATGAATATTTGACCAACTAATTAATGATATTTACATTAATTCATCAATAAAATAATATATAAAATAAAATTATAATATGATATCGATCTACTAGTTGTATCCTAATAGATTTTTGATCACCAAATTGATGTTGTCCCCATTTTCAACCTTCTTGAATGGAAAAACTAAAAATGAATCCCATGCATTTTTTCTTTGGAATGATATCATAAATATTCCTTATCCTCATAGTATTATTACATCATAAGGAGGTAAATATTGATAATATGAGAGAATTTATATAAATCCCCTCCCCCAGTTTCAATGAAATGAGAATAGTTTAGGGGGAGTTTAATATATTATGAGATTCTTTTCAAATCTTACCAAAAAATGATAACTATTCACATGATTGATGTATGAAGGGGTTTAAAATATTGGGATGAGAGAAACAATGAATCCTAAGAAAATCCAAATAATTTCCATCTGTATGAATATGTGGATGGGAATCCAATCATTACTTATATAGAATATTTGGATCAATCATTTAGATACCTTCTCAATTAGAAGACTAGTGCGAGAAAGGATAACAAACTCTATTATCATAGTATAACCAATAATTATATTGAGACTAGATATTCAGATATTGAGAAGAATTGTTTTAAATTTATCAGTAAAATAAAAAATATGTGATATTATAAAAAACTCCATGAGGTGCACCTCATCCCATGCACAGACCTGATCAAATATATCAACAATGATCCAATACTAGTGGACTATATAGTAAGATGGGGGTTCATCCTACAATAATTTGATACCTAGATCATAAATGAAAACATGAATAAAGCCCAAGAGTAATTTACTTCTTTGTTCCCCCCCCCATCTTAGAAAATTCCATCCTTAAAAAAGAATTTCGAAAAATTGGGTTTTCATTTATCAAGAAAAGTACTAAGATAAGGGATATGTATTTATAAATAGTATTAAAAATATAGATGATGATATTAATGGGGAACTTCAATATCACCATGGTTGTACTGGAAATAATTCCCATCTATCCCATGATTGTGGTTCTACCCTAGTAGTAATTTATTTCAATATGAGGCCCCAACAATGAAGAATAT
Organism: Viscum album; assembly: GCA_963277665.1. Taxonomy (NCBI): domain Eukaryota; kingdom Viridiplantae; phylum Streptophyta; class Magnoliopsida; order Santalales; family Viscaceae; genus Viscum; species Viscum album. Next base: position 382,207,319 of record OY728145.1, read on the forward strand.
TTCAAATCCATCATTACAGGTTTGGTGATAGTTTTTAAAATACAAGTATATGAACTAAATATAATGTTTTTTTATTTTCTTAATTAAATGAATAAATATATAATATACTATACCCCCAAAAAATGTTTTGACTAAATTTAATTTGAGGTCATGAATCAGTATATCTTAACAACATGAAGGAATATTTTGAATAGATGGATGATCTCGAGACGACCAAGGTGGACACACGATTTGAGGTATGCGCATGAGATTGAAATCCACACCCATGAAAGTGTGTTTCTAATTCAGCTTCAAAGTGATTATTCTACATTGACTTTCTGAAAAATGGCCAGGTCAGGGGAACTACAAAAATAATGTCGGCATGAAAGAAAGTGAACTGCATGCAAGACCTTGCACGCCCAATGAAACATTAAACGAAACTTCTGCGTAAGCCTCATGGTGTTCCATAATTGAGGTTTTTTCATATAAAGAATAGAGCACTACCTAATTTTGAGAGAAGGTTCTGGAAGATGAACCACTCCTAGGAACGTAAGACAACCCCTTCTAAGACCATGAAAAAGACACGGTGTCAAGGTAATGGATCTTTTGCGTCAGGTCACCCAGGGGTCCTCCGTCTTGTGGTCCCATTAGGAATTTATAATTCTTGAATCCTTTTATTACATGTAAATTTCATGAAATATATTCTTCTTTCATGAAATATTTTCATGTGTGTAGTGCCTATTTTCCCACAACACTTCATTTTGTGTGTAGGCCACCAATCTTACGCCAGATACCTCATCTTGCATGTAAGTATTCAATATTGTATGCACCTATTCCTATGTCTACAATGTTTTTTTCTTACCCTAATAAACCATATATGTGCCCTTATTACGTGAAATACCCCAATCATTCCAACACATCCTCCATACGGTCCTCCAGGATTGAATTAAATGATTTCCCAATTCCTTGAGTGGTGCTTCATGTTGTGTTTCCCTACCTAATGCTAATTCTCATTGGAATGCTAATATATATTAATTATTTTCCCAGATACACTAATTTGAACACCCTTATAGACCACTCCTCCATCCCATTAAGGACTACTATTTCTTCTACCTTCCCTTCATCATGTATGGGTTGGTACAAGTTATGTAAGTCATAGGGGTGACGAGTGAGTCCTCATCATCTGAGCTACATATCATTAAGATTTCAAGCACCAATTTCCTCAGAACATGACATTAAATTGTGATCACATCATGAGTTTGAGGATTGAGAGGGTCGTGAAGGGAATGAGGACCAGTTCCACCACACAATTTCTCTCTCGTTGCCCCTTGTCGCCAGATTCACCTCAGGCAGTACCTATGTAATCCCTAACCCATAATGAGAGGGTTATCCATATACGATGACTATATCCAACTCATACATCTGGACAACCTCCTCAGGATTCCCTCCTAGATTAAATCCTAATATTCCTTTCATTAGGCCACCAACCATGTGTAGTCCCCTATTTCCTTTTTGGTTCTCTAATTATGCACGGACCCGCTCTATTCCTCACTAATGCATCTTATGCAATGAAATTGTTAGTTCTATTGTGGCTTTTTGTTTTTCACACTGATGATGAATCATGTGGGGTTAGAGTAATTATCAACCATGACATCCTCTATGGGATGCCTTAGTGTGTAATCACCCACACCCCTGCTTCCTAATCTATTTAGACTTCGATACCTTGTCACTGGGATATGTAGGAAGCCTCCCTAAGGTTCAATCCCATCACCCATCTATCCTGATCATTCACATTAGTTCACTGTTTATCCCATATGATTTTAGTATGTATCTCTGAACTACATGGGTTTTGATCCCATTGGATGGGGTTGAACCTCATAGGGGCTTCCTACATACCCTGTATAGGAATCCTCTATGTGGTTCAACCCCAGCCAATGGTAAACCATGGTGTCCCCCACATTGGGACCCCATCCACCTATGATCTTCCCATTTTGGTGTCCAAATCAGCCTTGAGGATGTGACATCGTCCATTTTTGGGACACACCATCCTTCGCTCGTCCTTTTTGGGAGTTTTGACCCATCCATATAATAAACCTTCTAGATTCTCTCTCCTATGGACATACATATCTGATCTACTATCATTACTATCCCAATTATTCTGATCTATATTTTAGAGATGTTAAACTCGTGGCATACCTGATGTTAATCATGGGAAGATGAGAAAATCCTCAAAGACATGACCCTAGTATGAAATTCACCACAGTTGATATGGGATTCTTTAGGATTCCATGCCCTTGAGAAGTACTCTTATAAGCTAAAATATAGGTGTACTAGTGTTTCTGTGTCCAGACACGTTAGTGATGCACAAGGTGACTACTCTCCTGATCGAAGGTCATTATACTGACTTGACCTCATAGAATGTCCTAACAGAAGAATAAAGTTAATCAAAATCTATAATGATATCACACCAAGAAGAGTTTTACGAACAACGTCTCAATCATTAAGAGAGACCCAGATTAGGAGACGAATTTTGAGAAGAAATACATCGAAGGAGAGACTGATAAATCATCATCCCATTTCGATAATGGATAAAAACAGTAAATAAGTGATGGATACCAACCGCCTTTGAAAATCCAGAATACAGGCAAAAAATGTGAACTGTCATCCAAGTGTCCCAGACAATAAAACAAGATGAGGCACGCCCTATAAGAAAAGTGTCAGAAACAGAAATAGTGAACTCTATAAGATTCTATTCTCATTAATATAGGGATTACGTGCATTCGGGACTACAAAAGATAAGTTTGTTGCTGGATCAAGTTATCTAGAACCTGGTCCCACCAAAAAAAACATTCGGCCTGATGTGAAACTCACTTGGATTTGGGGAAGTTAATCATTGGGCTTCCCTATCTAAGACATTATCAGTGTGGATCCCGCTATCCATCCATGGTATAATGAATGAAATTGGGCACTGGGAATTTATTTCCAACTATCTATTCTTATAGATGAATCTTCCTGCTTTATAGGACCCAAGCTAGAGCTATAGGAATCAAATAATATCTAGACTGTAGACATAGGGGTGGGGGAAATTACAGCATAGCAATCCTGCATAGATCCTCCTCCGCCATAGTTTCATCTACTACCACAATTACCATATACCCACGCCATGTCTCACCATCTGATATTTTTCAATAGAGGGTGGAATATATTCTTGTTTGAAGATACGAATAGAAAGGGTTCATCCATAAGAGGGATATGACTTGACATGATTTGGTGGATTTTATGCCACACCATTTCCACTACCCCCAGTGGCTGTATAGGGAGACATTACTCCGCACTCCGATCTTCAATCCTTTAGGGACCCTCTCCCCATAATTCCCTTATAACTCACTCCCTTACATCGATGAGGTAAAGGGATGTATGACTCATTCTAGATTCAACATTAGTAGGGGATCCACCAAGTATAGCTCCCACAATGATGAATCAACACAACTATCTGGTATCATAGGATGAAGAATAAGTGGCCTCTACCACAACATAGTTGACCTCAGTTTGACTTACCCAATCCCAACATCAGGTTCAAGCTCAAGAGGATTCCCTATAGGGGGTGTCATATTCTATGGATTTAGTGTCTTGAACCACCACAGGTGCAAGATATCACCCCTCATTACTATGGAGAAGTGGAACTTCTGTATCATATAGTAGGAAATCATACATTCCTGGTTAGGATTATGCCTCAGAAACCCCATGGGCAGGTTGGGTAGACTCTCTCGGTCACTGGTGCCAGCAGAATCTGTCATGGGTTGACCTGTGACGATGACGTTTAGTATAGTGGTCCTCCCCATAGCACCATAAAATAGTGTATAGGCCTTCCACACTTTCACATCCAACATGGAGGTCCTACCCATATATCCATCATCAGTATAGGTGAATGTCCTCTCCATAATGTTGAAACCCAGCACAAAGGTCCTCCCCATGCCATTAATCCATGTTATGGAAATTTTCCCCACATACCAAGTGGTCAACATAAGGCTTTCTCACCCTATTACCCATCAGAATACAGTTCCTCCCTATGTTTACACCAACTCCCCATAGGTCCTCCTTACTCCATCATCTATGACACATAGGTATTCCTCATGTTCAGTATGATCAGTATAAAGAGCCTCCTCATACCACTACTAACAGAACAAGCCATAGTGGAGGCCCTATCTTCTCGAGAACTATCAACCTTGGAGATCCTTTCTGTGTCACATTCGATATTTTATCGAGTTCTCCCCACACCAAAATTATTCCAATTTGATGTTCTCCCTGCTCCAATACCAACCCACAGGGATGTCTCACATTTTTCAACGATCTTCTCCACCCTGAAAGAAGCCCCCATGGTAGGAGGCCTCATCATCACCCCCAATATAAGGCTCTTGAGAAGTGCTAGATCATAATCAAACATTTTCGCTTTTCAGAATGTGATGTAGAGTATGACTTGACGATGGAGTCCTCACCCCGATTCTCTGTATTAGAGTCTTGGGAAGGAACTCAACGTATCAACCAAATCCTCCTATAAAGTGATGTGCACTAAATTCCTGAAGACCACCTTAGATACATACAAGGGGAATATTTTCCTCTTTTCCAAGGTTATTCTATGATATATTATCTATCACTATTGGGGCCATTTTCTACCACAAAAAAATATCACAGAGAGTTGTCCTAGGGATTGAAGGATGAAGATCACCAACTTGATTCACTACCATCATCAGACACCTTTTCATGGGAAGCAGTGTTAAGTGACTCATCCTATAGGGATGTGGTGATATAGTCGGTACTATCCCCTACACATAGCCCAGTATGCAGTATATTTCCAGCGCAGACCCCATACTCTGCATCAACTAGTCCATAATATTAAAAATCCATATCAGTGCCAGTATTGATCCCTCAACCTCCCCAGTCGATGAGTGGGGTAACCAATTGATTGGTCCTAAGTCTGATTCGAGAAGATTTTGGATATTATCACGACATACCATTTCCTTGAGATGTTCTTCCCAATTGATACTCCATGCTTCAATAATTTGGAGTCCCTCAAATAAGATGAGGTTATGTGCTTTGACCAAAAATTAGCGATGACACATGATGCTCCCCATTATTGATAGTTGGTTTACCCAAAATCCAGAAACACGTCCATAAAATCATCCAATAGTGATGCCTGATTGAGTTGGCCGCACTTCCAATCGCTAAGAACCCTGCATCACTCGATTATCATCAAACCCTAAAAAAACTAGGTCTTCAGAGATTCACTGTGCTCAAAAAAGTTATTAAGGAGGATTCCCATTTGTATGTATCTGTGGTTGGGGCAGTATGTTGGCCTTCATTTTGGATCTATTCAACATCAACCTGATGTACTCGAAGATATCAAGGATGTGAATCTGGGTATCATTACGGTAAACATGGTCATTCATGAGATATACTAGAAAGTGTTATTGACATAGGGTCTAGAGATGAAGGCCTACCCCTTGGGGAAGAAAAAAAACCTAGCGGACTCTATAGGTGTACCAAATCGTCAGCGGATGAAGATCCTTAGCATGAGAGATCATTTCAAGTCATTTCCTCTCAATTTAATCTCCAACAAGGGTAAATTTCTCCATGGAACTATTAATCCCTTTGATCAATATTGTTTAGTGAAATATACAAGAGAATATCATAAAAATATTGTGCTGACTCATCATCTTGCTGAAATATAAATGATTTTTGATGAGCTCTACACATAACATGTTGCTGGACGACAACCAAATTACGGTAACACTCAACCGTAGTAGCAGGGGAGGTAACAATTACCCCTTCCAATGAGGTGAACCTCCAGATCTCAACAACCCTGCCTATATAGACTAAGTAGAGGTCAGATATTATGGAAAGAGATCATGATTTGAATCGCAAAATCAACCTGTGCTGCATGAGAATCCTCCTTTGGACCTGGCTCATGTTCCTCAAGCAGATCCATAGGTCCTTCCGCCAGCAGCACCTTGGGTCATTCCACTAGTCACCCCATAGGATTTTGAGCCATATTATCATGTAGACGAACCTACCAACACATTGGTAGTTTGAAACCCTCTCCAAGATAAGAATCCTTTTCAGGAAGATCTGATGGTTGTTCTCAGTTCCTACCTTGACGATCTTGAAACTTGATAGGTGGAAACCCAACCTGATGGAAAGCCATATTAGGCGTGGGTGGATGATATTGAAGCACCCCTGGGCTTCATAAATCCTACCTTCTCCCATTTAAATGGGACAAGAGACCCACTTCCACATCTTCCCCACATAATTTCATGGTAAGGACCCATACTAGGGACTCCACGTAGTAGGAGGATGCTATGCTCTTGTGTTTCATACAGATATTTTATGGTACAACAATTTTCTGATATAGTTAGTTACACATAGGATCCATAGCCTGCTGGGAAGATCATCACCGATAGTTTCTTTTACAGTATGGTTCCACCACTCGCAAGATAAATATTTCCGACCTCTTCAAGGGGAATCAATGGCCATATGAGTGAGTCACATACTTTGTCCCCCAGGGAAGGGCATTATATATTCACTCAATATGACACTAACGTAGGAGAAGATACTAACAATTTACTTGGGAAATGTGAAGAATAAAATGGCCTCTTCTTTCATCACTCAAAACTTACCATGTGGATTCCTTGATTTCTCCAACAAGGCGAAATGCCTGGAGGAGTCCTTGGAAAAAACCTTGAAGGCCTAGCCATTGCCTCCCATATCTCTTACCAGAAAAGATTCCAAGGCCAAGATGACTTTTTTTATAGGTAGAGGCTCCCAAAGGGCATGAATTGTTACTCAAAGAGCCACCCCTATTACCTTGCTAAGGGACACCACATCAAGATTAGCCTCATGATCAACAACGCCCCCTAATAATAGGAATTCACTAGGGTGTAATGCACTACCATCACCTAATTAAGGAAACCAGGTTCCACATCCTCACCGGGCCCTAACCCCTCATCAGGAATAGGTTCCCAGGGCCCCTTTCCTAGATCAAAGAAAACATACCTACACATTCAATGAATCTCAAGTCCCTGAATATTTCTGAAGTGCCTTGGACCAGGGAATAGAAAGGTTTCCATAATGCAGGAGGCCCAAGGAGGCATATCATACTGATCACCCTAATTACCGCCCCTATCATCAATTCCTTGAATACACTATAAATTATTTCTATGTATTGAAGGATTATCTACATGAATAGGTCAATAACAACATAGAAAGATTGGATCCAACCCTGACACATGTGTCATGTGTGTTTGCAATGGATAATATCAATAGAAAGGGTGAATGGAAGAAGGTATCTGGCCGCATGTCTCAGAAGTATGATGACCAGATAGTAGGCAAGGCAGTTTCCCTTTCTTGTGGTATTATTAGTGCCCATTTAAATCAGCCCGAGCCTTCCAAATATGTTGTGATACCTCCATATACTACTTCTGAATCAACAAATCAGCTATTGTCATCTCAGTAGATAATGAACCGATGACACAAGGGGAAGCATATCCCCCCACCAGTACTAAATCCTTCCCATACTCTTGGAGAATTAATTCCCCCAGAGATACGGATTTTCCCTAGAATCTATCCATAAATGGAATGCTCAAAAGGGAGGATTAAGAGTATATCTCAGTGATCACCATCAAGATTTTGGACCCATACATGGTCACTGATGATGAGGAATTCCTGGAATACCCTCCTAATGTCCCTAGCTGATAACAGTATCGATTAACCCATGGATATGTAAACAGTAAAAGTGTGTCATCCAAAACATTTGACCAATATGTGGATGCCATTGAAACTATAAAAACTAATTATTGTAGGACTCTTCATGTGTAGTCCTTTTACGTTGTTACATTATATTCACTTCCCCTGCCGTTTATGCTACTCGAAAATGAAGATTCATCGTGACTGCACTATTATCACTACATAAATATGTAGTCAAGACAATGTCATCTGACAATAGGGTGTTATCAATCCTAAAAGATTTATCTAGTGAGCTACTAGATACCCCCAACAGAAGACAAAACCTACCGGTTTGACCTGAAGCATCCTCTATACCTCCTTCATCATAAAAACCTTCTACTGGTAGACATGTGTGACTGGAACAATGTATGATGTGCTCAAGAACCTTTCCAATATTCCTATAAAACTATCAATTCTACATGATCTGTACATGTATAAAGATATGACGGAAGCCCATGAAATGTATTTTAGGATCCCCCTCTAATTTGAAACATTAGTAGCAACTGTAGAGGCCTTTAATGCAAATGGGTTTGAACATACATAATGTCATATCATCATCTCATTATTAGTAGAAGATGAAGGTCCATCTATATAGGGGCACATATTCTAGTTGTATATCGTTGGTCAATTCAATGATGTAGAAGCCTGTCATTGTCTCATCAACACAGGTTCTAGGATCAATTTCATCCCGTCCTGGACACTTTTCATGATGGTTCTATCTGAAATAGATATGAATCCTTCTAACCTAATGACTCATGGTTATTACCGAACATAGAAGAAACTACATGGAAGGATCTACCTAAAATACTTATTTTGTAGAATAATATCCCTCACATAGTTCATGTTCATCACAAAAGACACCACCTATAATGCACTTATGGGTAGAATATTGCTCCATCTATATACAGAAGTCACCTTGTCATATCACCAATGCCTCAAGTACAACATTCATGGCCTAGTGGGTGTTCTCCCAGGTGATGTTTCTCCCTTTTCCTCTTGTGAACACTACTACCTAGATTCCGAATACTAAAGGATCAACAAAAAGTAGTTTCAAAAATGGTTTTGAGCATAGTAAAGTTGTGGCTGGCTCATGGATATATTTGGAAGGTTCCTACATTATCCTAATTCACTGATTGGAGGCCAAAAATTGAGACATGGTACACTACTTTTTCATCTCTGGTACAAGGGGAAAGCAATTTCCTTATGGAAAGGAACATAGAAATGACACTAGATACTCCTACAAGAGAAATGATCGAGTGATCCTAGAATAGATTACCCCTATATGGTATCGGTATGTTCTCCCCATGGAAATAATAATATTCTATACTTGCTTGTTTCGTTGGCCTATTTTGAACTGACTCAGAATGATACACCACTTCAACAGTGATATTATCATACATGGTCCCCTGGGTCAAAGTCTTGATGGGATTGAATCGAAAAACATATCCTCCACTTCTTTAGATGTATGGGATCCTTCCATTAGAGATTCCACTCCCACTCTTGCTGGTAACAACATTCTTCCAGGATCAACGAACATAAAATAATTTCCCCCTTATGACAACAATATCACATTGGATAATGAAGAGGATTTTGAGGACAATGCTCATGTGTTTCAGGGTGGTGTCTCCACCACCTTTGAAGTGTTTTTACAGGTGAACGTCAACACTGATAATGATTCAAAACCAACACTGGTCAGTGAAACTATGTCTGAAGAGGAGAAGAAGCGGTATGTGTATTTCATGAGGCATAATTGAGATGTATTGACATGAAGCTATAGAGAGACATCAGTACTAGATACTCTGGTCTCCATCCTCCATCTTGGCCTCCCAATAAATCAAAATGGATCTAAACATCCTCCCAGAAATATGTACACTTTTCATAGTTCCCTGTTCGTGGACAAGTTTGATTTCATCATTAAATCCAACTTCATCAAGTATGTGCAGTATCTAAAATAGATAGCCATTATTATTACCATATGAAATAAGAATGGGTGGATTATATTCTGCATCGAATTTCAGGATATCAATAATCAATGTCCAATGGATGATTTTCCCTTTTATAGGATAGAGATGTTGACCGATTATACTACGGATTCCAAGCTCTCTTCTGCGTGGATGGTTATTTTAGATATAATGAAATATGAATTCCCCCAATAGATAAAGAGTCTACTACCATCAAGTCACCAAAAGGTACATTATTTTTTTCAAGTAATCCCTTTTGGTCTAAAACGTAATGGTTCCACCAATTAGAATGCCATGCCCCACATATTCAAACCAATCCTAGAAACATTAGTTTAAACCTATGTGGAATATTTGGTTTTAAAATCTTTCCAATGTCAGGACCATCTCTGAGATCTTGATAATGTGTCTTGATTCCACTACTCCTTCCATACAAAGATTCACCCATTAGTGTGTGCCTTCGGGGTTACCTCTATAATTTTTCGTAGCTTTTTGTCTCATATAGAGGAATCGAGTACAATCAAATGAAGATAAAGGCCATCAATTTGATGCCTCCTCCAAGAAACAATCAATAGCTCCGTGGATTTCAAGAATTCTATCCTACATATGCCAACTAATTTTGAATATGGACAGAAAGTGTATACTTTTTTCTTGGTGCATGAAGAAATTTGATGACTACTAGTGGGGTGAAGAGTGTCCGGCTTCTTTTGATGTTATTGAGAATTACTTTATATGACCTCCATTTCTGATACAACTGATCTGCAGAAAGTAGTTATTTTATTGCGGGACAACCCTCAAATAGTCCCTCAGTGCCGTTATATCCAAAATAACGACTAGGTGATATATAATATTTTATACTATCTCAGCCATAGGTTCATTAATACAGATACCAGATATTCACCTCAAGAATATTATTCTCATGCTGGTATTCATGGTCCAAAAATTGAAATGATACATACAACACCATGAAATACATCTAGTGTATCATGTATAGCTACTGATGTATATTATGAAATGACCTATGTTGATAGGACATCTAGCTCAGTGGGCAGTGACCCTTCAGCAGTTCAATATCAGGTTCATTCTGTAAAAATATGTCACAGGTCAAGTACCAGCAGACTTTATTTTTGTCCATCCCACCCCCACGAAGCTATCCCTGAATCTTGATATCCCATATGAGGCCATCCTCTTAGTGTATCTGGTCTTGTCATGTTGAAAGGTACAATTCAATGGAACTTCACGAAGCACCACTAGTAGAAGACTCAATGATCCTGGACTCAACAAGGTGGGCCAGAGTATCATCTTCACCAAGACTACACAAGATATCCTACCCTATTAATTCTTGTTGTTAGAAGGATTCTCCAACAATGAGGTAGATTATCATTCCCTCATCATTGGTCAAAAAATGTCTCTAGGGATTGATTTTTCCCACCTTCATGTGAAAGGGGACTCTGAGATGGTAATCAAGTAGATCAGTAGTTTCTATGCCATCCAGAAACCAGAGATGGTACCCTTGTAAGAGCACACTCTCCCGTTAATGCTCCAATTCCCTTCCCATCCTATGTACAATCATGTTCATAGATTAAAGAAAGTTAGATCCAATTCCTTGGTTTTCCTAGTTCCATCTTTTGCAGAGCATAAACAATATGAATTGATCATTTGTGGGGAATATAAATGATTCATCACTCCTTTCACTCTTGAAGATGATGATGACCAGTAGGTAATAAATATTACCATTGGTCCATCCACATATGGACCTCTTGGTCCCCCCACTATAGCAGTGGAAGAAACCCCTTATTTAAAAAATCCTTTACTCGAGTACCTACAACACAGAAATCTCATGAAAAAATAGAGATAAACATGATAGAACCCATAGTCGTACGACCCCATCAACTATCTAGACTAGTCACATCCTTGAGAAACCCTTATATATATGTAGTTTTTTTGGGGTTGTCCTCCATTTCATTCATGGAGATGAGATCTGCCAGGTTGTGTAGGAAGTTCAGGATAGTTCCTGGGGATATCATCCTTCAAGTTCAAAACTCTATAATAATATATGATGGTTGGTGTATTTATGGACCACCACTCTCCATGAAACTATCGATTTTCTCAATAGTCGAAACACATTCCAGATCCATGATAATTTTTTTCATCATCCATGAGAGCCTCTTGATAAGACCAAATACTCTTGGACCTTTGTGATGTAAGGATTTGATGTTATGGGACTGTATCAACCAGAAACAACTTGCCAATATAGGTTTATACTAACCACCATAGATTTATTTTCAATGTGGGTAGAGGTAATTCCCATCAAGGAAGTCATGTCCCATTCTTTCATTTATTTTATGAGTTCTAGCATCATCCACCAATTTATACTCCCCACAAAATTCTTTCTGATAACAACACCATCTTATGAGATGATGAAATGAAGAAATTATTCTAAAATTATAGTATTTGGTCCAAGGATACGTCTCGATATTATGCATAATAAAACAGGTAGATTGTGGGGTTATAATGACCCTCTGTAGACTTCTACCAAACAATTTTGGTGAGAATAAGAAACATTGGCCAGAAAAACTCCCCAATACCCTCTCTGATTAGAAAATAGTGAATCTAAATTCCAACCAGGTGACCCCATATTCCTTTGAGTACAGAAAAGAGGAAATCCTATGCAAAGATATCCACTTACCATCACTATGCAAAACCTTCTATGATCAGAGGATTTCTGAAAAACTAGTCAAAGTTTATATGGAAAAAATAGAAGCTCTCGATGAGAACATGCTTTGTGTTTGTCACAACAATGAGAGACACCAGAATAAGAGTTCCAGAGATATCAACAAGAAAGTTAATCTCCACTCCTTCCATTATGGTGACACAGTTTGGGCCCTATGAATAGCTATTATACCAAATATTAATCCGCAAAAGTTAGTGCCCAAATGGGAGGGACCTTATATCATTCAAAAGGATTACAACATTGGCATGTACTCACTAGTCACCATGGATGGTGAGTGCATTAATCTCCCGCCAATACCAAATTACTCAGGAATCTCTTCGAATGAGTGATCCTTAATCCCAAAAGACTGTAAACTATAAACAAAAAAATATGCCTTCTAGTCTGATCTCTACAAACCTAATGTAAAATCACCATTCATCCTCACACCATGATGTTAAACATCATGGAATTATAGAACTGCATGCGGATTGATTGATATCCTTATGAGATATTTAGTGAAGACTTGATATTTTTCCCTTGGGCATAGCCACAAACTCTATAATCCAAATTTTCTTGACCTACCCTAAACGGGTTCAGGATGCCACAACTTATAGGATTCGTCACCAACCTCCCCAGAGAGGATTTGTAAGGCCTCAGCCATAAACATTACATAATCTTAAATTATGTTAAAAATTCACATTGAGTATATTTTTAGGATTAGATATTTAGAGAATTAGTTCATAACATATACATAAAAACATGAATATTACATGTAGACACTTATAATCAGTATCCATTTTTTCATTAAATAAAAATTCTCAAAAAATATAAACATGTCTAGTTCCATGTTTTCGACATCATGAAATTTCCTTGATCCCATCCTTGGACCTATTCATATTTAAGTCCCATAGAAAACATTTAAAAAAAATTGATGAGAAAAAAATATCATTAAGGAAAATAAAATATGAAAAGGAAACATTAATCTATGAATACATAAAAATCAAATAAGTCATAATTTTAAATCTAAAAACATAATCCCTTTAACATACCTCACAAAATCTTGAGATTTATTAGTAACACATAGAAATCCTAAATTATAAAGATAACATGAGGTATATATAACATAAGTACATTAAAGATTTCATATATACATAGGTTTTTATGATTGGAATACCCATCATAGTATATTATCTAAATCTCGTAGGAGAAACATTAACGTTTACCTCTTTCACGTTACCCAATGCATTAGAGATCTATCTTGGGCTCACCCACAGTAGGTTTATCACGAGACCACCCATATGCATAAATGATTACCAAGAACCATAACATAACCCATGGACACACATAAAGTAAAGATAAAATTTCCACATTTCAATCAAAATATAACATTTCAATGTATTGACATAATCTATTCTTACTCAAAACCATTTCAATAATATTTAAAACATATTAAAAATATAGTTATGAATCAAAGATTCCCATAACACTTTGAAACTTTTAAATGAATTAAAATTCTAAAACATTAATGTACATATATATAAATCCTACAAACTATTTTGAAAACATGGTCATTAATGATAAATATTTAGAAGAATAAATATTTAAATCATTTTAAATTATGTTTTAGTGAAAGAGTCCCTTACCACTTGAGAAATATATGAATAAAAATAATTAAATGATAACAAAAAAAAGATTTAAGATCATGATAATAAGGATATTAATTATATAATATGTCAAAATGGTTGTATATACTCCATATAGGATAGTAAAGGTACACAATATCAAGATATGGTTCAATGAAATGAAATTGAGATGAATCCCCTTACAGATATCATACCATTCGATTAAGGATAAATAAATGACATATTAATGTGTGAAAAATATAAATACACCCAATATAAGTGGATATTAAGTTTTAAAAAATCAGATGTCAATAACATGTAATCACAACATGACATAATCAAGAAATATATGTTTAATCCAAATAATTGAAGTTGAATTAAGAAGATCCCTTACCAAAATCTGACAGCTTAATGATGTCACATAAAAAAGTCAAAAAATGAGTTGATGAGAGAAACAAGGGTTTCTCATAACATGGAAATAAAATATAAAGACATAAGGATATATAATAACATATACCAACATAATAAAATGTAAATTTTAAGACATAACATAAAATAATTCTTTGACTAAAAGATGAGGGTGAAAGGTTCCTCTACCGATTTGGTAACTTACGAAACATACACCACATGGAAGAAGGATCATAAAATGATTATGTAAATACCCATAAATTAAATTATATTAAAACAATAATACAATAATGGTTATTACATACACCATACAAAAGTAAATATGGGAAAATGTATCATGAATCTCACGAGAATAAAAAATGAGATGAAAACACGACACCTTGTGTCCGACTTGAGTTGTTCATTCTTTATCTACCTGAATAATAAACATATGTTAATTATACCTGCTTTATAAACTTTTTGAAGTTTATTATTCCGTTTATATGACTTATTAATAAGTTATAAACATTAAATAATCATTTAATTTAATAATGGTCTTTTTGTCGATATTTGGTACTTGAGTAAAAAACAAACTTCTTATAATTACAAGTTGTCCATGTGGTAAAATGTCCATTATATCCAGAATGATATTAATGATTTAGATATCATATATATTATATATATCCAATATATATATATATATATTTGTAATTTTACATAACATTTTTAGATAATAAATGAAATGCATTGTTCATGTAGATGGTAAGTCGTATGTATGCATTAACATTACTTTCATTTCTATTTCATATTTAAGGAAATGAAAACATACTAATACATAGTTATATTATAATTAAAATATAATTTCATATATAATTTTTTTAACTCCATACTTTATTCATTCCACATTTGGCATTAACGAGTCTTATAACTTTGAGGGGGCGGTAGTCCACACTTCCTCAAATGAAATTATCTTACTTACCCATTATGGAAACAATAATGGTATGATATAATTGAAAAATAAAGAATAATAGATAAAATATAAATATTATATATATCACATATAAATACATTTCCATCATAATGGCCACCATGAGAAGAGGTAAAAGATAATTGAACATTCGTCATTTCGTGAGGTAGTAGTTCACCTACACAAAAACTGTATGTTTGTATCCATTTGATAGAGGGGTGTGGAAGTGTACTTAAATTAAATATCATAAAAAACACATATACTATTTAAGATAATGGTTCTGTTATAAAATAATAGAATTAATATAGTTTAGGGGGTTGGAGAATGAACATAAATGGAAAGAACTTGAGTGAAGACATTAACATTAAATCAGGTAACTCCCTTTGGTTTGATCGAAAAGGATTTATTGAAATGTGTTCGACCAAAATTATGGATTATAGGTTGAAGAGAGGGATGTTGGGAGATTATATGAGTATATTTTGGATGATCCAAGGGGCTTTATAGGTGTGAGAAATAGGGTTAGATGTGGTGTCCTTTTATAAGAGGGAGGAGGAGCTCTTTTGGAATGTTAGGAAGTATTTTTTTTATAAAATGATTTTTGAATTAAAAAGCTTTAAAACTTACTAAATTATAATAAATGATGAATATAAATAAAAATATGATCATCCAAAAATAATTTTAATGGTTTTGGATATTTTTTAATCCTTATCGTTTTTATTTAACCCTTTGTTAACTTATTTATCTTTTACCGTGTCTTCTTGTATATTCGTACTATATAGTTAATATACTTACAATAAAATTCCAAGAGACCCAAAATGAACCATAAATAATTTTCTTTCAACATATATGTAATTTGAAAAAATATTATATTTTTAGGACTATTTTATCATTTAATAAAATATTAATTTATTTAAAAACTCATTTATATCAATTTTATACTATACATATCATGACTTAATAAAAAATCCATTATTTGATATATTAGAAAAAACATAATTAATTTAAATATAAAATGTCATAATCATTAATAAAATTCGTTTATGGAAGAAAAAGTTTCAAAATAAATTTATTTTAATATATATAATATCATTTATTAAAAACATTCATTAATGAGGAAATCATTACATCATCATTGTGTTATAATTAAATTTACTATTTGAAGCCTAAAAATTATAATCAAAATACCATGGTGTTGGAAATAATTTTATATTTATAATTAATATTTATAGACAATGATATAAATTATGTAACACACTATTAAATGTTTTTTTAGAAAACCAATACATGTTTATGATATTTTTATTTTTACTTTAAATAAAAAGTTATTAATGTAATTATCTTACTCAAGTTTCTTCCAAAGGCAAAAAAATCTACCAAAGTATTTTATTAGTCGTCCATTACCAATCCAATATGTTTAGGACACGTTTAATGGTAATTTTATATTATTATAATATTATTTATAGCTGATTTACCCTATTTACCTTTAACCGCGGTAAATCAAAATCAAAAGATACTATTCACTAAAATTTATTTTAACCATATTGAAACTCATATTACTTAATTATGACAAATAATAATGTTTTGGTTTTTTAAATTCAATACATAGAAGCCGTAAAATTTCATTTAAATGAATAAAATCAGTTTTTAACTATCATGTAGTGTTTTTCATTATTCATCAAATTTTTAACGTTTTCAAAAAAACAAAAAAATCACCCAAATATATTTTTTGATATTCATAATTCAAAATATATGTCTATTTAACAAAATTTAAAACATATAAGTTTCATTAATTAATTTATAATTAATTTCTGTTGTCAAAATAAGAATGTCTGTTTTTAAAATGTAAAAAGTACAAAAATATTGACATGTGTTTATATTCAATTTCAAAGTAAAATTTCTTCAAATGAAAAAAATTGGATTAAATGGATAAAATATAATCCAATTACACTTTAAAATATTATAAAAAGTAAGCATATCCATATTAATAAATCAGATGAAAAGATATTTTTGACTTAAAATGCAGTATTTTTAACTAATCATTAAAAATTTGACATTATCAGAAAATACCAAATATTTTCCCAAAGTAAATTTTGATGTCCCACTTCTAAATAAAAAGTTTTTTTTATCAAATTAAAAATCTAAAATTGAAAAAACTATATTTAAAAGGGTTTTTCCATCAAGAGGTAGTGAAACCACCTTTTAAAATTATTAGTTTATTTTTATTCTTAAAATTGAATTCATTTTCTTTTAAAGCCTCTATATTTTATTAGATAAAAGTAAAAACATTTAACACATATGTTTAAACATAATAAGGTTAATTTTTTTAATTCACTCTAATATAATGTCTTGTAAATAACTACCATTTAAAATAATATTATCTTATTATTTTTCAGTATGACTCAGCCTTGTGTGCATTATCGGATTTTGAAGAAACCCATTGTTGCGTGTTGGGTACGCCATAAAACATAGAATTTAATTTAAAATAAAATTATTATTTAATAAAAAAAATTAATAAATATGAAAATATCATATCCTTTATTTACCTGGGATGTTACATCCTTCCCCCCTTTTGGGAATTGTGTCTTTATAATTTTAAAATTGGTATTCAAAATTTCCTTGGAAGTCCCTCCTCAAAAAAAAGATTCAATAAAAATATAACTTTAATATAAAAAAGGAGAGTTAAAAAGGACTCCCATGATCACACATAATTTTCTTCCATGAATACATAGACAGGGATGAGAAACTATGTGTCATGTTCTGATGGAGAGTGATAGAAAACATGATTAGGAGAAAGTTAACCACCCAAAAATCACAAAAATTCGGATGGGTTAAATAGTATTTGGTTTCCCAGTAAGAAAATAAACATAAAATGTTTTTGTTTTAAGATCCATTTCATAATATTGTAGAAATTATTTATGATATTGACTAAGTACATAAGGAAATATACTTACTTTTAAGTATTGTTTCATTCTTTGATAAATTTCTACAAAAAAACTCATCTTTTCTCTAAATGATTATTATTCAAGATGACTTGGTCACACATGAAGCGCAAGAATTAAATTATAGAGAATAACATGATCCAAAAAAGATGAAAAATATATTTCCCATATCTTTATACAATAAAAAAACAAAAAAAATTAGTACAAGATCAGATAATCTCGAAAAAAAATAATTCATAAAAAGAAATAATACTTTTAATCTCCAAAATTCAAAAAAAAACATGAAAAGTTCAACAAAAGCCATTCAATAAAAAAATTTACTTAAAATACATAAATATAATCCAAACTATGTTTGTAACCTAGAATTGAAACTAAATTAATTACATATCCTTCCATAGTAAATCTTATCATTTATCTCCCAATAAAATCGACTCCTCTTAAAGTCCCATATTGAAGTGTAATTAACATAATCACATATTCTCTAGGATTGGTTAATCATTTCCACAAATAACACAAATTATAATTGGTTAACTATAAAAATAGATATTCTTAAAAAATATAATTCCATCATTATTCTTCAATTAAATACCCTAAGTATTCAATTTTCCTTAGGAATATAGTGATTCCCCAAAATAGAGAAAATCATCAAAAATAAACTTTATCACTTAATCGCCAAATCATTTTCCTATACTAAGGATATTCATTTGATAAAATATATTTTCCCAAAATCAACTTATTATTGATCCATAAAATTATTTAACTAAAACGAATTAGTCATATTAACCAAGGACTTCACGTAGACAAGTGGTAGGTGTTAAATCCCAATCACACTTCGGTTGCGGGTTCGATTCCTTCACTTTTTCTGACGTGACGAGTTGTCACATGGTCTACGTGTTATCCTTTTTATAAAATATAATTTTATAAATTCCCAATAATTATATATATTCATAAAAATAACCATAACATATTTTAACCACAAGAGTTCTTCATTGTAACTCCCATTTCATTTAGTTGCTCATTTAGAAAACCACCATAGTTTCCTTCACATCTGTTGTTATGTTGGTTCCTGCTAGATCTATCCATTTACTAAAACAAAAAAGGTCAGTGTTAGTATATCCATAAAATCATCACATACTATCTAATGATGAGGTTAAACGCTAAGATATACTTGTTCATGTTATCTTAAATTGATTTGATTTATCTAAAATAACTATGACATTTTCTAATATGATAATCAATATGGGTATTTCACTTATGAATAAATAACTCCCTAACCTCTAAAATTATCTAAAATGACCTCTGATACCAACTGTAAGCCCCAAACCTTAAACATTAAATTATCTGGAATTAATTTAAAAATTCACATTGAGGATCCTTTCAGGTTTAGATCATCAAATAATTAGGTTATAACTGATATACACCAACTTGAATATTACATGTAGAAAATTCTACTCAGTATCCACTTTTTTCATAAAATAAAAAATCTTAAAAAAGAAACAAGTCTAGTTCCATGTTTTAGAAATCATGACTTTTCCTTGATCCCATAATTGACAATAACAATCTTTATGTGTGGTGTAAAACATTTCAAAAACATTTGATGAGCATAAAAATCACAATAAGGAATATAAAATAAGGAAATAAAACATTAGCCAATTAATATATAAAAATCAAATAAATCATACTTTTAAATCATAAAACATAATCTCTTTAACATACCCCAAAAAATATTGTGATTTATGAATAACATAGAGAAATCATAAACCATAAATATAACTTGTGGAATCCATAAAATACATATGTTATAGCTTTCATAGATACAAAGGGACTTACTTTTGGAATACCCAATATAGTATACTACCTAAATCTATTAGGATAAACATTAACGTTTACATTTTTCATGTTACCCAATGCATTGGAGAGCTATCTCAGGCTCACCAACCCTAGGTTTATCATAGAACCACATGTAGGCAAAAACAATTCCCTAGACCCATAACATAGTCATAAAACACGAACAAGCCTAAAGGAGAGATAACATTACCACATTTCAATCAAAAAATAACTTTTCAATGTATTTCAATGATAAATGTTTTATCAAAATCATTTTCAGTACCATTTACAACATTTAATAAAGAGATTTTTGAATCAAAGTGTCCCAAACACTTTGAATCCTTTAAATTAATTAACATTTTAGAACATTAACATCCATATATATAAATCCTAAAAACTATTTTGAAAACATGGGCTATAATGATAAATATTTAGAAGAATATATCTTGAAATCATTTAAAAATACGTTTTAGCGAAAGAGTCCCTTACAACATGAGAAATACTTGAATAAAAATAAATATATATAACATAGAAAAACATATAATATCATGAGAATAAATAGATTAATGACATAATATGTCAAAAGTGTTTTATATAAACTTTATATTATAATAAAGGTGTACAATATCAAGATATGTCTCAATGAAATGAGATTGAGATGATGTCCCTTACAAAGACCATACCATTAGATTATGGATAAATAAATAATATAATTATATTTGAAAAATATAAATACATCCAATATAAGTGGATAATAACTGTAAAACAATCATAGTTAATTCACACATAATCATATCATGAAATAATCAATAAGTATAAGTTCAACCCAAATAATTTAAATTGGTTTAAGAAGATCCCTTACAAAAAAACGAAAGCCTAACGACATCACATAAAATGTTCGAAATTTAGTTGATGAGTGAAAAAAGGGTTTCACATCACATTGAAATAAAATTTATTACAATAAAAATATATAATAACATATCCCAACATAAGAAAACTGAAATGAAAAGACATAACATAAAAGAAGTATTTGAATAAAAGATGAGGGCGAAATGTTCCCTTATTGATTTGGTAACCTATGAAACATACAACCCATGAAATAATGATCATAAAATGAATTTTTAAACACTAAAAAATAAATTTAAATTAAACTAATAATAAATTAACTGGTAGTAAATAAACCGCCCAAAATGAAATTCCCGAAAATATAGCATGAATCTCACGAGAATAAAAAATGAGATGAAAACCCCTTACCTAGTGTCTGACTTATCTTCTTCATTATTTATCTCCATGAATAATAATATTATGTTAATTATACATTCTTATGAACCTTTTTAATGTTTATTATTCCTTTTATATCACTTATTACCACGTTATAAACATTAAATAACCATTTATGTTAATAACGGTCATTTTTCTAATATTAGATACTTGAGTCAAAAATGAACGTCTTATAATTACAGGTTGTCCATGTGGTCAAAAGTCCATTATATCCAAAATGATATTCCTGATTTTGATATCATATATATATAATATATATCCATTATATATATATATATATATGTATTTATAATAGTATATCACATTTGGAGATAAGAATTGAAATTCATTGTTCATAGAGACGGTAACCTATACGTACGTATGAAGGATTCTTTCATTTGAATTTAAAATTTAATGGAATAAAAACTTAATGATGAATAATTATATTATAATTACAATATAATAGCAGATATAATTTTAATAAATCCATCATTTATTCATTCCATGTATGGCATTAAGAATTCATATCACTTTGAGGGGGCGGTAGTCCTCACTTCTTCAATGAAAATGATCGTATTTATCCATTAGGGAAACCATAAATGTATGATATGAATGAAAAATATATAAGAAAAGAGAGAATATAAATATAATATATATCAAATATAAATACAGATCCATCATAATGGCTTCCATGAGAGTTGGTAGGAGATAATTGAACAATCACCGTTTCGTGAGGCAGTAGTTCGCCTTCCACTGAAACATTATGTTAATATCCATTAGATGGAGGTGTGTAGAATTTTAGTTAAAATAATTATCTAAACACTATCCTTTTATATTTAATATAATGGTTTTTTATAAAATAATGGATTAATGAGAGTTTAGGGGGTTGGAAATGGAAAATAAAAGAAATGAACTTGAGAGAAGATATTACATTTAAATCGGGTAACTCCCTTTGGTTTGAACCAAAAGGATTTATTGAAATTCCTTATAAAAAAATATATTTTATAGGTGGAATATAGGGATGTCGATTGATTCTTGTGGATGAGTTTGGATTATCTAAGGGGCTTGCGATGTGGTAGTAATGGGTAAGAGGTGGTGTTCTTTTATAGGAGGGAGGAGGGGCTCTTTAGGAATGTTTGAAAGTATTAATTTTTAATAAAATTATTTTTTCTTTTTAAAGGTAAAAAAATCAATAAATTATAATATATGATGAATATAATTCTAAATATAATCATCCAATATTAATTATACAGGTTATGGATATTTTATAATCCTTATATTTTTTATTTAACCCTTTGTTAATTTATTTAACTTTTACCATTTCTTATTGTATATTCAAACTATATTGTTAATATATTTAAAATAAAAGTCCAAGACACCAAAAATGTATCATTAATGGAATTTTTAACATCATATATGTCATTTTTCAGAATCATAGATTTTTAGAACTAATTTATCATTAAATTAAATATTAAATTATTTAAAAACTCATTTATGGCAATTTTTATACTATTCGTATAAGGAATTTTTAAAAAATCAATAACAAAATGATAAATTCTAAACAAATTCTTTAATACAAATATAACATGTTATAATCATCTATAAAATTCATGTATGGCATAAAGTGTTCCAAAATAAATTTATTTTAATATTTATAATCTCATTTATTTAAAACATTCATTAACGATGTAATCATTACATCATCATTGTTTCATAAATAAATTTATTTATTTGATGTCTAAAAATTATAAATAATCCACTAGGATGTAGGAAATTATTTTATCTTTCAAATTACTATTTATATTTAGATATATATATTATATAACAACACATTAATTTTTTTTATCAAGAAAATACATGTTTATGATATTTTTATTTTTTCATTAAATAAAAATATATTAATGTAATTATCTTACCCAAGTTGCTTCCAAATTCCCAACGTTCTTTACATGGATTATATTGGTCATCCATGACTCATCCAAAAAGGTTATGACATGTGTTAATGTAATTTAAAATTATTAATATACTTTTTACTTTGAATTATCCTATTTACTTTTAACAGCGATAAATAAAAATAAAAAGTAACTATAAAAAAAATTATTTTCTTCCTATTGAACCCAATTTTACTTCGTGATTATAGTCATGTATGTCAAATGTTTTAAATTCCATTCACAGAATCTATAGAATTTCATTTAAATGAAAAATTCGGGTTTTAACTACTTTGCAATGTTTTTCACTATTCTTCAAAAATTGAACATTTTCATAAAAACTCGAATCAAATCACCCAAAGATATTTTTTATATTCCAAATTCAAAACATATGTCTGTTTTACCAAATTCAAAACATATAATTTTAATTAATTAATTTAAAATTAATTTCCACTATTAAAACTAGAAAGCATGTTTTTAAGAAGTAAAGGCTACAAAAGGATTGACATGTGTTTATGTCCAATTTCAAAGTGAAATTACTTAAAATGTCCAAAATTGTATTAAATGGTAATAATATAAAAAATTTAAACTTTTAAAACATTTAAAAATATAATCTAACAATAACAATAAATCACATGAAAATATAGTTTTGACTTGAAATGCAGTATTTTTCACTACTCTTTAAACATTGGATTTTATCTGAAAAATACCAAAAGTTTACCCAATGTAAATTTTTCTATCCCTCTTATAAATATTAAGAATATTTTTTAAAATGAAACATATAAATGTGACAAAAAACTATATTTAAAATGGGTTTTCCAACAACAGGTAGTAAAACTACAATTTAAAAATATTAGATAATATATTATTAAAATTGGATTCATTGTCATTTTAAGCCTCTAAATATTATTGGATAAAAATAAAAACATTTAACAATCATGTTTAATCATAATATGGTTAGTTTCATTCATTCCCTCAAATAGAATGGCTAGGATTTAACTACCAATGAAAATAATATTATATTATTATTTTTCAGTATGACTCAGTCTTGTTTTCATCATGAGATTTTAGAGAAACCCATTGTTGAATTTCGGGTACACATTGAACATATAATTCCCTTTAAAGTAAAATAAATATCTAATTTAAAAATATAAATAAATATTAATATATCATATCCATTATTTACATAGGTTGTTACAGGATTACCCACAGTAGTGTTGGTTTTTAACAATTTCTTGTTTCAAGAACTACGTACGGCCTGATTCCTGCCCTTGTAAGAAATGTAGGAACACCTAAGAAAATTTTGTCTTTGAGTCTAGAACCATGTTCCACCCTTTTTGTATTACAAAAAATGATTCCTTTTTGGAGTATGTGGTGTGATGTTGACTTCTTTAGTCCTTATTCACATCGTGTATAAAATAGGTGAATCATGTCCCCCTTTGCAATACCTCCTCTCACCCTTGTCGTCACTGCATGATGTTAAACAACATGACATTTGCAGAACTATGTACGGATTTATTAACATATTTACGGGATACATAGGAATCCCAAAAAGTTTAATCCATGGGTCCAACCCCATGTTTCATTAATCTTCTATTTCATTTTTCCCATCAGTCTGAATTCATTTTTTGAATATGTGATATTGCATGAGACCCCTCTATTCTTCGTTCACAATGGGTATACAATAGTTTCACCATATACCCCATCTTTGGGGTTTTCTATTTCACCCTTTTCTTAACCTCGTGATGTTAAACTACATAGAACATCATTAACTATGTATGGTTTGATTCCCATATTTTTGAGATATGTAGGAATTCCCAGAAATTTTATATTTGAGTCTAGCTCTAGGTTCCTCAAACTTTTTTTCCATTATGGCCCAACTTACAGTCTGATCTATATGACCATAAAATATGATCTCACCCATCCCACATGACATTAAAGATATTATATCTTACATTCAAAAAATTAAACTACAATACATTTATTTTCCTTTTAGAATGAACATAAAATGCATGTGCCCATCTATCCCACATGACATTAAAATAGTATGATATTTTTAGGATTTCCCTCATGTTCGGCCTCTCTGACTTGTTCCTGTCTTAGGGGTGCATGGTACGGAGTGGACTTAATTCATCTGCATTCATGACGAGATATTCTTCCATGGAACACACATTACCCTCTTTATAAAAATCTTCCAAATTGGTCCTTACAACATGACTATAAAATTCATGGCATTTTAAAACTACATGTGGATTGATTCCCATCCTTATTGGATACATAATAATGCCCGAACATATCATCCTTGGGTCTAACCTCAGGTTCATTGAAAAATTTTAACATTTTCATTAACATGTGTCCTCGAGTCATCCTCTCTTAGCTGGACCCCCTGACCTCTATTATTCCCCCACTAACATGCTCAAATACCCTATGGTTTAGGATATAGAGTCTTGGATTCTGCATGGACCTGATTTTGTTCCATTTCCATTCATCAAAAGACCCTATATTTGGTTTTACATATTCTCTCACTTATGAAATGACTCCAGAACAGTATAGTTGCTTATCCTTATGGATTTCCTACCAATTAGGGCCAACTTCTAATAGAATTATAAATAAAATTTTGAAATAGGTTCCACGTTTCAAATACAGTCAACAACAAACTATCAGATTTTTGTTCCCACATCAGGTCACACAATATGGATGTTGTGCTTCAAATACAGCCAAAGGTTATTGGCCATCATCATTCCAACCCCATTATGACCTATGTATTGGTCTCAAGATTCACACATATTTCAACTTCATAATGTTCAGATGGATCTTTGACACCGTCAGTGTTATCCCTCTATGTACCTTTTCATATTGAGAGGGAAAACCAATGTCATGGTGCCATTCTTGATAATGCGCCCCCATTATCCCCACCTAGTGTTCCATGTGAAGTAATGATGTTATATTCCATAGTTTCCCAAACAGATCATGGCTCAAATGGAATTAGGGATATATTTATGGTTTGTACCAACATGGAAGAATGACACTACCAATTGGTCTGATCCCTATTACCATAAAATATGAGTCCAAGTTTGAATCTTGGAATCCAAGACTGGGAATAATGAAGTCAAACCATGTAAATGTGTCCTCTCTGGAATTTTTTATCTTGTGTGGATGTTCTGGGACCTCATTCATGTCATATTTCATTATAGAACCATTTTACATATTTCTACCTTGAATTTATTACCTTATGGTCTGATCTTTAAGACAATAAACTAATATCTCTTACATCATAATAATATGATGTTATAATATGCATTCTACATCTAGGTTGTGAAATGATATAATACCCAACCACATAATATCCTTATTTGAGAATAATGTCACCCTTTAGTGCTTTCCCTCTACCATGAAATTTCTTCGAACTATGGGTGGGATGATCCTAACCCTTATGGGATATGTTGTGATAGACTAGATCTTTGCCTCCAGGTCCAGCCACAGAGTTGTGAACCTTGTCTGCCCCTTTCTGGGTCATGGTTTATTTTTCTGTTCTCATAAAGGTGTGATTTGGTATGGAGTTATTCATTCCTCACCCACACTAGGTCTACCACAATGGTGTTACAACACAGCTATCCAAACCTTATTGTCTGAACATTATGACCATTATATTATGTCTTCAAGGGTCATAATTTTTATGACAATAAACTACATAACAACTAATATTTTTTCACATGAGAGGATATCAACCCATTTTGGTATTAACTATCTCCCACACCATTATAAAGAACTATACATGGCTTGATTCCCATACTTATGAGATACGTAGCTACTTCCATACATTTCATATCTGGGTCCAACCACAGGTTCATTAAACCTACATTCTCAATAACCCTAATCATGGTCCAAACGATATGACCTAAAACTAGGAGTTTCCAATCTGTGTAATAAGACTTTAAACTACTGGCTATAGTCTATGAATTATGACATTAAACTATGTGCAAAATTATGGTCATATGACATTGTACTATTGCATGCATCGTCCTCACTATAGGATGATAAATTGTATTCTTATGATCATCATTTGCATGAAATAAAATTTAATGACATTTTGGGTTCTCACTAGAGTGGTCCTAGATGGAAGTATGTTTGATTTTTATTTATACTGATACACCCATACAATGTTCCTTTGTTATGGTGGCGTTGTTTCCACTGACTAGAAACCCTTTGAGTAGACCATCACTCTGTCTCCATGATTTGCATTCCCTTTTTTTGGATCATAATCATCTTTAACCTATGAGAGAACCCCTTATGGTCCAGTACCATGCCATTTTGGATCACCTATCATCCCGGGAACAAGTTTTATAAGGCATCAAATGACATTTTGAGTTAGGCTATATGATTTCAAACATGATCAAAATATAGCCCTCATTTTTCCCCATTATAGGAGAGTGATATAGGTGTTCCATTTCAAATAAGATTAGTATTTACCTTATATTATCTTGAAATAATTTTTTTATTCCATATTTTAGGTATCATGACTCACAAATCCCATTCAACTTCATTCAGATGGAATTTAATGCCCCGAGCATTTCCCCACTTGTGCACATGAGCACGTAGAGAAAGACAAGTTCTCTAATATGGGAACCTTACAATCTAGTCATGACCTCTCTCTACATGGATACATTGAGAGACCAATTATTAATAGTAGACTCCAATTATATGATTTTTAGTTTGTACTATCATACCCAAAATGAATTTTTATTATTTCTTCCATTGTTTGTCACATCAGGTATAACCAACATGAGATTCATGAATGATATCTTGTTACTTAACAGTTATCATTGTGATGCACTAATTAGAACAAGGAAGAAAATAGTATAGACATCCATGCTATTCAAGATAAGTAAACAGAGAGAGAAATATGTCTCATAATTTTTCCCAAAACACGACACCTATTGATCATCCCCTTCAATTGACTGCTTCAGTACTACCATCTTCAAGCTAGTAGACTCTAGAGTTATTTCCCACTCCCTAATATCTATTAATTAATCAGTAGCCACATAGACAAGCTCATTATCCCTTGTTTTCATTCACTCACAATCGGATTGAAGATCATACATTTGATGTACCACCTTCACCACCTGGTCTCGGGCCTCTGCCAACTAGGATTTCAATAGTTCAAAGAGCTTCAATTGACCTATGATGAATGCATCTTGTTCATATTCATTCCCTTAAACGCTCCAAAACTCTTTATCAACCTCATGGAACCTTGGGATATTATCATATTTGTTCCAACATCGGGCAACATCAGATCATTGGATGATTTCTCGCATCCTTTTAACCAAATAATCATGGATCATCATATGAAGATGAAATGAATCCATCCCTTCATCATATCGAAAGCACAACCACATGTGATGTGCCCCCATCTGACTTATAAATTCTTTATCAAGTTGATCAAGGAAGCATTTGATACATTTCCATTACATGAACAATTTCATGCGAATATCTTCTATATTTTCAGGGTTAGAGTCATCTAGCTCTTTAGGATCTGTAGGTCTGTACATAGGGAATATAGACATGAGTTCAATAACAGGGTCCTCCATTAAAATTCTTCAATATTTGGTGACCTCACCTCCACTATCATCAATTTTAACCATGATAATATCATCACATGTGAATGAAACATCATTCTCAATGGGTTCTAGGGTTGTACTAGTGTGAATGGTTGGTTCCTCATAAACAGGCACAATCACATATTGATCTCCTACAAATTCTCTGGACTCAAAAGTTTCCACACTTCCAATATTGTTGTCACAACATATCGAATCGGTACCATGGTCCGCCAATTTCCCTAATAAACGATGTGGATCTATAGTGGTAGAGACATATAAGATCTAGAAATAGTGGTATTAAGTGTCTTAGTAACAAAAAGATCCACCATAAAAGGAGACCCTTTAGTGCCTGTTAATTCAATGATAGGAACCAGATCCTTTTGGATGGTTGGAACGTCCTGACACTTTGAAGTCACTACTTCATCCGCTACTGTTGGGTCAATACTGACCACGTCAGCCATGGTTGTTTCTCCACCCTACTCCATCCTAGTTGTAGGTCTCAGGAGATACCCTTTCATGTCTATCAGTGCATTCTATCACCCTTAGGGGGAGAATCCTGAAAACCACTACCAATACGCTCATGAACTAGATAGATTTTGATTAGTGGATCCATGTTATAAAAATAGAAAAGGGATAGTACAGATAAGAGTTGAGACTTACCTTGACTTGTTTGGATAGTTCTGCATCAGAGCCTGTGATTTATCCTCTACCACAGGGGCATATTTGATGTGTTTTTATTCCCTGAATCTCCTCACCTCTAGGCCCCTCCTCTTTCACCCCTCTTCTTGTTCTTAAACACCTTCTTCTTCTTCTTCTTCATCCTTCTTTTCCTCTATATCATCATCATTGTCATTATCCTCGAACGTCATTTCTTATGGGTTTTGATCCCAGAAAGACATCAGTTTCAATCGGAAATGTTTCACATTATACAACTCATACTAGCACATGTATACATCCATGGATGTAAGATATGTGTATTGACAGTGAAATTTCACTTTTTTTAGTAATCCAGATGATACCATATTCCATAATCCTGATCACATATTCTACCAATTTTTTTTATAAGACATTGAGGCTTATAGACTACCATTGGATTTCCTAGGTAATCCAGAGTGTAGGGAAAATTGTTTCTATTGTTGTTGGAGAAGGTATATTATCTTCTTCCCATAGAGTTCCCTAGCTAGTCCACAAGGTTTCCTATGGGACCATTTCTCTTCAGAGGGCGGAGGTGTGACCTCACCTTGTGACGCTCCTTCTAGTGATGTTCCAGCTGGTGCTATCCCAGATACCCATCTCACCTTTGGTCTCACATACCTAGAATCACCTCACCTACTACCTCTTCGTCTAGACTCTACACTCGCAGCTTTGATCTATTTAATGTGATTACACAGAATCCCTTCTGGGTACACTGTTACCCAATGGTCATTATACTTTGTTGATACACATACATTAATATCAGGGAGGGGAAGGTAATGAATTCACCAAATATAGAAGTTGTAAACATGAGCCATAACTAGAGAAGGATTAATGGATGCCTCTCCTCCTTGACCTTTGTATAAACCATATTTGACATCTGTTGGATGCATCCAAACATCATAGAAAACCGGGAAGGTATATAGGGTTCAGAAAAGATATTTCAATTGCTCTAGGATACTAACACACAACCACATATACACTACAGATACTCCCTCTATGCTAGTGGTCCTCACTTGTTATCTAACATCTAGCCGGTCATGGTTTAAAAGAGGTGGATGCTGATGTTTGTGTGGTTTTCAATCCTGAGTGTGATCCCCTACTCATTAACCGGCAGTGGATGATTTCCATCAATATTAAATAGAGATGGCCCCATGTCGTGTTACGGATGATGGATGACATTTGAGATATCATACCCACAACAGTGAGCTACAACCTAGACATTAATAATCTAGAATAGTCTGCATTTTCTCCTGGGCATACTTCCTCTTGAAATGCACCCTTGAATACTGTATATCCTAACCAACAAATGCACTCCCCTGATTTACCATGTTCATGGCGTCCATGATTCATGCCATCAAAAATATCCCTAGGAGGACCACCATTATACTTTCCCTCATTGGTAGCTACCACCCACTTAGGAATACTGCAAGGAAGCTAGAATATCGAACATTCATATCATCACTTTCGTTTACACTGAAACACCACGATTAGTATTCACCTGATTCTAGGACCATCCAATATGATCCTCTGTTACCCATCAAGGATGCGATTGGGAATTTATTCCCTCATCCTATAATTTTCACTACCTCGTCCTGCTATAGAAACAGGATGAACCATTACAGATAAGATATATCCATCCGTATGTGCTTTCTTTTCAACCTATCTTTATCCATCTCCAACAGATTCAATGTCAAAACGGGGGTGCGCATCCTGTTTGTCGAGATATTCTTCATTGTAAGTAACTCTTCATACTGGTACCCTTCCATGGGGATGTCTATAATATAGTGGATGTCCTAAATAATAATGAATACCACCCCATGGTGGATGTGTACTGTGTATGTTTTAGGGGTCCACTAGATGAACTACTATGACACCATGTTATACTAACAGTAGAAATTGAATTGTGATGTCCACATAGCTTCGGACAACCTAATGTGTTGAAGATCCACCCAAAAATCCGCTCATGTCTGGTGTAACTAGTATTACAATAACCATTCATTCAGGAAGCATCATCTAAACCTAAATTTCCATTCCTCATAGGCATTGGTCTCATCAGAGATAATTCTATTGAAGGTGCTCACATAGTGAGCTGTAGATTCCTCGGGAATCGGGTCGCCCCCACGATAGTCATAGTTTTCATATTCAGGATTAAAATACATTTGAGCATATGTTAACATATTATATAACACATGATTATTAGATACAGCCATTCACTAATGATGAATCTGAGGGTTCACGATCATATCATCCCTATGTTGAACGAAGACAACATCCCTTTCAAGATTTTTCTATTTAGCATCCTTCTCTGTCACGTCTTAAAACTCACAAAGTGACTTGCATGAGAGAATGGATTTAATCCATATAAAATTATTTGATATCTTCATGGTAAATTTTAGGCATAGGAAATTCCACCTACTTCAGATGCACACAATATGTTTCAGTAGCGCGAAAGAAACCATGGGTGTTTTAAAGAATCTGACTAAATTCAAGAACATTTGTGCAGAATGGATGATCCTTAGTGCACGAGAGTGGAATCACCTATCACATGGGATATAAAACTTATGGATCCTACCCCCACATAATTATAGGCATGGATTATTTCTTCTATGTGGCCACAAGGGTTTTTGCACTAAATGTTTTTTTTACGCACACCGCCAGAGCTCTATTATTATCATCAACGTTACTCTCGGGACCAAACATTCTAGTTCCCTTTCATATAAGATTATGAGGGGGTAATTTTTCCCCCAAATATGGTTTGAGGACATGAATCAACATAATTTAACAATTATAAAGCCTATTTTGAATCAACAGAAGATCTCGCGACACCTTGGGGTATTGTGCACAAGATTTGAGGTATGCACAAAATATTGAAATCCGCGTGCATGAAAATGCACACCCAATGAAACATCAAATGGTGTCTTCCATGTTGAACTTCCCAAAAATAGTAATGTCAGTGGTGATAAAGAAATTAGGCTGGTTTACAATAAATCGGACTGTGTGGAAGATCTTGTGTGCCTAATTTGATGTCAAATTGTACTTTCGTGCATGCCTCCTTTGTATCACCTCGAGTTTTTATAGACCTATTTTTTTTAGAATAAATTTAAATTTTCATTTATATATTTCAATTAACTAAGTAAAATATTACTTTCACATGAAACTTACTTGGCGTATGATCCACGTAACACCAATATGGCGTACTATGAAGGCAACACTGAGTTGGCATATGATACACGCAACACTGAGTTTCTATGAAATATCTCTTTTCATTCTTTTAATTATTTAAAAAATATATTTACAACATAGAATTTAAACATAGTAATATGTATAGCAATAAATACTTTACAAATATTGTTTATTGTTTTTTTATTAAATAAAATATATTTATAATAAAAGATATAATTTTTGGAAAAGTACATTTTAAAAAAATGATTTTCTCGAATGAACAACTGTTAATATTGAAATAAATTTTAGAAACATTTATAAATTTAGATTGATAAATAAACTTAACTTATGAATTTAGAATGTCGAAATTATTTTAGGGTGGGTTTTTGGGATGTTTTTGAGAAACATCATGTTTTTATGAATCGTGAAGAATACATATTTTTAGATAAAAAATACCTTTTTTCTAATTAAATATTAATGATACATGACATTTCAACGTTATCTTACATTAAAACACTATCATTTCATCCCATATTCGGGATTCATAGTAATCATAATTTTTCTTCTTCTATGAATTGATATAAAAATATTAAACAAACCATTTTATTAATTCTAATATTTTTAATCTGATAATACCATGTAAAATTTGACGAAAATTACTAGTAAATGAGATAGAAATTAAATGTAGTAGTTATGGTATAATCATGCTTTATTAGGGACTAACCCTTAAAATTAAGGGCCCAAATGACCTTAACACTTGTACAACAAACATTTTATATCTATATATCAGGCACACACCTTACATTATTTGGTTTGGTTGGTTTTTTAATACTTTATTTTTTTGAGAACATTTTCACACCTAATTTGTTTCTAAAAAATCCATGTGAATCCTTTTATTTCCCTATAAAATGCCACAACCTCCACCCATTTACTCACACCTCTCAATAATATTAATTTAGGAAAAGGCCATTCCAAATACCCTCCCAAAAACCATAACTTTGACCTTTATTCCTCCCTCTTGGAATAAATCCTTTCAAGGCATCCTTTTGGGCACAATCCAAAATGTGTTACCCGATTTAGGGATAATGTCTTCTTTCAAGCTACTTTCCTTAATTTCACTTCTTCAACCCTCCAATATCTTAATTTAATTATTGTGTGAAAAAAATATATTCCATAAAACACAAAGTTTTTTATGATATGGTCATGAACTAAACTTACACACACCTCCATCTAATGGACGTTGAACAAAGTGGTTCGGTTTACGGTGAACTACTGCCTCACGAAATGATGATTCTTAATTTCTCCACTACCACCAATCATGGTGGCCATTATGGTAGACAATTTATTTATATATATAATATAATATATTTATTATTTATTTATGATTCATTATTCCTTTTACAACACACATATTATAACCTACCATTTGGTGTTAATACAATAATCTTGTTGGAGGAAGTGTGGACTATCGCCCCCTCAAAGCAATGTGATTCATTCACACGGAACATTGGATGTATTAAAGATGAGTTTAACTAACTTATATGAAATATATGATATATTAATGATAATTTAGAAGTTATATATATATACATACATACATATATATGTAAATATACATATTTTATTTACATACTTTCTTTCAATATGACAATAATAACGGAAAACAATGTTCATGTATACATACGGCTTACAATCTCCGTGAACGATATATTAAAATACACACGTAATTATTATATGTATTATAATAATATAATTATATAGAATATAAATAATAGTTATATATTGTTCTTCATTCTATAATCATGATATAATTTTAAGGATCAACAATATAACAAATTAAGACACAACTGAAGAACAAAGTGAATATTACCCGAAGAGAAACATTAGTATAAGATCATTAGCAAGAGGGTAATATAAGGTTATAATAAAAAAATATACAGTAATAGATATAATAATATTATTATATAAAAGATGTATAATAAAATTATATATAGTATACAAGAGTCTTGTTTGAGTACGGAGAGATTCAAGACACAAGGTAAGGGGAATTTCATATCACTTTTATTTTTAAGATTCATGTTATGATCAACACTGTTCAATTTTGTGTGGTGTATGTATTGAAAATGATTAAATTATATGTCTCTCATACATATATTTATGGGTATTCACATATCCATTCCATCATCCTTTTTTCATGGGGCATAACTTTCAAAAGTTACAAAATCGATAGAATAGTTTTGTCTCAATTTTCATTCATTGAGACTCATGTTTTGATATGACCATAAACTGTTTTTTGAGGTGTATATATTTCCGTTTAACATGTAATATAATTAGTCTCTTTTATTTCATTATATCTAAATATTAATGTAATTTCCTTTTCTTACAAGGATATTATGGACCCATGTAACCATGTTATAAGAGTTTATTGAGATAGTATTTTTGTTTTTTGAGATTTATTATGTGTATGATTACATTGAGGAAATATCTCATGAATATGCATGAGTTTCTTTATCCACTGTATATTCAAGATATAATCATTTTTTAGTACCATTTATTTTACACTCTTTAGTACTTAGGATAATGTTTTTAATTAAATCGGACCCCCTCTATCTTTCATCATAAATCTATTTTATTCAAAAACAAGTTTTTCAAAAATGTTTTCAAAAATGATTGCAAAAGATACTAACATCATTTTCATGGAAATAGTATTTTATATTCTTTTTTTTATTTTAATGATTTCTTTATATATTTCAATGGTATTTTAAATTAAAAATGTTTTCAAAATGATTTTCATTAAAAAAATTATTTTCCAAAGAAGAAAGTATATTTTCATAATGAATTTTTTTAAAGACCATTAAATAAAATTTCCCAACTAAGATAACAACCATTTATGTTTCATCGGTTGTTATGGGAAAATTATTCAATGTTATCATTTGTATTATTTCTCTAAATGGATTATGTTTTAGAGGAATTATTTTTATGATCCTTGTTTCTCTTTCACAAGTTATATGCTTTTGAAACCCACTTCTTTCAACAGGTTATGTTTACGATGAAATAATTGTGCAACATGTCTCTTTCCATAGGTTATGACATGTTTACATTTTTATGATACTCATTTTATTTTAGAGGTCATAATATATTTATTTCGGATCTTATGGAACATGTATGTATGATTTCATTATGTGATGGGTGTGACCTATATCTCCAAAAAAATCCATTGGGTAACAATTTATATCTAATGAGATAAAATAGGGATGGAATGAGGGTTACTCAGTTTAGCAACATAGGGATACAATGGGGGTTACACAATTTAGTAATATAGGTAGGGAATGAGGGTCACAAAATTTAGTAATATAGGGATAAAACGAGGGTAAACCCATTTTTTAAAGTACTTTGTCCACTAAGATGGTCTTTGCAGTGATTCATTGGCAACTATGGAAATTAATATATGCTTATGTGCTACGATAATTCCATGTCGCACTCCAATGTTATGCTTTCATGGATTATGTCATTTAATTCCTTTTAATTATTTTTTTATAAACATCCATGATTTATGCCAAGATTCAGGAATATGATCGTTGTTATGATGGGTATGAACTTTTATTTGCATGATCATGTTCTCAAACCCTTATGCCCATGTTTCCACCTACATGTCTCCCTTTTTATACCTTACCGAGAATTTGATCTCACCCATTTTTATGTTTTTTTCCCCAGTTTGTGAAGATAGGTACTACGTTTGATACGTCTAAGAAGGGTGATAGTCAATAAGAACCTAGTGGGAGATGTTGTAACTCACCTATGTACTTGTTTTATGTTTCCATGTTTCCAAAGGAACTATATCAACTACAGTATTTAGGCGTCCATTTTTGTAATGTTTATGTATTCCTAAAAGGTTGTGTAATGTTTATGTTTTTCAATGTGAGGGTCGAAAAATTTTGTATCAGAGAAAAGTTATAGTTAAACTTGGGAATCTATGATGATAAAACCTCACTAAGAAACCGAAGGACATGTCTGAGTATAAGTCAAAGTTTAAGGAAAAGTATAGGAATGTGTCTTAGAATTCTGGGGAAGGGTATGGGGAGTGCGTTTGTAGAAATCTAACTCTATCTGGACACTACCAATTGATGTGGATCATGAATAGATATACATTGGGTTAAAAACTCCTACAAGATGTTTATTTCTTGACTTGGGGTAATATAGTACATGATAATGAGCCTTGATGCACACCTGGTTTCATAGTCTTGGGCGATATGATTTGGGAGTTCAAAAGCTCTACAGGAACAGTTATAAAGAATTTAGATATAGGATGGATATGAATAACCTAGTATAATCATATGGTGTCATAGATTAAGCAATTAGTCATATGTTATACATTATACAAGTTAATGTTCATGATTTTTTGGTCCATCTTATTTGATTCTGGATCTTCCCACACTTTCATATCTAAATATTTTTCAAACAGTGTTATAATTTCCCCAATCCTATAATATGATGAATTAATAATTAAAACACCTAATGGTATGATGATTGTATCACAAGTCTATGATTCCACTTCGGTTGAAGTTAGTGGGAATGTTATTCCTGCAAATCATGAAATTCTTACTTTGGTCAAATATTATGTAATCTTAGGAATAGGTTATCTTTTTATTTTTTGCATAAATCCCACATCAATTATCATGGAATGTATGTTATGGTTGATATTTCAAACCCTCTAATGATCATCCGTCAATGTGATGATAAGTTTAAACTTCAAGTGAGATTACATCTAGTGTAAGGGTCACAATTACAATTGAAAAGGGTTTTCTATCTCAAATGGATGAGGACATGATCGACATCAATGAAATTGCTATTTTTTGGGATTTGAGGATGTATTTTAAGAATATTTCCATGATTTCCACCAGAACATGAAGTGGAGTTCTCAATTGAAAGTATACTTGGTTATACCACTATTTTAAAGTCTCTATATAGAATGGACCCAATTGAGTTGTCGGATTTGATGAAAAAATAAAATAAAACCTTGATAATGGATTCATTTAGCCATGTTTTTCGCCTTGTGGTGCATTGGTTATTTGTGATAATATAAATTAAGGATCAATGTGATACTTCATTGATTATTGGGAGTTTTACAAGATCAAAATAAAGTACAAGAATTCTCTTCCCCGTATTGAAGACTTGTTTGATAAACTACTTGGATCTCAATACTTCTCCAAGGTTGACCTTCATTTGGGATATCATCAATTGAAGGGGCAGAAGTAGGATATACCAAATATGACATTCAATACATGGTATGGTCACTATGAATATATAGTGATTCTTTTGGTCTCACTAAGGCTAAGATTATTTACATGGATTTAATGAATAGAGTCTTTAGAGATTACCTCAACTTGTTTGTGGCGGTCCTTAATGATGATATTCATATATATTATAAAATAAAGGAAGATAATTCATATCACTTGAGAATTGTACTTATGAGAGAATAGAATAAAAATTTATATATAAAATTTATAAAATTTTAATTTTAGTAGAAAAATTTTCCTCTTCTAGGTCACATTATCTGAAGAGATTGTATTTCATTTGTTTGGACCAAAAGGGGTCTAGATAATCTAAGGGGGGGGGGGGGGGGGTGAATCAGGGTATGGATATTATATTTCAAAATTCTTCTTTCCCCATTGGATCTTGACATCTATATTATAAGGATCACTTTGTTTACTCTTATGTGTTTATGTTGATCACTTCTTTCTATCATTATTTTATGGTTATGATTTCGATGCAATGCGGGGATATAACCAGGTAGACACAGACATTTTTACTTGGTTCACCCTCACTAGGCTACATCCAAGGAGCATACAGTGGAAATGTGTCGTTATACCAAATCCACTAAAGCTCACTGCCAATAGTGTTTCTACTAGATCACTTCTATTCCTAGGATCACTTTCTTTGCAATGTCTATGGTTAGCTCACTGTTTTCCCAATTTTCACTCCATATTTCTCTCTCTTTGGCTCGCCGCTAATAGAAACAATATCCTTCTTCCTCTTACTTTGTTCACTACACTTGGAAGGGTTACAAATACAATTTATAGACCTATAGGTCTCTTCATTTGCATGAACACATACATTCTCAATAGTTGATAGTTGCCTCTGTAAAAGTCCAATTATCATCCACTGATATATACACCATTTCCTTTGAACACTAGGAAACAATCTTTCAAATTACCTTTGCTAAGAACACTACTTCACGAAGCTCCCAATTTCGTGAAACACAATGAAGCCTTCGTGAAGCTCCTTCATTTTGTGATGCTCACACCTTTGTAGAGCTCATGTTGTAACGAAGCTCAAGTCATTGTATAGTGATATCCCGCAAGAAGATAACTAAGGAAACATGTATTATGCAACTTTCATGGAGCTAGAATAGCCACCGCAAAACTACTTCCTTCTGCAAAGCACACTACCTTCTCAAACAAGCATCACGATCCAGGAGAAAAATATTTTCATTGAAAACGCTAACCTTCCCACGAGGGGGTCGATGTCTATTTATAGGTGATTCTACTGACCCCCAAACCTTCCACAGGAATTCAACGTCAGGTCAGCTCAAATTGCGATGCTCTAAAGTTCCCACCGAAATCATCTCAAAATTATGAAGAACAACAAAAATATTTTGATCGTTGATCTCGTTATAATTGCGAAGCATCTCGTCAATTCCTTCACTCCTTCACCGCGAATCTCCATTCTCAATTACCTTCACTACTTCAATGATTTTCAATGCTTCTGTTCGAGATACTCATTGTAATCATGAAGAATCTCCATAAACATTTTTCTGGTCATCGCAAAATCCAAACCATGAACCATATCTTCACAAAACTCATGCCTTTTCCATAATACAATTATATATTCAAAGAAATCCAATTTTTACGATGCTCAGCAAACATCAAATTTTGGACCCCAAAAATTTGGATAACCCAGGAAAACGGTGCCACCTTGTATCTTCTCTTTCTGTACGGCCTTTAGATCATCCATTCCTTTCTCATGGTTCTTTGATAACATGGATTGTCAAAAATATCTATTGATTTTGACAAATCACCATGTAAACCCCCTTTGTCAAAAAAATTAACATCGTGGTCTGCTCTGTCAACAAGGAGGTCCACTTTTTCAACAAACACAATAAACCC
Source organism: Viscum album (assembly GCA_963277665.1). Taxonomy (NCBI): domain Eukaryota; kingdom Viridiplantae; phylum Streptophyta; class Magnoliopsida; order Santalales; family Viscaceae; genus Viscum; species Viscum album. The sequence goes on from OY728145.1 coordinate 382,247,299, forward strand.
AAAAATGATGCAATGTTATCTTAAGGGATTTTTTCCAACAATATCCCCATTTGGTTATGTTTAAAAGTCTTCTTAGAATGATATTATGAACTATGATACCTCAATGAGTCTTCTTCCATCGTGTACCACCATTCACCACTTGCGATTCGGATATCGACCAATGATTCACTCAACACATACTCTAAGGGCACATGAGAAATGCTCATCAGGAGAAACAAGAGGAAATGAAAAGATCATCAATGAATCACTTCGTTTCTACCACCAACTGTTGACACCTAACTGATACCAATTGTTGATAGCACACTAATACCAATTTTTGATAGCTGGAAACCTCCTCAAAACATTCTAACAACACTATTATGATTTTATCATGATCCTTAGATGTTGTGATATATACTCTTTGATCGACCACTTCTAGCATCATCAGATTTAAAAATCTCTCACTATATCATTTCTCTCCCCTATCTCACTACTCCATCTATCAGCTTCTCCCCGTGACTTTGACAAAGACATTTTATCCCTTCCATAGACATAGTTTCTCCCACTATAGGTCCTATTCTATGAGTCACTATTTCTCCCCCTTTGTCAACACACCCAATGCTCACTCTATTTTGGTGGGAAAAATTGGAAAGGAAAAAGATTAGTGTATTAGAGAAAAACAAACCATACTTAGGGGAAATGTGTAGAGACCCGTATCTTGACGTACATGGATATTACATTACTATTTTGGAATACTTAGTACATAACAAAAACACACACACAAGGACCGTAATAGTTTAGTGTCTTTGGAAACTCGAAATATAATCTTCTAATCGTGGTGAAAGATCTTCAAAATCTCCCATAAAGATCTTCCTTTTTTTTACCTAAAACCTTTCTTTATATCCTAGGGAAAAGAAAACATAAAAGGGTGAGCTCAAATGCTTAGTAAGGGTATACAAAAGAAATAAAAATAATATCATATCTTTTTGAAAATCATAACCTGCAAAAGAGATCATAATATCTTAACATGGAACAAATCATAGAAGTGAAAATGAGATCACCATAATCATAACATGAAACTTGAAACTTTGTGGCATGCACACATAATCAGGGAAAATCATTTCTTGTTAGTCATGACTCATTACCAAGACTATCTTAGTGGACAAAGTCCCTTTCTGAATCGAGTAACCCTCGTTTCAGTCCTGTTTCACTGAACCGGTATAACCTACCGTTCTAGCCCTGTCTATCTCATGAGATATAAAATCTTTACCCAATGCATTGGAGGGAGATATAGGTCCTACCCATCTTATAATGAATCCTTTCTTATGTGTGCCACATAATCATAAACCATACATCATAGCGTAAACCATGTAATAAAAATGGGAATCTTAAACATCGTGACATCATAAAACAACTCATATAAGATAAAGGAATTCATAAAAATAATTCCATCACAACATAATCAAATCAATGTAATAATAGGGATAAAAATAGAACCCTTTATTATCTTATATGGAAAATAATTTTGATAAAACACTTTAACTCCATTCTTGAGGAAAATATCCTTTCTGCTTCAAAAACACTTTTACTTTCTTAACATGTTGTACAATTATAAACTAAAAGAAGTTGATTAAAAATAAACTTTTAAAAATCCATTCATGCTGTATAAGTTAAAAAAACATTCTTCGCACTTTTGTCAGAAAAGTCAAAAAGTACCTCGTACAAAAAAACGACAAAAGATTACTTTCATATCTTTTACTAAAAACTCACCAAACGGTAAAATTGGATTTAAACAATTGTAGGTGGATTCAAATAATATTACATATTGAGGAAACATGGATGTGGATGATAAAATACACCCCAGTAAATAGCAAAGTATAAACAATCTCGGATAAAAATGAGATTGTGATATTTCCCTTACCTTAGGTCCGATTTGCTTCGTATGTGTCCGAACCTCCTGTATAATGATTTAAATAATGTCATTGACTTATTATAGAATCATATGCATTGTTATGATATCATATATGGTTCACTTATGACATTATATTACCCGTTCTTTTGTAAATTCCATGTTAAAGAAGCGTTTTGGGTAAAATCGTTTCATTTATCGTAGGTGTTTTGACTTGTTGTTCTTGACATTATTATTACTTATATCACGATTTACTTACTTCCAGAATATAAAATTTGATTTATATATCATATATATTCAGTATATATATATATATAATAGATAGATAAATAAAATGAAAAACACAGTTCATGGAGACGGTAGTCCGTACGTACGCATGAACGCTGTTTTCTATTCCTTATTGTCTTGAAATGGAAGTAAGTAGATGACATACATATATATATATATACATAATCCAGTAGCTTTATAATGTCATATATTTCATTATTATTTCTTATATATACTTTATAATCATTCTTAAATGGTTAACATGGAGAATGAATCTCATCGCGTCGTGTAGACGGTAGTCCGTACGTATGCACGAGCGATGATATCATTTTCATAAATATTGAATTGAATCAGAGTGGATTATACAATATATCAGAATCAATATGATGTTGTAATAACTATGTATAGTTATTCTTTACACCATTATACCCATCCATGTAAGGTGGTGGTGGAAAATAGATTACACCACGGCGTGGAGACGGTATTCCGTACGTACGCACGCGCAGTGATTTCTTTTTCCGTAGGATGGATAGATGGTGAAATAGGGTTGTTTCATAATTATAATAACATATCAGTATATGAGTGATACTGATGTTATTACTTCATAATGAAACAACCTAAGAAGAAGAAGTGGAAGAAGAAATAAAGATGAAAGAATTGGTAACGGTAATTACCTCTTCTTTGAAGCGCCTTTTGGAGACCTCCTCTTAGGGAACTAAAATTGGTCTTTGAGGAAGACCAGAACCTCTAGGATGTTTCTAGGGAAGTGAAGAAGAGATTTTGGCAGAGTTTGGCCGAGCTTGAGTGCTCAAATTGGTGTGAGGAGGAGGGGGAGGAGGTGTCCTTTTATAAGGGAGGAGAGGGGCACCTTAGGAATATCTCAAAATATTATTTTATATTAAAGTCAAAATCGGTTTATAATGGTTCCAAAGGGTCTTATTTCGAAGCTAAAGTGGGGATGGGTCGAAATCCTATCAACCAATAGGATTTAGACAAGTTTAGGTTATTTTTTTAACCTTATCAATTAGATTTAACTCTAAGTTAAATAATTTAACTTTTACCGTGTCTTTTTGTTTTCTTTCACTATATGGTTAATACACTTACTATAACATGCCAAACGAACCCCAAATTGTTTATTATTAATATATATATCCTTATCTAAGTAATTTGGCCTAACCTTAGATTTTTAGAAATAAAATAACAATTAATAATATAATATTTTATTTAAAAACTACTTTGTGTCAATTTTGACACTATTTGATATATGATTTTGGTGAAAGTCATAACAGAATTATATGTTCGAACCAAGTTGATTAAATCAACACTAATATATCTTAGTAACCTATAAAATTAGTGTAATTCATAAAAAGTCTCAAATTACATTCATTTGAGTATTTATAACATCAATTATGTTAATATTTCCTTAAAAGGGTAAATACTGCATCATCGTTTTGTCATAAATAAATTAATTTATTTAAAGTCTAAAAATTATAAATAAAATATCATTATGTAGGAAATCCTTTTATCTTTCTAATGAATATTTATAGTCGAATTTATCGTATGTATAACCCCATATTAAAAATATTTTATTTATTAAACTTTGATTTTAACTATTTTAACTATTCATTAAATAATATAATATTAAATGTCATAATCTAATCCAAGTGGACCTAAATTGTCATATTATATTCATAAGGTTGTTTTTGGTCGAATTACACTTATTCAATAGAATTAGGACATGTGTTAGGGTAATAGTAATATCATATTTACCCTTAGTTACCCTATTTACTATTAACCGTGGTAAAAAAAAGTAAAAAGTTACTATTCACCAAAAATTATTTTCATCTCATTGAACCACATTTTACTTACTGACATCAACCGTGTCTCTCGGATTTTTGAAATTCCATTCACAGAAGCGGTAAAATTAAGATTTATGAAGAAATTAATTTTTTTAACTACCACTTAGTAGTTTCACTATTCATCAAAAATTGATGTTTTTCAGAACAATGCCAAAATTTCATCCTAAGCTATATTTCATATTCCGAATTCAAAAATGAAGTCTATTTTACCAAATTCATATCATAGAATTTGCATTAATTAATTTTATAATTAAATCCCGCTGTTAAAACAAATAGCGTGTTTTTAAGAAACAATATCTATCAAAAGATTGACACTTGATTATGTCTGGTTTAAATGTGAAATTACATTCAATGACCAACATTGTATTAAATTGTAAAAATATATTCTAAATATACTTAAAAACCACTCAAATTAATAATTTATCACTATTAATTATTTCGATTAAAAAAGTTGTTTTTAATTATAATTTAGTAATTTTCACTATTCATCAGAATATGAAAGTTATCCGAAAAGTACCAAAATTTCACCTTAGGCTAAATTAGATACTCCGAATCCAAAAATGAAGTTCATTTTGAAAAATAAGATTTACAGAGTTTTAAAAAGTGGTTATTACTATTCATAACGGCTAGTTTTAATAATGTTTTAATAGCATATCGTTGTTTAGTGAAACTCGGTATTGCGTATTACACACGCTATCGAGGAAGGTCGTGATTGCGTGTAATGCAAGGCATGTCAAGGATGTGTGTTGTGCAAGCTCCTTTTGGTGTAGCGTACAACAAAAGACTTTAATAAAATTAAAAAGAATATTTTTTTATAAAATCTTAGGCTGTTACATTCTACCCCCCTTAAAATGAATTTCGCCCTCGAAATTCGTTGGGGTTATAAATGGTTTACTATTCGAAAGTTTCTTTAATAGAAACCCACATCGTAAAAAGGAATATCAAAACCAATCTTTAAAAACAAAAGTATGAAACGTAACGGTTACCCAAATAAACTAATCATTGGGTTTCCACATAGGTGAAAATATGGATATGGAAGAGAAATCTAACCATCATGTTCTGATGGAGAGTGGTAGAGAACATGGCTATGGAAAATCCAGTAATCACAAATCCATAGATTTGTGATGATATAAGGTACCATCTGATTCATCAGGTATAAGATCACCAGGACAACATTTTTGGTTTTCAAGATCATTTCCCTAAAGTTGAAAATTTGAATTAGAATAAATACTTACTTTATTTTGGTACAATCTCACTATTGTTCGTGCCTTTAACAATTTCCACTTCATCTCTTAAAGAAATGAAGTTGAATTTGTCATTCGTGATGTGTTAGCAGATCATGTGATAGAATGATGGGTCATTCCATCTGTCTCAAACAAAAGGTTAGAAAAGTTATCAAAAAAAACATAAGTACATCTATAGTGAGATTAATCATATATGGTTCCTAAAATGAACTTATACATCACATATCATACTGCTTAATATAATAAAACTAGTTTCTACTAAACAGGGACTTCCTGTAGGTCAGTGGTAGGCGATAAAGGCCAGTCGCACTTCGGTTGTTGGTTCGATTCCCACAGCCTTGTCCGAAGCGATGGGCTGTCGCCCGTCCTGCAGGTTGTCCTTTTTCTAAAACTATATAACATCCCATCAATAATATCGAAAAAACAAACAATACTAACTTATGTCCAACATAATCCATTCCAATCTTTTAGGCTTATCCATAATACTGCAGTCGACTCTCATAATATAGTGAAAATGATTACCAGAGATTTAACACCATCATCGATCCCCATATATCATAAGATATGTTTTGTTGGTCACATTCCAAACAATCAAAGTCCTTAATCGTGTATTCTCTTGAATACCTTAGTGAAAACATGAATGCAGTTAAAAGTTAACACCTTACACATACTAAAATCCTCAAAATTCTATATACTCAAACCATGATATCACTTAGTCCTTATATCAATCATGAGCTCATGAATACTGTCAAATATTTCATTTTCTCATTTTCCCTTCATTATGCGCATATAATATTTTTTCCAAAAATACCTCAATCACTTTGAATACCACATTAGACCAATACATAAATATTCCAATACACCATAAAAGTACCTCAACAAAATTATTCTTGAATACCAATACATAAACACTTCAGTCCATCTACTTCAATGACTGTCCTGGAATAAGTCCTTCCTTGATTTAGAAGTATCTTTTTAGGTCAGGGCATTGAGTTGGGTAATGCCCATGTTCACCACAAATAAGACATTGAACTCCATAACAATCTGTCACTCTATGACCCTTTTCTCCACACAGATAACATCGGCCCCTCCATTTGAGGTATTCCTCAAGGTTCTCCTTCCCTTCTTTAGAAATCTCAATCTTCCTTTCTTTATGCTCCTCAACATGCGAACAAGAATAATAGTTTATCTTCCTCTTCTTTGATGAATTAGTCATACCACTAAATTTCACCTTGTTAAGCATATATCGCGATGACTGATTCGGCATAATCACAATATCTTTATCTCTAGGCATTACACAATTTTGTTGCTCATAGTCACTAATTTGTCCATTTGATTCAATGTTAACCGAATTCCTTCTGGTTACCTCCATTAACTAAAACACAAAAAGAATTTTGTGAGAGGCGAAATCATGCTAGGGAAGACAACATAGTAAAGGGGGAGCACCCTCAATATCTAACATCCTAGGATAAATTCTAAGATCATTACCGTAGTTCTAGGACTATATCCTATAGGTATACTTATCCTTAGGGACATCCCTAGACATACCTTAGAAATAACTCTAGGGATCTCACTCACATTTTCGCATCCAAGTTTCCAAAGGTTGACTAAACTTTTCCTATGATACCAACTGTAGAGACCCGTATCTTGACATACATGGATATTACATTACTTTTGCGGAATACTTAGTACATAACAAAAACACACACACAAGGACCGTAATAGTTTAGTGTCTTTGGAAACTTGGAATATAATCTTCTAATCGTGGTGAAAGATCTTCAAAATCTCCCATAAAGATCTTCCTTTTTTTTACCTAAAACCTTTCTTTATATCCTGGGGAAAAGAAAACATAAAAGGGTGAGCTCAAATGCTCAGTAAGGGTATACAAAAGAAATAAAAATCATATCATATCTTTTTGAAAATCATAACCTGCAAAAGAGATCATAATATATTAACATGGAACAAATCATAGAAGTGAAAATGAGATCACCATAATCATAACATGAAACTTGAAACTTTGTGGCATGCACACATAATCATGGAAAATCATTTCTTGTTAGTCATGACTCATTGCCAAGACTATCTTAGTGGACAAAGTCCCTTTCTGAATCGAGTAACCCTCGTTTCAATCCTGTTTCACTGAACCGGTATAACCTACCGTTCCAGCCCAGCCTATCTCATGAGATATAAAATCTTTACCCAATGCATTGGAGGGAGATATAGGTCCCACCCATCTTATAATGAATCCTTTCTTATGTGTGCCACATAATCATAAACCATACATCATAGCGTAACCCATGTAATAAAAATGGGAATCTTAAACATCGTGACATCATAAAACAACTCATATAAGATAAAGTTATTCATAAAAACAATTCCATCACAACATAATCAAATCAATGTAATAATAGGGATAAAAATAGAACCCTTTATTATCTTAGATGGAAAATAATTTTGATAAAACACTTTAACTCCATTCTTGAGGAAAATATCCTTTCTGCTTAAAAAACACTTTTACTTTCTTAACATGTCGTACAATTATAAACTAAAAGAAGTTGATTAAAAATAAACTTTTAAAAATCCATTCATGCTGTATAAGTTACAAAAACATTCTTCGCACTTTTGTCAGAAAAGTCAAAAAGTACCTCGTACAAAAAAAACGACAAAAGATTACTTTCATATCTTTTACTAAAAACTCACCAAAGGGTAAAATTGGATTTAAACAATTGTAGGTGGATGGAAATAATATTACATATTGAGGAAACATGGATGTGGATGATAAAATACACCCCAGTAAATAGCAAAGTATAAACAATCTCGGATAAAAATGAGATTGTGATATTTCCCTTACCTTAGGTCTGATTTGCTTCGTATGTGTCCGAACCTCCTGTATAATGATTTAAATAATGTCATTTACTTATTATAGAATCATATTCATTGTTATGATATCATATATGGTTCACTTATGACATTATATTACCCGTTCTTTTGTAAATTCCATGTTAAACAAGCGTTTTGGGTAAAATCGTTTCATTTATCGTAGGTGTTTTGACTTGTTGTTCTTGACATTATTATTACTTATATCATGATTTAATTACTTCCAGAATATAAAATTTGATTTATATATCATATATATTCAGTATATATATATATAATAGACAGATAAATAAAATGAAAAACACCGTTCATGGAGACGGTAGTCCGTACGTACGCATGAACGTTGTTTTCCATTCCTTATTGTCTTGAAATGGAAGTAAGTAGATGACATACATATATATATATATACATAATCCAGTAGCTTTATAATGTCATATATTTCATTATTATTTCTTATATATACTTTATAATCATTCTTAAATGGTTAACATGGAGAATGAATCTCATCGCGTCGTGGAGACGGTAGTCCGTACGTACGCACGAGCGATGATATCATTTTCATAAATATTGAATTGAATCAGAGTGGATTATACAATATATCAGAATCAATATGATGTTGTAATAACTATGTATAGTTATTTTTTACACCATTATACCCATCCATGTAAGGTGGTGGTGGAAAATAGATTACACCACGGCGTGGAGACGATATTCCGTACGTACGCACGCGCAATGATTTCTTTTTCCGTAGGATGGATAGATGGTGAAATAGGGTTGTTTCATACTTATAATAACATATCAGTATATGAGTGATACTGATGTTATTACTTCATAATGAAACAACCTAAGAAGAAGAAGTGGAAGAATAAATAAAGATGAAAGAATTGGTAACGGTAATTACCTCTTCTTTGAAGCGCCTTTTGGAGACCTCCTCTTAGGGAACTAAAATTGGTCTTTGAGGAAGACCAGAACCTCTAGGATGTTTCTAGGGAAGTGAAGAAGAGATTTTGGCAGAGTTTGGCCGAGCTTGAGTGCTCAAATTGGTGTGAGGAGGAGGGGGAGGAGGTGTCCTTTTATAAGGGAGGAGAGGGGCACCTTAGGAATATCTCAAAATATTATTTTATATTAAAGTCAAAATCGGTTTATAATGGTTCCAAAGGGTCTTATTTCGAAGCTAAAGTGAGGATGGGTCGAAATCCTATCAACCAATAGGATTTAGACAAGTTTAGGTTATTATTTTAACCTTATCAATTAGATTTAACTCTAAGTTAAATAATTTAACTTTTACCGTGTCTTTTTGTTTTCTTTCACTATATGGTTAATACACTTACTATAACATGCCAAACGAACCCCAAATTGTTTATTATTAATATACATATCCTTATCTAAGTAATTTGGCCGAACCTTAGATTTTTAGGAATAAAATAACAATTAATAATATAATATTTGATTTAAAAACTACTTTGTGTCAATTTTGAAACTATTTGATATATGATTTTGGTGAAAGTCATAACAGAATTATATGTTCGAACAAAGTTGATTAAATCAACACTAATATATCATAGTAACCTATAAAATTAGTGTAATTCATAAAAAGTCTCAAATTACATTCATTTGAGTATTTATAACATCAATTATGTTAATATTTCCTTAAAAGGGTAAATACTGCATCATCGTTGTGTCATAAATAAATTAATTTATTTAAAGTCTAAAAATTATAAATAAAATATCATTATGTAGTAAATCCTTTTATCTTTCTAATGAATATTTATAGTCGAATTTATCTTATGTATAACCCCATATTAAAAATATTTTAGTTATAAAACTTTGATTTTAACTATTTTAACTATTCATTAAATAATATAATATTAAATGTCATAATCTAATCCAAGTGGACCTAAATGGACATATTATATTCATAAGGTTGTTTTTGGTCGAATTACACTTATCCAATAGAATTAGGACATGTGTTAGGGTAATAGTAATATCATATTTACCCTTAGTTACCCTATTTACTATTAACCGTGGTAAAAAAAAGTAAAAAGTTACTATTCACCAAAAATTATTTTCATCTCATTGAACCACATTTTACTTACTGACATCAACCGTGTCTCTCGGATTTTTGAAATTCCATTCACAGATGCGGTAAAATTAAGATTTATGAAGAAATTAATTTTTTTAACTACCACTTAGTAGTTTCACTATTCATCAAAAATTGATGTTTTTCAGAACAATGCCAAAATTTCATCCTAAGCTATATTTCATATTCCGAATTCAAAAATGAAGTCTATTTTACCAAATTCATATCATAGAATTTTCATTAATTAATTTTATAATTAAATCCCGCTGTTAAAACAAATAGCGTGTTTTTAAGAAACAATATCTATCAAAAGATTGACACTTGATTATGTCTGGTTTAAATGTGAAATTACATCCAATGACCAACATTGTATTAAATTGTAAAAATATATTCTAAATATACTTAAAAACCACTCAAATTAATAATTTATCACTATTAATTATTTCGATTAAAAAAGTTGTTTTTAATTATAATTTACTAATTTTCACTATTCATCAGAATATGAAAGTTATCCGAAAAGTACCAAAATTTCACCTTAGGCTAAATTCGATACTCCGAATCCAAAAATGAAGTTCATTTTGAAAAATAAGATTTAGAGAGTTTTAAAAAGTGGTTATTACTATTCATAACGGCTAGTTTTAATAATTTTTTAATAGCATATCGTTGTTTAGTGAAACTCGGTATTGCGTATTACACACGCTATCGAGGAAGGTCGTGATTGCGTGTAATGCAAGGCATGTCAAGGATGCGTGTTGTGCAAGCTCCTTTTGGTGTAGCGTACAACACAAGACTTTAATAAAATTAAAAAGAATATTTTTTTATAAAATCTTGGGCTGTTACAAAATGGGGGTTCAACAACCACATTCTTTCAAGTATGGGGAGGTGACTAAACTCTCAGAGACAGTCGATGCCTTTAAAAAGATTCCTTGGGTAATGCTTTTGTCAAAATGTCTGAAACCTGGTCTTCTGTAGGCACATACTCCAACTTCACAATTCCATGCTCAACCTTCTCCTTGATTAAATGATAATTTATATCAATGTGCTTATTCCTTGAGTGATGAAACTGATTTTTGGTGAGATTTATAGAACTTGGGTTATCACATTGTATTCCAAGAGGAGACTTTATTTCAACACCCATGTCATCAAGCTGCTGCCTCAGCCACAATAATTATGTTCATGCTTGAGTGGCCCCAATATACTCAGCTTCTGCGGTGCCCAATGAAATGCAGTCATTCTTCTTGTTAAGCCAAGAAATACACAAACCACCACGATAGGAAGAAGCTCCCAAAATTGATTTCTTGACATCCATTGAACCAGCCCAATATGCATCAGTATATCATAGTAATAATGAATGATATTTGTCACTATATATCAAGAAAAAATCCCTTGTTCCCTTGATATACAAAAGTTTTGTTTTCACTACAAGCATGTGGCTTTCCTTAGGATTACTCTGATATGTCGGTGCTTGGCATGTGGCGAATACAATGTCAGGACTTTTCACAGTCAAGTATAGAGAACATCCAATGATTTTCTTGTTTTTTTGATATTAACTACCTTTCCATCCTCATCTTTTGATAGTTTCATCTGGATAGCAACCAAATTCTTCATCTAATTGGAATTTTCCATTCCAAATCTTCTCAAAACTTCCTTTTAATATTTTGATTGATCAATAAATGTTCTATTCTTTCCTTGTGTCACCTGTAAACCAAGAAAAATTTTATCTCTCTAATCATTGACATTTCGAACTCACATTTCATGAATTTGGAAATCAGTATGCACTGAGCTTCATCCGATCCACCAAATATTATGTTGTCAACCTAGACCATAACTGTCATCCATTGATTACTATTTTTTTGAATAAGTGATTGCAATCAACTCCACCTTGCAAGAAACAAAGCTTCTTCAAATACTGATCAAACCTTCAGTACCATGATCTTTGTCCTTATTTCATCCCATATAATGCCTTCCTCAGCAGACAAACCTTGTTATCATCCTCATGAATGAGAAAAACATCTAGTTTATTAACATACACTTCTTCTTTCTGAATCCCATTCAAGAATGCAGATTTGACATCTATCTGGAACATCATGAACTTCCATTGCACTACAATGGCTAGGAATAATCTGATTGTCACCAAACTTTCCACCGGTGAAAATGTCTCATAAACATCAATTCCCTCTACATGGGAGTATCATTTTCACACTAGTCATGCTTTGTTTCGAATCACTTTTCCATATTCATTAAATTTTTTGCAAAAGACCCATTTATTCCCGATGAAATTCTAGTATGCTGGCCTCGAAACAATCTCGCACGTCTAATTTTTCTCATTCTGATCAAGATCTTAATTCATTTCCTGATGCTATTTTTTATATTTAGCTCCATCAATGAAGAATTTATGCTCATCCTGAGATAGGAAAGATGTCTGCTGTAGAGATTTTATTCTTCTTGTCTTCACTAGAGCTGACTGATCACCAAAGATATTCTTTCTATAAATTTCTTCTCTACTCCTTTTCTTCTGTGAAGATATGGATTTTACATCCTCATACTCATCATTAGTATCTTCTTCTGAATCTATATAAGAAACTTCTCTTCTTCGTGAGTCTCTTACCACTTCATCACATTATATAGACAACTAGACATTGGGTCATAGTTCAGTGGGATCATTTCATTCAACTACTTTTCTGATCACCTTGTTGAAATGTTATTGATACTCTCTCACAACTTATTGGTATCCTGAAAATAGTTAGTTGATACAACATTGTTGGAAAAAAATAGATAAAAATGGGATGGATGATTATTTCTTGTTCTCTCACAATATGCCTTCTATTGATAGACAACACCTGAGCTGGGTCATCCAATAATTTCATTGATGGATCTTGCATCTGATTATGATATAAAATTCTATACTTATTCTATTTAACAAATACTATGGTTAGGCCCATGGTTTAAAACCATAACCATTCTTCCCACCTACATCATTTATACCAATACGGAACTCGACATTGAGCCATTAACAAAATCACTAAGCCTACTGAGTTGGAAATTATTTTAGGAAATATGAGATAAAGTTAATTACAAAATCACTTCCTATTGCGCTTTATTTCTCCCTTTCTTCATCACGTCTAGTACCAGATTTTAGTCAATTGAATCTCTGAAGCATATCACTTCTCCAATTTTCATCCTTAGATACCACATCCCCATGGATCATATCTTCTTACAACCTGAAGCATTTGAATCATTAGTTAACAACATTTATATACATAGGGAGAGGGGTTATTTCTAGAATTCTCAAGGTGAGGACTATGGTTGATCTTTCTGGGTCAACCCATTGATTCTTTCTTACAGAGCATCACACTATTTCCTTGCATCTTCTAGATGCCTAGCCAACTTCAACTGCTCTAGAAATATTATTTAGCATTCATTACCCACATACTGAGCCTTTTTATGATATGTAGGTTCTGTAGGCCTAGTCTTTCTCACCATTTGGGGTTTAAACCCACTAGTACTCATTTATTTCTTTGATGTTCCACAAAAATTCCATTTTTATTGATTCCTTCTTTGGGAAGGAATCTCTCTATTTGTCCTCTTCCCATTGTTCTTCAACAATTGTAGTCGTCTTTCTCTTTCCTCCACTTCTTACTACAGAACACGACATGTGAATTTTTCAAGGAATTCTTTTTTCATCTTTCTTTTATTAGATATCTGAGTCACCACACTCTTTTCCACTGGTGTTGAATCCTCTATTGAACATTCATTCTTATTTTTTATAACTAGAGTATATCTCCCCTTTATCTTCTAAGTTTGTTCACATTCTCTCCGAAAGAGTAGTTGTGAGTGTGATAGAGAAGGTGATTGATATACCTTTTATTTATCTCCTTGTGATTCCCCTGTACTAGTAATCCTAATTTTCAACCTACCACATTGTCTTGTAGTGTAGGATTTCACATTATACACCACTGGAATTGATAATTTTATTTCAAGTACATTTTCCATTCCATCTTTCTTCTCACTACAATGTCTTTCCAGATGCCCATAATTAGAACATACAAAACATTTTCCATCAAAGGCATACCTCATCTCATTACCTCTCTCCTGAGATGTTGATGAAACATGTTTTCTTCTTTTGACATAGATCTTCGGATCTTCTTGACACATACTGATGGTGTTCCCCATTCTTCCATAATAGAAGTAATTAATGAATAATTTCTTATTAGAGACTCTTCTTTATGACTTCTCATGATGCTTATTCATATTCTCAGACTTAGGAATGTTTCTATCATCACAACAAGAAATATATTCAAAAGCCATTGAATAAAAACTACTTATATGACCATGAATCACACAAAAATAGCACATTATATCATTACTTACTGGAAAAGATTTTTTAGGTCAATCTCCATTACCTAAAAGGATTTTCTTATCTCTAGAGATTTTCATTGTTCTCTTCCTATCACACAAAGGATTGGGATTATCATATCTAATTCTAGATTTTCCCAAAATGGATGGCCTTTGAGATGATTCAATCCTTTCATGATTCTCTTATGAAGTAGCATATTTAGCTTTCATTTCATTATCACCTGCCGAAGGATAATCAAATAGAAAGTGAAAGGAATCATTCATCTTGGTCTTATCTCTGGAATTAAATTTCTCTATTTCTTTCTTGACTGATTCTATCTCTTCCTACAGTTGCTGAATAATTTTATCTCTTTATTAAAGTTGAGAATTGAAATCACTTATGATATTCTTACCACTACTCATCTCTACTTCCAGTTCACATGTTATATTATCCACCATTTCACTTTTATCCTTCACATTAAATTTTTCTTAAGCAACAGAATTAGGACAACATTCATTTATCTTGTTGTTTCCTTTGATTCTTCTGATGTAGTTCTAATAGCATTGTAGTAATATCATCATTTCTAGATTTCATATTCTTAATTTTATATGTGTTCAGATTCATTCCTTTACCATCAGATTTTAGATTTTCTCCCTTTATAGGCATCTTTTGCAGTTCTTCGGCTTAGGAATCTTTCTTCTCCCTAAGATTAGTGGCCACATCAATAAGCCTTTGATTTAATCCTCTTAGAAAATTATCCTCAATTATTATTTCTTGTATCTGAATATATTTATATTTAATCTCTTCATCCAACATAAGAAACAATTCTATTGTTTTATAGACAAATTCCTCTTTTCACATTTTGGGAGTTTCATTATCATCTATAGTTTCAATAGCACTTTGAATTTAAATTACATCACATATTACTATATCATTATTGAGTGAATATATTTTTTCCCTATCAAATTCATCCAAACCTTCCTTTAGTATGTTATTTATTTCCTTTAGTTTAATGACCCATTTTCCATAAACACTTCCACATTGAGGAATACCATCTGAATTCTGGTTCTTCTTTGATTTTTTTTCCATTTTCCATGTCATACCGAGATATGAGTAGATTTATTTAACCACACAAATCGACTAAACCAAGTTAGAGAAAAAAAAGCTAATAAAATAAACCTATCCATCTAATACCAATTGTTAGGACAAAAAGGGGCCTAGATACCCTAAGGGGGGTGAATCATGGTATGGATATTCTATTTCAAAATTCATCTGTCCCCAATAGATCTTGACCTATATATTATAAGGGTAAATTTTTTTGTTCTTATGTTCTTATGTTGATCACTTATTTTTCTCTTTATTTAATTGTTATTATTTAGATGGAATGCAGGGATACAACATGGCAAACACAAAAAATTTACATGGTTGACCCTCACTGGGCTACGTCCAAGGAGCATCCAACAGTGGTGTGCTGCTATACCAAATCCACTAATGCTCATTGCCAATAATTATTGGGCTAGATCACTTTTATGCCCAGGATCACTTCCTTTCCAATGTTTAGGGTTAGCTCACTTCTTTCCCAATGGTCACTTCTTATTTCTCTCTCTGGCTCACTGTCGGTAGATATAATAACATTCTTCCTCTTCCTTTTCTCACTACACATGGAAGGGATCCAATCCAAGTTTATAGACCGGTAGGTCCCTTTATTTTCATGAATACACACATCCTCAACTATTGATAGATGCTCTATTAAAATCCATTTTTCATCCACTGATGAATACCTGTTTTCCTCTAAACACTAGGAAACAAGCTTTGGAATTAACTTTGCAAGTCTCCCTACTTCGCAGAGCTCTTAATTTCTGGAAGCTCAAACAAGCCTTCGCGAAGCTCTTGCCTTTTTGTAAAGCACACGCCTTCGCAGAGCTCAGGCCTTCACGAATTTCATTTCGTCATAGAGTGAATTTCCTCATGAAGATAACTGAGCCAACACAAAGCACACAACTTTCACAGAGCAAGAATAGCCACTGTGAAACTCCTTCCATTCATGAAGCACACTACATTCAAGAACCACCATTATGAATCGGGAGAAAAATACTTTCATTGAAAACTCTATCCTTCTCACGAGGGGGTTGAGGTCTATTTATAGGAGACTCTACTAACCCTCTAACCTTCCACACAAAGTCAACACCCTGACATCTCATATCGCAAAGCTCCAATGTTCCTGCCAACATTATCTCAAAATGGAGGGGAACAATGACACTTTTCTGATCGCAGAGCTCATCGTAATCACTGAGCATCCGATAAATTACTTTCTGCCTTGGCCAAAAGCTCTACTTGCAATGCTCTTCACAGCCTCAATTCTCTTCAACACTTCTATTCGCAAAGATCTTCGTAATCACGAAGTATCACTGTCAAATTTATTCTGGTCTTCACAAAATCAAATCCACAAACCCTATCTTCCTGAAACTCATGCCTTTGACATATTAAAATTTGATCTTCATGGAAATCCAATTTTCATGATGCTCACCAAATGGCGCCACTTTGTATCTGCTCTTTTTGTAGAACATCCAGATCATCCATTCATTTTTCATTGTTCTTTGTCAATAAGGGTTGTCAAAAATACGTATAGAGTTCGACAAATTACCATGTAAACCCCCTTTTTCAACATAATAATCATATTGGTCTGCTCTATCAACATAGAGGACAACTTTTTCAGAAAAAAAATCATCCCAAAATGATTCAATGCTACCTTGAGTAATTTTTTCCCAACAGCATTAGAACCATCAAAGACATAAGCTATTGAATGTCGGCCTAGACCAACCACAATTACTAAGATCCATAGATTTCTTGGTTTAGAAAGATATTTTCAATGAGTTTTGGAAAATTTCTTAGGACTATCTAAAACTCTGACTAAGTTAATATGGAAGGGTGTAAATTTACACTTGAAAAATTAATGTGAGGAATATTTCAAGGAACTGAAGAGATGGTTAGCCAGTGCAAATAGACATGCATTACCCAATAGTGGAGAAGGGGTTGTAATCGATAGAGATGCACCCAATAAGGGATTGGGATGTGTTATAGAGAAAAATAATATTGTTATAGACTAAGCCTCACGACATGTGAAGAATCATGAGAAACATTACCCAAGTAATTATTTGGAGATAGTGGTAGTATTCTTTAAATTAATGATATGAAGGCATTATGTTTTTGGTGAAAAGTGTTATATATATATCGATCATAAAAGTCTTAAATATATATTCACATAGAAGTAGTTGACCATGTGGTATAGAATATGGTTAGAGTTGATAAATGATTATGACTGCTCAATACATTACCACCTTGGGAAAGAGAAAAAGGTGGTCGATGATTTGAGTCGGAAGGATCATGCCAGCTTATCCTTGATGAGGATCTAGAAAGATCCAATATTTCTAGATTTGTAAGGGTTGGATCAAGAAATATAGAAGAAAGGAGAAAATATTATTTTTATCAAATGAATCCTCATCCCTCTATCAATGTGAATATTAAGAAGGCACAAAAGGATGATGAAGATCTTCAAAATAATTGTAACAATGTTCCTGAGTTTAACCATGTCCAGGATGGAATGATAAGGTTCATGAATCATGTATGTGTTATTTCCGGGAATGTTTGGAAGAAGGATTTGTTAGAGGAAGATCATAGGTCTTCATTCTCTATTCATATTGGAAGTATGAAGAACTATAAGGACATGAAGGAATACATCTGGTGGGATGGATAGAAGAGATATATCATAGAGTTTGTATCTTGGTGTTTAGAATGCTAGAAAGATAAGCCTAAAAGGAAATTATCTAAAGGGATGTTGCATCCATTACCCATACCATTATGGAAATGGGAGAACATTACTATGGATTATGTCATTGGACTACCCAAAACCATTAAAGAATTTAATGTTATATGTGTAGAATTCCATCAATTCACTTTTTCAACGCACTAAATTAGTATCATATGAAAGATTTTTCTCTTTATCAACATTCTAGAAAATACACTAAGGAAGTGTTATGATAGAATTGAGTACCACATTAAATTGTATCATATTGGGATCTAAGGTTTACCTCAATGTTATGGAAACGTTTTAAGAAATCACTTGATATAAAATAGTGTTTCAACAATGATTATCATCCTAAAATATATGGTTAGTCTGAAAGAAAAATTAAAACCCTAGAGGATATGTCAAGATCTTGTTCATTGGATTGAAAAGCGGTTGGGATCAACACCTTCCTATAGTTGACTTTTCTTTCAAAAATAGCTTTCACTCAAGTATTCAAATGGAATCATATGAAGATGAATATAGGAAGAAATGTAGATACCCAACATGATGTGATGAGTTTGGAGAAATAAATCTATTTGGGACTGATATTTTAGATGAAATGGTCAAGAATGATAAATCCATTCATGAAGATGTCAAGGCATCTCAAAGAAGAAAGAATCACTATGCTGATAACTGTCGGTGTGATCTCAAATTTGATGTTGGTGAAAAAGTTTTTTTATGAATCTCACCCAATAAGAATGTTTTGATATTTAGGAAGAAGGGAAAACAATGACATAGGTATATCAGCCCAATTGAAATTATTGATCGTATCGGGACAATATCCTATCACTTGGAATTTCATTAAAATCTTTATCAAGTCCATGATGTGTTACATGTATCGTTAATGAGTAAGTAAATACCTAACCCTTCACGTGTACTAATTTCACAGGTCATAAAGCCAAAGGAGGACCATTCTAATGAGGATCAACCTGTAGAAATATTTGACTGCTCAAAGAATGTTTTATGAAATAAGATCAATCTCAAAGTCAATGTATTGGGATGAAATCACAAGTTAGAGGATGCTATGTCAGATCTTGAGGATATGATGAGGCAGAATCATCCATAATTGTTTTTACAATAGTGATGAATTTTGTTGGAGAAATTCATTTTAAGGTGGTAGAATATAACACCCAATGTTTTTATAGACCTATTTTTTCTAATAAATTTAATCTTTCATTTATATCATACAATGAAAAAAGTCAAATATTCCTTTCGCAAGGAAATAACTCCATGTACGTTCCACCCAACACTGACGTGGCGTACGGTTCTCGAAACACTGTGTTGGCATAAGATACACACAATATTGAGTTTCTATGAAATATATATTTTAATTATTTTAATTATTTAAAAATAATAATTATTACCTTGTGATTAAAAATATTAATATGAATTGTAATAACTACATTTCAAATAATTTTTTATATATTTTTATATAAATAAAACATATTCATAATAAAAGATATGAATTTTGGTAAAGTTCTTGTTACGTTTAAAACCATAATTTTATAGAATGAGCTACTTCTAATAATGAATTTTATTTTAGACACATTTAGAAAATAAATTTTATAATTTCAACTTCATTTTTGAATTTAGAACATCAAAAATAGCTTAGGATGAATCTTTGGGATTTTTTGAGAAACATCATTTTTTAATGAATAGTAAAAAACACAGATTTTTAGATAAAAATTGTAGTTTGTGTAATTAATTATTAATGATAAATGATAAAATAAATATTTTTTAATGTCAAATCATATGAATATTAAATCTATTAATGAAAAAATCTTCAAAAACTTTTGAACTTCTTATTACTCTAAAATCACGTTATTTCATCTCGTTTACGGGATTAGAAATGATCTTAATTTTGACTCTCCTATAAAGGAACTTTCAAAAGTATGACATACACCATTTTATTCAGTCTAATATTTAAATTATAATAATCCAATGTTAATTTTTGAATAAAATTTATTATAAAAATAATTTAAATTAATCACATCAATTAAGGCCAAATAAAGAATAATTAGTGACTAAACCTATAAATTATTGTCCCACATGACCTAGAAAGTTGTCTGAAAACCATTTTATGTACATATTTCATCCACTAAACTTCTATCCATGAGTTTAATTTTTTTAAATTCTTTATTTATGTAATAAAATGTTCACAACTTATTTGTTTTTAAAACATCCATGTCAGTCCTTTTCCATCCCTACTAAAGGCCACCACATCTACCCGTTACTCACACCTCTCAAGACACTTAATTTCATCCATGAACTAATCAATGGGCCTCCAAAAAACCTACAATTTTCCTTGAATAATCCCTTTGGTCAGAAACCCTTTAAAGAAAAACGTTTGGGCACAAACCAAAAGGAGTTACCTGATTTAGAGGTAATTTCTTCATTCAAGATCATTTCCTTTATTTCCCTTTTTCACCCCTCCACTCACTTTATTCCCTTATTTTGTGACAAAAATAGTATATTTAATATAATAGAATGTTTTTAGGCTAATATTTGACCTATATTTACACAAATATCCATCTAATGGATGTTTAACGTACTTGTTTGGTGTATGGCGAACTACTGCCTCATGAAACGATGATTGTTCATTTCTCATCTACCTACAATCATGGTGGCCATTAGGATGGACACATTATTTTTATTCGTAATATATTATATTTATTATTTATTTATGATTTTGTATTACTTTTAAAACACATATCTTTTTACCTTCCATTTTCTGTTAATACAATAATCTCGTTTGAGGAAGTGTGGACTACCGCCCCCTCAAAGGGATGTGATTCATTCACACACCACATGTGATGTATTAAAAATGATTTTAATGAAATTTTATGATATATATGATATATTAATTAAAACAGAATAATGATATATATATATATATATTTATTTATTTATTTCATTACACATAAATATATTTACACATTCCATTTACTTACTTTCTTTCTATATGACAATATAAACAGAAAACAACATTCATGTGTACGCACAACTTACCATCTCCATGAATGGTTTATTCCATTACATATGTCATTAATATAGATATTATTAAAATATAGTTATACTGAATATTCCTGATATTAATATCATGTTCTACATTATGGAATCATTACATAATTATAATGAACAACAATATGAAAAATGAAAGTACACATGGAGAACAAAGAGAATATTACCCGTAGAGAAACATTAACATAGTATCATTCCTAAGAAGATAATATAAGCTTATAATAAAAACATATATGGTAATAGATATAATAATATTTTTATTATAAATTTGAACAATAAACTTATTTTTATTTTATAGGAATCTTGTATGAGTGCGGAGAAAATCAAGACACGGGGTAAGGGGAATTTCATATCACTTTTAAATTTTGTGAAATTCATGTTCTGATAAAGACTCATACCTTTTGTGTGGACTATGTACTACCAGTAATTGAATTTTATTTATTTTATAAAAAATGTTATGGGTATTCACATATCTATTCTATGATCCTTCTTTCATAGGGATTTAATTTCAAATGATACCAAATTAGTAAAAACGTTTTGTCTCAACTTGTTGTGCACCTAAACTCTTTATCGAGGTGTATATAATTCCATTGTACATGTTATATCATGAATCAAATTATTTTAATTTTATAATAAGGTTCATTTAATTTTCTTTTCTTACATGGAGATTATTATCCGATGTAACCAAGTAATAAGAGTTTACTGAGATAATCTAATCTGTTTTCAGGATTGTTTATGTTTATACTTCCATTGATGCAATATCTCAAGTATATTCCTGATTTTAATTCTCCTACATATATTAAAGATATCCACATTAGTTAGTACGATTTTGAGCACACTAGGGTACTAAGGATAATATTTTAAATAAAATCAGACATCCTCTCTCTTTGGTCAAAAATCCATTGTATACAAAAACCATGTTTTAAAAAATGATTTAATTTTTTTTTCAAAAGAAGCTTGAAGATAATTATCAAGTAAAATGAATTTTATAAATGTCTTATTGTTTTCGAATATTCCTTTATATTTTTTCAAATCAATTGTCAATGAAAAATGTTTTCAAAATATTTTAGGCTATAAAAATTATTTTTCAATGAAGAAAGGATATTTTTCTCATGAAATGTTTTAAAAGTCCTTTATAAATAACTTACCATCTAACATATCATTAATTAGAGGTTCTTATTCCTTTATGGGAAAATTATTCATTATTTCCATTCAAGTTATTTTTCTGAATGGTTTATGCTTTGATGACATGATGTTGATGAAGCTCTTTACTATTTGATAAGTTATATGTTTTTGAAACCCACATCTTTTCACAGATTATGTACTTGATGAATTGATTATGAAAATTTATCTTTCCACAGTTTATGATATGTTTAAATCATTATGAAACCAATTTCATTTCATTGGTTATGATTTGATTATTTACAATCTTTTGGAACGTGTATGTATTATTTCATTATGTGATGGGTGGGACCTATATCTCCCTCCAATGTATTGGTTCAATATTTATATGTCATGATATAAAAGAGGGATGGAATAAGGGTTAATCAGTTCATTAATATAAGGAAATTATGAGGGTATTGAGTTCATTAATATAGGGATGTAATGAGGGTAATATGGTTTAGTAATATAGGGCTGGAACAGAGGTTACAATGTTCAGTAATGGAACTTTTCCACTAAGATGATATGTGTAGTGGTGCGTTGGATATTATAATAATTATTAAATGCTTATGCCTTGCCCCAATTCCATTCTTTACTCTTATGTTATCCTTTCATGGATAATTTCCTTTACATACTTTCCAATCATTTCTTATGAACTACTATTCTTTAAGCCATGATTCATGTATATGATCTTTGATATTTGGGGTATGATATTATATTGTCATAATCATGTTCTCATACCCTTATGCTCATTTTCATGCTTACATTCCACCCTCATTTACCCTTTCATATTATTTTATCTGACCCCTTTGTACGTTTCGTTCCATATGTTTTGTAGATGGGTAATATGATTGATATGTATAAAAAGGTTTATATTCAATAAGAACCTACTTTGAGATGTTATAGCTCACATATATACTAGTTTTATGTCTCCATGATTCTAAAGTAACTATACCAACTACTATATTTGGGTATCAATTTTTATAATGTTTATTCATTCCACAAATTTTATGTAATATTTATGTTTTATAAAGTAAGGGTCGCTAAATCCTTATGTGTCATCGCTAATAGTTTTTTCCAGAAAATAGAATCATAACTTCTCATTTTGAACAATGTTTCAGGAAGATGAAATTCCACTCTCATGCATGTAAGAAAACTCCTTCCCTGAACATCTGAAAGACCTGGCCTCAAGGTACTAGATCTTGCATGATATGTCTCTCAGGAATACTCTTCCAGGTGGTCCCTGTAGATTGTGATTCTCACAAATATCATTTTACTCCATGAAAAGTTCTTGAAAAATATCTTTCTTGTGTGCCTGTAATTGTCATTTGTAGTGCCTCATTCAGCCATAAACTCTCATTTCTCAGGCAAACCTCCAATATAGTGTGTAGGCCCTAATATTGTGTTCATGTCTTAAATCTTGTGTGAAACCATTCCTATGTGCTCCATGTGATTTTCTTACCCTAATACAACATGTTTGATCACTTCTTACACGAAATACCTCGATCATGAGTGTACTTACCCTGTGTGTCCCTCCATGCTTTTGAATAGTGGTTTCCCAGTTCTCAAAGTGGTGATTCATGTTGTGTTTCCCAACCTAATGCTTCTTTGCAGATGTACGATAGTTGATGTTTATTATTTTCATAGATACTCTTACATGAAAGCCTCTATCAACCACTCCCCAATCCCATTAACGGATTGAATTGATCGTGCCTTCCCTTCCCCCAAGTAAGTGTGGGTATAAGTTATGTAAGTCCTAGGGGTGGGGAGTTATTCCTCATCATCTGAAATATTACATTTTAAATTAGCAAGAACCCACATACTCAACACAGGTTGTTAAACTATGATCACTGCATGAGTGACAGGCCCGAGAGGACCATGAATGTCACGACCCGCCCTCGGGGTCCGTGCCGTGACTACCCCAAGCCCGCCTTCCATAGGCCAGGGGCTGGTGACTAGCACCAAGGCGTAAATCCCAAAAGAAAAGGGAAGGAATTTCCTTGGAAAGTAAACAAGCACCACAGAGTAAGCAAGCGGAAAAGTAAACACTAAGTAAAAACGATACAAGCTGTACGGAAGGTAAAAGGGGCCGGAAATATAAGCCCAACTGTAAAGTACAACTTAAAGGAAAAACAGCAACTGAAAGGAAAAACTGCAGCGTCGATCCGTCCTCTGGAAGTCCCACCTGAAGGGTGGGTACAGATAGCCTCCACTGCTCCTCGGGTCCACCTGACCGCTCCGGGTACGTCCCGACTTGTGGTCCACCTCCAGGTATCGTCCTGCTCCGCACGCCTCCACCACGATCAGCGCTGTCCGTCGTCTGCAACCAACACCACGAAGTGCGGGCATAGCCCGTGCAGGGGTGAGTATAAGCTACTCAGTAGGGACCCTGAGACCCCCGAAGGTCTCCCGAAATCCACAAAGGATAATACAAAAAGGAAAGATACAATCACGAAGTAATATCTGACACGGATTAGGTATATGCCCATACATATACCTAAGTCATCAACTCCCGTTCGGCTCCAACGTCCGAGCCCAAGCACAACCCAGTCCACACAGGAAAGCAAACGTATACCCACACAAGATAGCTTAACAAAATCCACAAAGGAGAGTAAACAGTAAATCCACACAGGATAGCTCAACACAATCCACAAAGGAGAGTAAACAGTAAATCCACACAGGATAGCTCAACACAATCCACAAAGGAGAGTAACACAAGATTCATCTCACACATGTATACTTCTTCGGATGATGATAAAGATGATCACTGATCCATCTAAGTCGTCGGACCCACGGAGGATCAATAGGTAACTAACCCCCGCAATGACCCACACAGGATCGGGCTCACACAGGACCTGTAGGCGCCGGCTCACACAGACCCGCTGAGCACAGACCCACACAGGATCGGACCCACACAAGATCGGGCCCACACAGGACCGGGCCCACGCAGGACCTGTAGCACTGATCCACGTAGGATCGCTGAGTGTAGTAGTCGTCGCAGTCCACTGAGGATCTCTGCACAGTCATCGCCACAGTCCATTGAGGATCTCTGCACGGTCATCGTCGGAGTCCACAGAGGATCTCTGCACAGTCGTCGCTGTCGAGGAAGCAGTCGCAACCAGCTCTAGGGTTCCCGCACACAACAAGCTCGTTCGGGAGGGTCCGCTCCACGAGCAGAGAGGCTGATACATAAACTGACACAATGTTCGATGTTGATGTATTCAAAAGTTCCGTATCGTCAACAGGAACTCAACGTCACAGACGGCGCGTCAATCGGACGCCCGGTCTGAGAGTTATTGGCATTTTTGTCCCAGGGGCCCGGTTGGTTTTTAAGGAAAAACCAACCCGACCATACTCCACCTGTGTCCAAACCTCTAGCGGAGTGTTCCAAAAGATCCATCTCACTTAGAGAAATTCAACAAAGCTGATGGCACGTCAATCGGATGTCCGTAGCTCAAGATATGAGTGTTTCCGCTCCGAGGGCCCGGTTGGTTTCGTGTACGAACCAACCCGGCCGAACCCAAAGTACTCCGAAACCCTGAGTGCAATATATCGAAACGACCGCCTCGATCCAAGGACCGTGTTGCCACTGACGGGGGGTTTTTTGGAGGCCCGTAGCTCAACTTACGGGCGTTTGAACGAAGACCGTCCGAAGACGGGGGTCCGGGCCCGGGCCGACTCGACCCGACCCCCCTGGGAGTCGGCCGAACCGGGTCGACCCGACCCAGTCCGGTCCGGCCAGGGCGCAGTCCGGCCGGTAGGACCGGCTTGGCCCGGTTCGGCCGAGTGGCCGAACGGCCAAGCACCGCGGGGCACTGCCCCCGTGGCCTGGTGGTGCCGCGACCCCCCGCGTGGGGCCGCGCTGAGTCAAGCACGCGCCTTCAGCCGCGTCCGAAGGCCCCGGACCCGCACGGCCGCGGGTGCCGCCACGGCCGCGGCTTCAGCCGTGGCGGCCTGTACCGCGGCGCGCTGGGGTGCCCCCGCTCCCGGCTGCCGGCGCCGCCGGCGTGTTCCGCGGGCCACCAGGATCGCTCCGGTGGTCCGATTCTGTTCCCGTCTGCGCCGTTGCTCCTCCTGGGACTCGTTCTTCACTACGGGATCATCAAACATCCATTGCGGCACGTTCCTTCATTGCCCGTCGAATCCGCACAAGAATGAAGAACGACATAGGGTTGTCGGGCCGTGTTCGTTTGGCCCGCACCCTCCGCGTTAGATATAAATGACGGTAGGAATTAAAGTTCAACACATGAATGTATATCCGATACAATTATTAATGAAATAAAATTGTTTCATAAAACGGGTTCCTTATTTGAACGGAAACAACAATTTTAGTGAATTTAAAATTGTTCACAAAACCAGTTCTTTAAATTTTTAAAGAAGCATTTACGGGAATATAAAAAGGGGTAATTTCAAAATAATTCCCTACCTCGTGGGTCGTCGCGTGTGAGCGTTCTTTGCAGAATTGCTCATCGCGGAAGGTGGAGATCGTCGCGTCGTCGCGGGAAGGCGTCGTGTCGTCGCAGAATCCGGCGTTGAGTCGACGAACTCCATGGACCAAGAACAACAGATTTAAATTATAAATAATTAAATCTGTGTTTCGTTTTAAACCAAAAAGAACTTTTAGAAGAAAACCCGAAGTCACTCACCTCAACGGTTGGTGAACGGAGATCGGGGCGGGGAAGAACATCTCGGATTGGAGCATCGTCGATTTCCGCGGATGACGGCGTTCTTCACGTTCTTTGTGTTCTTCGCGTTCGTCGTGTTCATCTCGGAGGAAAAAGAAGAACGAGGATTCTGTCTCAACGAGCAATCCTCCAAAAGAATTTGGTTGGTATTATTTTATTATTATGCCAACACACGAAAAGGGGGGTATGTAACGACCCATAAATTCATTGAATTAATTCAACGAAAGAAACAACTCATTTAATTTACAAAATAAACCACCCAATTAAATGGTCTGTTAAGAAGTAAGAAAACGCGTCAGTTGACTTTCATAATGACGGGTTTTCGAGGGTGCGTTACTTAGCGGAAGAAATTGCAGGGCTCGTGTGTGCCCCACCTAACAAATATCCTACCAAGGGGGTAGGATATTTCTAGATAGCATCCTATCCAGATCAACTCTGTTTAAGCCGTCTCTAAGTGGCTTCAAGTGGCTTCCAAGTGGCTTAAGAGAAATAAAATAAAGTTGTCGTAAAATTTATTTTATTTCTTAACTTTAAGCCCGAAAATTAAAAACCACACCCAAGAAAACGAAACTCCGGAAGAGGCGTTTCTAAGCGAATACTGGTGCTGCGATTTCATCGGTGCCCTTAGAATTCGATTCCGGGCACCGATTCAAAAGTTATAAAAACCCGCTCGTCCGTTCACTGAACGTACCTGAGCCAAACTTCGGAAAATGATTCCGGGCACACCGTGCCTCGGAATCAGGTGCCGTCAGAAACTGCGTTCTTGTAAAATTCAAAAGAAAATTAAGAAAAAGGATTTCCTTGAAATTTCCGGGTCTTTACATTCCTCCCACCACAGGGCTTTACGTCCCCGTAAAGATACATCAAAAACTAGGGAAACAAATGTGGGTACTGAGCACGCATCTGAGCCTCCCGCTCCCATGTGCTCTCCTAGAGGTTCCCGTGCCGCCATCTGATGCGCACAAGAGGAATTGATCTCCCACGCAGGACCCGCTCTTTTCGATCCTCTATCTCCACCGGGGCCTCCGCAAAAGTCGCCGCATCATCCACGTCTAGCTCCCCATACTTAATGATGTGTGTCGGGTCGTGCACGTATCTCCTCAGCTGGGACACGTGGAAGACGTCGTGCACCCGGTGCAACTGAGGTGGTAGAGCCAGGCGATAAGCCACCTCGCCAACCCTGCTGAGGACCTGGAAGGGTCCGATGGAGCGTGGAGACAACTTGCCGCCTCGGCCAAATCTCCGCAAACCACGTCGAGGTGAGACCCGCATGAAGACGCGGTCGCCATCCTCGAACTCTAGTGGCCTCCGCCTCCTGTCGGCATATGACTTTTGCCGGCTCTGAGCTGTCCTCATCCGCTCCTGGATGACCTGGATCTTCTCTGTCGTGGCCCGGACCATCTCTGGTCCCACAAGTGCTGACTCCCCAAGGTCTGTCCAGCACAAAGGAGATCTGCAAGGCCTGTCGTACAACGCCTCGTATGGTTCCATCCCGATTTTGGAGTGGTAGCTGTTGTTGTACGCGAACTCCACCAAGGGTAGGTGGTCCTCCCAGCTGCAACCAAATTTGAGGACACATGCGCGGAGCATTTCCTCGAGATTCTGAATGGTCCTCTCTGTCTGACCATCCGTCTGAGGGTGAAAGGCGGTGCTCAGACGTAGCCGCGTCCCGAACGCCTCCTGCAACCCCTTCCAAAGCCGGGAAGTAAAACGAGCGTCCCGATCGGAGATGATAGTCGATGGCACACCGTGAAGCCATACAATCTCTTGAACATACAGACGCCCCAAGCTCTCCACTGAGCCCTGCTCTCAGATGGGTAAGAAGTGTGCCGACTTGGTGAGTCGGTAACAATCACCCAAATGAAGTCGTGACCTCTGGAAGTGCGTGGAAGTCCAGTCACGAAGTCCATAGATATCCTGTCCCACTTCCACTCCGGGACCTCCAAGGGCTGTACCAAGCCTGCTGGTACCTGATGCTCTGCCTTCACCTGCTGGCAGGTGAGGCACCGTGAAACGAACGCTGCCACAACCTTCTTCATGCCCGACCACCAGTGCTGTCATCTGAGATCCTGGTACATCTTCGCCACTCCAGGATGTACCGCTAAAGGAGAAGTGTGAAACTCTCTTAGCACATCCTCTCGTAAAGCGACTGGTACCAAGGTACGTCCTCTGAAAAGGACATCATGCTATGCTCCAAGGGAGAAACCATCAGGTGCATGTCCCGTTGATATCTGTGCACGCCTTGTCTCACAGTCAGCGTCCCCACGCTGTGCCTCTCTGACCCGCTGTAGAAGTGGAGGAGAGACTGTGAGAGACTGAAGGAAGGCTGCTCCGTCTCTATCCACAAAGGATATCTGCAAAGCGGATAGCAGCTCTGTCGCATCCTCAAGTAGCTGGATTCCTGTCCTCCTGCTGAGGGCATCAGCTACCACGTTCCCATTCCCATGAGTATAGACTATCTCAAAGTCATAGTCCTGGAGGAACTCGAGCCATCGCCGCTGTCTCAGGTTCAGGTCCTTCTGAGAGAAGATGTACCTGCGACTCTGGTGGTCAGAAAATACAGTAAAGCGCTCGCCCATCAGATAGTTCCACCATGTCTTCAGGGTGAAGACCACTGCTTCTAACTCCAGGTCATGAGTAGCATAGTTCTGATCATGAGGCCTCAGCTGACGTGATCCATAGGCAATCACGGCCCGCTCCTGCATCAGGACACTCCCAAGTCCGGTCCCTGATGCATCGCAGTAGACTACGTATCCAACTCCCTCCTCAGGCAACCTCAAGATGGGTGCACTAGTCAACCTCTTCCTCAGCTCCTGGAAGCTCTGCTGACATCTGTCTGACCACAGAAAGGGCTTCCCCTTCTTCTTCAACGCTGAGAGTGGGGCCGCAACTCTGGAGAAGTCTGGCACAAATCTCTGATAGTATCCAGCTAGGCCCAAGAAACTCCGCACCTCTGTCACGCTCTTGGGTGGATCCCAAGCTAGAACTGCCTCGATCTTCGCAGGATCCACTGCAACTCCCGCCTCAGAAATGACGTGCCCCAAGAAGTGGACCTCACGTAACCAGAACTGACACTTCGAGAGCTTGCCATAAAGCTGGTGCTCTCGGAGTGTGTCTAGTACAACACGCATGTGGTAGGCGTGCTCCTCCTAGGTGGTCGAGTACACCAAGATGTCGTCGATGAAGACCACAACAAATCGATCGAGGTATGGCTGGAAGATCCTGTTCATGAGGCTCATGAACACTTCTGGAGCGTTGGTTACACCGAAAGGCATAACCAAGAACTCATAGTGGCCATACCGACACCTGAAGGCCGTCTTCTGCACATCCTCGTCTCGAAATCTGAGCTGATGATAGCCTGACCCGAGGTCTATCTTCAAGAACCACCGTGCTCCCTTGATCTGGTCGAAGAGATCATCAATCCTGGGTAGCGGATACTTGTTCCTCACAGTCACCTGGTTCAGGCGACGATAGTCAACACACAATCAGAAGCTCCCGTCCGCCTTCTTGACGAACAAAATCGGGGAAGCCCAGGGTGAAACACAGTGTCGAATGAACCCCTTGCCCTGCAAGTCCTCCAAATATCCCCGTAGCTCTCGAAGCTCGGCGGGGGCCATCCGATATGCTGGAGTGGATATCGGGGCTGTCTCGGTGTACAGATCAATATAAAAGTCTACCTCTCTGCGAGGAGGTAGCCCCAGAACGTCGTCGGGGAAGAAGTCCGCATACTGATCCACCACTGCAGGAAAACTTGGACTTTGCACGTCAACTGCTCCAAGGATGAGGCTAGCCAACTGATGAGTTATGGGCTGACCTCTCCTCTGCGTGAGTCGATCCAATGCTGCTAAGGCTCCCTTCTCGCCGGTGAAGGTGAACCTGCTCCCGTCGGTGCGCACACATCGCACCTTGCGCCTAATGTAGTCAATCTGTGCATGGACAGTAGATAACCAATCCATGCCCAAGATGACGTCGTAAGGCCTCGACGCCGCTAAAAGAAGATCCCAGCCGAAGCTTTCGCCTCCTATAGTAAGCTCACACTGCCGGCACCAGTGCGTAATCGTCGAGTCTGCTCCCGTAGGAGTCTCTAGCCGTAAGGATCGAGCCAACGGCTTTGTCGGAATCTCCGAGCTCCGAACAAGGGCAGTGGCTATGAAAGAGTGACGTGCTCTTGTGTTTATCAGAACTGCAGCAAGGGTGGAATAGACATAGATCTTACCTTGAATCATCTCTGGCATGCCGTGGTCGTAGGCCGCCGCGGCCTGGAGCTGAGCCTGTCTCTGCCCGCTAGCCCCCTGTGGTCGGTGCGGGCCTCTTGGTGGTGGTGGTGGCAGAGCCTCAAAGCGTCGCCCACCACCTGCTGCTCGGCCATCTCCTCTGACTCGTCCGCCTTCTCCCTACGGACCGCATCGGTCGACCCTCTGCTTCTGCATGGGTGGTCCCTCCACCGTCTGCTGCCCCTCGGTATGACGGGTCGGGCAGTCACGAGCCATGTGGCCCTGCCCGCCGCACTCGTAGCACTGCCTGCCTCTCAGAAGAGTGGCTCCGTGCTGTGTGCCCCGCACTACTGAGACAGTGTCCCGAGGTCATCTGATGGAAGGTCTACTCTGCCTGGAACCCTGAGTCATCCATCAGCTACCAGCTGTCGAAGACTCCACTACTTGTTGCCCTGCGGTAGGTCTCGCTGTGGACTCAGCCAGAAAGCTCTCGATCCGAAGGGCTCACTCTAGCACTCCTACCTGGGTCGGGATGCTGAGGGAGATCAACGATGCCCTGATCTCATGTCTCAAACCCTGCTCGAAGGTCCGGGCCCGGAAGAAGGGGTCTCGTACCATGTCTGTCGAGTAGAGAGAATGTTCGGTGAACCTCGCCGCGTATTGGGCGACCGTCAAGCTGCCCTGCCGCAGCTGAAGAAGCTCCTGAATGTGCACCGCTCGGAGGGTGGCTGGGACGAACTCTGAGCGGAAGAGGCTCTCTAATTCCGTCCAGATGAGGGAGGCCTCATCGTGTACCTAGAGCATCAAGCTCCACCATCGCCCTACTGCTGCGTGCAGTAGGCTCGCCGCGAGGATCACCATGAGGTCTGCCGGTGTCCTCACTAGACTGAAAACTCGGATGACTGCCTCCAGCCAGTCCTCGGCCGCCTGGGGGTCTGCCTCCCCACGGAACCTGGGTGGTCGCTGGCGTTGGAACTCGTGCAGAGCTCCGAGGCGTCGTGCATCGTCAGCGGTCAGCGCTGGATGCATCGGAGGCTCGGTGGGTAAAGGTACCGTCGGTGCCTCTTCTGTCAATGGGCCATGTACCGAGGCCTCGTCGCTCGGCAGGCTGTCGTCGCGCTCTACTCTCGGAACCCTAGCTGGCTGCTGTCGTCGGGCCATCCTGAAAAGGAAACAAGTGCGCCACGGTCAGAACAGTATACCTGGTGAGCTGACACAACTAATCACAAAGAAAACTTGAAACACACACGCAATCAATGTTTTCGTGCATTAAGTTGGAAATCAGAAGTCAGGGTCCTGGTGTACGGATACGTCGGCCGCCGCACAAACACTGGACTCCCTGGACTGATAACCACACTCAATACACTAGACACTATTGCTTCACATAGAAGAAAGATCAGAGTCTGCGGTAGCACCGACCGCCTCTGATACCAATTTGTCACAACCCGCCCTCGGGGTCCGTGCCGTGACTACCCCAAGCCCGCCTTCCATAGGCCAGGGGATGGCGACTAGCACCAAGGCGTAAATCCCAAAATAAAAGGGTAGGAATTTCCTTTGAAAGTAAACAAGCACCACAGAGTAAGCAAGCGGAAAAGTAAACACTAAGTAAGAATGGTACAAGATGTGCGGAAGGTAAAAGGGGCCGGAAATACAAGCCCAACTGTAATGTTCAACTGAAAGGAAAAACAGCAACTGAAAAGAAAAACTGCAGCGTCGAGCCGTCCTCTGGAAGTCCCACCTGAAGGGTGGGTACAGATAGCCTCCACTGATCCTCGGGTCCACCTGACCGCTCCGGGTACGTCCGCCCTGTGGTACACCTCCAGGTACCATCCTGCTCCGCACGCCTCCACCACGATCAGCACTGTCCGTCGTCTGCAACCAACACCACGAAGTGCCGGCATAGCCCGTGCGGGGGTGAGTATAAGCTACTCAGTTGGGACCCCGAGACCCCCGAAGGTCTCCCGAAATCCACAAAGGATAATCCACAAAAGAAAGATACAATAACGATGTAACATCTGACACAGCTTAGGTATATTCCCATACATATACCTAAGTCATCAACTCCCGTTCGGCTCCAACGTCCGAGCCCAAGCACAACCCAGTCCACACAGGAAAGAAAACGTATACCCACACAGGATAGGTTAACAAAATCCACAAAGGAGAGTAAATAGTAAATCGACACAGGATAGCTCAACACAATCCACAAAGGAGAGTAAACAGTAAATCCACACAGGATAGCTCAACACAATCCACAAAGGAGAGTAACACAAGATTCAGCTCACACAGGTATACTTCTTCGGATGACGATAAAGATGATCACTGATCCATCTAAGTCGTCGGACCCACGAAGGATCGATAGGTAACTAACCCCCGCAATGACCCGCATAGGATCGGGCCCACACAGGACCTGTAGGCGCTAGCTCACACAGAACCGCAGAGCGCGGACCCACACAGGATCGGACCCACACAGGATCAGGCCCACACAGGACCGGGCCCACGTAGGACCTGTATCATTGATCCACGTAGGATCGCTGAGTGCAGTAGTCGTCGTAGTCCACTGAGGATATCTGCACAGTCGTCGCCACAGTCCACTGAGGATCTCTGTATGGTCGTCGTCGGAGTCCACGGAGGATCTCTGCACAGTCGTCGCTGTCGAGGAAGCAGTCGCAGCCAGCTCTAGGGTTCCCGCACACAGCAAGCTCGTTCGGGAGGGTCCGCTCCACGAGCCTAGAGGCTGATACATCAACTGACACAAAGTCTGAAGTTGATGTATCCAAAAGTTCTGTATCGTCAACCGGAACTCAACGTCACAGACGGCGTGTCAATCGGACGCCCGGTCTGAGAGTTATTGGCATTTTCGTCCCAGGGGCCCGGTTGGTTTTTAAGGCAAAACCAACCCGACCGTACTCCACCTGTGTCCAAACCATGGGTGGAGTGTGCGAAAAGATCCCTCTCACTTAGAGGAATTCAACAAAGCTGACGGAACGTCAATCGGACGTCCGTAGCTCAAGATATGAGCGTTTCCGCTCCGAGGGCCCGGTTGGTTTCGTGTACGAACCAACCCGGCCGAACCCAAAATACTCCGAAACCCTGAGTGCGATATTTAGAAACGACCGTCTCGATCCAAGGATTGCGTTACCACTGACGGCGGGTCGTTTGGAGGCCCGTTGCTCATGTTACGGGCGTTTGAACGAAGACCGTCCGAAGACAGGGGTCCGAGCCCGTGCCGACCCGACCCGACCCCCCCGGGAGTCGGCCGAACAGGGTCGACCCGAACCGGGTCGATCCGACTCGGTCCGGTCTGGCCAGGGCGCGGCCCGGCCGGTTGGACCGGTCTGGCCCGGTTCGGCCGAGCGGCCGAATGGCCAAGCGCCGCGCGGCGCTGCCCCCGCGGCCTGGTGGTGTCGCGGCCCCCCGCGTGGGACAGCGCTGAGTCAAGGACGTGGCTTCAGCTGCGTCCGAAGGCACCGGACCCGCACGGCCACGGGTTCGCGGGTGCCGCCGCCGCCGCGCCTTCAGCCGCGGCGGCCTGTCCAGCGGCGCGCCGGGTCGCCACCGCTCCCGGCTGCCGGCGCCGCCGCGCCGGTGACCCGCGCCGCCGGCGTGTTCCGCGGGCCACCGGGATCGCTCTAGTGGTCCGATTTTGTTCCCGTCTGCGCCATTGCTCCTCCCAGAAATTGTTCTCCACTGCGGGATCATCAAACTTCCGTTGCGGCACGTTCCGTCGTCGCCCGTCGAATCCGCACAAGAACGAAGAACGGCGGAGGGTTGTCTGGCCGTGTTCGTTTGGCCCGCACCCTCCGCGTTAGATATAAATGACGGGAGGAATTAAAGTTCAACACATGAACGCATATCCGAAACAATTTTTAATGAAATAAAATTGTTTCATAAAACGGGTTCCTCATTTGAACGGAAACAACAATTTTAGTGAATTTAAAATTGTTCACAAAACCAGTTCTTTAACTTTTTAAAGAAGCATTTATGAGAATATAAAAAGGGGTAATTTCAAAATAACTCCATACCTCGTGGGTCGTCGTGTGTGAGCGTTATTTGCAGAATTGCTCATCGCGGAAGGTGGAGATTGTCGCGTCGTCACGGGAAGGCGTCGCGTCATCGCGGAATCTGGCGTTGAGTCGGCGAACTCAACGGACCAAGAACAACAGATTTAAATTATAAATAATTAAATCTGTGTTTCGTTTTAAACCAAAAAGAACTTTTAGAAGAAAACCCGAAGTCACTCACCTCAACGGTTGGTGATCGGAGATCGGGGCGGGGAAGAACGTCTCAGATTGGAGCGTCGTCGATTTCCGCGGATGACGGCGTTCTTCGCGTTCTTCGCGTTCTTCGCGGAGGAAAAAGAAGAACAAGGATTCTGTCTCAACGAGCAATCCTCCAAAAGAATTTGGTTGGTCTTATTTTATTATTATGCCAACACACGAAAAGGGTGGTAAGTAACGACCCATTAATTCGTTGAATTAATTCAACGAAAGAAATAGCTCATTTAATTTAAGAAATAAACCGCCCAATTAAATGGTCTGTTAAGAATTAAGAAAACGCGTCAGTTGACATTCATAATGATGGGTTTTCGCGGGTGCGTTACTTAGCAGAAAGAAACGGCGGGGCTCGTGCGGGCCCCACCTCACAAATATCTTACCGAGGGGGTAGGATATTTATGGATAGCATCCTATCCAGATCAACTCAGTTTAAGCCATCTCTAAGTGGCTTCAAGTGGCTTCCATGTGGCATAGGTGAAATAAAAAAAAGTTGTCGTAATTTTTTTTTTATTTCTTAACTTTAAGCCTGAAAATTAAAACCACACCCGAGGAAAAGCAACTCCGGAAGAGGCGTTTCTAAGCGAATACCGGCGCTGCGATTTCATCGGTGCCCTTAGATTTCGATTTCGGGCACCAGTTCAAAAGTTAGAAAAACCCGCTCATCCGTTCACTGAACGTACCCGAGCCAAACTTCGGAAAATGATTCCGGGCACCCCGGGCCTTGGAATCAGGTGCTGTCAGAAACTGAGTTCTTGTAAAATTCCAAAGAAAATTAAGAAAACAAATTTCCTTGAAATTTATGGGTCTTTACAATGAAGGGAATGGGAACCAACGCCACCACACACTTCATCTCCTACCACACATTATATCCATGCATAGCTCAGGTAGTCCCTACATAATCTGAAACTCCATTTGATTGGGTGATCCATGTATGATGACCATATCCTCTTCGTACATATGTACATACTCCTTTGGATTCCCTCCTAGAGAAAGCCTCAATCTTCTTTTCCTGGGCTACCAACCACGTGTAAGCCCCTATTTCCATGTTGGTCTACTAGCTGTTTATAATAATCACTCTACTCATCAGTGACACCTCTTCCATGACATGGTTTTTAGGTATTTTTCTGCATATTGTTTCTCACGCCGAGCATGACTCAGGTGGTCTTCGAGTAAGAATCAACCATGAAATCCACTATGACATTCCTTAGTGTGTAATCCCTCACACCCCACTTCCTGAACTATGTGGACATTGATTTTTAGTCATTTGGATACATAAGAATCCTCTCGGAGGTTTAATCCAATCACCCATCTATCCCAATCATTCACACTGGTCCACTATTCACCGACATGATGTTAATCTGTATCTCCAAACTATGCAATTTTGATCCCTTTTAGGTACGTAGGAAGCCACTTTTAGGTTCAACCCCAACCCACAATAAAATAATTTTCTCCCTTCTAGGGAAATACCCTCATGATGTACATATTCCTTGTTTAGGGAAACATCATTTAGATCCGCATTTCTTAGGTGTTTTGAACCATTAATTTTGCTTATAACCATGTGAAATCCACAGTATGTCTTTGGACCGCTATCCTTTGTAAACACCCTATTTTTATGCCTCACTTTCTAAACTATGTGTACGTTGATTCCCTATCACTAGGATACATAGTAAGTCTCCCTTAGGCTGAAGCCCATCACCCATTTGTCCTGATCATTCATGTTGGTTCACTATTTGGAATGCATGATGTTAATCCACATCTTTAAACTATAATGTTTTGGATCACTTTCAGTTTTGTAGGAAGCGTATTTTAGGTTAAACTCCAACTATTGACAAACTATGGAACTCTCAGCAAGGGATGTAGCATGCTGATGTGAAATCATCCCTTTTGGGGATGAAAATTTCAGATCTTCCTTCCTGAGGTGTTTTAATCCATAGATTTGGGCAGCTGACCATAAATAATATCAAGAGTGTATTCAGGTCACTGTCTTTTGTGCACACCCTGATGCTATGAATCATTTCCTAAACTATGTGAACATTGATACCCTATCACTAGGATATGTAAGAATCCTCCTTGAGGTTCAATCCCATCACTCATGTACCATCATGGTCTCTACCTCGGGCTGCATTATCTTGGGAGGACCATGCCTCAACCCATGGATACACTTCCTTTGTGTCCCCCCAATCATGCGTCCAATCTCACAAGATTATTCCTCTGGTGTATCTTCACACCACTATAGAACTATATGAATTTTCATTCCCAACCAATAAGATTCGTAGGAAACATCTTCAAGTTTTATGTCCAACACCACCATCTTCACAATGGTTTCATCCCATCTATTTTCATCCTTAGACCCTTCATCCATCAACTGTCTTGATTCTTACCTGGTCTACCACATCCTGGTGAGGACATTGCACTCACTTTGTTTCTTCTCCTAACAAAACTTGTTTATCTAACCATGTGAAATCCCCAAACCACTCATTCTAATTATGTGGGTTTTGATCCATATCCTCTTTACAGGTTATGTATAAAGCCTCCATGAGGTTCAATCCCAACCAATGGTAAAAATTGGTGTCCCCCACATTGGGGGACCACCCTCCTATTATAATCCCTTTGAGCAGTCTAGATCAACCTTCACGATGTGACATCTTCCCTTTTTGGGAAACACCATCCAGGGTTTTTCTTATTTTAAATTCTAACCCATCCATGTGGAAAAAAATTAGGTTCTCGCTTATAGGTACATACCAATCTGATCCACTCCCATCAATGATTTGATTAGTTTTCTATGTCTCTCCTAGATTTTTAACACAATGAACACCACGTGTTAAACATGGGAGGTAATGGAAAACATTGATGAAATTAATTTGGAATAAAATTTCACACTTTGATGTGGGATGACTCGGTATTTTGTACCCTGATGAAGCCCTATTATATGGGAAAATCTAGGTGTACTAGTGATTCATCATATTGACATGATGGTGTTTCTCGATGTCACTACTCTCTCGACTTATGGTCACTACTCTAACATGACCCCTAGGAATGTCAGGACATTTGTAGTGTAATTAATCCGTGTCTAAAAATATATTACAGTAGGTATATTTTCATGAACTAAATCTAAATCCATATGGGAGACCGAGATTAGGTGGTGAATTATGAGGATAAATATGTGGAATGTGAGACTCACATCACATCATCCAGATTTGATCAAGGATTAAATATCACTAAAGAGGTGATGGAAGTCACCTGCCTTCAGAAAGAGGAAATGCGGGGAAACAATGTAAACCATAAGCCGTAAATCCTATACAATGTGGAATTATGAGGCATGCCTCAGTGGAAAAGCATTAAAAATAATGAATTAATCTATTTTCTTAATTATATAAAAATTTTCCATGCCTAAAATAATCTGTGTTGCAACACCGTCTCACATCATTCATTCAAAAAATTATCAAGACACTACATTGGATAACACATCAATAGCACCAATAGAACTAGAATATAATGATATTATAATTAACATCATAAAATACTAGTCTTCCCCCATTTTTCATCAATGGAAAAAACAAACTATGTCAATCCACCTATAAAGTGACTTCCTCTCATTATATTGGGTAATCAAGGTAAAATTTAATGACGGGGAGTAAATTTATACCATTATAAGTGTTGAAATTCTCAAAAATACCACTATAAATAGGGATGTGATAAAGCCCCACTCATATGTGTTGAAGGAGAAGAAATAACATTTTATTAAAAGGATGTTCAAGAATACACATGCTACAATCACTATTCAAGAACCATAAGCTCCCATAAAATAATTTGGCTTGAAAATTTGTAGAATTAAATGATTAAATAATCTCTTTAATTCACAAAAAATTCCTTTATTTTTAGATACATTCTGATTTAATTCATCAATCACTGAAAGAACTGAAATTGGATAAATATTAAACGTTTTTTCCATTTTTTTAATAGATTTCCTGGAGATATTATTCACATCCATATCTTAGTGGTTAAAGTACATTCATTATACTACTGAAATCTTATCCATATAGGATAAGGATATACCTTGGATGGATGTTAATATGGTGGAATTTATCAAATTCATGAAAGCAACCATTATTAATATATTTGGATTCCCTAACACATTAATGATTAACAGTATCACCAATATATATTTCATGACGTTGAAAATGTTTTAATAGGTGTATAATATTAAGTCCAATCACTCATTTAGTTAAAATGAGGTTGTGATTATAATGAAAAAATTTATCATAATGGCATTGTATAATATACTCTAGAAGTTAGTATACCTGGAGATACATTATTTTCATTACAAACTCCTACAGTTTATATATGATTATCACACCACAACCAATACTACTATAAAGATGACCCTGTATTGTTCCTATATAAGGATGATATGAAGTCTTCCCCACATAGGTATAGAATCCATTTATATGCCTCATTGTATTTATTTATATCTTCAAAGATGAAAAATGACACTAACGATAGGATGAAGTAAAGAATAATGATGTAAAAACGTTTCACACACTACAAAACCTATAGTTATACCAAAACCAAGACACATAGGTGTTCAAAAATAATGTTTACCTAAGATCATTCCCCTAAGGGGAGATAGTTATATCTCTAAAAAAATTAATAAAACCTAGGTGGATGGCCCTAAATGTCAAACCCAAATATGGGGGTCCATACACCATCCACATGTTCAATTATAAATGATCATATTCATTGATCATAATGGATGGAGCGAGAAAGTTTCCCAAATCCAATGAAAGTTCCACCATAATGACTTCTCCTAAAAAAATGTGAGTTCATAATATCTGATAAATAAGGCATTAAACTATGTTCCAAAAATCCAAGTCACACAACCTTAAATGGTAAGCAATGTTTCACACACTGTAATATGTAAACCTATATAGAATGGTCATTATTGCATTACCATAAAATATATAAAACATTGGACCATGTATCATGATCATAAACCTTATCGATCCCCCCTGAAGCCTATTTTAAATGATTCTAATGTTCTTATATGTCTCCCTTATCACCTAATATTAATCAACTTTGAATTTAATCCATTATATATGACATTATATATATCAATGTGTAATATATTCTATGGATTTATCCAAATGAAATTATGAATGATCTATTACAACCCTGACCCTAGTAGCTCAGATCTAGGGCCCACTTTAACAATATCACTAGATATATCATACCATATCATTAAGCAATAAATAATATATTAGTTTTGGTAAATAATATTAATAATTTATATTCTTTTTAAAATTGATAACCTTAAATACAAAAGTAATTTTTTATGAAAATTAAATTATTCCCCAAAGAGTATCACTTAATATTAATAAAAAATCACTTCCTCATACACCAGGGAGTAAAAATGTAAGAAATTAGTAATATTAGATGCTCATTAAGGGTAGGATTTCAGTGGAATATATGATGAATTAATAAATAATAATAAATATTGAAATTTAATAAATGAAACATAGGTCATTTAATTAATGACCTGATCATACTACAACATGTTTAAAATATGATAAAATACTGCCATAAAACTGACCACATGAGCATGAAATTTAACCAGGGATATTCTAACTAATAAAATAATCCAAAGTAATATTAATAACTAAAATTGAAAAGATAGATTTCATAATTCTAGACATTTAGAACACATTGTTGAGTCTTTGTGTTAAGATATATAAATAAATGGGGAAGGCATAATCCAAATCAAATTAAACTTCTTTTAAAGAGACCTACAGATTAATTGATGGGATATAGAGGGCGCTACCAATCACATTTGATGTCTTATTCTATCCAAAATTTAAAGTGGTTAAAAAATAAACAACATAAATCTTCATATTGAAAAAATATCATATAAAATATTTTAACTTACCCCAATCAATAAACATAATAATAAACCATCCAAAGTAAAATAGTGAATGGAAATGATATTGTACATCCCTATTTATAATAATTTTAAAACATTTTAAGAACCAATAATTTGGTTACAAATAAAAAATATCCCTAGTGGATCATATATGAAATATAGGTCTGATGTTGTTGATTTAGAGAAAGAACATGAAAAGATCATTAAAAGTTTTTTTGAGAAAAAATAATTTAATTTTGCAAATAAATATTTAAAACAAAATTTTCACAAAACATTTTGAAAAATAATTCATTGAGGAGAATGTTTTGAATGTTTTAAAATAAAAATTAAAATGTTGGTTGGTGATGATGTTGTTAAATTTTGTTTATGTCATACACTTTCAGTCAAATATTCATTTCACATTTTTTGTAAAATCAAAACATGAATTATTTTGAAGATACAATTAATATGACATTATATATATTTTTTAAAATATAAAAAGGGTAAAATTTTATTTTATTTATAATTTTTAAACAAATTAAATGAAATTATTTTGAATTTTTTTTCGGATAAATGATTTATTATCGAAGAGAGAAATAATGTTGGATTTTATTAGAAATATTTTCTCATTAATTTTAAATACCATATTGTGTAAAATGGTACTAATTGTTGAAAACAATCATGAATTACTAGTGGATAATAAGTTAGATTTAATTTTATAAAGAGATATTAAATAATTCCCATTAAAAATTAAAAAAAACAATCCTGATGAATGATGAAGTTATGAAATTAACTATTACAACATAGGTATCTTCTGAATCATAATTCCCAAAAAATAAGTAACATAAAATCATTATTTTATTAAAGTAAAGATTAAAATATTGTTTATTTAAAAGATAAAATAAATATTATATACACCATACAAATCTATATGTGGTGAATATGGCATATGCCTCATAGAAGTAAAAGTGAGAAAAGACACCACACATTGAGACCAAATTGTCATATAAAATCATTATCTTCATGAATAATAAACTTATGTTAATTATTTAATATTTTGAGAACCATTACAATGTTTATTATTAATTTAGTTCACATACTCCCATTATATATATATTTACATAATAAATTATGTTTACATTAGGTGTTTTGATGATATTTGATATATGTGAAAGAAATGACTTAGGTAGTATACCTATTGGTCTAAGAATTATTTATTTCCATATATATTGAATAATTATCATGTAATAATTATAATATTTTTAAATAAAATATACCTTTATGAACAATAATTAGTGATGTTTTTGAAAAAATAATTATGTTTCTATCATGAAGACGGTATGTCATACGTACGCATGAGTAATGTTTTTATTTTTCAATAATCATTATTGAAAGGGGGAATATAATATTTTACCTTCTTTAATAATAATAATATTAGTATACCATATTATATCATTATATATATATAATCCATGTAGTGTGGTG
Organism: Viscum album; assembly: GCA_963277665.1. NCBI lineage: Eukaryota > Viridiplantae > Streptophyta > Magnoliopsida > Santalales > Viscaceae > Viscum > Viscum album. The sequence goes on from OY728145.1 coordinate 382,290,430, forward strand.
ATAAAAATAGAGTTACATCGGTCTATAAAGGTGAACATCCACACGTAAAATAATAATGTTATCATCTTTATTTGAGTGAAATGTTATGAAAGAATATCATATATTATATTTTTATATTGATAAATATTTCATTACTATTATAATTATTTCTTTTATACAACATATATTAATTGAATATATTTTCATTACCTTTTGTGTATATTGATAGTGAAAAAACAAATCACATCATTTCGTGAAGTTGTTGTTCGTCGTACACACGTGTGATGTTATCATATCCCCAAGTGAATGGAATATAAAGTGTTATACATAATATAATTACTCCAGTGGTACATTTTTGTTAATAATTTATTATATTTACTTTAAATCCATCTTTATAACCATTGACTAGAGATGTTGATGTAAAATGTGTCATACTAGTTTGTGAAGAAGTAGTGTGTTGTATTCACAAGGGAATCTGCTGTTTTTTATTTGAGGGAAAAGAATATTGATAAAAATTAATTACCTTAAAATAATAAAATATCAATATATGGGAGATATTTTCATTATTATGTAATCATAAATGAATAATATTTGAAGCAGGTGGAAGAATAAATTAAAAAAACACAAAGATAGGAATTTTACCACTTCTCAAACCACCACATTATGAAAATACATAATGTATTTATAGAATAGATTTATAACAAATATGGTCTTATAAGTTTCATATATTGATTTTGGGAGCTGATATGGGTACAATATTTCCAATCCAAAATTGTTTATTTTTATGAATACGGGAGGAGAGTGTGTGGCCTTCTCTAAGTTTTGTGAGTGGTACTCTAGTAAAATGTTAAAAGAAAAAGGAATTGACACATTTTTTACGTGACATAAGGGTGGAAAATTGCATATTATCAATATATGTGAATTTTAAGGTAAACCTATGGCCATATAGTTTGTGATGATTATGATATGGTTCATTTTTAACCCTTCTATTCTTAGTTTAATCCCCTAGAAAATAATTTTTTACCTTAACTAGGGTAAATAATTTGATACCATTTTCATTATTTATTATGGTGAAAAATTATGATAAATATAATTGGAATTATAAAATTCATTGATCTCAAATATGGAATTCTTTTTAAAATTCCATTCATATTTAATAAATAAATTATTTAAAAATCAATAAAGCGGACACAATGAGAAAGAACGTTTCCATAGAGAAAATATTCTAGTCTTTAAAATATTTTATATAAAAATATTCAATATAAAAATGGTTCAAATAACAATAATTTTGTAATAGATATATTATTGAAGAATTTATTTTAATAAAAATTAAAATATTAATTATCATTAAATTTAATGAAAATGAAAATATAGTTTTTAATAAAATTTTTGTATTTTCCTTATTCATAAATAATATTAACCTTTTGAAAAAATTCATAAAAATTTAGAAAAAGATAAAATTTTAAATATATATTTAAAAAATATTTTTAATATTTTCATATAATATTATTAATTGTTATTGAAATTAATTTTACATTAGGTGCGCCTTGCTTAACGAGTCACCTTTTTTGAAACATACCGATTTTCAAAAACATTTTTCTCTATAAATTGATTAGTTATTTATTTATAATCAATAGATAACCATTGAATTTATTTTTCAAATTTGTAAAAACTATAACATTAATAATTTATTTATAACTAATCATAATTCCCTACATAATATTAAGGCTATAATGTTAATTCTTAAATAATAATATTATAATATAGTATCGTATTTCATGAAAACCCAATGTTGCATGCATTGTAGACTATCTAAGATATTTAATTTTTTTAATGATAAATATAATATAAAGTATTAGTGAGTTAGATTCACTTATAATCAGGGTGTTCAATTTTATTTTCTATATGAATTAATAAGTTCATCTTTTAAAATAATGTCATGTTACATTCTACCTCTATTTAATAAGTTTCAACCCCACAAATTAATCATGACCACATAAATCAAGGGATTTATATTTTAAAATTATCTTCCTGAAATCCCATTTCATAATATGGTTTAATATTGAAACCTCTTGAAAAGGGAGAAAGTAAATTATGAAGGTTACTTAGGAATAAATCATAGTTATATTTTTATATAGGATAACATTTGTGGAATGTGAAGATATAGGCATTGAAGAAATGTTTAAATAATTATATAAAGTGATAGTGATCTATAAAATTGTGATGATCTAAAAACCATTTATCTGTAATGATTTTTATGACCATAGCTTTAACATAAATGAAGTTATTATGATTAAATATTGTTTCAATATCCTTTTTCTAGAGTATAGGAATTTTCTTACCATCTAGGATGATAAAATATGAAATTATACTTAACTGGAGTATATCAATTCCATAGGAATAATTTCATCTATTGGTTAGTCTTTGATCATTTTCATAATTATTTATTACAAAAATAAATAAATATCCCTGATTGTTTTTATGCCAGGTGCACTAAAATTATATTTTAATGGATCATAAGATACAAACAGAGGGAATAATATTTCGATCTATTTATACATATTTTACAAATACAAAATGTTAACCATATTTTAACCATCATAATACATTAAACTTGAAACCTCAATACCAACACTAGTACTTCATCATTAGTATTTATACATCAATTTGTCTAACTAATAAAATGACGTATTGACCAAGACAAAAAATAGTCCAATGGTAGACATTAAACCCTTATCATCCTTCAGTTGTGATCTCAAGCCCCATGACCATATTGGATATGTCATGTTATCACCCTACATGTGGGTTGTCCATTTTATGAAAACATATTATTATAATTACTATAATATTAACATATTTTAAAAACCCATTATTAACTCAAAATAAATGATTCGGTAAATATTAGCGGTTTCCCATACCTTTATAAAAACCCTTAATAATTTTCATCTCAACAATATGAACATATTAAGGGGTATCCTCCTTCAATCATGTGTTTTCCAAGAATTTCGTCTTTCCACTAAATCATTTTTCCAAATCATATATACAATTCAATATATGCTGTCAAATAATTAAAGAAATATTACTGTAGAAAAATCCTTATACATTTAGAAATTCTTATAACTAGAATATCATTGATTAAAATACTCCAATAACAAAATTCTTTAATCTAAACACAACCTTGGTAATCATTCCTCTTCATATGAAGTAATAACACAATCCTGACCTTTTCCCCTTATCTCTTATTTAGGTATATTTCCTTCACCCTTATAGAATTATTTTTTGAAGTTATTGATAACTTTTTTACTGGAGCCATTTCATATTTGAAGATCATTACCATCTTTTTTAGTCATGATCCTGGTAGGATTTTCTTCCACACATGAGCAAAACTCATGTTACTTTTAATCATGTACCTAGATGTTTCACTCCACAAATTTTATATATTGGAATACTATTTTATCCCTTCTACACCTCATCCATTTATTCTCTAACATCATCATAATATATGGCTTCCCTTTAATGCCACAATATTTAGATATTTTTGTCTCTATATTGATATCATATTGTTCTATGTCCTCATATAATGATAATATTTAGGAGACCTGTTTTCTTTGAATGATAAGACAATTCTCATTAATTAAATGATTAATATTACACTTTGGATTTCATAAATTGATATGACTGCCAATAATTTCGCTATGAAAAATTTCTAAATAATTTAATATAGTATATTTATTCATAAAATTATGAAAAATAATTTATATTTCCCAAACTATTGAAATATCAAACATAAATTAAAAAAATTATTTATATCTAATTTCATATTCCTAAAATTAGTTTCATTGGATATATCATTAATTTGAAATCCTTACTAATGTTTTATAAAAAAAATATGATTTATCATAAGCATACCCCATAGAAGTGTCAATATTGTTGTGCAGAAATTCCCACTATCATGCCTCGGGTGGAGATCGTGTCATTCCAAATGCACCATTTTTTCAAGTCATTACCCCTATTTACAGCAGTTTTAAAACCATATCCACTTGTAGTATCAATATATATATATATATATATATATTTAGAAGGATAAACCCCCTAATATATTTTTTTCTAAAAAATTAAGATGTTCTTCAATACATATCCTCATTTTACATTATTGGTTTACATTGATAAATTTATATTTTATTAAATCTATTTTCCAAGGATTCTATTAAATATCCTCTGATAAAAACTATAGGGATCACGAACCTAGTATCCCAGATCTATGGTCAAATTTATTAAATTATAACTAGATACATGTAATAAGATACTGGAGGATAGAATATTTTAGTAATCATCATTAACATGATACAGACTTGAAATAACTATTAGAATAGAAAAAATAAAATACACAAGGAATTTTCATTGAGAACATCATTATGCTTAATAGTGTATCCCTTCATATCAATAAAAAAACAATTCATGGTATATTGGGGAAAATAAAACATAATAAATAGTTTACCTTAGATGATCAGTAACGGTAATGGTACAATTGTAGAAACTATAAATAAATAAATCATTATTAATATGGAAAGGTAATAAACTGAATCACATACCTTTTAATGAGTATCATGAGCATAATATGGTAGGAATTAAATATAATCTAATAATTCCATATAAATAATTTCATGATATAGAAACCTAACCATGTATATTATGACTAATCAGGTATTCTAATGGAATATTTAATACTAAATTCATAATGATAGAATCCAGAGGGAAGGATATTTAAATCATAATATTAAAGACTTATGCTAATACATATAAATAAAAGTATAAGTAATCAACAAAAACCCAATTAGTTTGTCCAAGGAGACCCACCAATGCATCAAGGGGATATATAAGGACTCGTCAGTCACCAATTAATTCCCATTCATTCATAATATTTAATAGGTGAAATATAATTAATATAAATTTATTTACTCAAAAATAAATTTTTAACTGTTTTTAATTACTATAATAAATAAAAATAATCATAAACAATCATGAGTAAAATGGTAAAAGGTAATAAAATAAAACAAACCAAGTAAAAATAATCATTAATAGTATATATAAATAACAAGAATGGTATCAATAAAACATATACTCAATGGATCATAAGAAATATATAGTGTAGATGGTGTAGATGAATTGATATACAATGAAAATATCTGTAACGATTTTTTTTAAAAAATAAATATTTCATATTGAAGATCATCTTTTAAACATATATCTAGCAAAATTGTTTGAATAAAATTCTAATTAAAAATAACCTAATATAAATTGTAAAATATTCATTAAAACAAACATTTTCCAAAATGGGGCTTATTTGTTTCATGTCTTACAAGATAAAACAATGATTCCTTTAAAAGTTTTGGTAAAATTCAAATAGGTATTCTTTGGAAAACGACATTAATATCCCATTATAAAATATTTTTAAAATGTATTTAGTAAATCATATTTTAAGAGTCAAAAAAATTTAAAACATTTTTAAAAAATATGGGTTTTTATTAAAAAATATTTTTGATCGAAGAGAGAAATATAGTCGACTATCCATAAAAATATTTTCTCAACCATTTTAAGTAAAAAAAGAGTAAATAATTGGAACTATTACTTATATAAAATCTTTAATACCTATATGATAAGAAAATATTTAAATTTTATGATTGATATATCATACCATTCCCCTAAAAAACAATAACCAAAATAGTCCTCAATAAATATGAGATTGTGGAATAAACCGTTATGACAATGGTAACTTTAGAATCATAATCCCCATGTAAAAAATAACATAGAATGAGAAATTAAATATATATTATAAAATATATTCATAATTTAAAATATCAAATGGTTTTTATATACACCACAAAATGAAATAAGTGTTGAATATGGATTATGCCTCATAGAAGTAAAAGTGAGATGAGAAACCCTTACCTTTTGTTTAACTCATCAAGTACATTACTTATCTTCCTGAATAATAAATTGATGTTATTTATTCATTGATTACAAAAAATTATCAGGTTTTTTAATCATTTTATTTTACATATTTCTATCTTATATTCAATTATTTAATCAATTAATTTTATATTTGGTGTTTCGATGATAATTGTAAAGTGTATAAAAAATGACCTCAGTAGGTTGAAAATGTCTCTAAGATATCATTAATTAAACATCTATAAATTAATAATAATGAGATAATTATCATATTTAATGATGAATTATACGTCTAAGAACAATAAATGATGAATTTTTAATAAAATATATACATTATGATCGTGGAGATGGAAAGCCATAAGTGAAAATGTCTGAGGATTCTATTTTTGAATGATCGTTATAGAAAGGTGGTAAGTAATATTTTATCCTTATAAAAGTTAAATAATATCATAATAACCTAATATTGATTTATATATGTATATATTTATCATTTATGTCGTGTCGTGCCAAAAACAATCACATCACCTCGTGAAGGTGATAGTCCACACATATACAAAAGATTCTATCATCTTTTAGAGGATGAAAAGTTTAGAAAAAAGGATATATTTTATTTATATATATATATGTGTGTGTGTGTGTGTGTGTGTGAGTGTTCGTGTCATTAATGTCATAATTAATGCATTTAAATCATATATATTAATTAAATGTATCATTGTTTCCTTCTTTGAAAAGCTTTATTAAAAAGAGAATTACATCACTTCATGAAGAGGTAGTTCATCGTAAAAACATGTGATGTTATCTTATCGCTTAAGGATTAGAATGTGAAACATTAAAATATTATATAATGACCCAAAATATATATTTATGTTATAAATATCATATATATATACATCATATTATTCATTATACCCAATTGTTAGTTGTGTTTGTGGAAAATGTGTCACATCGGTTCGTGGGGTCATTTTCTATCGTACACACGAAAAACATTATCATTTTCCATTAGAGGGAAGGGGATAAGCATATAGGTAATTTTGTAAAAAAATATTAAGATCGCATTATTTAGAATTTACTAGAGTTATTTTATAATAATAATGGAATAATATTTCCTCTAGGTGGAAGAAGAAATAAAGCCAAACACCATAGTTAGGAATTTTACCTCTTCTCAGACCACCTCTTTAGAATAATACCTAATGTATTACTATAAAAGATTAACGTATTTAAATATGAATCTCTGATTTAGGGAAATTATTTTTAGAAGGTAATATGGTTGGTTTTGGATAAACAAAAAGTGTTTCAATGGTTTAATAAAGGAGGAGAGGGGTGGCATTTTGTTGTATGGCGATTGGGACCCATGTAATTTTTGAAAAAAAGCTGAAACCACATTTTTTTTACATGTATCAGGTGTTTAAAATAGATTATCATTGATCCTCAGACCTGATAAGTAAAAATTATGAGCACATAATGTGTTATTTACATGTTTATCTTTTATTTTTAACCTTTATCTTCTTAATTTTACCCCTAGTAAATCTAATTTCACCTTAACCATGGTAAATAATTATTACTATTTTTACAATTCATTATGGTCAGAATTTTTTATTACCAAATTAAATAATATAATTTATTATGATTAAAAAAGTGGAGTCTATTTTCCTAAATTTTTTCACATAAATGAAAAATGTTTTACATAAAATTAATCTCGTAGATGTGATGAGAAAGAGGGTGTTCGAAGATAAAATGTCCAAATCTTTACATGATTTTATATCAAAATTTAAAATGAAATTATTCACAGGATTTTATTTGGATTAATATATATATATATATAATTAAACTGATTATACTTTAAAACAATTTAAAATAAAATTTAACTTCATATGAAATTAAATAAAAAAGTATTTTTTTATTAAAATTCCAATTTTTCAATATTCATAAAAAAATTATGTTTTCTAGAAAAATTAAAGAAATAAATTAAATAAAATATTGACTGGTATATTTCAAATATAGAGTTTATTATGTTAAATAAATAATATAAAAGTTGTAAAATTAAATGTTAAGTTAGTTTCTCACAACGTGACTCGTCTTTTTTTCAAAAAATAAAATTTTTCAGAAAACATTTATATTTTTTTAAAATTATTATAATTCCATTTCGAATAAAGAGAAAATCATTGAATTTATTATATACACATTAAAACGATAATATTTAGATATTTTCTAATTGTTCATACCAACCTATATAATGACTGGGTTATAATTTTACTATTTTAATAGAATTATTTTAAAGGAGTATCATGTGTCATTCAAACGCAGTGTTGAGTTCATTGATAGATATCGAAATGATAGAAATTTTTTAAAAATAAATTTTTTGTAACATCATTGGGAATTACATTCAATTATAATATTGGTGTTTCATCATACACTACATTTAATAATATGTTTCTCATTTATTATCTTGGTGTGTTACACAATTAGTTTTTGAATTTTTGGTGCATTACCTATACCAATATAATTTTTTCATTTTCTTATGCGACAACCTATTCATAAAAAAATCCATCTATTATAATAACTATTTATAGATTCATTTTTTCATTATAGGATACCTAGTGATTCTTTAATTTATTTTTTATCCCCATTAATGATTCTACATTACAACAACGTCATTCTATTTATATTTCAGTTAAATAAATGTTGTGGGTAAAATTGGTCATTATTGAAATACCTTAAAAGAATTTTAATTCCTTCCTTGTGAATTCAGTTCTTTGATACATGGTTAATCCTTATATCTTATATCGAATTATTGAACAAAAATTTCTACACCTTCTAACATGTTTTCAGAAATTATAATACATTTCTTGAAAGTATATGTTTTACTAAATTTTAATCCTTCACATTTTTACGAAATATTTTTTGGGAAATATATATTTATAGTCATAAGAATATCAATTTATCGAATAAAAAATTAATATATTTATAAAAACATTTTTCTATTTTTGAAAAAAGTATTTAAATATTTTTTTGATGAATATTTAAAAATTCCCCAAAGTCAGAATATAACTAACTAGAAAATAACATTATTATTTTAAAACATTCACATAACAATTATATGGATAGAGGTAGATATGTTTTCTAAATATAATTTTCATTAAATCATTATGATAATGATAAATCATTTTTAAGATATAAAATTAAATCAACGATACGATAAATTTTTTGCAATATTATAATGTATAATCATATAAGCGATCAGCATACACGTTGAGCTGTCACGTTGATTTTGGTTCTAAGGTCATTGAAACGAATTCTATGATTCATTAAATATGACCATGGGAATATTTCCTTTAAATATAATCAGTAATCAATGACATGGTGACTTTTTAATCACTAATTATAAGGGTTGTAATATCTTGTTACATTGAGAGAACGTAACTGTAATATTTGAAGATTAATTTTCTTAAGGAATCCATGATCGGATTATTTTAAAATGGATGATGGACTAGTATGTTTTTTAATTTCCTAGAAATTGGATTTTATCAAGGGATTTCATGGTTATGAATATAGAGGTTTTTTTGATCTTGTTGGTTGAGGGTTTTTATGGCTAGGAAAATAGTGTTATTTCATTCTTAGTATCGAGTTTTTACTTGTTTATGAAAAAACATTATAGTTTGGCTATAAATGTGGATACCTAAAGTCATGGTGATATAATTTGTAAAATATAATTTCAAATTCATGTATTTGTATTTCATTATGTTATGAAAGTTATTATTTACAACATCATAATGTCTTACTCTATATTTTTTTACTAGTTATATTTTCCAATGAAAAATATTATAGATAATACTCTCAGGTTATATACATTTATAAACTCTGATATATGGACAAAATATATTCCTAATTTATAATATGATGCTTGGATGGTCATGCGGTGTGATATTTCTACATAAATATGTTAAGAAATTTTTATTTTATAAACTATAATTCATCCCATGTTGTAGATACTCTTTTACAAAAAATTTTCAAACATAGTAGGTGATACTTATTAACTATATATATTTTATTGTTTTTTAAATTATGAACGTTTATTATGATTTATTAATTTTTTATAATCAATTTTTATACTAAAATTTACTTATTGAATGTTTAAATTTCTTGTATTCAATGGTAGATGGTTTAATATTGGAAGTCTTTGGAATTATAATCATAACAGACCTAAAATTTTTTATTGGTTTGACTATGAATATTGTATAGACTATATGAAATATATATTTTTTAATAATTTTTTTGATATTTTTATATTATCTTTAGATGTCATGAAATGCCTAAAAAAGTTATTTATACTTTTATAAATAAATAAAAGTTTACATATAAAATTAAATATCATGTAATGAAAAAAATCAATATTCTATGATTAGAAATATTTGTAGTTATATTTCTTAATTTAAATATTAAAATGGTATTTTGATGAAATTTGGATTTACACATATTGGTACTTATAATGATATAGAAACTATATAAGAAATACTTAATGATGACAATCAAGCATTTGGTTTGTTGCATAGAGCTTATCTTCATAAGAATTATTAGAGATTCTTAAAAATTGTTAATAGTTTATAGTGTAAGGGTGATAAAGATTTTGTTGATGAGATCTTGAAAGAAAATATATTTGAGATTATTATATAATTATCGGAATATAGGGTACTGAATCATGATGATAGAAACAATAACACTAAGACGATCATAGATGAACTAATTGTAACTCGTATTCAGTATGAGGGTGGATTGAATAGAGATTCTGATAAAAAGGTGAAAGAAAAATAGTTGAATTTTTATCGACAACAACTGTTTCATATAAGACAAAATTACTATCAAATTTTACTAGTGAATGTTAATTCCAAAAATCTCATATAAGACAAAATTACTATCAAATTTTACTACTGGTAATATGGTTTATAAAATGTAATAAAAAATAAAAACACATAAGAATGTATCAATAATTGGTTTTACTAATACTTAACCATGTCTTCAAAATAACTATTTATTTCCAAAATGTAAAAAAATATTCAGTAAATTTTAATGTGGAGGAAAATGGGAAATTTTATTTTCATAGAGTAATGTTCAATATTTAATAATAAAATAATATTAATTTTCTAAATAATTGATTAAATGAAAACATAATAATGTTATATAGATTTCTATTTTGAAAATATTTTTTCTAAATAATTTTTCACCCATGTTGGTTCAAAATCGAAAATACTAATCATTTACATTCAATGGAAAAACATTTTTATGAACATGAATAATATTTGGTATATGAATAGATGATGTTACAAGAATATGATTAGGAATAAGAATTTATTCTAGAGTAATATAAAAATTAATGGTATGATGGTAAGTATTGTTGATAATGATCAAGAAGAAATTATTGGAATATGAAATATTTTTCTTCTTAATGAAGCTTTAATTTCAAATTTCATATTTTTTATTGGTATTTAGAAGAACCTTATTTTCAGATGTTTATTATGTGATGATAGTTATCTTCAATAATATTGGATGAATTTTAGAATAATTTTCACAAATATTTTACTTTACTCATGAGGTTCCTCACATTACCCAATGTGCTTGTAAACTATTTAATTCCAGGTGCACCCATCACATCATAACATTTACATTGCTCTATATAATTCCGAGTGCACCCATTGTATCATAAAATTTACATTACCATGCATTATAAACAGAATATTTATCAATATTGGACATAATATAACCCATGTAATGTATTGTGTTATGTTTCATAAATCATACATTCAGAATCATTGGTTTCCCAAATAAAAGAGGGAATAACAAAATTGATATAGGAACTATCAACCAAGAGTGAGAAGTAAAACATGTGTTTTTTAAAGAATAGTTCGTTTGGAAAAAATTTTGTTTTACATAAACTCTATCAGTAAATATTTATATCCCAAAATGTAATATAATTATTATGAAATTATTTTTAAGGAATAACCATACTAAAAATGGAGTGAAAGTGGGAGAACCCAAAGAAAGAAAGCTGGGTTCGAGAATTCCACATACCTTGTGTCTAAATGCTTTGTTCACATTAATGTATTATATAATCACATTGGATTCATTAATTAACAACTAAATAACATATTATGAATTTTATTTATTCATTTTAGATTATTATGTTCTTTTATGGGCCCTTTTTTGAGATATATAGTTTAAATTCATTATTTAAGAGTGTTATTTTTCTTATTTTTCAGGAACGGTTCACTTATACACATGAATGGAAGTTTGTGTAAAACATGCATAAACATAAATAATTTATATTACATGTTATTAGTTATATTATATTATTTTAAAGGATCTTATATTGAATTTGGTTATATTCAATAAGGATGAATCATTAGCGAAAATTTAAAGATGAATGTTTTAGGTTAATTTGGGTGGTTTTTGAATCACAATGAACATGTTTTGTTTTATCATTTACTATTCTGTATAAAAGTTGTTTCCAGAACATGAATGTGATTTAAAATTAAATATTAAAAACTATTTTCAACAATTTAATGTTTTTAATGTCATCCTTGAATCCGTTGAAGGAAAATCAAGGTCCATCACCCACAATGTAGGTAAATTAACACATTAGGGGCGACAATTTCATTTTTAGAAACAGAGAGAGTGTGTGTGTGAGGATTAAAATTAATAATATACCATTTACAAGATAAAATACCATTATATTAGTTATAATTGAGATAACCTGACATTTGGATATGATAATTTAAGGATAAGTGAAGAAATGAAATAAAATTTTTAAGGAATTTGAAAGAAAATAAAGACAGGATTTACCTCTGGAATTCTCCATCTTGAGATCCTCCACATGGAACATAGGCTTGGTATTTTGGGGAGGCAAAGATCTCATATATGTGTGTTAGGGTCTAGGAATGATATTTATATGGAATTTGGTCAAGTGTTGAAGCTTTAGAGGTTTGAGGGAATGATGTTGTGAGGGGTGGTATTTATAGTGGAAGGTATAGGGGTTGTTTCAATATTATATAAATTAATTTATTATTTCTACATAATAAAAAATTTTGATTCTTCGATGAAGAAATTATATAACTTCATCATATTAGTTTGAACTAATGGAAATTTATATAATTCATGACTCAATCATGATGAAAAAATTTATTTATTTAGGAAATTTTGTAAATTATCGAATATCACTATTCAACAAGAATTCAAGTATTTCAGAAAAATAAAAAATAATAACCCCAAAATTTTTTAGGATGTTTAGAATATAAAAATTGAATCCATTTTATATTTATAATTTTTAAAATTTGGGTAATTTAATTTTTAAATGAAACCATCATTTTCTTGGTAAATTATAGATTATAAACATAAAACTGATTTTGTAATACATTGTAAATTTACTTAAGGTATCATAAAATTATCCTATAAATATGAGAAATCAAAATAGTAGTTTATGAATACATTTTATGAAAATAAATTTAATTTTAAATTATTAAATTATTTATTATATACTCCTAAGTTACAAAAATACCAACACTATAATATAATTATATCATATGTCACTTATAGGTTGGATAAAAGTTATCTATACTATTATTGGTAATGTTCCAATTCACTTGGATTATTTACTATTCATAAGGTTCATATTACTATTCATAAGGGTAAAATAACTATTCCTAATGATTTGTTACTATTCACAAAAAATTATTTCTATCTTAATTGTCTTTAAACATCTAACTAATAACAACTGTGTATGTCATATTTTCAAAATTCAAATAAAAATAGTGGAAATATTTTGTTTAAAGGTCACATATAAATTAGTAGTTCTTTTATGCATGATTTGGAATTTCATTTTCTCATTTGATTTTATGTGATTATATTATATGATATTACTATAATGAGGGAGAAATTGCACTGATAAAAATTTGGGTTGTTACATTTTCACCCCTTTTGAAATTTCTCCAATGAAATTTTATTTTACATAAATAGGTGATGGTACTTCTCCTTCATCCCATCCTTTGGTTCCCATGTTTTGTCATCACACATATGGCTATTCTAAAACACTTTGATGAGGTTGTTTTTATTGTTATGTAGAACCTTATCTCTCCCATCCAAAATCATTATTGGATACTCCTCATAAGAGAGATCATATTTTTGTTGTATTAACAATGAGTTTAGTACGTGTGGGGGATTTGGTATGTAATTCATCAAGATTTATACATGGATGAATCCATGAACTTGATCCATATTCAATAGATATTCAAAATGATATTCCATATTTACAACACAATCAAGGATCATAAAGAGTCTGATGTACCTTGGTCATAACATCCCTTTATTTCCAAATCACATGAATCTATTCTATGGTGATATAAGAAGGAGGGCTATATATGAAATGTCAAACTATAAGTCCCTTCTACGGTTGTTGGCATAACTCTTTTAACAACACTGAGCACCTTTGATATGTTGTTGGTTGGCATGAACCTTCTCAGTCATCTCTTGTACATGACAAGGTCCGTGTAGCTTTTTATCTCCAACATCATCCCAATAGGTTGGAGTTCTACTTCGTTTACCAAACATAGCTTCATATAGATACATCTAAATGATCGAGTGTGAGATAATGTTGTTTGAGAACTCATCCAATTGTAGATTATGATCCCATCATACTCTTAATTCTAAAGAACTGTCTCTTAACATATATTTGAGTCTCTGAATAGTCCTTTCATATTTCTCATATCTCCTGGGGTGATTTCTCCTGTTGATATTTATTCAGTACTCACATCATTTTGGAGACTCCTCTAGAATATAGATGTCAACCATGGATCACGATCAGATACAATTGAGATTGTTACCCAATGTAGTCTCACCACGTATATTACATATATTTTTTCATGTTGTTCAAGAAAGATGTCTTCCTAAATATAAATAAAGTAGATAGTCTTGGTGACTGAATCCACCACAAACCATATTGAATTATTTCCCTTGGTTATCATTGGGTGACACAAGACAATGACCTTAGTAACATTCTCCCATTTAAATATGATCATAGGCAAGGGTTTCGTCATCCCTTTGGACTATTATCACTCTACATTAACTTTCTGACATATCAAGAACCTTATGATATACTCCACAATATCCTTCTTCATGTTTTTCCATGTGAAGTGTTCTTAGATATCACGGTACATCATGGTGCTACTATGATGTATATAGAAAGTTGTGATATGTGAATTACAAAATAGACCATTCATTATCCCAGGTGTTGAAGGAACACAAATCTGCTTTCCAAATAGAATCACATCATCATCATCTACATGGAACTCTTGCAGATATCTTTCTTTTACTGCATTAACCATATTTTTAACCTCTTGATCATCCATTTGCGCCTCTTTAACGTTCACTTCGGTAGATGTTTGGGCCATAATTTGGGAAAGCTAGGATATATTCACTACTTTTATGATTTCCAAATGCATTCCTTTCATATCGATGATGTTAAATACATTGTGAATCCAGAACATGGATAGAGGAGAATGTTTTTTTCTACTAAGAAAATCAACTACCTTATTCACCTTTCCAGGATGATAGCGAATAGAGAAAGAGTAGTATTCTATTTTCTCTAACCATCTGTTTTGACACAAGTTGATTTCATTTTGGGTCAATATATACTGTAGGCTCTGGTGGTAGGTATATATGTCACTCTTATCTCGATGGAGGTAGTGCCACTATATTTTCAACGAAAAAATCATGGATTCTTTCTCTAGATCATGATTTGGAAATATATTCTCATGGTCATCAACTATATTGATGCATTTTCTATTACATTATCATTTTTCATTAGTATACAACTGAAGCATTTCTTTGATACAACAACGTACATCAAAAAAAATCTCCACAATTCAGTAATGTGAGTATAGGTGCTGTGATCAGCCTTATCATTAGCTCCATGAAGCATTCCTCACATTCTATAATTGAAACATAATTTCCCCCTTTCCCAGTTAACATAGTTATTCAGAAGGACAATCATAATAAATTTATCACAAAATGTATGTAGTACTTTGATAATCCAATAGAACTATAGATATCTGTGACACTAAAGGGTCTGGACCATTCATTAGTCACATTTGTTTTGAAGGGTCAACCAAATTTCCTTCACTTGTGATAACATGTCCCAAGATCGTGACTTGATTTATCAAAAAGACAGAGTTGTTGAAATATGAAAACACATTCTATTTTCTAAATGTTTGCAACACAAACCTCAAATGTTATTCATTTTACTCTTTTTCTTGGAGTAAAAGCTAATATCATCGATAAAACTTACCATTAATTTTTAAGGTAATATATAAAGACCCTATTCATCAAATACCTAAAGATATCAAGGCCATTATTATGTATAAATTGAATCACCAGAAACATATAGTGTCCATTACTTGTATGGATGGTAGTCTTATGAATATATATTTCTTTTCCATTAGTTGATGATATTCAGAATGTAGATCCTACAATGAGAATCATTGACTACCTTATACCTGATCAAACAAGTAATAAATCCTTGAAAGGGTATATTTGTACTCTATGGGGATATTGTTATGTTTCTGATAATAGATGCACATCTACATTGATTCATCATTCTTCTTCACAAATAGCACTATTACACCCCAAGGTTGTCCACTAAGGTATATAAACCCCTTTTCTAAATTCTCTTGTAACTATTTCTTTAACACCCAAATTTCAATAGGAGTCATCTTATAGGGAAAATTTGAGATAGGAATAGCTCCATGTATGAGTTATATTTTTTCTCTTCCTCACAATCCAATGGATGTTTGGGTAACACATCAAGAAACCATCATTGTATTCCCTCACGATGGGAATTGACACTAGGTGGAAACATCCTTAGACATAACCACTTTTGTGATGTATTCTTCTTCACAGGGAATCAACGTCCACAACATTCAAGGATGTTTCGAAGGAGATTCATGGTCTTCCTTGAATTTTGTAGAGAATTATAGGAGGGTTTGTATCATGAAAAGTTATTTCTATTGCCAAGTAGTTTATAGGTTATCTATATAATTATAGCCAATCCAATACCATTACATTGTTAAATTCCACCAAGGAATGTAGCATAAGATTCACTGGAAGAATCATCCCACAAATGACAATAAGAGAAGATTACCACACTTAGGTTGACATAATTTCACCAATTTCCGTTATTATAGATATTTCCACTTTGATGTTTTGGGGCTTCGAATCAATAGTTCTAGAAGACTTTCATGATATAATAGCATGCGTAGAAGCAAAATAAAATAATACTTTTACCTTTCATGACTAAATAATAAGATTACCTTTTATGAATTCATTTTCTTTCTTCACTTCCATAGTTGTGATGGCATAATCCTTCCCGTTCTCCTTCATCTTTGGTGTCTAATGTTTCTTATTGCTGTCGAGGGATTAAGGCCTAGTGGACTAGCATGTACAATACTCATGCTCCCTACAGTTGTATCATTATACCAATGGTGGCTCTCTCTTTTCCTCCACCACATTCTCATGCCTTCTCTGGTCTTTTTTACACTATTGAGATTAGTGGACTTCCCTCCCACACTTGAATCATTTCCCAATTCCATTGAAGAAATTCCTAGGATGATTCTTCTAATAGGTTTGAGATGTGTGTGGTTGAGTTTTCTTTCTACCTTTCTCATTAAATCCTATAGCATGCAACTCCATATTTTATTTTATATCACCATAACCAAGGGACCATTCTTCAAACTCTATTTCCACTATGAGATCACATCAAACAAATTATTTATAAATCCCAATGTCTTGACTTTCAAGATCCTTTCGAATGAGTGGTTTTAATACAATATATAATCTATCAATTTTTCTATCTTTATTGGTAACAAAACCTGAAGTATAACTTTCATGCCTTGTGAAACATCCTTCAAAAGTAGTGATAGTTTTTCATTCATTTTTCTTGATATCTATGAATTTAATATACATCATTTTATGAATTTTTCATGGGAAATACATATTAGGAAACATTATATGAATGTATTCCCACTCCATCTCTTCAATTTCATCCCTTCTCTTCAGGTTCTTAGTCATAGGCTACCTTTTGTTAACATCTCCATTAAGATGATAAATGGAAAGATTCTCCTACTATGTCTCGGAATAGCAATGAAAATAAAATATCTTCCCCATGGAATATACCCACTATTCTGCATCCAGTGTCTTGAAAGACCCACTAAAAATCATTGGTCATTGTCTCATAAAACACATGATATCCAGTTTCTCCATCTTAAGAGAAGGAGGATGTTCCTCATTATATTCGTTATTATTAATAACCTATGAAAAATGGTTAAGAATCACCAAGAATATTTGAACTCCACCTCCCAAAGCATTTTTCTATCATTTGGGAAATCACTAAAATGTCCCTCAAATGGGTTTTTTCCATGGTTTCTACTGTTTCTCCGATTTTATAAAATAAAAATATGTAGAAGAAAAAAGAAGTCAAAAAGTCATGAAAAAATACTTTATTCCTCTATGAAATTAAATCTAAAAGCGTATAATATGTGATTCTTATGCTTAGAAACTATTATTCGTTGATTACATATATTTAGTCTCATAATAGGGTTTTCACGAATGTTCTCTAATCAAAATTCTAAAATTAACATAAATGTGCCTCTAATACCAACTATAGTAACTTTGCTTTTATACATTAAGTTTACGTCAAAAAGGGGTGGTATAAAAGCCCAATAAGAGGATAGATACGAAAATTAAACTATATAAAATTGGGTGAGAATATATATTATCTTTATGACATAAGAATAATATCATAATCAAGAGAGGAAACATTAAGAAAATACTTGGAATGCTGTAGTGTATAAAAATGAAACATCTTTTCTTAGTGGTCAAATAACAATCATAGTTGTGATCAATTCTAGAATCTTGTTCAAACATGTTTCAAATTACACATAAGGTTGTTCAAATTACCCAATTAATTGGATTTCTATTTAATTTCAGGTGAACTTGTCACATTAAAACATTTACACAGCGCTATATAATTCTGGGTGCAACCATCACATCATAAAATTTAAATTATAATAAATTCCACATAGAACATATATAAATCTTGAACATAATATAACCCAGTTAAAATAATTTGTTACATATCATAAAAAATAAATTAATAGAATATGGGTTTCCAAATGAAAAATATAATAACATTCTTGAAAAAAACTCGTCAACCATGAGTGAAAGTTAAATGTGTGTTTTAGAAAGAAGAGTTCTTTTGGAAGAAATTGTGTTCGACATAAAATAATGTGGAGAAATATTATAACATAGAAAAGTAAATATAATGATGAATAAATTGTTTTTAGGAATAAAAATAACAAAATGGGAGTGAATGAGTGAAAACCTAAAGAGAGAATGATGGGTTCGTGAATTCCCCTTACCTAGTGTCCAAAAGCTTTTTTTAACATTAATGTCATGATAATAACATTATATTACATAATTAATAGGCACATAATCTTATATACATGGAATTTATTCATTACAGATTTTTTATGAACTTTTACGGGCCATTGGATGAGTTATAGAGTTTACATTCATTGTTCGGGAGTGTTCTTTTTCTTATTTTTCATGAAGGGATCACTAATACATATGAATGGATGTTCCTTTGGAACATGAATAAACATTCAGAATTGATATTACACTTTATTAATGATATTAAAGAAGTTTAAATTATCATTTAGTGAATTTTTATATACCATGAGGATAAATAATTAGTTAAAATTTAATGATGATAGATTTAGGTTAATTTGGGCAGTTTTTGTATCACAACGAACATGTTTTATTTTATCATTTAATATTCAATATAATTTTTTTTGGAGAACAGAAAAAATGTTTAAAAATTATTATTACAATATATAATCATATATTTAATGTTTTTATTGACATCCTTGTAGTCATTGAAGGATAATAAAGGTGTATCACCAACAACGTAGGTAAATTAACACATCACATGCGACGATTTCATTTTTATAAAAAAGAGAGGGAGGGAGGAGTATAATGAATAATAATCAATTAAAATTATATAATACTAAAAAATAAATCATAATTTAGTTTTCATGGAAATTGGATAAGATAAGTTGTGGATTTGAGAAGAAAAAAAATGAAATGAGATGGGAATATTAAAGAAAATGGAGAGAGGAATTACCTCTTGAATTCTCTTATTCAGATCCTCTTCAAGGCACCTAAGCCTGGTCATATGATGAGTCTAGGAGATAATGAATGTGGGGGAGGCAATAGGTGATATATTTTGGTAGAATTTGGATAAGTCTTGATTCTTTATAAGTGTTAGGAATACAGTTTGTGAGGGGTGGTATTTATTGTGCAGGTGAGAGGGGATTACCATATATTATAATAATTAATTTATTATTTCTTCACAAGACAAGAAATAGAGATGATTACATGACTAAATAAAGTATCATGAGAATATGAGTTTTATCCAGTGGCCATTTCATCTTCCAGGACTCAATCGTGATATAAAAATTCATTTATTTTTCATATTTTGTACATTATTGACTTTCACTATTCCCCAAAAATTCATGTTTTTTAGAAAAATCCAAAAAAGTCACCCTAACCATTTTTTTGACATTTAGAATCAAAAAATGAACTCAATTGTATGAAACATTTTTATAAATATATGTTACATAAATTATAAAAAAAACTATCACTTGAAAAAATACATATTTTAAAATTAAAACTAATTTTGTATCACATTTGAAAATTAATTTCAGTCTCAAAAAAGAATAATATAATAATAAGACATCACAATACTAGTTTATAATACTTTTAATGAAAATAATTAATCTTTTAAATTATTAAATTAATAATTAAATATTCATGACTTACAAAAATACAAACTCTATAATATAATTATATCATATGGTCACTTATAATATGTATAAATTATATATATACTATCATTAGTAAGGTTTCTATTCACTTGTTCAATTTAATATTTATATGTGTTATATTACTATTCATAAGGGTAACTTTAATATTCATAAGGGTATGTTACTAGTCATCAAATATTATGTTTTTCCTATCAGAATCCAAACATCTAACCGATCGCAACAGAGTATGTCGATTTTCAAAATACAAATCCAAGATGTGGAAATATTATGTTTAATGATCACATAATCTTTATTAGTTAATTTTAAAAAGATGTGGAAGTATGTTTACTAATGTGATTTTATGTGATTATACTATATGATATTACTATTATTTGGGATAAATCGCATTGAATAAAAATTTGGGTCATTATAATTAAGTGATAGTATAACTTATCTACTATTTGGTTCTCAAATTTTTTATAAACTATTTATTAGAAAACACGACTTTACTTCAATTTTTAGTCAGATGACCTATTTTTTTCTAAAAAACATACTTTATTAAAAATGTTTTCAAAAATGATTTCAAAATTATTTTCTAAATGAATTTTTTTCTTTTTTTTTTGTATTTTACCAATGTTTTCAAAGAAATCATCAAGTTACTTATTAAACAAGTAATTTTTTAAACCATTAACTATATAGAAGGAATTTCTATTTTTTCCTCGTATAGATTGTTTGGATCTACCTACCATAATTTCTTTGAAGATACTTTTTCATGTTTAAAAGGGTTCATTTTTAATGGAAATATTTTCAAAAGTTATTTTAAAAGAAATGTTTTCTCAAAATTGTTTTCATAATAAAATGATATTTTCATCAAATATGTTTTTAAAAGATAATTTTATAGTATTTCAATTCATCAACGACAATGACCCATATTTTTACTTCACAAGGGATATGTTTTATGGATACCATATTATTTATTCCCCTTGATGTTTTTTATTAATTTTTCCAAGGGGAGTATTAACATTCAATTCCATGATTATTTTTTATTCCCAGTAAACTATTAAGTCTTATATGATCATTAAACATCCAATTTCCCAAAAATTATCCATTTCATTTTTCGTGGATATTACTCTTAACCAAAACATACACCTCTTCACATATGGTATCTACTTTGATAGTTGTTTGATTATTCAAGGAAATATTTATCAATATGTATTCTGTATTCAGTACAGATACTTTATAAGTCATATTTTTTATTAATTAAATATATTATTCGATATGAATAATCCATTAGATATTTAATAAAGGGTTGATCCCAGATATTATATGGCTCCTTGATGCATTGATTTGTTATCATGAGACAAATAACTTGTGCAAATTAAACATGTTTCTATACGTAGTTCAAATTATCTGGATGATATATCTGAAAATTATAGGTTTTCATGTTCCCAAGAAATGAAATCCAATAATTCATAATTTCTTTCATTTTGATTCAGTAATTACTATCTATGAGATTTAAATATGATAAAATCTATGGATTCTTTTCATTATTTATTTACTGATGAAATGGTAGATGTTTTTTGTTTCTTACCACGCCTTATTCATTTTTTATTACATTATTATTTTAAATGAATGTGTTTCTATGTAATTAATTTCCATTTCATTTATGTACTTATTTTCCAGTTTTTATATTATATGAAATGTTTGTTTCATTATTTCCCATTCCATAATTATTATTCTTATTAATTCATTATTTCTCCCACTATACATTAACCATACTCATAATTTAATCTCACCCTTATTATATATCCTTTCCCTATGAATTCATAAAGAGTTTTACAAATGAAATGTATGGATATACTATATGAAATAATGTTATCATCAATGTTTTTTAGAAGATTGTTTTTGGTAATTTGTGTATTAATTTTCAATAGAAGACTCATTTTTGAATCTGGTATACCAATGCTACAAAACTCTTCTTACATTGGTGCTTGATTCCTTGTAATCATGAAAATGTAATCGATAAAAAACACCAGCCCAATGCATCTGGGATTAGGTAGATACAATTGGTATCGAAGAAATTTTTTTAGTAACCTTGGAAACTGGATTTAGGGACATAGTAATTAGAGAAATTATCTATAAGAAATAATTTGAAGATATATTTAGTAGAAAAAACAATTGTTTTTGAATAATAGATATTATGTGTATATTTCGGAAAATACAACCTTATCTAGATACTACAAGTGGATGTAATTTTTGCCTAGATGTACGTAAGAGTAACATTTCTGAAAAGGTGTGTTGGTCCAGACTCGACATAACCTGGTACATGAAAATAGACATTACTGCACACCTGGTTTTACACTCATGAGGTATATGCTTAGGATAAGCCACATTTTATTTACAAACCTCTAAGATTGATTTTTCAAATTAATAACCAAGTTTAAACCAAAGGTGTTATATATTTAAGATAATGTTTCATGGTTAAGAAATCCTATAAATGATATTATGTATAAACCATAGACTATGTATGGACCGATGTGGAAACAAATGGATGAAGTATTTATGTATTAGGGTTGTATTAAAACATTGGTTAAAATTATATTTAGTGATTAACAAAATTTCAAGTATTTACATCATATTTATTTCTGGTAATTATATTAAACTGGTTTTAGGAAAGTAAAATCAATAAGCCGATTGTTAACCAATAATATATGGGAGGCCGCGTGTCTTGAACCCATGGTCTAACAATGATAAGGGTTTCATTCCAACCACTAACCTATGTAATGTCTTAGTTAATTTCCATTTTTTTTCCATAAATTTCATTAATAACTAATAATTATGAATGTTTTGTATCACTTTTTATGATTAGAGATTAATATATTATCCATATTGTTTTTAGAAAATATATAGGGAAAAATAGAAATAATTTTTCGTCTTTTATATGCCTTATTATCCTTTAAATGATTATTTTATTTATTCAAGAATGAATATTAATTTTTCAACGAATTGGAAAATTGATTTAAGAAGAATAAAAATTTTCAATTCAATGTATAGATATATATTGAGTATGTATAAATAGATAGTAAAATAAGTCCTTAACATTAAGAAAATATTCTTCAAAAAATGTTATATCAATTCTATAACATTGGTTGAACTGATAGCCATATAAATCTTAATAGATATATGGATTTGAGGACCTAAATTTTCTATTTATAATTCACTTATTTAATATTTATTATCTCAATAATATCATATAAATAGTTATCATTTTCCTCCAACTAAGAATTTCCAATTTTCTAAATTGTTTCTAACTTAGAGACATAGTTACATGGTAGTCCATGTTCCCTTTGTACATCCCATTCTTTATTTCTAGAGGATGTTTTATGTACAATTCTCATGATGTCGGATTTTAGTGTAGTAAATATCAAACAACATATCTCCATGATCGAGCTAAAATTGAAAGGACACAATTTAATTATGTTGGGTTGAATGTAACTCACTGAAATTCTAAAGTAAAACTTTGTATTTGATGGCTTGTATGATACACGTCACCAAGAATGTAAGGGGATATAATATTCTGAGACACTATTATAAATTTAATATTTTAAATAAATTCAATGCATGATATAAGTTTTGATGCATTGTCTTACACCACACACAAGATAAAGCTTCCTCAATAGAATGTGTTACATGCAAGGCTGAGTTTCACTAAACAATCATAAATTAATAAAATTTTATTATAAACTTGTATAGGATATAACCTAAAATTTATGTTAGAGGTTATGAATTGTATTAAATAAATTATAAAAATTTATGGTATATATAAATATAAAATGAATTCAGTGGTTTCCAATTAATGTGAAATGAATATAAGAAAAAATTGTATATAAAATGAAATATTATTATTTTTATAATTCTGAAGATGTTTTATCCTAAAAAATAATTATTAAAAATTAGTTAATGATTTTAATTTAATATATATGTTTTATATTCAATTAAATATTTTTAATATTCATTATTTTGGATTGATATTCATAATATAATATCAAACCCAATCTTACAATTATGACACATTATTTTTATAAAATGAATTTTTCCGCAATTAAATAGAGAACCTGTTTTATTTAGAAATTTTGACACATTATCTGATTTAATATCGTAGAATAGTCTTCTAATTTTAAATAGAAACACTAAAATTTGGATAGGATAAATATTTTATATTTTTCAAAAACATATATTGTTTTAATTAATTTGAAAAAATACTGAATTGTTTTTTCAAAACTGATTTTTCATCTAATTTATTTTTTAGGATAAATTCTAATTTGTCAAGTTGATTCATTTTCCATAAACTTATTGAATTATTGGTTTTAAAAGTATAATTTATGTATAAATATGAAAATTATTACATTATTATTATTATATATATGATTATTAAATGAACCATTTGACTCTAGTTCACCTACCAATGTTTGTTTTGAATCACAAATAGAATTGGGAAAAAAGACATAAACATAATTGATTAAGTAGTTGTATACAAAATTGTAATAAGTGAAATATAAATAATGATAAAAATAAAAAATCTTCTCATGGAATTATAAAATTATCTTATTTTTATTATTCATGATTTAAATTAAGACTCACCGAAAAGGAAACACAAGGTAATAGATGTTGTCTCAATTTAAATTACATTCAGGATTATTTGTTGATTTGAACATAGTTTATTTTATGTGTTTTATATAATATTTTTTTGAAAATTTATATCATGAAAATACTTAATCTTATGATATTATAAGTTTCATTTAATTTTATTCCATTATAGAGAGTATGACTCAAATGTTCCAAAGTGTTATGGACACATTACCGTTTTTAATGATTATTCTCCTCAAAAACATTATTAATGATTTTTTATTTAATTTAACATCCTTTTGTGATTATTACTTTTTTAATGAAACAACCACTTTATTATTTTCCATATAATTTCATATATATGGTGTACATACTGGAGATTTTTTATATAATATCATGATACATTAATTTGTTAGTATACTTTGAGATTTAATTTGAATTATTTTATCTAGGAGGATTTACGAAAAATCTACCAAGTGGAAAGGAGATTTCATAACCCATTTTCTTTTCTTTGGTTTATATTAATTATTTTATATCATTTATTTTCTATTATAATATGTATAATGAATTTAGATATCCATTAATGTTTCCCTATTTTGTATGTGTATTTATAGTTGGTATACATAATCTACCCTTTTAATGATTCTCACTAAACTATTATAATCTTTTCAGTGGTTTTATTTACAATATCCTTATTTCGGGATTTTTTACCCATAAATTTCTATCAGAGTAAATTAATTTATCATTTTCTAATATAACATTTAATTTTACTCTCCTATAGTAATTCATGGACTTTATTAAGTGATAGTACAATTTTAACACTCTTTGGTACAAAAAATGTTTTATAATAAGTATTTCGAAAAGCCCGACATTATTTATACCTTTTTACGGAGAAAATGATTTCTTTTAAAAACCATGACTTATTAAAAAAAATTAAAAATGATTTTAAAATGATTTGGTAAAGCCGTTTTTATGATTTTTTTATTTTACCAATGTTTGTGGAGGAATAATATTTTCTTTTTCTAAACAGTGTATTTTTATAACATTTAGTTGTTCTGAAGTAATGTTATTTTTACTTATACATCTTGTACAGATTTATCCAGCAACATTTATTTAGAGCTTCTTTTCCATGATATAAAGTATTTCTTTTTATAGAAAATATTTTTAAAATTAAATTTAAAATAAAAAGTTTTCCAAAAGGTTTTTCATAATAAAAAGATATTTTCCTCAAGAATGTTTTCAAAATATCATTTTATTGTATTTTTACTTTTCATGGAATACTTCCATTATTTTTACTCCACATGGGACATGTTTTATTTATTAAATATTATTTCATCATGTGGATGGTTTTTTATTTATTTGGAGAATAATAATATTAACATTCACTTCCTTGATCCATTTTGTACTCCCATTTAAATAACTAATATCATATGATCATTAACATTGGATTTCCCCTAAATAATATATTTCATTTATAATGTATATTACCATTGAATAAACAATATTCCTCTTTACATACAATGTCTACTTCAATAGTTGTTTGATTAATTGTTAAAATGATGATAAATATGAATTCATTATTCAATATGAATATCTGAAAAGGAATATTTTTAATTAATTAAATATATTACTCAATATGAAGAATGATCTGTAAATTTAATGATGGGTGGAGATCGAAAATTTTATATATCATAGATGCATCAATTGGGTCTCATGAGAAAAATATTTTGGTCAAACTAAATGGGTTTCTATCTACAGTTTAAACAATCTAGAGAATGGATCTTGATAGTATAGGTTTTCATGTTACTAATAAATGTCATCTAATAATAAATAATTTCCTTCATTTTGGTTCATTATTTATTATTAATTATATTTTTAAATTATGAAATCTTGGATGTCTTTCATTATATGTTTATTGATTAAATGGAATGTGTTTTCAGTTTCATACATTTACAAATTTATTTTAACTTATCTAATTATTTTTATTGAATGTGTTTCTATTTATTAAATTTCAATTTTTCATATGATATTATTTATGATTTTTTTATTATATGGAATGTGTGTTCCATTATTTACAATTCCATAATTATTATTCTCATTGATTCATTATTTCATCCGTTACACATTAAATTTACTGAGGATTTGGTCTCACCCTTATTATGTTTCCCTTCCCCCAAGAATCCATGAAACATACTGTGAATGATATTTAAAGATATTCATGAAGGAATATAGTCATCCTCTATATAATTTAGAAGAAAATAATTATGTTGTAACTAGTACATTATCTTGAAATAAAATACTCATTTATGTATCTGATTTACTAAGACTACGAAACTCTTAGCCTTTTAGGGCTTGAATCCTTGAAACCATGCCAATGTAATTGATAGAAGAAATTGCTCTGGGATTCTGGGTTCAGGGTGCTATAGTAATAAATAATTTATGAGTAGAGTTATAGACAATGTTTAACCCTTTTTAATACTATTATATATTTATTTTTTATATCTTTTGTTTATAATTGGTATGATTCTATCCAATAAAGAAAATATGGGTCCCGGTTAATGGAAATATCTCAAAAAATAAGTGATAGAGAGGAACATGATATACCCACAGTGAATAGGTTTGATCTTATATTGGGATGAGAACCCAAATTTGGTACTATTACATGTTGAATCCCCTAAAATAATATAAAAATTTTCATCCTCATTAATGATAAATGTGGGAGTAGAAGAACCCACCATTTTGTGGAATTTATGAAAAATTAATTTAGATTTTTAAATTAATTATATCCAATGTAGTTAATTAAAAATATATAAAATCATCAAATTATGTTGTAATAACTCTGAAACGACAATGATATTGGTATAAGTTGACATCCCAATTACCATCCTTACAGAATATTTTAGGGCCATAATCAAGGAATGATTTTTATTCAATGATATAATCTTATGGATGGTCAAGTGTGCTAACTTAAAATTAAGGAAAACCTCAAAAAATGTGATGTATATTTTTATTATACCATTATAAGTGGAAAAAAGTGTGATGAATGTGTCGAAAACAGTGCAAAAAATTTATATAACTATGTGGATTGGAAATCGGCTATATGTTCACTCACCATACTGGTGAATCATATAAATTATCCTATTGAGACCCTGATAAACATTGAAATTCTTGATGGAAATATTTATCAAATCTATCCATGAAACGTTGGAAAATTTATGTCCAATGAAATAAGTCAAGATATGAATAATTAATAATGAAATCGAGTTATAAACTTTTTGACTAATTACAACCTTTAATTGGACAATGGGACGTATCGTACCAAAAAATATGTCATACACTGTCCAAATAAAAATCCATAAAAGAATAATGTCTTAAAACATTCCTCTATCAGTATTTTAATCTTAATATATCCCTTCTAAAATGAAGAATATATGTACGAACATGAGTCTCATTAATAGAATTAATGAATAGGGGATAGGGAATCTCGAGTCTATGGACAAAAGGGTCTCTAAAGGCCTAATTTTTTTCAATGATTCTTTGAAGTCCATATATTATGTTGATATTAATAGAAACTCACATTAATGATATGTGTAAGAACATGGTTTTAACCTATAATCATTAAAACACTATTTGTGTCTGATTATAAAAGAGGATCAACTAAAAATGTGAAATCTTCAAACAAAAACCTGGATGTGGGAAGATAATCCCAACTTGAGAAAACTATTATGAAAATTATATTGAATCCTAGTTATTAGATGGATCCACAAATAATTTTTTTAACACAAATGGGGATATGAATTGGTTTCCCAATTCATGTTCCTGGAATTTATTAAATCAAAACGTTCATGATAGAAGCTCGTGGTGTAATGCATTTACACCAACCTAAAAAGAAAGAGCAATACATGATGATATACCAAAGAAGATCAAACCCATCAAGAAATAAGTACATAAAATCCAAGTATGCTGGAAAGGTCGTGACATAAGAACAGAGGGTCGTGACATGTTAGAAGAGTAGCACTTGTCCATGTTGATCAGTTAGATTGATAACAAATATTGTTTTCCCCTACATTGAATGACCATGATAGAGAATAATTTCAAAATGTGAATGATATGTATAATATAAAAATGTATGAATACCTGAAAATGATTCCAATATACCAGAAAATATGTTGATCCTTGATGAACATAATCTCTCAACAGAACACCCAGAATCATATCTCAAGTTCTACTTCATTCCTCAGGAGATGGTGTTTGAAGACATTGTAGTCAAAGATTACCATGTAGATATTAGTTTGGCTGAATTCCATGATATTATATTTTTCATGGAACTAGTTCATGAGTGATCCATATAAGTGTACATAAGGGAATTATATATTTTAATGAACTTGGGTGATATTTTCATTCTCTAGGCCTCATTTATAATTGATTAAGAATGAATCTCATATAATTCTGAACTCTTCACTGATCAGTCTCTGGTGGGGTTGATTTAATCCCCTAAAACATAAAAACATAATGGATATGTACAATTTGAGTAAAAGAAACATCGTAGGATAATTATCACAATATTTTTGAATGATTTAGTATCATATAAAAAATTTATGGTGGTTTTTGTGGGCGCAACGTTCATTATCCTTTTATAAAGGATATGGACCCGTCAACTTGCGACAGTGCCTACATCACACAAACAATGCCTCATATATTTATTCAGCAAACAACTCATAGTGTTTCATGGTGTTATTTTCCCCCTTGAATCTTGAGAATCCCAATATATAGGCGTGATTCTAAAAAATACAATGAAAATAATTTAATGTAAAAAAGTTCATCTATGTGGGTACTTTGAATAATATTAAACATAATCATATAAACTCATTCGATGAAATTGTTATAGATTATGTGCTACCAATCAATATAATTGAATAAAATCACTATATATTTTGGAAACCATCAATTCAATGGGTATTATTTGAATTATCATAGTATTTAATCACGTTTATGTCATATGATGTATATGTTGAAGTGCACTGTGTTGCATTTGTTGTCAATGAGGCATGAAGTTGTCTTGGAATGAATGGAAGTCAAGGAATGTCAAGATGTGAATGAAAAAGGTTGTGATGGTGTTGGTAAACAATGGAGAATGGCCATGGAACTTAGAGGAATGTCACTTAGGAGATTCACTAAGTGGCATTGGAGAATATGGTTGAAACATTCTCCATGGACATCTGACGATTGTTGAGCTGTTCTTAAATTTCCAAGAACTTGTATCAACTGGATACAAAGTCACAACAAAGTTAGAAGACCATGCATTGTAGTGACAATGCATGAGGAGTTGAAGAAGCAAGATGATCCATTCACTACTTCTAAGTGGATGAAGTGGTTTAATGAAGTCCATGCACTATCACTTAGTGCATGTGAATCAGAAGATGTTCCAATTGATCTCTGATTAGATCAATGAAGTTTATTGAAGAAATATTTGATTCAGGAGCTCGGTTGAAGATGAAGAATCCTTCGGGAATTCCATTCTTAAATGTTGATTATATGTTGAAGAAAAATAGAGGAATTCTAATGAAGAAGATTAATACTTGAATTCTTAAGAAGAAGATGAAGGAGAAGAATGGCTTGAAGTGGTTCTCTTGATATGGCTTGATTTCATGGAGGACTTTGTTTTTTGACAAAGTCTTATTCAAGACTTAGCCAAAAAATGTGCCACCAAGGAGGCCAGCCGAGGGATCACCCAAGGCACATATGGGCCTAAGGCGCCACGCCCATGGGGAACCCTCAAGGCCAAGGCGCTCCCTGAGGCAAGGCAGGGGCCGTGTATAAGCCCCGAGGCCACGCGGTGATGAAGCCCGCGCAGCGTGAGCGCGAGGAGCGCGCCCGTGAGTGTGCATAGCGGGCGCTAGGAGCGCGCCCGCAGGGAGCAGAGTGGGCACAGAGCGCGCCCGCAGGGAGAACACGGTGCGGGGCGGCACCGTGGAGGGAGGAGATTCAATTGCGGGGTTGATGCAGCGCGAGGTTGATAAGGCGCGGCAATTCCTCTCGCTGATTTGATGTGGGACGCGGAAATTTCCCCGGGAGCAAATCTCAGCCGTCCGAGCCATCGCGCGCTTTATCCACGCCGTACGATCCATCTCCACGGCGATGATCTAATCCTGGCCGTTAAACATCGCATCCGACGGCCGAGAGCTCGTCTTCATCATCGAGCTCGTCCGAGGCCTCCCCGAAGCCACCTGCTTGCCGCCGCTGAACCAGGCGACTCCCGAAGATGGTTTTTGAGTTCCCGGCCACCTCCGAGCAAACCGAGACCTCCATTGGGATCGTCTCGACGCACTGAACCCATCCATGCATTAAAATGTTGCATGCATGCATCAAGAAATGAATTCGGTCTATGCCGAAGCAAACCGAAGGTGCGAGGCGTTGAAGAATTTGTGTTTTGCATGGGATGGCCAAAACAGAGGCCGTGCATGCGTTCTAAATCGCATGCACGAGGAGGAATGTAAAAGAGATGAAGCCCGCGTGAAACAGTGAAGGAAAACAAGATTTGAAAAGATTTTTAAAAGATCCGAAGATCTCGGGAGTTTGATATTTATCACGCGGATGGGCCGAAGCATCCCTTTGCCTATAAAAGAAGAGCCAGAGGCTCTCATTTTGCTTGCTGAAGTTCTTGTTGAAGATTTCTGCCCCGCGAAGCCTTTGCCTCGCGAAGTAGAAGCCCCACGCAAGTACCTTGCGTGGCTGGAGTCCCTTGCGCGCAACCCCTTTGTGCGACAAGAAGTGGAGGTTGGGCAGCACAAAGTTGTGCGCTCCCTCTGTGCACCGTGCCTCCTGCGCGGTTTGCACTAGCGCGGCCAAGGTGTCCTTGACACACTTGCACGCCCGCGGTATTTTGCACCTGTGGCTTGCGCGACCCGCGGCTAGTGCACACTTGCACGCCCTTGTGGCAGTGGCACTTGCGCACCCGAGCCTCCTTGCACTCAAGTGCTTAAGGACTTGCGCGATAGTGGGGAAGAAGAGGAGGGATGCCCACTTGCGCGCTTCTTTGGGTTGGTGTTCGGGTGTGAGCAAGAGAAGGCCGAGCCTTAGTGCCTTGTGTGCCAAGTGAAGTGGAAGACCACACTTTGTGTGTGTGCAAAAGAAGGTCGAGGCCTTGCCTCGTGTGTGTGCCAAGTGGAGAAGAGAACCCGAGACTTGCATACCTTGGTTGTGCCAAATTGAATAACACACTTTGTGTGTGCATTTGAAGGAGAAGGTCGTAGCCTTGGGTGTGTGCAAAATGAGGAAGGCTTGCACCTTGTGTATGCAATTTGAAGAACACCCTTAAGAAGAGGAGAATAGGCCAAGTCTCAAGTGTGTGCAAAGTGAAACAAGTGTGTGCAAAAAGACAACAAGGCCGAACCTTAGTGTGTGTGCAAAACAAAGTGTGTACACACTAAGAAGAAGAGAAGACATCCACACTAGTGTATAACACACATTTATGTGTGTAATCAAAAGAGAATAATGTGTATGATGTTCAAGGAGTTGGGGTGTGCGTTTGAGTTGACCAAGACTGAAAGTTCTTGAAGAATATTTTGAGAAGTCCAGGAACAACAGTTCTTGAAGATATTGAGAACCCATGCTATCAGTGCATGAAGATGAAGAGTTGCCATGCACTCAGTGCATGAAGTAGAGTTGAGTGAGACTGAAGCCAGACTGAAGTTAAAGACATCAGCTGCCTGAGTTTTCAGTAATTGAGAAGACCCTGATCAACAGAAGTGATCAGAAGATTTGAGCAAGACCAATAGGCCTTTTCAGAGGCTATTGAAGATTCTTGAAGAGTGAAGCCAGGTCATCCTGAAGAAGGAGATAAAGCCTGAGCTAGACGAGAAGCCCTGATCAACCACAAGTGATCAGAAGAGAAGAGCAAGGCCAGCAGCCTTTATCCCAGGCTGCTGAAGTTACTTGAAGAACTTAAAGTGAAGAAGAGCTACTTGTGTGACTCGAGGAGCCAGGAGAAGACCCTGTGGGACTCAGGGAGAAGAAGTCTTCAGTGGGATTCTGGAGCAGGCCAGTGGGACTCTGGTAACACTGTGTGAAGCAGTATAAAGACCCTCCTGTGGGACTCAGGAGAGATACAGTGGGACTCTGTATCGGCCATTGTAATTTTAACAGGTTATAATGGAGAATCCATGCTGGGAGAGCATGGCAAGGATGTAGGCCTTTGGTGCCGAACCTTGTAAATCCTTGTGTCCTGTGCCTTTTCATTACTGCATTATCCGGGAAAGGTTGAGAGACATAAGAAGAGTGGATCGAGGCCTTAACAATCCATAGAGGTTTAATTGATAAGAATCAATTAGTAAAAAGTTTTAAGGGATCACTGATTCACCCCCTCCCCCTCTCAGTGATTCACACTGATCTGGGCACTTCAATTGGTATCAGAGGGAGGTTACCTCTAAAAGATCCAAGGGAGTATTTATGAAGTGCAGATTTGAGGAAATGAGCGACCAGCCTCAAATGGAGATATCTGGCAAGACTCAGAAAAATAGAAAGAAGAAACAGGCCAAGAAGATGAAGAAAGCCTGTCCTAGCTGTGATGAAGTTGGAACAATGAAAGATCTTCAAAGTGCAATCGAATATCTTCAGAAGACAGTCCCCAAGGAAGTGGCAATGTGTATAGCTACAGGCATCCTTGATCTTCAAGAAGAAAAATCACATTTAGAAGAAGAAGCCAATGCAATTGAAGATCAATTGGCTAAAAGGGTTGGCATAACCAACACTCTCAGAAAGCTGGTGAAGGCTAAAGATGAAACCGTTTCTCTTTGCAATGAAAGATATGAAGACAATGCAGGAGAATTGCAAAGAAGCCTTTCTGAGAAAGAAATCTTTATGATAATGATCAAAGAAGTTTTCCATGCACTGGAAAAGAGGCACAAAGTTTCAATGAATGTCAGAGATGCTCAACTTGAAGACAAAGTAAACAGGGTAAAGGAGCTTGACAATTCATTACAAGAAATGAAGAAGGTGCATGAAGAACAGTTAGAACAGCTGAAAGAAAATTGGAAAGGAAGGCTAAGAACTGTTGAGGATGAGAAGAACTCCCTTAACATGAAATTCTTAGAACTAGAGGTGATATTGAAAAATCTGCAATCACCAAAAGCTGAATCCTCCCAGTCAGCTGAAAGTAGAAATGTTGCTACACAAGTGTGCTTTGAGAAGGATGATTCTAAAAGAAAGACATCCTCTAATGAAAGGGCAACATCTTCTAAAAAGAAGGTACCATCCATACCATCTTGTACTCATGCTTCTAATTGTGTTTCCACAAAAAGTGCAGGATGGAAGAATAATTCCAAACAAGTATGGATGAAGACAATGAAGAAAGAAAGCTCTCCTGAAGCAGCACCACAATTCAAAACAAGTACCCAACAAACAGAAGGACTGAAGAAGTCAAGATTTGTGGGTCAATGTTGGTGTTGTAATAAGTATGGGCACTGTGCAAAGGATTGTTGGTACAATCCACTAAATGTCAAAGCACAAAGGAAGCCCATGCCAAGGGGGAGCAAGCCAGAGGAAAAGAAGCAGCATCCACAGGTCCAGAGACATCTGTTTACTGTAGATAGATTTGGATTGCTTGATAACATCTGGGATGTGTGCAAAAGTGGTCAAATAGATACATGTCAATCTCCAACTGTATCCAGAGCTCAAAAGAAGAAAAGATCACAGAACCTGGCTCAGAAAGAATCCTTGGGAAGCAAGCATAAGAAAGTGGAAGATGCTCCCAAGAAGTGTTTTAGAAATGAAGAGAAGACCTTGGAGTCTAAATCCAAGAAGGGTGATACATCCAGAAGGACCACCAAGAAAACATGCTTCTACTGTGGAAAGAAAGGACACATCATGGACCTTTGTAAAGAAGCCATGAAACTAAATAGAAGCAGAATGAACTCCAAAAGACAATCAATCCAGAAGAAGAAGGGATTGATTGAAAACAAGTTGCCAAAGAAAGGTAGCTTGAATGTATCAAAAGAACCATGTGGAATTTCCAAAACTGAGGCCACTCTTCCAAATGATTTACTAGTCATATGGCCAAATCGGTTGCAACTTGCCAAAGATCTGCAAAACGCTGAAGATAAAGTTCTGGAAATTGCTAAGGCAAAAGGGAAGAAGAAGATTTCACATGAAGATGTGTTGAGATCCACACCAGCACAAACATCAAAGAAGATCAGATGTGCAAGTGTGAAGAATGGTGAAAATAGGACATCTCGGTTGGGAGAATCTTCTCAACCTTGTTGTTCACATTGATGAACCAAGGAGGTTCCATCTTATTCCCTAATCACTTGTATTTACATGTGCTGACATTGCAGGGAATTGAAGATGATGATCATTCTCAACTGGAGGATGGTTTGGAAAGAATGGAGTGCACCCCTTGAGGGGGAGCCAATCTGGAGAAGATGGTATTCTAAGATTTAATATCATCTTGAGAAAAGTGAAGGTATTCCAATCATACTTTCATCCCTTGTTTCTTAATTGAGTTTATCTTGTCAATTAAGGGGGAGTATGGATTGAATGCAAATGGATGAAAGGGGGAGCTTTATCTTTGCACTGAACTTTCTAATGAGTTTTGTGAAGCATGTGCAGGATTTAGCAATTCATTGTTATATCTGAAAAATTTCAAACCCCTAAGCATGATCTCACATGTGTAGAGAATTATGGACAGCTTTGAATTCCTTGGCTACATCACTCTTGTTTTCTACACCGGGTTAGCCCAAGTAGAATTAGAGATGATTTACTCAAGGTTCTTTGCTAAAGAAGAACATGTGGCATCATCCCTCTCTTAGTGCTTTTCAAGAAGATGCTATTCAAAGGGAGGAAGATATTTTTGAAAGTGAACCACACCACACCTTTGCATTTGATTGCCAATAAGGGGGAGAAAATATTGGCACACATATTGACCCATTCATATGTGCTGAAGGAGTGTATTGACAACAAATACAAAGGGGGAGATTGAAGTGCACTGTGTTGCATTTGTTGTCAATGAGGCATGAAGTTGTCTTGGAATGAATGGAAGTCAAGGAATGTCAAGATGTGAATGACAAAGGTTGTGATGGTGTTGGTAAAGAATGGAGAATGGCCATGTAACTTAGAGGAATGTCACTTATGAGATTCACTAAGTGGCATTGGAGAATATGGTTGAAACATTCTCCATGGACATCTGACGATTGTTGAGCTGTTCTTAAAGTTCCAAGAACTTGTATCAACTGGATACAAAGTCACAAAAAAGTTAGAAGACCATGAATTGTAGTGACAATGCATGAGGAGAAGAAGAAGCAAGATGATCCATTCACTACTTCTAAGTGGATGAAGTGGTTTAATGAAGTCCATGCACTATCACTTAGTGCATGTGAATCAGAAGATGTTCCAATTGATCTCTGATTAGATCAATGAAGTTTATTGAAGAAATATTTGATTCAGGAGCTCGGTTGAAGATGAAGAAACCTTCGGGAATTCCATTCTTAAATGTTGATTATATGTTGAAGAAAAATGGAGGAATTCTAATGAAGAAGATTAATACTTGAATTCTTAAGAAGAAGATGAAGGAGAAGAAAGGCTTGAAGTGGTTCTCTTGATATGGCTTGATTTCATGGAGGACTTTGTTTTTTGACAAAGTCTTATTCAAGACTTAGCCAAAAAATGTGCCACCAAGGAGGCCAGCTGAGGGATCACCCAAGGAACATATGGGCCTAAGGCGCCACGCCCATGGGGAACCCTCAAGGCCAAGGCGCTCCCTGAGGCAAGGCAGGGGCCGTGTATAAGCCCCGAGGCCACGCGGTGATGAAGCCCGCGCAGCGTGAGCGCGAGGAGCGCGCCCGTGAGTGTGCATAGTGGGCGCTAGGAGCGCGCCCGCAGGGAGCAGAGTGGGCGCAGAGCGCGCCCGCAGGGAGAACACGGTGCGGGGCGGCACCGTGGAGGGAGGAGATTCAATTGCGGGGTTGAGGCAGCGCGAGGTTGATAAGGCGCGGCAATTCCTCTCGCCGATTCGATGTGGGACGCGGAAATTTCCCCGGGAGCAAATCTCAGCCGTCCGAGCCATCGCGCGCTTTATCCACGCCGCACGATCCATCTCCACGGCGATGATCTAATCCTGGCCGTTAAACATCTCATCCGACGGCCGAGAGCTCGTCTTCATCATCGAGCTCTTCCGAGGCCTCCCTGAAGCCACCTGCTTGCCGCCGCTGAACCAGGCGACTCCCGAAGATGGTTTTTGAGTTCCCGGCCACCTCCGAGCAAACCGAGACCTCCATTGGGATCGTCTCGACGCACTGAACCCATCCATGCATTAAAATGTTGCATGCATGCATCAAGAAATGAATTCGGTCTAAGCCGAAGCAAACCGAAGGTGCGAGGCGTTGAAGAATTTGTGTTTTGCATGGGATGGCCAAAACAGAGGTCATGCATGCGTTCTAAATCGCATGCACGAGGAGGAAAGTAAAAGAGATGAAGCCCGCGTGAAACAGTGAAGGAAAACAAGATTTGAAAATATTTTTAAAAGATCCGAAGATCTCGGGAGTTTGAGATTTGTCACGCGGATGGGCCGAAGCATCCCTCTGCCTATAAAAGAAGAGCCAGAGGCTCTCATTTTGCTTTCTGAAGTTCTTGTTGAAGATTTGTGCCCCGTGAAGCCTCTGCCTCGCGAAGTAGAAGCCCCACGCAAGTACCTTGCGTGGCTGGAGTCCCTTGCGCGCAACCCCTTTGCGCGACAAGGAGTGGAGGTTGGGCAGCACAAAGTTGTGCGCTCCCTCTGTGCACCGTGCCTCCTGCGCGGTTTGTACTAGCGCGGCCAAGGTGTCCTTGACACACTTGCACGCCCGTGGTATTTTGCACCTATGGCTTGCACGACCCGCGACCAGTGCACACTTGCACGCCCTTGTGGCAGTGGCACTTGCGCACCCGAGCCTCCTTGCACTCAAGTGCTTGAGGACTTGCACGATAGTGGGGAAGAAGAGGAGGGCTGCACCACTTGCGCGCTTCTTTGGGTTGGTGTTCGGGTGTGAGCAAGAGAAGGCTGAGCCTTAGTGCCTTGTGTGCCAAGTGATGTGGAAGACCACACTTTGTGTGTGTGCCAAAGAAGGTCGAGGCCTTGCCTCGTGTGTGTGCCTAGTGGAGAAGAGAACCCGAGACTTGAATACCTTGGTTGTGCCAAATTGAAG
Organism: Viscum album; assembly: GCA_963277665.1. Lineage (NCBI taxonomy): Eukaryota > Viridiplantae > Streptophyta > Magnoliopsida > Santalales > Viscaceae > Viscum > Viscum album. The sequence continues at coordinate 382,329,062 of OY728145.1, forward strand.
AACACACTTTGTGTGTGCATTTGAAGGAGAAGGCCGTAGCCTTGGGTGTGTGCAAAATGAGGAAGGCTTGCACCTTGTGTATGAAATTTGAAGAACACCCTTAAGAAGAGGAGAATAGGCCAAGTCTCAAGTGTGTGCAAAGTGAAATAAGTGTGTGCAAAAAGACAACAAGGCTGAACCTTAGTGTGTGTGAAAAACAAAGTGTGTACACACTAAGAAGAAGAGAAGACATCCACACTAGTGTATAACACACATTTATGTGTGTAATCAAAAGATAATAATGTGTATGATGTTCAAGGAGTTGGGGTGTGCGTTTGAGTTGACCAAGACTGAAAGTTCTTGAAGAATATTTTGAGAAGTCCAGGAACAACAGTTCTTGAAGATATTGAGAACCCATGCTATCAGTGCATGAAGATGAAGAGTTGCCATGCACTCAGTGCATGAAGTAGAGTTGAGTGAGACTGAAGCCAGACTGAAGTTAAAGACATCAGCTGCCTGAGTTTTCAGTAATTGAGAAGACCCTGATCAACAGAAGTGATCAGAAGATTTGAGCAAGACCAATAGACCTTTTCAGAGGCTATTGAAGATTCTTGAAGAGTGAAGCCAGGTCATCCTGAAGAAGGAGATAAAGCCTGAGCTAGACGAGAAGCCCTGATCAACCACATGTGATCAGAAGAGAAGAGCAAGGCCAGCAGCCTTTATCCCAGGCTGCTGAAGTTACATGAAGAACTTAAAGTGACGAAGAGCTACTCGTGTGACTCGAGGAGCCAGGAGAAGACCCAGTGGGACTCAGGGAGAAGAAGTCTTCAGTGGGATTCTGGAGCAGGCCAGTGGGACTCTGGTAACACTGTGTGAAGCAGTATAAAGACCCTCCTGTGGGACTCAGGAGAGATACAGTGGGACTATGTATCGGCCATTGTAATTTTAACAGGTTATAATGGAGAATCCATGCTGGGAGAGCATGGCAAGGATGTAGGCCTTTGGTGCCGAACCTTGTAAATCCTTGTGTCCTGTGCCTTTTCATTACTGCATTATCCGGGAAAGGTTGAGAGACATAAGAAGAGTGGATCGAGGCCTTAACAAGCCATAGAGGTTTAATTGATAAGAATCAATTAGTAAAAAGTTTTAAGGGATCACTGATTCACCCCCTCCCCCTCTCAGTGATTCACACTGATCTGGGCACTTCATATGTAATGACAAATAGTGTTTTCACCACTATCATATGAAAAATAAAGTACACTAGCTATTGGAATAAATCTCACCCTTAAGTGTATCTTTAGGAGGAATTGGAATACAAAATTATTTTAATATATTTTTTCATATCTATTTTGATGAATCATTTGAGTTTTTAATAGTGAAAGATAGTGATATACGAGAATTTTAAATTATTGGTTGATTTTTTAATGATGTAATTTATCTCTTGATATCATTATAAAAATAAATTCTTCGGGTGTATAACAATTAAATTGTTTTCAATTTTATATTTACATATATATGTATAATTAATATTTTGGTTGTTAAAATTTTTATCATAATTTGTTCATTTAGTTTTATTAAGTGTTGAAATCATTTTTTTTATATGTTAAATAGATTCATTTTATATATTTTATGGAACTAATATTTTAAATTCCTAAAAAAAATTTATTTATTTTTGTTAATTCATTTTTTTTAGGTTGTGGAATATGTATATTTTGGATGGTTATAAAATGTGAGTATGCCATATTTTTTTATAGTTTTGACATATAAATTGAATGTCAGAAGAAAATATCCAACTACTATGAGTCCTATACATCATGTGGTATGTCAACCTATCAAAAGTTAACAAATTGAATTGAATTCATGCTGAATACTATAAATGGATTATACCAACCACAAAAATAAAAATCATACCATGTAAAACCCCATGTTACAACATGAAAAACGAAATTATCATGATTTTGTGCACCAAACCATTCATGATAATTATTTTCAACTAACCAAATTATGGTATTTGGACATGAAAGAAAACTAAATATAATAATTATTCAATGAATAGATATTTTCCAATCAATCAGAAGGCCACAAAAAATCAATCAATTTTTTCATAAATAACTAAAAAAAGAGATAAATAAATTACATTTGTAAAACACTATTCTATTCTATATCTTGTTGGAGAAGAAAATACCATCATATAGTTGGGGACTAACTATTTTTCCAACCACCTAATAATGAAGAGAATACTTCGCACTCAATTGATAAATTGTGGCTTCTATTGTTATCCATTTATTATAACCCTACTAATAGAGATGATTTAAAATGAAGATAAAGATAGAGATGAAACAATAGATAATGTTGAAGGATTCTCAAAACATGCTTGATGAAATTTTGAGTGCATTGAGATTGAAGGTGGAAAAGGATATCATTGAAGTGATATCTTATTGTTTATCCTGAATAAATTAGAAAATTGAAATTACTTTTGATTAAATATTTTTATCCAAAATTATTATTTCAAGTGAGTTAGATTTTTTCTTAAGAATTCCATATAGGTACTTTGATGATGTCGAATGAATAAAGACAATCTAGTTTGTCTTGAAGAAATTTCAATATATAAATGAAAGGTCTATTGAGGCTGAACAATTGGTGGTCACTGGACCAATTTAATATAGTCTATCCAAGTCCATGTACCTTATAATTCATTGGATCTATTTATGTGATGTTGGGATAGAGTCATAGGATCCCTGATAACCATTGATTAACCAAAATGAAAACTGGGTGTGTGGTCTAAGATGGATAGTTTCTTCTTGAACTAAACCATAGTCATAACCCAATTAATTGTCAATCAAAGAAAGATTATTAACCCTACTATATATTTAAATCAATATATAAATTCTAGAAAAAATTAGGAATATAACAACTCGAGTTACTTAAACTATTCATCGGTGAATATGAGTTACACATATAAATTGAAGTGTAAAAAAGTTCTAATTTATTAATTATTTTTCTATTTATAGAAATAACATGAAACAATGAATGGTATATAATTATATGTTTTTGTGGATTTGTGATCATGTTTTAAGTTAGACTATATGAATGATGTATTTAGCATGTGAGAATTTCAATAGTATGTAATGAAATAAGGAATGTAAGCTAATAGAAAGTTGATGGATATGATATATTTATTTTGGATGAATTTTGTGAGATGTTTGAAGTTATTCAATATTCTTATGAGGTAGTGTAGATTCATATTCATGGATTAAAATTTTGATCAAAGAATTTTATTTTTTGTTGAGTATGTAGGTGAAATTATACTAATCTGCCACAATGCTACAAACTCTATTTTTTCATGATCACAAAGGGCGCATCAGAATGGCGATAGAAATCCATGATTGATGAAGATAAACAGTTTTTTTGTTCTATTGCCTGTCCTGACAAATGAATTCATAACTGATAAAATATTTGTATTAATTTTGGCTGATGATATCAATTTATAGTTTGATTTCAGGACTATATAAAACTGACCAATGAGTTAAAAGATATAGTGAGGACCATGTTCAAGTGTTATGTCTAAGACCAGTTACATGAAAATAGACCAGAGAAATTTAATACTAACGTATCCGAAAAAACAATCAACAAAACAAAAAGTGACTCATCCATCTAGGAATCTTTTATATTCATTAGACTATTGTTGTATCTCAAGGAGGTAGATCCAATATGGATAATAGTCCATCCAGATTATGATAAGATAAAACTTATTTATAGACAATTTTATGGATTATTTCCTATATGTTAATGAGTATATTCTATTACAAATGATTTTTTACCTTCATATATGAGGGAGATAGACTAAATTGAAATTGTAGCATAGATTCCAAGAATAAATACAAGGAGATATGACTATGATCTTGTGGTGACATTTCTTTAAAATATTATATTTAATAAGGGGACATGCAAATTTAAATTGGGTAATTATATGTGATTCTGGTAAAGGAGAGAACTATACTAGTTTGATTGAATAGAACTAGAGAAATATTTTAGACCAATCTTTGAAGAATGAGATAGAAAACAATGGTTGATTCGTCATCCACTCATTTTTTTTAATCTGTATATTTTTAATGGATTCAACTGTATTGATATTCATAATTATTGTTGAATAATATATGATATTTGGATAAATATTTAGTAGTGTAATGGGATTTCATATGAAATTAAATTTACATATTTTAAAAAATTCAATAGTTTTATGTTTCTATCATCACTAAATAGATGTTAAATTATTTTATAAAAAATTGTAAACCAAGAAAAATTATTCATTAATGAATTCATCTTCAAACTGTTTTCCCAACTGAGTTTCATTATAGATGTAATAAATCATGAGAGTAACACACTATGTTTAATCCGTAACTTTTATTTTGGAAAAAATGATCTTATCACTATATTACTTAGTATGTGATGAGGATTAAAAACTATACAATTCAATCACATATAGATTTCCATGTTGAAATATGTTATTGTCCTCCGGGTTTTATAATGTTCTCTTAACAAAAAACATAAATGAAGGAAAACATTTTTAAAACATTCAAATCAAATTCCTATATATTTTCAACTAATTGTTCCTTTTTGATTCATTATATTACATCTCAATATTTTTATTTCACTTATTTTTTATAATTTAAATTCCATTTACTCAAATGAAACATATTAATTTAATCACCAACATAATTTTATAACCACCATTTTCATAATTTTCTTGGGTTTAACTATTTTCATCTCATTCAAACAAATTTTCCTCAGAACTAAATGGGAGATTCTACACATTAATACTGAATATAATATCATTAAATCCGTCATATAAATAATTAATTAAAATTCAGACTATTAAATAACCAATTAATTGGGCCACATTTTGGAATAATGGATGAAAATGGCATGTGTAACCATGTATATTAATATTTTTTAATACAAAAATTGAGATATAAATATAATCCATAACTTTGTTAGTGTATGAATATTAAATAATCCTAAGAGAATAGAGAACCCATGACTTTAAAAATATAAATACATCTTAATGAAATGGAAAAACAAAATAACTATAACAGAAGATAATATAGAGAATATGGATAGTCATAATTAATATATCAGCCATCCACCAAATAGAAATGTATGGATAATGATATTCAAGCTTAAATAGTTTCATATTTCTCTATTGATTGATAATCCATTATATAATATATTTACACCTCGGTTTAGAAACATTGAGATAAACTGATAAATGTTTCCTATACCACTATCCTTCATTGGAACCCCCTAATGGAGACTCACATGTCATTGTTAGTGAAATCTATTATGTTATTCAACAGATACCACAAATATTAATTATTTAAGTATCTCTGAAACTAATTTTTTTATATTTTATGTCAAAGGAATGGCTGGAAATTGGTCCAATCGCTAGAGTAGTAGATTCTTGACACATGGGACTATTTTTCCACTCCTTTTCTATAAAATTATACCGTAGTAATTTGACTCCCAATATAATTCCTAATATCCCAAGGATTATTCTATATTAAGGTGACATGTTACATGAATCATGGAAAAGAAATAGCGGTTTTATAAAATATTCTCCAAAAAACATGTGTAATACACAATTTCTTATGTATATATTTTTCTATAATCATATCCAAATGACCAAACAGAGGCTGGTAAATCATATGAAGATTATTATAGTGATAAATATGCTGAAAAAATATAACATACATGATTAATTATTATACTATTTGTTCTCAAGTAGAAAAATTAATATAAATTACACTTGTCATCCCCATGATGATGTCGTTTAACGTGATGATTTTCTAATAATAATAGTTAAATTACACATTGGGTGATATAAAATAATTTTGTTATGTTTTATAACTCATAATCATTCTACCCCAATAATGATATACCCCTAAATCTACTAGAAAATTGAAATTATACATGATTTCCACATAAGATATAAACTAGGGATGTACTATTCACAAAAACCTAAAACCATGGGTATTAAAAACATTTGAATTTTTTATGTAATTAATAAGTTTTATTGAGACCTAATGTGGCCCTTAACATTCATCAATAGACAATGAAAGAATTATTTTAAACATAATTGTGGGTATTATAATTTGAATGATATTGAATAGTAGGGTTTCCATCAAATTTTATGTTGAATAGATTATCAAGATGAAATGTACAAAGATAATTCTGAAAAAATAAATCACAAAATGTTTCATAAAATGATAATTTGAATTGTATAATCCAAATTCTTAAACTGAAAATATGTTTAATATCTAGGGGAATTCATGTTGGGGGAACATTAAAGTCACCAAGTTCAACTAAAAATTTCCTTAAAGAGAATGTAATTTTATTTAAAATAGAATTTGATTCCAAACACACTATTACGATCCAAATAATACAAAATATGATAAAAATAAAAATTGTGATTACACTAAAAACCAATATTTCAAAATTAAAACATCTAAAAATTTGTATATGAGCAATAAAAATTCTCTAATACCAGTTATGCCATCTAAAATACCATATGAAAAACACATAAAAATGGTAAAATAGAGGTAAAATTAAAAGTATAATTTTAGTAAATTCAAATTGTTTGGAATAATTACCCTGACCATTCCATTCCATCAAAGATAAAATATGAAGGATCCTGGTTTAGAGAAAATTAATTTTTTAAAGGTATCTAAAGTTTATAATTGACATAACATGCCTTTTTCCCTCAATTAAAATCTAATCTCACATAAAATCAGTAAATAAAATTTTAAAAAATAACCCTAGAATAATTATCTACCAATAATCTCATGGATGGTTATAGTGGTATAATATAAAATAGAATACCTTCCAAAATATATTATATGGGGAGTTTTTAATCCTTATCACCCTAAGAGATAGAGGTGTATTTTTTTAGTTCACATTGTAATCACATTTAAAGTATCAATATCATTCCATTTTTATTATTTTTCCTCTTAAGATATAGAGTTCAATTATAGAGACCTAATATTAACATACAAGATACTAAATCATTTTTGTTCAATATTTAGAACATTACAAAATTACATGCATGTAGACTGTTATATTTTTTATGTCTTGGGAAACTTTTAAAACTATATTATAACTTGGTTAAATATATTCATAATCTCTTGTAAAGAACACGTATTTAGTAACCTTATTTAAAATCATACTTTATCACCTCAGTAAGAGAAATATAAGATTTTTTTAGATCAAATGCTTAATAAGGGTACGTAATGTAGATATGTAATAAAAACATGAGCATAAGTGTATAAGAACAAGTGAATCACATTTGAAGATCATATCTCACATATAAAAGATCATAAACATGAGTCATGGAATCAATATTGGATGTTTATAGGACATGAATTAAAGTATAACATCGGAATATGAAATGGAATTATAACATAAACATAAACATATAAAATGATATCAAATGTCATCATGGTTTACTATTGAGGCCATAATAGTGGAAAATGTTCACTCCTAATACCATATTTGTTGTCATGGTTCACTTACAAGACCATATTAGTGGAAAAATTCCATTAATAAACAAGTTTCACTCCCTGTTCCAGCCATGTATTACTAAAATGAGTTCACTCCTCATTCTATTATTATATTACTGAACCTAGATCTCTCATTGTTTAACTTTGTATTACTGAACAGTGTTTACTCCTTGTTCTAACCCTATATTGTTGAATATATTTCCATCCTTATTATATCACATTATTACTAAAAAACTTCACTCTTCAGTCCATCCCTATATTAATGAACTAATTTTATTCCTAATTATTTCCCAGTATTAAAGAAAAGAGTTATCTCCTCATTATAGAGCTATATTACTCAGGATATTAACAAATCCATACCCAATTCATTGTATGGGGATATAATTCCCATCAATAACATAATTAAATCATATAATTATATATGAAAAAAGATAATAAAACATTGAAAATATCAAGACCCATGAAAAAATATGGGTTTTATAAACATGATATCCTAACCCATGAAATAAAATGGATATCATAAACATTTAATCATATCGTAAATTGTGGAAAATTAATAGGTTTTATATTCATATCATCATATAATAACCCATTAATGGAAGTAATATTCTTATGAACTTAAATATTGTATAGCATGTGGATGGGAAACGAGTTTCATAAAAAACTTGTTATATTAATTATAAACTATTAGAATAGAGAATAAACATGTATTCCGATCATCATACTCCCAAGAAATGATAAACTATATTAAAGAATGTCATCTTTTCTGGAGATTAATTTTTAAATAAAATATGGAACATTTCTCAAAGAAAATAACCATTCATTGAAAGTCAAATATTTAGGAATAAAATATCGTCAAAATCTTTTTCAATGACAACAAATTTGAAAAGAATTTTTAAAAATAATTTAAAAAATTTCATTATGAAAATATAATTTCCACAGTTGAAAACACTTTTTAAATTTTAAATCTTTTTTAATCCCATATCATTTAAATATACGCTTGAAAATTTATAAAAATTATTTTTAAAACCATGTTAAACATATTTTAAAATATGAAATATTTATGAAATATTTTTCTTTTTAATATTATATCAAGGTCTCACTTAATCTTTTTTTTCCAAAATCATATTTAGAAAACATGGATTATGAATTAAAACAATTTTTGACTAAAGAGATAAATGAGGCTAGATATTCAACTAATTATATTTTTAATTATATATTGTACAAATGAGTTGAAAAAATAGTACCAAATAAGTAAGATATTATAAAAAACTAGAGGATAATAAAAATCATGAGAATTATTGAGATATAGATCATAATATATCATTAATGGAAGCATTATCATAAACAGCCCTACTAATAAATGTGATGGTAGTAGAAAAATATTTCTAATTTGGTAACATTGAATCAAAATGACATTGAAAGAATAAAATTACATGAATCATAAAATATCATGAAAATAATGACATCTATGATATAACATGTAAAAGGGATATATATACACCTATTTTTAGAATATTGGTTCAAAACACTAAATGTGACTCAATAAAGGAAAGTTGAGACAAAATTAAATCACCAATTTAGTAACATTTAAACCATTAACCAATTGAAAGAGAAAAAGATTGTATTTGTAAATAACCATAAATTTATGAATAATAATCTTATAATAAATTCATGGTATGTATATACACTAAAAATGATTTTTCAGTACATCATAAGACTCATAGAAAAAATGTGAGACTAGTAACACCCTACTTCTTGAGTAAATTTAGAATTAGGAGAGCCATGAGAAAATAACATCAATTGAAAATTTTAAAAGAATTAAATAAATTAATTTTAGGATATAACTTGTAATATGGTAGTATACACATCTCATAACAAGAATATGTGGTGAATTTAACTGATATATCAAAGAAATAATACTGAGATGAGAAATGAATAGCCACCTGAGTACCTTTAAAATCATGATATTCGTGAAAAATAACATCAATTGAAACTTTTAATATAAATAAATAAATTCAATACATTATATACCATGTCATATGACATTATATAGACCAAACAATATGAAAAAGTGTAAATATATCATATATATATATGTAACAAAAGTTAGATTAGAAATAACTTAAACAAATTCATGAATTGCTTTGTAAGCATTCAAAAATCAGGTATATGAAAAAAAGATTAATAAAAATATAACACATAACCATTTAGTTATATAACATATCTTATATGGTTTTATTATGACATTATATTAATCTTTTATTTAAATTTCCATGATAATGATTGGTTGAGGTGAATAGCCTCTTTGTTTTTCATATATGTTTTGAATTTTTATTATTGATCCTATTTCATATATCATGATTTAATTAATTCAAGAGTGTATAAAATTATATAAATATCATATATAGTCTTTATTAATTAATTATAAAAATATATAATATATATAAATATGGAATTAAATACCCTATTCATGGAGATGGTATGTCGTATGTTCACATGAACTCAGATTCCATTTTCTTATCATATTTTAAAATGAAGAAATGTAAATGATATATTTTTATAAACTATCTAGAAAAACTATTATGTCATATATATCACATATTCTTATTAATCCCATAATTAATACATTCCATGTATTGCGTGAATGAATCCAATCTCTTTGAGGAGGGGGTAGTCCTCATGTCCATAAAAAAATTATTGTATTCCAACAAAATAGAAATAGTGAAAGCATATGTCATATAATAATTAGATAATAATAATAACTCATAAATTCTATAAATATAATAAGTATAATAAATATAATATATAACATATAAAACATAAATTTCAATCATTATTCCCACCCTTGAGAGGAGGTAATGGAAGAATGAATGACATTAGTTGGCGTGGTGGTAGTCTGCTGTATACACTAATGGGGATTGTGTGTCTTATTTTATAGAAGTGAATGTGTATGTGTTGTGTTGTTAATATAAAACAATATAGGTATATTTAGGATTTCCTTTGTTATTATATTATCATGTAATTATAATAATCGCTTAGGTAGGATATTTAACAAAATAAAAAAGCATATTGATGAATATTACCTCTTCATTGTGTATCTCGTTTTGGTTTTCACCAAAAGAGATTACTTGGTCATATTTCTAAAAAAAATTGATTCAGGGTTGAATGGAGGTAATTTAGATCTTATTTAGGTAGGAATTCTATGATGTATAGGGTTTTATAGTTTTGGAAAAATTAATGGGGGTGGGAGTGCCCTTTTTTAGTGGAGGAGTGACATATTTTAAATATAAAAAGGAAAAAAATATGGATTTAAATACCTATCCTAATGCGTTTTAGATAAATTTCTATTTTATAACCAGGTGATTATATATTCTAAATATGGTCATATAATGTATTTTTTACAGGTGTATATGGTATTGGGTCCCTTAAGATAATGTTTAACCAGTAACTAAACTCATTTTTACCTTAATCTGAGTAAAATAATTTAATTACATTCACTAATATTTTTTCCCCAAAAATATGTTGAACATAAAATTTAATATAAATTACTATTATTCAATATATTTAATCCATTTTTTAAAATTCATAACACATAAGTGGATGAAATCTGTTTAAAAATAATCCCACAGATGGGATGTTGCCAATGGATTTAAAGTAAAAGGTTCAAAACATTAAAGTATTTTTATGTCCAATTTCATTGAAAAATTTATTAAAATGGCAAAAATTGGATTAATATGTGTAAAATTGATCTAAATACTCTTTATAACCAGTATAAATTATAATTCTACCATATAAAAAAATTATATGAAAATTCAGTTTTAAATTCAGTTTTTTTTTGTTTTTTAGTATTCATCGAAAAATGAATCATCACAAAACAAATTCCATACATTTACCCAAAAATATTTTTCATATTAAACATTTGATAATGATGTATTGTTAAACTAAATAAATCAATGTTTGAGAATATTTATTTAAAATAATTTCCCCATTTTAATTAGGTAAAATTATCTTTTTGAAAAATATATCATTTATTTAATAAAATTAATTTTTATTATCTCTTATTCCATTTATATTTTCTCTAAGTGAGTAAAATATATATATTTAACATGAAATAAATAAATTTAAATAAAAAATCTATAATTTTGTTTAGTTGACAGAATCAAAATTTGTTTTGTACATAAAAAATACTTTTTCATGGAAAGGGATTTCATTATTTTCAAATAGTTCATACAATAATTTATAACTAATTGATAAATAATTATTAATTTAATATACATATGTATGTATTATATTCACAACTTAGTAAATCCTATTCATTATATTAATTCCAAAAGCTAGGTGGTAACTATAATAATATTTTAATTACAATATTGAAATTATATGGTAGTTCGGTAAAAATTAGCCTTGTGTGTAATGCACAATATCAAAGGGACTCAATATTTTATGTAACATATGCCAAACATAGTGTCATGTTTATCAAAATCTAATCTACGTGTTTCATGTAGTGTATGATTAACTTTTTTGCGTAAAATGCAAGTCAAATTTAGTGCTTTTGTATAACAAAAGCTATATTCTCTGTTGTGTTAAATGAAAAATAGCATAAAGAAATAATTAATTAGAAAAAAAAAATAACAAAATAACATTGTGTAAAATTCTAACCCCTAAGAAATGAATTTCACCCTATAAATTATTCTATATCATTAAAAGGATTAGTACTTGAAATTTCTATTCATAGAAACATGCATCTAAAAATGAATAATAAATAAATGTTTAATAAATTGTAGTTAGAAACATAACGATTATCAAAATTATCGCATTATTACATTCCCGTGTAGGGGAACATAGGTTGGAATTGAAAACACAAAGATGAAAGAAAAGTGATAATAATCATAGAGAATGATTAAATTCATTGATCAAAAAAATAGGGAATGATCAATTTAATGTTAAGGGCCTCTAAACTGTAAATATGTGACGATTTATAATACAATCCATTCAACAAAAATGATATTATTAGGATAAATATTTTTCAGTATATATTTTTTAGGGTTGAGTAATTGTTTTAATTTATAATATAATAATTAAATATAATTACTTGATTTCATTCCTTTTCATAACCATAATATCACATTATTTTTGTTCCTTGATTGATTTCCACTTCATCTCTTTCTTCAAGAAAAGAAGTTGAATTTTTCATTCTTCAAGTAAAAATTACTCTTGATATATATGCATAAAATTATAAGTCAGTCCATTCAACTTTAGTTTTCATCACATAATAATTGGTAGCACTAGTTTTCAAATATGAATATATACTCATATGGCGAGATAATACAATTAATATATAAATCCACATCAAATGTTTAATATAAAATATCAAGAAGTGGTTAACTTTGTAACCATTATAAAGCTAAAAAACCATAATATTTGAATTATGGTCGAAAAAATTATCAAAAATTTTAATCATTGATCCACTATATATTGTAATGCCCCCAAATTTATTCAATACAAATTACATTATTATAATTATGACACATAGTATAAATCACAAAAAAAATTCAAATACATAACACAATAAAAACTTTATTAATATAGTATGAATATAATAAGATGTATTTATATAAGTTAAAGAACCAATATAGATGAAATAGTAACATAACATTTTGAAATAACAATCCATCCAAATTAATAGCATCATCACCTATGAAAGTTTTTCTGATGCTTTCATCGGGTCATGCATCTGTCTATAGGTACATGTTGTTTGTTGCCCTGCATTCTAGCTTTCCAAAGCCAGACAACATCCATCTCTTATTCAGGAGGTTTTCTCATTTATTGAAATGGGATGATGGGATGTCGATTCATCCTTCTATGGATTTCTACTTGTAATTCATCACCTTGATCAGGTCTCCCTCATAAATTTGATTCGTTGATCGTGAATTTCATTCCCAGTTCCATATCATTGTGGGCAATTGTTATGTACGCTACTTCCGTTAGGACATTCCAATGGTTCATGACATGGAAGAAACCTCCATTCGGAGTAGATGACAACATCAGACATGTCGAGGGATTTCTAGATGTGTGGACATTTCTCAACTATATTCTTCCTCATAAGAGGGGATTTCAAGGCCATATAACTTAAGGCATCCCACATCGACCATGGGGAATCATATGCCAGAGGCATGTCTCTAATGTTTTCCTTATCTTCGCATGTTTAAAATTGGGTATGCCGCGAGTTTAACATCTTCTGGAGATGGATATGCTGAAGGTGTGTCTTCGTAGTATTTCCTCGGGCGTCTCATGTTTAACATGTGGTTGGCTTCTAGTTTAATGTCTTACAGATAAAAAATTAATGTGATCCGAACATCCCATATATACGTATCATATTGGTAGATCCCTAAGAGGGAGTTCCTGGATTTTTTACACGGTGGGTGGATAAAATGGTCAACATGAGTGGAACTTCTATGGTGTGTCCCATAAAGGGAAGATATCACACCGCGAAGTCTGATCTTGACACCATAGATGGAAGATCTAGGAAGGTGTACCCCTGAATGCGGAACACTGGGTTGAAATTTCCAAACTCCCAATTAGAGCAGACCCAAGGTGGTGTGTCCAATAATGGAAATATGTGACACCGTGAAGGCTGATCTAGACCCTACTGATGGAGGATCATGGAGAGGGCACCCAAGAAAAGGGGAACACCAAGGTTTTCAATTGGATGGGATTGAACCATAGTGATGTTTCCTACATACCCTATTAGAACAATAGGGCCCAAAACCCATATACTTTTAAGGGAGTGACATGGAATCAGGGTGTACAAAAAGGACAACGACCCAAAGACATACTGTGGATTACGTGTGATCATCAGCCCAGGTACTTTTAGTAGTAGTGAGGGGGTGTATGAAATTATCTCATTAGGAGGTGGCATCCCAGGTAATACCAGAATGGATGATGGAAGATTGAGTGAAGTGGATGGAGAATGAGATGGAACCATCAAGAAGGTAATCATTGTGTTGGTCTTGAACCCCAGATAAGATTCCCACATATCCCTATGGGAGGGAATCAATGTCCGTGTTGTTCGATGGGGCGATGGGACACCTGAGGTGGAGGCCCGTAAAAATGGAAAAATGTATGGGATCAAAAAGAACTAGAACCATTATATTGGGGCTTGACATTCTAGAAACACATAGGTTGGAGGGAGAGACCATGATGAGACATGAGTGACCGTCTTGAACCTCAGGGAGGCTTCCTATGTATCCCCATGTTAGGGACTCAATGTCTATGTAGTTTAGGATGGGGGTATAGAATCAGGGAGTAACTATAGGACAATGACCCGACGATATATTGGGGATTACGTGTGGTTATCATCATAGGTTGGTCTAACACCACAGGTGGGACCAGAGATGTGGGTCCCAGAGAAAGGGACTACAATGGCTTACCATTTATTTCAAACTATAATGGCTTACCGTTGGATGAGGATATAACGGCTTGCCATTGGTTGGGGTTGAAAATGGCTTACCACTTACTAGGCTTCCAACAGTTTACCTCTGGTTGGGGTTCACAACGGCTTACCGTCGATTAGGATACAATGGGTTATAGTTTTTTGGGATACAACAGTTTACCACTTGTTGGTATTGGGCATTAGGGAGGGTTCCTACCTACCTTGTCTATGAGAGAAGCATCAGTGCCTATATAGTTTAAATGGGTACAATTTAACGACTTCTAGGAAAAAAGGTGGGTATAATTTAATGTCTTGCATGATGATGATGGAATAATGTGGAGTGGTCAGGACCAATGGGTATTGGGCTTGATGCTCCGGGTGGATTCCTACATACCTTTCCAAGGAGACAAGGATCATATACCACATAGTTCAGTGGCTACAGTTTAACATCATATGCGATGAAGTTGAACCAACGTGAAGGGGTCGGTAAAAGTAGGTGTTGGGATTGATCCTCAGAGGGTATTGTTATGTACATTGGCTAAGATACAAGGATCAATGTCAACATAGTTCGACATGGGTTTATTTTAATGTATTTTGGGAAGATTAACCCGATGTAAAGGGGGCGAGATAAGTTGTTGTTTTTATTTAACCTCAGAGGGGCTTCCTACATACCCTGTATAGGGGAAAAAGATCAAAGCCCACATAGTTTAGAATGAGTTCATGGACATACATGCTAAGGAAGCCCATAAAAGATGTCATGGACATTTTTTTACCCTAAGTATTCATGAGTCAGGCTTGGTGTGAGAAACATGAGGCAACAATAGACCTAATGATCAGGGTGAAAAGGTGCAACCACAAAGGGTGGTGAATGGGGATTATGCATGGATGCCACCTGAGTGCTGAAATTGATTGGATATGGTGAGAGGGTATTATGCATGAAAGCATCACAGGTCCCGATATGTATTGGAAATGGTGTTTGGGGCTTTTTCATGGAAGTTGCATGGGTGTTGGTAAGGAAAGGCAATGGTGAATGGGGATTATGCATGGAATCCACCTGGGTGCCACTATGAAGTGAAAATGGTGGATAGGGATTACAAAAGGATGCCTCTTGGGTGACTCTAAGGAGAGGCTATGGTGGAAAGGGAATATGCATGGACGCTACCCGAGTGCTGCTATAGAGTTGAAACGATGGATGTGGCTTATGCATGGAACCTTCCTGGTTGTCGCTAAGTTACAACATGTGTGAATTATGCTTACACATGGAAGCTACCAGTAATTTAATCCTTATGTCTAGCCTCGAGGGTAGCCCAACTCACTGGTGGGTAGAGTAGTATTATTGATGTCTACACCTATTCACTAGTGTACATGCACGATAAAACCAAGGGTTTTGGAATCATTCCATACAAAGGGATATGAAAAGTGTGAATCACATGCCTGGCATTCTGCATGCAGTGTGGGTGGCATGCTAATGGAGGATAAATGTTGATCATTTTTGAAACACGAAAACCATATCATGTTAGCCTGAAATGGGAAAAAACAAAATGACGGTCAACATATGACCATGTTCGAATCAAAGGACCAGAATCAATGTGTCATCCAATGTCTTCTGGTATGTTGTCCCAAAACAGTAGTTGAGTCAATGCGGCATGGGACCATGACATTAGGGGGTCCCTTCAGACATGAAAGTGAATAAAGATCTAAATGAATGACACATGAAACATGTTGTGGAGTGGTGGAATTGTCAAATAGATTCCAACACTGATGAAATTACGCCACTATAATCATGGAATGAACCAACGTATGCTTAGCACATCAAGAATATCTTATTCAGAACAACATGCATCCTATTATTGAATGACAGGGCATAATTATAACACCCGAGACTTTTATAAGAAATATTTTGTTTTTATTTTATATAAATCATCAAAGGAATTTTTCACCACACACAACACTGGCTTGGATTGATTTACACGCAATCGCGAACTTCCTTTGTAGCTTGTGTCGTACGCAATACCGAGTTTCACTAAAAATGATATGCTATTAAAATATTATTATAACTAGCCGTATGAATAGTAATAACCACTTTTTGAAATTTTGTAAACATTATTTTTCAAAATGGACTTCATTTTTGGATTCGGAATATCGAAATTAGCCTAGGGTGGAATTTTGGTATTTTTCTAAAAACTATCAATTTTTGATGAATAATAGTGAAAACGCTTGGTTACTATTTAAAAACCGACTATTAATTTAAATAATTATTTATTTTATTTAAATTTATTTTAGGTCAAAATTGATACATAATACCTATATAAGTTCAATGCAATTCATTGGAGTGGTTTTATAATAATTTTATATATATAAAAATTTTATTGAACTTTTCACCGTCTTTTACCCACCTCCTAGGAGAATTTGCAAATTTACATAAAACATAATTTTACCGCTTCTATGAGTGGAATTTCAAAAATCTGAGAGACACAGATGATTTCGATAAGTAAAATGTGGTTCAATAAGATGAAAATAACTTTTGGTGAATAGTAACTTTTTAATTTTTTTAACCATGGTTAAAAGTAAATAGGGTAATTACAGGTAAAAATGATATTATTATTACCCTAACACATGTCCTAATTCTATTGTATAAGTGTAATTCGACCAAAAACAGCCTTAGGAATAAAATATGACCATGTAGTCCTACTTGGATTAGATTAGGTCATTTAATATTAATTTATTTAAAGAAGGGTTAAAATAGTTAAAATCAATGTTTAATAAGTAAATAATTTTTAATATAGGGATATACATAAGATAAATTCGACTATAAATATTCATTATAATTCTAAAACGATTTCCTACATAATGATATTTTATTTGTAATTTTTAGACATTAAATAATTTAATTTATTTGTGACACAATGATGATGTAGTAATTAACTTATTAATGAAATATTGACATAAGTAATGTTATAAATACCAAAATAAATGTAATTTGAGACTTTTTATGGATTAAAACAATTTTCTAGGTTAATATGACATGTTTTTATTGATTTTATTAACTTTTTGAAAACTAATCGTTCTGTTAATATTTTCACAAATATCAATTACCAAATTGTATAAAAATTGACATAAAATAGTTTTTAAAACGCATATTATATTATTAATTGTTATTTTATTCTTCAAAATCTAAGGTTCTACACAATGTCTTATATAGGGTTATATATATTAATTATAAACAACTTGGGATTCGTTTTTCTTGTTATAGTAAGTTTATTAACCTTATAGTGTAAGAAAACAAGATGACACTGTAAAAGTTAAATTATGTAACTTAAAGTTAAATCTAAATGATAAGGTTAAAATAGTAACCTAAACTTGTCCAAATTCTATTGGATGAGAGACTTTCGACCCATCCCTACCTTAGATTCTAAATAAATCAATTTGGAGCTATATAAAACCGAATATGACTTTATAATAAAATAATATTTTTAGTATTCCAAAGGTGCACATCTCCTCCCTTATAAAAGGGAACCTCCTCCCTCTCTTCCTCACACAACATTGAGCCTTCAAGCTCGGCCAAAACCTGCCAAATTATCTTCTAAACTTCCCTAGAAACATCCTAGAGGTTCTTCTCTTCTTCAAAGACCAATTTTAGTGCCCTAAGAATAGGTCACAAAGAGACGCTTCAAAGAAGATGTAATGTTTGTTACCGATTCTTTAAACTTTATTTATTCTTCCACTTCTTCTTCTTTAGTTGTTTCATTATGAAGTAATATCATCAGTATCACTCATATACTGATATGTTATTATAATTATGAAACAACCATATTTCACCATCTATCCTTCCTACGGAAAACGAAATCACCGCGCGTGCGTACGTACGGAATACCGTCTCCACGCTGTGGTGTTATCTATTTTCCACCACCACCTTACATGGATTGGTATAATGGTTTAAATAATTACTATATATGATTATTTTAATGTGATAATGATTCTGAAATAGTATACATACACTCCAATACAATTCCACGATCATGGGAACGATATCATCGCTCGTGCTTAAGTATAGAATATAGTCTCCACGATGTGATGTGACTCGTTCTACATGATTTTCATTGGATAATGATTACATAAATGAATTGAGTGAATAAATATGATATGTATTACACTAATACCATTCTGGGAAATCAGTTATCTATAACCTAAAAAGAAGAATAAGAATTTATTCGACAAAACATGTATAAGAACAGAAAATAGCGATAAACACCCGAATAACAAGTAACAATGTAATATTACTAATAATAATCTAGGAATATGACCATATATGATATCATAAAAAAAATTATGATTCTGGAATAAGTCAATAACATTATTTAAATCATTATACAGGAGGTTTGGAAACTTACGAAGCAAATCGGACCTAAGGTAAGTGACAATCTTGCAATCTCAATTTTTATCCAAGGTTGTTTATACTTCAGAATTTACTGGGGAATATTTATCATCCACATCCATGTTTCCTCAATATGTAATATTATTTATATCCTCCTATAATTGTTTAAATCCAATTTTACCCTTCGGTGAGTTTTTAGTAAAATATATGAAATGAATATTTTGTCGATATTCGTTCGACGTACTTTTTGACTTTTCTAACATAAGTACGAGAAGAATGTTTTTTTAACTTATACGGCATGAATGGATTTTTAAAAAATTATTTCCAAGAAGCTTCCTTTATAAGTTTTCATGTTTATTTTTAAACAACTTCTTTTGGTTTAAAATTGTATGACATGTTAAGAAAGGAAAATGTTTTTAAAGTAGAAAGGATTTTTTCCTCAAGAATGGAGTTCAAGTGTTTTATCAAAATTATTTTCCATCTATGATAATATAGGGTTCTGTTTCTATCCCTATAATTACATTTATTTGATTATGTTGTGATGGAAATATTTTTATGAATTCCTTTATCTTATATTGATTGTTTTATGATGTCACGATGATTATGATTCCCATTATTATTACATGGGTTATGCTATGATGTATGGTTTATGATTTTGTGGAACACATTAGAATGCTATAATTATGAGATGGGTGGGACCTATATCTCCCTCCAATGCATTGGTTAAAGATTTTATATCTCCTGAGATAGACATGGTTGGAATGGTAGGTTAAACCGGTTCAGTGAAACAGTACTGAAACGAGGAGTGAAAACGGTTTAGAAATGGACTTTGTCCGCTAAGATAGTCTTGGAAATAAGTATTGACTAATAAGAAATGATTTTTTTATGATTATGTGTGTATTCCACAAAGTTTCATGTTTTATGTTATGATTGTTGGGATTACATTTCACTACTATGATTTATCCCATGTTATGAAATTAGGATCTCTTTTGCAGGATAAGATTTCCAAAATGTTATGTTCTTATGAATATGATGTGATTTATATTTCTTTTTTTACCCTTACTCAGCATTTGAGCTCACCCTTCTATATTTTTTCTTTCCCCAGGTCAGGAAGAAGGTTATTACGTAGCATATTCCAAAAGGGACTCTAGATATGATGAAATAAATGGGAGACAATGTAGATGCTTTATGAACCAGTTGTTTATGTTTCCCAGTTTCTAAAGACACTATACCTATACGGGCTTTTCATGGTTTTGTTATATGTTGTAATAAGTGTACTTCAATTTTGAATTATTAACAATGTATGTAAATAATGGGTCGTTATAGTTGGTATCAGAGTGAGGTTATAGTCATCCTTTGGAAACTAGGATGTGAAAGCCTTAGAAAGAAACCTAAGGATATGTCTAATCATAGAACACGATCTTAGTGTTTTAAAAATTGACGTGAAAAACCTATGATATGACCTTAAGTGTGTAATTTTATTCGTGATTATTTGTTTTTCCAATTATAATTAGTGTTGCTCACACTGTTCTTCTTGGTTTTAGTCAATGACTCGAACCCGAAGGAACCATGCTAATGTGGAATGCGACGAGCAATGCAATGATTGTCCACCTGAGCAACCAAAAGTTATGGGAGCTGGAATGAAAAATCTTATAGCCATTATCACAAAACTTTCTTAAGCTATGAATCATGCAAGATGTCCAAACAAGCAAAGGAATGAGAAACATTCTGTTGAATCCTTCACGAGACAGCGTCCACCTTCATTCAGCGGGTCTACTAATTCTTTAGTTGCTGAACAATGTATTAGTACTACTGAAAAGATATTTTTAGTTCTTCAATGTTCTGAACATGATAAAGTTATCTTAGCAGTGTATTGTTTGGAAGGTGATGCTGATCAATGGTGGAATCTTATCAAGAGTATGAGGCCAAGAGATGAAATTGATTCCATGGAATGGGATGTTTCCTAGAACTTATTTTTCAATAAGTACTTCCCTTGTATTCTTGAAACAAAGATGGAGAAGGAGTTTCTTGAACTAAAGTAAAAGGATGATGAATCTGTTGGTACATATGAAGCAAATTTTACAAGACTGGCAAGGTGCGCTTCTAGAATTATTATACAATCTGAGAGTAAGATCTATCGATTTTTTAGTGGCTTAAAACCAAGCCTTTGAAGGGAATTATCCATAAGGGACTTGAATAGCTACGAGGAAATTGTTCGATGTGCTCTCAAGGTTGAGATAGATATTGGTGTAACCCATCAGTCACATGGGTTTGATAAGAAGAGGAAAATGAAATTCAAAGGAAAATCTAAAGAGAACACTGAAAAGAAGATGATTTTTACCTTATGATCAACGTGTGGAAAGAAACATGGAGTTGTCTTAAAGGTACAAGTAAATGTTTCAAATGTGGAAAGGAAGGTCATCGGGTATTTGAATGCCGCAATGATGGGAAGAAGATTTCTAGTGATGCGAACAAAGAAAAAGATACACAGAGTGAACCTCTTACACTTCAATGTTACAAATGAAAGGAAATGGGGCGTTATGCCAATCAATGCACTAATCCAAGGGTTGTTGATGATGATCGAGGCCAACAAAATCTTAAGGCTAAAGACAATGGAAAGTCACATGCAATTTCTATAAGTGATGTGGAGTACGATAATGAAGTGGTGAAAGGTAAACTTACCATCCACTCTAAAGTAGAAAATGTTTTATTTGATTCTGGATCCACCCACCCTTTTATTTGAAATTAATTTTCTAAGGGTATCGGCGTATTACCCCAACAATTAGATGTTGAGTTAGCTATGACAAACCCTAATTGCACAACAGTCGCATAAAAAGTTTATAATTCTTCTCCGATTGAAGTTTGTGGGAATGTGCATCCTTCAAATCTTGTGATCCTTCCTATAGTGGAATTTGGTGTTATTCATGGAATGGATTGGCTTTCTCTATATGGATCTCATATCAATTTCCAAAGAAGGGAAGTCACATTTTATATTCCAAATCAATCTATGATCATTTATCGATGTAAGGATGAACATAACCTTCCAGTGGGAATTTTGTCTATCTTATGGGTCTTGATTCCACTAAATGAAGGTTATTTATCTCATATGGTTGGTGAGAAACTCATGATTAAGAATATGCACATTGTACGTGAGTTTGATGATGTCTTTTCGGAGGAATTTCCGGATCTTCCACCAAGTCGTGAAGTTGAGTTTTCAATAGAACTCGTACCGGGTTCTTTACCTATTTCAATGACTCCTTATAGAATGGCCCCAATTGAGTTTCATGAATTGAAGAAGCAACTCCAGGGGAATCTTGATAAGGGGTTCATATGCCCTAGTGCGTCACCTTGGGGAGAACGTTTTCTTTTTGTTAAGAAGAAAGATGGATCAATGGGACTCTGTACTGATTATCGAGAACTTAACAAGATCACTATCAAGAAAAAATATCCTCTCCCTCTCATTGATGACTTATTTGACAAAATATGAGGAGCTCAATACTTTTCCAAGATTGATCTTTGTTCAAGGTATCATCAATAAAGGGTCAAAAGGGAAGATATACCAATGATAGTTTTCCATACAAGGTATGGACACTATGAATTTATAGTGATGCCATTTCATCCTACTAATTCCCTTGCTATCTTCATGGATCTGATGAATAGAGTCTTTAGAGACTATCTTGATCAGTTTGTGGTAGTCTTTATAGATGATATTCTTGTATATTCAATGATCAAGTAAGAACATGAAGATCACTTGAGAATTATGTTGAAAACCCTGAGAAAGGAGAATCTTTATGCCAAATTTACCAAGTGTGAATTTTGGCTTAAAAAAGTTTCATTTTTGGGTCACATAATCTCAAAAGAAGGGATATATGTGGATCCATAAAAAACAATGGTTATCGAAAGATGGTCGAGAGTAACAACAGTAACTGAGATCCGAATTTTTCTTGGGTTGGCTAGATATTATCGACAGTTTGTGAAATATTTTTCACGATTATCTAATACACTCACCAGGTTGACTTAGAAAGGTGTTAAGTTTGTTTGGACGGAGGAATGTGAAGATAATTTCAAGGAGTTGAAAAGAACGTTATCCAGTGCACCTGTGCTCACACTGCCTTGTAGTGGAGGAAGGTTTGTGATCTACCACGATGCATCCAAGAAGGGATTGGGGTGTGTTCTTTTGCAAAACGATATGGTGATAGATTATTTCTCACAACAGTTGAATATCCATGAGAAAAATTACCCAAATCATGATTTGGAGTTAGCTGCGGTAATCATTGCATTAAATATTTTGAGGCATTATCTTTATGGAGAATGATGTGACATTTATACTGATCATAAGATTTTATTGTATATTTTCACTCAAAAGGAGCTAAATATGGGCCAAAGAAGATGGTTGGACTTGATTAAGGATTACGACTGCTCAATTCATTGCCACCCTGGGAAAGCAAACAAGGTGTAATATGCATTAAGTCGACAAGACCATGCCATTTTATCCATGATGAGGATCACAAAAGATCAAATATTTATGGATTTACAAAGGATGGATCTTCGAATTATAATGAAAGGGGAAAATCGTATCTTTCTCAAATGAATGTTCAACCATCTAAACATGTTAAGATTAAAGAGGCACAGAAAGAAGATGTAGAGTTACAAAAGAAGGTGAGAAATGTTGCTGAATTCAACCTTGATTGTGACGGGATAATAATGTTCAGGAATCTGGTTTGTGTTCCTCCCATCCTCAAATTAAAGAAGGAGCGGTTGGATGAGGCTCATAGTTCTTCATTCTCTATTCATCCTGGAAGCACGAAGATGTATAGGGACCTGAAAGAGTACTTCTGGTGGGATGGCATGAAAAGAGATGTTTCTTAATATGTCACTCGATGCTTGGTTTTTCATCAAGTTAGAGCAGAGAGAGAGAAGTATAAGGAGATGTTACAACCATTACCCATACTCGAATGGAAATGGGAAAACATCACTATGGACTTTGTCACAGGACTTCCTAAAAGATCCAAAGGTAATAATGTTATCTGGGTCATAGTTGATTGTGTTACAAAGTCTGCACACTTCATTACTATTAGAGAGGATTTCACTCTAGATCAGCTTTACAGTATATATGTAAAGAAAGTTGTAAGAAATCATGGAGTAACACTTTCTATTATATCTGATCGGGATCCGAGGTTTACCTCAATGTTCTGGCGAAGTCTTCAGCATACTTTGGATACAGAGTTGAGTTTCATCACTACTTATCATCCTCAGATAGACGGTCAGTCTGAGAGGAAAATTCAAACTCTAGAAGATATGTTGAGAGCTTGCTCTATGGATTTCAAAGGTGGTTGGGATCAACACCTACCTTTGGTGGAATTTTCTTATAATAATAGGTTTCACTCCAGTATTCAGATGGCTCCTTATGAAGCTCTCTATGGAAAGAAATGAAGGACTCCAACTTGGAGGGATGAAGTTGGGGAATGAAAGTTATTAGGACCTCATCTTGCTGATGAAATGGCAGACAAGGTCAGATCTATTCATCAACACATTAGAGCAGCTCAGAGTCGACAAAAACGTTATGCTGACAACCAAAGAAAAGACTTAGAGTTTGACGTGGGTGATAAATTGTTCTTACGAATATCTCCTTGGAAGTGAGTAATGAGATATGGAAAGAAGGGAAAGCTAAGCCCTAGGTATATCGGTCCTTTTGAAATTCTTGATCATGTTGGGAAGGTAGCTTACTGATTGGCACCTCCACCGAATCTCTCCCAAGATCACGATGTGTTCAATGTATATCTCCTGAGAAAGTACATACATGATCTTTCACATGTACTCAGCTTAGAAGTAGTACCACTAGAGCAAGATCTTTCTTATGAAGAACAGCCGATAGAGATTCCAGATCGTAGAAAAAAAGTCCTATGGAACAATACCACTTTCTTGGTGAATGTTTTATGGAGGAACCACCAATGAGAAGAAGCTACATGGGAGATTGAGGATATGATGAGGGAGAGGTATCCTTATTTGTTTGTTACAAGTGACGAATTTCGAGGGCAAAATTCATTTTAAGTGGGGTAGAATATAACACTTGATACTTTTATAAGAAATATTTTGTTTTTATTTTATAAAAATATTCAAAGGAATCTTTCACTACACACAACACTAGCTTGGCTTCCTTTACACTCAATCACAAACATCCTTGATAGCTTGTGTCGTACGCAATACTGAGTTTCACTAAACAACGATATGCTATTAAAATATTATTATAACTAGCCATTATGAATAGTAATAACAACTTTTTGAAATTTTGTAAATATTATTTTTCAAAATGGACATCATTTTTGGATTCGGAATATCGAAATAAGCCTAGGTTTAAATTTTGGTATTTTTTTGAAAACATTAATTTTTTGATGAATAGTGAAAACACTTGGTTACTATTTAAAACCCATCATTTTATTTAAATAATTATTTATTTTATTTAAATTTATTTTAGGTAAAAATTGATACATAATACCTATATATGTTCAATTCAATTCATTGGAGTCCTTTTTTAATTATTTTAGATATATAAAAATTTTATTGAACTTTTCACAGTCATGTACCCACCTCCTAGGAGAATTTGCAAATTTACATAAAACATAATTTTACCGCTTCTGTGAGTGGAATTTCAAAAATCCGAGAGACACGATTGATTTCAGTAAGTAAAATGTGGTTCAATGAGATAAATATAATTTTTCGTGAATAGTAACATTTTACTTTTTTAACCACAGTTAAAAGTAAATAGGGTAATTACAGGTAAAAGTGATATTATTATTACCCTAACACATGTCCTTATTCTATTGGATAAGTGTAATTAGACCAAAAACAACCTTAGGAATACACTATGACCATTTAGGCCCACTTGGATTAGATTAGTACATTTAATATTAATTTATTTAAAGAAGGGTTAAAATAGTTAAAATAAAATTTTAATAAGTAAACCATTTTTAATATAGGGATATACATAAGATAAATTAGACTATAAATATTAATTAGAAAGGTAAAAATATTTCCTACATAATTATATTTTATTTGTAATTTTTAGACATTAAATAATATAATTTATTTATGACATAGTGATGATGCAGTAATTAACTCATTAATGAAATATTGATATAAGTAATGTTATAAATACCCAAATAAATGTAATTTGAGACTTTTTATGAATTAAACTAATTTTATAGGTTAATATGACATGATATTATTGATTTTATTAAATTTTTGTGAACTAATCATTCTGTTATTATTTTCACAAAAATTAATTACCAAATAGTGTCAAACTTGACATAAAATAGTTTTTAAAACAAATATTGTATTATTAATTGTAATTTTAATCCTAAAAATATATGGTTCGGAAAAATGACTTAGATATGGTTATATATATTAATAATAAACAACTTTGAGTTCGTTTTTCTTGTTATAGTATGTTTATTAACCTTATAGTGTAAGAAAACAAGATGACACTGTAAAAGATAAATTATCTAAATTAATGTTAAATCTAAATGATAAGGTTAAAATAGTAACCTAAACTTGTCCATATTCTATTAGATGAGTTTATTCATACCCATCCCCACCTTATCTTAGAAATAAATCAATTTGGAGCTATATAAAACTGAATATGACTTTATAATAAAATAATATTTTTAGTTTTCCAAAGGTGCCCCTCTCCTCCCTTATAAAAGGGCACCTCCTCACTCTCTTCCTCACACCACTTTAAGCCTTCATTCTTGGAAAAACCCTACCAAATTATCTTCTAAACCATCCTGGAAACATTCTATAGGTCTTGGTATTCTTCAAAGACCAATTTTAGTGCCCTTAGAGGAGGTCACAAAGAGGGGCTTCAAAGAAGAGGTAATGTCTGTTACCGATTATTTCAACTTTATTTCTTCTTCCACTTCTTCTTATTTAGTTGTATCATTATGAAGTAATAACATCAGTATCACTAATATAATGATATGTTATTATATGTATGAAAAAACCCTATTTCACCATCTATCCATCCTATGGAAAATGAAATCACCCCGCGTGCGTACGTACGGAATACCGTCTCCACGCCGTGGTGTAATCTATTTTCCACCACCACCATACATGGATGGGTATAATGGTGTAAATAACTACTATATATGATAATTTTAAAGTTATATTGATTCCGAAATAGTATAAATACACTCCAATACAATTCCACGATCATGGAAATGATATCATCGCTCGTGCGTACGTACGGAATACCGTCTCTACGATGTGATGCGACTCGTTCTACATGATTTTCATTGAATAATGATTACATAAATGAATTTAGTGAATAAATATGATATGTATTACACTAATACCATTATCGAAAGGATTTATCTATAACCTAAAAAAGAAGAATAAGAATTTATTCGACAAAACATGCATAAGAACAAAAAAAGCGATAAACACCCAAATAACAAGTAACAATGAAATATTACTAATAAGAAGCTACAAATATGACCATATATGATATCATAAAAATATGTATGATTCTGGAATAAGTCAATAACATTATTTAAATCATTATATAGGAGGTTCGGACACTTACGAAGCAAATCAGACCTAAGGTAAGGGACAATCTCGCAATCTCAATTTTTATCCGAGGTTGTTTATACTTTAGAATTTACTGGGGAATATTTATCATCCACATCCATGTTTCCTCAATATGTAATATTATTTATATCCTCCTCCAATTTTTTAAATCCAATTTTACCCTTCGGTGAGTTTTTAGTAAAAGATATGAATGGAATCTTTTGTCGTTATTCATACAAGGTACTTTTTGACTTTTCTGACATAAGTACGAGAAGAATGTTTTTTAACTTATACGGCATGAATGGATTTTTAAAAAATTATTTCCAAGAAGATTCCTTTTCAAGTTTTCAAGTTTATTTTTAAACAACTTCTTTTTGTTTAAAATTATATGACATGTTAAGAAAGGAAAATGTTTTTGAAGTATAAAGGATATTTTCCTCAAGAATGGAGTTCAAGCGTTTTATCAAAATTATTTTCCATCTAAGATAATATAGGGTTCTTGTTTCTATCCATATTATTACATTGATTTGATTATATTGTGATCAAAATATTTTTATGAATTCCTTTATCTTATATGAATTGTTTTATTATGTCACGATGTTTAAGATACCCATTTTTATTACTTGGGTTACGCTATGATGTATGGTTTATGATTTTGTGGCACACATAAGAATGGTATCATTATGAGATGGGTGGGACCTGTATCTCCCTCCAATGCATTGGGTAAAGATTTTATATCTCATGAGATAGACATGGCTGGAACGGCAGGTTAAACTGGTTCAGTGAAACAGGACTGAAACAAGGAGTGAACTCGGTTTAGAAATGGACTTTGTCCGCTAAGATAGTCTTGGAAATGATTCTTGACTAATAAGAAATGATGTTCTATGATTATGTGTGTATTACACAATGTATCATTTTTTATGTCATGATTACTAGGATTACATTTCACTACTATGATTTTTCTGATGTTATGATATTATGATCTCTTTTGCATGTTAATATTTACAAAATGTTATGTTCTTATGAATATGATGTGATTTATATTTCTTTTGTTTACCCTTAGTGAGAATTTGTGCTCACCCTTTTGTATTTTTCTTTCCCCAGGTTTGGAAGAAGTTTATTAAGTAGGATATGCCAAAAAGGACTCTAGATATGATGAAATAAATGGGAGACAATGTAGATTCTTTATGAACCAGTTGTTTATGTTTCCTAGTTTCTAATGACATTATACCTATATGGTCCTTCCATGGTTTTTTTATATGTTGTAATAAGTGTACTACAATTTTGAAGTATTAACAATGTATGTAAAGAATGGTTCGTTATAGTTGGTATTAGAGGGAGGTTATAGTCATCCTTTGCAAACTAGGATGTGAAATCCTTTGTATGAAACCTAAGGATATGTCTAAGCATAGAAAACGATATTAGGGTTTTAAAAATGGCCATGAACAATCTATGATAAGACCTTAAGTGTGAAATTTTATTCATGATTATGTGTTTTTCCTATTATAATTAGTGTTGCTCACACTATTCTTCTTGGTTTTAGTCAATGGCTGGAACCCGAAAGAACCGTGTTAATGCGAAATGCGACGGGCAATGCAATGATTGTTCTCCTGAGCAACAAAACGTTGTGGAAGCTGGAATACAAAATCTTGTAGCCATTCTCACACAACTTTCTCAAGCTATGAATCATACAGGACATCCAAACAAGAAAATGAAGGAGCAACATTCTGTTTAATTCTTTATGAGACATCGTCCACCTTCATTCAGTGGGTCTACTGATCCATTAGTTGCTGAACAATGGATTAGTACTACTAAAAAGCTATTTTCAGTTCTTCAATGTTCTGAACATGATAAAGTCATCTTAGCAATGTATCATTTGGAAGGTTATGCTGATCAATGGTGGAATCTTATCGAGAGTATGAAGCCAAGAGATGAAATTGAGTCCATGGAATGGGATGAGTTCAAAAACTTGTTTTTCAATAAGTACTTCCCTCGTATTCTTCGAACAAAGATAGAGAAGTAGTTTCTTGAACTAAAGAAAAAGGATGATGAATCTGTTGGAACCTATGAAAGAAAATTTTACAAGACATCCAAGGTACGCTTCTATTATTATTATCCAATCTTAGAGTAAGATCGATCAATTCTTTAGTTGCTTAAAACCATGTCTTCGAAGGTCATTATCCATAATGTACTTCAATAGCTACGAGGAAATTGTTCGATGTGCTCTCAGTGTTGAGATATAGATTTGTGTAAACAATCAGTCACATGGGTTTAATAAGAAGGGGAAAATTGAACTCAAAGGAAAATCTAAAGAGAACACTGAAAAGAAGATGATTTTTCCCTTATTCTGAAAGTGTGGAAAAAAACATAGATGGAGTTGTCTTAAAGGGACAAGTAAATGTTTCAAATGTGGAAAGGAAGGTCATCCGACTTTTGAATGCCGCAATGATGGGAAGAAGATGTCTAGTGATGCGAAAAAAGAAAAGGCTACATAGAGTGCACCTCCTACACTTCAATGTTACAAATGCAATGAAATGGGGCATTATGCCAATCAATGCCCTAAACCAAGGGTTGTTGATGATGATCGACGCCAAAAAACTCTTAAGGCTAAAGACAATGGAATGTCACATGCAATTTCTATCAGCGATGTGGAGTACGATAATGAAGTGGTAAAAGGTACACTTACCATCCACTCTAAAGTAGAAAATGATTTATTTGATTCTGGATCCACCCAATCTTTTATTTATAACGAATTTTCTATGGGTATCGCCGTATTATCTCAACAATTAGATGTTGAGTAAGCTGTGACAACCCCTAATGGCACAACAGTCGCATCAAAAGTTTATAATTCTTCTCTGATTGAAGTTTGAGGGAAAGTGCTTCCTGAAAATCTTGTGATCCTTCCTATAGTGGAATTTGATGTGATTCTTGGCATGGGTTGTATTTCTCTATATGGAGCTCATATCAATTTCAAAAGAAGGGAAGTCACATTTCATATTATAGATAAATCTATGATCATCTATTGATGCAAGGATGAACATAACCTTCCAGTGGAAATTTCTTCTATCTTATGGGTCTTGATTCAACTAAATGATGGTTATTTATCTCAAATGGTTGGTGAGAAACTCAAGATTAAAAATATTCCCATTGTACGGGAGTTTGATGATGTCTTTCGGGAGGAATTTCCGGATCTTCCACCAAATCGTGATGTTGAGTTTTCAATAGAACTCATACAGGGTGCTTTACCTATTTCAAAGACACCTTATAGAATGGCCCCAATTGAGTTGCAAGAATTGAAGAAACAACTCCAAGAGAATCTTGATAACGGGTTCATATGACCTAGTGCGTCACCTTGGGGAGCACCTATTCTGTTTGTTAAGAAGAAAGATGGATCAATGAGACTCTGCATTGATTATCGAGAACTTAACAAGATCACTATCAAGAACAAGTATCCTCTCCCACACATTGATGACTTATTTGACTAGCTACACGGAGCTCAATACTTTTCCAAGATTGATCTTCGTTCAGGGTATCATCAATTAAGGGTCAAAATGGACAATATACCAAAGACGACTTTCCGTACATCGTATGGACACTATGAATTTATTGTGATGCCATTTTTTATTACTAATGCCCCTGATATCTTCATGGATCCGATTAATAGAGTCTTTAGAGACTATCTTGATCAGTTTGTAGTAGTCTATATAGATGGTATTCTTGTATACTCAAAGAGAAAGGTAGAACATGAAGATCAATTGAGAATTATATTGAAGACCCTGACAAAGGAGAAGCTTTATTCCAAATTTACCAAGTGTGAATTTTGGCTTCGAAAAGTAGCATTTTTGGGTCACATAATCTCAAAAGAGGGGATATCTGTGGATCCAGAAAAAACAGAGGTCATTGAAAGATGGTCGATACCAACAATAGTAACTCAGATCCGAAGTTTTTTTTGGTTTGGCTGGATATTATCGAACTTTTGAGAAAGATTTTTCACAATTATCTAATCCACTCACCAGGTTGACTCAGAAAGGTGTAAAGTTTGTTTGGACAGAGGAATGTGAAGATAATTTCAAGGAGTTGAAAACAAGGTTATCCAGTGCACCTGTGCCCACACTTACTTTTAGTGGATAAAGGTTTGTGATCTACAGTGATGCATCCAAGAAGGGATTGGGGTGTGTTCTTATGCAAAACGACATGGTGATAGCTTATGCCTCATTGCAGTTGAAAATCCATGAGAAAAATTACCCAACTCATGATTTGGAGTTAGCTGTTGTAATCTTTGCATTAAAGATTTGGAGGCATTATCTTTATGGAGAAAGGTGTGAAATTTATACTATTCATAAAAGTTTAAAGTATATTTTCACACAAAAGGAGCTGAATATGCGCCAAAAAAGATGGTTGGATCTGATTAAGGATTATGACTACTCAATTCATTACCACCCAAGGAAATAAACCAAGGTGGAATATGCATTAAGTCGACAAGACCATGCCAGTTTATCCATGATGAGGATCATAAAAGATCCAATAATTATGGGTTTACAAACGATGGATCTTGAATTATAAGGAAAGGGGAAAAATCCTATCTTTCTCAAATGAATGTTCAACCATCTATACATGTGAAGATTAATGAGGCACAGAAAGAAGATGTAGAGTTACAAAAGAAGGTGAGAAATGTTCCTGAATTCAACATTGATTGTGATGGGATAATAATGTTCAGGAATCAGGTTTGTGTTCCTCCCATCCTAGAATTAAGGAAGGAGCTACTGGATGAGGCTCATAGTTCTTCATTCTCTATTCATCCTGGAAGCACGACGATGTACAGGGACCTGAAACAGTACTTCTGGTGGGATGGAATGAAAAGAGATGTTGCTGAATATGTCTCTCGATTCTTGGTTTGTCAGCAAGTTAAAACTGAGAGAAAGAAGTATAAGGGCATGTTAAAAACATTACCTATACCCGAATGGAAATGGGAAAAAATCACTATGGACTTTGTCACAGGACTTCCTAAAACATCCAAAGGCAATAATGCTATCTAGGTCATAGTCGATCATCTTACAAAGTCTGCACAGTTCATTGCTACTAGAGAGGATTTCTCTCTAGATCAGCTTTCCAGGATATATGTAAAGGAAGTGGTAAGATTTCATAGAGTACCACTTTCTATTATATCTCATCGGGATCTGAGGTTTACCTCAATTTTCTGGTGAAGTCTTCAGCATACTCTGGATACAGAGTTGAGTTTCAGCACTGCATATCATCCTCAGATAGACGGTCAGTCTGAGAGGAAAATTCAAACTCTAGAAGATAGGTTGAGAGCATTCTCTATGGATTTCAGTGGTGGTTGGGATCATCACATACCACTGCTGGAAGTTTGTTATAATAATATCTTTCACTCCAGTATTCAGATGTCTCCTTATGAAGCTCTATATGGAAAGAAATGAAAGACTCCAACTTTCTGAGATGAAGATGGGGAATGAAAGCTATTAGGACCTAATCTTGTTGATGAAATGGCAGAAAAGGTAAGATCTATTGAACAACACATTAGAGCAGCTCAGAGTCAACAAAAAAGTTATGCTGACAACCGAAGAAAAGACTTAGAGTTTGACGTGGGTGATAAAGTGTTCTTAAGAATATCTCCTTGGAATAGAGTAATGAGATTTTGAAAGAAGGGAAAGCTGAGCCCGAGGTATATCGGTCCTTTTGAAATTCTGGATCATGTTGGGAAGGTAGCTTACCGATTGGTGCTTCCACCGAATCTCTCCCAAGTTCACGATGTGTTCCATGTATCTCTCCTGAGAAAGTACATACCCGATCCTTCACATGTACTCATCTCAGAAGTAGTACCACTGGAGCAAGATCTTTCTTATGAAGAATAGAAGATAGAGATTCTGGATTATAGCGATAAAGTCCTATGGAACAAAACCACTCGCTTGGTGAATTTTTTATGGAGGAACCACAAATTATAAGAATCTACATGGGAGCTTGAGGATATAATGAGGGAGAGGTATCCTCATCTGTTTGTTACAAGTGACAAATTTCGAGGGCGAAATTCATTTTAAGGGGGGTAGAATGTAACACCCGAGACTTTTATAAAAAATATTTTGTTTTTATTTTATATAAATCATCAAAGGAATCTTTCACTACACAAAACACTAGCTTGGATTGCTTTACACACAATCACGACCTTCCTTGATAGCATGCGTCGTACACAATACCGAGTTTCACTAAACAACGATATGCTATTAATATATTATTAAAACTAGCCATTATGAATAGTAATAAACACTTTTTGAAAGTTTATAAATTTTATTTTTCAAAATGGACATCATTTTTGGATTCAGAATATCTAAATTAGCCTAGGGTGAAATTTTGGAATTTTTCGGAAAACTTTCAATTTTTGATGAATAGTGAAAACTCTAGGTCACTATTAAAAAACCGACTTTTTATTTAAATAATTATTTATTTTATTTAAATTTATTTTAGGCCAATATTGATACATAATAACTATATATGTTCAGTGCAATTCATTTGAGTCATTTTATAATAATTTTATATATATAAAAATTTTATCGAAATTTTCACCGTCTTTTACCCACCTCCTAAGAGAATTTGCAAATTTTAATAAAACTTAATTCTACCACTTCTGTGAGTGGAATTTCAAAAATCCGAGAAACATGGTTGATGTCAGTAAGTAAAATGTGGTTCATTGAGATGAAAATAATTTTTGATGAATAGTAAGTTTTTACTTTTTTTCACACGGTTAAAAGTAATTAGTGTCATGACAGGTAAAAATGATATTATTATTACCCTAAAACATGTTCTAATTCTATTGGATAAGTGTTATTCGAACAAAAAAACCATAGGAATAAAATATGACCATTTAGGCCCACTTGGATTAGAATAGGGAATTTAATATTAATTTATTTAAAGAAGGGTTAAAATAGATAAAATCCAAGTTTAATAAGTAAATAATTTTTAATATAGGGATATACATAAGATAAATTCTACTATAAATTTTCATTATAAAGCTATAACGATTTCCTACATAATGATATTTTATTTGTAATTTTTAAACATTAAATATGTTAATTTATTTATGACACAATGATGATGCAGTAATTAACTTATTAATGAAATATTGACATAAGTAATATTATAAATACCCAAATAAATGTAATTTGAGACTTTTTATGAATTAAACAAAATTTATAGCTTAATATGACATGCTATTAATGATTTTGTTAACTATTTGAGAAATAATCTTTCTATTATGAATTTCACAAAAATCAATTACCATATAGTGTCAAAATTGACATAAAATAGTTTTTAAAACATAAATTATATTATTAATTGTTATTTTATTCCTAAAAATCTAAGGTTCGGCCAAATGATTTATATAAGGTTATATATATTAATAATAAACAACTTGGGGTTCGTTTGGCTTCTTATAGTAAGTTTATTAACCTTATAGTGTAAGAAAACAAGATGACACTTTAAAATTTAAATTATCTAACTTAAGGTTAAATCTAAATGATAAGGTTAAAATTGTAACCTAAACTTGTCCAAATTATATTGGGTGAGAGGATTTCGACCCATCCCCACCTTAGCTTCTAAATAAATCAATTTAGAGCTATTAAAAACCTAATATGACTTTATAATAAAATAATAGTTTTAGTTTTCCAAAGGTTCCCCTCTCATCCCATATAAAAGGGCACCTCCTCCCTCTCTTCCCCACACCACTTTGAGCCATAATG
Organism: Viscum album; assembly: GCA_963277665.1. Lineage (NCBI taxonomy): Eukaryota > Viridiplantae > Streptophyta > Magnoliopsida > Santalales > Viscaceae > Viscum > Viscum album. The sequence continues at coordinate 382,364,723 of OY728145.1, forward strand.
CTCGGCCAAACCCTACCAAATTATCTTCTACACTTCCCTAGAAACATACTAGAGGTCATGGTCTTCTTCAAAGACTAATCTTAGTGCTCTAAGAGGAGGTCACAAAGAGGCGCTTCAAAGAATAGGTAATGTCCGTTACCGATTCTTTCAACTTTATGTCTTCTTCAACTTCTTCTTCTTTAGTTGTTTCATTATAAATTAATAACATCAGTATCACTAATATGATGGTATGTTATTATTTTTATGAAAAAATCCTATTTCAACATCTATCCATCCTATGGAAAACAAAATCACCACGCGTGCATACGTACGGAATACCGTCTCCACGCCGTGGTGTAATCTATTTTCCACCACCACCATACTTGGATGGGTATAATGGTATAAATAATTACTATATATGATTATTTTAATGTGATATTGATTCTAAAATATTATACATACACTCAAATACAATTCCACGATCATGGTAACGATATCATCGCTCGTGCGTACGTACGGAATACTGTCTCCACGATGTGATGTGACTCGTTCTACATGATTTCCTTTGAATAATGTTTACATAAATAAATTAAGTGAATACATATGATATGTATTACACTAATAATATTCTGTAATGAAGGTATCTATAACCTAAAAAAAAGAATAAGAATGTATTCGACAAAACATGCATAAGAACAAAAAAATAGCGATAAACACCCGAATAACAAGTAACAATGAAATATTACTACTAAAAATATAATAATATGACCATATATGATATCATAAAAATAATTATGATTCTGTAATAATTCATTATCATTATTTAAATCATTATAAAGGAGATTCAGACACTTACGAAGAAAATCATACCTAAGGTAAGTTACAATCTCAGAATCTCAATTTTTATCCGAGGTTGTTTATACTTCAGAATTACCTGGGGAATATTTATCATCCACATCCATGTTTCCTAAATATTTAATATTATTTATATCCTCCTACAATTTTTTAAATCCAATTATACCCTTTGGTGTGTTTTTAGTAAAAGATATGAAAGGAATCTTTTTTGGTTATTCGTACGAGGTACTTTTTGACATTTCTGACATAAGTACGAGAAGAATGTTTTTTTAACTTATACGACATGAATGGATTTTTAAAACATTATTTCCAAGAAGCTTCCTTTAAATTTTTTCATGTTTATTTTTAAACAACATATTTTTGTTTAACATTGTTTGACCTGTTAAGAAAGGAAAATGTTTTTGAAGTAGAAAGGATATTTTCCTCAAAAATGGAGTTCAAGTGTTTTATCAAAATTATTTTCCATCTAAGATAATATAGGGTTCAGTTTCTATCCCTATTATTACATGGATTTGATTATGTTGTAATGGAAATATTTATATTAATTCGTTTATCTTATATGAATTTTTTAATGATGTCATGATGTTTAAGATTCCCATTTTTATTACATGGGTTATTCTATGATGCATGGTTTATGATTTTGTGGCACACATAATAATGGTATCATTATGAGATGGGTGGGACCTATATCTCCCTCCAATTCATTGGGTAAATATTTTATATCTCAGGAGACAGACATGGCTGGAATAGTAGGTTAAACCGTTTCAGTGAGACAAGACTGAAATGAGGTGTGAACTCAGTTCAGAAATGGACTTTGTCTGCTAAGATAGTATTAGAAATGAGTCATGACTATTAAGAATTGATTTTCTATGATTATGTGTGTATTCCACAAAGTTTCTTATTTTATGTTATGATTATTGGGATTACATTTCACTACTATGATTTATCCCATGTTTTGAGATTATGATCTCTTTTGCAGGTTAAGATTTCCAAAATGTTATGTTATTATGAATATGATGTGATTGACATTTCCTTTGTTTACCCTTACTGAGAATTTGAGATCACCCTTTTGTATTTTTTCTTTCCCCAGGTCAGGAATAAGGTTATTAAGTAGGATATGCCAAAAGGGACTTTAGATATGATGAAATAAGTGGGAGACAATGTAGATGCTTTATGAACCAGTTGTTTATGTTTCCCTATTTCTAAAGACACTATACCTATACGGTCCTTTCGTGGTTTTGTTATATGATGTAATAAGTTTACTTCAATTTTAAAGTATTAACAATGTATGTAAAGAATGCGTCATTATAATAGTACAATTTACAGTCATGTAGGGAAGATTATTAGCATCTTATTCTTGACATATACTACATCTTGTATTTGTAGAAAGAGGTATCTTATGTTTTTCATATAGGTTATACTACAGTTTATAGTCATGTAGAGAGGACTGTTGGCATCTTATGATTGGTTAATAAGGCATATCTTTTTTGGAGCAAGAGGCACCCCATATTTTTCTTATAGGGTGAACTACTATTTAAAGTCACATAGATAAGACTATAGGTATCTTATCTTTGGTGTAGAAGGCATCTATAGTTTAGAGAAATAGGAATCCTATCTTTTTCGCATAGGGAATAATGCATTTTGAATTCATGTAGAGAGGACTATTAGGCATAAGACGCCTAGCAATGTCAGATGTTGGGACTAAAACAAGGGAACCCTTTCTGTTTCATCCTTGTATAGATGTTAGGTAATGGGGTTTGGATGAGTTTATTGAGGAATGGTTTGACTCAAGGTGTTTCATGGTTTATGGAGGATTTTCTAAAGTCATGATATTCTATATGAGAAAGGGGGTTATGCCTAAGGGGGTAATGGAAAAGTGCTGACATCCCCACCCAAAACTTTTGCGGTGAGACTCTCTGATTTTCCTGGGGTCTATGAAAGTTTGGAAGGGACCGAACTGAAGGGATGGGAGCACTGCCCGACACTGATCCTGACCATGGGTGCTGGGGTGCATGCCCTGCGGTATGGACCAGTGGGAACAAGGATGGACACTGTTACACCTATGATGGGCTGCATGCAAGGTTGGACTGTATGGCACAGGAGTGTGCAAAATTGGGCACCATGGCACTATTTTGTGAAAGATAGATGTCTTTTGTGTAAGGTTGGATCATTTGGGATCAAAATTGGTGTTTTGCGTGCAAGAGGGGGTTTTGCGTGCAAGTGTGATGTTTTTCGCACAAGATTTTGCTTTGAGGGAACATGCACTATGCACTAAAGGAACCGGGTAAGGATCAAATCACTATGGTCCCATGTGAATGTAGACCCATATGGGACATGTCACGTAAAATCTCCCATGGAGGGTTATACATTTCTTCACAATAGAGAAAAGCGTGGTCTTATGTGAATTTGTGCAGTGGCTGACCTCCAGAACCCCCTTCACTGAAGGGATTTCACTTGTATTTATAAGTGAAACCTTCGGAGGTAGTGCGTGTAAAATTATGTGTCTGCAAGTGGTTTTCCACGTCACCTACTATGAGTGCGTAGGTAAAGGGAAATTTGATGTCACATTTGGTGCATAATATGTTTAATCAAGGTTTGCGTACAAAATTATTTTATTGTGTGAGAAATTCTGTTAATTGAGTGAAGGATTCCATTTTTGATGCAAGGATCCATTTTTTCATGCAAATCCATACATTTCCCTAAAATCGTTCTGGATGGGAACTTCCGTCATCTTGCCTTCGAATGACCATAACTTCAGATCAGTAACTCTTTTTAGAACCCATGACCAGTCAGATTGAAGCCTGTGGAAAGCGGTTTTCTCCAAGATCATATCTGTAAGCATTAATTGAATTATAAGAACCTGTTTTCCAGTTCCAACAGAAAGTATAAATAAAAATTTGGAAGTTTATAAGTTGTAATATGATATAATTATATATTATTATATGTAAATAAATGCTCTAGAAACTATTATGTAAGTGTTGATATTTTTATAAAATGTTACTTATTATTTTCAATTTAATTATTAATATAATGACTTTAATGAAAATTCATTTTCATAAAATTTATTCATAAATTATTTATTTCCTTGTGATTATATAATAATTCTATGACACCTTAATCAATTTGGCAATGTGTAATAAAATAGACAATAATTTTAAAATTGTTATTTTCAATGTAAATTATGATTTTAATTAAAAATTAAATATAACATATTTATTAAATAATTATCATAAAATAATGTCCAGTATTTAATTCTACATGTTGAGACATTTTTATGGTGAATTTTTTGTATTTTTTTAAAATAGTTTAATTTTTTTGAGAATAATGATTTATAGTATTTTACGGTATATAGACATTATAAGTTAAATACACTATTACATGATTAATAACTAATGTAATAACAATAATATCAAAATACCCTTAATTATTTAATATATTTATTTATAAGGTTATAACTAATGATTGTTATGGTACAAAATAAAAAACTAATGAATAAAATATTGAAAAACACTTTTCTCCTCCCACTATAAATACCACCCCTCACCACATCTACTTCTGAAACCTTCCAAGTATTGAATATTGTTCAAAATATAGAATATACTATTTCAAATCCGCTCCCCCACCACTAAGAGCATATGATAATTTAAAAAGAAAAACTATTTTCCCTCTAAGGTGGGTTTTAAGGAGAATAATTTCAAGAGGTAAAATACACTTCCCTTTTCTTTAAATTTCATTCCAATTTCATTTGTTTTTTATCATACCCTCAACGAAACTTATCAATGTAGCATGCTAAATATAGTGTAATTTTTTGGGAATTTGATTATGATGAATGAATCATTATTCTTCAAATAGCTTCCATTTTTCATTTATTATAAAAATGAAATTATAGTCTGTGGTGTGTCGATATACAACCACCGTGGATGACACAATATTATTTTTTAATACCATTTTCAATGATAGTAATAAGACCATTTTTATGGCCGAATAATATTTTATTATAAATAATTTAATTAATATAATTTGATAGAAAAAAAATATAAATTTTATTTGAAATAAAGTTATATAACCTCATAATGGTCATAAAAACCATGCAAACAGATAAAATATTTTTAATTAATGTTTTATCTAATTAATCATCCTCATACCATACAAACATATGACATATAAGACCAATTATACATCTTTATATTCTTTAATAAAATATATTTTCAATTAATGAGTATCATTCTCATTGTACATGTACATCCATTCTTATAAACAAGCATACCGATAATGGAAACCAAGGAAACGGTCACTCCCAAACGATAGAATTAAACTTTATATCTCATCTAAAATTCCATAAATGAACATAATAAAATTATAAAAAATATAATAGATGTATAATATTTTATAGATATAGTAACTAATTATCCTAATGTTTATATACATGATATTAATGTGAATAAATCATTCGAACATAAGGTAAGTGTATTTTCGAACCCAACTCTCTTTCATTGGGTTTTCCTTATTTCAATCCATTTTCATTTTGAATTTTCCATAAATTTTACTTAAATATCATTTATTTTTCTTTATATTTTCCTCTATAGTATATACATTCGTTGAATATGGTTTTAGGATAGATGAAATTATTTTTCCAATATAAATCTTCCTGAAAAAAGATCTTTTACTTCTCTTGAGATGGTTTATTCATCACCCAAGATTGATGATGCTTATACCTTGTATGTCATTCCATTTTTATTTTAGGAACCCCAATGATTGTCCGTGAATTTATTCTATGTGGAATTATCTTGAAACCCATTTCCTTTCTATAATTTATTTTATGGTAATTATTGTTATATTTTCTATGTTGAAAGCATGCTTATGTAAATGTTATGTTGTGCTGGTGTATCTAGAATTATATAAAGATCAAATGAATTTGGTAATGTGATTTAGCTCGTGTGATGTTGTGCAATATTCATGAACCTGATTCTATTTTTACTCACAATGATGATGTTAGGATCATTTACATATGTTATAGGTGAACATGATGCAACATTTTCTCTCAACTATGTGTGGTAGTTGACCACTAAGGCAAAATGTTTTAATTTTATTCATTTCCACATTACATGCCTATATCTAATGATTCCTCCCATGATTATGATCTTATGATGATGATTATTCTACCCATGTTTTGTGGTTTTATGTTCTTAAATAACCTTTTACTAGGCTTTTATATCACCCCTTTAATTGTCATGTATCCTTAAGAGATTATTTTCTATAAGGGGAGTAAGAAATAAAAAAAGAAACATGAGAATAGCGAATTAAATAATTTTTATGTTTCATTATATAAACTTTATGTAAAAGTATACTTTTACCATGACAATGAACATTTATATATTTGATTTTAAAAACTATTATGTTGGTTATCAATAAAATATTTTAATAGTCATGTATGAAATAAGGGTCTCTACAATTGGTATCGGATAATAGTTTAGTTAATTTTGGAATTAGTGTTAGAGAACCATAGTGAAAACCCTTAATATGTGACTCAGTATATGTAAGCACCCAACATGTTTTTCTTTAGAAATATTTAAACATAATGATTCCAAAAGTTATTTCTTTGTAATTAACAAGACAAATGAATAAGTTATTTTTGAAATATTGACTTATGTTTTGCTCAAAGATTTCCTATTTTAGAACATTTTGTAAACCAAGAGAAACTAGGGAAACAAACCATGTGAGGGGTAATGCAATGATTTCCAGAATGCCATCCCCAAGGCCTTGGGAGGGGGAGTTCAATATTTCATGTTGAGGAAAACCTAACTGTCTCATGTTGTAAAAAATAACCTGAAAAATGTGGAACATACTCATTTAACTATGAGGGAAAAACTGGCTATTTAGTCTTTTATGAGGAAAAAAGTACTAACATTTATTGGATCATGTGATCCACTAGTCACAAAAGAGTGGTTCAACTCAATTGAAAAGTTATTTTATATACATAGATATTCAATGGAGGAGAAGGTGAATCTAGCTATTTATCATCCAAATAGAGATGATGACCAATGGTGGGCATTGATTAAGAAAACCCAGTGGGAGGAAAAAATTGAATAGATGGAGTTGGAACACATAAACATAATACTTTCTATAAAATATTTCCCTCAAAAACATTGTTCAATTGCAGAGAAACAATTCATAGAGCTAAAGCAAAAGGAAGATGAATTTATAAAAGGTGCAATGAAAACTCAACCACTAAAATGTAAAAAATGTTTTAAGAAGAATCATTAGAATTTTCTCAAAGGGGTGAGGAGATGCTTTTAGTGTGTTAAATAATGTCACCAAGCTCATAAATTGTGATGATACATGAGAAAGCATGAATATGTGGTGGAGGAAAGGAGAGAACCACAAATTATTGAATGCATAAATTTTCTGGATAATGGGAACAATGATGTCTAGTTCACTAAACCTCCAGCCTTTGAGGGTAATCAACATCAGTAGACACAAAATACAAAGGAAAAATTGAATGTTCGTGTGATCACTACATCTAATGTGGGGACTGAGAGTCATGTAGTGATAGGTATGTAGGTTAATAATTCAATAATAGTGAACATACTATATGATTATTTTTCTATTAATTAATTCATATCATTCATGTATGGTATAACTATTCAAACACCACCTCAAAACAAGGAGTTTGGGTTGTCAGTGAGAATATAAAATGGGTAAATTATTTCATCCCAAGTATATAACTCCTACTCAGTTAATTTTTCTTTATGAAAACCCCCAAAAAATATTGTATTACATCCTTTGGTGTAGTTATATTCCATATTATTCATTGATTGGTTATCATTATCCAAATCCAAAATCAACAATCTAGATAGGGAGATCAGTCTTCACGTCCCATGGAATCCTCCAATTATATAAAATTGTATGGAGGATAATGAATTTTCTTTTGAGTAATAATCTATAGAGTGGATATTCTTACATTATGAGAAAGAATATCTATGTCAAATGATAGATATAAAGGATAGATTTAGGATCAAATAAAATATCATAGTCTGGGACTGCATTATTGTGTTCATTGAATAATTTTCTAGTCCTACTCTTAAATGAGATGTTGATTTCTCAATTGAAAATAATCATCGATTTCATCCTATATAATAGAAACCTTATTGAATAGACACTATTTAATTAGAGTAATTGAATAAGTAGTTACAAGAGAATATATACAAGTGTTTTATATGCCCGATTCCCTCACCATGGGCTGCACCAGACCACCTTTTCATGAAGACAGATTGGTCAATGTGCCTCTATGTTGATTATCATGATCTAAACAATATCACGATAAAGAACATGTATCCCCTTCAATGGATATAAGGCTTGTTAAAAAAGTTACATGGGGACAAGTATTTCTCAAAGGTGGAACATGGGCCAGGATATCACCACTTAAATGCAAGGAAGGACGATATTACAATGATTGTCCTAAAGACTTGAAAAGGGATAAACCTTATGGAAATTACAATAAATGTGAGTACTAGATCGAGGAAGTATCATTCTTTGGGCTTGTTAACACCATGAAAGGGATATATGTGGACCATTCAAAGACAAATTCAATCGAAGAGTTTCCCATGCCAATATCTATAACAGAGATATGTAGTTTCCTTCATCTATATGGGTATTATAATTTATTTGATATGAACTTCTGATGATTTTCAATCCAAGAAACCAAGCTGAATCAGATAGGACAAAAGTTTTTCTGGACTAGTGAATGTGATGACTGGTTCAAAGAGTTGAAAAATTGGTTTATCACTACACCAATACTCACACTATCGACAACTGTGAAACTCTTTTTGGTGTAAAATGATTCCTCAAAGAAGGTATTATGATATGTAATGCTTAAAAATTATTATTTGATATCATAAAAGTCAAGGTAGTTGTTAATTATTGATAAAAACTATCACAAACTTGATCTAGAGTTGAAATCTCTAATCTTCACATTGAGAATCTATACCTATTATCTCTATAGGGGGAAGTGTGGGATATATACTAATCATAAGAGGCTCGAATACCTATTCACACAGAAGGAGTTGAATATATTTCAATGTAGATGTTTAGTGATCATTAAGGATTATGACTTATTTATCCATTACCATCCTAGAAAAAAGAATAATGTGGAATAAGATCTGTGTAGAAATGATACTCCAACATTACCAGTGATGTGAATTAATAAGTATCCAATACTATTAGGTTTGAGAATTATGGACAAGTGAATAAAAAAGGAAAGAACACCATTGATCCTCTTTAAAATGATTGATTAACTATACCTCATAGAGATAATAATGTAATCTCAGTAAATTGATATAGAAATTTAAAAGAATATGGAAGATATGTGAAAGGTGAAATAATAAGAGTATAAAATTGATGAAGATGGATTTATAAGATTTGGTATACATCAATGTGTACAATCTAGTATAGAGACAATTAAAGAGATTTTCAATAACACATATAGCCCATCCTTTTATATTCTCCAAGGGGGCCCAATGATGTATCAATATATCTGAGAGAATTATTGATGGGACAATATGAATAAGAAGATCATAAAATATACTTCATGGTGCCTGGAATTTCATCAAGTGAATATTGAATATCAAATTTCTAAGAGGATGATTCCACCATTACACATACCAATATGGAAATGGTAAATCATCCCCTTGGAATTTGTTTATAGAGATTTAAATAAATATATAGGAATAAATTATATATGGGTTGTTAGGGATAATCATACAAAGACAACTTAATTTATCAATAATATAGATGACTTCACACTGGATCAACATGAACAGATATACATAAATAAGTTATAAGCCTTATGGAGTACAACTATTGATTTTATCTAATCGAGATACAAGATTGAACTATATGTTTTTGAAAAGGCTCCATCAATATCTAAACATCGAGTTAAACTATAGTGTGACCAATCATCTTCAAACAAATGTTCAATCTGATAATACTATTCAGACAATTGAAAACATGTTTAAAGTATTTTATTCATACTTTAAAGTAGTATGGGACTAACAATAAACTCTGGTTGATTTATATTGCAACAAAATTATGAAATCATGAATCAAAATGGCTCTAAATGAACCACTTAGTGGGAAAAGTTATAGAACATTGACATGTTTGGATGATTTAATTGAAAGTAAGACGCCACAACCTAAAAATTTCAAATAAATGGTGGAAAAGGTGAAAACTGTTCAACATAAAATCACAGAAACGAAATTTTTATAGATGCTCTATGTAGAAAATTGACAATGGTACATATAATTTGACGTTGGAGACATGGTATTCATAAGTAGATCTCCATGGAATAGGATCAAGATATTTTTTAATAATTGAAAGTAGAGTCCCAGATATATAATCCCGTTTAAGATTCTTGATTGATCCGGAGTTTGGTCCAATCGACTAGAACATCCACCCACCAATTATCAAGTACAAGATTTATTCCATAAATACCCCTTAAGGAAGTACATACGATAACCCTCTCATGTACCAAATATAGAAGAGGTACATTTTGAAAATTATATCCCTTATGAGGAACATCCAATAAAGATCATGGAACATTGAGATAAAGTCATATACAACAAGACTACTCAACAGGTAAAAGTACTATGGAAAAGCATAGGTAATAAGAGAAATCATGGGAACCATTAGAAGAAAATATGGATAAATACAACCACTTTTTATGTAAATTTAAATTTCATGGGTCAAATTTTATAAGGTGGAAAGAATATAATGATCCAAAATTTTATCAATGGAATTTCACTTCTAATAATTATTCCATATAGTATAAATTATATAAAATCACATAGATTACAAAATGAAATATTAATAAATTAAGAATCATATTAATATGAATAATTTCTATGATTTAAAGAACCAATAATGTTGAAATAAGTACTTTAATATTAGCATAGCAACATGACCATTTGGAATAGTAATACGACCAAATTAATAGCAACCTTTCCATTGCAAGTATAAATAAAATATAGGCATCTTACAAATGGAAATATGATACAGTTATATCATGGTATACATAAATTAATGTTTTATAAATTACTAATTAAGTGTTGGTATTTTTAAAAAAAATAATTGTTTATATTAAATTTCATAATTAATATAATCATTTAAAAGAAATTTATTTTCAAAAATTTGTATTAATAAAATAGTATTTATTATTATTATTATATATTTTTTAGACCTTAATGAATTTTTCAATGTACCGTAAAATCAGTTGTAATTTATATTTGGTATTTTCCAAGAATATGATAATTTTAATTAAAAAATAATTTTCTAATATTTAGAAAATTATTTTCATAAATGGATCCCATTTTTGAATTCTAAATATTGAAATATGTTGAGGGTGATTATTTTAATTTTTCTAAAATAGTTGAACTTGTTGGTGAAAAGTAAAATATGGTATATATATTTTTTATATTATATAAAATATTCCTCGAGCCATTAATGATATAATAAGAATAATCTATAAATACCATTAATTATATAATATATTTATTAATAATGTTAAAACTATTTATAGTCTTGAAAAACATAAATGAATGAATAAAATAATAAAAAAAAACCCTCTCACACCACTATAAATACCACCCTCACCACCTCATATCCTCACACCTTCATAGCCTTTATGATTTTGTAATTTCTTCACAATAATATCCCCATGTCTCTCCCCCATGTCCAAAAATCCTTGATCTCATCAAAAAACCAAACCCTATTCCCTAAGGAGGTTCTCAAGGAAGAGAAGTTGAATAGTTAAAATCCACTTCCTTTTCCATTTAATTTCATTTCAATTTCATTTATTTTCTTATCCTACACTAACCTACACTTACCCAAGTGGAATGATAACTGTAGTATAATTTATATAATTTTATATTGTTATGTTAATTCAATAATTAATCTTAAAATATCTTCCCCTTTCATTTGATTCTAAAAACGAAATTATCATTTATGGTGTGTCGATTTACCGCCACCATAGATGATGCATTTCTACTATTATCTACCACCTTAAAGGCTGGCCAAATACCATTATGATGGTTAAATAATTTATTTTTTATACATATTATAATTCATATAATTATTTGGAACAAATATATAACAATTATGTTAAATTTAATGTTATAAGCTCAAAATGGTTGTAAAAACAACCCAAATAAATTAGATCATTTTCATTAATGTTTTATCAAATAAATAATCATCATACCATATAAAAAAATGAAATATATGAAAAAATACTCATAATTATGTTCATTAATAACATATAATTTAAATTTTAGATTATCATTATCATTGTACATGAACTTCCATACATAATAACAGGCCATCCGATCATGGAATCCAAGGAAACAAACACTCCCGAACAATAAAATTAAACTCTATAACTCATCTAAAAGGACATAAATTATCTTATTAAAATTATTAAATATATAGTACGTGTAATATATTGTATGGATATATTTTGTAATGAAATTGATGTTATTATATAGGATATTAATTTGAATGAAGAATTAAAACATTACATATGGGGAATCCAGAACCCAACTATCTTTCTTTTAGTTTTTCCTACTTCACTCAGTTTTTTGTATGAATGTTCCTTGAATGTTACTTAAATATCCTTTATTTTTCATTAAATATTATTTTATGTTATATACATGATTCTAATATGGTTTTACAAAATATCCAATGATATTTTCAAAAGACCACTTCCTTTTGAAAGCCCATCATTTACTTCTCATGATATTGTTTCTTCTACACTCAATATTTATGATACCTATAAAAGTATGTTATTCCATTTTTATTTTAGGGACCCCAATGTATATCCATGAATGAAACTTCTTTGAAAATATCATGTAACCCATTTATAATACATGTGTTATTTTAACGCAACAATTGTTATATGTTCTATGTTGGATGAATTATTATATAAAGTTATAATATGACGAGTGTGCATTGAATTATATGGACCACCATTTCATTGGGTACTGTGATTTATTTCATGATATAATGTCAATTATGAATGAAATTATTCTCTTATATTACACAATGATGATGTTATTATTATTCAAAAATGTTATGTGTTGACATGATCGTAGCATTGTTCACAACTATGTGTTGTATTTTACAACAATGAAATGATGTTTCATTTTTAGGCATTCCATATTCCATAACTTTATCTATTTTTTCCTCTCGTCATTATGATGTTATGATGATGATTATTCTTACCCATGTTATATTGATTCATGTTCTTATTTATCCTCTAACTGGACTTTTACCGCACCCATATCATTAATCTATATCCCCAAGTGATTAATTTTATGATGGAGAATGTGAAGGCCACTATGAATCTAGAGAATAAGTTAGTAAACTTTATTTTTGTTTTATTATGTAAAAGTTATGTATAAGGATAATTTCTACAAGACACAAAATTATTTGATCTTGGATATGAAAAACTATTATGTAACTTGTATTTATAATGATGTAATAGTCAAGTATGAAAATTAAGGTCTCTATATATATAATCAATTAGTACTTGGTTTACACATTCGAAAAATGTGAATATCTAAAAAATGTATTCTCTTGAAACATGTTAATATCCCAAATTTCTATAAATCCTTTTGGATGATATGAATTCTTTCTGATTCCAAATATTATTTCATATATTTTTGAAATCCCTGAATTTTTTACCTTAGTCAATGTTAAAATAGACCACTCATTGAATAAATCAATAATCATATCCATGGTACTCATTACTATCCAATTTTATTTAACAATATCAATAATCTATTTATCCTATAAAAAGAATATTTTCCCAATAATAGGAACCCATTAAGGGTTATTTTCCCCTAATAAAAATATCACATTTCCATTAAATCATTTTTTAGGTTATCAAAACCACTAAATATATTTTTCTCAAATACATAATTGACAACATATACTTCATGATTGATGTGACATAATTCTTGAATTCCAACACAAATACAATTCAATCACCCAATATTATTCTTAAATAATTACATAGATGTCCTCATCTTATTAATTAATACTTATTTCCGTGAATATGAAATATTAATCAAGTCTTAAGGTTCCTAAAACTCAATTTAATCTGACTTATTAGATATAATGTAAAAGTTACTTTTATAATATCCCATATCTTTTACATGTTATTCACAATCTCTTTATATTTAGGAATATGACTAGTAATTGTTCCACCTTCCAAATTTTCATCTTGATAATTTCACAGAGGACATCAATTTTCATTATTCTCATACATTCCCAATTTAAAAATATTATTGTTAACCTAGTTCTTTAAACTTCATATTGTTGACTATGATCATAAATCATAGGGCGATGGACCTCATCATTGAAAAAAAATCAAATAATCATGAATAATTACTTATATGATTTACGAATTATGAAATATAGGCTTATCTATATATAAATCCATATAAATATTCTCAAAAATATCCCAATGATTATCTCTAATTTTTTCTCATTATAGTTTCAAATGGATGAATAAACCTTTCCTTCGATACCAACTATAGAGACAAGATATTAATATACAACGATATTGCATTATTTTAGATGAATAATCAAAACATTTAAAATGTCTATACTAGATGACTCTAATTGTTTAGTGACTTTTGAAACATAAAACATAATCTTTTAACATGTTGAAGAAGTTCAATATTATATATAAAGAATGTCCCCTTTAGTACTCCTACTTAAAAATATTCGTCATAACCCATGGAATGAAAACATAAGAAAGGGAGATCTCAGTGGCTCATAAATGTTAGATAAGTGATATATTTAATAATTACATCAGAATAAGTGTACATGAACCTGAGAATCACATTTTAATATCATACCCTACATATGAGATTTCAAATACATGAGTCAAGTCCTGAATATTAGTAGTTCGTAAAACCTGAATTAAATCATAAAATAGAAATTAGACACAAAATTGCAACATATATGTAATCATATAAACTTATTTCCATACATATCAAATAATATATCCATTTCCATGTTATTTGAGTGGTATCACTCCCCAAACCACGTTAGTAGTCAAGGATCACTCCTAATACCATAATAGTTGTAAAAACATTTTTAAATGTTGTTAAGTAATTATTCTAGCCCCGTATTACTGAACAGATCCAACTCCTCAATCAATAATTGTATAAATGAATCAAGATCACTCATCATTCATGGAATATATTAATGAACTCAATCCTCTCCTCATTCTAGACATGTTTTATTGAACTGAGTTCACTCATCAATTCAGCCATATATTAGAAAACTGATTTCATTCCTCAATCAATCTCTATACTACTGAATCGAGTTCACCCATCATTACATACCTATATTATTCATGATATATATTAAAATTTAACCAATGAATATAAGGGATATATAGGTCCCACCTTTCACATAATTAAATCATATATACACATGCCTCTAGGTAAAACAACATTTATCAAATCAACAACCATAAAAAGTGGTTGGTACATAAAAATCATTTAAAACACATTAAATGAAATGGGTATCATAAAATTTTCATTATATAATTACTGATGGAAAAAAGATATGTCTTATAATTATTTCATCATTGAATTACCCCTTAAATGAATTGGGTTTTATAATCATTTTAAAATGTTATAGCTAATGGAAGATAAGTGGGTTCCCTAAACAAATTTTCAATTTAAAAATAAACTACTCGAAGAAAGAATAAGAATGTGTTCCATTGATCATATCCCTTGTAAAGTGTATAATATATTAAATGATTTCATTTGATATCGAAAATTATTTTAACATTAATTTATTATAATTTCGTACAGAAAATAACCATACTTTTAACATCCCTTTAATGTTATAACACATCACCAATATCCTTTTATAGGATTTTTTTTAAAATCATATAAAATATGATTTAAAATTATTTCAAAAAGTTTAAAGAGAAAAATATCCATTTTTTTAAAAACCTTTTTTTATCATAAATCATTTTGAAATGAATTTTCTTTCGGAATAACCTTAAAAATTATAATGTAGCCTTTCAAAACCATCTTAATTTTTCTAAAAAAATAAATTTTATTGAAATAAGTTTTTATAAAAATTAATAGAAAATACCACATATAAAATTTTAAAACATATTTTTAGAAACCTTGGTATTTTAATTAAAAATATTTCTCACCATAAAGATAAATAAGTTCATATTTTTATATAATCACTTTCGTAATTATTATAAGTACACATAGTTTGAAAATAATACAAATACCCAATGATATCATGAAAAACTAGAGGAGAAGAAAAATAATAATAATTATTGAGATATTGATCATAATATTTCATCAATGGAAGCATAATCATAAATAATCCTATAAAATGACATGTGTCTTAATAATGGATAATTGAGACAAAATTACTTTACCAATTATGTAACTTTTGAACAAAAATCCCCATGCAAGATAGATCATATAATAAAGTTTTAAATAAACATAAATTTAAGGATATTCATAATATAATTATTTTATGGTTATTATATACCCCATGAAAAAGAGAAAGTTGTTGAGTATGATAAAAGTCTTGTAGAAATAAAAGTAAAACTAGAAATCCCCTTGAACATGAGTAAATTTGGAACTATGATATCTGTGAAAGAATAAAATCAGTTGAAAGAATTAATATCATTAAATAAATAGAATTATATATACAAAATGTCATATGGAATTATAAATTAATGACAATAATAATAAATGGTGAATATAGACTATATTTCATAAAAATAAAAGTGAGATTAGAAATTCCATGTTACTTGAGTAAAAATTGAATCAGAATATCTAGGAAATATTATAATCAATTGAAACATTCAATATCATGAAATATATTAAATTCCTTATATACAACATCATAGGGTAATATTAACTCCCCAATATAAGAATAATTTGTTAGTAAAGCGTATATATTAAATAAATAAATGTGAGACGAGATAACACTTACCTTAAGTTCTGACTATCTTAATACACATTCAAAACTCCTATATAACAAATATAAGAATATTATAAATCAACCATAGAAAAATTTTATTACTTATTATAAAACATATTTTTTTGATTATGACATTACATTTCTTATTAATTTATAATATTATATTAATGTTACGTTTTTATTAATAAGCATTTTGATTTCATATATGTTTTGAATTTTTATTCTCTATCCTATAATGTGGATCATGATTTACATACATTGATAATGTAAAATATTAGATAAATATCCTAAATATTTTTTATAATATTATTTATAAAATTAAATTAAACTTATAAATATGAAATGAAATACACCATCCATTGAGACGGTTGGTTCTACATACGCATGAACTATGGTTCCATTTTTAATCATATATTTAATTATTGAAAATTAAATGATATATATATTTATATTATATAAAAAATATAATTTTTACTTTATATATACCACATATTTTTATTAAACACATCCTTAATACATTCCATGTAAATCTTGACTGAATCACTTATCTTTGAGAAGGTTGTAGTCCACATGTCTGCAAACAAAGTTATCATATTAAAAAAAGAAAGAATGATGATTTTTGTTATATAATAATTAAATAATCATAATAAAATAATAAATATCATATCTATAATATAAAAAAGTATTTATATCATTTATTACCAACATTGAGTCGTAGTAATGTAAGAATGAACGACATCAGTACAAGAGGCGGTAGTCCGCCCTGTATTCAAATGATGATTGCATATCCCATTTAATGGACGTGTGTGTGAGTGTAGGACATATCCATAAAATATTAATATATTATAGTGTTTAAGAAACCTATGTTATTAAACATGTATAAAATAATTATAATTTAGTGGTTTTGCTAAGGAATCAAAATAAAATTACACGTTGATGAACATTAACTCTTCTTTGGGTACGTACATTTTGATTTACCCAAAGGACCTACTTGTTGAATTTATGCACTATGTGAGCCTTCATGGTTGTGATTATGAATGTTGGGAGATTATTTTTCTAGTTTTTTATTTGAAAAAGGGTTTAGAGGTTGGATGAAGTGGGGTCCCTTTTATAGTGGATGAAGAGTGGAATTCTTTTAAATACAAAATGTAAACACTATTGATATGTGTCCCTTACATAATGTGACTGCAATAATTATCCATCATACATAAAATGGAGGATAAAATATAAATATTTCCAAAAAATGGAATTGAAACCCACTTATAGGGTATTAGGACCCTTAATTTAAAGATCAGCCACTATGTAAACTATTTTTACCTTAATAGATGTAATTAATTCTAAAATATATTCAGAAATATTTTTGTGAAAACCTAATTCGACCATCCTAGAAATTTAAAATTGTTCTTATTAAAAATATATAATTCTTTTTTCAAAATTATAAAAACAAAATTTATTGAAATTAATTTGAAATTATTCTCGTAGACATGATGTTACAATAGTTTTTAAAGTAAACTTTTTAAATATTTGAAATATTTTTTTACCCAATTTCAATATAAAATATATTACAATGACCTAAAGTTGATTAATAAAAGTAAAATTTATCGAAATATACATTAAATCCAATACAATATATGATAAATATATAACTAAATTATTTGACAATATGGTTTTTAATTTGAATTTAGCGGTTTTCATTATTCATCAATAAAATGATGCTTCTCATAAAAATACCTAAAAATTAAACAATGTTAATTTAGATATTATCACATAAAAAATTATTTTATATTTTAAATAAATATTATAAATGTTTCAAAAAATCAATTTTGAATAGGTGTGCCATTAAAATGCAGAAAACGTTCCATTTATAAAAATATAACTTTTTATTCATAAAATTGTATTTATTCTTATCACATACCTATAAAATCTATTATATGATATTACAAGAATTTTATTGAATATATATTATATAATTTCTATTAAAAAAATCATCAAAAGTGGTTTGTTTAATTTATTTAGTCAAAATATATTAGCTACATAAATAATAATTTTTTAGAAAATGAATGTCTTTATTTTCAGATAATTCATACATTCATTAAAAAAATTTATTAACCAAATGATTTATTTTAAATAAATTTATAAATAATATCACCACAATTTTCTTAATCTTATTTATAACATCCATTAACCTATTATAATAGAATATTAATATTCTTTTACAATTAATTTCATCCCATATGTAATATTATTTTATGTGATTTAGCTATATTACCTATCATTATATGATCTAATTAATTTGGAATCCAAGTAAAAATAGTGTTTATAATTTTTTTTAATGTTCCAATATGTATTTTATTGGTTAATTACATTTATTAATTGATGGTGTATTTTATACTAAATTATTAATATATTCTTTAAGGGAAATGAAGGTTTAATTCCCACATGAAAGAAGTTTCAAAATAATTAGTCATCATATTACAAAATGATGGAATAATATTTCAATTTCATATAGTACTTATGTTATTAGTATTAATGTTTTTCTGAAAACAAGGGAACTAAGTATTTTCAAAAAAGATAAATATTATAAAATATAAATAGATGTAGTGAAACATTTTAGTGTTTTAAAAATATTTAAGAAAAATCAATGTTTCTACTAAGAAATTACATATTCCAATGCCATTTCATGACCAAATTATTTGTAGGTTATTTAAAAATGAGTTGTTTTTTTCATGATGTGTATATTTTTTAAAATAAATATAGCTCATGAATACTAGTATAAGATTGATTATCATTTTTTATTATTTTCTAGTTTGTAAATTTCATTGGAGTATGTTTTGTCTGTTAACTTTCCTGGAATATTTGATTTCTATTTTTTCTTAAATTATTTGAATGGAAAATTAGGATTTCATGATTATTTTAAAATTCATGGATTAAAATTTAAAATCTATCATATAAATTATCAATATGTTTTATTAAGTTTGTAGGAAATAAATCATATTTTAATCAATGAAAAATTTTAATTTTAGATTTTCATAAGTAATGTCCTTAGAAAACAAAATTTTATAGAGGGGGATTGAGGTAGATAATTCCAAAAAATAAAGTGATCAAAAAGATGATTCCTCTTTATATTTTTATGTTTATATGACTATTATTGATACATTCATGTTTTTACCATAGTTTTATCATTTTTTTCTCATATTTCACATGGGAATTATTCCCAAAACTTATTTAGGATAAAATTTTTTATAATTGGTGGGAAATGAAAATAATAAAATTATTTTTTTAAAGGAGAATGTATCGTTATTATACTTTATTACTTCTCAAAATTGGAAATTTTCTTGAATGTTCATATATGATGCATGTAATGTGTAAATTAGTGACATTTTAGTCATGAAGAAATTGTACAATACTTGTAATATTTTTGATGAGGCCAAAAACATTAATATACCACTGAAATAGATAAAATTGTTCTTATGTTTCATGGAAAATATATAGGTAATATATTTTAGGGTATAAGATTATCATTTTCATAAAAGATTCTATAATAAAATATTTTATTTCTAACAAAGAATCCAAATAAATTTTTATTATATATAACCATAAATTAATTAAGTATATATAGAAATAAAGGATAATAAATAAGCTAAAAATGTAGTAATTGACAATATTTCTAGTTTACACATCAATTGTTCTGATGAACCCAAATAAATAAACATATCTTTTCTATATGAGAAACATTTTTCTTCATCAGTTATGAATTTTGTATGTTTTTTAGATCATTCCAATATTTTTTCTATAGTAACCATGCCAAATATACATTCATAAACTAAAATGAGAAAATTTACTTTGTAATTAAAATGCTACATTTATGATAATCCCTTTCAAATTATGACATCTATTTGTTATATAATAAGTATATGTTTTGTTGTGAGGAAATGATTACCATTATGGATATCTCCCACTCATTACATTGGGGTGAACACCCAATGTGTAAAAGGACTATCCAAAATGGTAATGTGTGATTATTTTTACTCTCTTAACATATTCATGTATATAATAATTCTACATGTTGTATATTAAATTTTATAAAGGCCATTAAATGTAGTTATAATGTATGAGATACCAAAAAATGGAATTCAAGTTGTTGAAATATATAATTTTTGATGATTGGATTCAATGAGGATTTTTTCATCATCTTATGGTAAAGTGTATATTCTAGTCACTATACACTATGTTTTGAATTGGATTTGGGTTTTTGAACATTACAATAAGTAAATGGTTAGTGTTGTAAAATTCATAATTGGAAATAATATTTTATATATTTAGTGTTCTCAAGGCCTCCAATAATGATAATATATATCATTCAAAAAAGTATAAATTCATTTTTAATAAAAAAAATATGATTGTTCTCATAGAACTGAAAAAAATGTATCGATCATAGTCAAGTGGGCATGGTAATGTTTCTAAAAGATAGATTAACTAAATTTTGGAAAAATATAATTTCTATATCTATGATAGAGTGTTTAATAATGATATATGGACTATTTTGGGATTAATGGACAACATACAAAACCCCCATAGTTATGTCCCATTTTAGACTTCACATCATAAGGGAAGGTCATCTAGCATTGAATTTTCAGCATGAGTATTGTTTTGTAGTTATTTCAAGAATTTTTAGTTAATGTGTGTTTGTGTAAGAATGTATATTGATTTGAATGATTTAATGTAAATTATAATGTAATCCTTTAAGGATGAGATAAATTTTAATGATAAAAAATTCCTTCCATGATTATGTTATTTACAATAGCTATCCCATGGTTGGAAACTGTTTTTCATTGTTAAATTATATATTAATTATTTTGTATATTAAACTCTAGATTATGTCGTCTAATCGCATGGCCATTTTTAGAGGGTCTGTAAATTGTGTTATAGAGCGATTTGGAGAGTATAATAAACCCTTTATGTTCAATGACATGAGAATAAAATATTACATTGAGGGACCACCGAAGGGATTGGATTCTATATCATTTCTAGAAAATGTATCCATAACATAATGAAACTGAGTAATGTAAACTCAATATTTCATGATAGATAACACAAAGTGATTTTAATATATTCATTAAATTTTCATTTTTTTTAAAAAATTATATCGTTCTGTTGTGGATGGAGCTATTGTAAATCTTTTGAAATCCAGATACATTTCATAATTATTATCTTGTTACAATCTTCCAGTACACAAAAAAATCAAGACTAATGGCTGGAATGAAAATGCATTGATGTGTTCCTGTGGTAGGTGGAGAAAATATGGGAAATAATCTATGTAAAAAGAGTATAGAGCACATTATTGAGAATTCAGGATAAAAATATAAAATTTATAGACTGAATTAATGATGAAATAATGTTCTTCCATGAGGTATTTTTTCAAAGAGAAGGTTAATAAACTAAAATAGTAGTAGAGAAACCAAAATATGGGATTTTTCCTTGAGAACTTATGAGAGTCGTATAATTAACAAGGAATAATAATAGTCATTTTTTAGATTAAATTCTATAAAATTGAAACTTTTAGTTTAAATTTTTATAAATAATAAATATATAGTCACTTATGTTTATCAATTTTTATTTTTATAATCTCAAATAGACTAACCAAAGTACATTACTTTGGGATGTAGTGTGGATAATCATGATTTAATTCGAATGAATATTTCTTCTACTGTGAGGCAAGTGTACATTTTATTAATAAATATTTTAATTAATTTGGTCCATTATTTTATATGCCACTTTGCAATAAATATGGTTAATGTAGTTACTATTAGTATTTTAATATACTATATCTATTTTTTATTAGCTAGGTGTTTGATATTATATTTTATTAGATGTTGATATAATTTAGAAAAAAAATTATAACCTTTCATCCAACAATTCCAATTATATAGGATTACAATTATATTATCATTAATTAATAATGGTGAATATAAATATTACCTATCCATTATTGTGAAATTGAAGTCTCTATTATCGAAATAAAAATCATAAAACTATAAGAATGTATTCTATCTGTTCATATTGACCGTGAAATCATTCCTTGATAATACATATAACCCATTATAAATATATAAAACTACTAAATTGAAAATTATTACATAAAAAAAGTCATTAATGTTTCCCCCATTAAAATTTCACATTAGGGAAAATTTTGGGGTTTTATTATCTCTATGTATGTATGAAGAGGTGGGAGGGGGTAATACCCCATTCTTCATTATTTCTTAATGTTTTATACATATCAAAAATGACATTGAATTTTTTAAAATGTATTATAAAATCGACGGCCTTGAGCATCAAATTTATTAATAATCATTCACTACATACTGAATAATATATTTCTATTTATTGACGGTGAATTTGATTTTATATTTTTGAGAATTTCATTATTATTCTTTTTTGTTTGCAATATATTTTAGGAAAATTTTAGTTAAGAACATTTTATTTTGTGTGATATGGTAACTAATTTTGTAATTCGAATTTGATAATGTGGAAATTAATTTTTTAACATAATCCCAAGTTATTTGGACATTTTGAAATCAAAATCATATATGAGATAACTCGGAGGATATTCATATAATCTCTTGGAAAATCAATTAGAATAGGGAATTTTGGAAGCACTCTGAATAGTTTTGACATTAGAAACTATGTTTGTGTGTAAATAATAATAGCATTTTTAATTTTAATTATTGATATTGATAAGTCATGTCAGGGGAAAATTTAAATAAATTTCATATTTATAATTAATTAATTCATTATGGGGTGTAAATACTTACCCAAAATTAAAAATAGAAACGTAACATGTAATAAAATCATTTTTTTATGGAAATAATGTGGAAAATTATTCATTTCCAATACAAACTTAGTAAAATGTAATAATATGATGTAACTGAAATGATATGATTATTTCAACATAAATCATACCTATAAACTCTATTAAAAATGGAAATTTTAATTTAATTTATGTTAGATGGTGAGTGATTTTTATATTATAGGATTGTAATTTTCAATAATTAATGTGTATATGATGTGTTTATTTTTGGTGTAGGTAATTTAATATTCGAAATTCCTATGTTTTAATTAATTAGAAAATTATATCTCATAAAAAATATCATGGAACTATAAATTTATGGTTATCAAATCAGTTTTTAATGTAATTAATGAAATAATATTTTGTACTTATAAGGAAAAAATAAATGTTTTCTTTATTAAAATAATTTTCTTATAGGGGGATTTGATGTGGAATAGTTTTAATATATTTTACAACTTATATTTTGATGAATTATTGGAGTTTTTAAAGGTAAAACACAATAATAAAGGATAATTTAATATTATTGATCCAATTATTTGCAATAATATTAATATATTAATATTATGATAATAATTAGTAAATTTGGTGTTTAATGGTTCTATTGTTCTGGATTTTGTCTTTCTATATATTAGAAAAACTCTTTTAGGTGTTTTGTATTTAATTTTATTCCTAAAAATTAATTCACTGAGGTGTTTCAAGTACAAAATTAAAAATTTATTAAAACATCCTTTCATTAATAATAAAAATTTATTATATTTATATTTATTTGGCCATTATGAAATTTCATTAATTTTTTTTAATTCATTTTGGAAATATTGTGGAATAGGTGTATTTTGAATTCTTGTGGAATCTAAAGATACAAAATAATTTCAACTATTATGGTTGATCAAATAAAGTAAAGAATGATAGTTTCAATACACAAGAAGAAATTCAATTTATACAGTATTTAAATCAACCAAATCATCAAGAAATTAACTAGACACTTGTGAAAAATTGAATAATTATTGAGCGTGCCACATGATGAAAATAACTAACCACGTGAAGTCCCCATGTTACGACATAAACAGAAAAATCCAAAAATATCATGAAACATACCTACCATGATTCTGATTTTCAAATACCTGTATAATGGGTAATTTACATATCAAGTCACAACGAGCCTAATTGTACATACCAGGAGGTGTGATTTTAAAATTAACCATGAGGCCACAATCAATCTATCAATTAATGAAATATGTTTTTCTAACCATAATGAAAAATTTAACCAATGATAACATTCTTCTTCTAATGTAACCAAATGATAGAGAATAGGCCTACATAAGTGCACTTGAGAGAAATAATTTCCTTAACTAACCATGATTAAAGATTTTACGTGAAATCATATTGATCAGCAATAAATTCTATGGTAGGTAATTTACTTTTTTTATAATAAAAAAGGTTATCTAAAATAGATGAAAATGTTTTCTAAGCTAAACTATCTAAATTTTAGGGATTATCAAGCTATGGTTGAGTTAATGGGAGTCAACTTCGATTGATAGTGATAAGTATATTTTTGAAGGGGGTATCATAGTGATGATATGGTATATTAGTCCAATGTGAATGAATTTAATTAAAATTTAATTAACATATAATGAAAAATAAATCCATGTTTAAGGGGTTTTAGAATAATTCCATTCGTGATCATAGAAGATACTCCGTAATAACGGAAAATCAAGGCTTTCGTAGATCATTTTCACTGTTTTGAAAATAGATAGATTTAGATTTAATTGTTCATTTTTTATATTAATGTAAATGGATTCATGAAATTATAAAAACAGTGGACGCTTTTGGGTTTATGATTTTATATCATTGGGTGTCTTATATAAATATTGAGAACTATATATAACCTAATAATTAAACTGAGTACAAGAATATAGATGATCTACTTTTTCATTAAAAAAAATACAAATGAAACGACATTAGGGGCATGGAAGTTATGAGCTGTTTTTCTCAAAATAGCATGACAATGGAAATTATATGGATATTTTAATTCTGAAGAATAATACATGAAATTCAAAAAATATTCACCGATAAAGATTTAATCAACATAAAAAATTATATTTCAACAAAATTATGGACTATTTTTTTTATTCCATGTATAATCTTGGAATAATATGGAATAATGGGATGTGATCCATTATTTTCCTAGCATCATGAGATAGTCAGATTGTAAATAATGAGATCGATGTGTGGTATAAGAGATCTAATGAATAGTTACAAATAAACAAAGGAATGAGATATCATTCCCAAGTAGTATAAAAAAATATGTTGATTTTTGATGAATTTCATGTGAATTTCATTTTCATCTAATATAATTATAAGGTAGTGTTGGTTACTGTATTTGGATTGTAATTTAGAGTAATAAATTTTAATATATTTCATGTTTAGTTATAAACTCCTTCCATTCCACTAAAAGGACCCATACATCATTATATCAATGCCCTGATGGGTCAATCAAGATGATCATAAAATATTTTCACATATAATGATGAGATGGGATTTATCAGTCTGGATGTTGATCTCAGTTGATCATTCCATATATGATAAAACATTATTCAATATTTTGGTTTGTGTTTGGGAAGGGTATCTTAATTATGGGCCCACATAAGGGGAACCTATAAATTCAAAACATAAAGTCTACGAAAAAATCCATATTATGCATCCTAGAAAAGATGTATAATATTAATTTAATGAAAAATAAATTTAATAAAGCACTAAATTTATTAATCTAAGACACATGAAGAACCCTACCTTCATCAAAAGAATGGATTTTCCAGATTACTTGAAGATCTCGAGTAGATAAAGTCAAGATGAATGTTAATTTTATTTTATAAACATGGGAATATTAATCATTTTCACATAGAGTATTCAGGAGGATTCCCCTTGTGTTTCGAAGCTTATTTAGTATAGATGGGGAAGGTAGTGTCACATATGAGAAATATGCCTGTGGAAGCTAGGAAAAAATTATCAAACCATTAACTGTGAGCTCGAGGTGAGTTTTTTAAAATTCATTGGACTTATGGAGGGAATGTAGAATACTAAAGGGGGTAACCATGGATTCTTGGGGAAAGGTAATAGATATATGTGGAAAAGTCATATTGGGTTATAGAGAGAGAATTGGTAAATCAGAGTAGGATGAGGAGATACCACTAGTACAAAAAAATTAATTCCACGCATCAATTTTAACATTGGTTTTCTGAAAAAAAAAGTATAATGAACATTGAGAAACTTATAGCATCAATTTAAATATATAAATGAAAAATATATTACCCATCAAATTTAAGTAATTTTTTAATAAAAATTCTTGAAAAAAATATTTTTGTTATCATTCGAAGCTAATTTTTTATTCAATCTGGCATCAAATATTTTTTTAACATATTATTTCTATTTTTTTTAAAAAAAGAACACTGTTTCTAAGGTAATATTTTTTCTTTTCACTTCAAAAAGATTTTTTAAAATTTTGTGAAATGATTTTTAAAAAAAAATGGCATGAGTTTATATAAAATTTACATCAAAATGAATTTAAAAACGTATATGCACATGTTTTACCTCATTCATCTATTGATCTTTTTTTGGATTCCTAAATAACCACAACACATGAATATGCACCTGACATCATCTCAATCTATATTACTCTATTGATAGATGTTTTATCATTTTTATCATTATTTTTATTTATTATTGTGTCCTACCAACTCATAATTTTCTTCATTCACTCCATTAATCTCATTTTTATTTATCTTGTTTGAGTATTACCATCATCAGGGTTCACCTCTATTTTGAGCTTTATATATTCATTATTTTTAATTAATGGATTGTTGAATTAATTTTTTTGTCTCTATGTCATAGATTTCACTCTTAAATCTTAACATTTTTGAAGTGTAATTTTATTTTTTTAAAATATTTTTTATATGTTTGTTAGTTTTAAATTTTATTCATTTTATTTGATTAGATAAACATATTTTTCAATAATAAATTCATGTAGCTGTATTTAGTTTTATATTTTTTTCTAAGGATTATAGATTTTTTTTCATTATCGTATAATTTCATTTTAATATGAATTTTTGGTATTGATATTATTTTATATTTATAAAATTTATAGATTCTTTTAATAGTTAATATTATTGATAAATAGTTTATATATAATTGGTATTTTAATATTGACATAAATGTTTCAATATTAGAGAATATCTAATTAAGTAAACCATTTTTTAGTGGGGTTTCCCAAAATTGGAAATTAATAATAAAAATTTTCATATGTATTACCCCACTTTTTTAAATAAAAATAATATTTATTAAATGTTCATATATATACATTTTTTCATTTTTATTTGACATATTGTTTTTAATTAATTAACTATTGTCAATATAATCATCAAATAAAACAAATTTTTTTATTTACTAATTTAAATAATTAGTTTAATTTAAATTTAAATATAAACACAAATATATTAAGAATAAAAAAATGATTAAATTATAGTTATTATATGTCATTATGTACTGTCATTTAATCTAGTATTTTTTATTTAATTATTTCATATACATTTAATTAATTTTTTTATATTTTACAATGCTATTTTATTGATTTTTTTTATTTTTTCTTTTTATCAAATATTTATCAATAAATGGTTAATATAGTTTTTTATCTATATGATTTTATATATTAAATTTATATTTTATTAAATATTTTTATCATTGAGTGTGTTTATATAAATTTACCTTTCATATTTTTATCATATGAAAATCATGGATCAAAATTCGATAAATTTATGAAGAAATTCTCAGGAATATGAAAAATCATATGAGGATTATTATAATTCGTTAAAAAATCAATATAAAAAAGATATGAATTTTTATCCATGTGCCATTTGTTTGAGTAAAACAATGTAAAATTATAGAGAAATCAATGATCATATGTTTTGTTATTGTTTATACTTTTACTATACCCATTGTATCTGACAAAGTGAAATAATAGAAAATTAAACTTCTAATGATTAATGGAAATATCTAGTTTTATATTGAGTATTTTATTTACAAATTAATTAAGGATATAGGTATGGAATCTATAATCAAATATATATTATTGAATAATTTTATAGAAATTATGATAATCCACTATACTCTGGTTCTAATAATATTATCGTGTTGTAAAAAAAATCCTTGATTAGGTAACCTGAATGAATAAAATCGAAGGAGTGGTAATGGTTTCCCATAATTTCACTAACTTTTGAAAGGGATACTACCAAAATAAACTATTTAATATATTCTAATTATGATGAAATGATAATATTATACCCAATAAGATTGGGGGTGTAAAATGATTCATGAATACGCAATTAATGTGTGTTGTATTTGAAGGAATATCAGTGTTTGTAAATATTTCCTAAATGTCACACATAACTTTATAAGATGAATATTAATTAAATCATGAATCATTCTCAGGTAATGAAACTAAACCAATTTCCAAATAAATTTTATCTTTCAATAGTTACTCATCTGAAGTGTCTTTTTCCAAATTCAAATAATGTAAAATTTTAATATTTCATATAGATTAGTATATATATAGTAAAATATTATGTCCCCTAATGATTCAACACAATGGAATATATTTGATAAAAAATTTCCTTATTTTTTATGTGATGTAAGATATCTCAATATGGTGCTCTGTAAAGATGTAATGTATCCATCCTAGAGAATAATTTATTTATATAGTTTGTGGACTATAATTTGTAGTTTACAATGTTTACCTATTGATATTTGTTATGAAAATATATTTTATGATGAGATTGATTATTTCTAGACTAAAACAACTTGGAAAACATATTTATGTGCATCTTTCACCATTGATTATTGATTTTAAACATTTATGTTATTAAGGTTTTACAATTATTTATTAAAAAAATAATATTTATTTATTTTGAATGATATGATAACGTTCATAATAAATAAATTTATTCTATATATAAAAATATCTTGATACAAGGTTAATGGAAACAAGGAATGCGACATTTTTTAATAAAATAACACATATTATGAATTGTAATTGGGAAGAAAGAATTTTAACTAGGACATCAATGATATTTGTGATGGAATCATACGTATCATTGGTTAAAAAATCATTCATTGTTTTTCATGAATATAATATCCCCAACAACTATAATCATATGAAGAATATTATGAAAATGTGAAAAAATAATTTTTTACATTAGGAATGAAATAATTTTCTTGTTATCCAAAAATACTTAGAAGAAATAATATATCTTATTAATCTACCTCATTAAAAATGTTTAGAAAATTAAAATATCATTCACATTATTCATGTTGACCAAAAAATATGTGGAAATTTTTTTGGAACCCTCTCAGACATAAAATTAAATAAAAAAATGATTGCATGTTATATTGGATTTTATATCCATAATAATATGTTTAGAGTTATATCTCACTATAAATTTTAATAAAAAATACTTAATTCCATATTTTCACATATTAAGTATGATTTTGAAGATTATTTTTTTCAATGTCATCACGATTTTAAATTTTCAAATAAATATTCTTAAAAAAATAAATTTTTTTGAGAGATGTTGATATGATTCTATCATAATTTGTCAACTACAAATTATTTTCCCTCGAATGATTTTTTACATAATCGTTCACCTAGTGATTCATTTGGTGTGATTATTGAGGATATGGTTCCCTTTTTTATTGGATGTATCCATTTAAACATTATATTGTAATTTTTAAGGAATATGTTAAAAATCTATATAACTAAAGGCCTCTGTTTTTCGAAAATTTCAATCTGATGAAGTAATTGAACTCTAACCGGATTAATGTTATCGATTTGAGAAAATTTTATCCCTATATATAAGAATTTTTAGTTGATAGTGATGGTATAGATATTCGTTGCATAGATATATAATTCCATCCATATGATGAAGTGATGCAAGAAAATATATAAATATTCAAAAATAGATATGTTTTTAAAGCATAAATTTCATAATATATTTCTATATTGAAAGCACGATATGTGAGTAAAAATGAAATATGGTTGATGATAGGTCTGAATAATGAATTTGTACCATGGTTTAATGATATATTCAACCCATGTTTATCTACATCAGAATCATTGATATTATTGGAATAGAACACCTATTAATGTGATAACTAGGACTTCTTTTTATAATAATTGTTACACATTTACAAAAAAAATAGGATGATAAAACTATCATTCAAAATAATATAATAATGGTCTTCTTTAAATTAATCATTTTGTTTAGAAAAATATATAAAAACATATTTCCTGCTTCAATGAAATGTTTTTGAGATGATTATGATATATGGGAAATTTACTATACATAATTTTGAGTGACAACATTTATGTGAAACTATGTCAATCATAAATGTCGTGTGAAACATAATGAATGTGGATTTATATTTAATTATTTGAAAAGATTCAGTTGCAATGAGAAATAATTTATTATAGAGATAGATTAGTAAAAAAATATTTTATGTCAATGACATATTAAAAGATCATTATTACATCATTTCAAAAGGGAAAATAATTAATTTAGATGACTTGGATGATGATGTTATAGATTTATGTGTGGTATATTCATCTATAATAAGAATCAAGGAAGAAAACAATTACAATACTATGAAAATAGTTCATTCTATTTGAAATGATCATGTTAAAGGGATATGGGAAATAACCAAGTTATTTTCACAATTATTCAAGTAAATATTTATATTTTAGTTATTCATAGAAATTTACACATATAATGTCACGACTCAACCCTACCCGGTCTCGAGACGCAACTACCCCAAACGCGACTCCATAGGCCAGGGGCTGGCGACAAGTGTCGAAGGCCAAACTACTCAGCAAGACCTTTTCATAAGTACCTTTACACACACACACACAACCACTCAATGAAATAGTGTAGGGGAAAAAAGATAAAGTAAAGTACCAACTGCTATATACAACCACAAAGGTGCATTGACCTCTAAACAGTACAAAGAAAGTGAGGAAGGTAAACTGAAATGAAAAGGGAAAAACACACGCAACACCAGAAAAGTGCCACAACCTTATAATAGGTAAACAAAAGTAATCATCTAGGAGAAACCCGCACTTGGAACCCAACTACGACCACCACACGTGGTCCGAGCTCCCGAACTCCTAAGCTCCGCTGAAGTCACGACCAACCTGTCTGTCATCTGCAAGGGCACACCATGTGCAGGTAAAGACCAAGCAGGGGTGTGTATAAAAATACTCAGTAGGATGCCCCGAAGGCTCAAGGGAGAATCAACGGAGGTACTAAAGAGGTGAGTAGTATATCGAACAGGGAAAAGTAAAGAAGTACAACCGAGAGTGCAGTAATGAGTACAACCAACCCAACAAGAGGAAGTATGTAGACTCTTCCTAACTCAAGGAGCTATAAACGGTAATAATATGAACTTCTCGCTGAGCCTTCGCTACCTATAGCAGGAGAGTAGACTCGTCCAACCATGTGAAGATAGACACACAAAGCATGTGGCATACCCCGCACGTCTTCGCCTCTGTTGGAAGGAGAGTAACCAAACCCAAGAGGTGGGCACTAGAACAAGGTATATACATATCCATATGCTCAATCAAGAAGCCCGAACAAGATCATAAGGGGATCTCCATCCCGTAGCTCAGCCTAAGAGAGTGAGTCTCCAACAGTTCTAGAAGTAAACACCATCGATGCTCAACATCACATATGTCTGCCCTGAACTACAAGTCAGGGGGCTCAAATCACCACAACTTGATACTATCATCTTTAGGCGGAACTGACTCGACCTCACGGTTTTTGATCATGTATTAAGGATGTGTCTTGGTGTGGAAATCACCCCTCGTACTTGACTGTTCTGGGGAAAGTAAAACCACACCTCGTCACTATCACAAAGTCGAGAGATCTGCTCAAAATCAATGATGTCACATCAATGACCCATAAAACCAAGAGTCTCACTCTGGTAGTCACGAAGAAAAGCCACATACTAGCATATTAGAAAGCCCTGAGTCTAGAATATTTTGTCAGGTGATCCACTGCCTAGCCCAACTTGAGGGTAGACCCTAGGAGGTCGTCGAGTGACCCACTACCTAGTCCTTGCTGGAGGGTAGACCCTAAGTGGTCGACGAGCAACCCATTCCCTAGTCTCTACGTGTTGGTAGACACTAAGTGGTCGATAGGTGACTCACTACCAAGTCTCTGCTGGAGGGTAGACCTGGAAAAGTTTGAAAGGCGACCCATTGCCCAGTCTCTACTGTAGGGTAGACCTAGAAAAAGTCGATAGGCGACCCACTACCCATTCTCTGCTGGAGGGTAGACCTGGAAAAAGTCAACAGGCGACCCACTTCCCAGTCTCTGCTAGAGGGTAGACCTAGAAGAAGCTGATAGGTGACCCACTGCCCAATCTCTGCTCGAGGGTATACCTGGAAGATGTTGACATGTGACTCAATGCCCAGCCCCGTTGGAGGGTAGACGTGGAAGAAGTCGACAGGTGACCCACTGCCAAGTCTCTGCTAGAGGGTAGACATGGAAGAAGTCGATAGGCGACCCACTGCCCAGTCTCTGCGGGAGGGTAGACTTGGAAGAAGTCAACAGGCGACCCACTGCCCAGTCTCTCCTGGAGGGTAGACCTGGAGGATGTTGATAGGAAACCCACTGCCCAGCCCTGTTGGAGGGTAAACCTGGAATTGGTTCGATAACTCAGCATTGCGACTTACATCACCGGGTGTTTCCAACATCGGTACCGTGCATTGGTTCAGAGTACGACCAAAGAAGCCTCCGACCAATGCCATTTTATATTTCCATATTTAGTTAGATCATGTAAGATGATCCGCTCGCACGATCAAATTACCCTATTGCAATACTTGGAGAAAAACCCACGAGATAGACTACTTACTCACTAGAAACGACCTCCCGATGGAAAAGTTACTCAACACCGCTTCATGGCTACACAACATCTCGTGGGGCCCACACCTCTGTCCGGAGAGAGGTCGGGTGATCTGTGCCACCATGATGCTCTCGAAAAAACATGATGAAACAAATATTTATTCGCCTCAGACGGATGCCTGATGAAAATGGTCAAAGTACACAACACACAACTCCATAGACATCTCGTGGGGCCCATGCCTAAACTCTGGTTTGAACACCTGAAACCACCTCGATCAATTCTGCCTCAATGTTTGGGTCACAAAACCACTAACGGCACCTAAAACAGACTTCGGATTCAGAAGATGCAATTTATCATGTTATACAGAAACGAGAGCCCATGGGGCCCACAGCTTGGCCCCAAATTTAAGCAGGCGGATTGCACTGTTGCAATCCCCTTGAAAAAACACTCAGATATGCGTACCCAAACACTCCAAGCGGATGTCGGGTGAAAAAGTTGTGATCCACCATAAAACGTGCGAACTAGGACATGTGGGGACCACACATTATCTCCAACTGAAACACTTCAGAAAGCATCTGAAAAAATCTGCACGAGGACTGAGGTCATGCTTCCGCTGACGGCGCATCAATCAGACATCCCAAGTAGGAGTTAGGCCCGATGCAACAATTAATAATTAATTAATTACTCGTCTTAAGTGTTTTGTGCCACCGAGCAGTGAAAAAAAACTTCAAGGGCTCCGAACCAACCTTGGAACTACACTCTCAAATCCAAGACCATAGTGCCTCTGACGGCACATCAAACGAACGTCCGAATCACGAACCACATCCGTCACAATGTGAATAATAAGTTAATTTAATTAAATTAAAGTGTTTCAGGTCACCTATCTTTCGGAACAGAAATAAAAAACCCCAAAACATACTTCAAAACGTCTGTCTCTCTAACAAAGTCCCATAGTCGTAGACAACACGTCAAAAGGACGCGCCGTTTATGAGATATGGCCCTCCCCAAATGCAAGGGGGCCCAAAATGGGACGGTCCAGACTGCCAGTCATTGGTCCGCTGGTCGTGGACCACCCAGCAGCTCCGGACCCACTCCTATGGTCTGGATTTACAAACCGACCATCCTTTTTGGCCGGTCTTCATGTCGTTTCCCAACAAGACCCGTAAAGCGAGGGTCCTGGTTTTTATTCCGCACCCCCGAGGTCGCCAGCTCGGCTCCGCCCCACTGGCCGCGACAGGTCGACGCCCACTCCCTCGGCTTCACTGCATTCTGTAGAGCACCTCTGCGCTACCCCGAGGCCATCACGCCCTGCCGGCTCCAGCTTGTACCCACCGCGCTACCCCGGTCGATGCAACCTCACTGTCGGCCCCCGCTTGAAGCCCGGTTCTCTGCCTTTGCCTTTAGCTCACCGCACGACCACGTCAAGATCCGCCACTACCTCCGAATCACCTCCAACCCCTAGACGCACCACGACCACCGTGAATAGCTGTCGGCTGCTCAGCCGCACCAACCAGAGCCTGCAACTCCGGCTCCTCCCAGCTCGTCGCTGCCTCCTCGTCCAAACCCCTAACCGTACCCACTGCCCGACCCCCGTCCTCCGTCCACCACCCTTGCCGAAGCTGGGACATTCAATGTTCATCTCCACCGATCTGGTGGCCCAATTTCAAAACAAAATGTGGGTTTGGGATCCTCAAGATGAGGCCTTTACAGCGCTTGACATCGATTGTCAGTCCAATTAGATTTGGCGCGTCCGAAGTTTTGGATGAAGAATGCTCAAGAAAAAGATTTAGAACAGGACTCGGATGATGTTCATGTTTGTTTGTACATTGTCCCAATTCAAGAATTATAGATAAAATATTATTAATTTAAAATAAACAACATAAATTGACGAAAGTGCGGAAATTTATCAGAAATCCTACCTCGAATTCGACGAGCGTCATACGCAATGGGTCAGTGAGGATCCACCTTCGAACCACCGACATTTCGGTGAAGATCGCTCCCCGATCTGGAAAAGAATGGCTAGAGAGAGAGGTAGAGAGGAGAAGAGAGATAAATAGAGAGAATAAAATGGGTCTTCCCTCAACACTTAGTGAATTTATAAAAATTCACTAAAACTCTCCCGACGGGCACAGATTCCAAAACTTTTGCACCTGCCTATTTTATATCATGCCTAGGAAAAACACCCCATTTCAAACTCAACAGAACTCTCGGACTTCAATTCTGAGACATCATTTGAATGTTATTAAAAAATAAATCCCGTGATAAAAATCACTAAGCGGACATTTCGAAATGACCACTTTTACCCTGGGTGAAATCTCTCATAGCAGGCCCGTACCTGTAACTTTTACACCCCACCTAGGCTAAACGGCACGCTACGGGCATAACGATGCCTTCATTTGTCCCATCCGATCTACCATTTAATAGAAACATGTGTTTAACCATTAAAGGAATAAATTAATTATTTTATCCATACATCTAATGTTCCATTTATGGTCGAGGGGTCCCAACATCCCACTCCAACATGTTCTATGGCATTCTTACGGTAAAAAACCCATTTTGGACCCATATGTACTCTCAGATTTAGGATCTGAATTACCATTTAGGATTTATCCCATTTTTTGGCTTGCCTTGGGTGAACGCACTGAAAATTTAATTCTGGCCGCACCAGGGCCCGGAATCGCACGTCGTCTGAAGGTTCTACTTTGGAATAACATTAATAATATTCCAATGTCTTTTATAGAAAAAACCGGGTTCTTACATCATTCCCTCCTTCATGTTTTTCTTCCCCAATAAGTGAAACTAGAGAACAACTTAGGGTACTAAGCCCACACCTGGCTCTCCAGTACCCAGATGAACTGTTGCACAGTCCCACATCACCATACACAGAACAAAGGATTTGATCTGTTCATGTGTGGTCTGCCCTTGCTGATGACGTGCAGAGGAGCACACATACTCTTTCTCGGGTGAGCCACGCTGGAGACGTCGTGCACCCACTCTTAACATTGGTGTTAGGGAAAGTCTATAGGGAACCTGTCCATCCCTTCGCATGGTCTCAATTGTCCCAAAGGACCTTGGGGATAGCTCACCTCCCCGGTTGAACCACTACATCGCACGCCGCGACAGGAATCACCATTTGGACATGGGATAAAGCCATGTGATTCCCTCCTTCAGAATATCCATATGGTGAAACACATAAGGATATCTGGTCACACAAGATTTCATAGTCGATGTCCCACGACCCAGACTCTCTAACACGCTCGGATAGAGAAGGAGTCGACACCATCGACTAATGAAAAGTTTCCACATCTTCTACCCTACCTAAACAAGGATACACTGACGCCATGTATCACCCTTGTAACACCTTAAGCAAGGAGCAAGGAGAAAATCATTTCACACACAGATTCTAACAATTATTCTGCAAAAACTAGAAGAGCTGTAGAGTGTACCTCTTGTCACCTTATGCTCTGCTGGATCATAAACATCCAAATCATTTGGTTGTCCGTGGTCCCAACATTCAGCTCTCGGAGCCTGACATGGACCACTTGGTGGTGATGGGAAGACCACTTACTATAGTCCCCCACTACTATCTCCTCTCGCTCCACTGCTAGAACCACCTCTCTTACGACTACTTCGATCATGGCGCTGCCTCCATCGTGGTGGTGTACATGTTGCCTGCCCGATATTCTCAGCGTGCCTGGTCGGGCAGTCTCACACCAGGTGACCTCGCCCATCGCAATCATAGCATCAGCGCTCTTAGGGATACATTGGTGCCCTCGGGCGCCACTGTGGTGTATGACCACGCCCCTATATTCGGTTATTGAGAAGCCACATGTGTCAAGGTTTTTTCATCCAACGCTCGCTCGCTGTGATAGACGTCTCGTCCTTGTCGTGCCTGCTGCCACCACCAACTGTAGAACTCG
Organism: Viscum album; assembly: GCA_963277665.1. Taxonomy (NCBI): domain Eukaryota; kingdom Viridiplantae; phylum Streptophyta; class Magnoliopsida; order Santalales; family Viscaceae; genus Viscum; species Viscum album. The sequence continues at coordinate 382,402,298 of OY728145.1, forward strand.
AAAGGAATCTCTCTGTCACCAATGCCTGCTCTAGAACCCCGACATGTGTGGAAATTCCCAAGGGTACTATTACTGAACGAATCTTTCTGTGGAGACCCTTCTCAAACTTCCACACTCAAAAGCTACTATCACGGACCAAGTCCGGGTACAAACGTGCACGGTATGCGAAACTAGTCGCATACTCAGTCACCATCATCTCTCCCTGTTGAAACTGTCAGAGCTCCTTGTACCGAACGAAGAATATGATGGAGCGGTAAAACTCCTCATGAAATAGCAGCTGAAAGTCACCCCATGAATGTGACGACTCATCAGGTAACTGAGTCACCAGACTCCACCAATGCCCACCTGCTACATGGAAAAGGCTGTTGGCCAAATCCACCATAAGATCTGTCAGCGTCTGTTCAATCCTGAAGAGGGAAACCATTTTCTCTAGACAAACCTCTGATGGCTGAGGGTCTGGCTCACCACTGGACCTTAGCGGTCTCTTCCCCTAGAACACGCAGAGCATTCTCAACCAGCGCCCAAGCTTAGTCTTCTCTAATGAAGCTGTATGCTGCTCACCAGGTGGGGGTGCTGCTACCGGCCCACCCAAAGAAAGGGACTCACATGATGGGTCCTAGACTGAGGCCTCGTCACTCATAGGATCATCATCATGTACCAAAGATGGTATCCTAGCTGGGTGTCTTTGCGGAGACATCATGAATATTATCATGGAGTGTCACGGTCAGATGAGAATATAGGTATATAACAATAGAAACAATGGAATGCTGACTGAATAAGGATAGTCAAAGACTCAGTCCTATGTAATGCACAAATCAATTTTCTCTACAACAAGTGTCTTAGTATTCCAAGTCGACAAGTTGGTTATCAGTGTCCTGGTGAATCGATACATCGGCCACCACACCATCACTGGACTCCCGGGCCTGAGAGCCGCTTTCGAGAAACGTCGACACCTTCTCTATAAATCCCAACCAATTCCTTTTTTGGGACGTCCAAACAACGTCCCAAGGAATGAACCACCTCTGATACCACTTTTTCACGACCTGACCCTACCCGGGATCGAGCTGCAACTTCCCCAAGCCCGCCTCCATAGGCCAGGGGCTGTGACAAGTGCCAAAGGCTAAACAACACCAAGAGGCCTTTTTCTATGTACCCGGACACACACACACAACCCACTCAATGAAATATTGTAGAGTAAAAAGTGAAGGTAAAGTACCAACTACTATATACAACCAAAAAGGTGAATCGACCTCTAAATAGTAAAAATCATGTGCTGAAGGTAAACTGAAAAGAAAAGGTCAAATAACACACCCAACCAAAAAACTACCACAACCTGAAAATATGTAAACAATAGTAAATAGCTGGGAGATTCCCACATCTGTAACCCGACTATGACCACCACATGCGGTCCGATCTCCCGAACTCATAAGCTCTACTGAAGTCATGACCAACATGTTCATCGTCTACAAGGGAACACCAAGTGATTGCAAATCCCAAGCAGGGGTGAGTATAAAAATACTCAGTAGGATGCCCTAAAGGCTCGAGGGAGCAATAAATGAGGTACTGAAGAGGTGACCAGTAGATCAAATAGGGAGAAGAAAAGGAGTACAACCAAGGGTTCAGTAAAGATTACAGCTCAACCCGACAAGTGGAAGGAAGTAGGCTCGTCCTAACACAAGGAGATAGAAACGGTGAAAAGATGAACTTCCTACTGAGGCTTCACTACCCATAGCAAAAGAGTAGGCTTGTCCAACCACAAGAAGCTAGACACATAAAGCACGTGGCATACCCTGCTCGTCTTCGCCTCTCCTGGAAGGAGAGTAAACAATCCCAGTAAGTGGGTACTGGAATACGGTATATACATATCCATATGCTCAATTAAGAAGTCCGAACAAGATCATAAGGGGATCTTCATCCTGTAGCTCAGCCCAAGATATTTATTCGCCAACAGTCCCATAAGTAAACACCATTGATGCCCAGCATCTTTTATGTCTTCCCTAAACTACGTGTCAAGGGGCATAAATCACCACAACTTTATACTATCCTCTTTAGGTAGTGCTGAATCGCCCTCATGGTTTTAGGTCACGTATCAGGGATGCGTCTTGGTAGGGAAATCCCCCATCGTACTTGAGAGTTCTGGGGAAAGTCAAACCACACCACTTCACTGTCACACAGTCGAGATGTATGCTCAAAATCAAAGCAGTCACATTAGTGACCCGTACAACCAAGGCTCCTGCTCTAGTAGCCACAGAGAAAATCCACAACTAGCCTAGTAGAAAACACCAGGTCTTGAAGAAGTCGTCGGGTGACCCACTGTCCAGCCCCGCTGGAAGGTAGAACCTAATAGGTCGTCATGTGACCCACTGCCCGGTCTTTGCTGGAGGGTAGACACTAAGAGGTCGACCCGCTACCCACTGCCCAGTCTCTACTATAGGGTAGACCCTAAGAGGTTGATGGGTGACCCACTGTCCAGTATATGCTGGAGGGTAGACCTGGAAGAAGTCAACAGGCGACCCACTACCCAGTCTCTGCTCAAGGTTAGACATGGAAGAAATTTATAGACGACCCATTGACTAGTCTCTACTGGAGGGTAGACCTGGAAGAAGTCGACAGGAGACCCACTGACCAGTCTCTGCTAGAGGGTAGACCTGGATGATGTTGATGGTTGACCCATTTCTTAGTCTCTTCTGGAGGGTAGATCTAGAAGAAGCTGACAGACGACCCACTGCCCCACCCCACATGAGGGTAGACCAGGAAGAAGTTGACAGGTGAACAACTAACCAGTCTCTGCTGGAAGGTAGACCAGGAAGAAGTCTACAAGATACCCACTTCCCAATCTGTACTAGAGTGTAGACATGGATGAAGTCAATGGGTGACTCACTGCCCAATCTCTGCTGGAGGGTAGACCTGGAAGAAGTCGACATGCAACCCACTGCCCAGTCTCTGCTGGAGGGTAGACCTGGAAGAAGTCGACAGGTGACCCACTGCCCAGCCCTGTTAGAGGGTAGTCCTGGAATTGGTCTGGTAACTCAGCACTGCGACTTATATCACCTGTTGTCACCAACTTCGCTACAGTGAAACGGTTTGGAGTACGCCCAAAGTAGTCTCCGACCAACACCATTTCATATATCTACAATTATTAAGATCACGTAATGGGTTCCGATCACACGAAAATATTACCACATTGTAATCCTGACAGAAAAACACATGAGATGGACTACTTACCCGCTGGAAATAGCCTCCCCATGGAAAAGTTACTCTACACTGCTTCATGCCCACACAACGTCTTATGGGGCCTGCACCTCGATCCCGAGATAGGTCGAGCGAACTGCAGCACCGCGATGCACTCTGAAAAACATGCTGAAACAACTATTCATTCACCCCAGATGGAAGCCTGATGAAAAAGGTCGCAATAATCTACACACAACTCCAAATACGGCTCATGGCGACCATGCCTCAACTCTAGTTTCAACACCTAAAACCACTTCAGTCAATTAAGCCTCGATTTTAGTGTCACAATGCCACTGACAGTGCCTAAAACACACTCCGGATGCAGAATCTTCAATTTCTTGCATTATACGCAAACGGGATCCCATGGGGCCCACACATCAGGCCCAAATTTAAGTGGGAAGATTGCACCATTCCAATTCCCTTGGAAAAACACCTAAAAAAGTGTACCCCAACACCCCATGTGGATGTCGGGTGAAAAGGTGGGGTACCACCGTAAAACATGTGAACTAGGCCATGTGGGGCTCGCACCTTGTCTCTAACCAGAACACTTCAAAAAGAATCTCAAAAAGTCTGCACGAGGACTTGGGTCATTCTTCTGCTAATGGCGCGTCAATCATACATCTCAAGCAGGAGTTAGGTCCGATGCAACAATTCATAATTAATTAATTATTAAACTTAAGGGTTTCATGCCACAGAGCAATGAAATCAAACTGCAAGGGCTTCGAACCCACATTTGAAGGACCATCTCCATTCCAAGGACACAGTGCCTCTGACGGCACATCAAACGGACGTTCGTCTCACGAACCACGTCCGTCGAAAAATTAATAATAAGTTAATATTATTTAATTAATGTGTTCTCGGTCACCCATCTTCGGGCACGGAAACCAAAAACTCCAAAACATATATTAAAAAATATTGTCTCTCTAACACAGTACCGCAACAGCAAACCGCATGTCAAACGGACGTGTCGTACATGAGATACGTCACCCAGAATGCAAGGGTGGCCCAAAATGGGCATGTCCAGACCGGCCGGCCCGGTCCAGACCGTCGGTCGGCAGCCCGCTGGCCGCAGCCCACCCAGCAACACCAGACCCACTCCTAGGGTGTGTTTTTACAAACCAGCCAGCCTTTTTTCCAAGTATTTGAGTCCTCGTCCAATAGGACCTGCAAAGGGCGGGTCCTGGTTTTTCTTCTACACCCCCGAGGTCGGCGACTCGGTTCCGCCCCGCTGACAACGATAGGCCATCACCCGCTCCCCCAACATCTCCGCCGTCCGTAGGGCACCGGTGCACTGCCCCGAGGCCATCGTGCCCTGCCGGATCCAGCTTGGACCTGCCGCGCTACCCCGGTCGACGTCGCCTCATTGTCGGCCCCCGCTTGAAGCCCTGCACTCCATCGCTGCCTTTGGCTCACCGCATGATGCCACTGAGCTTCGTTTCTGTCTCCAGCTCACCTCCACCCACGCGACGCACCACGTCGGCCGCGCGCAGTCACTGGCCGCTCGGCCGCACCCACTAGAGCCCACAACCCTGGCTCATCCCGGCTCGCCGCCGCCTCGTCATCCGAACCACCGGCCGTACCCGCTGCCCGACGCCCGTCCTCTGGCCACCACCATTACCAGAGCCAGGACTTTCGACGGTCGTCGCCACCACTCCGGTGGCTATATTTCAAAACCAAACGAGGGATCGGGATCCTTGGGATGAGGCCTTTACAGCAGTTTCCTCGGATTGTCGATCTAACGATATTTGGAACGTCTGATGTTTTGGACGAAGAACGCTCAAGAACGGGTTTTAGAACGGGGCTCGGATGATGGATGTGTTCGTTCGGCCATCTTATTAATTCACAAATTATAGAAAATAAATAATTAAATTGAAATAAACACTAGATAATGATGAATCTGAAAAAATTTAGCGGAAATCCTACCTCGAATTCGACGCGTGTCGTTGGCGATGAGTCCATGAGGCTCCACCTTCGAACCACTGAGGTTTTAGCGAAGATCGCTCCTTGATATAGTGAACAACGATGAAGAATTGATAGAGAGAGAGGGACAGAGGGGAAGAGAGAGAGACAGAGTAAGAGAAAAAAATGGCCCTTCCCTCAACACTTAGTGAATTTAAAAAAATTCACTAAAACTCTCCCAACAGGCACATATTCTGAATCATCTATGCCCGCCTATTTTATCGAACGCCTAGGACAAACGCCACTTTTGGAACTCAACGGAAGTCTCAGATTTCAATTCTGAGACTTCGTTCGAATGTTATTTAAAATGAATGCCAGTTATAGAAATCACTAAGTGGACAGTTCGAAATAACCACTTTTCCCCTGGGTGACATATCTCACATCAGGCCCGCGCCCATAACTTTTACACCCCGCCTAGGGTAAACGGGATGCTTTAGACACAACAGTGCCCTCATTTTTCCAATACGAGCTATAATTTTTGAGAATCTTGTGTTTAACCATTAAACGAGTAAATAAATTATTTTTTTATCCCTCTAATGTTCTGTTAACGGGAGAGGGGTCCCAACATCCAGTGCCGACATGTTATTTGTCATTCCTAGGGTAAACACCGAATTTCAAACACATCTGTAATCTCAGATTTAGGATCCAAATTATCGTTTATGAGTTACCCCATTTATTTGGCATGCCCAGTGTGAACACAATGAAAATTTAATTCCGGCCACATCGGGGATCAGAATTGCACGTCGTCTGAAGGCGCTGCTCTGGAATAACATCAAGAATATTCCAATGTCTATTATAGAAAAAACCGGGTTCATACATATACAAACTATAACTTATAATTTGGATATATATTTATATATATTCATTAGTTCTATGTTTTTTTGTTAAATTTTATATTTAACTATTCTAAATGATCATTTTTATTGAAATAACATGACATATATCATAATGACTTAGTAAACGTTCATCATATTAAAATACATTTTGTAATTATTTTATTTAAATTAATTTTTTTTCTGTAATTTCTATTATATCTAAATTAGTTTTTTCTTATTTTATCTGTTATGTATTTTTAGTTACAAATATAGAAAAAATAAAATTTTTTCTAAAACAAGGACATGTGTGAAACTATTTATTTACTCATATATATATTTCTATCATTTTATTCAAATATTAATATTTCTAATAAAATTTCTGTATAAATAATATCATTACATTTAACTATTTAAATGTTAGAAAAAGTGTGATACGATCATTTAATGAGGTATATATATGTTCTTATTCAAATTATTAATTATTCATTAGTAAAATTATATAATTAATGTAGAATTTTTATTTTTAAAAATAATTTCTTGCCTATTGGGGAGCCTTAGATGAAAAAAATTCTTATTCTTTTCTAGAGAGCTATATTTCATGATTTGGTATACATGCTATTATTATTATTTTAAATACATTCACATTCTAATAGAAATAGAGGATACATATTGATTTTTATGATAATAAAAACATAATTATACGAAATATTGTGGATTTTTTGACAAAAATCTGCATGTAGAGTCATACCAAAATTAACATTTTATAACCTAATTGGAAATCTACTGAGTAGATGGGGAAAGTGTAGATTTTGGTGTCCATAATGGTAAAATAACAAATTTGATTTAATATTATATCATTATTTAAATCATATATATTTTGTATGACTAATATTTAATGATATGTAGTAGATATTACATTTTAATTTCACGAAATGAATGAAAGTAAGCAGTAGAGTAAATATTTTATACTGTATTAATAGATATATTTTAAAAAATATTGAAAAAACGATGTTCTTGAGAAGTTACATAATGAAAACCCATGACCCAAGTATATTTATTTAGATGCATAAGCTTGGAAAATTTTTTTAATAAACCAAATTGGTGAATTATTTATGGTATTATGATAATTTTGTTTTATAACATTTCTATTATATTACTTGTCAAATTAAATAATTTTTATCATGTAATAGGAAACCATACGATTTCATCATGAGATCAAATTGAAGAATTTATAGTATCAAACCTTATCATTTGGATTATATCATTTACATGAGTTGAAAATGATGGTAGAAATGATTGATGAATTAAGAGATAAATTTAAAAGTGGTTCAGAAGAGGTCCAGTTCGTTCTTGTATCTTCCCCCACATTCATAGTAAAATATATATTATAGATAATTAAAATAAATGAGAATTGTTTTAAGTAAAATCTAAATCATCATCCATCATATTTCTATAACAATAATTTTTCATAATTGCTGTTTTTATGCTTTTTATTAATAATTCTAATATAATTTATCTATAATTCCAGGATGAACTTCAAGAAGAAGTTATATAGGGGAAATTTTTACTAATTATAGGATGAAAATTCTTTCCACTACTTTAAGAAATCCAAAACACCCATGTTTCCTAACAGGATATAATAGCAGATTCAGTTTTTGGAATGTTTTTTGTTATCATATTATGAAATTGAAATTATCTAGAAACATATTCATTTAATTTTGAGATCGAAAGGAAAAAATTTATCTAAGGGTGATTAAATTAAATCTTATGTGAAGTATATGGTTTAAAAAGATAAATAGATAATCATTTCCTATACAACTTTTCTACCGTGATGCTAAACCTACTTATTTTGAAACAAATATATATTGTGAGTTTTATACTGGAGATCCCCTTGAGAATACTATTTCATATGAAATCATAAATATCATTAGAGATTTTACACATCATAAGACTATAATATTTTCTAATATAAGAGTATCGGTAAATTATATTATTGATCCAAATTATCTTGCTCTATTTCCTATATATGTGGTTTCAAGAGTTGGAGATTAGTTGGGTCTTGTTTTACTCTCGATACCTATCCATTTTCACCACTTGACATATGAGGTATGAATTTTTGTTTAAATGAAATTTAAATTTTATTTATTACTATGAAGATTTATCTTAAATTTAATTTATATAACAATATATATAATAAAAAATAAATTTTATAGAAGAATAAAATGATCAGAAAACAAAACATTTGGATACATATGAGATTTATTATGGGATAAAAAGATTATCCCATATTTCATATTTCATAGATAATATTTATTATTGATTATATTTCCTAATATATTTAGATTAATCTATACATTGATATTTTTAAAAATTATGTTATGGATCTTGTTGTTTTTATGTTCTCACCAAAATATGGTGTAGTTTTTTCCATGTTTGTAAATTTATTTTTCATTTTTTTAATTAATACAACTTGATGTGAATTCATTTATAACTTATTTAATTAAGTATATACACATGATTTTAATTCAATGTGAGATCTTTTATATTTATATCGTTATCTGTCATTAAAAAATTTCTATGGCCATGAATTATCTGAATGGTGATATTACATATAAATGTGATAAAATAGAAAATATAGACATTAATTTTTAGAATTTTGAATAACTGATGGGTAAAAAGAGTAAAATATTTTTAACTAAGTATCAATATAATTTAATTAATATTGAACTTATTATATTACAATGTTCATTGTATTTTAGTCTAATTATTCTAGAATGAATGCACATTATATTTTGGTTTCCTTTCTGTTATATAGAGTTAGTAAAACATTTAACAAACTCATAAAAAAGTATAAGTTATTCTTGTTTGGGGTTCTTAAATCATAATTTTTCTAATTAATATGTTTTCTCAGGTTATATATGAAAATAAAGGACACAAGTAATGTTTTAATGTGAACACGTGTCGATGATGGAGAAAAATAAAATTAAATTCCTGAATGTGATAGTAAATGAATTTTATATAATATAATAGTGTATTATATATATATATATATTGGTTTTTATTTTTATATTAATGTCTCATCACCAGAGTGACATTATCAAAAATGAAATGTATAATATTACTATTATTTTTTTATGATTTATTTCCAATATTATCTCAACCGATACGATGATTGAATTTAATAAGTTCAGTTATGCCAAATATTTTAGGTTTTATTTGAAAAAATTCTAACTAATAATATTATATAATTTATTAATAGATATTTTTAATGAAGTCATTCCGTATATAGATGAAGAAAATACCCACCTTCAAATATTATTTGTAATATATTTCTTATATATGGTTAATTTCTTGAATTTCACTATCATTATTGTCTTGTTTAATTAATCCATAAGAAATGTTTGTTGTGACAATACATTTTTAAATCAATTTTTTAAATTTTTTATATAGGGATCAAATTTATCATTTCCACAATTCATTTATTTTATTCTATTTTTTATAAAAATATTTATTTTTTAATTACTATTTTCATATGAATTGATATGGGTTCTTAAATATTGGGTATTCTACATCTGTTGTTATCCAAAACTGATATCCAAAATGTTCTCTCAAGTTATGTTGGGTAAAAACAAATTTTTAATGTTTTACATTTTTATTTATGATTTTTTTCTTTTGATGTTGTATTTTACAAAAAATTACATTGAAATATTGTTAGACGTTTTGTGTCTAAAAAATGACTTCAAAAAACAAAATTCCATAATATTTAGACTTATTTTCATGTTATTTTTTACCTAAAGTCAACATCATAATCCAAAATTTCTGTAAACATTTTGTATCTTTTAATGTATATAATTTAATAAAACAGTCATAGAAACTAATTTTGAACTTCATTTTTTAATAGAAAATAAAAGATATATTAAATTCACTTTTAACTAAATTTTTTGAGATTATTGTATTAGAAATTGACATTGAAACTATGTTTTTTAACATAAAAAAAATTAATTTCGATTAAAAACCAATGTTGAAAATTAAAAGCTAATGAAAATTAAAATATTATTTTCCTCTAGTTTACTAAACATGATATGATTCGTTATCTGTTCCCTATTCATCCACTTTCTATCTTTTTATTGGAATTTATTTTACTGAAACTATAAATTATATTTGAATATAAAATGTTTTTTCTAAAACATCTATGCTTAATGAGATGATTATATTGGTTAATTTTTCTTTTTTGTGAAAATTCTATAGTCGGGTGTACCCTCATCCTTAATCATAGAAAATATTATATTACATTGCTAACAAAACACGTAAATATAAATCTATAATGATATTGAACTGAAATATATTGATCATAAGAGTTTCAAACTAACAAGTAAATAATCTAAATAGAGTAATAGAATTATTTCAATAGAAAACATTTATTTAGTGAAAAATGATCTCATCGTAGTGTGATTGGTTGTCAAGGTTTAACAATCATAAGATTCATTCATTAATAGGCTGCAGAGTTTCAAAAATTTGTTTGCCTCCTTTAATTTTGTTCAATTATACTTAATTGAAATGCATGACTGATGTAATGTTTTTATAAAATAAGATAATTAAAATAGTCAATGTCATCAACTTATTATTCATGAGTTTTTTTTAATAATTCTCAAACGTCACTTTTGTATATATTTTTTCACTTTCCCTCTCATAATTACATCCCCACATCCCCATATTAACTATTTTCTTTGGTATAATATTTATTATTATTCTTTACACACATTATCAATAGTCATTTATTGAGGACAAGACTTATTTATACTAACATTGAATTATTCAAGTAGGGTTTATAAATAATTATTTTTCCTGATCCTAGTAATTGACCTTAGAAACCATCGAGTTGGTAATCACAGTATTTCAGTAACATAAACAATGAACTTTAAAGTGATCTAAACCAACCCATTGAGAGAGATACAATGAAATTTATTGGGATCCATCACTTAGTAAAATTAATACACTCCATAACCTATATGGAAAAATAAGAGGGATGAAATTTTGGAAAAATTAACAATTCAACTATTGAAAATAGTCCTTCATTTTACTCAGGTTCTAAATCCACCATTACAATGACCTTTTATGGATAAATAAACTTTTTCATAATCAACAGGTTTTATAATCCCCCAATAATCCCATGGGTGTCAATATGTTGGTACATATTCTAACATTGATAATAGTGGGGAGTAAGGATTATCATTAGTGGGTTCCAATGATTGTGATTCATATGAATCAACATCCTTAGGGTTAAGGGAAACCTTCTTATTATTTATGAGATATATATATCCCCACATATTATCATTAAAAATCTAGGATTCCCACTCATACTCTGCATACGATGACATTGAGGTAGGAGAAGTTGTGATAGATGATCTTAGAGATTCTCCTCTAGAATTTGAAGAAGGAATACCAACAATAATTAATGAAGATAGAAAAAGAAAATATGGTTACAAAAGGGTTCCAACAGACCATATTTATCAGTACTTTTATGGAACGTGAGGAGAAAGGGATTTATGTTTACTTCTTAAATAATAATGAAGTTGTTTTTCCAGTAATTAAATAGTGATTTAAGGTTTTGATCCTGATTTAGAATCCAACATCTTTGTATATTTAAGTGATTAACATACCGTTATGATCGAGTCTGTCAGGATGAAACCAACTAATATTGACATGATTCATTATATGGGGTAATGATTAAGAATAAAACATTATTTAAGATTTTAAATGACTGAAATAGTTCCCCAATATCACCATTTTTAAGAAAATATGTGTATATAAAATCCTACATCATCATCATATAACTGATCCATCGTTAAAAAAATGATTTCCCGTTATCTACTATAGAGAAAATTATTTATGTGATAATTGGATTGTATGGACATTCTTTTCTAGATGTGATTTGAGATATAATGAAATTATGATGGTCATAAAATGTGAATTGGACACTTATATAAGGTTATCCAATAGGTTATATTATTACCTTGTAATTTTATTTGGCTTATATAATGATGGACCACCATATTAATTTTCTATAAACCTTATATAAAATTACTTATGAGTAAAAATAAAATAATGAAGTGTTGAACATCTTGTGGTTTTTTCCCAAAAGTGATGGGATTATCTTGTCTACATTGAGACACTGTTTAAAAAGTTATGACAATATGGGTTAAAAATGAATCCATTGAAATGGTTTTTCTGGGTAACATTGATAATTTTTATTCATAAGTGTATTCCATTAATGTATCAATGATGATCCCAATAATACTATTAAAATCCTTGAAATTCCCCACCTTAAAATATTATAATGCTGAGGGGAATTTAAGGGTGACTTGTTTATATTAGGTTCTTTATTTACAATATTGTTTAGATTTTTAACCCCTTTCAAGGATAAAAATAAAATTAATTATGTAAAAGATGTATTAGACCTTCCATGACTAATTTGAAAACGTAATATGTACCTTATACATCTACAAGTTATAATGGAAAAAATAGAATGTAAATACATTAAACATTATGTAGAAACCCTACACCAATCTCAAAGAACCCTTCTCACTCATTAAAATGATGCACGTTAGGTGAACGTACATTGCATTCACTGAAAAACCATTCCTAATAATGATACTAGATTCTATTATATGGAGAAAAACATTTTCTCATAGATCATTGTTGTCTATAATCTATGTTGTTTTCTACAGCATGATGAGGTCCACCTTGTCTCTTGTATGGACTCCCATAAATAGATAATTTTTTCCCAATGAAAACCAGATTTCTAAAATTATAAAAGGTCATAATATGACGTTTTTATATATAGTTTATACCAAAAAATGTAACAAAAGAACATTAATTAATAAATTTCCATGTATCATACCCTACCTTAGAAAAATCAAAATTGGAATCCACGTTCCCTATTAATAATGTTATCCATCTAGGATACCCCCAGTCATGGAATATATATTTAAATGGATCATATATAAGTCTAAAATGAAGATAAATGATAACAAAAATATGAGCCAATATCACATGGGAATTAATGTCTTCTCTCCCACAGAATTTGTTTTACTAAAATAATTTTTAAAATGAAAAGTCTTCACCAATAAAAACATTGTTTACCAAACTCTAATTATTGGATTTGAGGTGGACTTCTAAATAACTATTATCTTTATAAAATATTTTGGGTTATTTATAGTTGGTAAATATGTAATTAAATGTAAAATATTCCATAAAAATGAATAATGGATCCATTTTTATAATTATATATGACTGTTGGTGGATGAATTTACCTATGAGCCAACACTCTCTCATGTCTAATTATATTAGAATTAATATTCCAATAAACTTTATAATATAGATATAGACCATGAATACGTAGATTTTTATGATGTGGTCATTTTAATTATAGGCCACGTGTAATATTCCGTATTTTATGATAATTAAATAGAGAAAATATATGAAACAAACACCACTACAATTAAATAACATCTTACACCATCACAAATGGAAATAATAAATGGATGTTCATAATAATAGAATACCAGTATTGTGAATTATTTATATTTAATCATTAATTGAAGGACCAAATCATTCTATGAAAGAAAAATTCAGCATTTATGTGATAAATAATTCTCAAAATGTCCTATAGATATGAGACTTTCATGGAGTCATCCTATAATGAATTCAAGGAGGATAAATAATCTTTTTTTGTAGGAATATCATTTAGTCAAATGCAATTATTTCTATTCAGGAGAAAAAATCATCTTTCAAATCAAGAGGATTTGATATTTCTTACCTTTTATTGAGCAACATTGAAAAGAAATCAATATGAACTTCCATTCTTCCAATATACACGTGATGTTTTCATCAACCCGTAGAGTATATTAGGGAGAAAAATAATCATGTATAATTTTAATATAGGGAATTGATTTAATTTTACCATAACCCCATCCACATTCATTAAGTTGAAGTATAACCATACAACCGAAGAATGTTTATCTTTGTGGGCATGAAAATAATTCTCACTGAATTTCACAAATTTCAATCTTCAAAATCATGAAGACCATCATCATTCCCATATTCTTTATCCCTCACAAAATATTTACGCCAAATATAATCAATTTATATTCTTTTATGTTGAGAAATATATATCAGGGTTACATTATTCTATGAAATCACTCATAAATAAAACTTCCAATGGTCAAAAGATTGATAAGTGTTTTTAATAAAACATTTTTTTAAAATACTCCTAAATATAATAGACATGGATAAGTCTCATTAGAATGAAATATTCATGAATAACCTATGTTATTATCACAAAAAAAATAGATAATACTATAATAGACTCCCTGTATTTTATTTTGTATAGGATAAATTTAGTCATACCCATCGAGCATGAGATATTCACAATTCATATTTGTAACACCCCAAGCTTCCATTGTACGTTTCCATTTTAATAATACAACAGCTTGTGTTGTACGAAACTTCAAGTTCAAACACACCACAACCAATCAAATTAGCTGTTATGAATAGTAATACCCACTTTTTTAAATTTTATTTATTTTATCCTTCAAAATATACTTCAATTTTGGATTCGGAATATCAAAATTAACATAGGGTGAATTTTTGTTATTTTTATGAAAACTTACAATTTTTTATGAATAGTGAAAAACACTGTGTTATTTTTTAAAACTGAATTTTAAATTAAATATTTATTTATTTTATTTAAATGTATTTTATGTCAAAATAGATACATAATACTTATATATGTTCAACATAATTCATTGGAGTCATTTTATAACAAGTTTAGATATATACATTTTAAACAAAAAATTTATCGTCATTTACTCACCTCCTAGAAGCATTTCCAAATTTGTATAAAACATAAATTTACTCATTCTGTTATTTTAATTTAGAAAAGATTATATAAATGGTTGTAATAGGTAATTAAAATTTGGTTTATTAATATGAAAATATTTTTTTGGTGAATAGTAATGTTTTACTTTTTATTTACCACGGTTAAAAGTAAATAGGGTAATTATGGGTAAAAATGATATTATTATTACCCTAAAAAATGTCATAAATATATTAGATAACATTAATAAGACCATAAAAACCCATAATAGTAATATAAAATCCTATAGGTTTACTTGGATTAGATTAGGACATTTATTATTATTTTATTTAAAGATTAGTAAAAAGAGTTAAAATCAAAGTTTAATAACTGAAGCATTTTTAATATAATGTTATACATAATATAAATTGTACTTTTAATATTCATTAGAAAGATATTAATATTTCATACCTAATGGTATTTTTTTTATAATTTTTATAAATTAAATAATCAAATATATTAATGACACAATGATGATGTAGTAATTACCTTATTAATGAAATATTAAAATAATTGATATCATAAATATTAAAATAAATATATATTTGATAATTTTTCTGAATTAAACTAATTTTCAAGGTTTATATAACATTTTTAGGTTTATTAAATGAATTTTATTCGAATTAATAGTTTTTTTATGAATTAAAAAAAACAAAATACCAAATAGTGTCAAAATTGGCATAAAAGAGTTTTTAAAACAAATATTATATTATCAATTGATATTATTTTCCTACAAATATAATTTTCAGAAAAAGGGGATTAAATAATATTAAATTTGTCATTAATAAACCTTTTGAGGTTCGTTTGGATGTTTGTAGTATGTTTATTAACCATATAATATAAAAATAAAAAGAGACACGCTAAATTTCAAACTATTTAACTAAAAGTTATATCTAATAGATAAGGTTAATATAGTGACCCAAACCTGTCTAGAACCTATTTGTTAAGTGGGTTTCTACACATCCCCATCACATACTTGAAAAATATTATTTTGGATATATCCTAAACTGAAAATAATATTACTCTAAAATAATATATCAATCTTTTCCTAAGATGCCCCTCACCCCTCTTATAAAAGGGTGTTTCCCTTATCCCAAATTCACACCTTTAAAGCCATTTGGATCAGCCATACCCTACCCCAAACTCTAATAAACTGTACTCCATTCATTCCAGAGGTATTCTTTTAGTCCGAAAGCCAACCTATGGAGCCATTTTTATAAAATCTAAAAGAAGAACCTAAATAAGAGGTAAATATTTCATCACCTCTTTCAAATTATTTTCTTCTTCAACTTCCTGTTTCTTTATTGTTTACATTATAAAATAAGAACATTAGTATCTTATATATATTTATATTTTATTATAAAGATGGTACAACTATATTCATTAATCTATCCATCCTATAAATGACAAAGTCACCATACGTGTGTACATACAGATTACCATCTCCACGTCGTGGTTTAGTTTGTTATTCAAATACTTCATCATTTGAATGGGTATAATAGTGAGCATAAATGAAGTAAATAGTAAATATAACATGATAATTATTCTTTATAAATAATATACCATCCAATTATATATTATTTTTAGATAAAAAGTTAGATATTGTCACTCTGGCGTATTTATGAATTACCGTCTCCACGAATGCGATGAGATTAATTCCCCATCATATCCATTCAAGACTAATTTTCATTTGATGATAGATAATATTGTTTAAATACTTAATATAATTATGAATATGAATAATATACATCCTATCCATAAAAAAATTAATTATTTAATGAATCATATAAAGGAAAACGAATCAGTTAACACCAGAAATGATGATACTAATAAAATATCATTAACAAAGAAATATTAGAATACCATATATGATATCATATTTGTGTATAAAGTTATTTTATAATTTAATAACAGTGATTTAACTATTATACAGGAGGTTAACGTACCCTTGACAAATGAAAAGTACAAGGTAATGGTTAATTTCACAATCTCTTTATTATCTGAAGTGGTTTTTACGTAAGTATTTACTGGGTCCTATTTATCATACACAACCATGTTCCTTAAAAATGTATTTCAAAACATTTGTACTATTTACTATAATATGGGTTAAGGTCATTTGTACCATTTTTTATCTTTTTATAAAATGGTTTGAAAAGAATCTTTCAGTCGTTTTCCAAACAAGTTACCTTATGACCATTTCGACAAAATTAAGGTAAGAATGTTTTTTAAAATTATAAAGTGGGTGTGACTATTATCCTCCATTATAACATCGACAAAGATTCAATTAAAATTTTATAAGAATATTTTCAAAATAAATGTTTTTTTGTAATCGTATTAATTCTAATTGATTTCAATCTAGAAAGAGATATTTCTCTAAAAAAAGTTTTGATTTAATCTATCTCAACATCCTTTGATGGATTTTATGTTTATTTGAAATTTATTTATTATGATAAAAACTTTCTATATTGTATTGAACATTTTGTGATATTTTTTTACTGTGGATGTGTTATTTTTACACCATTCATGTTTTGTGGATAAATTATTGTCATTTAGTATGGTAGTTTTAATATGAATTTTTATGTTATATTTAAACCTTTTCATGTGAGGAATGCATTGGACTTATTAAGTGACAAGTGGAGCCAACTATAGCTCCTCAATGAATTGGTTGGTCTATTGAGACAAACTAGTGTCTCAGAAGATGTCCTTGACAAAATATTATTTTTAGTCTGGGCACAAGGCCATGAATATGTGGTTATGAAGTCTGGCATTATGAATTCCATCATTATGAAAGTGGCTATTGATATTGCATGTGATTATTCGACTATTAGAATATCCATGTGAATAAATAAATGGAATTATTTGATTTTATATTTTCCATATTGTGTGTATGTTCACGTTTAAATGGATTTTGTTTTAGTATTACATTTCCTTAAATGTCTATTCTTATTTATGAATGTTTTTGATATCTTGTTATCCTTACTGAGCATCTGAGATCACTCATTTATATGATTTATTTTTCCTAGGATGTAATGAAATATATTATTAATGACCATTATGGAAACACTAAGGTATAAGAGAATGGAATATGGAGATAATATTTTTGTATTTTTTCGTTATATAATGTAATGTAAAACTTTTCAATGTATCTAGTATTTCCAATGCTTATAAAATCATTTGTCTTTTGAGACTTTATCTTTTGTGATCATGCCAATGTTATGTAATAATGCACTGACTCTGTGTAACATGGGTTGGGGCGTTATAGTTGGTATTAGAGGAATTTTAGTACAATCCTTGGAATCAATATTTAGAAAAACTATTATTAGAGCACAATACCCTATAATAGACTTTGAAGATTAGTATAGAAGAACTTCTTAGAATTTTTTTACTGAAGAGATTTTTTGATTTATCCAAGAAATACATATCTATCTGGATACGAGTAGGTAGAGGTGTATCTGGCACAGAGGTACCTAGAGGTAAGACCCAAAAACACCACTTTAAGCTAGACTCGAATGGGAACTGGGGAATGACAATGGTACTTGCTGCACTCTTGGTTATGACACTCCTGTGGGATATGCTTATGATAATTCTAATTTTCATTACAAACCATTAAGAACGGTTTATGAGTATATACTTCCTCAAAGAAAACATTTTTATTATTGTTGATTATATCTATGATTTTTTTAATTTATGTAAACTATTTTACAAGTTTTTAATTATGTATTATGAATCGTAAACAAATCTAGTGTACACCATTATTTATAAATGGTGCCTAATGGAAGGAATGGAAACTGTATCAATGCACGTAATCCATATAAGTATTTCCCTCCATCTCAAGATAATTGTAGTGCAGATAGTGATGAAACTGGTGTTGATCATCTTTTTACCATACTGGGAAAACTCACTCAGATTATGTATAATAACCTTAACCATATGGAGAACCCTGATCCACAAAGCGGAGGATTAATGTTAGAATGATTCATAAGGAAACAACCACCAATATTCAATGAGGATAAAAATCTATTTGTATCTATGCAATGGATAAGTTCCTTAGAGAAAATATTCCAGGCATGGAGAGTAGTTAATGGGAAAAATTTGTCATGGCATTTTCTCACCTCATGGGAGATGCAGATTAATGGTGGTCATTGATTAAAAATACAAAGGAAGATGATGAAGTATCAAATATAGAATGGGGGAGTTTAATTATATTTTGTTAGAAAACTATTTTCCTCGTGATCATCGATAGGATATGGAAAGGCAATTTTTGAGACGGAGACAAAAGGTAGATAAGAATGTCACAAAATACGAGGTTAACTTTCAAAGGTTAGCAAGGCATGCTGCAGACTATATACATAACCAAAGAAGTAAGATTGATCATTTATTTGATGGGTTAAAACCATTTCTCCATCAAGCATTACTCTCACAATCCTTCTCGTCATACGATGATATTGTCTCATGTGCTATCAAGATAGAAAAAGAATTCTTCATGTATTATGACATTAAAGAAAATCAAGAGAAAAATAGATCTACTGAAAACTATAGAAATGGAAATAAATGGAATAAGGGAAAATTTGAATACCCATCATATAGTAAATGTGGGAAGAAACACCCCGGTACATTCATGAAGGGAATGGGAGTCTATTACAAGTGAGGTGAACAAGGCCACCAAGCTCGTGATTTCAAGTGGATGAAAGAGGCTATCAATGTTGAATGATAAAATTTTCAAAAGAGGAGGAATTAGGAAAATGAATGTCCTAAGATCTAAAGAAACATACCTCAAGAAAGGCCAAGTGATCAAGGCCATGATTATGTTATCTCTACTGCTGAGGTTGAAGCTCCGAAAGATGTGGTGGCAGGTAATTTAATGGGTTCCTCAAGTTTAGAAAATGCTTTATTTGATTTTGGATCATCACATTGTGTCATATCTTACCAGTTTTCTAATATAATTAGATATTTTCAATTTGACTGAATAAGGGTGTTGTCAGTCAAAACACCTAAAGAATATATCATTGCAACAAAGTTTTGTGAATTAGTACCCATTGGGGAATATAAATATTCTTTATCAGTTGATCTTATCGTCATACCAATGATTGAATTTGATATAATCCTTAGTATGGATTGTTGTTCATAACATGATGCGTAAATTTTTTTTTAAGAAGAATTAGGTTACAATTTTCGATGACGATTAGGAGGACCTTATCTGTAGAGCATAAACGCCACCCCCTAATTCTTATCTAGATCCACCCTAGTAGCTCAAGTAAATTCAATTATTGGGGAGGAAGATAATTAAATAACTGTGGGTGAGGAAAGGAATGTTCAAATAGAGATCATACCTATAGTGAAAGAATACGATGATGTGTTTCTAGAAGGCTTACCTCAACATCCTCCAGAAAGAGAAACTGAGTTTTCAATTGATTTCATTCTTGGTTCAAGGACCATATTGAAGACCCCTCATAGAATGGCCACAATAGAATTAGTGAAACTAAAGAAAAACTAGATGAATTGAGTAATAAAAGATTTATTCACCCTAGTGTTTCTCCATGGGGAGCCCTTATTCTTTTTGTTAAGAAGAAAGACAGATATGTGAGGATGTGTGTTGACTACAAAAAAATAAATTAAATAACTATAAAGAACAAGTATCCCCTACCTCTATTTAATTATTTATTTGACTACGTTCAAGGAGGTTATTATTTTTCAAAGATTTAACTTCAATCTGGATATCAATAGTGATGTGTGAATAAGGAAGACAATCTAAAAACAACATTTGGTATGGGCATAATGAGTTTACAGTAATGCCTTTTGGGTTGACTAATGCTCTCATTGTCTTTATGGATCTATTTAATAGAGTTTTCAAGGAATATCATTATGAATTTGTTGTTGTATTTATTAATGATTTCTTGGTATAATCTAAAATCTAGGAAAGTCATGAAAGTCTCTTACGCATAATTCTAAAGACTCTTAGATGAAATGAATTATATGTGAAATTTAGCAAGTGTGAATTCTGGAATTAGAATAATTATTTTCTTGGTCATATTGTCTCTATGGATGAAATTTTTTTTGATCCTTCAAAGACTAAGGCATTATAAGAATGGATAGTACTGATGAGTATAACTGAAGTACGTAGTTTAATTGGATTATCAGGTTATTATTGGCATTTTGTCCATAATTTTTCTCAGTTGGCTAACCTATGAACAAAGATCACATGTAAAGTGCTTGAATTTGTTTGGACAAAATAGTGTGAAGAATGTTTTTATGAACTGAATGAAAGATTGGTCAATTGTATTATCCAGACTCTACAATCATGGAATGCTGAGTTTGTTATTTATAGTGATGGA
Source organism: Viscum album (assembly GCA_963277665.1). NCBI lineage: Eukaryota > Viridiplantae > Streptophyta > Magnoliopsida > Santalales > Viscaceae > Viscum > Viscum album. Next base: position 382,423,552 of record OY728145.1, read on the forward strand.
TCAAAGAAATGACTTGATTATATCCTTATAAAGAATGATAGATTAATTTTCTATGCATCACATCAGCTAAAAAATCATGAGAAAAACTATCCTACTCATGATATTGACTTAGTAGCTGTAATATTTTCATTAAAGATATAGAGACTTTTTCTCTGTGGTGAAAAAATGTGAGATATATACTGATCACAAGAGTTTGAAGTATATTTTATCACAGAAAAAACTCAACATCCGGCAAAGGAGATGGCTTGAACTACTCATGGATTATGATTTCACTATACACTACCACCTGAGGAAGGAAAATAAGGTGGTAGATTCTTTGAGTAGAAATAATCATGGAGTTTTGAACAAGATGAGAATTGAAACGTATCGTATTTTCATAGATCTAGTAAAGATAGTTATGTGAATAAACATGGAAGGTCAAACATCAAATATTTTTCAAATGGATGCCAAATGATCTTTACATGAAAGGATAAAATGTTCTCAGACTGATGATGAGGAGTTTCAATATAAATTAAAGTTGTGAATGATGGGATATTTAGTGACTTTATATATAAAGATGGGATTTATAAACTTGGGAAGCGACTTTGTGTTACTGTTTTACCTGATCAAAAAATTTAATTGTTGTATGATGCTCATAGCTTGAATTTATCTATACACCCTAGTATCACTAAGATTCATAGAGATTTGAAGGAACATTTTTGGTTGGACAACATGAGGAGGGAGATTGCTGATTTGGTGTCAAGATGTATGGTATTTCAATAAGTGAATGTTAGAAGGAAACAACCTAGAGGAGTCATGAAACAACTTCCCATACCTAAGTGGAAATGGGATAATTTTACGATGCACTTTGTCATGGGGATAAAAAATCCTCCAAGAAAGAATAATTCCATAGGGTTCATCATTGATCGTCTTACCAAGTCATCACATTTACGTTCTACAAGAAAATATTTACCACTTGAATGTCTAGAAAGACTATATATTAATGATGTTTTAAGAATTAATGGAGTACTTTTAATGATTTTTTCTGAATGTGATCCCTATTTTACATCAAGATTGAAGAAAATTCTTCAGAAGGCCCTGTATATAGAACATGTTTTTAGCACCGCTTACCACCCCCATGCTGATGGAAAATCAGAACAGACTATTAAAACATTAGAAGAAATGTTGAGATATTTCTCACAAGACATTCAAGGTATGTGGGATCAATATTTACCTCTGGTAAAATTCTTCTATTATAATAGCTTCCATTCAAGTATTTAAAAGGCACCATATGAAGTGTTATATGGAAAGAAATGTCGGAAACCAACATGTTGGGATGATGTTGGTGAAAGATAACTCGTATTCTAGAACATGATGAGGAAATGATGTAAAAAGTGATATGTATCCAAACCACCATCAAAGTAGCACAAAGTAGGTAGAAGCACTATGCCAATAACTGAAGGAATGATTTGGAATTTCAAGTAGGATATCATGTTTCTGTGAAGGAATATCTATGGAAGGGAGTTATATGATTCAGTAATAGGGGTAAATTGAGTCCCAGGTACATCGACCCTTACAAAATTCTAGAACGTATTGGGCATGTACTGTACTATTTGGAAATTCCTCTAAGTCTCTCCATAGCTTACGATGTGTTCCATGTATCACTGTTGAGAAAATACATGGTCGGCCCAACGCATGTACTCACCTATGGGGAAATTGAACTAGAAACTGATCTATCTTATTGTGAAGTGCCTATAAGTAGTTTTGATACCAGAGAACAAGTGCTGAGAAACCAGATGAATCGTCTGGTAAACGTTTTATAGAGAAATCATAATATGGAAAAGGAAACTTGGGAACCCGAGGAACTTATGATGATGAACAACCCAAATATTTTTATAAAGTAAAATTATAGGAATTTGGAGGATGAAATTATTTTAAGGCCGGGAGAATGTAACACTCAAGCATCCACAGTACGTTTCTCATTGAAAAATACAATAGCTTGTGTTATACGCAACTTCGAGTTAAAACACCGCACAACAAATCAAAATAGCCATTATGAGTAGTAATATCCACTTTTTAAAATTTTATAAATTTTATCTTTCAAAATGGAATTCATTTTATGATTCGGAATATCAAAATTAGCTTAGGGTGAATTTTTGTTATTTTTTTAATGATATACAATTTTTTATAAATAGTGAAAAACACTTCATTATTGTTTAAAAACGACTTTTTAATTAAATATATAATAAATTTATTTAAATTTATTTTAGGTAAAAATGGATACATAATATAAATATATGTTTGACGTAATTTATTTGATTAATTTTATAATAATTTCAGATATATAAAATAGTATCGAACTGTTTAACCTCTTTTACCCACATCCAAGGAGGATTTCAAAATTTGAATAAAACATAATTTTATCGCTTATGTGAGTTGAATTTAAAAAATATGAGAGACACAATTGATATAAGTAAGTAATATCTGTTTTAACAAGATTAAAATAATTTTTGGAAAATAGTATCTTATTACTTTTATTTACTATGGATAAAAGTTAATAGGGTTATTAAGGGTAAAGATGATATTATTATTACCCTAACATATGTCCTAATTTTATTAGATAAGTGTAATTGTACCAAAAAACAACCTTATGAATTAAATTTCATCCTTTGGGACCACTTGGATTAGATTTGGACATTTATTATTATTTTATTTAAAGAAAAGTTAAAAGAGACAAAATCAATGTTTAATAACTAATCCATTTTTAATATAGGGATAATCATAAGATAAATTAAACTATAAATAATCATTATAAAGATAAACTGATTTCCTAAATAAATATATTTTATTTATAAATTTAATACATTAAATAATTGAATTTATTAATGACACAATGATGATACAGTAATTACCTTATTAATGAAAGATTAAAATAATTGATATTATAAATATCCAAATAAATCTAATTTAGACTTTTAATGAATTAAAAAAAATTTATAGGTTAATAATACATTTTAGGGTTAATTAAATGAATTTATTTTAGTTGTAATGTTGTTATGAATTTAACAAAAACAAAATACAAAACTGTGTCAAAACTGAGAAAAAAGATTCATTAAAACAAATATTATATTAATAATTGATATTATATTCCTAAAAATCTTATGTTCATCCAAATGGATTAAATCATATTTTATATGTCATTAATGAAAAAATTGAGGTTCTCTTGGAATTTAATTTGTAGTTTATTTACCGTATAAAAAACACAAAGAGACATGTTAAATGTCAAACTAGATATCGAATAGTTTAATCGAAATGATAAGGTTAATAGAGTGAACCAAACCAATCTAAAACCTATTGGTTGAGTGGTGTTTGACCCATTACTAACCAATCCTTGAAATAAATCATTTTTTAGCCATTAGAAACCGAAAATAATGTTATTATAATATAATATTTCAATCTTTTTCTAAGGTGTCCCTTACACCTCTTATAAAAGGGCACTTCCCCTTCTCTGAAATTCACACCTTAAAAGCCATTTATCCTAGAAAAACCCTACCCAAATACCCTCTCAACTATCGTACAGTCATTTTAGAGGTCTTTATTTATTATTAATTCCAACCTATGGATCCATTTTGATCAAATCAAAAGAAAGAACCTAAAGAAGAGGAAAATATATCATCACCTCTTTCAAGATATTTTATTCTTCTACTTCTTCATTCTTTATTGTTTTCATTATAAAATAAAAAATCCAGTATCTTCTATATATTATGGTTTTATTATAACAATGGTACAACCATATTCATTATTCTATCCATCCTATAAATTACAATGCCACCATACATGCGTACGTATGGATTATAGTCTCCACGTCATCGTGTAATTTGTTATTCAAATACATCATCATTTGGATCGGTAAAATAATGAGTATAAATGATGTAAATCTTAAATATAACATTATAATGATTCTGTATATATGATATACCATTCAATTATATATTATTTTAATATCAACAGAATTATATTTTGGCTCGTGTGTATGTATGGATTACCGTCTCCACAAGCACGATGAGATTCATTCCCCATCGTATCCATTCAAGAATAATTTTTATTTGATGATTGGAGATATTGTTTTAAGACTTAATATAATTATGAATATTAATAAGATACATCCAATCAATAACATTCATTACATACATAAAAATCATATAATGTAAAACAAATTAGTTAACAGCTAAAATGATGATACTACTGAAATATCGTTAAAAAAACAATATTAAAAGATCATATATGATATCATATTTATGTATATAGTTCTTGTATAATTGAATAACTAAGATTTAAATATTATACCGGAGGTTAAAGTACCCTCTACTAAGGAAATGTACAAGGTAAGGTTTAATTTTCCAATCTCTTTATTATCTGAGGTTGTTTTTACGTATGTATTTTTACTGGGACCTCTTTATCATCCACATCCAGGTTTATTAAAAATGTATTCCAAAACATTTTTACTATTTAAAAGACTATGGTCTGAATCCATTTATTCAGTTTTTCAACTTTATATTAAATTTTCTGAAAGGAATCATTTATTCGTTTTCCAATAAAGGTACCTTATGAACTTTTTTAACAAATTAAAGTAAGAATGTTTTTTAACTTATACGACGGGTGAGGCTATTTTATACCTTTATAACATCGTTGATGTTTCCCTTGCAAGATTATAAGAATATGTTCAAAATAAATGTGTTCTTTTATAATTATATGACTTCAAAATTATTTTAATATAGAAAGAGATATTTCTCTAAGCAATTGATTTTTTCTATGTCAACATCCATGGATGAATTTTAATCTTATTTGATGTTGATTGATTATGATAGAGAACATCCATAATGTATTGATGGTTTTGTGATATGTTTGACTGTGGATGTATAATTTTTATACCATTCATGGTTTATAGATAATGTATTGACATTTCATATGTTAGTTTTAATAAGAATGTTTATGTTATGTTTGATCATTTTCATATGTGGAATGAATTGGACATAGTAGGTAATGGGTGGAGCCCGCTATTCCTCATCGATTCATCGGAATGTCTCATAAGACAAATAGGTGTCTTGGCATAAGGCCTTCAAAAAATCTTTTTTGCAGTATATGCTCAATGCCTTGAATATGTGGTTTTGATGCCTGGAATTATGCATTCCCTAATTATGAAAGTGGCTATTGATATTGCATGTGATTATTAGACTAGTAGAATATCCATATGAATAACTAAATGGAATTATTTGATTTTATCTTTTCCATATTATTATGAAGTTAATTTTTAAAAGGATTTTGTTTTACTGTTACATTGCCATAAATGTTTATGCTTATTTATGAAAGTTTCTGCTATATTGTCATCCTTACGGAGCATCTGAGATCACCCCTTTTTATGTTTTATTTTTTATACGATGAAAAGAAGTATATTATTGCTGACATATAGGGATAGTCTAAGGTATATTACTGTGTATAATGGTGAATATTTTGTTGTAGTTCTTTATTTTATAATGTAATGTAAAACTTGTAAATATATATAGTATTTCCAAGGATACTAAACTAATCGGCCTTTTGATACGTGATCTTTTGTGATCATTCAAATGTTATGTAATAATTCACCGACTCTAGATAACTAGGTTCAAGGCGTTACAAAATTTCTATCTATAGTAAGAGCTATAATGATGAAAAGTCTCAAAAACTATTTTACTAGTTAGAGTGTGTTATTGAGAAAAAGGTTATGAAAACTGCACATTTTAGAAGCCCACCAAAATCGTGTAGTGTGGGTGTTCGAAAACTATTTTCATCTTCAATAATTTTTTATGGGGTCTCAGTGCTATCCCCCAGAACAATAATGATTTGTTGGAAGATTCCATTTCAACTCAAACCCAAAAGTGAGTGACTATATTCAATATAAGTTATTTATTCCAATGCATGCATCCCATGCTCACAATGCATGTTAATATTTCACCATTTCTTGAGGAAATAATTTTCATAATGTTAAATTTATTTTATAACATATCTATACCATGATTTTTGACGACGTGACCAGAATTACCTTCATTTATAATAAAACAATACAATATGGTTTCTTCAATAAAACAGTTAAAACTTTAAAGACATGGTCCTCATCACAATACCTTAAACTATATTTCATGTTGTTATAGACAAAAAAATCCATAAACTATATTACTCCCCACAATTCTATTCTAAATGAATGTAAAGTTCATGAAATTCATCATTTTCACTTGAAATTGTAATATATATCATTGATTACATTTTTCATGAATTCAGTCACCTCATATTGGCCTATTATTTATGAACTTATTTATAGTAATGGAAGGTTGGTTATTGTTAAAGTCATTGAATTACATCATCTTAAAAATAAAATACTCCATTTTCATACATAGGTCCCTAATGCATGGAAGAAATAAAAGAAACGAATCATTAATAAGAAATTTGTATAACATGATTTCTAACCATATGGGATGCATTTTTATTCCTATATATCTTATTTTCTCAAAAAATATGAATCCCCATTACCATAAAATTATTTATATTCACACTTGATCCAAACCTGTAGGAGGGAACCATTATTAATTATTATTGGAAAATAAACAAAATGTTAATTTGATCCCCTATAAAGTAGTATTGTGTTACAAGGTTAATCCTAATGTCACGTTTAATATCTCACACATAGTATTACTATGGTGATCTTATAGGTCATGTATTATTGTCTTGATTAGTGCATGTTAGGTATCTATAGAATAAAATTAGGGGGTGGGGTTAGTTTAATATCATTCACATGGTTTCAAAGAAATAAAATTCGTTCCAACATGAAATTTATTAAACAGTTAAATAATTATACCTTGTATGACCCAACTTCTTTCATAAGAGCTAGATTATTTTACAACTTCTTTGGAAAATGACCCTTTTTTCAAGTAAGAGGGTCATACTTTTCATAATTTCATGGGCCTTGATTCATGGTGTTATATTATATGTAATGAAAAAGAATACATCTATTTTTGTATTATCCGTAATTTAAATCAATAAAAATACCCCCTTATACCTTAGTGTTTTTTCATCCCACTTATGTTTTTTCATTTACACTTAATGATTATCAAATCCTTTAAAATCGTCCCATCCTTGAATTCTAACAAAACAATCCATTTCGGCTCACTGGATGGATCCATTCTTAAATATTTCATATACCATTATAGGTTCCTCATAAATATGAAACCACCTTATTTTGATATTGAATTATATTTATTTAAATGCCACATATTATGGTCCGTTCAATAATACATTGAACACTATAATATCTAAATCATTGTTTCATGATGTTAAATATCATGACATATGGTTTATAAAATTGGAGCTTAATCTCCATTTACAAACATACCTTTATCACCTAATATCCATATACAACAAAAAGGTCTATGTAAAAAATCACCATTACATGAATCCCCATATGTGGTTCTATATGAGAACAAAAATTCCTTCCAATATCTATGTTCCAGATATAAATTAGATCCTCCATCATATGTTCATTCATGAACCTACACCATAAAATATTTCCCATGTAAATATGATATTTTTCCATCCAAGAGTTTTCTTATCTTCTTAAAACCATAAAATAAAGAATCGTATATCAAAATTGATAACCTAATCCATTTATTCCATGTAAAAGTAAAAAATAAATAAAATTACCCCATCTCAATGTTTGGGTAATCATTATCAACATTGGTTCATTAACAATGGCCCTTGACACTAAGACTTGATTAGACATATTTATGGATTGATTAATATTATATATAATACATATTCCATCAGATATCATCAATCATATTCCCATCAACAAATAATCTATATTTCTTGAATCTATACTATATAGAATCAAATTTCTTATTGTATGAATTTAAACTAACTAATATATATTTCCTTACCACATAATGGTAAAATGAAAAAAATTACAAATGGAGAGTCTATGAACTTCATAAATAATTCTATTTAATATGACTAAAATATCATACATAAGGGATAGACATAGGAATGTTACATTATATATCCTAAATTGGGATAAAATTAAACATTGTACTTGAAATTACTAGGTATAAGATATCCCACATTGATATTTGTATATGCAATAAATAATTCTCTAGGCCACTAATATGTGGACCCTTATGTGTCCATTCATATAAAAAAAATAAAATTATCATATTTTTCAGTATATTTTAGTCATTTTAAGGTGAATTAATTATATAAAAACAATGTGAAACATGAATCTTACTATTTGATAATATATTGTAATATCTAAAAAAAAAATATTCGACGCATTAATGATTCATCAGTCATTAGGTCAAAAACATATATAAATAGAAAACTCTAGACCATTATATATGTTCTTACAGTCATGATAATCCTACATACGTTACACTTAATTCAATCTTCTTGTGTCTTAAGTTTCCATAAATACTCTATGGCTATCTGTAATGAGTGCATATGGATCCAAGGGACGCTTATTTTTAGCTATTCATACCCACCAATAATGTGGTTTTGTATACACACCCCTAATATATCCTATAGACAAAATGAAATTTTCCCTTAGGAGACTTTACTCTTATATCCATCTACCCTAGTAGTATCAATGAGCAAACCATTATTTAAATGATTGGAATGGTCATCCCTTGTGTACCTGACCTATATCATCATTCCCTAACAAAATACTCGTGTTATGATATAAATTATCATCTTATATATTGGATGGGGGTTTGGTACACTCATCCATTAAGACCAATTTTTATTTTCATTTCTTTTAACCACAGTCAGTCTAAGAATCATGAGCATAAACAATGTTCAGTCCTATGAGATAATCAATATTAGAAATAGTCTACCTGATCACAAGAGATTTTATCATAATGTTTTATACACATTCATTCACCCTTTTACGGTCAATGTTTCCTAACTATAAACATTGTACACCATAATAAATTTTATACGACTTTAATATACAAATCTTTATGTGTCTAGACCACAAGAGCATAAATTTCATGAAAAAGGGCATAAATATTATCAAGTTGAATTTTCATAAATATTGGTTTGAGAAAAATTATTTATCCACTACCATGTAATCCCAATAAAAATTCCTAGGTAGAAAATTTATCATAAAAAATCAATTATTAGGGGGACCACCATATGGCCATAGAAAAAACAAGTAGTGCTCACTGGAACAACTTTTCCAGGATAAATTTATAGTTATATATCCACCATGAATGTTTGTTCTGTACCTAAGAGCTTAGCTTTTAGGTTTCTAGATCAATCATTCAATAATTATCTCCTCTATATGTCTACTTTATTACTCAAATTTTCGAATCATTTAAAATTTTCCACAGTTATCGATATCGAGTGAATCCAACTCCAACAATAATTTATTTTCTGCTATGAATTCATACCCAAAATACATCTCCATATGTGTGCCACCAATTTCTCTATCCACCTGGAATGATGTTATCATACTAAATATATTTTTATATACTTAGTCTAACCTTGATTATATTATAGTGGAACACATAATTAAAATATAATAATTTTTCATCACTGAAAAATTTGTCTGATACATTCATCCCTTATTCAAAACATTTGGGCTATGATTTACAAAACCAATATCCAAACTAATATTGTTTACATTATAACCAATATATTATATATTCATGCACCAAAAACACGCTTAATAATGTGATATTAAATAACATACTTATTTCTTTCCCTGTCCCTCATCTTGTGATTATAACCCTCTTTTCATTATTTTTCAATCATTATGAAATTAATCATAATTACCCATTTTAGGGATATTATATATTAATAATGGTCCAAACGTTAATTTTATATCTTCAATCAATTTAAATATTAAACAACCCATTATATTAACTTCAATATATATAAACATTGTCTTTAACAATGTTATGTCGATGTGATCTACCATTGTAAACTGGATCTCATTGGTCTGAGCTCCAAAATGATGAATTACATGAACTATCCATGGATGTTGTTTGTAATTTGGATATGTTCGCCCAAAATCATGTTGAGTATTTCATTTCACATGTATATAAATTGCGTAATTCATTTTTTACATATTTATTACACCCAAACATCAACTGCTATCACTATGACATTCATAACACGAAATAACCAAAGGAAAATTTCACATAAATCACTAGGCTGAAAACAAGTGAAGGGTTGAATAGAAAAGAGTATTTTCCCTAATTAATTGGTGTGAATACAATGTTACTTAGATAAAATTTACCACCTATGAATTAAAATGGAAGAAAAAATGTAATTTTTAATACCTATAATAGGAAACCTAAAAAAATAATCTTCCAACGAACAAAGTCTCCCAAAATTAAAGTGTATCCATATATTATAGTTAAATAAAAAAAATGTATATTATTATTATGGGGGTCAATACATAACCATATAAAATATCATGACGTTTTATCTATGCTCATAATCCTAAGAAATTGTTAAGAACTTCATTTTTAATTTCTTATTTAACACCATGTTTATTTAATGCTCATGAAGGTGAAACATAAAAGTATTTGATCCCACTATAATGATGTAATAGGCATTATAAAATTATCTATTTTTGATACTCATCAACCTGGTTCATATCATCCATATCTAAATGGGTAAAATATAGATATACAATGATGATATATACACCAACAACTATTTGTGATATACACCACAATGGAAATCATCTACAACCGAATAGACAAAATCCACTTTTATGTATACTTGTGAATAAATAACTACATGGAGTAAATAATTTTCCATGATACAACTATTTTATTCTCCTGATTAGTTACATATATATTTCAATTAAATCATCCAAATAGGTTGAGTTATCTCAATATTACAAATACAAATCTTCATTGATTAATATGAAATGATGATCCATAAAAAATAGATGTTGAAGTATGGAAAATATTAGGAATTATTATTTTTTCCTTATTTTTAAAAATAAAGAGGAGGAGCATACTAAAAGTTTATTATCTATTTTTGGTCATTATTATCTATAATAGGAACATGATTGAGGCCTAGAGGTCCGCAATATATTTTCAGGCATTATCAATTATATGATGAGGATTGTAAATCCTTAAAAATCAGTCTTATCTATTGGATAAAAAATCTATTCCTTGGTGATAGTTTTATTTTTATTGAATATAGATTACTAAAGAAGATTTTTTAATCCCATTATTTTTTCATATCAGTGACTGAATCTAATTGTATTTTTATATGAGTAGCCTCTGCATCATCTAGGTATCTCCCCTGCATTGCCACTCTAACATAGTGGGATTGGAATTATAGTTTGTTACTTTAAATTATAGTGAAACATGAAATTGATTCTTCCTTGTAGAGTAATAAATGTGACATTACATCTTTCCATCATAGAAACAAAATTAACTTCATTGTATTATGGGCCATATGATTGTTGAAATCCCCACTTACTAGAAACATGTAGTAGTTTTAAAATTGATGTGTCTCTATTACTAGATAATTGAGGGGAGTCTTAGAGATTACAATAAATGTACTTAACTAATTTTTATATAATATAGTGTAATAAAAGATTAGAGATAATTTTTCTATATCAGAGTACATCTATGAAATAATGAAAAAAATTAGATGTTGTTTCTAATGGAGAAATCTAGGTAGAAACTTTCTGAGTTTCATTATTTTGGGATAGACAATGCTTGGGTATCCTCCAGGTACTGGACCTTAGGAGTGGGTACTTATTAGGCCCAATAACTCACTTATTATTATAGAAAAATTAAATAATGGTTTTTTTCCTATAGTCAATTTTATGGATATTGGATTATAATATGAATACTCATCCCTATCTAATATAATTTCAGTCTATGTGACTTATTCCATTCCATGTGTTTGAAATGTTTGAAAATAATCTCAAACAAGTCCCTCCTTATTAATAGTGTAAGGATATTCAATCATTTATATTTACCCTTGTACAATTTCCATAAATGAATTCCAACCACTCACTAGGTCTTAGACACATACTAAGTCCTGAACCTCTCCCACAATGACATTCTCTATAGTATAATGCAATGAGGTATTTATTTATTATGAATAACTTGTTGGATGTTCAAAGAATATATATATAAACACTAATTAGTTCACATAAACTAATGCATGGACTATATATGTTTCTATATAGGAAGGTATTTTAGGGGGAGAAAACTATATAGGGGCAGTGTGAAAAAAAAGAAACATATGTATTTTTTAGTTCCTTATTAGAATTTACAACACACAAATGGGTTTGTTTCACTGGAGATTAATAGAGAAAGGTCCCATTTATCCATGCGACAATTACATGTGTAATGTTCTATATTATATGTGTACTGTATTTTTGGATTTTCAAAATATCATAAATTCACTTGATCCACAAATCTGAACCGCCCATCCCATCCCAGGTTGGGGTGTGTGGAATAATCCATATAGATTTTCCCCCCACCATGGACATAGGGAAATCCATAATAGTGATTGTTAGGGTCTTTATTAACATCTCCATATTTTAATCATAATGACTTTTCATACAAAATTTTTATGAGTAAGATGTTGTATCTAATATTCCCAATATTTTCATTTCGGTGTCGATAAAAATATATGTAGAAGCAATATATTATACACTAGGGAATAGACCACTCTCATTAGAAAAATGTTCTTATCCTATATATTATCCCTACACTAGTGTTTGATATCAAATGATGTGATTGTAATTCTATCCTCTTGGAGGATCAATATTGGCAGAGGGAAAATGTTATAACTGAAATAAAATTTCATGGGAAAATGTTATAACTGAAATAAAATTTCACCATCTGAGTCATCTTTAGGGTATATATAATATCCCCCACACCAACACTCCCTCTTGTAGTAGAAATAGGTTGGTAATAAGACCTCAGGTGCTCTACCATACACACTAGAGAATGACAACTAATAGTGGGGCTATGATAAGTATAGTGGGGAGACAATAACCTCCTTTAAATGAGTTACAAAGATGTGTAGATAATCAATATAAATAAATGAATAAATATCAACGTGTGGTTATAATTGAAAAAACACTATAGTAAAGAAAACCAAAAAAGAATTCTAACTGAATAATCCCACATATAAAAATTGAATTTTTAAATTATGTGATGGAATCTAACTATATGTCATGGTAGAATAAATCCAAATAAAATAATACTAGAATAAAATAAAGACTCCAAATTATTATGTTCTGAACCCCTTGTCAGTCCAATATCCAAAATCCATCCCATCAAGCAATCAACTATCAACATCAAGGTTCTTTTCCATTTTACAGTCCTGCATCCAAGTAATATAATAAAGTAAGTAATGGAAGCCTATGTAAGGAGTGAGTATTAATTAGTAGGTCGACCCAACCATGTCTAAACATAATCAATATGATAATAAGTGTATTCAATGATGAGACAAAAAAGTTTATCAATTAATTAAATAATAAAATTAATATCACATCCCCCTGCTTTGGCACCATGCTCGCATATCTATGAACATGACTCACAACCATTCCAAAATAATCATAAAACTATGGTAAACATTACCTTCCTTGGTAAATTTTTAGAATCCATTTTATCGTATCTTACAACCTTGAAATCATAATCATAACCATATAACCAAGGTATAAATCACAAAAATATGTGTTAAAACCCACTATATAAGAATTTTTGTATTTAATCTAGACGGATTTTGGTATATAATAATTTCAGCATGTATCAGGGCATAGACCAACAGATAATCATTTCATCATGTCTCGGGGCATTGCATAAGAAGTAATCATTTTGGGATGTCTAAAGTTATAAAACAATTTATATGTATTTTAGAATTTATCATGTCACTTCCTAGTATATAATAATTTAAACACGTCTCAAGGCATAGCCCGATATATAATCATTCCCACATTTCATGGGAAACTACCTATATAAGCATTAAAACATAAAAAACAAAAGACATTTCATAACATAAATGTTATCTCAAAATAAAATCATATGGCTCAATGGTTAATTATGTAAATTTACATTTATCATCCAACTACACATTTCACTTATCCATTGGTCATAAACCAACAATAAGCCATTAATTTCAATAATCTAGAAAAGGAAAGGTTAATCTATATCAAGGAAACTCCCAAATATTTTTTTATGATAAAAAAACTTTATGAAATTATTCAATTAACTTATAATCAAGGGTTAACATACCTAAATGGTATCCAAAACCCAATTCAATAACCATTTAAACAAATATGGACTCCATTAAATGATTAAATTATATATTTAATTAATTTAGGAACATACTATGTCAGATAAATTACAATATTTCATATAATTGAAAGTTATCAAACCTTGTAGTTATGTTTTAGATCCCATACATTTTTCTGATGATCAGAAAATGTATCAAACAAAAAATTATAGTGAAGAAGAAGCTGTGGATGACCACAAGAAGGATCCTATATCAAAACCAACAATGGACAAGGTTAGTATATTACACCTAGATAATAGATGAACAAAGTGAGATAATGAAAAAAAGTATCCAAACTACATTCCAAAGACCGAATGCTTGATTTGGATGTCCAGAAATAAGAGAGGTTCTCCAAAAGCACCTAGAAACGTCCTAAGGTTCGGGAAGAGGAAGTTATATGTGAGTAAATGAGTTCAATATCACACCTGAGACCATTTGAAAACATTCTTGTTAAATTACATGGTGTGTAATATTGTTACTGTTACTTTATTACTGTTTAAATGGATTTTCTGAAAATGGAATAACCTAAGGTGATTTTTAATAATACCCAAACATTAAATGATGTGTAATGGATTCACTGTGTGTATTAATTTTATTTCATGATCCCAAATAACATCTTATTCTAAGATACAATTACACATCATGTGACTGTATTACATGGTGTTTAATTTCTTGGAATTCAACCATCATCCTGTTTTCCATGGAAAGTACCCGAACAACCTAAAAATCCATAAATATCTTGTAAAAACACTAATAAACCCATTTAAAATATTTGTACCTAGACTCCATTAATTCAAACAAACATATATATCCTAACTTTAGTTCGTCACCAAAACAAAGGATCTCAAAATCCAAACAAAACTCAACCACCAAGGTTCAAATAAAAAACACAAAGAGGGACATACCTTAAAAAATAATAGAAATTATAACCTCCCAACCATATAAAATGTCATCCCCAAATTGCTCCATGAATCACTATTGGGTATTGGAGAAAAGTTCTGACCACTAAAACCGCATATCAGAGTCCCACTCCCCGGTATTCTCTTAAACTTACCAATTATTCTACATTATATGACCGAATAAAACTAACCTATCCCAAGGATAAATCTAACTATGTTACAAAATTAGTATCAAATGATCTAAAAAGGATACTTCAACATAGTGCTCGATGCCTACTACATCATTCACATGGGAAGTTTTTCAATAATATATCTGAAATAGCGGAATGTGGAACATTTTGTGTAGGGAAATATAGCACTGTGGAAGGTCTAATCAGTATGAAACTTGACTAAACATATCCACTATCTCAAATGGCCTGAAAAGGTAGGTTTTTTTTATTTCACATTTTTCTAATATGGTGTTTCCCCTACCTATGAGGAACCCAATGTAAAAAAAATGATGTCCAACCTCGAACTCTAGTGGTTGTGCCTAATTGATAGAATATGATTTCATCATACTCTGTGTGGTCACAAACCAATATCTAATGAATTGAACTTTTTATAGATGCCTCCATAATTATACTAGGTCCAATAAGTTCTAATTGTCCTTCATATAATCAAAAGTGAGGTTAATGGAATGAACCTTCATATAAAGGAACACAAGGTTCTATTTGGATTGATTACATGAAGTTGTTATTATATTCCAATTACACTAGTTCTATATGTTCCTCGCACAAATCCACTAAAATCAATAAAATACCCTTATAAAATATACTCAATAACACTAATAGTCCTCTCAGATTAACCAAAAGTTTCAGGGTGATAGGTTGTACACAAAAGAACCAATTATTACATATTCTTTTGAAGAACCTAACTAAAACATGATGTTAAAGGATGTTCTTTCTTTGAAATGATACTCCTAGGAATATCATTAATCAAAACTACCTTTAATACGTATAGACTATCATGATTTACAACTGTATAGGTCTTAAAAATAGGTAATAGTTGGGATACTTTTTTCACTCAATCCATAATTTCCCATACAAAATCATTTATATGGGCTGTCCTTGGTAATCCTATAAAAAATCCATAAGAAAATAATATAATTTCTACTGAGGGATGGGAAAATTCATCAAAATCACAACCATCCTCAAATTCATGGATTTCACCTGCTAACATGATAAGAATCTATCCATGAATCTTGTTTCATAATAATTCAATATTAACCACCAGTACGATGTATGGAGATAATGATACATATTCATAAGATCATGATACACCACCCATCTAGATGTATTAAAATCCCTCACCATCTCCTCAACAAACTATGTAAGAATCCATACTTGTCAAAAAATTATAATTGAATTACCATCTCCAAAATAACGTCATGATTGTGCCTCATTGATATATAAGATTTCTCAAGGAACTAAGAACTCCAAATTAGATAACTACTCAATCATGATTCTATCCAAATGAATGGGGATAACAGACGTCTATGTTAGAGTTTTTCATCCCAATGACTTGTGAAGATCTATATGCATGTCCTTAAAGTTGTTTTTCACCTTCCAATCATCAAAAGACACACATACTGCCTCGTCCGGCATATTCTGGCTCAATGCATTGGAAATGACATTGTCCTTTATCTATGTATAATCCAACTTCAAGTCGAATGAATAAAAATACTCAACCCACCTCATATATTAAATGGTTTGGTCTCTATAGAAAAATATATAATTGAGGCTATTGTGATCTATGTAATCTATAATCCTCTAAACAATAATATTATACTAATATAATCATAGGGAATATACTTCTACTGCTAACTCCAAATAATGTTTATGATTATTATTCTCATTAGATATCAGTTTTATGAATCTATAATAATCCATTGGAACCTCCTACATTAGAATAACTCCATGTCCAAACACATATGGGTCTCATTACACAGTGTATGATTTACCCAAATCATTAAATGTGAGGATATGTACTAAGGCTAGTCTACTAGTTAGCTCCTTAAATTATATATCCCAAGAATCAAACCAAATAAACGTCACTCCCATATTATTAGTCACAAAACTTAGTTGTTCCCTATGGGAGATTTCCTGTGTAAAAAATTAATAATAACATACTAATCTTATTATTCTCAAAATATAGAATATATTCTTAACCAATTTCCAATATATCATGGCCAAAACATTTTCTATGCACAATAGAACTCTTTACTTAGGGATAACGAGTCCCAAGAAGTGGGATTTAGCATTCCAGAAACTATATTTGGATAAAATGGTGTAAAAAAAACCGTTTTCAATGAAACATACCCAAACTCTTCAATCATTCTGGTGGATGAAATGGGTGGGTTATGAGGCTATGAAAAGGCATCCCATACACCAGACGCTACCAACTATGAGTAGTGGTATGGTAAGTATTGTGGAAGAGACTATACCCCATATAATTGAGTTACAACATAGCATAAATAAGTTATAAAAGTATATGAATTATTATCATATTGTGGAAGGAGTGGAATCAATATGAAAGTAAGAGAAACCAAAAAACAATGATAACTAAATCATACAAAAAAATACAATGGAATAATATATTGACATTTGATAATTTAACTCATTTCATGATATAAGAAAAAATAATTAAACACCATAAGAATAATATAAATACTGAAAATCACCCTGTTCCAAACCCAATGATTCTACAATATCTAAACACTTGCCCTTCCAGAAATCTATAATCAATAACAAGTTCATTTCCCCTTGTAAAATATTACATTAATGATATATATAGTAGTCTTCACTACATGTATCTAACTAAATATTCTTTCAAAAAAACTATCCAATCTCCCCTGAGCGTTTCCCCTACCTAGTAAATACATTCTTACATTGGGGTACCAAGTCCTATATTACGACTATAATATCATGTGGAGCTACAACGACATATATTATAAGAAATTTCAATTTCCTCAGTTTCATGTTCCTTACTTGATCCCCTTCCTCGGCTCTGATGCTACATGCCTCTAAAAATACCCTATAGGTGGCCCAATCAGTTATAGGAATTATACAATAAATATGTGTACAAACACTAAGGCTATTGGTTTCCCATTTTTTCAAATTGTTAGTACTGTAATATAACATGGTCATGAGATTTCTTCCCACTACACAAAATACTATGACTGTTGTTTTCATGCAGAAAACTGTCATAGATAAAATTCATTCCACTAGAATTGTAGTTCACAGTTTCCCATATGAAAAAAGCCACACTGTTGCATGGGGCCCCTCCCATACTACTTTTTTTGATGAGCTCTTCATTAATTACATCGACAAAATTTCTCAATCATAATATATTCTCCTGCGTTTTAATCTTATAGTCAATACCATACTGAAAAAATATCACCCTAGAAATTCCATCATCAACAAAAGATGGCACGATGCACACCAAGTTGGTGAAATATTCATCGTATTCTAGTAATGACTTTTCATCTATTGATAGGTGCATGAATTCAAAATCTTTATCATCCCTCAACATATTGATATAAAAACGTCTCAGTAACTTAATCTTATTATCTATTTTGGAGAACACCTATATCTAACATACCTTCTCTTGAATTCCCCACTAACACATAACTAGTCTATGAAGCATATATGAATCAAGCATCATCCTCATCTCTATGGGTGTCCCAAGATGCTTAAAGATCATCTATAATATCATGATAATGACCTAAGCTATCTTAAGGTATCCTTACCCAGTGAACATATGAAGAAGATACATCTGTAACTATCTCAATAGCTGTTATATCGATGACATGATATGGAAAATATCTCTTTACATGGTTCATATGGCCCTTAAGGAGATTCCGTGAAGGTGAACATATATCTAATCCCCAGGAGAAACAAGAATACCATGTTCATCAATTTTAGGAGATTGATTATTTCCACTCTCATGATTCGCAACTCGAAGACAAAACATATTAATTTCCTCAAGAATACAAATACACACCAAATAACACTTTCTATAATAGTCATTACCACCCTCAATAGGTTACAACCACAAATAACCACAAAACATGGTCACTCTAACCATGGATTACATGTGTTTTAGAATTATGTATCATTTAATATAATTATTTTAATACATTTATCGGTATCTCATTACACAGTTCAATAGTATAAAATTTCACTTGCACGAATATCTCCCTATCATGAAAAATGTCAAGAGACCTGGTCGTAGATTGCTCAGATCTGGTGTCTGCAACTACATAAATTGGCATGATAACAAGAAATTGGTCCCTGAATTACCTATCAATTTAGTAGTTTTGGTCAACCGAATACCTAAATGAGTATGGAATTACAAATTAATACACTAATTACTACTTAAATGTTTCTTTTTATTTCTAGGATAACTCTAATACAAAGAGTAAAAGTCTGTATATCATTTATAGAAAACATTATTACATTATTAGGAAATGAAACACAATAAGGTTGAGATACAATCCTATTTAATTGAAAAATTTAAAGGAAGTAATATAGAATCATGTATAATAGTAAATATAGAAGGTTAAAGAACTAAAATCACTTACCATGTAATAAATAAACTAAATTTATTTATGTAAACATTGTGATAAGCTAAAAACTATAAAAAAATTTCAATAAAATAACTACTTAAGGAAAAATATATATGTAATGTTATGAAACTAAAACACATTCTTTTTAATCAATGAAATGGAATGAAATGTTTCCATATATATGTTGGTGTAGAGTATAAGGGATGAATAATAACTGAAACTAATATGATGGAAATTATTTCTTAATAGACATCATTTTTAATGAACATGGGGACCTATAGTGTCCAGATCTATCCTCATAAAAGTTTAAAACTATAGATCCATCCTATATTAAAATTTCCATAATTTGTTTTCTAATAATGACATTTAGATTCATCGAGGAGATATATAAAATACACGATCTTCAAATCATTGAATGTATAAATAATTCTTCATATTGACAAATCTAATTAATTAGTAAACAATATGATTTATCAAATATCATTATTGAATAAAGAATACATCTTTATCAAAATTTCCCCAAAAAATAAAACAAATCATAGTAGACAACATATTTAATGGGGTATAGTATTTAGGAAATAGTAATATCCATGATAAATGGTGTTAATAATTAGGATAAATTCAATGCTCAATTATAATATGATGTTTAATATTTCAATGATAATTCAATAATAAATCAAGGAAGTGAATGTGAATACATTCCGTGTCCAAATAGTTCATAAACCATCTAGAGTAAGAATAGGTAATATATAAATATAATAAATCCTAAGTGGAATAAAGTATAGGGTTGCTGTTTTGTATGAAAAAAAGAATAACTTCTAAAAATAATCATGAGGAAAATATCATTTTCTTTTGAAAAAGCCATTTGAAAATATTTTTCAATGACAATAAATTTTAAAAACATTTTAATTAAATATAACGCTTTTGAAAAGGAAAATAAGTCTTTGTAGAAATGATTTAGGAAAAATCTATACATGTTTAATGATGTAAAAGTAATATTCATTTTGTATGGTAATTTGTTAGAGAAATAAATTATCAGGAAAGCAACAAAAATATTCATTTGAAAGAATGAGTAAAATATAAAATGGGTAAAAATTTATTTATTAAATAATTTTTAAATGGTTAAAACATTTTTTAAAACATTTTAATAAATCATGGGTTTTAGAAGAAAATAGGATCTCTTACTAAAGTGAGAAATGACTTCAGATTTAAATAAAAATATATTTAAACATTCTTGAGTAACAAAGAGTGGGAAAATTGTAGAAATACATGAAAATGGTCATAAATAACCATAATACAATAAATTATTGAAAATTGGATATTATATTTCAAAAAATCTAAATACAATGTAATATTATTAGTATTCTCTTTGAAGAAAATAATCTTTAAACTTTCTAATGTGTCCCATACCACATGGAATTATTTTTAATCAAAACCTCATGAAGGAATAATAGTAAATGAAAGATACCATATGATTAGATTAAGTCAATTCATGATATATTATGTAAAAGGGAATTATATACACCATATAAAAGAAACTACGAAATAAAATTACAATATTCATCAATGAAATGGAATTGAGATGAATTCCCATACAAATATAGAAACAAATGAATTGGAAAACAAAAAGGAAATAATAGTTGAATTGAACCATTATATTCCATGAATATAATAGTATTCATGATATTTTATGTCAATTTGGAAATATTTATACCATATATACGATATTTGGCAAACCAAAAATTAAGTATGACTTATGGAATGAAAATGATATAAGAATCCTTTACCTTGTTTTTTCGTTTATGTGAATTTATACTAAATTCATTATTAATAATCATATGATAATTTTAGAATTTATTAAGAAGTTTTTTCATGTTTATAATAAATTTTATTTCACTTATGAAAATTTTGGTTACAACTATATAATCAATTATGTTTATGTTGGGTATTTTGACCAAATTTGGTTTATGTGTCAAAAACAACTGTCATTTGTCAACTCTGGTCTATGGGATAATTATATAACATATACATAAAAATAACCATGAAATAATAATCATATTTATACATAAATCATAATTTTAAAATCAATAAATGAACATGGTTATGAAAAATGGACCAAAAATATACTCATGGATATAGTAGGACGTACGTACGCATGAGTAACATTCTAATTTTTCCATTATCATTATGGAATGAATGTAGGTATAATTGTATAATTATGTAATTATATATTTACCATAAATACCATATTATTTAATCTAATATATTTTTATATGTAATTATTGGTAAGAAAAAAGCAATCACGTTATCTCGAGGAGGTGGTAGTCCACACATCCACGAACAATGTTATAACTTTCTAAGTGTGTGAATGGGTAATATAGAAAATTATATATATATATATAATATACCAAATGATAATTATGAATTTTATATAATATATAGGTTATTTACATCAAATATTTTTAATTAAAACAATTCTTTTTATGTTCCATGTATGGCATTGATGAGTCACATCGCTTTGAGGGGGAAATAGTCCACACTTTCTCAAACAAAGTTATCACATTAATACAAATGGAAATTATTAATGGCATGTGTTATAAAATAATTACATAACATAAATTAATAATAAATTTTTTATATAAAATATATAAATATGGTTTCTATTATTATGGCCACCTTGAGAGGTGGTAGATTTAAATTAACGAGCATCATTTAGTGAGGTGGTAGTCTGCCTACATGTTAATAGTATGTTTGTTACTAATTAAATGGATGCGTTTGTAAATTTAGGTCAATTAATTATCATATAAACATAATATTATATTTATGATTTTTTTTGTTATACATACATGAATAATAATATTTTAGGGAGTGGATAATTGAAATAAATGAAATTGTTTCGATGGGGGAGTTACCTCTTAATCACGTAACTATTTTAGTTTTTCACCCAAGGGCAACCATGTAAAGATTTATTCCAAAAGGATTATTAAAGGATGAATGAAGTGATTTTTAGGAATGAATTGGTGTTAGTTTGGTTGAGCCAGTGTTTCTTGAGAGGTGTGAGAAAATTCATGTAAACGAGGAATTATATAATAGAGGAGGGGTGACACACCAGTAACATTTTAAATAAAACGAACCCCACCATTTTTTTATTAAAAGTGGATAAATAATAGGAATAATTTAATAACATTGAGTATAGGGTCTAGAAAACGAACTCCAATTGATTTTAGAAAACTGTATTGGTCAATTTGGGGCTTTATATTATCATTTAGTCCCTTATTATGATTAATTTAACCTTAATTGATGTGATTAATAAATATTGCTTTAACTAATATGTTTCATCAATTAAATATTTTTATTATTAGAAATTATAATTTATGATGAATTATAATATTTAATCATTTTTTCTAAATTCTAATCACTGATGTGGTAAAAATTATATTAACAATAATCCTACAGAAGGGATGATGATGTGGGTTTTGAAGGAAAATATGATCAATATTTTGATATGTGTTTTAGAGTCAATTTCAGAGTAAAATTGATTATCATGACATAATGTTTTTTAATTGATAGAAATGTTATCTAATTAATCATTAATAAAATTAAAAGTATGATTTATACTTATAAATAAGTTAGATGCAAATTAGTTTTGAACTAAAATTTAGTATTATTAACAATTTTTTTGAAAAATGAAATGTTTTAGAAAAATATAATAAATTCACCCTAAACTAATACTTATCTCTAAAATTTTAATATTATGTTATTATTGAGATATTAAATCAATAAATGTTTTAAAATTCATATTTAAAATGGGTTCTCCATTAAAAATATGTAAAATTTCCTATATATTAATATAGGTTTTTTTGTGTAAATTAGGGTTTGTTATTGTACTATATCTATAGAATTTATTGGATAACAAAATAAATATCTGACTGAAAATATATCAAATTAATTTCTGGATTATAATTCAATAATTGTAAAAAAATTAGTTTATTAATAAAAAATACCTATGTGAGAATAAAAAAATTTCATTTAAATTCAAGTAGTTTTTATGTTCATTTCATATTAATTTGTAACCTATTAATTCATTTTATTTTTTTGAAAACCATATATTTACATAAGATGGTTAATACTTTTCATAACTGATAATTTAACTATATTTTTATCAATTATTATATAAAATAATTATATTTTAATAATATTTTATTGTTTGGTAAAACTCCATTTTTCATGTAATGTAAGCCATTGAAGAAGGTTGTTATTTAATGTGATTCATGCTAACTCAAAAAACATTTATTTTCAAATTATAAAATATATTTATTTTATTTATAATATTAAATATATTATGAACACTCGGTATATTATATTCCATCATTTTCTTGGTGTTTTGTGTCAAACACGCTATCAAATACAATTTCTGTACTTCAGATTTTCAGGGCCTTACATTCTCACCACATTAATTATATTTCAACCATGCAATTTAAACTCAATATTGGTAATAAATTGTTCAATATTTACTATGTTTTAAATACCACAATTTGTGATGGTTTTGTAAGATATCCTCTATAATATAGAGTATGGAAGGTAAAATGGTTTTCTAGATTACCATGTAACTAGGTCTCTAAGTAGAAGAATATTATTGGCATGTAGTGATACATGTTTGTATGAAAATCTAAAATATATATAGGGATCAGTTGAGTTAATCAATATCAAACAAGTGATTGATCAATGGTATGTTAAGAGCCTCAAAGCCATAAATCTAAGATGATTTTGTAGACCATTAGTTCAATAGAAATTATGGAATTAGAAGAACACATTTTTTATCATTTTCCTAATGTTGAGTAATTATTTCACTGAACAAGAATATATCAAATTATTATTACCTAATATGATTCAATTTCATATGAGAAATTTTTTATTTTGGTTATGTTTTGATAAAATCTACGTTCATCCTTTTACTCCCAAAATTTAATGAACAATAATATATTTATTTATTCCTAATGCACTAAAAGAAATTTTTGAAGGAATATAAGGCCTATAAAAGAGTGAAAAGTATAACTAATTTTCATAAATGATATTCCAATACCAATATAGTTATTAAATTAATCTCTAATCCTAAAAATTAATACTACTGGTTTATCATTAAATTTTTTTTTACTAAAAACAATGAAATGTTAACATGGACACCCTGTAGTTTAGTGTTTGGAATGAAACCCATATCCGCTTTCGGTCATGGGCTCAATATCAGTTGACTTGATGGAATTGATTAGTTGTCACCTAGATTATATTATTTTACTTATTAGAACTAAATTAATATAATTTTCAAAAATAAATGTAATTGACATTCTAGAAATTGATTGATTAAATAGACTCTTAACGATAGTTTCAAAAGAAAACATTTATTATAATGTATCATAATATTATTTGATTTTTATTATGATGTCAGTAGAGATAATATGAACCCTAACTATTATAAATACATTTAAAATAAACACTATATAAATTTAAAGTAATTTTTCCTCAAATAACCAATTCCTCAAGACAAGTTATTTTAAAACCAATAATAACCCTTATACATTTCTTGACTCTTATAGACCAAAACCCACTTGTAAAATAATACTACAATTAATTATAGAATCTAAAAAATACATCATCAATATTGGTCCTTAGTCAATGGTTTAAAAAATATATCATTTGTTGGATTTCTAAATCATGTGAACTTATCTTCATTCTAAAACTCCATAGGTTTGACCTATGTCATCAATTATCATTATCTATTCACATTATTGAAAATAGATTGTAATTAAATTACAAATAATCTTAACAATATCCTTAGGAGTGTCAAAATAGGTGTACAGTAAGGCTTGTTGTCATGTACTGGATTACCCCAAGTTAGGATGAGAATAGTGCGTTGGAGTTTCTTACACCTAGGTATATCTATGCTATAACCACATCCACTTGTAGCATCCAGATAGGGATTAATTGCATGTAAAACTAAAAAATCAATATATAACCAAACTTATAGGGTGTGTTTCTATACATATAATTAAT
Source organism: Viscum album (assembly GCA_963277665.1). NCBI lineage: Eukaryota > Viridiplantae > Streptophyta > Magnoliopsida > Santalales > Viscaceae > Viscum > Viscum album. The sequence goes on from OY728145.1 coordinate 382,449,433, forward strand.
ATAAACATTAGTTCTATGTTATATAATTCAGGATTTTCAAAATGTAGATTCCAAGGTTTCTACTAAACCTCAATTTGATACCAACTATAGCGACTCAAAACAAAATATCCTTGATTTACTATCTACTAGTAATTAAATTTTCAATATTACAAGGAATCAATATAGGTTGTTTCAATCAGTTGATAAGTCCTGATGAACCAGATATATAAATGTGTCTTGTATTGCAAATGAATACATAAATTACAAAATACCTTTTCTCTTCATTGAAAATAAAGTGCTTCAAGGATAACTATAATACATATAGTAAATCTATTAATATATATTTTTAGTACAATTAATGGATTCTTTTAGAAATAAATAAAAAAAAGATTACCTAAAATGATTAGTAATGGTAAAATTTAGAGGAAGAAACAACGAATCAATGAGAATAGTCAATGTGGAAATATATGTAATAGAACACACATACAATGTAATCAATAAAATTAATGGAAGTATGAAAACAATATATAAGGGTAATAATTGTAAACACATTCCATTCAAATAACTAGAAAATGAAAAATAAATATATAAATGTATTAAACTAAAATACATGTCATTTAATAAATGAACTAAAATTAAATGTATCCATAAATATTTCAATTAATAATCACATGGATTAATAATAACTAAAAAAATATGAGGGAAATTATTTCATAATGGGATTTATGTCTACAATACATGGGGAACTATAATATCAATATCTTTCTTCTAGACAGTTTAAAACTATAGCTCCATCAACCGTTTAATTTGCGCATCTTATTTGGATCATGAGAACTTGTTGATGCATCTAGGATCTCAAACAATTCTAGGTTTCACCAGTTAAATTGCCAAAGAAATATTTTATAATGATAAATTAATTTAATTAATAAATAGTATTCCTTATTGAATATTCATATTGAATATAGAATATAGATTTATCAATATTTCACCAAAATAATAAAAAATGTGTCAATTAGATATTATATCTAAAGGGGTAAATGGTTTAGGAAATAGTAATATTCATGATATATTTTATGGATAATTAGGAGAAATTCAATTACCAATGATCATGGGAATTTTAATATTTCTAGGATACATCAAGAATGAATCGAGGAAGTAAATGTGTATATTATCCTTGACCAAATCAATATTAAACAATATATAGGAATAATAATTATGATATAGTTAAGAAAAATCAAAAGTGATGTAAAATAGGGGGGTTTTTTCATTTATGGAATAAAATAATAACATTTAAAAATATTCATGAGGAAAACATCATTTTTTTTTAAAAACAATTTGAAAATATTTTTTATTGAAAATATAATTTCAATAATTTTTCATTAAAAATAATCCATTTATAAATTAAAATAATTTTTCAATGAAATGGTGGTGGGTAATCCTAACATGTAATAAGAGGTAAAAAGGAATATTAATTTTGAATGTCAAAGGGTTAGAAAAATTTATTTTCGTGAAATCGGTAAGAATATTCCGAATAAAAGATTGGTGATAACAAAAAATGGTAAAATTTTATTTACTAAATCAATTTATAAATGGTTAAAATAGTTTTTATAAAAAATTTAATAAAACTTTTTTTTAGATGAAAATATTTTCTCTGACTATTGAGATAAATGAAGTTGAATTTTCATAAAAATATCTTTCAAACATTTTGAGTACCAAAGAGTGTTAATATAGTACCAATACATGAAAATTTTCAGGAATAATCTATGTAGAATAAAATGAGTTATTGAAAATTGTTATATTATTTCCTCAAATATATATGTTATTTTATGATTATTATTATGATTAAGGAAAATAAACATTAAACATTCAAGAGTGTCCCATACAACATTAAAAAATTTAAAATCCTAACATCATGAAGGAATAATTTTAAATGAAAGTTATAATATCATGAGAGTTTAAAAATTCTTCATATATCATCTAAAAGGAAAATATATAAGACAATATAAATTAAACTAGGTGCATAATAATACAATATGCCTCAACTAAATGAGATGGAGATGAAATCCCTTACAAATATAGTAACAAATAAATTTGAAAACCCAAATGTAATAATACTTTCTTAAAAAAATCAATACCTTGATGATAAAATTGTTAATGATATTATATGTTAATTTTTAATTATATACCCCATATATAATAAATTTGGCGTACAACAATTAATCAGGTCTCAGGGAATGAAAATGAGACAAGAATCTCTTACATTGAGTTTTCTTTCGAGTGATCGTCCATTAACACCATGTATGATAAAATTATTACAATTTAATAATTTCTTCCCAACCTTGTTCATGTTTATAAATACTTATATTTCACTTATTACCTTCTTTTTTACAACTAAATAATCAATTTTGTTTCATCGGGTGTTTTGACCAAATTCGGATTATATGTCAAAAACAACATTTTAAGTCAACTATTTCCAAAGGGATTAGTATATAAAATTCAAATAATTATTACCATGATATAAATATCATATTTATACCTAAATTATACTTTTAAAATAAATTATTAAATATCTTTACGAAAAATCAACCAATGTTACACCCATTGTGATGGTAGGTCGTATGTACACATGAGTATTGTTCCCATTTTTTCAGTGATCAATATGGAATCACAAAAAGTATTATAAATTCTTTCATGAATTATAATTATATCATAAATACCATATTATTTTTTCATATAATCGTTTATATGGAATTATTTTTGTGAAGAAGAAATCACATCATTTTGAGGAATTGATAATCCACACATCCACGAATGAAGTTATCACTTTTTAAGTGTTTGAACGGATAATAAAGAAAATATATATATAAACATATACTATTTTAAAAATATAATTATGTAATTAATCTCACTAAGAGGTTTTTTATATCACATATTTTTAATTTAAACCATTATTTATACATTATATGTATGGAATGAACAAGTCACATCGCTTAGAATGGGCGGTAGTCAACACTTCTTCAAATGATGTTATCAAATTAATGAAAAATGAAATTTTCAAAGATAGTATTAATAAAATAAATAAAAAATATTAAAAAATAATAAATATTATATATAACAATTATAAATAGATTTTATATCATAATGGGCACCATTAGATTCAGTAACATAAAATTGAATAATCATCGTTTAGTGAGATGGTACTCCACTTACACATAAATAGTATGTTCATTACCCATTAAATGGTGTTGTCTATAAGTGAAGTAATAACACATAGAATAAAATATTATTATATTTAGGATAATATTTTTTATTCAAACATGTAATAAAATTATTTTAGGGAGTGGAGTAAAGACATAAAAGAAAAGAGTTTTTGGGACGGTGTTACCACTTAATCAAGAAACCCCTTTTGGTTTGCCCCAAAGGAATTCCATGGAGTGATTTATGAAAAATAAATGCTTAAAAGAGAAATTTAGGTATTTTTAGGAGTTAATTGGGATGATTTTGGTTTAGAAAAATAGTATTTAGATGTATGATTAATTAGGAGGAAAGGAGGCCTTCTATAATGGAGAAGGGGTGGCACAATTGAAATATTTAAAACCAAAGGATCCGCACAATTTTTTTAATTGAATGTGGATAAAAATCGGTAAAAATATGATCCAATGGAGGGTATTTTGTATATATGGATAGATAATGAGTTTTGTAAAAGTGTATATGTCTATTTGGGCCTTAAAGTTACGGTTTAGTCCCTTATTATGATTTATTTAACCTCAATCGATGTAATTAATTTTAATTATGATCACTAATATTTTAGGTGAAAAATAATGTGTTAATTATTAGAAATTATATATTAATTCAAATATGAAACACATTTTTCCAAATTATAATCCCAGAAGTGGCATAGAGTAAATTAAAATTAATCTCACAGATGGGACAGTAATACATGGTTTTAAGGTAAGAGTGTCCTAATGTCTGCTATGTTTTTTATTGCCAATTTCAAAGTGAAATTAAATCCAATGACATAAAATTTATTATATGATAATAATATTATTTCATTTATCTTTTAAACTATTTAAAATTATCGTTTTTTGTTTTAACTAAATTATATGTAAAAGCATTTTGGAACTAATATTTCTTTTTTAACTATGCGTTAAAACAATAATTGTTTCCCAAAAGTATCAATAGTTCATCATAAACAAAATATTGTGTTATATGTTCATGGATTTATTCTATTTTAACATATTAGGTCAATTAATATGTCAACATTCAGATTTAAAATGGTTTCTCTAGTAAAAGGATGAAAAGTTTCATTTATAAAAATTTAGGTTTTTTGTGTAAACAAGGGTTTGTTCTTTTTTTAAGTATATAGAATCTATTGGATGACTATAGAAAATATAATATTAAATATAATATATCAAAATATCTCTAATATAATTTAATAATTATAATTAATTTTATTTATTAATACAAAATACCTTTGTGATCATTAGAATAATAATAACTCTTTTATATTGAATTGGTTTATATTTTCATTCCTAATTAATTAGTATCCTATTAATTCGTTTTATATTTTTTCAAACCATGTATTTTTATAATATGGTTATTACTATTCATATCTACTAATTTATGGTCTATTTTAAATATTATTATATTAAATAATTTTATTTTAAAATGTATAATTTTTTGGTAAATATTGGTCTTATGTGTGACGTTGGACATTGAAGAAGGTCATTGTTGGGTGTGATGCATGAAAACTCAGAATAAAATTCATTGAATGTAATAAATTATATTTATAATATTTATAATATTTAATATGTAATAAATAATCAGGATATTATCTTCCCTCATGCACTTGGTGTTGCTTGTCATTAAAGCTATGGAATACACTACTATGTTGGTACATTATATTTTTGGGGCAATACACAATGCATAAAAATATATATCCCAATATTCCTATCATGTTTATTACATACTAATATCACTCCATATGAGGCTATGATTATAAATATCAAAAATCTAAAAAATCATGAAATAATAACCCCACTCAAAATATATATCACCAAGTCTCAACTAACATCAAATTTCACAAGGAAATAGTTTAAAAATATACCCACCCTTTTACACATGTATTTCCCCCCAAAAATGGGTAAGATACTCACATGCAGAAGATCATTACCAATTCTCAACACATCGTAGTCTCCTTTTTTACATTTACCATATAGTAAATAAACATGAAATAAACTTTGTGTGCTCTTACACCACTTTATAACATCCACCACCTTGACACTATCTCATGTGGAAAACATAGTTGGTTATGAGGCCCAAAATATGCATAAACTACAAAAAATGTATTTACATAGTTTCTCCAACTATCAATGATAATAAATGGATAATAAAGAGGGTACATTTAGCATTGCTAAAAACTTGTTGATAATGGGTGCTTTTAACAACACTAAAACCATTGTAACTTGTACACCAATATCAATGATTTTTTAAAACTGACAAATGAACCCCATTTATCATTACGTTCTTTATCACTATTATAGGGGACCCCATTAACTGTGCTATTGTATAAGTGCCGATAAAGTCCCCCATTTGTTAGCCCTTTTAACTTTCATTGATAGAGGTTATGTTTCAAAAAAAACATTATATTTCAAAAATATATATATTAATATATAAATATAAAAATCTAGATAAAAATATAATATATATATTTTAAAGATGTATTATATAAGTTAAATTGGATTTTACACTTGATATATATGATATTTAGTGAAAATAACATATAAAATAATTTAAATACTATTTTTAATTAGTAATTAAAATATTTGTATAATGAAATAGGTATTTTTTAAAAATTTGAAGATAAAAAAATCAAAAACATAATAAATGTTCTAAAATAAGTTGAAAACATAACTAGAACTTCAAATGTCTATAAATTTTAATGTAGGTGTCTCTTTGGGATCCCCTACATATCAAATCAAACACTTCAATGAGTTGTATTCCATAGAAAGCTGGTCGGATCTCTATGAGTATTTTCCTATTTTGCAATGACCAAAAATATCTACAAGGCCTCTAAAATAGGGCTTTTGTTCGAGGTATCAAATGTTTTTAACATTTTATGGATTTCAAGACTCATTTAAGGGGTTAATTTTTCCATTTCTTATTGGGGACTGAATTTATTCCTAGGGATTACATTAATATTGAAATTATGGATATGATATTTTATCATATTTCACAAAGTACTCTTATTTATAATCGAATATATAACAATATATACATATGTTTTTATAAATTCACACAAAAAAAATTAGCTTTTATAAATATATAATTAAAAATATTAACATGTAAAATATCATTATGAATATATAACCAATATCTATATAAAAATTAATATTCTTTTTATTTATAATACCAATATATGAATTTTTTTATACCTATATATTATGTGTGTGAGTGTTTATATATAAATCTGTGTGTGTGTGCATTAAAAAATTGATATATATTGTCTATATATTCTTGTCTCAATTGATATATATTGTTTATATACTAAAATATATGAAAGAATGATGCATTTTGCATCTCAGCTCGTCTGTTGTGACCATGACCAATGGCGGCCATGGCCACCATCACCACCCTCCCCATCAGTAGGGGGAACACCCTTATTCGATGAAAAATCCTTCCTCTTTTACCTCATTTTCTAATCCTAAATACATTCCTCTATTCTATTATATTTCTATTTTCTCTAAGGTACTGGACCTACATGAAGGCTCCCCCCCAGCTTGAGCTTTCGACCTCAGAATTTATTGATGGTTTGGATCTCCTAAACAAGACCTTGGTTGCTCATTTCAGTTTGTAGCGGCCATTAGTTGATATCATTTATAGATTTATTTTTGGATCTTGGAATCCTTAGGGATGAGAGACTGTAGGACTCCATGAAAAGGAGAATGTCATAATTTTATTATAATATTTGAATGGTCTGATCATCATATGGTTTTGGGATCCTCGAGCGTGCAACAAATTATTCTTCTATCTTTTAAGATGGACTTTTTTTATTTATATGAAGTGGGAATCCATGACTATGCCACTATGGGTAATATTTTCCAAGATCCCTCTTCCATTTTAGAATCCATTTGTAATTGGAATTATTGGGATCATGGTTATTCTTTATCATTATTCAAAGCAAAGAAGAAATTATATTTATCATCTAATCTCTCCACATATTGCATTCAAAATCGATGTTTCAAAACCTCTGGTTGAATGGATTTGGATATCGGTAGGAGAAGAGTTTTAATGGAAGAAACCTGTATTATTTGTGTCTTGGATATGTTTATGTTCACTGTTCTTTTATATTTGGAACATGTTCTAGTCATTAAGGAAAGTATGAAAGAAATTAAAATGGGGCATATATCTAGTGTTGGATCCACTCACCAACCCACATGTTCTAATAGGGTTCTCCTTGACTCAGGATTTCATCTAGATGATAAATTTCCTTATCCTGATAGAGGTCGATGACTAGTAGGGGTTGATCAACTATGCTCTTCCGATTCAGGAATCCCATGCGAAGTAGTCACTATTTCTCGAAATCCATCAATGGTTTCTCAGCATAACCCAAAATTCTATGAAATTTCTAATCAGTTGAAATGTGATTAGGGTGTTTCATTATCTTCTGAAGTTGTTCCTACAGATCCTCTTTGTGAAATTATGGTTTCACAATTAAATGTTTCCTATCCAATATTTAATGCTCATAATGGGAGTTCTTGGGTCATCATAAATGATGGACTAGTTCAGGAGAGAGTGGTTGGGAAGAAAGAAGTGAGTTCCACATGGATGAAGATATAGTGATATAGCTAGCTTCATTTAATGCATTCAAGGAATCTATGGTGAATAAGGAAGAATATGAGGATGAATCCACTTGTGAGGATCCATAATACTTGGTCTTGGTGGGCACATTAATGTAATTAAAATTCACAGGACATGGAATTGTATAGCCACAAAGATCAGATATGATTGTCCAGGTCTCAAACGGTAGACTTTCATTTGGTGAGAAGGTTAAATACTGAGTAATGAATAATCATTCTCAAAACCAGAATGAAGTGCTCGTAAAAGAAGAGTTCCATGATAGTGATGAAGTGAATGAGGTGGCTGCTGCCTAGGGTGAGGACCCCGATTTGAGATTGGAGGCCTATCCATAGGATATGGACACTTCTAAGAACTCTCCTACTGAGTCTATGAAAGTGGTAATTATAGAGGAATATCTTAGATCCTCTTCAATGATGGGGAAAAACACTATTATTTATTCTAACTGTTTTATTGAGAACACCTAGAAGACGCGACATAGAAAAGGATAATATAACATAAAAAGTTCTTTTATAACTATATCATCAAGAAAATGCAATCTACATTCAACGTCTTATAATATTACAATCATCCATTCCACAAACATGTCTAATGGATCGGACCAACATGTGGAGGAAGACACCTCTAATGAGCTTGAATCTCATGCATGGGAAATATAGGATAATGATTTGTTTCCTATAGAAATTTTGGTTTCTGATCCTGCCATCCCCCTGATTAGTAAGGAAGTGATGGAGTGTGATGAGTGAGAAACCATCATTATATTAAATCAATAATATCTTAGAGAAGTACCTAGAGTTCAAATAAATTCAATAAGATGTTTCCAAGATGGTTGGGAGGCCTTTCCATGTCCTCATTAACAAGAATCCGGGTGCCTGGATCCTAAAACAACATTGCTTATTATCATGTAGATGCAATGGAAAGAAGAATATTTTGGGAGAGATAATCAAAACATGGAACAAATGACACTTAATAATGAATACCTACTCCATGATAATCTGCATGGGAAGGTCGTCACCCTCCAATAGAGTATTCTGAGAGGTAAGGATTCTAATAGGAATAAACAGTAATTCAAGGATTTGACTACATTAATTGATGTAATTTGATTTTATGATTACTTTCTGATGTAGTTTCCCAGTTTTTAATTTAAACTTCTCTTGCACAATAAAAATATTTATTTCAGAATATATTCTAATATATGTTTTTTAAATTTTAAAATATAATATCTGTATATAAATAACAATATGTGTAGTTATATTTCTAAAATGAAAATATATAATAAAAATATTTATGTATGTTGTATATATGTATGTGCATATTTATTTATTTATAAACTCACATAAACAGAAAGAAATATTTTATAAAAGAATTAACAAATATTCATATAAATAAATATAAATATATGAATCAATATAATAATATAAAAAATACAACTATATATATTTTAGTATATATATATAAGAATATACCTATATATATATATAAATATAAATATATAGTAATATATAAATAAATAGATATATAATCAAATATTGACGAAAATAAGATGGATGAGTGATAAAGGTGCATGCGTGCAAGGGAGAGGTATTGGGTTTGAATATTATTGAAGGAAGGGGTGTGTTAGTGGGTGAAGGGGGATACTAGTGTTGTGAAAGGGGTGGGGGATAATGGGATAGTTAACAGAGTGTGGGCTACTAGTACTGTTAACGGTGGGGGTGAACCTAGGGCTGTTAAATGAGTATTGTAGCAATGATAAAAAGAATATTAATTTTATTTTAAATTTTCTTATATCTTTATTATTTTTATCAAATTTATTAATTGAATTTTATCTGTGAATTATTTTATTGTTATTAAATGACACATTTTATCAGTGTATTTTTCTCTAATAAAAGGGAACCCTTTTAACTGCACTTCAATTATCATTTCATTTTGAGCACTTTTAAAAGCATATTCTATAGTTGTTATCATTGTAAAGAATAGGTTTCCAACTAAAAGAAGGGGGAGTAATATGTATATTTGGGATAATTTACCCCTTTAATATACTAATAACATAATGAACATATGCAATATATATAAATAAATTAATATAATACTGTATAAATAATGGAAACAATAACATACTACACAAAACCAACAATAAAATAAAAACTAAATAATGAAAACAAATAATGGAGTCATGTAATCGTATAATGATATGTAACTAAATTCTATTATACAATTAATACCAATAAAATACTAGTAGAACAAAATAAAGTCTCCAAATCCCCTAGTTCTAAACACATTGTTGTTCCCATATCCACACTCTATCCCATCCAGTATGATAAAATCAATAATAGGGTCCTCATCCCCTATTCAATAATGTATCACTGTAATCAACTTAGGTAAAACATGATAGGCCTAATATGGTTTGAGTATAACTTAGTAGGTCGACACCATCGTTTCTAAGAATAATCCATCTGATAGTAAATTAATTCTAGTATGAAATAAAAAAAATATTAATTAATTATGCAATTATACTAATAAATTAACAATATTCTTTTCCACAATGACAAAATATCTCTAAACATGTCTCACAACCAAGAAAACATGACCATAGTACTATGGTATATGTTACCTTCCTCGAGAATAATTTGGAATATGAATCAACGTGTCCCACGACCATGCCAATGAAACCATACCACATCAACATGGTATAAAACACACAAATCTGGTTTAAGACGAAAATATATGTAGTTCAATATTTAATCAAGATCAAGCTTAGTATATAATCATTTCAACATATCCTAGGGCATGTCCTAATAAATAATAATTTTAACATGTCTCAAGGAATAGATTGGTATATAATCATTTTAGCAAGTCTTAAAGAATAACCCTTAATATAATTATTTCAACATGTCTTTGGGATTTTATCATTATATAAGAACATTCAAATGTATTAGGGAACATCCAAGTATATATAAATTTTGTTATTCCAATTAGACCAATGTCCTATATAAACATTACAACATAGAAAGCACAACATGTGTCAATGGAACACGGATATCTCAATATCTCATCTTATGGATAAATTTTTAATTAAGAAAATTATAATTTATCTTCAAAGTACACATATTCATTATCCTTTGTTGATAAACAAAAAATAAAATAATAATTTCAATAATATAGACATGTCTAGGAGAATTTATATCAAAAATCACTGTCATCACATTCCATTCATTATGGACATTAAGTCATTATTCAATTCCCATATAATAAAGGGTTCACCTCCCCAAATGTTAGCAAAAATCCATTTAAATAACCATTTACATCATATTAACCTCTATGGAATGATATAATTCAACATTAGATTAACTTAGACAAACACTAGGTTAGTGAAATTTCAATATTTTATATACATGAAAGGTATCAGACTATAGGGTTTTGGGTTAGACCCCGTACCTTTTACACCTGATGAAACAACACATCAAATAGAAAAATCTAATGAGGAGTAAGTTGGGCATGATCGAAAGAAGGACCATAGATAACAAATAAACAAGATCAATACTAATAATGAGAATTTAGAGATATTACACCACAAAAACTTGAGAATATAGGGAGAGGTGGAGAAACTCAGCCCAAACCACATACTAGAGACCAGATGCATGATTGAGAAGTTTGGAATTTGGAGAGGTGCTCCAAAATACTATGGAGGATTCCATAGCATCGAGAGGAAGAGGTTTCATGCTATAGAATAAGATAAATGTCACTCATGATGCTTTCTAAATCATTGATCTTGAAATTACATGGAATATAATTAAATTACATTTGAGGTATTTATTTTTATAGGGATTCACCTCAAAAATTCATGTATTATGTAATTTTATATACTTCTTGAACATTAAAAAGTATAAAAGTATTTAAAGGAATATATTCATCTCTAATTATGAACTAGGATAAGGGCTTGTTCCTGGAAAGGATTATAAATTATGTAACCTTTTTACATGATGTGTTATTAATTTTTAGGAAACCTTCAACCAATTTCCCATAAAAAGAACATGAACGCCCTCTTAATCCATCCAATATTTTAAGAAAACCTCATAAACCAATTTAATACATTTATACCAAGAATAAATTAATTCACAAAATCCTATATCCTTGAACATTATTTCTTTTTCCCAAAAAAATGATCTATGTATCTGAACATGAATCAGACACCAATGATCCAATGAAAATATCCAAGAGGGATTCCCTTGAAAAAAGGAGGGATAGAACATATTAGTTCTCCTTCTACATCATTTTGGACACCCTTCTCTAGGTTATTCTATAATATAACCATATAATCATATATGAGAGATGATTGTATTCGAAACAAATTTAGTACTCTAAATGAAAGATATATTAAAGTTCACTAGAAAGAAATTATTAATTAAATTGTTACATTGTAAAAAGACATTACAAACATCATCATTATAGATAGGTTTATCAAATTCATCCTTCAAATACAAGTTTGTTTCCCCGTAAATAAACTCAATGGACACTCCTTTCATACACTCATTGAGTGCTGAGGACTATCTCTTTAGTGTCTAAGATTTGTAATCCATATCATGAATTTACTTGACCACCTGTAAAGGGATCTTTTTAGTGTAACATATTGGGGAACTGTCACATTTAATATCTTAGTGCTGTGAATGGAAATATAGTGGGTATTCCAGAGATCCTAAAGATAAGTGGAAGAGAAGCCGCTCCACTAAATCATGAAATACAAAGGATATATATCATAGACGATTCCACAAAATAAAAATAAAAATAGATTAAAAGGGACCGAGAGCTCTCGTATTCACTATGGCTGCTAGTGTTTTTCATATTCACTCTTAATGTTTTCTTATGATTCATCTACTACGAAATCCCATGGAAGGTTTTGATCCAGAATGGGAAACATCCTTTGAATGTCTGAAATAAAAAATCGTACTGAGGATTCTCTTCTTATTGAGATTCCCAAATTGATCTCCTTCATGGAAGCACTTAAAGGAACAAATATGTGTATAGCTTCCTCGACCAAATCCCCCTTATTAAAGAAGCTTGAGGATTGAAGATTTGATATTGAGGCTGACCCAGAAGCAATTCATCAACCCCCACAACTCTATAAGTTCTCTTTAATGGGTTATATCTCTTATATCAAAGGTGATAATCCATGGTCAAACTCGGATTTTATAAATAGGATCACGCACGTCTCGGGTTTTACTGATTGGAAAATAATTTCAATCGGAAAAGGCTATTTCCATATCCTTTTAACAACATAAGACGCTCTAGATCGAGTCTGGAAGCTGGGAAACCATCAGCTCAATCATGGCATTTTTCGCATCTCGGAATGGGAATACATGTTCAATTCGTATAACTCGAAGAACTCATTGGTGAAAATATGGGTAAGGCTGCACGGTCTCAGTTAGTATTATTGGAATCTGAAGATCATTAATGGCATCTCTTCGTGTATTGGTACCCCACTAAAAATTGATTAATATACATTTCTTTCTGATATTAGGTAATATGTTAGGGTTATGGTGGAGGTATACATAACTACTAAGCTCCTAGATGTCATTCTATTCAATGCGAATGAGTATAAAAATGAGATCTAATTAGAGTTTGAAAAAATTCCTCCTTACGGTAAGAATTGAAAAATATTTGGACACTCCCTACTTAAATGTCAAATCGCCAAAATTCATGTGTCTTAGCCAACACTGGATGGTTGGACGGAGGTTTCAAGACCCAAAAAAGATTTAATTGTTGCTACTAATATTCTGGATACCTCTAAAAAAACCCCAAAGTATGGGTGAAGAAATCCACCCTTCTGGGTTAGTCCTCGGGTAACAATTGGGCAGAATTGGTGGAGGAAGAATAAATATTGGATACGGATTATAGCATTCTGATTGACATTGAACAACATGTTTGGGATGCCAGTATGCAACCTCAAATGTATCCTCCCCCAGGGGTTGTTGATGTATCTACTTAGAATATGCATTATAAACCTCCTATTTTTCCAACTGGAGATGGTCATAGATGTGAATCTGTGAGTGCAACACCAGAGCAAGGGATCTCCACCGCTTCAGTAGTGGGTCACAAGGCCAAAGAATAACATCCCCCTTTAGAGGTTTCTGCCATGACGCTTTTGGTTGAGAACATAGGTAATCCTCATCTTTCTCTATTTAACTCTGAAATGGATATATAATAAGAATATGACCTTCTTCTTTCACCTAGGAAGATCCTTGACACTTTCATGGCTAGCTAGAATGACTGTTCCGGTGATGTTCAAAAAGTGAAATTTTCTTTATAGTGAACCAACGATGTTAATTAACTCGAAAAAAACCACCAAAAAATGCATTTCCACTAGTAGGGAATCCACAAATATCAAATATTAAATGGATCATAATAAACTACTAATTGTAGCCAAGTCTCTTGCACTGGAAGTGGGTACAGAGACCCCTGGATAGACCACGTAAACCCATGTGGTTAACCACACTGACTCAAATCTAGAGCACATTGAACCCCGTGTTATTGTGATTACCCTGGATTAGAATCAGTCTACTTCTATTAATTATGATACTAAAAATATTCTATTTCTTCTATGATTAAACAGGATAAAATGATTAGTCATCCCTATTCCCAAAATCGTATAAGATCATAATGGAATAAGGGATCGAGCATATCCATGAAAAAAGGGGGATTTTTACCCAACAAAAGGTTTTAAAGGGATTAACTTTTTTGGAGATATCAGGGAATTGTAGGACCTAACAATTTTTCTATTCTTAAATGTTTTATCTTGAATCATAAACCTAAACTTTTTTCTATAGCTGAATGAAAAAACAAAATTTTAAGTGAGTTTTATAAATCTATGCTCTTTTGGATATAATTATTTTGGTGAATGAATATCTGGGTTTGCTATCGATTTTCTTTAGATTTTTTATCATGCTTCTTTATAGAACACTAATACTTTCAATTCCACGAAAAAAATGTTTACATGTGTCTCTTTCTTGATGGAAAACATATCACCTATTCTATGATTTTTTCCAAACTTTATATTTGTAACATAGGACCCTCTAGAAATATATTTCTGATTTATCTAACATCATACATGATCCCTATATTGTGTTATGTAATTTCAATTATATTCATTCCCCCAGTGAAAAAATTTGCCCTTCCATCTCTTCTATTTCATTAAGGTAATTTAGAACATCTATTGAGTATTGTAACTTTCTAGCGATTAATCTCACTAGTGAAAAATACACATGGTACAGAAGGTAGTATAATAGGATATTTTCTAGTAAATTTGATAGGTTTGTAGCTAACAACCATGCCCTGGATAATTGGGACACCATCTCCAGCATTAATTTAACGAAGATTAATTTAGATCAACACCCCATTTTGGTCAGCCTTACTTTTAGAAGGCTAAAAACCAGTCTCCCTTTTAGATTTAAAAATGCCTAGTCCACTGACTTGGATTGTTCTCTCACCATTAAATCTTGTTAGGAATCCATAAAACACCGTAAAGATTATTTTTCCTGTATTTCTATGTTAAATCACCTCAAAAATTGTCTTAAGGGTTAGTGTAGTGCTAAATATATGCAAATGTGCAAAGACATCTCAGACCATGAGTGTGAGCTTTCCCAAATTCAAAAGAACCGAACTTTATCTAACTTCTATTTGGATTCTCAAGATGAAATCAACACCTCCCTAAAATTGAATACGATCATAGTTCTAAAAGACATCATTTTTTTGAAATTCTTCGAAGAAAAATGGATTTCAGATGGTGGTCGTAATACAAAGTTGTAAAACTCTCTTCAAATAATAATAATAGCCTTCCATCATGTATCTTTTCTTAAGGATATTGAAACCCTCTTTTACTCTGAGGAGGCCATTTCTAGTCATGTGATCAATTATTTTGATAATATTTTCAAGGTCCCATCCATCAATAGGGACCTTCTTCATGATGTTATTCCTGTCATTGTGGTCGAGGAAGACAAAATTTCTTTTTTAAGCCTTCCCCTTGACCACAAAATCAAAGGCACCATCTTTAGTCTGAATCCTGATAGGTCCCTAGGACCTGATTTATTTAATAATGGGGTTTTTCAACATAATGGGGAGATTATAAATCTTGATTTTTTCAAACATGTTATATCTTTTTTATGGGTTTCTCCCTCATGGTATTAATTATCAATTCATTAACTTAATTCCCAATGTGAACAATGCTTCTGAAATCCATATTTTTCAGCCCCTAGGTCTTATAAATTCTGTTTATAAAATCATCACTAAAATACTTTCTAATAGTCTTTCATCTCTTTTTCAAAAAATTGTTTCATAGAACCAATTTGGGTTTATCAATGGATGATATATCCAAGATATCATTTTCACTACATCGGAATGCATGAACACTCTGAAAAAAGTTAATAGAGGATGTAATGTTTCCATTAATCTTGATATTCAAAAATCAATTGATACCATTTACTAGAACTTCATTTTCAAGGTTCTGAAAGCCATTGGTTTTAATAATATTTTAATTAATCGGATTAATTATCTTTTTGACATGGCCTATATTTTTATACTTGTTAATGGCTCCCCTAAGGGTTATTTTAAATCCACTAAGGGTGATAGGAAAGGTAAACCCTTATCTGCCATAATTTGTGGAATTATAGAAGATTGCCTTAGAAAGCTTCTCACTCTCCTTGTTTCTCAAAACAAACTTCATCCCATACGAAATGATATAAACCTAACTGTGCCTAATTATATTTTATATACCGATGATATCATCCTGTTTTTACAAGGTGGTAAAACAAATATTCAAAGGCTTAAAAATACCTTGGATTATTATGAGGATATATCTGGTTAATCTATTAGCTAGAATAAATCATCAATATTCTTCAGTAAAAAAATTATCCCAGTAGGAAAAATGATATAAGAAATACTCTGTATATCAAAGAAGGATCATTCCCCTTCACCTATATAGGGATTCCCATTTTATAGGGAAGGACTAAATGCATATTATTTTCCACAATTATTGACCATGTAGTTAACCAGCTATCTACATGGAAGGGTAAATCTCTCTCCAAGGTTGGTAGGATTTGTCTAGTGAAATCTATTATTGTGTCAAAATTGTTTTACTCAATGTTGATCTATAAATGTCATGTTGGTCTTTTCAAGAAAATTATTTATTAAATTAATAATTTTTCATGGACTAGCAGCAATCATGAAATAAATATTGAGACCATCCCCTGAGATAATTGATGAAAACCATTAGAAAAAGGTGGTCTTGTTATAAAAAACAATCGACGAATTAATGTTTCCATTCAAGAAAAACATACATTGATTTTGATTAAAAACAACTCTTATTCCACTGACATTCTCAAAACAAGATTCTATGAAAAAATAATGAAAGGCAATTTGATCTATATACACTCTTTCATCTGGCCCTCTATTAGACAATATTTTGAAAATATTATCGTGAATTATAGATCAATGGTAAGTGCGGACTCATCCATGAATTTTTTTCAGAACATCTAGTCTTGTGTTCCCTTAATATCTATGTTACCCCTAACACCTCCTCGATTAACACGAATTGTAATATAAGGGATATTATTCAATCTATAAACATAAAATATCCATACAAAATCATTCATATTATTGATAATTACTCTTTTTCTAATGATGAAGATTTCTTTATATAGGGGCATGTATATAATGTGGTGCTTGACTCTAAATGTTTTTACAATCAAAATTTATATGCTTCTGATATCAGCTTTGATTGGTTAAAACATTTTGATGAGCCCTGGATTAAACTATCATGAATCAAACTTATTTGGTGTATTTATCCCAAATGTGTTCCCACTGATATTTACCTACAATATTTTGGAATTCAACTTTTCCCGGAATGTCACTTTTTCCAGTAACATAGGGATGATGCTAACCATCTCTTTTTATCTTCTGCTATGACTTCAGATCTTTTTAATTTTATTACTGACATGATTTTCTACATATGGTTACTCTTTAACCCTATTATTTATCCATTAAAACGTTTTGTGGTGCTTTAGACATCAAAACAAATCAAGAACCTCTTATTAGTGGTGGTTGCATAACTTCTTCACGTGATCTGGTATGATCTAAATGCCATTTTCCATAACAAATACTCTTTCAGTCTTCATGTAGGTCATATGAAAATTCTAACAACAATTTCGGATGCTGATTTAATCCAAAAATCATATTCTAACAATCCAGTTGGTGATTTTGAGATCCTTCGTTGACTTAGGGTTTATGGTCTTTATAGAAAACTGAGGCACACCTTTGATGATTTTTAGAAATCTCCAATTCCAGGTTGGATTAATGTAAATGTTGATGGATCATCCAAAGTAAATCTAGGGAATGCTTGTGGTTGTTCCATATTTAAGGACATTATTGGGCAGTTCCATCGATGATTATTTTACAGTTTTGGTATGACCTTATCCTTGAAGGAATAAATGATTGATGTGATTCTTTCTGTGGACATTGTAAATAAAAAGGGCTGGAACAACATCTAGATTGAAATTTTATCAACCACCACCATCCAATAAATTTGGAACTGTGTTTTCTATCTTGCATGGTCTCTTACTACCCTTTGGATGAGATGAGTGTCTTCAGTTCTAGAGATCAACTACATTGTCAAACATGCCTTTGAAGAAGCAAACATTGTGGTTAATGGTCTTTCCAACAAGGGAGTCAACCAGGGAATCATGTGGATGGATGATCTTTTAGTGGATCTTTTCCCTTATTATGAATGGTATTGTATTGTTTTTCATTATTTAAGACTCATTTATCTTCCCTTGATTATTTAAAAAAATTATATATTTGTCTTTGACCAAGGAACCACCATCCATAAAAAATATTATGATGCGTGATATCATATAATATTTTTTACCTAAAGATGAAATGGTCTATATCAGTTTTAGATTCATCCTTGGACTCTAAATTTCATTGGGGAAAGTTTTTTATAGATTCCAAAATGATCACCACATTCATGAATCCTAGAATGTTGGTTCCATAGAAAGGGGTTTTCTGGGACTTCAGGTTTTGATTCTCCATAATCTCCAACAGATTCATTGTGAAATACCCTCTTATGAAGCTTCTTAGTGGACCTTATTACACTATCCATGAACATTTATGTGATGGTGGCTACAAATTTTGACAGAATTTTATTTGTGTCAGATGATTTATTTGTCCTATAATATGCATGTACAAGCCTAAATATATATATGTTGAAGGATTTTTTATTTGTGATGGGGTAGAATGTTGAGTAATTTTTATCCAATGATACCTTGATATGATTTGGTTCTTCTCTTTTTTTTACATCTATTAGTGGGTTCACCAATATAATTAGTATACAAGTAAACAATATTGTAAATTATTATTGTGAATTAGCCTCCTAGACATCATTAGAATCGATTCGTCCTAACAAGAAGGCATCTTGCAATGTAATTTTTCTTGATTGATATTAATATCGATTATTGTCATTGTTTATTATTATAATGATTTTGGGGATTATAATAGATATATTACTTGGATATTAGGATCAATATTATAATACTCAAGTCTGTTCCCCCTTATATCGATAGTTTCATATGGTTGAAATTTGATATAATTAATGACACGAATTAGGCCATTTCAAATTTTCCACCCTTAAGAAGTTTCCATGAATCCAAATTAGAAATGATACATCAATAAATTATATAGAATGATTACAAAAAAATATACGTCTTGTTATTGATGTGAAGTATTCACCAATGTACAATCACTAAGACCACCAATATAAGCCCAATGAGGTACCATTATCCTAAATAAGATAATATGATAAATGTAATTGGACGGACCGTAGTTATAGAATCATGGAATAACTGCATAGAGACACTATGAAATGTGGTACAAATTTGTAATTGATGGGTCGTAAAAGGGATGGGTTGGGGGTTGAAATCATACCCCATATATCATAGTGTCACATCTCTAGATCATGACAATATAAACCATGATTGTACCTATTATATACAATGGAGTTTCTAGTTGGAGGATTAAATGATGTTCATTCACCAAGGGATACTAAATATATGTTCATATATTCCCTAAAAGTGATATCTCCCTAATTATGGGGTCTATTATTTATAGATTTCTCAACCCCATTTAGTATTTTATAAATTAACATGTGCATCTTCCATCAGTCCTCCCATACATACATGAAAGACAAAAACTCATCACACATCACTCATAATATTGTAGTCCATGGGATCTTTTTAAAATGAATTTTTTTTTTCAATAACTATGTTTTGACCAGGTAGATTGAGTTGATATCATGACTCTAGTGGCTAAAAAATACGAGATTTTGGTCAGTGTTAATCAATATATAAGACCATAATAACTAGATTTCTATATAAATTTTCAACTACATTTGATAATATTTTAATGGATTAATATTATTTTATACCTACTAATCCAATATCAATTTGGGTTTCATTTCACATTGATGGTTCATGTCATAGTGTTACATCTATGTTTTCAACTGAAATGTTATAGATTGAGGGAAAATTGTTTTGTGCTAGTGAATCTCTATTCTAGATGGGTGAGCTTAGTTTTTGTGTAGTCCCTTGGAGTGGTGCATTATGAAAATTCAGGGGATATGTTCAATAACAGTTTTCATTTTTTGGATTATATATTAGATGGTATAACAATGTTTTATATGATAATCCTTGATTTGAGTATATTTCAATCGAGGCTTGGATCCTATAATTCAGCCAGTTTCCCATGACTATACTGTGGGAGGAGGTTTGATGGATTGTACTCACAATGGTGTTTCCACATTAATATTTCTAGGGATGAAATACACCACTAGATATTTTTATTGTACCAATCCTCTACTTCTTAACCCAAATTCAAGATATAGAAAAAAAATATAAATAATGAAGGTGGATTAATTTGGAGAAATTGGTACCTATTAATGCAAATAATTATGATATTAATATACTAATAGTTTAAGAGTAAGGGTCAATGAAGTTTATCTATATAAATAATCTAGAACAAACTTCCCAAGGGAATGATTTCATATATAAATAAGTTAAAATCATGATTTTTCCATAACTACAAGTTTATATATATTCAGATAAACTGTATTTTTTCATACTATTTTCTTATCTCATTTTTCTTATGTCCTGGAATGTGGTTAAATTTTGTTATAGTTTTATGGTATATGGGAATAATGTTCTTACCTTGAAAAGTGTTGATGAATTAAGGGAATGTAAATCATAACATAATAAAGGTTCAACTAAGTCATATTAAACTGGGAAGATAAGGTAATCTTTCTATTTATAGATAAGGTTGTAACAACTTAATAATTTATATTTTTTTTTAAAATTAAGATAATTTCATTTATGTCTTGCATTACATGACAAACCGAAATTAAATGATTAACTATATATGGTTAAATTATTATTATTTTAGGTGAAAATTTTAACCTAGACATTAAATTATAGGTTATTGAGATGACATCCTAAATTAAGAAAATTATATGGTTTATAAATTCAAACAATAAATTTATTTTTTATCAATTTATTATATATGGAAATAAAAATCAATAGAATTTAATAGAATTGTGATTCTAATTTTTTCTCTAAATTCACAATTTGTTTTTATTTTAAAAAAATAAAAGAGTTACCACTGGAAAATTAGTTGAATTATTTTCATATATTATTAATTCAATAAAATATTTTAACATTCATCAAATATTTCATATATTCCTGGTACAATAAAAAGACTCAATTTCTTCATAAAAATAGTATTTTTCAAAATGTGTTTTCATCAAATATTCCATAATTATTTTAAAAGAAAAATTTCCCCTCATTTATAAAAATTATTTGGAAAAATTAAATTATTTTTTTGAATCAACATTAAAAAATTATATTATAATGAATTATTTCAAATTTCAATCAAATAAAAATTATTTCATATGAATAGTGAAAAATATTGATTTTTATTATAAAATATCATTCCATTTAAAAAAATTATAAATTTACCTTTTTTGAATGTTTTTGAGGAATAAATAGTTAAATTATATTTTTATGAATTCAATTTTTATCATTGGAAAAAAATTTATGCTGAAAATTAACATATTAACATTTTATACTTATGAAACCCTTTCCAATATAAACAACTTTTTTTTCAAGATTGTTTAATTCATTTAAAAATAAATACCCCTACTTATATATATTGATCTTTTTTTAATAGATTCCATAATTTTTTATAATATTCCTAATACTATTTAATGAGGTCAAATTAATTTTTTTTATAATTAATAGTAAAAATATTAAAATCTAATTACCATAGTTGAGGTTAAATGAGGCTTACTGATGGGGTACGGATATACCAAAACAATATGCATATGGCTGATAATTATAGTTCTCTAGAAAAAGGATGGAAACTTTTTTAACATAAATTATCCCAGATTATAGTCTATAATCATTTGGACTATTTTTTATTTAGAATGCATTTATCATTTTTACTCTATTGAGGAATTTCGAGTGGATTCTATGTGGGTTCCCTCCCCCTATTAAATGATGACATCTAATGTCCTCTCCTCTCCACACATTATGATCCTATTAGATTAGAAATTTCCTAAAATTATTCATTGTTTAATTACATTTCACCATTATATATTCCTTATTTTTATTGGTGAACCCTCTTATGAAGGCTTTTGGGGGAAACCCAATGATGTCTTCTGAATCAGATGTATCATTCTTATTTGAGGGTTTTTATTTTATTTACTATTCCACATCATTTATATCATATTAAAACATTATGATATAATCTAACAATTATTTTCCAAATTATTAAATTTTATTATTTCTTTGAAATAATATATATCCCATCTTCTTTCAAATTGGAAATAAAATTGTCGATAATGGGATTAGCAGACTATCACCTCATGAACTGGTGTAATTAATTTTCTAAAACATCCACTCACAAAATAATTTATTGAAGAATGAAATTATATATATGTTTTTTATGATATTATTATACTTTTTATGTAAAATATAACATATACCTTTTAACCTTCCAATATATTGAATAATGATAATATCGCTTTGGCATATAAGGGGACTACAGACTTCATAAAGTAATATGACATAATTTTTATTTCACAATGGTAAATATGGTAATAATGATTGATTTAATGAATATATATAAATCCAATTATATAAAATTTATTCTTAAATGGATAATTAATAATTATATTCATGTAATTCCATCTATCAAAAAATAAAAATATTAATCATTTATATGTATGACATATAATCACCATGAACAATGTATTTCAATTTTTCTATCTATACATTTATTTATTAATTTAAATAAGTGCATAATAAATATTTATTTTATTTATATATTAGTTGATATTATAGAATTATGGAATGATAATCAATTTAAATTGTCCCAAACTACCACACCAAAACATAAAAAATATGTCGGTTATCACACCAAGTAGTGATTTTAATATAGAGTATTTCAATATATGGGTATGAAAAGGTTATATATAAATAATTTATAGTCTCATATACATTTTAATGGTTCTATACAATATTTATAATAAACCTATATAAATATATATTAAATATTAGTATTGAATGTGTATGATAAAATTCAATACTTGAGGTATGGTATTTTCATATTGCACTTCTTTCTATGAAACACGGGCCATATTCACAACTTGTTAAATTAATGTGGTGTATATATAAACCATGAATGTTTTTTATAAATCTTAGTCTAATTATTCTAGGGATTTAAATATCCTTATATGTAATTTTCCTTCATCGAGATTGTTATTAAAAAATTACTCATGTGTTGAGGGATTTTTTTACTATCCCATTATTTATCAGGATACTTTGTGATTATGTTTATATTGCTAAAAAATTATAATATGTAAACCAAAAAAATGTAATTTTATTCTAATTTTTTTATTAATTTAGAATAAATGGTTTCCTTACCTATTCCACTCTTTATTATCTCAAGAGACCAAAATAATTATTTTATAGAAAATCAATTTCATTTCTCTATTTAGTCGAAAATTAATTTTCATCCATGTCCTTGATTTCAAAAGATATTATTAATACTCTAAAATGATTTATTAATGTAATTTATACCCTTTTTAATATTTAATAAATTATTTAAAATTAATTATATTTTCATTTTCTAAAGTAATAAATTTTAGTCTTTCTTATAATAATGTTAATGAAATTCTTTTTTTAAATTGTATAAGATGAATGAAATTTATAGTTTTTGATCAAAAATAAATTATTTGAATAATCATTTATAATTTTCAAGGTTATTTTAGTTAATATTTTTTAATTATTATTTCGGATAATTTTATAATTTAATTAAGTGATATCAAATTTAAAATTATATTTTCCTAGTGAATGTTTTAATAATATTTTTATTTAATTAATATACATAAAAATCCAATACCATTGGTGTTTTGTATGAGGGATATGAAAAAATGGTCCCATAATTATTCATTCTCTAGATGGATTAATATTAATACAATGAAATGATTCTTAAACCCATTTATTTTCCAAGGATTATGCTATGATAGATGGATGATATTTTTATGAAACTTAATTTCATTATATTGGTTATTTTATGATTAATGTTGAATGTTTAATGATTTTATATCACCCATATGTATGGTCATCATTATGTGATGGGTGAGATCAGAATTATATTTCCCTGAAATGTATAAGATAATGTTTTATATCACTAGTGATAATTATCAAAAAAATTATATGAATTATCAGCAAAGGAAAATGTGATAATATGTTTGATCTGATGTGGGAAACAAGATGATGTTCTCAATCAAATATGGGAAATAGGTCGATGTGATTGGTCCACTATGGGGAATAATATTTGGCATATAATATCTCATGATTTCATAATCTTAGTAAATAACCGTGACATATTTAATGAATCCATATTGATGATTTTTGACATGTATATGACATGAACATATGGTTTGTGATTTATTTATGAAGATTTGTCATTACTTTGACTCAGGACTTCTAATATGATTTTTTTAAATGAATCATGTTGACATTCTATGATAGATTGGGTATGAAAATTATAAGTTACATACATGATAATAAGGCCATATATTTATTATATGATATCATATGATCACCAATTGATATCGATCAACAAGAGGTAAGATGATAGAGGCATGAGTGGTTTGGGACGGTGAAGTTCAAAAATGGAGAATTCTGTAAACTCTAGATTTGTCTATTCTATGATGTTGCATGGGATCTTTTGATCTAGCATGGGAACTCAATGTGATTCCCATAAAGGTTTCAGATGATTTGACCTATCTGGAAGTGGGATTAGATCACACACCTTGCGAAAAGGGGGGTTCTTTTACTGATACATTGTGGGGATCCACTTGAAAAGTGGATGTGAATATAATTCCTTAGAACAAACCTATAAATGGGAGATTAACCATAGAGTAACCATGTTCTTAAGGAAATTTTATATCAATGTTGGAAAGTAGGTTATATTAAGCTGATCCTAATAGTTAAAGGTTTTTTATATTTTGTTTGGAATTAAGGATGATATAATGTTTTCCTATAAAAAGGGATATCATTTTAAATATAGGTATTTTCAAATTTTCAAAATGGAATATAAAATTTTAACTATTCACTTAAAGACAAAAAAATTCACATGTATTGAAAAATTTCCATGGTCTAAATAGGTTTTATTATAACCCAAAAGTACCTACTGATATATCATCTTGTTTTAAGACCAATCGAAAATAGATCAACACACTATTAATGATGAACATGGTTTTTATGACAATGAAATTATTTAGGTAAATATTGATTCTATATTTCCTCAAGTGTCACATATTCTTGAAAATGGTGTCATGTTGGAAATAAATTTGAATATGAACAAAAACCACCTTTTGTGACTACTTCAAAATAGTTGGCCATTTAGTTTCCATTTGTAGGAATATTCAAAAATAGGTGAATCACCCACCTATTGACAAAGAAAATTATTTTTATGGAGGTTGGTAGGAATAATATGGTAAAGGTCCCCACATCTAAGAGAAGTGGGAATTAAGTCATGGATCATCAGAAGAAAACTATAATTAGATGCATAACCCTCTAGGATCAGTGGAAAATGTCAGTCCTTGTTTTGAATCCTCTTAGGTGGAAGGGGAATCTTGTGGGGTTGTTCTACCTATTAATGGAAATGAATTACTATTAATGAATTCTTTGAATGACCTATATAATATAGGTTTTTCAGAGGTATATATTATGGTGGTCAAAATAGTTTGAGCTCTCGTGTTGTTCCTTTATGTGAAACTGATAGTGACATTCATGTTGAGAGGAAGGGATATTTAATCATCTGTTCTAAAACCCCATTTTAGGTTTCCTTCCTAGGGAATAATGATACCCATGATGTGATATCACCATCCATTTCATTTAATTAGATGTATTATAATGAGTGCACTATCCTAGTTGAGCAAGGTAAATGTTGGGTTGATTCTAGGGCTCCCCGGTGGGGGATATATTGGTGGAATTGGTCAAAAAGACTCCATAATAAAATGTATGGTTTGAAAAGGTGGAAAATAAAAATTCTTTGTGGATCAAAGTTCCACATTATCTTTTGGGGATAATGATTCATTAGAGTTCTTGGGAGCAGAGGTAGGTGGTCCTATAGAAGATATGGTGAATAGAATGAAATCTAGGATCCTCTCCAAGTTTTCCACTAGTAATAAGATATAATCAGGGAAGAAGAAGCCAAAGAAGAATCCCATGAAAGGTAAAATTCAACTATAAATCATCTACCAAATTAGTATCCATTTTTTAATTTTTAAGTTTTTTCAACTCCACTATTATTAATGCATTTCACTTTCACATTTACATACAAAAACCCAAACATCATGGGATTTTTAATCCCAAAGTCGCATTCCCAATAGGATTTATAAGACTAAATAAATATGGTTTTTAGTTGATTGTTATTAATGGGAATTCTAGTCAAGTGGATTTTTATGTGTTTCCACTAATGATTTATTTGGGAATGTTGACACTATATCCATTCATGATTAGTTGAACACATATTTTTTTAGAGTACATCTAGCTAGATGTTTAGATCTTTTATTTATTCCAGAAATTGATATCAGGATGAAAGGAGTTTATGTAATGAAATTGATATCCTCAAGGTAAATTTTTCTTTCTGTTGGTTCCTGGATGTAGATCTCAGTACAATCCATTATTATAATAAAAAAATTGGTTTCTCTCCACTCTAAAATTTATCTTTAGATGTTTAAATATGTTAGTTAAGTCAATTAATTGACATATTTCTATATACTAGGTGAAAAATAAACATGGTACAGAAGTTACATACACTATATAGTTTCTAGAAAACTGGATTGTGATTTTGTGTATTTAGATGCTCTGGACACATGGGACTCAATTTCTAGCACCTCACTTCCCAAATTTTAATTTCATTACCACCTGATTCTAGAATGGTTTTTGTGTAGGGAGAAACATTGGATGATCCCTTTTCATTTCAATAGATCCTAGGATCTTCAATGTGATAGTGATAGCCTTATAAAAAATTTACACTCTAGTATGAAAAGTTGTGGGGGAAATACTATTTTTTTTAAAACGGCGATGCCCATTTATAGGCTGAAAACATGGACCAAGATTACCTAAAACAGAATGGACAAGGATATTCACTCTCTTGAATCATCCCTATAACTTATTCAATGTTAGGAAACCCGAGTTGACTTTAATCTGTATTTTTTCAAAGAGACAAGAATTATTTCTATATTTAATTCTATTAATTCTATGAAATAAATTATGCTGGAAGAGAACTTAATAATTATATGGATTTAAGACTATGATAGAAACAGAAAATATTGTAACTCCCTTTAAAGAATCAGGATTGAAAACTATCCTTTGTCCTTTCTCAAAGTTGGTGATCATATCTGTCACAATTGGGAATGCATTGCTGAATCAATTTTTGATTATTTCTTAAACCTGATAAATGGTCTTGTCTTGGAGGGGACATTAATGGAGGGTGTCATCTAATCAATGGTCTCTTCTAAGGGAAACTTTTTTATCATGAGTATCCCTCTTGAGTATGAGAACAAGGATGATTTTTGTAAACTTCATGCCGATAGTGTCTCTATGATGAATGGTTTTAGTAACATTTTTCCTCATAAGTATTTGGAGGTAATTAATTATGATGTATATAATTTGGTCTCATCTTTATTTATGACTTCTATTCTCCCATAAATCCTTAATGCCCCGTTTATCACCTTAATCCAAAAAATTTAGAATGCTTGTGAGATTCATCCCTTCAGGCCCATTTCCCTGGTTAACCCGATTTGTAAGGTCATCGGTATTATTATTTATAGTAGTCTCTCCCACATTGAATATACAAATGTATATTGGAATCAATTCTGTTTTATAAAAGGACGATCTATCCAGGAATTTATTTTCTCCACATTTGAATGTATTAATTTGCGTAGGGAATCTGGAAGATGTGAATTAATTAGTCTTAATATTGATATTAGGATGTCCTTTGTTACCAGGGACTGGAACTTTTTGTATAATGTTATTTAATGTTTTTATTTCATTAACACCTTAATTAATTATGATTCCTCCTTATTTGGATCTATTCTTGTCTCAATTATTTTTAATGGTTCCCCTAGGGACTATTTCACATGTTCTAGAGGTGTTCATCAAGGTGATACCCTATCATCTTTTCTCATTTCTATTGTTGATGATTATCATTGTCAGCTCATTACCTATATGGTCTCACAAGGAAATATCTTTCTTATTCTATCATCAGGGTCTCTTGCTTCCCATATTCATCACTTAATTCTTATGTCATCATTATTTTCATTTAAGGTGGTAGAAATAATTTTCTCATTTTGATGTAAATTTTACATCACTGTAAATTTGTTTCTGGGAAAATGTTTCCCTTGGGATATATTTTTCATTTTTTTGGGAAAAGGTTTCCTATTTTGAGGAAAACCTATATTCTCTCATATATGTGAATTAGATAAGATAAATTAAACATTTATTATCAGTTTGTTCTACTTTATTCGGGGAGGAATTGTGCTTATTATATATATGAAATTTTTCAGAAGGTCATAGGGAAACTTTTAAAATTTAAGGGGAGGAGTCTCTCTATGTCTGGGAAGATTAGTTTAGTAAATTTTGTTATGGTATTGAAATTGGTTAAGTTCATCATGGTCTATAAATGGATGAGATGGATTATCAAAATATTGAATGTGTCCATCAAGATAATTATTTTGGGTGGAAATATCCATGAATTATGTTTGGTCCCTATTCTTTAGAATTCCCTCTCTAAAGATATTTCTAATGGAAGCATTGGAGTAAAACATATTGGGATCTTTAATGACACCCTTATAGATAGGCTCACATGGGACCACATTCATAGTAGTTATGAACATGTGGGGTTTCCTAAAGATCATATATATAATAAAATAATATAGTGGGTCAATGTTTACATTAAATCATCTATTTGGACAGTAAATAGATTTTCTATTCAAAATATCTAGAAATGTTTTCGATGAATTGTGAGTAAGAAATAAAACTTAAAAATAATTCATTTTAATTAGACTAGCTCTATTCTTTTTCATAAGTTTCCATATCCTATACTAATTATTAATTCACAAATTTTAATTAAGAATTTTTGGATTCTCATATGTCTTTATTACCAGATGAACACGAGTCTATGGTTGATGAATACGATTTTATTCTCTGTTCTTATCTTCTAGTTTGGGAGACATCTAGAAATGAAATTCTTAATGGTAATATTTTTTTATCAACATGTCCTTCCTGATCATATATTCATTTCAATAGGTTAGATGATTTTAATAAGGCATGGTTTAGAACCTCGCAAATTACTCTAATCAAGAGGCTAGACTATAAAATAATCCATATGGATAAAATGTTTCCTAAATATGGGGTTTCACTCAGTTCTTAGTGTTTAATGTATCACTTGGATAGTCAATATGCAGAAAACCTCATCCTAAACATCGATAAAACCTTAGCTATATGGAATATAGTTTTTGAACAGTTGGAGCTATGTGACTTATGGTTCTCAGGTCTCAACTCTTTCATATGCTACAAATCCATCATCTTTTTCTCTACTAATGTCTGCAATCTATTCATAGTTTCTATTCCTAAGGGGTTACATTCGATATGGAATATTAATAATAAACCCCTTCAATCAAGAAATATATTTTGGTTGAAGGGAATTTTTTAGTAGTTTTTATTGTGGATAAGTCTACTTGTATGGATATAATGGGGCACCATGACAACAACATTCAGAATTCACTATCGTGAAAAATTTAGGTGTGCATGGTAATTTTTGGCCTACTGTGGGGACTATTGAGGACTTCTGGAAACTGTAATTTCTATATTTGATCAAGGTAAAATCATATGGTTCCTTGAAAGGGAACACCAAAACCATTGAATGTGCGTATATCTTTCATTAACATGATAAAAATATCAACAAATGTTTCTATGGATCTTGTAGGGCGAATTCTACTCATGAAAAGGAGATTCTCAGAATCAATCATGATGTATCTTTTCCCAAATTGAAAAAATGAAATAATAATTGGTTAGAAATTTGACACCACTATTCCTGTGCAGGATATCAGAAAGGATGAGTTTTATATCTCATGGATAATTTCAGCTATGAGGAGGGATTTTAGGAACTTCTTTATTGGTCTCAACATTGATATCATACATGTTTTTCGGGAGGCAAACATGGTTGTGTAAGGACTTCCCAACATGGCTTTTGGAGTGACTCTTACCTATCCAGACATGAACCCATTTATCATACTCTATTTTTAAGAAAATTATTGTAATAATTTTCCACACTTTAGAATCTTGTAATTTCATTTCATAACAAAATTCCTTGATATTTTATCCAAGCTACCTTTCAAAAAATCATTTGATATCCCCCATTTTTACCCTTACTAAGCATCAGATCACACCCTTTATTCTGATTCATTTTCTCATGTCATGAAAAAACATTTATGTGTGTATCTTTATTAAATCTAACAAATGGGAATAAATTTGTGTGAGATGTTGAATATAAATCATTAAATAAAAATATTTTATATCTATGCACCAAAAATCAATGCCTTTAGGGTTCTTAGGTGATTATTTCTGGATGAAATAGTAAACTTAAAATTTTCAGTATATATGAATTAAAATATGGAGTGTTTATAGTTTTTATCAGTCATGGTTTAGTTAATAATCAGATATTAGGTTCAAATTTATTTGTTAAAATAGTTGAGATAATTTTTAGAATAAGATAACATACTGATGTTTGTACTAGAAAATGATGATGTGTTTTTCATATAAATACATCACAATATTGAAACAATAATTAAATTTGGATCTACCACAGTTTTTATTATGGTTATTATATCGAAAAATGGTGCCTTAGGATGTGAATCGATCGATATTAAGGGCTTGGAAATATGCTTTTATGGAAACCTAGTTTGAACCTAACAAGTAATATTATTTTCTGAAACTCCAAAAAACATTACAACCAATATTTATGGAAAAGATTATATGGTTATCATGAATGAACTTGGTTTATCCTAAGGTTTCATAGGTTGAAAATAATGTGTCGAGATTTAGATATCCTATATTTTTTAATTATGTTTTTTCACACTATGGTTGTTTTTTTCGCAACTTTTTTGTTTTATTCAACTAATAGAACTAGAAACATCTTTCTAGTAATGAATGTGATGTAAATTCAATGATTCTAAAACTAAAAACATTATGTTTCAATTGCTGGAATGTATAAAATTATTTATATACTTTGGAACCTATCTCACATTACGAATTATGTTTCACTTTCAAATGAGAAAAGAAGAGAAGTGAATGTAGTTATTCCATTATAAAAAACATACAAATTTATTCATCTATTATTATAACCAAATATTTTCTATGAAATTGATCAGTACCACTGAAATGATATTTTTTATTCTCCACTGTTAGGAAAATAAATAATTCTATTTGATTGTCTAGTGTACGGGGGGTGAAATAGATCAATGGTGGAATCATATTACGATGATAATGAAATAAGAATAATATGACTCCATGGAGTGGAGTAAGTTTATGATATTATTATTCTATAAGAACATTCCTTGAATTCTCATTATAAAAATGTTGGTGTAATTACATGATATAAAATATGAAGATAAGTAATCTTTTGGTACCTATGAGTTACATTTTCCATGAATTATGAGGTGTGATTTCTATATTATCATCCAACCTGAATGTATGGTTGAAAAATTCATTGATTTCAAAAAACAAAGTCAACAAATTGTGTTATCTATAAGATTCATTTGTAACTATAAAAAACTTGTTAGATTTGAAATCAATGTAGAAATGAAAATTGGAAATTCCTACCATACCCATGGTTTTGATAAGAAAAATATTAATTATCTTGAAAACATGATTAAATCACATGATGGAATGGAATTCCATCCATGTACATTATAGAAATTTGGGAAGAAAAATTAAGGGAACTACTTGAATAGAATTAGGAGGATATTAATATATGGAAGGTGAGTTCAGTAATCATATGATTATAAAATGGAAATAAATGGTCCAATCAACAAAATTAAAGAGAATAATTCACCCATTAATGTATTACCCATACTCAAATGATTTCATTTGAAATCGTATAGGAATTTTGACATCTAGTGCATGAATATAGAGGTTTATGATGTTCATCAGCTTCAAAAAATACTAATATCAAAGAAATTGTGACATTTCATGTAATAATGAATGTTGATGTGGGTTTTGAGAATAATGAGACGAAACATACACAGATTATAAACACTAGAGAAGCGAAGGTATTAATTTATTTTGGCTATATCGAATCATTCATATTTACGATATTTTTAAAAGGTTTTTAATTACCAAATTAATGATAAGATATTGAGTTAGTAGTGAAAAGTAATAATGTTATGATGGTCACATATCATGTTTATATTTTCACACAGATGGAATTTAATGGGAATTTTCTTCAATAAGATCTCATTATTATCCATCTAGTTGAATTTTATGTAATTCTAGTTACGGATTCTATTTCATTATTTATATCTCTTATCGATATTTTAGGGATGAAATCCCCATTATTGTTAAAAATGAATCTATCATCATTTATTAGGGATATGAAGAATAAAAAAATCTTATTGATATTATATCCACTCTATGAGCTCTAATTATTATTCAAAAGGTGAGTTTACAGTGAGCCCGATACAAGAAATCCAAGAGTGGATGTCTTCTATCAATTACATTTCCATGATTACAAGGAATCAAATCTCGAATGATCGAGTGTTTAGTAGTGGTATACCATATACATACAAGAATCTTGTATTATAATTGAGTATAATAATTACTACATTTTTAATTATTATTAATATATAAATAAATTCTAGGATATTTGTAATCTATCCAGTATATCCCTGTATATCATTCATTGTTCGCATCATGGATTCTCGGGGAAAGAAACAAAATAAGAGTGAGCTCAAATGATTAGTAAGGTTATGTAACAAGGAAGCAATAACAAATAAATGAGAATAAATTAACATATCTATGTAAATAACTGATAACACATTCCATTAAAATAACTATATATGTAAACAAAAATATGGAATGGTATGAAACTAAAACACATTTCATTTATTCAATGAAATGAAAATGAAATGTATCCAGAAATATGTTGATGGAAAATATGATGGAAAAATAATAACAAGAAATAAATGAGGGAAATTCATTATTATTAGACAACAGGTTTTTTAGGTACAAGTTATCTTTACTATCAAGAACATTCACAAGATGATATACAACATTTCGGGTAAACATACTCCATAATCTCTAAAAAACATTTTTCCAATGATCTTTTCATGTGAAGTGAACATACAATGTAATATCTGAAAATTTATTCTTGATGATAAGATAAGATTGTATGATATGAAAGTAAGGTTGACATACTCTATAATCTATAAGAATGAATTCTTGATGTTTATACTAGATACTTTATATGGAGAAAAATATTTTTCCATTGATCATTGAAATATATAAGTCCAGGCATTATCTGCAGCATGATGAGGTCCCCCGAGTCTCTTGTAAAGACAAACACAAATATATAATTGATTTCCCATTGAAAATAGGATATCTAGAATTATGGGAGATCATAATAAAACAGTTTTATATCATGTTTATAATTTCAAATGTAACCAAATGACAGTAATTAATCAAATACCTAGTTGCATAGACTACCTCAAAAAAATAACAATTAGATATCAAACATCCCGATGTGGAATTTTCTCCAACTAGGATACCCACAGTCATGGAAAATGTATCCAAATTGAGCATTTATAAGTCCAAAAGAATGATATAGGATAACCCAAATATCAACATGTGTTACAAGGGGATTGATGTCTTTTCTCCCACAATATATGTTTTGGCCAACTAATTTTTTCAATCAAAAAGATTCACTAATAGTAACACTTAGTACCAAGCCCTAATTATAGTATTTGAGATGTTCTTGTAAATATGTATTGTCTTACTATCATATTATAAGAGATTAATATTTCGTAATAATGTAATTTACTGAAAAAATTCCATAAAAATCTATATTTGATCCCTTTTCTTAATTATATAATAGGGATGGTGGCTGAAAATAACTCTAAGCCAACACAGTCTCACATCCCCTATTCCCAGAATTCCTAACCCACTAAACATGATAATGTAGTAATAGAACTATTATACAAATATTTGTATGATATTGTTATTAGAATTATAGGCCACATGGTGTCTTACCTATTTTTCAATGTTGAAATAGTGGAAATATATGAAACAAACACCACTAAAAATAAATAACATATTACACTCTGTTGAATATAAATAATAAATGGATGTTACTCATAATAGAATACCTATAAGATGAATTACTTATATTTAATCAATAACATAAGTACCAAATCTACATGAAAAAAGTACTATTCAATATTTATAAGACAAACAAAATCTGAAAATGCCCTATAAAAATGTGAATTTGATGAATTCCTCTAATGTATAATTAAAAGGCAAGAAATAATCAATTTTTTTAGGATGATCAGGTAGACACGTACTATTATTTCTATTCAAGAGCCAAAAATATCAATCAAATCTAGAGGCTTGGATATTTCTTATCTTCAATGATGCAGGATTGAAAGGAATTGAAAATTAACTTCCTTGATCCCAAGATACATGTTATTTATTTCATAAATCCTTTGTGTATAACATATGGAAACAATACACATGTATATTTTTAATCAATGTAATTGATATCAATGGTCCATACCCCCTCCCATCCACAATGTAGAAGTTAAAGTGCTCCTTTATTACCAATGAATGTTTCTCCATGTGGTCACACATATATCCCTCAATGGTGATAAAATAATTCTAACTTCAACAATATGAAGACCATCATCATTAGCATTTTTATTGACCCTCAAAAAATATTTATTAAAAATAACACATATTTATTTTCTTTAGGGTTGAAAAACCATCAGCAGGATTATATTATCTAGTCAAATCACTAATAAATATATCACCCTATGTTGAATGGATGTATTGAAGAATATAATAGAACATTGTTAATAATACTCATAAATATGGAGGAGAAGGATGAAAAATATTGGCAAGAAATACGGAATCATACGCTATGGTATCATCAGACCCCAACCAATAATACTATGAATGAAACCATATATTTTATTTGATATAGGATAGAATTAATCATACACATCGAGGTTGAGCTATTCACACTTCAAATTTTTATCTATAGTAATACATATAAAGACAAAAAGTCAATGAAATGATTTGAAATGTTAGAGTGACATATTGAGAAAAGGATTTGAAAATTTCACATCATAGAAGCCCACAAAAATTGATATGCATGGGTGTTAAAAAAAATTCTTCACCATTAGTTCCTCTAAGGGGACACAATGGTTTTCCTCAAAACTCAAATGATACATGGGAGGATTTTGATTGTACTCAACCCAAAATGTTAGGGACAATATTCAATACAAATGTTCTTTTATAATGGATCTATCACATGATCACAATTCATGAAGAGTATTTCATAGTATCCTTAGGAAATATTTATAATAATTTTAAATTGATTTTATTACATATCCATGTAATGATTTTAATCAATGTGACCTGAATTATATTCATTTAAAATAAAAATGTACAGCATTCTTTCCTCAATAAAATATGTCAAATATTGTAGACATGGTCCTCATTAAAAGACCCTAAACTACTTGTCATGTTGTTATAAACATTAAAACCTTAAACTATATTACACCCCAAAATTTTATTCTATAGGACTATAAAGTGCTTGGAAGTCAACATTTTCACATGAAATTTTACAATCAGTCATTGATTTGATACTTCATAAATTCAAACTACTTTGAGTGTCCCATGATCTATCAACATATCTCTTATAAGGGAATCCCAATCATGTTGAATATACTATTTTATATATCTTTATAAATTAAATACACCATTTTCATACACAAGATATTTCCCCATGGAAAAAATAAATAAAAATACATCCTTAATAATAACTATTTATATCATGATTCCTAACCGTATAAGATAAATTTTGATTCCTATATATACTATCATATTGAAAATAATGAATCTCTATTACCATGAATTTATTTAAGTTGAAACAGGATCCATATCCATATGAGGGACCAATTAGTCACTATTATCGGACCCTAAACTGCATATTAATTCACTAACCTAGAAAAAAGTATTATATGACAAGGGTAATCCTATGATCACATCTAATATCTCACAAAACATTTTGTGATGTATAATGCTCACATTTACTAATTTGTGATCGGGTTTCTATATAGTATAAAAATCAATGGATAGTAGAGATACATATATGGAGGAAAAACATAAATATTTATAGAGAGTGAATGATGTTATCAATCTCAAACAATTGAATGATCAATGGAATTTTGAGGGCCTAAAATCTATAAACCATTGAATATTTGAGGGTTAATTATTTCAACTAAAATTAAGGTATTAGGATAAAATTTTGTTTTGAAGTCATTTCCATAATTTTGGTTAATTCTTTTACTTATAAATAATGTTAGAAAATATTTTTACCTGTTATATTTTAATTTTATCTGATAAATCCTAAATTTTTGAAGTGATTTGATTAAATTATAATTCATCCAGTTACACCAAAAAAATAATTTCCTTGAATTAATTTTTTAAGTCCTAAAGCACTAAAAAAATATAAAGTTTCTTATGTCCTATAAAATATTTACAAGTATAACTATTTGTCTTTAACAATATTCCTAAACCAATATTGTTCATAGATTAATCTCAAATCCTTAGATGGTATACTTAATTTTCACCATGAAAATTTATTCCTCAAATTTTTTAACTAAAAAATGAAACATTAACAAGGATATTTTGTAGGTTTTTTGTTTTTCTGAAACCCTTATCATGCTTTTGTATGGTTTCATGATCCGTAACTTTGTTGGATTAGGTTATTTGTCACCTGAATTACAGGTTTTATTTTTCTAAAAAAATTCATATAATTTACAAAACATATGATGAAAATTATTGAAATATAATTTTAAAAATGTTTTTTAATTACACCATAATACATAAATACCTCACTAATTCATGTCTACAATGGTCACGCATTGGTCTAGAGTTTATCCATAATATAATTTTTATGATTTCTAAATCATGACACATTTTTTTAATATAAAACATCATCTATTTAACCTTGGATATTAATTTTTATTATCTATTAAAATAATTCATAATGGTGTCTAAAGAAAATATGAATTATCCTAAGCATATCCTCCGGGAGTGTCAAACCAAGTTCACTGTAAGGCATATTTTCATGTACCCAGATATCTTGAGTCAGGATTAGAACACCATGTTGATGTTATTATTCCTTGGTACATCTATTCTAGAACAATTTCCACTTGTAGTATCTAAAGAAGTATGGGTTTATAAGAAGACACATACGATCTCTTTCTTAAAAAAATATCCTGGATAATTAATAACTGAAACTAAAAGAGATAAATTGTTTTTTATTAGACTACATGGTTTGTAGGTACAAGGTACCTTCACTGTCTATTCCTTTCACAAGACAGTTTTCAACATATCATTTAAAAACCACATATAGTGGCTACACAAATTACTTGTCCCATGAGACCACTGATGAATTGAGGGGTAATATATAACAAAACCCCACCCATATCCTACATTTCCAAAACATTCCACATATATCAAATAATTTATTATTAATGTTCCTTATCAAATGTCTGTATGGAGTAAGAGATATTTATCTATCTATATTTACACAAATAATAAAAAATAATTCAAATTAAAAACTATATAAAATGATATCTAATTTAAGTACTGTACATATTCCGTATAAATGACATTGTAAAATATGGGAAATTAAATGTGCCATTATTGTAGGAAATATAAAATTTCAAGGAGAAAAATGAATCAAGGAAGTTAATGTGAATATTATCCATGATAAAATAAGTCATAAACAATATAGATGAATATTACGTATGTTATAAATACAACATATCCCATGTGAAGTAAAATAAATGGTTGCAGTCATTGATGAATATAAATATTATAAAATGATATTTTGAAAACATTTTTTATGATAATCTCCTTTTGTTTTGAAAAAAACATTTTCATGAAAATAAATTTAAAAATAAATCATTAAAATTTATTCTTTTAAAAATGATGAGGAAGCTTCAAAGGAATGATGATAATTAAATTTATATATGTCAAATAAGGTAAAAAGAAAAATCCTTTTGCATTATATAAAGGTAAGGGAAATTCATTGTTTGGAAAGTGACAAGAAGAATCCAATTGAAAACATTTGAAAAGTCAAAAGGGTAAAAATGTCTTTAACAATTATTTTTTAAAAAATTAAATTAATTATAAGAACACATTTTTTAAGAAAATAGTTTCTATGACTAAGAGAGGAATAAAATCCCATTATATAAAAGACATTTTCTTAACCATTTTGAGTACCAAAGAGAGAAAAATAGTAATAATATGTGAAAAAGGTAATGACTAAACATAAGAGAGAGAAAATAATGGTTTTATGGAATAATGTTTATATAATGTCCTTGAATGGAAATACCATTGAAAGATCATTAATGTTTTTATTGAGGAATAAAATCTTCAAACATTCTAACATGTACCATACCACATTGAAACATATTAAATCATAACCGTCATAAAAAAATAATTTAATTAAAATTTTAATATCCTTTGAGTAAGGATATTAATGATATTTCATAAAAAATGTATTACATACACTATATAAAATAATGTACATGCATAAAAAAAATAAGTCGCAATGGTATATAATATGAGGATGGCTACTACACAGTCAAGACAGAAGTTTTATGATGATCAATGGAGACAACCTCTGGAGTTTGAGATCATGGATAAGGTTTTTCAATGTGTCACTCCGAGGTTCGGACACAGGAGGATTAGGATATATGGTAAGCATTCACATAGGTACGTCGAGCTGTTTGAGGTGTTGAAGAGAGTGGGGTCAGTTGTTTATTGGTTTTAGTTAACTCAGAGGTACTGGGATATGCATAATATCTAACATGTTTTTCAGCATTGACGTAGCTTCTCTGACATGTCTCATGTTTTCTAACCCGAGGAGGTTGAGCTCAAGGTGGACACATCTTTCGAAGAGCATCCTATCCAGATTATTGATCTATGTTCGATGGTTATTTGTGTCCAGTCTGTTCCTCTTCTATGAGTTCTATGGTATGAAGGCCGAGTACAGGATTAGACCTGGGATATAGAAGTCGATGTATTATTGTTGTGGTCAGAGTTGTTTGAGGTTTCTTCTTCTATGACAACTTATTAGGGAAATGGAGGGAAGAATTTCTCTAAGGGGTAATGTTTGTAAGAACCTGGACTTTTTTAAAGGTATGTCATTCATTTCTAGTTTTTATGAGGAAAAAATCGTAGTTCTAGAAATTTCAGTAGTACACACCATGTACCCGATTGCCGCAGGTGACTGTGTGCGGGCCCTGTAACGGTCAGGCACATGGGCGTGTGTGGTGACCAGGAGACTACTGAATGTAGAGGACTAAAAATGCAAGTACACATTGTGAACTTTTAATGAACACGTAGTGTACTTTATCTTTTTCATTAAATGGACCAGGGTCACGTCTGATAGAAAAAACATATTTCTTCTTGACCTATTTCTTCCAAGAGCATCTCTATGACCACATATCTTTTTTGAGACCCAGAATCGTCATTTGTTCTCCGAATCAACCGCCTTCGATTGTATTGGAATCACCACGGTGAGTTCTCCCTTCTTCTTGATCATCTTCTGTTTATTTCTCCTCTTCCACAATATAACCTTAGATGAATGTCTTAAGCTATTTGGTATATATACAACGTTCTAGGTTGATTTAAGGCCCGAGTTTCACGTATATCGATCTCATGAGGCCGAGGTAGGTGAATTGTGCCTTTCAGTAGTTATTATTTGAGTTATATGTGAAAAAGTGCCTAGTATCCTAGTTTGGGGTATTGTTTGTTTATGAGTTTATAACATTATTCCGTTTTATTATTCTTTGATTGGATACAGGTTAATCTTTGATAATAGGTTTATCACTGCCATGTTATTTATGTTTTCCCCATGTTTTTTGGTTTTTGACCATTTGGTCTAGCCTTGTCTTTTAGGCTGCTGCTTGAATTCCATGCCAAGTATTTTTTGGTGGAGTGTTTATTATTTTACAAGCTATGATATTTTTTTGTTGTTTAGTCATGTAGTTTGTGAGGTTTTTATTGGATTTTTATTATCATTTGTGCATGATTTATTTACACGAGGCTGTGGGAACATGCTGTGGTGAGACAATAAGAGAAATTGGCATTGAGAGATTTCCCAAAGGTCTATTATATATATCACACTACGGGACCATTATGGTGATTGATGTTGAGTGCTCCCTCAAAGTGTCTATAGTTACTTTACGAGGCCACATGATGAATTAACATTGAGTGCTTCTTTAAAGTGTCTATAGGTTACCGTTAAATGATTAAAGAGGGAATTGATGGTGAGTTCTTTCTCAGAGAGTATTTGATATATCATCTATTGTATTGTGAAACCGAGGGGATTAAATGGGGATTTTTTTGTTGATTAAATACATAAAAGTAAATGTTTGTAAATTTAACTGTAGGACAATTTACTTTTGAGTACATCTTTGTTCACTGCTTATTTTTTTTGCTTATTGCCTGCCATATATATTCTCTGACTATAAGTCACAAATCATTGGGTGGTTGCGTACTCATATTAGTCTCACACCCTATTTGAGTCATGATTTTGGGCCCAAACATATTATATTGTTGCAGGTATAGATAAGGGAAACCACCCCTCTACTTCAGGTACCTGATTGTTGTGGAGCTGGAGAGGATGGGAATAAGCTAAGGCTTGCTATGCTATGGATCTGTTCACTTTATTTTCTTTTGTACATTGTTTTTGTACTATATTACAACATTGTGATTTGGTTGGCTTCTTTTATAGACATATGTATCATGCATCATTTATTCATATGTGTGATCCTTTTTTATTAATTATGTTATATACTTATTTAATGTTTTACTGCTTACACTATTGATATTTTTTTACTTCCACTGTGTTCCTCTTCCAATGAGGTTTTAGTTTCCCCACTATCACACCCATGGACCTCGCTTATAGTCGGTAGCATCTGGTGTTCGTGGAAATGCGCTTGAGGACATGTGACCAATTAGTTACGGGGCACCTCTGAGTGGATCCTTGAACCGGGACATGACATAGTGGTATCAGAGGGATTCTTTTCTTCTTGAATTACTATTTGGAGCCTATATCATGGGATAAGAATGAATTAGGTACTTGGTAATAAGATGCGACCAGGTGTAGCTAGCCCGTGTACAGGGAACATCCAATCTTCCTTATGATTTCAATTTTTCTGGTAATTCAATTTTACAGTTGATTTATCTCACCATTGGGTGATTCACAAGTTTTTGCAATTATCATTGATATTAATATGGTTCTATTTCTATTGAAACCTAATGAGATTAGGTTATTTCATCTCATTCATGATATAGGTACTTGTTATAAATCACATGTCTTTCATTACTTCTATTCCATTTATGGTGCAATAGTTCTTTCATGTTGTTGTGATAGATTTTGTGAATGATATGCATGTTTTTGTGATATATTATTTGATAGAATACCAAATTTTGATAGGTTATTGAATTATATAATGTTTCATTTGAATTGATTCCAAACTTTAGTTCTTGAGTTGTTATGGGCCCTCATGGATCAGAATTTGGTGTATCATTACACTGTTATTCTTGAAAATGACATGTATATGATGCCATGCTTTGATTTTCAAGGATTATGGACCCCCACGGATTAGAATTTTGCAATATAATATTTTTTTCAGTGTCTTCTTGTTTCTAGAGTAGTATCTAAGGCTTAGTGTCTAGAATAACCTTGAATACACTACGTGTAATGATGAATACATGCCATGTGTCTTTCTATTTGGGAAGGAAGTGGTTTTCTTAAGAACATGTTGTGTTCAATATGTACACATTTTGTAGTCTCTAATTGTGTTGCTGGCTGTGTCGGTAGAGAAATGGGGTTGGGAAATCATTGGGGTAACACACTGGGTACCAGTTTTACATATCGTGTTGTATAAACAATGCGTCCACCATTTTGACTACTGACATGAATGGATAAAAAATAATTTATACAAGACATGTCAATATTCAACATGTTTTATAGTATAACCCTTGTATCTCTCTGTGTAGTGAACCACACATGTCAGTGAAATATTTCAAGTACACATCATGTCTAGAACAAACACGCCGTGTAGAGTCCACCGTGTAACCGACCATGTAACTAACAACATGGGTCGATGATGTTCACCTAGTACATGCCATGTCTGGCACACACACACTCTCTAGTCTAGTTCTATATGAAACGTGTGGCTTATACATTTTGAAGAACTCAGTAAGGGGAAGAGGATTCATGTACATGTCGTGTGTTAGGACAACGTTTCATGTGTATGGGTTGTTACATGACCTGGGTTGGTAGAAGTACACACCCATGACAAGGCTTAAGGGAACACACCATGTAGGAATAATACATGTCGTGTATCCATGTTTTAGAAAACATGAATTTTTTCATTCTCTTGTTATCTTCTTACACTTCTATGTTTCAATCCATGTAAATCTTGATCTAAGGTGTTTTCATGACATTGCAGGGTCATGCCACAGAGACGTCCTCTTGTTTTCCTCCAGTTTCAGGGAAGTGATCAGAAATGAGATATGGATGATCAGAGAATACTAGCAGATCTTCTAGATGTTCCAGTCTTGGAACGAGCCATAATCTCAGATACATGTGTCGAGGCCTAGTTCTGAGATGGTTTTTTTAGGTGTATGTATACCTTCCAGGGAGTATCACATACAGGCTCATCGATGGTAGAATTGACAAGGGTATTTTAGCATCAGCATCCTACCAATTTCTCAGGGTATGGAGGAACCCAGGCTATAGTGTCCTGACTAGAAGACATGATGATGATATTCAAGCATCTAGGGATTCCAACAGAGAGTAGAGTCATGCTCGCTATGTATATGCTTTGAGATTCTTCTAATAGATGGTGGGATATGATCTCATAGGTGGTACACAAACATTTTATGACTTGGGAGGAATTTCATCATACCTTATACCACTTTTTCTACCTAGAAACTTTGAGTGATGATCGAGCCCAAATTTTCATGAGCTTGGAGTAGGGTACTCATTCAATTATGGATTATTCTTATCAATTCATAGATATGTGGTGCATTACACACTTTCCAAGAGGTGATTATTTATTCACTTCAACGGAGATTGAGGATGGTCTCAG
The DNA here is from genome assembly GCA_963277665.1 of Viscum album. Classification (NCBI taxonomy): domain Eukaryota; kingdom Viridiplantae; phylum Streptophyta; class Magnoliopsida; order Santalales; family Viscaceae; genus Viscum; species Viscum album. The sequence goes on from OY728145.1 coordinate 382,493,342, forward strand.
GCATGAAATTTGGGCTTAGGTGAACATCTTCAGGTTGACTTCCATCACTTCTATTGTCAACCAGGTGAAAATCATAGTGCACAGCTTGAGAGATTCTGGAGTAGTGACCCATTGCAGTTCTGCAACCATTGTTAGTGCGTCTTCGGTTGATAGCATGAACAACCATAAGGAGTATACATGTGGAGATCCGAGTAGGAGGGATGCTCCTTCAGGTAGCCTGGTTGTATGCTATCAGTGTGGATGAGTCAGGAATACCAGGAGACATTTCCCAAGAGACCAAGTGGAGTGCCGATATTGTGGAAAGATGGGTCATCATCAAAAATTCTGTTAGATCTTCTCACCAGCAGGTGGTGACATGGGTTCTTCTATGACTCCGCATTCAAGAGATGCACTACCAGTTTCTCGCTAGTTTGGGAACTGATTTTCATCAGACTGTTTATGCCGAGGTGGAGTTCATAGCCGTGGTAGCCAGTTGCAAGGCATTTGGAAACAACAGTATGGATCAGATTAGAGTGGTCATGTAGGGTCAAAGGGCTACGATATAAGTCAGACATTTGTAGTAGAGTATACTTAGAAGGATCAGGATATCAGACCCTCTACAGTTTGTGGTATGATCTTAGGTTCCTCTGTTGTAGCTTCTTCTCCTTACAATTCAGGGGCTTCCCAAATATTTATACTTATGGATGTTGTGGAAAGCTTTGGGTTATGCATCATTACTTGTAATGATGTCTTGAATATATTCATTCAGTTGAGAACTAGAACTTCTAGTGTACATCAGTACAAGGAGTTCCCTCTTGAGGTTGGATGGTGTCACTTCTTCGAGGACCTCTATGTCTTGGAGATGATAGGCTATGATGTCATTCTTGAATTGTACTGGTTGGTTACCTTAAATGATTTTGTCGATTTCTATCACCATATGGTGAGTTTCACATCACCAGAGGTCAGATTGTTTCTTCGTATGGGAGAATGGGATGATCAGGCGAGCAGAGTGGGACCCGAGCATCATGGGTTCGGAGGATTTATGGCCTAGATTGCTAGTATATAATAGGATGATCAAGGGACATTACATATAGAATTTTTTACATTGGTAGATCGATTCAGGGATGTATCTCTAGAAGACTATTATGGTTTTCCTCTAGTGTGAGGGGTGGAATTTTCTATTTATCTTGTTCCCGGAGTAGCACCGGTGTCCATTTATACTTATAGGATGTATACAAATGAGTTGTAGGATCTCAAGATGCCGTTGGAGGAGTTTCAAGAAACAAGTTTAATCTGACCCAATACATCTCTTTGGGGCTCGCCTATCCTATTTTTTAAAATGGAGGATGATAAACTAAGACATTGTGTGGATTATCAGAAGATGAACCAATTGACGGTAAAGAACTGATATCCCTTCCCAGGGATTGAGGATCTATTTGATCGTCTTTGGGGATCCCAGTTGTTCTCAAAGATTGACATGAGACTTGGTTATCGTTAGTTGCGTGTTAAACCATCAAATATACCTATTACATCCTTTCAGATCAGGTATGGTCTATCCAAGTATTTGTTTATTCTCTTCGGTCTCACGAATGCACCTATAGTTTTCATGAAACTAATGAATAGAGTGTTCTATCCATACTTGGATTTTTTTCATGGTAGTCATCATGGACAATATATTGGTGTAATCTCACACTTGATAATACCATAAAAGACATCTTGACATCATTTTGATTACAATGAGAGAGCTTCAGTTATATTCTAATCTCTCAAAATGAAACTTTTGGATAGACCATATTCAGTTCTTGGGTTATGTTATCTTAGATATAAGAGTACCAATAGATCCTTAGAAAGCTAGAACAATAGTTTCATGGGACCATCCAAAGAACGTCTTTGAGGTACTATGTTTTCCCAGGAAGGATGGTTACTAAAGATGTTTCATACTGAGATTTTCAGGGTTAGTAGTGCCATTGACTGTCCTGACTAAGATGGGCGCAATGTAACTGTGGTCAAATTCTTGCGAGTCATCCTTTCAAGAGCTGAAAAGGTGGTTGACAACCACACCAATACTAATATTTCCAAATCCAGGAAAGAGATATATTTTTTAAGATGAAGTATCATGTATTAGGCTGGGATAAATTCTTATGTAGGGAGAATGGGTTGTTGGTACGGGTCTCGGCAGTTGAAGGAACATGAGAGAAATTACCCGACCCATGATCTCGACTAGTCTAAAGTTGTTCATTCTTTATCCAGCTAGAGAAACTACCTATTGGGAATTAATTTGGTGGTTTTCACTGACCAAAAAAGTATCATGTATATCTTCACTTACTGTGGCCTGAATTTGAGACAGCAACTATGGGTTGAGTACCTTCAGTGTTTTGACTTTGAGATTGCCTACACACCTGGGAAGGGAAAGGAAGTGACTGATTCATTGAGTAGGAGGAATCAGGTATAGGTAGTTCATGAGGCTAGCAATGAGTGCCATCTTATGTCTATGTTATCTGAGATGCATTTGGAGATTCACGATAGAGAGGGTCAGATGTTTCTATCATCTATAGTTGTTACCTCTAATATTCTTGTTCGAGTTCATATGTGGAATATATTGGATTCAAAAGGCCCAGTCCTAGAGGAGAGTGTTTCAAGAAGGGACCCTATTCTTGGATGGATAGTGTACAAGGATGAGATTCTGCATTTTCATGGACGTGTATGGGTGCCAGCAGACACATGTGAGGAGCTGATGTGAGACTTTCATTCCTCAGTTTGGGTAATTCATCCTGGTGTCATCAATATGTATCAAGATCTTCATCATCAATATTGGGGGCCAGGTATGAAGTAATATGTTGCATGTTTTTTCATGTGGTGTTCCACATGTTAGCAGGTGAAGGTGGAGAATCAGCGACAAAAAGGTCTTTTACAGTAGTTACCCATTCCCGAGTGGAAGTGGAATTTTTTCTCTATGGATTTCATGATAGGTTTTCCAATGTCACCTCGATGGAATGATGTAGTATGGGTTTCCATTGACAGACTAATGAAGGTTGTCCACTTCTTGATGATGAAGAAGTCCTTCGGTGTCGTTGAGTTGGGAAGGTTGTAAAACTTGGAGATTTTAAGTTTACATTGACTTCCCCCCTCCATTATTTTATACTTGGACGCTCGTTTTACTTCTTGTGTCTGGTAGAGACTTTAGAGGGATTTGGGTACATAGGTACTTCTGAAGCATCTTACAATCCCCAGAAATATGGACAGTATGATCATACGATTCAGGTGATAGAGGACATTCTTTGTGCATGTGTCCTATATTTTGGAGGTTCTTGGGAGAAGCACATACCTCTTGATGAGTTTTCCTACAGTAATTGTTTTCACGAAACTATTCAAATAGCACAATATGAGTTCTTGTATGGTATGCCATGCCTATTACCCATATGCTGGCTTGAGGCAGGAGAGGGAGCCATGCTGAGACCTTGTCTTGTCCCGGAGACCACATAGTAGATAGAATTGATTCAGAAGAGGATGTAAATTACATAGTCAAGATAGAAGTCTTATGATGACACTTGGATATGACCTCTGGAGTTTGAGGTTGGGAATAAGGTTGTTCTACTTGTCACTCTGAGGTTGGGACATAGAAGGATTATGAGACAGTGTATACTTCCACCAAGGTACATCGATCCGTTTGAGTTGTTGGAGAGAGTTGGGATGGTTTCTTATTGGTTGTAGTTACCATAGTGGTATCGGGCTATGTATGAGGTCTTCTATGTTTCTCAACTCTTACGTAACTTCTCAGACCCAACTTATATTTTCCAACCCGAGGAGTTGATCTCAAGGTGGACGCATCTTTTGTAGAGCATCCTATCCAGATTATTGATCAATGTGTGAAGGTTCTTCGTGGACAATATGTTCCTCCGGTACGAGTTCTATGGAAGAAAGGGTGAGTACACGACGAGACCTGGGAGCGGGAGGTCGATGTATGATCGCAGTGGCTAGAGCTGTTCAAGGTTTCTTCTTCTACGGTGCCTTGTTAGTGAAATTCAGGGTTGAAATTATCTAAGGGTGAAAGTTTGTAAGAACGCGGATCTTATTTTAGGTATGTTGATCATTTCTGGTTGTTTTGAGGAAAAATATGAGTTTTTGAAATTTCAAGAGTACACACCGTGTACCCGATTGCCTCGGGTGACTGTGTGCATGCCATGTAATGGTCGGGCACATAGTCATGTGTGGTGAACTGCAGAATGCCTAAAAAAAGGCCAAAAAAGGAAAGTTCACACTGTGTACTTTTAAAGGACACATAGTGTAATTTCTTTTTTTCCATTAAATGGTCCAAGGTCATGTCTGACATAAAAAACACATTTCTTCTTGACCTATTTCATCCAAGAGAATCTATACGACCGAAGATCTTCTCTGAGCCCCTGACTCGCCGCCCGTTCTCTGAATCAACCATTGTTGATTGCATTGGAATCACCACAGTGAGTTCTCTCTTCTTTTTAGACGTCATCTCTTGATTTCTCATCTTCCGTAAGAAAAACTCAGTTGAACACCTTAAGATTTTTTGTAGATCTATGATGATCTAGGGTGATTCAAGGCAAAAGGTTCACATATATTGTTCTCACAATGCCGAGGTAGGTTGTTTGTGGCTTTTCGTAGTTAGCCTTTGAGTTATATATGCAAGGTGCCCAATACCATTGTTTAGGAAATGTGTGTTTCTGGATTTTGACCATTTATTTCCCTGTTATGACTTGTTTGATTGGATAAAGGTTAATTGTTGAGAATATGGTTATCTCTTCCAATAAATGGATGTTTTCCCATGTTTTCTTGTTTTTGACAGTTTGGTCTAGCATTTACTGTTAGGCTACTTCTTTCATTCCATGACTATTATTGTTTTGTGGAGTGTTTGTTTTTTGACAAGCTGTGATATTTTTTAGTTATTTATTTATGTTGTTTATGAGGTTTACTTTGGCTGTTAATTATCGTTTGTGCATGATTGCTTTATACGGGGCTGCGAGATCCTATTCTACAGTGACCATTGGAGAAATTAGCATTGAGGGATTTACCAAATTTTCTCTTTTAAATATCAAACTACAAGACCATAGTGGGGATTGATATTGACTTCTCCCTTAGAGTATCTATAATTTAATTACGAGGCCACATAAGGATTCTACGTTGAGTGCTTCCTTAGAGTGTTTGTAGGTTACCGTTGAAAGACTAATGGAGGAATTGATGATGAGTGCTTCCTCAGAGAGTCTTTTCTATATCATATATTGTTTTGTGAAGAAAAGTGATTATGCTGTGATAACTACCCAGAGGGTTGCTTTTATAGTTTTTCGGTTGATTAAATACTTAAAATTAAATGTTTTTAAATGAAACTATAGGACTGTTTACCTTTGAGTAATTCTGTGTTCACTGCTTCTTTTTTCGTATTTCCTTCCATATATATTCCCTAACTATTAGGCATATGTAATTTTGTGGTTCCCTATATGGATTATTCTCACACTCGGTTTGGGTAATGATTTTCGGCCCAAACAGATTATATTTTTGTAGGTATAGATACGTGTATACACCCTTCTACTTAGGGTACTTGATTGTTGTAGAGATGGAGAGAAAGGGATCAAACTAAGGCTTGCAATGGTGTGGAGCTGTTTACATGATTTTCTTTTGTACATTGGTTTATTACAGTATTCTAACATTGTAATTTGGTTGGCTACATTCCTAGACATATGTATCAATCATCATTTTTATATATATGTGTTCTTGATTTGTATATTACTTACACTATTTACTTATTGCATGTTTTACTACTTTTGATATTACAATCTATTTTAAATATATTGTGTTAATCTACCAATGAGGGCATAGTTTCTCTACAATCACACGCAAGGCCATCACTGCTAGTTGGTAGCCTATGGAATTCCATGAAATGCGCTTGAGGTTATGTGACCAACCGGGTACGAGGCACCTCTAGGTGGCTACCAGAACCAGGACATTACAGAAATTATTTCAAATGACATAATCTTATTTAATTTATAATAATATGATCTAAATTAATATTAAAATCAATTAAAAGTATAATTTAACCATAAAAATTAATTAGAAGAAAACACAATTTTTAAATAAAATTTGGTATTTTTAACCATTCATTAAAAAATGATATGTTTACGAAAAACATGAAAAATTTAGACTACCCTAAATTTTCTATTCTATTTAAAATATGGTGTTTATTTTGAAATATTAAATCAATTAAAGTTTTTATATTCATATTTAATATGGGTTCTCTATTAAAAGGTCGTAAAATTGCCTCTAAAAAACTATAGATTTTTATATATGAAATTGGATTTTTTCTTGTCTTATTCCAATCAAACAAAATGGAGGAATAAGAAAATATTATCTAATATATAACATATATATTTCACTAAAATCAATAAATAATTTTAATAAATTATGTTTATTAAGTCAAAAATCCTTTATCTGAATTGAAATAATAATAATATTTATATCTTAATGGTTATTATTTTTGTATCAAATTAATCAGCAACCAATGAATTCATTTTATATTTATACAAACCCTAAATTTTCATAAGATAGATAATACCATTCATAACTGATAACATAACATTTTGTTTATTTCATATTATATTTAATAATAATATTTTAATAATTCATTGTGTATTGGTAAGATTTTGTATTGCATGTAATGCAAGCCATCGATGAGGGTTTATTTTACATGTAACACAATATATCTCAGTGTTGTGTTCAATACTACATATATAATATATTATATTTATTTAATATAGTAAATATATTGTATTTTATGAGGTTATTATATTCTGTTTTTACACTTGGTGTTTCATGTCATACACACCATCAAATAAAAAGTTGTACTTCAGAATTTCAGGGTGTTACAGTGTTTATCATGGATGATTGGAGAGAAAATAAACATTATTGACATTCCTATTTGTGTAAATTTTTTTGTGCTTTTTCGTATTTTTTAGTCATCTAGAAAAACAAGATGTTTTGTTCTTAATATAAATCATACATTATGATACACCTATTTGGAAGAATCCATATATTATAATCCTAATTGACATATAGGAATTGAAGTGGAAAATCATGGAGAATCATAAAAAGGTATTTATTTAGACATGTTTGTCACCTAGGGTGAAACTATACAACTTTTTAAGAAATAATATGGATCAATTTGACAATGGAAGCATTATTAGGAACTGAACTAGATCTAAACCACAATCTAATATACTATTCCCTATATAGATGACTTGTTTGACTAAATATATGGAGTTCAATAGTTTTTGTAAATTTTCCACCTTTCTAGATATAATCAGTTTTGGGTCATCATGTAGTATATAAAGAAGAATAAATTCTATAAAATTTATAGAAAATATGAATATATATTATTCCATTAATTATTACTAATTCTGTTATATATTTTTCGATTTGATAAATACTGTATTTAGAGATTGAATTAATCTATTTGAGGCAGTCAATATAGATTATATGCTTATATATTATAAGATAAATGAGGATTTTGATGATAAATTTAGAATTCTGTGAATGAACATTCAGAAGAATAATTTGTATAAAAAATTCACCATGTGTGAATTTTGGAATCAAAGGATTTATGTTTTGGGTATTATAATAGCAAGAGAGGGTATATCCGTGGAACAATCAAAGTACAACATTATTGGACGTTGGCCCATACAGACCATTGTTAATGAGATTTGGTGTTTTTTTAGTTTGTATGGATATTCTTTTTGGAGTGCGGATGATTTTTCACTTCAATGTAATATACTCGTCATGTTAACTGGGAAGAGAGCTAAGTTCCTATGAAAAAAGGAATATTAGAAAAAATTAAAATAACCCAAGAGAAGTATTTTTTGTACAAATGTGATAGAATTCCCCTAAAGGTAAAAATGGTTTGTAATCTATATTGATGCATCAATGATGGAAATGGGATACATTCTCATTCATAATGACATGGTTAATCTATATGACCCATGGTAATTAATGTTTGATGAGAAAACATTCCCAACACATGATTTGGAATTAGAAGTGGTATTTTTTGTTAATGATATTGATGAATTATATTTATTAATCATGGTGTGATATATATATTAGTCATAATAGTTTAAGTTATATATTCACACATAATGTGTTGAATGTGATCCATAGAGGATGGTTGGATCTAATTTAAGATTATGACTACTCAATAAATTACCACAATAGGGAAAGAGAACAAGTTGGATTGTGCTTTGATTTGAAAGGACCGGGCTATCTTATCTATGATGTGGAATTCATATGATCTAATAATTATTGTTTTATAAAAGATGGATCTCCAAATTGTGGAAGAAGGGGAGAAATTTTATCCTTCTCAGATGTGTGTTTAACTATCTACCCATGTTAAAATTAAAATTTCTTTAAATGAAGATATTGATATATAGGAGAATGCTAGAAATATTCTTATGTTTTAACAGAATAATTATGTAACAATATGGTCTCAGAATTAGGTATGTGTTCCATCCATACAATATTTAAAATAACCCTTTGAATAAGATCATAGTTCTTCATTCTCTAGTCATCGTTGAAGAATAATAATGTATAATGATTTAAAAGTGTATTAATGGTGGGATGAAATGAAGATATAATTTTTAATGATTGTATCTAGGTATATGGTGTTATATTAAGTTAATGGTGTGAGGGAAAAGTCTACTGTGAGGTTAAAACCATTATCTATAAAAGAATGGAAATTGAAAAGCGTCACCATATATTTTTTTGATCAGACTCCCAAAAAATATCGAAAGACCCTAATTCTATATTAGGTTGTATTCAACCACATTACAAATTTAGCACACCTAATTTCCTTCAAATAAGACTTATCTCTATATAAAATTTCCATGATATACATTAAGTATGTTTCAAGGTTACGTGTAATAAAATATTTTGTTAAATATCATCAGGATATTATAATTACCCCAATGTTAGAGAAATGTCTCCAGAAAAATCATTATATATGGATTAGTTTTATCACTGTGTATCATCATAAGATAGATAAGTAGTCAGATATAACTATTAAAAATCTAGTGTATATGTTGACACACTACTGTATAGATTAAAAAGGTTCTTGACATAAATTCCTTCCTCTAGTTAATTTTTCTTACAACAATATCATTCAACTAAAATGTTTGATAGATCCTTATGAAGACCTCTATATACATCTATGCAGAACTAAAAAATTATCTGGTGAAGTTAGAGAAATAATGATTTTTGAGCATGAAATAGATAAGGATATGGAAGAGAATGTCAGATCCATTCAACACTATATATAATAATATTGAATTAAATAGAAAAATTATCCTCATAATCATTTGAAAAATCTCAAATATGATATTGGTGAGATTTTTGTTATATTATTTTATCTAGGGAATAATATTAATACATTTAGAATGAATTGACATTCCTAAAAAAAATTTTTATCACCTTTGAGATTCCTGACCGTATAAAGACAGTGGTTTATTGGTGGGTGCTCCAAATAAACATATCTCATGCTTATTATATATTGTATGTATCTATCCTAAAAAATTATACACTATATCCTTCACAAGTAATTAATTTAAAGACAAAACCACTAGATAAATACCTTTATTATGAGGAATAATCCATGGTGATTCTACACCATAGAGATAATTTTATACAAATCATAACCACTAACCTAGTGAATTTTTCTTAATTTTTTTTTGAAAATATAGAGACTGTTTTGTTTCCTTGTATGTATATGAAATATATTATGAAATATTTTTGAATATAGATTTTGTTATAGCGTGTGATTGTAAGTCTTTATTATCATGAAATAAATATTATAAAAATAATAAATATATTTTATAAAATGTACCTATATTTTTAATAACTAATGTACTATATCAAAAACATAGTCTCTGATAAAAAAATATTAGACCGTGGTTTATTCATGAATGTAGTGTATACCGAAAGAATGACCTAAGGGTGTTAAATGTCAGATTTTTGATTAAGGAATCCATTAGTGGGTACATTAAATTAAAATAAATAAATAATTTTTTTAATTGACCTAATTAAAACACCTTATGAATACCCTATTTTGATGGTTTCCATGGGATATTCTCATAACCCTTTCTAGATCTAAGTTTATAAGTAGATCATTCTTCGAGATTAAGAATAATAATGAGACAAATAAAGAACGTAGTAAGATCTCCACCTTTATCTCCAACAGATGCATTCATTACAAAAAACAAATACATAATGAATATGGGGACATTAATTGTGGGTTTTTTAGTTTTAATTAAAAATTTGAGTATCAAATCATATCTCATTTTTTCATTCTATTATTATATTCCCTTTCAATGAGACCATTCTATAATATGATTTTTTAAAATCAATTACTATTTGGTTTTGTGATTTTACCAACAATGATTGTCCACCTATCAATCATTGTACATGATCAAATTGGATATGGATTATTATAACCTATGTGTTATGTGAATTTATCCATCTATTCTTATTATTCATCATCTCTAATTTATTTACCATTTTTCATTTATATATGGGAATACCGATCATTGTGTAATCATTTTTTGAAAAAATCAGTCATGGTAATGAGTTTGGATTTGGATTTTGGAGGCATGATATAGGATTGGACATGATAATGGGAACATAACATTGTATTGGGTATCATTAGTGTGGATTCAGATTTATGGAATCTCTCTAGATGGGATCATGGTTCGAGCGAGAGGCGCATGAGGGGAGAGTATGAGGATGTGTAGTTTCTCCGGTTATATATTTATTTTTTCATAGAATAAATTCAAGAATCTGAATTCCGATCTTCACAAGGATGGGTACTTTTGTTTATTATCTTTTTTAATGATGTTAATATGTGATAGTTATTATTATTTTTAATATTGATAACATGTGGTAGTCATTATTATTTTTAATAATAATATATCTTTACCATTATTATTACTTTTAATAACTAGATCATTTCTTACGTAATAATAATAATAACAATAATAATAATAATAATGAAACAGAACTCAAATAGGGGGTAAATACCAAGGGGTGACTTGGAATGATGGTGTAAGAAGTATGCATTATGATTATTATTATTTTCTATAAAATAATTATAATAATATAAACTGAAAAAAATAAACTACAGCTTCATATGCGGGGTACATGTTAACAGTGTACTGCAAGGTATCATGTCATATCATATCCCCCTTGAACAATTTTAATGGAATAATAATAATATAAAATTCTATTATTATTATTATTATATCAAATAATGATATGGATTTTGCTTCTTCATGTCATTTGGGAATAATGAACCATCTATGGAACTGTAACCATAAAATTGAGATGGTTCATTGAAGACCAATGTTGGATACATTTCTATGACTCAAGTATCATGTACATGAAGAACCCAATAACAATAATAATAATAATTAATTTTTTTATTATGTAATCTAGTATCTGATGTAACTTATTTATAGAATGTAGTAATTAAGAATATTCTATGGTATTAAAACTGAGATATTTATGAAGTGGTTTCATAACCTATTTTGGGAATATAATTTGGACATGTGGTTTCAGCCCCAGATGTGAGATATGTTTCTATTTTGGAGAAATGATTTTTTTCTCTTGGTGTCCGATTTTGGAATGTCTATTGACTTCCTCAAGGTATTTTCTATGAGGTACCTAATAGTGTAATATATTTTGAAATTCATGGCCATTTTAAATGATATATTTGTGGATTTTTTTTTAGCTGTCGAACCATCCATCAGAGTATTGTGTTTGGAAGGTTTTGTACAAACATTTCATGTACTCGAGGAGTACACTGGCATGAAAAATGGTACACATGAATGACCTAGTACCCAAAAACATCCAGGAATATCTCTAGGTAGCATAACGAGACCACACACCATGTAAACACCATTACATTCCATGTAATACTCTATAAAAATAATACCTGTCACATATTTATTCATTTAAAATGAATTTTGGACCATGTAGTTCCTCTCATGTGTTTTTTTCTTCATAGAATAACGTGGTGGCTTTCAAAGTGGATCTTGTGATATGACATGAGAATATATGAGTGTGAAAAAATTTAGAATATTTTTTAAAACAATTGTGATCATCTTAGATCATTAGAGAGAGGTCAGAGTGGTATCCCCTAAAGCATTAGGGAGTGGGTCCATTCCATATATATTGGTACCCCACTGATGGACTAGGGCATGGACCCTATACAAAATATGTGTTACAATGCTAACATACAATGGAATGTTTCTTATACCTACTAAATGTTAACCAGTAACTCAATTGAGAATGGTTCCTATTCATATAGTGTAGTACCCACTTGTAGACTATATTGTGGGTCCTACACATTATATTGTGTTCCCCCCTTATAGACTATTGAATGAGTCCTCTACCTATAGATTTTTACTACTGATAGACTAGAGTGTAGGTCCTCTATCTACTTAGTAGTCCCCCTTATGAACTAGTGTGTGGGTCCTCTTCCTGCTAATTGGTACCCCTTTATGGATGAGGGTGATGGTCCTCTACCTACAAAGTGGTACCCCCACATAGACAAGGGATTTTTCCCTCTACCTAACGAGTGGTACCCAAATAGAAACTGTGAATGAGTACCCAAATTGGAGGTTTTCCACCACATATATGTGACATAGATTCTAGGTTTGGGTCTTATAAAATGTTACTTCTTTAAACACATGCATGATCTTGGGGATCAAAAATGGATTTGTTTTAGTATTAGGTAGACTCATGTTCTTGGTCTAGCCTAGGATATGAATATCCCTATTCATTCTCAATTGGGTTTTATATATGAGCATATATATCTATGTGTGTGAGTGTGTGTGTCATTGGGTTTAATTGAACTATTTATTTGGGATGAGTGCAGTAATTTTATCATGACTTCTACTTTACCCTCCCATTTTTGGGGTGTCTTGGGGGGTATGTATATACTCACACATTCATGGAATTTCTGCACACATGTCATTACATCTAACGATGAAAAACATATTGGTGGTGGTTTTGAAATATAATAGGCAAGGTTGGAATTATTTTAATGTGTATGGTGGTTGGGTCTTGGATATCCAGATCCAATCCCTATCATATATATTGCATTTATAGTTATTTTATGGTTGATATATATTTTCTATGTGTTCATCTTCTTTACCCACTATCATTTAATAATACATTGTGGTACGGATTTTAATTCCCTGGAAATTATTACATACATTTATTTTATTCTAGAGGTTAATATATATTATTAATATCCCTATACACTTATGATTATAGAGGGTTGGGTGAACATGTTCAAGTACATTCGGAAATTTTATACCACTTTCGATATGCCTTCTCAGTGCTTGTCACTAGACCATTGCCTTTAGGGGTAGGATATGCATAGTTGTGTCGCTACCTTCTTCCTATTAGGAGAAAATTCTAGGTTTGATTGTAATTGATTGGTATCAAAGGTGGTACATCCTTGGGATTGTATTAAGAGATTTATTACCTTATGAGAATTTGTAGGTAGCATAGGTCAACAATGTCATAATGTCTCATGTGAAGTTTTTTGTTCAGTGAACCTATTATTTGTGTTGAAGATGACATATCTTTTCACCAGGACTATGACTACCAACTTCCCAACTCCTTATATTTAGACATTATTTACAGGGAACATTTATATGTGGTTTATATAGGTTTGATCCCTTTTAATATAATTCTTTAGGAGATTAAAATATATATATGCTCATTAACTATGATATACCATGTCTTTTATAGAATGTTTCAATGATGATAGATAATGAGGCTTCCATAGTAGAGTTGAGAGTATGATCTGATGAGTGACGATGCATCCTTGAAGGGTGTTAGACACAACTTATCCATTCTTTAGGATAGATAACTAATTGAACTTTATACGATTAATCACTTCTTAGATCTAACTCAAGTGGTTTCGATGGATATAACATGTCAGAATGATTTTTGGATGGATATTTTTGTGATGGATGATGATGCATAGAGTTTTTCAGGAGTACCATGAGCTTCCAAGGTAGGGAACACATGGGATTTACGGTTAGAAGGTATACGGATAGCAGACATTTGGGGAAAGTAATGAAATAAGATGTTTCAGTGTGTACCTTTATCTCTGATCAATTCTACGAAGATGAATTTTTTTTCTTGTGCTAGTTATATACATATTTCATACTATTTCCAAAACAATTTAGGTGTATTCAGATAGGTTTTGTACAAGATTCCTAGTTATAGGATGTTGTCGGAGTATGTAGATTCACTAGGGGTGGACATGATGGAGGAGTTGGGGTGTAGTATAAGGTTATGAAACAAGGGATTAATGCTACAACCACCAACCTAGGTGGGTCATTATAGGCATGAGAAGATAGTGGTCTAAATATTATACATCAAAATACACATGAGTTTATTTAAATAAGTACTCCAAGAGTGTTTTTGGTATCATCTATGTTCCATGTACTTTTGTAATAGTATTATTAGACAAAGATATGATCACATTTATTTCCTCATTATTGAAGTCTTTTCCAGGGATACATGGGGCATTGATAAGGACCTTAGATGGTTATTTGTTATTGTAATTTCGACATCAAATATAGAGGGAAAATTTCCCCAATGATTCATGTTCTTCAAACATGATACAAAATATATACGAGTGAGTTAGTGCCACCCAAAGAAGATAGCTTCATGGTGTGGTGGATAAGTTCCTTTGACTTTTGTGTTTGAGATTTTTTGTTCTGTTGAGTTGACATTAAAGACCCTAGTATTGTTAAATTATATGAAAGGGAAGATAATGAGTTCCAATTTGTATAATCTCAGAGAGGATTCATGTAACACCCCTATATTTTGAAAAAAATCAAATTATTTTACCCATTGTGATATTTTTAATTTCACAAATCACTAAAAATATTTTATTTTTTATTAAATAATTATTTTGGCATGGGTTATAAGAAACACTATGGTAATCCTGAAATACCCTCCAAAATATGTTATCTTGCTCAACACGGACCACAAAGGATAGATTTTGTTTCACGTAACAATGAATTTCTACAATGAATTTCGTAACGCACAATAGTAAGGTTTAAATAACAATATAATATTAATAATATATTATTATTTAACATAATAAGAAAACATCATCATGTTGAAATGGTTTTTATGAAGCATATTAACAAATTTATGAAAATATATGGTTTATAAAATATAATATCAATTCATAGCTTAAACATTAATTATAAATTAATATGAAAATAAAATGGATATAAAAGTAAATATTATTTTGGTCACCAAGCAATTTTAACCTAATTAATTAATTATTTATTTACCACAGGAAATAAACTACATAAAACATTCCTTTTACATGTTAGTGTATTGGAATACATTACACGCAACACAAACTTGGCATACATTACATGCAACACCGACATGGCATGTGAGGCAAGAAACAGTGAGTTTCTACGAAATATCTTTTTTATATAATTTTCTAAATGAGGTAATTATAAACTTTCCATTAGGAAGAGTTATAAGAATAGTAATATTTAAATTTCAAATATTTTTTATAATTCTTCTACATAAATAAAAATATTCATAATAAAAGAAATTAGTTTTGGTAATGTAGTTTTCTTTTTAAAAAAAATTGTTTTCTCTAAAGAATCACTTTTAATGTCCTTTTTTGAAAAATAATAATATAAATTGTACAAAAATTTAGAAATTTAATTAGATAAAATAGAATACATTTTTTAATTCATTAATTATTAACATTCCTTACGAGAATGTTTTGGGATTTCTGAGAAATTTTATATTATTATGAATATTGAAAACTATTTCATATTAGTTAAAAACATCCTTTTTTTTAATAATTATGAATTTTAAATTATATTTTAACTATTATTTAATGTAAAAATTGATCAATTATATATGTATTAAAAACATTAGTTCATTACAATGAATTTTACTTTGAAATTGAATATAAAACCATAAAAAACATTCAAACAATTTTCTACATTAATAAATCGTTATTTCATCATGTCAATGAGATTGTCATTACTCTTGATTTTCCCAATTTATTGAATTTAATTTTAAAAAAATAAATGAATAATTTTAATAATTATAATATTTATATTCTAAAATCATAAAAATAAATTTTTACCAAAATGATTAGAAAACGTGATAAAATTTAGTCGCATCCATTAATGTCAAATTAGGCATAATTAGGGAATAAACCTTAATCTTAGGGGGACAAATGACCCATACACTTGTCAAAAACACATATTTTTCTATTATTAGTTCATAAAAATTAAATTATTGATTTATATTGGGTTTTTATTTCTAAATATATGTAATAACATGTGTATACTTGACTTTTTTTTAAAAATATCTAAGTGTGTCATTTTCCATCTCTATAAAAGGCCACCACCTCTCCCACATCCTCATGCCTCTAAAACCTATTATGAATCCCAATATCTAAACAATAAAAACTCTAGAAATCCCCCCTTACTCCTAGAACTCATCCCTTTATCAGAATGAAATCCAACGAATCCTTTTGTAACAAACCAAAGCGAGTTACTTGATTTAGAAGCAACGTCTTCCCTCAAGTTCTATCTTCTATTTTATTTACCACCCCTGAAAATTATTATTTTTTCATTATTTTTTAATTAAAACTGTATAAAAAATACTAAGATGTTTTATTATATGGTTTTTACCTACACTTACACACATCTCCATCTAATTGATAAAGAACATATTGTTCCTTAGTATGATGACCTACGACCTCACAAAACCATGATTAATCATTTTTTATTTTCCACCTATCATGGTGGAAATTATGAATGAAACTACATTTATATATTTTATATATAATAAATATTATCTCTTTAACCATATTTTTTTACAACACATACCATTTTAATTTTCATATGGTGTTAATACGATAATCTAATTTGGGGAAGTGTGTAATACCACCACCTTAGAGCAATGTGATTCCTTAACACGGTACTTGTAATTTATTAAGGGTGGGACTAGTGAATTTATATGATATATATAATATTATAATGCTAGTTTAATAATATTATATACATATATAAATATATTTCATTTTCTTTCTTTCTTTCAATATGAAAAAAATCAAAACATCATTCATGCATACGTACGACTTACCGTCTCAATGAGTGGTGTATTCAATTTCATACATATATATTATATAGATTATTATAATAAAAATATAATTAATATTAATGATATTTAAATCGTGTTTTACACTATGGAAATCATGATATATGTATAAGGACCAAATATAAAACAAATTTAGACTCAAGTGAAAAACAAAGAAAATATTTCCCACAACGTAACCTTAACATAAAATTACTAACAAGAGGGTAATATAAAGTTATAATAAATACATATATGGTACTAGATATATAAATATAGTTTCGTAAAATAATTTTAATAAATATATATTAATTATACATGGGTTATTATCATGTATGATGAGATTCAAGACACAAGGTAAAGGGATTTCATCTCACCCTTTATTTCTATGAGAGACGTACTTTATTCATCGCTATTTCCATTTTAGTTTTTTTGTGTACATACCATTAATGTATTATATGATTACTATAAATTAATTTATTGGTATTTACATATCAATTAAATTAACCATATTTCATAAGGTTAATGATTCAAAATATAAAAAAATGGTAAAGTAGTTTTTCCGAAATTTTCTTCTTTGAGGCACATGCTTTGTTATACATCTATGTTATTTAAAGAGGTGCATATGATTCAAATTTATATTTTATATAATTAATATAATTATTTTCCTGATATTTTAATTTTAATTTCATTTCAATTTCTTCCATGTAATGTTTGATTCCATGTTACCAAGTGATAGGAGGTTTTTGAAAGAATCTCGTCGCTTTTCAAGATTGTTTATGTTTATGATTCCATTGATGAAATGTTATGATAAATATATCAAGAACAATCATTAATATTCTCCTCCATTATTTATTGATAATATATTCATTAATTGGTACTATTATTCCCCTCTTAGTTTCATAATATAGTTTAGAATGTGTTTTCAAGAGATCCAAAATTTTTGCTCTCTTGAGTCAGAAACATGGGTTCTTTCCAAAACATGTTTTATTAAATAGGTTTCCTAGAATAGAATAATAATATACTGTAATAATTAAAATAAATTTTTAACCTTTAATTTTTTTACCAAGTTTATTAGAGGATTCATCATGTCATTTTCTGACCAATGCAATTTTTATCCTATTTTAGCATCTAAATGGAATGTTTTTTTAACATGTACGATGTATACAGATTTGTCCTCCATAAATCCATTAAGTATTTATTTTCATGATTAAAGGGTATTTTTTAAGAATTTTTTCAAATTGAAATGTTTAAATATATATATATTTTAAAAGCATTTCAGGATTCTTTTTATATTTCAAATTAAAATGATTTTCAAATGGTTTTATGTTTTAAAGATCCCTTTCCAAAGAAGAAAGGATATTTACATCAAGAATTTTTTTGAAACATATCCTTCCAAGTTATTTTCCATCAACGATAACATACATTGATGTTTCTCATATACTTATAGGAAATTATAAAAATGATATGTTAATATTCTTTCTTAAATTGTTTATGTTATGATGAAATGATTATCAAGAAACCTGTTTCAAGTCCATAAGTTTTACGCTATTGAAACCCACATATTTAATGGTGATTGATTCCATTATGTAGACAATCTCTTTTCATAGGATATGATTTGATTAAATGTTAATGATACCCATTTCATTTCATCTGTTATGATTTGATATTTATAAAACCTTTCTATTTTTATGGGGCATGATATAATTAATATTTTATGAATGATTCTATTATCAGATTGGTGGGACCTATATCTCCCCCCAATGTATTCGTGGGTGACCAGTTCTATATGAGTTATAAAGATACATGGGTTGTACCCCAAGCCTAAAATAATGAGGGTACATGGGTTATATCCCAATCCCAAAAAGAAGATGGTATATGTGTTGTATTCCAATAATAAAAGAAATAGGTACCCAAGTTGTAGGCCAATCCAAACAAAGAAGGTGCATAGGTTGTATCCCAAACCTAAAAGAAATAGGGTACATGGGTTGTAGTCTAATCCCAAAAATAAAAAGGTACATGGATTGTATCCCAATCATAAATGTAATACGGAACATTGGTTGTTATCCAAAGCTTGTATTAGGCACACAAGCCATATCCCTACCCTAATGTGTTATAATAGGCTTTTTAGGTAGATTTGAAATTATTGATTCTATTCTTATATGTAGTCAAAAAATCCAATGTATTATTCCTTCATATGATTTAATGGCTCGTGATGTTTATTTCAATATGATTCATTTCTTATGAACTACTATACATTCTCAGATAACTCATATTTATGATCTTGGATATTCAGATACAATCTCCTGATTTTATGAACATGTTATCATACCCCTATCTTTATCTTTATGCTCAAATGTATCACTTAATTACCCTTAATGAGAATCTAACATCACCCATTTTTTTGTTCCCTTTCCTCAGGTTAGAAGATCAGGTTTATGTAGAAGTGCTAATGGTGGAGATCTTTGTGGGAGATATTGAAGATCTTTCATTAAGATAATTTTTTTCAATGTTTCGAAAGACACTAAACTATTATAGTCCTTAGGGATTTATTACAATAATGTACTGAATATTCATATAAAATGATTTAATATCCATGTATGTCAAGACTGGGTCACTATAATTTGTATCAAAGGAAAGGTTTAGTCAACCTATGTAAACATAGATGAGGAATATTTAGTGAGATCCCAAGTCATATTTCAATGCATATGTTTTGATATTTCCCTAAGTATAAGTATAAGTATGAGTTATCATTTTAGAAAATGTCCTCGAATTTTAGTATAGGATAGAGTAAATGGTTTCCTATAAATACATACATGTCTAGATAGTACAAGTGGATGTGTTAATAGCATAGGTGTACCTAGGGGTAACAACTCCAACAAGATGTTTCAGGCTTAAATCCAGGTAATCTGGTATAATACAACATGCCTTACTATACACCAGTTTTGGCACTCAAAAGGAATATTCTTTCGGAATTCATAATCTCTTCTTGTACAAACATGAATGATTTAAATATAATTTTTCCATCAATAACTTGGTATAAACCTAATGTTTTATATATGAAGTAAGGTGTCAAATTTTAGACATCCTATAAGTAACTTTTCTAGATTATGTTATTCCTATATATGATAGTTTATTTTTACTCTATGATTTTTTTAAGATTTAGTTACTTGAAGGAACCCAAAGAAAGTAATTTAATGGTGATTATATGGGATCATGCAATTATTGTTCTTTAGAAGATCAAAATAATTTGAGAGATATAATTAAAAAACCTATTTCTATGCTCAAATAGATATCGAAAATATGAATAATGGTAAACAACCAAATGATCAAAGGAGGAAACATTATCATATTGATTACTTTATAAGGAAATGTCCACCTTTTTCAGAAGGAATTCTGATACACTATTTTCTGAACCCAGGATCAATACCACGGAAAAAAATTTCTTTGTTCTCCTGTATTCAAATCATGAAATTTTCATTCTAAAATTTTATTGGTTTGAAGGTGAAGAGGAACTATGGTGGACTCTAATAAAGAAAATGAGGAATAAGGATGAATTTGAATCCATGGGGTTGTATGATTTGAAGATCATATTAATCAATAAGTACATTCCTCTTGTACCTCGTACAAATATTGAAAATGAGTTACTTGAGTAGAATCTAGATAACAATGAATATGTTATTACCTACAAGAATAATTTCACAAGAAATGTAATATATGATTCTATAATTATACTACAAATATTATGTATGTTGGATATGTTCATTAGTGGCTTAAATCCATGTCTCGGAAGGGCATTGGCCATAAGAGAATTTTGTAGCTAGAAAGAGATTGTGCATTTTGCAACCAAAGATGAAACAATGGTTGATGTTATTTATCGTTATAATGACTTTAACAAGAAGAGGAATACATAATTCAAAGAAAATAAAATAATTAGAGTGATATTAAGCTTATCTTTCCTTTGTTCTCTATGTGTGGAATGAAACATAGTGGGATTTGACATAATGGGATTATGAATTTTTTTTAAGTGTGTAAAGGGATGAAATTTATCATTTGAATGATGAAGTGACTAGAAAAAGTTACATAATGAAAGAAATAATGAGAAAATACATCTGGATGAACCTTCCAAACTTCAGTGTTTCAAATATAGTTAGTATTGGAATTTATCCATATAGTTCCCAAATCCAATGTTAAGAATGCTGATCACTTTCCAACAACCTCTAATGAAAAATTAGAAAACGGAAACCATATGTGATCATAAAGTATGATGTGAAAAATGATAAATAAGAACTATTTTTCCTTCCCTCATTAGTTTGGAATTTTATGTTTTATTCTGTATGAATTATCCATTTGAAAGACTTATTTTTCATCATTTAGTGTCATTTAATGTGATTTTATCTTCCTACATGGATTCTGTAAAAATAAAATAACATTTTATATTCCACCATTTCACAGATGTACCAATGAATTTAATATAGTTTATTTGGGATTAAGATAAAATCCTACTTATGGAATAAAAGTTGAATTAAATTTTGAAATGGTTAAATGGTTAACCATTTATGAAAAAATGAAGCCAGTATGATTAATGTATTATCTCTCCACAAGAGGATTTATACATATTGTATAGTATGTCCATAATATTTTGTGTTGAATGCAACTGATGTGATTGCATATTATGGGTATCATGGTCTGTCAGTACTTTAGAAATGAAAAATTCACATTCTTTTATAGAGAAATAGGTGAATTTGATAAACAAACAATAAATTATGTCATTATTATAAAATAATTCCTTTATATATTTTCATTAATATTATTAAACATTATTTAAAATGAACATCATTCCAAAAAAAATTACTAGTACCTTTTTTTGTAATGAATCAGATGGTCCCTTAGTTCATCACAGATTTATGGCCATATGATTGTTACTTTTTCCTGACCTTGTTCTCTATCAATCGCCATCAAAACAAGATTGTATGATTTGTCTTCCATGTCCATGTGTTCGCTTCCTACATATTTTCTCCTATGTGGTAATCTCGTTACGTGTTACATCGTGTAACCCATTTAGTTCTGACTTTCCCTTTCTAGGGGATTTTTTATTATTCATTTTTATGATGTGGGTTTTTATGAATGAAACTTTCCAGTATTAAAACTTTGATAACCTAGATGAATTTCAAGGGATACATTTATTTTAATCATGGTATAATGTAACACCCAAAGATTTTGTGAAATATTTTTTATTTTGAATAAATTCAATATTTTTTATATTTTTCATTTAGCACAACACTGAAAATATTTTCTTTTATATTAATTAAGTTTGTTTGGATTTATTTATTCGCAACAACTTGTTAATCATTCACTAATCACAATAGACATTTTTTCATGATCTATAAAAACACTGAGGATAGATTTTGTTAGACAGAATAATGGATTACCCTGATGGAATTCATGACATTCAAGACTGAGGTTTACCAAACAATAGTATATTATTAAAATATTATTATTTAAAATATTAAGATTAAACAATGATGTTAAATTAGATGTTATTAATATTATATACCAATTAATGAAAATATATGGTTTAGAAAATAAAAAATGTATTAAAAAGTTACAAATTAATTATAAATTATTATGAAAACCCATTGAATATAAAATGAAATATTTTTATAGTCATAAAGTAGTTTTACCCTAATAAATTGAATTATCATTAATGTCTTGAATTTTACTAAATAAAATATTCAATTATCATGGAACCAACATAGAATATATTACATGAAACACTGACATGAATATATTACCAGAAACACTAACTTGGTGTATGTTATACACGTCACCGACTTGGAATAAGATGCACACAACACTGGGTTTACACAAAATATATTTTTTATATAATTATTTAAATGACATAATTATAACCTATACATTAAAAATAGTTATATGAAGAATAATAACAACCTTTAGAATATTATTTATAATTTATTTATAATAATAATACTAATTGATAAGGAAGGATATGATTTTTAGTAAATCCATTTTATGTATATAATACCATTTTCTCGAATAAACTGATTTTAATGTCATTCTGTGAAAAATAATTAAATTAAATTTTGACACATTTAGATATTAAAATAGATAAAATAATCTTCAGTTTAGAATTCAAAACATATAAATTAACCTAGAGTGAATTTTTTGTATTTTTTTGAGAAACATAATTTTTTTATTAACAGTGAGAAATTCTGCATTTTAGTTAAAAATGATTTTTTCTTTAAATATTTATTACTATTAAATTATTTTTTTCAATTTTTTTAATTTAAAATTGGTTAAATTATAAAACTGTTAACAAAATTTACTTCATTATAATCAATTTCCCTTTTAAATATAATATGAAACCTGAAAATATATTTGAACAATTTTATACAATAAAAAACATGTCATTTTTCCCATCTATATGATTATAATTAATCTTAATTTTCATTATTCTATGAATAAAATTTCAAGAAAAATATCAAACCATTTTAATTATATAATGTTTATATTCTAATAATATGAACTTAATGTTTGAGCAAAAATATTTTTAATTGTAATTATTATTAATCACTGTTATTAATGTGAAATTAAATGTAATTAGGGACTAAACAAAAATCTTAGGGCGCCAAGATACCTATAAACTTGTAAAAACCCCATTTATCTCAATTATTCTTCAATAAAACATCTAATTTTTATTTATTTTTCTTTTTTATGTCTTTGGTTAGGGAAGAACATGTGTACGCCGAACTTGTTTTAAAAAATTCCAAGTCAGTGATTTTCCTTCCCTATAAAGGCAGACCACCTCTCCCACTTCCTCAAACCTATAAAACCTATTAATTTTTGAAAATACCTCACCTATATTCATTATATTAAAACTACATTCACACTATAATCCTTCCATTATGTATAGGTAATCCCAAGGAATGCTTCTGGCCCAAACAAAAAGGAGTTACCTGGTTTATAGGTTACATCTTCACTCAAGCTCTTTATTTTATTTTCTTTTGCCGCCCCCTCAACATTATTTTTTAAATTATTGAATAAAAATCCAACCTCATGAATATAGTATTTATTTTTTAATGTTATGGAATTTAGATACAATTACACACATTGCAATTTAAGGGGTAACATATATATTATTTCTGTGTACAATGAAATACTGCCTCACAAGATAATGATTGTTCATTTTTTCCTTTTCACCTATAATGATAGAAATTATGATGGATACTATATTTATATATGATATATATAATATTTATTATTAATTTAGTCTTCTATATTAATTTTTAAAACACATAAATTTTTACTTTACACTTCATATTAATACGATAATCTTGTTTGAGGAAATGTAGACTATCACCCCATCAAAGTGATGTGATTCGTTCACACACTTCGTGGAATGTTTTAAGGATGGGTTTAGTGAAATTATATGATATATATAACATTATAATTATAATATAATTATTTTATATACATATAAATTTCTATGTCACTTCCATTCATTCTTACAATAAAAAAATAAAAACAGAAACCACATTCAACCTTACGTATGACTTATTCTCTCCCTGAACGGTATATTCCCTTTCATACATATATATTATATTTATTATTATAAGAAAAAAATAATTTAAATTAATAATATTTATTTAATTTATTAAATTATTGAATTCATGATATAAGTATAAGTACATGATATATAAAAAATTATGACACAAGTGAAAAACATAGCAAATTTTACCCGAAGCATAACCTTAACATGAAATTTTTAACAAAAGGGTAATATAATGTCATAAAAAATCAACATAT
Organism: Viscum album; assembly: GCA_963277665.1. NCBI lineage: Eukaryota > Viridiplantae > Streptophyta > Magnoliopsida > Santalales > Viscaceae > Viscum > Viscum album. The sequence continues at coordinate 382,518,359 of OY728145.1, forward strand.
GGTATTTGATATAAATATATTGTTCATAAAAATATTTATAATGAATTTATATTTATTATATAAAAGGCATGAACATGTATGGCGAAAGTCTAGACACAAGGTAAGGGGACTTCATCTCACTTATTATTTCCATGGGATACATAATTTATTCACTATTCATTATTTTTGAGTGGTGTTTAAACTAACCATGAATGTATTATATGATTCCTATACATAAATATATCATATTTACATATCCAATATAGGATCCTTATCTCAAGGGGTAAATTCTTAAAAAGATACCAAATCAGAAAAGTAGTTTTGCCTCAAATTTCATTCTTTGAGACATAGGGTTTGTTATGCACCTTTGTTCCGGAAAAAGGTTTATGAGGTTAAAATATAAATAAAATATAATTAATCTAAATATTTTCATGTTATTTTTAACTAAATGTAATTTCTATTTCTTACATCGATAGTGTGATCCTAATTTACCATGTTTTAAGAGTTTATTGAAACAATCTCATTACGTTTGAAGATTGTTTTTATTTCTGCTTCCTTTGTTGTAATATTATGATACATATCTCAAAAACACTAATAGAGTTTCTCCTATATTGGTTATTTATAATAAATTCATGTATTGGTACCATTATTCCACTCCTTGGTATATTTAATAGTTAAGAAGTGTTTTTAAGGAAGCACAACATTATTCTCTCTTCAGTTGGAAATATACGATCCTTCAAAATCATGTTTTCTAAAAATGGTTTCAAATAATATTCTTCTAATTTCTAATGATAATTAAAATAAATTATTATCCTTTTTGATTTTACCCATTTTTTCAATGGAATCTTATTTTCGATCTCTAAATGAAGAAATTTTCTATACTTTTTACCATGAAAAATTAATATTCCATTAACATCATACGACATATACAGATACATCCTCTGTAAATCCTTTGAATATTTTTTTTATTATTATATAATTTTAAATAATTATATTTACAATAGTTTTTTAAATAAATTATTTTGAAAAGGTTTTTAATATTGATTTTATGTTTTTATTTGTAATGGTTTTTAAAATGTTTTATATATTAATGATGCTTTCCCAGATAAAAAAGGATGTTTACCTCTAAGATTGTATTCAAAAATATCCCTATAAGTTATTTCCTATCTAATATAAAATCTTTTGATGTTACTAATATAATTATAAGAAATTATCCAAGTTTTAAATTAATATTATTTCTAGAATGGTTTCTATTCTGATGAAATAATAGCCAAGACACATATTTCACATCCACTTGTTTTATTCTCTTGAAACTTGATTCTTTTCACATGTTTTTTTTAATAATGAAACCTAACTCATAAAATATATTAGGTTGTGAATCGATTTTAATGATACCCATTTTATATCATGGATTATGATTTTATGTTTTTAAATTCTAGAACTTTTTATAGGGAATCATATTCTGAATGTTTTATGAATTATTTTATTATGAGAATGATTAAACCTATATCTCCTTATAATGAATTTGGTAATGATAAGTTTTATAAGAGATGAAAAGTTACATGGGATGTTTCCCATGCCTGAAATAAAGAGGGTCTATAGGTTTTAGTGCAATCCCAAAATCAAGAAATTACATGGATTGTATCCCAATACCAAAGGAATGTGGGTACACAGATAGTAGCGCAAGATCAAAAAACAAGAAGGTATATGGGTTGTAGGCCAAGACTAAAAGAAATTTGGTTCATCGGTAGTAGCCCAATACCAAAACAATAAGGTATATGGGTTGGAGCATAATCCTAAAATTAAAAGGGAACAAGGGTTGTTATCTCAAGCCTGTAGTAGGATTACGGTTCATACCACAAAAATAACATGTTATTATGTTATTTGTAGGTATATTTGACATAAATTTATTTACTCTTATATTTATGAAACAAATACTATGTCTTATTCTTTCGTATTATTTCATGCAACATGGTGTTTATTTATTTATGATTAATGTATTATTAATTTCCAATATTTATCTCATCACTCAGTTTTATGATATTTGATATACAGTGTATGATCTCTTAATGGTTTGATCACATCCTCATACCACTATCTTTATGTTTACTCTTAAATTTCTCCCTTGTTTACCCCTACTAATCATCATATCTCATCCATTTTTTTTCCTTCCCCTATGTTAGGAATAATGGTTTTAGGTAAATTTGATGAGGGTGGAGATCTTTATGGGAAATGTTGAAGATCATTTACTAGGATAGAATATTTTTTTTCTTTGTTTTCAAAGACACTAAACTATTATGGTGCTCGAGCATGTGTTATTTTATTGTACGAATATTCATATAATGTGATGTAATATGTACGTATATTAAGCGAGGTTCACTATAATTCAGATGTCTTTCATGGTATGACATTTATATTTACTGTAACTTTTGCAGTTTTAACACTTAGTAATGAGCCACTATATCCCTGTGCATATCCCCTTTTTGAGACATAGTGATACAAGTTGACATTTCTTTATCGACACTTTATTTAGGTTTTTACTATGAGGATTAGTGCTTATAGGCTTCTACCAACATTATTATCTAACATTGGGAGGATTAATAGAGCCTCGCAAGGAAACTATTCATAGAGTTAGTGGGACCCTATTATGTTTTCCACATGATGAAATAGTCTCCTTCTATACATGATCATTATTTCACCAATGAATTTAGTAGTGTTTTTGGATTCTAGGGATGGAGTCTTCCTACTTCGATAAAGAATGATCCTTTAAAGAGTAGGAGGATATCATGTTCATAAGGTTACAATCAATTTATTATTAGCTGGATGGTAATAAATTTGTAGAAGTATAGGGTGTATGATTTTTTTCATTATATGGTAGTAAAATATGAGGATGTATTCACTAAGGACGTGGCAGGGTTATCTCCACAGTAAAAGTTATGATTCTGTAAGGACATTCCCTATGTATCTACAAAAATATTTCCCTTGTCATATCAGATGGTTGTCTTTGAGCATCATAAGATGAATTAAGAATCAAGAGTTTGTAGAGAAATTGGTTTTGTAAGACCCAATATGTTCACCTATGATGATTCATGTTGATTTCCATAGAGTTTAATGATTTTTTGAGGTTTTATAGGAATTGGTCTCACTTGAAATAGGTTTCGTGAGGAAGAGTATCCAATACTAAAATTCATTGAGTTATTCGGCAAATAGTTCGGGATGAATTGGTTATTAGAGTATCAACTTTGGATGGGTTATCACTTAATCTAGTTTTGAGTTGTGGATGTACGGGGTGTACATTACTAAATATTATATGTTTTTATGAGTTCATGGTTATATTGTTTGGAATATTGAATTCCCCAATAGAGTTCTCAAGACATAAGATTCGATTACCTAACATTTTTTTGGGTCACGTTGTGGTAGTGTTTTTTAATGGTACTCTTAAATTATTGGAATCGAAGTTAGAGTGTGTGAGACTTAAGTGGTTGGGGTGAGTTATGGTTTTTAAAGGAGTACAATTCATCAAGGGGTATATGGGGCCTTCCCCAAAAACCTCAGCGCTGCTTTGTGGGATAATAGTTGTGTCCATTGGAGTTTAATGTGGATATCATCGATTCTAATATATCTCACCGTGTTGAGGGTCAAGACAATTTGGCCATGACTACACCGTATATACATGGATCATAAGCCCATTGTCTACTGATCTATCTTATTAATGTGTTTGTTCACTTCTTAAACTCATAAAAAATCATATGGGTTTCTTGTGTTCTAAACATTCCTCATACGGGGAGTTATGCTCTTAAATCACTATATGTTATCTACCTAGGTAATCTAGGTCATGAGAGTGGAGTTTAAATTTTTAAGGGGATGTAAGGGTTTACAACTGATAGAGAAATATATTTCATGGGAAATTGTTTTTCATCAATACATGTTTGTTTAATGTATAGGAAACTATTAGGGGATCACGTGTGGGAGGACATGTAGTTGAGTGATTAGAATCCCCACCTATTTCTATATTATGAATTTTTTGGGATTAATGATTCTAGATAAGGAATTAATGTGGATACAATGTATTTTCCTTAGAATACCTCGAAATATATTTAAGAAAATTTTCATAGCCTGTCACTGAAGCGGTGCATGATTCTAGGGCCAAGTGATCTTAGAATTAATTTCATAAAAAAATTATATATATTTTATAGCACATTATAATATTTTTTAATAAATAATGTAATATATCACCAAAGGATCCATGGATAAGAAATATGACTCCATGGCTGATTCAGAAATGTGGGGTTACCATAGATGTTATGTAAGGGTGGATTTTGTTTGAAATACATGTCTATCAGCCACTCACATGTATGTTTAATTAAAATAAATAATTAATTTATATATTTATTTTATTTGATGGACTAATTATAATATTATTTAAATAACCACTTATGATGGTTATATAAGGGTTAGTCATAGTACATATTCTATATCTAAGAGTTATGGGAGAATTTTCATTGGCAGGTCAGGATTAGAGAATAACAAATGATTGGATCAAGGATAATCATGAGATGAATGATGAATGTAGAGGGATCATCACCTAGTGAAATCGTAGATGAATTCATCCATAATGATCAAAACATAATCATGGTAGGGATCATCAATATTTTTCTCAATTTTGATTAAATTTTTAGAGTGTATTCATATATTAATTTGTTTATATTTTAATATATTCTATTCGCATGATCCCATTGAATAATTTGGTTTCTTTAAATAAATTATTTGTTTTGTTATTCCATTTTATCAAGAATGAATTTTCTCCGACATATCATTTATTGGGATATAATTTTCCAATTATGATTATCACCTTTATATTAACTGTATTTCTCCCTCCATTATTGGTGTTCGTCATATATAATAGATTAATGGTTTATTCAACAATATCAGGCTATAACTATATTAGTGGATTAATTATTTGGCACAACAGATCTCAGTCATGAGTTTGTATTTTGATTTTGGCCATCCATTGGAGGCATGGGGATGATATTTGGGAACCCAAATCTGGATTGGGTATCAATTATTGATGATATTTGTTGATTGAATCTATCCGTAGTGTCAACGGTATCAAGCGACATGCACACAAGACGTGCATTTGAAAAAGAGTGATTGCTACAGATGGATTTGGATTGTTTTTTAGTAAATAATGGTAAGAATTTCAATTTAAAATGGAAATCAATGGGGAATCTGTTTCAATATTTCTTTAAGAATGATAAAATGTGATATTTATTTTTAATTATAATTATAATAACATGTGATCATTATTATATTTCTAAATAATAATTACTTATGTTATTTATTTATTAATTATTATAAAAATAATAATAATAAACGGAAGGGAAATAATATAAGGTGTAAATACCTAAGGGAGTCCCAACATGAAGAATGGTGGATTATGTTATAATAATAATAATATTTTTTATAAAATAATTAAATCAAAATAAATTGGATAAAAGAAACAATTAAACCAAGGTTTTAAATGGGGAGGTATGCACGTAGAACATAGAGGAGGGTTTTATGGAATTCCCTCCCCATTTGGAATATTTTTTTTAAAAAAATGAATATTATTATAAAATATTATTATTATAATTTTTTTCTCAAATCACGATTTCACTGTAACTTCCTTATGTTGTGTTAGAATAATCAATTGTATATGGAAGTGAGACCCTAGAATTACGATTGTAGATTCAAAACCAATGTTGGATTCATTATTGGAACATGCGTATTGGTTCCATGAAGTGACCAATATAATAAAAATGTTATTATTATTATTATTATTATTAAGGATTATATTATATGATGTAACATCATTACACGGTGTCGGTATAATGCACTATTAGTGGCATTGCAACTCAGATATTGCTATGGCTATTTTAAATATAATATTTGATATATAATTGAGTCTCATGTATCATTCCAGTGAACAAGAATATGTGTGTGTTATGGTGAAATGTTTGTTTCCTTGGGTATCAAATATGTGAAAGTGAATAACCAATCATAAGTTTTTTTCTACGCGGATCATATCTATAACCCATTTTTTTAAAGTTTTGTCCATTTTTTTAATATATCTATCTTTTTATTTTTTTCGAATTGAAATGATGACAAAATTTTTACATTCATTATGATTTTTTCCACACAAATAACGAACTCTGGGAGTACATGAGAATTCTTAGGGGCAAACTTGCACAATATTTAACCTTTTCATAGAAAGGTACCTGTACAACTGGGAGAGTGGGAACCCAGACCATGTGGGACCCTTTACATGAGGTTTTCTTCTTTATGAAAATTATTCTTATTGTATATCCATATTTTTCAATTGTATTTTTTCTAAAAGATACCTATCCTGGGTGTTTTTTCATTTAGAATGTGATGGTGTCCTTCGTAGTGGCTTTTTGGACACAACATAAGATGTTAAAAATTTGAATATTCATTATGTAATGGTCGAAAAATGTAGTGATCAGGAAAGGTCCTCTGAGATATGAAAGAGTGGTAGCCCTTTGATGCAATAGGTCATGGCTCCATTAACTGCTGAGTGGTATTCCACAAAAAGAATAAGGTGTGGGTCCTCTTCCAACCGAGTGGTACCCCCATGAAGGTAAGGTTTTGGGTCCCCTATATACTAAGTGGTACCCCATAGATATACTATGGTATGTTTTATCCACTAACATAGTATTAAACAACAATGTACTAGGGTGTGGGTCCACTTCCAACTAAGTGGTACCCCCTTAAGAACATGGTTGTCTATCGTCAACCTAGTGAGTAGTATCCCACTAATTTAATAGATCATGGGTCCCATACCTACCGAGTTGTACCGGCTTATGGACTAGTTCATGGGTCCTTGAATGGAAAATAATCTTAGTAAATGGAGTGATTCATTTTTCTATATCTAATTTTATGGATTCATAAATATTTATTTATAAGTAATTTATAATATATTTATATCATAAATAATATTATGGAGATTATGGAAGAATAATCAATGTATATGTACCAGAACTAATGAACTAACATATTCATGAAAAACAAAACAGGTATGACCCACAACAGTGATATTAAAATAGATTTTTTATAAAATGAGAAGAAAAAGGATATAATTAAATAATTTATTGTATGATATATATGATTAGGGTTCTAAAATACATGTTTAATATACCCATATTTATTTTTCAATTGTTTCAATCATGTATGATGAATGTCAGGGATTGAGGTAATGTGTTTTCATCTCACATTTATTTATACAAGAAACATACTATATTCAAAAATTATTCCACTTATGTGGGGTATATAATACCCATGAATATATTTTATTATTATTAATATGAATATTATAGTGATTTACATATCCATAAATGTTTCTTTCCTTCATAGTAACTATAATTCTAATGTATCAGTTGTTATAGTGGATTTATATTACAATCTCATTGTTTGTTAGGACTATTTGTGATTATGTATTCGATGATGAAATTTCATGATATATCTCTCAAGAAATTCATGACTTTTATTATAATATATTTATTTCTTGGTAATACATTTTTCACTTCAATTTTCATCTATTTATTAACTCATGAAATGAAATGAAAATTTTTCTTAGAAAAAACAACATTATTTATTTCTTTATCTAGAACTCCATTCTCTTCCATGACCATATTTTTAAAGAATTATTTAAATTTTTTTAACTGCTATATGGGAATGAAATATTAAACCATCCAATTGATTTAAAAAATCAAATGGAATAATATTTTAATCTCCCAAACATGGTACATATTTTTCTTGTTTACAACAATTTGGTAAGAAGGTTTTCCTTTAACACATATGAAATAATCATAATTTCTTACAATAATAACCACTCAATTACTTGAATATTATTTCATATGTTTCCAAGGTTATTTTCAATGAAATTTTTCTCTCTAATATTTTTGAAATATTATTATTTCTAAAAAGTGATTTCATAATGGAATTGATATTTTCTTAAAGACTGTTCTGATGATTATTTAATGCAATTTTAATTTAATCAACAATAAAAACATATTATATTTTTTTTTTATACTATGGATATTATCCAATGGTGTCTTGACTATTCATTATATTTATGTTTTATGATTATTATGATGATATGTTTATCAAATCCATTTATTTTCCAAATACTATTCTATGATAGAGTCATGAAATGTTTATAAAAGGAAATTTCTTTTCATGTGTTATTATATTACTATATAATGAATTTTTAGTGATTTTATGACACCTAAATGTATGATTTTGATTATGTGATAGGTGGGGAAATAATTCTATATCCCTATATTAAATTGTGTAATGAATTATATCTCAATAGATAATTATGGTAAAAAAATATGATATGATTGATCTTCAATTGGAATCATATTGATTTTTGTGATAAGTTATGGTAAACAAGTCAATATTCTGGTTTCGTTATGGGAAATAGGTTGATGAGAATGATCCACCATGAGAAACCTATGTTGATTCATAATCTATTATGATTTTAAGGGATCAAAATTTTCCATGACATATAAAGATGGTTCTACATATATATTACATTAAATTATGGTTTATGATTATTTTATGTTGATTTTTCCTCTTATGATACCTTTATATTGAGATGATGAATTTTTATATCATGAATCATTATTACAGTCTATGATAGATTATTAATGAAATTTTATGTTATATTCATGGTTTCATACAATTATAATTTTATTATGATTTATATATGATCATTCCAATGTTTAGTCTTATTGAGAAAATGAGCATATCCTTTCATATGTTTCATTTTCAATACATTTAAGGAATGTTTTTATGTAAGGAATGTCTATGATGAAAATTAAATTAGAATATCCTTAAGGGATATATTTTTGATATTGCATGAAATAAGATGAATGGGTATCTTATATCTAGGGAAGCAAAATATTTATATTCTTCAATAGAGTGTCTGTGAAATGAATTGAAAAATAATCTAAAATTGTGGGGACCATGGTTGCTATAGATGGTTTTTGAATTAAGAAATTGATTTTTTTTCCAAGAATGTAGCCTCTTTTTCAAAAAGGAAAATTCAGTTAACTTCATAATTGTTTTGGAAAATATAATAATACTTTCTTGATTTTTATTTCATAAATATCATAAATTGTTTGGAGAACTTGTGATGCAAGCCTTACTATTGTAAGTGGGATAAAAGATGTTTCCAATCATATTCATTGAGAATATTGACATATAGATCCAAATTAGAAACATGATTTGGCTATAATAGGGAGAGGGATAAGTAATTTGGAATGCCATTACCTAATAAAAATTAGAGTCATTATCATTATATGATTAAAAAATATGACAACAAGGTATTTCCGACCTGTGGAAATGTGTTTTCTAAAAATACCCAATGAACAAGAATCCAATGTGGGTACAGAATTTGGGAATGTTTAGGTCAAGTGGACTAGGGTTATGTTTTTCTCTTTTATTGTGGAGCATTCAGAGCCAAAATCATAGACCGTTATAACAATATTTGATATAAAGGATCTTCTAAATAATATTTAATGGAGTATTAATGTTTTTATACCCTAGGAAAAAGCATTCTCATGAATCCAAAGTTCATAACTTGTGGAATTTCTATTGGGATTATCATTTATTCCACATTGATGTAGAAGAACTCGTCTATTTAAGGCATTGAGAATTGGACTTATGAAGTTGTTTTTATTTTATTTGAGGAATTATCTATAACCATAGCCCACAAAAGTGTTGATAAAGTTATTTGGACTATGAATTACTTGCATGTAAATCTTGTGAAAAGTGAAAATGAATGTATTGGAAAAGACGGGTGTATGGATGTCATTTTGGACATAAAAGAACACAATACATGGGATGCTTATAACCTAAAAGAGAAAAATAAATGGGATTCATTCAAGGAAAAATCTATTAAAAACACATGGAAAATAATGATTACTTCTAGACATGAATAATGCAGTGCTTACCAGGTGAGTGTAGTGAATAGTGTCCATAATGATTCAAATTCTCGAAAACCGTAACACTAAGAATCCTTGAAAAACACCATAAATAACGTCATATAAGTCATCTCATATCATCCTTTCATTCATGTCATCAAAATAAAATCAAAATAACTCTCCTCCAGCATATACATAACTTTATAGATAACTCTAATGAACTATTCATACAACCCATGAATCCAAAAATCACACTCACAAATGAGATAAAAATATCAAATGTCAAATAAATAAAATAAAATAAAATTGAACTAGATAACCAAGGTATACCTATCCTAATATTCTCATTAAAGGGAAGAAAAGATAGGAACATTAAATCTAGCTGAGGTTCGATCTAATATGATGGAGAAGAAACCCTAAAAACACTAATAGAAGACTAACGAATACTGAAATCACCACCAAACCTACCCAAAATCACCTCCAATTTCAAAATTTTATATTTTCAAAGAATCACTTTTTGGATTAAAATGAACAAAATTAAAAACAACCAATACAAAATTAATAAAATAGAAATATAAACAAATTTCAATAAATAAATGGATTCAAATTTCAAAATCTGGTCAAATTAAAGAAAATGAGATCTCAAATCCTCGGAATGAAAAGCCCCTAGATATGCAAACCCTAACTATCCACTTCCCATGGATATATCACTATATCATTATTTTCAAACATCCCCTATTGAACCAAATCTGATTCGCCGGAATCCATCATCACCACCATTGGACAACCATCATTTCCGCCATTTCTGAACTACCACAATGAAAACAGCCACAAAACCACCACCATCACCTCTAGGAATGCAAATATAATGTTGAACCAGAAAGAAAGAATCCATAACCATCATTAATATGTTTCAGCGAATAAAAATATATACCCGATGATTTGAAATTGAACAGGAATAAAAAAGAAAACACAAATCAGGGGGAATATAAATAGAAACAAGATTCCATGATGAGTTAAAATAGATTCCATAGAATAGAAACAAACTGGAAAAGACCCCAATCATGAAATGGGGAATGTGAACTAAAGATGGAAAACAAGATGATAGTGTAAACTAGAGAGGAATATACTGGGAGACTTGAGATACATCTGAAAGGAACTGAAAAAAATGAAAATGGGACTTGAGATGAAGAGGTTGGTAACAAAAGAACAACCAAAAGGGATGGATCATAAATTGCAGAACCCTATATCCAACCAAACAATTAGATAAAAACCTTGTCAGATTCCACTCAGAGTCCCAAATCATCATCGATACATAGAGTTAAAACAATATGTGGTTTATTATCAATGGTTCCAGAAAAAATAGAAATGTATTAGCGACCAAGGAGCATTAAGCAGTAAAAAAATACAACAATGCCAATCTTAATGTCCAGTGAATCTAAAGAATGAGATAATACATGACAAGTGGAAAACAAGGGGATGATCTTGAGGTAGGAGGAGCATGCTGGAGAGAAACCATTCACTGTGAGGGTGATGACTAGAGGGAGGGAGATGCGGTACTAGGATATAACCCTAGGGTGAGGATAATAGGGTGTCATCAGGAATGGGGAGTTATACCTACATAGCATCACATTCAAGAAAAAGAACACATCGCTGAATGAATGTGAAGAGATAACTGAGCAATAATTGTAAATCCATGGGAGAGAGATCCTTTCTTATGGAGAATGTTGATGAAAATAGTATGTGAGTGTAGGAAGAAATCACCAATGTGGATTTGGTGTGAGATAACGAAGTGGGGATAATATAGGTTCAAGGAATACCTGAATATTGTGGGATACGAGGGAAATGAGAGGTGAGGAAAAGGCGGTTTGTGAGGTAGGGCAGCAAGATTCTAGGTGGGGCAGTAGGACGGGTGTGTGGGTGGCTATTTCAATGAGGAATATTCAATTAGGGTAGTGTTTTTTTATAAAAAATATTTATATATTTATTAAAAATATAATATTTAAATATATAAAAATAATTAATTTATAAGGAAAATTTAATAAACAATTTTGAAAAATATAAAAATACACAATATTTTGAGAAAGTAGAAAATAATAATCAATTGAGATATGTTTTTAATAAAACGTTGCGATTTTTTTAATTTTATTTTGAAAATAATATATATATATATATATATATATATACTATGTTTCTCCTAATTGTTTTTTGTTAATATATTTTTTATGTTATTGTATGGTTGATTGAAATAGTTTTTATTGACAGAAAGAGATTTGTTGGTAATTGTATCTTTTAATAACAGATTCATGTTTTGGTAAAAAAATTGTTGGTATTAGTATGATAAATTAATAGATTCAAATATTAGTAAATGATATGTTAGTATTGATCAACCCATACCAATAGATATATCTGTTGGAAAAAATAAGTGTTGGTATTAAAATATACCACCAATAAAACATAATATCTTTTAGAAATACTCATTTTTACCAATAGATATATTATATGGAAACAAATTTATCTTGTTAGAGGACATTTTTTGATGTTTATGTTGATCCATTTGATACCCTTTGTCACATATTCATAGTTTCCAATCATTATACACATACAAAAAATATGTATCATGTTCATTATGTGTTCTATATATCAATCTTGAGTAAGTAAATATATAATATGTCATGTGTAATAAATTAAGAGGTGGTATAACTAGATAATTTCCTCTCTTAGGAAGAGAAAATAATAAAGATATTGGACTACAAAAACTAAGTTATATGAAATAAGACAACTCACCATCTGGAATTGTTGTTCATAAGAAAAAAATATAAAGAGGAAATGTTTGAACAATTTAAAAAATTTATACAAAATTACAGTCATATATTCTAAATAAATAATGTTAGTTAAAATGTTGGGGATGATCTTCTTTTAAGGGGGGGTGTAACAACCCAAAAATATTCTTAATTTAAATATGAATATATTTCCTCTTGATAACATTTTATTATGGATTAAAATATAATAAAATATAAATAATTTTAAATTTCAAAAGAAATTTAAACATTATTTGTTGATATGAACTAATGCAACTAGGAAAAGTAATGGAATGGAAAATATATACTAGAAACGAATATCACATTATTTAATTATTTAAGAACATTAAATTTATTCTACAATAAATCCTGAAAAATACAAAATATTACCATGGGAAGACTTACAGTGTTTGAAAAAAAATATATAAGAATTTTGGTTCAGATCCGTCCCATGTTATTTTTTTTATCCATGAACGACACTATAACCTAGAAATGGAGTGCTAATAATACATAATTTTATTTTTTGGAATAATATTTAACATTGATAGAGTCAAATTCAGTGATGAAGTATAATAATGATTATGTATTTATAGGGTATTAGGATCACGTAACATTTTTTTTCCAAAATATAGTTGATCTGCATTACAACCATCAATAAAAAAATATATTATTATTATTACATTTGGTTACATAGACACATTTATGTGACTATTGGGATAATAAAATGAGATAAGCAAAATTTTAATATTTTTGTGGACTTTAAGAGTATTCTATTAAAAAATATGTTCTATGATAAATAGAAAATTTTGGAATAAATTTTATTTTAATGAAGTTAACGTATAAAATACTTATTAATATGATAATATCCATAAATGTTGTCCTGAATAATTTTTATATTGGTTAGAATGTATATTTTTCTATAGAAGTGAAAAGAATTATAAATGAGGACTTCAATTTGAATGTAAAAAAGCTCTCATACAAATAGAATTATTCTTATGAAAACAGTATCATTTTTTGGACTCAGAATTAGTCAAATATCTTTGGGTTATTTATTGCGATTTCTTTGACAACAATTTTTTGGTAAAATTTTAAAATCACCAAATTATGATTAATATGATTTAATAAAATTATTATTATGTCATTGTCATTATATTTTTTGGAAAAAGTGTATTTAATTAAAACTTTATTTAATATGTATAATTGTGAATTTCAAAATATTAATATTTATTTATAAATTTATTATTTACTTTTTTGTAATTTTTTTACAACTAAATTCATTTTTTTGTTTATGATAATTATTTGGTAAATTCTAAATGTAATGGTCTATTTTTGGGATCACATGAATGTATTAAAACACTCTCCCACTCAATAATATAATGAAAATTTGTGTTGATTCATTTAATCAAAAAGTGGTTATGTTTTACAATAAAATGAATAATATATACCCCTTTAAAACTCACCAATACTAAAGTATAAATAACACACATTCCCCTTTTATGACTTCTCTAAATTCGTAATTCAAGTTGTTATGTTGATTATTTCACAAAAAAGGATCTTCCATGTTTCTCTAATGCTTGAAATGTTGCATCCTAAATTTTTAGGAAGCAAGCCATCATGTTGATGTAATCCTCTTAATCTATTTTTTCCTTCAAGTACCTTGTTTATGGTATCTCTCTAAATACTGAATTAAATTATTTTCAAAAAATTATTTATCATACCTTTACTGAATAAATATTATTTTTCTACCAATGTCATACATTCATTCCCCTCATTATTTCCACCCGTCAATCTATGTTTTATAACTTCATAGTTTTATACTCATTTCTAGAATTTCATTCCTTTATATGATAAAATCCTATATTAAAGACACCTAAAAAACTTTCATTTTCATTGGGTAGTCACCTAGATGTAAATATAAATTATTAATTTGTTAATTACATGTATTAAACCCACATTCCCTTCTCATGGATTAGAAATGAAGTAATTTTCAATTTTTAAGAACATATTACTAAATTATTTTAAATAAAACTAATTCATTAATATCCTCGGAAATTTAGTAATCCAATTTACATTAATATATTTGTCTCACATGAATTATTACATATGAAAGGCTCTACATAAGAGAGAAAATATTCATTAAATAAATAAATAATATTTATTGATGAAATATTTTACAATACCATGGTGAATAACCTTGTTAATGTTTTTATGCCATGATGATAAAATGGGGTGATATGCATATGAATTTGAGAAATTATTATTTATATCTACATTTAAAATATATGAATAATGTTATTTATATTTTTATTTCCATTAAACTAATGTGATCATTCCTTATTGATATGACTCTTAGTCACATGATAAGTATCTATATTAATTCTCTTGATGGTCATTACGCTTACCCCTTTCATTGGTGTATATCTCTATGATATGATAAGTAGTAAAAGTGACATATGAAGAACCACTTAAGGTACATTTAATTTTTATTATAATAATGTTTATGTTTTTGATGTCGATATTTTATTATATTACTAATTTCCAAGGCACCAAACATAAATGGATCTTCAATATTGTTAAATTTTGTACCATTAAATTAATGGTTGATGAAATAAAAATATGGTTTACTATAAATAACCCAAAACCATCAATTTAATTTGGAGGAAGAACTAATATTTCTTTTATCCAAATAGAGGCACAACTGAATCCCTTACCTTTTATCATATATTAAACTACACGATGTACATTTTTTAGGTTTACTATAACCCAAAAAACAGGGTCATACATTTTTATTAAAGAACAAAAACATGAATGAAATTACATATAATCGTTTGAAAAAATCATAAAACAACTACACATTAACAATCATGATCTTAATATAGAGGCAACAATGATAAAAGTTGTGGAAAATTTCAGTATGATGAAGTCTGCAAACCAATATTTTTCATGATGAAAAAAAATATGAACCACATCATTGTTTTTTATACTCATTAATTATTTTGAAATTTAACACAATAATTCTTTTCAGTTGTTCTATAAAAAACTTTATATAGTGTTTTTACATGTACATCATTTCAAAAAATTATATGTTATTGTAATTCATATTTTCCTATGTAGTAAACATGCATGTGGATCCAATAATCAACAATAATTTTTTTCGAATAGTTTTCCTAAAAAAATGGTCGATGTATAATTATATCATAAATGAGAAACAATATTTTTTGAGGAATTATTGGATTTTTTACATTTTGTTATTTTTTATTATTGTGACCGGACTTCTTTTATCAATCTCATAATGAAGTATAATTGGGGTTTTGATAATATAGTGTAAAATAAATTTTTTGGAACCAAAGAGAGTTATGTAAAAAATAATATGATATTATAAATCATCTTAAAAAAATATTTATACATATTTATGTCTCATTCATATGCTTATATATGGGCTTTAACCCTTACACAAACCCCTTAACACATACGATGACAACATTTCTTTTATTATTTGAGGGTTAAAATATATTCTATAAAATGAAAAATAACCATAAATGAGTCATGGATGATATTTTAAACAATATCAAAATAATTTTTCCTAATTATAGATTGTTATTAACTTTATCTCATTTAATAAAACGTTATTATTTTTAAAGAATCATTAATATCAATTTTAACACTAAATTTAAAGAATTTTTAAAAAATATCAATACAAAAGATCATTTTAAATAAACAACTCAAATACTTCCCTAATATTTAAAGGTAGAATAAAAAATATTTTATGTTATTGATTATATCAAATTTTAATTATTTTTTTTATTTTTAAAATCATTTATTTTTTATTTCTATTAATTAAAAAAATACTCCATCGTCATTGTGTAAACCTTAAAGTCAATTATTTGTTACCCAAAAATAAAAAATAAATTACTATGATGAATATACAAATATAATATTTTTAATTAAAATTTATTATATAATATATATTCATAATAACCACAAATAAAAATTTAATACTTATTAAAAACATGAATATTACATATTAGACTATCCTTATAATAAAATACTGAAAAAGTATTAAAGAATTAAAAGTGTCTCTAAGAGGCTATAAAATCGGTGCAAGGTTGATTTCAGTTGATAATAACACATAAAATAAAATATGATAATTTTTATGGTAATTTTATAATCCACATAATATTATTTTACCCTTCATTACCTGATATTCCATTATCAATGTTAATAAAAAAATTACTTAAGTTACAATTAATAATGTCCGAGAATAAAAATAACATAATTTACATAATTTTTAACAAATTATACTATATAAGGATTTTTTCCAAAATTTAAAATATATATGTCTCATTAATTAATTTAAAATTAATCCCATTCACAAAACGAGAACATTAGTTTTTAAACTGAAAACATTCGAAAGATTGTAATGTTTTTATATCAATATTCAATGTGAAATTGATTCCAATGTAAAAATTTGGATTAATTTATAAAATATTGATATAATTATACTCTAAAACCAATCAATAATATAAATTTCCAATATGAATTATTTAGAAGGAAACACTATTTTCAATTAAAATTCATTATTTTACATTATTCATCGAAACATAAAATGTATCTTACAAATAAATAAACATTTACCAAAGTATATTTTAAGGTTAATATTTAAATGAATAAGTTTATTTATATAAAAATAATATATAATAGTTTCAAAAAAAATATTGAAAATATGTGTTCCATGAAATGGTTGAAAAAGTCCCTTTACAAAAATGTTTCTTTTAATTGGGAAAATTGGATTTGTATTTCTATCATGTTTAGAAAAAAACTAATGATGGATATGGTAAAAATTATATTTAATATATTATATATATATAATTATTATGAATCATTGGTAGTAATTAATTTAATTTTTTATGATAAATTATAAAAGTTTTTATAAAAATATTTTCATTTATATTAAATTGGATTTTATATTTTTTATAATAAAATCTTAAACAATGCATTCAATAATATTTTTTCTTAAGATAGATAATAATATTCATAACTAAAAATTTAATGTCTATAAGATATTTTATTTCAAAAAATAATATTAATTAAATATCATGGTTTTGGTTAATTTTGATGATCCATGCAATGATAGCAATAAAAAAAGTATCTTTAAAAAAAACTCCAAAAATATTAGGCTGTTAAATATATGGTTAGATTCATTGAAAATAGTAATATATCGATTAAAATTAATTTACAATAAATTAATGATAAATTTTACAGCCATTTACATGTCATATATTTATTCATCACATTTGAGGATGAAATAAGTTTCTACTACATGCTATTTAGAAGAGATTTTTTAAAAAAAAAATCAATTAAGTTGTATTAATATTAGTATATCTTAATTTTATCATTCTCATGAAGGTTCAATAAATAATGAAATATCCATAATTATTTAGTATGATATTTTAAATATTATTAAACAAACTATGTAGGTTTAAGAAAATATCTACACAAGTATAGATTAGAAGAAATTAAAAATACCAATCTATTATTTTATTATTCATAAGTGTATCCCATCAAGTTACAAATAAATGAAAATAAATCTATAAAATCAATTTAGTATTGTTTAAGGGAAGGATGATATTTTTTGTCTATTTTGGTGTTCTAATATGTATGAGAACTAGGGATTGGATAGTTGTTAAAATATAATAAATGATACAGTTTAATGAAATAACACATTAAATTGGAATAATCCAGATAAGATGAAACATACAAATATGTTAAAAAGAAATATATTTTCATTTAAACATTTCAGATAACATTAAATATTGTATGATTATTTGAAAGTTGGTATTCAAATCAATAATGTATGCTTGTATTGGAACATAATAAATGAAATATTCAAAGAAGTCCACCGGATAAGAATTAACACCCATGCATGGAAATGAATTAAATGTTGAGGAAATTATGGATACAATTAAGTAGATTATTAAGAAGATAATGGATAATCATTGGTGAAAAACCCTATTAGACAAAGATAAATAAATAATCCAAAATTCAAGATTAAATTAAAGGCCCTATAAGTTTTTATTTAGATCACCCAAGAATGATTCTATTTAACATAATTATATTTTCTACATTTGAGTAGTACGTTTAGGGGTTTGAATAATTTTGGATGTGATGAATGAAAAATATAATGCCAAAGGGGAAGATGAGGTTCTACATAAAAAGGATTAATTCATAGAGAGGTTTTAAAAAACAAAGATCTCTCATATTAATGAATAAATCTGTTGGATATGCAATGAAGATACACATAATGATAATTCATATTTAGAAATTTATCTATAATAAAAATAACCACTTAATTAAATGGAGAAATGATTATTTATAATCACATTGAAAGAAAACATTCACCATTTTATAATGAAAGTGATGTAAAGACATGCATTCTACATAATGCATAAATATGTTTAAATTATTAACATACTTATAAGAATTATAGAAATCATTGAGTATCATTTTCAAGGAAATCATACCACCATTTCATCCCCTAATGTTGAGTGAGAAGATACACATTTTTTTTACATAACCATTATGTGTTTTACCTGTACCTAAAATACAGAGTAGTAGAGGTTAAGTATATTTTTTGGGGAAGAACATACAAAAGTGGTAATGACGTCATTACTAGAAATAAATGTTAATGAAGTAAATATCTCAACCCTATTCATCACTTGGTATATGTAAAAACAACATTTAAGTATATTATTCTTCTTGAAGGTATGCGGGTTTTAAAATATGGATGTCTACATAAAGAAGTTCAGTTTTTTAAAATTCTAAGCAAGTAAAATTGTCTGATTGAATGTTGTAAAAGATTTATCTTGATGAATATGATTAGGAGTGTCTCTTTGAGGGGTATTGAAGGGAATATTGATGAAGAATATATTAAAGTTGTTATTTTATGAATGACATATTATTCTAAAAAGTTCTTGTATTTTGTTCCATTAAAGATTTATTTTTTAAAATATTCAAATATTTACTACTAAAATCTTATTCTATATTAAATGTTTAGAAACATATTTAATAAATGTTATAATTTCTGTTTTTTTATAAATTAAAATAGCTATTTTAAGAAATAATATTTTTCAATACTCTAATATTTTAAATCATGTTGATATAGGAAATTTAGGGTGAAATTAAATTCTAATCTCAATAAGTATGTATAATTTTTGATAATTTAAATATATGTTCTCCTCCCAAAAAGAAATTTATTTTTTAAATCATATCATTTTGATTCATTTTATTCTATGTGAGTAAAATTCATGTCGAAATTATACATTTTAATTTTCTAAATTATTTATGAATTAATTTGAAATATTTTGATATGTTTTATGGAACATTATTAAATAAAGATTTTAAAAAAATCATCTAAATTTTATTTTTTTGAAAAATGGAAAGATATTTTGAAATGATAGATTGATATTGACATAATATATAAATTATTATGAATAAATGAGATAATGATATATTTACATAACATTTATAATGTTTTTCTAATTAATAAAAATGGGAGTTTTTTGTGACAAAGGTTTCTGAGTTGTAATTTGTTTCATGATATTCCAATATGTTTATAAAAAATCTCCCATGAATATTAGTTATGTTTATAAAATATCATATATTTTTTGTATTTTTTGTTTTAATTTGTTCTTTCTATAAATTTTTTGGAAATACATTTGTGGAAAAAGATGTTTAAATAATTATTTTTGTTATTGATAAGTTTATTTACAAATGAAAAGGATGGGAAATAAATTATTAACGAAAATTTTGGGGTCATAACTTTTTTTGTAATGATATTTTACAAATGAGATATTTTACGAGTTATTATTATATTTTCTTAATAATCTCTAACTCAACACTTGAGTATTCATGTCTCCATAGGGGATGCATATCTACGATAAAATGTTGAGTAAACCAATATTGGTTTTGATGAGAGGTACATAACCTAAATTGGTAAA
The DNA here is from genome assembly GCA_963277665.1 of Viscum album. Lineage (NCBI taxonomy): Eukaryota > Viridiplantae > Streptophyta > Magnoliopsida > Santalales > Viscaceae > Viscum > Viscum album. The sequence continues at coordinate 382,539,122 of OY728145.1, forward strand.
CATAGGAGTAATGGAGTTAAGATCATCGATCAACATAATTGATACTTATCCTCAAATATGTTCGGTGTCATAAAAAACTGAAGGAAACAACTTGTATAAAATATTAAATCATTATAATTATTATCATGTGTCTTGTAATATTATAGAACTGACTCTCAAAAAATAATTTTTTTGGGAAAAAAATTCCATATAAATTGTTCTTTAATTTAGGGAAAAAATGTTATATATTAGACATTGTCTACTCATTCATCTTTTACCTCAATTCATAGGGGTTTTATATATTCGAGGAACTAGTAATGTGATATGAGAATTCATTTAACACTTGATGTTATGGATGACAATGGACTCAAATATCAAGGGATAGATTACCTATAACATCAAGGATTCCAGTAAAAACCTAAATAATATAAATATAAAAAACAATTGTGTAATAAATATTCATTAACAATATTTTATATTGTTATATTCGTTATAATAATACTAAGTTCTTCTTCAATCAAAAAATAAAATGTTTAACTAATATTAAATTAATTTTCAGGTGTTATAATGATATTTAAAATGATAATTTATAAATTTTATTATTTTTGGATTTTTGTTATAAAAAACATATCTTATAGTGAAATTTTGGGTTTTTTCAGAAAAGATTGATTTTCTAATAAATATTAAAAAATTATTTTTTGTAAGACTCTCATATATTTTAATTATATAATGTAATTAAAATGTACCATTTGATCATAAAAAAACATTAATTTTTTTAGTAATAAATAATGTATTTAATTACATAGGAAACATCATTATACTATATTTTGGTATTAGTGAATTTTTTGGATTAAAAACAAAATTTATTTACAAAACTTTTTCTTTAAATTATAAATTTTATTTTCAATTAATTTCTACAATTTCAGGAAATTGAATAGTAAAAACTATATACCATATTTTTAAATTGGAGGTTAATGTTTTGTAAATTGGCCTTTTATATGTCATAAGTATGAATTGTCATCATAGTAAATATTTTCCATCTCTATGACAGTAAATACAGAAATTATGGTTAAAAATAATATTATATGGCACAAAAATCACATCATTTTATTGGATAACTCTTTTCGAAAATGAACATAAATGGATATAATTTTATAAAATGTATTTTCATATTATTTTTTTAACAATGTTAATATAATTTTAAAAAAATAAAAATTATAACTCTTTTTATTTTAATATCCATAAATTTTTATCATACAGATTAAAAAATTATTCTTGTTTCTAAATATTTTTTTCAAACTAAAAATATTATTCATATCATGGTAGTTATTTTATCTTTTGGTGATGAAATGATTACCACAAATTATTATGAAACATTGATAAAGTAATGTAATATGAAATAGAAAATAAACAAGAGTGGTTTAAAAACAATAAAAATAATAGTTTATTAGTGAGTAATAGTGTCTCAATGGTTTTACAGTTGAATATCTCATATTAAGGATATATGAAAATTTTATATTATAATTCCATTACGATCCAGATGTATTTATATTCTAATTTAATGAATATTTCAATAAATAATATTATTGATATTTTATAATAAAAAATAAATTTTAAATTAATTAAATACTACTAAAAATTTTATCTCCATCAAAGTGAATTGTATTTGGTTTATTATATTTACCATTTTAAATTTATCATCCATTTTTTCATTTTCATTAACATTAATGACTCTTTTTAATGTAGAAAACATTTGGGTAATTTTAATTGTCAAACGGTTTAAAACAATGGAATACGGGTAAAAAATTCACATAAACTCAGAAAAATATTTTTTGATATGATATTTTCGTCTCAATATAATACTATATTCAAAATATATCATTTGGATACATTTTCCATAGAATATTAATAAATATTAAAGTAATTATTTAGTAAATTCTTAGATTGGCCCTTCATTTCCATATAAAATGGTTCCTCCTCTCCTCCCTTCATCACACCATTGAAAAAACTCTTGTTTGCCCAAAAATACCCATGTATCTACCATAATTTAGTCCCTAATCCCTATAGGTCTATCTATAACCAATTCTTCATACCTATATGGCTTAATGTGTATGTAAAAGAGGATATCCTATGAGATGGTATGAATCTAAACATACAAATATCATGTTTATTACTTTTTCTGACACCTTCAAATAAATTTTTACAACGATGAAATATAAATATTTGTATATTATATTTAGTAAATTTTTATTCAGATTATGTTATGACATATTTTTTTAACACCAATGGTTTTGGAAATTATTATTTGTTTCAAAGAATTTAAAATTCTTTTTTTCATTACACAAAACATCAAGTTCTAACAAACCATGATATATAAAAAGTATTATTCTTCTAAATTAGGTACTTAAAAACTAGTCGTTAATATTAATAATATGAATTATAATAAATAATTATGAAATTAAAAACTGTAAATTTTTATATAAAATTCATATTGAAAAAATAATAAAATATCAAAAACTTCAATATATATTCCAAAAATTTGATTTTCTAGAAAAAATATTATTTATTTTTATGAAAAATAATAAATTATATTTTGTGTATGTTAAACAAATAATTTTTAAAAAATTGAAATCATTTTTTAAATAATCATTTCAAAATCAAATTAGGGTTAATTATTATTCTTATTTTGGAAAATATTTATTTTTCAATGAATAGTGATAACTACTAGTTTTTTAAAAAAAATTCCTTTTAATTTAAAGAATTTTGTAAAGTTCATTTTTTTAAAATTGGATTAAAAGTAAAATTTCATTAATTATATATCAAATTATCTAATTTATTCCATCATAATGCAATTTATAAATATGTAAGATATAAATTGTTTTTTATATTGATTTGTTTCATGACTTCTTTCTCCTCTCATCTATGGGTTAAAATTTAAAAACAATTTGTCTTATTATTTTATTTTAATTTTTAAAATTTTATATGGTATTTGTAATAATAATAACATGCATTATCTAATAAGATAAACATAATTTTATACCATAATGAATAGTAAAAAACAAAAAAAAATATCATGGTTAAGGTGAAAATGGGGTTACCTGTGTGGGTTACACCTAGTTGGTAAGGGTTAAAAATGTCCCCAAACATTTCAAAAACATTGTTTCTAGACGTATATATAATTTATATCTTTTAGGTTTTAAAATAGTTCATTTCTGAAACATTTTCAATGCGAAAAATATTGGAACACATTTTTATATTTAGAAATTACATGTATTCCACTCACATTAGTTATAAAATCTCACCTCTTATCCTATAAAATTCACAATTTTAAACCATTTTTTCATCCCCTACTAAAAAAATTACATAAATAATTCCCTAATTTCATCATATAAGGGATATATTAGTGATTAATCCTACATAATAATTTATATGGTTCAAACTAAAAGAATTTTTCCAATGAAGAGGTAATGTTGCTACCATAGTGTGTTATTTTAGTTCCTCCTCCACCTATGTCAACTCATATTAATCCATGATGATATAGTATCCAAAGTATCTTAAATATAATTTTATGTTATGATGTAATTTTAAATACCTAAAACCATATCCTCTTTCATCAAATGTGATATAAAATCATCATTCATGTGTACGGTAGACTACCACCTCTTGAACTGATGTTATATATTTTTTATAACCATGTAATATGATCGGATATAATGATAGATTAAATTTTAATATATGATAATTTTGAAATTATTATACTCCATAAATTATTATATCATGCATACCATCATACTTTCCATTTTTTGGTAAACAGTAACATCACTCATGAGTACAATAGACTATTGGTTCACAAAGTGATGTGATTCATTCACTCATTACATGAAACATAATAAAGAAATTTTCAATAAAAATAAGTGAAATATATAAAGTATAATTTATTTTTTAATTGTAATGTATTATTTACCTATCTTTCTATCAATACATCAAGAGAATGGAAACAGTGTTCAGGAATACATATAGTCTACAGTCCATGGAATGGTGTATTTAATTTTATATCTCTAAATAGTTTTCATTAATATAAAAACATATATATATTTCTATTTCTATTTTTCTTATCATGGATAAAATTATAAATATTATTATGCAATGATAATTTTTAGACAACCAATAATAAAAAATAAAATCATATAGAGAAAAAAAGAAATAATTTCCTGAAACATGACTTTAACCTGCAATTATTAGTAAATGGGAAATAAATTGTCATAAGTAAATCATATATGGAATGATAATATATATATATATATATATATTATTTTATAATATATGTATAATAAAACAATACTCATTATACTTGAGTTTTGAATATATATATTATGGTATATGAGACTTATGGTAAGGTATTTTTGCCTCAATTTTTTATGCTTGAGACATATGTTATATTAACAACATATTTTCTTTTTGAGGTGTATATACTACCCCGATTATGAACTGAACCTCCAAAGCCACCTGGTCGGTGGAGAGCTAGGATACAACTACCCCAACTGTACCTCTATAGGCCAGGGTCTGGGGACTTGTGCCAAAGGTTATAAATAATATGGTATGACTTTAGCTAATGTACATGTACACACAACCGTACAACTTTATGAATAAGTAAAGAGGAATAATTGTAAAAGATAGTGAGATCTATAGTAACAGCCACACGTGTAAAAATATTTTTGGAAAACAAGAGTACATTAGTGAAATCTAAAAAAGAAAATGATTAAAAATAAAAACCTAGAATGAAATATATAACAATAAATTAATAACTAAATATTTAAATTTTGAGAGTGCCCATTTCCAAATCTCCATCCCAATACACCCATATGCCGTCAAATTCACTTGTTTATACATATGATACAACGAAATTAGTGTTAAAATGTCCATTTTCTATATAAGGAACAACACATGTGACTAAATACATTACACGAGTGAGTTTATAAATACTCAGTATGACGCCCCTAAATCTGAAGGTTGAATAATGGGATACATGATAGGAGTAGACAACTCATCCAATAGTAATAGAAAAATTAAACCCAAAATACAAAGGTATATTTTCATAAAAGTGACCTAGATGAGAGATAAAATGGATCTTTATATCAATACTCACCCCCAAAAATGTGTCTTCCACTAGTTCATAGAGGTCCATAAATGATGACTAATATATTGTGTGTCTACTCAATTACGTATCCGGGAAATGACACTCCTCATTGTTTTTCTAAATAGTTAATGGAACACAATATCTAAGTCGAGGAGCTGTAATATGGTTTAGCACATGGAATGTTTGATAAAGGATAGATTACCCAAGCCCTAACACTACAATAGGGTTCCATTTATTATTTGGAGAACTCATACCCTAATGAAATAGTTGGGTACCACTATATAGATAGAGAATGCATTCCATGATCTGACAAGAGGGTTCTGCTAAGTATATAGGGGACCCACACCTAGATTCTATTGGTGGGATCAACTAAACAGATATAAAAACTATTCACTAACTCCAAAAGAGTTTTCCACTATATAGGTAGACGACACATGGCATGAATCTATATGATGGTGTCACTCAGTCAATGGATATAGGACTTATGACTTATACCATGAGGAGGGTTCCACTAAATAGATATATAGAGGACTCATTCCCTATCCTAGTAGGATTGTTTCACTTCAATATGTTCGATGATCAATAAAAAAACAAAACCATATTTGAGCTCCACATAAAGAAGCATAAAACCATAAACATCACTTATCATATCACAATATAAACTAAAAATTCCCCATCATGTTTTACATGAAGAAACACTCAGGATAGATACTTACTAACCAATATATGAGTCCAAATGAAGGATGTACGAGACATAATAAATTCATAAAAAGGAAAGTAAATTACATATGGGGGAACCACAATGTGTGTGGTACCACTCATCAATATAGTGTTTTCTTTTCCAGTACAAAACTCGATGGCCATACAGTATAACATAATGTGGAAGGGTGCAACGTGGTATATCTCAGCCACCTGAGGATAGGCCATGTCCTCAATGATGTGTTTTAAAGTTGTTTATGTGTAACTATCGATGCCATCACCAACACATAGAACACTATCAATTTTTTAATACACCTAAAATATGGGTACTACACGACATGTCTTATCCACCCAGGGTTGAGTTGTGTTTTCATGGCCATGTCCTCCTTGCTGTGCATGAGAACCTAGTTGTGTGATAGTGTAGGTAATGTTCATATCCATGACAATGCACAGTTACTCTAATATTATACAATGGGTCACCATCACCAAGTCACATGGTTTGTTTGGGTGAAACACAAGATGTGATGTTAAACTCAAATAAAAACCCATACCATTATAGCTGGCTCGTTAAACTGTGCGTGTTCATCCATGTCCATGAAATATACTTGGATGTTTTTAAGAAATTATGATCATATCTCCATGTTCTAGATCTAACTCTATCAGGTTGAATCATTACAAATGTTTTCCAGAAACCAATTGTATGAACCATCATCAATTATTTCATTCAATCTATTTGATGGATAATCAAATCTGGCTTGCACGTATGATGTTTTATCACGTATCTATATCTCACAATGCCCACATTACCTCCCTAGATTCTCTATCCACGTTTTAATAACCAAAATACTACAAAACATCATGATATATCCTCCAATCACATATTTCTTTCTAATTTCATAAGAATATACTGTGAATCTTGAGCATTAATCGTTCTTGATACCAAATGTCAATTCCAAACCATGGAACCACAGTCCAATGGTGTATATCTTCAAATATGATGGATGATAATATGAAAAAAATGTGGAAAATCATTGGAAGAGAGTTCTTCGTCAAAAAAATAGAATGGGGATATTCAGGGTTAGAAACATATAACAATGGGAATAGATTCAATAAAACATTGAACCAGATACACTATCTTATGTAAAGACACAATTTAAAATAAAATAAAATAAAATATTTTTCAGTATTCTCATTATTTTAGTCATAAGGCTTGAATAAAAACATGATGAGTCCTACCTTGACATTTTGTCAAACATTTGTGATAAATGCACTCACCAATGATGGGGGAATATCCATTCTGTTCGATGAACCATGATTCACTAAATCTAGAAGTCTGTTATTTCTAATCTCAAATACCCAATGATTTATCCTTTCATTAATCCCAGGTTTATTTTTAAAAACTTTTGATTTTTCAATAAATAGATATATATATAGTGGGAATTGGTTTTTTCGACATTAAATTAATTAAATAAACATTATATTTAAATACATCACTTATCATACAGTCCAATGGTTTCATTATCTGAATATCTAGTTCTGAACAAATACTGGTAGAGTTTATGGTAAAATCTATGCTACAGATTGATCCTTGGTCGTTGATTTTTTTATTCTATATTCTATTTAGGAGATATTCAAATATTCCAGAAAGATATTATGATTATGATATAAAATATATTTAATAATTTTATTAAATTAAATTCAGGGACATTGGGCATGGGAATCATGTTTTGTCATGGTTCTAGGCCATAAAAATATTACATGAAATATTTAAAATTATTACAATGAAAATCAGGGTCTTTAGAAAATTCCACCATCAATAATTTCAAAACTGAAAAGTAAAAACTAAACCAAAATGGTCAGATTTTGAGCTTACATCATGCTCTCCCACTCTGAGGAGATCTCCTTCATGATTATGTGATACCACATCACACAATCGAAAGGAATGGTCCATATTTTTAGGACACTCTCTTATCAATCCTTGATCTCTACTATGTTCTCCACGAAGGATTTCCCATCCTTGATGTATAGATTTCCATACTACTAATTTGTGTGTGATCATTCATGTATCTCCTCAGAAGAAATATATTGAATATTCCATGAACCATCTCTAATTATGGGGATAAGTAAAGGTAGTAAATAACCTCACCCACCCTATGAAAGATCATGAATGAAAATATGATCCTTTTGGATATCTTATCTCCCTGACCTAATCTCTAAAATCATCATCATGGGGAGACTCTAATGAAAATGTGGTCTCCTGGTATGTACTCCAAGGGCCTAGAAAATTGGTCGATATATGTTTTGTACCTAGTTTAAGCTATCCTCATCCACTTATGGATCGATTAAGAGTTCTCAATCATCGCCTTCACCATATCAATACAACTCATTAGAGTATAATGGTGAACATAAGTATCTCCCAAAAATTTCATCGAATTGTACCATGCCAATAGAAGAGTGGTATCTATTATTATAAGAAAAATACACCATGGGTATGTGATCCTCTCAACTCCAACCAATGTATGACGCTCAATCCCTCAGTATATTATCATGAATATGGATTGTGTGATTAGTATTACCATATATCTAGGGGTGAATGGTTGAAATAATCCTCATTAGGGTCTTAAATGTCATTGAATGGTACCACGCCAATAGAAGAGTGGATGATATTATTGTAAGAAAACTACACCATGGGTAAGGGATCTTCTAAACTCTGGCCAATGAATACCACACAATCCCTCAGTATATTCTCATGAATATGGACTATGTGATTAGTATTACCATCTATCTAGGGGTGAATGGTTGGAATCATCCTCATTATGGTCCCAAATTTCTCCAATAGGCCTCTCCAAAAATGTGATAGGAACCATGCATAAAAGTCAGAGACAATTGTAGAAGGAAATTCCAAGATGGTGGATGATCTCATGTAAGTAAAAATGCCCCAAAATCTCCACCAAATATTGTTCCATAATTGAAAATAATTTTTCCAACATCATCGTGTGGTCTAAAATCACCCAAATGGTGTCATAACCTACATATATGTACAAAATTTGTATCCCAAAGTCCATGCATAATCAATCACATTTATTTTATGGGGTCTCAAGAGGCAGTAATAAACCGATCAAAACGTGGTGTTAATCTTTTTCCTAGTGACACTGGTGGCACTAATAGACATACTCGTGCATGATTCACCACATACTAGACATCCAAAACATACTTTTATGTTCATATGAACATATTCGCTACTCAATTATGTATAACCAATGGTTATTTATGAAAATCTATAATCACATCCTCCCACATCGTGTATAGGTACACTGTCTATTATTTGGAAATGAAGACATGATTCCCACCATCATATAATCAATCCGGTGAATCTACTATAGATATATGGTAACATAGAAACCAAAATGATATGTATCCCAAATAATACTCCCTCACTAATTGGAGAAGTTGAGGGTTCAATAACATCAATTAACGAAAAATGGAACCCTCCTCCTATACCATGGAAATCATCAATGATGTAGTCTAATTAGATGACTCATGAACTATGTGTTCCAGGGATATCCTTCACAAGGGATATACCACCATGTTACGTTCAATGAAGTTTAGTCTAACTTAGATTCACAGTCTTATAAGAACTCCCAAAAGATTATTTATTTCAGGTTTATGTCTTTCTATGTAGAGACATATGTAAGACTATGATATTCATAATAATCAAAAAAGTTCTCTTCTAGATGATAGTGCCTCCACATCCTCCTAAAAAATACTACTAGTTCAAACTCTATTACATTAGACATGTAGTTCTTATCATGGTGTATCAACTTCCTCAACATATATGTGATTAATACCAACCTCTAAATCAACATGTATCCAAGACCATATCTAAAGGCATCATATTATAATGCATACTCCACCCCATCCTCTAGTAATATCATAATAGTATCACTCATCATCCTTTCCCTCAACTCCTCAATGGCTCCCTTACACATCTCATTCCAGGTAAATGGATTCCCTTTCCTATAGTTCCATTACAATCCATCAAAAATCTATACATATGTCACCATCTTGGGTGGGTCACAAGAAATCATTGCACAATTCATCATAGATTCCAAAACTATTCCATGCTTATAAATGAAATACCTCAAAAATGGAACTTTATGGATCCATAATGGGCAATTTGAGAGATTACAATAAATTTAGTTTTCCCAATTCAATTCTAGGACCATCCTTATGTTATCTTCATTCTCATTCTATATCACATAATGTTTATGTAAGTATCTAATATATAAAATTTATCCAAGTAAAGATGGTGGATCTGGTTAATCAATTCCATAAACATAGTGGGGATATTCATCACACTGAAAGGCTTTTCGAAGAACTCATACTGAATGTATCAACATCAAAATTACATCCTTTAAAATTTAGCCTTAAATAATATAACTATAAGTAAATGTACTTGAGATCGATCTTTCATAACTATCACACACCCCATAACTTTCCAAAGAGGTCATCAATACTCATAAATTGAATCATTTTATTTAATTTTTACTCATTCGGGCAATGATAATCAATTAAAACGTGCATGATCGTTTCCTCTTTTTTGATATTCAACAATAGAGATTCCTTTTTGGAAAAACATAGTCTATTAATAACCATATCTCAATGGTCCTCCATATATATCCACAACTCATGTAGCTATGTAGGGACCATATGATATGCCAAAACAATATATCAGAGTAGTCCTCAGATGCATGTCAATACAAAGATCGTTCTGCTACCTTGATGGTAGTCCAAAAATTCCCTGACGAAATATGTGCATAAAATCTTCCCATACTGAAATCTCCATAAGAAATATGTCCATAATATCTTCCATGACTGATGGAATCTAGTTTAAAAAAGAGACTACTATCTCTTGGGATACATAGACCAACTGATGGGTGATGGATTGATGTATCATCATTTTTAGAGCCACTCGATCCACCATGTTATATCTTTTTTCCACAATAGAGAATGCCATTCCATCAGTACAAAAGAATGTGAATTTTCTGAGGTGATAGCTAATCAGGGCTCAAACAAAAACAAAAAACTAATTGCTCAATATTATGTAATAAGGTCTCATCATGATGAACTAAAATTTCCTCTGAGAATCTCTCTCCACTAATAAATAGATAGTACTTCTGTTAGATAGACAATATGTACGAAGCATTCCCTGAAGGATCCTCAGGAAAAATCTTTTGGTATAATTTCTCCACTAGGATCTCTATTTGACACATCATGAGTGAAGAGATTAATGAATCTCACCTATTTCAAATAATATTGGGGAAGAGTGGAATAAAAATATATTATGTCTTGTATCATCTCACGAGTTTTTATGTCGTATACCTCTATATCCTTTAGCTTCCCACAACCCAAACTGTATCCTCTCTAAGTCTGGAATAGGACACTTGGTGGTAGTGGTTGGGTTAGGATCTCATAAAATCATCCACCACCAACAAGCCATCCTCTAGGATATCCACAAACTAATATATAAAAATCACCTATATAAGTTCCACTATATCCTTTCCTATGTGGCCTATGGTTATGGGATTTCCTATGTTTTGGAAGACTTTTCACTATCAATATTCTATCCTTAGCACATCAACTCACCCAATCATATCCCATGTGACCTTCCAATATCATGCACAGTACCACCCCTCTATGGATTTCTATATACCCTTGTGCAGTACTAATGGTTCTAGAACATATGCCATAGTATGGTCATGAGATAGTATCTTGTGTTGAGATCTGGGCGACTCACGCATGTTGGATATTATATAAAAATGATTTCTATAACACCCACTTCTAGCTCTATCTGCATCATGTTCCTCTAATAAGAATATCTCCATCACTAACACCTACTCCAACACTCATGCATAAGTTGGATTTTATATCATTACCAAACTTGAATAGATTTAACTATAGTGACCCTACTCAAACATCTACACCCAACTGTATTTATCCTATATAATGTTGAGGAAGTATCATGTGATGATGTTATACCTCATGGAATACTCAGAAACAATCATGCATCCTTACTAATGATACAGAATCTATTGATTCCAAACTATGAACATGTATAAGCTTGTAATTCTCCTTATTAAATGGATATTAGAAGTTGTACATTATAGTTTATCCTTAACTAGAAACCATCAATGCAAATATGATCCATGAATGAGGATGGATTCCTATGAATCCTCCTGATCAGTATGTGTGTGAATTAGTAGGAAAACATGGAACATTGACTCTAGCTGATCATCAACTGCCCAAGTATTTAGACCAATGCAGATCCATGAAAACCATTGTTACTAGAACTCATCTATTGAGCTAAACCTATGTAAATCCTCAACAAGATATGATGTTACTATTTAGATATGGACATGTGCTAATACATGTCCTTAGGGAGGAAGTATCTCACATACTGGACACAAAAATGTGGCCACATTACTCATTGGATCATTTTCCTGATCCTATATCGGTATCATGACATGAAATCATTGTGAAGTCATCCTGAAAATTTATTCACCATATAACCTAGTCATATAAAAATATATTTATTTAGAATGCTGACACTAGAAGGAATGTCAAATACTCAATCCTATATAATGCATATACCAATGTTTACTACAACTAGTGTCTCAGTATGCCTAGGTAACAAGTAGGTAGGTAGAGTCCTGATGTATGGATACATCATCCACCACATCAACACTAGATTCACTAGCCTGGATTATGCACTTTGGACCCCTTGACACTATTTATCTATGACATAACCAAATACTTCTAAAGGAATGAAATTGAAGTACCATCCTATGAAATGAACTACTTATGATATCAACTTGTCACAACCTGGCCCACCATAATCCACCTAGCTAGTGGAGATCCAAGACACAACTAATCCAAGCCCAATTCAATAGGCCAGAGGATGGAGACCATCATTGAAATGAATAACTAATATAGGAATAAATTTCATAATTTACCATCAAGATTAAATCTAGACATGTCCATGTGGATGTATAATGGAATAAAAATAAATGAAAGAAAAAATTGAGAAACAACCCAGCAAGTGACAATATCATGGGAATATTAGAGGATAAAATTTTATTATGAAAATAAAATGGTGAAAAATAAACACCCAACTAGAATTATTTCACCACCAAATAATAATTGGATAATTAAATACTGAGAGATCTCAATTCTTAATTTTCATGATGAAAACACCATACATGGTCAAATTCACTATGGAATCCCTATAATCCTCCAATATTGCCTCTGATATATCTATTTTCTACCTAAAATGATAATATATAAAAATACCATGCAAGAGTGTGTATATACTTAACCAGTAGGATGAACTTAAAGATCAATGAGGAACATTAGAAAATGTTATATAAGTAGAATGGTCCGACAATTAAAAGTGTTACATGAAAACAAATCAATGGTAATATATTCTCAAAACAGTACCAGACGGGAGAGAAGGGGGATCTATATCTCATAGCCTAGATGAGTAATATATTATATTGTAAGTTACAGGTGTTCTTTAAACTACTCCTAGCATCTCATGTGTATTATCGAAGAATTATTCCATCCAGACCACACCATTCTACTATACCACATAGTTTAGGGGACATAATAACTATTTAGAAGATCCATAAACTAGTAAAATAGGCGGGTGCCACTCCAATGGATAGAGGACCCATTCCCTAACCATGTAGTAGGGTTTCACTCAATAGGTAGAAGACCCATGCCCCGATCCAATTGTTGGGTTTCACTAAAAAGATAGAAGAACCATTCCCTAATCTGATGGGATGGTATCACTCATTAGATAGAGGACCCATTTCCAAATCCAAAAAGAATTTTCCACTCAATACATAGAGAATCAATACCTTCAAAACATAGTGGGGTTCCCATAAATTGGAATAGGACACATCAAATGACTCTGTTGGAGGTTTCCAATCAGAATATAGATAAAGGACTCATTTCCAATCCTATTAGGAGAGTGAATCTAAATATATATAAAGTGGAATCATTACATGTCCTAGAAAGAGTGTTCTACTCTGATATCTCTGATGATTATTCTTAATCATTATCACTTTTGAGTGCCACCCAATGAAGTACCACACTTTTACATCTCTTTTCATATATCAAAATACACTATGAATGTTTTAATAATGTTTAATGCAAATATATATTCTAAATATTCTAATCATAGTCCAAAATATGGGTACAAAGGGAGGAGAAACAAGAGGTATAAGATTTCTCAAAAAAAAAGTTACATGATGTGTAGAGGACCCACACAGTGTATGGTCCTGATCTTCTACCTAGCTATCATCATTAAAACACATGGATTGTTGTATATATAGAACAACATTATGTAAGGGTACTACAAGTTATTCCTAAAACACATAGGGTCATGTCATGTTCTACTGGTTATGCCTATAAATACAAGGGTGTGTACCTAGCTGTTTCCTTGGTAGCACATGACTCTCTTTCAATTTTATACTAAACCACATGTAAGGGCACTATAGGACATGTCACCGCCACCCAGGGTCAACCCATGTTCCCATGTATGTGTCTATCAAGATGTTAACATGTACCTATCCATGTTCCAGTGCCTGGAGTGTTCTTGGCTATTGAATTTCACATTTTTTACTAGATTATAATTTGGGTCTCCATTTCCAAATCACATGGTGTGTGGTTTTCACACTTGGTGTGTTATATTAAACTCACCTAAAAATATATGTTATATAGTTGGGTCTCTAAAAAGAGTCAGTTCATTACAGAACATTCCATGTAGTTGGGATTTTTATAGAAAGAATGATTTTCTTCCCATCATCAATATCGACATCATTCAAATATAATCACATACTTTTTTTAGTATGAACTGATTGTAATCAACTCTGGTAATCGTTTTCAATTATTCTTTTTTCAGAAAGCATAATCATTCTCAGCAATATAGATAAATTGTGATCATCATCCATTATGACACCACCTGTTGCATCAATTGATTCCCAATCCATGGTGTAATCACCCAAATCACCAAAAACTCAAAATCCATTATCTAATCACATATCCATTTTTAAATATGAATTCAACTCCAATCTAGGGTATTGATCATGTTCTATCCTTCTCGAAAATGTCGAACATTGGTCTCGTTGGTCAATGAGGAAGATCATGAGTAATTATAGGGGAAAGTATCAAAAAATTTAAAATAATAATTTGGAAAGAATATTTTTAAAATTAAAATTGAATTTTTATATCTAGATTCATAATCAAGTATCAATGAGAATAGATTGAATAAAAAATTTAATATGATACATGGGATCAAGCAAAGGCTGAATTTAAATTCACATCAAAGAATAAATTTTTTATCTTGCTCAATATTTCTATCATAAGGTCATAATCCAAAAGTGGTGAGTCAAACATATATATATTTTTTTTAATTATTTAAGAACTCACTGACCAATGATGGTGGAATATATATTTTATTCATTGTGCCTTGATTCACCTGGATCTATAAGACCATTATCATCTGATCTCAACTCGCTAATGTTGGGGGTGTAGAACCTGCAATAAGTAATTCCAGGGTAATGTGGATAAAAAATTAGATTTTATATAATAATATTATAATATATTTAATTAGGTTTTTAGAGATTACTTGAATTAATTAAACATTTTAATTAATTAATTCACACAACGTACTTGAAAATTGTCGCCTTATCCGAAAGTCCCTTACAATAAAATTTTAGTTCATGCCTCTGGTAAACTCTACACTCTTGATTCAACTAAAGGTTTATATTTTTTATATGAGACTATATTTACGATATATTAAATTATTTATGAATAAATATACATGATTGATGTTATATACATTTAATAATTTTAAAAAATTAATACTGGTCACACCGGTCCTCAGAATCATGTTTTATCTCATCACCATTCTCCAAAAATATTTTTAATATATTTAAAAGTATTAAAATGATATAATATGGTATCTAAATCCTATTTTACATTTAAAATAATTAATTTATATATTGGGATAATATTAATGGTTTTATTTAATTTTATTCATTCATTGGGCATACAACTCAACATTACTAATGTTGTAATTTTTTTGTGTTATAATCTCATCATTTATCAAGACGGTTTATGCAAATATTTTTGATGAAATAATATTAGGATATATCTCGCAAAAAACTCATGAATTTTCCTCTTCTATGTTGATTCTAATAGAATATAGTATTTCGATTAATTTTACTTCATTTATGATCTCAACAGTACAAAATATTATTTATTTAAATTATAGTTATATTTTTCTCATAATTTTTTAATTCCAAGTCCATGATTTCTAAAAAACTAAATTTTTTCATGTCTTATTAAAAATGATTTAGTAATGAAATTTTTAGTAATGTCTGAATTTTTTGAAAGTTTTTTTGAATCTTCATCTCCTTTTCCAAACATTTCAAATTAGACTTTTACCAAAAAAGCGAAAAAAAAATTGTTTTAACAAATACAAAATGAAAATATGTCTCCTTCATCAAAACCTAAAATTAAATTTAATAATCCTTTAAATTAATTCAATTTTTTTTTCAAAGAAATACAATTTAAAAATATTTTATCTTTTAAAAATTATTTTTCTTGAAAGAATAATTTAAATTATTTTAAAAGAATCCTTTATAAGTTTTAAAGATAATTTTCAAGATTATGGTGTTTTAAAATGGTTTATGTTTTAAAATGTTTCATCCCCTAAGAAATGTTTTAAATTTTTTATAGAAGTTTTTATATGTTTCAAGGTTTATAATCAATGAAAATAATTTCCAAAATGAATTATGAATTTTAGTTTAAAAATATTTCTAATGAAATGTTATTTTCCTTTAGAAATGATTCAAGGGTATAATAAAAATAAATTTCCATATAAGATAACATTCATTGATTTTACCTATAACTTACTATGGATATTATCTCAGAATACCATTTTTATTCTTTTGCTAAATGGTATATGTTTATGATGAGATGAAGTTTATGGAACCTATTTCTCTTTCATTGGTTGTACCATGGAGAAATTGTCATAAAAACCACTTTGTTTCATAGGTTATGATATAATGAAATTATTATAAAATGTATCACTTTTCTACATGTTTCGATATGATTAAATTATTATGAATCGTATTTCATTTCATGGGTTATGATACGATGAATGTTTTATTATAATATTCACACATATGCATGGTTTTCATTATGTAAATTATGGGATCTTTAAATCTATCCATTGTATTAGGTGGTTATTAA
This sequence comes from Viscum album, assembly GCA_963277665.1. Taxonomy (NCBI): domain Eukaryota; kingdom Viridiplantae; phylum Streptophyta; class Magnoliopsida; order Santalales; family Viscaceae; genus Viscum; species Viscum album. Next base: position 382,556,259 of record OY728145.1, read on the forward strand.
TATATCATGTTATAGATAGGGATGGAATGATTAGTTATCAAAGTTATATAAGGGTTATTTTCCACTATGATGGTATTGGTTGTGAAACATGACAACTATAATCGTTATGAGAGTGAACCCATTCCAATGTGATATTTTTTGTAATGATCCATTATTATTACGGAAATTATTTTCTATGGTTATGTGAATTCTAAATTTCTATTCTTTTTGAAAATGTTATGATTTCATGGATCATGATTTTTTTATTTTCTTTTGATTAATTTCTTAAGAAGTTCCATTTTTATGCTATGTCTTTGTATTTTGATATTTATATGTAGGGTATAGTTTTCATAAATTATTCACATGTTATCACCGCCTTATTATCTTTTTATTCATGTATATCTCCTTGATTACCCTTACTAATCATCTAATATCACCATTTATTATATCCCCTTTCCCTAGGTTTTGATGAAATTATATATATATATATATAATACAAATTTGGGGATTATGTAGTTTAGGTAAAAACACGTTAATTATGATTCCATGATTGTAAAGGTACTAAAACGTATTGACACATAAGAATGTGTTTGTATAACATAATGAATGATTATTTAAAAGAAAGTAATATACATGTATGAAAATCCTAGAACATTAATTTTTTTTATATGACATTTTTAGTTAACCATTTTAAATAAGGATGGAAAAAATAGTGATGACCTTAATCACATGTCTATAGAAACGTATAACGATGAGTAATTGTATAACGATGAGAAAAATTAGAGGAAAACATATTTTAGTTTTGTTAAAGGATAGAATGAGTTTTTTCCTGTCATTTTCATCCTTGTATGGATATTATATGTTAATGTGTCTATTGAACAGATGTACATAGGGGTAATTACTTGAGAAAGTATACATTGAGATGGACTCAATCGTCACCATGTGCACAAAAATAGGCCCTAGTACGCACTTAGACTGACAGTATAGGGGTATATATTTTTAAATTCATATACTATTTATTAACCACCATAAAGGATTTAAATAGATGATGACTTTGAATGTCTTAGGATAAATATAAGGTTTCAAACATTAAAAATATTGTTTCCAGATTTAGAAATACTATAAGGGTTTTTTCTTATAAGGTTGTTCAGCAATATGATTATGGATTCATACACTATTATTTATTGGATTTAGTCAATTGATATAACTAGAAGGAACTATATAATTATTGAGTTTTATGGATAATGCAATGATTATCCTACTGAGTATCCAAATTTTTTGGGATCTATAATAAAATAATATAATTGATATACTCAAAAAACATTCACAATCCATGAATCATACAAAACATCCAAAAAACAAAGTTGAGAATAATATTTAATTGAGTTCATTATGAGGTAGTGGAAAAATTCATCATCAGTTCTGTTGATTCACTAGTTTTAGAGATTTGGATCAGTACCAATTAAAATATTTTCTTCCATCATTTATTATTTGGATTATGAAGAGTCATTTTCTTTATTTATGAATATGAAGAAGATAAATTGTAGGATCTCATTAATAATAAAAGTGAACATGATGTAATTGATTCCTTTTCCTGGGTTGACTAGATTTTAATAGGTTCTATATGTATATTTATCATATTCCTCATAAAAATATGGATAAAGAGTTGAATAGTGAAAATAAAAATAATGATGAATCTATTTTCACAGAAGAGTAAACTTTTAATGTACAACTAAATTACTCTTTAGGTATTATCATCCATGAAAAAAGGAAGGTTTGTTGATTCATCTGTGTATTATGAAAAATTACAAGTATTATATTTTCTATTGGATACATCACTAGAAATGAATAGTTTGTTACATGTGAAATCAATTTGGATAAGGAGGATGGAGTTACATAAAAATCATATGGTTTTTATATGAAGAGAAAAAATGTATTCAATATAAAATATTAAACCCATGGAGAGAAGAAGAAGAAATTTCAGTTATGCTCAATTTTTTGGAAGAGACATAGGGGAAATTATCTCAAGTGGACAAGAAAACGTTTTAATTGATTATTGGAATTTTATCTGGAAATCGATTACTGAAGTGATATGATGAAGTTATCTAAAGATGAAAAAAGTGATAAAGCTCCACAAAATGCACCACCCATGCTCCATTGTTTCAAATGTAATGAGTAATGTTAATATTCTATCCAATTCCTAAATAAAATTGGTAATAAATATGATCAATTTCATAATCCTCTTAATCTGATAGGAAATGGGAAATCACAAACGATTTCTATTATTGATCAGAGGTGTGGTAGCGATGTGAGGAAATATATAATAATCATCCAATATAGAGTTGAAATATATTATTTGACATTGTATCTACCCATTATTTCATATATGAATGTTTTTATAATGGTATAATTATTCCAGAAAAATTATTAGAAGTAGAATTTGAAGTGAAACCTCATAATGGTCCGATGATCGCTTCTCATGTTTATGATTCTTCTCTAGTTGATATTTGGGGGAATTTAATTCCTTCAAATAATGTCATTATTCTACTGGTATATTTTTTTGTTAAATTATGTATGGATTAGATTTTTATACAAAATGTACACATCAATAGAGATGGAAGGAAAGTCACATTTTATATTCCAAACAAAAAATGATCATCTATGAGTGTGATTATAAATATGTACAGCTGGTGGAAGTCATAACAATTTTATGGGTTTTTATTCCAATAAAAGTGTATAATTTATCTCATATGGTTGGGGAGAAAATCAACCTCGATGATATGCCTATTTTGATGTATTTTGTGAAGTATTTCCAGAAGTGATTCCTCTTCTTCCTCAAAAAAATTTGTTGAGCTCTTAATAAAAATCATACCTAGTGCCACCCTTGTTTTAATTACTCCCAATAGAATGTCCATGATTGAGTTTCCTGAATATATAAAAATATTACAAGAGAACCATATAAAGGGATTCATGTATCCATGTTTTTTAGCTTAGGTTCACATGTTCTTCTTGTTTAAATGAAATATGGATAAACAAGACTATAAATTTATTATTAAGAGATCATCAGGATCATGATACAGAACAAGTAACACCAATCTTTTATTGGTGACCCATTTGATCAACTCCATGGAGATAAAAAATTTCCATGATTAATATTTTTCATAGAAATCATAAATTGTGGGTCCAAATGGGGTATTAACTAAAGACTTCATTTTTTACAAGGTATAGATTCTTGGAATATAATATGATGCTATTTAGGGCTACAAATTTACCTACAGTCCTTATAGACTTAATTAGTAGAGTTTTTAGAGATTAACTTGATTAGTTTATGGTATTATTTATATTATATTATTATCTATTAATACACAATGGAATATCATGAAGATCAAATGATATTTTTATTAAATAACATATAGAGGAAATAATATAATAATATTTTAAAAAATTTGAATTCACGGTATAAAAGTTTTTATTTTTGTGTCATATAATATCAAGAGAGGGTTTGTGAGTAGATCAATAAAATATTAAAGCTATTAAATGTTGGAATAGACCAAACATAGTGACTAAATCCATATTTTTCTTAGTTTAGATAGATATTATCCATGTTTTGTGGAGAATTTTTTGGGACTATCTAATCCACTCCCCATGATAACTCATAAGGGGTCCAGGTTCCCCTTTGTAGATCAATGTGATGAAAATTTCAAATAACTGAATAGAATATTAGATAATGAAATTATGATTAAATTACCCCATAATGGATAAGGATTCATAATATATAGTTATGAATCCATGAATGTGTTTTCATGTTTTTTATGTTGAATGAAATGGTTATAGCTTAGGGCTCATTAAAATGAATGTTTTATGAAACAATTTACCCAACACATGAGTTTGATTTAGGAGTGGAAATTTTTTTATTAAATATATGGGGAGATTATATTTATGGGGAAAATTTGATATATATATATATATATATATATTTATATATATACATAACACAAAATTTTAAAGTATATATTTACACATAAAGAGTTAAATATGTGCTAGAGAAGATGGTTATTTTTTAACAGATTATGATTGCTCAATACATTACAACATATGGAAAGGGAACACTATGGATCATGAATTTATTAAAAAGGATTATTCTATATTATCAATGATGATTATAAAAAAAGAGAGAATATTTTTGGATTTTCAAAGGCTGTATCTACCAATGTAGAAGAAAGTGCAGAGATCTTTTCTTGCACAATTTAATTCTAAAAAATATATCAATGAAAGGATTAATGAGGAGTAGAAGAAAGAATATGATCAATAAATTATTGTAAGAAATTTTATTTAGTTTAAATTTTATCACGATTGAGTGAAATGGTTCAGAAACCATATATATGTTCTATCTATACTATTTTTTAAGGGTTTATTATAGGAAGCTCATATTTGTTCACCATATATTTATATTAATGATGAAATATTTATATATATTTGAATTATTATTTTAAATAAGATGGAATCCATAGAAATATCCCGTTGTTTGTATCTCATTTTTTGGGTTTTATGTATGATAAGGGTGATAGGAAAACTTATAAGGGTATAATACATAAATTATCTGTCCAAGAATATAAATGGAAAAATATCGCCATGGTTTTTTCATCGAACTACCCAAAAAGTCTAAATAGAATAATTGTATCTAGTTTATGGTTGATCTCATATAAAACATGAATAATTTATTTCTGTGAAAAATTACATACCACCTCATCAATATTATAGTATATAAATTAAGATAGTGGTAATGTTTCATGGTGAAAAATATTCAATTTTGCCTGGTTGGTATCTATGGTTTACCTATATGTTATGGATAATTATTCATCAAAATCCTATTAAACTGTTGATTTTTAGTACTACTTATCATACTCAAATAGATGGTATGTATTAGAGAACAACATAAAACCTATATGATATGATGAGATCTTGTTATATGGATTTTATTATTGTTTAGGATCAACACCTTCACTAAGTTGAAATTTCATACAATAGAAAATTCGGCTCATGCATTAAGATGATTCTTTATGAATACCTCTATGAAAATAAGAGTACAAAACCAATTTAATTTAATAAAGTAGTAGAATAAAATCTATTGAGTCCTGAGAGACCATATTAAATAGAAGACAATGTTAAATTCATTCATCGACACATCCAGAAAAACAAATGTCAGCCAAAAAGTTAAGATAAATATCATAGTGGTGATATAGAATTTAATGTTGGTGACATAGTGTTTTTAATAAATTCATTATGAAAAGGTATTAGAAATTAAAATAATAGAAAAATAATCCATAGATATATAATTCCTTTTTAAATTCTTGATCTTATTGGGATGGTAACCTATCGGTCTGCGCATCCAAAAAACCTCTCCCATGTTCATAATGTGTTCCACATATCTATCCTCTGTTGTATATATGTGGTCATTTATATTTATTGAAATAAGAGGTCATACAACTTAGTAAGGATCATTCATATAAGGAATAAATAGAAAAAATCCTTGATTGAAGAGAGAAAGTGTTTTAGAACAAGACTACTAGCCTAGTCAATGTTTATTGGTGAAACAACCTTTTTAGAGAATCATAATGGGAATATTATTAAATTATAAGCCTAAAGTATCCCCAATAATTAGAATTAGAGTGATGAATTTGGAAGGATAATTTAATTTTGTGGGGAAGGTGATTTTACAACCAATTTTATTTTTAAATATTTATTTATAATGAATGAATTAAATTTCATTATCTTTTGTTATATGCAACATAGACTTTAATCAGATAGTGATATATAGTTAATATTATTTGTTAAATGAAACCATTATAACCTATATATTTAAAATAGAAATATATATTTTAATAACTAGTTAAAAAATAATTAGTATAATAAAATTATACAAATAAAACCAATTGAGTAATAATACTTATTATTCTGTAATGTTTTTATGTTTCAAATTTACTATTTTCTTAATAATTCATTTTTCATTATTTTTTATAAAAATAATCAAATAAATTTTTTCAATTATTAAATATTTATTCAAATAAAACAATAATAACTTTTTATATTATAATTTGAAAATTATCTAAGGGAAATGTATTATTATTTTTTTTCAAATGATTATTTTTCAAGTCAATATTGAAAAATAATGATTTTTATTGAATACTATATTTTTTTTAAGAATTTATAAGGATACTTTTAGAAAATATGGGTTTAAAAATAAAATAATCTCAATTACATATCAAATAATCCAATTTATTACATTAGACTCATTGTCATATTGAGTATTGGTATAAAATCCTTTTAAACATTTTACCATTTTCTCTTTGGAAAGAAGTATTCTCATCCTGTCTATTAGTTTTTAAACAAGAATATTACAATTATGTGAAGGGAATTATAAAAAATGAATCCATATATATAATATCTTTAATATATATTATATAATGAGTTGAACTTAAATTTTTACCCTAATCAATAGTAAAAACATTAAAAATTATTTACTGTGGTTAAGGTATAAATGGGGTTACCAAGGGGGTTGAACTAAAAAAATGGACAGAAATGACCCAAATCTTAATCAAAAATGATTTTATATCCATATTTTTACCCTATCTATCAATTTATAGTTTATAGAAAATTGTTTATCCTTTTTTCATGTGTAAAATAAGGGCATTCCATTTTCTTTTCAAACATCACAATTGTGTCACTCTCATCACTTATAAAACTGAAAACCTCTGTACTATCCATTTTCCACATAGGAAGAATTTTTTGTCCAATACCTACTTAAGTAGCATAATTACTTCCCACTACCCAACCTAGAATCCTTATATTAGAGATAAATCATAACTAAAAAGCCTTTTGGTAAAAATTAAAATTAGTTTCCCAAAAAAGACTTAACATTCCTAACAATGCATTTTTTTATTTTTTCCTCCAAAAAATTGAATTATAATTAAATATTGATGATATAATATCCAAATTATCTTAAATATATTAAGATGTTATTATTTTATGGTAATAACCTATAACCATATCCTCTTCTATCAAATGAGATATGAAATCATCATTCATGTGTACAGAGGACTACCTCATCATGAACTGAAGTTATTTTTTTTCCATCACCACCTTTCATGAAAATATATAATGATGTATAAAATTTTAAAATTTGAATTTTTTCAAATTATTATACTTAATAACTTCCATTATCTTGGAATATTATATCTTTTCTCATGTGTATGAGAGACTGCTACCTCACAAAGTGATGTGATTGGTTCACACTTTATGTAAAAGGTATTAAGTATGTGTTTAACAAAAACAAGTTATATATATGTTGTAAAAATAATTCAATAGTTATAATATATTATTTTAGTTTATTTATTTCAATCCACTGAGAAAATGGAAACAACATTCATGTGTACTTATGATTTACCCTTTTCATGAATGATGCATTGCATTTTATATCTCTAAACCTTTTGGGTTACAATAAATACATATAAAATTAATATATATGTAATTAATATCATGTATACTTTTTTTAATTATTTAACCTTGAAAAATTTAGGGGAACAAAAATATGAAATAAAAACAAACCTGAAAAAATAATGCAGTTATTATTCGAAATTTGACTTTAATAAAGAAATGTTAATAAACAAGTAATAAAAGGTTAAATGTATATAAAAAATAGTATGATATATATATTTATTTATGTTTTTATGTTTTTATTTTTGGTTCCTTAATAGATTTATAATATATTTGTATTTATTATACATGAGGTTTGATCATACACAACGAATGTTGAGGCATATAATAAGGGATTTTTTTCACAATTTTCATTCATTGATACATATGTTATGTTGTGCACCCATATTCTATTTTTAGGTGTATGTACATCCAATATGACATTTAATATCTAGAATAAATTTATTATCATGATATTTTATGTTCATTTAACTATATAATGTTTTGGGGATTAAAATTCAATATTACTAAGGTGGTAAATGATTATATTATAATCTTAGTGTTTATCAAGATTGATTTAGAATTTGTTTCTAATGATGAAATCATATGATAAATGACTCATTAATGAAACACGCTATGAATTTTCAAATTTTCTTATCATTTAATTAATACTATATAATTTTATTCATTTCATGTAACACTAAATATCACAATTTTATTTGATAGAACTATGTTTGGTTTTTGTTACACACAATTTTGAGTTTTACCAATCGAAAATATAATAATAATAATATTATTAAGATTTTATTATAGTTTCCACTAACCCATTGGAATGAAAGTCAAAAATATTATTAACATTATTGTAAAAATATAATTTACACATGTATATTAAATAAATACTTTGGTTATCAATTGTTTTTAAATGGTTGTAATAACTACTTGAAAATAAATAAATCATTTTCTAAGAAAAGTAATTTTCTATGAACAAACAGAATTTTATCTCGAAAAATTAAAAAAACTCCCTTTTGTTGAATTTTTGTTAAAAACATTTACATATTGTATATTTAGTAAATATTTTTGATTCCTATTAAATATAAATGATAGATATGAGATAATAACATATCCAAATTTATTAATTAAATTATTTATTTCTCCAAAATGTAATTTGACCACCTTCTAGTGGTGATCCTATTTTAAATATAAATTTTTCACTTTTATAATTTATAAAAGAAATAATAACCTTCATTTTTTATTTATAATATGAAAACTATCTTTGGGTAAGTATTTAGTGTTTTTTGTGATGTTTTATTTTTTTAAAGAATATTTAAAAACAATGAAATTTATTTGGAAACAAAATTTTCACATTGTTTATTTATATAGTTAAATTATAATTTAAATTATGTGGAAAATATAATTAGTTTGATTATGTGAAAATAAATACAATATACTTCATTCGATACAATTTCACATTGAAATTGGGTATAAAAACATTTCAATCATTTGACCTTTTTACATTAAAAACCCCATCATCCCGTCACATCTACAAGATTAATTTTAAAATAAAATGTTCCAATTTTGTGATTTTAATTTTAAAAAATGGATTTAATATTTTTAGTGAGAAAAAATTATAATTTCTAGTATGTTCAAATTATTTTTTGGCCAAAAAATTAGAGAATGTTGTTAAAATTAATAACATTGATTAAGGTAAAAACTAGTTAACTTAGTAGATAAACATAAAACTAAGGGGCCATATAACATAGAAAAATATCCAAAATAATATTTTATGGAAATAGTTATATAATATACTATCATTTCTAGATAGTGTAAATTTATTGGAGGCATAATATTTATTGGATACCTCTCAACGGTGCTTACCTTTTTATATTAAAAACACTGAAACTCCTCCCCCACTATAAAATGTCAGTCAACACCCTCACATAGTCACACATATCAAGAAATTTGTCCCAAAAAAACCTTCACAAATAATATTCAAACTTCCATTGACTCATCCTAGTTTCCTGAATTTGTGTTGAAAGGAAACCAAGTTGATCATTTGGGGTAAACCAAAAGGTATTACCCAAGGAAGAGGTAACATCATTCAATAAGAACTTTTATTTTATTTCTTTCAATAAACCATAAATTATTCTTATTGTACCATTAAACAATAACATTAGTATCTTAAATATAGAAATTTTTTGTTCAGTTCAGTGCTCAACCTATATATACACACACTAGCCTCAAATGGGTTACACCATCATTGTTCGTTTTTACGGCGGACTACCCACTCATGAACGTATGTCGTTCATTGTTCTATTACAACTAGTAAAGGTTTGTAATAGTTATAGAAGAAATTCTTTCCATCATATATATATTATATTGATGATTTATTTATTCTTATTTATTTATTATATAGTACATACCTTCATTATTTCCATTTTGTGGGAATTTGATAACTTTTTTTATGAACGTGTGGACAACCACATCTTCAATGTGATGTGATTCGTTCAAAAATTACATGGAATTCATTGAGGATGGTAATAATAAAATTATATGATACATGTAAAATAATAATTCCACTACAATGATATTATATTTATATTTATTGGCATTACATTATTTATTATAATACAAAATGAAAATGGGAACATCATTCATGCGTATGCAAGACCTACTATATCAAATAATGGTGTATTCTATTTCATGTTTATATTAATTATAGATTTTTATAAATAATTATATATTGAGTATATATGGTATTTAAATCATGTTTTATATTTCGTAGATAATTGAATCATGTTATATGTAATGTTATAAAGACTAAAAATTCAAACATATACAAAAAACAAAGTGGTTATTACCTGAAATGTAGCATTTACATGAAATTATTAATAAACAGGTAATATATTATTATAATAAAATCATATATGGAATTATATATTGCAATATGGTTCTATGGTATATTTATAATAATCTTATACCAATTATTCAAGAGGTTTTAACTTATACGAAGAAATTCAAGACTTCATGTAAGTGTTTTATCGTCTCAATATTATTTCTGAGATACATATGTTATATTTACCACTTATTCTTATTTTGTGGTGTATATACTGACCTATGACATGTTATATGGCGAATATAATTTATTTCATGTTATTTTATGTTTTAATTGAGGTTAATAATTCAATATATAATGATTAAAAAGTACATAATTAGTAAGCGAATTTCATTCTCAATTTTATTTCTATGAGATTTATACCTTATTCCCCAATTATTTATTTTTTCTGGTTTATAAGGTTTTCATGAATTTATTATATGATTACTATACATAAATTTTTGGTTATTTAAAAATAAATTTTATGACCTCTCTTTCATGGGGTGTGTGGTTCAAATGTTACCAAATGGGTAAATAATTGTTTTTATCAATTTTACTAATTTGAGACACATGTTATTGTACGCACCAATATTATTCTATAATGTGTATAAATAGAACGTTCAAATGTTTAATCATCAATCTGATTATTATAACTATATTTTATACATAATTTAATATTCTGATTTCACTAGTTTTATAATTCAATTGTAAAAATGTTGTAACATTGTATTTCTATAATCACATCATATCAGAGTTGTTTCGGATTATACTTCTATTGACGAAATATTATTATCCATATCTCATTAACCCTGTGGAATTTTTTCCCACATGGTTATTCATGATATATTCTTATAATGTTACCATTTTTAAACTCTTTGTTACTTATGATAAATAAAAAAATAATGAAAACTCAATTATTTTTTCATAACGATTAGAAATTGGTTTTATTCAAAAAACATAACTTATAAAAATAGATCACAAAATGTTTTAAAATTAAATTATAATATTATTTCCAAGGAATTGATTTTAAAAAAGTTTTATTTTCTTCATATATTTCTTTATAAGTATTCAAAATTATCTAAAAATATAAATGTTCTTTGAAATGTTTTCATTTATGCAAATCATTCGTAAAAAAAGGATATTTTATTCAAGAAATGCATTAAATGATATTTAAAAATAATTCCCAACCTAATATGTCATAATATTTTATATTTCATCCTTAAATAAGGATTGTATCCAAATAAAACATTTATATTCATTCCTTGAATGGATTATTCTTAAAAGGAAAAGTTATTTATTATACCCATTATACTTACATGGGTAATACCATGATATAACTCTTATAAAACTGTAATAATTTCATGGGTTAATATTTGATTAAGAAACTAGTATATTTTACATATTTTATGATATGATGAAATTTTCATCATAAAAATTTCATTTCATGGGATAAGATATGTTGTTGATGAAACCCATCTTTTATTATGGGTTATGATATGAGGAATTTTGTATTATTTTATGACACTCAAATGTGTGATTTCATATTGAGATGGTTGGGACCTATATATCCCTCAAATGAATAGGGTAAATATATAAATATCGATATATAATAATGGATTGAATAAAGAGTGAACTTTTTTTAGTATGACAGGGTTGCAATAAAGAGTGAACTCGATTCAGAAACAAAGGGATATAATATGAAGTAGACCATGTTCATTAATACATGTATGGAATAAGGAGAGAAATCAGTTCGATAATATAGATTTATAATGAGGATTGAAAATGGGTTAGTAATTAAGGTCCAAAATGTGAATTGAAATTGGTTTCCTAATACAAAGAGTAATAATGAGTGTTCCTAGTTCAGTAAAGGACTTTGTCTGTAAAACCCCAAGCTTCTACGGGAGGCTTCTCTTTGAATAATCTGATAGCGTGTGTTGTACGCAACACTGAGTTCTACCACACCATGACCAATAAAACTAGCCGTAATGAATAGTAATACATAATTTTTGAAATAATATATATTTTATATTTAAAAATGCACTTCATTTTTGGATTTGGAATATCGAAATTAAACTAAGATGAATTTTTGGTATTTTTTTGAGAACTTCCAATTTTTATGAATAGTGAAAAATACTTAAAAACATCATTTTTAATAAAAATAATTTATAGTGATAAATTATATTATTTAGTGGTTTTCATGTATAATTAGAATATATTTTTACCATTTTATTCAATGGTGTTCATTAGAATTAATTTCACTTTGAAATTGGACCTAAACAATTGTCAATCTTTTGATATATATTGTTTCTTAAAAACACACTATTTGATGTGATAGCGGGAATTTATTATAAAATTAATTAATGAAACTTATATGTTTGGAATTTTTTAAAATAGACATCATTTTTGAATTTGTAATATCAATTATAGCTTAGGATGAAATTTTGGCATTGTTCTGAAAAACTTCAATTTTTGATGAATAGTGAAACTACTAAGTGGTAGTTAAAAAACTGAATTTTTTCATAAAACATAATTTTACCACTTATGTGAATGGAATTTAGAAAATCAGAGAGACATGGTTAATATCAAGAAGAAAAATGTTATTCAATGAGATGAAAATAATTTTTGGTGAATAGTAACTTTTTTCATTTATTTACCACGGTTAAAAGTATAAAGGGTAATTAAGGGTAAAAATGATATTAATATTACCCTAAAACATGTCCTAATTCTATTGTACAAGTTTATCTCGACCAAAAACAACCTTAGGAATAAAATATTATCATTTAGGTCCACTTGGATTATATTAGGACATTTATTATTATTTAATTCAAAGAAGAGTTAAAAGAGTTAAAATCAATGTTTATTTAATAAACGATTTTTAATATAGAGTTATATATAAGATAAATTAGATTGTAAATATTCATTAGAAATATATTACTATTTCCTATATAATTATAATTTATTTATAATTTTTAGACATTAAATAATTTAATTTATTTATGACGCAATGATGATGCAGTAATTACCATAATAGTGAAACATTAAAATAATTGATATTATAAATACCCAAATAAATATAATATGAGACTTTTATTGAATTAAACTAATTTTCTAGGTTAATATGACATATTAGGAACGATTTAATTAACCTTTTATGAAGTAATCATTCTGTTATGAGTTTCACAAAAATAAATTATTGAATAGTGTCAAAATTGACATAAAAGAGTTTTTAAAACAAGTATTATATTATTAATTGATAGTAAATTCCTAAAAATCTAAGGATCTTCCAAGAGACTTATATCATGATAGGTGTATCATTAGTGGACAAATTGGGGTTATCTTTGATGTATATGGTATGTTTATTAACCATATAATATAAAAATACAAAGAGACATTGTAAAAGTGAAACTAATTAACTTAGAGTTAATACTTAAAGATAAGGTTAATATAGTAACCCAAACCTGTCTAAATTATATTGGATAAGTGGTTTTCGACCCATCCTCACCTTAACCTCTAAATAATCAACATTTGAGCCATTAGAAACCGAATATGAATTTATTATAAATTAATATTTCTAGCTTTTCCAAAGGTTCTCCTCACCCCTCTTATAAAAGGGCACTCCTCCTTCTCATTACTTCACACCTTCAAAGCCTTTTGGTTCAGCCAAACACTACCCAACTACACTCCCAACTTCTCTCACTACAACCTATAGGCCTTAGTTAGATCATAAAGCCAACCTAAAGGGCCCTTTTGATCAAATCAAAAGGAAGAACCCGAAGAAGAGGTAATGATTTCACCACCCTTTTCCAAGTTCCTTTCTTCTTACACTTCTTCTTCCTTTGTTATTACCATTTGAAAATAATAACTACAGTATCATATATATACTGTGATATTATTATAAATATGGTACAACCATATTCAGTATTCTATCCATCCTTTGAATAACATGTCACCATACGTGCGTATGTACGGCTTACCGTCTCCATGTTGTGGTGTAATTGTTATTCAATAAATTATTATTTGAATGGGTATAATAATGATGTGTAATTCATGTAAATAATAAATATAACTTGATAATGATTCAGTATATATGATATACCATCCAATTATATATTATTTTAATATCAAAAGAATGATATTGTCGCTCGTGCGTATGTACGGACTACTGTCTCCACGAACACGATGAGATTCATTCGCCATCATACCCATTCAAGTATAATTCTCATTTGATGATTAATAATAGTATCTAAGGACTTGATATAATTATGTATATGATTAAGATACAACCTATCCATGAAAAACATGACTTACTTAACCAAATATATAAAAGAAAATGATTATGTTAACACCCAGAACAATAATAATACTAAGATATTATTAACAAATAAATGTTAAAAGATCATATATGATATCATATTAATGAATATGATTATTGTATAATTTAATATCAATTATTTCACCATTATAAAGTAGTTTAACCTACCCCAATGAAGGAAAAGTACAAGGTAAGGGTTATTTCACAATCTCTTCATAATCCGAGGTTGTTTATACGAAATAATCTACTGGGATCTCTTTATCATCCACATCCATGCTTCTTAAAAATGTATTTCAAAACATTTTTACTATTTAAAATAATATGGGTTAGAGTCATTTATACCCTTGTTTGACTTTTTATAAGATTTTTATAAAGGAATCATTCTGTCGTTTTCCAAATAAGGTGGTTTTTAACCTTTTTGACAGAATTAAGGTAAGAATGTTTTTTTAACTTATACGGTGGGTGTGGTTATTTTCCGCCGTTATAAAATCGTTGAATCTTCCCTTACAAGCTTATAATAATATTTTCAATGAAAATGTTTTATTTTATAAATATATTACTCTTAAATGATTTCAAAATAGAAAGAGATATTTCCCTAAAAAGAGTTTTGATTTCATCTATGTCAACATCCATTGATGGATTTTACACTTTTTTGAAGTTGATTTATTACGATACAAAACTTCTATATTGTATTGAAGGTTTTGACTGTGGATGTTCTATTTTTATACCATTCATAGTTTATGGTGAATGTATTGACGTTTCATATGCTAGTTTTAATACGAATGTTTATGTTATGTTTAAACCTTTTCATATGGTAATGCATTGGACTTAATATGTGATGGGTGGAGCCCGCTATAGCTCCACGATGCATCGGTAGGTCTCATGAGACAAACTAGTGTCTTGCCACAAGGCCTTGGAAAAATCTTATTTGTAGTCTTGGCACGAGGACTTGGCTATGTGGTTATGATAGTCTGGCATTATGCATTCCATCATTATGAAAGTGGTTATTGATATTGCATGTGATTATTCGATTAGTATAATATCCATGTGAATATGTAAATGGAATTATTTCATTTTTTCTTTGCCATACTATGTTGATGTTCAAGATTAAAATTATTTTGTTTTAAGTTATACATTTCCTTAAATGTTTATTCATATTTATTAAAGTTTCCGCTATATTGTTATCCTTACTGGACATTTGAGCTCACCCCTTTTATATGTTTTATTTTTCCCAGGATGTAAAGAAGTAATTTATAAATGACCTGCAGGGATCGTATGTGTGGATATGAGTGTGGAATATGGAGACTATGTTGTTGTAGTAGTTTTTCACTTTATAATGTATTGTAAAACTTTATGAATATATCTAGTGTTTCCAAGGCTATTAAACCAATCGGTCTTTTGAGATTTGATCTTTCTTGTGATCATGCCAATTTATGTAATAATGCACCGACTCTAGGTAACTGGGGTCGGGGCATTACAGTTGTTATGAGACAAAGTTTAGTAGAAACCATGGAATCTAGATTTAGATGAACACTGATTAGAGCACGTAGAACTAAGATGAACTTTGAGGATTAGTATAGAAGAACTTCCTAGAATTTTGGTATTGTAGAGATTTTGTGAGTTTTCCGAGCAATACATCCCTGTCTGGATACAAGCAGGTAGAGGCGGCTCTGGCACAGATGTACCTAGGGGTAAAACCCGAAAACACCACTTTGAGCTAGACTCGAACGGGAACTGTTGCATGACAACGGGTCGTGTTGCACTCTTGGTTACGACATTCCCAGGGGATATGCTTAGGATAAATCTCATTTTCTATACAAATCATTATGAAGGGTTTATGAGTATATAATTCCTCAAAGAAAACATTTTTATGATTATGGATTTTATCCATAAATAGTTCAATTTATGTTAAGCGTTTTATAAGTATGGGATTATGTATTTTGATTCATAAACTGATCTAGTTTATGCCATTGTTTAGAAATGGTGCCTAGTGGAAGAAATGGAAACCGTATCAATGCACGCACTCCATGTAGAGATTTTCCTCCTACTCAATATAATTATAGTGGATCTGGTGATGCAACTGGTGCAAATCAGCTAATCACCATACTGGGACAACTCACTCAGGTTATGAATAGTAACCTTACCCGTATGGAGCACCCTGATCTACAACGTGGAAGATCAATGTTAGATCGATTCAGGAGGCAACAACCACCAACATTCAATTGATGTACAAATCCCTTAGTATCTGAGCAATGGATAAATTCCCTAGAGGAAATATTTCAGGCTTTGGGGAGTAGTGAAAGGGACAAAGTTATCATGGCAGTTTACCGCCTCACCAGAGATACTGATTAATGGTGGTCATTGATTCAAAATATGAAGGAAGATGATGAAGTATCAAATATGTAATGGATGGAGTTCAAAGATCTATTTTTATAAAAATACTTTCCTCGCGACCATCGATCAGATATGGAAAGGCAATTTCTGAGTCTGAGACAAAAGGAGGATGAGAATGTCTCAAAGTATGAGGATAACTTTACAAGGTTAGCAAGATATGATGTAGATTATATACGTAACCCAATAAGTAATATTGATTGTTTCATTAACGGTTGAAAACCATTACTCCGTCGATAATTAGTCTCACAATCCTTCTTGTCGTACGAAGACATTGTCTCATGTGCTGTCAAGACAGAAAAAGAATTCTCTATGTCTTATGACTTTAAAGCAAAGCAAGAGAAGAAGAGACCTTCTGATCATTCTGGGAATGGAAATAAGGGGAAGAAGGGAAAGGTTGAATATCCATCCTATGTTAAATGTGGTAAGAAACACCCCGGTACTTGCTTGAAGGGAACGAGAGTCTCTTAAAAGTGTGGTGAAAAAGGCCACCAAGATCGTGATTGCATGGGGAAGAAGGAAGCTACCAATGTTCAGTGCTACAATTGCAGGGAGATAGGGCATTATGAAAATGAATGTCCTAAGTGTCAGGAGAACTTACCTCAGAAAAGGCCAAGGGATCAAGGCCATGATTTTGCTATCACTACTGCTGAGGTAGAAGCTCCGAAAGACGTGGTGCCAGGTAATTTAATGGTTTCCTCAAGTTTAGCAAATGCATTATTTGATTATGGATCATCGCATTGTTTCATATCTTCCCAGTTTTCTAAGAAAATTAGATATTTACAATTTTATTTAACAAGGGAGTTGTCATTTAAAACTCCTAAGGGAAGTATCATTGCAACAAAGTTTTGTGAATCAGTCCCCATTAGAGCACATAAATGTTCTTTATCTGTTGATATCATCGTCATACCTATGATTGAGTTTGATATAATCCTTGGTATGGACTGGCTTTCAGACTATTATGCGAATATTTATTGTAAGAATAAAGTGGTTGCGATTCTTGATGATGATGATAAGGAACACCTTATCTTTAGAGCAGAATCGTCACCACCTAATTCTTATCTAGATCCACCCCCATTAGCTCAACTAAATTCAATTATTGGCGAGGAAGAGAATGAAATGACTATGAGTGAGGAAATGAATTTTCAAATAGAAGATGAACCTGTTTTGAAAGAATATGTAGATGTATTTCCAGAATATTTACCTAGACATCCTCCAGAATGAGAAGTTCAGTTTTCCATTGATTTAATTCCTGGATCAAGGCCTATATTGAATACCCCTTATAGAATGGCCACTGTAGAATTAGTTGAACTAAAGAAACAACTAGAGGAATTGAGTAATAAGGTACTTGTTAGACCTAGTGTTTCTCCATGGGGAGCCCGTGTTCTTTTTTTAAAACAAAAGATGGATCTATGAGGTTACGTATTGACTATTGGGAGATCAATGCTATAATGATAAAGAACAAGTATCCCCTACCTCGAATTGATGATTTATTTGACCAACTGCATGGAGCTCAATACTTTTCAAAGATTGACCTTCGATCTGGATACCATCAGTTGTGTGTGAAGAAGGAAGACATTCCGAAGACAGCATTTCGAACCAGGTACGGGCATTACGAGTTTACAGTAATGCCTTTTGGATTGACTAATGAACCCTCTGTATTCATGGATCTAATGAATAGAGTTTTCAAGGAGTATCTCGACGAATTTGTGGTGGTATTTATTGATGATATCTTGGTATAATCCAAAAGCTACGAAGATCATGAAAATCACTTCCGCATTATCCTGAAGACTCTGAGAAGACATGAATTATATGGGAAGTTTAGCAAGTGTGAATTCTGGCTTCAGGATATTTCTTTTCTTGGCCGTATTGTCTCTAAATATGGAATCATTGTTGATCCTTCTAAGACCAAGTCAATCCAAGAATTTCCAGCACTGACAAGTATCACTGAGGTACATAGTTTTATTGGTTTAGCAGGTTATTATCGACGTTTTGTCCAGAATTTTGCCCGATTGGCTAACCCATTAACGAAGCTCACACGTAAAGGGGGTAAATTTTTTTGGACAAAAGAGTGTGAAGAATGTTTCATAGAACTGAAGAGAAGATTAGTCAATTCTCTTATATTGACTCTACCATCAGGGAATGATGGGTTCGTTATTTATAGTGATGCATCGAAGAAAGGACGTCTTTGTGTCCTTATGAAGAATGATAGAGTAATTGCCTATGCATCACGAAAGTTGAAAATTCATGAACAAAACTATCCTACTCATGATCTCGAGTTAGAAGTTGTGATCATTGCTTTGAAGATATGGAGGCACAACCTCTATGGTGAAAAATGTGAGATTTATACTGATCACAAGAGTTTGAAGTATATTTTCTCACAAAACGAACTCAACATGAGGCAATGGAGATGGCTTGAATTACTCAGGGATTATGATTGTACGATACACTACCACCCGGGGAAAGCAAACAAGGTGGAAGATGCTTTGAGCAGAAAAGACCATGGAGTTTTGAATGTGATGAGAATTTAAAGGGATCCAATTTTGATGGATCTAGTGAAGATGGACACGGGAATAACTAGGGTAGGTAAAACATCATTTCTTTTTCAAATGGTTTCCAAACCATCTTTACTATAAATTATTAAGAGTTCTCGGACCGATGATGAAGAATTTCAAAAGAAGATTAATGATATAAATGATGGGAGATTGAGATACTTTGCGTATGAAGATGGAATTTTGAAATTCGGGAAGAGACTTTGTGTTCCCGATATACCTGATCTAAAAAGGGAATTGTTGGATGATGCTCATAGTTCCAATTTATCTATACACCCTGGAAGCACCAAAATGTATATATATTTGAAGAAACATTTTTGGTGGGACAACATGAAGAGGGAAATTTATGATTTTGTGTCATGATGTATGGTTTTTCAAAAAGTGAAAGCTGGAAGGCAACAGCCTGGAGGAGTTATGCAACCTCTTCCCATACCGAAGTGGAAATGGGACAATATTATGATGGACTTTGTCATGGGGCTACCAAAGACTCCTAGAAGGAATGATGCAATATGGGTCATTGTTGATCATCTTACCAAGTCAGCACATTTTCTTGCTATAAGAGAATATCTACCACTAGAATGTCTATAAAGACTATATATTGATCATGTTGTGAGACTTCATGGAGTTCCCCTATCAATTGTTTCTGATCGTGATCCCTGTTTTACTTCATGATTCTGGAAAAGTCTTCAGAAATCCTTGGATACTAAACTTCATTTGAGCACTGCCTACCACCCTCAAACAGATGGACAATTAGAACGAACTATTCAAACCTTATAAGACATGTTGAGATCCTGCTCACTTGACTTTCAGGGTATGTGGGATCAATATTTACCTTTGGTAGAATTTTCCTATAACAATAGCTTCCATTTGAGTATTCATATGGCACCATATGAAGCGTTATATGGAAAGAGATGTCGTACACCAACCTGTTGGGATGAAGTTGGTGAAAGAATACTTGTAGGTCCAGAACTAGTGGAGGAAACGATGGAAAAGTTGAAGGTAATCCAAAATCACATCAAAACAGCTCAAAGTAGGCAGAAAAGCTATGCCGATAATCGAAGGAAGGATTTGGAATTTCAAGTCTGTGATCATGTTTTCCTGAAGGTATCTCCATGGAAGGGAGTCATACATTTTGGTAAGAAAGGTAAATTGAGTCCTAGGTACATCGTACCTTTCGAAATTCTAGAACGAATTGGGGCTATAGCTTACCGATTGGCAATGCTGCCACGTCTCTCCAAAGATCACGATGTGTTCCATGTACCTCTATTGAGGAAATACATGCCTGACCCAACACATGTACTCACCTCTGAGGAGTTAGAACTGGAACCTGATCTATCTTATTTTGAAGATCCCGTCAGGATTCTTGATACGAGAGAACAAGTACTGAGAAACCGGACGATGCGTCTGGTAAAAGTCCAATGGAGAAACCATACGATGGAAGAGGCAACGTGGGAACTCGAGGAGCTTATGATGAAGAACCACCTGAATCTTTTAATGCGATAATATTCTATAAATTTAGAGGACGAAATTATTTGAAGGAGGGGTGAATGTAACACCAAAAGCTTCTATGGTACGGTTCTCTTTGAATAATGTGATAGCGTGTGTTGTATGCAACACCGAGTTCTAACACACCATAACCAATCCAAATAGCCGTTATGAATAGTAATACCTACTTTTTGAAATTATATATATTTTATATTTCAAAATGGACTTCATTTTTGTATTCGGAATATCGAAATTATCCTAAGATGAATTTTTGGTATTTTTCTGAGAACTTCCAATTTTTATGAATAGTGAAAAATACTTAAAAACAACTTTTTTAATCAAAATAATTTATAGTGATAAATTATATTATTGAGTTGTTTTAAAGTATGATTAGAATATATTTTTACCATTTTATTCAATGGTTTTCATTATAATTAAATTCACTTTGAAATTGGACCTAAACAATTGTCAATATTTTGATATATATTGTTTCTTAAAAACACGCTATTTGTTGTGACAATGGGAATTAATTATAAAATTCATTAATTAAACTTATATTTTTGTAATTTTTTAAAATAGACATCATTTTTGAATTTGGAATATCAATTATAGCTTAGGTTGAAATTTTGGCATTGTTCTGAAAAACTTCAATTTTGGATGTGGTAGTTAAAAAACTGAATTTTTTCATAAAACCTAATTTTACCGCTTATGTGAATGGAATTTAGAAAATCCAAGAGACACGGTTAATATAAAGAAGTAAAATGTGGTTCAATGATATGAAAATAATTTTTGGTGAATAGTAACTTTTTACTTTTATTTACCACGATTAAAAATAAATAGGGAACTTAAGTATAAAAATGATATTAATATTACCCTAACACATGTCCTAATTCTATTGTAAAAGTGTATCTCGACCAAAAACAACCTTAGGAATAAAATATTATCACTTAGGTCCACTTGGATTAGATTAGGACATTTATTATTATTTAATTCAAAGAAGAGTTAAAATCAAAGTTTATTTACTAAAACATTTTTAATATAGGGTTATATATAAGATAAATTCGATTTTAAATATTCTTTAGAAAGATAATAAGATTTAATAAATAATTATAGTTTATTTATAATTTTTAGACATTAAATATGTTAATTTATTTATGACACAATGATGATGCAGTAATTACCATAATAGAGAAAAATTAAAATAATTGATATTATAAATACCCAAATAAATATAATATGAGACTATTATTTAATTACACTAATTTTATAGGTTAATATGACATATTAGGAATGATTTAACAAACATTTTTTTAATTAATCATTCTGTTATGAGTTTCACAAAAATCAATTATTGAATAGTGTCAAAATTGACATAAAAGAGTTTTTAAAACAAGTATTATATTATTAATTGATATTAAATTCCTAAAAATCTAAGTATCGGCCAAAAGACTTATATCATGATAGGTGTATCATTAATGGACCACTTGGGGGGTCTCTTGGATGTATATGGTAAGATTATTAACCATATAATATAAAAATACAGAGAGACATTGTAAAAGTGAAACTAATTTACTTAGAGTTAATACTTAAAGATAAGGTTAATATAGTAACCCAAACCTGTATAAATTCTATTGGTTAAGTGGTTTGCAACCCATACCCACCTTAACCATTAAATAATCATCATTGGAGCCATTAGAAACCGAATATGAATTTATTATAAATTAATATTTCTAGCTTTTCCAAAGGTGCCCCTCACCGCTCTTATAAAAGGGCACTCCTCCTTCTCATTAATTCACATCTTAAAAGCCTTTTGGTTCGGCCAAACTCTGTTCAAATATTCTCCCAACATCCCTCGCTACATCCTAGAGGCCATAGTTGGATCAGAAAGGCAACCTATGGAGGCCTTTTGATAAAATCAAAAAGAAGCACCCAAAGAAGTGGTAATGATTTCACCACCCTTTTCCAAGTTTCTTTCTTCTTCCACTTCTTCTTCCTTTGTTATTACCATTATAAAATAATAAATCCAGTATAATATATATACTGTGATTTTATTATAAATATGGTACAACCACATTCAGTATTCTATCCATCATTTGATTAACATGCCACCATACGTGCGTACGTACGGCTTACCGTCTCCACGTCGTGGTGTAATTGTTAT
Source organism: Viscum album (assembly GCA_963277665.1). NCBI lineage: Eukaryota > Viridiplantae > Streptophyta > Magnoliopsida > Santalales > Viscaceae > Viscum > Viscum album. The sequence goes on from OY728145.1 coordinate 382,579,484, forward strand.
TCAATAAATTATTATTTGGATGGGTATAATAATGATGTGTAATTCATGTAAATAATAAATTTAACATGATAATTATTCTTTATATATGATATACCATCCAATTATATATTATTTTAATATCAAAAGAATGATATTGTCGCTCGTGTGTACGTACGGACTACCGTCTCCACGAACGCGATGAGATTCATTCTCCATCGTATCCATTCAAGTATAATTCTCATTTGATGATTAATAATAGTATCTAAGGACTTGATATCATTTTGGATATGATTAAGATAAAACCTATCTATGAAAAACACAGCTTATGTAACAAAACATATAAAAGAAAATGAGTAAGTTAACACCCGAAACAATAATAATACTAAGATATTATTAACAAATCAATGTTAAAAGATCATATATGATATCATATTAATTTATATTATTATTTTATAATTTAATAACAATTATTTCACCATTATACAAGAGTTTAACCTACCCCAACCAAGGAAAAGTACAAGGTAAGGGTTATTTCACAATCTCTTCATTATCCGAGGTTGTTTATAAGAAATAATCTACTAGGGTCTCTTTATCATCCACATCCATGTTTCTTAAAAATGTATTTCAAAACATTTTTACTATTTAAAAGAATATGGGTTAAAGTAATTTAAACCCTTGTTTGAATTTTTATAAGAGTTTTATAAAGGAATATTTCCATTGTTTTCCAAACAAGGTGCTTTTTAACCTTTTCGACAGAATTAAGGTAAGAATGTTTTTTTAACTTATACGACGGGTGCAGTTATTTTCCACCGTTATAAAATCGTCGAAGCTTCCCTTACAAGCTTATAAGATTATTTTCATAGAAAATTTTTTATTTTATAAATATGTGACTCTTAAATGATTTCAAAATAGAAAGATATATTTCTCTAAAAAGAGTTTTTATTTCATCTATGTCAGCATCCTTTGATGGATTTTACGCTTATTTGAAGTTGACTTATTATGATACAAAACTTCTATATTGTATTGAAGGTTTTGACTGTGGATCTGCTATTTTTATACCATTCATAGTTTATGGTGAATGTATTGACATTTTGTATGCTATTTTTAATATGAATGTTTATGTTTTGTTTAAACCTCTCATATGGGAATGCATTTGACTTAATATGTGACGGGTGGAGCCCGCTATAGCTCCTCGATTCATCAGTAGGTCTAATGAGGCAAACTAGTGTCTTGGCACAAGGCCATGGAAAAATCTTATTTGTAGTCTTCGCACGAGAACTTGGCTATGTGGTTATGATAGTCTGGAATTATTCATTCCATTATTATGAAAGTGATTATTGATATTGCATGTGATTATTCGATTAGTAGAATATCCATGTGAATAATTAAATGGAATTATTTCATTTTATCTTTGCCATACTATGTTGAAGTTCATGTTTAAAAGGCTTTTGTTTTAAGTTATACATTGCCTTAAATGTTTATTCTTATTTATGAATGTTTCTGCTATATTTTTATCCTTACTGGGAATTTGAGCTCACCACTTTTCTATGTTTTATTTTTCCCAGGATGTGAAGATGTAATTTATGAATGACCTGCAGGGATAGTATGTGGGGATATGAGTGTGGAATATGGAGACTATGTTGTTGTATTAGTTTTTCGCATTATGATGTAATCAAAAACTTTATGAATATATTTAGTGTTTCCAAGGCTACTAAACCAATCGGTCTTTTGAGATTTGATATTTCTTGTGATCATGCCAATGTTATGTAATAATGTACCGACTCTAGGTAACTGGGGTCGGGGCATTACATTGTCTGCTAAGATGGTCTTGGGATTGATCCAATACTAATAAGATGGTTTATAGAGTGAATCTATTCCACTAATACAAACATGGAAATAACAAATTTCTACTATGGAAATAAATTAATATTTTTATATATCTTCATCAATTCTATGTCTTATTCCAATGTTATTCTTACATGGGTAATCCTATTAATTACCTTATGATTAAAATCTTATTAACATCCAATATTTATACCATGACTCATGTATATAATCATTGATATGTATAGAATGATCATCAAATGTTATTCTCATGTTCTCATACAAATATTTTCATGTTATTATTATATATATTACTTGTTTACCCATATTATGAATTCATGCTCACCCTTTCTTAGGATTCCATTTCCTATGGTATGAAGATATGTTTTAAGTTAAAGTATCAAATGAAAAGATCATTATGGGATATTTTTAGATCATTCACCATGGTATAGGATTTTGTTTCCCATTTTTAAATACTCTAAACTACTACCATACATTGGCATGTTTGTTATATAGTATTGAATGTTTATTTAACATGTTGTAATATTCATTTTTGTTAGGCCTCAGTCTCTATGGTTGGTTTCAAAGGAAAGGTTTTCTCAACCATTTAAAACCATGTTGAGAAAACTTTAGTTATATCCCTAGGAATATTTATAAGGAAATTCCTAGGGATGTTTCTAAGAATAATCCAATGGTTAAAAAAATTAAATAAAAGATTCATGATTTGGACATTATATAAGAAAATTTTCTTGATGATGCAATTTTTTCATATGATATGTGTTGCTCACAATCTGAATTATGACATTCCTCAGTAGAGGGAAATAGATGTAACTGAGTAAATATTGATTTTTTTATTTGAGGAAATTATGGGAATTAGGAAAATAAATTTCCAAACTGGAAATATCATGATGATAATTAAGAATGTGGTTTGAGTATTAGTTATATAGTGGATGAAAAAGAGATTGTAAAAAATATGTGAAAGTTATGGGATGTTCTAATACTATTTTATACATTAAACATAAACATAATTATTACATTGTGTATTATGAAACTAAAAAATTGTTTCATATTTAAAAGTATAGGAATGGGGTATTAGGGAATATGATGATGATTCCCAATTAATTGTTTAAGAATAAAGACAGATGATTGAAGTGTATATGTATTAGAATTCAAGAATTATATGCTATGCATCTTAATGTAAATGTTTTCCATTATAGAATGTAAGTAATATATATTTAATGGTTCTAATCACCTATAAAATTTCTTTAAGGAAAAGGTGATATTTTTATTAAGGGAAGATAACCCTTAATGTGTTTATGATGTTGATAAAATTGTTTTTATCTTCTATAATGTGATTATTGAAAATGATAAATTAAATTGGATTGAAATGATTACCATGGAAGAGATTTTTTTTTAAATTGGTCTATGTTATCAAAGATTAAATCTTAAAAATCATGTATTTAAGGAATATATAGTACAATATATGGTATAAGGAAGCATTTAGGTTTCTTAAAAGATTATAGAAATTATAGTTATTAATATGTTTCTATAGAATACATGATGAAGGTATTCACATGTTTGTAATGGGAAAACCAAAAACAAATTTATGATATGTGGGTGAGAAATATTCACGTGATTTAGTGACCTTATTTTTAAAGCTAAGGATTTTTTATGTTTTAAAGGGTTAACCATTTATGGAATGGTTTGACATAAAATTCACTTTATGTTTTAAAGAATAATGTATTATATATCAATGTAATGATTTATGAATATTGATCATCTCATGTTAACCATTTTTGTGGGATGATAAAAAAAAGATATATGGAATTAATAATCAATATATTTATTGATTTCATTATCTTTTGGTACTTTATTAATTAAAAATTAACATTTATTTATTAGATTAATACATTATGTGGAAATTGAGATAAGATCACCAAATGCGAGTGATTATGTAAATGACATGGATTGAAGTAAAATAAATATTATTCCTTATATAATTAGATAGTTAATTAATTCATCAATTCAAGAAAAACTATATTGAAAATGATTTATACTAATACCAACATTTTTATTGAACCAATGTTCTTATTAATCATCACATATTTATGGTTTTGATGTTTTTAGCATTCCATTGATCAATAAATTTCTAGAGATTAAGGATCAATATGTCTCCCAAAAAGTATTTACGCATTTCTTCTATGTCCAATTTTCACCCCAACCTATGTTATATTATAAAAAACTTAGTTATGAGTTACTTTAGGAAACCCTTATAGTTCTCACATTTTATATATGAAGTATACTTTATTATTTATTTTTATGATGTTGGATTTTATGAAAGGTAATTTCATGTATTAACCATTTGATATCCCATGTTAATTTAGAGGGTGATATTCAATTTAAGGGTTGAATAATTTAACAAATGATGGTTTTATGAATGTTTGGTCAAGAAATATAATCTTTTATATATTATTTATTTCACAAAACATTGGATATATCTTCACTTATCTTAATGAACTATGTTTGGAATCTTTAACATGAAATAATGACTTTTATCATATTATAACACTCTATTAATATTATTATTAAAATATTATTATAATTACCACATATCATTTGTAATGGAATTTATAAATAACATTATCTAAATTTTCAAAATACTATTTACACTTGCGTATATAATTAAAAATTTGGTAACCAATTAGTATGAAATTATTGTAATAACATATTGTAAAAATTGCTATTCTGTTTCTAAGAAAACTATTTTTCTATGAACAATCACAATTATATCACAATAAATTGAAGAAACCACATTCAAATAATATTTTAAATAAAATATGTATATATTATAAATTCAATCAAATTATTTGAAACTTATCTAGTTTATTTTATAATTATAATATAGGGAAAAATATAATTTTTGGAATAAAAAGATGTATTTTTCAAAAAGATAATTTTACTAACTTTTAAAGGTTATAATATTTTAAATCCTATTTTTTAGAATTTAATAAATTAAAATTTTAAAAATAAAATAAATTTTTGGAAGTCAAATATCAAAATTTACTTTGGTTAAATTTTTCTTGTTTTTTATGAAATGTTTCAATTTTTTATAAATATTGAAAAACACTAAATATTAATTTAAAACAACTATTTCATCAAATTTTTTATATAGTTATACGATATTTTACATTTTTCTGAAAGTAAAATTAGTTCAATTATAAAATATTAAATTAAATTCATGTCATTGGAATGAATTTCACATTTAAATTTGATATAAAAACATTTCCAACTTTCAAAATTTTTTACTCTAAAAAAACTAATTCCAATCATATTAGTGAGATAAATTCAAAATTAATTTTTACCACTTATGTTATTTTAAATTGAAAAAAATTATTCCATATTTGTAATAATAATAATTTATAATTTATTATATGGTAAAAAAAATTTAACAAAAACTATTATTGAATATAATTAAAATTAATTACAATGATTAATGTAAAGACGAGTTTACATTGCAGTTTTCCATTCACTGAGGGGAAAAATAAAATATAAACATGTAAAATAGAACTTTTATTACCATATAAAGACCATATACACTATGTTATACAAAATGTATCATTATTTTATGAACATTATGTATGTGAAACATCTCAGTAGTATTTACACATTTATATTTTCAAGAATGTCACTCCTTCTCCATTATAAAAGGGATCTCACCCCATCACTTTTCATAGATCTCATGACTATAGGATAATAAAAAATCTTCTGAATTATTCTCCCAAATACCCTAATATTATCCTAGAAATATCAGTTTTGGAATATAGAAAACCAAGTTTGTCATTTGGTGAAAACCAATGGGTATTAGAAAAATAAATGCTAGCATCCTTTAACAAGAACGTTTGTTTTATTTAATTACCTAACCCATTAGTTTCTATTACAACATGATTATATAATAACCTTAGTATCATCAGTATTCTGAAATTTATTCAATTTAAATGTTATACTTGCACCTATACATACATCTATTTAATAGGATACACAACCATGATTCGCTTGTACAACATACTACCGCCTCACGAATTGATGCCATTTTTTCATACATTACCACGATTAAAGGTCTATAATAATGATATAAATACTATTTTTATATGATATATATGATATTAATTATTTTATTATGCTTGTGAAATTATTATATAACACATAACATTATGATTTCCATTTTATAGGAATATGATAACTTCATTTGTGGACCTGTAGCCTATCGACTACTCACACAAATGTGATTCATTAAAAATTTACATGGAAGGTTTTACGGATGGTTCTAGTAATATTTTATTATTATTATGACATAAAATCATTACTGTAATGATAATATATATATATATATATATATTCTTTGTTTCTTTTAGTATGATATGAAAATGAAATCAATGTGCATGCTTACACATGACCTATCTCTCAATGAATAGTGTGTTATATTTCATATATATATATTTTATATATTATTATAAGTTTTTATATAATGAAAATATATTATATTTAAATGTTTTTTAAGATTTTGGAAATAGGTAAATCATGATCTATGTAATGGGATCAAGAATAACAACTCCAAACATAAACAAAAAACCAATCGATTATTAACTGAAGCGTAACATTAACATGAATTTTTTAGAAAAGGGTAATATAAATTCACATTCCAATAATAAATGGTAAGATATATAAAACTATAGTCATATTATATATTTATAATAAATATATAACTTTTATATAGAAGTTATGAACTTGTATGATGAAATTCAAGACTAAATGTAAGTGTTTTTTGTATCACATTTATTTTTGTTAGATATATGATATACGAAACACATATTCTTATTAGGTAGTGTATATACTAACCAACGAAAAATTTTATAATAACTTTCCTTTTTTAATGATATTAAAATTTTTAATTCTTGTTATTTTTTCAATAATGTCATGATTCAAATTTTAATCAAGTTGTAATGGGATTTCTAATCTCATTATTATTTCTATGAGACTTATTCCTTATCTACCACTCCATTATTTCATGTGGGTATATAAAAAACACGAATTTATTATATTATTAATATCCTTATTTTTTTGGGTATTAGAATTTTTATATTTTGATCTCTCTTTCAAGGGTTTTACGATTTAGAAGTTACAAAATCGGTAATGTATTTTTGTCTCAATTTTCCTTTATTGAGACACATATAATGTTATGATCCTATATTATTTTACAGTGAACATATACTTTGCATTGAAATTTTTTTTCCAAAGCATATTTAATATCATGATATTATAGGATTAATTTAGTGTGATTCTATAATTGGGTTCTTAATTGAATGTTACCAAATTGGTAATAGTTTGTTGAAATAATTTCCTCGTATTAAGACTATTTATGATTTTGCTTTCATTAACGAAATATTATGATCTATATCTCAATAATTATAATGTATCTTTTTATTTTATGATTATTTATGCTATATTCATATCTGGGAACCATTTTGTTACTCATTAATACGTATGAAAAATAGAAAAATGTTCATAATAAAATCAAACATTACTTGCCTCTTTTGTAAAAAATCTATTTTATTCAAAAAAACATGTCTTTAAAAATTCTTTCAAATATGATTTCAAATAATTTTTAATTTCATTTTAGGTATTTTATTTAAAAAAATCGTATTAATATATTTCTTTATAGTTTTATAAATTTATTTTAAAATATATTATTTTAAAAGGGGTTTTTTGTTTTATAATTAATTTTCTAAAGCGAAAAAGTTATTTTTCTCATGAAATTTTTTAAATGGTATTTAAAAATAATTCTCATCATAAGAGGAAATCCATTCATATTATTTATGAATTATTAGTGATATAATCCAAGGGCACCGTTATTACTATTTCTTTAACCTGTTTATAATTAAAATGAAATGTTGTTTATTAAACCCATTTCTCTTCCATGGTTTATAGAAAAATATAACACTTATGAAACCATCCACCTTTTATGAATTATTCTATTTTTATAAAACATTTCCCTTTTATATAGGTTATTATATGATTAAATTTTTAGGATACCCATTTCATTTTCTGGTTGTATGATATGATGTTTATGAAACTCGTCTATTGTATGGGTTATGATATAATGAATATTTTATTATCTTGTGGAACATATATTTATGATTTCATTATGAGAGTGGTCATGTGTATATCACTATATAATGAAAAGGGTAATTATTTTCATCTCATGAGATAAACAAGGTAGGAATGAGAGTGAAATTAGTTCAATATGAGAGGGATATAATTATTACTAAGCTCATTTTATTAATACATGGATTAAACATGATGAAAAAATGGGACAATAATAAAATACTGGAATATGTAGTGAACGTGGTTTAGAAATATATGGCTGCAATGTGGAGTGAAATCAGATTAGTAATAGAGGGCTAGAATGGGATGTGAACTTTGTTATGTAATATAGATTAAGAATGAGGAGTGATCCTTGTTTAGTAATGTACTTTGTCAGCTAAGATAATATTGATTATAAACCATTAATACTAATATGGGTTGGGAAGTGAACACGTTTCACTCAGATAGCCATGAAAATTATCCTTTACTACTAAGTAAATAATTTTATATGATTATGTTACAGCTACAATTCCATGTATTATACCATTGTAATGCTTTTATGAATTATTCTATAGATTCCCTTACGATTAATGTCTTATGGACTACCAAAATTTATTCAAGTACTCATGTGTATGATCATTTATTTGTAGGGTATGATCTTAAAATATTATTTTCATGTTGTCAAGAAAATATTTTAATGTTATTCTGATGTATCTTAATTTTTTCCCTTACATGTCATCTGAGCTTACACTTTTATATTTTTTACTCAAGTTATGAGCAAATGTTTTATGTAGCAATAATAAATGGGAGATATTTATAGGATAATTTGGAGATCTTTTCGTAAGATAGAATATATTACTGCACATTTCCAAATTCATTTAATTATTATGGTCCTTAATCTTGTATTTTGGTAATGTGATGAATATTCTTGTAAAATGACTTAATATCTATATATTTTAAGCCTTTGTATCTATATATTAAATCATTAAATTATTATCCTCTAGTTATTTCCTAAGAATATATGTTTCTCTTAATTTTCCTATATTTATGTATTCTAGTGTTCAAAATAATGTTTTTATGAAAAATCTACATTATTTTTATCATTTTTTCAAAAAACAAAAAATTCAAAATCATGTTATCTAAAAGTTTTTTAGACATTTTTTTACATTGTCTGAATAATTTATCAATTACATTTTTACATATATATAAATTTGTTAAATGATTTTAAATCAAACTCCATGTATTTTTCTAGAAAATTCCTATTTGAATTTTACTAAAAATTCCAAATTAATATTTATATAAACATGTATATAAAGAACAGAATTATGCACTATCATGAAAAATAATTGTATTTAATCATAAATTATAATAATTTATTTTTATTATCAATAAAAGTTTTTTTCAAAAGCTTTTATGTCTTAATAGTCTTTTTCCTCACGAATTGTTTTAACTGATTTTAAATAATTTTTTGTAGGTTATCATGTTATATTCAAGGGATAATATTTTCATAATTCATTATGATGTTAAATTTTTTTTCCTCAATAATTTTTTTAATTATTTTTATAGACTATATTATACGTTTCATTGTTTTTTTCAAATAAAATTATTTAAAAAATGTTTTATAAAAATGTCATTTTATGAATTTATTTTCCGATAAATATGTTTTACTCATGAAAAATTATTGTCTATTTTTAAAATATAACTCAATATAATATGACATATAATTATATTCGTTATGGCTTACTAGATATATGATCCATGGATACCATTATTATTATTTTTATGAATGGTTTATGCTTATGATGGAATTATGTTTATGAAACTTGTTTCTCCTCCACTGTTTAAAAAATATGGAAATTATTTTAAAATTTTAATCCATTATTGGGTTACGTTATGATAAAATAATTAATATAATAAACAAATTATATTCTTTACAATTCGAGATATGATGATGTTGTTATGAATCTCATTTTTTATCATCGGTTAGTATATGATTAACGTTTTACTGTCTTGTGTATCAAATATGAATGATATTTAGTACGTGATGTGTGTGACCAATATCTCTCTCAAAATTATTTGGTAATGATTAATATCTCATGAGATAGACATGATTATAATGGGCATTGAATCCAGTTTTGTAAGAGACTTTTCAGCTATGATATTCTTAGGTGTGATCTTTCACATCTATGATGGATTGGGGAGTGAACCAATTGAACTATGATAGTTTTGGAATTGAGAGTTGAAAACTAATGAAATGATATTGTAGGAATATTTTTATGCCAAAATTATATTTCTTATTCCAATTTAATTCTCTTAAGGATCATGTTCTTTGATTTCATTATAAATCAAGTATTTTTAACTGTCAATCTTTATGGCCTGACTCAATATTTTGATCTTTGATATGTAGGTCATTCTTTTGATTTGTTACACTCATATTCTCAGCTCTTAGTGATCATTTTAATCTTAACCATCTATCTTGTTTACCCATTCTATGTATATTAGCTCACCATTTATTATTATTCCATACCACATTTTATGATGAAATTTAGTGTGTATAATATTTCTAAAAAGGTATTTAATTATTAAGAATATAGTGGTGGATTACGTAGTTCGTATATTAAATAGTTGTTTATGTTAAAATTTTACAAAGTCACGAAATCATTGTAATCATCAAGAATGTTATTTTATAATTTAATAAATGTCCCTATATAAAAGAATTAATATATTTGTATGAAGATATCGGGCCACTATACTTTTGATCAGTATTTCCATCCATTGGGAAACGAAATGATCACTTGTGCATACACATTGATTACCTCCTCCACGAAGTGACGTATTTAATTTCCCTTAACTATATATAATTTCAATTCATAATTTTATATTAATAATATTTTTATCATTATTTATAGATAATATATCATCAGTTTACCAACCCTTCCATTCATTGGAAATGATGACATCATTCATGTGTATGTGTTTATTACAACCTAAATGATGTGATGTGATTTATTTCTCATATAAGTAATTTATATATTTATATAAAAATAATTTTAATGTATAAATATGATAACAAATGACATGATGGTTAATTTTAATAAGATGGAATAATTACCACTTTAACTATGTTCATCCTACTAATGATATTTTCAGTTTATGAACCGAACATCCTTAAAACATCTAATGAAACATTAATGTTTTATGTAATTGTGAAGACATGACCCACCTGGGCCTGCCTAGTCCATGGATGTCAGAGACACAACCACCCCTATATCACCTCCATGGTATAGGGGATCATAAATAAATAACCAAAATGAGAGCCTTTTCTGAATTAACCTATAAACAAGCACTAAACTATCACCATGAAATTGTGGAGATGAAAAATAATTAAAGAAAATAAGCATTATAGTAAAACCTTGCATTAAAAAACCTCTAGTTAATGTAAAAGAGTGTGACGTAGTAAGCAAAAAAAGAATTGTAAAATACTTTCCCACTAATAAAACATGTTATATCCTATTGATAACCAGAAAATAAATAAATATTAGAGATCTTATTCCTATAGCTCGAACCCCAACCACCATACACGTTCATATTCACTCAAGTATCCCTAAGCTAATAGATTCCACTACTGAATTTTATTTCATCATAATAAGACATAACACATGAAAGAATGTTCCAGGTAGGAGTGATTATATATATAACAAGTAGGAGGCCCAAAAATAAAATAGGTGGTAATAGAATAAGTTATAGAAGTATTCATCTCAACCCAAAGAACATGAGAAATAAAACCCAATGACACACACACAAACAAACACACACACACACACATATTCTCATATAATAAACCTAGATTAAAACAAAATGTGATCTAAAACTCATAACATGGCCCAAGTTGATGACTATTCTTACAACTCTGATGATCCATCATTGATTACTAGCATCTCATGTGTTTACCTTTATGAGTATTTTGGTGGAGTCCCCACACTATTCAACTATTAAGTATAGTCGAGTGGGAACAATATATAAGTAGCGGACCCACGAAACATTAAAATAAGGGTTTCCACTATATAGGTAAATATTTGGACCATAACCTAGTCCATTTGTGGGATTCCACTCAATAGGTAGAGGACCTACACCCTAGCCTTTTAGGTAAATACCACTCAGTATGTAGAGAACCTAATACATAGTTTTTTATGGGTTACAAATCATTAGAAAGAGGACCCACACTCTAGTGTTTCAGAGGGTACAACATGATAGGTAGAGTATCTGGGACTTAGTCTGTTAGGGGGTACCAGTTAGTAATTATGGGACCGACATCCTAGTTTTTATAGGGAGGGGATGTACCAACAACTGAGTAGAAGGCCAACTCCCTAGTCTGTTAGGGGTTAACAATCAGTAGATAGAGGATTCACACCCTAGTCAACAATGGGGGCACAACTCAGTAGGTGCAGGAATCTAACCCTACTCAATCAGTGTGTACCACTTAATATATAGATGGCCCAAACCCTATTCTGTTTGGGGGGAACTAAACTATGGGTAGGGGACCCACATCATTGTATGTTAAAGGGTACCACTAAAAAGTCATGGGACCCCTGATCAATGGGGGGTACAACTCAATAGGTAGCAGACTGAAACCCGAGTCTGTCAAGGTTACCACTTAGTAGATTCATAGAGTACCCACGGCCTAGACTATTGGGTTGTATGACTCTACATGTAGAAGAGTATGGGGTACTCATTCCCCAATATGATAATTTTTTTTCATCGCCATCCACTCTTTGAATATCCTTCCTGATCCATATTGTCATGAATAATCTCATAAAGATGATTCAAGGTTTTAAAAACTCTCATCCCATCTCAAAATCCATTAATATGGACACCATTGAATTAAACATTTAATAACATGTAAGATAAGATACACACAGTCCAAAATTTGATTGAAAAAAAATGTTGACACAAGGGGTAGAATTTTCGTAAATAATTACACGGTGTTTAAAGGGTTCCACATGATGTGTGGCCTCGCCTATCCTCCAAGTAGTATCTTATACAACACACAAATCTCTATACATGTATCAATACCTGGAATATATGGGTACTACATGGTGTGAATTGACCTAAAAGGGTTGATCTGTTATCTCTTTTTCCATAGTAGAGTCTTTTAGGACATGTTAGTGTTCTCCTAAAGTACATGTTTTGTCTCAGCCTCCGCTATATTAGTCATGTTCTCATAGCCATGCCCTTACCCTTGGGGTCTTGTAAATGTACTCCCAGAGTACACGGTGTGTCCTACCACATGGGTTTATTGGGGAATGTAGCTAGAACAAGGCCTGGATTCTTTGGAGGGACAAATGGCATGTGGACCAGGCACATGATGTTTGATCCATAAATTTTTCTGCAATGGCTAACTACTGTAGCCAGGGGACTACTCATTGTGTTTCCGTCCAAGTGAATGCTATGTTGTGAGGATTTTTTAAGAACAAATAATACAAGATGTGGATTCAATATCCATTTCTACCACTACTATATCCGTTATTTTACCACACAAAAACAATGGAAGGCACCTCTATAGGTCGATTTTACCTCTACTGTAGATATAAATAGAATTTATTCCTGATTTAGAATCCTATATATGTTTCATGAACTTCCCATCCATGTTTCCGAAAAAAATACTTGATCCATGGAAGACCACCCTCAATTCATCATGTTCTTCATTATAAGAATAATTTCTTTTTTGTGCGCATATCCACAATGAATTTGGGTGTCTAATCGTGATTATATGTTCATGGAAATATCAAACCATGTCCTTATATTACAATATAGAAAACAAATAAGTGGGGTAATAGAATTTTTACAAAAGTGTAAAAAACATTTTTTGTGAGTTCATGTATAATGAATATATGTTAGGCATATATAGGGTGAAAACATGAAATAACAAGGCTAAATTGAATAATCTATATAATTGGATACATGGGATCATGTGAAAGATTAAATTATTTAATTTTCAAATAATGCTAGATATGAACATTGTCAATATTATAATCATATTAAGAAATTGAAATTGATTATCCATTCTTCAATATTGTATCAATCATTGGTAAAACAAATTCTAATAATGATGGTGATATATTATATCCCTTCCACATAGATTAAAATCAATCCAATCACAAGTCTTCATCTGATCTTGATTGGTCAATTATGGTCGTTATACCTCCTCTTAAAATCCTAAAATGTTTATTTGAATAGACCATGAAAATTTAATAACTAGATATTTATTAATATTAGATTAAGAACATTTAAATTTAAACAAATTGTGTAATCATTTATTTTAATTTTTATTCACCCACCAGAGGCTACCTAATCCAAACATCTAGTTCTGAAAATTGATCGGTTGTGTCTCGATTAAACTACACACTCTAGATTCAACTATGGTCATAAATTTATGACCAGACAATCCATTTAGTAGATATACCATTATTTATATAAACCAATGTGTAAAGGATAGAAATATGTTGAATATTTATATTAAATTATTTTTAGGCTCATCGGGCCTCAGAATCACAAATTTTCTTGGAACATAGCTCCAAATATATTTGATAATATATATTAAATTATAATAATGAGAAATTATAGTGTATACATTAATCCCTCCTTTGATTATTTTCCCTCAAAATAAAAAACTATGAAAAAGGGAGGGGATAATGAGCTATTATCTAGGAATCCTACTCCCATTAGTTCCCCAAATAGATTCATGTGCTACGGACACAGATGCACCCAGGGAATAACCTTTCCTATAAAGGTTATTTCTTTTGTGGTTCTCAATGATTCCACATCCATGAAAAAGGAAACTCTAGTGTCATAAAACAGCATACCCAGGTCGATGTCATACATTGATTCATGCACATACTTCATTAGCTTCGACAAGTGGAGAACACAAGCTGACAAAATTAGTGTCATTATGAGGTTAAGAGGTACACCACCTTACTATCACGATAATGAAAAAAGAATAATAAATTAAACAATAACCCAAAATATTTCCAATATATCTTGATGAAAATCTACAATTATAAAACTCAAAATACAATTTTTTGGTCCATATTGATCACTTGATGTTTATGGGAAGTCATTATCCACACATGGATGAACTGTACCCATAAAAACATCACTAGTACCAAAATGAAGACCTAAGCACTGTAACCCATAGTTACCTAAAGGGTCCCTCATACATGGACCCAACTAGATTCTACACCATTGGTGGAGTGATAAAAATTATGATTTGAAAACATAATAAAGGGTAGGTGTTTCTCCCAGTTATGGATGAAAAAAATGAAATCATGAAGAATGTTTATGATAATGTATATTTTTTACTTTACATGGCTAATTGATGTGATAATATATTATTCCCAAATTTAATTTTGTTCCAAAATATATATTACATCCTCCCGCAAAGCATGTTGTTATGTAAGAATCCCAGTCTCCAAAAATTTTCAACTAAATTCCATGAATTCAGATATCCTTTTACACACAAAAGTGTCCATAACGCTTTAAAAATGTCTATTGATCTTCACACATAAATGTAAAATACAGGAAGTGTTTATATTTAAATTATAATTCCACTCCATTGGTTTTATATCTTATTCTAAGAAATACTAGTATATCCTAACATCCATAATAAGTACTATTAATGGAAAACAAAGTACTAATCACTGCCACCTATAGTGTGACTGGGGTCATTTTCATTCCACAAACATGGATTATGAGAGTAAAAACTTTGTAAAATCAATAAAGAACATATCCATGTATATGAATCATCACACAAATGATATCTCTAATTATACCATACTATAACACTATAGAAACAGAGTGGTGAAAACATTTATTGACGGTCAACTTCCCCATGCTCAGGTGTCTCACGTTCTAGAACTCTAATTTTGAGAGCACATGGATTTAATCGAAGAACTATTTTAGGAAGAGTTCTAATAAGGGATAAGGATCAAGTCTAAAAGGCTCATGATTATTTTATTGCATGTGACATGATGAAGGGTATCGTCATGAACTATAAAAATTAACAGTGGATTCATAATTCTACTTCTTGTTTATCCAAATCCAAAATCAGAGCTAGTTATATCCCTTCTAATGTCAAACTCTACGAACCCCATAACCACAAATAACTGGTCAATTAACTCCATGATTCTTGAGAGTGGATTCCTCAGTTCACTGGGGTCATGTGAAACTAATTCACACCCAGCATAAATGACCTAATTTTTTTTCACATAATAACAACCCCTTCCAACCAAGGTAAACACACATGGTCTTAAAAAATCCATTTCCCAATAAACTATTTACATCACCTATGGCTTATGAACCATAATAGTTTCCATCTCACATGCAATCACAAATATCATGGGAAATCCTGAGTTCCATTCCTTGAAAAAGTCTCTCTATAGGCGTACAGATAAACTTGAAATGTCTCTATTAATACAGTCCCCACACTTCACTAACACTGTAGGAAAAAAAATCACATCATCCACTATTACAAAGGTAACACTATCCATTTGAAATGAATATGGTCATGAACTCTGGCATATGAGCTCAATATTCTCAGCCTAGCCCAATTCTTTAACAATGGAGGAAAAAACTATCCCAATATGATCAATACATTGAACCACTCACTAGTGGGAATATCATTAGATTAATGATAGAAAACCATTTCGTACTAAGGAAATAATCATGGGGTATCACCTCTAAGACAAATAGATTTCAAGAGAGGATCTATCTACTCCAAAATTCTGGTCACACTATCAATAGAAGAGTTTGATCATTGACCCCCCATACAAGAGACTCAAGATCGTTTATTGAAAATGGTTTTTACTGGTATCAGATGGTATTGAAAATGGGATATTCTTTGGAATAAATGAGACTCATGACTCTGGGTGAAAACCTAAATTAGGGCAGTGAAGACACATAACATACCTTGAACTTAACTTGATACCTCTATAAGATAATACATATTAGAACTATGTCATTCTCTTCATCCCTTGTTTAAAAAACTAGGTCTTACACTGACACCTAATAACAAAAATACCTCAATCACATAAGACAATAAAACTCGTATACCACACCATGAAACTTTCCCATTTCGATGGAACTAACTATCCAACAATATTTTTGGTATGTGTCTCAAGAAATCAGCTCGGGGGTTGCATATTTCCCACTTCTTTTCATGTCAAAATTAACATAAAAAACCAAAAAAAATTAGGGCTCTATAGACTCCCTATATTTAAAAAGGAAAGACATTATCAAATGAGAAAAAATAGTGGATCATGACTATATATAACAGTACTGTACCAAATCTATAACGAACATATACGGTACCACAAAATACGCATTGATACATCTGGTAATGAACCAGAAATTCCTATAGTTATCCATTATTTTTAAATAATACTTATTGATCCGATATTGATCCACCTTGGGATGCTAGTTGTAGCATTATTAAAACCCACCATCCACCTCCTACTGCTTCCCTGACTCAACCATCACCTACACCACCATGTGTAGCTCCTTGTTCTAGCCACTATATTTTCTTATGCAGTTCATCGACAACAAATAAAAACCTAGCATAATATTTATGACAACCCCAGGTGAAATTTCCAAACTAACCACATTTATAGAAGCAATCGTTGCTCAATGGACGAAGATTTCATTAAGGTCTCTGTGAATGGGTTTTCCTCCTTCAATGAGACTTGTGTCGGATTCCTGCAATTGATACGTCTAACTGACCCTACACCCCTAGTGGTCCCAAGCTCAAAATCTCATGATATGAACTCAAACATGATAGATCATCTTCTATAAAAAATAGAGTCATCCATTACTTATTCTTACATGAATAATCTACCTAAAACATAGGGTTTTGTTCATGAAATAAATCAAATTGAGAAATTCTCACATATTAACCATTCAAAATAATGTCTACATATTGACTAATTCTCATTAGGGAGGCCTCATATATCCTTGATTCATACACTTGACTATTCTAGTGAATCATCGATGAATTTAATTGTGGAGATATCATACAATAGATATGATGTAGCACAATAAATTAATAAATATATATATATATATATTTGTGTGTCTGTGTGTCTGTGGATCCCACTTTTGAAAGCTAGTCAAAGGAATCTATCCTATATGATGCATCGTACAATGTTCCCAAACACCGATGTGTCGGTGTGTCGAGTCGAAAAGTAGATATTATGATTACGGGTGAATGGATACATCAGCCGCCACACCAACAATGGGTTACCAATACATAATGATACACATTATACACTATTAACCCACTTCAATAAGATCTTATCCAATCCTCTCTCAGTGAAAAAAAATCCAAACAACTTCTCATGTTCGAATCTCCTTTGATACAAATAATTCATGATCGATCCCACCAGAACCCCCTTGTCCAGTGAATGGTCAAGTTAGAAATATCCCAATCCTAATTCCATAGGCCAGGGGAAGGTGAAAATGTTGATAAGTCATAACTAATAGGACATCCCTTTACCTAATGCATCTACAAGAAAGAACTCATCCATCTTTATATATAATTGAATGTAAATAATAGTAGTATACACTAACTTATATAGTAAAAGGCATAAATGAAATAACCTATAAGGATGAAAAAAGAGTGTGGAAGATTAAAGAAAAAAATTAAAAGGTAAAAATACACACCCCCAAAGAAATGATGTGTCAAAAGGACATTAAATGGAATTGTAAAAAAAGATGAGAGTGTCCTTTTAATGACCTATAATCCCCAACCATTTTATACAGTCAAATTCACCCAAATATCCCTTAGCTCTGCTAACCCCATCTTGAACCATTATGTACTCTACATTTTATATGACATGTGTAGAAAAAGACCATGCATGGGTGAGTATTTACATGGCCAGTATGATTCTTATAGAACTAAAGGGGAGAAATAATACCTAATAACATAGTTATACATATATATTCATATATGTGTTCTCATATAAGAGTAACAAATGAGAACGAAAGGGGATACCCATCTCATAGCCCATCCCAGGATGATGAGTTTGGATTCAGTTACAAAATTCCATCATCGATTCCCAACATATTTTATTTTCATCTAATTATTTAACCATGTGAAGGACAAATACCCCATTATTGGTCCATAAATTCACGGTGGAACAACATCCACTAAAACAAATATGGCCTTTTATAGCACTAGAATAGGCCTTTATTAGTGCTAAAAATGAAATGATAATTTGAGTGTGGTTATAGGCCCAAAGCGTGTATCTACTCTAAAAAAGCACTATTAAAGTCGGTGTATAGCCATTGTAAAAGAATTTTTTAAAATGTTTCTTTTTTGTGTATAATTTTTATAACTATTAAAGACCCCTTTTATTAGTTCTTTTTTAGTGTTGTTAATGGAGGCATTTAACAGTTCAAAAAAATCACTGATAAAGGAACAAATTCATTAGGGCTTCCCACCCACAATATATTATCAGTGCTACCCCACCACTTTTTCATCACGTTAGATAATCCTAGCCTCGAATTCATGCACTTGGCTCTAAGTATTTTCGAACACTAGACCAACAACATATGCATCAAAGACAATTCCACTCCCCATATTCTATTTTTTTCAAATTTTATGATATTTCTATGTATTTATGTATATTTCATTAGATATTTTATCCACATATTTACATATATGCCTATATATTAATAAATATATTTTATATGTAAATATGTTTAATTATTTATTTATAAAATTAAATTTTTATCTATGAATATATAAAAAAATTTGTATATATTTTTATATATTTGATTATAAATAACAATAAATTATAAAAATTGATAAAATTTTAAAACTGTAATATCAATATGATTGAAATATCTGATATAAAATTTTGGTCCCAAAACATTGAAAAATAACGCCATAAACGTGCCAGAAAATCCACTGAATGATAAAAAATCAAGGTACACTGACTAAAAACTCAGTTTTAGAGGACATCTAGGACTTTTTTCCCACGAAACATGTAATGGTGATTTACCCATATTATTAAGGATGTAGATCTTGTCACAATCTTTGATTTGATATGTGGTAGAGCCCAAAGTAACACTTAGATAGAATGTTTTGGCCACTTGAAGTTTGAGTTAAATTTTCCACTTATTTGAGATCTTTTATAAATTTTTTGATTTTTTCTCTTAATATTTATATTAAATGACTATTAGTTGTTATAATTATAATAATATAAATTAAAGTTTGTTTTTAAAATTATTTTATAATTTATTTCCATAAAATAATATATATATTAAATGAATTTTCCAATTTACCCTATCTAAAACATATTTTTAGAAGTTTATTTTTTATTTATATAAATATAAAAATATTAACATATTAACATATTTTTTAAATGAATTTATTTTAATGTACACTTTTATTAGCATTTGTAAACAAGCACTGATAAGGGGGTCTTTTTCAACACATTTTTATAAGTGCTGATAATGGGTGGGCCTTTATCAGGTCATGTAAAGAAGAACTGATAAAGCACCCCAATGTTAGTGTTTTTAAGAATTTATAAAGACCCCCTCTTACATTTCTAAAAAGAGCTTCTTAAAGAACCCCTTTAATAGTTCTTTTTTTAAGTCTAACTAAGGGGGTCTTTAACAACATTTTTTTACTAGAACTGTTAAATACCTTGCACTAGATAAACCCAATTTTGATGTAGTGATCCAAGTGGAATACCCATAACTATATTTAGTAAGGTGTTCCACTCGATAGATAGGTGTTGGACCAAAACACTAGACCATCAGTGGGATTCCTATCAGTGGGTCAATGAAGCACGCCCTAATATGTCAGGGCGATTCTATTTAGAAGGTAAAGAACCCACACCCTATTATATTAGGGGTTCTTTATCCTTATATTAAGAAACCACACCCTGTTTATATGGATACCACACTACATTTAAAGCACCCATACCCCTGTCTATTTGGGGTTACCAATTAGAAGTAAGAGGACCCAGGTCATAGTCTATTAGGGTTGTACAACTCAGTCAATAGAGGACCCACAACCTAGTCCTTCTTGGCAGTACCCTATAGAATGCATAGGATCTATGCACTAGGAATATGATGCTAGAAATGACAAATATTTGTATGGTGGCTCACATAATATGGGTCTTTTCTAAATCATTTGAGATCGTTATCTTTTTTCCTAACCCCTAGTCTCCAAAACCTAAAGGACTACTTGGTGTGTGTTCATCACTGTATATGTTGTGTAGTCAGTATTTGTTTACAAATCTATATCAATGGAATAATTTCTAGATCTAATTCTCCACCCTCTAAATCCACCATTTAACCACTTGTAATAATTGTAAATCACCTCCATCAGTCGATTTCAGCACTTTGGATTCCAGAAATTAAATTTCAAATCCACCGCCCAAAGACTAAACAAACCATATACTCAACCTGTCATAATTTATAATCTAAAACCTATATCCATGGAGGAACCCCCAAAATCCATCCTAATATGTCTATAAAACAGTTTTTTTCAATATTTTCACATCTTTGGAGAATTATGTGGTTTGATCATGATCGAACCTATGAGAAATTTTTTTAACATGTCCAAAAATACTAATAGTCAAAAACATTAAAAATAGGTCGGTGTAAAGGCACTAGAACAAAGGGTAATCAATCATTAGAAAAACATTATTTAAGAATCAGTAATAATATGGGATATCTGATTTGTGAAACAAGGCATAATTAAAGGTATCATGCGGACAACAAAATCCATAAAACATGATATTTTTAAAATTTCCACCGATGATATGCATGACTATTCAATCATTGGTGAATCACAACCCATGTATATGATAATGGATCATTTCATGAATAACATTAAGAAAATAATAAAATAATGTACCTAGTTTGATCCAATGTTGTGCTTGATATCTCATCATCACATGCAATCATTTATCAAATGATCGAAATTTGAATCCCTCTAGATCGTCCACACATTCTTCAAAAACCAAAAGGAATACTGATCATCTAAATATGGGTGCTAGCACAGTGTTTCGGAAACTCCTTTGATGCCCTGAAGATCATTGCCACTCTATTTCATTCACCTGTGAACAACTATTGTGATCGAGCTCCAAGAACCATAATGTCTCTATATATGAACTAGGAGAGAGATAAGAGAGAGAAGCTCTCTCTATTGGGAAATGAATATTGGTTGGCATGATTTCTCTCTCCTATATATATAGTGATTCAATAAATATCTAAAATATACAACCAATACCCAAATATATATTTCTCCCTAAACAAATCATATATTATGCAAACTGAACTGTATTATAAATATCATTTTTATTTTTATCACTTTCTTGTAATATAAAAAATACATT
The DNA here is from genome assembly GCA_963277665.1 of Viscum album. Lineage (NCBI taxonomy): Eukaryota > Viridiplantae > Streptophyta > Magnoliopsida > Santalales > Viscaceae > Viscum > Viscum album. Next base: position 382,601,833 of record OY728145.1, read on the forward strand.
ACATGATAAAACCAAATCCAGGAACTAGACTCGTTGTTTCTGCAATTATTAAATGAATCTTGAATATTTTAAACTACTATTCATTGGAATAATTTATTCCATAAAAAATAAATTTCATACCAAAAGCTCTTAACTAGAATAAAATGAATTTAATTATTTCATTAGTGATTGTAAATCCTTCTAAAATCACATAAACATAGTGGTGGGGCCCATCATGTCCAAAACACATATTCAACATAAGAGGGTAGAATTCAGAATATGAAATTGTCTATGATCTTCTAGGACCTTTCCTTAATAGTAGTGAATTATATTCCGAGACCAAGAGTGGGATTTGAAAAACCCGTCAATTCCTATAATTATAACCATTGTACAAACATGCACTACGTAATATATTCTCATTTCCTCCAATATCTAATAATGTAGGATAAAAACTGAATCCATCACCCTTTTATTTTTTTTATTTGTTTATCTAACTGGATGGATTTACACTCCACTGTCATGGGAATGGTCTTATGAAGGTACTACCATCCCAATCAACAACGGTTGAGATAAATTAATTTCCTTACCTATATGCTAAAAATAATTTCCTAACCATTCAACCAATTACACACAAAAAATAATGCATGAAACACAAGTTACTTCTCCATGATTTCATTATCATGGTTTTTTCCCTAAATCAAAGTAAGCTATAAAAGGGAACACATTTGAAATTATCTCAATTTTTGAGACTAATATACATTTCTTTAGATATGAACATATAATTACACCCAGAAAATGTGGAATTTCTTTTGGTAGGTATGTCCTCATGATATCACTATTACAGATCACTAGATACGAATATCCTGAGAAGATGTCTCAATTCTTATGCACCCCAATATTATAATAGTCAAACATCAACTGTTTCTCATCAGTATGTTGTATCGAGACCAGTGTATTGATTTTTATGATTAATGTCCTAGTATCTTGAGGTTCCCTTTATACCGTGGGACCTACTATAACCTTTTGAAATGATAGTTAATATATGTAAATTAACATTTTAATACTGTACATAGGAAATTATATGTTATAATGGTAAGAATAAAAAACATATAGCTAACAGTATACATGATATGGTAATCAAAATTACTTCATAGTTACGTCTAGGGAACCCACTATTAAAACACTCCCCCTTCTACTAGACCCAACATCCTAACCAAACTAGTTATCTCTCACATGATTAGTATAATGTTTCTACTAAGTCTTGAATTTAGTTGATGGGTTTCCCATAATTACCCCAAGTGGTTATTTTGCTATATCTGACCTCATCTCCTTGAATAAAAATTTTCAGCAGATGAAATCCCCATGTATATCACATTTTTACACTCTCATAACATGTCATTTTCCTAGTAATAATATCATAATTTACAATATAATAATTCTTTACAAATTATGAGTGATTTTAAGAACTAGACCAAGTAATTATGTTTATGCACTTCTTATTTTCCTCATAAGCTGCTACAGACTTGGTATTGCTGGGAATGTATACCATTGTCTTGTATGAGCTTGTCTCACTCAACACCTTATTCTAAGTATGATATTAGATCACATGGTTCTAAAGAAGATGATTTTGTATTCCTGGAAAATTAATATCCTTTCTTCTGCACTTTTAGGTACTTATATTTTTTACATTCCCATGTACAGTCATATAGTTCGGAATACTTCACATGTAGTACTCTTATATATAAATGATATTTTCATACTATAAATTACTCCATGTAAATGTCAATTTTTTCATATCATGGCATATGTGATTGATCAATCCGTAAATCATATGGAACTAAATTGACCATTTTAATCTCCTACTATGTCCCAGACATGTCATCCTAGTGGGACATGTTTCATGTGACTCTAGAAAAACTTCTTCACATGAATTGTTCCAAATTTTATTTTTCAATACCATGACACTATATGTATGATTGACTGGGTCCATGAAACCATTAGATTTACCACCATATATCAGGTTCCCTAAAACTTAGGTTTATACATTAAGTAAATTACTATAGAATAGATTCAATAATTTTAGTCATATCTAACATGAATACCAATAGTTTTTTTAATATGTTTTTAAAAATAGTTCCCTAGGAAAACAATGGTGCTCCCACTAAACTATAGTAGAGACATGTAATGCACTCATTATCAATAAATACTCTATGATACAATAGCTTACTTCAATCCTGAAAAGTATTTTAGTAACTTCATTCCAATATTAGAATTGTGTGTTGTGACTATCCCCTTATGGTTGTGTCGTATAGACACATTTTATGATTAGTGTTCCTGACATGGAATTTCCAAAATAAGGATCATAGATATTAGCTATGACATGTAAATTCTAATGGGGTTTGGCATAAAAACGTGGAATAAGGAATCATGCCTTATTAGTACTACACTGGTACCATCCATGTATCATATCATTTGAATAAACATGACCTTATTCAAAATTATAGGCCACATTACATTATGATACATAGAATCCACTATTCGATTTTAATTGATATTGACAATTTCAGATAATTTCCATGTACTTATTGTAGAAAATATTATTCAAAATGAATTATTTATCACAGTGAATGGTCGATTCGAAACCATTACTTTGGTTTTAACATTCCTACGTTTTATGTGTCTCTAGACCATTCATGTTCCACATGAACTTTTAGAACTACTTCTAATGAAAAATATATGTGAATCTCTATCAATGACTAAACCCAAGTTAATATAGCTCCCACTATCTCTAATAGATATTTACACCCTTATATATAAATGTAGTAATTTTTTAACTACCAATTATCTATCATAGAGATTTAAGAAATATCCTAATAAATAATTTGGATAATTACTTTTAGATGCACATTTTGTTTTACTTGAGGAAAATGTCTTTTTATCATAACTAACTCTTTGAAGATAAACACGTAAACTAATGAAATAATTGATTTTAATCATATTATGACTCATATGATATCTATTTTTCATTAATGATGGAATATGGATATGGGATATCACCATTATTTTCAGGCCCCATAATGAAATATATTGAATGTTTTTATAGATGAAACATTGATTCTCTTTACATCCTAACACTGATGTACAAAATGTGCATTTTAAAATTTCTCCACACAACATTTTGTTGATCAATGTTGAAATATAATAATACATATTCAACCCTTATAATTAATATAAATTTCATGATATTGATAAGGTAGTGTTCATTTAGGAAGTACTCTTTGCTATATTATATTGATCGATGATTTCATGGTAAGGATTTTCTTAGGCATATCATCATGAAGAAACACATATCTTCTGACAGTGCTTATATTATACTCTATTTTACCATTCCATAATATCTTAAAGTAATTTTTATGAAGAATATTTACCACTATATTATCATTAGAATAGTGCTTCCTAACTTGTTGAACTTATTCAAAATTACCTGTAGCTAATCATAATTTTTAATAGTTTCTTTTCCCAAACTAATGACGTTGATAATACCAAACATGTTTAGATTTATTGAACCTAAATTCCAAAATGGGTATATCACTGACGTCAACATTTAGACTTACAAGAACAATAATTATCTTTCCAAAACTAGGTATAAATGTCATACATTTTATATTCATCGGGTATTTCATACGATGCAAGAATTACTGAACTATTCATTGAGTAAGAAATACCACAAACAACATTAATTCCTAAACCGAAAATAATGTGTCATTGTGTACAATGGAAATATGAAATAAATGGTTTGGTTATAATCAATAATACTTTTACAAGATTCATTCAGTTATAAACATAGAATTCATGTACTTCTCACTGTTGGCCAAGGTATCACCCTTTCTCAGCCGCTTGGTGAATACATATTACATGGAGTAATGTTTATACACTTAATTGGTTACTATTTTCAATACACATATGTGATTGGAATATATAATTAATTCCCATGAATTTGGATTCACACATTACTATTATGAGATGAATATTCCTGAATAAGAATCAGTATCTAGCTTCTTTAATAATACTTATTGTGATTTATATTCCATTGTTTTATTTAATGATTTCCCAAGAAAATAAACACCCATTAAGAACTATTTCATTGATGGATGTTGTGAATGTGATTTTGGAATAACTTTCCATTATCAATTCTTCCTTGCTGATCATTTTTTACACCATAAGAATTAGAGATCAATCCCTCATATATATTCTTACTTACTAGGTGAACCTTACCTCAGTATGCAATGAATTGTTCACTCAATACAGATTGTTTTATAACGTAAAACAACACATGAGTAAATTGGTAAAAATAATATACAGAAATAATGAAATGAAATAACATGATCCTTATTTTTATTTACACATTATAGTGTTATCATCACCATATTAATATATTGCCTCACCTTCTCCTCACAAACTTCTCAGAGATGACACTAATTATTATATCATCCATGTACAATGTATTGACCACAACTCGAATTGGAAATATATTAGTTCATAATGGAATAACCATCATATCGATTGTACAGTAGTCTTGTATAAGTAATTTTTTCACCCTTTCTTTTTGAGGTAGCTTAATTGGTAAAGGGGAAACCAACAACATGAATTTCTCATAGCATATTATTTTGCACAAACACCTTCACTACTCATAGAAACTCATACCAATGTGGAAAATTAGATTGTCTGTTATTTTTAGTAGTATTTATTGTTGTAAATATATTTATTTTATTTAAAAATAAAATTTTATTATCTTTTTAGATTTTATCTTGATTACTGATTAATAAATTTTTATTAGTCAATAAAATTATTAAATATATTGCATTATTTTATAAATTCAAGAAACCCCCTGTTCTAAAATTGTAATAATCTATCACTTGAGTATTATAGTTGAAATTATCATTGATCACCCCCTCATCGTCTATAAGAATTTACTATTCCACTACAAGGATGGTTCAATGTAGGAGTTTTGATAGATAACCACATTAACGCGTGGTTCCACGATATGTTGAGTGAAGTCCCAACTTATTAAATCATAAGTTGATTTGCTCAACACTTAGCTATAAAATTATATAATGTTTTATATGGATAATATTTACTAACAAAATATTTTAGTCAACCCACCACTATCATAAGAACTCTTGGGTAGTAAGAGGCACCCTTATCTTTAGCATGAGGAGCACCCCGAACACCCGATTTTTTCCAAATTTAAATAATTGAATGTGTTTTAAGCATTAATATTTCATTTAGGGTCTTATTTTTTTTTAATTTAAGAAATAATTTTTAATTTTCTAAGCATATACATTGTGATCTTCCTCATAACTAATCGTGCAATAAAAATATACATCGTGTAACAAGTTCTTTTTATCTTGAATGATTTTTAATTATTTTCAGTGTTAGTGCATAAACTACACATCACAAAATAATAAACCAGGAAAAAAAATAATATTATGATGTTACCATGAGCCAATACTAATGGTTTATTCATTTGGTGATCAATATATAAACCTTTACTCTAAGGGTAATAACATGACTTGGGCCACTTGTGTCTCGTGTTGCTGCATATGTCCATCCCCTGAATCAAGATCCTAGTGGGACGCTATAAAATGGTGAGAAGTGCATAAATATGTGTCTCATAATTATAAAATAGTAATATCTCACAAGATAGGGGTTCTAGGGAGTATAAATTCAAATATTAAAGAGGATACCCTTGGCCTTAAACATTGAATTACTCACACAACTCGCAGATCTCCATAAAATATATTTAATTATTACATAACCATCTAAATAATAAATTAAATTAATAAAAACACACCTATAAAGCATTGGTAAGTCCACAAATCATAACCAGTTAAATACACTTTATCTTAAATATATAAATTAACTGCATAAAAAATTTAAACATTAATTAAAAATATATTATGATGTTTTTTTTATTGAATTAAAATTCACTCTTTTTAAAATTAAAAAAACTCATCAATTAATTAATTTTATTTTAATACACAAAAATTAAATTAATTAATTAATTAATATAGTGAAAAAATTAAATTAATTTAACTATTAATTAATCAAAAATAAATATTTAAATATTTTTTTATTTAAAACGATAATTAAATTAAAATAATTAATTAGTTTTTTATTTTAAAATTATTTGGGCCAAGAAAACCCCATGCATGTCCTCTATGGGTTGGGATAAACCCATACAAGCCCACACTATGCTATAAAATGCTCATTCAAGGATGATCTGGGTCAGGATGTTCCAAAAAGACTTGTTCTGGGTCGGGCATACCAATCTAGGCCTAAATTGAGACAAATCGGTTCAAGAAAAAACCAAAAGTGGCCTGTAAAAAAGTCACTTCTCAATGTTGGGTCACCCATGAAGGGTGAGGGGAAGATTTAACCTAGAAGAAGTCTACCATAGATAGAGGCATTCATTTGGTGGGATATGTATGGCTAGGGTTGTGCTCACGGTGGCTGCATGCTGAGAATCCTTTGCCATGAGTGCTTCCTCCAGGACGAGGGTGGCTCATAGATGGTGGAGCAAGTAGGGTTGCATGTGGTGGCTTGACATTGGGCCATAAACATCGTTTTCCAAGGGGGAAGGTGGTTGGAATCATACCTTGATACCTTAGAATCCTTGGCCATGAGCTCTTACTCCTGGGCGAGTGTGGATCATAGATGGTGGAGGAAGTAGAGTAGCATGTGCTGGCTTGACATTGGGCCAGCACCAATGTTGCACATGGGGGAAGGTGGAGGGAATCAGACATAGATTCCTAAGGAGGCCCTGACAGCAGGCATAGGGAGGGTCAGCCGAGCCTGGGAGGACAACTGGGGTCCGCTAGAGGATGGGCCACATAAACTAGGGGCTGGACCTCCTTTCTGTATTATTTCTAACTCATCACAATGATTTCTAGTAAACTATGTTTTGGTTGTTTTTTGGTTTACCTTTTAACTAAAAAAAACTGCAACCCGTCCATTTTTTGTTTTTCAGGTTGCTAATTGGATCCAGGGAAAGACAACAACCACTAGTATAAGGTTTCTTATTTTTAAAAAACAAAATGAAAAAATTAAATGTTTCGTTTAGGTTATAAAATAGTATTGATATTATTATAAAATTATTATTATTGCTATAAAATTATTATTATAATAAATATTATTATACCTCACAGGAAAATAGTATTCCGACGGGGGGTTTGGGCCTGAAAACATTGTTTATCAGACAAAATCACCCAAAAAAATCTGGTTCCAAGTGAAAAAAAATAAATATATTAAGAATATATTTTCTATATAAACAACCCATTAAATGGTCATATATATCCATATTTACATCTTCGAATGGCTGCAACATTGACATTCGATGTCAAATTTAATCGTCGTCAGTGATGTTGGGATCAAATCGTCACCCTCATTAATATTTGATGGACTTAATTATTTGGGCGTAAATTTATTCATGCATTTCTCTGATTACAAATGATGGTACTCGTGCCCAGTAGGAGCACCGATAACATTGGATTTTAATCATTTCTACCTACGTTCAACATGACTATGTCATCTTTGGTGAATTACTTCCTGATATAAGCCCATGGATTATTTTGTGAAAAAGATTAAGCATAAAATAAACTGATGAAGTACCTCGTTTGATCAAAATCCATGATCGATATCTAATCGTCACCAGAAATCATTTCTCAAAGGATTTGAAGGCAAGTCAATATTGATAATCTATACATGCTTAAATTCTGGTGGGAATGTTCATCATCTTAGTCCAACCACTAATGTGGATTTCTGATGAATCCATTGATATCTGCATGATCACTACTACTCTTTTCTATCGATCCGGGAAGAACTACAACGACCATTCATGTTGAAAAAAAGCTTCTCTATCTAGAAAATAGGAGACATGGAATAGAGATAATCATCTCTCCTATGAGAAATAAATAACTGTTTTCATGAGAGCTCTATCCATTATTAGAATTGATTTAATAAATATATGAAATACACACCTGAACCCGAATATTTATTTCAAAACAAATAAATGATAAATTCAAATTACAAAACTGGATAATAATTATCATTTATATTTTTATCAAATTATTGTAATATAAAAAACATATTATGTGGTAAAACCCTTGCCATTAAAGAAACTCTTCATTCCAATAAATATTAAATAATCTTTGAATATTTTAATCTAAAATTCATTCAAATAATATATTTCAAAATAAAATAATTCAAAATCAATAATATTTAACTTGAAAAATAAGAATTTATTTATTTCAATGGAGGTACTATATCCTTTGACAATACCCAGATCCGAGTGGTGGGGGCCACCATGTCCAAAACTACTATTCACCGGAATTGGGAAGACTTATGAATACAAAATTCTTGGTTAACCTCTATGCCATTATCTCAACATCAGTGAATAATATTCTCAGAAAAAGAGTGGGGACTTGCAGCACATAATGAACCCTAATGTGATAAGGATAATCATAGTAACGATAACCAACCTATAAACATGCACTATGTAATATAATATCATTGTATTTAATATCTCATAAAGTATGATGCTCACCCATGTCATCACTATTTTCATTCATTATTATTTTTTAACTAACTGGATGGATTTACCCTTTAATACCATGCCCGTGGTATTAAAAAGGTACTACCATCCTTATCAACATGGCCTAAATTTTTTTTACTTCCTTGACCTAGAAGATGAAAATCATATCTTGGCCATTAATCTAATTTCATACCATCAATGATGCACCCAAACCAAGCTACCTTGCCATGATTTCATTATCAAGTTTTTTTTCGAGCATCAATGTATGGGATTAAATTCCACACATTGTAAATGATCTCAATTATAGAAACCAATAACCATGTATATATATTACATGATCAAATGAAAAAAACATGTTTTTTCTATTGGATCATCTCTCCTAATGGTCTCACTATTAGAGATTACCAAGTCATAAATTCAGGAGAAGAAGTCTCAATGCTTATGAGCCCCTAAAACCTACTAGTCATTCATCTACTATGTCCACATAGTAAGATTTATTTATAACATAAGACATATATTTATCATTAATGTCATAGTGTCTTGATGTTCTCATTATAGCATGATATCTACAATAACCTTTCAATACAATGACTAATCTATAGATATTACTATTTAAATAGTTGATGTTGAAAAGTCTACAATATAATGGTAAGAATACATCCTATATATCTAACAATATACATGATAAGGTCATCAAAAGTATTGTATAGTTGGGTCTCAGGAACACACAACAGAAACAAATATGAAAATAAATTGAATAATCAATATAATTAAATTCATGGGCACATGTGAATGATTAATTAACCACTAATCAAAGAACAGAAGAGAAGAAAATTTTCAATATTTACATCAATGGATGAAAAAATTTAGGATTCCTAAATTCAACATTTGACCAATCATTAGCGAAGAACATGTTCTACAGGGATGAGTATGATTAGATACATCCACTGCCTATCAATTCATATGGATTTGATCACACATCAACTTTGTATCCCAATTCTCTAAGAAAGTTCATCTGAGATCCTCTAAAAAACCACACAGGTTTATGTGAATAAACCAAAGGAACTTTAATATGAAAATCTTTATATCGAATCAAATCTCATTCATTTATATTCAAATAAATAAATTAATAATTTATATTAATTTCAACTCCCACACAAATGGTTATCTCAACTAAACATCTGGAACCAATCACCTTTAGTTTATTTCTAGGGTAAAAGAAAAGATCTAAATTCAACCATGGTCATTTATTACATATATAGGGTTCAATTCCTGAGATATTAATTATTTATTTAAAAACCATGTGCATGAGATATAATCATATTTATTATGTTTTTTTAAATTAATTCTGGGTTCACAAAGCCTTGGAATGGTGCATTGTCTTGGTGGCTTTCTCTAAAAACATTTCATAATATATTTCAAAGTCAGACAAGGAAAAAATAGTGTCTGAATAGTAAAACAATAAAAAATTACAATAAGGGATATAAATGGAATTATGATAACGAGATGAACATGTAAATGGTTCTTAAGGATGTAAATAATTATTATTGCATAATTAATCAGGAAGAAAAACAATGTAAGTGACGATTTAGTCTTTAGGTATGATAAATATTTACATAAACCCTCATTTTAAAAATTATAATGATTTATTTTAATAACTATTCCTCGCCCATATTCATAGATTTATTTAATGGGTATATATATATATAAAGTTATTTTAAATGTAAATTTATGTTTCTTTTATATTTCTTAAATGTTTTTTGGCACGTGACATTATTATGTAATTGATTCACAATGTTATGAATTTGATTAAAAAAATGTAAAATTATCATTCTACATCAATATGAAAGTATTTAACAACTTTTATCACCACCACAAATATTAATTTATATTTATATTCCCTTATTATCATTCAATTTTTATTCAATTAAAAACAATTCTTTCATTTTTTTCTATGTATTTTTTTTAGAAAATGGTTTTATTAAAAGATTGGGTGTTTCTATCACGGCCCCCTCCATAAAAGGTGTATCCCTCATCAGTAGTAAATGTGAAAAGGGAGATAGTGACCCCTAATTCCCACCTCCATTAGGTCCCAGGCCGGTTACTATGACCGAGGGTATAGTAAAGACACAAATGCGAGGCATTACCCTCTAAGAGAACACATGTAGAAGAGAGAGATATGACATACACCAAACAAATCCAACTCATACTAGTATATAAAATAAATCCAAAGTACATATTTGTAATGTCATGCTCGAAATACTATGATTGAAATGGAAAAATTCATGTACCAAAAGAATGTTAAAATGATAGTGATCACGATGCCCAAATAGCTCCAGCAACCCCTAGAAAGTAGTAACCAGGAAGACATCCAACCTGCTCTCGGTGACATGAAAAATATTTTATATATACATAGGGTGAGTATAACAGTATAATCAGTAGGAGTGAAAAAGTAAATAAAGAATGTTAAAGCAGAGTGAACAACAAGTGAAAGTAACTCATCACCAAAACATGTATACAATATTCCCAGAATCACCATTGATACTCCAAAAAAGTATCACATTCAAGAGTATATAATTTAATAATTAATATGAAGGGTATACTGCTAGAAATTTTCTAATGGTTTCCAGCTTTTCTAGAATGACATAAATCCTAAGAATCTCTCTCTAAAATGGCTTTCCTGAAGACACATGGTCTAGGCACCACAAATTGCACTTCATGAAACAAAACCACTATGTCCACATAACCAATGTAACCTGGTAGTTTCTGAGAGCCAACATAGCTCTTATAATGTGTATCCTATCCATGGATTTATTCTTCAAGCCATTACAACGCATACACAGGATAGGGATCCTCAATCCATCACAAGCCATACACGTTACACCTATTGTACTCTATGGGAAACTATATCTAGAATATATGTGTTTGAAACAAAACAAGACATTACAGCCCTCTACACACATATGTGGGAAAAAATGACAGTTTTTTATTCCAATACAAGTTACTAAAAATAGAATCGACTAGATCTAAAAGGGGTAGTAATCCATCCATCCTCCACCAGAATGTTGGGGAAAACACCCCCTAGGGCTCGAAATTTTCAGGGTGTCAGCTACACTAATCAAAGGGTTGAAGTAGTGTATAAAGAAAAATAAAAATTATAAAATATACTATATCTCAAAAACCCATAATGGGAATAATATACTTTTAGACTCAACTACATCTAACGTCACTCCAGCTCCTGGGTGGAACTACTAAGACTAGGTATCCTATAAGAACACAACCATTTAAAGATATAAATTATATTACTTTGCCCTTTTTTATCAGTTTCATTTTACATTAATTAAATCGTTAACAATTAATTAACTATTATCATTCCATATTAAATTTCATTAGAATTCCAACCAATTTCCACAACATCCCAGAAATGTTACAGCATCATTACATCCCAGTAAGCTCTTACCCCATTAGTTAACATCATTTATTCAATCATTTATTAACATGACTATCATGTTCCCATATTCCTTGCAATTATAGAAAACATTATTTGGTAGTAAGAACAAAAAGATCAAAATGGTGAGTAGGTGAACTACCCATCAAGTCTATGCCACCTATAGTAATAGTAAATAACCATCTATCGTCAATAAGCTAAACACAAAAAGAAAGTGGAATAACCCACATGTCTTCAACTCCTTTTTGAAGGAGGGAAGCCAGAATTACTGCCTTGAGTAGTAGGGAAGGTAAAGTAGATAAACAACCAACATGATCTAGTATGCATCCAATCATTCATATCTATCTAATTTCATTATCATTGGTGTCTTCACAGACACCCAGATGCATAATGCAATGCATCTCGCAACACTAGGCATCCATTGCTACCATAACCAATGGTCCTCCCTACCCCCATATTACACAAAAATTATCCATGCCCATAACAAATCACAATAAATGGGGTAAATTAGAACATGACAATAAATTATCATATATTATACATCTAGATCATTTATCCATCTTGAATTAACCAGTTCATTATTATTAGGTTTCAACAATGGTAAACCTAAACAGAAATCTATCGTATCTATCAAAAATAATTAAACATTCCTAATTCATCAATTTGATTAACATGGAATTACAAAAACATCAACTAGATTCAATTAAATGTGTATTTATCATTGAAAAATATTAATTAATCAATGTTTATGTACTATACCTATTTCTATCATGAAGAAAATGCTTAATAATGAAAGAAGAGATATCACACTACCTAAAAAGTGGTAATATCATACAATCGATACCAATTTATTTATCTAGGATAAAATATTTATTATGACAATTACATTATAATAGTGGGAAAAAACATGATAACTCAACATTTTCACATAAAATAATAGATAATTCATGAATCCCATAGCTCAAAAGTTTCTTGACATTAATTACATGAGAACAATCCACGCAATGGTTCATGATCACCACCTCCCATGGAAACTGCATCCACCTGAGGACACCGCGACATGACCACACCAACTTATACCTATGAAAACTCCATTAGAAACCTAGTTATAACACTTCATAACATGGAAAGGAGAGACATGAGAATATTTTTCGAAGAAAAAAAAATAGTTGATTATACCTTCTATCGATAATGGGTAAACACTTTCGTTATCCACCAAAATAGGAGGTGTTCATGTAGCTGGAAAAAGAATGAATGGGAATAAAATATAAGGATTATGGTTTGATCACACAACTCTTATAGGATGATTGAATTGGGTCACCTCACACAAAGAGAAAGGAGAAGGTATGAAAGAAGTGAAGGTACCTGACATTGAATAATTTGATCTATAACGTACGTGATTTGAAACGGTTTAGAATTTACATTAATGTGGATCACATTCATCCCAGCGGTATGGCCAAGAAAAGTAATATCGTTCCTTAAGAATATTAATATAGGAGTTATAGGTTTTGAATAATCCATAAATCCCTTAAAACAAGGCACTAAATTCATTTTTTTCAAAGAAAACTTTAACGGGGGAAACTGTTGGAAGCGGGAAACACTGTTCACATATGTCTCATCCACAACATCAAATGAAGAGGAATCACCAATGTTGATAGTACAAATGACTCACCAACGCCGATAGTACAAGTGAATCACTGATTCCGACATTACAATTGAGTCATTGATGCCGACAATACAAATGACTCACCTATACCGACAATACAAATGGTTCACCAACACCAATAGTATAAATGACTCATCGACACCAACAATACAAATGGCTCCCTGACACAGATAGTATAAATGAATAACCAACACCAACAGTACAAATGACTCACCTATAGTAAAATTCAAAAAAATTAAAACACTATTCACAGAACTAGAAATTTGGGAATGTGTTGGGGAAAAGTCACCTTGACCTCCCTGAAAACTGAAGAAATCATATTTCCGCAAATGATAGACCAGAGTAGTTAGAGCCATTATATCTGAAAACTCTCAAGAATTTTCATCCTCGAGAAATCAAAATTGACCTAAAAGGAAATAGAAAATGGGTCCCAACAACCAACCATCAAGAGACCTCTCAAAAGAGAGAAAGCTAAAAAAATCCATCACATAAAAACTAAAGGTCTCTAATCACAAATGAACATCATTAGACAAAACAAGTTAAACATCAAACAACTCGAGGTATTGAGCACATTTCAACATCTAACCTTACCATGTACTCTCATCCATGGCACTGTGTCACCATAAGACACAAACCAAGGGTATAGAATTCCTGTGCAACACCTCCTCCTTGCAGTCCTGGATATCAACAAACCACTCCTTCAAGGTCGCATCACAATCAACATCTATCTCTCCCCAATCAATGATGTGATATTCATCGTGAAGATAACAATAGATCTGTGACACATGAAAAACATCATGTATCCGGATCATCTATAGGGGAAGTGCAACCCAATACTCTATGGATCTAACATGACATAACACCTCAAAAGGCCCATCAAACTGGGGATAAAGCTTAATCCCATGACCAACCCTTCATTTCCCATGATGGGGAGTCACCTTAAGTAACATTTGATCTACAACATCAAACTACAAATGTCTCCTCCTTTGATTGACATATGAGTTCTGACGATCATGTGCTACCTTTATCCTCTCATGAATAACTTGAACCATCTCTATCATATTATGTACTAGTTCTATCCTGAGAATTGCTTACTATCTGACCCCAGTCCAATACAAAATTGAATGGAAAGGCCAGTCATACAAGGCTTAAAATGGCGTCATACCAATAGTGGAGTAGAATATATTGTTTTAAGCATACTCCACTATGGTTAAGCACCTCAACAATGAACCTCCAAAATTGAGGACACATGAGTTCAACAAGTCTTCATGAGTTTTGATGGTCCGATCTATTTGACAGTCTGTATGTGGTTGAAATGTAGTGTTAAGACATAGATGAGAACTAAAAGCATGATGGAGACCTCTCCACACCCTATAGGTAAATTGAGGATCTCAATCAGAAATGACTTTCCTTGGCACTCCGTGGAGTCTCACCACCAACTCAAGATAATTTCTCGGCAAAACATCCACCGATATCGACTCCTTGATTGCTATTAAGTGGGATGATTTCATTAAATGATCCACTACTACCCATAGTGTGTAATGTCCTCTCGAAGATTGAGGTAATCCAATAAAAAATATCACTCATATGTCCTCCCACTGAGGAACATCTAACGGCTAGAAAAAACCACCAGGGACTCAGCGCGCAACCATGACACTCTGGAAGACCATACATCGAGACACAATCTCTGTAACCACACTCTTTATCCCAGGACACCAAAACTGAATCCTCAAGGCTCGATACATGTTTTTCATGCCTGTATACACCACTAATGGAGGACTATGAAACCCTATGAGAACCATATTACACATCACCAAATGAATGAAAATACTTCTATGATACAAGACATAGTGTTGTTCATCCTCAGACAAACCATCACGGGTCTGACCACAAAAAAACACTGTCTCTCTAGTCCTCCACCACTAGATCCCCCAACTAGGACTCTTCCCACAATTTGACTAGTGATGAATGCATTATCATTTGAAAAATATAACCTCTTACCTCATCCTCTCCTATATCGAGATATAATGAAAAAAGATCATCCATCACTCTCCATGAATCACTAGACTCCCATGTACTACATCACTATGGGACTTCCTACCCATAAAATTAGGTACAAAATTCCAATTTATAGGTGTATATGAGATTTCAAAGTCATATTTCTATAAGGACTCCATCCACTAACATTGTCTCAAGTTCAAGTCGTGCTGGAAGAAATCATACCTCAGGATATTATGATCAGATAAAACCACAAAGCGCTCACCAATGTGGCATTGTCTCCACAACTTTAGAGAAAAAACAACTACCACCAATTTAAGGATGTGGGTGGAATAGTTATGCTTATGGGGATGAAATTGATAATAGATATAAGAAACAACTAATCTATGTTACATTATAAAGCATCCTAACCCCAGATGTGAAGCATCACAGAAAACATGAAATTGAACTCTGTTTTCTAGAAATCAATGAACCGGTTCACTAACCAACTTTTCATTTAGATTCTCGAAATCTTCCTACCATTGATCAATCCACACAAATGACTGATACTTGCTGGTAAATATTGCCTCATGAGTCTCTACCTCATAGAAATTGTCTATAAACCTCTTATAATATCCTATAAGGCCACATAATCTTCACACCTATAAAACTATCTTCGGGGTTTCCCATGACACAACTAATTATATCTTCAACGGATCCACTACTTCCCCCTAATATGATATAACATGCCCTATGAAAACGATTTTTCAAGATCAATAATCACACATTGTTAACATCCCAAATAGCTACTGTTGACGAAGAACTCCCAAAATGGCATGCAGATGCTCTGCATGCTCCTCCTCAGAAGCAGAGTAAACCAGGATGTCATCAATGAACACTACCAAAAAATTATCCAGTAACTCATAGAACATAGTTTCCATCAACCCCGGGAACAAATATGTAGAATTAAGCTTTCCTAATGAAATTACAATGAAATCGTAATGCCTATGAAGACAACAGAAAGCTGTCTTTGGGATATCTTCATCCTTCACACACATATGAGTGTATCCTGACAGCAAGTCAATATTAGAGAACCAACATTAACACTTAATTTGAACGAATAAATCATCATTAAATGTTAGAGGATAGCGATTCTTTGATATCACTTAGTATATGCGAAGATAATTGATATATAACTGCAAACATTTATTATCCTTATTCACAAAAAAAACTGATGCACCCCACTGTGACACACTCAGCCAAAAAAACACACAATAATAGACTATCTATAGATACCCAAGAATGAAGTAAAAATAAATTACATTTCTTTTATGTAATGATTAATACATGACACAAATAGAAACCCAAATAATATGTTAGTTTAGTGCCTTTGGAAACTCCGACATAATATTTTAATCATAGTGAAAGATCTTCAACATCTCCCAGAAAGATCATCCCCTTTTATTCCTAACAAAAACATTTATTTATATCATGGGGAAATGAAAACAAAAAAAGTGTGATCTCAAATGGTCCGCAAGGTTAAACATGGAGAAAATAAAACAAACCATATACATTTGAATGTAAAAACATGAACATCAAGTTTCAACCTAAAAATGTTGATCCATGAAATAATTCTTGGTAGTACGTAAGTCATAGGTCATAAAGAAACATTAATCATGATATAATAGAATGGAAATAAAATAGGGAATTATGGAAACCTCTAATAACATAATATGATTTCCATAGTAGCCAAGGCATTTCTTCCAAAACCATCATAGTGGATGAAGCCCATTACTAAAATGAGTTTACTTGTCATTTCGTCCCTATATTACTAACCAAAATTACATTACATTCCATGTATGTATATATCATGAGATATAAATCATTAACCAATGAATTACAGGGAGATATAGGTCCAACCCATCTCATAATGAAATCAATATTATGTGTGCCACAAAAACATAAATCATTTATCATAGCTTAACCCGTGAAATAAAAAATATTAAACATAATTTCATTATTATCATTTTAAAATGAATGGATTTCCTAAAAATATTCCATCATAAAGGAAATCAAATAAAATTAATAATAGTTATGTAATCATAACCCTATGTTGTCGTAGATGGAAAATAATTATGATAAAACACTTGAACTTAATTCATGAGGAAAATATCCTTTCTTTCTCAATAATGTTTTCTTTTCTCAAAATGCCATGTAATTTTAAAAGAAAATAATTTAGTTGAAAATAATATTGAAATCATGTAGAGTAAGATTCATGGAAATATGGTTCCATGAAACCATATGATTCCATTAATTCCACATAGTTAAAAACCATTATCCACATACTTTTTCTAAAAAAGTGAAAAAGTACATAAAATGGTAAACAAAAGATAGATTCCATCCAAACCATGTAGTAAAAGTCAAAATAAGTACAAATGAATTTAAAAAACATACAAGAATAGTAATATTTTATGAAATCATATTTATAAAACATGGACATGGGTGATAAATATACCATAGTAAATACTTACGAATAAATAACTTCGGATAGAAATGAGATAGAAAAATTAACCTTAACTAATTTAAAATCTGTCACATCATATGAATCATAAAATAATGAAAATTATATGATTATTTAAATATCATAGACTTCATAATAGTAATTATAAAAACATTCATGGGAAGCATCAACATCACACAAATTTAATAGCTGGTGTATAAGCCATATGTCTTACAGAAAAAGAATTCATACAAAATAATCCCTTACCTTAGGACTGATTGCTTCGGTATGTGTCGGAAACACCTTTATAGTGGGTATAAACAAATTATTAACTTGTAATATAACTATAATAATATTGATTATAGCATATATGATTCACTTGCAAATATATATTACCCGTTTATTTGTTAATTCCATGTTAAAATTAACATCTTGGGTAATAATATTTTTATTTATCATACTTGTTCTGAATTGTTATTTTTGATATTATTAGTTATATAATTATTTAATAACATCCATTATGTAAAAAATGAATTATATATCATATATATTCCATATATAAATATAAATATCAATATATATATAATATAAATAGATAAATGGAATGGAATACAATGTTTATGGAGACGGTTGACCGTACATATGCATAAATGCTATTTTTGTTTCCTTATTTAATTGAATGGAATAAGTAAATAAGTAAATATATATATATATAAATAAAACCAGTAGCATTATTATTTAATATATTTCATGATTATTTGTTATATATAATTTATAATTATTCTTGAATGGTTAACATGGAGAATGAATCTCATCACGTTGTGGAGACGGTAAGCCGTACGTACGCATGAGCGACGATATTGTTCCCATAATTATTGAACGATATTGAATTAGAAGGTGTATAATAACTAAAAATCAGTATCATGTTATAAAAATATTATATAGTAATTATTTACACCATCATACTCATCTATGTAAGGTGGTGGTGAAAAACATATTACACCACGGCGTGAAGATGGTATGTCGTATGTAGACACACACGATGATTTCATTTTTCATAGGATGGATAGAAGGTGAAATAGTTTTGTTTCATATTTATAATAATATATAAGCATATAAGTGATACATATGTTATTTTTTAATAATTAAACAACTAATTAAGGTTATGTCGACGAAAAACGTAATTTGAAAGAATTAGTAGAAGAGATTACCTCTTCCTCGATGTGCCTCCATTAATTTTTTTCTTAGGGCACTATAGTTGGTCTCTTGAGAAGACCAGAACCTCTAAAATATAACTAGTAAAGTATTTAAGAGTAATGGGTAGGGTATGGATCAGAATTAAGGCGTAAAATTTATTTAATAAGAAAGGGAGAAGGTGCCCTCTTATAAGAGAAGAGAGGGGCTCTTTATGAAACTCTCCAAATATAAATTTATTATAATTTAAATTTCGATTTAAAATGGTCCAAAACATATTTAAATTTAAGATACGATGATTTTAGTTGGAATAATAATCCTACAATAAATTTTAGACATGTTTTGAATATTTTATATCCTTATCTTTTTTGTTCAACTCTTATTTTACCCTTTTAAATATTACCATGATATCATGTTATTTACCAATTGTGGCTTAATGTAATTACAATATCATGTAAAAAGACCCAGAAAATGATATTTATGACATATATAGACTTATATTAACCCCTTGTAATAATAATTTATCTTTATAGATTTAATATTGTTTAATAAACTATTTTATGTTTTATGTTATGATTTATGTCAATTTTGGACACTATTCACATTTGACTTTTTTAAAAATTCATAACAACCTGATTCATTTAAAACAAAGGCAGTATCTTATCTCTAATATTTTAATGTCATCCAAAAAATTCTTGGATGACATCAAAATTTTAAAATTAAATTTATTTTATTATTTATAATTCATTTATTGGAATATATGATTAATGAGGAAATCACTACATCATAATTGTGTCATGAATAAATTTATTTATCTAATTTTTAAAAATTATAAATAAAATACCATGATGTATGAAATATTTTAATATTTATATCTATAATTTATAAACATAGATATCAATTATATAAACCAATAATATATATATTTTTTAAAAAAATATATGTTTATGTTATAATTATATTTACTTTAAATAAATTCTTATAAAATGTCATCATCATATCCAAGTGAATCCATGGGGTGGAAAAATCGACCAAAATATTCTCATGGTCAGAAATATCTCATCCAATAGGATTAGGACAAGTTTTAGGGTATTTTAATATTATTATAATATTATTTTCTACCTTTATTTACCATATTTACCATTAAACCATTGTAAATAATATATTTACTAAAGTTACAATTCATAATGTCTAAAACAAAAAACAAAACTATTTAAAAAATTTTAACCTTATAATTTCAAATATGGAATCCATTACTACAAATTCAGAACACAAAATTTTCATTAATTAAATTAAAATTAATTCCCATGGTCAAAACCAAAAAGAGGGTTTTTAAGAAGTAATAAAAATGAAAAGATTGACATGTGTTTATATCCAATTTAAAGGTGAATTTATTCCAATTACCAAAATTGGATTAAATGATAAAAATATAATCCAATTACAATTTCAAACCAATTAAAAATTTAATCTAACTATATAAATAAATTATATGAAAATGATGTTTCAAATTGAAATGTAGTATTTTTCACTATTTATTAAAATTAAAATTTAATATAAAAATATATAAAACACAACATAAAGTAAAATTTTATGTCTCTAATAAAATTAAGAAGTTTGTTTTTTAAAGTTTAACATATAAAAGAGTCAAAATCTAGATTTAAAATGGGTGTTCCCACAAAAGGCGGTAAACGCGCATTTTTTTAAAAATATTTCTTTTATCTAAAAAATTTAATTTGTTGTCAAATCATGTTCTAAAATTTTGTAATATGAATTATAATTTTATATAATATTAAAAATGTGGTTAGTACTATTCATAATAAATAGTCTATGCTGTATTTTAATAATATATAATTGTTTACTGAAACTCAGTATTGCATACAATGTAATCTATCGAGGAAGGTTTCTATTGTGTGTTACTGAAGCCGTGTCAACATTTCATGTGTTGAAAGGTTCGTTTGGTGATGTGTATAAAACAATACAAAAATATTTATTTTATGCATCAAACAAAATATATACTCAATGTTGCATAAAATAAATTATATCAAACAAACTTGAAATTGTGTGTAACACATGACAAGAATAGTGTTGAGTATACTACAAGTTAATATGATGTTGCATATAGTGCAAGATAATCTTGGTGTAGCATAAAAAAAGACATTGAATAATTTAAAAACAATCCATCCCATAAATTATTGAGGTGTTGCATTCTACCCCCCTTAAAATGAATTTCTCTCTCGAAATTAATCATGGTTTTAAATGGTTTATTACTTGAATGTTTCTTTCATAAAAACATACATCGTAAAAAGTAATACTATAATGTAATTTTAAAAAGTAATGTTAGAAATATAACAGTTATCCAATGTAACAATTCAATTGGATTCCACATAGGAGAACACAGGTAGGAAATTAAAACATGGATATGGAATATAAATATAACCATCAAGTTCTGATGGATAGTAATATAGAATATAGCTTTGAGAAAGTTAACTAACAGAAATCTAAAAGTCTACAATTATTTAATAGACCATATAATTCATCACAAAAGAAGTTACTAGTATAAAATTTTTGGTTTCAAGATCTTTTACCTAAAGTTGTTGAATTTTTTCTTGAGAATAAATACTTACTTAATTTCAATACAATCTAATCATTGATCACTCCCGGAACAATTTCCACTTCATATCATATTTAATGAAATGATATTTAATTTTTCATTCTTGAAGTGTTAACAGATCATGCGATAAAATGATAGGTCATTCAATATTTCCCATCAAAAAGGTTAGAACACGTTCTCAAATATACAAAATTACACATATAGTGAGACAATAAATTAATCTTACAAACAAAAAATGGGAAATAAATTATACTATCCACAAATGGTTAACATTAAAATCCTTCCAAAAACTAAAAAATTAAAACTTTAGAAAGAGGTGAACTAAATTTACTTTAACATTTATCTCCTATATATCATATGTTAGTTTGTTGTTGTCACATTCCAAACATGTGAATACCTTAATCATGTATTCTCTTGATATATGATAATTACCTGAATTATTATAGAACCTTAGTGAAAACATGCATTCTGTCAAAATTAATTGTTTCCACACTCAAAAATACCAAAAATTATATATACTCAAACCACAATATCACTTTTTCCATATATCAGTCATGAGGTCATTAATACTATCAAATGTCACATTATCTACTTATCCCTTACTTATGCGCATATCATGTGACTTACAAAAATATTTCCTTCACCTATCATGGTTACCAATACAATATTTTTTTGGAAACCCACAATTGACCACAGATATTCCAATATTCCCTAATACCATAATAGTACCTCTACAAAATTATTCTGTAATACCAATACAAAAATATTTCAATCCATCCTCTTTAATGATTGGAAAAGAATAGGTCCTTCCTTGATATATAATTTACCTTTTAAGTCGGTGCATTGAGTTGGGTAATGCATATGTTATCCACATATAAGACATTGAACTCCATGATAGTTTTTCACTCTATAACCCTTCTCCCCACACAGATAAAATATTCCCATCCATTTGAGGTTTTCCTCATGGTTCATATTCCCTTTTTCTTGATATAAAGAAATCATAATATTCCTCCCTATATGTTATTCACCATGAAAACATGAATAAAATTCCATATTCCCCTTATTATATGACTTAGGAATACCACTAAATATCACCTTGTCAATCATATATCATGATGATTGATTCAGCATAATCAAAATATTTTCTCTATATGGATTATGAAATTTCATTTCTCATAGTCACTAATATGTCCATAAGATTAAATTTTAACCCAGTTCCTTCTGGTTTCCTGTATTTAATAAAACCAGAAACCATAGTCTGAGAAATAGTTAAAATAATGAGGAACCACACAATCATAAAAAGTCACTAATACAATGTCTGACTAATGAAACCTTCTTTAATCCATGACCCCTTGGGTTCAACCTTAGTCATTCATAATCCTAACATAATTCTAGGATTGTAACTTATAGTTATACTTAACTACAGATACATCCCTAGATATAACTTAGAAATATATCTAGAGATATCACTAAAGTTTTCACATCCTAGTTTCAAAAGATTAACAAACACTTTTCTCTGATACCAACTGTAAAGACCAATTTTTTATATACATGGACATTAAATTTCTTTTTTCATAATAATTAACACATGACACCAACATATGCCCAAATACCGTGTTAGTTTAGTTTATTTGGAAACTCAAAACATAATCTTCCAATTACAGTGAAAGATCTTCAACATCTCCCATAATGATCTACCACTTTTGTTTTCCTACATAAAAAATTTCTTTATATCATGGAGAAAAAAAACATAGAAAGGGTGAGCTCAAATGCTCAGTAATGGTAAACATGGAGAAAATAAAACAAACCATGTATATTTTAACTTAAAAACATGAACATAATGATTTAACATCAAATCATTAGCCAGGAAGTAAATCTTGGAAATACATAAGACATAGATCATAATGGAACACTAATCATGATGAAATAGCATGGGAATAAAACTAGGAACTCTGGATAACCACTATGTTCATAATATTATTTCCATAGTAGCCAAGTCGTTTCTTCTACTACCATAATAGTGGATAATGTCCATTACTGAAATGAGTTTACTTTTCATTCTAGCCATGTATTACAAAAATGGATTTACATTCGATTACATCTAAGTCTATATCATGAGATATAAATTTTTACCCAATGCATTGGATATAGATATATGTCCCACCCATCTCATAATGAAATCATTCTTTCATGTGACACAAAAACATAAATCATTTATCATAGCTCAACCCCTGAAATAAAATGGATTTACTAAACATCATTCCATTATAATATATTTAACATGAATGATTTTTATAAAAATAATTACATTAGAAGCACAATAAAAATGTAATTATTGGGAATAAAAAATAACCCCATTTCATCTTAGATTGAAAATAATTTTTATAATACACTTGAACTTAATTACTAATGAAAATATCCTATCTTTCTCAAACACATTTTTTTCTCAAAGTGCCTTGTAATTTTAAAAGAAAATAATTTAGATTAAAATAATGTTGAAATTTTTTTGATTAAGATTAATGTAAATAAGGTTTCATGAAGCTATAAAATTACATTCATGTTGTATAAGATAAAGAACATTCCCCTTGTACTTTTTCTGAAAAGTCAAAAAGTACAATAAATGGTAACTGAAATAAAGATTCCATTCAAACCATGTAGTAAAAGTAAAAATGGATAATAATTACATTAAACATATATAAAATAATAGTAAAATTTTATGAAAAACGTTTTAGAAAACATGTACATGGGTGATAAATATACCCTAGTAAATAATTATGAATAAACAATATCGGATAAATATGAGATTGCAAAATTATCCCTTACCAATTTATAATCAATAACATCATTTAAATAACAAAATAAATAGTATTATATCAATATATAGATATCATTACCTTTTTAATAATTATCATAAAAACATTCATGAGAAGCATAAACATCATACAAATGTAATAGGTGTTGTAAAATGCATATGTAGCACATAAATAAAAGTGTGACAAAATAATCCCTTACCTTAGGACTGATTACTTCTATATGTGTCTGAAACTCATGTATAGTGGGTTTAAATATATTATTACCTTGTTATATAACCATAATAATATTTTTGATATCATATATGATTCACTTATGCCTTTATATTACCTATTCATTTTTCAATTACATGTTAATGTAACGTTTTGGGTAATAATTGTTTTATTTATCATACTTGTTTTGAATTGTTATTCTTGATATTATTACATATATCATTATTTAATTACATATAGAATGAAAAAAATAATATATATATCATATATATTTAGTAAATAAATAAATTTATATTTAATATATATAATAGATATATAATGAAAAGGAATACACCGTTCATAGAGATGGTTGATCGTATATACCCATGGACACTATTTTAGTTTCCTTATTGAATTAAATAGAAGTAATTAAATAACATATATACATATATATATATATATAAAGTCGAATTATTATGTCATATATTTCATGATTATTTATTTTATATACTTTATAATAATTCTTTAATGGTTAACATGGAGAATGAATCTCATCGTGTCGTGGAGATGGTAAACCATACATACATATGAGCGATGATATTGTTCCAATAATTGTTGAATGGTATTGAAGTGGATGATGTATAATATATCATAATTAGTATAATGTTATAAAAATAATTTATAGTAATTATATAGTCCATTATACCCATCCAAGTATGGTGGTGGTGAAAAACATATTACACCCTGGCGTGGAGATGGTAAGTCAGACGTACGCCCGTGAGGTGATTTCATTTTTAATAGGATGGATAAAATGTGAATTAGAGTTGTTTCATATTTATAATTATATATCATTATATAATTGATATTTATACTGTTACTTTATAAATATACAAATAATGAAGAGGAAGTAGAAGAGGAATGAAATTTCAAAGAATCGGTAGATGATATTACCTTTTCCTCAACGTGCCTCCTTTAAATTTCCTCTTAGGGAACTAAAGTTGATATTTTGAGAAGAACAGAACCTATAGAATGTAACTATGGAAGTTGATAAGAGTAATGGGTAGGGTTTTTCTGAGCATGAATACTCAAAATAGATAGAAGATGAAAGAGAGGACGTTCCCCTTTTATAAGATAGGAGAGGGGCACTTTATGAAACTCTCCAAATATTAATTTATTATAAATTAAATTTCATTTTAGAATGGTCAAAAACATATTAATTTGAATATAATATGATATTTTTTGAATACCCATCATCCAATATTATGTATATAAATTTTGACTCGTCATTTATCAATGTATTTTTGGTTTAACAATTATTTTACCCTTTTAAGTATTACTGCGATATCATGTTATTTAGACATTGTGGGTTAATGTAATTACCATATTGTGCAAAAAGTCCCAAAAAAGTTATTTCTGACATATATGAACATATATTAACTATTTGGATGAATCCTAGATTTTTAGGAATTTAATATCATTTAATAATATAATTTATGTTTTAAGTTATGAATTATGTCAATTTGGGACTATATTCATACTGGACTTTTTTATAAATTCATAAAAAACCGATTCATTCGAAAAAAAGGAATTACCTCATCACTAAAATGTAAATTCCATCAAGAAAATTCATGTATGGTATCAAAATTTTCAAATTATATTTATTTTAATATTTATAATTTAATTTATTTCAATATTTCATTAATAAGGTAATCACTACAACATAATTGCATCATAAAAAAATTAATTTATCTAATTTATAAAAATTATAAATAAAATACCATTAATTAGAAAAAAAATTATATTTATAATGACACTTTTATATACCAAGAGATAAGTTATATAACAATACATTAAAATCTATTTAGTAAAATATATAGGTTTATGTTACAATTATCATTAAATTAAATTAATTCTTATAAAATGTCATTTACACATCCATGTGAATCCATGGGGTCCCAAAATCGACCCAAGGATTTCCATGGTCAGAAATATCTTATCCAATTGTATTAGTACATGTTTTATGGTAGTTTAATATTATTATAATATCAATTTTTACCCTTATTTACCAGATTTACCCATTAACTATGGGAAATAAAATATTTACTGAAGTTATTATTCATAATGTCCAAAAATAAAAGTTTCATATTTATAAAATTTGAACCATATGATTCCACATATGAAATCCATTTTTCCAAATTGAGAACATATAAGTTTCATTAATTAATTTAAAATTAATTCACGTTGTCAAAACCAAAAAATGAGTTTTTATGAAGTGATAACTATCAAAATATTGGCATGTGTTTAGGTATAATTTAAAAATTACATTTCTTCTAATGAAAAAAATTGGTTTAAATGATAAAAATATATTCCAATTAGACTTTAAAACCAATAAAAAATATATTCTAACTATATAAATAATTTAGATAAAAAGGCAGTTTCAAATTAAAATGCAGTATTTTTCACTATATATTAAAATTTTAATATTATTAGAAAATATCAAAAAATAAAAATCAAATTAAATTTCTATGTCCCTATTACAAATAAGAAATTTAATATGTCAATTTTAACATATAAATGTGTAAAAAACAAGATTTAAAATGGGTGTACCATCAAAAGGTGGTAAAACAACTTTTTTGTAAAAATATTTCTTTTTTCGGAAAAATTGATATTTTTTTCTAATATCAGGTTAAAGAAAATGTGTAAGATGAATGATAATTTTATATACAATTCATAATGTGGTTAATAATATTCATAACAAAAAATTTATATAACATGTTAATAATATATCATTGTTTAGTAAAACTCGGTATTGCGTACAACGCAAGCTATCAAGGAAGGTTTTCTTTCGTGTAACTAAAGCCTAGTCAATGTTTCATGTATTTCTGTATTCCAATGGTTTTTCATATACGATAATCTAAACATATTTCTTTTATACATTGAAAAAAATCTATACTCAATATTGCGTAAAATAAATTCTATCAAACAAACTTCAAATTGTGTGAAACAAAAGAAAAGAATAGTATTGCATATAATGTAAACTAATACGGTGTTGTGTATAGCACAAGATAATCTTCATGTATCATACAACACAAGACATCGAAGAAATTAAAAAGAATACATCTCATAAATTCTCAAGGTGTTACACTATGATGCTATATACTGATCTCCCGTAACATAGAAGGGGACATCCTAGACAGAGATATAAAGATAGGAGACGCTTCTGGCTATAGCCCAATCCCAAAATCAATCTCTCATTAAGGGGATAATGCTACAACCTCTTCTTTAAAGTCAGCAGGGTAATGTTCTATGATCCTGGGAAACACCAACTGTTGAACCTCTGAAGAACATAGCATCTTCTCGACCATCAAGGATGAAAATGGGGAACACACCTCTGACACATCTGAGGGTCTCGCTCACCAACAAACACTGATGGATCTCTATCAGCATCGAAGAACGCCACCTTATACCTAAATAAATCCATGATTGACTTACCAAAATACAAATAATCCATGTTGAGGATGACATCATATGGTAGTATTCATAAACATAGGAAATCACCCAATGAGTTGTGCTACCCCAACAGTAGATCACAATCTCTACATATTTCAATCAACTCATCTCGACCTCTAACTCGTGTAGTCAACACCAAGGGTACCGAAATCCTATTTACCTCATGTCAAAATGATTTTTCATGGGAAGGTGATATGAAGGAGTGCATTGGTCCTGAATAAAATACACATTAAACCAAGTAGAAAATAAGCAAAGGGTACGTTGAACGATGTCTAGCTCACCTGGTGCCAAAAATTCTATACTATGAAGCTCACCAATACCTACTCCAAATCCTTTTTGACCATGATGAATACCATCACCATAGTTTTTCTTAGATAAATGGTTATGGGTAGAATCCCAAGTCATTTCTCTACCTGCCACATCTACTCTATACTAATCCAATGCTGTCACAACCTGCTACTGTTTCTTCGGCTGGAACTACCTCAATGGAGGAACCTGGAGTGGAACACATTGTGCACATTTAACACTCAGAGAGGTCGGGCACTCTCACTACGGATGACCTCAGCTTCCTAAATTAAAACAAATGTGTCCAATCTCTTGGTATTGGCCTTAGATCCACTGCCCATAGAGAAACTAGAAGCTAAGGGATGGGACTTATCCCCAGCCGAACAGAAACTCTTCTTTCCTAAAAACTGGGAACCCCCAACAACATCTTTACTATGTGAGTAATCTTGATGTGTGTCTCTCATGATGATCCAGGTCTGTCGGATGTCCTATCGATGAACCCTACTATAAGGACCCAACCTTAAACATTATATAATCTTGAATTAATGTAATTATTCACATTGAGGATCTATTCAATGATAGATCATTAGAGTATTAGGTCATAACATATACATAACAATTTGAATATTACTTGTATACACTATTACTCAGTATCCATTATTTTCATAAAATAAAAACACTGGAAATAAAAGAGTCTTGTATAGTTCCATATTTTCGAACTCATGAATTTTCCTTGATCACATCCTCGACACTAGTCATATTTATGTCATGTGAAAAACATTTCTAAAAAAACATGTAATGAGCATAAAAATCTTAATAAGGGATGCCCAAAGAAGGATAACCGTGAGTTCTTCAAAAAACAAGAAAAACCATGAATACATTATCATAAGTAATAGTTTTCACCTTTGTGAAGTAGTAAATACTCCTCACTAAATGAAAGATCACTTCTTAATCTTTTGTTACCAAAAGATTACCATAAAATCCATAAATAGAACACATAACATATAAATGTATATTTAGACATAAACAAATATAAATAGAATAACCATATGGTTGACATCCACAAATATAACTAAATTAAATAACCATACATCCAACTTCAATACCCAATGAATTGGAGGTTATAACCTAACATCATGTCCTGGTTTAATAGGCACCAATCATCATTTGTTTTATCATGTAACAACCCATCAAATGTCCAAGTACCATTATAAAATCATAAAACATAAAATATTGCAAATATAAACATTTCACTAATAAAATTTAATTTGAAATAAAAAGAAATAATTTCACGATATTGAAATAATAAATCAATTTCAAAAACCATTTTTAATACAAAAATACCTAAAAAAGAATAATGTATTTTTTTTCTTTTAAAAACATTAATGATTATAGGGGAATCCAACTAATGATTACTACGGTAGAGAGGTCATTGTCACCTCAAACATTAAAAGCATTCCTTTTTTCATTTATTAAAATGATTCATAGAAAAAATATTATATTTTAATGAAATTAAAATTCAAAGGGGTTTATTATATATAGTATAAAGGAAAATGTTTTATATTATCAATACATGCCTCAAAGAATGGAGATTCAGAGGAAGTCTGTTACCTCATGTATAACTTAGAATGTTCATTATTTATATTCATGAATAATAAACACCAATTAATTTCTAATTTGTTATGAAATTTTTATATGTTTTTTATTTCTTTTATATCAATTATTACATTTCCCTAAGAATTAGTTTACTATTTGATTTCATATCGGACATTTTGTAGATGTTTGGAACTTGAGTTATATATGAACTTGTAGTAATTACAAATTGTATATTTGATCAAAATTTCATTTTATATAGACTGATATTAATGATTTTTATATCATATATATCCAAAATATATGAATTTTATTAGTCCATATCATTTGGATATATAAAAATGAAATGCACCATTCATGGAGATGGTAAGTTGTACGTATGCATGAACGCTACTTCTATTTCATTTTTTTAATTTTAAAAGGAATGAAAACCAAATGCTACATAAGTATATTATTATTCCATTATAATATCATATTTTATATATATTAATTACATTCATTAACACCATACTTTATACGTTCCATGAATGGAGATTAAGTGGGTAGAGTTAGGATGAGCCATGGGTCTTGAGAGGTGTGAAAATTGAGTTAGAGGTGATGGATTTTTATCGGGGAGAGGGGGGCTCTTTAGGAATGTTTAAAAATATGATTTTATTATAAACTGATTTTCGGTTTCAAAAGGCCAAAAATTTATCAAATTCAATGAAAATATGTCTATTATTATAAATGAAATCATCCAATAATTATTGAATAGGTTTTCGACAGCTTTTTAAAATTTTATAATCTCATTTATTTAAATCATTCATTAATAAGGTAATCACTTTATCATCATTGTATCATAACTAATTTTATTTACATGATATCAAAAAATTATAAATAAAATACAATGACCTAGTAAATATTCTTAGATTTATAAATAATATTAATAGTCGGTGGGATATATTATATAACCCCATGTAAAAATTTATTTACCAAAACATATATGTTTATGTCATTTATTTCATTACTTTAAATTAATTAATATAAAGTGTCATTATCATTCCCATGTTACTCCATGGGGTCCCAAAATCGACCCATGGATACCCATGGATGGGCATTTATCAAAAAATAGTAAAATTAAACATGTTAGGAAATTTTTAATTTTATTGTAATAATATTTGTTTACCCTTATTTACCAGATTTTCCCTTTAACTGTGGTAAATAAAATATTTACTAAAGTAAATATTAATAATGTCTAAAAATAAAAGTTAACAATTTGAAAAATTTGGAGCTCTTAATTCCAAATATAGAATCCATTTTTCAAATTCAAAACAGAAAAGTGGAATAAATTAATTAAAAATTAGATCCCATTACCAAAACAAAAAGCATGTTATTATGAAATAATATCTATCAAAATATTGACACTTGTTTATGTGAAATTTCAATTTGAAATTTTTTCAAATGACCAAAATTGGTTTAACTTGTAAAAATATAATCTAATTACACTTTAAAACCAATTAAATGGATAATGAAAATATATAAATAAATTATATTAAAAGGCAGTTTTGAATTAAAATGTAGTATTTTTCACTATTCATTAAAAAATGAACTTTAATAGAAAAATTCCAAAATTTCATCCAAAATAAATTTTTATTTCTATATTTTAAAGAAGAATATGATTTGGTCAAATTGATAATATAAAATAGATAAAAACTATATTTAAAAGGATGTTCCATCAAAAGGTATTAAATTTACCTTTTAAAAAATATTAGAGTGTTTATTCTAAAAAATAGATTCATTCTCATTTTATGCCTCTTAATTTTATTGAAAAATATTGAAACATTTAACAAACATGTTTA
This sequence comes from Viscum album, assembly GCA_963277665.1. Classification (NCBI taxonomy): domain Eukaryota; kingdom Viridiplantae; phylum Streptophyta; class Magnoliopsida; order Santalales; family Viscaceae; genus Viscum; species Viscum album. The sequence continues at coordinate 382,634,029 of OY728145.1, forward strand.
ATCATGTTTTGGTTAGTTCTATTCATTCCCTCTCATAAAACAGCTATACGTTAACTACCATATATGATAATAATATTATTTTATTTTTTCATCATAACTCAACGTTGTGTGCAATGTACGATTTCAAAGAAACCCTTTTTTACGTGTCGGGTATTCCATCGAGCATAGCATCCCCTTTATACTAAAATTAATATTTTATTCAAAAATATTAATAAATATGAATTTGTCATATCCTTTATTTTTCTAGGATGTTACAACCCTTCCCCCTTTTGGAAATTTCATCCTCTTAGTTTTATTCACTTATCAAATAAATGGGAGTATTTATCCCATACAGAATTTTCAGATTCTCGAATTTTGAATTCAAAAATATAGTTTTCCCAAAAACCATTACCAGATGAATTACCTTATTCTGAAACACTTGATCTCTTCAGTCATGAATCTGGAATATTTGTTCCCCATAAAAAATATTTTCTCCCAATTGAACTACCTTTGGACTAAAAACATGAGATGAATCTAGAATATAGTTTCTCAACAATGAAGCATGAAAAAAGTTGTATACCTAGTATAAACTTGGAGTTAAATCCACTCAGTAGGAAACTCAAAGAACTTTATCTTGGAATTCATATGGTCTAATAAAACTCATACACAACTTTCCCTTATTTTCAAAACAAATCACACTTTTCCTTGGAAAAACATTGAGAAAGACATGATCACCTACCTAAAAAAATGATCCTTCTCCAGTTATCCGCATATCATTTTTTCCTACACTGAGCTGTTCTAATGTTATTTTGAATCAAATGAACTTTTTCTACCATCTCTTCTACCAATTCTGGTCCCATTAGCATCCTTTCACCTAATTCATTCCAAAAATATGGAGTTTGAAACCGCTTTTCATATAATTCCTTAAAAGAACCATCTATATACTGTAATGAAGACTATTATTATAATAATATTCAACCAAAGAAATATGTTGGTCCCAACATCCCGGGTAATCCATTGAATAATCACATAGCATATCTTCCAAATTCTTAATAGTTATTTCTTACTACCCATCTGATTGTGGATGAAAAGATCTACTAAAATTTAATTCAGTACCCAACTACTTCAGATGGATTTTAATAAAGATAGATGTAAACCTAGGATCACGATCAGATATAATGGAGGGGATAACTCCATGTAACCTAACTATCTCTTTAACATACAATCAAGAAATTTGATCTAGAGACATTATATCTCGAATAGGAATTAAATGAGTAGTTTTATTCAATCGATCAACAATAACCTATATTGCATTATAACCTTGAGATGTCTTTGGTAATCCTACAATGAATTCTGTGGATATATTTTACCATTTCTACTCTGTCTCCAGTAATGATTGAAGAATTCCTTTTGGAAACTACCACTCTGCTTTAACCTATTTACAAGTCAAACACTTCATTTTAAAGTCATAAATGTATCTTTTCATTCAATCCCACTAGTAATACACCTCAAGGTATCTCTACATCTTAGTAATCCCAGGATAAACAGAAAACGGAGAACTATGAGCTTCAAAGAACAACTCTTTCTTCAAATGTGAATCACAAGGCACACATAATATCTTTACAAAAAACAAAACACAGTCTATATCAATATTAAACTCAAGTAACATGCCCTTATCAACCAATTGTACCATTTTTTACAACTAACTTTTATCTTTATGTTCTTCCTTAATTTTGTCTACATGGGATGATTGTACTCAAACCAAAAACAAAATAGTGTAATTTCCTACATGAAAAACTTCCAATCCAAATTTCATCATATCAAAAACCAAAGGATCTCATTCCAAATATATCAATGTTAAGGTAGCATTATTATTTTGACTGAAAGTGTCAGTCACTTTATTTACCTTTTCGGGATTTCAATTGATCCTGAAATAATAATCCTTGATTAATTATATCCATCCCCTATGTATCATGTTCAATTCCTTATGAGTAAATATATACTTCAAACATTTGTGTCCAGTATATATTTCACATTTTACTCCATACTGATGATGCCTCCAAATTTGTAAACTAAAAACAATTGTAGCTAATTCCAAATCATGTGTAGGGTAATTTAACTAATGTGATTTCAACTAATGGGAAGAAGACGCAATTTTTTGATCATTTTGTAGTAGGACACAACCATGTACTTTAAACGAAGAATCACTTTAGATAATGAACTCACCATTTCTAGATTGTAGTGCCAAAACTAGAGCATTCACCAATCTTATTTTCAATTCCAGAAAACAATCATAACATTCATTTTCCCAAATGAACGTAACACCTTTTAGAATTAACTTAGTCATTGGGCTAGATAACCATTAAAAATTATCAGCAAACGTTCTGTAAAAACCTGCTAAACAAATAAAACTATGAATCTATGTGATATTGGTAGGTATTGGACATTCTTCAACAAATTTTTTTAGCAGGATAAATAGTTATTCCATTACTGGAAACAATGTGACCAGGGAATGAAATTTGATGTAACTAAAACTCACACACGCTGAATTTTCCACACAATTTCTTTTCTTTTATGGTTTTCATGAAAATAATTAAATGACTTTCATGTTCTTATTTACTTTTAGAATAAACCAAAATATCATTAATAAACACAACCCCAAAAATATCCAAGAACTCAATGATAATAATATGAATAAGATCTACGAATACAACAGATTCATTGGTTAACCCAAAAGGCATAACTTCAAATTCATAATGACCATATCTAGTAACAAACTTGGTCTTCTAAATGTCTACTTCTATTAATTGCAACTGATGGTACCTCGATCTCAAGTCAGTCTTTAAAAATGGTGAGATCCATATAGGTAATCAAACAAATCATCTATATGAGGTAAAGGATAGTTATTCTTAATAGATATGTTATTAAATGATCTGTAATCAATGTAATGTCTCATTGAACAATTGTTATTTTTAATAAACAAGAGAGGAGAACCCCCGTGGTGATGTGCCAATTCGAATGAAACCTACATCTAATAACTCATGAAATTTATTCTTTAACTCTAAAAGTAAAATTTTAGTGATTTGATAAGGGGGTTTTGAAATTTGATTAGCATTAGGAACTAAGTAAATAGTAAATTAAACTTCATAGTCAGGTATTATAATAGGACACTCATCAGGAAAATAATTAAGATACTCATTTACCACTGGCACATCATTAACTTGAATAGTTCCTTTGTTTTCAACAATATGTGAAAGGTATCCTTCATTCCATCTTTTAATAGTTTTTCAACTTCATGATATCTTATCAAACGTAAGGGTTCATTCTTGTACACAAACTAAAATTATTTCAAAAAAGAAACCTCTTTATCTCTGTTATCAATCCTATCATGGTAAACATAAATCCAATCCATTCCAAAAATAACATCAAAATCTACTAAAGGATAAACAAATAAGGTTTAAAGGTAGATTATTTCTGAACACAAGGATAAGAAGGTTCTTATAATTTATTTGTGTCTCAACATTTCCTCTCGATGTTTTTACCATATGTTCAGGATTAATATCATGAGATGGGATTCCCAATTTACTAGAAAATTTCTTAGAAATAAAAAAATTTGTAGACCATGAATCAAACAACACAATGACATAATCTGAATAATAAAATAGTGTGCCTGATACTACTTAATTCGATGGCCCCACATCATCTGAAGTAGTTGTAAATGATTTCACCACCCCTTTTGTGCTTTTAGTCAAGCCACCTTCTCTAAGTTGATATCTTTTGTTCGAAACTCATTTTAATAATAACCCATTTCATTGCACTTAAAAAATCATACTGCTGGATTTTCATTTCCGGTTTCATCATCTTTCTTGTAGTTACAAAAAATATGACCAGACTCAACACACCAGAAGCACTTTCCAGACCATGATAAGAATTATTTGGGATTATTTTTTCCACTCTTTTCACAAGATGGATTTTTAATTTTATTACCTCTATTATTCATTGATAAATTCTTTCCCTTTCCTAAAATCTGGCCTCTTCTATTATTTGCTCTCTTAAAACACCTCACATCAGAGAACTACATTTTTACCTTCTCAGCACATCTAAAAAGGTTTTTATATCTTTTGAATTGACTGGAGGATAATTCTCATTGATATCATAGATTCAGTCCTATGTAAAATTGATTTATCATAATATCATGATCTCAGATGAAATTTGACGCATACCTTGCCAGTTGAGAGAAATATTTTTCATAAGCATCCGCTGAGTCATCAACCTACCATAATTCTATGAAATTGTTATCCTTCTTAAGTTGAACCACCATAGGAAAACATTTCTCAAGAAATATACCTTTCAAATTTTCCCATCCAAGAGCATCATTCTCTTCCTTATCCATATCATTTTTCACCATTGACCACCACAAATCGGCTACACCTTCAAAACGGTAAATAGAAAGACTAACCTTTTGATTGTCTATACAACCCATGAAATCAAAAATATTTTCCATGACTTTGATACAACCTTCATCATGAATAGGGTCACATGATCCTGTAAATGATGGGGAAGTTTTCCTCATGAAATTCCACAATACTAACATGGTTCTCTATGGTTGTTCTGGATAATCTCGTGCATTGATAAAACAACCATTTTTTTCTTGAGTCAATTGTTCCATCACTGCAACAAACTATTCAGTTTTGATTCCATCCATCTCAGGTTCCTGATTTGGATGGTTATTTTCCTCTATATTCTTTCCCATCATAGATACCATGTTTCCTCTACAGAAAACCATTTTGAACACATAAATATCTTAGGCAAAGGAATATGGTAATCTGTAAATTCTATATCATTTCAATCTTACCATAAATTAATTTATGTATATTAATTTAGTAATAACCAAAAATCTAAAGTTGTCTAAACCAACCACTAATACCAACTATACAGACTCAGCCTTAAAAATTACATAATCTTGAATTAAGTTAATAATTAATATTGAGGATCTTTTCATTTTTATAGATTTAGAGGATTATGTCATAATATAATCATAAAAAATAAATATTACATCCAGACACTTCTACTCAGTAATAATTTTTTCATAAAATAAAAACTCTTGAAAAAAAGTCATTTCTAGTTTCATATTTTAGACATCATGAATTTTCCATGATCTAATCCTTGACCCCATTAACTTTTAAGTACTATGAATAACATTTCAAAAAAACCTAGTATGAGCATAAAAATCTCAGTAAGGGATACTCAAAGAAGGAAAACTATTAGTTTTCCAAAACCACAAGTAAACAGTGAATACTTTATCATATGTAATAATTTTCACCTTTATGAAGTTCTAAATACTCTTCACTGAATAAAAGACCATTGCTTACCCTTTTGTAAACCAAAATATTAACATAAACCCATTTGAAGAACACATATCATATAAAGGTAACATGGGATATAGACATACTTAAATGGAATGACCATACGGTAGACTGCCACACATATCACTAAATAGAATAGCCATATGGCTTACTTCCTTACCCAATGTATTGGAGGTTATAACATAACCACCCATCCTAGTTTATCATGACACCACCCGTTATTTGGTTTATCACGTAACCACCCATAAAATTTCCATGTACCATTGTAAAATCATAACACATTAATTATTGAAAATATAACCATTTCCCTATTAACATTTAATTTTAAATCAGAAGAAAACATTTCATGATATTGAAATAATAAATTCATATCAAAAACTATTTTCAATAAAAAAACAACCAAAACAATATTAAGGTATTTTTTTCATTTTAAAAACATTAAGGTTTATAGACGAATCAAACTAACGATTACAGCGATAAAGATTTCATTATCTCCAAAAACGTTAAAAACATTCCATTTGTCATTTTGTAAATTGATTCAAAGAAAAAAGATTTCATTTGAATGAAATTAATAGTCAGAGATTTTTATTATATACAGTATAAAATAATGAGGTATATATTCTCAAAACATGCCTCAATGAAAGGATATTGAGATGAGTTCCCTTACATCGTGTCTAACTTGACCCATTCGATCATTAATTTCATGAATAATAAACATAAGTTAATTTATACATTATTAAATATATTTTTCAAGTTTATTTTTCCTTTATTATCACTTATTATCATGCTATAACAATTTGTTAAATATTTAATTTCATATCGGACATTTTGTCGATGTTCGGAACTTGAGTTAAAAATGAACTTTTTATTATAATAAATTGTCCATGTTGTCAAAATTAAATTATCTATAGAATTATATTCATGTTTTTATATCCTATATATCATATATATCTAGTATATATGTATTTATAATATTCCATATCATTATGATATATGAAAATAAAATTCACCATTCATGGAGACGGTAAGACGTACGTACGCATGAACACTACTTCCGTTTCATTTTTTTCATTTTAAATGGAATGAAAAAAAATGTTAAATAGGTATATTTTTATTCCAGTATAATATCATATTTTATATATTTTACTTATGTTCATTAACACCATCAATTATATGTTCCCTATATGATATGAACGGGTCATATCACTTTGAGGGTGTGGTAGTCCGCACTACCTCAAAATGAAATTATAGTATTTATAAAACATTAAAAAAAAGGTATTTTAAAAAAGATAATTAAAATTCATATAGATAAAATAAATACCATAAATATTATATATAATTATAGTTCCATAATAATGGAAACCATAAGAGGTGGTAGGAAAAGATTGAATAATCGTCATTCCGTGAGGCAGTAGTCTGTCGTCCACAGAAACGTTATGTTCTATACCCATTAGTTTGAGGTGTGTATAAGTTTTGTTCGAATAATTCGCATAAAAAACCTAGTATGTTTATTTTACAGTTTTTGGTTATAAAATAAAATAATAAAGAGAATTAAGGGGGTTTGAGATGTAAAATACAAGAAAAGAATTTAAGAGAAGGCGTTACCTTTAAATCGGGTAACTCCTTTTGGTTAGAACCAAAAGGCTTCCTTGAAGTTCCTTATGCCTAAGGTAATGCTTCTATGAGTAAGAGAGCTATGTAGTGAGCTTAATTTCATAGTGGTTGGATGAGCCAAGGATCTTAAGAGGTGTGAGTAATGGGTTAGAGGTGATGGCATTTTATAAGGGAGAGGAGGGGCTCTTTAAGAAAGTTTGGAAATATTATTTTATAATAAACTTATTTTCGGTTTCAAAATGTCCAAAACCTATTACATTATTATATAAGGTTACTCTAGTTGTAAATAAAATCATATAATATGAAGTTTAATGGTTATTGATAGTTTAAAAAAATTATATTCTCATTTATTTAAATAATTCATTAATTAGTTAATCACTACATCATCATTGTGTCATAAATAATTTTGTTTATCTTATGTCTAAAAATTATAAATAAAATACCATGATGTAGGAAATATATTTAACTATATAATTAATATTTATATTCAAATATATTACTTATATAACCCCATGTAAAAAATTTATTTACTAAATGATATATGTTTATGTCATTTTTGTCATTACTTTAAATTAATTAATGTAAAGTTTCATTATCACTCCAATGTGGCACAATTGATTTCCAAAATAGGTCTAAGGATAACCATTGTCTGAAATGTATCAAAAAATTGTAATAAGACACATGTAAGGGTAATTTAATATTATTATTATAATATTTATTTTCCCTTTTTTATCAGATTTACCCTTTAACAATGATAAATATTTAATGAAGTAAATATTCATAATGTTTAGAAATAAAAGATACTTATTTACACAATTTGGACCTCCTGATTTTAAACATGGAATCCATTTTTTTAAATTCAAAAAAAAGTAAGTTTCATTAATCAATTTAAAATTAATTGTTAGTGTCAAAACAAAAAGCGTGTTTTAAGAAATTATAACTATCAAAAGATTGACACTTGTTTATGTACAATTGCAAAGTGAAATTACTTAAATGAAAAAAACTGAATTAATTGAAAAAATATATAATCTTATTAAACATTAAATCTAATTAAATGGAAAATCTTTCCATATAAATTATGTAGATAAAATGGATGTTTTGAATTAAAATGCAGTATTTTCCCTATTCATTAAAAAATGAACATAATCAGAAAAATTCCAAAATTTCATCCAAAGTAAAATTTTATATCCTGATTCTAAATAAGAATATTATTTTTTCATATATAACATATAAAAGTGACAATAACTATATTTGAAATGGGTTTTCCATCAAAAGTCTACAAATCGAACTTTAAAAAAATATTTGAGTGTGTATTCTTAAAATTGGATTCATTCGCATTTTAAGCCTCAAAATATTATTGGATAAATGTATAAACCTTTAACAAACATGTGTAACAATATTTTAGTTAGTTATGTTAACCTAGATATATTTCCTATGAAAGTCATAAAAGGTTCATAAAAAAGATTCCAAACTCTCTCACAATGGAGCTCCCCTATCAATGTGAAAGTAGCTCCTATCAACTAGACGCCTTCACGATTGAAGAACGAAACCCGACTCTGAACATATCTCAAAACACCTCATTTGGAATCTCCAACTACTCAGGACACCCTAAGGACAAGAACCATCACTACCTCACTTCCCCATGCCTCATTGTCAAAACTAAATACACCCATTGCTTCTTCTGAGCACATATCAAACTAAAGGCTATCTCAACCAACTCAAACTAATATACCTTGACTACTTCTAAAACAAAGCCTCATACATTTGTATATCTAACTAAAGGATATATCACTTGTTATTAACACTAAACTCCATCTTATCCCTCAACTAATCCTCTGATACCACGTTGTGAGGACCCCCCTCCCAACAAGGTGTACACCTCCTAGACCCGCAATGTGAGAAGATAGATAGAGACCCCCCGAGTCCCGACTACAGTATTCCTTGGGTTGGTGACTAGCACCTAGGGTCTTGTAAATGTAACACCCTGATATTTCATAGTACATTATCTCTTCAATGAAATTCAATAGCAAGCACTACACACAATACCGAGTTCGAGCACACCATGACTTACCAAATTAGTCTTTCAAAAAGAAGTTATGAATAGTATTAACTGAATTTAGAATTTTATATACTCTATATAATTTTAGAATCCATATTATGTGTTTCCTAGACATAAAATAAGAACAAATTCATTTTTTTAGATTAAAGAAGTATTTTTTAAAAAATTCAATTTTACTGCCTTTTAATGGAAAAAATTATTTAAAACCAATTTTTGAAACTTTAATTTATTTATTTTTATAAAATTATCATTATTATTTTGAATAAGGACATGAATTTTTAGTTTGGATAAATATTTGGTACTTTTCTAATAACATTCATATTTTCATGAATAGTGGAAAATACAATATTTTAATTAAACACAACATTTTTAATCAAAATAATTTATATTGTTAAATTATACATTTCCATTGGTATAAAGTATCATTAAATTATACTTTTATAAAATAATATAATTTATGTCGTTGGATGTAATTTTACATTTAAACTAGACATAAACGCGTGTTAATCATTTGATATGTATTATTTCTTAAAAACAAGTTTTTGTTTTGACAACAATAATTAGTTTTAAATTAATTCATGTCACTTCTGTGTCTTGAATTTGAAAAAATGGATTCCATATTTGGAAGAAAGAGTTCTAAACTGTTAAAATATAAAACTTTTATATTTAGTCATTATGAATAATTTCTTCGGTGAATATTTTATTTAATATTGTTAAAGTGTAAATCCTGTAAATACAGGTAATGAAATAATATTAAAATAATATTCAATTACCATAAAATTTGTTTTATTATTAATGTTTGATACAGTTCCGATCATGTTCATCATTCGGTAAATTTTGGGACCACATGGAGCAACTTAAAAGTGATAATGACACTTTATATTAATTAATTTAATGTAAATAAAAAAATAACAGAAACATATATCTTTTAGTAAAACAATTTTTACAAGGTGTTATATAAATTATCATTCAGACTATAAATATTCATTATAAAAATGAAAATAATTACTATATAATGGTATTTTATTTATAATATTTAGACAATAAATAATCAAATTTATTTTTGACACAATGATGATGAATTAATTACCTTGTTAATGAATAAATCAAATAAATGGTATTATAAATATTAAGAAAAATATATTTTTTCAGATTTTATGAAATCCACAAGTTTTCTAGGACAATATGACATGTTAGGATTGATTCAATTTATCTTTTGATTAGTAATCTAGTTGTTATGACTTTTACAAAAACCAAATACTAAATAGTGTCTAAATTGACATAATTGTGTTTTTAAAACAAATACTATATTATTAATTGATATAATATTACTAAAAATATTAGGTTTGGAAAGAAGACATATATAAGGTTTTATATATTAATAATTAACAACACGGGGTTAGTATGTCTTGATATTATATGTTTATTAACAATATAATATAAAAATACAATGAGACATGGTAAATGTTAATTTATTTAACAAAGAGTTAAAAATAAATTATAAGGTTAAAATAGATATATAGACTTGTATATAACCTATTGGTTGAATTTATTTCTACCAATAACCACCAATTTCTTGAAATAAATTCATTTGGATCCATTGGAAACTGAGAATAATTTTATTATAAAACAATATTTCAAGTTTTTTCTAAAGTGACCCTCAACTCTCTTATAAAAGGGGACTTCCCCTTATCTTAATTTCACACCTCCAATGCCATTTGGCTCAGCCAAACCATACCCAAATATCCTCCAACATTCCTACCTTCAACCTAGAGGCCTTAATATTTTAATAAATCCATCCTATAGAGCCTATTTGATCAAATCAAAAGGAAGAACACGAAGAAGAGGTAAATATTTTGTCACATCATTCTTGTTCTTTTCTTCTTCAACTTCCTCATTCTTTGTGGTATCAATTATAAAATAATAAATTCAGTATAGTATATATAATGTGATTTTATTATAAAAATGTTACAAACATATTCTTTATTTCATCCATAATACGAATTACCAAGTCACCATGCGTGCGTGCGTACAGCTTACCATCTCCACGTCGTGGTATAGTTTGTAATTAAGACACTTCATTATTTGGATGGGTATAATAATGGTTATAACTGATCTAAATAATAAATATAAAATTTTAATGATACTGTATATATGATATAATATGAAATTATATATTATTTCACCAATAATATAATGATATTTTTGCTCGTGCGTACGTACGAATAACCTTTTCCACGACGCGATGATATATTCATTCCCACGTTCACCATACAACGTTGATTTAAATATATATATATTATTAATATGTATATAATTTATGACATAATAACTCTTCTGGATATATATATATATATGTACTTATATATATTATTCAATTACTTTCGTTCAATATGATATGAAAATGGAAATATCGTTTATACCTACGTATGCCCTACGGTCTCCATAAACGGTGCCTTACATTTCATATATCTATCTAATATAAAAATTTATATTCAAAATATATATGATATATAAATCATGGTTTTTATTATGTATTTATTTAAATCATAATCTAAATGATACGATCAAGAATAACAATTTAAAACACACACGATAAATAATGTGATTACTACCTAAAATGTTAATTTAACATGGAAATAATTATTATAAGGGTAGTATAAAGTCATAAATGATTCATTTATAATATAATAAATATGAATAATTTTTTATGGTATAATTTAATAACATACTTCGGTCATTATACCGGAGGTTAAACATTCCCTCAACCATATGAAAGTGTATGTTCAGGGTTAATTTCACAATATCTTTATTATCCGAGGTTGTTTATACGTAAATATCTACTTGTAAATAATTATTATCCATTTCATTGTTTCATAAGTGCGTTTTCAATGGGATTATTCTTAAGGGAAGTTTTTACTAAAACAAAATTTTCAATCTTTTAAAGATTTATTCTTCTAATCCGTTCTCATTATTGTCTATGTTTTTAAAATGGTTTTATGGATTAATTTATATGAACATGAATGTTTTAAAATGTTAATTCCATTGAAAATTTTTTATGTGGTACAGGAAACTTTGATTCAATAATATCTTTTAAATGACTTCCTCTATAAATTATGTGAGTTTCAAATGATTTCCTGAAAAAGGGATATTTCCCTCAATGATTTTTCAAAATCATTTTCATCTATGTCAATATCCTTTGATGGATTTTAATCTTTTATGACGTTTATTTATTATGATACCAATCGTCCATACTGTATTTATGTCTTTGTGATATATTTGAAAATGGATTTTTAATTTTTATACCATTCATGGTTTAGGCTTAAAGTATTAAAATTTCTTATGTTTGTTTTAATATGAATGTTTATGTTATGTTTCAACCCTTTCATATGAGCAAGGTATTGGAATTAGTAAGTGATGGGTAGAGCCCGCTATATCTCTTAGGTGCATCGGTAGGTCTCTTGAACAATTAAATGTTGAATTGGTTGAGGCCTTTCTCAAATTTGATATATGGTTTTGGCTGAGGCCTTAATCATTTTTATATGTCTTGGCCAAGGCCTTGACAAAACGTTTCAATATGTTTAGAATTATAAATTCCCTCATTATGAAAATATTATTGATGGTTCATGTGGTTATTCGACTAGTAGAATACACATGACTATGTTTTATTATGGCATTATTTACTCATATCATATTTAATCCATAATTTGTTCCTTTTTATTATTTGTAAAGTTATGTGTTTTCAATTATTCACCATGCCTATTGTTTATGTTATCTTCCAATAAATATTATACCCTTACTGAGAATCTGATCACACCCCTTCATTATGTTTTATTTTCCTTGAATTCCAAGAAGTGTATTATGGTAGAGAAGAAGGGTTGAGCTAGGTGATTAATGGAATTCTCAAAGGATCATTTATGTATCGTTTTATTTTCTAGTGTGAAATTTAATGTTCATGTATGTAATCAATTTTCCAAGATTACTAAACTGATCGTTCATTCAAGACATGATTACTTGTAATCATGTAAATTTATTGAGATAATGCACTATCTCTGTGTAACTAGGGTCGGGGAGTAATAGTAGACACAAAAATTAGATACATTCTTCTCTAAGAGAAAACATGTGGATGATATGGATAAGACATAAAATATCCAACTCCAACCCATTCTATAATAAAAAATTAATCCCAATTACTGATATGTAATGTCATTCAATAACTACTAAAATTGAAACAAAAAACTGAAAGTACCGAAAGAAAGTAAAATTGATAGTGAACACGAAGCCCAAAAAACTCAAGAAACCTTAATCTATTAGTCAGAAACCTGATCTCAAAACTATTCAAAGTGACCTGAAAAATAGTTTATATATACATCGAGTGAGTATAATAGTATACTCAGTAGGATCATCCCCAGTGCCTCTTGTGGAAATGTAATGAATACATGATAAAGCACAGTAAACAACAAGTAAAACTAACACATCACCTAAGAATGTATGTTATGTTCCCAAAATCACAATGGATACTCTCACCATGTATCATATAAAATATTATATAATATAATAATGAATATCAAGGTCACCCAATACCACTTCCCCACTAGTTTTCCACTTCTCCCTAATGTCACGCGTCCTAATCATATCTCTCAAAAAATGGGTTCCACGTAGACACTTGGGCGAAGCACCACAATATGAACCCTATGAAACAAAACCACTACATCCATGCCACCAAATTTATAAGGTAGTTTTAGTGAGCGACCAAATCCCTCATAATGTGTAACATACATTGGGAATTATACCTTAATCCATAACATCCCATACACTGAAGAAGGATTCTCTAGTCATCGCAACCTATATTGGTTTCACCTATAGTAGTCCATGGAAAATATATCTAGCATATATGTGTTTGAATTACCAATATCCATTAAATCCATCTACAAAAATATATGGGGAATATCGAAAATTTCTGCCTACCATAAATAGTAACTACTAAGAGAAGGCAGTGGGCTATACGGGGTAGTCCGACATCCATCCTCCCACCAGAATGTTGGGGAAAGCACCCACCCCCTTGGGTGTCAGCTACCCTAACTGTCAAGGAAGAGTAGCGTATAGAAAAAAATTAATAGAATATAATATATCTCACAACCACACTCTGGTCATAACCTAGTCTTAGACTCAACTCCATCAAACATCTCTTAGACTGCCGATTACCACTGTTAAGACTAGGTATCATATAAATACACAACCATTTAAAGTGCTACATTAGATTACTTTAATACTACATTAACATTGCATCCCAGCAAGTTCCAACCCCATTGGTTAAAATCATTTATTCAATAATTTATTATCAACATTATCCCTTTACCATATTACCTAGAAATCTGGAAATCATTCTAAGCTTCAAATCACAAGGGGCTAAACCCAGTTAGTAAGTGAACTAACTATCATGTCTTTGCCACATATATTAAGAGAGAAGACCCATCTATCCTCACGAAGCTAAACATGGAATGCACGTGGAATTCCCTGCACATCTTCACTTCTTATTGGAAAGAGGGTAGTAAGAATAGATGCATTGAAAAATGTGTAATTTAATGTAGATAAAAAACAAACAATATTCAGAAAGAATCCAATCATTCATATCTATCTCATTTCATCATCTCGGGTGTCCTCCACAAAACCCACATGCATAAACTAATGTATCTCACCACTCTAGGCAAACAATGCTACCACAAACACTAGGCACAACTAACCCCCCACATCTCAGAACATCTATACAGTCTCATAAAACATCACAAGAATAAAACAATTTCAATGAAATGAAGCTCTTGGCCCTAAACAAGGAATTATTCCTTCACATGCAATGAGCTCTCATGGATCCAAAGCAGAGGGAACACGACCTTACAAAAAAAGGGTTACTCGGAACTCGATTTGGAATTATCTTTTATCAAACCACCAGTTCTTTAATCTGTTTGATTTAACCAGTTCATTGATATTAGGTTAAAACTATCAGAAACCTAAAAAAGAATGCTATCATATCAACAATAAATAATTTAACATGATTCCTTTATCAATTTGATTAAAATAAAAATACAACAAAAACAACCAGATTCAATTACATGCCACTTTATATTTGAGAAATAACAGTTAAACATTGTTTACATTCTTTACCAATTTTCATCAAGAAAGACTTTCTAAACAAGGCAATCATTGGTATTAAACTATCTAGAAAGACTAGAGGCAATAATATACGATCTATACCCATTTATTTATTCTAGTTGAAAGATTTATTATGTCAATTCCATTATGATCCAATGGGGTAAAACATGGTAACTCTGTAGTTTCACATACTATAATAGATAATCCAAGAATCCCTACATCAAATGGTTCTTGACCTTTTTTGCATGAGAACAATTTATGCAACAGGACATGATTTCCTCCCCACATGACAACTACATCCACCCAAGGATGCTGCGACATGACCACACCAACCGATACCCAAGAAAAATCCATCATGAAAATGAAGATCAAATGATCTAACATGTAATGGAAAAATGGGTTAAAAGGTATCAATGAAACAACAACAATGGAAGTATATCATACCTTTAATCGATTATGGGTCCACACATGTTGCTTTCCCCAAAATAGTGGGTGCGCATGCAGTAGGAAAAAAACTAAAGGGGAAATGATCCAAGGATTATGGTTTGATCACACCACTCCTATGCGAAGAATTATTCGGGGAACCTCACACCAAGAGATTGGAGAAGGAATTAGTGAATGCAATGTTCCAGTATTTGATGGATTAAATTTGAGACTAACGTGATTTGAAATGGTTTAGAATTTCAGTTAATTCAGATCCGATTAATCCACACGACTTGAACATGTAAAGTAATCCTAACACTTAAGAAGATTAATATTAGAATTATGGTCTTTGAATCAGCCTTAAATCCTTTAAAATAAGGCTTTGAATTCATTTTTTGTCTTCAAAGAATATGAAAAATGGATGAAACTATAGTAAGCTAGAATCACTATTCACATATGTCTCACCGATGCCGAAAGATGAATAGGATTCACCAACACCAATAATACAAATGAATCACCAATGCTGATAGTACGAATGACTCACTGATGTACACAATACAACTGACCCACTGACGCTGACGTTACAAATGACCCACCAATGCTGACATTACAAATGAGTCCCCGACGCTAACACTACAAATGAATCATCGACACCAACATTACATATGACCCACCGACACTGACAATAAAAAGGTCTCACTAACACATATAGTATAAATGAATAACCAATTCTGATACTATAAATGACTCACCGATAGTATTATTCACAAAATAGGAAA
Source organism: Viscum album (assembly GCA_963277665.1). Classification (NCBI taxonomy): domain Eukaryota; kingdom Viridiplantae; phylum Streptophyta; class Magnoliopsida; order Santalales; family Viscaceae; genus Viscum; species Viscum album. Next base: position 382,650,399 of record OY728145.1, read on the forward strand.
CACTATTCACAGAACTCAAAATTTCAAAAAGTGTTGGGGATATGTCACATTGACCTCCAAGAACCCCTTTGACACATTATTTAGCAAAGGAATGGAACAGAGAGGTTTGGGCCATTACAATTTTGATAACTGAAACTTTTTTACTATGGAATTAAATGATTTTTTGAGGTATATTGATTTGAAGGTGAAATTAAAAAAATTATTCCTGAAATGCTACTAGAGAATTATAGACAATGAAGTTTGAGCTTGATAAAACAAAAATTAATGGGTAATGTCGATATATCATATATGAAGGGTGATCCTCATAGTGCTTTTATGATGTTGGTTTCTGATATTTATCTACAATATCATAGTAAATATTACTTTTATTCAATGGAAATAATGAGATATATAACTAAGTAGGAATCCCTTACATATTTAACTATGTTGTAGTTATTTCTGACACGAGTAATGTGTATAATTATATAATTATCCTAATATGGTACTTGTTTTCATACAATCTATTTTCAATTCATTCTTTGAGGAAAAAAAATCTTTTTTTAAACATGCTCAAATAATATTATTATAATGTTTATCAATTTCTAGTATTTCATGTTTTTTACTAGTCTAATAGATGTCATATTATTATTTACCTTACAAATATTGTTGCGGACATCCCACGTTGTTCAAATGTTTAAATTGGTTTTAGTAACATTTAATGTCAATGAAGAAGCCATATTGAAATTCATCGAATTTGTTCATGAAACTAAATTGAGTTTTATTGTTAAAATTTTTTATTTATGAAGAATGGATATATCTTTGAAGTTTACCCTTTATAATATATGGTATTATATAAGAGTTAGGACCTAATTCTCTAAAAAACATAAACATAATGATCCCTAAAATGTAGCAAAGTGAATAATGAAAAACTAATTGTTTTAATGTCTCAAGGGTGGGTAATTATTGATCTAATAATTAATGGTTTATAGGTCATCATATTGTTATCATGAGACTTGAAAAATGAAGATGAAAATCTATAGTAATGTAAATTCAGAGGTCAAATAGTTGTATTAAAATGACAGATAGAGTAACAGTGGGATTCAGATGGAATTTAGAGTGACAATGGTCTTGGAATAAAATCTAATTTAACCATGGTATTTTCATGAATGTAATATAACTTTGGATCTCATTTTAGGTAGAGAAACGATGAAATAAGATGAATTACGACATGGTAGGTTGATCGACCACATAGTTGCACAATAAATATACTGAATACGCTATTTCATTGTAGATGGATTGACCATATTAAATAGCGCCTAACTACATGGTGGGGTGATCAACTATATTGATGATTGACTAGGAGAAGAATATTTTTCTAATGATTAAGGGATTTATGATCACAAAATATTAATTTTTCATGATATTGTTCATTATGATCCATACAAATAGATATATAGATGATAAAAAATTTAAATAAAGATGTCTAAAATATGTATAGAGATATACATACAATATGAAAGTATATTCTAGGTGATGAGTTCATTAAGTAAAATTAATATTATGATAGAGAATTCTATTTGGATTTATGCAGGTTTAAAGAAGATGATGACTTTTTAGAATTATCTTATGCTTCAAATGATGTATCAATGATTGAGATAAAATATTCCTCACATGCACACAAACACTCATAGACAAAGATATATATATATATATAGTCTTGGAGGCATGCACAATTCTTTGGGAGAATAGGAATGTGTGAGTTTCGAAATAATAGGTTTTTTATGAAGAATGAAGAATATTTTTTTTAAAATATATACTAAATGGTTTAATCCTAAATTATAGCTCATATATATATTCATGAATTAATTTTCATCATTGATGAATGAGAATTATAATTGATATATTAATGATAAATCAAGAATAATAGAAAAGGCATCAGCTATAAATTCATGTTCACACGTATATACAATTATTTAACTACTAATTAGTTTTCATGGGATGGAATGATGAATAATTCCAAGACTAACTGGAAGTTATATGTGATTAAGACCAATAATTTTATTAAAATATATATATAATTAAATATGTATTTAAATAGAATAATTTTATTTTTGGTGTTTTGAAATTGAAGTTTCTAGATTCAATAATTCCAGGATATATGATTTCAAAATATTTAGTTAGTATAATGGATAGAATTTTTCTTCCAATATCTATAGATTTTTTTAGAGAAAATAATGTTGGATTTTATAAAGTTTAGAATTTCTAAAATCCATGGGCCTTCAATATCAAGTATTCAGAGAGTTTTCTATAAGGTTATTATGAAGAAACCAACTCTTTAATTCATATATATATATATATGATGAAATTGTTTGGTATTTATGTTATATGATATTAAAAAAGAGTAAAGGGTCATGTGTTAGAAGAGATGAAAAATTTACCTAAAAATAAAATCATATTAATATAAATTACAAGTGCTGAAGCCAAAGGATAAATACGAATATTAAATGTTATTATTTATAATTAGGAAGGGAAAATTAAGATATAAATGAAATGAGTATGATTTTTTAGGTTGTTTGTGAAGTTCACTAGGATAAGAATATATTTCTTAAAAACATTTAAAAATAATAATATAAGAGAGGTAGTGTTTTTTATGATGACATTCATTGGAAATAAGAGGAAGAAGTGTAATTATAATATAAGTGTTCCACTATAATGAAGAAGAAGAAGTTGGGTGATCTATTTCACATAAAAATAAATGATGTTACTTGACACTGTGTAGGTTAAGGAAAAGAATAAAGATGTAGAAAATTAATAACATGGAAATATTCTAAACTAATGTCTAAATAACTTGTTGTTACCACCATAATTAATTTAATGGTTATGGGATACACCACATTGGGGGATACACCAAACCGGTTTGAAGAATGGACACTATACATTGCTAAACTATAATAGTGTAATGATTGGAGGGGCTTTCGAGTTGGTTTTGTGACGTGGTTTTTTATTATATTTTACTAAGTATTTTCTAACTTATACTAAAAGGTTATAATTGTAAAATGTTTTGTTTTTTAATGAATTTTCTTGTGTTCCATATAAAGACAATATCAAGAATAGAAAATTTGAGATCCATTCACCTTAACTAATGAAATTGGTAAAATGGAAAAGGAATACAAAGAATGATTCATATTTAATTTCTCTAATAATGAATCACCCCTCTCAGAGTTGTTTATATACTCATCTATTCATCCATTTAAAAAATAATCGAATCTAATGTCTTACTAATAATATCATATTATTTATTAATGGTTGGAAAATATTCCAAATTGATTTTACATATTATAAAATAATACCTTTTTAAATGATAACTAGCATCAACCTATTTTGGTTACGGAATGATTTCAAGGGTTCTTAAAGTATGTATGTTGAAAAAAAATAACATCAAATTATTTTTAATTTTTATTTATCCATCATTATTGATATGAAAAACCTTTTGTAGATACATATTCTACTTGTTTATTAAAAATCACAATAGAATTATTTTTCTTCAAACTCTAAAACATTAATTAATTTCCAACATGTGACAAATTTTGTTTATTATACTCATATATATTTTATATCCACCAAAATATTAATCTATGTATATTTTTATGTCATTATCAGTGCTAATTTGATAAGATGATCCATGTTTTATTGAACATTTAAAATATTTTTTTAATTATTTGTAATGTTTTTATGTTCTTTTCTATATGAATTATTTACAATCCTTCACAAATACACACATGACACTAAATCAACCCAAGATGTAGATAAAAAATAATTAAATTCAAATCATACATATATAATATTTAATATCAACTGCTTTCCTATTTTAATCAGCTTCTAATTTACTTGAGAAAATAATGGGGGAAATTGAAATTTTTCAATTATAAATTATCTAAATAAGTTACATTTCAAAAATATATTCATTTATAAAAATCCCAAAACATATTTAAAAAATTTCAATCCTAAAATTTATTTTTAATTATACAATTAGAAAAATATCTATTTCAATTTTGATTAATTTTATTATATTATTAAATAATGATAAATTTTATTATTCAAAAATAATATCCTACACATAAATTTTAAAAATATATAATTCCAAAAAAATTATATATTAATATAGTGTGATTATACATGCAATTTAAAAATTCATTTACCAAAAATAAAAGTTGATTATATATCATACCAAGTTCATGGATCATGCTTATGTTTATAATGTTTATTTGAATGATTTAAATCATGATTAGGATACATTTAATTTTCATAACATAGTGGATTAATAACATATACATCTAATGAATTATATTCATTTTTAAATAAACTTTTATAAATAATTTAAATTGATTTTACTACTTTAAAATAATCATAAGAAAATTTTATTCCAATAAAAACTAACCATAAAAACAAGTAAATTGGTAAAAATATATATTATAATAGCCATTTACATAATTTTTTCATAAATTAATGATTAAAAACACTGCAAAAATATCAGTTCCAATTGATAAAATTAAGCATCCCTTGTTATTTCGATGTAGATTAAATTTTGTAATAAATATATATAAGGTTTTGGATTTATTATCAATATAGAATCTCCATGTAAATAATCTAAGGTAATAAATAAGTAAAAATAGATAATTGTTTCTCCTATACTAGTAGTAGGTGTAAGTCTTATAAATCATGACAAAAAATAGTAATGGCCTTATTATATGCACACTCTTTTTAGATATTAAGGAATTTTTATTTCCTTTACTTTCCAGAAAATAAGTAAAAATGTATTTGTTTCCCTTTATTAAATATTATATATTCTGAAATTTTATTATTTTTTCAAACAAATTACTATATTCAAAATTTTTCATTCCCAATTCAAATATTATAGTAGATGTTATATTACTAAATAATAATTAATAATTTTTTGTATTTTTTTAGTTAATTAAAAAAAATATAGAATAATTGTTATCCAATCTATTTTCCTAAAATAGAATAAACAAATAATCATTAAAAACAACACACATAACATTATACAAATGTTAATGCATCCCATCATCATATATTTGGGAGATAATGATGAAATTATATTTTAATCGTTCAACAAATAAAATTTTAGAATTTATTACATAATAAAACTTTCCAAACTCATCAAATACATGTACTCTACTTTTTCAATTATCAATAAATGTGACACTAAATCACATACATTTCTATGATGAATAATATTTCATAGAATAATATATTATATTCTAAGAAAATCTAGTATCAATGTACCATGAACCCTTTTTCAAATTCTAATGCAACATTTCCTATGAATAATTATTTAAAAATATTTTTGTACCCATGCAATCATGGGTCGAATCTGGTTAGAGAAACCTATATTAAGAAAAAATTAATTTCAAGAGTTTTTTATATATAATTTTTTGGATAAGGATTTATAATTATAGACTATGGCTTTTCTAATATATTATGTAAATCTCAATAAATATTTACATTTATAGTGTTCTCTCTTTCCAAATATAAAACATGTAAAATTCTTAACACATTATTTTGAAAATTTTATAGAAAATATATTATACATTTTGAGTTAATTATTATCATATCCAGTACAATTCAAAATATATTTTTTTTCAATTTTATAATTTATACATAGCTTTGCCTTCTATGAAAAAATCTATATACATCTTCATTTAAAATTTCTATTTGATTTTTTTTTGATTTTTCATCCTGATATAATTTAAGGTGTATTTCTTAAAAATAATTAAATTTAAAATGACAATCCTTATTTTTAATGTTTCATTTTTGATCAATTTTAATGACTACATATATTATACCATTTGAACTAGAAGTTTAATTCCTTATATTTAAATTTTCTTCATGTGTGATATTATTTTCCTTAAAAAAATTTATTCTTCTAACTATGATACTTTTTTATTTTTCAGATTTAATGATTTTCATTTCACATAGTTTAAATTTGATTTTATAATTCATAAAATATATGTTTTTTATGGAATTTGAATTAAAAAACCTAGTTTTCAAAATCACTTAATTGATAAGAAAAAACCATCATGCATAGATTTTTTGTTTCATTTTTTGAATGGAAATCATCACTGGAGTTGGAATCTACAAATTTATTCCATCAACAGTAATTATCCCTATTATTCACTTCGTTCATTGAGTTTTATTTACTTTCTCTAATAATCTGATTGAATAATTGTTTAATATTCCATTCCCCTTTTATTCCTAACTGGTTACATCTATAACTTCAATTGTGATCATATATCATTTATCTACTCTTGTGATCATCTGTAGGATAAAAAAATTTATTTCAACTTATCTATAATTTCTATTCATAAAAAATATAATGGTAAATTTATAAAAAACATGAATATAATTTCTCTATAACTCAATGTATGATGTGTAATAGATATTTTTTTAATGGACCCCCATTTATATTACTAATTATTTCTTCATTTTTTCCAATTTTCACTCATGTTGTAATAAATAAACAATAATCACTAAATGCCTATATTTTTATCATCTTTTCATCCAGAAATTGATTCAGTATTAGCTTAGTATTTTTCATGTAAATCTTGTAAAATTCATTCAAATAAACTTGTTTTATCATGATATTCTATTTATTAATTTGTTTTATTTATTATTATTGTAAATATATGAAATATTTTATTTATAGATACATTTTTACTCATTTTAAAATCATAATAATTTCCCCTTATCATAACATGTTTGGTTCTAATTAACTCATTATATAAATAATATATTCTCTATATGATTCCATAGATATCATGAGGGTTTTACTTGTGGAAATAAAAACGAAGTATTTTTCATTGTATACCACAAAAAAATATCATGATTTTATATGAAATTAAATATGTAAAATAATCATCCGAGGTAAAAGTAGCAGGATCACCCTTAAAAAGTTTGTATGATTTTTCCATGGCCTCCCATTGGTCAATACATAGATTATTAATCTATTATTCCATCCAAACAAGAAAATTTCATTAATTATTACCAAAAAAGAATGATTGCTTTATGCTACACAACAATTATTGAAATAATCATTTCCATCTAAAATAGATTATATAAATGAATATTATTTAGTTTATATTGTTAATAATAAAAAATATTGACATAATTGAAATTTAATAATACTTGATATGTCTATTATTTGATACAAAATATTCATTTCCAAATATATAATTGTATATTTTTTATGATGGGGCTGAATTGACCTCTTAAAAAATTTAACACGTACAAGTGTTAATATAATTTGAATACAAAATATTAGCTCAATTATATTTATAATTGGTGATATCAAGGTGATGTTATGTCTACACATCACACACTCAATAGGGTAGTATGGTATTTAGTAATATTGTGACATGATTTTTGAAAGTAGTCAAAAAAAATTAGAATTGCCTATTTAACCAGTGGATGTGGAATCCAAAACTGTATATTCCCACAAATGGTTGAACAACCCAGAAAATCAAATTGATGTGAAGGATGAAACAATGCTTCCATTATCTAGACCAAGGCCACATTTAATCCACATCCTTTTACCAGATATGGTATGTAACAAAACAAACTTTTTGAAAGTAAATTGATTCCTGAAAATGTGTGTCATATTATTACACAATAAAACTATATCCCACTATTAAGGAAGTAAGAATATTTTAATGTAACCATCGGGTTTTGACCATTATATGACTATTTGAATATATATTAATAATGTTATGATTTTTTTTTGGAAAATAGAAATGATAATTGTTAATTAATGTAAAAAGAAGAGTTTATTGCCTCATCTAATAGAACCAGTCCATATAAATCCCATTTTTCAGAACATGGGAGGGAGGTGGAATCATTGGGATTCGTACTTTCCCAATCACTATCCAAGATACAAAATGTTTGTATTGAATGAAATCTCCTATGGAAGAATTTGGTTTTGTAGAGATATCCACTATTGAAAATTTATTTGAGCGGCCCTAGAGTCTATCACCACTGCACACCATACCCTTAGGTCGTATGTGGGCGTTATAAAGGGTTATGTGTCAAGGCCTTAGTTACTTAATTTGAAATACCATTGCTTTAAAAAAAATTACTTCATCATTATCGTTATGAGAATAGTTTTTGTTAATAAAATATATGTTTAATTGAGAAAAATCTGATAAATTCATTTCACAAGTACAAATTGAACGTTTCAATGATTTCCTATACTTAGATAATTAAAATGGAAAAATAATGCTCATTTTTTACTTTCAAATGTCAAAATCAACCAGCTGTAATGTTTTTAGTATTTTTCTATATAGTTTAATATTTTCAATGAATTGTAAAAAAATAATATATTTTTTAAATAATTTTATACATTAAATAATTTATTTTGTTAAATGGTTTCAGAAAAATAGACATACACAGTTGCAATTAGTATAAATATATTATAGGAATAGTAATTTCACCCTTATAAAAAGTAATTAAAAAATGGAATACTAACCTTATCCTAGAATGTATAAATATATTCTAGGAATCTTAATTGGTAATTTCAGATAATTATATCATAGTATATGTAAATTAACGTTTTAGATATTAAAAGATATGTATACGAATTCATTTAAAACATAAACGTTTATTTACAAATATATTATTAATTTAATTTTCAAAGAAATTAATTTTAATAAAATTCATTTAGTTTTTAAATTGTGCACTTAAAATATGGTTATATTTAATTATTTGGTTTTTTAAAAAAATATGTGAATATTTAGTGAATAGTAAAAATACGGTTTTGATTTTTTTTCATTTGTTTGATGACATCATTAATGATTTAATAATTATTTAATAATGATTTTAGACTCTTTATGATTAAAATATTATATGAGGTGTCCCATGTTGCCAATACCATTAGATAATACCATGGGAAATCCCATGTTTTTAGAAATATCACAATTGAGGTGTCCTCATGAATTAATAATAAACTCTCTCACTTTTTCTATAAATACCCACCATTCATTAATTTTATTTCATTCCAAATATTTTTTTAAAGGCAGAGTCATGGTAAAATAACCAAGGAACATTTGCAGAAAAACTAAGAACAAGAAATTAAAAGTGTATAAAACAGGGAATCCTTTTACAATCGTTTTCATGTATGGGAGTTAGCTCCATGGGGAGGAAGTATAACTCGATGACTTTATATCAATTCCAATTCACTACCAACGAATTTATAATAATATAAACTCCCATGTAATCCTCCCAAAGTTTCCTCATGCCCCAAGGTTACAATCATCATGTTTTAAGAGTCACTCATCAAGGTAAGGGAACTCTCAATATCTCTTTTCCTTTCATGTTTCCTTTCTTATGTGGTATATAATTAAAATTCCCATACCATGTTATACATAAAATTTTATTCTAGACCATTAATATATTAAGATCGATTTATTAATGGGATCCCCTTGTCCACTTTATTTTTAATGCTATATAAAACATATTAAATACCCATTAGGCTAATAGATTTTAATCTCAAAATTTCTCGCTTTTATCATATAATTCATTTATTTTATATTATGAAAACCCAAGTGTCCTAATCTTCCAGAGGTATTAAAATATTGGTCAACAAGATCTATGTTAATTCTGAGATTAAAATACATGAAACCTTCCTTCATTTTTTGTGGTTTTAAAATTCCATAAGGATTGTGTTTTTAAGAACTTCCTAAAACACCGTGATTTTGAAATGAAACCCATTTCTTTTATTATACATGGGTTATTTATGAGATATTTAATTATTATATATGAGGATAACATTAATTAGAACATATTAATTTTGTACCATAATATGTCTCCCACTAATTGTGTAAAAATATAATCACCAGTGATGAGAAGTTTTACGATACCTTAGTGAATAACCATATTAATTTTTATGACACCATAGTGATAAAATTCATTTATGTGCATACAAATGGATCAATTAAGTATTGTATACAAATATACATGTTATTATTATTGTTCCTTTTATTATGATATGAATGATGTCCTCTTTCTCATTATTTTATGCCATTCCTCAAGTTCTTATTGATATCTCTCAAGATCAAAAGTAAACTATTTCCCTTGTTTACCATTACAGTAATTTACGCTCACCCATTCCTTTGATTTATGTCCCCAGTTTATGTGTTTCAATAAATATACATAGTATTATACTTGATAAAACATTAAAAGTGGAATATAATAATGTTTTAAGTTTCATGTACCATATACCTTATATCTAAGATACTAAAATTTTAAAGATACTATGTCTATAAAATGAAACGTAATTTTATGTAATAATAAAGCAGCATTCCATAGTTGGTATTAAATAATGTCTCAGTTATTTATGAATATTATAAATTTAAAAAATTTAGAAAAACCTTAGACACAATTTTTAATATAATACAACATCCTGGTAATCTGGTGAAATATTAAGTGGTTTCCAAACAAATAATTTCCTAAATAGATACGAATAAGTGGATGTGGTTATTGAACAGATGTATCTAGTGGTAAAACCTAAAAACACTACTTTGAGTCAGACTCAAATGAGAACTGGTGCATGATAATGGGCCTTATTTCACTATTATTTTGACAGTCTTTGGGGCTATTTTTTTTGTTAATCGCATCTTTTTTATGAATCATTATGAAGGATTTATAAAAAAATTAATAATTAATATTTTAAGCATTATGTTATAAGGTATAAAATATTCTGTGAATTATAATATTATTAAAACACATTTCTCAGTGGGGTTTTATTCTTTTAAAAAATGGAAGAAAATATGATGAATTTTTTAAATGGTGAGCGCAATGGACCACAGACTAGTGACCATCAAATGGAAGCCTGAATGGAAACCATCATTAGATTGATGAGTAAACAAACTCAAGTTATGGGAAATAACATGAATCAAGCTAATATATTAGTTTCACCATGAGGGTAACAACATTACATTGAGTCCTTTATACATCAATGACCACCAAAATTTAATGGATCTACTAACCCATTGATCTATGAATAGTGTATAAGATGAATAGAAAATATATTTTCTGTAATTCATTGTTCAGAATATGATAATGTCACTATGGGTATGTACCATTTTGAGGGAGAATCTAATCAATGGTGGGGAATGATAAAGAATGTGAGGCCAAGAGTGGATATTGAAGTTATGTGGTGGGAAAAGTTTAGGGGAATGTTATCCAGTATGTATTTCCATCATTCGATGAGAATGAAAATGGATAAGGAATTACGTAAGATGAAGTAGAATGAGAATGAATATTTGGGAAGCTATGAGATGAACTTCACATGATATTCTTGTTATAACTCAATATTTTTCGTGGATCCTATTAAGAAGTTTGATAGATTCTTTGGTGGACTAAGACCTCATCTATTGATTAATTTAGCCAAACAATATTGTAACAGCTATGAGAATATCATATGGAGTGCTATGAATGTCAAACAAGAGTTTAGTGAGATGCAGTGGTCTCATAAATTAAATGAGAAGAAGATATATCTAGAGTTAAACCTAGGTAGGAAGATTGATCAAAGGAGAGATGGAAATAAAGTGAAACATTCCTCATGTAACAAGTGTGGGAAGAAGCATCCAGGAAATTTCTTTCTTAGGAGTAGGGAATGTTATAAGTGTTGAAGGGATGACCTGATCACTTAATATTTCAATATTGTGGTGAAGCCTCAACTTCCCAACACCAACAACAAACGAAATATGATTAATTCCCTAGATGAAGTCTAATTCATCATGTGTGGAAAAAATATATACTTTCCAATAAATTTTAAAATTTGAGGGGAGGGTAGGGGAATCACCATCATCCTCAAAATTGTCTAAGAGAGAAACTTTGTGCTCTTTCTATCATGATGACTGAAGTTGATTCTCTGAATGATGTGGTGGAAAGTACTCTCATTGTTCTCTCAAAACTAGCCAATACTTTTTTTATTCTAGTTCTACTCATTTCTTTATTTCATATAAATTTCAAAGAATATTGATTAAATCCCTTAATTTCTAGTAGTTGATCATTCAGTGAAGACTCCTATAGGGTTTATACAAGCATGAAAAGTGTACAGATACTCTTGTATTCACTTTGGTTAGCACAATATCATTTGAAATATATTAGTCATTCCCATGATGGAATTCAACATTATACCAGGGATGGATGGGCTCTCAAATAATAATTCTAAAATAAAATGCAGAAAAAAGGCATAATTATTTGTTCCTAATAAAAAGCATACAATTATCTTCAAATGAGAGTTATCTCATATTAATCACTTTTATAGAAGCACCATCTATAGCCTTATTTATGGAGATGATCAGTGAAAATGAAAACGAGAATGAAAGTATTAAAATATAAAATTTCCCCATCATTCATGAATATATTGACATATTCTTTAAGGAGTTTGATAGAACTATTCCAAAAAGAGAGTTATATTTCTTAATTGATCTCATACTTTATTCCAAGCCAATATATTAAACTTTTATATACTGGGATATGTGGAGATGGAGTAATTAAAGCAACAACTCCAAGACCTACTAGAGAAGTGTTTTATCTAACCAATTGTATCTTTTTGGGGAGAAAATGTTGTCATTATAAAGAAGAAGGGTGGATCAATGTCTCTATGCAATGATTATACGGAACTCAATGGGAAATGGTGAAGAACAAATACCCTGTTCTATGAATTGATGACTTATTTGACCAGATTAAATGGGATAAGTTCTTCTACATGATTGATCTGCGATATGGTTATCATAAATAATGGGTGATAAAATAATATTTTACATATAATTTCTTCTGATAATGTTATTGGAACTATGAGTTTATTGTTATTCCCTTCAGTTTGACTACTTCACTATCTATTTCTATGGATATGATTAATACATTCATTAAGAACTACCTTAATTACTTTGTGGTAATTTGTATTAATAATATTTTGATATATTACAAAGCATACTAGGAGAATGAGGATCATCTAAGGGAGAAAATAAGAACTATCACAAAGTTTATGTTATTTGGAATGTTTAGAATGTGTGAATTTTAGTTATAACAAGTTTCTTTCTTGGCTAACATTGTTACAAATGAAGTAATCTCATTTGACCTAGCAATAAAAATTGTTTTGGAGGAGTGGTATTAGACTAAAATAATAACTACGATTCTTATATTCCTTCGATTAGTGGGATATTATTGTAGGATGTTGAAAAACAATTCATTACATTATAGTCCATTAACCAAGTTAACTCGAAAAGGGGTTATGTTTTTCAAAAAAATGAGTGTGAATAATGTTTACTAGAGCTAAATAAGAGATTGTATACTAAATCCATGTAAAAACTACCATCTATCAGTGAATGAGTTGATTTTTTAACAATGCATCAATGAAGGGGTGACAGGGTGTCCTCGTGAAAAATGATAAGGAAATTGCTCATTCATGTCAATAGTCGAAACCTAATTAGCATAACTATCTTACACATGATCAAAAGTTGTCTGTAGTTGTTTTCTCTCTAATGATATGGAGGCACAATATTAATGGGGAAATTTTGGCTTATACAATGTCTATTAATGTTTAAAGTATATTTTCACACAAAAGTAATTGAACATTAGATATAGTAGATGTATGGAAGTTCTTAAAGTCTATATTTTTTGAAATCATTATCAATATAGAAGAAAAAAAAAGTCAAAGATGCATTATGTAGAAAAGACGACGTGGTTCTTTCAAGGATGGGGATTGATGGTGATACTTTGATCATATAACAAGTAAAAATAGACATGGGAATTCAAAGGGAAGGGACATGATCAACCCTATCCTAAATGATTTACCAACCTTTATTACTATATATGATCACAAAGATATCCAAGAGATGATATTTTATTACAAAAGAAGATTTAGGTTTTTTAAAATGGGATATTTTCTGAGTAAAATATTGATCAGGAAGGAGTACTAATATTTTAAACAATTCTAGGAGTTCCATCTATTACAGATATAAATAAAGAACAGATGGATAAATATCATTTCTCTACATTCACTATACATCATGGAAGTAGGAAAAGGTATAGATACCTTCATGATCCTTATTGGTGTGATAAAATGAATTAGTAGATAGACGACTACACTAAAATGTTCCTAGTGTATCAAAAAGTGAATGTAGAGAGACAAATTCTTGATGTTTTATTACAACCACTACATATACTAGCTTGGAAGTGGGATAATATCACCATGGATTATTTAACTGATCTCCCAAAAATATCCAAAAAATTGTTATATGGGTTATAATGGACCGTATGACCAAGAAAAACCATTTTATATCTATCTAGGAAAAATAAACTCTTGACCAACATTGTATGAACTCGGATCTTCATTTCAAGTATGTTTTTCCTTTTCTCGCCTTTTTTGTGAAAAATAGGAAAATCAGGAAATTTCCAAAATACACGCCTTGAACTTTATACGTACATTCTGAGTACATTGATTTCACACGAGTATGTGCGATGGATGTGTCCGGCCCACACACACAGTGTGTAGGGGCGATGTGGAGGCTGATTAAAGCAGATTATGGAAAATCCATGTACACGTCGTGTACTCTAGAAGTACAGGCCGTGTACATTCTTTTTTTCTTTCATCAAACGGACCGGGGTCACGCCTAATTGATATAATTGTCTTCTTCTCAATGTTCTTTGACTGGGAGCATCCGTACAACCACGAAAATCCTCTAATCCCTCGAGTCTACAAATTTTTTCCGAATCGACCACCTTCAATTGTGTTGGAATCGCAGTAGTGAGCTCTTCCTTTTTCATGAGTTTCATTCCATGATTTTCTCTCTTTCTTGAGATATCATGGGTTGAACATTTGGTGCGTTTTCATAGATCTACGATGTTCTAAGGATAATCAAGCCTCGTAGATCATGTATATTGATCTCCTATCACCAAGGTATGTGGTTTGTGCCTTAACATTCGATATCTTTGAGTTTTATGTTCCATTTCCCACTAATACCTGTGAACGGGGTATTGAGTGTTTACCGTTTTGCACCTGTTGTTTTCTTGACTTGTTTGTATGCTTGTGTAGAGATAATTTGATCATTTTTGAGGATAATAAATATGCTGGGATATTTTACCCATGCCTTGTCCTTGTTATGACCTTTGGGTTTTGTTAGCCTATGGTCGTTGTACCTGTTTTCCATGCCTTGTGTCCGTAGGATGGAATGATATTCTTGACAAGCTTGTGTTCTATAGAATGGTTATCCAATTAGCTCTATAGGTGTACATTGGCCTTATATAAATATTATGTAATGACTAGCTTGGGACTATGAGAACCCAGTTCTATAGACTATAAGGGATAGACAGAGTGAGCTTCCTAGAGAGTCTTGGGTATTGTAGACTACAGGAGGGTAGACTGAGTGAGCTTCCTCAGAGAGTCTTGGTTATTATAGACTAAAGGGGTTAGACCGAGTGAGCTTCCTAGAGTGTCTTGGATATTATAGACTATAGAGGGGTAGATCGAGACAGCTTCCTCTGAGAGTCTTTACTTGTTTGAATTTCCTTAAACTATTCCTGGCTAGAGGAGGAATTCATTGAACGAGCATCCATAGAGAGTCTGTTATAGAACTGAGACTGTGGGATGAATTGACCGAGTTAGCTTCCTCAAAGAGTATCAAGACCATATGGCTATAAGAGGGTTGGACCATGTGATCTTCCTTAGAGAGACCCTGACTACCCTAGATTATAAGTGGAATTTACCAAGCAATCTTTCCCAGAGAGTCTTATAATTTCAAATGACCAAACCAGATGGGTTAGGCTGAGTGCACATCCCAGAGGGTTGTTGGTTCTTCTTGGATAGGACTAGAGGGGTTGGATATAAGTACATACCAGAGGGGTTCTTATTGTGGTTAGATGTTTTCTTCATTGTGGCTCGTTGTTATATGGATTGATTACTGTTGTATATCATCTTGTTACAGTTTGATGATTACTACCAGCTGTTTACTGTTACTATTTACTGCATACTGTACTATTACTAGCCATATACTCACTTACTATTATGCACAGATCTTTTGGTGGTTTCCTACTAGGATTTTGTCTCACATCCTGTTTGGGTCGTGCTTTTGGGATACTATGTTGTTGCAAGATTAGACACGGGAATGTTCCCTTCAACTTCAGGTACTTGATTGCTTTGGAGTAGAAGAGCATGGGACTAAGCATATCCTTGCAATGATGAAGAGGTATTTATCTTTTCTTTTGTACTTGTTTTGGTACTATTTGTATTTCTAGCATTGTGACCTATTTTGTTGTTTTCCTAGATATGTATCATGCATCATTTCGTATTTATATATGTGCTCCTGTGGTTTATTGTTTTAGTCTTCCGCTATTTACTTGTGAATTGTTGTTGGATATTTACCGCTTCTTCTATTGCATGCTTTTTTACATTCATTGTGTACTCTGCCAATAAGGGAATAGTTTCCCCACTATCACACCCAAGGCCTCACTGCTAGTCAGCATCCTCTGGCGTTTGGGGAAATGCGCTTGAGGCCATGTGACCAACCGGGTATGAGGTGCCTCTGTGTGGCTTCTAGAACCTGGACATTACCAAGTGGTATCAAATGAATTATTTTCTATTAATTTACTATTTTGGATTATTTAGCCAGGGATAGGATGGAATAGGTACTTGGTAATAAACTATTCCCAGGAGTAGCTAACCCGTGTATAGGGAAAATCCAATCCACCTTGCTTATTGCAGTTTCTAGTTTTTCTATGTTACAGTTGATTAGATTTCACCTAGAGTGATTCACATGATTTGTGTTGTTACAGTTGTTGTTATTGTAGTTCTATTTCTCTCTCAACCTAATGAGATGAGGGTATTCTATATCTTTCATCATATAGGCACTTGTTAGAAATCACAAGCCATGCATTCTTTCCATTCCATCTAGAGTGAATTAGCGATTGCATGTTGTTGTGGTAGGAGTTTTATAGATTATGAATGTTGTTGTGATAGATGCATTGATAGAATCCCTACAGTTTGATAGAGGAATTATTTATATTGTTCATTGCTTAAATTAACACCAAATTTTGGTTCTTGAGGTGTAATGGGCCCAGATGAATCGGAACATGGTGGACCATTGACTTGTTTCCATTGTATATTATATGTAAGAGATTACAAGATTTGGTTGGCGGGGAGTATGGGCCCTCACAGATTGGAATTTGGCACCTTCATGTTTTTTTTGGGTATTATGGGCATTGGTGCGGTTTCTAAGCTATTTCCCAGAAAAACCCAAAATACACGATGGGTGCTTAACTACACGCCATGTAGTTTTAAACCGTGTCACTTACTATGTGAGCAGAAACATGGGGTTGTTATAAAGTCTTTAGAAACACGCTGTGTACAGTCGTTAGATGCTGTGTAGTAGTCAGATGCGTACCCGACCATGTCACTAACAACATGGGTCGGGGAAGTTTGTGTAGTACACAGTGTGTTGGGTACGAACACGTTGTGTAGTCTTGTTCTAGGTACCCGGCCCTATCCTAAAAAACACAGGACATTGTTATATCTCCTATACATGTTGTGTTTGTTCGGAACACGTTGTGTAATGGTCAACCGTGATGTCGGCCATGTAACTAACAATAAGGGTCACTGAAACATTGTCTAGTACACATCGTGTACTTAGTGAACACGCCCTATGTTATAGGGTTTAGAGGACCATGTGAGATAGCCGTGTAATGAAACTTAGGCAGGGGAATGGAGATGAATTACACACCGTGTGTGGGGGAAACACGCTGTGTAGTCTGGGGCGTTACACGCCCAAAGGTGGTAGAAGTACACGCCCATGTGAATGGCCTTAAGGAGCATGTCGTCTAGTTTTTATACATGCTGTGTAGTCGTGTTTATTGAAACTCAACTGTTCCTTCCTCCTTTTACCTTTTTGTACTCTTGGGTTCTCTATCCTTGATAATCCTAATCTAAGATGTGCTTTTGATCTTTCAGAGATATGCCTCCAAGACATCCTCTAGTCGTATGTCAGCTGCCAGACGGTTATCAGACACCGTATATAGATGACCAGGGTCCTCTTGCAGATCCTCCTACTATGCCAGCCTTGGCACCAATAGTTATACCCGTTGCAGACACTGATGCGCAGTTCAGGGAGGACATCCTTAGGATGATGTAGACCTTTCAGGGAGCGACGTCTCCTACCAAGTCGAGGGCTGAGTTGACGTGTGTATTCCAGTAGCAGCATCCTTCTACCTACTCAGGGGATGGAGGACCCCAGGATGTAGAGTCATGGCTAGAGGCCACACTGACAATCTTTGAGCATCTGATGACACCTCTAGAGAAAATGGTAAATCTGGCTACTTATATGCTTCAAGACACCGCCAAGAGGTGGTGGGAGGTGATCTCACATACAGGGTGCCAGCAGAGTATGACTTGGGATTAGTTTTTGTGCATCCTCAACGATTAATTCTAACGAGAGATCTTGAGAGCCGACTAATCCCAAGAGTTTATGAGTCTCAAGCAGTGTACTCTATCTCTTAGGGAGTACTCGACTTGTTTTACCGAGTTGTAGTGCTTCACAATGATTGGAGCAGGTGATGAGTTGTTCCTTTCTAGGATGTTTTAGGACGGTCTCAAGCAGGAGATCTGTTCCCAGTTGAATATCTTCAGGTTGACTTCGATATCCTAGATCTTCAACCAGGAGCTGATCACTGAGCGCAATCTGAGATATTCTGGAGCAGTGAGCCAGGGCGGTTCGACAAACAGAGTCAGTGTTCCTTCTACTGATAGCAGGAAGCGCCATAGGGAGTCTTCTCGAGGAGATTAGGGTAGGTGGAATGTATCTTCAGGGAGCTAGTTTGTATGTTACCAGTGTGATAGGGGTGGGAATACTAGGCCTCAGTGTCAGAGATACCCGATGGAGTGCTGATCTTGTGGAAATATGGGCCATCTTCAGTATTTTTGTCAGATATTCTCACCTACAGCTGGTGGAAGAGGTTCTTCTATGACCAATAATACAATAAATATATCACCAGTTTCCCACCATTCTAGGAACTGGTGTTCTTCCGGACGTTCAGGCCAAGGTGGAGGTCATGGCCAAGGTGGTCAGTCACCAGGTTACCAGAAATAAAAGAGTGGATCAGCTCAGAGTGGTCAGTAAGGGGCGCAGGGCCACGGTATAGGCCAGACATTCGCCATGGAGTAGACCCATCAGGAGCATGATCTTGAACATTCTACAGTTTGAGTTATGATCTTAGTAGCCTTAGTTTTGTCTTCAACTCATTTTGATTCTGGTGCTTCGCATAGCTTTATCTATGTTACTATTGTGGAGAGCCTTGGGATCTCTATCCTATTGTTGGCATACATGTTGACTCTTAATACACCATTGGGAACGAGGACGTCTAGCATACGCCAATGCAGAGAGATCCCTCTTGAGGGTGTAGGGTGTCACATCTTATGGGACCTCTATGTCCTAGAGATGATAGGATATGATGTAATTCTTGGTATGGATATGTTAGTTCCCTTCCAGGTTGTCATTTATTGCTATCATCACAGGGTGAGTTTTGTATCACCAGGGGGTAGATACTTTCTCCCTAGAGGTGAGTGGGATTTCCAGAATGATAGATCTAGAACGGAGCATAATGGGATAGTAGGAGTTACAACCAAGAATTCATGTCTTTATCTGGATGACGAGGGGACTTCAAAGTTAGACTTTCCTCCAGTGGTGGATTGTTTCAGGGATTTCATTCGAAATGAATTCTCAGGTTTTCCTCCAGAGCATGAGGTATACTTCTCGATTGATATCATTCCTGGAGTGGCACTATTGTCCATTCCTCCTTATAGGATGGCTACACCTGAGTTGCAGGAGCTCAAAATGCAGTTGGAGGAGTTTCAGGCAAATGGATTCATCGGACCTAGTACTTCTCCTTGGGGTTCGCCTGTCCTGTTTGTGAAGAAGGAAGACGACACCCTTAGGATTTGGGTGGATTATCGGAATATGACCAGTTGATGGTCAAGAACTAATATCCCTTGCCAAGGATCGACGACCTCTTTGATCAACTTCGATGAGAATGTGGGTTCTCGAAGATCGATTTGAGGTCCGGCTATCATCAGTTGCACGTTAGACCATTAGATATTCCTATTACAGCCTTCAGGAGCATGTATAGTTTATTCGAATATACGGTCATGCCATTCAGACTAACTAATGCACCAGTAGATTTTATAGCACTGATTAATCGAGTGATCAATATGTACTTGGACTCTTTCATAGTTGTGTTCTTGGAAGATATCTTGGTGTACTATCACAGTCGACACGACCATTCTACCCATCTTGAGATCGTTTTGAGTACACTTAGATAGCATCAGTTATTTGCTAAGCTCTCAAAATGCAACTTTTGGATGGATCATATTCACATCTAGGGTCACATTATCTTAGAGACAGAAGTATTATTAGACCCAGAGAAAGTGAGAGCTGTAGTTTTCCGGGAGCATCCGATTAATGTCTCTAAAGTGAGGATTTTCCTAGGGATGGCTGGATACTACAAGAATTTCATACAAGACTTTTCATGCCTTGAAGCACTGTTGACTAGCCTGACCAAGAAAGGTACGAGGTTATTATGGTCAGATTCCTGTGAGTCAGCCTTTCAGGAGGTGAATGGGAGGTTGACGTCAGCACCGTTAATAGTCTTTCGAGAGCCGTTCAAGAGCTATACAGTCTACTCTGATGGTACAGGTGTTAGACTGAGAGCTGTTCTTATTTAGGGAGATGGAGTCATTGCGTATGGGTCTCGGTAGTTGAGGCCACATGAGAGAAACTACCCGACACAGGATGTAAAGTTAGAAGCTATTGTTCATGACTTACGCCGTTGGATACATTAGCTTCTGGGAGGGCACTTTGTGGTGTTTAACGACCACAAGAGTCTCAATTACATCCTCACTCAGCGTGATCTGAATCGGAGACAGCATAGGTGGGTCGAGTATCTTTACTCCTTCAACTTTGATCTTTCTTATACGCAGGGAAAGGGAAACATAGTGGCTGATTCGTTATGTAGTAAAACTCAGATATAGGCAGTTTAGGAGGCCAACAGTTAGTGGAAGATTATGGATCTATTCATGTAGATGCATTTGGAGGTTCATAAAAAACAGGGGAATACATTTCTATCTTTATATCTATTACCTCCACCATTCTAGACTAGGTACAGATGAGGAAGCTATCAGACTCAAAAGGCCTAGTCTAGAGAGAGAGTGTGTCAAGAGAGGACCCTCTTCTTGGATGGATAGTGGGAGAGGATGAGATCTTGTGTTTCCAGGGATGCGTATGGGGGCCAGTAGACATACGCAAGGAGCTGATGCGGGATTTCCATTCCTCAATTTGGGAAGTTCATCCTGGCATCACCAAGATGTATCATGATCTACACCTCCAGTACTGGTGGCCAAGTATGATGAGATATGTTTCTAGGTTTGTCATGAGATGTTCTACTTGTCAGCAGGTGAAATTGGTGCATCAGTGACTAGTAGGGCTTTTACAGTAGTTACCCATTCCCAAGTGGTAGTGTAATGATGTCGTAACGGAATTCGTGACTAGGTTACTGAGGTCACCTAGAGGGAGTGATGCTTTTGGGTTTTCGTCGACAGTCTTACGAAGTATGAACATTTATTTCCGATAAAGGAGGCCTTCATTGTTGATGAGATGGGATGGTTATAGTTCCGAGAGATTTTATGTCTACATGGACTTCCACACTCCATTGTTTCAGAAAGGGATGCGTGTTTTACTTCTCGGATATGGCAGGGGCTTCAGAAGGCTTTGGGTATACAGGTACTTTTGAGTAAATCATACCCTCCCCAGACAGATGGAAAGTCTTAGCATATGATCCAGGTACATGATGATATGCTTCGAGCTTTCATTCTAGACTTTGGCGGTTCTTAGGAGAAGCATGTTCCTCTTGTGGAGTTTTCCTATTACAATAGTTTTCATGGGACTATTCAGACGGAACCTTACGAGGATTTGTATGGTAGGCCATTCCGATCAACTTTGTGCTGGTTGGAGGCAAGTGAGGTAGCCTTACTAGGACCTTGCCTTGTTCCGGAGGCCTCAGAGTAGATAGAGTTGATTTGGAAGATGATGGATAAAACACAGTATCAATAGAAATATAATTATGATCAGCAAAGAAGACCTCTGAAGTTTGAGGTTGGGGATCAGGTTTTCTTGCGTGTCACACCGAGATTGGGACACAAGAGGATTCAGAGATAGGGTAATCTTTCACCGTGGTACATCGGGCTGTTTGAGGTGTTGGAGAGAGTTGGGCCGGTTGCCTATCGATTGCAGTTATATCAGAGGTACCGGTCTATGCACAACGTCTTCCACATCTCTCATCTCCAACATTACTTTCCATACCCTTATCATGTCTTTCAATCCGAGGAGGTTGAGCTCAAAGCATATGCGTCATTTGAGGAGAATCCTCTCTGTATTGTCGATCGTAGTATAATGGTTCTTCGTGGCCAGTCTATTCCTCTAGTAGGGGTGCTATGGAAACACGGGCCAGAACAGGATGAGACCAGGGAGAGGGAGGCCAATGTACGATCACAGTGGCCAAAGCTGTTCAGGGTATCTTTATATGTGCCTCGCTAGGGAAATTTGGGGACAAATTTCATTAAGGGGAAATGTTGGTAAGAACTCGGATCTTTGTTTCAGGTATTTTTTTTCATTTTCTGGTTTTTTTGAGAAAAAGATGAAAATAAGGAAATTTCCAAAATACACGTCATGTACTTTATAAGTACATGCCCTGTACTTTGATTCCACGTGAGGCCGTGAACTTGCCAGGTCCAGGAAACACACACAGTGTGTGGGGGCGATGTGGAGGCCGCTTAAAGCGGAGTACAGAAAATCCAAGTACACACCATGTAATCCAGAAGTACACACTTTGTACATTCTTTTTTTTCATTAAACTAACTGGGGTCGCGCCTAATCGAAATAATTGTATTCTTCTCACGGTTCATTGACCGGAAGCATTCGTATGACCCCAAACATCCTCCAAGTCCCCAATCCTCCGTCTGTTTTCCAAATCAACCACCGTCGATTGCGTTGGAATCGTAGTGGTGAACTCTTACTTCTTCTTGAGATTCATTCCATGATTTTCCCTCTTTCTCAAGATATCGTGGGTTGACCATTTGGTGTGTTTTCATATATCTACACTGTTATAAATATAATGAATTCTCTTGGTTCAATTATATTGATCTCCTAGCACCAAGGTAGGTGGTTTATGCCTTACCTTTCAATTTCTTTGAGTTTTATGTGAAAATTTACACCAATACCCTTGAATGAGGTATTGTGTGTTTACCATTTTCCCCTATTGTTTTCCTGCCTTGCTTTTAAGCTTGTGTAGACATAATTTGATGATGTTTGAGGATAATTTCTATACTTTGGTGTTTTTACCATACCTTGTTCTTGTTATGACCTTTGGGTTTTGTTAACCTTTGGCCATTGTAACAGTTTTCCATCACTTGTGACCATAGGATGGAATGATATTCATGACATGCTTTTGTTCAGTAGAATGGTTAGCCAAGTAGATATATAGGTGTACATTGTCATTATAGCAATATTATACATTGACTGGCATGGGAATGGGAGAACCTGGTGCTATAGATTTTAAGGGATAGACTGAGTGAGATTCTCATAGAGTCTTGAATATTATAGTCTACTGGAGGGTAGACCGGGTGAGCTTCCTCAGAGAGTCTTGGTTATTATAGACTACATGGGATAGACCGAGTGAGCTTCCCCGAGAGTCTTGGATATTATAGACTACAGAGGGGTAGACCGAGTGAGCTTCCTTAGAGAGTCGTTACTTGTTTGAATTTCCTTAAACCATTCCAAGATAGAGGAGGAATTGACCAAGCGAACTTCCTCAGAGAGTCTGTGATAGACATGAGACTATATGAGGAATTGACAGAGTGATCTTCCTCAGAGAGTTTCTAGAACTTTGGTCTATAAGAGGGTTAGACCACGTGATCTTCCTTAGAAAGTCCCTGACTTCCCTAGACTATAAGGGGAATTGAGCAAGAGAGCTTTCCCAGAGAGTCTTATAATTTCGTATGACCAAACCAGAGGGGTTTGGCCAAGTGAACTGCCCAGAGGGTTGTTGGTAATTCTTGGATAGGTACAGAGGGGTTGGCTGTGAGTACTTCCCAGAGGGGTTCCTATTGTGGTTAGCTGTTTGCTTCACTACTGCTTGTTGTTCGGTGGATTGATTACTATTGTATATAATCTTGTTACTGCTTGCTGATTACTTCCTGTAGTTTACTATTACTATTTACTACTTACTGTACTATTACCTCCCATATGCTCACTGACTATTAGGGACAGATCATCAGGTGGTTGCCTACTGGGATTTAGTCTCACACCATGTTTGGATCATGCTTTTGGGC
Source organism: Viscum album (assembly GCA_963277665.1). Lineage (NCBI taxonomy): Eukaryota > Viridiplantae > Streptophyta > Magnoliopsida > Santalales > Viscaceae > Viscum > Viscum album. The sequence continues at coordinate 382,674,826 of OY728145.1, forward strand.
CCAAACAGACTATGTTGTTGCAGGTATAGCCAATAGAAACCACCATTTTACTTCTGGTACTTGATTTCTTTGGAGAAGGAGAGCATTGGTCCAAGCATAGGTTTGCGATGCGGAGGAGTATTTTATCTTTCTTTTGTACTTGTTTTGGTACCGTTTGTATTTCCAACATTGTGGCATGTTTGGCTGTTTTCCTAGATATGTATCATGCATCATTTCATATATACAGATGTGCTCCAGTGGTTTATTGTTTTAATCTTTTATTGTATACTTGTGCATTATTTCTGGATATTTATTGCTTCCACTATTTCATGTTTTGTTTACTTCTTATGTGTACTCTTACAATGAGGGCATAGTTTCCCCACTATCACACCAAAGGCCCTGCTGCTAGTCTGTAGCCTATAGCATTTTTTGAAATGCGCTTGAGACTATTTTACCAATAAGGAATGGGCCCCCTCTGGGTGGCTTCCGGAATAGAGACATTACAAACATTCTAAGATATATTTGAAGGAATTGATGAGGATAAATTAAGATCTAATTTCTTTAATATCTGATCATGATCAAAGGTTTATATCAAAATTTTGGAGAAATATTTCACATGCTATGATTACCAAATTGAATTTTAGTATGACCCATCATCCCCAAAGTGATTTCCAATCTTAAAAGACTATTCAAACACTCCTGAAAGTTCTAAAAATATTATTAATGGATGTTAAATTTAGATGGAATCAACATCCCCCTTTAGTTGAGTTATCATACAACAACAACATCCAGTCTAGCATTCCAATGGCAGCCTATAATGATCTATACAAGATGTAATGTATAACTCCTACTTGTTTGGATGAATATGGAGAGAGAAAACTTATTGGGCCTGATCTTGGTAAAGATATGATACAAAAGGTTCATGCCATTAAAAAAACATTAAGTCTGTTCAGGGTCGGAAAAAGAGAAATGGTGAAAACTGTTAATGGGACTTTGAGATTGATTTTGGTGATAATGTCTTCATTTTAGTTTTTTCTTGGAAGTGATTCATGATTTTTTGGAAGAAAGGTAGGCTCCAACCTATGTATATTAGCCACTATGAGATCCTAGATCACATATGAGTAGTGGCCTATCTGCTTGAACTTCACCAAATCTAGTTCAATTGAATGATGTTTTTATAAGAACCCGGCCATATTACATTATATAATCTTTAATTTAGTGTAGAAATAATATCCTTTACCATTGAGTATCCTTTCATGTTTATAAAATTAGATATTTGGTACAAAATAATTTCATAACATTACACATTATTACATAGTGGATACTATTAAAATGATATTCATTTCTTTCAAAATAAAAAACTTTTCAAATAAAATGTGACTTCTTTGACAATTATTAAAACATTTAACTTGGATTCCTTCATTTCCATAAACATTCTTATAACCCAAGAAAATAATTTAATAACATGGATAAGATGGCTGAGTAGGGGGAGGAAGGGTGTAACCCCAAACGAGGCCAAAAAGATGTGAAAATTGCTTTAGGCTTGAGGCTAAGTAATCAGTGAACCGTGAATCGCCTGGAGGAGTACCTAAGTCACAAGGATTTATCTCTCCTATGAAAAAGAATGAGGATGCCTCGGTAAACCCAATTATTGTTGTCTAGACAAAGAATTTTGAGGACGTGGGTAGGGAAATAACTGGAACTTCTATCACTAATTTTGATTCTCTATCTCCTAGGTGAGTTAGTAAATAGGGGAAGGTGGATCATATTGCGGAAAATCAATAGGAGATTGAGTAAATGATAAATTTATACAAATTTTCAATCATCACATGAGTTTTGAACCCTAAAGGTGAGAAATTCTGGAACATCAATGATCTAACTAAATGAATTACAGAGATTCCGGGTTTTGATGACTGGGGGATGACATCGATAGGTAGAGGATACTATAATGTTGTGTTTCCCATTGATGAATTCAAGAATTTTTTGTGGAGTATATGGGAAATCTCATTAAAGCCTGGAGTCATATGCATACAAGTGTAGGACATAAATTTTGATCCCACTTATGTGCATAATATGCATGCTTAGATCTGTATATGGATATATAAGATCAACTGGTTCTACTGGCACCCAAAGATTCTATGGGATATCGCCTACACAGTGGGGAACCCAATTAGATAGGTCAAGAAAATTTAAAATCCTCGATTTGGAAACTATGTTGGAGTACTGGTGGAGGTGGATATGGCTGCCACACTGGTTGAAGAAGTTGTACTGAAAACACATGATGATAGTATGAGACATTATATTCATTATGAAAGGAATCATATGTTTTGTTCTGGTTGTACATCTTTTGGGAATATTATTACTGATTGTAACTGATATAAAGAATGTGGACTTTGCAAGGTCAAGGGACATGATGATGCCTCATATAGAAGTAGAAAGGGTAAGAATTTATGTCTGGGACTATAAATATTGAGAAATCATGATAAAGGTAGGGAGGTGTTATATATAGATGTGTAGGATGTTGGTGGAGTGCTCACTGCTATTATTTATGGGGATTTGGTGGTGCATATATTGCAAGATACTGCGAATCATGTTCCTCCTACAAGTGATAAAAATGTTTGTGTTGTTTCCATCCATGTGAAGGTTAATATATTGGTCTCATAAGTGTGTGAATATTCTGGTCCTGGTGATGATATGACTAATCTCGAGAAGGGGATTGAGGTCACATCATTAGATGTATCAACTGGAAAAGGAACTATTAATGGAGATCCCAGTGAGGATCCCTTCCTAAATGTGCCTCATTCAATGGCTGCCAAAAGAAGTGATTTTGTTGGGTGTTGTCCAAAGATTCATAATGCTAGTAATATGTTCACCCCTTAGAATGGAATTTTTTGTCAAACGAGGAAGATATTTCCCATGACTTTGTATGTGAGGGAATTCATGCAAATCATGATGATGACCAGGACAGTTCTACACCTATTGAATAGGTCAATGATGACAATGATTTGATAATGGTTTGTAAGTGTCATTTAAGGAGGTGCAAGAGGCTAGTAGAGCACTCACTTTAACTGTTTATGGGGACCTGGTGGTGCATGAGGTGAAAGTTATTGCACATCCTATTCATCCTGCAGTGGATACAAATTTTTATGTTGTTACCAGAACTTCTCCAGTTAATGAATTGGGCTCATAGGGGTGTGACAGTTCTGGTCATGGTGATGATATGACTAATATAGAGAAGGGGATGGAGTCCACATCATTGGATGTCTTAGCTGGAAAAGAAACATCTACTTGAGATCCCAGTGAGGACACCATGCTATATGTTCCTCATTCCAAGGCTTCCTGAAGAAATGATTTTGAGTGGAGTCCTCCAGATCATCTTAATACTATTTATGAGTTCAACCATTTTAATGGGAGTTTTTTCAGATGAGCCTAATATTTCCCAAGACATTGTATGTGATTTAATTCCTGAAAATTATGATGATGACCCGGTCTGTTATGCACCAGTTGAACATGTCAAAAATAAAAATGATATTAAGGATGGAATGGAATGCCAAGGAAAGAAGAATGGATGGTGAAGCAAGGTAAGGGTAATTAAGGAGTAAAAGACTACGGGGCAATATACATGGCACAAGCCCCCCCCCCCCCCCCCTAACTCAATGAAGATACTTTAGTGGAATATTCAAGTGCTGGGAATCCCCCAAATGACCAGAGCCCTACGACATTTTATTATGGCGAACAAGAAAAAGATTATTAGAATAGAGGAACCCAAAATGATCTTTAAGAATTGGAAAGGTTTTAAATGATCTTCCCTTGGTTACATCCTAGTCTCACACAACCTTAATTGAATCCACATGTATCATATTTGGGTTTTAAGGAATAATAGAATACAGATTTTTGTAGTTCAAAGTAAACAACAGTATATTTCAGTCTCTCTTAATGAGAAGGATGTTAATCAGATGATCATGTTTGTTGATGTTTTAGCTTCATACATTAGGCAGAGGGAGTTATGGGTAGAACATGGTGATATTTCGGTACTCTTAGACAGAAATGGATTATTATGGGTGATTTTAATATTGTTTTAGGGCCTAATAAAAAAACTGGACTAAATTTCACCCATGTTGCATCTGCTTAATTTTTATTGGGCATTTATCAGTGTAGTTTTGTTGAAGTACCAATTGAAGGTGTTGTATTCACATGGTGCAAACACACATTAAGTAGAATACATGCTAGTAAAGTCGATAGATATTTTATTTACATGTATCATATGAATGAGGGTACTAGAATCTCTGGTCACACGCTACAAATATATTATTCAGATCGTAACCCAATACTTGTGGAGGTATCCACCTCCACCACATGGTTAACCATATTACCCTTTCACTTTATCAATGGGTGGATCAATATAGTGGGATGTAGGGAAATCATTGAGAAGGCCTGTAAAATGGTCTTCGTTGGAAGCCCAGTGTTTATTCCTGCTGAGAAACTGCATAATGTAATAGTACTCATAATGACTTGGAGTAAGTACTCCTTTTACAACCTTGATTTTGAGATAAAGCTTGCAGATAAATGGATTCTAGACTTCCAACCCATCAACCACTCTAATGACAACCCATCTAGGGAGGTAATATAGGCTCTTGCAAAACATTATGATCTACTGATTGTCAAGCAGAGGCTTTATCACTATATATTGAATGTTATATAGATAAAGGAGGGTGATCAGAACTCAATTTTCTTCCTTAGAATGTATAAGGAAAAGAATGTTCGGTCAGGTATGAAGGTTGTTAATGAAAATTAGTGTATGTACACCTGGGAAAGAAAAATTTCAAGTGTAGTGGTTTCTGATTTTGAGGCCCTTTATTCTGATGATGGGATTGACATGACCTATAAGATGGTTGATAGTATTGTCCCCTACATTGAAGACCATCAAAATTGTGTTCTTACAAGGGTTTCCCTGATCGGGGAAATCAAAGAGGCATTGTTCTCGCTGAACATGGATAGTGCTTCTAGACTGGATGGGTTCCCCAATAAATTCTTCATGTTCTACTGGGATATCCTTAAAAAAGACGTGGTCAATGTGATTTGCAAATTTATTTTCCACGCCTCTATCCCTCACAAATGTAACTCGATCTCCATTTCCCTCAAAGACAAAATGAGGATGATATTAGGGATTTAGGGCTAGCTTCACATGGAAATTCCATTCCAAAAGTCATTAGAAAAATCCAAATGACTCTTTTTGGTGGGATTATCAATGATTCTATTACCCAAAATCAGTTTGGTTTTGTTCTAGGTTGATGTATCTAAAGTTTTCTATTCACGGCTTCTGAGACTATTAATACTATAAAGAAAAATTCATGGAAGGGGAGAGTTTCTCTAAACATTGATATATCTAATGCTTTTGACACTATCAAATGGAGTTTTCTTTTTGAATTTACAAGAAGGAATTTCTTTTCTAATGATTTCATCAAATCGATTTCCACCATTGGCAATTCTGTAAGGTTGTCCATTCTGATTAATAGATCACCTAGGGGCTATTTCACTTGTTCAAGGGGTGTTCATTAGAGGGATCCCCTATCAGGGATCTTCTTTTCTCTTATAGAGGACTAAATGAGTAAATTCATTTTTGAACTTATTAAACACGGAATTTAGAAACAATTGTAGGTTGGACAGAACAACCTCATTCCATTTCACCTACATTATGATGAAGATATTATTTTGTTTGGGTAACCATCAAAGAATAACAATAGTTCTATTAAAGCCTGGTTCAGTTATTATAAAGAGTTTTTTGGTGAAAAAATTAGTTGGATTAAATCGTTCATCATCTTTGGTAATGGGTTCACTATCAAAATACAAAATATAACTACTAGGATACCTAGTGTAAGAAAGGGATCTATTCATTTCACATACCATAGGGTTCCTTTATTCTGAGGTAGTGTTAAAAGACAATACCTTGAGGTAATTTCATGTGGAATTGTAAATCATCTATATTTTGGAAGGGAAATACCATGACGCAAGCCGCAAGTGTTTTCCTTATCTACTTGGTGATTACTTCTACATTTTTGTACTTCATTTCTCTCTATCATTGGCCAAGGAGTAAGTTGAATGACATGTAGTGAATGACTAGAAACTTATTGTGGACAAGCTCATTTCATGAAAGGAAACTAATTACAGTGTATTGGAGAGAGTGTACTAAGCCCAATTGGATGGAAGGCCTTGGGCTCATGGATCTTGAAGTATTTAATGATAGGTAACTTATCAAATTCACCTAGAATCACTTGGTTTCCAATAACCCATCAGTTGATTTGTTTTCTATCATGTTAAATAATATGCTCTTAAGTGGTTACCCCCACTATCTTATGTCCTCTCTAGGGATATCACTTAGTCACTCATTTAAGTAAATCATGATGAACTCAAATTGGATGGTTAGCTGTGAGTGTAACCTCAATTGTTGGGGGACTAATTGTCTAGATAGCCCCATTAATAACAACTTTCTCCATCCATGTCTCTTGGATGGCTATTTTTAATGAAATCCACCACACTGATGATTTGGTTGGGATTATCTCACAAAAAGCAGTCCTGAAAATATAGAGATATGTGTGTTTGGACAAGGACACCTTGGTCTGGCAACCCAATTCCAATGGGATATTCACTACAAAGAAAGATTATTTTTTGAAATGTGCGAGATCCTGCAGGGAACCCAGATGGTTGGTTCAATTTAATGTTCCTCATGTTCAACCATATATATTTACTCTTATTTGGAGGCTCTGGTGGTACTACCTCCTGACACATAATCAGTTGCAGAAAGAAGGATATAGTATTGATTATGCATGCCCTCTATGTATGTGGACTGAAAACTCTTCAACACACCTTTTCATGGACTTATCCTTTTCATGGAAAATATGGGAATACATTGGTTTGGTTTTATTATTTGATTTTTCACTTTGCAGGTAAATTGAGGAGATCATTCTATGGATATGTGATAGTCGGAAAATCATGAAAGTGCACAATATACTAGTTGATGATGTATCATTGGTTGTTTGGTTGATATGGTCTGTATGGAACCAAGCACTATTCTATAGAAAATATTCTTACTTCCAGGTGGTCTACATTACCATTCACAAAGTCATTCATGTTATAGCTACTATCTAGAATGGTGAGATGGAGAATAGTTGTGATGATTTTTTTACTCTTCGAGCAATTGGGGTGGCTAGGAGACCGAGTCAGCATCTCATTCTCCGATCTGTTAGTTGGATTCAACCAAACCCATTTGCATTAGTGCTAATATTGATAGAGCTACCTCTCGATCGCCTGAACAAGTAGGATGTGACCGTGTGTTCCAGTAATAAAGTGGATTTTTTAAAGGTTTCATTTACCACTTCATTAGACCATGTAATTATTATGATGCTGAGCTCTGGGATTTCATTTATGCAGTCAAGTATTCCATTAAATTCAACTGGTCAACATTATTGATTGAATTGGATTCATTATTATTGGTGAACTCTTTCAAGTAAAAATCCAATAATGTTCCATTGAAAATTCTCCCATATTGGATTGCATATCACTGTCATGCCTACTATATCCCAATATTTGTATCTCATGTCTACAAGAAAGTGAACTAGGTTGTTGATGACCCTTCAAATAGGGCGCTTGATGAGTCAAGTACCATGTGGTCTTTCAAGATTCCTGACTTCTTTTTTTTGTATGGTGGATGATGAAATACAGGGTGTGGTGCATTCATAATCTTGTAATACCCCTTGTAATGCCTGACAGTCTTTACTTTTTCCATCTTTAATAATATTTGGGGTGACCTTCTCGGACCCCGGATTTTCATGTCATTTACAAACATGGGATGATCACAAAAATCTCAACATGTTATATAAAAAGATGAAAATAGAACATTAGTGCATGAATACTTATAACGTATGAAAACACTTTCAAAATAGGTACTTTTCACCAATATATAATTACTTTCTGAAACATAAAATTTAGAGAAGATTACCACAAAACATAAGAACATAAATATAACCATTAATATATCTTGATAATTACTTACATAATCTTGTAACCCTCTCATCTACATTATGATTTGTAACTCTAATAGCTACCATACACTTTGTGTAACCATCACATTTACAGTTGGAGATAACATATGGACGAACTCCAACATACACATACCCAAAGAATTATAAGAAGATATAGGTATGATCATTCATCATAAAAAAATTTCAAGAAACAGAACATAATCAAACAACACGAATAATTTCATAAAAACATTTCTTTTAAATTTAGTAAAATTGAATATTAAAAGAGGATTTTAAATGAAAAATTCCATTACATATAAAATATAATTCAAGTGAGACTTATTAGAGTGGATAGTAATGTATATAAACTGTAAATACACATAATTAAATATAATATAATAAAATTCATCACACAAACAAATTTAATACCACATAAACAATGATGTAGAAAGTTAACCCAAATAATGAAAATCAGGTTAAGAATTCCAATACCTTGGGTTTTCCTTACTTAAAAATCATTTAAAAATCATATATAATGGTTGAAAGATTATTATTAATATCTTACAGTAACATATTCATGTTTATAATATCTTATATGATCATTTTGTTACATTAGTTCTCCCTTTAATTTTTAGTATTTTGTTCTTTGAATTGTTTTTGGTGCGTTATTTAAATGATTTCCATGATGGGTTCATGATAGATATACTTGTATATTGGATGTGAAAAATAATAATTGTAATGGAGTGGTATTTAAATATTTATAAAACCATAAATTATACCATTTATCATTTGTAATTATATGATGAGGATGATTCATGAGTTAAAACATTATAGATAATTATTTAGGTTATTTCGGCGATTCTTCGATCGTAAAGAGCTCATATTGTTTTATAAATTAACAAAATGTGTGAAAAATAATTACAGAATATTATATAATATATAATAAAAAAATTATAATCTTTTAAAACCATAAAAATAGTTTCATGACCAATATGGAAGAATGGAAAATAAATAGAAATCACATCGTCCACGATGTCGGTAAATCAACACATCACAGACGTTGTTTTCGTTTCTTGAATAGGTGGGAGAAGAGAAGAAGTATAATGGTGAGTCTTACAAAATAATAATTAAATATAGATTATGTAACGTACGGGATCATTCATGCATCTTATATAAGGTTTTGTGAGAAAATAAGAAAAATAAAAACTAAAATTAAAAGATAAGAAAAAAAGAGGTTGTTTATCTCTTGATCTCTTCTAATTGAGATCCTCTTCAGGCCTTTGGTTTTGGACATTTGGTGTGACATGAAGCTCTAGGAAATGGGGAAGACCATTGGGAGGATTATTGGAGCGAACATAGGTATGTATCAAGGCTTGATATGTGTGGTAGTAAGAGAGAAATGATGGTGGTATTTATAGTAGGGGAGAGGAGGTATTTTACATTATTTTAATTAATATTATATTATTTTTTTATCAAGACTATAATAAGTCTTAATTAATGTAACCCAAAATAGTTATAATGGAATGTGAGATCGAACCTAGGGGCCTTTCATTAGCCTTTCATCATCTATGATTTAGTAAATCATGTATTTAGCATTTTTTGTATTTTATCGTATTTTATTATTCATCACAAATTCTAGAATTTTAAAAAATTCCCAAAAAAATCACCATAACCATTCCTCTATGTGTATAATTCAAAAATCTTGTCCATTTTGTAAAAATATTTTTCTATATATTATAAATTTAATATTAAATTAAAATTATAATTTATTAAAAAATAACAATTTTAAATTTATAACTCATTTTTGACACATTGAAAAATTACTTAACATCTCATTCTATTATATCCTTAAGAAAATAAAATAATATTATGATTTAATAATAATAAGGCTCATATTAATATTCACAAGGGTAAGTTACTTTTCACATAAAATGCAATTTAGTTCTATCAGACTCCAAATAACTTACTGAATACATTTGTAGATGATCATTTTTTGAAATTCAAAATATAGGAGCTACAAAATCATGTATGATGGATCATTATAAAAATATATTTAAAATAAATATTCAATAATTTAAATTTTTTTAAAATGTGGGGTGTTAGATTATCCCCACCTTTTGGAAATTACGTCGTCACAGTTTCATTTACTTATTAAACAATTGAGGTTAACTTTCATAATAGCATTTTCATACTTTCATGTTGCTCCTCCAAACATGTGTTTCTCTAAAAAACCATTACATAATTGATTACCTTTTACTGAAATACTTTTTCATTTTGATCAAAAATTTGAACTGGTTTCTATTAATAAGAAATGTTCTCTTCAAGTTGAACTGCTTCTGGGCTCAAAACATGAGTTGAATCTGGCACATACTTTCTCAACATTGAAAAATGAAAAAATTTATGTACCTAAGATAAAATTCGGGACAATGTTAATCGATATAAAATTGGTCTAATTTTCTCCATAATTCAAAAGGACAAATGAATAGTGTACTTAGATTTCCTTTTATACCAAATCTTATCACACTTTTCCAAGGATAGATTTTGAGGAAAACATGGTCACCTACATCGAAAGAGAAGTATTTCCTTATGTTATATGCATAACATTTCTACCTACTATAAGCTGTCCTCATTTGCTGCTAGATCATATTTACTTTCTGAGCCACATCCTCTACTAATTCAAGTCCCATAAACATTCTTTCACCGACATCATCCCAAAAAACATGAGTCCGACACTGCTTTCCATAAAATTAATCAAAAGGTGCCATCTATATACTGGAATGAAAAATCTTATTATAAGAGTACTGATATAAAGAATTATGTTGATCCCAAATTACATTATAGTCAGTTGAACAAGATCAATGAATATCCACCAATGTCTGAATCATTCATTCTGAATGTCCATCTGATTGGGGTTGAAAAGATGTACTAAAAATTAATTTTGTTCCCAACCAAATTTGAAGGACCTTACCAAAATTATTAGTGAACCTTGGATCTCATTTAGATACAATGGAAATATTAACTATGTGTAACCTGACAATCTCATTGAGGTTCAATAGTGTAAACTAATTCAAAGTCATTGAATCTCGAATAGAAAGAAAATGTGAAGATTTTTTCAGTCGATCAACAACCCAAATTTCCTTGATACCTCTAGATGTCTAAGGTAGTCCCACTAAAAAATCCATGGATACATTATCCAATTTCCAGTTTGGAACTAGAAAATGATGGAGAAACCCCTTCGGTAACTTCCACTTTGATTTAACCTATTGAAATGTTAAACATTTCATTGTAAAATTTGAAATATGTATTTTCATTACATCTCACCAATAATACTTCTGAAGGTCTTTGTACATCTTAGTACTACTAGGTTGAACTGAAAATAGAGAACTATGAGCTTCATACAACAATTCTTTCTTCAATTTGTAACCACAAGGAACACACAACCTTTTTCAAAATCATAAAGCATAATATTTTTCATTGTTATATTCTGGAAACTTACCCATTTTAACCAGTTCTACTTTTTTTTGTAGATCATGGTCTTCCTTCTGTTCTTTCTTAATTATGTCTGATAATGATGACTACACTAAAACCGGAAAATAAAACAGATGTATTTCTTTCACTAACAACTTCTGAGACAAAAGTCATCAAATAATTAATCAAGGGATCATGTTACAAACATAACATGGTTAATGATGCATTATGTTTTAGACTCAAGACATATGACACTTTGTTTTATTTTTCCAGATGGTAATTGATCGTAAAATCATAATCCATTATCAGATCAAGACATCTTCTTAGCCTCCTGTTTAATTCCTTCTGAGAAAATATATACTTCAAAATTATTTGGTCAGTATATTTTTTACAATTGGCACCGTATAAATGTCACCTCCAAATTTTCAAAGAAAAAACTACAGCTTCCAATTCCAAATCATTTGTGGGATAATTTAACTCATGGGGTTTTAGTTTTCTTGAAGCATATGAAATTACCTGATCATTATGCATCAAAATACAACCATGTCCCTTCAAATAAGAATCATTTTAGATGTAAAACACACCATTTTCTGACGTCAAGGAAAAAAATAGAACATTCACCAATATGTTCTTTAGTTTCTGAAAACAAACATCACATTCATATGTCAAAATATATTTAACCCATTTTCGCGTAAAATTTGTTAGTGGGCTAGATAATCATGCAATGTTTTTGACAAATTGTCAGTAATAACCTACCAATCTATTAAAACTGTGAATCTCTATAATATTTTTAGGTCTTGTCCATTCATTAACCACTATTTTTTTATCCTAGTCAATTATTATTCCATTATTGTTTTACAATTTTAACATGAAAATAAATGTATTTTAACCAAAAAATCACTATTTCTGAATTTTCCATACAGGTTTTTTTCTTTATGGTTTTTAATGAAATACATATATGTTTTTAATGCTATTCTTTACACTTAGAAAATACTACAATGTCATCAATAAATACAACCAAAAAATTATCCAAGAACTAATGAAATATTCGACTTATAAGATTCATGAATACATAAAGTGAATTAGTTAACCCAAATGACATAAAAAAAATTATTAACGCCCATATATTGTACTAAAGGCTATTTTTAGGATTTCATCCTCCTTCACCTTCATCTGATGGTTTTCAGATCTAATTTTAATCAATAAAAATTAGAGATCTCCCTAGAGATGATCAAACAAGTCATTGATATGAGGAAAACGATACATTTTTTAATAGTTATGTTATTCTAATATCAATAATCAATGAAAATTCTCATGTAACAATATTTATTTTAATGAACAAAATAGGAGCACCCCATGGGGAAGTGTCTAGACAAATGAAACCTTTATCAATAAAATCTTGTAACTGGTTTTTCAATTCAAGATGTTCTATTTAATCCATACAATATAGGGGTTTTGAAATTTTCTTAGAATCATTAACTATGTAATTTGTGAATTAAACTTCCCAATCAAGTTTGGAACTAGGTAACTCATTAGAATGAACATCAAAGTATTCATTTACCACTGGCAAAACATTAATATGAATAATTATTTTTTTCAACAATATAATCATGATAAAATTCATTTCCTTATTTCAACTATTACTCATCATCCTGCTATGTTATCAATTGTATGGGTATTTTCTTATATATAAAATATAACTCTTTCTAAAAAAACATCTATATCTCTAAAGTCAATATTAGCATGATAAAGAAAAATCCAATCCATTCCTAGAATAATATCAAACACGACTGAGGGAAAAAAAACATGGTTTATAGGAAAAGTCTTTCCATAGACCACAATAAAAAGATACTTATAATTGCTATTTTCTATAATATTCCCCATCGTTTTTTACAATAAGTTCTAGTCTCAGTTTTGATGTGATGTTTCCAATTTACCAGAAACATTCTTAGAAATGAAAGAATGTTTAGACCTTGTACGACACTAAACTGTAGAAAACTCTGAGTAAACAAAGTACTTGATACAACTTCATTGGATGGGCCAACATCTTCTGACGTAGTTGTAAAGGTTATCACTACACTTTTATGCTTATATTTTGGGTTCTATTTAGCATTTGGATCTCTCTTTGGGAAGGAATTTTCCTAATGAACAATCACACCACATTTAAAATACTTTACAGTTTTCTTATCAGGATTAGTCTTAGGATCTTATTAATTACAATCTCAGGTCATATGTCTAAACTTACCACATAAAAACACTTCCCAGTTTCGGTAAGGCAATCCCCAGGGTGTTTTTTTCCACACATTTCACAAACTAGAAACTGGATTTTCATACCATCAGATTTTTTTCTGGATTCTTACCCATCAGTTTTCATATGAATATATTCTTAAACATGTTGCCAAAGGTTCATGATCATTACGAAAATACATATCTACCATATTAGTTATTTATAAAATCATCTCATAATTTTTGAATTCACGGGTTTCCAACGCCCTTCAATACCTTGGTTTCTATCCTGAGTAAAAGCTGTTGATTTTTCTATCAAGACACAGAAAAAGATTGGGAGTATATCTCACCACTTGGGTGAAGTTATATTCAAACCCAACCACTGAATCTTCTTAATTTTCCATCCATTCATGGAAATTATTTTCCATCCAATGTTTCACCACCTTAGGGAAATATTTTTCAATGAAAAGACTTTTATATTTTTCCCACTCTAAGGCATCAATATCATCTCTATCCTAGATATTATTTACCATTTCCAACAACAGATCAGCTTCACCTTCAAAACAATAAATGGTAAGACTTACTTTTCTATTATCTAAACATTCCATAACATTGAATATCATTTCAAGGGCTTTAATCAATCCTTCAACCACTACTAGTTCGTAAGATCCATCGAATGGAGGATGGTGTTTTCTAAAAGAATTCTCCATTATTGTCATGTTCTATTGTGGTAACTCTTGTTTACCTCTTGCATAAATCCCATCACCATTTATTTTCTCTGTTAGCTGAGCCATTACTGTCACAAATAATTTTATTCCAATACCTACTATTCTAGGCAGCAAATTTAGTAGGATATTGTTCTATCAGTGCTTCTTGTCTTCAGCTTCCATATTTATTCTACGAACAACCATTCTAAAAAACATTTAATAGTAGAATAAATATGGTAATATTTAAATTATATTTCATTTAAAATTAATTATTTAGTATAAAAACACTTATGGTATTATATTAACATCATTATAACACTTAAAGTTATCTAAACCATCCTCTGATATCCACTATAAGAACCTGGACATATTACATTACATAATATTGAATTTAGTAAAGAAATAACTTCCATTCACATTTATAAACTTTTCATGTTTAGATATTTATAAAATTGTGACATAATATAATGATACAATTACACATTATTACAGAGTGGATACTATAATAACAGTATTCATTACTTACAAAATCTAAAACATTTCAAATAAAACATGATTTCTTAGAAAATTATTCATACATTTATCTTGGGTTACTTTATTGTCTTAAAAATCTTAATAACCTGTGAAAATCATTTAAAAACATGATATTATCACAATAATCTCACAAATGTAAATAAAAAGAAGGAAACAGAACATTAGTCCTTGAATACTAGTAACGTATGAAAAACATTTCAAAAGACGTAATTGTCACCAATATATAATTACTTTTTGAAACATAATATTTACAAAATATTCCCAAAAAACATAAGAACACAAATAAGACCATAAAGTTATCTTGGGTAATTACTTATATAATCTTGTAACCCTCATAACTACCATATACGTTTTTACCCTTATGGTTATCTTACAATTTTTGTAACCATTGCAGTTACACTAGGAGTAACCATATGATCGACCCTGAAATTACACATACAATATTCATTGTAAGGATATATAGGTACCAAAAATCATCATAAACAATAACCAAGATCCAGAACAAAATCATACAACATGAATAATTTCATAAAAACATTTCTTTTGAATTTTGTAAAACAACATTTTAAGAGGATTTTAAAAGTAAAATCCGCTTACAAATAACATATAATTCAATTGAGACTTATTATAGTGTATGGAATATGTATATACAATATAAATGAACATATGTAAACATAATATAAACAAAATTTATCAAACAAACAATTTTAAAACCACATAAACTCTGAAGTATAAACATAACCCAATGAATAGAAATCATGTTAAGAATTTCATTACCCCGGGTTATTATTACGTCAAACTCATTTAAACCTCATTTATAATGGTTAAAATACTAATATTAATATCTTAATGAAATATATTCATCTTTATAATACCTTATATTATCATTTACTTACCTCATTTCACCCATTAATTATTAGTATTTGTTTCCCAACATTATTTTTGGGTTCATTCTTTACATGTTTTCCATGACCGGTTCGTGATGAATATTCATGACGATTGTAAGTGAAACATCAGAATTGGAGTTGAGTAGTACTTACATATTTTTGGAAGAATAAATTATACAATTTAAAACATTTAATTCTATCATGAGTATGATTCATGAGTTAAACCATTATTGATATTTGTTTATGTTATTTGGGTGATTCTTCGAACGTAAAGAACTCATTTTATTTTACAAATCAATAACATCTGTGGAAAATGATTACAAAACATTATATAAGATATAATCCATAAATTTTAATATTATTCATGGATAATAATTATTTCATGATATGTTTTTAAGAATGTAAATGAAATTTAAATCACATCATCCATGATGTCGATAAATCAACACATCACAGACGTTGTTTTAATTTCATCAATAAGTGGGATAGGAGAGAAGTATAACGGGGAGTCTTCAATAAACCTGATGAAATCCATTATATTTAAGATATTGGTTAAGTCATTCCTATTGGATAATGTTAGTTGAAGAAATAAGAATTATAGATAAGAAAATGAAAAGAAAAGAAAAAAGTATAAGAGGATGTTTACCTCTTGATCTCTTTTACTTGAGAACCTTCTTAAATCCTTTGGTCTTGGCCTTTTGGTGTGAACAACTGATCTAGGATGTGAGTGAGAGCCTTGGGAGGAGTATTGGGATGAACATAGGTATTGATAAAGGCTTTAGAGGTGTGGAAGGAAGAGGTAAACGAGTGTTGTATTTATAGTGGATGAGAGGAGGTATTTTACATTATTTTAATCAATATGATAATGTTTTTTCTCAAGACTATAAAAATTATTTATTCATGTATTCCAAAATAGTAATTATTGAATTTGAGATCGAAACAAGTGGTCTTACATCATTCTTTCATCACCCATGATGCACTAAGTCAAGTATTTAGCATTTATCATATTTTATCCTATTTTACTATTCATAAAAAATTCATGAATTTCAGAAAATTCCAAAAACATCACCCTAACCATTTGTCAATGTGTTGCATTCCAAAATGAACTCCATTATTTGAAAATGAAATCTATATAATTTTAATTTAATATTTAAATAATATCACAATTTATTCGTAAATAATAATTTTAAATTTACAACTCATTTTCATAACAGCTCGAAAAGTTATTCAACATCTCATTATCTTATATCCTTAATAAAATAAAAATATATATGATTTAGTAATCATAAGGGTCATATTACTATTCATATCACTATTTATATGTGTTAGTTACTATTCACCCAAAAATAATGTTGGTTTTATCAAACTCTAAATAACATACTAAACACAATTATAGATGACCGTTTTTAGAAATTCAAATCATAGAAGTAGAAGAAATTATTTTTAAAGCATAGTTAAAAATATATTCTTACAAAAATGTTTCTTGCATTTCAATTTATTTTTTTATACCCTTGGGGTGTTATAGTTTTACAAGTGTGTCTTTTGAGGAAGTAGATACTTCACCCTTCACATGTACTGAATCCTAATATAGTACAACTGGAACATGGACTCTCTTATGCAGAGTATTCAATGGAGATCTTGAACATAGAGAAAAATTTTTAATACAATAAAACTACCAAAATTGTTAAAGTATTGTGGAAGAACCATAAATATAAATAAGCCATGTAAGAACCAGAGGAAAAAATGACGCAGAAGTACCCTCACCTTTTCTCAACTATGGGAATGAGGTGAAATTTTGGGGATGAAATTTTTTAATGGGGAAAGATTGTAACAACCTGAAGTTTTTGGAAGATAATTGTTTCATGAAAACCTGGATTATATTATTACACAACAAAATTATATGTCATTAATAATGAAGTACATATATTTTAATGTGACCATTGGGTTTTGACCATTATATGACCATTGTAATATATACTCATAAAATTATGGTTGTTGTTTATAAATAGAAATGATGATGGTTTATTAATATATAAAGAAGATTTGATGGCCTTATCTTGTAGAATCAGTCTGTATGAAGCAAATTTTCCAGAAAATTGGAGGAAGGTGGTTTAATTGGGATTCACTCTTTACCAAGCCCAATACTAGCTTCAAGGTGATATTCCTAAACGAAATCACCTATGGGAGATTTTCATGATAGGAGAGATTACCAAACATGTGATATTATATGAGCCTCCCCAAGAGTCTATCAACTTTGCACACCTTACCCTTAGGTTGTATGAGTTTGTTATAAGGTGTTATGTATCAAATCCTTATTCACATAAATTGTAATCCATTTGTTTTTATAAAAATTTTATTTCATACATTCCATTTTAAGAAAACATTATCATAATAAAATATATGTTTAATTTAGAGAAATTTGATAATTTGATTTTACAAGTAAAGAATTGTACCTTTCAGATATTTCTTATACTTAGATAATTATTATAGTAAAATAAATATCATTTTTCAATTTCAAATATTAAAATTATTCTATAGTGAATTTTTTTTATTTTTGCAATAAATTTAATATTTTGATGAATAGTTAAAAATATTGAAATTTTCATATAATTATTATACTTTAAATAATTTTTTCATTGAAATGGTTTTCAAAAAACATATATACATTGTTGCAATCATTATGATATTTTGAGTCTGATGCGGTATACAAATATTTTTTTTGTTGAATAGTAACTTAAGCTATTAGAATAGTAATGTTACCCTTATGGATATTAATTTGACCAATAGAATAATAACCTCACCTAATAATGTATAAATATATTCTAGTAATCCTAATTTATAATGTGATATAATTATAATTTAGTATAAATAAATAGATAATTTAGAAATTTTTAGTAAAGTATTATAATATATATAAACCATACATATTTATTTGATTATTTATAATTCAATTAATTTAAATATTAATTCATTTCTATAACATTGAGTTCATTTTTGAAATATACTTGTTGAAAATAGGTTAGAGTGAGTTTTTTGGATTTTTTGGAAATATTTGAATTTTTTGGTGAATAGTAAAAAAACAGTTTTGAGTTTTTCGCTTGTTTAATGACATAATAAATGATGCAATAATGTTATATCAGTTCTATTAGATTATTGAGGATTATAGTTTTTATGAGGTGTCCCATGTTGCTAATACCATGGTAAATTTCATGGGTTTTCAAATACTACTACAAAGGCGTCCTCAAACATTAAAATAGACTCCCTCACTTTCTCTATAAATACCCACCACTTACATCATTTAATTTCATTCCCAAATCATTACCAATGAATATATGACAATATTACCTCCCAATAAGTCCTCCCAATGTTTCCACAAGCCCCAAGGTCTCAATCTTCAGGTTTTAAGAGTAATTATTCATGGTAAGGGAACTCTCAACTTCTCTTTTTTTTCCTTTCAGGTTCCCCTTTTATGGGTCATGTCTTTCAAATTTACATATCATGTCATTATATACATTTTATATATACGTTTAATTTATTATTATTCATTTATAAATAGTATACTTTTGTACCCCCTCTTTTTAATTTTTTCTTAAACCATGTTTTATACCCATTATGCTGCATGGTTTTCGTCTCAAATTTTTTCAATTTTTAACAAGAAATTTGATTATTTACTTAATCGAATACCCAAAATTCATTATTCTCTAAAGGTATTCCCAAATATGTAAAAATTATCAATTATAATTCTATTATTAAAAAACATTAAACCCTACAACCTTTTTTATGGGTTTAAAATTCCAAAAGGTTTTTTTTAAACACTTTCTAAAACAAAATGATTTCGAAATGAAACCCATTTATTTTATTCTCCACATGTTCCTTATAAGATGTTATATTATGATATATGTGGATTAAATTAATTAATAAATTTTAATGGCGTTCCTTGATATTCCCCCAATGAATTGGGTAAATAATTTTATCTCTATGATGAAAAGTTTTATGATACATTGTTGAATTACCTTGGTAATATTTATAACACCTCGATGATACACCTTGGTGATATTAATATGAATGGATCAATTAAATATTATAACCACATTTTCGTGAAATTATTTATGTTATTTTTATTATTATATGACTCGTATTCCCTTTCCCAAGACATTATGGTATTCTTTATGTTCTTATTAATATCTCTCAAGATCAAAAGAAAATTATTTCCCTTATTTATAATTTTTTGGATTTCTAATCACACATTACATTGATGTGTGTCCCTAGGTTATTTAATGAAATTAATGTATGTATAATGAACCTTCTATAAGCCTGTCAAGTGTAATATAGTATTTTTTTTGTTTCATGTACTATGTTGCTTTTTTCCAAGACACTAAACATTTAAAGATCCTATATTTTTAAAATATAATAGAATGTTATGTAATAAAATGGCGGGATTCCATATGGTAAAACCTTAAATGTCTTTTACATGGCTAGTAGAAACCGTAAAACATAGTACTTATTTTGATTAAAAAATAATAAACCACCAATAAATGATATAGAAAAATATAAATATTTAAGAACTATAGAAATTATACAGAAATATAGAGTATATGGATTTCCTGGAAGATATGGTCACATTGCTGTTAATGTTTAGAATGATGATACATATTTTTGAGTGTTTAAATAATGTCAAAAAAATTATATCATTGTATATTTTGAGTATCTATATAAATAACTCTGATATTCAACAAAAATATTGATTTAATTGGTTTTGTCAAATTCATTTGATAGAGTTTTTTATGCCAAGATATTCAAAATATTAATTCATATTAATTTAATATTTTCTAAATTTTATAGTCATGTATGTAAATAAAATGAACTATATCAAAAATTTTTGGGTAGTTTTTCCATAAAATAATAAACATATAATTCAATCCAAAATATAATTTTTTATTCTGTATATTATATTTTAATAAAAGTAAAACCGAAGAACAATTTTTATTATGGTTCTCGTTATAAAATTTAATATAATAGTTAATGTTACGTTTATAGTTAAATTCAATTTCCATGTAATAATCATATATCTATTTTGTGAAATAATCATCATATTTGAAATAATTAAAATTTTATTCTTTTGAATTTTCAATAACGAAGATGAATTTATAAACAATTATCGCATCATATATTTATAATATACATTTTTATAATATATAACAAAATATGTTTTCAACAATAAAATTAATTTACATGTGATTCAAAAAATGAGTAAATCCATTTTAAAAATCAATATAGGAATATAGATATTCAATATATATTAAAATAACAGAAATATATATTCATTTTTTATAAATCTCCAATAAAAACTATTGACTCGTTTGTAAACATTAATCTTTCATAGTTATTATTTTTTTCTAATTATTATTATGAAAACATCATTTTAGTATTCTTTTTAAAAATCCTCTTCAAACAAAAAAATTATGAATATGCATAAAAATGAATTCCATTAAAATGAATATTTTTATGAGAATCATTTTTCTCCTAATAGGAAGAATACATGAGAACTAATCTATAAGGAATATTTAAAAATAATGAATCTATATGGATGAACATATTTAAATATAAAAACCATAATAATTGTTTCCCCAAATTTATAAAATTTGTCTAAGACTAATTTTAATATAGGATTTTTAAATTTTTAATGATTATCCATTTAAAAATTATCTTGTATTCTATTTGATTTTTTTTCTTATGTATAAAATTATAAGACCTTAATTTTTATTTTAAAATTAGTATTGGTAAATAAATAACGAACAATTACAATGGAAATCATTAAAGCATCATACAACACTAAGAGAAATTATAATCATCACATTTTCAAAACATCAGTATAGGTTTCAAAATAGAACTCATACTGAATAGTATTTTTCTTTAAATTAATTTCAAAAGGATTAAAATGAAAAAAATTATACACACATTTTATAGGGAATAAAATATAATAATTATTAGTAAAAAATGATTAATATTTGTGGATTGGAAAAACTCAACAACAAGAACCTGATGGAAAAATAAAAAGAAATTATGATATCTAAAATGAAATTATTTTAATATTATAGTTTTATAATGGAAATATTAAAATATTTCTTCTTATTATAATAATACCTTTTGTCTAATAATATTATTAAAACAATTGTATTATTAATCTTGTCCTTGTAATCTATACCCATATGTTTCAAAAAATGAAAATGGGAATATATTTGTCATTATATCATTATTATTATTTAACAAGTATAAATCAACTTTTAATGTTATTTTGAATATTAAAATATAATTGATATTGTTATATCAAATAAAGTATAGAATAGTTGAAAATGGTAACCTATGATAATTAAAAAATATTGACTAGATAATATATATATATATGATAAGAGAATAAAATTGAATAAAATATAGGGTTACATATGTAATTTCTCTCTAAAATAGATTATTAGGAGGACTTTGTTGATTACATATGGATTTAGATAACAATTAATGAATTATAATGTAAAGGTAAGTGAAACTGTCATTTTCACCCCTTTTTTTAGATTCAGTCTATTCTGTATACATATTGTTCATATGTATTTCTGTATTTTCCATTTCATAAATTTCTAAAATCATATATTGTCTCATCCCATTGATTTTTATTATCTTAATATGGTGGGATTGGAATCTATCTCTCTCCCTGCCATCCTTTATATTTTATAGCTGGTTGATTTTACCCACAGGTTTCATGTAATTTCATTAAAAATATTTATTTTTATGTTTACATAAACTATATACATAAACATAATTTTTATTACCATTATCATTAATTCTAAAACCTTTTAGTAACACTTGTCTTATAAAATATACTTTTTTTAAAAAAATCTATTTTGACAAGAATTTTAGAGTATTTCTAATCTTCCTTATAATTTTTTATATTTATGCCAACAAAATATATGTCATACTCTATTTGTGATAGTTATATTTTGATTGGGATATAATGTTTTTAATATACACTTTATTTACCTAGATCATTTAATTTATATGTCACAAAATTGTGATGCACTCCATTTTTGATCATGGATAAATTATTTTTTTTGTACAAATATACAAGGTTATATTTATTCATGGATTGTTTTTTAATTATAAAAACAATAAATGTGAAAGGAAATAAAATTTATTAAATTATAATTTTTCCATAAAATATATGATTAATAATCTCATTTTTATTATATAGGGAGATATATCACATTCACATATGTAGAGATTAATGTTAAGTGAAATTTTCACTATCACACTTTCTGATTGGAATAATTCTATTCCATATTCATATTATTTTTATGGGTAATTGTATTATTCATATCCAATATTTATAATGTCTAATATTTTCTATTTCTATTGATTTTTATTTATTTAATAATATTGAATGGAAATTCATCCCCCACCCTCCCAACCCTAATATTTCTAAACTGGTATATTTTACAAATTGATTTCATGAATTTTCATTAGAAATATTTCTTTGGACTTTTTCTTATTCTTCGTTTAGAAAATTATTATATTTTCCTCTATCCACCATTATATAATAATTTAATTACACATTTTTTATAAAACAAATATATAAAATTAAAATTATATTTCTAATTAATTTTTAGACTATTTTTGATATTCATTATATGCTATTTTTTCATTTTCAATAAACTTGTTTGATATAATCAATTGTAATATATTATATATTGTTATGGATATATATTATTATTATCATAAAATTTATTTATCTAAATTATTTACATTTACTCCTAACATAAATTATGATGTAAAATATTTTATTCTCATGAATAAATTATTATATGTATTTTCTATAATTACGATTAATTTCAAATTAATGTTATAAAAATGTATATGGATATATTTATAGATTTGTGGATTGTAATTATATATCTATATAATTAATTGATTAAATATTCAAATATCATGTTATAATAATCTTTTGGAATATGGGTATTTGAGTGAGTCTATTATGTAATAGGGTATGGGTAATTAGCATAATCTGTTGTGAAATAACAGTCTTAGTGTTTAAAATTAATATATGTTTCTGATATACTATGCTTATGTTGGTTCTATATTGTTGTATCATGGAACATCCATTTTTATGTTCTTTTATTTGTATTCAATTGACCACATTGAAATTGTTATTATTTTCAAATGTTATTTCAAAATATAAGGAATATCATTTCATATCTATAAGTTTACTTTTTTAATCATTCTTTTTTAATCTCCTTTATGATGATCATTTTTAAGTGATATAATGTTTTTTGTTTGGATTGAGAAAATATAACATACAATATAATTTTAGTGGAGTTCAGACCAAAATATCCTAGTATCTAGGATTCATGGAAGTATTTTCCCAATTATATCTTATGTCCAATGAAGTTAGTCAAGGTTCAGAAGGAAATATTAAGGAAGTAGGTGATAGGTGACCATGTACAAATGGAGATAGTACTAATGCTTTGGGTCATATAGGAATGGATCTGGTGGACTTATATATGGAATTATTGGTGGTTTTCTAAGGTTTATATAATATTCATCAAGTTTCCATGAATGGTTTTTCTAATGGTATGCTCTATTCATCATAACAGATTCATTGAAGAGGTGAAAATTTTATGAAACTATTATTTTTTATGATTAATAGTGGGAACTATGTAATGTTAAAAATGTAGTGGTGCATGTTACAATAATGGGAAACAACTGAAAATATGTGGGGTTTAGTGACAATAGAATTCATAAACGAATCACCATTTTTAATCAATAAATGACTTATTAATTAATGTAGTTATATAAATCTTATTCTTTGCATAGTTATTTTGGATAATTATAATATATATCATTTCAGAATTAAAATATCATTATGAATAATTAACATTAGTAATATATCTATTTTTTCAGTTATCATTATGATTAGTACATATCAAGGGTTCTGATAAATATTAATTTGAAAAGATACGGGATGTGTTTACCTCAACAAGTAAGATCATAACCATTGATTCCCATTTTTCATATCTCCTAAGGAAGTTGTAAACACTTGGAATTTCCATTGACTCCTTCCAATATGATATAAATTAACTAAAAGATGAGAGAAATCCTTTTTTGGGTAGTTTTAATCATATTGAGATCATGACCCAAACCATTTCTCAACAAAACACCTAATGAAATCACCACCATCACATACCATACCCTTAGGGAATAAACTACTGTGTTAAGTTTTTATGTATCTAAACCCTAGTAATATTAATTTATTATTTCTTTCATAAGATAATGATTTAATATATCCCATATTATTATTACTTTATAATTTTTAAATAATTAGTTAGATAAAAATATTAATTTGATATAAAAAATGAATATCTTTTCATAAATACATAGTTTTCATTAATTAAAATATTCTGGTAAATTAATTTTTTTAAAAATATATATATTTTAATAAATTATTCTTATTTAAAAACATTTATTTAAATATAAATTATAATATAATTTAACTAATACCACTATAATTTTTATAAGGGTCATAATGTTTTTAGTTTTATAAAAAACAGTATCCTTTTGTAAATAAGGATTTTTTTCAAACAAAGAATTATAATTTTTATAATTTTATTTTAAATATAATTTTTCAAATTAATATTTTAAAATTATGAAATGTTAAAATATTTAGTATATTCTAAAATAGTTGATTTTTTTTATAAATATTTCATAAGGTACCAAGATACAGTTTGTAATATAAAATATTAGTATAAAAAAGTGATGTAATAAATGTTATAAATGTAATCAGTGAAAAATATTGATATCCTCATTAAGATAATATATTTTCAATATTATTTGATTAATTTTATAAAACCATTACAGAAAGATCCCAAACCTATTCTCTATTTTATGGTTTTAAATGAAATTTTTTATTAACCTTACTACCTTCTATAGCACCAATGGTATTATTTTAATATGTTTGGATATTTTACTTATAAAATATTACTAATAATACCCATTGGTATAAAACTTGGAAACCTAATGGGGTAGTTTTTATTTTTTATTTTTTTGTCATATAGATTCAAAAACCTTTGTTTAGAAATTAATAATAAATTCAACTGTCTTTTGATATAAATACCCAAATATCCTCCCACTTATCATCAGTAAAAACTTATTGATTACTAATTTTATTAAACTCTACCTCTATAAGAAAAATCTAGAGGTTCTAAAAATAAATTAATAATCTCTTATAACGCTTTTATAACTAGCCTCTCAAGGTAAGGTATTCTTTTCCCCCTCTTATTTATTCAAGTACATTTATTGTATTAATACTTTTGTATACAATTTTAGAAGCTATAATTTTCTACACAATGATGTACTATCCCTAGGATTCCAAGGTAACTATAGACTACCAATCACCATCATTTACCCTTCCATTAACCATTTTTTGACCTATTATTATTCCCAAAATTTCCTTTGAATTTTTCATTCCACACTTCTACATTATGAATACCCTGCCCCATTTATGGTCTCAAGTATTCAACAATATGTCACTATCAATAGATAATGGGAAACATAAATTTATATATCAAAAAAAACTTAATCATTTTTGTACAAGTAATGGATGGAATTATTTTATTTTTTAATCTATTAGGGATATAAATTCTTTTCATAATTTGAATTTGATCGGTGTTCCCAAATTTACATAGGCCTATAATTCATCAGGAAATGTTTTTATATCATGATATTACATGTATTATATATGTGATATTATCATAATAACATTTTTTTATTTCATTGTTTTCATCATTAAAAAATACTGAAGATGCCATGTTATATTTAGTTTCAACATTATTATGTTTCCATGAGTTTATCATACTATATCAGGATTTAATATTCAAATTTATATTTTTAACACATTTATTTCCCCTTGAATTTTTTATTAACTCACATATCATACATTCAACATGTTTTGGTTTTATTATTCTGTAATACATCTTTATAATTTACCAATTCTAATCAACATTTCTAGATTATCCAGTGTGTTTTAGAAGATAAATGTAATTTAAATACATTTTATGGAACACTTAAATAATTTTATTATATCCCATTATATAGTTGTGGTGTTACATTTATAATACACAAGTAATATATAAAATTTGATATTTTTGATTATATTATTATTTTATATAAATAATAAATCATGGATTCATGTATATAAAATATATTTTTTCATAATTATTATTGTAGAAAACGTGTAGTTGTCTTTTAGGTTTAGTTTTTGAAAACATTAGTGAAATCATTAAAGAGAAGAGTAATAATAGGAAAAGAAACACAAATATTGGTAATTTATAGACTAAGTTATTTCTATGTATTGAAATATCTTTATAGAAACTATAAAAGAATATGGATATACCATAGTTGTACCTAGAGTTAATAATCCCTAAAAGAGTGAGTCAGTTATAAACAAGATTTTCACCTTATGAACGATATAGAAGCCTCAATATTGAAATAATTTGGATCTTTTGAGGGACATGATTTGGAATATTCACACGATCATTAATAAATCTGTGAAGGTATTAATAAATTCCAATGAAATTATGTGTTAAGAAATAGACCATTAATAACCCATATTGATCTCCATAAATTCATACGTTTAGAAATGTGTGTCATTTGTGACTTATCTATTAAATGTTAATGTTTTTAATTTCATATGTTTGATTGTATACAATTTTTCAACAATAATTTTTTCATTTATTTTATTTATTTAATGTAGATTATGGTGAAACGATTAAACAAACAATGTAATGGTAAATATGATTACCATTCATATGACAAACCCAACCTAATTTGATTAGGAGTAAAGAATATCATAAATATTTTTATAAAATAAAGAAAGATTCTAAATAAAAACATCAATCAGTAGTAACTATCCCCATGAGAAATAGAAGTTTATAGTTGATACCTTCTTATAAAAAGGCCTCTGACTATTAGTGGATCTTCCAATAACTTAATGATGGAAAAAATAGATCAACAACTTTGAAAATATCATCTTAAGTATTATTTTAACTATGAAAATTTTTTCTTCATTTATATTTATCATATAAGGTGAAAAACATATAAATTTTGGAATTTAGTAATAAATACAATGCTTGGGGTAAGGATTAATGGTTTTGAGTTGAAGGAAATCTAGGAAATGTTTTTTGGTAAATATATTCCTCACACTCTAAAATAATGATTGTAGTAGGATTTCATTTTCCTAAAGGGATATTAATAAGAATACATATGATTGTACAAGGTAGACATCAGAAGATATGCATGAAATGACTCCAAATTATTCATTTACCCCAATGTAATGTTAAATTATTTGTAAGTGGGATTAAAAAAATATTTCAAATGAATTATCAATATGAGTCTTCTAAAGGTAATATGAAATTGTGTGATGTTCCATTAATGTTCAAATAGAAGATCAGGGATATTATGGGTATGGAGATATGAAATGATGAATATAGTTTATTCCTAAAGAATGTCGAATAAATCACACAATGGAAAGAAGTTAAAATATCACACATGTTTAAATTAAGGGATGAAGCATCATAAAATTTTTTAATGGGGATAGGGAAATGTTTTTTTATAAAACTGAACCTATTAATAAAATATCAATGAGAGAAACCAAAAAATGTTATGTAATTTTAGAATTATATATTCTACCCTCAGTATATTTTCTAAATTTTCTACTATAATGATCACAGAAACTCTACAAATCAGTACACCAAGAAAGTGTTAGTGCATGATAATTGATGAAAAAAACCCTCTAATGCCTAGATGTATCAGGTGAACACATTCTTTCAAAATTGATGATTTGATTCATGAAATGGACATAGTGATAGGTACATTAGCTATTAGTTCATTGATAGAGAACATAATATTTGATTTTTCTTCTACCCATTATTTTCTACAACGCATGTTATGTATATCTATTTGAACTCCAACAAAAAACATAGAAGCAGAGCTATATTTAAAAACATTAATCAGATAATTATTTCATCCAAAGTATATGACTTGTCCCATGTCTATATTGTTTGGCATAATTTCTATGTGATACTTGTGATAATCCCTTAAGATTAATTTTATTATATTTTTCAACTTAATTTTTTTTTATTATATATAGTCAATATAAATTTAAGAGGGAAGTAAATCACCATATGTATCTTGAATTTCCCTCTAATTATATATAATTTGATAGAAGAAGATGAATCCCCATTTCAATCATTATCTCAAAAATGGATTTTACTACATTATGAGAAAACATATCATTCTGAAAGGGTTGAGTCTATATAAAGTACTATTCTAAATGAAATTCAAATTTTTAGGGAATACAATAACATTATTCCCAATTATTGTTTTGGTCTTCTACATAACTGTGAGGTAGAGTGATAAATTTCTCTTATACTATGATATTTTATAATATCGTGAAATACATATAAAATAGTCACAATTTATCATGAATTGATGATTAATTAAATATAATAGAACATATATAAATAATTTATACTAAAATTTTCTTCACTAAGAGGGTGCACTAGACCTTTCACCAACAATAATGATGGTTTAATGAACTTATTCATTGATTATAATGAGCTAAAAAAGATCAAAATAAAGATTAATTATCCTATGAAATGTATTAATTAATATTTCAATAATCTTTGTGGTGTTGAGTACATATCATGGTGGAACTTTGGTTGGGATATAATCATGTATTGGTGATGTAAGATGATATTCTGAAGAGTTTTTTTATATGTTGTACAAACACTACATGTTCATTATGTTTCAATTTGAACTCACTAATAATCCCACTGTCTTCACATACATAATGAATATTGTTTTATGGATTACATCAATATTATTTTGGTAGTATTTATTCATGATTTCTTATCTTCATCAATAGTAAGGATATACATGATGTGTATTTTAATGTTGTAATAAATACCTTTTGAAATAAAATGTTATATGTGATGTACAAATAATTTCCATTTTGGAAGGAGAAAGTAACTATAACGTGGAATGTTATCTGTTTAGAATGTATATCAATGAATCCTTCATAAATTGAAGAAATTTAAGGATATATTATAAAAACATTTATTGTGTTGATCTATTGATTCTTTCAAGTGATTGGGAATTATCTTCTAATTTAAGAAACTTCTCATGATTTTCAATCCTATCAACCTAACTTACTATGAAGGGAATAAATATTGCAAGGACCAATGAATGTGATGATATTTTTAATGATCTAAATAATAGGTTAATCATTTCACCTCTGTTCACATTACCCATTGGTGGGGAATTATTTTTGATCATCAGTGATGTGTCCACAACGTGATTGGATTGTGTTCTCATGAAAGATGAAAATGTGATAGAATATTCCAATCACCAATTAATGATCCATGAGTATAACTACACCAACCATGATATATAATGGAATGAAATGAAAATAATTTTCATTATTTGGAGAAATTATCTCTTCTAGTATAGGTGTTGCAGATATATGGATTATAAAATCATCAAGTATATATTCATAAAAAATTATCTCAATATGCGCTAAATATGTTGGTTAGACATGAAAAATATTATGATTGTTCAGTATATTAAAATTATATATAGTAAAACACATTAGTAGATCATATAAGTAGAAAGGATCATGGAATTATATCCATGATGAGGAATGAATGGTTTCCAATATTCATGGACTTGTAAAGGATGGAAATGGGAATAATAAAAGGATCATTATCATAACATTCTGAAATAACTACTCAACTATATATTTTTAGAAGATTAAGAAATCCCAAAATGTTGATGACGAGCTAATGAAAATTATATTGAATATTCTAGAGTTCAATTTTCCGAAACACGGATTTATAATGTTTAAAAGCTTCATATGTGTCCTATAAAAACCGGTGTTAATGATTTATCTTATAGATGATGTGAATGGATCATCCTTCTGAATTATTATAGTAATAACTAATATATATATATATATGTGTGTGTGTGTGTGTGTGTGTAAAGCATCTATTGTGATACTATTGTAATGACTATGGTTTTATATTTAGTCTTTTTAAATCTTATATATTAATCACTATATTTTTCATCTATGTTGGTTCTATGTTTGGGTAACTTAGTATGATGGAATTCATTTATTATAAATTTTAATTTATTTTAAAAAACATGAACATATCATTACACTATAGATTATTTTCCTAATAATCTAGACTATGGATATGAATTCTAATAGCTTTATAGATTCCAAAATATTGTATTTACCCTAGGCACAAAAAAAATTGTGTGGGGATAACATTCATAATGATGGAAACAATTTTTTAGTGAAATAAGTTATTAATTTAATCATTTAATTAATATATATAAATGAACCAAATCATAATTTTTAATCTATTTATTCATCAATATAACAAATCATTATGGTTACTTTCATTTTCTTGTGTTATTTTATAGGATCTATAGATGAGGCACATTGATGAATGAAATCAGATCATTATGTATTCTTCATTCTTCAATGGATTCATATTTTCTTTCGGAATTAATGGATATGAACAATGAAAATAAAATAGAGCAGTTCATTATTAGAGATAGATCCAAATGTTATGAAGGATATGATATTTGATGGTTTTCCTAATTTTTTTTTAATTTTACAATAATTGATTATTTATATTTTTTCATTTAGAAATAGTTATTTTTAAAATGATCCCATTTTTAAATTTTTTTCATAAACCATTGGGTATATATAATATGATCCCCTTTGTTATCCCATGATTCATATTATATAATAATTTTTCAGGATCCGAAAATCTAATATTGAAATTCACCTTTGTTATATGGAACTCGACACCCCCCCCCACCATTCATCATGTTCTTCAATGATCTACACATTGTAATTTTTAAACATTTCTAGGATTTATTTGAGTGAAATAAAACCCTAGCTTCATGGTGAATTCATGAAAGATATATGGATAAATGTTTAATAGATTGATCATATTGATATATTGGTTGATGTAGTTTGTAACAAGGATAGGAGGATGTACTATGAGTATTCATCTGTGGGATTGGAAATGAAACTATTGGATGTGACAAGGTTGAGATTCACATTGTTTGAGTGGCTGAAATTCAGCCATTATAGAAGGATCAAGAATGGTTGGTCCAAGAATCATGTGCCATAATGTGATTAGATGTGTAAATAGGGATTATGGGGGTGTTGGTGAGAGGTATTTAATATAATGTAATTTCTATGAAATTCCCATATTCACATATTTTAGTGAAAGAACACTTGAATTAAAATCCACACCTTGGGGAGATAAAGTATTGGGAGAAGTAAAATATTGCATGATTTGTATAAATCATACCCATTATAAGATATTCTATTAGTGTATTGAAATGTGACCTAGTATAATGTGTATATATAAATAAAATTCACATGGTCATGGATAGGAAACACTAGGTTGACCGTGTAGGCATACACACTCCGGGTACCCGGAAACTACCAGTGTGCATGTGTATGGAAGTAGTACACGACATGGGTCAATGTACATTAGAACTGGCTGAGAGGGAATGATAATACCTGGGGAAGATAGAAAACATAATTTACTACATGTAAATTTCATTTAGTTCTCCTAATACTCCCCCAATAATTTATTGAAAGTCTATTTTTTTAATTTACCTTCTTCGATAGCTTATGTTGCACACAACACCGAGATAAAAAAATCACGACATAATATTAACATTATTATATAAAATAAAATTTATATTCTATATATTAAATATGAGGTCAAGAATAGTATTTAATAACTACTTAAAGTATATTATTTAATTCATTTATTACCAACTAATTATAAATTAATATTAAAAACAATTTAATATAAAGGATAAGAATTTTGGAAAAATAATTATTATGAGCGAAAGGTGATTTATCCTAATAAAATAAATAAATTATTATAATCGAATGATATTAAGTAAATTTATATATTATAAATTCAATCCAATTTTTCGACATTCATTAAATAGATTCGATACCTATAAGATAAGAACAAATACAATTTTTCAAGTAAAAACCTATATTTTTCAAAAGGTAGGTTTCCACCTTTTGATAGAACAAATATTTTAAAAATTCTTTTTTAAAATTTTTTATGAAAAATAAATTGTTTTTTGAAATCATAATGTTAAAAATATCATATGGATAATTTTTGTTAATCTATGATATGTTTAATTTTCAAAAGAATGGTACAACGTATTATTTTTTTTTTGAAACATGACATTTCCTCTAAATAAATTCTAATGTTAAATTATATATTAAATTTATTTTATTGTAAAATTACATCCATTATAAATATATTAATCCAATTTTGGTCATTTAAAACATTAATACTATAAATTTGGTTAAAAAAAGTAAACATATGAACGTTTTCACTTTAAAACCCACATTCTCACCATATCTACATTATTAATTTTAAATTAAATTTCCCACTTATATATTTTGTATTTTAAATAATAGATTTAATATTTTAATACTAACATCAAAATTTATTAATTACATATATTTTATTTTGGAAAATTTTTAATAGTATATTTAGTAATTTTTACAACTATTATCGTTAATCAAGGTAATAAAGGGTAAAAATAATATTATTAATATCATCTAATTGCATTAAAAGATCTCCAAATTTTATAGTATGACTATGATGCAAAATAAATCATCTACATATTGATTCAATGACAAATTTTACCCACTTTTCAGACATATATCCCCTTAGAGTATTTTATTTTATAAAAAGTCAAACTTGTCACATTAATGTTTTTAATAAGAATATAATATTTATTATGGTATTATCCAGAATATATGTCAAGATATAAATATCATTTTCAAATAGGAAAAATTTAATTAAATTGTCTTATTTTATTTTAAATTTTTTTAACAAATAAGCTCCATTAATTATTTCCCAACGATAACTATATGCTTGTTCATTTAAACGAAAAAACTAATAAATGATATTAAAATTATTAAAATAAAAAAATTAATTAATTAATGTTATAAACCAAATTTTCTGATTGTTATAACATATTAGGGGTTTATTAAATTGTTTAACATCAATATATATTGTTGTATTTATTTTTCAAATTCAATTTAACATATTGTTTCAAAATGGGAACTAATAATAAAATATATTTGTAGATGACATTAAAAACATATATTATCTAATATTCTAATACATGGATATTTGGTGGTATTTTTAATTACAATTAATTTATTATAAATTAATAATTGGTGATACTCATAAAGAACCCATCACCTTCAATATAAAATGACACCTCCTCCATCACTTTATTTCAACACATCAGTATTTATTTATATACTACATCCTTAATATTTCCATTATAAATATATTTATTTATTTTCACGAGGTTCTAATGCTTCCTAATTATACACTCTAGGTCCCTTAAGAAACGTGATGAATGGAACCCTTGGTAAAAGTGGTAATCGCCTTTACAAACTCTTTAAAAATTTCTTCTTATTCAGTTTCATATTAATGTGCTAATTCAAAAATAAAAAAATGAAGTATCATATATATAGTGTAATTTTAAAACAATTAAGAAATAACTATATTCCTCCTTTTATCCATTTAATGAAAAATAAAATCCTTCCATGTGCATATGTACAACATTCCGTCTCCAAGCAGTGATGTAATTTGTTTCTAATAAAACACATAATTTTATGGGTATAATGAAGAAAATAATGAATATATGTAATACATATTAAATTATTTTTATTATTTAATGTTAATATATAATCCATTTTTCTTACTATTTCACTATTTAACCGAGAGATGTCTTCCCTCATTCCAACGTACAACCTACCGTCTCTATGATTCGATGTTATTCATTTTCCATGTTTTATAATTCAGGAATGTTTATAAAACTACATTTAATCATTATATATTATTTTTATAACATTAATATCATTCTATATATGATATATTTATTCCTCTATAATAGATTTTGGACATTCATGACGAAACTTTCATAATAAAAGAAGTCAATTAAAACCTGAAATAATGAAAGTAATGAAATATGTTTAAGGAAAAAGTGCTAATATATATTATAAAAGGATCATATATGATATTATAATTTAGAATATTCATTTTCATAAGTTAGTATCATTTTTAAAAACACTATATAGTTGGTAAAATAAATTATAACCTAATGAAGGTGTGAGGTAAGGGACCTCATATCTATTTCACTTCATTGAGAAATATTTTACGATTATGAACCTAATTTATTTTATATGATTTATATACTACCCTGTTTATTGATGAAATCAATTCAATGATTAATTTATTAAATATATACATATAATTTATCATATCTATTATTATTTACTAACCCATGTACCATTTTTTACATATGGTGGTTAATTGAATGTTACATGGTTAACTGGGTAAATAAATTTAAATTAATCTCTTTTAATCAATAAGGATATTTTTTTGATAATTCATATAGATTAAAGAAATAAATCTATCCATTATAAATATGAGAACTTTTGACTATATAGAGACTGGGGTGGATCTTAGTTATTATAATGCCTCAAGCCTTCTCTTCCAGACTCAACATTTGAAAAAACAATTGTGTAAAAAAATTTTAGAGAAATTGAACCATTACACAACACTTTATACAAATGAGTAACTTTTACTTCTCTATGATCAGGAGAAATTAGTGCACATTTCTCGTTTTATCTGAGTTGAATGAAAACAGATGTCCACTACACTTTCACGTGCTAGCTCCAAAGGTAACGACATCTATAAATAAACTTATCAATACCTGTGAAAAATCATTTTTAAACTAATGTTGATCATTAAATTTCCCAGTAAGGAGTTTTGAAAAACATTCATAAATCCCATTAAAATATATATTTGATAAAACTATCAAAAAGTTAAATTAGGAATACATCTTTAAAACAACATTTATAAAATAATATAATTCTTGGAAAAAATAATTATACTTTGAAAACACCTTTATATTAATCCAGTGATTCTGTTGAAAATACTATGCAATCTCTTCAAAAAAATACAACTAAGGACACTAGAAACATTGAAGGATATCTTGGGCTGACCCATTTTTGGGATGGATTCACTCTCTAATTCTATATTGTATTTACAAAGTTCATGTGCCAGTTTTTATAAAACATTTTTGTCTTAGCTTTCCTTATATACATCTAAATTTAACTTGAGTTTTAGATTCGAATATATATTTATAATCATTCCTGAAACAAACATGTTAAATTTTATTTATTTATAAATATATAAATACTATTCATTACTAAAAATTTCATATTTGACTTGGAACGATCAAATATCACGATAAATGAAATTTCATAATCACATGGAAGATAAATCAACAACCAAGGACTTAAAATTTCATCTTTTTACATAAAAATCCATTTTTATAATGTTTATTTAACAGCTCATTCATATATTTATATAACAAAAAATCATCGATATATGGCCATAAACATGATTTTTATGTTTCAGCCATAAAATAAAATTTGTGACATTATTAATTTATAAATTCATATGTGAAAAAATACTTGGTTAATAATTTATTTTTAACAATTATTTACTTGAGAATCATACATGTATATATATATATTTATTATTATATTGCAATGATAGATTCAAATATAAAAAAAATATTTTGAATTAAACAAATAGGTAATTTTTGTCCATATTAAAATTTCCTGAGAACATAAACTCAATTAAAATAAAATTGAATACCCATCCTTTGGATAAATATTTGTAAAAATTTTCAATATATATATATATATATAATGTAGTAATAATATTTTAAGAGATGGATTGCCAGTGTAAATAAAATTAAAAATGATAAATTTAATAATAAAATAAATGAATATCTTTATTTCTAATGATGTTATAGATTTAAAGAAATAAATAATTTAAAGATTCATTCCCTTACTAGTACCCATTGAAATTAAGAATCTAAATTTTGAAATAAATAGACTGACTACATCTTACTATAAATTTCGAAATAGAGATATTAAAATAAAACTAGCCCTTACAAATTTTTTTTATTGAAAACCCGTGTACTCTATATGATGCAAGCATGAAGTTCCTTAAAGTATCCACATTTAATACCTTCTCTATTTATAATATCAAAAGGAAAATATAGACAAAGTCACTCTTAATTATAATCTAATAAATTTCCCAACAAATTGGTTCCTTGTTGAACAATCATAATATTTTCAATTCAAATATTTATGTAACTGGACATAAAACAATAATGTATTGTTTGTTGAAAAATGATTAATATATTTTATATTGTATAATTTAGTTGGATTAATAGGTTTGTCATGAAGTTTTGAAAAATTTATGTTTACTGAGAATGGAAAAAATGACACACATATCATTTCCAACTCATAATTCCAGAATTTTTTTTAAAATAATCATAAATCAATTCATAACAATAGAACCACAGACGGATTCAATGAATGAAAAAGTATCGAAATCAAAAAATTGAATTTGGAAAATGAATTGATTACAAACAGATTATAATAATCTAAATCAAACTAAAAATAAGAAACTTGATACTCAAATCATCAGCAAACTGTTACAAAAATATTCCGGATAACCATATACTAATTTCGATGGAAAAATTCTGAAAAAATACAAAAAATATGATTTTTGCAAAGGATTTGGCTAAACAATTTATTTAAAATAGACCTACTTAAGTACCAGTTAGATCTTTTAAATCCAAAACTCAATTTCCCCCAAAACTATCTTGAAACCCTAACCACTGTAAATATAGTTTTTATATTGATCTGCAACTACTCGAATACATACGCCCTTGGATGAACCAGGTTGGATCTTCCTCTGATCCCACTTGAAATGCTACTTCATACCACCATAGTCTGCGACTCCAGATGACATATCTCCCTTAGCATGATGCCCGGCTGCATCGGCCTTCTTCTTCATCGCTTCAACCTCAAACCCCCGAACCCCAATTCATCTCCCATTTCTTCAAATTTTTTTACATTGTATATATTATATAATTTTATAATAATCTTAACATATTAGGATATACTTTATTGGTTTTATAAGTTAAAATAAAACATATATATAATTATCAAACTATTATCTTAATATATTATAGTAACATTTACATCAATTTCCAAAATATTCGAATTTAAATATTAAAAATATTATTTACTGTTAGAAAAATTTATCAAATATATTTAACCTTTTTTATTTCATAATAATATCAAAATTATATATATTTATTTTACTTATATATTAAAGGTCACCATATTCCATTTCCCAATTTAAATTTAAAACATTTAACAGAGAGTTTTTACAATGGTCGGATAAAAACATTATAATAATCAATATCTAAGGGATTTAAAACACACAACAACAAGAAAACCGCGATGCTCCAACCAATATTTTCCTGAATTGGTTTATATGTTCCTCTTATTCATAGTTTCATTTCTATTATTCTTGCTATAACCATTGTGCGGATGGCATATCCAAAAGATGTGAACTACCCAGTCAGAATCGTAGTGTTTCTCGGTGGAATTCTAGTAGTTTTATTATCGATAGAAGTGGGTTTAATGGTTTAGATCTTGTGTTTCATAGATTTATTCTAGTCATTATATAATTAATATTCTTACTACGTAGATCTCTGTGTTTAGATGTTTATTTATTTTATTTCATTTTGGAATATTGACAAAAAATAAAACTTATTTTTATATTTGAGGTGTTACATTCTCCCCCCATAATTTAATTTCTCCCTCATAATTCATTTACCATTATCAATTCTAATTTCCATCTGTTATGAGTCTTGAATGACATCATCAAGGGTTATATAGTTGTCGTTCATGGTTACCATATATTCATATTAGATTAAAGTTCGTGGTGGCTTCAAAGTCCTCCACCACCTTTGCATAAACACAACATGTGCAAGATGGGTTGTATGGATATACGCATCAAAATTCATCCCTTAAGGTGTGATAATAAATATAGTATTTGAGAAGGTCATCTTAAATTTTATTCCTATAAGAATGTTTAATGGATTCTTCTTTGAATGTTTCAAAATCATCATAAATTCTTCCAGAGAAACAAAAGCCTAAAATTTGACACAAATAAGATGCATGAAGATTTCCTTATTCTGCTTCTCTATAAAAGGAAAGGATTGATTCATGATGATCATATCGAGTAAAGCACCAAAAAATTGCTTCGGGATACACCCCTTGGCATTTATAGAAGCAATGTTGAATCTCTCTGATGTCTCTGAACACAATACCAAAACCACGATAAAAACGAAGAATGTCAGGTGTGCCTGATACATTTTAAATTCGTTTAAAATAATGTTTTATGGATTCATAGGGATAATATTATTGTTTGCATGATTTTTCCAAGATCATAGGATGTAATTCATCTATAAGTCCTAATATATGTGATTATGATCTCCATCCTTCCATCTAAAAATTAAAAAAATAATTGACTATGAAATCTATTGAAGGGTTCTAACTTTCAAGAGTTATATATACTGTGCCTATAATACAAATTATAACACCCTAATCCTACTCTTCCAGACTCAAGAAATAGAGATTCACATATGATCGTTCTACAATATATCTTAGTGGATTGATTTTTTAGATGCTTTCATGAATACATGCCTGAGCAAAGGCATCTAAACAAAGCCTCCCCCTTACAAGCGACTTAATGACAGTGATTTCTTTGTGAAACTAGACTTGCTTGAATTTGAATAGTGCTCGTAAATATTAAAATTATATGTCATGAGCCACATATCCTACCTCAAAT
The DNA here is from genome assembly GCA_963277665.1 of Viscum album. Taxonomy (NCBI): domain Eukaryota; kingdom Viridiplantae; phylum Streptophyta; class Magnoliopsida; order Santalales; family Viscaceae; genus Viscum; species Viscum album. The sequence goes on from OY728145.1 coordinate 382,714,557, forward strand.
GTTACCACCCTTGTCCCTTTCCAAATTTACATTCGCGTATTGCATACTGTTGGAATATATCGAACTGGAAATTGAAACCTATAGGCAAGGGATATTATCACATTATGTTGAAATCACATGATGATCTAGAAAAGGATCGGAAGGCTGGTAATTTTAATCTAAATCCAGGATTCTTCAGAATAACTAAATGTGACATTTCGTTGGACCCGCCCACATATAGGAATACCATGGCACAAGTTTGGGTAAAACTACATGTCCTAAATTGGTTTTTTTGGATTCCAAAAATACTGAACAATATTGTTTCATGCATCTGATCTCCTCCAAAAATTGACCAATGAACTTTGCATGATGACTTAGGGATCTTATAAAGAGTTATGATGAAAATTTACATATATTCAAAGATACCAAATATGATCAATTACAATGATAATGATTGAAAAACTAAAATTAGAATAGAATATTAGAGGAATCCTCCCTTTTTTGACCTCTCTAAGATAATTGGACATACCATCTCTAATTGTAGGGTGGTTAGAAAACAATTGAATCAACCAATTGAAAATGATTGGATGGAAATAATGAGAAACAAAAAATACAAAACTCCTATTTTGGACATACCTTAACCGTCCAAAAAACCTGAAATCTTGGTGAAAATCACATAGTCTGACTCACATAGGGGAGAAATCGAGTAAATATTGGGTAGACGTTGTTGAAGAGGATGAAAACTCTACTAATGAACATATCCTTGTAAAAAAGATACAGAATCTAGGTTTAGACACTATAAGACAATCCAATCATGTTCATTTGAAAAAAGAATTATGTACTTGTCTATCTAAAATGGTATCCAACTCTGATCTCATCAAAAATGGTGAACCCACACTGGGTAGGAGGGGTATAATATCTCCACCTGAATAAATACATTGCAATGATTACAGCATAAGCACTACAACTAATCACAATATTTATTTCTCTCTGTAAAAAATTGTTGAACACATCTTCCCAGCTTTGGGCTTTGGATAGAACCAAAAATCCTACCTACTGTGTACTACATCTACTCAGGAGACAATAAATGATAGCAAAAATCATAAAAATGGTTTAGGTTATGTTCCCTCTACTCACAACACCTCTGACTCTCACACTCTAGATGCTACTGGCACTATTATAAAAATAGGGAAACCCTCCACATATCTGAAAGTTGTTAAATCCATAACACAGTCCAATATTGCTAAGGTTGATGAAACTAGTACAAAAGCCTTGGAATCTATAAAATCTGTAATGAAGAATGCACCCTCAATACAAGACCTGTTGCAAATGCAGGAAAACAGTGACTCTATTGATCAGAAGTAGTGTCCTACAGATGCTTTGGACACTATCCAGGGACCCTAATACACAACTACTTTTGGTGTGAAGTTGAATCCAAGTATACTACCTCCAACTTTTCATAATTTATTTATTGATGGTACTCAAGTTGTAGGCAATGAATTTCATGATTCATTGATGCTATATAATTTGAACTCTGTATAATCAACTCTAAATACTTTAGGGAATGATACTACTAAGAGGAATGTCAAAATAAATAGTTCAATCAAGCCCCCTGCTATATCTAACAATGAACCTACTCTACAGATGAAGTATGAATCCAAAAACAAGACTAATGAATTAGGCTCTTCTTACACTAATCCCATCAAATCTGTAAATAGATAAAATGAGATTGAGACCATTGGTTGTCCAATAAAATCTTAGAATCCAAATATTTGTCAAAAGTTTGTTTAGGCTGAGGAACAAACCAAACATTCTAACATTGATAAATTGGGTGCCATGTCACTAGAACCCGTAAAACATACAAAGGGAAGCACTCCCTCTGTACATGACCCCATGATTATGAAGGAATATCAAGAATCCACCAGGTAAAGGCACCTCCCATCACTTTTGTATGCTGTCAAGCAACCGAATATAGATGATCCAAAGGTCTCAGGTACTCCCACTTCTCATTATATTAATTTACCTTTAAACAGTGATCAATCTGAAGATAATTAGAACTATTATGAGAAGCCTAGTACTCTTTTATCCAACCAAAATACCATTTCTTTGATACTATGTAATACGAGCTGTACATACTCAATTATGAATTATTCAAGAAATGAACCTACAAAGAAGAACCATGTAATTACTAACAATGAACAATGATATACAACTAATAATAACAATGATCAAAATATTAGAAGATATTCTTGGAATAAAGGCTCTGGATTGAATAAAAAAGGGAGTTCTAACTCCCAAACCAGGTTTAAATCATGATTATTTTTTGAATTGTTAGGGTATTTCCAACTATTACATGTTAAATTTTATAAAAATAATAGTTAACACACACTATCCTATGTTATTTTCTACTATTCAGAAAAAATGGCTTATTCTTATAAATAATCTCACATATGTCAACATAATTTTATTTTTACTGGCTCAATATCAAATACCTACAATGTTGAATCTCTAGAAATTTGTTTTCACTCTTTTTTATAAAATCTTAATACTTTTAATGTATCAGATATGATTTTTACTTATAATTTTAATACTAATGGAGTACACCACTTCTACTGTTTTTTCTATGCTAAAAATAGATACTAATAAAGGATAACACATTGGAATGTCCTTTCATATCTAGGAACTACTATTAATACCCCTTGGTTTCTTCTTAGAGACTTCAATTATATTCTCAACTCAAGTTAGAAAAGTAGAAATTCTCAATATTTTATTTCCATGAGAGAATTTAAAGCTTTGATTAAAGACCCCAATATCATTGAAATTAATCTCTGTGGTGTGAAATACTCTTGGTATAGATAACATTACAATAGAGTGTTTCCATGAAAATTAGATAGAGCTTTTCTGAATATCCATGCTTTAGGCAAATGGGACATTATCTCCAATACCACCCTTCATAGGACAAACTCTAACCATCACCCTATTCTTATCAATGTATCCACCAAAAACATGAAACCCATGTTACCCATCAGATTTAACAATGTGTGGTTCTCTGATGTCGATTTCACCACTTTCATCCAAAACAATTGGTCTTCAATGTCTCACAATAATGGTGGATTTTCTTTTAATTTCATGTTAAAACATTTCAAACAAGATCTCAAGATTTGGTGAAGATCTAAATCCAAACAAATTAATAATGACATCCTTCTTCATGAGGAAGAACTCAATGATATTCAAAAAAACACCATCTCTGACCTTAACACTGATTCAATTCAAGAAATAAACCTTCTTGTTAAACTCAACTCTCTACTCAATTTTAAATAAAATTTGAGGAAAAAACATTCAAATATAAATTGTTAATAGACGAATATGTAAATACTATGTTTTATAACCCCCTTCAAAGAATTTTGATGGCCTAAAATCCATGAAACATTCTAAAGGATGGACAAAATGTTCTTGACATTGAATATGACATTTATCCTCATATATTATCCCACTATGAAACCATATTATTGGTATTGATATCAATAAGGACATCCATACTGAGATCTTTCTGATGGGGGTCACTGATGAATACAATACATTCTTTCTCTACACTCCATTGGATCAGGAAATCAAAGACACTATCTTTAGTCTTAATCCAGATAGTTCTTCGGGTCCTGATGGGTTCAATAATGGTCTCTTCCAACATTATTGGGATATGATTCATATTGATGTTTGTAAACTTGTCAAATCCTTTTTCTCTAATTGTTTCTTTCATTATTCTCTTAATGACTAGTTTCTCACCATGATTCCAAAAGTGAAAAATTCCCCAGTGAATCATCTATTTCAACCCATACCTCTTATCAACACTCTTTAAAAAATCATTGCGAACATAATTTAAATTATCACTAACAAACTTGTCTCCTGGAACCAATTTATTTTATTAAGGTTCAATCCTTTCAGGACAACATTTATCTTGCTTCTAAGTTTGTCAACAATTTGAACAAGGATAATAAAGGATGGAATATATCCATTAAACATGACATAAAAAATTCTTTAGACACCATGGATTTGAGATTTATCTTAATGGTTGTAGCAAAAATATCCCTCAAGGTAACATTGTAGCATTTTTGGGTTGGTTGTGTTTGTGTAAAATGCAGGTTTCCATGGTAAATTTTCGAGTTCTATAGATTTTGTTGACAATCCATGTTGACAATGAACCTTGACAAAGGAATGAACAATCTGAAGGCATTAAAAAACAATAGATACAAGGTGGATCCATTTTCTAGTGTTTTGAAAATTTTTGGGGTCCAAAATTTGGAGTTTATTCAGCACCACAAAAAGTGTATATACTTGAAGATCTCATCAAAATATGGAAAAGGCATTAATTTCACGAAGATAGGCTTCATGGATTAGATTTAGAAACGACATGAAAAATATTGATGGAAATGCTTCGTGATTATGACAAGCTTCTCGAATGGAAGCATTGAAGACCATTTTAGCGGTGAATGACATTGCGAGTGGTGCTTCATGGAGAAGACATGAAGTAATTGACGGAACACTATGTGATTATGATGAGCTCTGTGATCAGAAAATTACTATGGTGAATCACGATATTGAGATATTTTTTGCGGGAATTTAAGAGTTTCGTGATTTATGATGACGTTGTTTTGACTTCATGTGGAACGTTCGAGGGTTGGTGGAATAGACTATAAATATTCCTCAACACCCTCAAGAGTAGTATAGAGTTTTCGAAGAAAATATTTTTCTCTCGGATTAAAAAGGTGGTTCACGAAGGTAGTGTGCTTCACAAAAGGAAGGAGCTTCACAGTGGCATATATAGCTCTGAAAAATATGTGTGCTCTGCATTGGCTCAGTGATCTTCACAAGGGATATCTAGCTATGATGACTTGAGCTCTGCGATAGCCTATACTCTATGAAATTCTGAGCCTCACGAAAAGGCCGAAACATGGCAAAGGCTTGTTTTAGAATCTCCAAATTGAGAGCATCGCGAAGTAGGGTTCTTTTTTAAGGTAAATTACCAAGGATGGTGCCCATTGTTCTGGGGAAAATTGGTATTAATCCATAGATATAATTTGGAATTTAATAAGGCAACAACATACAGTGGAGGATGCATTTATTAGATGTAATGAAGAGACCTACAGGTCTATAAACTTAGAGTAAATCTTCAAAAGAAGTAGTGAGCTCACATCAGTTGAAAGAGCAGTGAGTTCTCAAATTGTGAGTGGTTGTAAACTAGGAGGGACAATGAGTCCACTTTGAACATATAAACAGCAATTTGATTACATTATAATTTGTACATCAGCACACTGCTGGTGTATGATCTTTGGACGTAGCCTAATGAGGGTGAACCAAGTAAAAATTGTTGTGTTCTGTGCATTATTTAATGTTTATTCATACTCAGCAAAGAGAAGGAGAGATAAGAGGTTTTTTTCTGACAGAGAAAAAAGATCAAAAGGGAATTTCTTTATTTGTCATTCTCTGAATCACCCCCCCCCCCCCCCAGGGTATCTAGGCTAGTTGACCAAATAATAGGTATTAGAGGGAAAGGTTGATAATAGTGTTTCTCCCTCAAATGGAGGTCACCAATAACAAAGGGATTACGATATTCAACATAAATAATTTTAAACTATTTAATAATTGTATGCAACACTACTTTTGATCCTTTCAAATGTATGTGTACACAGTAGTAATGCATGGCATAACAGCCGATATTAATAGCAGTGCATTATCTAAAGTTGAGCATAGAGAATTGGATGTTGATGCCAATGGAATTAATGCTTTAGGGGGATCCCTATACCATGCTATTTATTCAAATGTTATGTCATGAAAAACGTCACATTACATGTGGGAAAATCTATTGAATATATATGAAGGAGATACAAATGTCAGAGATTCAAAGATGCAAGTGTTGTGGAACACGTATGAAGATATAAGAATAAACCTGAATGAGTGTGTTGATGCATTCTATGACAGGGTAAATGTTGTAGTTGAAGACATGCAAGGTATTGGAGAAGTTATTAAAGACAAATATATTGTAAAGTGCATGTTGAGGAAACTTCCACCTCGGTTCAATCCGAATGATTCAGATTTGTAAGATAATGACCCAAAATAGGTGACATTGGATAACCTGCATAGAACCCTTGTTGCATATGAAATGTGAAATGATAATAACAATGTTGTGGAATCAAGAAAATCCAAATAAGTTTCATTCAAGTCCATAAAGAACATCGCCATTTAATATTCTCAGGTTGAAGAAGAGACATATGAGGTGATATCGTTCCTCTCCACAAACCTTCAAAGATGAAAAGGAATGTATAAAGGGAAGCATCCACTTTCTTGTTTCTGATGTGTAAAGTTTGGAATCTTGTGGAATAGTGCCATTAAAAGTTTCAAGGGGATGATGATATCAATGAAATCGAAATTCACAAGAAGAAGTCTCCAGCATATGGGAAAGTCAAGAAATAGTTCAAGAGAAATTTCATTATGAAGAAGAACTTTCTTTTAGAAGAATGTTACAGTTAAGATTAGTCTAAGGTTGAGGAGGTTGAAGAGATAAATAACTACTTTGATTATAGAGAAAATTCTCTGTTGGCAGTTTTCGGTGGTTTTTAGAAGAAGAATGAAACCGAAGCTGATGAAGATGAAGAATACGTTGAGGGAAGAGTTGATATGAAAACTGAGGTAGTGGATGTTATTGAGGAGATAGATGTGTTGAGAGCTAAAATAAAGAAATCCAAAAATGTTGTTCATGATGCCAAACTCTATATGTTTCAGCAAGAAGAAGAGAAGTCTGAGATGATGGAATAAATTGAGAAAATGAATTCATCAGCACCAGAGGACTCATTATGAGTTAGTGAGTATAAAATAAATATTGGAGAACAGAAAAGGGAGATCTATAGATTGAATAACACAAGGAAAGATTAAATCTATCATATTAAAGAACAAAAAGATGAGGTTCTCGGTTTGAGGAAAAAAATATAAGGATCAAGAATACCTCTTGACTCCTGCTAGAACATCAGGAAAGTAGATAACTCAGAAAATCAAGAAGCTGAAAGTGGAGAATAGTGGTCCAGCAGAATGAAATAATGAATTATGTTCATATTCTAAGGTTGATGGGGGGCTTGATCAGAAATAAAAAGTTGTGAAAATTGACATCAGATCGCAAGCACCCATTCCATGGTTGAAGGTTGATTTAGGGACAATGTAGAATCAGAATATTCAGAGATCCCAAGGGGAAACAAGAAGTGAAAAAGTGACATGAAGGAATTCACCTTATATCAAGTGTTATTGTGGTGGAATGATGGGAAATTCACAGTATGTGTGTTCCATAGCCAATAGATATCGAAGGGAACAATAATATATGTGGTATCCAAAGAGATAATGGTTCTATAGAACATATTTCGAAGGACACTATTTTTGGTGCAGATGATTTGGGCACATGGATAGGTATTATACTTCGACCATACAGATGAATGTGCCAAAGGAGAATCAAAATGTTCACAAGAAGCATATTAATGAACCAACATGTGAGTTAAAAATTAAACATCAATTTTCAGAATTGAAAGGTGAAGATGATTCATCATACTCTGAGAAATATCAGAAGACTCAATCAATTCTGATTGTGATGGCAAAAATATAAACCATAAAGAAAAATGATGGGAAAGTAGTGGTGGAAGAAATTTACATTAAAGCATCATATCACACTTGTTTGTGGATCCATGATATTGGTAGCACATCTCACATGACAGGTAATAAGGATCTTATTACAGGTGTAAAATATGAGAAATAAAGAGTTGTCATACTTGGAAACGATGAATGCCTAAAGATTATTGGCTCAGGAAATGCCGATTTTGGGGGCAGAGAGATGAGACGTGCTGATGTCATAGTTGTATAAGGCCTTAGTCACAATTTTATTTGTGTTAGTCAACTATGTGACTCGAAAACTTCTATAACGTTTACTAAGAAGATGTGTATCGTCAATGGAAGAGATGTGGCAGTGGTTCTGTAGGAAAAAAACAAAGTTAAATCTTTACTTGGTAAATGGAGAAGAAGAGATGTGCTTTCTATCCAGAGAAGAAAAAAAACAAGTTGTGGAATAAACTACTTGGTCATCTATGTCTACCAACCGTAGAAGATCTGGTAAAGTGTTATGGCGTAAGAGACCTCCCTAAGCTATCACATGATCATACACACACGTTCGATGCATTCCAACTAGGTAAGATAATCTGAAAGAAATATAAGGAAAAGGAAAAATAAGACAACAATAGTATTGTGGGCCTATCACACCATGAGAAATTGATGGAAAGATGTACTACATTATTTTTATTAAATACTAGAGTAAAATGGCATGGGTATTTGTTATTTCCCATATGTATGATGTGTTCTTCTACTCAAAACAGAACCGGAGAGAGTGTAAAAGGATTATCAGACAGAAAATTCTTATGTTTCCAAATGATAATGGTACAAAATTCACAAAAAGTCACAAGGAATAATATCTCAAGAAACATGGGATAAAGGATACAGTTTCCTCATTGAGAACTCCTCAACATAATGTATTAGTTGAAAGGAGAAATTGGATAATAAACAACATGGAAAGAACGATGGTCATAGAAAACGTTCCACTAGAAACTTTTTGGAAGGAGGCGGTATTGACATCAGTCTACATTTTTAATAAGGATCTACTATGTCTAATGGAAGGAAAGACTTTGTATGATATTTGGTATGGAAAGAATCCAATAGTAAAATAAATTCTAATATTTGGAAGAAAGTGCTCTATCCTCAACAAGAATAAACATAGGAAATATGAGTTAGGAGGAGATGAGGGGATATTCCTTGTCTACTCAGGAAAAATAAAATTATACTAATGCTTTAATAAAATGATGGGGAATGTAGTTGAGGGAAATGATTTCATTATAGTAGAGAATGAGGAGATCATTCAGTTGTGCAGTGAACAATTTCCTGATGAAAGTGATGAGGACGAAAGGAATGTAGGGGGACCAAAAGTGGTTGATTTTTATTCGGAAGATGATACTGATGATGATCATGAGGAAATAAAATCCATATCTTCATAAAAGCCAAAGAGTCGAGATGAAATTGATGTGAAGAATATTATTGGAAATCAGTCAGCTCTAGTTTAGACAAGGAGAATGAAATCACTATCGGAAGCATCTTTCTTATATCAGGTTGAGCCTATGTTCTTTACTGATGTAGATAAAGATGAAAATTGGCATCAAACAATTAATGAAGATCTTGATAAAATTAACAAAAATCAGACATGTGAGATAGTTTCGAGGCCAGAAAATAAGAATGTCATCGGGAATAAATGAAGCTATCACAACAAGATGAATAAATATGGAACAATGATTCAGAACAATGCACAAATAGTATGCAAATTATACTCCCAGATATAGGCTATAGATGTTGATGAGACATTTTCACCAATTGCGATACTAGATAAAATCATATTATTCCTAGCCATTGCAGTGCAACAGAAGTTCAATGTTTTCCAGATAGACGTTAAATCGCCATTTTTTAATGGGGTTCTACAGGAAGAGGTGTATTTTGGGTATCCAGATGGTTTTCTTATTCATGAGGATGATAATAAGGTTTTCAGATAGAATAAGGTGTTGTATGGGATGAAACAAGCACCGAGAACATGGTACTCAACACTTTATCCGCACTTAAAGAAGATTGGTTTCAAGTGTGGGGTAATTAATTACAATATCTATTTCAACAAAAATGATAATCGAAGGATGCTGGTCATGGTTTATGTCTACGACATAATATTTGGTGAATTAGATGATGTTCAGTGCAGATAGCTATCTGAATTCATGAAAAATGAGTTCAAAATGTCAATGATTGGAGAGCTAACATTATTCCTTGTTTTACAGGTGACAAAATGATAGAACATAACATTAATTTATCAATACAAATAAACCAAGGAGGTTTTGAGAATATTTGGAATGGAAAATTCCAAGGAGATGAAGACTCTGGTTGCTATCGGGATGAAACTATCCAAAGATGAGGATGTGAAGGAATTTAATATCACATAATACATGAAATTCATTAGAAGTTTTATATACTTGACTACGATAAGGATTGAAATTGTATTCTCCACCTACCAAGCAGGGAGATATCAGAATAATCCAAAGTAAATCATCATGCTTGTAGTGAAAAAAATACTTTAGTGTATCAATGGAACTGTGGATTTCAATTTAATGTATAATGACAAATTTTAGTAAGAGCTGTTGGGATATACAGATTCAGATTGGGTCGGTTCATTGGATGACATGAAATCAACATTAAGAGGTGATTTCTATCATATTGGATTGTGTGCTGCTTACCTAATCAAGAAGCAAAATTGTATTACCTTGGGATCCATAGAAGCTGAGTATATTGCTGCCACTCAAGTATGCACACACTTATTGTGGATGAAGCAGGAGCTAGATGATATGCATGTTGAAGTGAAGTCTCCTATCAGAATTCAGTTCAATATCTCAAGTGGTATAAATCTCATCCAAAATCCCATCCATCACTCCAGTACAAAGCACATTGATATAAATAATTATTTTATCAAGGAGAATGTTAAGAAGGGAATCGTGAATTTGGAGTATGTGCCTACAGAGCTATAGGTTATAGACATCCGAACAAAGTCCATACCCAAGGAATCTTTTGAGAGGTACCTACTGGCTCTGGGAGTTCATTTAACTCCCCACATTTGAAAAAGTATCGTTTTGGAAGCCCCACCCCCTCTCCCCAAGGTATGGTATGTTTTTCTCTAATGTGATAATCTATGTTCTTTCCAATGTTGTTGACCATAGAGGAGTAACCTTTGGGTTCGTTTACATAGGGGGGAAAATAGTGACTCTTCTAGGGGAAGAAACTGTGGCTAAAGAAGGGAGAAAATGACTTAGTCAAAGACATGGGGAGAAGCTAATAGGTGAAGCGGTGATATAAGAGGAGAGAAATGAGATAGGGGGAGAGTTATTAAACTTGACGTTGCTAGAAGTGATCGATCAAAGAGTAGATATCACGACAACTAAGGATCGTGATAAAAGCAAAAGAGTGGAGTTGGAATGGTGTCGGAATCACTCAATCTATCACCAATTGCTATTAGTGTGCTATCAATAATTTGTATTAGTTGGGGGGATTGGTATCAGTTGGGTGTCAATAGTTTGTGGTAGAAATGAAGTGATTCATTGATGATCTATTCATTTATTCTTATTTCTCACAACTAGCATTGATCATGTGGGCTTAGAGTATGTATTAAGTGAATAATTGTTCATTATCTGAATCACAATGGGTGAATTCTTGTTGATGATGGAAGGAGCTTCATAGAGATATTAATGTGTAGAGAATCGTTATGAGAAGAATAATCAACAAACCCAAAGGGGGATATTTTTGGACAAATATCCCTCAACGTAACATTGCAACATTTTTGGTTTGGTTGTGTTTGTTGAAAATTCCGTTATCCATGGTAAAATATCATGTTCCAGAGATTTTTTTTGAAAATTTGTGTTGAAAAATAACCATGATAAAGGAACAAAAGATCTAGAGGCTGTACAAAAGAATAGATACAAGGTGGATCCATTTTCTAGTGTTTGCCAAATTTTTGGGGTCCAAAATTTTGAGTTTGGTGAGAATCACGAAAAGTGTATATCTTTTATGATCCCATAAAAATATGGAACAAGAATGAATTTCTTGAAGATAGGCTTCATGGATTGTATTTCGCAAAAACATGGAAAATGCTGATGGTGATTCAACACGATTACAACAAGCTCCGCAGACGGAAGCGTTGAAGAGTATTGTGGTGGGGAAGGGCATTGCGAGTGGAGCCTTGCAGTGAAGGAGTGAGGTAATTGATGGAATTCTCTATGATTATGATAAGCTACATTATCCGAAAAGTTTTGCGATGCTTTGCGATATTGATAGAATTTTGGCGGGAATTGTGGAGCTTCATGATTTGTGATCATCTGGCACTGACATCACACAGATGGTTTGAGGGTCGATGGAATCGCTTATAAATAGGCCTTGATCCCCTCAGAGAAGTATAGAGTTTTAAAAGAAAATATTTTTCTCTCAACTTGTGAAGGAGGTTCGCCAAGGCAGTGTGCTTCATGAAAGGAAGAAGATTTGCGGCAGCTAATCTAGCTCCAGGAAAGTTGTGTGCTCAGTGTTGGCTTAGTGATCTTCTTAAGGGAAGTAGCTCTTCGATTACTTGTGCTCTGCGATGGCCTGAGCTCTACAAAAGTGTGACCTTAATGAATAGGTATGAACATTGCGAATACTTTCTTGATTTTTGCAAAAATTGGAGCTTCATGAAGTAGGGTTCTTTATGAAGGTACATTTCAAAGGTTGGTGCCCAGTGGGCAGAGGAAAAGGGGTATTCATTAGTGTATGATATTTTAACTTCAATAGAGCATCTAAATACAGAAAAGGATGCATTAATTAGTGGTAATTAAGAGACCTATAGGTCTATAAACATTGACTTAATCTTCGGAAGAAGAAGTGAGCTCACATCAGTTGAGAGAGCAGTGAGTTCTCAAATTGTGAGTGGTTGTAAACCAGGAGGGACAATGAGTCTAATTCGAACTTGTATACAGTAGTTCACTTATAGTGGAATTGGTACATCGATACACTACCTGTGTATGATCCTTGGATGTATCCTAGTGAGGGTTAACCGAGTAAAAATTGGTGTGTCATGTGCATGATTTAAGTTTTATTGATACTCTGCAACGGGAATGAGAGAGAAGTGGGTTTTGTGTAACCGTAAAACACGATCAAAAGGGGTCATTGTTTTAATCATTCATACCCCAATTCACACCTATCCCATCAGGGTATCTTGCCAAGTGGACATAATAAGGGTTCATCAATGTTTTTCTTTCAAGGAAAATTTTATCACTACAATCAAAACATTTTTCAACTCGGCAGCTATCTTCATTTTGATCAATGACTCTTTCAAAGGATACATTAAATGAACCAAATGTGTTATACAAGGTCACCCCATATCTTCCAATATTTTTGTAATAGCATAGGTCTATCGCAGTCATCTGATCATCCATCTGGTGGAATAGAAAAAGATGAAACCAAACCATGTCACTAGTAATGTAAATGATCCTATGCATCTTTTGTATGTTGATGACATCATCCTTTTACTCCAAGGATACAAAAGAAACATTCTCAACCACAAAACTTCTCTCTCACACTATGAAGTGGCCTCCGGTCAAATTATAAGATGGAACAAATCATGTATTTTATTTGGGAAGAAATTTCCTACCATTAGAAAATGTACCATTATTAGTGACCTTGGCCTAAAAGAAGGTAAACTCCCTTTCACTTATCTCAGTGTTCCCATATTTTGGGGCAGACCCAACACTTACAACTATGAGATTATAGTTGACCAAGTTCTAAACCAACTATATTTGTGGAAAGGAAAATATATCACTATGGATGGTAGGCCTGGTCGTGTAAAATCAAACATTGTCTCCAATATGGTCTACTCTATGATGACTTATAAATTTCCTATTAGTCATATCAAAAAAATTAGCACCACTATTAAGAACATCATCTGGACTGCCATTACTCTGTAAATAAATCTTGTAATTGTCCCCTGGTCAACATGATGCAAGACTATTGAGAAAGGTGGTAGTGCCTTTAATAATGAAAAATACTTTTATGATTCCCTTCAAGATAGGATCACTTGGAACCTATTTCACAATACTTCAGAAGCTATTAACTTCCTCAAAAATAGATTTCCTGATAAACGTAATAAATGTACTTTGAATTTCATTAACTCCTCCATTTGGTCATCCATCAAACATTCATTCTCCATAATTATAAATAATTCCATATGGATGGTCTCTTGGGAATCCTCCATGAAATTATGGTTGGATAAATGGGTGTGCAAGCCTTTAATTTCTTTGATATCATCCAATTAGACCCATGATAATATCAACTGCCCTATTAGAGAAACATTATACTCTCCACTCAACCAATTCTTTGATACTATCATGAATATCATTTAAAATTACTCTTTCACTTACAAAAATGATTTCTTAATTTGGGAACCTGCTCACAATGTACTGCTAAACTCTAAAAAATTCTATAATAATTTTTTCTCTAACTCTGATAATGATTACAGTTGGTTATATCATTTCAAAAAGCCTTGGATAAAACCTTCTAGATTCAACCTCATCTGGCGTCTTGGTCACAAGAGAGTTCCCATAAATATTTTCCTTCAATCATTTCGAATTCAGTTATGTTCAAAGTTAAATTTTTTTAATTAATATAGGGAAGATACTAAACACCTCTTTCTTTCTTGTGCTACTGATTTTACAATTTGGAAATATATTCTTATCATTTTTTACAAAAAATAGTTAAATTATGACACCATAAAAACTCAACTAAATAAATGTACAGAAATGGAAGGCTCTCAAAAAATCAAAAACATTTTCCTATCTACAATTGTTAATCTACAATATGTGGTCCGGTATTATGGGAATGCAATTATTCATAAAAATTACTCATAAAATCAAAATTCAGGACAGATATGAATCATCACTGCCATACGTGATGCTTCTTTGATGTAAAAGAGACATTGCCACAACACTGTGCATGAATTCAGAATCTTGTGATGTCTTCGGAATAATGGAAATTTCTATCAACCTTTCCAGACTCTAGAGGTGTTCTTCTGAGCTCCTCTTCCTAAATGGATCAAATTTAATATTGATGGTGCCTCCATGGGTAATCGGAGCACTATGGGATGTGGTGTTATCTTCAAGAATCATCTCATTCAAATCATTGGTTGCTTCATGGGTAGTTGTGGCGTTACCACATCACTTGAAGCTGAAACGATGAGCTTAATTCATAATATCACCTTCACCAAGATCTTTTGTTGGAACTATCTCTGGATTGAATGCAACTCGACAACCATTATAAAAGCGAATTGGAATGGAATTATTCATCATGCATGGTTAATTGCTTCTCGTTTGATGGAATTTCTCATTCACTTATTGATCTAAACAATATCGTCACTTGTGTTTGTCAAGAAGGAAATATGGTTGTTGATGGCCTGGCCAACATCGGAGTAAATCAAGACATCACCTGCTTCGATGACCACCCTACTGATCATATTTCCTTACATGAAATATATCATAATATAATACAATACATTAGACTCCTGTAAACATTATTTTGATTTTATTTATACTTTTCATTCGATAAAAAACACAACACATTTTATAAATGGGGACCTTTTACCAGTCTAGGTTATGGGGATATTAGAGTACATTTCTCGTTTTTTCGGAGTTGAATGAAAATAGTTTTCCACTAAAATTCCACGCGCTATCTCTCAAGATGATGACATTTGAAAATAAATATCTAAGATACCTGTGAGAATAATTTTTAAAGAAATTGTGAGCATTTAATTTTCCATTAAAGAGTTTTAAAACCCTATCATAAATCCTACTAAAATATCTCTTTGATATAACATTCAAAAAATTAAATTATGAAGACAATGCTAAAACAAAATTTAAAAAATAATATAATTCTTTAAAGAAGTAATTATACTTTGAAAAAACTTTTTAAAAAATCTAATGATTCGGTTGAAAATACTTAGCAAGCTCTTAAAAACAAAACAAATGAGGACACACAAAACATCGAAGGCTATCTTTGGCCTACCCACTTGAGGGATGGATTAACACTCCAATTCCCAATCTTATTTACAAAGATCAAGAGCTGGTTTTTATAAAAACAATTTGTCTTAGCTTACCTTATATATATATAAATTTCACTGGAGATTTTTCTATGAAAATATATTTATAATCATGGCAGAAAAAACATGTTCAATTTTATTTAAATATAAATATATAAATACTAATCTTCACTGAAAATTTCATATTTGAATTGGTACGATCCAATATCTTGATACATGACATTTCATAATAACATGGAAGATAAATCAACATCCACACACTTAAAATTTCATCCTTTTCCATGAAATTCCATTTTTATAAAATTTATTTATTTTCTCAGGCATATACTTTTTTGACAACAAAGTCATCGGTTTATGGTCGTAAACATGATTTTTTGTGTCATGCATAAAATAAAATTTATGACATTCATAATATATAAATTCACTTGTGAGTTAATAAATGATTAATAATTTATTTAAAAGAATTTTATACTTGACCATCTTACAAGTATATATATATATATATTATTAGATTGAAATGATAAATTCAAATATAATAACATGTATTATTTTTATTTAAACAAATTGTTCATTTTATTCTTTATTAAAACATTATGAGAACATAAAATCAATTAGAATAAAATTAAAAACCCAACATTTTGAAAAACTTTCATAACACATATCAATATATATATATATATAACATAGTAAAAATATTTGAAGAGTTGGATTAACCATGTAAATAATCTTGAAAATGATAAATTTAAAAATAAAAAAATTAATATCATTATTTCTAAAGAAGGTATAGATTTAAAGAAACAAATATTTAAAATTATTATTCCCTTACTAGAACACATTCAAATTAAGAATCTAAATTTTTAAACAAATAAACTAACTATCTATTACTATAAATATTGAAATAGATAAAATTAAATGAAACTATACATTACATAATTTTTTGATTAAAGAACAGTTTCATCTCTATTTCGCAACCATGGAGTGAATTTAAATGGCCACATGAAAAATCATCCCAATTTATAATACCAAAAAAACAATATTGAAAAATTAATTGTTAAATTCAATCAATGCAATTTCCCAGAAAATTGGTTCCTTATTGAGAAATCATAATATATTCTATTCATATAGTATTATAACTAGTCAAAAAACAATAATGTATTGATTATTAAGAGAAAATATCTATTTTATATTGTATAATTCAGTTGTATTAGTCGGTTCATCGTGATGTTTTAACAAGATGATGTCGACAGAAATTGGAAAAATGACACACATATTATTTTCAACTCATAATTCCAGTATTTTTTTAAAATATAATAAATCACTGAATATCAACAGAACCACGAACAAATTAAATGAATGAAAAATGTATTGAAATCAGAAATCTGAATTTTTAAAATTACATGATTAGACGCAGATTATAATAATCTAAACTCAATGAAAGAGAAAAATTATGATACTCAAATCATTGGTATAACTGTTAAAAAATAATATTAGGTATAACCATAGAATGATGTCAATGGGAAGAACTAGAAAACTAAAAAACAAAAATATTTTTTTCATGATTTGGATAAAAAAAATTAATTAAAATAATCCAACTTACAGACCATTGAGATCATTGAAATCTGAAATTCAATTTCCACCAAAACACTCTTGAAACCCCAATCACTGTAAATTTGATGTTTCTATCAATCTGCGACTCGTCGAATGCCTACGCCCTTGGAAAAAAAATTTGGGTCTTCCTCTACTACCACTCTCCACACTACTATGAACCACCATCATCTACGACTCCTGGAGATAGAGCTCCCTCCATGTGAAGCCCGACTACATTACCCTTATTCTTCATTGTGTTGACCTCAAACCCTCGAACCCCAATTCATCTCCCATTTCTTCAAAAAAAATTAACATTGTATATCTTATGTTATTTTATAATAATATTCACATATTATGATATATTTTATATATTTTATATGTTAAATTAATACTTAAATATATATAATTATCATACTAATATCATCATATATACTATTAATATTTACATAAATTTACAAAATATATTTATTTTAATATTTAAAACATTATTTACTCGTAGAATAATTCATTAAATATATTTAAAATACTATATTGCATAATAATATAAAAATTGGCTATTTATTTTACTTATATTTTAATGGTTATCATATTCCATTTCTCAACTTTAATTTAAAACTTATAACAGATAGTTTTTATGATTATCGGATAAAAAAATTAATAATATCAAAATCTAAGGGAATTCAAACACACAATAAAAAGAAAAAAATTACCTCGACACTTACACCAATATTTTCAGAAATGGTTTTATATGTTCTTCTTATTCTATGTTTCATTACTATTGTTCTTGATATAACTTTTGTTATGTTGGCATATCAAAAAGATGTGAACTACATAGTCGGCATCATTGTGTTTATCGAGGGAATTCTAGTTGTTTTATAATCGATAGTAGTGGGTTTAATGGGTTAGTTTTTACGTTTCATAGATGTATTCTGGTCTTTGCATAAATAAAGTGCTTACTATGTATATATCTATGTTCAGAAGTTTATGTATAATATTTCATTTTGGAATATTGATGAAAAATAAAACTAATTTTTAATCATAGGGTGTTACATTAATTGATAGCCCCTTAATGGAAGAGTAGTCTCATGAGATGAATATGTTGACGAAATTACATGGGTTATACCCATATTGATTAAACTACCTTGTGATGGTTATTTAATGTATAGCTACCATGATTTCTGAGATCATGGAGCAAGATAGTGCGTATTTCCTTCATAAAGAATTCAGTTGTTGTTTATTCATTTATTTTCACTGTGATATTTTCTATGAATTCATATTGTACATTGTTTATTGATAAAATGACATGAGATAAATTATTAATCCTTCTATATTGATTATGATTTATTTAATCATATTTTTTTCAATGTATATAACCCTTACTACTCAAATGAGTTCACACTTTTATTCATTCTTATTTTTATTAGGATATAAAGATAAAATGTTAGAATAATCCCAAGGATGAAAACTACATTCTATGTTATGTAATATGTTTAATTACCAATGTAATATGGGTAAACTGTATGTATCTTGTTCTCCAAAACAAGGTAAATTTTTTTCACCAGGATATGATTCTCTCTATTTAATACCAAGGAAATAATGTAAGGACTGAATCTCAAATACTGGGGTCAGGTTTGATATATTTGATATCAATGAAAATTTAAAAGAAATATTGGGAACTATATTTAAGAAATCATAGATTAAAGAAAAAAACCCTATGCGTTTTGTTAAAATATATCAATATAAACTAATATTACGATTTAGAGATTACTTATACCTAAATATTAAAGTTATATTAAGTATGTCACTTGTTTTCAAATTATAAATGAGGTTTTAAAATGTTAGGTTATAATCTAATGTATTCTGTTTCTTTATAAATTTAGGCTAATTGAAGGAATGGTAACCACATCCATGAATATAATCTAAAGAGTAAAAATCATGGATTTATTAATGGGTTATATCCAAAAAATTAAAGGTAATTTATCTCACAAAATTTATCATCACATGAGGAAATAGAATCTTGTGATAACAATATAGGGAGTGAACTTTATATGTATTATGAATTTGGATAGAAACACAGGAAATAGGGGACAACATAGAAAATTTGGAATAAAGGGTAAAGGGAAAGAAAGATATTCCCACATGTGATAATTTTTTAAAGAATCACCCGTGTACATTCATAAATAGAATAAGAGTTTTCTATATGTATAGAGAGAAAGTACACCATTCTTGTGATTTAAAGGGTGTGTAAAATAATTTCCAATATACAGTGCATTAAATATAAGGTAATATAGAACTAAATCAATCAATGACATAAGTGTAAAAGAATATACCTCAAAAGAAACTATTGGATTGGGATCTATATTATGCTATTAACATATAAAAATAGACATGATTATTGTGATTTTTTTCATGTACTATATTTTAAATGTATTTTATTAACGATATTATAGTTATAAAAATATTGAGATATATAAGGATTGTACTAAATTACTACTTCTTTAACGATTTGGAATCATGTGACAAAGAGAAGTGATAGTTTTAAAAAGTTGATCTTTTTGAAAACACATTATTTGGAAATGATAACCCTAAATATTTTCTGAATTATTAATATATGATTATGGGATAGAATGGGTGTACTTGTAGGTGGTTAGTGATTTTATGTTTTGTGTTATCTTTGTAGGGATTATTAGATGTATAAATTTAAGGAATGTATTAAAAACATGAGATTTTATTTTTAGATGCATACATGATTTAATTATGGTTTTATGGTGATCAAGATATTAATATATTTTCTATGCAACATTAATTTTGACCAAATTCTATTTGGGAAATACAATTTATTGATCTTCCTTCTAAAGGTTTAGACAATTCGTTTGGACAGATTCATTTTGGAGGAGCCTTATGATAATGACATAATATAATGGATTAATTTAATCTTTGGATATTATTTTTTTATAACATGTTATTAATATTTCTGTTCCAAAAAAATTTAATCAAAAAAAGGAATGAATTTTCGATCTTATGATTCATTAAAGTGCTTCGTGTACAAAACATTTGTCTTGAACACCATTTTTTTGGCATAAAAGAAAATGTGAAAATAGATGGATGATAGATCAATGTTTCAGATAATTCTAATGATAGGGAAATAAATCAATGTTTATTTTCTTAAATTTCTTATTTGGATATTAATATAATCCCTCAACTATATGACAGTTTTTTTGAGAAAAAACATAATATATTTAGTTTTATTATTATGAAATCAATGGTATTTTAACCCCTAAAAAATTATGTGTTTTTATTATTCACTTTATAATGAACTTGTTCTCTATCACTCATAATCAGAAAGTGAAAGTTTTATTTCTCTTCCATGTGAATATTTTTTGGAAATATCCCATATTCAGAATCATATTCTCATGGTAACCATTGCATTTTTATTTTCCCTATTTTGAAGATGATTTTTTACTAACATAGTTATAGATGTGGGTTTCCCATAAAGTAATTTTAAAAAATGACCCTTTTATTGATGTGAAATTTTAAATTATACAGATTCATTTAATTTAAGAATGAGAGAACTTAACAACATCTGATTTTATGGTTTTCCCCTTTTTTGATTTTTCTTCATTGATAGCTTATATTGCACGCAACACCAATATTAAATAAACAATGATAAACTATTAATATTATTATTTAAAATTAAAATTATCTCTTATAGGTTATAATGGTAGATACGAATAGGATTATACAATATATTAAAATATATTGTTGAAATAATTTGTTACTAATTAATTAGAAAGGAATACAAAATCCAATGGAATATAAAATCAATTTTTTTATAAAAAAACTATTTTTCCCAATAGTGTTTTATCATAAAAAATTAAATTAATTACAATTATTGAATAATATTAATTAAATTAATATATGTTTTTAAACAAAAATGTTTCAAAATAATCCAATATATTTTATATTAATTGGATAATAAAAAATATTATTTTTATATAAAACCCACTATTTTTCTTATGTATAGTTTTCCACTTTTTAATGGGGTACTTCTTGTAATGATAAAATTTAAAATTTTATAAATATTATTAAATAAAATATAATTATTTTTTAAAATGAATATCAATATAATCCTTGAGTGATTTTTTGTAAATATTCTATGAAGATTTATTTTTTGATGAATAATGAAAATACTGAATTACAATTGAAAACCAAATTTCAATCTAAATAATTTATAAAATTAAATTATACTTTAAATTTATTTTAAATTAATATTATATTATTTATAAATATATTAAGATTACTTATTATTTTGAAATCATTTTTTATCAAATTAAGATATAAAAACAAAGTAAAATTTTGATCATTTTCACTTTAAAACCCCTCTTTCTTGCGCTGTCTATGATATTGCTTTCAATTATTTGTATAAAAATCTATTTTTATAATTTTTAGAAATAGATAAAATATTTGGAATCAAAATCCAAAAATTTAGAAAAAATGTAGCTTTTATTTTGGTAAAATACTAATTATAAACATAGTATCATTATTACCATTGGTATGGGAAAATTAGGTAATAATGGGTTTAATTTTTATTATAAACATTATCTAATTTCATTATGACATGTCAAAATTTTGTTTTATGAGTATGTTTCAACCCAAAGCATCGATTTGTAGAATATAGGTCCTCTTAGAGCCACTTGGATGACTTTAATCCCCTTGTAGTAATTTAATTTATAAACAATTCAATCTTCTCACACAAATGTTTCTAATAAGTATATAATATTAATATGGTGTAATCCAGATGATATATTCTACTATAAATATTATTGATTAAATTTAAAATATTTATCTACATCATGGTGTTTTTATTATAATTTTTAGTGAAGAAATTACTACTGTTAATCATTGTAAAATGATGATACAATAATTATTCAATTAACAGATAAATTAATTAATTAATATAAAAAATAATAAAAAATAATAAAATGTTAATTAATTAAGGTGATAAAAATTGCTTTTGTATCACTTCATTATTCAATTCTATTTTAATGTTATGTTGATACACGAATTTAGTGATACACCTTAATTTATATATCACCTTAGTTAATTATACATGATTATGGTGATAAAACCAAAGCCTTAATTGTTTGAGACATATTTTAATTTTATACATATAATTTTTTCTCAATGGCATATATATTTTCCATTTTATTTATGATCATCATTCAATGAATATTTTATTAGGTATCCATATTACATTCATCATGGATATGATTATTTCTTAAGTTTTGTACCATTTTTACATATGGTGTTTACATTGAATGTTATATTATTATCTTGAAAAATAATGTACAATCCATATAATTTACTCAATTTTTATATTTTTTCATAATTCATGTGGAATCATTTATTAAATCAATCAATTTTATAACTTTGGAATTCATTGTACATGTAGACACTGTTGGGGCCTATTTATAGTTATCCCCTCAATGCATTGGTAGTCTCATGAGATGAATA
This sequence comes from Viscum album, assembly GCA_963277665.1. Taxonomy (NCBI): domain Eukaryota; kingdom Viridiplantae; phylum Streptophyta; class Magnoliopsida; order Santalales; family Viscaceae; genus Viscum; species Viscum album. Next base: position 382,737,352 of record OY728145.1, read on the forward strand.
AGTCAGAAAAATTAAATATGTTTTACCCATAATATTTAATATTTCAGGTGAAAGGTCATGATAGTATATATACAATTGTGTATGAGATCATCGGTTCTCATAGTAGTCATTTCCTTCAGTAAGAATATAATTATTATTTATCAATGTGAATTTCACAATATTGTTTATTTGGATTCTTATTGTAACAAATTTATTGATTTAATGATAGGTGTGATATGATATTTATAATTCCATATTAATTATTATTTATAGATTCAATATATTTTCTATTTTATGTATCCTTTATAATGAATCTTATTTCAGTCATTTATTTTTTCAAATGATTCTTGGGATATGATGATGATAATTTTGAATGAACTCAAGGATTAAAATTAAAATCCATTTTTTGTACTATGTTTAATTAAAAATGCAATAAAGGAAAATATATATATATATATATATATATATATCTCATTTTCTCCAAATCTAATAAATAATTTGGTCCTTCGAGATGAGATTCCATATATTTAATATAATTGAAATAATGTAACTAATGACTATGGGGTACTCAGGTTGGGTTTCTAACATCCATATTTCTAGCCAAGCTGTGTATAGGAGAGGACGTGACTAGGTACTCAGGCGAGGTCACAAACCTAGTTTTTCTTGGTAGGTTCCATGTTTCTTACTTAAAATCATTCAACTAATGTATTTCTCTTGGACTCAAATTTGGGTTTGTGAGTAACCTCTCCTTAGTAAGGTTTTTATAGAATGAAATGGTGTTATTCATTTGGAAATTATATATATAGAATTAATTATTATGAGAGTTAAACCTATCGTAGTAATTTTTGGATGGTGGTAGTTATTGGGTTTCTTTAACTGAGTGAAGTGTGGTTTAGAACCCATGTCTTACAAGGGTGAAGAACCCACATACTCATTACAAAACTAGATTATATAACCCCAATTCTATAGAGTGTGTGATAAAAAATAATTTTATTTAATATTTTATAGATAATAAATGACATTAATTTCTCACATTGTTTTAAACATGTTTATTTTTAAAATATTTGGGATTAGATAATTTATTCAATAATTTGAGGAAAATTCTAGTCTTCCCTTTAAAATTCATTGTAGTTTTTCGAAAAAAAATTATTTTACTAGGAATTAATTTATCTTAAAAAAATTTAATTCCATTCCTCAATTAAGTTTCGACATCATTCATTTAAGACATCTAAGATGGATCATGCATTTTATTGGTCTAAATGTGCTATGAATTCAATGCTCAACTGGACTCGCCAGATTAGACTACACTTTAGTTTTTGAGACATGACATATAATTCAATTATTTTATTTTGCCAGAATTTGTATAGAATATATATAAACCAATATTTCATAAATTATCCTTTTAAAGGAATAGTTTGTTCACGCATTTTGGAGATCATATAATTAGTACTTGTTGGATAAAAAAAATTGGCTGAATTTTTCCATTCGCACATGAAACCACTTCTAAACCTATCCCCACCTATACCCAATAAATATATGGTTTTATAATTTTGAGGGGTTGGGACATTAATTTTGAGATTTAACAGGGATTAAAATTGTTTTACTCAATTTATCTATGTATTTGAAGAGGGAGATCTCTTAAAATTAAGATCCCGTCACTGAAGCCTTCTTCGTTTCTCCACTTTGTAAAGTTTATATTGTAGTAATAAACATCATAGTTCCTATTCTATTTATTATATATTATTACATTCTATTCTGTTTTAATATTCTTCACTCATCGACTTTGGGAAAAAAATTAATAGTAAAAAAATATTGGGTTATACACCTTCCAAGACGTTTTTTAGGAAAATTGTTTCTACAATGACTACATCACCCATCAAATAGAAGATCTTTTTAGTAATAAATCTACTTCAACCGATTCATATAATTTTTTATCGTTGTGATTTAAATTAATATGAACATAATTATTTTCTACATATTTTTTATCCCCTGAACACAATGAATATAAACATAACTACTACGGTGAAATTAATTAAACCCTTTCCAGCTTCAAAACATGCAATCACATTACCCTATTTTCATTGATGTTGAAAGGACAGATTATGGTCAATGGTTAATTAGAGAACATATTTACTCTATAAATGAATATTATTTTAGTTTAGGTAATATATTTTAACTCAATTAGTTGATCATGTGTGGCTTTGTATTACTGATTAAGATATCACTCTCACAATTTACACAATTGTCGACATCATTTGTTTTATGTTAAATTTCTTATTTCCTTCTTATATTCATTTAAATTTAAAACTAAATTCATAGATAATATTATATGAATTAAGTTATCTCATTTATTCAAAATAATTGAATTAATAATATAATAGTAGATCAATTACTAAAAAGAAATACTCTTCAAGGGAGATGTAGTCATCTTAGAAACATTTTTCATGTTCAAAGGTCATAAAAATGATATAAACCAAAAAAATATATACTTCTAATTTAAAGGCCAAATAGAACTAGTGGTTAAGAACAATATATAAGAATATATAATAAAAGATAATAAATAAAGTTGGAACTAAGATTTTTATTTCTAGAATAATGACCTTGCAAAGAGAATAAGAAGAAGAATGATTTGAGGAAGGGATCCTAGATGCATGAGCTCTACCAATTTAAATTCCTGGATAAATGGATTGAAACCAATTATCCTCTACCTTCAATATCCTAATGAATGTAAAAACCCCTCTAAATTATATATATATATATATATATATATATATATATTAGTGGGGGATAGGTTTAGAAGTTATTTCAAGTGTGACTGTGGAAATTTGACCAAATATTTTTATCAAAATTACACTATCTGTCATACCTCCAAAACACATAAAAAAGTTGTTCATCTAGTTGGATTATTTTTTTATATTAATGGGTTCTCGACTGTCTCTACAATTTTGGCCCTAATCCAAGAAAAATTATGAATTTATTTCTTAAATACTATTGGATTTTCAATTCTAGAGAGTCTTGTCTAGCTTTGACATCATGGCCCATTAGTCCAATAAAATTCATGATCTAGCTCAAATATCCAAAATGAATGTTGTATCAAATATATTGAGTAATTATTTTAGAAATTTTTCTATTAAAAAATTTGTTATAAAATCATTATTTCAAATATAGTATAGTAAATAATAATGTAGAAAATAGATTTTTATCAAATTTTCAAATAGATTATCTAATCCCAGACATTTTATAAATAAACATATTTAACAGAATGTGAGGATTTTATTTCATTTATTATCAAAAAAATATTTAAAAAAATTATTAACTCCCCCACTCTTACGCTTTTCTACTGCTAGGAAATACCACATATCAGGTAATCTTGAAAATCATGACCACATAGGGATGTTCATATTTCTAAATCTAGAGTGGCTATATAGGCAAATTAAGAATCCAATAAAGACTAAATATTAATAAATTTGAAATTCATGATCATATAAATTTTATCAAAATAAAATCCATTGATAATAATAACATTAATCATAGTGAGACAATTTATCGTACCACCATTACATTAATTCCTCATGTGTGTGTACCAAAAATTTCATCCCCATATCTCTACCATTTATTCAGAATATTTAGTTAATGTAAAACAGTTATTATTACCCATTTTAATTCTTTGAACTGGTTCTAAAGTCAATTGTTATAAACTTTCATGACCCACTCACTTAAGCATCCTCAAAAGTCGAACCTTAAGCTCCCAACTGTGTATACCCACATGTTTTACATTTCATCACTCCAATATATATTAAGTTAATAAATAAATTTGATTTATTTTTTCGTCATATTTTTTAGGCCATAAAACTATCAAATATGATTTACACGTGCATTGGTTAGTTCAATATATTAATGAAACTAATCGGAATAGAAATTAACATTTGGATCAACCACTAATAGACGATTATTTTTTTACAAAACATGGATATACAGTAAATTGAGTGAGAAATTTTTCATATTTCATGGATTCATGAAACATTATGTGGACATATCAATGAAACAATTTTCCATGGTAAAATATATAAAAATATCTTGTCAAAATCTAACATGTTTTTTAATGAAACAACCAATAAAATCATCGATGATTTCAATTTTTATAAAAATATCCCTTGATGATTAAATGTTTTTCATTATTATCATGCTACCAATTAATTTTTCATATGTTCACCTATAAATAATCATGTTAAATTATTTACTTATATTTATTTATATATTTTTTGATTTTTTTTTAATTTTAATAGAAAACCTAACAAAAACCACACACAAAACATAGAAATAGAAATCATAAATATCAACCCAACATTTTTATAAAAATAAATTATCTTGTTGTCCTCAATGTGAACCTGTGAAATGATATGTGAAAAGTAAATGTTGAATTATAAATAGTATAAATAATATAAAAGTGAAACGGTTAAGAATACCATGATATTATTTTTTTATGATAGGGTAATGTAGTGTGATGAAATCAAATCCATAGAAAGGAAGTCCCTCAATTTATTTGCTTGGAACATTCCCATTGAAAGTATGGTTCCTACCATGTCTCTTTTTTGGGTTTTCTCAATATTATTTCAAAAAGAATAATAAAGAAAATATATTTCTAGTATACGTATTCTATATTTATAAATAGAAACCAAAATCATTTTAAGTATCATGTTTGTTAAATTTTATTTTATTTTCAAAATTAGATTAGTATTTTGTTAAATTTACGTCCTCCTTTAGGATATGTCCTTGGAAACCCACTTTTCTACACAAAAGAAGTTTAAAATTAATGATCATTTTACAGAACCCATGAGCGTGCCTTTAATGGTGCATGTCATCTATCAATGGATTGGAACTCCCTTGACTTCAAGATCTAAATGATTGAGAGCATACCACTAGAGATAGTGCGCCCATGGCCATGGGGAATAGTGTAAGGGTGTGTTCCATCAAAATGGATTATTCTTTTGTTACATGTTGTGTTGAGAAATGGTTATAGTCCCTTCGATTAATAGGTTGAATCATCAATAATAGCAGGGTTTTAGAGATGGATATCCCATTTATCTCTATTTGGTTTCTATATGATCATATTAGTTGAGATTCATTTCTACCTCTCTATAGGTGGAGAAAATTATTGTATCATTTTATTGACCCATTCTTGGTTTTTTGGGTGTACTAATAAGTATGTATAAACTAAAAATTGCATGGGATATTTCAAAATGTGTGGTCTCTTATACAATTAATTGACCTATCGACTGTGATATTGATGGACCATGATTTGTAAGAGCATAGTTTCACCTTGAAGTGATGAATATGTTTGGTGTTCAACCATGGATATTGTGATATAGGAACACTTTATTATTCCTTTATACAGTTATTTCATAGCTGGGACATAATTTATAATTAGAATGTAATTTTCCCCTTTAAACATTTTTAAATGTTTTTTACATTGATTATGTTATAGACATTATTTCATTCATGGTTTACACTATATATTTATTGTATTTTATTATATTTATTTAATTTACCCTATATATGCTCATGTGTGTGTATAGGTACTTTGTTCATTGACTCTAATTTCAATGTTTCCTTATCATAACTTCTCAACAACTCATATTATATTGGATTTTATCTTATATTGTCTCACATAGCTTATTACTAACCGAGAATTACTTGGTGGGTTCGGTCTTGAGAGACTGGTATCATAAGTCATCTTCCCCTCGAGTTAGTATTCAAAGTTAGACCTTTTGGTGATGATTATTTTGGGAACATATGGTCATAGTGTCAGAGTATCCTGAGTATGTCTTCCAAGATAGGGAACCCAATGTTTTTTCACTGGCCAATATATCAAATCAATTATAATATTACTAAATTATTGTACACATATTATATAGAAGAATCAATTTTAAGGAACCAATTATACATATATCAAAGGGTTTTCTAACATTTATATCCTTCTTTATCCAAATACCCATATTTATACAAAAAACTATGGTACATCTTGATAATTTGTTGGGTTCCTCTAAAATGATATCCAGTAACGATATCATTGAAGGATCATGATTATGATCTATAGTGGGGTATAGCCTTGATTTTGGGACCTACTAATGAGGTGTTTATCCCAATGGGTCATAGAGATGTATAGAAGTGTGTTTGGTAGCTAATTTTTATTTTACGTTAGTATTATGTTACAAATAAATTTATAATGTTGTGTGCCTTATACTGATAGATTACATGGAGGTTTTATAGTGTTATAGATCCTTATGGAATGAAGAACTAGATTGGGGTTATGATTTGACATTTTTTCTTTCTTTGGAAACCAACTAGTCAGATGGTTGTACATGAATCCACCCTTCTATAGGGAGAAGACAGGTTCTATTATTGTATGATAACCGAAACTCATAATGAAAGGAATGAATAATATTTATACTCCCACAACTTATTCCGTTATGAATTTTACATTTTTGTGATTTTCTATTTATGGATTCTTGAGATTCTTCAGATTTTATAGGCTTATTTTTTATCTTTTTTTATTACACCGTGTGGTTTATCTACATCAAAAAATACTCCGTTAATATGATATAGGATGGATACATCCATGTATAGAAGTTTTAGTAGGTTCTTTTTAGAGTCAAATGAAATCTTGTTGTTTACATATACAATCCTACTTATAATCGAGTACTTTATAAGTATTTTGTTATAGATAGCTTCATAGAAAGGAGATATCGAGTAGTTAGATATAGTAGTGGGAATCATAGAGATTACTCATCAATGAAAACTAGATGTCTTAACTCATCAGTGTATTGTCACAATAGACCTCCTCGTCCATGAAGTCATGAAAATCCATATGAAGCTGATGGTTTGCACATAAGATCAAATTATCTTGTATAGGGTTAATTATATAATTAATATGGATGAGGTCACATGGATTTTTATTTTTGGAATCAACGAGTTGGTAAAGGTAGATAAATGGTAGATAGACATGCAATATAGAAGTAGTGTTGTGTTCATGTATATCCCATTCTTAATGACGAATTCCCCTTGAGAGTCGTTGATGATATGGTAGTATTTAGAGATCCATATGGAGGAGATAATGGTGGAGGATAATGTTGCGAGGTATTCCAACTACCCCCACCTGGTGTCCCACTCTTAGCTCATCGGGCTGGGGATTGAGTCATGGTACAATTTTAGGATATGATGTGTTGTGACCAGTCTGGTCACAAAATGATTTGAGGTATGATTTGTGTTTTTTATTATCATTCTAAAGTATATGTATACATTTCTTGAGTCATTACATCATCATCATATCACTTTTCTCATAGTTATCATTTTACATTGAGAAAAGTTTCCAACAGTTATGGATGGATGATCCAATAGGGAGAAATTATTCCATATCACACATTTATAAGAAGAGAGAGTTAGAGATTGGTGCATATAGTTTCTTGTGAGACCTATAGGTCATCATGATGAAACATTATTATATCATATTTAGTATTAATGAGTTTTCCTCAGTGTGTTCCTATATTTCTTTTCGTCTATAGAGAGTTATATTTATTTGGATAGATGGGATGAGATTATCCTTCAGTGGTGAGAGAGATCATAAGGATAATAAGGTAGATATTGGGATTCGAATGATATGAAATATCTCATATTATATGTTGAACATATCCTTTGGTGCAACAGTCTATTCAAGGAACATGATTCTATTGGTAAGAGAGAATTATATGGACACCAATTATAAAGATGTATTGGGACTAACTATAAAAAAATAAATTGATTTATCTATCCCTTTTCACACCTAGAAAGAGCCAATAACTATTAAGACATATTATATGGACCATGCTGATATTTAGGAGCTGATAGTGTAGTTGTAATTATATTGAGAGAATGGTTTTATCAAACCCTGTTTTCCACATGAGGAACTCTAGTTTTAGTGATGAAAATGATATATGGGTGTCTTAGGTATTGTGTGGACTACCATCTCCTGAATTTGGTTATGATAATGAATAATTAAATTTTTATGATTATTAATAACAAATTTGAATTATTGAAATATGTGATTCGGTTTTCTAAAATCAATCAAATATATTTCTACCTTCTGTTGATGATATAAAAGGATGATATTCCAAATATATCATTATGATGTCTCAATAGAACTATGAGTTCTTAGTGATTAATTTAGGTGTGTCCAATGCCCCTGTAATATTTATGGAAATTATAAAAAATATATTCTGTCCATTCATGAAAAAATTCATTTTTTTCTTTATTGAGGACTTTCTCATTTACAATGTGTCATAGGAAGAAAATGATAAACATTTTATGATATTCATAGACATGCTCCTAGGGTACCAATATTACATTAACCTATCTAATTTTTTTTTGGGAATCAAGAGTTTCAATTTTGGGGAAATTTCACTTCTAATAATGGATTATTAGTAAATATGAAGATAATTAATGTAATAGTGTCTTTGGGGTCCCCAAGAAAATGTGATTGGTGCATAGTTCTCTTTGTTTGGTAGGGTACAAAAGAAGGATCATGGAAAAGTTGTACAATATATTAGACCATTTGAATACTTTGAAATGGAAATGGTAGCTAATTACATAGACTATATAGTCTTTGATGTCCATTGATGAAATGAGGATGAGGCCCAGCGATACTCCTATGTTGAGATAACCAAATTAGTGCATTGATGACATTGTGTCTTGTGATGCTTATAGAGAATTGATTAGATGTTTGTTGATGTAGAGGTAGGAATTGTTTGCTTATGGGACAAGGAATTTAAGACACCATGATTAGACTAGTGTTTCTCAAGACATAGATAAGTAAACTATTTAATTTTCATAAAATAAGAGGTGGAATTATATTATGGGAAAGTATTTCATTTTCTACTCATACCACTATAGTTTGAGGTACATCATCAATTCAAGTGATCATAATTTTTTTTTTAAAAACCGTATTTTTCTACAAGTTATGGATTCCTTTAATATTCAGTTTGACTCCATGTTTTGGAACTAATATGAATACATAGTGATTTTATTGTACAAATGAGGGTATCCAAGGCTTGTTCGGATCCCAAAACACCCACAAGTGGATGAAAACGCTGGTTTTCATGGTTAGTAAAAAACATACAACCCTTCTAATATGGTTTCTACTAACCCGAAAGGGCCTTTTAGTGATAAGAAATGGGAACACAATTTTTCCTAACCATGATACCCAAGACTCATGCCCGAGAAGAGGATCTATTTTTTTGTGAGGAAAAACACATGGTTTATGCTGAAATCCCAAACTCTACACATAAACTTCTTATATCCCCTCTTTGGATAGATCCTTTAATAATGATTTTTAATTCTTGATCAACTCAGATTCAAATCTGTGTTACCAATAAAATTTCATGATATTCCAAATTTTATGTCAAATTCATATATCCTTACCCCTCCCACTTCGTCACTTATTTTCAGTGGCTAGGGGTTCAAATTTTTCTCTTGTTAATGCTCCTCCTTATTTCCATATTGGTTCTTTGATAAATATACTATCCCAAATCAGATTCATGGGTAGATCATAAAATTTAACCCCACTTGGTGGTTTCTTCATTCCTTAGTCATGTTTCTTCATTTTATTCCAATCAAAGCTTCTATTTGGTTGTAGGGTCTTATGCCCTATTTTTACGGTGTTCTTATATTCTCCCATTTTCTTCTAATCCAAACCAAACTAAGGATCAGTACTAGATGACTATAATCCTAAATTAAATAGTTTACATGTTCTATGAGGTTTCACTAAATGTATTTTTATATATAAATTACTTTCATTGTGAGCCTAATAGTTTAACCAGGAGAATATTCAAAAATTTATCAGTACTAATTATTTTTATCATGCGTTCTAAAGACTAATTAGAAATTACCTTCATTAAATTTGAGAATAAGACCTCAATTCCATCCAACAATCATGGTTGTGCATCATTATCTTTATTTTTTCTCCTTTTTGAGATTATGTGTGACACCATTTTGATGTGATTCACATATCCTGGTTATAGTAAGTGAACCATCATAAATAATTCAATCTATAATTGTTAAATGTAATGTATTTTTTATATATATAACATGGCCAAATAATTAATTAATTGAACTAAATTTGGATGATTTTCCCTAACAACACTTATCATTTAAAATGGAATATTTTTAACAAAATTTTAGGAAATTAAATTGATAAAAGTTATATGTCCTTAATTTCCCATGTCATGATCAGTAAATGTTAATGGAATTAACCTATTATATAATGATATGGAATGATTATTTAATGTCCTATTATTATATATTATATAAACAAAATAATTTTTATGGATCAATTTATTTGTACAAATTTATCATTATATGAATGGTTAAACTTTATCCATGCTTGGATTCCTAAGGAAATGCCTTGAGAACATAAAGGACACCATTTTAAATCATTAATCCATTTTCAATGAGAAATAACCCACATATAGTCTGGTCTTTGTTTTTCATATGAATACGTTAACACAGTACTAAAAATTTAGTTCATATCATTTCAGAATATTATAATTTTTGGATACATTCCATGGATTCATCTGGATTTCTTTGGATACGTTGTTCCATGGATTCGCCGCGTTGTTCCCGGTAATTCTTAGACTATGATTACTATATATAATATTAATAGACTTAGTTAAACACATTTATAGTTAAATGGATTGTTGATTTCCATTTGAATTACACTTTAAACCCTTTATAGATAGGGTGCATACGATCTTATTTCAGGTGTCTCTACCCATGTGGTCAAGGATGGATTGGTTACAGCTTGTATCCTATATAATTATTAATTCTTATTATGGTACTATAAGTTTTTATTATAAATGATCTTATTATTATAAACTTTATCATAAATAGTTAAATGATCACATGTTCGTAAATATTACTAACTGGGGATTATGTAGGTATGGATTATTTTTTGTATCAGTTATTTCCATTTATATACCTTCACACTATATAGTATTTATAAAGAGACTTGAATTTAAAGATGTTTCTTGTGGTAGCATATTGGGATTAATATAATACACTATCTGATGCATCATTAGAACCTGATAGGATTATATGATCCTAGGTTTAGACAGGAGGAATTTTTCAAATTTGGACGCCTGACTTGATTCTTTTAGGATGGGATCATTGTATCATATTACCATCATAGTTCTCAATAAGCGTGGATAGTTTTTGGCCATTTGGTTAATTTGAAAAGCATATTTTTCACTATATTCCTACTACCATGTATGAATGTTATCTTTTTATAGAGACATGACATTAGATCATCTTCTATATATGATTCCAAAACATGTTTTTGTTATTTATTTATTACATCGATTATTTTCTTATTTCTAATGATTTATTTATTATACTACATCTAAATGTTTATCCATATATTTAATCTCTATTATGATCCCCACAAACATGAGTCAATATTCTCCCCATGAACATACCGAAGTTCCTTACTCCTAGTTGGCAGCTTATAGCATACGGGGAGGTGTACTTGAGGACATGTGGTCCATATGGTATGATTCACCATTGAGTGTCACCCAAGTGAGGATTTCACAAATTGGTATTGGTGCCTTTTTTTTGTCTTATGGTTTTTGATATTTAGATAAGATATTAGGAATTCTTGGTTATAATCTGTACCTGTTGGTAATTAAAATGCATTATGGGTAAATACCAGGATTATTTGTTATGGGAAATTGCTGATTTTTTTTCTTATTATTGTTTATAGACATTCTATGTGGGGTGATACAGATTAATTCTATTTTTTATTTGATTTATAGATATTTTCTTTCACCTATTACTTTAAGCATAATTATTACATGCATCACTATAGGATTGTAGGATTGGTATTCTAGGAATATGAAATAACATATAAATACATTTTACTACTTATATAGCATGTGTTGTTTCTGATTGTTGAGTGAGTCTATTTTTATATATTTATGTGCTAATAAAATATTATGTAGGGAATGAAAAATTTTTTGTTTAAAGTGTCAACATCAATCCAAATATTATTTTATTATATAGGTTGATGGTGGAATATTAAATAGCTAATTTCAACAAATTTAAGCAATGAATCGTTGGGCACGTCATATAGACATTGGAAATAATTTCATGAGTTCTAATTTCAATTTATAAGGTATATTAGACCTCATTAATTATAATGGATAATTAATAAGAATCGGGCTATTGTTTTTTTCCTATTACATTTTGAGACCAAATGTATAAGAGAGATGAATGTAATTATATGGGGGTTATGTTTAGTTATATAGTTTATTGTCCATTATTAATGGGTAATTAAAAACAATTTAATAAATCCTTATTCTTTGTATAAAATCACCAACAAACATAAAATGTGTGTTTTTAGCATATATTTGAAATTTTTTCCACTAAATGAATTGGGATTATTGTAACTAGACTTCAATATGCTAGAACACCTGTAAATAAATTATTCAACATGACTGAATATTAGTGGATTCTAAGAGGTTATTTTTTCTAGTATGTTTGGTATTAATCCATTTTTTTTATATTCTGTTACCATTAATAATCTTATTTTATTTTCAATATTTTTTTGAGGTGTATTATTGGAATATTTAGAGTTAATACACCAAAATATACACGATTTATGTTATAGGAGTGTAAAACCCCAAGAAATTACAATATTAACTTTTTAGAATAAATATAGTTTTGTTTTTGTCTTTATTTATAGACAATTATAATTATACGCTGACATAACACTGAATTTTTCTTGTGTTACGCGCAATAACAAGTTTTAATACCTTTTATTGGCCAACTTATTTTAAAACCAATTTTGAAAGTTTGCTGATTTTTTAAAAAAAATTAGATTTTAGAATTTAGAATTTATTAAATAATGTAGGGTTAATGTTTGGGATATTTATGAGAAACTTTATTTTTTTAATGAATAAAAATAATTACTGCAACTTAGTTAAAAATAGAATTTTGGTTTAAATAATTATTAATGAAAAATTATAATTTATATATTTTATAGAGTCAAAATATATTTATTAAACATCTATTCATCCAATTATTTTAATTATAATCAATTATAATTTAAAATTGAATATAAAAACTTAACATAATTTTTAATGTTTCTCTACATTAGAAACCCATTATTTCGCTATGTTTGCGAGATTTGCATTAATATTTATATTCAAAGTTCTAGGATTTAAAATTTGAAAATATGACATAAATGAATTGAATAAGTATGATATTTTTTGTCTAATAATATCAAATTAATGTTTTGACCAAAATGATTAGTGAATGTGATTAAAATTAATTATGGTTATTATGGTATGATTAAGCTTAATAAGGGACTAAACCTTAATATTAAAGATCAAAATGATCTAGAAAATTGTAAAAAATCTCTTGGATATAAATATTTAGATCATATACCCACATGGATCTATACATATTTGTTATTGAGATATTATTAACATTAAATGACCTATATAAAAGGTTATATAATGAAAAAGACAAAAAGAGATCTTTCCATAACATTAACATTTATAAAATTTTGAGATATGTACATAACACCATATTTATGGTTATAAATATTATTTTATAAGGTATATGGGTTTTTTATCATAATAATTCATCAATAATTTTTATTGATGGTTTAGATATATAAAATTATTATGAAACATAGATATAGTGATTATTTAGTTAATAAATAACTAAAATAAATGATACTATAAATATTAAATGGCATGTAAATTTATTAAATAATTTTATTTTTTGAATATATCATGATAAAAACATTTACACCTAATAAATTTTTATTACAATATAATATTGATATTTTAAAATTAATATTAAATAAATAATGTAAAAAATAACAATGAAGATATTTTACAATAAATAAATATTATTATATTATTAAAAATTAATAAAAATAATTTATTCTATAAAGTGATTTTAATGTGTTAATAAATATTGAATATTTTCAATTAATGGGCCAATTAATAATTTTTAATTAACATATTAACCCATATATTGCAAAAACATTGTTAACACGGTCCGGGTTCAAGAAGCCTTTTAGCACGTCACATGGGCGTGTCATTAAAATAATTTCCATAACACATGGTAATTTTATTTTATAAGTCAGATATAATATTAATAATTTTTTGGCTCTATAATTTTTAATAAATCTTTCATTAATTTGGACTTAATGGATAAATTAATTAGATTAGAAAACTAGATGCTTTAATAGAAACAAAAATGATAATATTTGGGAATCATAGTAGTTATGGAACCAAATTATTAAAATGCACATATTTTGTTTTTGGATGATGTTTTTATAGACCATGTTTCTCCATTAATGAATTTTTTCCATTTTGTATGAACTTTAATTATGTTATACCACCCATTATTGAGTACCTTTTGGTATTTAAAAATGTGCCACTCTCCCTCCACTATAAAATGGAAAGAACCCCACAAATTCCTCAAACCTCTCATGCCAAATTAGATCCTCCAACCTCTATCCAAAGAGTCTCTAAAAATTCCTATCATATAACTTTATACGTCGTATTGAAAAAAACCATCCATGAATGATTGTTTTACAAACCAAATTAATTTAACTGAATAATAGGTAAAACCTTATCTCATGCTTTCTAGATTCATTTCCATTATAAATTCCATATATTTTTATATTAAATGATTATATAACATAAATAGAATCCTAAATATACAATTATTATTTTCTTATAAGTTTTATTCGTACACATATATAAAACTCCGTCTATTGGGTAATTAACATACAATTTCTGTGTACGGTGAACTGTTGTCTCACGAAATGATTATTGTTCAATTTACACCTACAACCTATCATGGTTGTCATTCTTATGTAATAAAAATTTATAAATGATACATATTTTATTTAAAATGTGTAATTATTATTAATTTTTTTTATAACATGCCATTACGGTTTCCATGTTTAGTTAGTACGATAATTGCGTTTGAGGAATTGTCAACTACCACCCCCTCAAAGCGATATGACTCGTTCAAGTCATACATGGAAAGTATAAAGGATGGATTTAACATAACTAATTAACATATATAACATATATAATATACTAGAATTATAGCATACATATTTATCATTTATTTTTTATTATTTTAATAAAATAATGAATTGGAAGTAGCATCCATGCGTACGTACGATCTACCGTCTCCATGAACGGTTCACATAATTTATAATATTCAAATATAATGGACTAATATAAAAAATGTATTAAATATATAAGATAATTTAGTCATGTTTTAAATTATAGAGATAATTAAATAATTATCTAATTAATAGGAACAACAAATCACAAGTCAAAACAATCTTCAGAAAACTATGTAATTAACACCTCAAATAGTTAAAATAATGAATGAGTGTTGAAAAAAGGTTAATAAATAATTTCAAAATATAATATATGGTATTATTAACATGAATTTGGTTCAATAATTAGTTAATAACTTATTTTTAACCAAAATTAAAGAGCATAGGTACCACACAAGAAAATGGAAGGATAAGAAAGTTGATTTTGTCTCAATTTACATTCCAATGAGACATTATTTTTGTTATACACCAATTACCTTTTATATAGTGTATATATTTCACTTTTAGATGTTTTATCATGAATATACTTACTCCAATGGTGTTCTATGTTTCATTTAACTCATGTGTAATTGTTATATGAATGTCTCAATGTGGTATGAGACACATTGGAATGATTAAATATTAATTTTCCTCAGGAATGATTTAATGTCCACGACCCTTATTATTACCAATATTCCTCTGAGGTATTATAGAAAAAACCATATTATTTATTCAAATTGGATATTGGGTATGGAATATTTTTATTTTTATTATTAAATATGAGTAATTATTTAGATTTGTAGACACTGATTAAGGACCATTTAAGGAAAGGCCAATGGGTAGGGGATCGGTGAATAAATTACCCTCAATGCGTCGGTAGTATCATGAGATGAAATAGTAAAATAACCACATTAGATGGGGTTTACCCTATAGATAAATCATATTGTGGAAATTATTAATAGTATTGGGTCCATCGACCTTTGAAATATGGAATCCAATAATTAAGAATTTTCCTTAGTTATTATTTATCCTTGAAATTTTGCATCGTCATATCTATTGGTTTATTTTATTTTCAATTTTGTTGATTAATGGAATGTTTTTCTAGTTTCCTACATTTTCATATAGATTAATCCTTACCTATTTTTATTATTGGAATTTTTATTCAGTTTTTTACCTTTACAAATAGATTAACTCGTTATTTCTTCTATTGTATTTACCTTTAATGAGTATTTGAGATCACCCTTATTATTTTCATTACCTAGTTTATGAAGATATAATAATTGGATTTCCAAAACTACTAAACTGAATGGTCCTTTGGGATCTGATTCCTTGTAGTCATGCTAATATAATGTAATAATGCACCAACTCTGGAATTATGTGGTCAGGGAGTTATAGTTGGTATCATAGGGAGGTTAAGAAACAACCATTGAAACTATATTTATAAAACCTATATCAGGGAACACTACCCTAATATATAAATTGAGGATAAGTGTATAATAACATCCTATAATTTAGGTTGAATAAAAATTATACTCTAATTCCCAGAAATACATACCTTTTCGATACTAAAAGTGGATGTGGTTCTAGATCAGATGTGCATAGTAGTAACAACTCCAACCAGATGTTTCATGCCTAACATAGGGTAACCTAGTACACGACAATAGTCCTTAGTGCATATCTAGTTTGACAGTGTTATGGGATATTCTATGGATAACACACAATTTATTTTCAAACCATTATAATGTTTTTAAAAGTATTGATTTCCCTAAAGTATCCAAAGCTTATGGTTTATCAATTTACGATGAAAAAATTTATGTTATGAGTTATACCATGTATAGATTCATAGGATGATAATAATTTTTTGAGCTAATTTAGTATATGGAAATTTTTAGAAATGTCGTGTAATAGATGAAATGAGAACTCCACCAGTGCACGTGACACAGATAGTGAGAAGGATCATATCATTCAATATCATAATAAAACATGTTGAAGGAAACTATCCACTATATATTCTCATCATATGATGAAATATTATCATGTGTTAAATAGTTAAGTAGTGAATTATCCATGTATTATAGATTTGACGGGAAGAAGAGGATGACTGATAAAAAGAATGATAAAGGGAATAAGGGAAAGAAGGATTTTCACACATGTGATAAATGTGGAATGAATAACCATAGTAAAGGATTCAATGGAATGTGGGTTTGTTATATGTGTGGAGAAAAATTAATCAATGATCATGATGGAAAGGATAAGAAAAAGGTTTCTAATGTTCAGTGATTCCACTGCAAGAATATAAGAAACTAAAAAAATCAATGTCCCAAGACTTAAAGGAATATACCCTAGATGATTCTTTTGAAAAGGGATGATGTGATTATACTATAATAGATGAAGTGGGATGATTAATATTCTTGTTCAATAATTATTTCATTTGAATATTTTATCCAAAATATACTAGTTATAAGAATAATGGAATATTTGAGGATTATACTGCAATAATGTTTCATTAAGGATTTGAGACCATATGTTGAATGGTACCAAGAGGAGAAATTCTGAAAAGAGTTAATTTTTTTTTGGAAAAACACGTGATTTGTGGAAAGAAAACACTCAATATTTTCATTATGTTAAGATAATGATAAAGAAATGATTGATTTGGATAAATTCAAACTACTTTGGAACTGAATTATCACTTATCAAAATTTTTCTATGATATAATTGATTTAGTTTACAACACTTTTGGATTTATTGAATATATCCAATAACACGTGTATTACTAAAGGAATAAGAAGAATTCATGTTTCTAGTAATTTTTTATTGTAATTATAGTTATTAAACAATTTCAACATGATACATGATGATGTTATTCACATGTTTGGAATGTGATCATTTAATGCTGCTTCAGGTTAACTAAAGGCTAATGATAAGTTCATTTTTTTGAAATTCAATGACATTCCATTATAATTAATTAAATCATAAGTTAGTTGGAAAATTTATCCATTTGTAAAATGGTTTTATATGAACATTTCATGAAATTTTATAGGGTAATGTATTACTTCAATATATGTCAAATCATGTGATAAAAGGTGAAGTATAAATAGTTCAAGGCATAATCAAAAGAAAATATTGTGTTTATAGAAGTACATTTATATATATTATTAGAGTGTAAAATAAATTATAAAATATAGTAAAAGGGTATTAAATCAAAAAAAAATCCATATTATCATCACTTTGTATGATATCAATAACCATTACTCACACCTATGGTTTATGGTTTTTTATGAACAACTTTCATCTAAATAAGTTCTCTAGTATTATCCATCATAAATCGATGGATAGATTTTTATTCTATATCCATGTTTCCATTTACCACCTATTTTATCCTAAAAGGGATCCTAGATATATCAAGATTTTACTTTACTTTTCTATATTATTACAAAATTGTTATATTAACCTTTTTTTAAGTGGGTCTTTCAAAAATATTTTATTTTAAATCCCTAGATTACTGATGTTAAATTTAAATTCTGACGAATCGATATAAAAATGTGGGGACAATGTGACTCCCCAATAAATTAAAATAGTTTCCTTTTATAACATGTTATTATTTTTGGAATTTTTTGTACACAAAGTAAATTTTATGCTACACATGACACTGAATTAGCTTGTGTTACACAGAAGAATGATTCTTACATCCTTTTATTAGAAAAAAATATTTAAGAAACATTTATAAAAAAATTATGATTTTATAGTTCAAAAATAAACATCATTTTTGAATATATAGTTTTGAAATTATCTTAACATGTTTTTGTTTTTGATTCTTCCAAGAAACATCATTTTTTATGAATAGTGAAAATTTTAGCAATTTTAATAAAAATAGCATTTTCATTTAAATAATTATCAATGATAAATTATTATTTTAGAAACATTTCAGGTACAAATTAGATAAACTATACAACTATTTATAAAAAAATTTATCATTATAATAAATTTTACATTGAAATTTAATATAGAAACATTAAAAAATTTGAACATTTTTCTACTTTAAAAACTTTTTATTTCACCCCATTTGTATGATTAGATTTAAAATTAATTGTCCCAATTCTTTGATATTCATTTTTAAAATCTAACATACAGGTAACTAATTAGTATTATATTTATGGTATTATAATATCAACATTATTTTCTGAAAAAAATTATTAGTGAATGTGATTAAAATTTATTATGGTGATTATGGTATGATTAAGCTTAATAAAGGATGAATCCACAAAAATGACCTATAACCTTGTAAAAAATACATTTGATGCCAATAATTAGACCATTTTCCCACTTGGTTATAAATATATGGGTTATTGGTATATTATTAAAAGCATGTTCTCTATATAAAAGGTTTAGCAATGAAAAGGGAAAAAAATGTAACTTTCCTTACCTTTAAAATTAATAAAATTTTGAGATATGTAAAAAACATAATTCTTTCACTTATAAATATAAATTTTTAATATTAACATGTTATTTGTATCATAATAATTTATCAATAAATTTTATTTATGGTTTAGTTGCATGCAATTCTTAATAAACATAAATATAGTTATTATTATGTAAATATTTAGCTAAAATAAGCGATACTATAAATTTTAAAATTCAAATTAAATGATATAATTATTGTATTTATTTATTTTTATATAAATATATCATGAGACCCACCATTAAAACTAATATATTATTATTCCAAACTACTATTGATATTTTAAAATTAACATTAAATAAATAATTTCAAAATTGACATTATTGTTATTTTACAATAAATAAATCCTAATAAATTATTTTTTATTATTAAAAATCCTATGATCAGCCATTTTATTTATATGTGTTCAAAAATATTAATTATGGTTTATTAATTAACAAATTAATCTTTTTTAAATTGAATATTAACACATATACTGTAAAAATGTTGTTAACACGGTCTAGGTTCAAGAAAAATTTAACTGCATCACTAGCTCTCTTATTTGAAAATTAATTTCCAAAAAATATGGGAACAATATTTTATAAATTTGATATAATATTAATAATTTATTTGATAATTATTTTAAAATAAATCTATATTTAATTTATTCATAATGGTAACATTAATTAGATTACAAAACTAGATGCTTTAATAAAAACCAAAATAATAATATTTTGGAAGCATAGATATTAAGGAACTAAATTATTAACATACCAACATATTTTGTGTGGATGAGATTTTTATCAAATATTATTCTTCTTTAATACATTATTTATACATTTTTTAGGAACATTATACAATGTAGAACACTCGATATTTAATACCTTTTAGTATTTAAAAAAGTTCCACCCCCACTAATTTAAAAAGGAAAGCACTCTAACCCTTCCAAACACATCACATAAAACATTGGAACATAAAAATTCTATACTTATAGTCTGCCAACACCAACTAATGTTTCCATGATTCCTTCCCTATGGGAATAAAACCATCCAAGAAAGCATCTAGTACAAACCAAATAATTTACACGATTAAGAGGTAACACTTTCTTTCACGCTTTCTAGTTTCATTTCCACTCTCCACTACATATACTCTTCTTATTCTATTATTTCATTACAAAACAATTATCCTTAATATACTAGAATGTTTTTATTCTATGGTTTCTACCTACACTTACACACACCTCTATTTAATGGGTAACAAATATATTATTTCTGTGTATCGCGAACTGCGGCCTCACAAAATGATGATTGTTAAATTTTCCCATACAACCTATCATGGTGGACAATATAATATAAAAATTATTTATATATGATATATATGATATTTAAAATTTATTTTTATTCAATAATTTTTATTTATATCAAAACATTATTATTTCGAATTTAAGAAAATACAATATTTTTGTTTGAGGAAGTGTGGACTACCACCCCCTCAAAACTATATGAATCATTCATGCCACACATGGAAAGTAAAAATGTTGTTTTTAATATAAATATACATAATATATATATATATATTATACTATATTTATAATAAACATACATATCATTAAATTTTAATTATTTTAATATAAAAAATAAATGAAATTAGTGTTCATGCGTATCTACAGCCTACCGTCTCCATGAATGGTGCACATAATTTATAATATCCATATGTTATAGACTGTTATAAATGAATATTTATTGAATATATAATATAATATATTCATGGTTTAAATTATTAAAATTATTAAATCATAATCTAATTAATGTGGAAAAAATCAAATGTTAAAACTTATTTGGGAAAACAATGCAGCTTACACCTGAAATAGTTAAAATAATGATTGTGTGTTGAAAAATGGGAAATAAAATATTGTAAGAAGTTAATATATGGTATTATAAACATTATTTCAGTTTTTTTATTAGTTATTAACTTATTTTAAACCACTATAAAGGTGGGTAAATACTACGCATCAAAAATAAAGGATAAGGTAATGTATTTCATCTCATTATACCTTTCATTGGGACATAATGTTTGTGGTAAACCAATTAACATTTATTTGGTTTATATATTTACCTTTTAAATGTTTTATCATGAATAAATATATGCTCATGATGTTCTATGTTTCATTTTATTTTGGTGTAATTATCATTTAAAGGTTTCAATGTGGTATGAGACACATTGGAATGTTTAGATATTATTTTTACTCAAGAATGATTTAATGTTCACAACCCATGTTATTAAATATCCCACTATAAGGTATTATTGATAAATCCCTATTATTTATTCAAATTTTATATGTATAAGGAATATTATTTATTTTATTATTAAATATGATGAATTATTTGGACTGGTAGACATGATTTGCGTACCATATCATGAAATCCCAATGATTTGGGGATTGGTAAATGAAATCCCCTCGATGTATCATTAGTCTCATGAGATGATATAGTTGGATGGCCACTTGAGAAGGATTTGTACTATGTAAATAAATAGTCATTTGATTGTTCATGACAGTACTAGTTCCATGTAACTAGTAAACAAGGCATCCAAAAATTATGAATTTTCCTCAGTTTTTATTTATCCATGATATTTTGCATCGACATGTCTATTGATTTAGTTTATTTGTAGTTTTTTTATTAAGGGCATTTGTTTTCTGATTCCTACATATGTATATAAGTTATTTTGTATCTATTTGTATGAATATAATGTTTATTCATATATTAAACTTTCCATATAGTTTGATTCATTATTTAATCCATTATATTTAACATTACTTAGAATTTGAGCTCACCCTTATTCTTTTTCTTTCCCCAAGTTATGATAAAGAGATCACTAAATAACTATTCAAGGAAGCACTATATTTAATTTTATTATGTTTCATGTTTTCATTTATTATTTACCAATGTATTATGGGTATCATGAATGTAATATAGATTTCCAAGACTATTAAACTAAACTTTCCTTTGGGATTTCATTCCTTATAATCATGGAAATGTGATGTAATAATGCACCGACTCCAGTATTCTAGGGTCATGTGTTACCTGGATGGTGATGGTGACCATAGTCTAGGGATTATGGGCCATGATCCAGTAATGATTTCTAAAATAATACCACCTTATATTCTTGAATTTTTAATTTTCACTCAACTTTTATATGGTTTTATATGTTTGATGTAGTTTATATAGGGTTTTTGATGACTTGTGCACATGATTACTAATATATATCATGATTTAAAATAGTAGAATCCACCCATACTCTCATGGGATGATAGTCCTTGAGTTTCCATGTCATGGATAGTTTTTGTTATTTACTTCTTCGAGTATTTGGAGGCACCTCCAAATTATAGGGTCATGCTTTCCCCAAATATACTACATGATTTCACCAAGAACATGTGGATTGTGATTACTATGGCTAATCATCATTAGGGAATGGTCTAGGTGGACATACAGACTACCATATAGGATTTACATTTCTCTCATTTTTTGAGATATGACTAATCTAGATATTTTATGTACATGGTGTATGGTGGTTTGTTTTCAATGGACCATTATGTACATTTAATAGTGTTGCAACACATTTCACTAATTTTTTGATATTGATGAGATATCATAATAAATAAATTTAGAGTATGGTATTTGGTATTCCATCCTATTATAGGAGAATATTTTTCTCCTATATACTTTTGGAGATAATAAATCATGCTCATGTCACTGAGAAAAATTTGAGATAAATTACTAGGCATAGAGGATCTATTTTAGGATATGGAAGTAGATATTCCAGTAATAGAGAGAATATCCTTAAGGTTTATCATTAAAGAAGTGGTTTCTATAGTATCTTCCAAGTCACCACGTTTTTATTCCATCAGTAGGTTTGGTAGGGGGAATATAAATCATCAATGTGATAGAGAACTACATGAGTTCCAGGCTTGTCAAGAGATGGGTAATATTTAGTGGTTTCCCCAGACCATTATTAATTTTTATACAGGAATAGGATCAAAACTAGATCCACCATCAGTAGTGGGATCCATTAAACTATGTAAAGAAGTAATTTGGAGTACCATTGGCCGAAGACATTAAGAATGATGTTCTGGTCATGGTAGCCAGACATCTAATTATCAGCTCCAGCAGAGCGGACCTTCTTAGGGTAGTCCAATTTTATCTCTAGGATATTGATTACACTAGTGGAATGCATTACAATATATAACTAAGGATTAGTGTTATTGACTCTGTAATTTATGAGTTACTTTTCTAATGGCCTCTACCAGTGTGTCTACTTTATTCAATATAGGTTCCCACCACTCGTTTATCTCATTATTGACAATGAAATGTCTTGTTCTAGAAATTTAGTACTTCTGTTGGGTAATTTCATAGGAAACAAAAATGGATTTTTGTTCAGAGGTTATAAAACAATGATAAGAATAATTCCATGATAAAGGTGTTTATCATTTCTTAGTGTAATTCTTCATCCTTAAAATGACATTATTCAAAGAAATTATTGAGTTGGATTGCTCGGTCCATATCATACCTATGTGAACTGATATCTTCATAGGGTATCATTTAAATAAATACATGGAGATAGAAATCTTCATAAGGGTGAGTTAAAATTTCAGAAATATAAAACTTGGCCAAAGCATTGTTAGTATGGTTGAGTGACGAATTATATTTATAACCTTTTCATGGATTATCAGATGATGCATCTGAATGATTTTCCTCCCTTGGTAGATTGTTATTGGGATGTCCTTCAAGAAGACGTCCGTATAATACCTTTAAATATAAGTGTAGATTTTATGATTGATCTTTTTCTAGGAATAACACATGTATATATTACCCAATAATGTATGACAGTTACTGAGCTCTTTGTTATAAAGATACAGATAGAGGACTTAGAATCTATCAATTTTATACGACCCGACAGTTAATCATGGGGTTCAACCGTTTTTTCTCCAAGAGGGAATATATGAACTATAGGTATTGGGTCGATTGTTAATGTTTCAACCATCATACGATTAAGAACCAATATCCATTTCCTTAAATAGATGATATACTTGACTAGATCTGAGGATCAAGAGTTTTCTCAAATATCAACCTTGGATTGGGCTATCATCAGGTGTGAGTATATCCTTAAAACATATAATGTATAGCTTTTGAAATTCAATATGGTAAATATGAGTATCATTTTTTTCCATTATGTTTTAAGAATGAACTCTCTACTTTTATATCCTGGTTGAATTGGGGTTTTCACCCCTATCTAGATTATATTGTATTGGTTTCCAAGGAATACATCTTGGTTTATTCTCACACTCTAAAATACAATGCTAAAAATCATGATCTCATTATTAATACACTAATATGGAATCATATATATTATATGATTTATATTTTCCACTTATGGATCAATGATGTTCAATTCATGGGTCAAATTATCTCTGAATTTGGATTATACATTGACCCCGATGTGGTAAGATTCATGGTTTCCTAGGAACAACCTAAAAATTTGTTTCATATATAGAGTTTTATAGGTATGGATGGATATTAGTGGAATTTTATACAGGTCTTATTCTTCCTTACAGAACCTCTTATTATTAGGACTAATAAGGGTCTTAGTTCTCATTTTCTGAAACATGTGGGAAGGAATTTCAAGAGATGAAATGAAGGATTACTTGGGAACTAATTCCTCTTCTTCCTGATCATGGACATGTCTATAATGATTTTTTGTGATGAATTTGGAATTGATTTGGGTTTATGATTTAATTTATAAGGATTGATTGATTTCATATGGGTATCTCTAATTGAGATCACATGTGTTTAATTACCCAATGAATGACCTCGATCATGCAGTAATCATTTATGACTTATGCTACTGAAGATACTATCTTATGAGAGAGCACTTTTGGGTTTATACAGAACATAAGAGCCTCAAATATATCTTTAAACAACATTATATGAATCTTATATAGTGAATAAGGGGTGAATACCATCATTATTTTGATGTTGAGCTTGCTTATACATAGGGAATGTGAAACGAGGAAGCTGAAGTGTTGAGCTGAAAAAATCATGCATAGGTTGTATAGCAAAAAATTGATGAATGGAAGTTGATTACCCTTATTTATGATATGATTGTATAGTTTCATGAGATTGTTGAGTAACATTTTCTTATATCCTTAGAAGTTACCTCTTCACTTATTGATTGGGTAAAGAGATGTAATATCATAAACCCTAATGGTATGGATGTGTGAGAGAGTCTTTATTATGAGTACACTCATCTAAATATTTTGGTTCAGGGTGATGACATCCTATATATACATGGATGTATCTAGGTTCCTACATATATGAGAGAGTAACTGAGGAATTATTAACATGATTCTTAGTTGATAATGAATCCATGTACCTCCATTATTTATTATCATATTCATTTCAATTATTTATGGGTAGGGATAAAATTATAAATATTAGGTTTTACAACTAGGTTTTCTATAGAAGTTGAATTTAGTGAACCAGTGGAATTATTGCCTCTTACAATCATTTACAATCTTGAAAAAAATTGTGAATATGTTTCATTGGATTTGTAGATGGATTATTTAGGTCACTATAATCATGAGATGTTGTTCTGGGTATTCATTGATTAATTGTAAAAAGAAGGCCACATACTTCCTATCCAAGATACATTCTAAACTGATGATTTGGGAAGATAGAGTATCCCTGAGATTGTATGGATACATAGGGTCCCACACACTATTCATCAAATGGGGATGTTTATTTTACATCACTGTTATGGAAAGGGTCATAGAAAGTGTCAGATTAACATGTTTTTCTGAGAATATATTTTTACACTCATAATGAAGGCCAGTCAGAAAAGATTATAGAGGTGTTAGAGGAAGAGTTTCATGCATGTGTTCTTAATTATGGTAGATAGTTGGAGAAGAAAATCCCAATAATTATAATTTCCTACAATAATATAATTCTCGAACTGATTTAGATGTCTCTTTATGAGGCCCTATATGTTATTCCATGATTGTAAGAACTTGAGTTTTTAGAACTGGTCAAAATGTCGACCCTTATTTAATTGTTTACTTGTCTGGAAGAAAACTAGGAAAATATGTGATGTTTTGGGAATTTCCAGAATACACGTTGTGTACAATAAAGTACCCTCCATGTATAGGTTTGTCATGTACCATATGTGTGATTTCCGAGTACATGGCGTGCGATTACCTTGATGGAACTTCCTACTACACGGCCAGTAGTGTTCCTTCACACGTCGTGTATCCTTCTTTCTGCATATCGATTGAGTTCAAGTTGTGTGTTGTCCAATGTCGTGCATCCAATCCATGTGGCTACCTCCGCTTAAGTCGGATTATGGACAACTCTACTACACTGCGTGAAGTCCTTAATACACACCATGTACTTTTATTTTTATTTTCTTAATTAAATGGGTGTCACATGTAACTTTGGGAAACACTTTCTTCTTCCCCATCATCAGAATAGGTCAGTTCTGAACACCTGAATTATATACCATCCCTATAATCTTCAAGTGGAGTTTGTTCTTCAATCTGTCAGTGGCTACGAGATCACAACATTGAGGCTAATCCCGCTCACCCTGTTCTATTCTTGATCATTTGAATCACATGTCGCAGTTTCCATGCAAGTGGAATTGTTGGTTTTTGATGGAAACATAGATCTCCAATGATTGTCTTCGAATTAGAGCTCGATATCAGACATGACTATGCCTACGAGTCTCAGATAGCTATTTCATACCAATATTTTTGTTTTCGTAGTCATTTATGTGGTTTATCTTTAAGCGCCTATTTGGGTATTTTGAGGGTGACCATGTTTTACCTACCATCGAATATTAAATTGTTTATTTGATCTAGGGGATGCCTTTAGGTATTCCATGCTTCCTTTTTGGCTTGATCGAGGTCGGTCTAGGGGTTATTTCTCATTAGGGGCTTTTTTCTGGGGTTGACAAAATGGTATAAGTTGATTTTATTTGATTAAACTACTGGGTTTAATTAGTCAAGTCATAATATTAATTATTAGAGGCTTATAAGACCTTTTTGCTAGTATGTGGAACCAAATAGTTAGTGAAATTCCACTGTTTCGTTGTTTCCCTGTTTAAAAAGGTCTTTTGGTTAAATATATTTGTGTTGTGTGATATTGCATATGCTAGAACCTTCAGGTTGTGTTAGGTGTGGCCTGAATATTCTTGAGTGATTCTAATCAATGATTTGGCTTGGCTCGAGTAACATTGGGGGGTTCTAACCCTGGGATTGGGTGTCATGGACGTTGGCTTGAGGTAGTGTGATTGTCAGGTTGGGCATGGAATGGGTAACTTGGATGGAAAGGCGATCAGACATGAGAGGCATGTTCATAGGGGAACGAGGTGTCAGAGAGGTTGTGGCTAGGGAACTTACTTTCGTGATTACCGCTCTCTCAGATCATTGAGTAGTGTGAACAAAGAGAGACACTGTGAGGAGGAGGTTTCAACAAATCATGTGGGTATAGAACCTCTTTAGTTGTGGTTTAGGTACTATTGGTTTGGGGGTTCTTTCCATAGGAAGCTACAAGGATTTTTTGGTGCCTTCAGGGGATATCATTGAGTCTATCGGGTTGGGGGAAGAGGCTCGCCATGATTTGAGGGAAGACATCGATTCCCCTTCGGTTACGTGATTTGAGGGAAGACATCGTTGTCCCTCCAGTTACTTTACATGATGACAGACATCATTTTCCCTCCAGTTACATATTTAATGAAAACATCATTGTTCCTTTGGGATACTACTATTTGGGGGTGCCTTTGGGACATTGGTACTTGAGACACTAGGTGTTAGGTGGCACATGGTGTCAGGATTCGTGACATAGATTCTGACGTTGGCTGATGTAGGTGACACATCATGGTGGCTTATAAGCCCCAGTGAAGTTTATGTTTATTTTTGAATCATATCTTTGATTGTTTTTTGTAATAACTACTTTCTTACTTAAACAAATATATTAGCTATTCACCATTGGGTGTTATCCAATTGAGATTCATCTCACACCCTGCATGGGCCCTTCTGGATGGGTGTAGACTTAATGGATTTATTTTCATGAATAAGACCACCATTCTATGATGGACTGCATAAGATATCACTTGGAGATGGTATGGACCTTGAGGTCTTATCCAGATGGAGTTTAATTCATTTTTCCTTTTTCATGTATCAGCATGTTATCTTCTTTACTGTAGCTATTGTTGGATACCCATTGGCACCCTTATGTGTACGGACATGCCATGGATGTAAGATTGGTTGTTTAGTATTTTCTACAAGTTATTCATCATTTTTTTGTGTTTAAATTCTAATGCACTTGTTTTGATATTGCATAATTTATTTATATTGGATATGTTTCCACTTTGTAGGTCTAGTTCGAGTCTGTTGATTCATTTACTTATGATAAATTTCATTTATCCTTACGTGGGCCAGTATCATTATTATCCTTTGAGAGGTAATATCCTCTACACTATACTTATCAGACCCTTGTTTCTAGTTGTAAGCCTTTGGCCTTCAGGGAGGAGCGCCTAAGTTAGTAACACCTGACCTGTTTATCACTGTTCGAGGGGATGATTGAGTTTAGGACGTTACAAAGTGGTATCAGAGGGAGGTTCTTGACAGGGATTTCATAGAAGTGTTCTTTTAGCCACTAATGATATTGATACTTCTCTTTTTATTTATATTTATTTTCCTATTTATGATATGGTAGACTAGATATAGGTTTTTGTTGTTGGAACTGGGTTTCTAACTTGTGCATGGGTGCTTGTAGCCCTAGGAATGGGGGATGAACCAAGTTTCCTGGGGTGGGAATTGTTGTTTTTCTTTTTCTAAGATTAAAGTTAATATGACTTCTAACTTGGTGGATCACAAGATGTTTTATGTTATTTATTGGGATATGTGACCCTTTACCCGGTGCGATAAGGGAGAATTGGACTTTTCCCCGGTATGGAGTGGATTGTTTTCTTAGCTTTTGTAACGCACATTTTTAGGGTATTTCAATTTCATAACTGCACATATTCATTTTGAAGTGATAATACCATGTGATAAATATTAAATTCTAGGATTTGAATGATTTTAAAATGTGATAGGTGAAATTCCCGAAAAATTTATTTGTTTATTGTAATGTGGTCTTCCATACTTTATATATTTATAGAATTGCATGTGGTAGGGAATTTGGGATTCAAACTTGTGAGAGTAGGTAGGTACTATGGTTGAGTTGATTTTCCTCCCCCGTATTGGGTGACTAGGTCTTCGGTTTGAGGCAATGTTGGTTTTCAGGACAGGAATGGCCCGAGGTAATTTTGATACTTGGATCTATTGAAGGAGGGTAAGAAGGCCATGAGGCAGGGATGCTATTGGCATGGGTTGCAGTGGGGGAGAGTAAGGGTATTAGATGTTCACCACCTTTTAATGATTTCATTATATTATTTATAAATATATATGGTTATATATATAGACTGTATGAATAATTATTGTTTTAAGTGGGTTCCTCTTATATGCCTTGATGGAGAATCTAGCAGGTGATGATACAATGTCGGACGTGTGGGATCAGGTTCATGATTCAGGGTAGCCATAGAATGAGATGTATGTACTGGCATAGAGATAGGATCAAGGTCAAGATCCAGTAAGGGTTGGGCAGTTGCTGGGTTTGGCAGTGTTTGGGTTGTGGATCGATGGGCAGCTCCAAGCAGGCCTGGTACACATCTTGCTGGGGATCGACAGAGGTGTGCATGGTACATAGCCATTTATGGAATATCTGATGTGAGAGTTCTTGTTGCAGCACCTGCCACTTTTTCAGGGTGAGGGTGGTCTTCAGGTGGCAGGAAACTAGATAGAGATAATGCATATGTTCTTTGAGTAGCTCGAGATTCTTCTAGGGTAGAGGGTCAAGCAGGTGACGTACATGCTATGAGGATCGACAAAGTGTTAGTGGGATGTGTAGGTTCAGGATCATAGACATGAAGGTCTAGCATGGAATGACTTTGAGGTTAGGTTATTTGAGAACATTAACCCAGATACTCTGAGGGCCAAGAGAGCTCAGGAGTTCTTGAGCCTTCAGAAAGGAGACATGTCCATCATGGACTATGCACCTAAATTCACTGAGCTATCTCGCTTTTCACCTGGTATGGTAAGCGATGAATCGACAAGGGTGAAGCACTTCGTGGATGGATTATGACACATCATTCAGATCTAGGTGACTATCTTTAGGACAGTTTCTTTCTCAGTGGAAGTGAATCAAGCAGCCCTAACGGAGGGAAACTAGATGGATAGGCCCCAGGTTGACCAGGTGATGGCTTCAGGTGATGGTTCTGAAAGCAGGAAGTGATGACGGGATGAGTTTTGGTAGTGTATTCAGGGCATAGACTCAGCTATACCCAAACGTAGTAGTTAGTTAGTGGTTTTAATTCTATGTGGACATACAAAGAATGTTTGGAATCAGTGTGATATCCCTAAAAAGGAGTGTCGTGCATGTGGATAGGTCATTCATCTAGAGATGTTCGGCAGGAAGCCTTCTCAGACAGCCGACAAGCAGGGACCAAGAAAAACAGTGGTATTTGGAGTTGGTTCAGGTTCGGTACCAGGAGAGGGTTTCCAAGATTCATCTGCATGTGGAGGACATGACAGAGACAATGACACCCAGCTGAGGGGTCAATGGCAAGGGACTAGAGCGACAATATACTAAATTTTGGAATCTATGAGTCGTACTTCAGGTCAGGTACATTCCATGGAACTACTAGAGGCTGAGCAAGCTGGTGAGCTGATGATGATTAGAGGTACACTGCGTTTGGGGCCATGATCTTTTTTTTACATATTTTGGCATGGACTTTTTTGGAATATCTTCATTGAGAGCACAAGGTGCATGATATTTATATGGATTGACTAGATATTGGTCAGTGGGATTAGAGACATATCGGGTGCATCATATATATATGTATATGTATGAGATGTGTAGCATCATGATCATCGAGGATGAGGGGTACATTAGGTGTCACTGGCATCAGGGCATCGAGGATGATGGTTACTTGAGGTTCTAGGAACCAGGTTGGTTTTGAGCATCGATGGGATGCAAGACTTCATGGAGGCAGACACCAATGCGGTGAGGGATACTTTTGGGTTTCGAGAATAACATTGGAGCACTTATGTGGAGCTTAAGAGATGAGGAATTAGGAAAGTACCATCTATCCTGAAATATGTTAGGTAACTATTTTTTTATTTGAGTTTTTTCAGGTTCAGACCATGTTGGGAAAATCCTAAGGTGGGGATCCCCATGATGAATTTAGCCAGAATCATTTAGACCAGAGGAGTCTAAGTTTTTTTGATCTGGGTGGTATCATTGGCACCATATATGTATTTTTTTTTGATAGCTCAAGGATTATATATGTTATAGTGGGGAGATTGTAAGAACATAGGGTTTTATAATGGGTAAAAATCCCAAACCTGTTTGATTTTTTGACTTGTTTCTAGGAAAAATGGGAAAATCTGGGATGTTCTTGAAATTTTCAGACTACACATTGTGTACTATAAATTACACCCTATGTATGTGTTAGGCATTTAATGGACGTGTGCTCTCCAAGTATATGTTGTGTGATGACCATGTAGGAGTTTCCTACTACATGACATGTAGTGTTCCTCGACACGTGTTTTATCCAATATTTTGTGTACCAGATGAGTTAAAGACATGTGTCGACCTGTGTGGTGCATCCAAACTGTGTGGCTACCTCCTCATAAGTAGGAGTACAGATAAGGCTACTACACGACGTGTAGTATTTAATACATGTTGTATAATTTAATTTTTATTCTCTTAAATGAAAGAGTGTTGCATCTAATTTATGGAAATTACTTATTCTTCCCCAATGTCAAAATAGGTCTATTATGATAATCTAAATAATATACCTTGCCCTAAAATATTCAACTGCTGTATGTTCTTCTATTTGTCGGTGGTTGCAGGATCACAACAGCAACGCTAAACCTGAACACCATATTTCGTTCTTGATCATTTTCCTCACACATTGTAGTTTCTATCCAAGTGTAATTACCAGGATTTGATGGAGACACAGTTCTATGAATATTGTCTTCGAATTGGATCTCAATATCAAATGTGCCTACAAATCACAATGCGATTCACTGTTTCATTTTCACTCTTACACCACTATGTTAAACTATTATTATATTTAAATTATAATAATAATAATAAAATTTATTCCATGTTTCAATCATGTATTTTTTTATCATGGTTAAAAAGGGAAATTTTACTTGATTTGATGATTCTGTTACAAGATAATGTGATTTGGTGGTCCCATGATGATGTCCAAGAAAAATGGGGCAAACTGCACAGGACCCATGCACACCAGTAGACTCAACCGCATATTTCAACTACACCATGCATCTAAATGGGCTGATAATTTTTTGTTTGGTCCACATTTTAATGTGATACATTTCATATAATGGAACAAAATCCTCATTAAGCTTCTAGGATTCCCAACCGACCTTATATGTCAAACACAACGAATCTACACGATGTCAAACGTGGTGTGCAGTGATCTGTCCATATCATGGACTCTAGTTTTCCAAATTGTGCCAAACATTTGGTGGAGATATCTGAGAGGTGTGGATATAACTTTTTAATTTTCTATAAAGTGATATAAAAAGTCTGGAGGTAGAAACCCATGTGACAAGTGGTTATAAGAAATCTGTGTGCTCAAAACCACATTTCCATTTTACTATAAAATGGCCCATTTTTCTCCACATTTGGAAGTACAAACCAGAAGTACTTATCTGCTATTTTTATGTCCTAGAGGATTCTCCTCCTTATATTTAAAAATATAGCGTCCTCTATCTTTATAGGGGGTCATGAATGAAGAAGGAGTTCCAACCGAGCTTCCTCCTCCACTCGATGTCGAGCAAACGGGTGGGTGTTCATTGTGGAAGAGAAATGCACATGTCAAGGGAGTTCCGATTCTTATTTTAGCTGCCGGTTGGGAGTAATATTGGGGTGAAAACAATTATTTCCATATATCTTACATAATTCCATATTTCAATTGTTGGAACCAAGGTCATCTATGCATGAATTGGAGTATGATTTGTGTTTGTTGTCAATCCTTATAGGATGTTCAAAATGTGTTCCAGTAGAGTACTCATATATTTCATGCAGATAATAGAATTGAAGGTGGCATCATTTTCCAGTGTTTTCCAAATTTCATGACATCAAAACTGACAAAAGAAGAAATGTTCTTTTGGAAAATAATCTTGCGCACCGAAGAATTGGAGGCTTGGATACTTGTG
The DNA here is from genome assembly GCA_963277665.1 of Viscum album. Classification (NCBI taxonomy): domain Eukaryota; kingdom Viridiplantae; phylum Streptophyta; class Magnoliopsida; order Santalales; family Viscaceae; genus Viscum; species Viscum album. Next base: position 382,771,273 of record OY728145.1, read on the forward strand.
CGCCTTTTGTTTTTTTAAGATCAGGACGTGAAAATATGGCAATGGAAGAAGGGCGCCCAAGTTTTTTGTTTGGTCACGCAAGTACTTGTGTGATGAAACTTGCGCGCCGAGGGAGGACTTGCGTGTTGTCGCGCATTGTGTCTATTTTCCCTATTAATAGAGGACCACCCCTCCTCATTTTCAATGATGTTCAGACTTAGAGAATTTCAGAGCTCCATCCGCGTAGGTGGAGTGGTCATGCAAGTGTTGGTGGGTCGCGCAAGTAGAGGTTTCATGATAGTTGTTTGTTGTGAGTTCAAGGCAGTTAGGGAGAGAAAGAGTGTGGGTCGCGCAATTTTGGATTTGGGGAAAGAAGTGTCATGAAGGTGGTTTGGTTACACTTGCGCAGCAGTTTTGAAGAAGCACGACAGTTGACCTTTGCACACCAAAAACTGTTTGGGTAGAAAAGAATGTGAGTCACGCTAGTTTGGTGTTGAAGAAGGTTGAGTCGCGCAACTGTTGGAGGTGGACTTGTGCACCAGTTATAACATGCACTCCAGCTTTGAAACTTGTGTTCCTCCTTGGGGAAGCAAGCTAGGTGTTGTTAAAGTATGCCTGTCTTTTTGAAGCTGCACGAAAGCTGGGAGATTTCTTGGTACCCTCGGTGCAAAGTGAGATTCGTCTATAGGTGAGAGTTGGACTTCAATAGAGCATCAACATACAATATAGGATGCATTATTTTGCAATGATGAAGAGACCTTCACGTCTATAAACTGAGTGGGAATACACCGAAGGTAGTGAGCTAGGGTGAGTCAATGGGAGTGATCCAAGGGACGCAGTGAGCTATCCCTGAACCTTTGTAATGGTAGTGATCCTGGGATAGAGTGATTGTTCCTGAATACTTGTAATCCACAATGAGTAAAGAATAGTGGAATTTGGTACGACCGACAACCTGTCAACATATGATCCTTGGACGTAGCCCTTAGTGGTGAACCATTTAGAAGGTACGGTTTTATCCCTTTGCATGTGAATGTTTTATTTATTCTCATATCCATCATACAGGTAAAACTAGTTTCTATCAATGTGGAAATAAGATCCGTCTATTTAAAAAGAAAAATTTTACTCCCTGATTCACCCCTCCCCTTTCAGGGTGTCCCGGAGTCCTACAAGTGGTATTAGAGGGAGGTTACTAGTGTTTGATCTATTTGTTCTTCTGCAATGGACAATTCATCCAGTGTTAGGGGAGTTCCCCTCTTTGATGGAAGTAATTTTCATATTTTGAAGAATAGAATTAGATCTCATCTAAGATCAATTAGAATGGATGTTCTATTTTACACTATTCAAGTTATACATGTTTCTGATCTAACAGGGTTGGATATGACTGATGCTGATAAGAAAATTCATTATGTTGATGCTAAAGAACAGAATGCTCTCACTGCAGCCCTTTCTGATCAGATATATCTAAAGGTGATTTGTATCACCTCAGAAAAGTCCATGTAGGAAAAAATGGATAATATTTATGAAGGAGATAGCAAATTAAAGGAGGGGAAACTAGAAGTCCTACATAATAGGTTTGATGATCTCAAGATGCAACCTAATGAGAATGCAGACTCCTTCTTCAATATAATTACTGAAGTTGTTGGAGAAATTCGGGATCTAGATGAATAAATCAATAACGATGACATTATAAAGAAAATATTAAGAATACCTCTACCCCTGTACAATGAAAAGGTGTCAACCTTTTAGAAAAGAGATCGTTCCAAACTTTATTTGGATGATCTATTGATAAGCTTAGTGGAATATGAAATGAGAGTCAAACCAGAATATGCTACTAAATGAGTAAGCAAAGAAAAGGTTTTCAAATCCATTGAGAAACTAAAAATTTTAAAAGATAGTAGTGGTGAAGATAATGGGGAAAAATAAATTCTTTCTCTCATTTCCGAGAAGTGACAGAAGGGAAAAGGAAAATTCAATGGGAATTTACCTCTAGCTTCATTTCATTGTGGTGAAGTCAGGAACATTACATCTCAGTGCTTAAGAAAGATTGATGATGATGATAGTGATGGTGAAAACATTGAGAAGTCTCAGAAAAGGGTTTTCAAGAAATGAGACTTCAAATCGAGAAATAAAGTACTGAAGAAGAGTTTTGTCTGTGAAGAGGAAGAAGGTGATAATGAATTATGTGATGAAGAAGAACCCGAATTTAAAACAGGGAACCATGCTTCAATGATGGACACTACTGAAAAATAAGATGATACTGGTTGAGAAAATCAATTGAAAACTAGTGCAGATCCCAAGTTGCAACTTAAGGATGCTGTTAGTAAGCTTAAGAATAAATTTAAGAGTTTCAATAAGTTGAAATAAATTGTAGAGCAGTCAACTGAATATGTTGATCAACTTGAAGTTGAAATTGAACGACGGGAAGAATTTGAGAAAGTACAGTATGAAATCCTTGAAATTAATGATGATGTAGTGGATCTAAAGCTGAGAATTGAAGAGCATGGAAATGTTATCAATGACCTCACATCCATACTAGATGAAAAAGCCAAGACTGCTGCGGGTTTTTAGGAGGATGTTGTTACTCTTAAGAGTAAACTTGAGACTGAATCAATTTTAAAATAATCAAGGATGAAAATATAGTTTGGAAGATTCTCAAATGATGAATTACTGGCTAGATCCAAGTGTGGTTCAGATGGGGTTGGAAAAATCTTGAGTGATCAAAGACCCGCTTGCATGGGAAAGAGTGGAATTGGCTGTGAAGCTGAGACATCAAATGCTAGGAGAAAAGAGATCCAAAAGAAAGACAAGATGTAAGTTGGACCTATTAAAACGATTCCTAATGTTCTGAAAAAGAAAACCTCATTCCAAACTAAAATGAGAACTGAAAATAATCCTCATACATTATGAAATTACAGGCAGTACAACTATTCTCCCAAGGAAGAAGGTATGAGGAGAAATTCAAGTCAAAAGATATTTCTTCTCATGAAGTGTCAGTTCTGTAGCTATCTGGGCCATACCATTTCATATTGCGAAATGGAAAGGAGGTAATTTAATAGAGAAGTACTGGGACATCAATAATGGATACTGACTTCATATCCTCCATCTTATAGAAGAAATAGTTTTTATGGATACTATTTTCATTGTTTTAACATTGGTCACAGGGCTAATAATTACAGGCAGAGAAGGGACATGGACACCTCATACCGGAGTTCAAGACGAGTCAAATATCATAAAAAATATAGTTTTTCTCTTACAAACAGGTTTTCTCCTCTCAAAGAAGACTTTGAATATGAAGAACCAATGTACACATATGGGATAATTGAAAGGCCCTCAGTCCCCTATACTCAATCCAATGTATCATGGAATGAAATGATGAAAATTGTGAAATATGACCTTACGGAGGTGGCCCTAAAAGCTAAAAAAAAGCAACATTACCTGGATTCTGGACAGGGGTTATTCATCTCATGTGACAGGTATTGCTGACCTGATAACAGATATCAAAAGGAATTTTGATGGTACAGTATGATTTGGTAATGATGGAGCTTTGAAAATCAAAGGTAGTGGATGTACTGAATTAGCTAATGGAGAACTAAAGAAGACGCAATTCCATTACATAGATGGCCTACGTCATAATCTTCTTAGCGTGAGTCAGCTCTATGAATCAAGACTTATAGTTAGTTTTAATCAAAAAGGTTACACTATCAAGGGAAAGACAAACAATTCGATTATGAAGGGATGCAGAATAGAAGGAAACTTGTATCCGGTTGATTGTAAAGAAAATGTTTGTTACATGACTTTTAAAGAAGAAAACAATTTCTGGCATTGGAGATTGGGAAACATCAATAAGAAAGACAAGGATAAAATATCAAAATAGAGGATTGTAATGGACATTCCCAACCTAAATTAGGAGCATGAAAAGTCTTGTGATTCTTTCATTTGATGAAAGCTGGTCTACATTTCATATCAGCCAAAGAAGAAAAGGTCATCTCATCTTCTTGATCTAATTCATACAGATGTATGTGGGCCAATAAATGTTGCTGGAACTCATGCAGAGACGTACTTTGTAATTTTCATAGATGATTAAAGTATAATGGCATGTGTTATGGTCATTCATAGGAAACAACAAGTGCTTGACTGCATCAAAACATGTCGTTGAATCGCAGAGAATGAAACTGGACGAACAATCAAAATTGAAATCAGACAATGGAGGGGAATAAACATCCATTGAATTTGAAAATTACCTGGAGAAGCATTGGATACAACATGAGGTAGCTGTTGTGAGAACTCCACAACAAAATGGAGTTATTGAACGTAGGAATCGGTAGGTGAACAACATGGTACGAACTGTGATGATTGAGATTCTTATTCCACGACATTACTAGAAAAAGGCTATTCAAGCTGAGGTGTATATTCAAAATTGAAAAGGACATTATATGGGTGAGACGAAGACACCATATGAATTATGTCTTGGAAGGATTCCCTCTTTGAAATAATTTCGTGTTTTTGGAAGTAAATTCTTCATTAGGAATAAAGAAGGAAATCTCGGAAAGTATGGTGACGATTCTGATGAAGGAATTTTCCTTGGATTCTCAATGAACAACAAATCCAACAAGTGTTTCAACAATTGATGGGGAAGGATTGTGGAAAGCAGTGATGTTATGATAATTTATCAGAAAACCACAAATTCTTTAAGGACGTCATATGCTGATGTGATAGAAAGTGAAGAAGAAAGTGAACATGGAGAAAATACAAATAATAAAATTGAAGAAGTTGTACAAAACACTCAGTAGTCACATTATGAAGTTGTATCAGAAAAATAATCTGAAGAAGAAACTATGGCTAGAGAGAATGCAACTGAACAACACAGGAGAAATCACAGAGATGAGATTGATCCATCTAACATAATTGGGGATAGGAGTGCACCTACTCAAACAAGGAGGATGAAGAATAACAGGCAATCTGCATTTCTGTCTGTTGTGGAGCCATACTCGTTTTAATAAGCTACAAATGATGAATCTTGGGTGAAAGCATTGAATGAAGAGTATGATTAGACTGACAAAAATCAGACATGGGATCCTGTTCAGAGACCCGATGGTCACAATGTGATTGGTATGAAATGGATCTTCAAGAACACGTTTGATGAGCATGGAAGTGTTATTAGAAACAAGGATCGACTAGTATGTAAGGGATATTCCCAGATTGAAGGTGTTGAAGTTGATGAAACCTTTTCTCTAGTGGATATACTAGAGTCAATCAGGTTGTTCCTTGCCATGGCTCTCCAAAGAGGATATAAGGTATATCAAATGAATGTCAAGACATCATTCTTAACTGGTGTACTTGAAGAAGAAGTCTACATTGAACGACCAGTGGGTTTTATTCTTGGTAATGATGAAACAAAGGTCTCCAAACTAAAGAAATCACTTTATGGAATGAAACCCGAACCACGGGCATGGAACTCACGGCTGGACTCTTATCTAAAGAAGTTCTAAATAAAAGTAGGAGTAGTAGATCACAACCTATATGTGATGAATTCACCAAAAAATCAATTCATGGTTCTAGTCTACATTGATGATATCATATTTGGTAAAATCATGAATAAATCAGTGGATGAATTTTCTAATCACATGAAATCATAATTTGAAATGTCTATGATTAGGGAGCTGACATACTTCTTAGGGCTGCAGGTGATTCAAAATAAGGATTACACTTTCATTTCTCAAGAGGAGTATGAAAGAGAGCTGCTGAAGAAGATTAATATCCAAGACTCCAATCCAATGTCAAATCCTATTGTAGTTATAACTAAACATGGAAAGCATGAGGATGGGTCCTATGTAGATCCCACCATGTACAGGAGGATCATTGGAAGCTTACTCTACATAACAGTGACACGGCCAGATATTTTCTTCGCAACATGTCTTGCAACCTGATTTCAGAGTAATATAAAATAAGAACATATTGAAGTAGTAAAAAGAATCTTTAGGTATATTTAAGGTACTCAAAATTGTGGATTATATTTTTCTGCAGGAAGGAACAATGAATTATCAGCATTTTCTGATGCTGAATGGGCTGGCGAGGTTGTGAACATAAAGTCAACTAGTGGTGTAGCATTCTATATTGGGAATAAATGTGTTTTCTAGTTGAGAAAGAAACAAGAAAGTACTTCTCTTAGTACTGATGAAGCTAATTATATATCCGCCACAATTTCTTGCACTAAAATGATATGGATGAAGTAGTTATTAATAGATATTGGTTATGAGGTGAAGCAACAAATGGTGATTTACTATGATAACAAGAGAACAATTGATCTTACAAAGAATCCGGTTCATCATTCTCATACAAAACATATTGAAATTTGGTATCATTTTTTCAGAGACAAAGTTGAACAAGGCATGATTAGAATGGATCATGTGGGAACTGATGATCAAGTGGATGATATCGTGACCAAGCTGCTGTCAACTGTTGTATTTGTGAAGCATCGGTTGAACCTCGGTGTTCAACCACCTCCCAGTTCATAATGAGGTTACCGAAATCCCCTCTCCCTAGTTATGTTAACTGTTTTTTAATCTTTTTATGGATGCGATGTAGGTTTGTGGGGGAGACACTATCTAAGGGGAGTGTGGTTTGTTCTGAACAATGAATAAGTACATGTCTTTAGGTTTATTGTAAATGGGGGAGAACGGTATAAATTCAGGCGTAAATTTAGGCATGTAATGATTTTGTGACACATTGAGAATTAAGTGTCAGTGATAAGATGGGAAGGAAGTATTTGGATGGGAACCCAATTCATGATTTCCCTCTTGTTTTCTAACCGAACATTGCTCACGTAGACTTAGAGTGTTGGATGAGTTTTTTTCTGCTTTTTTGGTTTGCATGTGAATGATGATCTAGTGAATATATTTACTGATTCCCAACAAACCCAAAGGGGGAGATTGTTGGAACCATGGTCATCTTTGCATGAATTGGTGTATAATTTGTGTTTTTTTGTTAATCCTCAGAGGAAGTTCAGAATGTGTTCCAGCATAGTACTCATACATGTCAAGTAGATAACAAAATTGAAGGTGGCATTGTTTTCTAGTGTTTTCCAAATTTCTCGACCTCAAAACAGACAAAAGAAGAAAAGTACTTTTGGAAAAGAAACTTGCGCTCTGATGAATTGGAGTCTTGGATACTTACGGGACTTTTGTTTTTGAACATCAGTACATGAAAATATTGAAATTCCTAAAGGGTTCCCATGTTTTGTGTTTGGTCACGCATGCACTTGCGTGCCAAAAATTGAACGTTGAGGGAGTACTTGTGCACCGACATGCAGGGTGTCCAGTTTGCCTATAAATATAGGACCACCCCTCCTCATTTTCAACGAAGTTCAGACTTAGAGAATTTCAGATCTCCCACCGCGTTGGTGTAGTGGTCGTGCATGTATTGGTGGGTCGTGCAAGCAGTGGTTGCGCGACAGTTGTTTGTTGCATGTTCATGGCGGTTTGCACAAGAAATAGAGTGGGTCGTGTAATTTTTATATTGGGGAAATAAGTGTTACGCAAGTGGTTTGGTGACACTTTCACTCTAGTTTTGATGAAGTGTGACAGTTGACCATTGCATAACAAAAATGGTTTGGGTGGAAAATAATTTGTGTTATGCAAGTTTGGTGTTGAAGAAGGTTGAGTCACGAAAGTGTTGGAGGTGGACTTGCACGCTAGTTATAACTTGTGCGCCGGCTTTGATACTTCTATGTCGTCTTAGGGAAGCATTCTAGGTGTTGTTAAAGTATGCCCGTTATTTTGAAGTTACACAAAAGCTGGGAGATTTCCCAGTACCCTCGGTGCAAAGTGAGATTCATCTACAGGTGAGAGTTGGACTTCAACAGAGAATCTACATACAATAGAGGATTCATTATTTTGAAATGATGAAGAGACCTTCACGTATATAAACTTATTGGGACTACACCGAAGGCAGTGAGCACGGGGGAGTCAACAGGAGTGACCCAAGGGACACACTGAGCTATCCCTGAGCTTTTGTAAAGGCAGTGAGCCTGGGACAAAGTGACTGCGCCTGAACAATTGTAATCCACAATGAGTTAAGAATAGTGGAATTTGGTACGACCGATAACCTTTCGGTGTATGATCCTTGGACGTATCCCTTAGTGGTGAACCAATTATAAAGTGTTGTGTCATCCCTTTGCATGTGAATGTTTTATTTATTCTCATTTCAATCATAGTGGTCAAACTAGTTTCTACTAATGTGGAAACAAGATCTGTCAGTTTAAAAAGAAAAAGTTGACACCCTGATTCACCCCTCCCCTCTCAGGGTGTCCCGGGGTCCTACATGAATTCATGTTTTGATTCATGTGATTGAGATACTCTTAATTTCTAACCGATCGGTGTGAGATTTTGAGTGTGTGACTTGTGTTGTTACGATTGGGCAGTAAACGAATCCTTTTTTTACTCACTGACATGATATTTAAATTTGATTTGTAATCTATTATTCTATAAATAATTTCTGGACCTTGACAATACGATTGTTATGTCAATATTCAGTTCTTCAAATAATGAAATAAAGGCATAGGAATTAATGAGGATTCCAATTAATTTCATCCAATAAACTGCTCCAAACCTATATTAATCTCAAAGAATTATGAACTAAAAAGATTTTAGTGAACTCACAATGAAACCTTTTTATCTCATATTTTTAAAATTATGTTTGGTTTCTCATGATTTAAACGTTTAATTAAGTAATTTCATCCTAAAACTATTTTCAAAACCACCTCCTATTTTAGTACTTATTAGTAAAAACACTCATTCTAAACCCACCGACTCTCCTTGAGAGATGATCTTGGGTCATCCTTATAATATGTAACAACATTATAATATAATCAATTTGATCTTTCATGACAATGTGGTCAAATTTCAGCACCGTTTCTGGGTATCTCTTTTAATTTTTGTGCTAGTGTTTGGTATTTTTTTGTAAATTTTGTGAATATTTACCTATTTTATATTATACCATGGACTATATTTTTTTATTATGATCTATTTGTTTTGTAGGTTTGGTGTATGATGTGTTTTAATCTAGGATATTTACCTCCTTTCAAACCTGAAGTGGAGAGGACAATGTGTCAGCAACACCGAGACAAAGTAGAGAACCCTTTAATGGATGACTCGCAAAACATAGACACACTTCATTATCCTTAATTTTCTTAATCCAAAACCAACATAAAAACCTAAATAAACATGCATAACATGGCTGAAAATAACCTAAAATTTATAGAACTAAACCCTCAGGATGTTTATATCCAACCCACATACATTATAATGCATGGAGAGGTACCCAATTTTGAACTAAAATCTGGTCTAATTAATTTATTACCAAGATTCCATGGACATCCTGGAGAAGATCGACATAAAAACATAAAATAATTTCATAATGAGTGTTCTACATTATAAACTGGAAATGTGGATAAAGAATATGTAAAGCTCGTATAATTCTCATTTTCATTAGAAGACACAGCCAAAGTCTGTTTTTATTATGTTAATTAACCAATGAAAGGTTGGGACAACATGAAATTATTATTTCTTGAAAAATATTTCCCAGCCTCTCCAACTTCAACAATAAGGAAAGAAATTTTTGGGATAGGAAAATCTCAAATTGAAACAATTCATGAATATTGTGAAATATTTAAAAGATTATGTTCATTTTGTCCACACCACCAAATAAGTGATCAACATTTAATTCAATATTTTTACAAAGGTTTAATTCTAATTGATCATAACATGATTGATGCTGTTAAAGGTGGTGAACTAGTAGATAAAACCCTAATCACTATAAGAACCCTTATTGAGAACATGGTGAAAAACAAAAAAAAATTCTACAAGGTCTAGTGTACCCATTCGAGGTGTCCATGAGGTCCAATGTACTGCATTTGAGAAGAAGGGTGATAGAAGATAGAGGAGGTATGTACCCTTCTACAACAACTTGCTCTATCCTAAGGGAAATCCTTATCGCCTCCTCCCATCCATTGTGGAATATTCTCTTCTGACACCCATTATTCTGACCAAATCCCCCTATTGAGAGAAAATTTGGAGAGTGGTGAGAAAATCTTCCTAGGATGCCCCTATAACCTACCCATTAGGTAGGAACCATACTATCCATCCAACACTGGGTGGAAAGACAACCAATCTTATATGGAAGGGGTGGGGGTATTCAAACTAGCCTCACCAACCATGGAACCAACAAGGTCAGAGTAGTCATCCACCACCACCACCCATGGATCCTTAACCACCCCAAATGCCTTTCTAACAACCCACTCCAAAAACCTAATCCTATCCTAGAAGATATGATGAAAAAAATGGATTCCAACAATCTCCAATTCCATCAAACCAACAAGGCATCCATACAAGACCTCAAAACTCATTTTGGCCAAATTGATAAATCTGTGGATGGAATTCAATGTCACGGGTCAGCTAAACTACCTTCTCAACAAATAGTTAACACTGTGGATAAAGGAAATGTATGCTCCATCACCGTTAGGAGTGGAACAATACAGAAAACCCAAATGAATCCCCCAATTAGAGTTATCCCATCTTGAGGAAGCCTCAATACCAACCATTGAAAATGTTCCAAATGTTGAAAAACCATGTATTAAGAGAAGACCCTATAAATGAAAGAGTGTGTTTATTGATGAGTCACCTAGCCTATCAATATCTCTTCCACTTCCACAATGGTCCACCAAACCTAGAAAAACATGAATCAAAACATGATAAATAAATATTGGAAACTTTCAAAAAAGTGAAAGTTAATATTCCTTTGATTTATGTCATGAAGAAAAACCAATGATATGCCATGTTTCTAAAGGGGATGTGTACACACCGAATGAGACATTGAGGTGATGAGAATGTAATCATAGGGAGGAATTTGTCATCATTGATAGAACCATTGCTACCTACCAAATGTAATGAATCTGGAACCTTCTCGATTCAATGAACCTTAGGGAGTTTTCATTTTACAATGCTATGCTTGATTTAGGTTCTTCTATAAATGTGATCCCTCACTCTATTTACTCTTTATTACTTGTTGGAGAATTGAAGCTAACTGGAACTGTTGTTCAACTGGGCAACCGAAGTACCGCACACCCCTCTGAGGTGTTAGAGGATGTTCTTGTGAGGGTGTAAAATTTAATTTTTCCTAATGCATTTTATGTTCTTAAAATGGAAGATGATAGGATGAATAGACATACCCCGAATATTAGGTATTCCCATCTTGAAAACTGACAAATCTATAATTAATGTCCATAATGGTAGATTATCTGTGGAGTTTGGTGGTAAAATTTTTCACTTCAACATCCTTGATTCCAAGAAGCACCCATTAGTAAAACATTCCCCTTTCTTTGTTAATTCAATTGATGTACTTACTTCCCCTGAACAAACAAAATTTCTTTCCCCCGATCTCCTTTATGAGTTTCCTTCATTGATTGAAATTCAAGTTAATGAATCATGCATTGATTTTTGTAGTGTTCTACCAACTTGTCATGCATGTTTATTAAATGATAATTTTTGGAACACAAAGGATCCAATGTTAATCAATGTTACTGAAAATATTGTAAAACCTCAAACCTCATCTGAGGATTATATCATTGAGTAGTTAGATGAGATCAATGCCCTCTTACTTTTTAAACACACTCACATGAATCCAAAATCCACCTAAATTGGAACTGAATCAACCGCCTCAATATTTAAAATATTCATATCTTGAGAATGGAAACAAGTTTCCTGTTATCATTGCTAGTTCAATCCCTCTTGAGCATGAATCTCTACTGCTTTAACTTTTGAGGGAGTATTAAAAATCATTGGGATGGACACTTTCTGGAATTCTTGGTATTATTCCACCAATTTTTACACACCATATTTTATTAAATGATGATTAAAATCTAGTGAGGTAGGCACAATATCGACTGAACCCAAACCTCTTAGAGGTTGTGAAATGAAAGGTAACAATATTAGTGTCTACTAGAATCATTTACTCCCTCTCTGGAAGCCAATGGGTCAGTCCTGTTCAAGTAGTTCCTAAAAAACTGGACTTACCGTAACCAAAAATAAAAACAATGAATTGGTTCCAACTCGTGTCCAGAATAGTTGGCGTGTCTATATAGACTACCACTTACTAAACAAAAACACTAGGAAGGATAATTTATCTTATCCATTCATTGACCAAATTATAGTGAGGATAGCATGTATGTCCCACTACTATTACCTTGATGGCTATTATGGATACTTTCATATCCATATTTCCCTCGAGGATCAGGAAAAGGCAAGCTTCACTTACCCTTTTGGAACATTTACCTATAAGATGTTTCCATTTTGTCTATGAAATGATTCATTTACTTTCCATAAATTCATGGTTAGTATATTTAATGTTTACCTAGAGAGTTTCCTGTAAGTATTCATGGATGATTTCACTATTTATTGCTCTTCTTTTGATGAATTTTTGAGTAGCCTTACTTTATTCCTACATCCCTGTATTGAAAGCAATCTCATATTAAATTATGAGAAATGCCATTTCATGGTGCGACAAGGTATAGTATTGGGACATGTCACTTATGGGGATGGCATCCAAGTAGATAAATCAATAGTAGATGTCATTTATTAGATATCAATCAACAAAAATGTATGGGATTTGTGGTCTTTCTTAGGTCATGCTGAATTTTACCATCATTTAATTCACAACTTTAGTAAGATTGCACTCCCCCTATCTCGGTTACTCTACAAAGGAAAGGAAATTGTTTTTGATAATGAATTTGAGGAAGCTTTTAACAATTTAAAATGGTGTCTCATGTCCCCCCAGTAGTCAAACCACCTCGGTGGAGTTTATTATTTAATCTCATGTGTGCCGCCTCTAACTATGAATTTGGGGAAGTCTAATCACAATTGTTCGATTGAGCTCCAAATGTCATTTCCTATGCCTCACGTACATTGGACTCTACCCAAGATAAATAACCACAACTAAATAATAACTCATTTCCATTGAGTTTTCCTTGGAAAAATTCAGGTCATTCCTTTTAGGTTCCAATGTCATTGTGGTCTCATACCATGCATCCATCCAATATCCCTTTATGAAACCCAAAGCAAACATATTTCTGATTCACTTGATTCTCCTTCCCAAAGAATTCGATTTAAAAAAATAGAGATAAAAAAAGGCCAGAGAATGGGGTGTAGTACCAAATCTATAAGATCCACCCATCCTCATAAATTAACTAATCCCCATGTATTACTATAAATCATATGTTTCCCGATGCAAAATTGTACCAAGTGAAAGATGTTATTCCTTGGTATACTGAAATTGTAAATTATTTGGTGGCATCATCCATTCCTTATGATTTAAAAAAAAACCAACCAAGTCATACAAAACATGAGTCTATTTGGTACATTTGTGATGACCCCTACCTTTGGCTCACCTGCAGTGATCAAGTCCTCATGCATTATGTTTTCAACAGCAAGTTTCAGTCTGTCCTTAGGTTAGGCCAAACTCTTGGTTGTGGGGGACACTTTGGTCCCCAACGGACTGCTATAATGGTCCTTGATTCTGGTCTCTTTTGGCCCACATTATTTCAGGATGCCCGTGACATCTATAAATCTCAACCTCTCTATAAAAAAATGGGGAATGTATCTAAATTAAATGATATTCCACAAAAAACGTTTTCTCTTACATGATTGTTTTGATGTTTGGGGAATTGAATTTATGAGACCATCCCCTAATTCATTTGGTAACATGTGCATTCAATTGGCGGTGGATTATGTTTCAAAATGGGTAGAGGCATAAACTACAAGGAATGATGATTCTAACGTTGTTGTAGAATCTTTGAGAACCCAAACCTTTTATAGGTTTGGTTTACCTAGGTTCATCATCAGTGACCAGGGTTCTCAATTCTTCAACTGAACAATGAAATCACATTTGTGTCAGCATGGGGTAGGTCATAGAGTGTCTACTACATATCACCCACATAAAAAATGTCAATATGAGCTGTCAAATACAGAAGTAAAAACAATTATTGAAAAAATCCTTCAACCTACTATAAACTATTGGAGTCTTAGACTTGATGATTCCTTATGGGATTACAACACTGCTTTTAGAACTCCCATTGGAAGGTCACCCTATTGGTAGGTGTTTTGAAGGAGTTTTCACCAGTTTGTTTAGATTGAGCATCGGGCCTACTAAGCCATCAATCAATGCAATTCTAATACTTTTGGTGCAGGTTCTCATAGGAAGTTTCAGATCCATGAGCTAGAGTAAATTATAATACATTCATATTATAACTCCATGATTTATAAGGATAGAACCAAGGCTTACCACGACCATTTCATCCTTCGTTGTCAGTTAAGAATTGGGAAGAAGGTCCCCCTCTAAAAATCAAGGCTGAAGTTGCATCCAGGTAATATTTTTTCCCACTAGTTTGGACCATTCATTGTTACTATCTTCTCTCGATTTGGTGTTGTTCAGGTTAAAAATAAAGGAACCAAGCAAACACTAAATGTGAATGGGAAGTGGCTGAAGCACATCAATGAATCCATTCTGAAGTCCCCGATGGAGGAAATCCATGTTCAAAAGCAATCTATGAATGAAACTCACCAGGTTTTATCCTTCCTTTCCACATTATCTTTTCTTACTACGAGGAAACTACACACTTTAGGTGTGGGGGGTAGTTATATTCCTTGTTTAGTTAGGAATTTTCATAATCATTATTATTTTTCCTTTTTAATCTTGCTGAATTTTTTTGTTACTTTCCCCCTTACCTCTAAAAATATTAATTTTTTATTCCCACTTTATCATGGAAAATTTTTCCCATTTAATCCTGGAAGTTAATGAAAATGCATGTTGAATATATGAATTTCATTTCATTTCAACATTTAAAAAAATATAATGAAATTTTCATTTAAGAAAAAATTTACTACAACGGCATGACATTATTTATTGAAATTTAGTTCTTTTTTGATGATATAAATTATTGTATCATTTTGAATCCTTTTAGAAGAATGGTTCCCTTTTTGTGAATAGTTTAAAAGAAAATTTTGTCACTTAATCTCTCCACACATTTTTTTTCACCCAACCATGATGTGTGAAAATTTATTACATAATGTAAGGTAAATATAAGTTAGGATTTTTTCCATACTTTCAAAAATCATTTTTCAATTCGTTCGTTCCTTATACACTCTATTTCATTACTATTCCCGATTGACCTATGTTTGTGTCCCTATTATCTGACTACTGTACATATTTAGAAAACAAAAAAGGGTTGTATATTGGGAAGGTCAAAAACCACCCTTTCTTGACTTTTGATCTTATTATAACAATTTTAATAAGTGTCATGAAGAGACCAAACAATGTTTGGGAGAAGAGTGTGAGATTTTTTCCAAGTGAAACTTGTGAAAAAAAATTATAAATTAGTGGAGTGATGAAATGTATTACATATGGGGATATCTAGTTCAGGGGCATATGGTTTGACTTCTGGGAATGCATGAGTAAGTGGGTTTTGAATTTTGATTTCAAAGGATGTGGGGAAGGTTTGGTGGAAAGGATCATGAAAGAAGACAGTTATTAAAATAACTAATATTTACTTAATAAAAAGTAGAAATAATATCATGAAATGGATTTCAAACACACCCGGGGAGAATCAGAGACATGATTAACCTTACAATTATTTTATTTTATCTGTATCATGAATTTCATTGAATTTTATTTTGAGACAATTTTTGAGACATATTTTTAAATGATCATTGAGAATAACTCATGGGTGTGTTTTATTTTCATTGATCACATTCCTAATAGGAATTACATTTTCATTGAATGTTAAATATTTATGAAGTATTAAATATCTACATGAAAAAAAATTTAAAATGTAAATTTTCCCAAGAGTGGATGTGTTTAGGTGTGGGGGTGGGATCTCGCCGCGATTCACTATTTCATTTTCACTCTTACATCATTGTGATAAACTTGTTTTATATTAAAAATTATCAAAATAATAACAAATTTAATTCCTTGTTTGAATCATTTTTTTTAATACTTCTGAAAAGGGAAATATTACTTATTTTGATTATTACATTGTAGGAGTAGGTGATTTAGAGTGCCCATGACGATGTCCAAGAAAAATGGGTCAAACTGTGCAGGATTCATGCACACCAGTGGACTCAATGGAATATTGAAACTAAAATGTGCATCCAAATTGTATGAATGTTTTTCGTATGGTCCAAACTTTAATGATATATATTTCATATAAAGGAACGAATCCTCATTTGGCCTCTACAATGATGAACCAACCTGATCTATCCAGCACACCAAATCTACATGAAGACAAAAGTGGTGTGCTGGGATCTGTCCATATCTGAGTATCTAGTAGACCAAATTGTTCCAACCATTTAGTGGAGACATCCAAGAGGTGGAGCTAAAACCTTTTTATTTTCTCCAAAGTAAGATAAGTCTATCTAGAGTTCTAAACCCGCATGACAATGGTTTTATGAAATACGTGTTCTCAAAACCACCTTCCCATTTTCCTATAAAGTGAATCATTGGGATCACCATTTGAAAGTTTTAACAATAAGTAATAATATGGAATTTTGCTATTATAGAGGAGTCTCCTCCTCATACTTGATGTTATGGAGTCCCCTATCCTCATAGGGGATTAAGATTGAAGAAGGAGTTCCACCCGAGCTTCATCCTCCTCTCGATGTCACGCTAAACGGTGGGCATTCATTGTGAGGGAGATACGCACATGTCAAGGGAGTTCCAATTCTTATTTTAGTTATGGGATTGGAGTAATTTTCTTGCGAAAAAAGTTCTGTTCTATGTATCTTACATAATTCAATATTTGAGTTCTTGATTTTATTATTGTGATTGAGATACTCTTAATTTTTAACCGATCTGTGTGAGATTTTGAGTGTGTGACTAGTGTTATTCTGATTGGACAACAAAAAAATCTTTTTCATACCAACATAATTGAGATTTCAATCTGACATGGATGATCTTATTCCATGCATATGTTCTGGACCTTGACAATATGATTTTTATGTCAATATTTGGTTCTTCAAGCAATGAAACAAAGGCTTAGGAATTAATCATGATTCAAATTAATTTCAACAAAAGAATTGCTCCAAACCAAAATTAATCTCCATGAATTATGAACATATAAGTGTGTAGTAAACTCAAAATTAACCCTTTATCTCATATTTTTAAAATTATATTTAGTTCCTCCACTTTTAAACCAATAATTATGTAATTCCATCCTAAACAAATTCACCCCCCCCCCCCCCCGATTTCAGTACTTCTCAGTAAACAAATGACACTCTAAACCCACCAACACTCATTGAGAGATGGACTAGGGTCTTCCCTAGACTATTAATCATCTATAAAAATATAACATATTAGAAGTGTCTTGAAAAGGCGGTCACCTGCGCCTATGAGTCTCAGTTAGTCGGTGCATACATCTTTTTGTGTTTTCGTAGTCATTTGGGTGTCGTGTCTTTTAGCGCGTATTTGTGTATTTTGAGCATTACCTTTTTTTACCTGACATATATTATTAAATTCTTTATTTGACCAAGGAGATTCATTTTGATATGCTATGCTTCCTTTTTTTCTTGAGCGGGGCTGGGCGAGGGGCCATTGCTCATTTCGGGCATTTTAGCCAGGGGCCAAATTGGTATAAGGTGATTTTATATGATTAAACTATTGAATTTAATTAGATAAGTCAAGATATTAATTATAAGAGGCTTCCAAGGCCTAGGTATCATTATGATACAATAAAAAGTTAGTTAAATTCAACTGTTTAGTTGAATTCTTGTTTTAAGATTTTTTTGGTTAAATATATATGTGATGTGTATTATTGCATACGTTGGAACCTTCAGGTTGTGTTGGGTGTGGTTTGGATATTCTTGAGTGATGTTGTTCATAGGATGGTATTGTATTGAGTATCATTGGGTGGATCTGACCAAGGGATTGGGTGTCATGGACGTCGGCTTAAGGTAGTGTGACTATCAGGCTGGGCATGCCTCGGGTTACTTGGATGGTAAGACCATCAGACTTGAGCGGCATGGTCATAGGGGAACAAGGTGTCAGAAAGGTTGTATCTAGGGAACATACTTTGGTGATTACCTTTCACCAAGAAATTTGAGTAGTGTGCACACAATGAGACTCTGTGATGAGGTGGTTTTGACCACTCTTGTGGGTAGATACCCCCGTTAGTTGTGGTTTAGGTTCTATTTGTTTGGGGGTTCTTGTCGCAGGAAGCCACATATAATGTGAGGATAATTCATGGGATATCCTTAAGGCTATTGGGTAGGGTCATAGGCTCTCCGTGATTTGAGGGAAGACATTTTTTCCCCTTCGGTTACATGATTTGAAGGCAGACATTGTTGTCCCTCTGGTTACATTACATGAGGGCAGACATTTTGGTCCCTCCAGTTACTTATTTGATGATAGAAATCACTATTCCTCTTGGTTACTACTATTTTTTGGTTCCATCAGGACATTGGTACTTGATACACGAGGTGTTAGGTGGCACATAGTGTCGGGTTTCATGATATAGATTCCAACATTGGCCGAAGCAGTTGACACTTCATGATGGCTGTTGAGAACTAGTGGAGTTCATGTTTATTTATGCATCATTATGTTTATAGTTTTTCCTCATAACTGCATTCCTACTTAAACACATATATTTGGTACGCATCGTTGGGTTTTATCCTACTGAGATTCGTTTCACACCCTACACGGGCCCTTCGGGATGCTTGTAGACATTATAGATTTACGTGTTGGAAGGAGACCATCTTCAAGAGCTGGACTAAATTAGCTATTGCTTGGATATGGTATGGTCCTTGAGGTCCTGCCTAGCCTGATTTTACTTCATTTTTATTTATTTCCTGTATCAGCATGTTACCTAGTTTATTGTAGCAACAGTTGGTTAGCCATTAGAACCCTTATATGTACTTTCCATCCATGGATGTATTCTTGGTTGTTTAGAAGTTTCTAAAAGGGTTTCAGTAATCATGTTGTGTTTACATTCCAGTGCACTTGTTTATATATTTCATTATTTGTATATTTATATTGGATATTTTTATTCTTTGTGGGTCTGCTTCGAGTCTGCTGAGTCGTTTAATTCTACTGCATTTTATTTATCATTACTCTGAGTAGTACCATTATTACTCTACGAGAGGGTATTTCCTACCCAATATAGACCTCAGACCCACTCGGCTAGTCGGTAAACATTGGGATTCGGGGAGTTGCACCTAAGGTAGTAACACCGGACCTGTTAGCACTGTTCGGGTAGATGTTCGGGTCCAGTTCGTTAGAATGTTGTTCATCCCTATTTTTTTATTGGCTGGAGAAGCCGCGAAACATGGTCATTTTCTCATGTAGGAAATTTGGAGATATTTTTTATGACTCAGAAGTGTATGTATAATAATCATTGGAGATAGAAATATTATGAATATTTTTGTCGATGACCTTGGGAGTTCAAGATCAGTGGTATCACCCATACAGGAACATAGATATATATAAAGGTAGGGGATGCTATCACATAAACTTGAATGACTTTTGAAATCCTAGATATAGTCATCCTAGTATCCTATCAGTTGCATTTACTTCAATGATATTGATTTATGCATATGGTATTCAATGTTTCACAGATTTTTCATTATCACGCCAACCCATCTCATATATTTGATCCTAAGGATATCAAATTGGAAGTGAATGATTAATTTAAGGATTATCCCATACACATCATTAAAAAATCATAATGGATATAAATTCAATGTTAGTCCCCATGAGTATGGGAGTTATTGTAGTACACCCACATTGATGACTAGACTTGTGAGTGGGAAGTTGATGAAGGTACTTAATGGTAAGAGTTTTTCTCAGATACCATTCTACCACCCTTGTAAGGGAATATTGGTGATGAGTTCTTTTACGTGAGTATTTTTATAAGAACACCATTTTCATATGAGGTATTGATTCCTTTAATTTTTTTATATCCTTGGTTTAGACCTAATATGACAACCTAGTGAGGATATAAAGTAATCAAGGGTATTCATTCCCTTTTGGTGCCCAGAACCCCATCGGGTGATAGAAACCACCTGGGTGAATTGTTACTAAAAACCATACAGCCTAGTATAAAAGGTTTATCAAATTCTTCTAGGTCCTTCTATTTAGAAGAAGTGGATTAATTGATTTACCATACGATTCATCATAGGGAAGACACACATGAATCATCTCTTTTGTTTTTATTAGAGGAAAAATACATGGTTTTTTCATGGTTTCCCAATCCATGTTCATGAACCATGTAGAGGCCATCATTTAATAAATCCTAGTGCACCATCAACACATGTTTGGCCAACCGTGTATCCATGACATGTGGCCCCTAATTTTTGGGATAAATTAATAATTTTACATTAAAATATTATAACCTTAACCCTATGTTATTATTTATTATTTATATTGTTTGGATTCTCACTTTTCTCACATATTTATGTTTCTCCTCCATTTCATATAGGTTTATTGATAAATAACCTATAAAGACACATAATCAAGTTAAAAGAGTCTTGTTAGAGTACTCTCAGTGAGTGGATCTGTCCTTAGGCTCATTTTCTCATTCTTCTACCTATAGATGATTATATTTTGATAAAGGATCTTATGTCATATTTTAAATAGATTTGTTTTTTCTTCAATTTTCCTCAAATCTAGGCCAAAAATGGTTTGATATTGAATTAGGATAGTTCTATGGGTATAAGGTAAGTGGTCAAAGAATTTTTCACAAAAATATTTTCGTTTATAATTTCCCATCATTATTAAAATGCCATTTTTATTATCATTGCTTCAAATATTACTATTCTCTAAAATAATTGTTATTATGCATTCTATATCAAAATTATACATGGTATTTATGAAATTAGAGGTTGGGAACTAAACCATGTCTACCTAATTATAGTGTATACCATGTTATGACTTTGTTTTACAAATTTTTAGGATTTTAGTATATATTATTTGAGTTTGATTCACTTATCCTAGTTATGGTAAGTCTTACATCTTTATTAAATAAATCAATAAATATAAAATGAAAAGTATATTTATATATATCACTCATCCATGTTATTTATTAATTATACTTATATTTGTTTCATATATCTTACTCACCTTTTCCTGATAAATGAATGATAATGGGTTGAAACTGATAAATTATTTTTCAATTAAACCGATAATGGATGAATTTCCTTTAAGTTTCCATGTCATTCTAAATGAAGGGTAATGGAATGATCCTATTAAATGATTATTTTTCATGATTATTTCATTGACTATGATTAGATATGATATAAATTGAAACAATATAATGTGTTTATTTAATTAAATTTGTTTATCATTATAGGAACGATAAAGACTTGACCAAACTGTGGATTTTCAAGGGAATTAATTTAAGACATAGAGGACACCATTCTAATTTATTGAGAAAATTTTCCAGGGAGATACCCAAAAAATCTTCTCTTTTTATTATTATGATAATCCATAGAATTGTACTAACGATTCAGTTAAATTTTTTCATATAGTTGAATTCCTTGGATACACTCCTTAGATTCTTCTCTATTTCATTAGACATGTGGTAGCATAGATTCACCCAATTGTGCCCAGTCATAAGTAGCATGGGATTACTACGAAAAATATTTATAGAGTGGATGTTGACACCAAAATCAAGGAAGATCAAGAAAAAAAGGAGAGGAAAAGGGGTTGCCTCGTGAAGCCTGGTCACGGAGCCCCATATCCCTGCGGTTGGCATAGAGTTCTCCCTTCACGAACCCGCCAAATGGAAAGGAGGAAGGATGCTCTGTCAACCGATTTGACGTTCGTGAACTAGTCACAGAGAAAAGAGGAAGGAAGCTCCATGAACCGATTTGATGTTTTCTAACCTTTCGTGGATCAAAGAGTTGTGATGCTATACGAACTGATTTGATGTACGCGAACCCGCCACAGAGCAAGGAGGTGGGATGCTCTACAAACCCATATGAAATTCAAGAACCTACAATGGAGTATGCACCTTCTTCACGCTGAGTGAGCTCTGATTCATAGCACATCTTTCCTATATATACCATGCTCCTCTTGGTCCCAATGGATGGATCCTCCAACATTTCTCCTTCGAAGCTCCCACATCACGATCCAATTTTTTCTCTATGAACTGTGAGCTTTTGAAGGAACTTTTTCATCATGAAGTTCCTTCCCCTTGCATGGATTCCGCACCTCTTCAAAGAGGAATTCCCTTCATGGAGCCCACGAGCCTCCGCGATGGAAGGAGATTCCCAAGGGGACTCGGGTCATCGTGGAGTGTTTAGGATTCGTGAAACACCCTTCATACACTTGTGGTCAACATTCAAATGCGTGGTCACAGTGCTTCAAGATGAACATTTCTTCACAATGTTATGTTTTGCAGCGAACTCTCTCTTCATGAGGAATTACTATGGAAATTCCTCTATACTTCATGAAGCACCTCCTATATTCACCTATTCCCTATACCTAGGATATGATGTTTTACTTTGAAAATCACATCCCTTCACGGAGCCTCTCTACTACACGGAGCACCAGAGCTTCACAATGATTCTACCTATGACCCCCTTTGCTCTGCAACTACTTTTCCCATTTGGCCCTTTGGGTTTACATGAAGCTATTTCAATGTCCCTTGGGAGGTGCAACCTATTTCATTGCTTCACCTCAGGATTCTTCTCATAGGAATGCTAATAGATATTTCTTCATCACATAGCCATGCTAACGTGGACCCTCAACGGGATCACCTCATGACACCCCAAACCACGGCATTGCTGATGCCTTCAATCCCTCAAGGGCGGGCAGGTTTCAGTTGTGTTAGTCCTTGGGGTGCAGAGAAAACCCACCTCATTTGAGCTGCAGGACTTTAAACAGCCAAGTGACATCGTCTTCAACACATGACGTTAAACTGTGACCCCACCCCATGTGTCGAATGTGGGGTTCCCCCACCATGGACATTTTTCACACCCACTGGTCTCCACATGAGTGAGATCATTCCTCACAGGGAATGAGATACTCTTTATCAATGTGGCGTCTATCTGCAGGGAAAGGGAAACAACCTTGGTGTAAGCCCCAAGCATTTCGTGCAAGAGGTAGCATCCCTACACATTTCTTATTGGGTTCCAAATCCCTCTCCTGCTGGGCTTTGTCACCACTCGGGAATCCACATTGGATTAAGTCACAATCTCCATCTCTTCGGGTTATTAACCACGTGTAAGCCCATGTATCCACTTTTGGCTGCTAACTATGTGTAAGCCCCATTCCACTTCCCATGGACACACCTTCCACGAGGTGATCATTAGGCCTTTGCTGACTCTTGTTTCTCACATCGATAATGACTCATGTGGAATTAGAGTAAGCATCAACCATGACATCCTCCTTGGGATGCCTAGAGTGTATGCCAAAAAAACCCCACCTGAACTATGAAGATTGTGATCCTTTCCATGAAAAGGTACGTAGGAAGCCTCTCGGTGGTTAATGCCCACCACCATTGGTCCCAACCATCTTCACATCAGTTCAACCACACCAACCTTAACTATGAAGACTTTGATCCTTGTCATGGAAAGGTATGTATGAAGGCTCCCAGAGGATCAAGCCTAACACCCCATTGGATCCAACACTATTCATGTTGGTTCCCACTACCTAAACAACATTGACTATGATCCTTTCTATGGAAAGGTACGTAGGAAGAATTCCTGAGGTTCAATACCAACACCCCATTTGTTCCAACCCCCTCGATGTCAGTTCCAACAACCTGAACTATGAGGTCTTTGATCATTTACAAGGAGAGGTACGTAGGAAGACTCCTTGAGGTTCAATACCAACACCACATTGGATCTGACCCCTTTCATGTCAGTTCTAACCACCTGAAATATGAGTTCATTGATCCTTTCCAAGGAGATGTATTTAGGAAGCATCCCTAAGGTTTAATGTGGAGACCCCAAACCTGACGTACATAGATATTACATTACTTTTTTGGAATACATAATACATAACTAGAACAAACACTCAAGGATTGTAATAGTTTTGTGTCTACGGAAACTCAGAAAAAAATCTTCCAATCGTGGTGAAAGATCTTCAACATCTCCAATAAAGATCCTCTCTTTTTTGTTTTCGTACCTAAAAAATTTCATTAAATCTGGGTGACAAGAAAACATATAAAAGGGTGATCTCAAATGCTCAGTAAGGGTAAGCATGGAGAAAATAAAACAAATCACATACATTTGAACTTAAATACATGAACATAATGTTTAAACATCAAGATCTTGGGCAATGACATAAAACATGGCGGTACGTAAGGCATAAATCATAAAGAAACATTAATCCTGATGAAATAGCATGAGAATAAAACATGTAATTTTTGAAACCATTAAGCACATGTTATTATTTCCATAGTATCCATGGAATTTCTGCCAAGACCATCTTAGTGGAAAAAGTCCCTTTCTGAAGCGAGTTTACTCCTTGTTTCAGTCCTGTAACACTGAACCGGATTAACTTACTATTCCATCCATGTATATTTCAAGAGATATAAATCTTTACCCAATGCAATATATGGATATATAGGTCCCACCCATATCATAATGAAATAATTCTTACTTGTGCCACAACATAAACATAAATCATTCATCATAACCCAAAGAATAAAAATGGGTTTCATAAACATCATCCCATCATAACATAATCCATACAAAAAAATGGATATCATTTAATCATAAGAAAAGTGAAACCATATAAATCATAGATAAATTATACTTGAAACATACACATATGAAATAATTCCATCTTATATGGAAAATGGTTTTGATAAAAACACTTGAAATGAATTCTTGAGGAAAATATCCTTTCTTCTTAAAAATAATTTTATTTTCACAAAATGCCATGAAATTTTAAAAGAAAAGTATTTTTTTGAAAATAATTGTGAAATCTTGTAGAGTAATATTCATGAAAATTAGGCATTATGAAACCGTAAAAATCCGTTCATGTCGTATAATTTAAAAAAACATTTGTCTCGTACTTTTGTCAGAAAAGTCAAAAAGTACCTCATATAGTAAAAAAAAGTAAGATTCCATTCATAACATGTGGTAAAATTAAAAAAGGGTAAAAAGGAAATTAAACATACATGAATACATTTTTAGAAAATATGGACATGGATAATAATAAAAACCCAAGTAAATACTTATGAATAAACAATCTCGGATAAGAGGAAGATTGGAATAGTTATCCCTTACCTTATGTCCAATATGCTTCGTATGTATCCGAACCTCCTGTATAATGATTTAAATAATTTCATTGACTTATTAAATAATCAAATTCATTGGTATTATATCATCTATGGTTCACTTATGACTTTATATTACACGTTCTTTTGTAAATTCCATGTTAGAGAAGTGTTTTGGGTAAAATCGTTTCATTAATTGTACGTGTTTCGACGTGTTGTTCTTGATATTATTACTTGTATCCTGATTTAATTAATTAAATATTGTAAAAAATGATTTATATATAATATATATTCAGTATATAAATATATATGATAGATCGATAAATGGAATGAAATACACCATTCATGGAGATGGTAGGTTGTGCGTACGCATGAACGCTGTTTTTGTTTCCTTATTGAATTAAATGGAATTAGGTAAATGAAAAATATATGTAAATAAATCCAGTATCATTATTATATAATATATTACATGATTATTTATTATATATACTTTATAATCAAACATTAATGGTTAATCATCGAAAATGAATGTCATCGTGTTCGTGGAGACAGTTGTCCGTACGTACTCACGAGCGATGATATCATTCCCATGATCGACGAATTGTATTTAAGTATTTGTATAATATTTTAGAATCAATATCACTTTAAAATAATCATATATAGTTATTTATTTACACCTTTATAACTATCCAAGTAAGGTGGTGGTGGAAAACAGATTACACCATGGTGTGGAGACGGTATTCCTTACGTACGCACATGCGGTGATTTCGTTTTCCGTTAGATGGATAGATGGTGAAATTTAGTTTTTTAATATTTATAATAACATATCATTATATGAGTGATACTGATGTTATTAATTTTTGATGAAACAAACAAATAAGAATAATTAGAAGAAGAAATAATTTGGAACGAATTTGTAAAGGATATTACCTCTTCTTTGACGCGCCTCTTCTTAACCTCCTCTTAAGGAACTAGGGTTGGTATTTTGAGGAGACCATAACCACTATAATGTTTCTAGGAAATATTAGAAGGTAAATGGGCAGGTTGTTTCCAATCTTTAAGGATCAAAAGGGTGTGAAGAGATGAGGGAAGGGTGACCTTTTTATAAGGGAGGAGAGGGGCACCATTGGAAAAACATAAAATATTATTTTATAATAAAGTCATATTCGGGTTATAATAGCTCCAAATTGATTTATTTCGAAGATAAAGTGGGGATGGGTCGAAATAATCTCAACTAATAGGATTTAGATAATTTTAGATTACTATTTTAAACTTATCATTTAGATTTAACTCTAAGTTAAATAATTCAACTTTTATTGTGTCTTCTTTTGTTCTTACACTATATGGTTATTAAACATACTATAACATTCCAAACGAACACCATGTGGTTCATTATTAATATATATAACCTTATCTAAGTCATTTGTCAGAACCTTATATTTTTAGGAATATAATAACAATTAATAATATAATATTTGTTTTAGAAACTATTTTATGTCAATTTTGACACTATTTATTTTAGTGAAAATCATAACAACATGATTAGTTCAAACAATTTTAATTGAATCAATACTAACATGTCATATTAACCTATAAAATTAATTTAATTCATAAAAAGTCTCAAATTACATTTATTTGGGTATTTATAATATCAATTATGTTAATATTTCATTAATAAGTTAATTACTGCATCATCATTGTGTCGTAAATAAATTAAATTATTTAATGTCTAAAAATTATAAATAAACTACCAATATGTAAGAAAGATATTTATCTTTATAATGAATTTTTATAGTCGAATTTATCTTATGTATAACCCACGATTAAAAATGTTTTAGTAATTATACTTTGATTTTAACTATTTTAACTCTTCTTTATATAAAATAATAATAAGTTTCCTAATCTAATACAAGTGGACCTAAATGGTCATATTTTATTCCTAAGGTTTTTTTTGGTCGAATTAAATTTATCCAATAGAATTAGGACATGTGTTAGGGTAATAATAACATCATTTTTACCTTTAATTACCCTATTTACTTTTAACTGTGGTAAAAAAAGTAAAAAGTTACGATTCACCAAAAAATATTCTTTTCTTATTGAACCACATTTTACTTCTTGATATTAACCATGTCTCTCAGATTTTCAAAATTCAACACACAGAAGCGGTAAAATAATGTTTTATGTAAATTTTCAAATTCTCCTAGGAGGTGGGTAAAAGACGGTGAAAAGTTCGACAAAATTTTTATTTATCTAAAATTATTATAAAATGACTCCAATGAATTACGTTGAACTTGTATAGGTATTAAGTATCAATTTTGACTTAAAATATATTTAAAGAAAATAAATAATTGTTTAAATAAAAAGTCAGTTTTTAAATAGTAACCTAGTGTTTTCACTATTCATCAAAAAACTGAATGTTTCCAGAAAAATACCAAAAATTCACCCAAGGCTAATTTCGATATTTCGAATCCAAAAATGAAGTCCATTTTAAAGGATAAAATTTATAAAATTTTAAAAAGTGGGTATTACTATTCATAACGGCTAGTTCATAATAATATTATAATAATATCTCGTATAGTGAAACTCGGTATTGCGTACTACACACGCTATCGAGGAAGGTCTTGAACGCATGTAATGCAAGCCAGGTCAGGGCTGTGTGTAGTGAAATGTCTGTTTGGTGTTCCGTATAACATAATCAATACTTTTTTCATTTGTACATTAAACAAAATCTATACTTAATTTTGCGTAGAATAATTTCCACAAAACAAACTTGCAATTGTGTGTAACACGAGCCAAGAATAGTGTTGTGTATACTGCAAGCTAATACGGTGTTGAGTATAGTACAAGATAATCTTGGTGTTGTGTATAATAGAAGACATCAAAAAACTTAATAATAATATATCTCATAAAATATCGGGGTGTTACATTCTACCTCCCCTAAAATGAATTTCGCCCTCAAATTTTTTCGGGGTTGTAAATGGTTTACTACTTGAAAGTTTCTTTAATAGAAACCCACATCGTAAAAAGGAATACCAAAAATTATCTTTAAAAACTAAAGTATGAAACGTAATGGTTACCCAAATTAACTAATCACTCGGTTTCCACATAGGAGAACATAGGTGAAAATATGGATATGGAAGAGAAATCTAACCATCATGTTCTGATGGAGAGTGGTAGAGAACATGGCTATGAAAAAGCCAACAATTACAAAGCCATACATTTTTGTTGATCTAAGGTACCATCTGATTCATCAGATATTAGGGCACTAGGACCACATTTTTGGTTTTCAAGATCATTTCCATAGAGGTGAAGAATTTGAATTAGAATAAATGCATACTTTATTTCGCTATAATATCCCAATTGTTCATGACTTGAACAATTTCCATTTCATCTCTTAATTTAATGATGTTGAATTTGTCATTTGTAAAGTGTTAGAAAATCATGCGATTGAATGATTGGTCATTCCATCTGTATCAAACAAAAGGATAGAAAAAGTTATTTAATATACATTAGTGCATCTATAGTGAGATTAATCATATATGGTTCCTATATATCATGAAACATAATAATTTAATTCTAATTTATACTAACAAGGGACTTCTTGTAGGCCAGTGGTAGGCGATTAAGGCATGTCACACTTCGGTTTTGGGTTCGATTCCCACATCCTTGTCCGACACGATGGGTTGTCGCACGTCCTATAGGTTGTCCTTTTTATAAAACTATACTATTATAACATTACAAAAATAATATCAAAAATTTCTAGCCATAAAAAATACTATCTGATTTCCAACTTAATGCATTCCAACATTTAGGCTTATCAGAAATAATTCTGTCCAATATCATAATATAAAGAAAATGTCTACTAGAAAGGTCATCTATCAAGCATGTTAATACCATCATTTATTATACGATATATCTTTTTGGTCGCATTTTTACATGTGAATACAATAATCATTATTCTCTTGAAACATGAATTACCATAGAGCCTTAGTGAAAACATGAGTGCTGTCAAATGTGAACTCTTTCCACATACCAAAATCCCAAAAATTCTATATACTCAAACCATGATATCACTTAGTCCTTATATCATTCATAATCTCACGAATACTATAAAACATTTCATTTTCTCGTTATCATATCATCTACTTTCCAAAATCACATTTCATTGTTACTAGTACCATAAATTTATTGAATACCACAATAGACCAATACATAAATATTCCAATATTCCATGATATTACATAAAACATTATTTTGGAATCCCATTACATAAACACTTAATCATTCCACCATACTGTTGTCATATTCAACATCACCAATAGTGATCGAATTTGACTTCCATTTTTCCTTTGCCTTAAGAGGTTGTCGATGTCGATCATCATTAACACTTGGATTAGGGCATTGGTTAGAATAATGCCCCATTTCCTTGCACTTGAAGCATTGAAGTGTTGGTGGATATTTCTCTATAGTCTTGTCTCTATTCACATCATTAGAAACCTTTTTCCCATTACTTCGGCACTCAGCTACTTGATGACCTTATTTCCCACACTTGAAACATTTTTTAGTACCTTTTAGACAATCTCATCCATGCTTTATTCCACACATTGAGAATAAAGAAACATTCACCTTCTTTTTACCGTTGTTCAGAGGTTTTTCCTTGACCTCCATCTTTCGTTTCTTGTCAAAACCATGAGATGAATATGTTACACAAACATCTAGTTCTACCTTGATATCACAATGCACAATTTCTTCATAGCTACTCAAGTCTCTTATAGCTAATCCCCTTCGAAGACTTGGTTTTGAGCCACTTAAAAATCGATCAACTTTACATTCCTGTTGGCTGATAAAGCCAGATGCATACCTTGAAAGTCCTGTAAAATTCACTTCTTATATATCAACAGATTCATCATATTTCTGCTTAAGCTCAAGGAACTCCTTTTCCATCTTTGTTCGAATAATACGAGGGATGTACTTACTGAAAAATGAGTTCTTGAACTTGTCCCATTCCATGGATTCAATTTCATCATGAGGCCTTGTATTCTTAATTGGAGTCCACCACTAGTCTGCTTCACCTTCTAAACAGTAAACATCTATAATGACATTATCATGTTCCGAACAATGAAGTATGGAAAATATCTTTTCAATGGTACTGATCCATTTTTCAGTAATAAGTGGATTAAAAGACCCATTGGAAGAAGGTGGACGTTGCCTCATGAAGGACTCAATAGAATATTGTTCCCTTCTTTGATCATTTGGAAATCCAGAATGATTCATAGCTTGTGTAAGTATAGCAATATGATTTTACACTCTATATCCCATCACATTTGGTTGATCGAGAGGACAATTATTACATTTTCCATTACATTGATCAACACGGTTCCTTCAGGTTCCAACCATAGTCTAAACCCCAAAAAGAACACTGTGAGAGGCAAAAATCATGCTAGGAAAACAACATAATAAAGGGGGAGTACCTTCAATATCTATCATCTTAGGTTTAATTCTATGATCGTTACTATAATTCTAGGACTATAACCTATACTTATACTTAACCTTAGGGACATCCCTAGACATACCTTAGAAATATCTATAGGGATCTCACTAAAGTTTTCGCATCCTAGTTTCCAAAGGTTAACTAAACCTTTCCTCTGATACCAACTATAGAAACCCCAAACCTGACATACATGGACATTACATTACTTTTGCGGAATACTTAATACATAACAAGAACCAACATTAAAATACCGTAATAGTTTTGTGTCTTTGGAAACTTGGAACATCGTCTTCTAATCATGGTGAAGGATCGTCAACATCTACCATAATGATCATCCCGTTTTTGTTTTCTTACCTAAAACCTTTCTTTAAATCCTGGGGAAAACAAAACATATAAAAGGGTGAGATAAAATTCTCAGTAAGGGTACGCATGGAGAATAAAAAACAAATCATATACATTTGAACTTAAATACATGAACATAATGTTTAAACATTAAGATCTTGAGCAATGACATAAAACATGGCAGTACTTAAGGCATATATCATAAAAAAACATTAATCCTGATAAAATAGCATTAGAATAATACATGTAATTGTGGAAACCATTAATCACATTTAATTATTTCTATAGTAGCCATGGCATTGCCACCAAGACTATCTTAGTGGAAAAAGTCACTTTTTGAAGCGAGTTTACTCCTTGTTTCAGTCCTGTAACACTGAACCAAATTAAATTACTGTTCTATCCATGTCTATCTCATGAGATATAAATTTTTACCCAATGAATTGGAGGGAGATATAGGTCACACCCATCTCATAATTAAATCATTCTTACTTGTTCCACAACATAAAAATAAATCATTCATCATAACCCAAATAATAAAAATGGGTTTTATAAACATCATCCCATCATAACATAATCCATACAAAAAAATGGATATCATTTCATCATAAGAAAAGTGAAACAATGTAAATCATAGAGAAATTATACTTGAAACATACACATATGAAATAATTCAATCTTATATGGAAAATGGTTTGGATAAAACACTTGAAATGAATTCTTGAGGAAAATATCCTTTCTTCTTCAAAATAATTTTATTTTCCCAAAATGCCATGAAATTTTAAAAGAAAAGTATTTTTTAAAAAAATAATAATGAAATATTGTATAGTAATCTTCATGAAAATTAGGCGTTATGAAACCGTAAAAATCCGTTCATGCTGTATAAGTTAAAAAAACATGCTTCTCATACTTTAGTCGGAAAAGTCAAAAAGTAACTCGTATGGTAAGAAAAAGTAAGATTAATTTCATAACATGTGGTAAAATTCAAAAATGGGTAAAATGGACATTAAACATACATGAAAAAAATTTAGAAAACATGGACATGAATGATAACAAAATCCCCAGTAAATACTTACGAATAAAAAATCTCAGATAAGAGCGAGATTGGAATAGTTATCTCTTACCTTAGGTTCGATATGCTTCATACGTATCCTAAACTCCTATATAATGATTTAAATAATGTCATTGACTTATTAAATAATCATATTCATTATTATGATATCGTATGTGGTTCACTTATGAATTTATATTACCCGTTCGTTTGTAAATTCCAGGTTAAAGCATCATTTTCGGTAAAATAGTTTCATTTATCGTACGTGTTTTGACGTGTTGTTCTTGATAATATTACTTATATCCTGATTTACATAATTCCAAAATGTGAAAAATTATTTACATATAATATATATTCAGTATATAAATATATATGATAGATTGATAAATGGAATGAAATACACCGTTCATGGAGTCGGTAGGCCGTGCGTATGCATGAACGCTGTTTTCGTTTCCTTATTGAATTAAATGGTATTAAGTAAATGAAAAATATATGTACATAAATCAAGTATCATTATTATGTAATATATTTCATGATTATTTATTATATATACTTTATAAACATATTTAAATGGTTAATCATGGAAAATGAATCTCATCCCGTTCGTGGAGATTATAGTCCGTACGTACGCAAGAGCAATGATATCATTCTCATGATCATGGAATTGTATTGAAGTGTTTGTATTATATTTCATAATCAATATCACTTTACAATAATCATATATAGTTATTTATTTACACCTTTATAACCATTCAAGTAAGGTGGTGTTGGAAAACAGATTACACCACGGCGTGGAGACGGTATTCCGTATGTACGCACGCGCGTTGATTTTGTTTTCCATAGGATGGATAGAAGATGAAATTGGGTTGTTTCATATTTATAATAACATATATTTATATGGGTGATACATATGTTATTAATTTATTATGAAACAAATAAAGAATTACAAGAAGAAATAAATTGGAAGTAATCGGTTAAGGATATTACATCTTTTTTGATGCGCCTCTTCTTAACCTCTTCATAAGGCACCATGGTTGGTCTTCTGAGGAGACCATAACCTCTATAATTATTCTAGGGAATATGAGAAGGTAAATGGTCAGGGGTTTTCTGAGGTTCAAGGATCCAAAGGGTGTGATGAGAAGAGGGAAGGGGTGCCCTTTTATAAGGGAGGAGAGGGGCACCTTTAGAAACACTTAAAATATTATTTTATAATAAAGTAATATTTGGTTTATAATAGCTCCAAATTGATTTATTTCGAAGATAATGTGGGTATGGGTCTAAATCCTATCAACTAATAGGATTTAGACTAGTTTAGATAACTATTGTAACCTTATCATTTAGATTTAACTCAAAGATAAATAATTTATCTTTTACCGTGTCTTCTTGTTTTCTTACACTATATAGTTACTAAACATACTATAAAAATACAAACGAACCCTAAGTCGTTAATTATTAATATATATAACCTTATATATGTCATTTGGTCTACCCTTAGATCTTTAGGAATATAATAACAATTAATAGTATAATATTTGTTTTAAAAACTATTTTATGTCAATTTTGACATTATTGATTTTTTTTGTGAAAATCATAACAACATGATTAGTTAGGAAAATATTAATTGAATCAATATTAACATGTAATATTATCCTATAAAATTAGTGGAATTCATAAAAAGTCTCAAATTACATTTATTTGGGTATTTATAATATCAATTATGTTAATATTGCATTAATAATTTAATTACTACATCATCATTGTGTCATAAATAAATTAAATTATTTAATGCCTAAAAATTATAAATAAAATACCATTTAGTATTTAATCGTTGTATCTTTCTTATGAATATTTATAGTAAAATGTATCTTATGTATAACCCTATATTAAAAATGTTTTAGTTATTAAACTTTAATTTTAACTATTTTAACTCTTCTTTATATAAAATAATAATAAGTGTCCTAATCTAATCCAAGTGGACCTAAATGGTCATATTTTATTAAAAAGGTTGTTTTTGGTCGAATTAAACTTATCCAATAGAATTAGGACTTGTGTTAGGATAATAATAATATCATTTTTACCCTTAATTACCGTATTTACTTTTAACCATGGTAAAAAGAAGTAAAAAGGTACTATTCACCAAAAATTATTTTTATATTATTGAACCACATTTTACTCCTTGATATTTACCTTTTCTCTCAGATTTTCGAAATTCCACTCACTTAAGCGGTAAAATTATGTTTTATATAAATTTTCAAATTCTCTTAAGAGGTTGGTAAAAGACGGTGAAAGTTCAATAAAATTTTTATCTATATAAAATTATTAAAAAATGACTCCCATTAATTACATTGAACTTATATAGGTATTAAGTATCAATTTTCACTTAAATTAAATTTAAATAATATAAATAAATATTTAAATAAAAAGGTGATTTTTAAATAGTAACCATGTGTTTTCACTATTCATGAAAAATTGAAAGTTTTCAGAAAAATACCAAAAATTAATCTTATGCTAATTTTGATATTTTGAATATAAGAATGATGTCAGTTTTGAATGATAAAATTTATAAAATTTCAAAAATTGGGTATTACTATTCATAACAACTAGTTCATAATAATATTATAATAATATCTCATTTAGTGAAACTCAGTATTGCGTACTACACACTCTGTCTAGGAAGGTCTTGATTGCATGTAATGAAAACCAAATCAGGGCTGCGTGTAGTGAAAGAAGGAGAAGGATGGCTTCTGCTCCCGCTCCCGCTCCGGCTTCCGTTCCTGCTCTATCACCGGCCCCTGTTCCTGTTCCGACTTCGACTTCGGCCCCGACGCCTGCTCTTCGGCTCCCAAGGGAGGTTGGCGTGGTTGAGGGTTCCGAGAAGGCTTCCTACAAGGCTGTTCTGTGTGGCTCTCCATTGTCGGTGGCCGTTGCCAGCCCTACCTCCATGCCTCCGAGGGTCCGTCCCCACTTGGCTCTTATCTAGGTGGAATACTGGCCCTCCAGGCAGGTGGACGGGTTTCCGTTGGTGGATCTCTCTGCTCATGAGCTCCGTGAAGCTGCTTCTCTCATTGACCCCTCTTTGGTGGCCCGCTTTGGTCACAGTAATCCCTCACCGAACTTCTTCCGGGGTGTGGTGATCTCTTGGGGTCTTTCTTATCCGTCGGAGGTCTCCGAGCTTTCCAGAGTGGCCTTTAGCATCCATTTTGATTCTAGACTCAACTTTTTGAGGGATTGGTCTAGTGCTAGCAGAAGGTGTGGCGCCTGGCACTTCTCCCGTTCGCGTTGGTCCTAAGACTGCCATTTTGGCCGTGAGTCCTCCTCGGATGCGGTTTGGATTTCCTTCCCATGCCTCCTATTGCCTTTCTAGAATACCTCCATCCTGCAGTCTCTAGGGAACTCATTTGGCCCGATTCTCTGCATGGACGAGTTTACCCAGTCCCTCCTGTCTACGGGCAATCCCCGCATCTATGTTGAACTCGACCGGA
Organism: Viscum album; assembly: GCA_963277665.1. Taxonomy (NCBI): domain Eukaryota; kingdom Viridiplantae; phylum Streptophyta; class Magnoliopsida; order Santalales; family Viscaceae; genus Viscum; species Viscum album. The sequence continues at coordinate 382,806,882 of OY728145.1, forward strand.
CCAAAAGTCTGCCCTCCATGGTTATTTGGCAAGCTAGCGACGGTTTTTCTTGGAGGAAAAAGGTAATATTTCACCACTCCTTGAAGTTCTGTGCCATTTGTGGGCTGCAGGGCCACTGGGATTCGGCTTGTAGGAGGAGGAAGGACGCTGCTAGCTCGTCCCGGCAAGCTCCTTAGGAGGGTTCGGGTCAGGTGTCGCCCGGTCGAAGGCACGAGGAGTCCCCGGTTCGGCCCATTCCGTTTTCAAATTTGAATTCTTCCAGGAGGGAAGATGCACCAGAAGAGGTTTTCATGGGGGTTCGGTCTACTTTGTCGGACTGGTTGTCAGTCCCTACTGAGCCTCATGATCTGATTGCCTGGTCTCCCTGTCCTGTTGCCGATATCTCCCCCCGAAAGGATCTAAGAGCAGTGTTCAAACATGGCTTTATCCTGGATCTCCTGGGGAGCTCTCCTAGATATCTCTCCTCTCCACCCTCCACTTTCTGCATCATAACCCATATCACACCTGAGAACCTCCAGAAGTCTCTTGTGAGTAACCTCACTCTGGATGTGGAGGGGTTGGCCAAGAAGGACCTTCCCTCATATGGACTGGAGAAAGAGCTGGTGTTATCTCGTCTCTCCCCTCAGCATCGCCTGCTGTCCTCCTCTTCTCAGGGAGATTCAGGTTCGTTTTTTGATGTTGTTTTTATTAGAAAAGGGAACTCCTCGGTGGAGGAGGATTATTCCTTCAAAAAGGTGGTTCTTACTTCCAAGTCGGCACCCCTCAAGGCAGTGTTTTCAGGTCCTATCACCCGTTCCAGATCCAAAGATTCTAGCCATTTTGCGCCTTCCCTATTCTCATTATCCTCCCCCTCTAGAGCCCGGAAGGTCCTATCATGATGCTTCTCGTCCTCATCTGGAATGCACGGGGATTAGGGGCTCAAGCCAAACGTGCTTCCCTGGCTTCTGAGGCCAGGAGTTTTCATGTTCAAGTTGTGGTGATTCTAGAACCCAAACAGGTACATTTCAAAGGTGCTCCTCTTACCAGGAAAATGGGCTTTCCCAACTTCTTCCATGGTGGCACTGGGAACTCCCACATCTGGATTGGATGGAAGAGCCATGTCTCTGTTGAGATTTTGAGTCTCTCTTCTCAATGCATCAATGCTAAGATCTCCTCATCTAGTCAGGATTTTGTGTCTTCCTTTGTTTATGCGGATACTAAGGTTTCTAAGAGGAGGGAACTTTGGAATTTTCTGGGAAACATGTAAACAGGGCCTCTCCCTTGGTTCGTGGGAGGTGACTTCAATGCTATTGCAGACGTATCTGAGAAAAAGGGGGCATTAGATATAATTTTGGTGGAATGTATTATTTCAATGATTTCGTGAGGAGCGCTGGGCTTTTGGACCTTGGATTCTCTGGACCCAAGTTAACCTGGTGCAACCACCATAGGGGCACAGATCGCATTGGTGCCGGTTGGACCGTTTCCTGTCCAACCTTCTTGGGTTGGACAATTTTCCAAAGATGTCAGTCACTCATCTTCAGTGGGTGCTCTCTGATAATAACTTGATCCTGATCAACATCAAGAGGGAGGAGGCTGTGAATTCTCTCTTCTCCTACTTGACTGCATGTCATGGGGACGACTCTTTTCTAAATGTTATCATTACGTCTTGGTCTAAAGATGACGATGTTATATCGTGGGGTATCCTGGTGAACCACCTCAGGCGTCTCAAAATGGACATGAAAAGCTGGGTGAGCACCAGACCTGATGTTGCCCAGGGTATCAACAACCTCAGGTTCGAAGTCGACCGGTTGGAGGAATCTCTTCAGAACTGTTGGGATGAGAATTTTTTCATCGCTCTGTGTGACAAAAAGAATATCTTGTCTGAGAGGATTCTTTCTCTGGATAGATATTTCAATCAGAGGTCATGGATTAGATGGCTTAAGGAAGGGGATATAAACAGTGCTTTTTTCCATGCTTGCAATAAAGAGATTAAATGCTCAAGGATGAACCTGAAAATGGAGAATGGGGACTACACTTCGGACGTGAACACTGCGGGGAAGATCGCTCTAGACTATTTTCAAAACACCCTTGTAGGGGAGTATGTTTCTTCCTTCATGAGGGGGAATCATGCCACTGAGGACTTCTTCATCCATATCCCCTCAACGGTTAATCAGGTGGACAACTTTGCTCTTTCCTCCATCCCCTCGGCTATGGAGATCCATGTGGCTGTCAGAAGCATGCACCAGGATAGCGTGCCTGGTCTTGATGGCTTCTCAGCTAGCTTCTTCACCTTCGCTTGGGAGATTTTCGGCCATCATGTTGTCGAGTTGATCCATGACTTATTTTTCGGTGGCCCTCTCATCAGGGGCATTTCGGCCTCCAGACTGGTCCTCATTCCGAAGATCAGAAATCCCACCCTTGTTAGCCAGTACATGCCTATCTTTCTTTGAAACGATGCCTATAAAATTCTATCCTCTATCCTCGTCAGAAGGCTCAACAAAGTTATTCCTCACCTGGTCTCAATGGATTAGCACGGTTTCGTCAAGGGAAGGAGCATTCAAGGGGCGGTGGGCATATCTAATGAACTTGTGCAGGACATTAACAGAAAATCGGTTGGATACAATGTCATATTCCAATTCGACATGAACAAGGCTTATGACATGTTGGAATGGAGTTTCATCATTTGGGTCATGAGGAAATTTGGGTTCAGTGAGGTTTTTTGCAATATCTGCTTCAGATGCTATTAATCACTGTGGCATTCCATTGCCTTGATGGGAAAACTTTTGGGTTCTTCAAGACTGTCTGTGGTGTTCGTCAAGGGGACCACTTGTCTCCTTTTCTCTTTGTTCTCACCCAGGATGCACTCTCTAGAAATTTGAAACATGGGATGGATTCAGACCTCATGCTTCCTTTCCATGGAAGTAATAGTGATACCATTTCCCATATTATCTTTGCGGATGATATTATAATATTTATCAATGGCAGGAAAAGGTCGTTGAAGGCTCTCATGGACTCCTTATCCACCTACGACAGATGGAGCGGGTAGATTGTCAACCCTACTAAAAGCCATTTCTTCACTTCAGACAAATTCCCGGTCCCAAGGAAAAAGGAGATTCAAAAGATCCTTGGTTGTTTAAGGATGTCGTTTCCCATTTCTTACCTCGGGGTGCCGATCTCTTATGGTCGTGTTAAGAAGGTGCACTTCTCTGCGACCCTTTATCGCATTCTGGGAAGAATCTACAACTAGAAGAATAAGATACTCTCCTTCGGTGGATGGATTACGTTGATCAATAGCATCCTCAAGTCCATTCCCATGCACGTCTTCTCGGTGATCCACCCTACTAAGGGTACTATGGAGTGAATGGAACATATCCTTAATTATTTTCTATGGGACGCCAAGGAGGAGGGAAATTTCCACTGGGCCTCCTGGAAGCGTCTGGCCAGACCAGTGGAGGCAGGAGGAGTTGGTCTCTGTGATATCTAGGGTACTCTTCAAAGTCCTCAGGCTCGAGTCTCTTGGGAAGTCATCGTCGGGGATTCATTGTGGGTGATGTTTTTCAAAGCACGGTACCTGGGGCTTGAAACACGGGGCCTCTACATTCCACGAGGCTAGTAAGGTGCATGTTCTCCCTTATTGACATGTTTTCAGGTCATGCGAGATGGATCATCGGTGCTGGAAGATCAGTTTTTGGGACACCAATTGGTCGGGGGAACCCTTGGGATACCCTGACTTCCCTTCTCTAGATATAGACTTAAGTAGTGCATGTGAGTATTTCGAATTTATCAATACCTCTTTGAATTCTAATCAGATGTCTGTGTTCTAAAATATTGTCATGAGTGAGGAACCTGATAGGTGTTGCTTCTCGGCTACTAGCTCAGGCAGGTTTACCTCACAAGGCTTCATGAGTATCGTTCAGCCCGGTAGCACCACCAACACTTGGTCTCCAGCACTCTGGTGCAATGAAATCCCGATTAAAATGAACTTTTTACTATGGAAAATCAGTAATAGTGCGCTACCAACGGAGGACAGCATCCAGCACCGGGGCATTGCTTTGGCCTCTAGATGTTCATGTTGCACTAATCACATGTGCGAGTCGGCTAAGCACCTGTTCTTTCAAAGACATTGGGAACTTCACCTCTGGTCCCTATTCACGCATAATCCATGCAGAAATGATGGAGAGTTTTCTTTCCAGGAATATGTGGAGTGCTGGTTTTCTGGCTCAGGATCTTCTGGCCAGGAGCGGACAGTTAGATCGATCATCCTTGTGGCTTTGTGTTGGGTGCTTTGGGAGGCTCGCAATCAGGCTTGGAGGGGAGAAGATCATTCACTGCTGTTCCTCCAGGCTAGCCTCAAATCCCTCATCTTCGAGCCTGCTTCCCAGATCAAAGGTGGTTCAACGTCAACTGCGATCAACAATCTGCTCAATCGCCCCTGTTTTTTGAGAAAGGGTACTGGTCAGTGGGTTAAATGGTGCCTGCCAGTTATGGTACTCAAACACAACATTGATGGATCATGCATGGGGGGAATCGTGAGAGGAGGAGGGGTCCTGTGAGATTCATCAGGCTCGGTTTTCATCGCCTTTAGTGATTTTTATGGGCCAGGAAATTCTCTGAGTGCGGAGGTTCATGCACTGGCCTCGGGTCTGTCGGTGTGTAGCAGGAAGAATTTGACAGCGTCCGAAATCGAGACGGACATAGAAACCCTTGTGAAGATCATGAACGGGACTAGTGGGGTTCCTTGGGAGCTCAATTACATAATCATAAGGTGCATGATCAGAACCTCACATGGGAAGCTTATTCATCACAGTTGGAGGGAGGCTAACTTCACGGCGGACTCCCATGGTCACTTGGTTAGGCAGGAAATGCCTCTCATCATTTATGACTCTCTTTTTTCCCTCCCTCCATAATGTGCCTCTTTTGTGCTGGGGGATGCCCTTGGACTCCACCATTTCTGACCCCCTTGATGGGTTTTGTCTCCCTTGCCCTTTTCTTTTCGAATAAAAAATATACTCTGAAAACGAAGGGCTACATGTAGTGAAAGCTCTGTTTAGTGTCTGGAATAACATAATAAAAACTTATTTCTTTTATACATTGAATGAAATTTATACATAATGTTGTGTAGCATAATTTCCACAAAACGAAGTTGAAATTGTGTGTAACACGAGCCAAGAATAGTGTTTTGTATACTGTAAGCTAATACGGTGTTTCCTATAGTACAAGCTAATCATGGTGTTGTGTATAATAGAATACATCAATGAAATTAAAAATAATATATCTCATAAAATCCCAGGTTGTTACATTCAAGCCAAACACCGCATTGGTTCTGACCCCCTTAATTTCAGTTCCCACCAACTAAACTATGTGGAATTTGATATTTACCAAGAAAAGGTATGTAGGAAGCCTCCCTGAGGTTCAATCCCACCACCCATTTGTTCTGACCCCCTTCATATTGGTTCCCACCACCTGAACTGTGAGGTCTTTGATCCTTGCCATGTCAAGGTATGTAGGAAGCCTCCCTAAGGTTCCAGCCAAAAACCCCATTGGTTGTGACGCCCTTCATGTCGGTTCCCACCACCTGAACTATGAGGTCATCGATCCTTTCCGTGGCGAGGTATGTAGGAAGACTCCATGAGGTTCAAGCACAACACCCATTGGTTTTGACCCGCTTTATGTTACTTCCCACCACCTGAACTAGGTGGTCTTTGATCCTTGCCACAGTGAGGTAAGTAGGATGCACCCATGAGGTTCAAGCCCAACACCCCATTGGTTTCAACCACCTTCAGTTTAGTTTCCACCAACTAAACTATGTGTAATTTTATCCTTACCAAGGCAAGGTGTTGGGGAAAAATCCGTCAAGGTATCATTGAAGCATTTTTGAGGTGATTGTGTTTGTTGACAAAGTGAACATCTGTGTTGTGATTGTTGACAATGCAAACCATGACATACAAATTTGTTGACAAAGGGGGTTTCATGGTGGAATGTAAAGTTCAAGAGCTATGGTCAACAATCCATGATTTATTCAAGAACTTCGATAATGGAATGGACAATCTAGAGTCGGTACAAAAAAGAAAAGATACAAGGTGGTGCCATTTTGCAGTGTTTGCCAAATTTTTGGGCCTGAAAATAGACAAATGAAGAAAAGTGTTTTTGGCAACGTGACTTGCGCGCCGAGTACTTGGAGTATAGAAAACTTGAGCGCCATATTTTTTTCAAGATCAGAAGATCAAAATATGGCTAAGGAAACAGGTTCACGCAAGTTTGGGAGTTGGTCGCGCAAGTGTCTATAAGGACAGAAGACTTGCGCGCTGAGACTGGGTCACACAGGTGACTTGCGCGTCATCGCGCAGGGTGGTCAATTTGCCTATAAATACTGAAACACCCCTATTCATTCTCAACCGAAGTTCAAAACATTGAGAAATCAGAGCTCCCGTCGCACAGGTGTGGTGGTCGCGCAAATGGTGTGTGTGGTCGTGCAGGTGGGACTTGCGTGCCAGGGTGATTGTTGAGCGCCAGTGTTTAAAGTTGCGTGCCAGCGTGGAGTTGCGCGCCAATATTGGATTGGGCGTAAAAGGAATTGTGTCACACAAGTTTGTAGTTGGGGAATCTTGTGTCGCACAAGTGTCTGAGGAGGACTTGCATGCCCGTTGTGACTTGCGTGCTGATACTTGTGTGTCGAGATTGACTTGCGTGCCAAGGAGGGTTTATTTCCAGCAGTGATTTTTAGGCTACGTAGAAGATGGAAGTTTTCCTGATACCTTCGGTGCAAAGAGATATTCATCTACAGGTGAATGTTGTACTTTAACAGATAATCTACATATAGAGGAAGATGTATTCCTTCATGGAAATGAAGAGACCTACAGGTCTATAAACTGTGAGTGGATTCCTTCCAAGAGAAGTGAGCAAAGGAAGAGAAATAAGGTGATCCTATCCACCGGAAGTGATCCAGAGAGAGAGAAACAGGGAGTGACCCTTGGGGAAGTATTGAGCTGACCCTAAACATTGTAAAGGCAGTGAGCCTGGGCGTAGAAGTGATCTAGCCCGAACATTGTATCCATATCTAGTGAATATTAGTGGAATTTTGTATGACCGATAACTTGTCGGCGTATGCTCCTTGGACATAGCTCGGTGAGGGTGAACCAAGTAAAAATCTATGTGTCTTCCAGCTTATTTTCCTGCATTGCATTTAAAGCATCATCATCAGATAAAGAACAAAGTAAGTGATCATAACAAACAGAAAAGTTCAATCAAAGTGACCCTTGTAACAAAGAGGTTAAGATCCAGTTGGGCCTGAAGAATTTTGAAAATGAATATCCATACCCTGATTCACGCCCCCCCCCCCTATCAGGGTATATAGGCCCCTATTGGTCCTAACACAAGGAATATAAGAAGCCTCCATGAGGTTCATTCCCAACACCCCATTGGTTTTTACCACATTCATGTGAGTTCCCACCACCTGAACTATAAGGTCTTTGATACATTTCATGTTGAGGTATGTAGGAAGACTGCTTGAGGTTCAAGAGCAACACCCAATTGATTTTTACCCACTTTATGTCAGTTCCCACCACCTGAACTATGAGATCATTGATCCTTTCCAATGTGATGTACATAGGAATCCTACCAAAGGTTCAAGCCCAACACCCCATTGGTTCTGACCCCCTTCATGTCGGGTCCACCCACATGAACTACATGCACATTGATGCTTTCCAAGGCGAGGTACATAAGAAGTCTCTCGGAGGATCATGCCCACCACCCATGGGTTCTGACCCCCTTCATGTCGGTTCCCACCACCTGAACTACATTTTATTTTATCCCTTCCATGGCGAGGTACGTAGGAAGTCTCCCTAAGGTTTAATCCTAACAATAATTGGTTCCAACCCCCCTTCGCATCGGACCACCTTTGTCCCGCATGACATTAAGTTACATTCCCCCTTTTCATCTTGCATGATTCTAAATTAAATACACCATCCAAAACTACATGGGATATGATCCTTGTCTCCTGGATAAGGTACGTAGTAAGCCTCCCTGAGGTTCGATCTAATCCAGTGGTAAGCCATTGTGACCCCATCTAGTGGTAAGCCGTTGTGACCCCATCCAGCTATAATCTGTTGTGACCCCATCCAGTGGTAAGCCACTAAAACTCCTATTTGATAGTAATCCATTGTCAGGTGAACTATGAGGACTTTGATTCCCTTCCATAGGGTTAAGAAGAAGGTCTCTTCCACACTCAATCCCAACATCATCATCGTCCTCAAGTCGCCTCCACCTCATTCTCCACACACTTCACATAGCCATCCACCATCCATTTTGGTTCTTACCCGGGCCGCCACATCCCAGTAAGATCATGCCACCCCATTACCCATTCACATTAACAACAACAGCGTACCTAAACATGTGTTAGCCCCCACATCGGTGTTCCCTCAAGGGGTTGAATTCACATGATCTTCTCTAGTCTGTGTTATGATCAGTCTAATCCATCTCTTCTAGACGTTAAACTTGTGGCATAACCTGTGTTAAACATAGGACGATGAGTAAAACCTCATATAGATTCCTATGGAATATAATTCTCCACATTCGACGTGGGATTCCTTGAGCTTCTACGCCCTTGATAATCTATATAATAAGGTGAAGAATCCCATATGTGCTAGTGTTCTAGAGTCCAGACATGCCTGTGATGTCCAGCATAACTACTATCCTGACTGAAGGTTACTTCCCTAACTGGACCCCTTGGAATTCCCTGACAAAAGTAGTGTAATTGACTAGTGTCCATAAAGATAAGGCACAGGAAAGAGTTTCACAAACAAAATCATAATCTATAAGGGATACCCCGATTAAGTGATGAGTTCTGAGGAGGAATCCACTAAAGGAAGAAATAACATCTCATCATCACATTTTGATCAAGGAGAAAATATCCCTAATCACGGAATAGACGATGCCTCCATTGGAATGTGGGAATTCAGGGAAACAAATAGCCTTGTCGTCCTCGAACAAGACAGATGTGGACGCCCCAGGGAAAACGTCAGAAACTAAAATGGAGAACCTGACATGGAGATCAACTCCTAAATATGGATATTAGTATATATTGAGTCATAAGTGGACTATCATTTTACCAGATCCTGCTATCTGGTGCTGGGTCCCACCAAGAAAACAGTGGGCCTAGCATGATACTCACCAGAAGTTTAGGAATTCAAAATGTTGGACATCCTGGTCCGTGATGTTGTCACCGTGGATCCATCATACCAGCCATGGAAGACAGAATGGAGTTGGGGCACTCGTCGTCAATTACTTTCCTTTCATCCATAATGGGTTAATATCACTAATTTTCATGGACCAATCTACTACAAAAATTCGATCACCACCCACCCACTGATGCGGGGGTAGGGGCAATGCCAATGCGGCAGTCCCAGGCTGCTCCACCACTTTGGAAACAAGCTCCACACCTACAAATAATGGGCCCCCGCGCCCCATTTCCCTATTTGAATTCATCCAGTGGAGAGTGATCAATGACCTTGTATGCTAGTATGAGGAGAATGGGATTATCCTGACTCAGGATATGTCCAGCTAGGATCTTGACGCATCTACACCTCGTCACCAATGCTACCCCTAAGGACCGCGCAGGGATCCACTGCTCCCCACTCCAACATACAATTGTTTCAGGAGCCTCTCCCTTGAACAACTCGATGACACTCTCCCCTATGTCGATGATGTAGGAGATGTGTGGGTCGGCCTGGTCGAGATCCCATTTCAGTAGCCCCAAGGGGGTCTCCCACTAGGCTACTGTAGTGCCGATGTCTGGTCCCACACGATGACTAGTAGGTAAGCCATGCGACTGCACTACTAGCCACTATCCGGTTGACCCGATTCCAGCGTCGGACATAGGCCGAGGAGGACACCCACCAAGGGGAATCAACGTTAGCAACTATTATGGATAAGGCACTAAACAATATATATCATCATCCTCTTGTGTATGGAGAGAAGTGGAACTTGTGTACCTGGCCTGGATCGGGGCCCCAACCACCCTACGAGTAGGCTGGGTCGACTCTCTCAGCCACCAGTTCTGGTAATGGTCGCCTCAAGTATAGAGGCACTCCCCGTAGCACCACCATGGAGAACGTAGGTATTCCCCACTTCCAGGCTCGACATAGAAGTCTTCCTCATGCTACCCTTAGTTTGAATGAGGGACCTCCCACAATGGTGAAACCCAGCACAGAAGCCTCTCTCGTGCCCATTACATCAGGTATGGATTCATCCTACCTACCGCAGACTGGTAGTGTTGGGATGTTGCACATCCGGTCAATCAATAGCGTTGGGGCCATCCACATGTTCTTACAACTTTCGTCGAAGGTCCTCCCCACATTAGCAACATGAGGGGTGAAGGCCATCCTCATTTCAGTAGCACCCAGCCCGGTGGCCCTACCCGTGTTGGGCTCGACCAGTACGAGGACCTTCCTCGCAATGATGTCGCTAGGGGGAAAAAGCATTGGGGCCCCACCCCATTCTTTTATGGGATCGAGCGGAGGTCCTAACCTCTCCAGCACTACCCACAGAGGACCTCCCCATATCCCCTTTGATATCTGTCTTGGTGCTCCTCGCACCTCGACTTACTCAGACAGAAGTCCTCTCCGCCCCAGCACTAGTACGACTAAAGGGCCTCCTCATGCTGGAAAACTAACCATACCTGACGAACCATCCCAGAGAAGGAGGTCAGGTCATCACCATCAAAAAAGGAACACTAATAATATTTATACTAAGATCAATCTTGTTTGCTTCTCAGATTCCGAATCCAAATACGACTAAATGATGGAACCCTCACCTAGGACCATAGTGTCATGGGTTGGGGAATGAATAAAGCTCATCAGCCAAGTACTCCTAGAATGTGAGGTCCTTCGGATTCCCACCCCCCTCCTCAGGTATATACAAGAGGATGAAATTTGGCAACTCCATAGGTTACAGTCGTGCAATCGCCACCATAATCTTCAGACACACTCTATGCCTTGAATAAGGATCATGGAGAGCTATTCTAGAGACCAATGGTGGACAAGAAGCAGTGTTTTCAACTGCCATCAGCCGTATCCCCCACACCAAAAACTACATTCTTTTGCCTGTATTACTGCAAAATCATGGATAAGTAACTTTTCACTTCATAGGATAGTCCGAGATGCGGCGGTTTGTCGGCTCACTCAACGTACTGTCCTCTGGCCATCCTACCGTCCTAGTGGTCTACTTTGGTACCACTACCCCTTCCCCGGCCACCTCCGGTTGACGAGTGGGGAAATGAAAGGCCCAAACATGAATCTGATCCAAGGATCTTATGTAATAACCACACAACGGACCACTTCCCTAAGATGTTTTGGTCCATGGAAGCACAAAATTTTTGTATGCTGGAATCCCTCACCCCATTGTAAGTTGAGTTTTTCTATCAAACCCTATTAGTGACACACTTCCACCTTTATCACCAGTGAGTGGCTTATCCAAAGAACCAAGCACATTTTTAAGACATTGGTGAGCAATGTCATCTGGTTGACCTATCCTCACTCCCTATGGCTACGCACCATGAGTCTCCAGGCCTCCATAAGTCCCTCCAGCAAAGATGCATCTAGAGTTTCAAGGTACTCTTCATGATTATAAAATAGGCTTCCATCCATGTGCAGATACGTGGTTGGGGTAAATATGATGCCTTCCATTTCAGTCCAATCCTTCGGTTACCCAACCAGTCTGGGGATATCGAGGACATTCCATTGGGAAGAGTCACGATCAACATGTCCAGCCTATTAGAAGAGGGGAATGAGCTATAGATCCTTGATGGGGACCTCACCTTGAAGGTGTTTCATAGCTATTGGATTCATTTGGGGGGGGGGGTTACTCACCAATAAAGGAGCCTTCGGTGTCTCCCTGCGCCCACTGAGGCACTAGTCCTTAGCCAGAATCACCATAAGGGAAAGGAACTCCATAGAGATATGAAACCCTTAGACCCATCTGGCCCAGTGCAGATGTTGGAGGGCGACCCCAAGAAAGAAGTGTTGTGTCAGCAACTCATCGAACAGAAGTAGGTGGTTGATGACCTCCTTATTGAATGCACTGTAGAGAGATGGATAGACTACAACGATTCTAGGCTGGGGTAGTAGGGGCATGCATAGCTTCCCCTTGGTGAATTGACTCTAGTTAACCCTGACTATCTTTCACAAGTAGAAAGGGTTGAGGATGGGACATACTGAAAGAGGGAAATGTATGTCTCTCTTAATCCCCCCGAATGGCATGACAACCCTTTGGACCCAGCTCAGGTTCCCCAAGATATCCAGTAGGTCATGAGCCATTATATGAGCCGATGAGCCACCTTATCATGTTGAAATACCCAACAATGCACGTGTGGTTAGGGATCCCCGTCAATATAGAAACCCTCTCTCAGATGATACAATAAAATCACTCATTCCCCATATCGAGGCATTAGATATGAGACCGGTGGAACTCTCACCCAATGGAAATCCTTATCTGGTAAGGGTGGAAGATTTTCTAACACACCCAGGTTTCAGGAATCCCGCATATGTTTCCTTAAACTAGATAGGGGAACCACCACTGCACCTGGGCCACTTTACCTCAGGTTGTGGCCCCATGTTGGGAACTCCAGTGCAGTTGGAGGCTGCCATGTTTCTATGTTTTGTGCAGACATTGTAAGGGCCTGTAGTTTTATATTACAACCAGCTCCCCATCAAATCAGTAACCGAATGGGAGGACCTCTATAGCCAATTACTCTACCGGTTCAGTTCCACCACATGGAAAACATGTATCCTATACCTCCTCAAGTGCAAACAGAGGCCTAAGGAGTGTGTCACTGAGTTAATCGGCTTGTGGAAGGGACTAATGCATTCCCTTGAAATGTCACTGAATCAGGAGAAATTGAAAAATATGTGCATATAGAATGTTAATATAGAGATGGTACCCTCTCATAACTCTCAGAACTATCCCAGGGGATTCTATGACTTCTCCAATAAGGCCATGAACCTAAATCTAGCCTTACAGTAGGCCAGGCAGGCACGACTGTTGCCTCCTATGATCCTCACGAGATGGGATTTTAGGGTTGAGCCTGCCAAAATGGACCAAATAGAGGGTCCTAGGTGATTTGAGTTGTTTCTAGTGGGGTCGGATCCACAAACGTTTTGAGGCCCTCTACCTTAGGCGTAGCCATGGGCCCAGAAGTGCGCTCTTCCGAATCAGCAGGTGCCCCTGTGCAATGTGTTGCCACCACCCATGTGAGATAGACAAGATCCACCTCCTCAGCAGGCCCCTAAATCCCCTCATCATGGTCATGCTCAAAGGTCCCCCTTTCTTGATAGGATAAACCAGACCTAGTCATTCAACTAGGAACAGGTTCTCGATTACTTCCATAGTGCCTTAGAGTAGAGGATTCTACGTTTGATTGATTGTAGAAGGCCTGAAGAGGCAATCCTCACTAATCCCCAAAATTACTAAACCTACCACCATATCCGGGGGAACAATATCAAGAAGTTCTATGTGATTAATGAATGGATTCATTAACTGGAAGATAACATCATAGTTCATTTAGGCCCAACTCTGGTACAGGTGGCATGCGTCTTCGTGAGGCCAGACAGCTGCAGTGACAGCGAGGGCAAGTGGCATCAGGTTTCTAGTCATGGATCTCAGAGGTAAGACAACTAGATGGATCAAAAAACAATCACTCATGCCCAAGGTGTCATCCAACCATGCCTGAATCAGCCTAATCCTTTAGAATCTACAGCCAACACCTCTACATCAACATCTCAGTCATCCTCTTCCTAGAAGAGCAAACACCAGTGACGCAAGAGAAAGAAAAGTCCCCCAATGATGCCATCTTCATCCCATACTCTCAGAGACATCATGCCCCCGAAGATGGAGATCCCTCCCAAGATAAGTCCAGTAGTGCACGACACTTCATGTGATGGTCAAGGGTACGACTTGGTTAACACCATAGGGCTGGAAAATCCCTACATAATTCCTAACAATGAGGAGTTCCAAGCATATCCTCCCAACTTCCCCAGTCATCGCCAGCATCGATGGATCTGTGGCTATGTGGGTCGTTGGAGTGCCCTGACCAGCACTTCCATCCAGGCATGACATTCTACCAAAACTAGGAAACATGTTCAGCGTTGAGCTTAGTATGTGAAACTTTCTAATCTGGTGGCATCAGGTACGCCTTCACCACCTTTCATGGTGCTGAATCAGGCAGAGCCACTCTGACCATTCCATGACCAGCCACACCCTACTATAGCCCAGCCTCCATCATCGGGACCTCATCTGGTTACCACTCATCTAGCCTTAACCAGATGGTGGTGGGATGTTCCCATTACCAGTCAGTAGTCGGTCCAGTTGTTAGGGCCCACCATACCTCATGTCATAGGGAGGCCTCCTACAATAAGATTTTCATGCCTGGTTCATATGTACACTGTCTTTAAAAATATATCTAGTATTCTAGTAAGGATCTCCATCCCTGTGAAACTTCACCTATCATCAGATATGCTTTTGGATCTCACTGAGGCTTTAAGGATCCCCCTCTAGTTTGAGATAGAAGTAGGAGCCGCGTAAACCTTGCATGTTGAGGCATTGGATAATGATGATTTCCATGAAATCATCTCATTCTATGGAGAAGATGAAGGATCTCCCATATAGGGGAACATTCACCCACTTTACATCACCACCCAGTTCAATGTCGTAGAGGTTCGCTGATGTCTAATCGACATGGGCTCTGGGATCAACCTCATCCTAACATGGACATTGCGAAAACTTGGACTGTCGGAAGATGATCTAATCCCCTCTAACCTAGGAATCCAAGGCTATTATAGTATGGAACATACACCAGTCAGAATGATCCATTTGAAGACCCAATATTTTGGCCTAGTTTCTAGAACCAAATTTATGGCAGTCTCTCAAGACACCACATACAATACGTTGATGGGATGTCCATGGATTCACCTGCATATAACAGTTCCTTCATCATATCACAAGTTTCTCAAGTACTCTCTCATGGTTCGAGTGGGCGTGAATCAAGGGGACTAATCTCCCTTTTCTTCTTGCGAGGTATGCTATCTGGATGTCGACTAGCACAAGAGAAAGGACACGCAAATTCAGACTGATGAGGCCAAGCATGCTGCGGCTACAAACGACCCGTGGACAGATCAAGATGATTCCTACATCTTTCCAATCCACCAATTGGAGGCTATGACCCCAGACATGGACAATGCATTGATGTTTTAGGGATGATGGGGGAACACATAACTAGGACTAAGAAATGTCGAAAGATCACCTCGTACTCTTAAACAAATCAGGCTCAAGTGATCCCAAATCCTCCTACCCCCATAATGTATCGATATATTCACCCCATGGAAATGACAATACATTATACATGATTATTTCAACAGGATGTAAATAAATGGCTTAAGAAAATGCACAACTATTGATTCAATATAATATAGTGTGGTCCCTTGGTCTGAAGGCCAGATGAGATCGGATCAACAGCCTTCATCACCATGGTTGCGATAGCACATGAGTCCTATGATGCAGTGTCCACTACCGCTCAGGCTGGTACCAAACACTCTTCAGGATTTTCTAATATTGAAGAAATTCCTCCCGCTAAGGATCCCTCTTTTATAAGTGGAGAAGGGAATTTGGAGGATTCTCCTCCCGCCTTTGAAGAGGGTGTCTTTACCATAATAATTGTGTTGGTACAGTTTAACCTCGAAAGTGAGGCAGAACTGAAACCCAAATTGAACAGTTCTACCACGCCCCTTGAGGAGAATAGCATTACATAGACATCCTGCAAAAAACTGTGATTTATTTTCCTGGAGTTATGACGAGATGCCAAGACTAGATCCTCATGTAGCAGTCCACCACCTTGGTCTCTCAGAAAATCATCATGCGTTCTGGTAGCCTCCCAGAAAGATGCACCCCTCTCACAGATCCATGGTAGAGGCATAAGTTGATAAGATCATCATAGAAAATTTCATTAAGGAGGTCTGGTGCCCCAAATGGCTAGCCAAAATTGTGCCTATCAGGAAGATGAATGGGAAGACCAGAGTCCACATCGACTTCTGGGATCTCAACAATCATTGTCCAAAGGATGATTCTCCCCTTCCTCTGATGGAGTTATTGATTGACTCTACAATTGGATTCCAATATCTCTCCATCATGGATGGGAACTCCGGGAACAACGAAATCTGAATGGCCCCCGAGGATGAGAAGTTCATAGCCTTCATGGTGCCCCAAGGTACTTTCTATTACCAAGTCATTCCCTTTAGTTTAATTAATGCAGGATCCACATATCAGCGGGCTATGCATCACACATTTAAGCTAATCCTTAGAACGTTGGTGGAATACTATGTAGATGACCTGGTGGTCAAATCTCTCCAGCGTCAGGACCATCTCAAAGTCCATGAGAAAGTGTTCATATTCTTCCGCTCGCATCACCTGAACATGAACCCATTGAATTGTCCCTTCAGGGTCCCTGATGGAATGTTTCTCGGCTTCATTATCAGATAAAGGGGTACTGAGATCCACCCCAAGAAGACTAAAGCTATTAGCTAGATGTATCTTCTGAGAAACATTCGAGAGCCTCGAGGTTTCCAAGGCCACTTATCCTACATATTTTGATTCATTGTGAATCTGGCCAGCAAGTGTAAGCCCTTTTCTCTTCTTATGAAAAAAGGAACACTATATGAGTGGTATGAAGAATGTCAGACTTCATTTGAGGAAATCCAAGAGTATCTATTCTAGCCTTTGGTCTTATTTACACCGGTCTCTAGAAAGCCACTAGTACTTTTTGTTACCACCCTAGAACAATCTCTTGACATCCTTCTTGCCCAGAAGAACAATGAGGGGATAGAAAACAACCTTTACTACCTCAGCCACATGATTCTCGATACGTAGACCAGATACCCCCCCCCCTATCAAAACGAGTTGTCTTGAACTAGTATTTGCAGTACAAAAAATTGTGACATTACCTGCATCACTACAATGTACATCTGGTGTCCCGAATAGACCCACTAGAGTACATCCTAAACCTCCCCATGATGACAGGCCGACTAGCTCGATGGGTGGTAATCCACTAGTAGTTCGATATCAGGTTTGTCCCATAGAAGTAAATTCAGTGGAAAGTGTTGGAAAGCTTCCTTGCTTCCCACCCTGCTCCTACTGACTAGTCCTTATATCTCAATGTCTTGATTGAAGCAATTCTCTTGGTAGACCAAGCCATGCTGTGTTGGAAGATGAAATTCAGTGGTGCTTCTTGTATCCCCACTAACAGAAGGATTAATGACCCTAAGCTCAAAATAGTAGGCCTGGGTATCATATTCATTACCCCGACACAAGCCATCCTTCTATAACCATTTCTATTGTCAAAAAGTAGTACCAACAATGAGGCAGTGTTTCAGGCTCTCATCACTGGCCTCGAGCTGGCTCTCGAGATTGATGTGTCCCACCTTCATGTGAAAGGGGACTCTAAATTAGTCATCAAACATTTTAATGGTGACTACGTTGTTAGAATTCCATAGATCGTACAACTGTTGGAATGTGCTCTCTAGATAATTTCCCAATACCCATATCAGCTGTAAGTTAGTCATGTTCTTCGATCGTAGAATGGTCGAGCTGATGCCCTATCCGGCCTGGCTGTATCACTCGCGTTACCTAAGCTAGATGATCTAATTATAGAGGTGCCACATCAAGTATTCATTGCACCTGTCATCCCTGATGAAGAAGGTGACCTACAGGTGAGCCATCATACCACCAGAGTCACTATGTTAGGACCCCCAAATGCAGTGATTGATGTGACTCTTGACTGGAGATCCCCCTTTGTTGAGTATCTCCAAAATGGTTACCTCCCAACTAATCGGGCTGAGCACGAGCGAATCTAACGCCACACATTGCAGTTCACCCTCTGAGATGTCCTTGACAATGAGAAAATCCTCTACATGTGCAGATTTTATGGTTTTATCTTATGTTGAATTCAATTACACGAGATTTCTCAAGTCATGCAACGTGTTCACGCTGGTTCTTCTGGGGATCATCCGACCGGGTCGTAGCTATCTCACCAGATCTAGAGATTGGGGTACTTCTGGCCCTCCATGATCCATGACTGCATCGATTTCTCCAAGAGATTCCACACATTCCAAATCCATGATATCTTTATACATTGGATTCTAGAGCCTCTTCATTCCACCAAATGCTCTTGGACATTTTCATTATGGGGACTCGATGTCATGGGACCATATCCACCGGTGATAGCTCGCTAGTGCAGATTCATCCTGACGGTTACAGATTTATTTTCCATGTGGGAAGAGGCAGTTCGACTTAATGAGGTTAATTCTCATTCCATCGTTAACTTTGTGAGTTCCAACACCATCTACCAATTTGGGGTCCCTCACACCATCCTCACTAATAATTTCACGAACATACGAGGAGATGAGATGAATAAATTTTATGCTAAGTACAACATCTGTTCTCACCATACCTCTCTCTATCATGCACAAGAAAATGGATAGATAGAGGAATTCAAGAAGACCCTCTATAACATTATGCAGAAAAGTTATGGTCATAATTAAAAGAGTTGTCCGAAGAAGCTCCCCAATGACATCTAGGCTTATCAGAAGACGACTCCTAATTCCACCCAGGTGACTCTATATTCCCTGGGGTATGGGACAAAGGCTATCCTACCCATTGAGATTCAATTTCCCTCATTGTGCACAGCTATCTATGATCATAAATCACTAGATAATGTAGCCAAAATCCATCTTCCTAAGTTGGAAGCGCTCGACAAGAATAGGATTTGTTCCTGATATAATCTGAAAAGGCATTAGAACAAGATATATAGAGCTTTCAACAAGAATATTCACATTCGTTCCTTCTTGGAAGGCAACATGGTATTGGCCTTGAGGGAACTAATGATACATGGTAGTAAACCACCAAAGTTAGAGCCCATATGGGACAGACCTTACATAATTCACAAGGTTTACTTCAATGGTGCATACTCACTGGTTACCATGATTGGTGAGCGTATAACTCCTCCCACTGATGCCAATTTCCTCAATTAATACTTGTATTGAGCTTTTCAATCCAGCATGACCTTAAAAAATACAGTCCTATACTACCTAAATGTATGGTACTCTACTACCCTAAAATGCATTATGGTCCATCATGACTTTAAATTGTACGATCCATTACTAACTCAATGTGATGGTCCTGCACGACCATAAACTACATTACAGTCCTACATGACCTTTAACTTTACGGTCCCCCAAGACCCTAAACTACATGATGGTCCAACATGACCTCAAAATGGTTAGTCCTATAGGGCATTAAATCGTGCATCGTCTTGAATTACGTTAAACTACATCCTAAGAACTATGTATGGTTGGATTCTAATCCTCATGGGATATGTATGAACGTTCAAACTCCTCCTTTTGAGTCTCACCCCTGCTCCCTCATTGACTATATCCTCATGGGAACATTTCCTTTGGAGGATCTCACATGGCGTTGTGTAGGCTTCTTTGGCCCCACCCATGTTAGGGATATGATGATTGCACCATGTTACCTCCTTTGTTCTTCTAATCCTCACACATCCTTAACACATGACACTAAACTGCATGGCCCTTTTAGAACTATGTGTGGCTTAATTCCCATCCTCATGGGATACATATGACCGCCAATAAATTTCATCTGTAGGCCCAATCCCAAAACCTCATGATCGTGCATTGGGACAAAACACAGTGTGTGTCACATTCCATTTCCCTCATTCTCATCAAGTTCATCATGACTGTACCATGTATCTCTCTCCCATGAAGACCTCTTTCTCTTCTCTTATCCTACTTCATTCGAAATTGAATGGGTTCATTCATGTTCCAAACACCCAATAATTTGGGATTCCATTATTTATCACACCCGAAGGGACCCCCAAATGGCATCGATGCTCGGCATAAGGGCTCTCCTAAAATTATGGGACAACATCCTCGAGGGTTTCAGAAAACAAATTAATATAAGTCCTACATTGTGAATATAGTCAGCGGTCGATGCTAATTTATTGTTCCCATTTCGGGTCACACGATATAAGTGATGTGTTTCAAATATGGTTAACAATTATATTTTTTCATTGTCACCACCCCCATATGTCCCAAGAAAGGAGTGTATTGGTTCATTCTGCCCTCTCGTCTCTCCAAATATCGGTCTTCTTTGAGCGGGATGGTGATTCCATCTGTTGGACCCTTATGTGAGGGGGAGAGCCTAAGCCTACTCCTTGTTTCCCACACCGAGCATTTCTCTCGGGGGATTAGGAGTTATGAGGGAAATTCCCACATAGGAGGTCATATAGCTATAGTAGGTCAGGATACTCAACCTCAGATCCTTTAACCCCTTCAGGCCCCTGGTCCGTGTTCTTATTTAGGATCGTGTGGTGCGGTACAGACTCACATCCTCATTGACGTCGGGCTATTTTTTCACACCCCACTTATCCCCTTGAAACATCTCTCCCTTCATTTATCTTCAGTCCCACGAGCACAGGTCCTTCCATGCTTCTCGAGTCCCATCATTTGGACATCCATAAACTTTTATATTCAAAATGGCCCCTTAATCGCACAGATGATCTTCCCAAGGGCTCTCCTACGGTTATGGGAAAACACCCTTGATGAATTCAAGAAAAAAAACTGATATAAGTATCATGTTGTGAATTTGGTCAATGGTTTATGCTCAATTGATTTCCCCAAATACTGTTCACACAAGGGTGGATACTATGTTATGAACCTCGTAAACATTTTTCCTCTATCATCATTTCCACATTGTTGTATTCCATAAGCACGATAATTCCCCCTCTCTGTCCCAGACATATGAAATTAAACTAGGAATATACGGTCAGAGTTCTATGACCCTAATCATAGATCTCTTTCGTCCTCACTAAAAGTTGTTAAACAGAAAATTGGCTGCTACATTCCATCTCATGCCTAGCCTTAGGCCCCTTTGCCTTCTCTGTCCCCAGGCCCAAGTTCACACATATGGATGAACAATGTGGTGTGAGATTATGTCCTCATTCACGTCGGGTTACACGTTGTTCCGTTCACATCCACTGATGAGATACCTTACCCCTAACTTCATCCTCACTGCAAGATGTTAAACTGCAAGCTGGCCATGACATTTTTTACATGGCCCAGCCTCATGCCCCATAGCCTTTTCAGTCCCTTGGACCAAGTTATCACACAGGTTTGTACGGTATGGACTCACTTCCTTATTCACTTTGGGTTACTCATTGTGCCATAAATTCCCCTCATTTATGTATCTGGACCTTATTTCTGTCTTTCCTTTCCTAGAACTACATTTGGCTTGATTCCCACCCTCATTGGATACGTAGGACCGCCCCAAATTCTGGTCTTTAGGTCCAGCCCTATCTCTTAGAAATCTCCATATCATTTTCGTCCCCTTGGCCAGTGTTCTTCAAAAAGATGGGTACACAGTCTTGTATGGGTGTGTTCCCACATTCACATTGGGTATATTACAATCACAACACATAACTTTCTCTCCTGAGTGGCCTTCACTCCCTTTCCCTGCTTTCATCTCTTTGAGATGACTGCCATTAAGTCGGTTCCCTCTTCCCTCTTTGGTGATCACCAATTATCTCATGAGTACTCTAGTCCAGAACATGATGTGTTAGATTCTATGGGGACATTATTTCTACCACTTTTCAGGCTTCATGTTCCTCTTAATTTTGGCTTCCATTATCTTTCACACAAGAAGGGACCCCCAAATGGCATGAATGTTATGATTAAGGTCTCTCCTACCATTATAGGACAACGACTTCGAGGGTTTCAGAAAAAAAATAGATACAAGTCCCATGTTGCGAATATGGTTAGTGGTCGATGCTCATGTGTTTTCCCCATTTCATGATAATGTGATATGGATGTTGTGTTTCGAACATGGTCATTAGTAATCCTCCACCACCAGACCATCACCTTCAAGCCTTGAATGATTGTTACATGATTCACATTATATTCCACCCCATCATGTACAAAAGGAATTTTGACACTCTTGGCACTATCCCTCAGTTCGCATTTGGACGTTAGGAGGCCAAAAGCCACTTTAAAGGAATCATTCAGGGATACTCAATGACTTCAATTTGTCATGAATTCTAGGTATTGCAAATATCATCTTCCACCCTTGTTTCCCATAGTGAGTTTGACTCAGGTGGGCTTAGGGATTGGGTTGAGTTCCGTAATTACTTAGAAGGATTCACTTTTCCATAGTCTGATTTCCAAGACCTTAAACTAAGATCTCTTTCAAAACTATGTAATGTTTGATTCCCATTCCCATGGGAAACATAAGAACTCCTTGATGTCTTGTCTTTAGTCCAACTTGAGTTCCACCAATTTATTTCTATTATACTGCCTTCTAGGCTCTAACCCTTATGGGACCATGGGGCATGGTATGAGATTATGTCCTCATTAATGTTGGGTTTGAATTAGTAACACCACGTATTCCCCTTTTTAGGAGTTACCGCCCCATACATCATGTCATATGTTACATTAAACTGTATGTTTCCCCACCCGATGTTAAAAGTCACCTTCAAAATCTACGTGTGGCATGATTCTCATCCTCATGGGATATGTAAGAACACCCAGACATCTTGTCCATGGGTATAGATCAAATATGAGCTAGTTTATCTTTCGCCTGATCCTCTAACCTTTCCGGGACCCTCGTCCCGAGGTTTCCTCCTTGAAATTGGGCACAGAATGATGTGGAACTCATCATCATTCACATCATGTATGGTTTATCACACCGTGCACATTCCCTCTAGAACCCCATGTATCCTATATATTTCTAAGCCATATGACTTTAAACTATAATGCCTTGTCCCACATGACACTAAACTTTTGGATCTATACTGCACAAAATTAAAATGCTTGGTTGGTCCCATTAGGTGAACCTAAACTGTGACATTATCTTCCTAGCCACATGATGAAAAACTGCACTACTTTGTGATATCCTCAATCAAAGGGGCATCATTTTAGGTATCAGTCACACACCATTCCATTTTTTAATTCCTACATATAGCTTGATTCCCATGGATATACCTAGACATTCTATCCTAGGTACATCACTTCAAAAAAGGGCACACATTCACCCTAAAGGACAAAAATGATCTATCAAATTGGGATTCTTTTGGTGCAAGGGATAAACCCACACAACCTTATTATCTCTGACACTGGTATCCTATTGTGTCTCCCCCAAAACTATATACGGATTGATTCCCATCCTAATGGGATACATAAGAATTCCTAGACACATTGTTTCTAGGTCCATCCTAAGGAATCCAAAAATCATGCCCCCTCTCTTTCAGCTCCTCAACCCAAAATCTCTTTGGAACATGCAGTGTGGCGAGTAACTCATGGGTCCTCATTCACACCTGGTTTTGAAAAGATCACCCAATGTGCCTCCAGTATCTTTTCCCCACGTAGAATAAGTTCTATGACACTAAACTATGATTCTACCCTAACCAAGATTAGGATTCCCCAAATTAATCACGGGATTCCCCAGATGCCTTTCCAGATAGGTCATGTTCGGGAGTAGTTATGATCCCTGATTAGATGAAAGCATCCACCTAATGTTTTTTCACCACGACGACATACTTTTAAGAGTGTTGGAGTCTATTAGAACAACCCATCACCCCACACTCCACATTTTTCATGTCCCCTTTTCAGACCCTCATCCACTTTCACATATGAAAGAACCCCCTAACAGTTTTTATTCTCAGCCTATGACTTGACTACTATAATGGGATAAACTTTTAGAAGGCTAATGGGTGATATTTTGAGTCGGGACCTGTGTTTTGAACATGGTCAGTGGTTGGCCCTCATCTGTTATTCCCATTCAAGGATAACGCAATAAAGATACTGTTTTTTGAAAATGGTCAACAGTCATCCAATATTGTCACGCCACCCTTACAATGTTCCAAACATTGGGTATTGCGATTCACACTTTCCATTCCCCTATGTTTGGATTGTGTGGGATGCCCCAGGAATTGCCTCACTCGTGGACTAGAGAACATTTGGAAGGGAATCATTTTGATTGTCTTTAGGTTCTCATCCTTCAATTGGTCCTCTCAAAATTCTTCTCGGAAATCCAAATTGGTTCATCAAACCTCGGATGCCCAAATCTTGGTTAGCACCCTTATGTTCAGAAGAAATAGCATGGAAACCATCCCATGTTTCTCAAAATGGGCTCGAACGACATTAGTTTAGGGATTGATCACCTGTAATTTTAAAAATATAAAAGCTACATGTAAAACCAATAAAAATAATAGAACTCATGTATTCATATTTTATAAAATAATCACATCATGAAAGTATGTTTGAGGGTTTGTAAGACGTATTTCACCAAAGGGTCGATCCTTCCCATGGACGGATTAACCCGGTCAAATGAAAGTTGCATCTCTTACACCCTTCGGATTATGGCGTCTAGGATTTTCTACCGCCTTTTCAACTATAACTCATCCTCGGCAGCAATGGGGCACAATTCATCAACCGTAATCTGGTCCCATGCTATGTCAGTCCAGAGTATGGTCATCTCTTCATAGGCCTGCATTATACACTCCTCAGCCTCTTCAAGGTGGGCCCTCAATTACAATAATAGCTTCGATTTCACATCAAGAGTGTCTGAGTGCTCATCCACCTGGACCTACATCCACTGAATCTCGTCTTCAGCCTTCAAAAGCCTATTAATGTTCACATATTTTCTCCGATGCCAGCCCAGAATGAGGCCATGGTCATACTCTTGAATCTTCTCTCCCATAAGATCTCTAATGAGCATGGGGGGATCCCAAGAATCCACTCACCCATACCACAGTTGACACAACCATGAGATATTCCTATCCATCTCATCTTGCCATCACATTTGGGGGGTGTCATTGATGAAGCGCTTGATCAGCATCCTTGAACCGTGACATACTATTTTTCTATCCTCTTCATCAGAGGTCGTCTCATCCAAGTAGGCACGGTCGAAAGGCTCATATGTGGGGAATGCCCCAATGAACTCATCAGCAGTGTCCACATATGGTGTTTGATCAGGTATGGTGGGACCTGGGTTGTCTGATCGATCCACATCATCGTACCCCACCTCAATAATCTCAGGCTCAGCCTCGCTGATGGTTCCACCAGTGATTGGGAGCACCACAGCTTTGTCGGTCTAGATATCCACCTCCATGATCACCGACATTCCCCTGGGAAAGGTGCTGCTAGAAGCCCCGACCAACCTCACCTTGGTGGCCATTCTATTTGAAGAACTATTAACAAAAAAATGTGCATGAATTTTAGTTTACATAGTCAATGGGTTATAGTCATTAATTTGGATGAGGAGACTTACAGAGATCTAATTCGTGGCCTCTTTCTTGGGTTGAAGCTATCAAGATCCCAAGGTGTGGACCCCTGTATATTATCTGAAGGTCTTAAAGCTCTGTAGGAGCCACCACATGTTTCCTCACCCACCGGACATGGTAATCAATGAAGCCACAACTGTAGATACTGAAGTTCTTACGTCTGCATCTCTTGAGGGGCGAGAACATCTTCTGTGTATGAGACCATCCTACATAGTTCAATTATTATTAAGGAGTCTAGAATAACCCAGAAGTAGACCCTAATGAAGGGTCTTGGGATTTTACCTCAAGGGGATTTGTAAATTCTTCAAGGTCTAAGTCTTGATCCCCAAATTATTCCTCCTCTAATGGGCTCCCTATACTATACTCCTCCCCATAGGAAGAATTATTTGATTCTTATGGAAAAGGAATGAAATTCCATAGTTTGGCAGCTGACAACTGCATGGGGGTTTTCTGAATCAAAAACACCTCCACCCAGTCTGTCTTTGGATGTACAAAACCTTGTGAGTGGACAAATTCTGCTTGCTCTGCTAGATATCGCTCTGCCTCCTCCTAGGAAATTGAAAATACGGCCCAGACATGGAAAATTCTTGGCATGTATATCCTGAGGTGGTTCAAGTGTTTCCACATCTCGGACGGGCTACGGAATTTCCTGGTGACATTCGAGATGTCCTAGGACTCTGGAAAGGCAGTATTCTCTAGCATGTATATATGGCGCAACCGCTTCCCTGAAGCATGGGTGGGTATTCTACGGAATCCTTTCTGTGGACTCCCCTCTAGATAACTCAATTCTTCCAGGCCAACTGAGTCTGCTGCTATTGCTGGATCCACTGCCACAACCCCTCCCTCAGTTGATCTGGGCCTCGTTGACATGGAATCTCCACTATCACAAGGTGTCCATTCCATCTTCTAGGTCCAACCTCAAGGTTGGGGAGGCACACCATCACTGTCCTGAATGGTTGGCTTCTTCAGCAACTCCCCCTGGTAGTCTGCCTCCCATCTTTTGGCATACTCTTTCACCAATCTGAAGATGGATGTGGGTGGAGGCAATTCGTTTGGCATCCTTCGTTCTTCCCGTGTGAACATGAGACACATCTCCCTCATCACACACGGATGTTACTTGTACTTCACCCCTAAATAGACCTATGGGTCCAGCCGTTGCATACACCGAAGTTTCCTAGAAAATCAGTCTAGGGTGTATAACTTGAAGAGAGGCTCACAGTCTATTCATTCCACCAGAACACTGCCTTGAAAGGCCAAGCGATAATACATGTTCTCTTCCGTCCCTTGGACATCATCACTAAAAGAACCCGTTGGCAGCAGTAATGGATGAAAGTTGAATTACTCTATCTTCTAGATGTTGTGTAGAACCACATGCATAGTCAGTTTGGCCAGAACACTCCACGTGACATTTATAATGGGCAGACTGAAGTTTGATTTGGGAGGTGAAAGGGGGTTAATATATTCATAGAATCTCATGATGTACGCCCCTATCCACCCGTATAGGAGGTGTAACAGCCCATATTGTTTCTATTATCTCCTCTCCTTGATGATATTCCATTTCATATTGTAAAACATGGAGAGCATCGGGATTCCGAGGTTCACCCTCCCTCCTGACTCCAACGTGGATGCCACGGTAAATGTGCTTTGTCGCACCCCTATGTTCGTATCCTTCATCTGCAGGATCTAACTATAGATGAGAGCAGTGATGAATGCTGCCGGCATAACTACCAGTTGCTTATAATTGCTGACATTGAACCCCCAATTTTTATATTAGCTATTCTCCAGCATCCTCTAGTACGAGTGCTCCTTGCCTCGTTGAGCCCCCTTTAGGAAAGAAGGAGGCCTCACAAGAAACTGTCTATTTTCTGGGAATTTTATAAATGTTTGAACGACCGCTTGAAGTTGAATTCTCTAACTTATTCCTTGTCCGCTCTCGGCACCAACTCCATCAATTTCATCACCCGCAACAGAATTTGCTCTGGATCCTCCCACACACCCATAACTGGGAGGAATTCATCATACATTGCACCCAGTATCAGGACCCCTCGAGATCTGGTGCACGTCCTATAGTCTAATGTCGACATCCCCGTGGTGTAATAGGAAGGTATAGGTCCTCTATGAACACCTACTCGAAAACTCCTACATCAACTACATCAGTTGGTAGATGTGAAATTGGGAGGCCCAAGCCACCTCATATAGGCCCACTCTCCTAATCTCAAACTAAAACTCTTCACATGAGGAACCTACCATGTTGGCCCAGGCCCAATTATTTGTGAGGTTGCCACCCTATATCAGGTCCCACTCTTGAGACCACCCCTTCTTTGGGTTCCTCAGAGCTGCCTTCAATATTATTTAGTATAGAGTGGGGCGAGTGTCTCCGTATTCAATCCCTTCCCATAAACATTGTTCATATGACTGTACAAATAATCACCAATGATAGGTGCGATTTCCTCCCAGGCATGGCCGTCATCCGGCCTGAACCGCTGGCACTGACATAGTCTGGTTAGGAACTAGTAAGCTAGCTCGTCCCTACTATCGTTATGGAAGAAGATGTTTTCCCTCAGCCCAAATCCAGACAAATACATCCTATTTCACATCAGATAGATCCTTTTGATTGACGACATCAGCTCCATCAACAACCCATGGTCCGAGTGGCTCCTTATTAACTCCCCTATGCCCAATCTATTTTCCATCTACTGTCTTAGAGAAGCATTCACAAGGACCCCCATAATAGCCTCTTGATGAGTCATTTGGTCTTAATGCTTGGGAGTTCTTTGGGTTTGGGTAATGAAGCTCTTTAAAGAAGAATGTTCATAGAGATCGGTTTCGAAGGCTATTCGTGGAGGCCTACCCCAACAATTAGAATCATGTTCGTGGAGCACACTGGTGTAAATTCAAAGACTCATTGTGCGCCATGAACTAGAAGGTCTAATTCGCAGAGAGCAATCATGTTGTATGTATAGAATCGTGAATCGAGAGTGCTACAAGACAAAAAATCAATGAATAGAAATGAAAAAAGAGATTTCATCTCCCCTATTTATAGGCGAGGACCCCAGGAGATTTGTGGGTCATTAGATCCATGGTGACCTTCGTTGTGCGCCAGCCCATGCACACCGCTCCACCTCTCCAGCTCCCTTCGTGAGTGAACTTTGTGATTGACCAAAAAATTTGGTGGTTGACCCTCTGAATATGAGCCTCATTTTCTCCTTGGCTCTCAGTCCTAGGGGAGGCATTCTTTTATTCCAAAATCAAGGAATCACAGTATCAAAAGGAGAGAAAAAAATTATGCCTCGCAAAGCCTAGTCATGGAGCCTCGTAGCCCTGCAGCAGGTGCAGAGTTCCCCCTTCGCAAACCCTATATGGAGAAAGGAGGTGGGATGAATAAAAAAACTATTGGACCTTCATGAACCCACCACAAATCTAGGAGGCAGGATGCTCTATGAACTGATTTTACATTCGCAAACCCACCACTGAGCAGGGAGGCAGGATGCTTCACGAACCAATTTGACATTCGCGATCCCACCGTAGAGGTAGAAGGCGGGATGTTCCGCAATCCCCTTTTACATTCACGAACCCACCATGGAGCAAGATCCATCTTCACGATGATCAATCTCTTCTTCTTGGATCCTCTTTCCGATAAATACTAGGCTCCCCTCGATCCCAAAATAAGGATCCTCCGACATTTCTCCATCTGAGGTCCCACATCATGACGCAATTTTTTCTCTGCGAACACTGTGATTTTCAATGTACTTTTGTATCGTGATTTGCCTTACCCAATCCATGGATTAAACCCCTATTATAATATGTATTCCCTTCACAAATCCCATGGGCCTCTACGAAGTAGGGAGATCCCCCAGGGACTTGGGTCGTCAAGGAGTGTTTATGATTTACATAACACCCATCATACACATGTGATCCGTATGATAAGGTGTGGTCACTATGCTTCATGAATCACATTGATTCACAATGTTATGCTTCACATGGCACTCTCGCTTTGTGAGGAGTTTCCCTTTGAATGCCTTTCTACTTCATAAAGCAGCTTCCATATGCACCTATGCCCTATGCCTATGCTAGGAAGCTTCACTTCGCGAATCACATCCCTTCACGAAGCCTCTCCACTCCATGAAGCACCAAAGCTTGACAAGGCTTCAACTTATGAACCCATTGATCTGTAACTCAAATCCACATATGGAACATCAGGTTTTCATGAAGCAATTTAATGGTCACTTGGGAGGTACTACCCATTGTGTTGCTTCACCTCATGCCTCTTTGCAGAGGCATGCTAACATCTATTACTTCTTCGCATATCCATGCTAATGTGGACCCCCAATGGGATCTCATCACGAATCCCCCAAACCACGGAATTTTTGATTACTTCCTTCCCTCAATGGTAGACAAGTATCAGTTATGTATGTCCAAGGGGTATGGATCAAACCCACTTCGTCTGAACTGTAAGACGTTAAACTTCAAAGAATCATCATCCTCAGCACATGACGTTAAATTGTGACCATGCCCTGTGCATCGGACGTAGGGTTACCCCACATTGGACATTATGGATACCCATTGGTCTCCACGAGAGTGAGATCATTCCTCACATGGAATGAGATCTTCTTTATTAGAGAAGTTTCTTCTCATGGGAAAGGGCAACCAACCTAGTGTAAGCCCCTGGATTTTTTGGCAGGAGTTAGCATCCCTTCTCCTCTCTTCCTGGGTTCCAAATCCCTCTCCCACTAGGCTTTATCTCCACTCAGGACTCCACCCTAGAGTAAGTCCCAATTTCCATCTCTTCAGGCTGATAACCATGAATAAGCCCCTCTTTCTTCTTTGGGCCGCTAACTACGTGTAATCCCCATTCCACTTCCCACGAATGCACCTTCCGCGGTGTGATCGTTAGACCTTTGCAGACTCTTGTTTCTCACAGTGGTAATGAGTTGTGTGGTCTTAGAGTAAGCATCGACCATGACATCCTCTCTAGGTAGCATAGAGTGTAAGCCCTAAAACCCCACCAGAACTACGTGGATGTTGATTGTTTCCAAGGAAAGGTACGTAGGAAGCCTCCCTAAGTTCCCAGCCCACCACCCATTGGTCCTGACCATCTTCAAATCGGTTCACCCACACCAACTTGAACTACGTGTACATTGATATTTTCCAAGGAAAGGTACATAGGAATCCTCCCTAAGGTTCATTCCCAACACCCTATTGGTTCTCCCTCCCTTCATTTTGGTTCCCACCACATGAACTACATGGAATTTGATCATTGTAAAGGTAATGTACGTAGGAATCCTCCCTGAAGTTCAATCCCAACACCCTATTGGTTCTAACCCCCATCAAGTTTGTTCCCACCACCTAAACTACAAGGTCTTTGAACCTTGCAAAGGAAAGGTATGTAGGAAGACTCCCTGATGTTCAACACCAACCCCCCATTAGTTCCGAACCCCTTTAGGTTGGTTTTTACCACCTGAACTACGAGGTATTTGATCCCTGCCAAGGTGAGATACATAGAAAGCCTCCCCAAGGTTCAATCCCAACACCCCATTAATTCCCAAACCCTTCATGTCAGTTCCCAGCACTTGAACTACATGGAATTTAATCCTTTCCATGGAAAGGTTTGTAAGAAGCCTCCCTGTTGTTCAAGCCCACCACCTATTGGTTCTTACCCCTTCATGTTGGTTCCCACCACCTGAACTACGAGGTCACTGATGCTTTCTATGTTGTGGCATGTAGGAATCCTCCCTGGGGTTCATTCCCAACACCCCATTTGTTCCAAACCCCTTCATGTTAGTTCCCACCACCTGAAATATGATGTATTTTACCCTTACCAAGGTGAGGTATATAAGAATCCTCCTTGAGGTTCAAGACCAACACCCCATTTGTTCTGACCCCATCTAAGTCAGTTCCCACCACATAAACAACATGTTATTTGGACCTAGCCATAGAGAGGTTTGTTGGAAGCCTCACTGAGGTTCAATCCCAACACCCAATCAGATTTATCCCCCTTCATGTTGGTTCCCATGACCTGAACTACATGTAATTTTATCCTTTCCATGGTAAGGAATGTTGGAAGCCTCCATGAGGTTCAAGCCCAACACCCCATTTTTTATGACCTCCTTCATGTAATTCCCACCACTGAAACTCTGAGGTATTTGATACTTACCAAGGAGAGGTATGTAAGAACCCCCCCCCCCCCCCCCAAGGTTTAAGCCCAACACCCCATTGGTTCTGTCCCCCTTTATTTCAGTTCCCATAAACTGAACTACAAGGTCTTTGATTCTTTCCCATTCAAGGTATGTAGGAATCCTCCCTGAGGTTCAAGCCCAACACCCCAATGGTTCTGACCCCCTTCATGTTGGTTCCCACCAACTGAACTTTGTGGAATTTCATCCTTTCCTAGTAAAGGTACATAGGAAGCATCCATGATGTTCATGCCCACCAACCATTGGTTCTGACCCCCTTTATGTTGGTTCCCATCACCTGAACTACGTGGTCTTTGATCCTTGACATAGATATGTACATAGGAAGACTCCATGAGGTTAAAGCCCCAAAACAATTGGTTCCAACCCCCCTTCACATTGAACCACCTTTGTACCGCATTTCATTATGTTTCATGCCACCTTTTCTTCTTTAACTATGCTAAACTGAATCAACCATCCCGTACTATGTGGGATTTGATCTTTATATCCTTGATAAGGTATGTAGGTAGCCTACCTGTGGTTTGATCCCATCAAATGGTAAGTTGTTGCGATCTCGTCTAGTGGTAATCCATTATAACCCCATCCATTGGTAAGACGATGTGACCCCATGTAGTGGTAATACATTGAAATCCCCATTCGATAGGAAATCGTTGTAATGTGAACTCTAAGGACTTTGATTCCTTCCTATAGGGATACGTAGAAATTCTCTTCAAGACTCATGTCCAATATCACCATCATATTTGAGTCGACTCCACCCCATTCTCCACCCACCTCACCTATCAATCCACCATCCATTTTGGTTCTTACATGGGATGCCAATCCCGGTGGGATCATGAACCCCATTCGCCCTTCAATTTAACAAAAATCTGGTAGATAACCATGTGTTATCCCAAACATCAGTGTTCCCTCCAAGGGTTGCACTCACCTGATCCTTTCTAGTCAATTTTCTGATCAGTTCAATCCATCTCCACTAGACATTAAACCTATCGAATACCCTGTGTTAAACATTTGAATCTGAGGAAAACCTCAGATACATGCCTATGGAATATAATTCCCCGTGTTCGACATGGGATGCCTCGGGATTCTATTCCCTCGAGAAGCCCTATAATAAGGGAAGAAACCCAGGTGCGCCAGTGTTCCAGTGTCTAGACATGCTAGTGATGTCCATCGTGACTACTCCCTCGACCAATGGTTGTTTCCCTTACCAGACCCCATGAAATGTCCTAAAATAAGTAGTGTAATTAACTAGTATCCACAAATATATGGAAATGGAAAGAGTTTCATGAACAACATATTAATCTATAAGGGAGACTGAGATTAGGTGACAGGTTCTGAGGAATAATCCATAGAAGGATGAATTGACATCACATCATCCCATTTTGATCAAGGAGAAAATGTCCATGAACAAGGAATAGATGTTGCCTCCCTTTGCAAAGTGGGATTATGGGGGGAAAATAGCATTTCCATCCTTAAACAGGAGGGATGTGTGAACCCAGAAAAATGCGTTAGAAACATTCAATTAAGATCATTTATACAATAATTCCATTAGCATTTAACCTTTGATTGCATTTATACCCCATCATAGCTGGACTAAATGTGATATAATAATGAGTTCTCTTGACCCCCTGATGTTAAGGATGCCATTTTTACACCCTATATCTTCGGCTATTATTACTTCATTTGATAGTACAACTGCTAATAATTATACATGATCGCTTTTTTATAAAATGAATAATAATTCATTAAATGATCAATTGTTATGTGATTTTAAGATATTTTCTTGAAGTATGAATGGGTTATTTATAATAGTATTTCATTCAATTTATATAACTTAATGTTGTAATGTTTATATACATGGACTGGATTTCATAGAATTTTTTCGTGGCAGCCTACTAAGATTTATCTCACAACCAATATAATCCATAATTGGGTTCCTAGGATATTATATGATCTTATCTGTGGAAAATGGTAAGTGTTATTCACTGGACACCTGACATGCTTAATCTAGGATGGTAGCATGGTATTAGATTAATTGTATAGTGATCATGATGCATGGATAGATTTTATTCTTTTTTATTCTTTTGAATAACATGTTCTTACCCATCTTCCTATTTCTATGTATGAATGATTTTGATTTTTTTATAAATGAATTTATATTATCTTTTGTAAATGATTAAGCTTCGTCATTGAGTTATTTATTTAATAAATGGATGATTCTACTTTTTTCAGGTCATATATTTATCATAATACATATCTATGTATTCCATATATTTTACATATACTTTTCTACACTTTGACATGTAGGCATAGTATTCGCACTGAAACACCGCAGACCCTTACTTCTAGTATGAAGAATCTGACATATGGGTAGGCTCACATGAGTCCATTTGTCTGACAATTTCTGGGGAACCTATGATTGACACCCAGGTTAGGGCAGTGCAATGTTATAGGTATTGGATATACTTCATGTAGGACTAAAAAATTTGTGAAAGTCTATATGATATTAAAGGGGAACATGGTGGATGATTACCATAATAGGAAGTATGTTTCTCACTTTGTGGAAGAGTTTTCAGAGAATATGGATTAGTATTAACAGAACATGGGGGATTAAAGGGGTTCTTCTTATCTTATGTCGATGGTGGTGACTCCACCATTTAATCATCATGTTAGAGAGGAATCATTTTTAGAAATCAATTATGATGTTCTATATGAATTGATATCCATAGGAGATGCAGTAGATGGATTTATCAAATGAGGGGAGACCATAATCGTTTTACAAGGTTGAATAATGGATATTATCTCATAGCATGAGGATGTGTTGAAGCTTTTTTATACTTCCTCCTTATATGTATATCCATGTGTATAAATTTTTTAAAAGGACCTTCAGATGGTATATTGGTATGTTTTAATGATATAGATCATTGTAGAGATTATCTCTCATTGTCACACATGTCATCAATTAAAGGCTCAACATCTAGTTTTGGTAGGTTTTAGAAAACCTCTTATGATCCCAAAATGTAAGTGGGAATGATTATCAATCAATTATATGATGGGTATTACCCATATAGAACCTTCCCATCACAAGAACATGGTGACTATTGAGTGAATCACTAATACAGAACACATCCACTCCGTATATAAGCATAACTCAATTGAGATTTTACAGTTTTCCTACATGTAAGAGATCATCTGGATTTATGGGTTACCTATGATGATAATATCTATCAATGATTCTCAGTTTACAACATTGTTATTTAGAGGTGTTTTGGAGTATTTTAGGAACCATTACTGATGAGTAAAGTAATTCGCTCTGGCTCCAATGGTTGGAACGACCGAGTTGTCCATCTAGGTTTTGGAGGATATGTTCATATCCTATGTGATGGGATTTAGTTGAATCTAATACGATCAATTTTAATTTTTATATATTCAACTATTTGTAGATATAAATCTACTCTTAGAATAAAAATTTTGAGTCCATCTTCGAAAAACCTTGTAGGTTTCCCTTAGGATGGGATTTGATTGGAGTGAAGCCACCATTCAGGTCAGAGCTAGTATAAGAAATGATAGGAAAAAATCCAATGATCCCTTAGAATTTCATGAAATCTAAGTGGATGAATATATATTATGTGGGTAGACATTGTAGGTATTTAGAGTTTTAGTATGAATATGATGTTTACTTAAGAGTCCACCCATGATAATGATTGTAGAAGTTTTTCTAAGTAATAAATATATCCCCTAGTTTATCAATTCATTTGATATCTTATAGTGTATTGTTGATGTTTCTTTCCACTTATCCTTTCCCCCATAGTTGAAATGAGTGCATGATGTATTCCACAGGTTTTAAATAAGTAGATATATTTCTGATCTCACAAACTATATTGACTGGATAAATATGAATATCAATGATAGAGACACATTTTCTATGTAACTGATTTATATTAAGTACTAATAGGATAAGATAGTATAGAGATGGAACATAATTTTCTTTTAATTACTTTTGTAACATGTGAGAATATATGAGAGATCCTAGGTGCATGAGAGGAATATGTGGGTTTAATGCCCTACCATTTTCATGTAGCTTGTGATTTCACGGTAAAATTCCATGAAAATAGGAATATTGAAAACAATATAATTTCACTACTGGAAAATAGAGCTATACCCACGGTTTTGGGAAAAACCGTGGGTATAGGGGTACCCTATACCAACGGTTTAAGAAAACCGTGGGTATATGTATAGTGTCGGAACCTATACCCACGGTTCTGAAAAACCGTGGGTATTGGTCACCTATACCCACGGTTCTTATAAAACCGTGGGGATAGAGTTTTTTTCGAAGGCCTATACCCACGGTTTGGTAAAACCGTGGGTATAGGTATTTTTTTCAAGGCCTATCCCCACGGTTTTTCAATAACTGTGGGGATAAAAAAAATAGAAGGGCTATACCCACGGTTTTAAAAAACCGTGGGGATAGCCTATGGCGGCAAAAAAAAAATAGACGCGGGAAAATAGAAACAATTTGGCGGGAAAATTTATTCCCACAATTTGAATTATTATTTATAAGCTGATATATTTTAGTTAACAAATTATATTGACAGCTTGGTTGGTTAAGTACTTAGGTTCGTAGGCCCCAGATCGCCGGTTCAAACCTTCACGGGCGTTTAATTATAATATTCACCGCGTTGATAATATTAATATAAATAGGCAAATATATAATTGTATAACAGTTGCCAATTTCAGCCCAGTTGGTTCGAAACGCGGTTCTTTCGCGATTTGTCAGTGGAGTCGCGGGTTCGAAACCCGCGGGATTTTTTTAAAAATTAAACGCCTTTTATTAATATATATACCATGATATATATATATATAGTATAACGAATTATTGGCTCGGTTGGTCTCACAGATAGGCAATTCGCGGGGTAGGGTGCGGGATCTGGGTTCGAAACCCAGCGACGTGGATTTTTTGGATGATTAATTCCCCACGGTTCTCAAACCGTGGGGTAAATCCTTTGACAGCGTGGCCACGCACTTGCCACGCTGTGTCAAACTTATACCCACGGTTTCTCCAAACCGTGGGTATAGGGTGACCCCCCTATCCCGACGCCATTGCAGCCCACGGTTCCCAAAACCGTGGGTATAGCCTATACCCACGGTTTTGGGGGCTATACCCACGGTTTTGAACCGTGGGTATAGGGCAGTTTTCCAGTAGTGTTTTTTTGGAATTTTTATTTAAATATTTCATTAATATATATATATATATTTCCATGAATTCTGTCACTAAATGTTTGTCATGTTTGGTCTTATATTCTGATGTATTTAAATCCTAGTCTTCTCTTCGAGTTATTGGTGTGTTAGTGGTTCAATTGTTTATGTGTTTCTTTGTCTTGTTTTTATCCCACATTTGGACCTTGGTTTATTTGGTTGTTTTTGGAAAAATCATAAAAAATCTATCTTGGTAGTACACTGTGTACAATCGGATTACGATTTGATAAACATTACTGCCAAACCTAGTTAATCATGAAACAATTAACATTTGGGATATAGGTATTTGGTATGGTTTGTGAATTATTTGTATAACTGTGTAGACAAACTGTGGTTGTTCCCTAGTGTGTCTAATTAAGGGCACATTGTTGGTGCATAGTTAGGTAAATTGTGAGGGTTTTCCAAATCTTAAATTTCATTATTTTCCATGTATACCCCATTCATGATTTTAACCCAAAGAAACCTCTTCCTTCTCCATTAAGCTCGTTCAACCCAAGGAGCTATCAATTTTCTTCCTCTCACCTTCCACCTCTTTCTATGATGATTTCAAGTAGAAATATTCAAGGTCATGGTTGGATCTCTCAAGGTAAACCCCTCATATCATCTCCCTCTCCATTATCCACTCATTCGTACTCGGATTTCTATTCTCCCATTTTCATGTTGATAAATTGTTTTTATTTACTATTGATTATATTTACTGTTTTCCCATTAATGGGTTCTCTTAATATATCTAGGTTTCAGGAACCCTCATGGAATGTTTTTGGTGGTTCATTGTCATTGCACCATGGATTCGAGGAAGGATTCCCATTAAAATTCCATTTTTAATTTAAGATTTTGTGGTTTCATGTATTTAACGGGCCCATTTACTAATAATTACTAATATGTGATCCTAGAAATATTTATTTGGTATGAAAAGTGGATATTTTTTCATTGTTAAATGTTAAAAATAATTGTTTTGATAAATATTGAAGACCAAGTGTTCGATGAAATACATGTTTGGATTTTTCATGTGTTTTGTGACATATAAAGCATGATTAGGACTTTGTGAATATATTTGTGATATGAAAAATAATGATTTGGTTTTCTTGAATGATATTTAATTTTAGTTTTGAATTTTAAAATAATATGTATTGGCTTTAAAATATGATTTGACATTCTCTGTTAATTAGTAGCCTATTTTACAATATGATATATTTTTATATTGAAAATGAAATGTGATTACTTTGAAGGAATTGTTTTCTGAATGGTTTTGAAAATGAAATAGTATGTTTTCACCTTTTTGAGGAAATGTACTTCATTATTTTTTGGTGATGGTTTTGTGGAGAATGCATAAAGGCACATTTGGAACTTTTTTGAAAACATTGAAAGTTATTATTATGGAAACCACCCTTCGGTGATTCTCACGCCTTATTTATGTTTAATAGATGGTATGTCCTTGTTTTGAAAAAAACATATGTTATATTATGATAATTGGAGGTCATTGGTATAGAATCATTGAGATCTATTCTTTTTATGGCATGTAAATTGATCAATGGGGTTACTCAATGGGAGGCCTATTGTTAAATTATTATTATATATACATTTGATTTAATGCTCGGTAAGAATTTGTTCGATCACACTATTTATATAAGAGACATGAGAAATAATAACAGTAAGATAATTTTTTGACAATGATTGTTCCACTTGATAAATTATGCACAAGCTAGTGGCCAATAATAGGTGGTTATATTGGGTTTATTACTATTGGATTTCTCCTGCTCGGTCCTAAGTTAGGGTGGCCAGAAGTATTTAGGGAATAATGATCATCATTGTGTGAGGCATCCCAACGGTGATGGGTAACAATTATTAGTATGTTCTATAATATTCATGATATACTTGATTCACCCATTTCTATTGGAACTTAGCCACTTGCAGTAATGATTATGATATTTGGTCACTTGTATTTTTATTTCTATTTCCATTTTATGTGATTATTCTAGTGTTGTCATGTGTGTTTCTTATTTTGTTCATCATTTATTTGTATTCCAATTGATTTTGAATTTTTTTATGTAAAATGGTTTTATAATCAATTCATTTATTTGAAAATGAAAGCATCAATTTCCCCTTGAAATGTTAATGTCTCACTATTGGATATAATCATGGTTTTGAAATGATGTACGTAAATTGACTGTAGTTTTTTTTAAAGTATAATGTGTCAAAAATAATAATTTTGTATATTTTATTTCAAACTTGAAGTTGATGTTTCTTTTATTTTAATGGATCTTCATTGGTAATATATTTATTTTGGATTACCTATCAAGTTTTAATTCTCACACATTTAGTTATTTTCTATTTTTATCCTTTGTGTAGGTTTCATCTTGAGTTTGATTTCTTGTGTGAGATTGTTTATCTTTGTGTTAGAGAGTGACCAATGGGGACACATAGAGATCATGTGATCTTTTGGTTCAGTTTGTCTTATTGTGAATTTTGGTTTTATTTTCATATTCTTGTACAATGGATGTTTAGTTTAATATTATTTATATATTAGAATAATATGTTCAACATTCTAATATTTAGTTTCTTTATTTTTTATTTGGAAAAATCTTTTTTTGGGTACTCTAGGGTTATCCGAAAGTAGTTTCCAGCCCATGGGGATCAAGAATGCCCTTCAGGCCATGACATGGATCATCACGGGTGATCGATTATGTTTTGAACTAGGTTGGTTTGTGAAAAAATTTTATAAAAGGATAACATATCATAGAAGACCTTTCTTTTCAGAGCTCCCTTTGTTACATGGGGATGCCAAAGTATATAGGGTATGAGTTTTGGGACTCAAGAGGTTGGTGAGTTAATAGAATCACAAACTGTTGCTCATTTTGATCCTCTTATTACCATGTGAGTTCTGATTTTTTTTATTTTAATTGGGCATTTGGGAATTGTGTAGTGATTGGGATATGATAAGTGTGATGGAACAATGGTCTCTGGTGGCCCATTGGGCCTAGAAAGACAAGTGGATGTATGTGCAAGGTCCTAGAAGGATCTTTATGATGGTGTTGTGTTTGGCGGATGGCTGCCAACCATATGGAGAAGTCACCCATCAATGATAGTACCATTTTTGAGTCTCTTTGTGTATACTATGAATTCTATATGTTTTTTAAAAAAAAATGTGCTGGAATTGTGAAAAAATCTTTTAATAGTAATGTTTGTATTTTGGAAAGTGGGGAAATGGTATTTTTAGAATTAACCATGTGGAAGGCTTTATAAAAATTATTTTTTATG
The DNA here is from genome assembly GCA_963277665.1 of Viscum album. Lineage (NCBI taxonomy): Eukaryota > Viridiplantae > Streptophyta > Magnoliopsida > Santalales > Viscaceae > Viscum > Viscum album. The sequence continues at coordinate 382,846,953 of OY728145.1, forward strand.
AAATGAACTCTTGGGGGGTAAAATAAAAATGAGTAAATGATATCGGTATTTTATACATATGATTTAGAGTTTATGGAAAATGAATATTTTTTTAGGAACGTGTCTTAAATTAAAAGGAGTGGGTTTTTAATAAAATGGTTTTAGTAGAATGGGATTTATTGAAATAATGGATAATTTTATGAGTATGTGAAAGGGTTTTTGATAAAAATCTAGGGGATTTCATTTTCTGGAATGGTAAAATGGTCTGATGTGTGGAATCTGAAAAATTATTTTTTTTCTTGGTAGTTAGTGACCATTTGGAGAGTTCATGATTTTTGAAGTGGGTTAGTGATATTTTTTTTAAAAGATGATTTTTTGTTTTTTATGTTGTTCTCATGGGTTCTCATAAGAATAATGGTATATGGGGATGTGGATCGATGTCTTGTGTGGCATGGTGGATGGGTTCTCGGGTTGCACGAAGATGTTCATCTGAGTGAGACAATAAAGAATTCCAATAAAGACTATAGATCCAACAATGTTTATTTATAATATCAAAAATAAATTGAAAGGGAAATTGTTTATGGTAATATTATCTTGTTTTCTTATGTTCAAAGTTTGATATTTATGAGGTTATTCTTCTTGAGGATCGTTGTTTTTGAGTATTCCTTGACAAAGTTCTTGACTTTATTATGTTAAGTGATTTCACCCATGGAGCTTCTATTGGTGATCATAGTGCTGGTTTGGGTGATTCCCCATTAGTGGGTATTCTAGTTGATCAACATAAGGATTTGTTTCATGAGTTGAAAAATTTAAATCCACCTCTTTGAATTATTCCCTATACCGTTTGTTGCAATAGTGATATATAAGGGATCAATTTGAAATGATTTCCTCTTACAATAATTCTCGCGGTTATAGTACTGGTGTTCGGTGATGTTTGTTGTGTTTCATCATCTTTATTATTCATTATGCTCCTTGTACAGAGTGAGAGAGAATAGTGATTTCTATATTTGAGTCCATATTTATGAAAAAGTGTGGTGTTTGTGGAATTTTTTTACATAATGTGTCACAATCCTTTGTTTTTTTGGGATGTGTTATGTGGTTTCATGTGGCACTAGAAGAAGGGGATTCAGTTAGGATTAACAACCCATACTACATGGTAGTACATTCTTTATAAATCAGTGATCTAGTTATAGGTTCTAAAGTGAAGCTGGAACATAGTATTTTTATTATGGTTTCTCATCACTGTGAATTTACTCTTATCAAAAAGAGTATGTCTAACTTACCCCTCGCATTGTGTTTGTGGTTATGCCTACATGGATGAATGTTTCTAGTCAGTGTTCTTGTGAGGACCAAACATGTAAATCAGGTGCAGTATTGGATTTATCCTTATGTGGGTGAAGAGTGGGGGTTAGTTATCATATGATGTTTTAGTGCGCCAATAATTGGATATATTTTTTCCTTTACCATTGTGGTGATTTGGTTCTACTATTTTTATTATGGTTTCTTATAACGTTGAATTTTCCCTTATCGAAAATAGAACGTTTAACATACCCCTCACACAATGACTATGGTTATTCCTTCTTTGATGTGTCTTTCCTGTCAGTGTTCTTTTGTGGAATGCCCATGTGAATCAGGTGCGGTTTTGGCATTATCCATATGTGGGTGAAGAGTGTTGGGTAGTTATCGGCTGTTTTTTAGTTCTCCAATCATTGGGACCCTCCCTCCACACCCTATGTGGTGGGGATTTTTTATCGGTGCGGGGTGTGTTAGCTCAATTCATGTCCCCTCTATTCGGGAGTGATTAGCTTAACTGATTTTGTTCCATTATTCTTAGCCTTGTTAGGTATGATGATTTGGAAGATTTCAGTTGGCATGTGTTGGAAAGACATTGTTTTGGTTCATGATTAACATTCATTTGGTCTGTGTTGGTTGTCTCTTAATGGTGGGGAGAGTCATGGCGGGTGTTGTCATTTTTTCCCTCAATAAGTTGTCTGGTGTTTCTTTTTTCTTAATAGTGGCGGGGGGGAGGGGGGAGTTCATTCAGGCCTCACCCTATTGGTGATCATTTGATTTGGATTTTGTATTAGTTCAGTTTATGTAGATTCATTTAATTATTTTTTATTTCATATTTTTCTTTTTATATTGGGTAAATGTTGGGATTTCAAAAGTACACCCTGTAGATCTGTTCAATTTCTATTTGTGTATATAATGACCATTTCTGTTGTTCTTGGGAAGTTGATTTGGGTTATAATTTTGTTTTGTGAAATTGTAATAGGTATTACTATAAGTCGGTTCGATTTCACTAGTTTAAGAGATTGGATCGCGTTGATATTGAATCCTTAGGTGTTGATCAACGAAATTAAAAGTGTTGGGGATTCTTGAGGGTGACAATCATTAATGACAGGTTGAATTTTCATGCCATGTTTTCCATGTCTTGGATTATGGTCTATTACCTTTAAAATCATGGTATTTTCTCTTGAGATAAGGGTGTGAATGGGTTTAGTTTTTAGGTGTTTATTTCACTAGTTTCTGTCCAACGTTTGGGTCTTGGTTCATTTGTGAGTTGTTTTGAAATCTAGAAAAATCAGTCTTGGAAGATCCCATTGCATGGTAGGTGCACAGTTTGAAAAACTATGTGACCAATACTAGTTTAAAATGTGGAAATTGACATTTTTTATAGAGGCATTTGGAACAGTTTTTGCATGGTTTGGTAAACTATGTATCCAAACCATGTTGGATCATAGGTGTGTCTAGTAAGGGGTGCTCAGTTGGAGCATGGTTTGGTAAATCGTACGAACAAACCGTACAAGTTTCCTAGATGTTAAATTTTACAATTTTACAAGTTTAACACTTTTTTAATTTTTACCGAAAGTACTCTATTTCTCCCCCATTCATGTCCTTCAACCCTAGGAGGTATCTCCCCTCTTCCTCTCACCTCCCACCACCATCTAGGGTGATTTCAAGTAGAAATATTGAAGGGTTTTGTTTGGTCTCTCAAGTTAAAACCCTACTCTAATCTCCCTCCTCCTTCTCCTCTAATTCATTCTTGGTTTTACCACCTCTCAGGGAAATGTTTTCCAAGGGTTGTTATTTCTCTGCAATAATGTCCAATATTTTCTCATTAAGAGTTTATAATCATATATATAGGGTTTTGGAACCCTCATGGGGTGTTTTTGGTGGTCCATTGTCAATTCTCCATGGATGCAAGGTAGGTTTCCAATGAACTTTTCTCTTTTAATTCAATATTCATTGGATTCTTGTATTTATCTCCTCAATTGATTAATAATTACGGATATTTAAAACTTAAAATATTTATTTGGTGTCAAACTGGGTGACTTATTCATTTTAAAATCATAAATTGAATTGTTTTATTAAATGTTGCACACCAAGTGTTCGATTAAATGTCCATTTGAATTTTTCATGTGTTTTGTGACATCAAAAGCATAGTTAGGCATTCAAAATATATTTGTGATATAAAAAATCATTATTTGGGTTCCTTTACCATTATTTTAATGTATTTCTAGATTAAAAAATAATGTGTAATGGTTTTAAAATGTGCTTTGTGACATGTTGTCGATTAGTGTCCCATTTGGAATTTTGGTTAAAATGTATTTTATTAAAAATTAAACATTAGTACTTTTATGGAATGATTTTATAAATGGTTGTGAAATGGAAAAAGGTTGTTTTTTTACTTTTTAATTAAATGTACTTTGTCATTATTATGTGATGGTTTTGTAGATTATACTTAAAAGAACCATTTGAACTTTTGTGAAAATAGTGAATGTTTTTATTATAAAAAACTCTATTTTGCGATTATCATCTTTTATCCATGTTTAATGGATGAGATGTCCAAGAAGTGGAATCCTTGCGATCCATTATAATATTTAGAGGTACTCGTTACAGACTCCTTGATTTCTATTTTTTATTTAATGTGAATAGATCCTGGGGGTGATTGGGGTGAGGCCTTTTGTTGAATTATTATTATATATGAAAGTGATTTGTTGCCCAGTTGGTATCAATTGTCTCACCCCCTTTATTAATGAGACATGTACACATGGAATAGTCAAATAATTTTCTGAGAGTGATTGCTGCAATAGATAGATTACGAACTAGTTGGTCGCCCATAGTAGGTGGTTATATTGGGGTTTTTGCTATGTGATTTACCCCTCTGTCTAACCTAATTTTATGTGGCTGAGAGTATTTAGGCATCTTTTACCTTCATACTGTGAGACAACCTTCCAGTGATGGGTCTCATGTGGTAGTATGTTTTGGATTATTCATGATCTTCTAGGTTCACCCATGTCTCTCGACACTTACCCTCTTGTAGTGATGATTGAGATACAAAGTCACTTGTATAATTATATCTATTTCACTCTGTATGTGATTTTTTTAGTGCTCTCATGTGTGTTTCTTATCATGTAATGTGAGGCTTTATATTCCAATGGGTTATGAAAAAATTTATTTTTATGTAAAATTATTTTATAATATCGTATAATGTTACAAAATGATAGCAACACATTCCCCTTAAAATGGTAATGTATCGCTATTGGAAATTAACATTGTTTTGTAAAGAATTATGGAAATTGATCATAGTTTATTTCAAGTAAATTTTTTTTTTAAACAAACTTTTAAATATTTTATTTCAAACTTTAATTTGATGATTCTTTTAATTTAAGGGATGTTTATTGTGAATAGATTTATCTAGGCTTACCAACTAAGTATTTATACTCACACCTATTTTTCTTTTCTATTTTTGAATTTTTCTGGGTATCAACATGAGTTTGATCAACTTGGGCGAAAGTTGATCTTTGTGTTGGATAGTATCTTGTGGGGTTAGATAGATATCATGTGGTCATCCATTTCCATTAGTATTATTAGGATATTTGGTTTTATTATCATATTATTATATAACATATGTTCATTTCAGTTTAATTTATTTATTGGAAACCATCAATCATATTTCTGCTATTTAGTTTATTTATTATTTATTGGGGGAAATAATTAACTTTTCATACTCTGTTGATACCCTACACTAGTTTTTATCCCATGTTTATTGGGAACTCCTTTCGGTCCATGACACAGATTGATTCGTTTGATCAGTTTAAGGATGACTGGGATTGGTTCAGGACAAATTCCATGATGTGTTTCGGTGTTTTAGGACCCCTAAATTAATATATAAAAAAATTATATATGAACACATGTACAAATATTTTTAGTATAATTATTTTTCCTATTTACCTATTAATAATATGGGAAATAAAAGATAATTTTTAATTTTATAAAGTGTGTTTACCCTAGATAAGATATAACATTTTCTAACATTGGGATTCCCGATAAATTTTACCATTTGTAGGTGCGTTATGATAATTTTTTATTAATTTATATAATTTACTTAAAGAACCCAAAACCTAAATTCTACACTATATTTTCATTATTATAAAAGTATATAGGTTTATCAATATAACCCTTGGGGATATTATTGGAGCTTTAGAAGAGATCTATTTACAAATGAAAACACATCATATAAAATTGATTTTTTTTCAAGGTGTTCTTATTCACCAAAACAATTTCTAGATCATGACAATTAAAACTATAATGACCCATTCATCATCACTGATTGATTTTAAATCTTGGTAGGGCTTGTTATTTCATGGATTTCCCCCAATGTATTATTTTTAATTCATACATTGAAGTCTTTATCAGCTATTGGAGTCTTCTGTTCATTGAATGAGCCAAATTATAAATTTATTACATAACACTTTGGTTTATATCATCTATGCCCTTATTTTCAACCTTGATCTATATTATTTATTTGATGGTTGTAATAATACATTTAAATATTGGTATTTATTTACATTTTTTTTCATTTACCCCACCATTTATCACATTTCTCTATGTTATAAAATGATGATGCATTTCAACATTATAAGGCAATATTCGAGTATGATTGAACATCCATATATATAGAAGACATGAGGGAAATTTATGGAATGTTTTTTGGTATAAGGATAGTTGTGAGATGTGGGATTTGGGTGTTGGAGACATCGATTATAGAAATAATCATATTTATATTCCCATAGGAGAGGCAACACAACCATGAAATGAAACAGGTATGAACCACAAGTTGTTTGAGAGGATAGAATACTTCCTCTGGTGACAGATAAATTAACTATCATCCCTAGATCCATGTTTAACAATGTTATTTAATGTGGAATGTTTTTTTTCAGCTACAAGGGTGAGATTCATTTAATAAATTTGAACTTCTGTAAAATACCAACAAAAAAGATGTGTAGTCTAAGAACACATGTCATGTAGTCCATCAGATGTTGAAACACATTTTTCAAGTGGATTTACATATCACATGACATGTATGAACCTTACATGATGTTTGACCATATTTTTAATTATCAACATGTACCATAGATGTACATGAGATTAGTTACGACCATAAACATGTACACAATCACAGTAAACATGCATGGACTTTTACTCATTCAGGGATAGGGTACCTGGACATGGAAAGTTTACAAGGGAATGGCCAAAGTTAACATGCACAGTCCAAATAAAACTGTAATGGGTTGAGAGGACACATGTATACCCCAGGTAGTAAGGGAATAAATTGTACAACATTTGCATGTCGTGTAATTCAACATGGCTATCCATGACATATAAAAGCTAATACATGATGGGGTTTTGAGGTGAAGTCACATGATGAGTGACCTAAGGTAGAAGCCATGTATATTAATAAAAATCTTTCTCTTTGTGAATATCCTCCTCCAGGATTTATTTTTTCATATGGGTTAATTCTATACTTTGAAATTCATTACAAAAAACAGTATGCTAGACTTTATTTGGTAATTTGATATATGAAATGAGGAGTTATGGGTGGGAGTCTTATTTAAGCAATGCTTGTATAGTAGTGATAGGCTTGGATTTTTATCAATAAGCTAGGGATGTATCACTCTTAATGTACAAGGATGTGGGTCCATATATTCTTTACATAGGTAGATTCAACACCCCTTACTATATAAAATTGGATTTCTCTATCTATAGAGTGAAACCCATTATCTTTGTTCTCTGATTGGGAGTTGTTCATGAATAATAGATGGAGCCACCTCAGATGTAAATCTTAGTGTAAATGTATTATGCCTCCATAAAGATTAATGAGAATTTACACATCATGATTGGAACCATAGATTAAACCATTGAAATGGAAGGTGACTGCATGTTCATAGGTTAGATGTGGAGATGGAGATACCCTTTATATCTCTCTTAGGTTTCCTTATTATCATATATGTTATGTTTCATTTCCCTCTTACTATGGGATGAGCATACAATTTTAAATTTCATGTTCATATTTTAATGGTTTTCAATGTGTCCTTATATGTATTCATTTACTCACCCTTATGTGGATCTTTTCAGCATATGTCTCATCTTATAAGGATAATATAAGGATCAATAGCAATATTGGGGGACCTAATTTTTGAGGAGTATAATTGTATGTTGAGGTTTTGATTGTTTTCAGTTTCTAACTAGGAAGATTCTGATCAGGGCTCTCTACTGCTTCCATTTTCAATTTATTATCAGTTTGGGACCTCATTTTTTTGAGTGAATTTTTTCCTATTTCTACTTTGTTACTCTTATATGTTAATCTTATGATTTCCAATATTTTTTTATTTAGATTAGTTACACTAAAAATTTATAGTCTTTTATTATATGTTAGTAATGCTTCATGAAGCTAGTCATGCATGTGTATGGTTACTTAGTTAATGGAATCCAATTTCATTTCAACATTCTCAATGATTATCATCAGCCACTAAAAAATTAGAAGCATGATTGTGACATCTATTTTATCTTACCACTATCCCAGAGAGTCATAGTGATTTGGGTATTAAAAGAAAATAAATTGGGATATTGGAAAAAGTATATCATGATTATTGGTATGCAAACAATTCATGGGTGAATAATAGAGGAATAATGATATGATGCACCCATATCCAAAATGAGTATAGAAATTGAAAAATATATACATATATTTAGTCATAGGAATCCCAATGACATAAAATATCATTAACTCCATATATGTGATAGTTGACCAATTAACAATGTGGTCCCATTACTTTGCTATTAAGAAACGTTTCTCTTTTGGAAAACACATTATGATATAAATTAGTGATGTTATAATACAACATTGGTTACTAATCACTTTTATATATTATTTTTTAATTGAGTTACATCAAGGTTCAAGAGAAACCTATAACAAGAATTGTATATAGATTGGAGTCCTTGAACTACAAATCACCCCTTAATGCATGATATATCTAAGAGAAATATTTAAATTCTAGATGATATATTGACATATTTATCAATGGGATTACACAGATATAGGGGTCCTCAGCATCCCAAAAATGGAGTTCACGTATAACAAATGTTTTCATTATTTTTCTAAAAGGGTTATCTTATGAGGATTTTTTTGGGAAGTTGTTTCAGAATCTGACATATAAGGATAATGTTAGAGAGTTGAATCTAATGGGATGTGATCTTACCGAATGGATTATAGATATAGTTCAAACCATGAGACAACATATGAAATCAGAAAAATTTAAATAGAAAATCTATTTACACTATCAATGATAAGACCTCGAGTTTGAGGTTGAAGATAACCGGTTACTTCATGTATCTTTATTGAATAAATTCTTTTTTTAGGGGAATATAAATATTAGTAGAAGATAAATTACAGTGTTTGTGATCCTTCATGGAAATGGAGTTATGAAATATCTATTATAACTCAAAACTAACATATCTCACGTATGTGATCTGCTCCGTGTATCCCTCTTGAGTATGTTTATACCAGACCCTTAGATGATCTAAATCTAGATCAGCTCCCTTTGAATAATGACACTTCATATGAAGAGTATATGATGGAGAGTGTAAATCACATCAAAAAGCTCATTCAATCATGAAAACTGCACTCACCATATTTTTATATAGGAGGCACATGTTTATGGAGGAAAAATGGGAACTTGTAATAGAGATTAAATAGATGATACATTATATTTTTTTGTCTATAAAATGAAATGTCATGAGTGACATTTCTAAAGGGGGAAGAATGTAAGGACCCAAAAATCCATAAATTAAACATTATTTTTCCATGAAAAAATTATATAATATGTAATTTAGTAAATAACAACACATTGAATACTTTGTATTATAAAATTTATCATAATAGATTTATAAGAACCTTATATATCAAAACTATTGATAATATAACCATTGTACAATGACCATTTAGATTAGTGTATTTTATGGGTTATGATGTATTATAATTGACATGTAGGAATGAATCAATAACCATAACTAGTGGGAGCATACCATATGAATCCCATTTATTATAGCTTCCATGGAGAAGGGAATCACTAAATTTTTAGCTTAACTAATCACAATATGGAATTCAATAAAAAACATGAGAGATATAGTTTATATGATAGGTTCATTCTTATCAAGATCCCATCCCCAACCATGGTACCCAAACTACCCCAATAAAGAACCACTATCACACACTATACCATTAGGGTGTACTCTTTTGAAATAAGCAATTACATAGCAGACCCAACAAGTATGAAGTTTTAAATATTCATTTTAGTATATTAATTATTTTATTTTGGCCATTTTAATAATTTCTAGATTATTATAGTATTATTTTTATAATAATTTGATTCTGATTTGAATAATTAAAAAATTGAATTTTGTGGAATATTTAATTTCAATTAATAAAATAAATATGGTAAAATCGATACTTTTAAAATATATGTTTTTTTCAATAAAATAATTTTGTTTAATAATATTTTTTAATATATATTTTCATTTAATTTTTTAAGTCAAAAATAATATTTATAAGGGTTATAATGTTGTTAGAAATTTAAAAACAAGTATTTTTCAATAAATAATAATTTTTTAAATGTGAAAACTATAATATTTGGATTTAAAAAAAATAAAAATAAATTTTCAAATTATCAAGTTGAAATTATATACTTTATAATTTTTCATAATTTTTTGAGAAAAACGAATTGTTGTTGATAAATTAAATAAGGTATAAACATATGGTATATATTATGATATCATGATATACCAAACATTATGTAATAAATTTTATTAATGGAATACCTAAACCAATATATATATCTTCATTAAAATAATGTTTTATGTTAGTTAAATAATTTTATTAAACATTAATGAATCCCCCAAACCCCATATTATATTTTCTATTTTTAAAATCAATTATTTATGAACATTACTCACATACACACCACCAATGCTATGATGTAAATATTTATGGTTCTTGTCATTATATAATTTAGGAAACCACTCTTATTTGAATGAAACCAAGTAAAAAACCCTAGACATTTGTTTATTCAAACATGAGTGTTTTTTATATTTGATTATGCCAATAACCATACATATTTAAATAATACTATTGTATAAAATTATAGTTTTGGTCATGAGAGTTTATAACAAAAAAATTAGTATTCATCCACTATTTTTATTTGAAAGTCAATATTTCTCCATGCTAGATTAAGACTATACAATGAATCATTTAATTTATTATTTTTCCTTTGTTTATTTTAATCATGTGTGAATTCATGTATTTTTGAGTGTTTGAGTGTGAGTAATTTTGGTATGGTCACTAGGGTGTATAATTTCATTTAGAATGATACTTTATTTAATTGATTCATTTTATATTTAGAAGTTCCATAAATTGATCTATACATTAAATATTTGTGTGCACTTCAAGATAAGTGGATGTAGACCTAATTTTTTTAGATATCATGGTTAATTAAGGAGTAGTTCAGTGTATATCAAACTCTTTTATAATATTATTTTCATTACACTTTTTTCATTTTTGTGGGAGTCATAAAATTCAAATATATGTAATTTGAAGAAGTAATGGTTTATATTAATATGTTTGGTGGGATGAACATTAAATTATAAATGATGATATTGGTAGTTCATCTATTCCATAAGGTATGTGAACTTCCATTGAAATGAGTTAACCCAAAATAAATGGATAAAGTACAATCGGAATGTATTTATTTGAGGACACTTTTCATGATATAGATGTCATTGGAAAAAATACTTCTTATAACATAGAGTTGTTAAATACCTCAATGGAATTATTGAAGGTTTTAGATAATATGAATTAAAATAATAAATTAATGGACAATGAGTTAATTAGGCAGAGGATATTGAACATTAGGGTGTTAGATTAAAATTATATGGAAGATTATGTAAATAAATTCAACACGATTCAAAGTAAATTTGAATTATTATTAGTAAATTTTATTGATCCAGTGTGTGTTTTATTCTTACTATCATCACACACTGAATCTTATAACATGATAGTTTTAATTTTCATTTTGTCTTTAGGTAATACTAATATAGAGTTTCAGGAAAATTTTCTCTCATATTGAAAAAGTGGATAGGGTGGAGGTATGTATGTACACGTTTTGATATATTGTAAGGAACTGGATAATAAAATAGAGATAAGTTGTAGTGAGTTTAATAGACCTATATCCAAATATTAGAATTATTTGAATATATGGAATGTGAAGAAAGTTTGAATGGATATATATATAAATTACACTTAAAAATTTTATATAAATAATATATATTAGGGATAATGTAGATTAATTATTAGTGTTAATATTCAATTAGAATCAGGATTAATAGATTTCATAGCATTAGTTCATGATATTTCCAAGTGGGAAATCCTCTCTGAAAATGTTTTAGGATAATTCATAACGGATTATAAGGTGAATTCTAAATCTGATAACAATATAAGGAATGATTATTTTATCATATGTAAGAAATATAGATTATTAGTTATGTTACATAGAGCTCCAAAAATAAAAAAAATATATATAATACTGTGGCTTTTATTGAGAATGTGAATAAAGTAACAATATATACCACTTTAACTAGATGCATGTGTAAGATTACTCATTGGTCCATGTTTTTGGAAGGAGTTGTTGAACAAATAGAATTTTATCTAAAGGGAGGATCATATGGAATAATTATTTCCAAAACATCAATGTCTGAAATTCCATTGTTGTGATTTTTTATCTTGAACACTTATATGACAATGAAATGACATTATTAGTGGTGAAATGGTTATTAAATCATGATCATAAATATTTTATAACATGTGTTTGTTGCATTCTATAAATTTTTATAAGGCTTTCATTTATTACAAATGGAGGGACACCAATATCTTATATGTTTTTACTCATACATATTAATGTTTTTGGGACTACTCAAGTCCATTATCATACTGTTTCACTATATTTTATTAACATAAATGATGACTGAACAAAAATGTTATGGTTATAATTTCATTATTAAAAATATACGATCATCAAAGTGTTAGTCCATTGGATATATATTTTAATAAAGGAGGTTGAATTTAGGTTTATGTTATTATGAAATAATATCTAACATGAGTATGATATTTGTAGAGTCAGAATGGTTTTCTTATGGAACATATTTAGGTGTTGCAGTTCTCTACCCAGGTAATAGAAACAAAACCTAGTGGTAGTGTGGATAAATCACCCACTAAATTACAATTCTTCTATCATGAGGAAAAACATAAGTTTTACAAATTTATTATCAGTTAAATCAAACAATTGGTTCACTTATCTAATTACTAAAAGTACTATAGTACCTATATGAAGTAATATTCTAAAACTATTTTTAATATTTATACATATCATATACAAGTTTATGGAAATCTCTTAATTTTCCATTTTGATTAATATGTAATGGAAAATAATGAATAATATTCTATAGAATGTGTTTTTGGTAGTAATATAGATGGGAAATTGGGGTATGACACTAAGAAAATGAGAGAAATAATTTCATTAGAAACATAAAAGATATCTTTAATGGGAATTTCCAATTTAAGGAGAAAAAATGGTGTTGTATTATATTGAGAATAAATAATAAACATGAAATATTTGAGTTTATGTGAATTGAAATCGAGTTGTTTTCAATAGAATATTTAATAATCAAGGAGTGTATAAAATATTAAACAATGATAGATGTACCTAAATGTTTAAATTATAAAAAACATTATTGAAAAATACAAAATCTAATGTTATGGAAGATGTATATATAAAATTAAAAATTACATATATTGAGTGAGGAATACATTTAGGATTTGTTTGATGGATTAATAGGTTTATAGATAATCTCGTTTAAGTGATTTTGATATATGTAGAAGAATAAAATTGCCTAAAATAATTGAAACGTCTCAGAAATCTAAAAATTGTGGGAGTTTTCTATAAAAGATGAAATGGATGGTTATATAGAAAACACAATCTACGAATTAGTTGAATAACTATAAGGAATATAAGTATTACAAAACAAATTTGTATAATAGTTAAAAGAAAATATATCTGATAAAATGTGGTTTAAGTTTATCATAGATGAATAATGTTTTTATTATAATGAAATGATAAATTCCTATAAAATCAATATACATGTTTTCATGTATAAAAAATATTGACGGTTCTATGACTTGTATATTCATATTGTTATCATCTTGAAAATTAGATTTAAAAACACTTTTTACACCATACGGTTTACTAGAGAATATCATTATTTTGAAAGAGATGGTTTCATTGATAAATGGAATAAATAACTTTTTTACAAGATGATATATATCTTAAATGGTTTAAACCATATACCATGGTAGTGGAATCAAGAGTTTAATATCATTTTGGTTGTGATGATATTTATATAATTAATACTCAATTTTATTATTAAAAGGGGTTCAATTATTTTTGTGATTTCATTGATCTCTTGTACAAGGATTCAATCCCGTAAATGTAAAAACGTGGATTGAATTGGGGAGATAAATAATGATTTCTAAGGAATGTTTTAGAAGGATATTGGTAATGAAAATTTATTTCAGTGATGTAAATTATGTGGGGTTGGAAGATAGAATCATTAGTTCTGTATTATAAGGAGTGCATCTAGAGGGTCCTTTAATGATTTTGAATAATAAAATATAAAATTGGTACAACTTCATTAGTTAGACACTTCATGTTTTCAAAAAATATAAAACATAACATTAATAATTATGTTAGGTATATAGAATTTTTTTGAATCCAATCATTTTAATATTTTTGGAGTATGTGGTGGATTATATAAGAATGAAGATTAGTTATCTAGTGGGTTTTTTATCAAGGATATATGGAATTTACGAATTGGAAACTCTTAATACGTAAAGTTAATTATATGATATCTCAAAGGTACTAAATAATTGTATATGTATTTAATAATAGAATATCCATTTCAAGTGTTTTTTTTCAAATCATATGGGATAAAGATGACGAAAATAATATTATATAATTTTATAACTTTAAGAAGGATAACCATCAGTTGGATATCATTACTATACCTTTTAGTTTCTATTTCAAATATATATATAGGGTAAATGGCCACTATAAATGATAGAAATGAATTGGACTGGTTGGTGTTATTTTATGAAGAATATGGAAGGAGTAGATAAAGTGGTTTCTGAATTTATTTTAGAAATTGAATTAATCATTTATAAGAATATTTATGGTATCATTCATAGATTTAAGACATTGAAAACTAGTATCATATCTTTTATATGATGATGGTGGATAGAGATCTATAACCATGAAATATATCTAGGATTTATAATTTATAAAACAGGATTACTAATTTCATTTTCTAAAATTGTATCACGAAATATAATCATTATTAATACTTGATTTACTACTATGATAAATAGATGCTTGAATATTATTGTAGTTATTATATTATTAATTGTTTTCAATGTGTTTTTGGTTACCTTTAATGAATGGAACCATTTTTAAAGATGATATTGTTAGGATTTTGTGAAGGAAACTCCAAAAAATTATAATGATAATTTTATTTTAACTTTGTAGTAAAAATAATTACAAGATTGGTCAGACTAAAATAATTTTTTTTAATAAGGTAGAAATATTAGATAATAAATTAAATATATTACATAATTAATGAATTAAAAAAATTATAAAACAGTTAATATGAATATATCCAGAAGTAGATAAACATAAAATATGATTGAAATATATATAACAAAAATATTCATATAGAATTATATAATGAAAGATAACTATGTAATGAAATTTATTTATTAAGAGGATGATAATCCTATTTAAAATAGAAATAAATGTTTTAGGTGAATTCCTTTCATAAAATTTATAAGTTGATATATATAAATGTTATGAAATTTTTATTTCTATTTCCATTGGGATTATATATCCATTGTGAATATTCATCTGTCAAGATCATATATATGTTCACAAAATCATTACACAAAAAAATATTTAATGATATAAATTATATGTTTTTTAGATATTGTATTTAAAAGAATATGATATTTGTATCATATCTACAATATTGTTAGGTTTGAATTGATGAAATCAGATTCTGAAATATATGTACAATAGAAAAGTAATGGAATATATAGTATACATTTTTTCTTTCGATTATCATATAACAATGAATGAAAACTGGTGTTCATTTCTAGGGATTTTTATAGACCATGTCATAGTTAAAATTAAAAATTTATACATAGGGATAAATTAAAAATGGGATAATTTTAAAATCATTTAATTAGTGTAAATAAATCATTTAATATTTGAATATTTTCCTTTATACTTTTGTACAAATATATATTCCGAAAAGAGTGTTAAATAGTGGGAAATTCAATGCTAGTTTTTATAATCCAATGTTGAAATCACTTCTAATATATGACATGTAGATTGATTTCAATGTTTGTTTAACTAAGAACTAATGTCGATAAACATCATACTCAGCTTTCCACTTCATTTGTTTCTTAAAACTAAAATTTAATGACTCTTAATAAATCCATTCAACATCTATTATTCTTAAAATTTATGTGGAGTGATAATATGTTTTTCAATTTGTTTTGTATAAAATAGAATTCCAAACCTAAAAACATAATGTGAATTAAAAAATAGGTTCTAAAAACATCATGAACAACAACAAAATTACCCAATAAAAAATAAAACTATATTTTTACACATAATAATATAATAGAAACTATATCTATAAAATAAAAATAATTTTAAAAAATAATAAAAATAGAGTTTGAAGTTATTTCATATAATTTATCATATAAGTATAAATTTCATCAAAAAACTTCCATATAAATTTATATGAATTTGAAAATTTAAATAGAAATTTTAAAAGAAAAATTTTATAATGAAGCAAAGTGTTTAAAAATATAATTTAATATTGATTTTTAATATCTAATAAATAAATTATAAAGAAATGAATTATTTCAAAATAACATCATTGATTTTGAAACGAAATTTTTGAATGAGTATATTTAAAATAAAAACATCAGATTTGTAACCAAATACCTATAATGAATGAATAAAAATTTCTTAATCAACATTTATATAATGAATTTTTTCAATTTTGAAAAGTGGTCCATAATAAACTCAGTCCATGACTTATAGAAATTTAAAATAATAATTATGATAATTTTTTAAAATTAAAATACTATGATTAATGAACCAAGAGTATATTATGAGAAATACATAAATAAATAAATGATAATTCTTCTTCAAAAATCACCCAATAATGATTGTTACTAATATAATTTACATTTATTTGAGAGTAATATGAATTACTTAATTTTTTTAAAAAAATATAAAAAAATTTCATTAGAATAGTATAACTAATAGTTGCTCTTATTTATATATGTGTTCTTACCAGTGAAGTAATGAAATAACCTTCAGGTAATCTGTGTGTTTTTCAGTAATTCAAATATATATAAAATACTTTTACATAATTTCATGTAATGAAAATTTATTAAAATATAGTCTATATCTATAAGAGCATAGATAGAAGTGAAATAATATAGTATGGAAAGTGTGGGTGACTCCTCATTAAGAAAGTAATTAATTCAATCATTATAAAATATCTTTACTTGATAAAGTTAAATTTATAATTGAAATTTAATTAAATTAAAACAACTACATCATTGGTATAGAGAGGTCCTTACCATTTACAACATTGTTGATATATGTTTTAAATATATCTAACATATAACCACTCTCTAATATATCAACACTCATATAGAATGGAAAATAAATATCTAATATACAAATCAATTGTGTTAACTTATTTTTACAACATAAACACTCTGAAGTTTATATGACTGTTATCATTCAAATATGTACATTTCATTTATAAGGATTCCTTGTTTTTGTATAATCTTATATAAATATGGTTTCTAAAAAAACTAAATCTACTTATGAATGTAATTAAATATAGAAAATTAAAAACAACGCATACCACATATGGAAAGTAATGAAAAATATTATATGAAAAAATCAATTAAGGACCAATACAGAATCCAACTATAGACACAACCTCAAAAGGTAGTGACACTAGTGAAATTATATTAATAATATCATTTATGAATACTCTTACTGGACCCAACTAAATAAGATGTTGACTAACATATACCCCCTCTTGATGTATAATTTTTTGTTCTAAAATATTTATATGTGTATCCTCAGAATATATATCATAGTTCAGGATCAGGTCTAAATAGGGAGGTAGATGATTTGGGAAGGTTTTTTTTACTGGCGTTATCTGTCTCATCAAATCCTTAGTAATATTTACTACAAATGAATTAATTATATTAGATATCATCTCATTCAACTATCATAACTCAACCATGAAAAAAATATATTTTCCCATGCATTATTTCCTAATAGAGGGTGCTCTAGGGGAATTGTCTATTTTTTTATAAAACCCATAACCTCATTATAAATAATTATGTGGACAGAGAGTTCAAATATTCCAAAATAATATCTAAGAATACCCTTTATACTCAAAGGGAAAAAGGTCCCCCTGTCATTTTATACCTAATGAAATATTGAAATAGTATTTTCAAATTTTATACAATTTAAATAAATTTACAAAATATTAACAATGGATAATATTAAAAATTAATACCTAAAATATTATTAGAAATGCCCTTTGTTTTATTAATAATATATTCCCCTATTTATTAATTATCAATTTTATAATTTTTCAAGTTAAGGGGGTGGAGATAAATGGGTGTATGTAACCTCTTTAGAGCATCTAAATGACTTGGATCGCAATTCAAAAATATTCCTTGCAATAATTTTACCCTATAATAAAGGACACCATCCATAAGACAATATTTGAGGGTTGAAAAATTGAGACTGTATATCTTGTATAATTATCCAATAATCAACATAAAACCAAATATACATAAGTTTCTATACAATTAAAATTAATGTATTAAATATATTTTGCAATAAAATATAAATCATAAATTCTTCCTCTAACCAAATGGTGAAAACTATTTTTATTTCCATATATTTATAAAATCATACTTACGGTATCTATAATGAATTTATTTTCACCAAAAAATTAATCAAATTTGACGTAAAATATCCCCATACATTATCCAAATATGATAGTTATTTTTTCATATTTTTTCTTATCTTGAATGATAGATTTCATTTATAATTGAATATATTAATTACTAGATATTGAAAATGTATAATAATATAACCTTTTTATAATTAAATAAATAATATTAGATCATTTAACATTATAGGAACACATAATAGATCTTTCATTGATTTGTTGACGATACTATTATTAGGTAAGAAAATAAATATTTATCAAATGACTCTACATAGCCTAATATGTCTTAAACTATATGGAATGTGAGATTTTTTAGTGGTCATTATCATCAAAAATAATCATCAACCTCTAACATATATATTTGAGTGAATATTTTGGTAAACATGCTATCTTATACCTTAAATATTTATATAATTTCCATCTTAAAAAAGATTAATGGTTGTTGATAGTTTTTTAAAATATTAGATTAATTACATTATCTAATTTAATTAATAAAAATACATTTATATCAAGAAATTTACCATCCTCTATTCTCATGCCTTCATTTCTCTCATCTAGTGTGATGCAGGTTTCTTTAAAAAGAATGTGTTCATTTATATTACTATAATTAAATAATATTAATAAATTATAAATTTATTTTTCATAATTCAAAACATGAAAAATTTAAATTCTAGAATTTGTAAGTAAAATTACATGTATCTGTATCTAATAGAATCAAAAATTATGAAAAAAAAATTGAGAAAACGTTTCCCATCATAAAATGAACAAATTATTTACCTGTTATTGATTATAAATGAATAAATTTTATGAATAATAATTTCTATGATCATTATAAAGAGAAATATAAATATATTTTGTTGAAGTGAAGAGTTTTCCTAGAAATGATGTATATAATGATAGTTGTCATTATAAAACATTGATGGGAAAAATTTTCACAAAAAAATGATATATGTATCTACTGAATATAAATAAAATTACAAGAAAGGTATCAATAAAAAAACTTATATATTTAAATATAATATTTGTGCAATAAGTATTTTATCATTGTTGATACAGAGGGAAAAAATTACTAATTAATCAGGTTTGTAATGGAGTTTTTTCCAACAACCCTTATACATATTCATTTTGGGTTTAATGGAGCATGTTCACTTAAAAATAATATTTATCCTCATCTAACAATATATTACATGATACTGACAGAAAACTAACATTTTTTTGAATAAAAGAGAGTATAGAAAGATATAAAATCAGAAAACAAAAACAAAAAGAGGGAAAAAGAGAATCATGGGGGAAAGAAAAATTTCAATCCCAGACCATCATTAATAACATACCTCACTCCCTAATTAGGAAATGAGACGACGTTTAGGAAGAGAGACAAACCATTAGCCAGAGGTGCCAGAGACGCCAGGAATTATATAGCTTGATTCCTATCCCGCCAGGTATGAGTGATCTCAACTTGAGTGTCCAAAAGTAGTTTGCACTTTCTAATTAGGTAAGAGACATTCTAAGGAAATCATACAGGACCTAAGAGTGCATTGTGGAGAATGACAGAATCTGTCTCCACCACCTTCAGATCGATGTGTCTCTGGCCACAAAGCTCCAACCTTGTGAGCATCGCATGAACCTCCATTTGTAAAACATCACCCCTGCCATAGGAAGGAGAGAAAGCCACTATCACCGACCCGTTTGGGTTCCTAATGACACCTCCTCCACTCATGTCCACCCAACCAAGGATCCATCCATATTCATCTTAAGACCACAGTGGAGAGGACGCCAGCGGACCCAGGGCCCCTGCCCCAAGGCGCCATCCCGATTGGAGATGAACTGATTCAAGACCAGGCCCCTTAATGATGGTGTTCCATGATAGTATGCACATAACGAAAACAAGTAATGGAATATATTCTTCATTTACAATAGAAAACTTACCTGAGAACGCCAAGAACACTTATGGCACACAACATTCATTATTGTGCAGATGGTCTAGCACCCTGCTGAAGCAATCACCGCTCGAGCCTTCCTCTCGGATCCCTGTTCCCCAGCTCCATGAAACCATGCACTGAGAAAACCATCCAGTGAACCACCCTGACCTTTCCAACCAGTAAAAGCCCCAAAATCCCTCCAAATCCAGAATTCCCACTCACTGTCGAAGAACATGTGATCCACTGTTTCTTTCTTGGGGTTGCTACAACACCAACACCGTGAGGTCAACTGAACACCCATTCGTTTGATGTTATCGTCAGTGATAAAGGATCGGTTCCTCGCCCTCCACAGTAGGAATGAAAATTTGGAAGGTATCTCCTTGCACCAAATCGTCACCCCCAAGGATCAGGATTGACAACACACTTCCTCATTCAAAAAAACGCCATCAAATATAACTCTCCAGTCGAGCATCCTGTAAAAACATTCTTATCACATTCATCATTGATGATAATAGAATTAAACCTAACACGTTGGTTCTCATCAATAATAGTCTGGATGATGCCTGGATGGTCACTAGATTCCCTAAAAGAGAGGTACGAGCTAGGACACCTCATGAACCATGACCTACCAGCCACACTGTCTTGAAGCTAGATGTTAATGTCACTTTTTTCCACCAGCCATTTGGAATGCTAGTGCAAGATCTCTGAGTAAGCATTAATTAGTTTAAATATCTTGGATGGTCACACCCACACCTAATTAATATCCAGACCATATTTTCTGTACAACAACCTACCCCATAAATATCGTCCTTCCATTGATTCCCATGATAGATTGGCATGCAACCCTTGCATGGTCTCATAAACACTTCATAAAGTTATCCCTCCTTCAAAAAGATTTATAGCCATCCGCTTCCCCGATTCCCAGTGGTACATACCCTCCCTCTGCCCATCCCAAATAAAGGACACCATAATCATCTCTAAGTTTGCAGGAACACTTCTGGAAACCTTCAAATTAGAAAAAATGTGAATGGAAATATAGACAAGGACACTATTCACAAGGGTTATGTGACCTCCAAATGAGAGGAATATATTTTTACAATTATAAATGAGCCCCAATAAATTGCTGAAAATATTATCGAGGTGATGAATTCTGAGAGTGTAAGGACTCACCAGGTCCCCTAAGTACTCTATCGGGAAGGACCCCCTTCTCATAGTCAGGCATTCATTAAGAATATTTTCCTTGCTCTCAGAAATATTATTAGATGTAAAAAAAGAGGATTTTTTCCATTTTAACCACATGAACACTCCACCAACAATAGTCCCCAAGAAGCTCATTCATCACCTGAATAGATTTCTTACTTTCATTGACAAAAATAATTGTATCATCTGAAAACATAAGGTTTGAGACACACCTCACTGCATACCTATTCCGATAAGAAAGCACTTTCCCCATTCCCAAGCCCCAATTGATGTAATGGATAAATGCATTTTGGTAGAGGATGAAGAGGGTGGGGGAAAATAGATCTCCTTGCTTGAGGCCCCTAAAAGCCTTGAAGAACCCAAATTGTTTACCCATGAAGAAGGTTTAAATACAAGCCAAGATGAAACACTAAAAAAATATCCCTATTACAATTTGAAAAACCCATACACTCTAGCACTCTAAGGATGAAACCCCATTCCAGAGGATCATAGGCCTTGCTCATATCATGTTTGTTCATCAAGTTTCCCCCAAAGTATTTATTACTGATGTCACTAACTATCTCTTGCACCACACCTATAGCCCCATGTATGGATCACCCTCTAATAAATCCATACTATTCTGGTGAAACTTAAGAACAAAAATTAGGAGCCATCCTTTTATTGATAAGATTGGCCATAAATTTATACATTATGTTGGAAAAACTGATGGGTTGGTACTCATCAATGGAGTGGGGGTTTATTGTCTTCAAAATGAAGACCATATTTTTTTCACAAGAAATATGTGGAAGGTTCCCTCCCTTAAATAAGTCTCACACGACCCTCACAAGGTCCCCATTAATTTTCTCCCAGGCTTCCCTTTAGAATGAACCAGGAGAGGCATCGGGGCCAGGGGCATTCTCTGGATTCAAAGACCAAACTACCTATCGAACCTCAACCTCCTCTGGAAGCCTGATCAAACTCATTCATCACCCTCCAAAACACTTCTAGGGATCTCCGAGAAAAGATCAGAGTCACCTCTCTGATACCCACCAACCAGGACAGCAATGGGGTCTACCAAAAAGGATTTAAAGAAATCATTTTCCATGTTCCCCACCTCCTCCCGATCATTAGAAAAATATCCATCTTCCCTGAGAATGTTAGGCCTCTACACACGCTGATGCTCTTCGATGCAAGCATGAAAGAAACCCGTGTTCTAATCCCCCTCTCTGATCCAACTAATCCTTTATTTCTCTCTATACAGACATTCCTGCCTTAGTATAGTATTAGAGAGGAGGTCCTTTTTGATCCTTAACTTGTGAAACAAGCTCTCATCCCATCAATGATCCAGTACAGACTCCAAACACTCAACCTCCCTGCTTACCTGATCCAGATCTAGATCCGGAGCTGGACTATATTTCCTCCAACGTCAAAAAAGGAATTTTTGTCGGAGCAACTTATTATGGAATGTGATCTAGGTAATTCCCTAGTTATGGAGGTTCCAAGCCTCCTACACCATGTCGTAGAATCCTGGGTCATGCACCTCGGTGCTGAAGAAATAAAAAAAGGAAACTCTTATCACTCATGTGGCAAGAGAAAGACGAAGCGGAGAATGTTCTCAGAGGCCATGAACCAAGGGTGAAAATTTCGTGTCCGGACAGATAGAAATGGTTTCTTCATTCATCAAACACTAATCCAGGGGGCGCAAAGTCTGCACGCCCCCATGCTGATTATTACACCATGTGAATTTATCACCTTCTTACCCCACATCCAGAAGACCATTCCCCGCCATGCACACCGTGAAGTCTGGGATAACATGTCTGGGAAAGGAACCACCCTCTGTTTCTCCTCCGGACTATCAATACAGTTAGAATCTCCCCCTGCATGATCCATAGAATAGTTTCTGTATTGAGAGTATTCAGAACCCTCCACAAAAACTCTCTATCATGATCATTGCACTTCACGTAAACAAAGTAATAAAGAAACTAATGCGGCCCAAAATAGATAACCATAGAGATTGATTGATCCGAGACGCTGTGAAAAACCACCCAGATATCATTCGTCCAGAAAAGCCAGATTTGAGAATTTACAAAATCTCCATGCATGAAGCCATGCAGACTAAGCTGTTGAGAAAACTCATTTATTTAATCGAATATTTCTTGGGCTCAATAACCGCAATTAGTGAAATAGAGTGGTTACGAATTTAATTACTGATGAGGTCTACTTTTTTCCGAGCCCCAAGACCCCGAGCATTCTATATGAGAAAACTACACATTAGAACAACGACATCTGGCTTTGGCCCCAGAATATTGGACTATGACATGGTGACATGACACTAGGGATACCACCCCACCAATTATGGATTGATACCGAGTAATTATGATGCTATAATCCGCCGACCGAACTACCACCGGAGAACACTGCCCGATGGAAACTGCCTTAATCAGCTTGTTTGGACAATTAAAACACTAAAGAGACTCTTTACTCTGAAAAAACCCTGGCCGAGAAAGAGGAGAAAGCTGATGTGGTGGATACTCTAAGCAAGCTAGTAAAGAAGGGTGAAACACCACCGGTTTAAGATCATGCTCTCTAGACAAGGAAGTCGAGTCCATTGCAGCAGAACCTGACTCTGACAAAAACAACTCAGTAATGCTTATACGGGAGAGAACCCACGGGTCAGGATAGAGTGATCGGCACTAAGAAGCCATGCTGACCTAGACCCTTGCAGAAGAACAAACACAATCTCCAAACTGTGATGAGGAAGTGCCAATCGTTCCATAGATGGATGGTACCAACGCCCGGCTCGGAGACCCTTGACCGATAGAAGAAGATGATGATGGATCCTCATAAGGCTCCCCTAGAGAAATCTTGCTTTTCCCTTTCTCCCCCACCTTCTCTCTGAGGGAACCTCGTCTAACAGAACGCCTTGCAGAATCCCTTGAGTGAGAACTTCATAAAAACTACCGCATATAACCAAAAATGTGTCAAAGGTGAAAAACATAAGGAAAACAGGATACACTAGAGGTTGATGACGATCCTGTATCCCCTTGATCCGAAGCACCAAGTGGGTTTGCAGTCGACAAGAAATTTCCAATTTGACACTGATCCTGCCAGTCAATGCCTCCTCCATACGTATCGTCCTCACATCCTCCAATAGAAACGACCCCAACGAGTCCCCAATCACCTTTAATAAGTCTTTAATCTACAGGGAGAGAGGAAGCCCCGAGAGAATGATCCGGACAGTAGCTTGAGAACATTCTTCCCTAGAGTGCGCTTCCACTGACCAGTGGGATATGGAGAAGAACCACCGACCCATCGATCTTGGGATGCTACTCCAAGAATTAACGAAATCATCCCTCTAGGCCAAGACCACATAGAAGGATTTTCGATCTAAAACCGACACAGTAGCCGGAAGATCTAACCCCAATTTTCGGACGTAATCCTGAAACAATGCGAGGGGAGGTTTTTCAACACCTAATAGCACTATAAGAGTCCATTGGAGATCCGAGGCCTCGGTCGCAAAGGAGGTCACATACACAGCAAGCACCAGACAACCATTTTCGGGGAAGGAGTACACATGAAACAAAGCCTTTGAGGGAGACCGCATCACAAAGACACTTCCCAAAGAAGGACGCATGAGGGATTCCTTGAAAGAGAGCTGGGAGGGACCAGCCATGATGCAGTTAGGCACCCGGGACACATGAACACCGCCTGAGGGCACAGGAGCCGCAGGCGTGATGAGAGAGTTTGAAACCAGTTTTCTTTGATCTCATATTACGTGATACAATTTCATATAATTCATCAATATAATCAATATTATCACCACACTAGTTGTTTCATTAACATGAAATATAGTGTACCACTAATAAGACCATGGGTTAATGACATAATATATAAATTATTCATGCATTTAAAGGATAAATTATTCTTCCATTAAAATGATTACTTTCAAAGTAAAAAGCATAAATTCATACTCATAATGTTTCACGTGAATATTAATATCAACCTAGTTACACTTTAATACAATACAAAAAATTTAGTATAATTATTCTCCCAAATATCCTTAATAACTCTAACTGTTTCAATTCTTCTGAAAATGTGGTTTTTATCTTTGGATCATTAAAAATTAAATTCCTAAATGTTGAATAATACTCCATTATTTTGAATTTAACCTTTTTCTATCATAGTATGTTCTTTAAAGTCTCTAACCACTAATATAATAAATAGACCACATGATCACATTAATATTTGGCCCCCCAGCTAAAATTTTAATGTTTGTAAATGTGGATCAATAAATATTTAATTTCTCTTTAAACTATCAAATTAATTTGTTTTATGTTCATTACAAACTAGTTTTATTTCGTCTAGTATTTCATACCTTCAACCTAGTAATATGTGAAATTTTTAGGGTTGAACCAGTCCTTTATTGATCAAAATATTTTAATGAACAATAATAAATTCATCCTAGGAAAATAAAATTACATTTTATCCATGTATTATATTACCTTGACTATAAACTGTTAAATTATGTGATATAGGGTGTCACAAATATTCCAACTCAATTAAATTAATAATAATGGTCTCAATCACCTATTTTGGTAATTCGTTGGAAAAATATAATCCTATGGTCAATAGATATTTTCAACATATACCATTAAAATTATCAACTATATTTCACAAACATTAATAAAATGATTATTAATAGGACCACATATTCATAACCATGTCCCCAAATGAATCAATTTATAAAATATTATATCAAAATATTATGTGGGAAAACTTTTCTTTTTGACAAGTAATAAGTAAGGATTGATTCTATAACATAACATTAAAATCTAAATATTCTTCTTTTCTATTAATTTAATGTAAAATTTAAAGAAATATGTTGAAGGAATTTATGATTGTTACAAAAATATCCAATCATTGAAACTCATAGAACCTATTACATCAATACATAAAATAAATATATTTCACACCTATTAATATTAAAAAAATTCATGAAACAATTTTTTTTCACTAATATAGAAATACAACCAGTTAATTTGATACATTGAAAACAGTAATAGAAATTTACCTTATTTAATATTCATAATGTGTAAAAATACAGTGGTTTATATGTTAGTTTTCCCTTAATTTTGGTAGTTATTTAAATGATATTCATATGGTAATTATTTCTATTATTTCCTATAATCCATGTCTTGTCTTTACTTTTATGTTTTAAAATGTTACATTTAGATGGTCATTATTTTTTTCTCAACATTCACAATGTCAGTGTTATGTTTTAAAATAACAAATATCTAATAAGGTATCTATAATAAAATGGATAATTTCATCCATGTATGTTTTTTATGAATATTACATACAGTCATTCCAAATGTGGTATCGATATGTTTCACCATGACATAATATTCGTCAGCTAAAATGGTCTAGGGTGAAATTATACACTTTTAAACCATTAAGTTCCATTGTAAATCATCATTATAGATAATACATTCATAAAAAATTCAGTTGTCCCGTGTACAATTTTTATACATTATTTTATCAATGATATTATTTCCTCTCATTAAAAAATGGAAAATATATATATATTATTTGACACTAGATCAGGATGAGTTTCCATATATTGGAATGTAGTTTACTGTTAACATTTTAATTGTATGAAAATTATTATATTATTTCTTGTATGCATCAAAGTATATAATACATGTCTCCCATAGAATACAAAAAAAAACTGATCAATGGTGATATTTAAATGTCAATATTATTTATAGGATTTTATTACTAGAAATATAAATTCTCTTTATCACATGTTTCATCTCAATAAATATGTATCTTGAATAGATATAGATGTACAATATTACAGTTCATTGGATATATTTCCTACTGAGGTGCTGATATGGATCCCATCCATTTGTACATAGTACTAATATGATATTTCTAGCATAATTTCATTTATTTAATAATTTATTACCCAATATATTCCATTATGGGTAAATTTTAAAGAATATTTAGGTTTAAATTAGATATTCTCATATTTTTATTTCATAGTATCCTTTATGCACCATTAGAAAAATTAATGTGATGCTTCAAAAGAGTAATTTGTTGAATATACTTTACTTTTTTAGATGGTGGATTTATATCTATTTTTGAGAATGAAACATGTATGGATTTTTCACCTATTTCATATTGTGTATCCCATTTTGAAGATATATTGAAAAGGTTTTATATTTATTCTTATATAGAAAATAGTCGTTGTGGAATTCTTGTCATTTTTTATTCATCAAAGCTCATTGGACATAATATATATTTCTTTATATAATTTTTATTTGAAAGATGATTTCCATCAAGAAGTATCCCTTTTAAAACATGAAAAATTAGTTTATATTTTATAATAAAAACTAATGAGAACTAATATAAACATAACATAAATAGTATAATAAAACCATTATTTAGATATTAATTCTCAGAAATTTCGACACATCAAATAGATAAAAAGGTTAAATGACAAGGAGAGTAGCTACACAAAAAGACTTATTTTGTAACCATTGAAAAATCAACACAACATTATGGGGCTATAATAACTTTTAGATAAATCACATGACAAAATCAATTGGAAAACCTGTAGTTTAAGATCATGTATTTTCTTAAGGTATTTTTATGTTTTGGTTTTGACTCTTCATTTAGACTAGATAAGTGTTTCCCCATGTTCATTTGAAGGATTTGGGGTGTTTTGGGTGTTCGAGCGAGGAAACATGAAGAAAAGAGTGTTACAGGGCATGTTGCATGGATTGCACATTGTCGATGCTCTTTTGCGTCACATTGTCTATAATAATGGAAAGATAAATGACTCAGCACAAATTGATTCATCCTTTGAAGAAAATATAAAAAATCAAAAAGGGATGAACAAGGAGAAGATTGCTAATAAGTCGCGCAAGTTTCCTCATAATCGCACAAGTAAACTTGTGCGAAGCATTATGGTCGTGCAAGTCACTTGCGCGACCTATGTGATAACCGCTCAGGTCTTCTCCTGCCTATAAATAGACCCTGTGTGCCCCCCATTCAGGGAGGATTTTTTCCAGAAACTCAGATTTGAGCTCCCGGCACCCTAGTCTCTTCTCAAAGCTTCTGAAGCACTTCTAAGGTAATTTCTTACCTAGAACGGAAGACCTACAGAGGGGGAGGAAGGCCTAAGTGTTGAACCCCATCAACACTTGCGCGCCTGAGTGGCCAGCCCTTAAGGGAAAAGACCACACTTGCGCGCTGCCTTACTCCTTCAATAGAACTTGTGCACCCCTCTTTTGGAAGAACATCAAGGGGATTCTAAAGGCTTTAATCAAGAGTCGCTCAAGTATTACCCTGCTAGTTAACCATCTCGCAGGTAACTCATGTGTCGCGCAGGCATACCTACGCGACCAGGACTTGCGCTGCCACACAATACCTGCGCGCTTACCAGGACTTGCGCACCCCTGCCTTTTTGGGTGCCCTTCTTACCCATTTCACCCCTCTTAAGCCATTCCACCTCTCCTATTCAAGATTCAATCTTCAAGACACTCTTCAGAGCCATTTATGGCATGATTTCTTGATTTGGATTCCTTATTTGAAAGGAACTATGTGGAATATCTCTCAAAACCTAGTGATTTATACATATTTATGTCACTAAAAGATTGAGATTTAATTCATTCAACCTCATCCTTTAAGATGAGATATTCTCTTAACCTGGCCCTCCTTTTCAAGAATAAGCCCGAGTAATAATTCTAAAATTTGGGCATCCTCCTTAGGAGTAAGCCCCAACCATAATTCTCTTAACCTGGGATTCCTTTTCAGGAGTAAGCCCCAGTCTCGAACATGGGCATCCTCCTTAGGAGTAAGCCCCAAGTCCCTTAATTTTTCAAATCTCTTAACCTGGGACTCATTTTCAAGAGTAATCCCCAGTCTTCTTAACCAGTCCCAATTTACCTTTGGTTTTGGATTTGTTTTCATAAGTAAAACCCAATCATAAGTCTTATCCTAATTTGGGTCTCCTTTTTAGGAGTAATCCCCAAGTTAGAGTATTAAAAATCTCTATGAAGCACATATACCTTTATGGACCATTCTCCTGGATTTCTTCCCTAATGTAAATCTTAACCTTCATTTATCTGGGCAGTCATACATACATAAGCCCCACATTATTTCTTATGATTGCATCTTTCATGGCAAAATTGTCAAATTTTTACCAATACCTCTTGTTTCTCACATCGAGACTGACTCACGTGAGCTTAGAGTGTAAATGTAATTATGACTTCCTTCTTTGAGCCATCAATCATAAGCATCATACTCCCTTACTCGAACTACATGGGTTCTAATTCCTTTTCTAAACAAAGGATACGTAGGTATCCCATCCGCGGGTTCGATCCCAACTCTGAAATAATCCATGTCCTTTTGAATGACAATAAACTTCAAGTGCCCCACTGAGTGTCTTTAAAACCAGCATGGTCATCATAATGACCAAGAGACTTCTATATAAATGTGTTGAAGGATACCATTGACCAAGATTCTCTAACAAATACATATGATTCTCTATCAATGAAGAACCTCGAATACATATAAAAGATTCTCTAAAATTCTTACATATTTTATCATTAATTGTCAGATCTGAAGGAAACCACATTTTATACTTGGTAACATAATAAGGATTCACGAACATAACTTAAATCTATAAAGAGAGTCCCGGAGTAGACAATAATTACCCTCAAAAAGGTGTGATGAGTCCGACCTCCCATCCTCTCGACCAATGAAAATTCATAAGCCTCATCAGTCCACAAAATACTGAGCACCTACCTTTGGAAAGTAGGTCCAAATGGATGTGGAATCATTAGACGTTTCTGGTTCTACTAACAAACCCGTTAGAAACCGATCGGAACGTTTGATCCTCCCATCAAGAGGAGTTCATCCCCGCTATCTGAGAGAAACAAAAATGGTGAACCCGACGTGAATCCTTAACCAAGTTAAAATAATGAATTACCGATTTATCAGGCCCCTATTTAAAACTCAATGAGAGGGCCAACAAAAACAATCATTGACAAATGTGCTCATCTAATGGATGAAGTGGCTAAATTTATCTTGATTATGTCTGTTATATCTAGCAACCACTCTTTTCCAAGATTATCTGCATTTCTAGAATGGTAGCTCTTAGTACACACCTATGAATACTGCTGCTGCAAATGCCACTACTGCTACTCCTGCTAGATCATCGTCCGTTCTAAGGACGATATCACCTACTCATCGTCTTCAACGCGGGGTATCAAACACACTGGTTAAGGAGTACCATCAACACGGTATCATCCCAACTCTAGAGGCTACCCGAAAGGCCCTACAAGTAAACAACTCACATTGGTCATCCGGACGATGACGACCAGTAATCAAGAAGAAAGCGGTGCTGACTACCGTCTCCAACCATTTCGGGTCGTTATCCCTGGAACACAATCACCATTCGCTCCCTTATTCTAGTGAGGTGAATGAGCAGGTCCCTCGGGGCCTTAATACAAATAGACATGAGTCCTTCCTGATGGTTCCCACCAACAATCGTCGCAAGACTCGTGCGGCAGTGTGCCCTCAACATGATGAGGGTACCGACTCCAGGAATTTGGCTCAGGTTCCTCAAACCCGAGCAAGAAAGACGAACCACCAGAGGTGGAATCTGGTCAACAGTTAGCAGGTTCACATCTCCTCCATCTCCGAAGAAGTCCACCAACCTAACTTGGTGGCAAGCAACAAGTGGGCACATACACCTTCCCGTTTTAATTCCGATGTCTAGCAGACTCGTCTGGAAGAATCACGCCAATCCCTCCTGGAAATTCCGGTGGAGTACTATAGGTAAGAACATACACATGTTTATACATCATCATCTAGTCAGCAGGCTCGTCTGACTACATATGATGGATCTCGTTAACCACGTTTGGCGAAGTGCAATCAGCAAGAAAATACACCTGCTAGTATTAATCAAGCCTACCAACAGTCTCGCATGGTAGAATTCAGAAAAGTTAGTGGGAAAGCCCCGACAACAAATAGAAGGCAGACTCAACTCTCTGCCCCCACACTTGAGTACTGTCAGGATTCACTGACAGGAAAAGGAGGATAGGAGCAGGCACAAACACCTACCCCAAGCCTGAAATGGACGTATATTCCTATTCCGGTAGCTGAAGTCACCAAGCATATTCTATCAATGGTGAAAGAGTAGAGGAAAATCCTGACTCATATTCTGGATGCTTGCCAGGATATTATAACAACTTTAGTGGCATCTCAGGGAAAGACACATTAATATATCCCTACCAATAGAGTAACACATCAACAATTCACTCTGAAACAGACACAAACATTTGTTCCAGTACAAGAGGGTGGTGGGGCATACAAGAAATAATATAATAATGCCCAGCAGAGCAGCCACTTTCTTCAACACGTGGTTTCCAAGTCTAGTAAGAAGGCGTCTAAGAAAAAGACTTGCCCAGCACAGTCAGGAGATCAAGATCCAATCTGTAACAATGCCTTCCTCGTTGCTGGAGTTCTTGAAGCCCCCAGACAATTATCTGTTTAAATTCAAGATTCTACTCCCTCATTTCCCAATAGTGGGAACATTAATTCTGAAGGTATTCAACAGACACTTCCTCATAAAGGCTTACTTCATGATAATTCGGTCGATATTGAAGTATCATCTTTAGATGAGAGCCACAAGAACCCTTTGTGTGGTCAGAAGGCCAAGGAGAAAGAGATCTAATCTTTTGTTGTAACCCATTATGGTTGTCCTTCCCATGATGATGAATTTTGGTATGAGATTCCTCTCCGCAGTAGTGATGCACATTGCCCGGAAAATGCTCTAGTGGAAAACGTAGTGCTGAGAGAGCCCTCTTATCTTGAATCACTTGAAAATGTGAAACCAGTCATGTCTGAAGCTTCATCGCTAGAAGGTGAAATACTTTCTCAATCACAAGATAGCACAGGGTGTAGGTCATTCTCTAAACCACCCCTAAGTCATGAATCTTCTAATTTAATCAATGATTTCTCTACCAATCATGTTGAATCCAATGAAGAAACAAGGAAACACCAACTATGGTCAAATCAGGTAGAAAACTCTTCATCAAATGATAAAGAGGAAATTCTGAACATGAGAAAACAACTGGGAAAAGGTGAAGTGCAAGTTATGTTTTGGCCTTTGGCTGACTCTCAGTATAATATTCCAGAAATGTTGACAGATGTTGAAATTCATGATATTCTTCTCAACATATGGAAAACTCTTTGTCAGTTGAAAAATAAAGTATTATCTTATTATGAATATGAAAATCATCTTAAGATAATACAAGGGTTACAACGTCAGTTTGATTTGGCGTCTCTATCAGTCTCTCAATATCCGAAGGCTAAAAAGTAGCAGAGAGACCTTCAACGTTCATGTCTTGGTGTACTAAGAAGATTGCTTCAGTTAATTTCCAATGCCCCATTTGGTATTCGTGTCAGAGGATGGGGTGTTCATGGAGCACTGCATTTCATGGTGCTCTCCAGTTAGCAAAGCCCGCCGAAAATGGTCTCATGCAATGTTATTACCCATAACCAGCCACAGTGAATGAGCTTTGTTTGTAATCAAAAGCTTGCCCAAGAACAGGCTTCAACTAGTTCCTCTCAAAATCAAGAATACAGAGAGATGGTTGTTGAATTACTCTTGCATCAGGAAAACGGGAATATTAAACAGGCCTCTCGTTTGGAGCAAGCACATCACCATGTGACAGAAGTTTCAGAAATCATCCAACGGTCTTTTGAACCGGGTGACAAAAGAGGATACAGGTTAATGCATCCAGCAAATTTCTGGACTAAGGTTCGCAAGATGAAGAGGACTTTCAAGAAAGTCTAAGTCATAGCATGTCAAGAACTACCCAAGCTCAGTAAACTGGGGACTCTTTTAAAACCACCCTCGGAATCAACAAATAAGATTCGAGGAGTTGAGCGAGAATAGCAGGAACAGCCCCAGTCCACTGGACTGGGGACTTTTTCAAATCATCAATCCCCTCATCAGAGAAAGTCGGTCTTTTCTCGATTTAGGAAGAAACATCAAGAAGAACGAAGAGCCAAATTATCAGGAGATTCCCTCCAAATTACGGTTCATCAAGAAGTTCATGAGGGATCGAATCAACAAAAGGAAATGTCTCATCAAAGACATGGAAGAAGACAATATCACAGAAATGCTGATAGAAGTGATGCGATGAGTTATGCATCAATCAATGTCATCAATGTCATTGTTGTTGATCCACGAAATGAGGCTCACTCAGGGGACTCAGATGAAGAGGTTCCTGCTTAAAAAGATGTACACACCGATACAAATGAAGAAGGTGTGCATACACAAAGTCAAAGGAATACTCAGAACCTAGGTAATCCTTCGAGTAACCCACTTCCCCCTCTCTGAAAACGATCCAACAAAGGGAAGTGAAAGAACGAGGTTACATATCCTTCCTCTAGAGAAGGTCAATCTCTCTCACTAGAGATAAGGTTTGCACAACAGGAGGAAAAATGAAGGAATTAAGAAGGTTGAATGCAGAACTACTTTAGAGTAGTCTTCTTCTTAAGCATGCTAGAGTCAGTCAGCCAATGGAATTTTTTGCAGCTACTGAGATGGATCAAGAATATCCTCCTCTATCTGTACACCCTTATAGGTTGAATTATACGGGTCAAGTTCAATAACAGTTGGCATTACTACCATCAGTTGCGTCACCAATCGCCACATCTTTCCAAGATTGAGTCATTGCACCTACCCAAGTCCATGTTCAACAGGATGTTTCTCAAAATTTAATAACTACTATTGAGTGATTAACAGCTCAGTTAGAAACTATGGAAGGTAAACGTGCACAAGTTCAACAAAAAAAGAAACTTTAACCTGAATGGGTAGATTCAATTTCTCCTCCATCCAGTTTTGGGAATCCTGTATTTCCTATTTTCAATGGATCAGGCGATCCTGAGAAACATTTGGCGCATTTCGTGTCTTGTTGCGATCCTATGATGGGAACTCCGGAGCAGCAAGAAGTAGTGAAGCTCGGATACTTCGTGCGAACCTTGCAAGGACTAGCTTTTGTTTGGTATACAAGCTTGCAATCCCACTCAATTTCTAGATGGGAGGATATTCTCCAAAAATTCCTCCTTCAGTTCTGCTCAACTTTTCCAAAGACAACAGTTTTCGATCTTACAAACTGTAAGCAAAGGGAGAATGAAAGAGTCTCTGATTTCATTGCTCGATTTATGGGATTAACATATTCCTTGAGGTTACCACTCCCTCAAGAAGAATTGTTTCCAATCTGTTTGGCAAATCTGCGTGACGAATTACGCAGGCCATTAATCCCTGTGAAATACACAGGAGGGTTTCGAGACCTTACTTTAATCGCTCGGTAGATTGAAGATTCCCTTATACAGTCAAAGGCTAAATCTCGTGTAATTCCATCAGCTCCAGGAAGGAGAATGGGTAAAGAATAAACTGCTACAGTTATGCTTAAACAAGCACCTGTACCTGTTTCTACCTCAAAACCTTCATCTTCTTGAAGGGATCCACCTTCTGAGCGCCAACAACAAAGGCCTTTTCGTCCAGATGATAAAAGAGATCAAAGACAAAAAAAATTGAGGATCTAAAGAGAAAAACTTACTCTTTCTAAAATGAACAAGTTCCTGGTTATTTCATTTCGGCTCAGGAAAACAATTTGGGTCAATTGCCAATGCCCAAGAGGCCAAAAAAGAAAGGAGATGAAGACCGTCCCAATTATTTCCCTTTTCATCAAATGTTGGGGCATCCCATCCAGGAGTGTTTTGTCCTCGAAGACCTCCTGCAAAAGATGGTCGACTCGCGACAGGTC
Source organism: Viscum album (assembly GCA_963277665.1). Taxonomy (NCBI): domain Eukaryota; kingdom Viridiplantae; phylum Streptophyta; class Magnoliopsida; order Santalales; family Viscaceae; genus Viscum; species Viscum album. The sequence continues at coordinate 382,882,396 of OY728145.1, forward strand.
ACATTGAAAGGCTCCTCATCCCAGGTTGCATGTGTCACTGCTACAGTTCCAAAGGAGGAAGTTGAATGGCAAGAAGTCAAAAGAAAAAATGCACAGAAGTATGATGATTGGATGGTCAGAAAGACAATCAATCGAACTCACGCTATTTTTCAAACACAATTAAAGAAACCAATTGTGTCTTCTGCCATGAATGTTGTAGAAAAACCCTCTTCATTAGAGGGAATGTCCTCAAAGAAACAGCATGATTCAAAGAAAGAAAAAGAATCAGAAGAAGATGAGTATGTGTCAAAGCCTAAGTTGTCTTTGACTTTGTCAGACTTCATTACATCTACTTCAAATCCATGGGCACAGCCCCACCAAACAGCATAGCCTAAATTGGCTAATCAGGCAGAGTCTTCATCAGACGAAGAGTTAATCTTTGGTTCTGTTAATATGATTCAATTAACAGATCCATATGCCAGTCGCAGTTTCGATTTCAATGAGCCTAAATTCCATGTATCAAACATAAGAATCATAGGAAGTTCCGGGGGCTCAGGATACAGGGGAAGATGTGGATCTTTCAGAAGCCACTATTCCAATTCTACCCCTGCTAGAACTGTATACGCAGCAGATACTCATGGTAGAGCTCTTCAGTGAGCTTAGAAAGAACAAGCAAGTTCTTCTACCAATAGCAAATTCAGTCCTGGAACAATTATTTTAGATGACCGGTTGAAGGTTCCATCTTCTTTCTATAAGCAAGTAAATGGATCTAATCGTTCTAATATTCCAAAACCAGGAAAATTTCCAACTCCTATCCCAATACAAGATGCCTCAACTTCCAAAGAATCTACTTCCAAGGTACCTGCTAAACCACATATTCCTATTGGGAAACGCAGACCTATGGATCAAAAGTATGATATATTGAAACACTTGGACCAAGTAGCAGTAAAGTTATAAATTCTGTATGCTCTGAATCTATCAAAATATTTTCAGAAAGCACTCATCGAGGCTTTGTCAAGTCCTGAGGAGTTTGAAACTGAAATTGCTGCAGCTGAAGTCTATCACATAGAGAATAATCCTGGAGAATGCCATGCAATAATATCTTTTACTGATGAAGATGATGATGATGTTATGCATGGAAATATTAGACCATTGTACTTGTCTGGAAAGGTCAATGGCATAGATGTTCGAAGAGCATTCATTGACAATGGTTCAGGAGTCAACCTCATGCCCATTCGTACACTTCGTCGATTGGGCCTCACAGAATCTGATTTATCTCCTTCTACCATGATGTTACAAGGATATGATAAAAATGAACAAGAACCACTGGGTGAAGTTACATTTAGAACTAAGTTTGAAAATATTGTATCCAATTCAGATTTCATGGTTGTTGATTAAGACTCATCCTTCAACATCTTTCTTGGAAGACCCTGGCTACATCAGCATGAGGCTATCCCTTCATCATACCATCAATGTCTCAAATATTGTTTCAATGGTCAATTTGGGAAATTATATGGTGATAAGTCCCCATTCAAGACATGTGAGTCTCAATACATCGAGGCAGAATTCTATCACATGAAGAAAAGGGAGAAATCTATAAAAAAGGAGATTACCAAAGTTAATGCTCCATATGGTTTAGAAAAAATTCTAGTAAATCCATTTACACATGTTAGTATATATTATATGTTTCCTATCAGTCAAATTGACAAGATAGACCCAAATCAAAATACTCTTATGGAAAGATCCATAATGTCAATTACGGAAATCGAGCCCGACAACATGGGAGAAGTTGGTAATCTACCAAGCAGTGATGAAAGCACAAATGGTGACATCTTCATTTCATCTACTGAAATCAAACAAGTCTATGCTTCACCAATTAGTCCAGAAGAAGTTATAGCAACATTGGAGGTGAACAATGATGTCGATTCTCAATCCACCATCTCCTCTTTATTACCCAAAGCAGACCCCTTATCATCAATCAGGTCGGAAATGGAAGCTTCTTCTTCAAGATATGCTAATCCTGACATCTCTTCGGATCGTGAGAATTATACTTTATCATCTACTATGAAAGTATAAAAGGAAGAAATAACACATGATGAACAAGAAGAGGAAGATCTTAGAGATTCTCCTCCAGCATTTGAATAGGGTATCTCTACCACTGTGGATGAACTCAGAGAAATAAATCTGGGTACAAAAGAAGATCCATGCCCCACTTTAATCAGTGCCGCCATGACTCTTGAAGATCAATAGATTTATATTTCTTTTCTAAAGAAAAATAGATATATATTTGCTTGGAACTATACAGAAATTCCCGGTCTTGATCCTGATGTTTCTACTCATCATTTGTGTTTACCAGAAGAACATCGAGGATTTAAGCAAGCCGCGAGAAGAACACACCCAACTTATGCTTCCAAAATTGAAGCTGAAGTGGATAAGTTTATGAAAGCTAACTTCATCAGAGAAGTTCAATATCCCAAATGGTTGTCTAATATTGTCCCTGTAAAGAAAAATAATGGAAAAATTAGAGTTTTCATCGATTTCAGAGATCTTAGTCGACATTGTCCTAAAGATGATTTCCCAGTTCTGATTACAGAACTTCTAATTGATGCAACAGCTAGATATGAATCACTTTCCTTCATGGATGGATATTCTGGATATAATCAGATCCGAGTGACCCTAGAAGATGAGGAATCTACAGCCTTCAGATCCCCGCAGGGTGTGTTTTTCTACCGGGTAATGCCCTTTGGCTTAAAGAATCCAGGTTCAACTTATCAGCGTGCCATGCATCGTATCTTCAAACCCTTCTTTGGGAAGTTTGTTGAATGCTATGTAGACGATTTGGTAGTTAAATCCAAACAACGTTCTAATCACCTGGCTGATTTGAAAGTCATATTCTGTAAGCTTCGAAAACATAATTTTAAGATGAACCCCTTAAAATGTGCTTTTGGGGTAACCTCAGGAAAATTTCTTAGTTTTGTTGTACGCCATCGTGGTATTTAAGTCGATCCTGGTAAGACCAAGTCAATCCTTGGTATGTCACCTCCTAAAAATTTGAAATAATTAAGTGGACTTCAAGGAAACTTATCCTATATTCGGCGTTTCATTTCCAATTTGGCAGGAAAAAGTTTACCCTTCACCAAATTGATGAAGAAGGGAGTAACTTACTAGCAGACTGAATAATGTCAAGAAACATTCGATATTCTCAAGAAATACCTCTTGAGTCCACCGGCACTCATGCCACTTGTTGAAGGAAGACCACTTATCCTCTACGTGATAGATCTAGAGCGATCATTGGGTGTCTTTCTTGCTCAAAGGAATGATGCTTGTAATGAAAACAGTATCTACTATCTCAGTCGAACCATGCTTGAAGTAGAAACCCGATATTCAATTATTGAGAAGTGATGCCTGGCATTAATCTTTGCAGTTCAGAAGTTGAGACACTACCTGAAATACCATGAGGTCCAATTGGTATCTCGAAATAACCCGCTCAAATTTATCCTTAGTCATCCAATGCTTACAGGATGTCTGGAAAGGTGGGCAATTATTTTACAGCAATTCGACATTCAGTATGTGTCTCAAAAGGAGATAAAGGGCCAAACTCTAGCTGATTTCTTGGATGAATACACTTCAGTGGAAGATACATCTTCAGATATTGAACTCCCTGATGAGGATGTCTTCTCTATTCAAGAAAATTCTCAAGCATGGGAAATGTATTTTGATGGTTCTTCCAGAAGTCCAACCGGGAGGAAAATGGAAACTCCTGAATTCAACAAAGTTGGCTTAGGAATTGTTCTCATTTCTCCAGAAAACGAAGTGTTACCTTATTACTTCTTATTGTGGAAAGGTGGTACCAATAATTAAGTAGAATACCAAGCTCCCATTGTAGGCTTGGAATTAGAGCTTCAAGCACAAGTGAGTCACTTAAAGGTGGAAGGTGATTCAGACCTGGTAATCAAACAAGTCAAAGGGGATTATGCCATCAGAAAAGAAGAATTAATACCTTTGTATGATTACGTCAGAGAGTTAATGGAGTAATTCCCTTTTGAACCGACATTTTCTTATGTCCCAAGATCACAAAATGCTCAAGCTTATGCATTGGCTAATATAGCCACAGCTCTGGCAGATCAACATCAGGACGAGACAACCATCAATATTGCCCACCGTCATGCAATTTCGCCTTATGTTCGAATCAGAACAGAGGAAATTAATGAAATTTTTTCCATTCCTGAATCGTATGGTCATACTACAGGATGGGTGTCACCTATCAGGGAATACCTTCAAAATGGAACACTTCCATCTGATAGAGCTGATAAAGAACAAATTTGGTGACGTGTGGTTAATTTTACTCTTTATGATAGCCTAGATCACCTAAGGAAAATTCTCTACAAACGTGGTTTGGATGGAGTTCTCTTCAGATGCATTAATTGTGAAGAGACAATGGCTTTCATGAAAGTAGTGCATGCAGGAGTCTGTGTTGCCCACCAGTCTGGAAATAGATTGCCTGATCATATTCGAAGGCTTGGATACTTTTGGCCTTCAATGATACGAGATTGTGTCAATTTCACAAAGAAGTGTAATTCATGCCAAGTACATGCCAACTTCATTCATAAACCTCCCAAGCTTCTTTATACAGCTACATACTCATGGCCATTTGCCAGATGGGGAATGGATGTGGTGGGACCTTACCCTTTGGCTATGGCCAAGCAGTTTAGGTACATTCTTACTGCTACAGACTTCTTTTCCAAATGGGCAGAGGCAATAACTCTCAAGGAATTCAGTTCTAAATGCATTGTTAGCTTCATCAAGTCTAACATCATTACCAGATTTGGTGTCCCTCATTCCATATTGACAGAAAATGGCACCAATTTCTGTTTATCCGAGGTGAAGAAGTTGTATCATGAATACAACATCAAATCCAACCATTCATCTCGGTATCATTCAGCGGCCAATGGCCAGATAGAATCCTTTAACAAGTCTCTTTCAAATATACTGCAAAAGATGGTGGATAAAGATAAGAGGTCATGTCCTGATAATCTCTTTCATGCTTTATGGGCTTATCAGAATACCACCCACACTGCAACTCAGCCAACTCCATATTCATTGGTATATGGAACGGAAGCCGTCATGCCCATTGAAGTACAACTACCCTCGCTCAGAGTTGCCATTTGTGATCAATCATCTACAGATGAACAATCTCAAAAGTGATTGAATGAATTTTAATGGTTAGATGAGAAAATATTGTGCACTTTTCACCACTTGAAAGTCTATCAGAATCGAATAGCACGAGCTTTTAACAAAAAATTTCATGTTTGTTCATTCACTCAGGGAGAATTGGTATTAGTTCTCAGAACTCCAATGATACCAGGAAATAAACCTCCCAAACATGAGCCAAAATGGGAAGGACCTTATACAATACATAGGGTCTACTCTAATGGAGCTTATTCATTAATCACGATGGATGGAGAACTCATCACTACTCCAACCAATGTCAGATTTTTGAAGAATTATTTTGTATAAACTGCAAAGTACCTATGATGTCCTTGCTATATGAAATTAAACTATACAGTAATGGTCTATTATGACCTTAAACTGCAACTTGGTCCAATATGATGTTAAACTGTGTCTCCAAAATGGTCCAGTATGACCTTAAACTACAACTTGATCCTGTATGACCTTAAACCGCATCATCAACGGTCCATGCATATGACCCTAACCTATTTGCAAGTCCCTTACGTCCAGAAAGAAGTTAAACGGTGACATCCTATCTACATGACACTAAACTGCATAAAAGTCCCTTGCGTCTGGAAAGACGTTAAACTACATAACCATCAAAGGTCATCTATGACCTTAAACTACACTTTTGTCCCATATGACATTAAACTACACCTTCCACTGTCCATGCATATGACCTTAAAATATTCGCACTTTTGTCCAACAAGACGATAAACTATGGAAAAAATCCCCAATGTGTCCAACATGACGTTAAATGGTTTAATATTTTGTCCTCACTGAATGACATTAAACTGCATTGTCCCCCTTTCGTCCAACAAGATGTTAAACTCTATTGTACCCATCTTCCTAACTACATAACGCTAAACTGTACAAAAAGTCTGTGATACATCCTACATGACATTAAGCTGTACTTTGTCCCTACTACATGACACTAAACTGTGCAGCACCAATTGTCCTAACTGCAAGACTATAAACTACACAGTCTCTTTATATGTCCTACATGACATTAAACTATGCATCGTTAAGGTTTTTGTTACCTCTTGTTTCTCACATCGAGCATGACTCACGTGAGCTTAGAGAAAACCTCAACCATAACACTCTATTTTGGGCCGCTAACCATGTGTAAGTCCCAACAACATTTTTTTTATTTTTTATTATTAAGGTCATTGTCCCCAAGAACAACTTGATCATTAATTCATTATTTAATTGAACTACATGGACTTTGATCCTTGCCTTCTAGGATGGGTATGTAGGCAACCTCCTAAGGTTCAAGCCCAAAAGAAATCACTTCACATCGGTTCACCTCTATCTCATACGATGTTGATTCGTGAAACCTCTCCTAGAATCAATATCATTACATTGTTTCACTTTCATCCTTGTTATACGACATTATAATATACAACACTTTTTTCTAGTATGACAATAAACTACAATATTCTTTGATACCATCACCTAAGAGGGAACCATTATTTACATTGATTTTTCAATCATATTTCATTTCAAAGACTACATGCATACATGGCAATGCCCAAACCTTTTATCTTGGGTTAGACCATCATTATACTAAAGTCCCCTTTCACCCTTCATATGTACGAACCAAATTTGTACAAAGGGTATTTCTAGAACTACATGGGATTGATTCCCATCCTTATGGGATACGTAGGAATGTTCGAGTGTTCCTCGAATCCAGCCCCAAGTCTTTGGGTCTAACCCCAAATTCCACTTTCAGTCCCTTGTCTGAAAAGTCCCCATGAAAACACACACTGTGTATTTCTTACAATGGACCAAGTTCTATGACCCTAAACTAAGATCTCTAATCCTTTTGTCCCACACGACGTTAAACTGTAGTTTAACAACTACGTATGGATTGATTATCATCCTTATGGGATACGTAGTGACGTCCAACATTTCAATTCAGGACCCCGCCACAACATGATTATTGTTAGCATTGATCTTTGTATCTCTGTATACATTAAAAAATATCCATCTTTATGGGTCATAATCCTAACCATAAATATTTTCAGATCCACATAACCCTTTTCATGACTTCTAATCACAAAAATGTCAAACATCTGAGAGTTCTTTTTCCTGACTATGCATCACGTTCCCATAGGCGGCCTTACATAAACAGTGTACATAACAGACTTATTAGCCAAAATATACTATTATTTGACTATGCAGCCAATGCTCTTAGGTGGCCCTGCATAATTCAACCCCCTAACGGGTTTGTCGGATAGTGGTGACTTCATTCTTGGTAAGAATGCCTCTTTTGTAATTATTTGTCTTAAATGAAAGTATGTAGGGATCCGAAAAAATATCCATCCTTAACATATTTGTACCATATCCTTTTTCATGATCTGAAAGTATTCAAGTCTATGGTTTATATTCTCCTTCCCTATGTTTGGGTCAGTCCTTCATAGGAGTAATATTCATCCAGTTCTTTGATAATCTTTTTTGGAAATATCTTCTCCATTTTCAAGTACCTCTTTCCATACATCAAACTCTATACTTTAGAAGATTTGAATCTCCATTAACTGTCTATGGATTTTAGCACTAGGAAAGTAAATTCCTAAGAGTTCTTTTGCCTATCTATGCAGCATGTGCCCATAGGTGGCCTTGCATAAACAATCTACATAACAGGCTTGTTAGCCAAAAGATACTATTTTATTTAACTATGCAGCCAATTCCCTTAGGTGGCCCTGCATAATTCAACCCCTAATGGGTTTGTTAAATAATGGTAACGTCATTATTGGAAACTACTTCTTCTATTACCTTTTAGCTCTTTTTCATGTCATTCTTCAGATTCAAATATTCTTAAGTCATATCTTACATATTTTCCTTCATACTTGAATATGGTAATATGTTTTCAGATGAGTTTTCAAGGAATTGAGTCAATTCTAATCCATTTTGGTCAATGCTATTTCGACCTTAAACATTAGCCTTTTTATGTCCGATGTGCATGACTTTAAACTTCCCACAAAAGACAAGGGAACTATGAATAAAAGTCAAGTTCCCAGCTCACTAAACATACATTTTGTATGATTTAGGTAACATTGAGCAATTAAAAGGTTCGATGTTTGTAGGGTTATTTACATTAATCCTAGAAAAAATCAAACTATGATTACTAGGCCCATAGGTTTAGGTAAAATCTAAACCATTTAGCAAAATAGAATGCAGGTACAAATGAATGAAGGTGAAAGTGTTCTCATTGATGCACAAGAGTTAAAAGGACATCCACAGACTAGAGTCTCTTCTCATTTTCAATAATTACAAGAGGATTTCAACATAACTCTTCATTTGATTTACGGCATCCCGAGCTTCATCAGCAACCACTTGGAATTCATTCATTAAACTGGATACCATAAGAGATGCAGTGATACCAGCTCTTCTTAGAACAGTTGGAAAAGGATGTTCTTGAGTGCGGTTTGAGAAAAAAAAATGGCTGATCAAAAAGTGACTCTTTTTCTATCCAAGAGACTTGGAAGATGGATACATGGATTTGAGAATGGAGCATTGGAAGTAAAGATCCATTTGGAGAGAGTACTCTTTTTAGATATTTCTCTAATACCATGTTTGTCTTATCTCCACCAACCGACATCGGAAAACATTTTCAGCCCATGGGTTTTTCGTAATCATTTCTGCAAGGAAATGTAATGGAAGGAGAATTTGAAAGTTCACACCATTGTTGTTGCTCTTAAAGAACATCATAACTGAAATAGAGGAGTAGCAGTGCAGCTGCATTTCAGGTGTATAGTTCTTTGGTTTTGGAATATTGAATCCTTGCTGATGACCATGACCACACAGAGGAAGATAGATGCTCTGTGGGAAATTAAGATGATATTTCTTCAAGTAAATACCCAAATCTGGGAGAGTGCTGTCACAGATATCATAGTAATCATGTCCAATGATATTCATCATGTCATCAATCCGCTTGTTATCTGGTTCATCATCCATTCTAATTCCATTTGGAACCATTGAATCTGCACAAAGGATGAATAAATTAAGTTTTAAGTAATTTTATTTGAATAAAATTTGTGAATGAATTCGAAAAAATGGAAAAGGTATTAATGCGCGCAAGTCTAAAACTTGACACAAAAGTATATAAGTGCCACGCAAGTAGTTGTGCGCAAGTACCACCATGGAAGTCAAGATACCATGACAGCAGTGCGCCATCAAGGAAACACCGGAAAACAGAGCAACCTGCGCAGCTAAGGTGACTTGCGCGGTGAGAGACCGAAGGATTGAAGTCTAGAAATCCGGATGCATTGTACGGAAGTGAGGCCCTCTATTTATAGGCCTGGCGGCCTATCTGCGTTCCTAGACCTAGTGCGCTCAAGCCCTGCACGACTCGAACCTGTGCGCCAAGTGTTGTGCACTGAACACTTGCGCCCACCTTTCCTTTGGTTGTTTCCTTTTTCCTCAAAGTCAAACCCGCATTTCTTTTGGATCCAACTCTGAGGGGGGACTTTTGTTGACACTCCTTTTCATCACATTTTCTAAAAGAATGGAAAGGGAAATGACTTATCACAAATTGATTCACCCTTTGAATAACATATCAAAAATCGACAAGGGGATGAACAAGGAGATGATTTCTAATAAGTCACGCAAGTTTCCTCATAGTCGTGCAAGTAAACATGCGTGATGCATTATGGTCGTGCAAGTCACTTGCGCGACCTAAGTGATAACTGCCCAGGTCTTATCCTTCCTATAAATAGACCGTGTGGGCCCCCCATTCAGGGAGTATGTTTTCCCAAAACTCAGATTTGAGTTCACGGCACCCTAGTCTCTTCTCAAAGCTTCCGAAGCACTTCTAAGGTAATTTCATACCTAGAACGGAAGACCTAAAGAGGGGGAGGAAGGCCTAAGTGTTGAAACTCATCAACACTTGCAAGCCTGAGTGGCCAGCCCTTAAGGGAAAAGGCCACACTTGCGCGTCTCCTTACTCCTTCAATAGAACTTGTCCACCCCTCTTCTGGAAGAACCTCAAGGGGATTCTAAAGGCTTTAATCAAGAGTTGGTCAAGTATTACCCTGATGGTTAACCATCGCGCAAGTAACTCATGTGTCGCGCAGGCATACCTGCACAACCAGGACTTGTGCGCCCACGCAGTACCTGCGTGCTTACTAGGACTTGCTCGCCCCTGCCTTTTTGGGTGCCCTTCTTGCCCTTTTCACCCCTCTTAATCCATTCCACGTCTCCTATTCAAGATTCAATCTTCTAGACACTCTTCAAATCCATTTATGGCATGACTTATTGATTTGGATTCCTTATCTGAAATGAACTCTGTGAAATATCTCTCAAAACCTAGTGATTTATACATCGTTATGTCACTAAAATATTGAGATTTCATTCATTCATCCTCATCCCTTAAGACGATAGATTCTCTTAACCTGGGCCTCATTTTCAAGAATAATCCCCAGTCATAATTCTCAAATCTGGGCATCCTCCTTAGGAGTAAGCCCCAACCATAATTCTCTTATCCTGGGCTTCCTTTTCAAGAGTAAGCCCCAGTCTCAAACATGGGAATCCTCCATAGGAGTAATCCCCAAGTCCCATAATTTTTCAAATCTGTTAACATGGGCCTCCTTTTCAAGAGTAAGCACGAGTCTTAATTTATCTTAACCAGTCCTAATTTACCTTTGATTTGGGATTTCTTTTCAGAAGTAAAACCCAATCATAAGTCTTCTCTTAATTTGGGTCTCCTTTTCAGGAGTAAGCCCCAACATAGAGTATTTAAAATCTCCATAAAGAACATATACCCTTATAGACCCTGCTCCTGGATTTCTTCCCTAGAGTAAATCCTAACCTTCATTTATCTGGGTAGTCATGCATACATAAGCCCCACATTATTTCTTATGATTTCATCTTTCATGGCATAGTTGTCTTATTTTTACCAATACCTCTTGTTTCTCACATAAAGCCTAACACACGTGAGCTTAGAGTGTAAAAGTAATTATGACATCCTTCTTTGAGCCATCAATCATAAACATCATACTCCCTTACTCGAACTATGTGGGTTCTGATTCCTTTTCAAATCAAAGGATACATAGGTAGCCCATCCACAGGTTCGTTCCCAACTCTGAAATAATCCATGTCCTTCTGAATGACAATAATCTTCAAGTGCCCCACTGAGTGGATTTGAAACCATCATGGTAATCATAATGACCAAAATAATTCTATATAAATTTGTCGAAGGATACCATTGACCCAGAATCTCTAATAAATACAGATGATTCTCTATCGATGAAGAACCTCGAATACATATAAAATATTCTCTAAAATTCTTACATATTTTATCATTGATTGTGAGATCTGAAGAAAAGCTCATTTTATACCTGGTAACGTAATAAGGATTCACGAACATAACTTAAATCTATAAACAGAGTCCCAGAGTAGACAATAATTCCCCTAAAAAGGTGTGATGAGTCCGACCTCCCATCCTCTTGACCAATGCAAATTCCTATGCCTCATCAGTCCACAAAATAATTAGCACCTACTTTTGGAATGTAGGTCCAAATGGATATGGAATCATTGGATGTTTCCGGTTCTACGAACAAACCCGTTAGAAACTGATCAGAATGTTTGAACCACCCATCAAGAGGAGGTCATCCCCGCTATCCGAGAGAAACACACATGGTTAGTGAAAAAATTGTCGGAATACCAAGGAACCATGCATCCAAGTATAAAGGCTTATACAAGGTTGGCACATGGTTAATCAAACCAAGTATAATCTTAAGAAAACCTTGTGAAGGGCTGTTTTTCAGATAGCAGCATCTACACAATTTTCACATGGTATAATAAACTATGTGGCTAAACCATGCATCCACGAAACCTTGAAAAAATTACAAAAATTACATTATAAGATTTTTCATTGAACCTAGTATTTTCACCTTTATTCCTATAGGTATTCCGAATGACATCCCAAAAAGCTCAAGTGCTCCCATGGATCAATCTCTCTTATCTCAATACCATTTTGGAGTACAGCCAATTGTGGATCAAAGCACTAGATAAGTCTAATATTCCTCTTGATTCTATTTTTCAGATTAGGGTTTGTGGTTTCTCCATTGTCCACCAAAATCTATAAAACCCACTTTTTCTATGATTTTGATGTTGATACGTAAAAGGGTAATTGAATCTAGATCTATGGATTTTATTAAGTGTGTGTTCATTATCATATTTGAGGTAGGTGGTCTACAAGTATTATCCCATAGTTTTATTTTATATTTGTGCATGAAAGATTGTGTTATTATTTTTTCCTAATTGTGTCCTTGGTTTAATTGTTGTTTTTGAGAAAAATGGTTGCCTTACTGACCAAATTAAACCCTCACAGTCACCATGATATGTTTAGAGGATGACATGACCATTTTAGGGCCACCCATGGGGTACACCGACAATCCTGTATGTAGAGAGTGATATGGTTAAGTTAATGATTTCTTAGTAATGTGTGAATCCCATGTAGACCATGTTTTAATTGTTGATTAAGTAGTAAATGGAATGAGGATAGATATGGATAGGGTGATAAGGGCACAGGGTGTTGTTGAAATAATATGAAAATGGGTAATTGGGTTGAAAGAGGTTAGGTCGGTTGTTTAGTGAATTTTGGTTAGAAATTCCAAAGTGGGTTAGTGTATATTAAATGGTAAACTTGTTATTGGGTAATGGAATGGGAAATGGGGAACATGATAATGAGATATAACAAGGGAATGTGTAAATATGTGGATTGAGTTAATAAGTAGTAAATTTAGGGCATACCTAATGGGTTGAATGTGATAAAGTGATTTTGTAATGTATTATGGGACTTGTACTTGATTTCATAATGGGTAAATGATTGAGAAATGGTGAATTGGCTAAGTGGGTTAATATATGGTAATTGATTAATATTGGCTATAGTGTGGGGTTTTTTTAATACAAATAAGGGTTTAAGGCATTAATTGGAATTTGGATAAATGGATATTATTGGTAAATGGTAAATTTATTAATGGATTATGTCATAAAGATAATTCCCATTCAAGTTTTTATATCTTAACATCTACAATGTCATTGTTTATTCTGGGTTGTGTTAGGGTATAGTTGTGGTAATGGGATAAATAAGCATACACACGTGGCTTCGTAGAGGATGGTATTGACATGAGGTTCTACTCCCATGGTTTGAGTTAGACTAATTCTCTATAATACAACTCAAAATAAATGCATGGGTTAGGGAAGAGGATGAATTCTCTATTCGCCTAATGGTTAGATTCCACATGGACTGAGGCTTCAAGGTGAGGATATGTGTTTATGTTATATGTGTTTCCCTAGTGAGATAAAGACTTGACTTATTTTTTCCTATAAACTATGATTGATTGCCTTATACCCTTGTGTATATGATATGTGCGCCTAACCTAAAGATAATGTGTTAAAAATGGATTATGTAGTAATGGTTGTATACAAAATAGAATTGGGTTAGATAATTTGAATGAATTAAATAAACATTGTTAACCAATTTCACTAGAACTGTCCCTTATTTATATAATATTTATTTGGTATATCCATGAACTATATATTAGACTAGATATTTTGTAGACACTGTTTGTGGGGACCTATAGAGTTTTTTACTCACACCATACTCGAGCCACTACTAGGTACCAGAACAAATATCTTGGTTGTAGGACAGGACAAGGGAAATTTCCATATGCTAGGATGATGAGTTGGGATCTGGATGAACGTGGAGAGGGATCCAGACATAGAGTTGGGACCCATTCAATGATTTTCCATTATTCTTATTTTTTTGTTATTATTATATATCCACTTATAGTATATCATGACATTATTAATGTTGAATTATGGTTTGTAACCAGTTGGGAGATATTTGAATTGTATGTTAATTAGGTGTTTCATATTATTCCATTATTTATATTATTCTTCTCTTGGGATCACTCTAGTAAATAATTTATAATATCCCCACCTGAATCATTAGAACCCCTCTACTATTCGGCATCCTTTAGCATATGGGGAGGCACACTAGAGTTTATATGAGGGGTAGGCTCGGGGCACCGGTTTAGTGGATCCTAGGTTGGGGATATTACAATGTGGTATCAAAGGAAGGTTATTTTCCCTTCTTACTACAAAGGAATTGTATATAGGATATTAGGATAGATTTAGTAATTTGTAATGATATCATTCTTAGGATTTCTTAACCCATGTACGAGGGAAAACCCAAGTCACCATAGGTGGGAATTTTTATTCGTGATGTGTGTTATTATAGTTGAATGATATTTAACCAATTGGTGATGCACATGTTCTGTGATTTCACTGATTTATTATACTTTCCTAATAGGTTTCATGCAACATTATAGGCACCCACACGAGATGGGTGTGCGGGGCATATAACATAAAAATCATTTTAATTATTTTATAAATTAAATGAAAATGAAACCTAAAAATGGTAATGAATGTGGGTGAATGAAAATAATGAAAATGAATTGTTAAGGAATATCATGTATAAGGAAATGTTGTCATCGAGTTAAAATTTTGGGTTGTGATATATTTTAAAGGTTGATCGGTGTCTAAATGAGAATAATTTCATAATGATAGTAAAATTATTATTTAATTTTTTCAATTTAAAGGTGTAAATGATTTAAAATGATTATTGTAATAAGTTGTGAAATGGTTAATGTGCCTAATAAGAAAGGATCATGTTGTAAAAGAATAATTGGTTTGAAGAGGTGGTGAAAAAATACATATGATTAAGTAAATTGGTTACCCTATGATGTCCATAACTATGGTAGGTATAGTAGAGGGTAGTGTTATAAGTGTGATTATAACCATTGGGATAGTGTATGTTGAATGGATTTTTAATTTTTATAGTGTAATATCATTTCCATATAAGGATAAATCCTATAGGTCAATCTTCAATGACTCGGGTGAACGATAACATTAAAATGAGAATGATTGAGTTCAAAGGTGGGTATCCTTTGTGTTGTCAGTTTGACACTCATATGGGTGGGTTGGGGTAGTGAGAGTGTCCTAGATTGAGACATTGTATTTGTATTGTCTGGCCTTTCCCATTATGATATGGCCAAGGTGGTGTGTTTAGGGAACCATTGGTAGGGTTGTGGTAGTGGGGTTGTGAGGTGTTGTTTGGTAATGTGAGTGTGGAAACTATTGTGGTTCATCACTGTACGACGTGCATGATGGACCCTAAGGATGGTGCATGGGACATAGTGACCATGTGAGTAGAGACCATATGAGTTCAATTTGGATTCACTGAGATGATGTTTTTCTCATAGTTCCGATGAATGTGTACACATCTGGTATGAAACATAGAGTAAATGGTTGTTTGGTGTACTAGGAATAGTGTTCATCGGAACTAGTGTGAGAGTGAAATTCAAAAGAATTGGTTCTTCGCGTCATTATATGTAGTTTTTGGAGAGAAGAATAATGGTTTTTCCTGGTTGTGACTCTAATATAGATAGTTGGTGTAATTCAACATTTAAGGGAACCTATGAGAGAGGTTAGATAGGGTTTCTAGTTCTTTTGGTTGTGTGTCACACATGTCGAAGTTTTGGGCTTTGATAGTCAAAATCAAAGTGTTGCATAGTGCATGTTGATATTATATGGCTAAGTTGGAGGGTTTATTTCTAGTGGTGCCACATGAGTTGTGGTTATGTGATGATAGTTTCAAAAAATCATGGGTGACATCATGGGGGGTAAGCCTAGTAGTGTCGGTATCTTGGAATGTGAAACATGTGAGATGAATTAGAGGTGGTATCGATGTGTACTAAGTACCACCATGTTTTACTAAATTGTATAGCTGTGTATGGTTCCTTCATAAGGGCACCCTAGTGTTTTTTATATGATTTAATTTTTCTTTCCAGGGTTGTATCATATGGATGAATGACTCACTTATTTGGATGATGATTAACATAGGACTTGAAGTCGTTTTTGTACACACTCACGGGACACAGTTGTTCCTGATGCATGGACTATGCTAGTGGAGAATGATATGGTTGTTGTGCTTCTTGACTTGGGTGGAGATACAGTGGTGGTAGCCGGTATAGGCATCGTACAGGTGTTGGTGCCTGGTGTGGATGGTGAGTGTGTTGTGCGCAGATCCATAGTGCTGGATGAAACAATTCTAACTGGAAAAACCAAGGATGCAACTATTTCATAAGTTTTGATTGGAAAGGTTGTACCATATGAGGTGACCCATCTGTATGTTAAGGACAATATAAAGGATGGTAATTTCCAATTTCTAGATCTAAATAAAATGTACATTGTGCTTTTGAAAGATTTTGCTCTAGAGAGAATGGACAAGAGAGGTGACATCACCCATTAGACTACCTAAAGGAAGGATATTCTTTACATATTAAAAATTTTTACCACTCAATAATTTATAGGATTTTAATTCATGATAGAGGAAAGTCATGGATACTTGATGAATTTGTTCGGAAGCGGAATTCTATAAAGGGTTTTTTCTGACTAGAAATGCATTCCACTTGGTTGGATTTTCTTTAAAATTATTTTTCCATCTGAGTTCTTGAATTGAAGGGTGTGGGGAAATGGTTCAATCGAATTAAATCCAGATATTATATGATTTCAAGAGTGGGATTTTTTTAATCCATTTTTGAAAAAAAATAGAGATCATGTCTGGATTAAAATTATTGGGCATAATTGGATTTTTTGGAATCCAAAAATCATATTGGATATTACATATGCTATGGTAATTCCTATAAAAATGAACAAGAATACTTGGATTGATGAAGTTGGTCACTATGAAAGGGTTCTGGTGGAGGTTAATCTGATCCCTTTCTTGATTCATAATTTTGTTTTTTTAGCACTGGATGATGCAATTCTATTAAAACTGGAATATGAGAGACATGATAACTATTGATTGGAGTGTCAAGTCATTGGTCATGTAAAGGATATATGTCAAAATAACGTGGTTCTATATTATTGTTCTTAAAAGTGCACCATAGATCTTCTGGTAGGAATAATGTGTGGGAGCAGACATCACCAAACAAGGGACCCACTCTTAACCCAGTAAATGTGTGAGGTAGAGATTTTACACCACAGCCAACTAAGAATCTGGAGACTCATGAATCCGTGAATTTAGTTTCTAGACACAACAGGCTTTCCCAACCTCCACCATAATTTTCTCCTATAACTAACAGGAAACATATCCAATGTGATGAAGTTAGTATTTGTTGTATTAAAAAAGAAATTATCAAATTATGTGAATCCAATGGTATCCATTTAAGGTGTGATGAAATCATAGATGATTCCCTAAAAAATCATCATATAGTCAGGTATTGTCCAAAGGAAAAAAGGTTGTTGTCGATGATGAAGGATTTCAATCTGTTCCTCCTTTCAAAGACGAAATAAAGACTAATCTTATTTGAATACAAATATTGTCACTTGGCCTCATGGTCCCTTATCTGACTCTGACTGGTATGGTGATTATGAGTACTCATATCAATTTGATTATGATTCATGGTCTTTTTTGGTGTATTTTGGCCTGAGGGAAAGATACTTTTATGTACCCATCCTTCCCCTTTAAAATTTTTCATTCATCATCATTAATAAAAGGGTTCATCTTAAACCTTCCTAGGTAAAATATAGATGGAGTCTTAGGGATAATGAGGTTGTCTAACTGAGATACATCGTTAGGTAAGTAAACATGCCATGTGATACACATAGATAAAGATTGTTTTATGAGAGACCATTGGTTTGATTGGTGTGGTAGACCATTGTGCCATGGTTGTTAGATTTTAGGGATGCATCAGAATAACTAAACTAGTGTGGTGGGAGTAGTGACACATGAAATGTTGGTTCATTTATGCATGGAAATTTGGTGATGGATCAGTGGTGGGACTTGGTTTGCAATAACACTAGAGTGGTGGTCGTTAATTATTGATGAGATGCCTTTGGCAGGGGATCCTGAGATCCATTCCAAGTCAGTGTGTCTTATAGTTTGACATTAGAAATGGATAATTTGGTGGTGGTGTTATTCAAAAAATTCTTATCATACATCAGCTAGTGACGATCCTACCCAATATCTTGATATAGTCCTAGGTATGTTATGAAGCTCGAGTATTATTTCCATGAGACTTGAAGATGTTTTGCAGCATTAGTGACATCATGAAGTTTATGCTCACAGAAATGGTATATGTGGAGCTTGATGATGTGATGTAAACCCATGATGGAATTGAGTGAGGTGCTTAGTAAGGACTGACAGTCAAAAAACACCATGGGTTCCATTCGCGGAAGCCAATAATAGGCACTGGGTGACGTTTGTCTTTTTTTGGAATATATAGTTATCCATGTCTATGGGTGGGGTTCAGTTTGTGATCATGTTTAAAGAAACGGTGGATGGAATCCCTCATAGAGTGAAATGGTAATGACACTCTTAAGGTGGGGAGTGATAAGTCAATCCTGGACATGGAGAAGAGAACATCAGGTTGATGTAATGGTATTGTGATGCCAATGTGAAACCTATGAGGTGCATGTTGGGTTCCTCATAGAGGTCATGATGTACTTACATGTAGTGACTAATGATCCATGTTTTGTCTTTGATCATAGGGTGCTTCTTTGTGAATCTTGTGATGTTTGTGTTTAAGATGTTGAATGGTGTGGTTGGATATGAAAAGAGGCTGTAGGAATAGAGGTTGGGTCCTATAACTCCATCGAATATCGAGGATATACTTACAAAATTTCATCTTGGGAGGTTTTAGAACACCATGATGTTTAGGGAACCTTGTCCATCTGATGTGGTGTCCTAACAAGGGTGATGATTAAGGACGCTCTGGAGGTTGGTAATGTCGTGGTTATAGAATTCTACTTGAATTCAGGGAACGACCTCAGTGGATGTATGGTATGAACATGAAAGGCGTTAAGTTAGTAAGTACCTTGGAAAGTTGAGGAAGGGGTAGCGTACCATTTGTGGAAGGTTTTTGTTCTAGGACAAGCTAGTTGGGTGCTTTATGACTTGATATGGTAAACCTAAATGTGTATAGTGAGAGTTACCCAACCATTGGTTCATGACGTGGCAGAATGTGCCTTCTAAAATGAAATAGTACCTGAGTATGTTCATGTGGATCTTATTCATTGAATGTATAGTGTTTTAATGTCCACTAAAATGGTTTCGACGGTGTAGATGGATGCCAAAGTAGGGTAAATCCCATATGGATGTTTGGGAATGGGGAGTCTGAACACCTTAGGTGATGTGAATATTGAGTTGAGATTCATGTGATCAGTCCTTGATAGTGGGGAATCAGCTTATGTAGGGAAATGTGGTTGAATAGACCATCCATTCTCGTTTGGGTGATATTGGTTTTAGTCACCATTAGGGTTAGGGTATAATGGAGGAAAATAGAGCCAAATGATTTGGGTCTTGAGTTTTGTAGAGGATTGGACTGAGGGGATGTAGATTAGTTCCTCCATTATGAGGTGATCCTTTTTGCATAGTTTCAATGTCTATTGAGTCAAAAAAATGTTTTCTTATTTTCATTTTGATGTTCTAATGGTTGGCTATGGTTGAAGTTAATTCATCTTTGAGGAGTTTTTGGTTCATGTTGTGGTTGTTGTGTGGAATACTTGTGGGGAAAGTCCATTACCTTGACCCATGTTTGGTGGAAATTGTGATGTGAAATCAGTAACTTCAAAGATTGGAATGGATGGGAAGGACTAGTGGAATGACCTCTTATTGTGAAATATTAGTGATACATAGAAGAGAGGATTAAGGATGAGCCGTTATAAGGTAAGGAGGTTATAAGATTCTATATTTTATTATGGTATTTGTTTGTTTATGTTTTATTTTGGCCTCTTTTATTTGGATAGATAAGTGTTTCCCATTGTTAATGTAAAGGATCAAAAGTGTTTTTGGGGGTAGAGGCATGAAAAGTGGACGAAAAGTGAGTTCCTATGCTTGTTTCATGGTTTACGCACGATTATAGAAAATCGTTTAGGAATCCAAGGTAAACGTATAGCGAAGGACAGTGGATTATGTAAAATTGGTTCATGATTAAGAAAACCATGTATAATCCCCATTAAACTATGGGAAGGGGTTATTTTTGGACAGTAGCATTCACATGATTTGCAAATAGTTTGGTACACCGTGCGGGTAAACCGTGTGGCTGAGAAAAAAGATAAAATTAAAAAATACAATTATGGGATTTTATTCTTAACACATGATTTCCTCCATTCTTCATCCTTGGAACCCTGGTGACGTCCCAAAAACCTCAATGCTTTTATGGATCAATATCCCTCATATTTAGGTTGTTTGGAGTGCCGTCAGTTTCAGATTGGGGCTCTGGGTAAGTCTCATTCTCCTCTTGATTATCGTTTCCAAATTAGGGTTTGTGGTTTCTCCTCGCTCAATCTAATGCTCCTAAACTGTATTGTTCGGTGTTTTTAAGGTTTATACATAAAATGGTGGTTGAATCAAGATATTAGGATTTGATTAAGAGTGTTTTCATTATCAGATTCATGGTAGGTGTTCTATATGAGTTATCCTATAGTTTTATTTTATATTTGTGCATGGATTATTGTGTTATTAGTTTCCCCTAATTATGTTCTTGGTACCATTGCAATTTTTGATGAAAATGGTTTTTAATGTGACCAAATGAAACCCTCATGATCCCTTCTGGATGTTTAGTGGATCACTTGATTATTTTCAATCCACCATGAGGTGTGACAAAAATCCCGGATCTAGAGAGTGGTAGGGTTAAGTGAAGGATTTCCGAGTAAAGTGTGAAGACCATGTAAAAAGGTTTTAATGGTTGATTAAGTTTTGAATAGAATGATTATAGATATTCCTACGGTGATAAGGGCACAAGGAATTGTAGGAATGAATTGAAAATGGGTAATTGAGTTGAAAGATTTTATGTCGATTGTTTAATGAATATTGTTTAGAAATGTCTAAATGGATTAGTGTATATTAAATGGTGGACTTGTAATTGGGTAATGGAATAGGAAATGGGGAACATGTTAATGAGATGTAAAAAATAGAATCAATTAATATGTGGAATGAGTTAATACTTTAGAAATTTTGGGGCATACATAATGGGTTGAATGTGATAAAGTGATTGTGCAATGTATTATGAGAACTGTACTTGAGTGAATAAGGGGAAAATGATTGTGAAACGATGAAGGGGATAAGTGGGAAAGTACCTGGTAATTGATGAGTATTGGATAAGGTATGAGGTTGTTGAATACACATATGGGGATAAGACATGATAATGGGAATTTGGTTAAATTACAATGAATTGTAAATGATAAATGTATTAATGGGTTATCGTATAATATTAATTCTGATGTCGTTGGTTATGCATTATGATCTACAATGGAATTATTTATGATTGTTTATGTTAGGGTATGGTTGTGTTTATTGGATAAATAATAGTGTTCACATGGATTGGTAGAGTGAGGTATTGACACAAGGTTCTATTCCCATAGTTCATTTTAGACTTAGGATATAAACTCCACCCAAACAAAATGAATGGGTTAGGTAAGGGGATAAAGGATCTATTCCCCCTAACAGTTTCATTCCACCCAGAATGAGGATTAGAGGGGAGAATAATGTGTTGATGTGATATGTGTATCCCAAGAGAGATTGGAACTTGACATATATTTCCCTATGAATTTTTATTGATTTCCTTAAACAACTTTTATGTGATATTTGTGCCTAACCAAAGGAGCATGTGTTAATAATATATTATGTAGTAATGACAGTATACAAAATAGATTTGGGTTAAATAATAGGAAATGAAATAAATGTTATTTTTTAACCAATGGAACCATAATTTTCCCTTATTTACTTACAAATTATTTTGCACTTTGAGGCACTATCTATTATATTGGATATTTTTTAAACACCATTGGTGGTGGCCTACTGTGTTTTGTACACACATCCTACATAGGCCGTTGTTCGGTACCCTAATAGATTTCATGGTTGAAGGTCTGGAAAAAGGAAAATGCCCCACCCTAGGATGTTGAGTTCGGTATGGGATTTACATGGATAGGGATCCAAATATAGGTTCAGGACCCATTCAAGGTATTTTCTGTTCTTCTTATCTATTTTGTGTTTTATTCACTTTTGACTACTAGTATGTCATGTCATTGTTAATGTTTAATTATGGTTTGTTCCCAGATGGGAGATTTTTGACACGTATCATTGTTAGTTGTTTCATATTATTCCACTATTTCTATTTTGTTCTACTTTTTCTCAATCTGGTAAAGAGGGTATAGTCTCCCCACGTGACTCATTAGATCCTCGCTGCTAGTCTGCAACCTCTGGAATACTGGGAGGTGCGATGAGGTCATTTGATGAGTCATCTCGGGGCACCGATTTAGTAGATCCTATGTCAGGGATGTTATAATGTGGCTCCCTAGTCAACTTCCTAAATCCATATCAAGCACTTCAAGAGATTCCAATGAATATGGTGCTCTCGGAATACATTCAAGACCATACACAAGTGTCTTTGATAGTCATACTAGAACAACTAGTAAATAGGATATCTTCAGTGAATAATAACACAAACCAATCCAAGAAAGGACACAAAATATAGTTAATGTTCCCCTAGAACATTGATAGTGAATTATTCAGCCCAAAAGGCTTCACTATGTACTCATAGTTATTTTAAGGACATCTTAAATCCATCTTTGGTAAAACATTTTCCATTACTCATGGTTGGTGATAACTTGATATGTGGTAAAGCATTGGGAACCATCATGCCACTTCCATATCATAGAACATTTCATATATCATCAGTAGTTTATACTTGTTATATATGGTTAACTATTGTATGGGACAAAAATAATCACACATATTAAATCTCACATCTTCTTTATTGGAAGAAAATAGTACTTCTGCCTTGGGGGAATAACTGGGTATGACAAATACCTCCGTCTGTATGTCTTCTAACTACACCCTCAGATTGCAAAGCTCCACAGGAGCCATCCGATATGTCAAATCATATATCAGGGTCGTCTCAGTATTTGGATCAACGATGATTTATTTATCTCTACTAGGAGGTAATCATATAATGTCTTTATGAAAGTAGAAATCATACTCTTCCACCATTGAATGAAAATAAAAGTTCCAAAAATACACAACACTAAGGGAATCTCTTGAAAACTAGTGTGTAATGAACTTATCTCTCTTACACTTGAGTTCATCCCTATCATCAAGGGTTTCATGTCCACCCAAAAAGGTAAACCTCATACAATCACTATGGACACACCAAATCATCTATATGAAAGAAAATATATCAAAATGAAATATAGATAAACAGTACATACCTAAGATGACATCGTAAAGCCTCGTCATTACTACATTGAGATCCTAAAAGAGACTCATTCCTCTAGAAGTCATGTAACCCTATAGGTTGATGTCTGTGACTATTGATTGACCTCGAGTAGGAGTATCTAAGTAAAATTATAAGGAAAAAGACTCAATTGGAATCTCTATTTCCCAAACTAAATAAGTATAAATAAAATAATTGTATATACTTATATCTGTCAATAGTGAAACTAATGTATAGAAGACACATATCATACTTTGTACCATCCCCAGATCCTTAGGTTTATAATCCTTGACTACCCAATTACCTTCACACTTGTCCCCTAGCTCCCTGGGACTTGTTTAGACCACCATGGGGTGGTTTTGGTTATATATAAAAAAATCTACTACCTACATATCATCTAAAAGACCATCTTCCATGTATTTAACCCAATATACCTACAATATCTTGTACCTACCTTTTAGGGTGAGGGCCACACCCTATATATTAATAATTATCATATCAGGTCAAACAATATGGGTCAAGATATTACTAACCACCATCAAACTAGCACCACCTATCCCTAGGCTGACTACATCAATCCTGTGAGACTTGAAACTCAAAAAATTTATCTTGGGATCTCCTACTAGAAATTCTTCCACATCTAGGTCTTTGTGAATTTCATCTATTTTCTATAGTCGAGGTCACTTCTCCTATATACCCACTACTGGCACAAAATATCTTTTTTTCCTAAGCTAGGGATCAATCAACTACCATATAATTCCCTATCATCCCATCAAAGGTAGAAATTCATAAAATTGTCACACTAAATTGAATTTATTTGTTTAGTACATTTGTGATGTTCTGTTCTTGAATGAACTGTTCCCACACTATATCCATCAAGTACTAAGAGAGGTTGGGGAACCTAAATGAATACTCAAACACAATCATGTTGTCCGGATAAAGTTGTAGAATATCCAAGATGCACACAATACTTATCATTTTATGATAAAACTCATCAGTAAAAAGGCACTAAAAAAGGTTCCATGAAACATTTGGAGAATCAAATGACCTGGTACTAATTCCCAAAATCATCTTATATAGCCATGAATATTTCTCACTACCAGGACTACCATATACTCTGTAGATTTCCTAAATACAAAAAAAAAATCATGGGAAAACCTCAATCCAATCCTTAATGACCTAGGGGATTTTTTTCTTAGAACACCTGGAGAATATTTCACTAAAACACATTAAGAACACTTAGAAATCACACCTCATCCATTGGTACTATTGGTATCATCTACTGATTGATAGGTGGTTTTAACAATGGTGCACCGCTTGGTGCTAAGAATTCATTAACCATGACCTATATTAAATCATAATCACTGATTAGATCTTCCTTATGATCCTAATGACGAATCCCATATGGAAAAAATTATAGAGTAATCCATTAATAGAGATGATATACCACTATTAATGAGTATATCGTAATCAAAGACGTCAGTAGGACATGGGATTTGCAACCCATTAATATATGATCATGTGCTATTGTTGTTTCTACAACCAATATCTACGCGTAATGATTATAAAGGAAGTTGATCAGAGTATAGTATACAGATACATCAGCAATCAAACCAGCACTAGAGTCCCAGTCTTAATATCTAAACTCAAAACACATAACACTATTTCCCTAAAATAATATCACAGACTTCATTCCTAATGCATAACTGACTCCCCAAATACCACTCCACCATGAGCCATCCCAATATGGCCCAAAACATGACTACCCCATGTCTGTCTCTAATAGAACATTGGATGGAGACTAGAACCTAGTAGAAAAATCATATACATGGGAGGTCTTAGCCTAATGGACACACACACAAACATATATATATATACAAGCCCATAAAATTTTGAAATGTAAACCAACTGAAAATCATGCATGTAAAAAATAAAATCCCACCACCATGGTATGAAAAAAAATACTAGAATGAAAATTCCAAATACAATCCCACAAAAAGTAATTGAAACAAGAACAACCTATGAAATAGGAGAGGAATTATATTAATCCACCAGAACCTATCCCAATCAATAAGTCTCACTACGATTAAATAGTTCTAAGTCCCTCTTGAGAATCATCCACTAGTTCGGTCATCTGCATCAGATGTGACAACTACATGCAAAGGCCATGAATGGGTGAGTATAACATTAACCAGTAGGATAACCCAAAATTATTATGCATATAGCATCAAGAATAGTAGTTATCTCATTATATTGATATGTCAACAACATACATAACAAAAATAACTGGATATTATTATATTAGATAGAAATTATAATGGTAAGGTCACATCCAAAAATCATGCCTTGGAATCTTGTATGAAGGTTCCATATATAAACGATTCGGGAGAGCACACTCCATTAGTAATATTGACCAGATGGTGTCTATATGATTTATTTTGGACATCTGGTCCCTCTATAACATGTAAACTCTAGAAGTATAAAGAGATAGATACACATATTTAGTTAACATCAATGTTCATGGGGTATACAAAGAACCCAATCTTGATTTACATGCTATGTAGGGGTTTGAAACTCATATAGTGGTAGTCATGAGGATACAAAGAACAACACATTGGGAAAATGATAATGATATTGTATTTTAATCTAGGCCTCATTACGGTATTTCAAAAACATCCTCCAATACTGATGTTCTATAGAGGGTATCCCCATCCAATTCAAATGAAATGACTCCATACTAAACCCTCAAGGAAAGGATGAAGGTAATATTCCCTAATGAAATATGCCCAATATGAAAATGACAAGGCCTAGAATCTTTAGTTGAGAGGGTACATTGTTTCTACTATGAATACACAGTCTGTCCCACTAGAACTAGGGTCTACCCATATAACATGGCCCATTCCTTTGTTCATGTACAAGGTGTGTATCTCACTACATGGAATGTGGAGCCGCATTGTCTCCCAATATTGTATGACCTTTACACACTGATCCACATTCCAAGATGTATACTTCATGTGGAAAGGCCCAAACAGGTTTAAAGACCAGCCTTATTTCTAGTCATGTACATATAGTACATGCCAAGATAGTCAGAAAGGGTCACACAATGTGTGGCTTCAGTATCATGGTGCCAGATACATATCACAGAGACAAAACCCTATCGCTACATAAAATGGATCACATCATATGTGTTCATAGAACTACTTTTCATCTTTTTCAATTTTTCAAAAACTAATAAGATTAATCACACATCTTACTCCAACCCTAAAATATCATAGATTCCACCATGGAATGAACTTATAATCATTGATATGGGGTTGAACGAGTCTCATTTTCCATTGTTATCTATATTTTGATAGTATATGGTGATCTAGAACCAATACTTCCACACCTCAATGGGTTGACATGCCCAAAATGTGGTTATAGCCTCCTAATCGATCATACTAACTCAATTTTAATATAAATAAAATGTGGATCTATAGTATAAATTAGTCACTCTATGAAATGGGATCATAATGATTTATTTTAGGGTATTTTTCAAACCTCAGACCAAAGGAATTGCACATGATGAATGAAGAATAGGGGATGAAAGGCACCAAACACATGAAGATCAAACCCTAGCCAATGTTCATGATGACACAAATTCAATTTTGTTATACCAATGAAAAAATAGATATAAGGTTACCAAAAATACAAATCCTTCAATTCCTGAAAATATAACACTTACCGATACTATGATCAATCCATAAATCAGTTGTATGGTTAATTTAATCATGTTCAACATTGAAATAATAAAATGTAGATAAATAAATATGAAACATAAAAACTACCTAGATATGGATTGATTTAAAAGGAAGAAAATTTTCACATCATTTTCATTTTCATGAATCTTGAATTCCATTGCACATCGATCGACAATTCATTATCTGATTGTCATTATCAGAAGAAAAATACTCCAATTATATCTCACAAATATCTAGGGATAAACAACTGGCCCTATGATTTTCTTATTGAAACATCTTTATAGACCATAGTAGATCATGTAAATTTAATGAAATAAAATATTCTGAATTACATAATTTTTTTAAACATTCACCCACGATCGTTCCTAACCCGAGTGTCTGACAAAATCTAATTGTATGTCCCACATTGGGTAAAACCAGCACTTTAAACACAATATCTGCCTCCAATTTATTATTTTATCATTAATTTCATAGTTATTCCAATTTCTCATGAAAGATACACGTGGTGATATTTAATATATTTTATTTATTTGAAATATTAATCCTAGAATCACCAATCCTTATAATGTCATGTTTTCTTAATACCTAGCAATGAAAATAGTATATATAATATTATAAAGAATTATATGGAAAATATTATTTGTTTTATATATCCTTAGTGACAATTAAATAAATCATTGATATAGGTTTTAGGATAATTTTTTGTGATTATGATTTTATTATTATTATAAGACTCTAAGATATTATTCAAAAATCCTTCCTTATTTTTTACATAGAGGACTCTAGAACCTCATATTGAATAATTGGGGCATATAATAACATTGATTTTTTTTGTAGATTCTCCAAATTATCTAATTTAGTTGTATCCATTCTATATAGTCTCCTTGATATAGTCATGGATCATGGAATGAATTCGATGGAAAACCCAAACTCACACTATATGAGGATACTATGTAATCCATTCACAACCACATATGTAAACTCCCATGAAAGAGTAATGTCATCAATGTTGACTTCTTTACAAGTCAATTTAGTCATTATTCCATCATTTTTTGGTATCATAACCCATATTATTGAATTTTCCTACATATTCAGTTAATATAAATACTTATATCGATACATTATAATAAGATTATCTGGGATACAAAATGATATTTTATTATCCCAATAGTTGTTATGTAATTTATGTATGAATGGATAATACATAGTCTTAATTGTGTCAAATTCTACCAAAAGAAGATTAATTATATCTTTATGGGGTTTACTCAAATAAATATTAGTTTGATATGAATTATAACTAACAAAGGTGATCATTATGCCACTAGGTTTTTCCATATGTTGGAAAACAATTCTTCTAGAGAACATGTAGTGTTTTTAGTTTGTCTTTATTTTTCAAAAAAGAAGGTTTCGCAAATTAGTAGTTGAGTTCTAGTGTTTTTATATAGTATATTTAAAAAAATCCAAGATAAAGAAATATATTCTATTGATATGGTATCGATAAATGTTTATATAAGGTGACACCATATCCTAGTGATTGTCACACTTTTGGGTCCAAAATCAAGAGAATGGTCAAGTGCCTTTATGGTGGGAATAATTGTGATAATTATACATTAAAATGATAGTTACATGGATTACTAATAAAAATATGGTAAGTTATAAAGTTTCCAAAATATTTGGTTTTTTGAGTGATGAGATTCACAAAGGTATGGAGAATTTCAAAAGAGAATCACAATTATTTTAAGGTTTTATAGTAAATCAATGAAACTATAAGAAGCTTCATTAATGTTAAATATTCATGGTACATCATTATGATAGGGAGGTCTATGAAAAATAATTGGGATCATCATGAAAATTTTATTCTATGGAAAAAACATCTTGAATATGAAGAAATGAATTAAAATAGGCCTCTACCTCCTTCATTTCAATAGATCCATTCTTAAGATCATTCCCATGGTTTTGAATTTCCAAAGGTGATCCATGAAGGGTTTTATTGAAAAATATATGACGAATAAAATATGTTTAGGATGGATATGTCATCCAAATAGATGATATTTGTATCATGAAAGTATCGATCTTCTTTTACCCTAAGTGGTCTATTTGAAAGCATTGAGCTTTTCGTAGTCCAAGTGAGATTCGTGAAAAGTGGGTGCTTCATTAATGATATTTGGGATACATAAAAGAGGTGATAATCCAAAATGTTATTGTGTCCACATAATCATATTATTCTTATAAAAAATTCTATAGTTTCATGAATGATGTGTGAGTTTCATGAAGGCGGTGAGCTTCAAGAAAAGAAGTGATCATCATGAAAGTGTTAAAAAGGGTTTTCCTATTAAATATATGGTAAAATTGTATTCATAAAGTGTATTAATGTAGAGATAAATGAGGAAACAAATGGGGTTTAAATAATATTTATTAAAGTGAAAAATGAAGAATCATATAAAGGTGTAGTGATCACACATTAGTTGAGAGAGCTGTGGGATTTCAAAATGTGATTGGTTTTAAACTAGGAGTGACATTGAGTCTGCTCTGAACATTGTAATATTTGTGTTCTTTATTTTATTTGGTTTATTGGAACATATTATTAGTATTATCAATGAACATATCCCACTGCAATTGAGCCATGTAAAAAAGTATGTTTCTCCTGAATGATTTCATTAATATACATATATACTAATGGGAAAGGGAAAGGAGAATATTTTTTCTTATGATGAAACAATATCTATAGGGGAAGTAGTTTTAATCTGTCATACCTTAATTCATCCCCTCAGGGTATTTATCCTTGCTGTGATAGAACCTCATATAGAATATTATAAATTACATTATGTCTTAATTCCAAAATCATAGAAAATATTTGGGACATGAAAAAGTGATTAGGGACATGAGTTATTAAATGTACTATATAAAACTATTATCATAGATAAAATAACTCATAAAACTAGTGCATACCGTAACATATAAATATATTTACTGTAATATAGAATATCCATGATTAGTTTTCTAAAATTAACGGGTTATATGAATTAAATTACCACATCATGGTTCAAAAATAGAACTATATTCAACTAAATCATGTTCTTTGGGATTTTCATACATGGTCTATAATCTGAATAATTTTTTATGTACCTTATGATGATTGAGTTGATACACAATCAACCCTTTATAAGAATATGATACCTATATAAAAATATAAAATATTTTACATCCACATATCGTATATAAATATGGATGTGATCATTAGTATTATCATAAAATATATACTTAAAAAATTCAATTATTTATAGTATACATTGTATTATATCATAGACATATCAAAAGGGTTCTCACTGAAGACCACTAAAATAACTAAATAAATAAATAAAACTGTTTTATATTACTTTATAATGTGACCCAGTATAAATATAACACAAATACTCAAAAAATATTTATTTACATAATACATCACATAAATAGTCGAACAACCGAATTATCAAAATTTATAGTGTCATGAACATTTAGTATATTAAAAAATTATTTTATAATACATTCAAACACTACTAAATAATTGAAATCCTATAGAAAATTTCAGACATATAATATAATATATTCATCTTCATAACCTATGTTCTGGAAATATAAAAAATGATAGAGAATGAATTATCCTTATATGAAAAACATATCATAATGTGTAAATAATAAACATTAAAGAAAACAAGAAAAATAAATTAATATCAAAAATAATATATCAAGATAACTTAGATTATAGTTATAAAAAATATTAAGAAATACATGTTCATTAAAAGATCATTATGGAAGAATAAAATTTGGGAAATGTTTATAAACATATCTTAATAATGATTTATCAAGAAAACATGAACTAAAAAAGACAAATATGTTAAAAACAATGTGTAAAATGGAAATAAAATTCACTTTATGAAAATTAATGGCATCATGAAAATGTTTCATAACTTGATATAAAACAAGAAAATGTTGTACAACCCTAGGAATAAAGTATATCTTTTTTTGAAAACCCATTATGAATATGAATTTGTGAATAAATTAATTACATTAATTTCTATAAAATTGAGCAATCCAATCCTTCCCATGAAGTGGAACAAGAATAATAAAAATTAATATTTCATAATGGGAGAAGAATATAAAAAAGAACATAAATTGAAGATTATACATATTCATTAGTCTATGAGAACATAATTAGAACATAAGGGACATACACCCACTCAGTTATATAACATTGATCAAGTTTCATTGAAAATGTATTTTTCATAACCAAATAAAAAAACCAAAACTGTACAAAATCATGTATAATGAATAATTAGAAATTAGAGAATATGATAAAAATTGAAATATCAAAAAACATAAGTATATAACATTTTGAACCCTAATAAATTCAAATATGTTCACCCATTAGGATAATTTAATGAGATCTGTTCTTTATATAAACATATGAACAAAATATTTTGTGTGTTGATAAACATATGGACCTAAAATTAGGTCTATAAATAATCATATGGAAAAGAAACCAAGTACACAAGTCATGTTGTGAACCTGAAATTATGTTCATATATAAAATTATGTCTTTATTTTTCTACATTTATCAAATTGAATGAAGGAATATAACATACCAACTCATCAAAAAACATTAAACTATAAATGTTCCAAAATATTTAAGAATTATCAATATTTTATCAATTCATATATAGTATAAATGAAATAATATTTCTAAGTATCACATTATAATAAAGAAGAATGGTATCATCTGTTTATATCCCAAGTATAGTTGACACATTCCTGCCATATGTCATGGAAAAATAAATATTATATTTCATAATGAACCACATAGGTTGCATAGGGTTTCTTAACATTATGAGCTTCATGGTTGTTCATCTATATCATCTAATTCACCTAAAATATTTCTTAATTATTATATTTTATATGAATGAAATGAAATTTCAAAATATAAATGAAATTATAAAATTTATACCAACGTGGAATGATATAATCTGAACAGAAATGAATGAACATATGCATTTTGGGTTGTTTTATGGTTTCCATAAATCTCCTTGTGTGTTTTAAAATATTGTTTTGATAACTTAATTCGGATATCTTTTTCATAAATTACTATTATGTTATTTATTGGTCTAATATTTTAACTTCCCTTATCAAACATAATTCCTCCTTCTTCTATAATCAAGGTGATGACCAAACACAATTGATAATTTGACAAATTCTGATACCTAACTCTTTTATAAGTTGTTCAATATTTAAAAATAGATCAAATTATTAATAATAAGAGCTTATGATTTTTGGAATGGAGTGAAATGGTTATAACACTTAATAGAGTTGATTTTTATTTGAGTTCCATAGTGGATACTCATCACACTCATGCAATTCATAAATTCTTACCACAAACATAACAAAACATATGAATTCTAGCACCAAATTAATCAAAAAACCACTTACCTCCCCTTTGATTTTCCATGATTTATCCCCTCATTTGGTAGGGAAATAAATCACTATGGAACGAAATAGAGAAGAAGAATAAAAAAGAGTTAGAGTAATAAAATAAAATAAAATAAAATAACACAGATCCAATAAAAGAATTAAAAAAATATGAAGAATAAAGAGGGAGAAGAAATAATTATAACATAAAATACTTTAAAATAATTTATGTGGACGTTATTTTATGAAGAAAATGAAGAAAAAACCAAAAGAAGAATAGAAGAATAAAAAATAAATAAGGTGAAGAAGGAGAATAAAAGAAGAAAGAGTGGTGGTGGAAAAATATAATAATAAAAGAGTTAAAATACATTTATAATATAAATAATCTCAAATAGAATTACATTAATAATGAAAACTAATAAAATATAAAAAAATGAAACATGAGAAGAAACCTTAGACAAGTAGTTGTTGTCTTATCATGTAGGCATGAATAATTTTTTAGTGATGGGTACCCCTTCTATTTTAAGAGGGGTTAAATTATTTTAATTCCTTTGTTCTTAACTCTTCCTAGATCTATAAGGATATTTCTAAATCTCATTGAACATACATGTGACCCACATTTGTGAATATTATGGAAAAAACAACGTTACAGGGTGTTTGTATTTTCTAAGACACGTGTGAAGGTCCATTTAATCATGAATGATGTTTGGTGATGGTGATTTGGCTTATGTGAAATAAATTTTACATTGTCACATAACATGGCAGCAGTAGTGAAGATGAATATGTGGCTCAAATCCTCCTTCTTTAGACCTTCAATGTGGATAGATTAGGCTTTAAGATATGTACTATGGGTGAACATTAGGGAGCAAGAGATGATCCATGGGGTCTAGGTTACATATATAGTGGTGGATGTTACAACCCCAATCTTCGAGGGAATTGTCAATGGATTTTTATAATAATCCTAGTATGTGGTGGGTGGTGTTGAGTGGATATAGATAATTGATGCTCAGTGACACTAGTGGAGGAGAATTCATGAGTGAGATTTAAAATGGAAGAACATCACCACATGAAAATTGAGGCCCACATTGAATCAAACAATAAGAGCTACAATGTTCTTATATTAAAAGACATCATATTCAAATATCAGAATCATGCACTTGGTTGGGATCCATGATAAACAAGCATAGGAGTATATTGACCCATCCATACCATTTATCCCATGTGGGTTTCTGTTTATCTATAGTTTTGGGGACTCGCCTAGGCCCAAATTCCCACTCCTCCATATACATGATCTCCCTGCACATGCCTTTGCTAGTCGGGCCTATCTAGACCAATCTATGATGATTTTATCTAGATTTATGTTCTTCTTATTATGTATCATATTTTTCATAATCAAATCCTGAAAATAAGATATATAATTTAAATCAATATCACATTAATATTAATATCATATAATTAAATCAACAACAACATCAAATTCATCATTATCTATTCATTTTAAATCATTTATAATCCACATTTATAATTTACTAATTATTATTAAAATAATAAAATTAATGTGTATTAAGATAAAAAACCCATAAAAATAATTATATTTTTAAGAAAAATGTTCATGAAAATTGATTGTTTCCAACATCTAATAACATAAACTATGCTAATTGTAACACCCCAAACCCATGAGCCCAAATCCAGTGCATTACTA
This sequence comes from Viscum album, assembly GCA_963277665.1. NCBI lineage: Eukaryota > Viridiplantae > Streptophyta > Magnoliopsida > Santalales > Viscaceae > Viscum > Viscum album. Next base: position 382,916,772 of record OY728145.1, read on the forward strand.
TATTAAATTGGAATGATTACAAGAAATAAAATCCCAATGGACTGATCAATTTAATAGTTTTTGAAAACCATATTATTAACATGACACTTGTAATTCAAATAGAAAATAAAAATATAGAAAAACATAGGTAAAAGTTCATCATCATTTAAGATAATTAAATGTATTCCTATTCACAGTAAGGGTAAAGGAAACATAATAAGTGTGAGCTCATATTGTCTATATGGGTATGTAAAATAGAAGTAATAATGAATCAATGAGAATAAAACCACATGGAAAGTTATGAAACTATGAACACATTCCATTCAAATAAATTTATATGAAAAAATAAATATAGAATGTTAAATAAATTACAACACATGCCACTTAATAAATAATATTATATTATAATTCATCCACATATCTTATCATAAAAAATCTCATGGATAAAATAATAACTAATAAATAAGTAAATTATTATTTAGTGGATTCCATGTCTATGGCCCATGATAACCTCTAATTGCATGATTTATACTCTAGATAGTTGAAACTATTATAATTTGGCCAATATATTTTCCTTATGATAAAATTTTTATGCATCTATGGGTTATATAATGTCTTCCCCCACCCGTTATTTTTTCCCAAACCATTACATATATTGAGTAATTGATTTAATTAATAAAAAAAATTCTTAATACTAAAGAATCAATATTGAATAAATAATAAGGATCTATCACTAATTCCTTGGTGGAGGATTTTTAACAACAATGGTTGTTGATTTTGATGAATATATATACCTTTTAAGGATCATTAAAAAATCCTTGAGGAACAAATTCATTAAACATTAAAAAAAATCACATATAACATTGACATATTTGAATTATATGCCCCATGAATGAAATGTTCTAAAATGAAAATTAAAATACTATAAATATAAAATAAATCATGATATAATATATCAATATTTTTATTAGATAAACCACACAAAAGATAGAAGTGTTGATAGTGGAATATGCCTCACAAAAAGAAAAGTGAGGCAAGAATTTATTACCTTCAGTCAAACTAATCTTGTGTATCATAATATTCTAGAATAATACACATATGTTAATTATTTACTTACATTAGAATTTTTTTTATGTTTATAATTTATTTGATTTTACATATTACAATGTTGTAAGAAACTACATATAAATTTATGTTTACATCTGGTACTTCAAGCATATTGAGTTTATGGGTCAAAAATGAATTTGGTTGTTTATATATTGTCAAATTGGTCATTATAAAACAATATCTCGAATAATAGTCATGAAATAATTATCATATATATAAATAAATTTTCAAATCAAAATCATTCATTAAATATGTTTATTAAAAGTGAAACTACATTATAATCATCAAGACAGTAGGTCGCATGTACGCATGATTAATGTTCCCCTTTTACAATGGTCATAATAGAAAGAAGGTAAGTAAACTTTATCCTTACATAATGATAATTATGTCATAAATAAACTATTTTTAATCATATTTACTTATATATATATATATATAATTTTAGTGACGTAAACATTATTACATCGTGTTGAGTAGGTGATAGTCCACACATCCATGACTAACATTATTACTTTTTAGTGTGTAAAAAGTGTTAATAAAGAAAAATATATGGTATATTTTCATAAATTTAATTACATAATAGATATTTTATTGATTTCATTTATGTAAAATATGTTTAATTAACCATTTTTTATACATTTCCATGTATCACCTGAATAAATCACATTACTTTTAGGAGGTGGTAGTCCACAGTTCCGCAAACAGTGTTATCATATTTCCAGAAAATGAAATGCATAAATTTATGTTCTATATTAAAACTATAGAATAATAAATAAATAATAAATATAATATATATCATAGATAAACATCAGTTCCCTTGTAATCTCATACATTAAAGTGGTTAAAATAAAAAATGAACAACATATTTTCGTGAGGTGGTTGCTTCCCATAAACAAATACAGTAAGTTCGTTACCCATTAACTGGAAGTGTCCGTAAGGGTATGTTGAAACCATAACATATAAAATTATAAGAATTTAATGATACATATATATCATTATAATAATGGAATATGCTTAATTGAAAGTGTGGAGAAAGAAATAAAACTAAAGATCTTGATGGAAGATGTTACCTCTAATTCGGTTAACACCTTTTGATTTGCACATTGGGGCTTCCACTATTTTATTTTTCCTAGGGTAAGACATCATTATTGAGGAGAGGGATTTTTATGATCTATTTTTTGAATATTATGTTCAATAAAAATATTCTTGAGAGGTGTGAGGAATTGTGAGGGATGAGTGCTTATTTATATTGGATGCATAGGGGCATTCATGAAAATTTATAGAATGGAAATTCCACCCATGTTCTTCTTATGAAATGTGTATTTGATAATGGACCAATGACATTAAAAGGAATTAAATGGATGAAATATTTCCATCAAATGGATTTGGGACATGTTTCTAGTTCATATTTTCTGTTAAGATTAATGTTCAGTCCCTTGTTAAGGGAATTTTTCTCCTATGCATTGTAATTAATTTTTATCACATTCACTAATATTTTTGGTAAAAAACTAAGTTTGCCTTATTAAACATTATAAATTATTATTATTCTAAACATTGAATCCATTTTTTCAAATTCTAATCACTGAATTGGAATAAATTATTTTTTTATCCCACGTACGAGATGATTGTGTAGTTTTTAAAGTAAAAATATTCAAAAGTTTGCTAAGATTTTATATCCAATTTCATAGTGAACATGATTCCAATGACCTAAATTTAATTTAATGATGAATAATTGATATAATTTAATTTTAAAACAAATTTAAATTTAAATTTAAATATTTAAATGAATAATATAACAAATAGATTTGAATGAAAAATTAGTTAGTTCACTGTTCATTAAAATATTAAACTTCATAGTGAAATACCAAAAAATAATATGAACGTAATTTTTATTAACCATTTAAAAAAAAATTATTTTGAAATATTAAAATTATAAATGCTACAAAAATTATATTTAAAATAGGTTCTCCATTAAAAGGTGATAAATTAATTATTTTAATAATATAGGTTTTTATTTGTAAAATTGGGTTAATTCGTATCTTATGTCTGTCAAATATATTCATTGAATGTAAAAAATATTTTATTGAATATATAAAATATAAATTTCATTAATATTGTTCAAAAAAATTATTTGATTTAATATTTTTGGTTAAATTTATTTTATGAGCATTAATGTAATTTTTATAACAATATTTTATTTATATTCAATTGGTTATTATATTAATTTAAATTAATTTATAACAAATTTATTAAACCATGTATTATAGTAATTTATAAAATTATATTAATAAATAAAAACATAGTGGCTAGGTTATTTTATAATAATTAATAATATTTTTAATAATATATTATTTTTTCAGCAAAATATAGTCTAGGGTGGTACACAAGCCATCGAGGAAAGAATGTCTTGCATGTAATGAAATATAACCTTGATGTTATATGAAAAGAAAAATAAAAATTATGTTTCATGTAAAATATGATTCCCTTGGTTTTCAAATAAAACAATCTAACAAAAATTAAAACTATTATAAAAGGAAAATATTGTAGTTTCCTGGGGTCTATGATTCTCACCAATTTAATTAAATTGGTACGTCAGAATTTAAAATTGATCATGGTAATAAAGGTATTGATATTGGAATATAATATATTACTGAAAGTAACATATCTTGAATATGGTTAATAATACATATTATTAATAAGAGGGAAAGTGAAGTACCAAAAAATTACATTGAGAAGCAATGGTTTTGACTATTTTTTTAAAATAAAGAAAAAGGTATAAGAAAGAGACAGGTATGGTAAACCAATGTATACGAACATATCCATAAAAAATATGTTTCATATCATAATGAGACATGTAGTTTCCATATTCAAACTCTATAGTATCTCCCACCTAGATTAGGATTTACCTTGGTTGAAGATCTTGAGGATATCTTCCTTGACCATATTTGTTTCTATTGAAGTGTACCTAATAGACATAGTTTTTGGCGAGTTAGAATTGTCCTTACATGGATTCACTTTGAAGGAACTTGAGTGAATCCCACACTTCCAGTTATATTTTTCACACCATAAATAATTTCACCCTTAAAAGATGTATGGCCACCCCTACCCAATGCCTTCGAGGTGGGGGTATTTTCCTTCACCCCTCTATAATCAATGATGTTTTCCCACATATCATATATCCTGAAATATATAATGATTTTTTAATTTATCATTTAAATTAAACATATTATTGAGTATATAGTTTATTGAAACCATTATATTGTGGGGATTGAGTATTACAAGCAACCATCTACATGCATTCTTTCCCCAACTGAGAATGTGATGAGATATCCCATGAAACATCCATATGAGTCTAAACATTATCAGTAGCTTCCACATCCTATTGCAAGACCTTACAACACATTTCTAGGGTAGATGCATCCACTTACACATTTTGAATCAAGATAAGTCTATTACATGACTACTCCTTCAGCCTACCAAGATTCAATATTCCACCAAGAGTTGTATTCGTGAAATTGTGGATTCCCATGCAAGAAGAGAGATCTGGACCATGCCCCATCTCTAAGGAGGAGGAAATTCAATTCAATGATTTAACTAAATCCTAAAAACAAGTTTCATATCAAATAAACATTTCCCACTAACATAATACACCTTATTTTGTGATTTTATTTTCATTCCTACTAGATGACAAATGGTTATAGTTTAAATCAACATAGGAGAAAACCTTATTTTTACAGCATGTGCCTTTAAAATAACCAATTTTTTGACAGTCAAAAAAATGTGGAAGTCTAACATCGTCCACATTTTTATTGATATCATCATCTGATAATGATATAACTATGTAGTATGATAAGAACATTCTTTGTTAAACTGCCACCATGGCCATAAAAAAGTACCCAAATTTTGAAACTTTAGTGGCACAATCCATTTTCATTGGAATACCAACAATATAAGAAATATCTATGAGGAACTTAGGATTCCATATAATCTAGTTGAGACCAACAATTTGAATCCATACATGGGCCTGAGATATATTTAATTCAGATTTTTTAAACTGAAAAGCCAATTATTAAAAAACGATCATACATAGATTTAATGAAATTGTGTTGATCCCCAAATCCATATGGCTTAGTTCTTCTGATGAAAAAATATTGTGAAAGAAACCCCTACTGATGGGTACACATTTCCAATATACGGACTTCCAACAAGAGGCTAACCTATTAACTAAGTCATCAATATTCCAATTTTTTCCACCAGTATGAATAGAATCCCTTGCAATGATTGGTAACTTACAGATCTTGAATCTATCAGAAATAGCCTCCTTTTTAGAAATCAGACAAGATGTATCAGACTTCATCACAATATGATCATGAATAGTGTCTTTAATATTGGTCAACTGAATGTTTCTAGAGTCTATGTCATCTTAAACAATATAAAATTTGCAAGAAGTAGTACTTATATTAACTGTAACCCTTATAGCTTGATAAGCTACAAACAGGGGCTCCAACACATACCCATCCTAATGAGAATGACTATGGTCTTCTAAACATAACCTCACCAATGAAGATTTACATATTTTAATCTTGTCTACCACCCCCATCATAGCACACAAAGCATTATCACCATCATTAACCTAGGCCAACCCCATACAGGAAGTGCTAGTAGTTATTGATCCATTGTCCACAGTAGATCTTCTAATCTCAGTCACCAAATCCATGGGTCAACGCCCATAATCGATATCCATCCCCAGTGCATCTATCTAAGTATCACCTTTTTCATTCTCAACTTCCAACTTATTCATGGAACAATGAGATGAATTGGATGATTAAATACCATCAGAGTTCCCACCATAATTAAGAATCATAGAACCAAGGAAACATGGAAACCCCATAATCAAGATGTGCTACCCTTATAAGCTACTAGAAACTCCATCAAGAAGGCACTCAAAGTGAAAATTAAGTTTAATGACCACACACCAAGGTTCCTTGGAAGGAGGAAATGGGTGGGAAATGGAAACATTGATACGGAATAAAAATATAACAATGATGTTATGACGGAGATTAATATATAACATGCCCACCTGGAATATGATAACCAACAATGCTTAACCAATTTTTTTTAAAAAGGTCTCTATATCATACGAATTTATGATAATATGAAATCATTTTTGTTTCAATAAAATTTATCTTATAGTTCCTGAACTATTTTTCTCAATATAATAAAATATTAAATTTTATTTCATAAACATAATCTTATACATTGGTTGTTACTTTAACTATTTCTACCTCATTTCTTATCACACATTTCATCATAGGGTGAAGTAATATATCAATCTATTAAACCTCATCTAATGATCAAAATAAATAATTTCATAAATAGATAATTCAAAAAGATTATGATCCATCACTTGATATGGGAGGTCACAAAATTTTTAAAATGAACTTGTCATTAGTATTAAACCAATATGATGTATCTATTTAATGATCACATTCCAAACATGTGAACACCTTCAAAATGAATTGTTTTAAAATATTGTAATAATGTGAATTAACATAATAATTTTCTGAGACCATGCATTGTTCCTTATTCCTTAAGGTGAATATTGATTATTGGATATATTACTTAAATACAAAAATTATGTGAACTACACAAATGATAGAATAATACACCTTCTCAACAAATCATTACTCTGTTCCATGTTATTCAATACTAATCTGGTTTAAGTTATCCAAAAAACAATTTCATTATCCAAACATCATTTTCATAAAATTAAAAACTTATTAAGAGTAATCTTTCTCTAAAACATGTGTGTTACCAAAAAAATTACCATTCTAATGAATTACTTTTCTAGAAAAAATTCAATATATGATCTAAAATCCTATCTGAAATAATAGAATAGTATAATATTTACAAATTTAATAAATCATACAATGAAATAATCCTCAATAATAAATTTTTACAACATATTTCACAGATCCAAATACATAAGAACATTAATCATTCCACATCAATTGGGTCAATGACATATTCTTGACCTTGATCCTTTACCTTATTCCTAAGTATATTGACTTGATTTTTGGAGAGATAATTTTTATAGTGCCCCATCTACTTGCAGTTTTAATAAAAAATAAATGGGTTTTTTTTCTTCCATTTGATTTATTTTTTTGGTGACAGTTTTCTTTATACTTATAACAAAATCACAATCCTGAAAATAATTTATTAGGGAGACTATTTTCATAGTTATCACATTTGAGAATATCATTCATTCCCTTCTTCCATCAATATATTATTTTTCTCTTCCTTTATATTTTTCGTAGGATTCACTTTGAATCCACATGTCTTGGATAATTATTTCAATTTCTTGATAGAATGTAAAAATCATTCACCATATGAATAAAATGATTGAGACACCAGTTCCATTCAAGGAATTGTCTTCTGTACTTCATTTGAATGAAAAATATATTATTTTTTATTTTGTATGAAATTTGTAGAATTATTTCATAACCTTGTAATGATAAATTCATAATCCGTAACACTTTCTTCCTCCTTTTTAATAAAACTAAGGAATGTTACACTCAACTATATTTTTTCCTCACTAGAAAAGTATTTATCAAAGCATGTATCCTTAAATCACTTCAGTTGCACGAGTCCTATTTTTTCTTCCTCCATAATATTATGGATTAAGGACCACCAATGATATTAATATAACTTGATACAATAGAATACAAGTGTAAAAACTTACTTTACACTACAAACCAATTTCATGAATATATTTTCCACAGACTTAAAAAATTGGTTATCTTCCAATGATTTTTTAGTCCCACTAAATGAAGGGTGACTATGTGACATTAAGTGATCCATGAATTATAAAATATATATCTGGAATAGGTTGAACCATCTAAGAGGGGTAATGCATCATTACCAAATTAATCTACAATAATATTTCTATAATTTTATCTATTACAATACTAACTTTAATAGTTTACTTATTGGGAAATAACTATATTTTTTATGATTACAGATATCATTCTTCCTTATAGGCTCCATTTCTAAAAATACCACACATAATGGATTATTTAATAAAAGTATAAAAATTTGTATATGTATAAAAATATTTTAGCACTTAACATAAATTGAAAATTTCATGCATAGTTAATCTTAAAATAAAAAACATGGTTTCTTTGGGGACATAGTTACATTTAAATCATTTATAGTGGTTTTTAATGAAAATTGTGAACTATCCTCTGTTAATCCCCAAGGAGTGTCAAAAAAGGTGTGAATTAAGACCCATTTTCAAGTTCCTAGTTACGCCAAGTAAGGACCAAGGCACCTTGTCGGATTTGATTACCCAAGGTACATCTATTATGGAATCACATCGAGTTGTAGTATCTATCCATGGATTTTTTACAAGTAATTCCCACACAATCACTACCTTACGAAAATAATAATATGTTCTTCTATACATATCTTCTATGTATATCATGGGATATTTTACCCTAATATAATTTCTCTAAATATAGATTCAATGGTTTTGGTAAACCTCAATTTGATTTCAACTATAGAAACACAACCTCACAATTCCATAGAATATTCATAACATTATTACATTATTATTATTACGATGAATAAAATAATTAAGGACCGATTATTTTAGTAGTTTTGGAAAACCATATTACATACATGAAATAATAAAATCATTTGGGAAAGAAAAGAAAGCATAAAAAATTTAAATGAATAGAATTATAGAAAAAAATTGAAAGGATTCGTATTCATATCTTGGGTAAAGGATATATAATAAGGGTGATCATAGAATATCATTATAGGTAATTAAAATAGAATCAATAATGAATCGAATATAATAAATCATCTTGGGAATTTATGAAATTAGGAACACATGCTACTCAAATATTTATACAAGAAATAATCAATATATAAAGGGAAATTAATTAAATAACATGCCAGTTAATAAATAATATTTTAATTAAATTCATACATATATTATATCATATGAAAATATCATGTATAGAATGATAATTAACATTAAAGTAAATGCATATTTATTAGACATCATGTATCATGAACATGAAAACCTCTACTATAAATATATATAATCCACACAGTTTAAACTAGTATAATTTTGAAAATTGATTTGTCACATGAAAACCAATAAAATCATTGAGGGGCTATATAAATTCCAATCCCATCAAATCATTTCATGTCTAAACTATTATATATTTTGAGTAAATAATTTCAATAACAAAAAATATACATTATCATCTAGTCTGTATATTTAAAAAAATATTACATATTTATAAATAATTCGTCAGTGAATGATAATAAAAACAAGATTTATTGAAATTAATGAATGTAAATACAATTTAATTATCATTATAACATTCTTCAGGAAAAAATATTTAAACATTCTAAAGAATCCCACTCTATATTGAACAATTTTAATTAGACCCCCTGAATGAAATGATTTAAAATGAAATACTAAATACATTAAGATAAAATAATTCATGATAAAATATATCAAAATGGGAAGTAGATAAACCTCAAAAAATAAGTAAGTGGGGTTACTGTTGTATGCCTTACAAAATGAAAAGTGATACAAGAATCCCTTACCATAAACCTGACTTGTCACATGTGTTTTTATGTTCCTAAATAATAAACAGGCTATAATTATTTAATTTACTGATTATATTTCTTATTTTGTTAATTAATTTTATATCATTTATTATAAAGATTTAAACAACTACTTAGAAAATTATGTTTATGTCTGGTGTTTTGACCATATTCAGTTTATGTGTCAAAAATGAATTTGGTATGAAAACTTTTATAATAGGGATTGTTAATTAAAAAATATATAGAATAATATTAAATATAAATTAACATATTTATTAATTAATTATAATTTTAAAATAAATAATGAAATATGGTTATCAATAATGATCCAACTTTATAGTCCTGGAGATTGTTGGTCATATAAACACATGAGTAATATTCCTCTTTTTTAAAGATCATTATAGAAAGAAGGTTAATAAAAATTTTATTTAAAAATTTATTATTATATCATAAATACCATATTATATAAACATATATAATATTATATATAGTTATTTTCATGTTAGAGGAATCACATCATGTTAAGGAGGTGGTAGTCCAATTGTCCACGATCGACGTTATCACATTTTAGTTTGTGAAAATGGATAATAATGAAAATTAGATTTTATATTTTTTGAAATGTAATTAAGACAATAATATTATATATTTTATTTTTAAACATATTTTTAATTAAGAAAATTCGTTCTACTTTCCATGTATCACGTGAATGAATCACATCACTTTTTGGAGGCGGTTGTCCACACTTCTACAGAGGATGTGTTGTATTCCCAAAAATTGGGAAGCATAAAGGTATTCTCTTTATAAAATTTTTATAATAATAAATAAATAATAAATATCATATATAAACATTATTTATATCATAATTCCCATCTGTAAAAGGATGTAATGTAATAACGAATAACTTCATTTCGTGAGGTGGTAGTTCACATTACAGATGAACGGTAAGTTCGTTACCCATTAGATTTAATTGTGTGTAAGTGTTGGTAAAACCATTAAAATAAAACATATAATTATATTTATGATAGTACAGTGTTACCTAAACATGGAATAAGGATAATTTAAAGAGTATAGAAAGAAATGAAATTAAAATCATGTGGTAGGATGTAACATATTATTCGGGTATCTTCTTTTGTTTCCATGAAATGGATTCCTTATATTGGTTTATTCCCAATGTGAGTGTTATATGATAATGGTAGGTATTTTTAGGATCTATTTGGGAAGATATTGTTCATGTAAATATTTCTTAAGAGGTTTAAGGAAGTGTTAGGGATTAGTTTCTTTTTATGTGGAGGATGAGTGGTATTCTTATAAATTTATCAAAAGGGAATTCCAACAATGTATTACAATTGAAATGTGTCTCAAATAATGTTAAAACTCAAATACAAGGGTAAATAGGGTATATATAGGGACACAAATTTAATTTGGACATGTTTCAATGTAATTGTTGTCCTTATGTTTATGGTTTATTCTTTTATTAGGATAATTTTACTCTTAATCGTCGAAATTAATTTTAAACACATTCACCCATATTTTCTATGAAAAACTATATAGAAATTATTACACATAATATATTATAGTGATTAAAAAATGGAATGAATTTTTATAAATTCTAATCACATAATTCATTGAATGTAATTCTAATTTAATCACGCTGACCGGACGAAAATGCAGGGTTTTATTATAGACATTTTTAAATTATGTCAAATAATTAAAAAAAATGTCATTATTAAATTTATTAAAATGACCTAATTTGTATTCATTATTGTATTATTTATTCAATTATACTTTAAAAATAATTCAACCTCATAAATAAATTGGATGAAAAAGAAGTTTTTATTTAGAATTTGATATGATTTAACATTCATCATAAAATAAAACATCGAATAAAATACTGAAAATTAACCCAACCTAATATATATTATTATATTTTAAAAAATAACGTCATTTTGACTAATAAAATTAATAAAATTTTGAATATTTATATTTAAAATATCTTCACCATTAAAAGGTGAAAAAATACTTTAATAAAAATATTTGCTATTATGTGTAATATTGGGTTTGTTCCTATCTTAGACCTATAAAATATATTTTATAAAGGTAAAATATATTTTATTAAATATATAAAACATATATTAAATTATTATTAGTCAAAAATAGTAATTAATATATGTTATTATGATAATTTTTATATTTTTACCAAAAATCTGTCTTATATTAACATTATCTTTATGTTAAATTAGTTCTTATCTTCAATTCTAATTAATTTAAAACCAATTAATTCAACCATTTATTTTTATTAGTTGGTTAATAAAATTTAGAAAATCCATCTTAATGGATAAATTATATTATATATTTAATAATATTTTTAATATAGTTTAATTGTTTGGTAAAACATGGTTGTGTGTTCTACCAAAGCCATCGAGGTAAGTCAATGGTCAGTGTAACAAAAATTAACATGGGTATTTTCTATAGAAAAATATAAACATTATGTTGTGTATACCATAAATTTAACTTGGTGTTGCATATGAATAAATTTGGGAAAAGATAAAATTTATTCAAAATGGAAAATATTTTAAAGTCTTGGTGTTTTACAATTATACTTAAGAATAAAATCAAAACATTGAATATCAAAAAGACCCAATGTTAAAAATATTTAAATTACAAATAATTAAAATTAAATAATTATAAATTTCAATTCAAATTTTCAAATTCCATATAAAATTTAAATTTAATTTCACAATTTTCAAATAAAATATAAACTCTTTTATTTTATGATTACCTTTTAAAAATTATTGAATTCTCTTATAATATATTCATGTCCATTAATTAATTATTATCAAACCTTCAATGCCATGACCTACCTCTATTTTAATTCATTCACTCATGACTCATGAAGACATTAAAATAGAATTATTCTCATATCATGAGAAAATTATCGTCATTAGTAAGCGTGTAATGGAACACATTACTCTAAATTATAAAGAAAAATGGCATCAAAAATCATTGTGAGTGAAATAAAATATCTAATGAATTATGGATTTTGGTTCGATGAAAATATTAATTTAAAATTTGAGGCTCAAGGAAGTGTTTTTTTCTATTAATGTATAATGTATGACATCCAACATAAAATCATAAAGACATTCTCCCCATAAAATTGTGACAACCCCCACTTTCCCTAAACTCAGTGTATGGCCATGAAAATGAAAGAATAATGAGATGTTCAAGTTAATAAATTATTATCTATGATTAATCCTTTACATATTACATTTTAATTTTTTATTTTTTTTAATTTTATTTTTATAATAAACCTCACATCAACCAAAAAACCACATATGATAAGAATAATTTATCTAATAATTGGGATTTTTTATTCTTCATAGCCACAAGAAAAATTTCTTTTTCAATTTTTTCAGTAAGGGAATATAGTGAATGTAAAATGTATGAATAACATAAACTCACTCATTAAAGAAAGTATCACACCCACACTATTACTAGACAATTCATTTTATCCCTTTCTTCATGACTCCCTTAACCCCTACAAATCATCATTAAAATATAAATAAATATACTAGATGAGGGTAGAAATGGATAGAAATGTTTTGATTCTTGAATAATTTCATAAATATTAATTAATGGTCTCATGGGGACAAACAATATTGAGGTAAATGTGTTCTCCAAGGTTATGAGTTTTTTAAAATATGCTTCAATCATTTATTTCTTTTAATTTTCATAGCGGTGAAATGTTCAAATGAATGTTCTTGTAGGTGGAATGTCTAATGATCTCTCATGAAAAAATGCAGAATATAAAATAGGAATACAAGGTGTATATATCCATTTCTGAATGGGACATAAGTTCTTGGAAAATCTATCAAGGAATGGATAATTATAATAAGTCAATTCAAATGAATTTATAAATTCAATGCCAGAAAAAATGTCGGAAAATTTCATTTACGTAGATTAAATAATTACCTCAAATAATGAGTCCTCATTTAAATATCCATGCTTCACATTAATAATACAATTCTCTGTTTTAATCACTCCATTTCATTGAAAAAGAAATCTAAAACATGTAATTATATGATTTTTAAGAAACTCATTTCTCCTCGATTTTTCAAGTGAAGTATAAATTCATTTTTGGGCAATAAACATCACGTTTAAAGCTCAAAACATTTTTTAGAAAACAAGTGTAGATAATTTTTACATATTAATGGTATTAATCATCCCCATGTTATATGAAACTTAGTCTTCATTCTGCTTTCACCATTTTGGACTAACTTCTACCATCATGATCTAATAAAAGTGAATTAATTAATTAAGCACAAGGATCATGTCACTTTTGTTCAAAATTAAAATAGTGACTGGGCTACATGACGATATAATTCCTAATACTCAAAATTGAAATACTAGAATGAAAGTAAAAAAAAATTCTCTTTATAAAACACCATGTGGGCCCTGAATTTTTAGTACTTCTGGGGAGAATTACTAGTTTTTATACAATGTCTGATGGGGGTTGAAGATTCTTGTATTTCAACCATCACATAGAGATTTTACCATCATACATTACTTATTAAGTGGAAAGGAATGATAAATGGGTAGATTATACTATATATTCCACCTTGAAATTTATTTTTATCTTTCATGAAGTGTTTGGATTATGTATGGATCATCCTCTTCAATGTTTTCTCCTTCTACAACCTCTTACTTCTTAAAAAGTTATAGATATGCAATGGATACATGAATAGAATGATCAATGTTAATGTAATTAATTAATTTAATTTAAATTATATTTAAATACCATAAATTATAAATATTATCCATTTCAAGAGGAGAATTGTTTTTCTTATTTCCTTGGGATAAGGAACTTTTATTTCTTATAGGGTTTCACAAATGTATGTTCATCAAAATATTGGATCTCAATGCATTCATCATCAAGTGTGGGTGAAGTTTATTCAACTCACTATAAGAACAAATAATTATTGTACTAATCTTAAAATTCATATTAGTTATGATTCATACATAAGTTAGATTGAATTTTATTATAAAAGTACAAATTAAAATTATTATTTTCTCTTTAAGTTGTTTTTGTTTAATCAATTTTTCATAGGTAACTATCTCAAAAAATTTAATCTAATTAGAAGGAGGTAAGTAGTATAGATCCTCATTATTTTATTAAAATTCCAAAACGTCATTGGATTCAACATATTCCATGTGTAATAATAGGTTTTTAGGTAATGGTTATTATATCTTGTGGATGGGAAGATCTCATTTTATTTCAACCTTTTCCAAGTTACACCAAAACCTACATGAAAATTTTCTCATATTCTTATCATCATGTGAGTCTTTATCTTAACTATATATCTCTTCATGGTACTCCTCATTTTTATCTTAGAGATAGTTGGGTTCTTAATTGGCCATGAGTGGGGGTCATCATCTTTGATATATTTGGTAAAATTGTGAATGTCTAGTGGCACTTCCTTCTTCGATTTCAGTCTTCCATAATCAATTTTGACATCATAAATCATGTCATCCTGTTAAAAAATTAAAGTTTAATGTCATACCAATTCATTAAATTCTTGGATATTTTTTATTCGGGAATTTTATAGGGTGTGGCCAAAATATGTATTCTCTTAAAACATCATAGAGCATTTCTGGGGCCGTCTAACTTGAGGAGCTTCATGATTGTTCATTTACTCAATCTAATTCACATAAACTACTCAATTTCTATTTTTATTTATTCTATGAATGTAATGTAATTTATGAACATAAACAAAAAACTAAAATTTATACTAATATGAAATGATAAAATGAGATTAGAATAGAATGAACATGGCCTGTTGGGTTTGGTTTATGGGTTCCATCATTATCCTTATTGGTGTATAAATTTTGTTTGATAGATTAATCATGAGATATAATGCATGAATTAATATTATATTATTTAGGTGGGTGAAATCTTGTATTAATTTATAATTTTTAATTAAAATTCATCCTATAATCAAGGTTGATGACACAACTCAATCAATAATGTCACACCTTACAAGAAAAGATTCCATCGATTTTTGTTTCATCAGATAAATGGTTCTAATTTATCATATGAAGAATATATTTTTATTATAAGACTCTGAAATGATTTAAATAATGAATATAAATTATTTTGATTTACTTTCCATAGAGAAAAATCACCACACTTATGCACTTCACTCTTCCCCACTAAAAACATATCAAAACACATGAATCTGAGGGAAGAATAAATGAAAGAACCACTTACCTATCCAATGATAAGATGTGGATTATCCCCTCATTTTTAGCATGTTAGGTCACTAAAAATGTTAGAGATATGAATAATAAAAATAATATAAGAGAGAGAGAGTGGGGGGAGTGAAAAGAATGAAATAAAAGTAAATAAATGGAAAAAATGAAATAAAATACCAAAAAAATGATGAAAGAGGGAGAAGTATCAAAATAAAAGATAATATAATTTAAAATAATTTTTGTGTAAAAAATGTTAGTAAGGACAACAGTAAACGATGAAAAGTAGATGATGATGATAAGAATAAAATAATAAAAAGAAGAAATGAAGAAGGGGATGAGGAGGAGGAGAAAGAATGGTGGTGGAACATATTATGAAGAGGTTAATTAAAATGAATTTATTATATTAAGAAACTAAAATAGAATTACATAGAGAAGTAAAACTAATATAATTAGAAAATAAAAAAACAAAAGTAGAAGGGTTATATAAGCCACATACTTCTTCTATAACATTCCAGACTCTTCTAGTAGTCGTGATCCCCCTACTTATATATGGTTGTAATTATTTTAATTCCATATGTTATGCTTCTTCCTAGATTTGTGGGTATCCTTACAAATCTCCTAAGCACCCATGTAAACCACAATTATGAGGTTCTTCAAAACTCCCGAATTTTTTGTTTGTTGGTATTTTTCTATCGATATGAGAAGATGATTGAATAATTCATTACACTAAGATGATTAAATGTGGTATGTTTTCATGCATTGTTACAATAACACATGACATGGAAGTGGAATCATAGGACATGGTTGGTATCATCTCCTCTTTCATTTTTCCTTAAAAGTTTCTAGATGATTCTTTGAAATAAGTATCTTGGGTGTCCGCCAATGTATAAGAGAAAACCCATGGAATTTGGGGTCCATCGACTATAGTGGATGGATTTAACTTGAACTTCAGGGGGCATTAACCATGGATTTTGTTCAGTGAACACATGTGGTGGAGGGTGGCATTGAGTTGAGATAGAGTAGCTAAGATCGGGTACATGTTTTTTTGAGTGTGTGAGAGAGAGAATTAATATGAATAGACAATACTATATGAAAAATACATCACACTTTGAATCAAACCATAAGAACGTTGATTTATTATTTTGAAAGGGATGAGATTCATGGCATAAAATCCAGCTCCCAGGTGGTATCTTGATTACATATAGACAAACACATATAGGAAAATCCCCAGCACTCTCCACATGAAATCTTAGGCCCACACCAACTCGTAGGTTTCTCTCACAGTTGCACACTCCCACACCACTCTATGTTGGATCTCCATGTGATATACTAGGTTGCCCATGATTTTATTTTCCGGGCTATGAGTCTTCCTTTCCATGTTTAGGACCTTCATGACTTGGTACCTATTTTTATTCAAATAACAAATGAAAAATACAAACTAATTTTCAAATCAACTAAAAAAATAAAAATCCAAAAAATTCAATTAATAAAAACATCAAATTCAATAATATATTTTCATTTAAAAATATTTCAACTCATTTATAATTTCCCAATTTTAATTAAAACAATTTAGTTAATGGTTATTATGATTAAAACCCAAAAAAAATAATTAGAAGTGGTTAAAAAATATATATGAAAACATAGACTTCCAATAGTATGTGTAACATGAAAGGATATTATCATAGGTAAAATAATCCTTAAAAATGTCACATGGATTTTTCTTGTGGAAAATAACAATTTTCATTTTGAAATCATTTATTTAAAATTATAATATTTCAAAAATATTATCATAATACACTCATATTAAAATAAACTTGAAAATTATCATAGAAATATAAAATATTTTTTTCATCATTTCGGTGTGAAATTATATTTAGATTAGGATTGTTAAAATATATAATTTTTTCAATCATTCTGTAAAAATTAAATCATTCAAAAAATAAAAAATATTCAAATTTTATACTTGTTTTAATAAAATAAAATTGAGGCTATAAATAATTTAAAAATATTTGTATAATATTTAATATCATTCACCAAAGTATTTCAGAAGAAATTGATATGGAAGTAATGTATTTCAGATATAAAGTAGATAAAAAAGTTTGGATTTTCCTAAAAACGATTTCTAAACAAATGTTTGATTAAAAATTAAATGGAAATGATTAAAATACAAAAAAAATCCTACAAATAGCCAAATGATAATAATAGATAATGTGGTATAACATATATATATATTATATAATTTCCCTCAAAGGAAATTCAAGCATTATCAATCCCAATTAAGACGTGATTGAAATAGAAATCCCATAACACTTTGGTAAATTTTGTATAATAATCCTTCAAAAATAATGAAATAAAAAGTAACATCATATATGATTAGTTTAAGGATATTAATTATATAAAATTTTTATATATTTATACACACACCACGTAAGAGAATTTATGTTCATTTTACAACATATGTCTCAATGATGACTCTTTCATATAATAAACCCTTACATCTATTTTTTCTTTCATTGGATACTCTTTATCCTCTAGTATAGTAAAAATATATATATTATAAATGAAATAAATAGCCATATTATTAAATAATGAACCATATATTCTCTACATATAACATCGAATCACATTTTTAATAACATTTATTGACTAGAATAACCATTCTATTTGACAAATATTATGTATTTCATGCATGTTTTGATTTAGATAATCAATTACTTTTATATTGATCATGGATTTATCATGTAAAGAGTGTTAATATTTCTATAATTATAATTTATAACTATTATACACACTTATATTACTATTTATATATAGTTTTGATAAACAATTATGTATAGAACATTGTTGGGACTACAATCTATACATCCTCATGACCAATGATTCCAATTTTTGATGTGAGGAATGAATTCATTTTAAATAAAAAAAACTTTATAGAATCATTATTTTATACTAAATATCATATATATTAATAAAAAACATCATTATAAATATAAATTTTAAATGGTGATGAATAATGAAAAAACCCTCTTTGTGGAGGTGGTAGTCTACATGAATGCACCCACATTGTTTTTGTTTCACATATGATATCAAGAAGGTCAATATTTTTTGTTCCACCACTATAATAAAATTATTTTATGAGTAATATAGTTAATTAATTATTTTATTTTGGGTACCATATATTTATAGGTTATAGAAGAAGAAATAAATGTGAAAGTATGTCATTAATAGTTTTACCATCTCACATAGAATCTTTTTCTAGCTTACACTATAATCCTTTAAATGGTGGTATATTCATAATAAAATAAGAACTAGTACATGATGATGATATCGTGGATGATATTAGGGTTTTTATTAGTTGATCTATAATGATCAATCATTGTGAATATCATAGGAGAGGATGTTCTATTTTTTTTGTGAGGCGAAGGACATGCATGTAAACACAGTAAAGAATAAATAATTTATTTACATGATTTTTTTCATTGGTAACTAGGAATCCCCAATTTAGAATTTAATATTTGATTGAGTCATAATAAAATCAAACAGATTCATATAGAACATATTTTGATATATTTTAATCCATATCTTTTATTAAACCATTTTAATGTAATTTTAACCATAACTATGATGACATAATTTTTTTCCAAGGTATAATAATTTTATGAACAAAAATTAATATAAAATTATATTAAAATATAGAAATTTTGATTCCAAATTTATAATCCATTTAATATGAATAAATATATATGGGTGGAATGATTTTTTTAATATAAGAAAACCAAATACGTGAAAAATATTATTTACTAAAATAGTTGATTTTGGATGAAAAAATAATTTCCCATTGAAATAATATAATAAATTTACTACCATGATAATTTATGGTTATAAAGAAATCCATGTATGATTTTTAGACATTTGGGAGAAGCTAAAAAATAATTAAATCATCTAACCATTAAAAGAATATATCCAAAAATATAATATAATTTGACTAAAATACAACTTATCTTCTCAAAAATAAAACATTTATTATCTAATATGAAAATAATTTTCATAAATACATAATTAATATTATTCTTACAGAATACAATATGTATCAATACTATTCACGCTATAAATAAAACATTTTAGTGTCTTTGGAGTCATGGATACATAATCAAGAGGTACATAAATGATAAAAATCAATTCCCATTTTTTTCTTAACTCATATATCCCAAAAAGGAAAAATATATAAAATATAAAAAAATTATAATAAGTTAAAAAAATATAAAAATAATGCTATGATAACATCCAATCAAAATTTCAAGAACATACCAATCACTACATATATTATAATCATGAAATATGAATTACTGATTCACCAAAAATCCACTATATTCCCTGATAACATTTCATAAGAACAAGAAACATGTTTTTTGGAATACAAATGAGTATAAAAAATCATTTCATTTTTTAATGATAACATACAAGACTATAAGAATGGATTGTGTTCACTCAATATTCCATCATTTCCTAAGTCAAGGTTTAATCCCATGACTATCTTACTCAACAATGTCCCTTACTGAACAAGGTTGAATTTGCATACTAGTATATCATATCAATTGAGGTATACTACCCAAACCAATTCATTATAGGTTTATATAATTTTGATCCCTATTTAATATAATGAAAACTATACATATGTGTTCTATAAGATCAAAAAAATAATCATATCAGAACTCAAGGAAAGGATATGGGTTTAAAAAATAATTCATCATAAGATTCATAAACATATGAAATTGAAAAAAAAATAATTTTTAATTTAAATTTACCCTTAATAAATTTAAATAAATATATAAAAATGTTTTTAATTATTATAATGACATTTAATGTTCTGTAGAAATTATTGAAAAAAACTTTTTTTTAATCACTAATTTAAAATTATATTTTCTAATTAATAAAATTGAAAAAAAAATATTTTAAATTAAGTAATGAAAATTATATTATAAGCTTCCTAGAAAGTTGTATTCATGATGAAAAAGAAAATTGTTCATGCGGGGTATGACAAAACAATTATTTAATTTATATTTTCAATAAATAATCAATTGTACAATGTTTGAAAAAAATAAAAAAAATATTACTATGAAACCATAGTAGTGTAATTAAAATTTTTAAATAATTTATTTTAATAATCATTGTTTAATATTAATAATATTTTCTTTATTCTGAATAATATATGATCAATGAAGAGATTATTTTCGAATAATGATTAAAATAATGACGGGTTTCCCTAATGAATCCTTTCATAATATTGCGTTCATAAATAATATAAAATTAATGGAAGACACATTATATCTAGAAATAAAAATTTAATATATAAATATATATGATTTGGTAGTGATAAATTTAATAATTCCACCATTTTAATTTAGGCATAAGTAATCCTTGGAAAAAATAGATTATAACATAAAAACCTAACTAGTTTGATAAGTTTTGATTCCTAATTATGATAAAAATAACATCCAAAGAAATATTGTAAAACATAAATATGAGGATATTAATGATTGAAAAAATAAAAGGGTCAGTATATACATATTATAAAATAATACAAATATATAATTATAACACATGTCCCAATAAAGATAATTCAAGATGATAAACCATTAAAACCCCAGTGACATTCTAATCCAATACACATAGTTAAATTTATTTGAATTTGAATTTTAAATATAAGAAAATAATAATTAAAAAATATATAATATATAAAATTATCATCATATTCACCATATAATCATAAATAGGTTCATATAATCAGATATTTTATAACAAAATAGAATTTAGAAGTTAAACCCTTATGACCATAGTAATATGTAAAATTATCATAATTGGAAGCTTGTATTTAATATTGGTTATAAAAATAGAATTAATTAAATCATATATTTATCCAAACAAATTATTTGTTACTAAACACAACATATAACATTGAAAATTAAAAATAAAATTAAAAAATTTCTTCATTAAGTGAAATTGAGAAGAAACACTTACAATATATTTGACATGATTCATAATAATTCTAATATACTATACAATAAATATGGATATGTTATAAATATATTACAACATATTTTTAAAATATATAATATCATATATTATATAATAATATAAGTTCATCATCCATTTATTAAAATTTATCTATTAACATCAATATTTTGGGTGTTAATTTCACCATTTTTCATGTATACATTATTTTAGTAGTTATGGTCATTGAAATTTTCACATTATTCTAAAATCTAAAAATTATTCCTTATTATATATTTATCATATATACTAATTATATACAAATTTATAACTATTCATATAAATCATTGATAATAAATGAACTGAATCACTTTGTGGAGATTATAGTCTGTACATACGCCTGAGTGATGTTTCCATTTTTTGATAGGTGGAATTAAAAAGAATAAAATATTAATCTATTTATCCTGAATAAATATTATATCCTAAATATAATTATTAAGAATTAAAATATTTTATATTAACCGTTAATGAATAATTGTGGTGGAAAATGAATCGTATCACTGAATTGAGGTGGCAGTGTACACAAATGAATGATTTATACTTCCATCTTCCATTTGATATAGAAGTGGGGGTATATGGTGCTTCAGTAATAATAATAACATCATTGAATATTTTTTGTTACAATATTAGTCATTTTCTGATGAAGAAATCTAGTTTATATATTGAAAGAAAATGAAATAAAATTGGATGATCTTGGTTATGATCTTTAAATAATCCTTAAAAGAACATCAATTCCTTAAACCCAAATACTTGAAGGAATGGTATTATTATATTACAAGATACACTAAGACTAATGGGAGGATTATATAATGTTTTTTAGGGGATGATTTATCTTGAGGTCCTAAATTGTTTATATAAGTAGGGATAAGTGGTACCCTTTATTAAGTGAGGGGAGGGACAATAATAGAATTTCATAAAAAATTTCAATGATATAAAGAAACTTTTATGGGAACGTGGTTCAAAAAGAAAATGGATTTTGGGGATAATATAAGTAAAAAATAACTTCAAACCATAATAATTAGACATGTGTGTGTGTGTGTAAATCCAACCCTTATCAATTTTTAACCCCATGGTGATCATGTTTAAACTATATCCAAAAAAACAAAATATCAATACTTTTATTTTTCTCTATGAATTAAAAATAATCTAACCCTATTAAATTATATTAATTAAAAATATTCTAAATTTATAATCAATTATACATGATTTAATTTCTATCGTATGAATAATTTAATTTTAACAATGCATGCAAAACACAACAAAAACATGTTTTAGGTACATGATATTTTAACTTAAAAACAAAATTTATATCCATTCCATGGCTTGTAAAAATAAAAAAAATTATAAAAAAAATTATTTTTAATATAAAATATAATTATTTATTTTATTCAAAGAATATATTGAGGTTGTTTTAATTTTACTATAAAAAACCATACTGACTTAAATAGTTTTTAAAAAGCATATTTTTAATCCTAAAAATTTAATTATACAAATAAAGTTATAATGATGAATAATATGTAAATAATCACATTATTTATTTTAAAATTATATATATGTATCATTATTATAAAATAAATAAAATAGAGGGCCTCTTAATCGAAAGTAAATGTCATTTTTTTTACAAAATATTATTATTTATCACTTTTCATTGAATTTGTTTTTAGAAAAATACTCAATTCTACCACTAACTAATATATATATATATATTCTAATTTAATTTATATATTTATTTACAT
Source organism: Viscum album (assembly GCA_963277665.1). Lineage (NCBI taxonomy): Eukaryota > Viridiplantae > Streptophyta > Magnoliopsida > Santalales > Viscaceae > Viscum > Viscum album. The sequence goes on from OY728145.1 coordinate 382,940,519, forward strand.
AGATATTTTTAAAAAAATATTTATAATTTATTAATAATATTCATGATAAAAAATTTGATAAAACCCATTTTTGATAGAAACATTATTTTGGAGAAACGAATGCCATTAATGAAAATTTACAACTACTAATTTAAACATTAATAAATACTTTTGATGTATTCAGACAAAATAGTAAATTTTTATATATTTTTATTACTATTTTCTATATCCAATTTAATTTCTATGTTATAATTATTTACTATATCATAGTGTATATGAAAATGGGGTTACATGTAAGTTATGTGATCAAACAGATAGAATTTAATCAAATAAAAATAGTAGGGTTTTACTTTCTCCCTCCATAAATAAATTATATCCTCAAAACTATTATCAGAATAATAAATTTTTTGATATTTGAAAATAATTTTATTGAAAACCGATCTCATGTAAAATAATAACAAAATATAATTTGATAGGTGATGTGAGAGATATTATTGTAACATAAAAAAATGCATAATCAGGTTCTGAGATAAGGATAACATTATGGGGAAGTGAAAATTTTGAAATAGAGGAGAATGGTAATATTTATATAATAATATTGGAATATATATCAAATTTTCATATGATTTATAATGAACAAGAACCCATAAATCATTAAGAGATGAAAAAAACATCAATTTATTAGAAATAATAGTAATACCAAAAAAATTAACTTTAAAGACCATTCTAATTTGAGTTGAGAAATTATTTTAGCATGGAATACAAGAAAATATGTATACTTTATTTCATAAAATTTATTCCAACAATTTTCCTACTTTGGTTCTGTGTTTTAATTATCTTTTTTTTGTTTTCATCCTTCTTCCATTTTGGAAAGAACAATATTAATTTTTCATTCGTGATGAAATAAAATTATTGTTTAACGGATCATAAAATAATGAAATGATTTATATTTTTTATGTATAAAATTTTTAAAAATCCAAATTGATTATCATAATTCATCAAATATAGAATAACTACTATACTAGGAATTTATATATTAATATCTAAATGAACAAAAATAATAGGTGAGGTTCAACATAAACCACTTCATAGATTTTAAACCTTAAGACTCATCCAAAGTATGTTTTAACAAATTTTCTGAATAAATTCTTTTAATAATAAATAAGAAAATTTCAAAAAAAATATTACATTAATTAACAAAAAATGAATTATCTATTATTTCTACATAGAAATTATATGATTACCTTGATCTTATATTCTACTAAATAATTTTAATAATTAAAATCAAAATAAATCCTAAATGAAAAAAATATTATAATAAAATATAACACTATCATTTTTTTCCAAATCTTCTCATAGTCATGAAATTATATTCCATAAATATTAAAATTTTTAAATGTTATCAATGATAACATAAAACACCGTTTTTTGAAGTCATTTATAAATATGGTGGTTGGCAATTCTATAAAATTAACCATATCAATATCTATCTAATATTTCTCCCAGGTAAATATTAATATCTCAATCATAGGAACATTTTAAGAAATACATATCCCTCAAAGTTGTTTTATCGAAAAATATTACCATTCCAGTAAAAAACATTTCATGGTTATCGATAAAAATTAACAGTATTTTTATAATCTTTCAAGATAAATACTTTGGAACAATTATTACTTGTTTCATGATTTGAATATGTATAATATCTATAATAAATATATTCTACAATACAATTCTTAAATCACAATACATAAAAGCATAAAAACACATCAATTATTATCATTACATATTCCCTTACTCATTCTAAGAGTCATCCCATGGATTAGGGAATATATTTTGATAATTACTACGTTCCAAACATAGAATATAACAAATTAAAAATTAAACCATATGATGTATTTCATTTCCATATACTGAACTATTTATTATTCAAACTAATTAAATGATATTATTCTTATTTTTCAAAAAAAAAAGATCTTCCCACTTAATTGAAACATTTCCCTTGGTGGTTTTTACCACATTATCATTATATAAGTTGATGAATATCCATTCCTCTATGATATTCTTGAAACATTATATATATATTATTTTGGTTTATTTATTGTCTCTCCTATGTTTAGATTGTTATTATTATAATGAGAGGGTAGTTAGGAATAATCACACTATTTATTATTTCATCTCCCTTCTTATTCGGTGACCCATAGTGGAAATAATTTCATTTTCTATCACATACACTATTAACAAGATTTCTCATAGTCCCATTAATTTACTAAAATAGAAATCATACTATAAGATATATTTATGTGTGATCATCTAAACATGAAACTTCATTCATCTGATATCTAACCCAAGAAAATGTATTTTCAACCTATGATTGCCAATATTTAACCTATTTTATTGATGGTAATTATATTGTTTTATGCTTTATATTTATTTATAAATAAAATATTAATTAATTATGGAATCTATGAAGATTGTTTCAAACAATGTATGCAGTATGATCTAATTCCCCATGCATCAAATTGATGTTTGAGATATACTCAACTAACTATACTCAGTGTTATTACTTCTAGCTACACATGTCCCAAAATCACATCTAATTATACTATCCAGATAGTGATGTCTTTTTTTAGGGAAGGTAAAATTTATTTTTCCAAAAAATATGATTTTCCTTTACCAAAAAGTGTTCCCTAACTATTTTTATTAATTATTTCTCATTCTAGTTTAAAAATAATACAATAAAAATCACATATACTAGCTACATAGAACTATAATTTTCATAGATAAAAACTCCATAAAAGTAGAATAATATTCTTTAAATTTTAATATGATCTTTCTTATAACATCAATGGTTTTTTGTTTTTGGAAACATAGATACATAACAAATAAATAAATAATTGATCTACAAAATTTCTATTAACTTCTTAACAACTATAACCCATTTTATTCATAGTATACTTACTCATATTCTCTATAACCATGGAATGGGAAATATATTTAAACTTTTATCACATTTTAGGTAAGGGTAAACATTGGGTACATCAATCAATAACTATAAGTTGGAATATGGTAAGAATAAGGGTTTATAAACATGAGTATAAATTTTGAAAATTATAAGAATTTATTCATTGGTCATAATGAAGAAACACGACATAATGTATTACGAATCAAAATACTGATGATATACGTGTGATTATTCATCAATAACCAATCATGATCCACGATAATATATCATAAGAACAATAAAAAAATTCCAAAAATCTTCTAATATAATATCATTTCCATATTCATTGTCCACATCTAAATCTATCACTATAGACTAGGTTCACTCCCCATTAATATATTTTCATATCCATCATTCACTCCCAATATTTTTTTTATTAGAACATATCCACAACTATACTAGGTTGAATCCCTATTTTAGTATATAATATATCATGAGATATAATTATTTTTAATATCCATGGAAGGGAATTATAATTATAGTCTCAACACCTCAAAATAATGACCATACATTTATGTAGAATGAGATCATAAAATAATCCTCATAACAACATATGATAACCAATTGAAAGGATTCCAATTTCATTATAATATTCATAATTATAATTTTTGATAATCTAGAGAAAGAATAAATATGGTTATATTGGATCATGTCCCAAGTAAATCATATGAAATATAAAACCTTATTTTGTATATGAGAATACTTTTAAAATATCAAAGTGAAATTTCATAGGGAAAATAAAATTTCCTTTTTTAATACAATTATTTAATATATAGAAATTTCAAATAGATTAATGATAAGTTATTATTTCAAAAATAACCAAGAAAAATTATGATATAATATTCATGGAAATGTGTATCCTTGATAGAGGGGAAAAGAGTTCTAATGGTGTTTTCTAAAATAAAAAATCCATTCACAAATGCAATATAAAGTCAAATGTAAACTTTTATATAATTTATAATATGATTAAATTTAAACATCTATATATAATATAAAATATATTTAATAATGTATTTAAAGAATATTTGGATAAAACTACAAAAAATCAAGATAACATTATTGAATAAAATATGGTCATAGAAGAAATAAATTTCAACTGATGTGAAAAATGAGGGTCATTTTCCTTAAAACATTCTTTAGAATCATGATTATATAAATATAGGAAAATAAAATGAAGAAATATAATAAATATAAGTTGGAAATTGAGAATATAACAAATAGTATTTGGGAGATAGATAGAGTAGAGTTTTATCATCATAATTTATTCATAAACAATCAAGGAAAAATGGGGTTCCCACATATAACCATGAAAACTTTTACGGTGTTTTATTCAAAATTTCAATGAATGAAATAAAAAATAAATAATTTTAATCCATTAATATGATTATATTAAAGATAAAACATATGAAATGGGATATTGTTACACCTTATATTATAATATAAGTTTAAATTTATAACAAAGTTCCCAAATAAGGAAATTGTATATGTGAAGCCATTAACAGTTAGGTAACATTCAAATAAAATGCCCATTGATTAAATAATTTTAAGGATAACATTATAAAAAATTAATTAATAAGTGATGATGATATAAAAAGTATAATTTTCAGTATATACATCTTATAATCATATATAGGAGAATGACATCAAATGTTTCTAAAAATAATAAAAATGAGATGAAGAACCATTATGACAATAGAAATTTTTGAAACTAAAGACATTAGAAGATTGAAAAAAATATGGTTACATAAATACCATTAGTTAAATCACGTATAATAATAAAATATATTCTTTTAATATTCAAAATAATTATAAATTATGTATTTGTAGAAAACCTTAAAATATATCTCATTAATGTGATTTGAGATAAAACTCTTACATTCTACACGACATGGTTCATAAGTGGTCCAAAATGATGTAATTTAAATATATTTTTATTTTAAATATATTAATGAGTCGTATTATTATATATAATATCATATATGGTCAAATTATACAATTTAGACACCAATTGCATCCCAATTTTCTAATAAATGTGGTATTTTTTGTGTTAATTACTTCTTCCTTTCAGGTATGTTTTTCATCCACAATTATGTTTCATTCACAATGATCATGGTTCCTTCATCTCAAAAATGTTAATAATGATATAGTTATAATATTTAATAATTATATACATATAAAACCATTTAAATGTATTTTTAAAGAAAAATAAATTACAAAACTACTTGGAGATGACAGTTTGAATGTACACACTAGTGATATTTCTATTTTCGATGGATGGAATAATATAAAGAAAAATATTAATTAACATTTCCGGAGAGATTATTATATCATAATTAGGGTATTTATGTATTAAATTATAATAATAACCAATGATGAATGATGGATTTTGAATTGTATTTCTATATGTTGGTGGTAGTCCACATGTACACGTGAGGTATACTTTAATCACTCAATTGATTGAGAATGTGTAGTAAATTTTTTTCCCTGATTATAATTCTATCTTTTTGGAATGTATTTGAAGATATAAAATTTGATGATTTTCACTAACATAAACACCTTTGCTTTGAGATACCTCCTATATCATACACCTAAAGCCTTTAATGATGGCTCTTAATAAAATTATATATGTTGTAGGGTGAATGGATGGACTCTTGTCAGGTTATTAAGTAATCAGTCATTGATATATAAAGATAAAATTGTGTGTATAAAAGTGGAGAAGGGGACAATTTTTATAATTGAGCGGTGGATGAACATGGAATTTATAAATATATTTTGATGATATAATGTAATCTTCATGGAAATTTACTATTAAAATAGTACATCACGTTATGATATGGTAATGATCTTTTGAAATATATTCATCAAATAAATATTAATGAATATGGACTGGAAATTAAGCACTTATTTCATGTTTCAAGAACATCAGTATAATCATTTTACCATTGAACATGAAAACTACATTTTACTATTTTAAATATTCACTACGAACAATAAATATGTTAACCATAAAAAATTATTTTAAATATTTTGATTAAAAATATCTATTACATTTATCTGATTTAATTTCAATAAGTTTCATCATTTAATCATCACCAAGTGTCGGAACCGCATGGAATACCTTGTTTATAAAAATGAAAATTTTAATCATAATATATAATTTACATCCATTCCATTCAAGGTAAATATCATAAAATCAATGATAAAATATTATTTTGAGTATAAAATCTATGAATTACAATATATAATTAATCAATTTCGATTAATTTAATTTATTATAATAATACCACATTGTTTACATATATAGATTTTTAACATCCCAGATATACGATTATATAAAAACCATACAATATCACAATTCAGGTGTAATTATTCATATTATTAATAAATAAAGGTGACCCGTAAAACTCTTACTTAAAATTTAAAACATATTTTAACTTTTACATGAAAATAAATGAAATTTTCTATAAAGAATTAGTAGTTTTTAGTTGTCATTGAAAAACATATATTTTATGAAAATTAATAACAATTAACACTAAATCATATAGCTTTTTATATTATAATAATGATATAAATTAGAACTATTAATATTTTATAATATTTTAAAAATTATGTATAATGGAAATATAATAAAATGTAAAAAACTGATTTTTTAAGATAATTTTATTTTGACGCAACAAAATACATTACTAAAAATTGAGTACTTATTTATTATGAATTAATAAATACATTTACATTATTTAAAAAACTATACATTTTTTAATGTGGATAATATTATTCGTACATTTGAATTTAAGTGCATGGTTATAAAAATTTACTATATTGTGGTTCATATAGACTCAGGAATTCACATAAGGAAGGAATCGAAAACATCAAATTTGTTTAATGAAAAATTATATTCTAAAATATAATGGTGTTACACTAAAATGAATTTAAAAAATTCATGTAAAGTACTTAACTCCATAAACCCATCATTTGTGAGATATTAATGATATTATTTCACAGAAAAATAATTTCATAGGTTTTAATGCATTATGCCATAATTAAAACCCACATTACCTCTTTTAGTGAGGTTATGAATTCATACAATGGGGATTATTAATAATGAAAAAAATAGTTTACCCTTTTAAATTATATGAATTATTATAATAAAAAAATATATAAACTGTTTTGAAAGATTTAATTTTTAAAAGTCGTTAGAAATTATTTTATCAAATATTATTTTTATGAATAAAACTAGATTTAATATTTTTTTTAATTCATAGTAAAAACCATAAAATAGATTCCAAATTTTTTATTCAACACATATAATCTATATATTTAATGAAAAATAATAATAAATATTGACAAAAATAATTAGTTAAGATAAAAGAAAAAATTAATATAAAATTAGTTTTTAGAGAAATGTGTTCTTATGCCAATAAATATTCTTCTAAAAAACCAAGTATTAAATTAATTTATATTTAATTAATTTGATTATTTATAAATAAACTATTATATATTAAATATAATATCAAATAAAAATCAATACGGTAATTTATTAACGAAATGAAATTACTATTCAAAAATCTATATTTTTATCTAGTCACAAAAAATCTATATTTAAAAAAATATTTTTTAATTTCACCCTTTTATAATTTATATACTATGATTTTTAGAATAAGGAAATATAATCGAATAAAATTTCTAATTGTTATAAATTAATGATAATATTCTCTCAACAAATGAAATAAAACCTAGTTTTTTAGAAAACTTATTTTGAAGCATAAAATGGATTTACTAAAAATTTAGTACATATTTACAAAGAATTAATAAATGAATTTTAATTTTGTAATACCATTATATATATTTTTCATAATATTATTATTCCTATCAATACTTATAATTTAATAGTTAGATTTTAATTACAACATTAAAATGATATTTTTTTATCGCGGTTCACTTAGTGTTCATTGTTACATTAAAGAAGGATCTCAAGCATTATTTAAATATAAAAAAATTAGGCTATTTTATTCTACAAAAAGAAAAAAAATTCTCACTCATGATTTTTATCTTTCTAAATAAGGTTTAACTATTTTAAAATACCCCAATTGAAACACCAAATCATAGAAAGAAATTACAAACCATCCTTTGAATAGGGGATCTAGGAGACATAATGGTTTAATAAAATAACACATTAATTGGGTTATCATAAGATGAGAAAATTAGCGGTATGTTAAAATATGAGCATGAGGGAGAGAATTAATTTCACAGAAATAATAGGGAATGATGAGGAATATTTTAAGGAGAAATATTATGACCATGAAACCATAAATCATTGGAGGATAAATCAAACCGTCATTTTATCATAAATAATAGTAAATGGATAAGTTTTTTATTTCAAGATCCTTTTTTGAGTTGAGGTATTTCTTTAATCAATAAATATAGTATACATGTGAAAATGATTACATTAATTCCTTCCACTTCTTATACATAATTTTATCGTTTGATTGATCATTTGTCAGTTTCCACGTATATGTCATATCATGCTCTATTAGATGAATATTCAAGATGATATTATCGTTATATAAGTAATAAAATTAAATTTTAGGTAATTAAATGTCATTTTATCTACCTATAAATATTTAACACTACAAAAATTACATCAAATTAGTATCAATTGTGCATAAATCCTTATATGATGAAATAATATATTATTCTCTAAAACATTAAAAGTTTAACTCAATTATAAATTAAAAAGAATCTATAAATAGTTAAACATAAAAAAATTGAAAATTAATATACGCAATTTCAATTAACAAATAAGTTTGAAATCGTTTTTTCAAATATTTTTTCGAGAGAAACATTTAATTTTTTTTCAAAAAAAAATGAATATAACTCATAATGTCAAATACCAAAAACATGATAACAATAATCATATACTCTATTAAAAGAAAATAATAATTCTCAAATATATATTGATTCACTAAAACATATTAATGAAATAATAATACCATTTAAAAATGTACTGTATAAAACTATCGAATATTTTCTCCAAATCGTAAAAAATGCAGTAAATATCACTAAAAATTACATAAACCAAATTTTAATTAAAATATTAATTAATTTTTTATAAATAAATAATAAATAATATAATTTATCGATATAAATCATCTCTATATGCCAAAAAATCATTGTTATCTCAACATCAAGAACATTTTATTCTTTATCAGTCTCTAAATCATTTGCTTTCAAAAACAAAATATCAGTATGTCACTATGTAATATGATTTTTTACCGTTTGAAATATTTCTAAAACTTATTAATGAAAAGGTACAATAGAAATTATTTTGTTGTTTCGGGATTAAAATAACTACATTGTCATTGATATGTCACTTATATACCATAATTGATAAATCATAAAACATAAGTACTTTAGTCATTCCACTTCAATGACTAGAAAAACATATTCCCATACATAGACTAAGGGTTATCAATTGGATTAGGATATTGACTAAGATAATTCCCATTTCCCAAACACATGTGTCATTAAAATATATATTGTACATTAAAATGACCTTCTTTTTCCTCCATCAAGCTCTTCATTTTTTCCTAAGAGATTAATTACACTCTTCCATTATTTTCTATAAATAAAACATCATCCACTCCCTTTGATACATTCAACAATAAATTCTTCCCACATTATAAAAATATATGTTTTTGAAAATTATTCACTCCATATTTTTTTTAAATAGTTTTTTCTCTGATTAGGTGGGATGTGAAACTCACCCATGATGAGGTTGTAAATTATATAACGAGACGAGTGGTTTGGAATATACCAAATATTTCACATTCAAATCACATTTTATTTGGTTTTTATGAAAAAATTTGTCATTTATCCATCACAATCAATATTAACACAAATTATCTTGGTTTTATCCATTGACAAAAACTAAAAAACATAATGTCTATAATGGTAATTATAGGTCCAAAAGGAGAGATATCTCATAATATATTAAAACCATGACACATTTTCAATCTACAAAACCTTAGGTTTAACCTAGTAAATTCATGGTAATATGATACACATATCATTCACAATGGTTTAGAAATTAGTGTTCAATTAATCTATTATTGTAACATAGGAGTGTCAAATAAGTTTCATGGTAAGGCCCCATTAACTAAGAATAAGAAATATGGTGAAAATATATATATATATATAACACTTTTTGGGGTTATTAACAATATATGAATCTATTCCAAATCCACATACAATTAAACAAACTATAACAGAATTTATTTTGAGGAAATTCATATAATATTTTCCTCACAAAAACCATAGGATGTGATCATAAACCAAGAAATACACCTATGGATTTCTAAAAATTTTGTTTCATTGATTTATAAATATTATCTAATCTGGAATCTAATACTTATTGGTCGAACACAAGCCTAATATATATATATATATATTCCATCATTTGAAAATATTATACAAAATAATGTTCAAATAAGAATTCCCTATAACCACAAATTATTTGTGTAATTTGAGACTAAATAATACAAAATATTATTTCATAAAGTATCATCAACATCTCTAAAATTTTTCTTCATATTATTGTCCTTCATGGATATTCCTCTATGAATCTTACATCAAAACCTGTTGAATGGTAACAAAATAAATGGTGTAATTAGATTCATACTATGTTTAAATATAAGAGAATTAATTATTTAATCCTAAATAATGATATGTGTATGAAAACATAATCATGATTTAGGTGATTCATAAAAAATTATCTAAATATATTTAATCATCATTCATGGAATAATATTTTTCCATAGCTATATATAAAATTTATAAGAGTGTGGAATCATCAATAATAAATAATGATCCATGATATAATATAACAAACATAGAAATATGGAAAACAAAAAACATATAACCATGTGAAAATGTATGAATACAAATAGGTTCATTCGGGAAGATAAGATACAAAATATGGTCCTTATGTAATTATAAGGACATTAAACTATGTCCTCACTTAAACTTAATCACCTGAAACGTTGTTTACACAAAATCATATGGACAAGAAATTCATACCGCACATCATGTGGTGAACATGAAATTGGATTAACACATAATTAAATTATCCCAGTCATTACTCATCATTTACAAGTTCATTGGAAGGATATAATGTATGAACCAGTCACATTATATCAAATAGTCAATGTTCCATAAGAACATAATGACATTCATCATTTCATTATTTTATAAGCTATGTAAAATAAATGAGTTTCGTAGATGTTAAGTAATATTAATGAAAAAGTAACTAGTGAATGAATATGTATTTAATCATTGGATCATAAAAATATTATATAATAATTTACATCATAGTATGTTTTTATATATAAATATTTATTCAAAATGGCATGTTAATATTTCTTCATGAAAATACTCCTTTCCATTACAATTTTACTTACTTAAAATTTATATATTTCAAAAATATCATGGAATATAATTTTTAAAATATAATATTTTAACCATGTAAAAGAACCATTTAATCATTGATAAGTCATGATAGAAGAAAATTATATTCATGATTCAATTATTAAAAATAATTCACACCTTTGGTAAAAAAATATATTATATAAAAACGACAAGAACATTATATGTAAATTTTTTTAAATTAAATCATGATTTTATATATAATTTGTAAAATAATTTAATAATATTATATAATTTTATAATTTTTTTTAGAAATAATGTATATGTAATAAAATGTCTACTTAATTGAAATTATAGTTATAAAGTATTCATTTTATTAAAAAGATTTTCAGAGCTATTTTTCTGTATGAAATAGATGAAATTTGTAAATAAATTTCATAATAATATAATTAAAAATTGGATAATAATATATATATTTTTTATTTTATAATTATCATATAAATTTATTTAATTTAAATTCATGCATAATCCGTCTTGATTAAATTGTTATTGAAACATAAATCTATTATATCTTTAGTAACTATTTAATTGTACACCCCTAAATAATAAAATTAAACAAATAATTAATTATAATAAATATAATTTTGTATAAAATATAATGTCTCAAAGGGTATTTTATAAACATTAAAAATTAATATTTTTTATAATAGTGTATATGTAGAAAATATTATATTTAATATGATAAACCCTTTCCACAAGTCCTTCCCTTATTCATATGCATTCAATCCTACTATATAATTAACATATAGTTGTTATAAATATTGTAACAACATATTAAATAATTATTATACCACTTATTATTTACTTATAACATGTTATAACCCATTTTTTTGTGATTATTTATTAAAATCACTATTATGGTTGTTTATATTTTATTTTTTCTTACATATCTCAAATCCTCTTTTCTAATCCATGTAAATTGATAAATTTTCAAAAATATATAGAATGGTAATCATGTCATATGTATCATATTTAATAATTATATAAAACATTATAACTATTCATATAATGTGGTAATAAAAAAAATAATTACTTCACATTAGGAAGATGATACTCTATATATACACATGAGATATGATTCTGTTTTTTGGTGGATGGAATGAAAATAATGGTAAATTAAAATTAAAATTGTTGAATCGTTTTTTAACATAAATATCATATTTTATAATAAACTTTTATTTTTATTAATAAATTTGAAATGGTCATGAAAACCCAAATGCGTTAGTTCATGGTTACAATAGTCCACATGTGGGAATAAGCCATGATATCCTTTCCAAAAATCTAAAAATGACATGTTTAATTTTTTATCCACTTTAATAATAAAAATTCATTGAATTTAATGTAATTAATTTATTATTTTATAATGGAATATATTTATTTATATATGGTTTAAGAATAATTCTTATTGAATTTATTCAGTTAAATAATTATATATAATTATTGGCAATCGTCTACTGTCCTAAATCTCAATCATCAAATCACTAAACATTTAGTGAAAACTATATATATAGGATTTAGGGAAAGAATATTGGTTGTTTTTATTGGTATTCCTCAATTACCTAGATGGATAAAACATTATAAATATGGGTTGAGAGGACTTATTATTTATACGTGAGGGGATAAACAATATTGAAAATACATAAATGATAAAATTATATATATATATATATATATATATATCCATGTGTGGGTATCAAAATCAGGTAAAATGGAATCAAGGAACCATCAATATGAATATAATCTATGATATGGTAGAAATAAACTCAAAAAATCTTATTTAGACATGTTTTCAATACATATTATTCCTTATATCTAATTTAAAATACATTAAACCCATTTTGTCCTTAATCAGGATGGATTAACCTTTTACCATAACAACGGAGTTATATCATGAAAAATATAAGTGTCCTAGCTAAATCTGGTAAATTTAAATCTAAATTTAGTATCCATTATTCATATTTATTTTATATAGGTCAAAATAATTACTTTTTATATAAAACTCAACATTCAGGACAAATAATTTATATGAAAAGAGTATATTAAATTGTAAATATTTTGTCACATTAAAATCATGTAAAATGCAGGTCTCCAATTTTTTTGTAAGATAAAACACAAAATATGGTTATTGAAATATTTTTCAATATAAAACCAAATTAAATACACCATCCTATCCATTAAATGAGGAGTACCAAGAATTTTATTTAATTTTAATAATATATAACTCATCTTATCAAAAGTCAAACCTAGGATTCCATATTCAAAATAGTGATTTAAAATACAATATTTAACCCCCCCCCCCCCCAATTTTCTTTTATTTTTTGTAAAATTCATCCAAATGAGTAAAGGAAAGTGATATAGTGATTATAATGTATAGACCATAGTTTTAAAAAAGTTTTACCTTTTTACCAAGGTGTCTTTTAAACCATATCTAACATTAATAATGACCAAAAAGGACTTTTAATCTATTAAATTATATTAATTTAGATGATTAAAAATATATAAACATTTTATAGTTCCAAAAAATTTACCCATAGCGGAAAATGTGATGGCAATAGGATGAGTTTTACTAACCCATGACCATGTCCAATAAGCAAGGGGATGTCGACCAATGCTGAGTAAGTATAAAAATCGCATTGGACACCTTATCCTAGGGTACATGTTTTCCAAAAAACATATCCAATCCCATGTAATAAGGTAATATAAATTAAATTATATATTAAATGGATCAATATATCAAAATCCCTCAACTCGAGTGTGATGAGTAATAAAATAAAGTAAAAAGTACCAAATAAAATCCCACCAACAACTGAAAATATGTCTATCCTTTTAAAAAGAGGTGATTATAGTAAAATGTGACTCTTGGTATGAAGGAAGTTATACATTTACTAATGTTATCATTTTATACTCCTACTCCACTAATAACCCCAAAGAATGGAAAATCATTTATATAATACATGACACATATGGGAAGATCACAGACAGGGGTGAGTATAAAAATACCTAGTAAAAGATCGTGAAATATTTAAGTATAAATAACAATGATAATAGTAGTTATATCATCACATGGTCATCTCAATTAAGAATATGAGAAATTGAGAAATAAATATCTAGATATACTATGGGTAGACATTAATTGGAAACTTAATATCAGATACACATTACCACCTAAAAGATTACACTCGTGAGGTTATAACAAAACTCACCTATGAGAACTCACTCTATAAGTCTGATATAACTAATTTAATCCATCATAGATATTATTCCCATTAACTCTCTCAATATAGTTTTACACAAACCATGTCCAAACATATCCATAAACATATGGGGATCACACATAGAGCCATAGGGTATACAAGCAAACCATTATGGATTAACACACTATGTGTTAGATTGAATCTTGTGTAAATTCTATCACACTGATTCTGATTATCTCACAGAGGGATGATGATGATAGATAATCAACCATAGAGATATAGGTGGAACACCAAGATATATATCCATTAAAATCCCATAGAGAGGATCATAGTCATTTATTAATGATTCAAATTTAATAAATACCCTACTAGAGATGGATTAAGGGAAAACCCACAAGTAAAATGGTCTATTCATAATAGATATTTGGCTTAAAACCATTATTGTAAAAATACATAGTGTATACTAGTATTATATAATGATTCTTGTAGGTATTAGGTTTTCCCATCATCTCCATCCTGTGACTTTGTACTATTTTCAATGCCCTTATATACCTGAATTTTCCCTTATGCTATAGGTAGTGCCTTCATACATGGTTTTGTCAAAGTACATAGATCAACCCATGTACTATTCATACTCTCAATTCGATGGTTTATCTCGGGTCCTCTAGTTGTTCCCACGTACTCGAGTGTATATATTGAGTCACCATGCTAGGTCAAATGGAATTTGAAACATGTCACATGGCATGTGGTGCATGTCACAAGGCATGTGATCCATTATTCTATGCAGAAGTCATAGCGCCATAGAAAGGACCCCATGTGGCATGTATCTTTATATTGAAAGCATTGTAGTGATAGTTTTTTCGAAAAACAATGATGATCACTTGTCTTCATCATCCACTACATACACCCAATATTTTCCTAGCTAATCTCACTGAGGATCATTGATCACATCCATATGAGCCTCAAAAACACCAATGATATGATTTTGGCCATCTAAATAGAATGAAAAATAATTCATCAATAATCCATTCAAATTCCCCATGTGGAACCTGAACCTAGAAGTTGAAAAATTCAAACTTGATTAGCTATCATCCCTACAAATCATTATCTCATTATCAATCTTCATTCCTAATCCTTAGTATTGATTAGTTCTGCCCAGAATCAAACACGTTATGATCACCCATGGGAATTTATTTAACAACAATAAAAATGGAATGTCAAAAAATAAAACACAAAAATAAGAATGCAAAATAAATGAACCAAAAATAAAATATAAATGAACCTCATCCATGTATTGGTTCATCTTGATTCACATCCATTAGAATGCTGAATGAATAATCCAATGAGTGAAAAAAATATCTACCAGAATGTTCCAATGATCTTTGTATAAATTTTGATATCCATTTTTTTCATTCGACATAGGATAATAAATTAGGAAAATAGAAATTAAAGAAACAAACAACCTTATTATTGGATCATTCATTGATGAAAAATTGTCATGTGTCATCTTCATTAATGAGATCCACAAGTTTCATTTGTTCAATGCTCTCCAATGTATAATACATCGATGATCATCTACGAAAGCTCCAACACCGGTTCCTATATAAAATTCATAGATTATGTGGCCAACAATATTTTTTTTATAAACACATTTATATAGAGTTTCATTAGGTCTCTATGACATCACCAATAAACAAATTCATTTAATTAATTCATTTATTATTTTTTTGAATGATAAATTTATAACAAATTACTCATTCCATCAAGGTTTTTTTCCATCCAAGGGTAAATCATGCGTAATGGTCTCCGTGGTGGTATCAAAATTCCAATATGAGACTTCATTTTGTATATTTGCCACCATTTGAGAAAAATGTAAAGTGTGTGATATTGATATATTTAATATTTTTAATAACAATTCTGGTCATTAGGGGCCTCATAATATCATTTTTCCATAGTTGGTGTGTCGAAATATATTATTAGATATATTTTATGTAAATATTTGGAATCAACTAAGGCATCCAATTATCCCCATCATATGGATTTTTCTCTTAATAAGAACAATGGTACCACTCAAAAAGTAGGTGGGTAATGAGCCACATATCGGTGTCTCCCCCTCCTATGAAATATCTTAAAGATTATCATGTTACCATTAAGCATGAACCAAAGGATTAACTAAACCATATAGGATCCTCTCTTACCGATCCTAGATCTCGATCCGGTTTTACCAATAGGTATACCCATAATCGATGTCCTGCTCATGTTAATTAATAAAATTTTAAATTTCACAAATGTGAATCCTCAGCTAGGACATGTTGATAAATTCTCGTAACCTTTATAAATACAATGTAAAATCCCAGATTAATGAAACCTCATGGAATCATTTTATTATCTGAAAAGGGATAATGAACTATACAAATAACTATCCACCCGGACCAAATCTTCAATTTCCACATCGAAGTGAGATATTTACGAAAAACATTTCTCCCTCTTAGACCTCATAAATAATCAATAAATATACTAGATAAGAGTTATAGTGGATCTTTACAATCTTCAACCACTAATGGATGGCCTTATCCTACTATATCGTAGCTTACACCAACTCTGGGCCCATGATCGAAGACTCTCCTAGAATGGTCCAACATAATGTTTACGTATAGTGTTTCCTGTAAAAATTGTTGAATGGTTCCAGGATTATTATTGTATGGTATATGTTTTTTCTCCTACACTCCACCAAGGGTAAATAATCCACCCAACTGTGGCCAAACACCATCATGAAATCCTATAAAATGTCTTCCAGGACCTAAATGGCCCCTCTTTCTAGCTGTCATTCTAGTGTTCAAATACTATTTCAAAACACAAACGAGTCCCAAAAGAAATTATGCAATCATATAATAATAATGATTGTAAGTGATCATCATGGTGTAATATTATCTTCTAAATATATCCATGAAGTCGGAATATCTTTTGCACATATTGGAATCTCAAACTCTATAGTGAACTCTAGTCTTAGATAGCTAGGAACTGGGATAACATGGTGTGTTGGACATCAATTACCTATATGGAATTATTTCCTTTAGTCATACATGGAATCCCCATTATAATGTTTATAGATATACTATCCCACTTCCAATATCGCACCGTAAGGGGTTGGACTATACCAATTAGAACCTAGTAATTATCCTTCACATACTGATATGTAAGGAATAAAGAGACAAATTATCCTATAGATTTATCCAATCCTCAGAGAAAACATGATTTCATGAGTCCTTGTACATCATTTCCACACTAAGAAGTATCTACAAAGGTTATGAATAAAAGAGCCAGGTCACCTCCTACAACAAATTCCCTATCACCCTATTCCATCCTCTGAAAAAGAAAGATGTGCACACACCTTAATAAAATTCTTCAGTAGAGGCCCATTAGTTATCTGAATATATAAGCTATCATTGTTTGTATCGCCTCGATATATTTACCTAAAAATATGTATTATAGGTTGGGTAAAAAACCATCGATATTAGATATAAATGTATAACCATTTTCAAGTAAAGACAATTTCCTTAATGCTAACTGTTCTGATTCCTCATAAAAAATTAATAAAAATCTCTCCAACTCGTAACATTTTTCACTACATTGCCCGTCCCTAAAATATATACAATATTAAATCCATAATAATGGTGGATCTCTTTCCATCACTAATTTATCATATTATGATTCTTTGAGGGAATATATACATGCGACTCTTTTAGTGAGATTATATGATATACCACTCACAAATAAAGTAGTTCTACTACATTTTTAGTGTGAATAAAACTTCTACCAAAGTAATATAATGTGTTGCATTGTACTACTCACGAGGTCATAAATTCATATATCCATAGTAATTCACTTCCTACCACTGCATCATAACACCACCAATTTTAGTCACTCATGAATTGTAAAACACAACGTACTTGACTCCCTATTCTGGAATCTCATGATTGAGGAACATGTCTAACTCTACTGTAACTATTAAAAACCTTGATATTATCATTATTTCTAAATTGAAGGTTGTGATATCATAGAAAAATATTTTCCAGGTATTGATATAATATAAAAATCTATCATGATTCTTTCTTTTTAAACTACAAACCCACAAATTCTTCAAACATCCATTAATCTATTTTCGGGAACTAAAAATAATATTTCCTTAACCTTGGATGCGTCCACTAATACTCCATCAACTGAGATATCATTATAATGATAGCATATTTCATAAATCAAGAACTAAAACTTTTAGAGCTTCCAATAATGTAGGTTCTCTCAAAGTATGTCGAGGACCATCCCAACATTCCTCACATAATCCACCTCAAACACTAAGTATAGTAGGATGTAATTGATGAAGACTTCCATAAACCATTATAAATAAGGATGAATGATCTTTTTCATGTGTCTCGTGATCAATGGTTCATCGTTACATACACCAAAAGTATCAAACAATTCTCATAATGACCATAGAGAAATATTAATGTTTTTTATGTACATATTTATCATGTACTTGCAACTAGAGATGGACTGATCTGAGGACAATATTTAAAAACCATAATACCCCTCTCAACTTAGAAAATATTAATTGATCCTAATTAGTGGATATTAATTCTTCATGGTCACATTAATTATGCACCAATAATCCTTTTATAGCCTGAAGAACCTTTCAACATTCTTGGTGAATAACCTAGAAGCTACCCAAGGGAAAACACACGTTCTAACAAATCCATTCCCCAGTAAATACTCCAACCACACCCCTAGTTCTAGAATCAACATGGAGACATATGATATGAAAATGAAGATATTGGGGCTATACATGGGTGAAAGTAAATATAAAGATCAATATCAGGGTGGGTAGGGATGTCAATCTCCTCCTCTAGAAATACATCCTCATCCTCCTCTACCAGAATCAAAACCTGATGGCATATAGAATCCACTTGTCTAAGAGTAATGTTATCCAAATAGTGGGTAATAAAATTAATCACTATAACTATGAGTTCATCCTACTCCACTCATGCCCCCCTCATCACATATAAAAGAAAAAACCATTACATCAATGAGGACACCCCACATCATATAAGTAATTTAGTAGAACTAAGAATAAACTATTTATATGAATTATATGAATATGATTACATCATAAGGCTACACCTCTTCCATAAAGATATCCCTTGAGACTCTCCCCCTCCATGAATTATAAAACACTATTGGGATGAGTGTTTGATAAACTAGCCATCTTAGGTAGGAGTCTCCAATAGTAAGGGTCCAACCATTGGATCAACCATAACCTCTTATTCATGAACTAGGGATGTGTCATGAAAATAGTGTCCCATGGAAGGGTCTATAAAAACTACATCCAAGGTAAAAATGAAATATATCTTACCTATAATCATCACTGTATCCTATGGATCATATCCCTCTTTGGCCTGCAGCTACCCTCTCATGTGTCTACTATCTCCCTAAGCTTGGTAGGGTCCATCTAAGGGCAGTGGTGGAAAAAAATCGAATCATATTTCTCCTATATCTACTCAATATACTACATTAACATGTCTTCTACCCATCGAATATCCTTTCTCATGTTGATGCCTCAACATATGTGACATATCCACTGTCCCTACATCAGTTATATGGAATTCCAGACAATATCACATGAGATTCACTCGACCATCAAAATAGTAGAATGACCTTTTTCCTAAAATATATATAACTATCTTGAGATCCCTCGTCCATAGAACCTCTATCCCTAGATCACCTCACAAAACATATCACACATATACATAATTAATTCCAGAATTTTTTAATTTATTTCAATGTCTCCTCCAATGTGTTCCCTCTAGTAAAACTCATTTTAATGTCTCCTCTTCCAGAAATATCACTCGCACAATAGAATGATCATGTACCCCAACCTATGTAAGAATTCATATATAAATAAATTTCGACCAAATGTATTTTCATAGACCAGTCTCAAAGGCCTTTTCCCAAAAAATAGGATCTAAAAGCACACCCACAGAGGATAATGAGAGGTTGGAAAACCAAAAAAATAATGAGTCACCATCGTGATGCCCTTTTATAGCTATAAAAATCACATAGATGTACACTAATCACATCATATATGGGAATTATTTCTCAAAGAAAAAGATATAAAACTCTATTTATGAAAGAGTTTCCTAATTATAAGAAATAACTAGTGGGATCCACCAACACCATACAGAACCATGAAGAATGGTCACCTATATGAAAACCATCAAGATTTTAGGTATCCTGATAAAGAAAAAAGACTCATATTATAACCTCGATCAAATTATAAACCTATTGTGGGTCTCACCTTACCTATAATATTAGGGGGTTTTGACACTAAAAAACATGAATCATTATCATATTTCACATCTAATCAACTAATACAAATCATACTATATATTTTTCTATGGGTGGAGGTATTTCATGATACCACAAAGAGGAATAACCACTTCAAAATATCCCTTTATCATAGCCACATCTCTATGGGGATCATTCTCATGATTACTATAATAAATCATTGATAGGGATCTTGTTTTACACATCATGAAATATGAATTATTTACCATTATCAAATTAGTATATTCAGGGAGATAACTCAAGTGTCCCATTAAAAAACAACCATTTAGTAAAAGATGTGTTTACCAATTTTTCCCCCGTAACCAGTGTCTATATGTTCCAAGTCCCCAAGAAGATGTTCAAATACTTAAAGAAAGGATAGCTAAGCCAACACGCTAACAATATAGTCATTGTAATGAAATTCAAACTTTTAAACCTTAATATTATTTATATAAAACCAAAATAATCTCATAAATAGAAAAATATCCAAACATGGTTCCTATGATAGAAGCTGCTTCAATGCCACTTTTTCATTACCTGAACCATTTATTCCTTCTTATATAGTGATAATTATAGTGTTAAAACCCTATTCCAACATATAAGTTTCTAGTTATTGTTGAGTTGCGCTAAGTATGCATAACTCTCAGATGGAATGGCATAGAAAAAGGTATTGGTATGAACACACACATCTTTATTACAATTCAATACGTAAATATAAAATATAACTGAAAAAAATTTCATAAATTAATATAAATCTCCTAATAATAGTCTAATAAATACTTCAATAAATCATAAAGGTCCAAATACATTCCATCTATAAATTAAATTGAATTCCAAAATTTTAGAAGGAAGGGACTACCATAATATATGAATCCCAGTGTGATTTATAGTCTATCTAACTGAATCGTAACATTTTATTCGTTTATTACACAATGAACCCCATAAAATGGTTGATCGTATTCATAAGAGAAGAAAAATGTAGGAATATCACCAAATGGTGTGATTATAATAATACCTAGTTAGAAACATGAAAATCACTATGTATAATTAAACATTATAGAAGTAGTCATATTACCATAGGGGAATTTTAATAATTAATATGATACATAAACAAATATAGATATAGATTTACTCATGTTAAACACTATGTCTCATGGTAAGTGGCAATTTTATCACCAATATAAGATTCATCTTAAGAGTTTGTAGTAACATTCAACTAGTAAACTCACTATTCACATCTGATAGGACAAATTTCATCAATCCAATATGTTTTTGATTTTGAGTATCTTTATAAAGAATTAATAATAGTGTGTCTGAATAAATTGATTTAAATATGGGTATCACTCCCTAGGCATTGGGGAAAACCCTTATTAGGAATGACTAGCTAAGTAGGGGTTTTAAACATGGATAAATTTTCACACACTGAAATTGAGAATCCATTTTAGGGAAGAAGATTATTAAGGTTACATCCAATGTCAATTTCAAATGGGGAATGAGAAAACTATCCCACACAGATCCCTTTGTGAGGATAAAAATCCTTTACCTGTTATGTAAGGAAAAAATATAACCTCCATGGGATGGATTGAGTGAGCACACAAAAAAGAAATTGGTATTTTTTTTAAGACGACTAGGGCCTTATATCACTCTATGAAAGGTAGATGAGGTTTTCGTAGTAACACCAAGCATGTATAGTTGGACATAACACATTCCATGTTATCCATACCATGCCTTTGTA
This sequence comes from Viscum album, assembly GCA_963277665.1. NCBI lineage: Eukaryota > Viridiplantae > Streptophyta > Magnoliopsida > Santalales > Viscaceae > Viscum > Viscum album. The sequence continues at coordinate 382,963,287 of OY728145.1, forward strand.
CTCCAATATGTGACCATATAGACCGAACCATTTCAATGTACACTAGGTCATTTTCATATTAATTTCTATGTCCATGTACATGGGCCAGCTCCATCCCATTCTGATAAGGGGAAGTCATGGGACCTTCTCTGCAAGCTGTGACATGATTTACCTAGCCCTGTTCTTTTTGGAGGTGATTTCAATGAGATCATGTTCCACCAGGAAAAGAGAGGTGGGAGTTTTTGACACTCAGCCACTATGTCTAACTTCAAATACATGGTCACTAAGGAAAACCTGGTTGATCTGGGGTTCACAAGTAACCCTTTTACATGGTTCCACGACAATACCGAAGGTACTCACATCGTTGAACGTCTTGATAGATTTCTGGGTTCTTCTGATTGGATCAATCAGTTTAACATGTTTCATGTCGGCCACTTGGCCCTTAACTGTTCGGATCACTACACAATTCTCATTGAATGTTTGCAATGTGAATGAAATAGACAACTCAGAAGACCCTTTAGGATTGATAGCTTCTAGGAAAAAGACCAGGAATGCAAAGAGTTAGTCCGATCATATTGGAAAAGTTCCCAGGAAGATGTTGGCCTCAATCTCCCATAGGTTACTTTCGATCTGAGATATTGGAGCAAAATGATATTCAACCAACCAGATATTCATTGTCATACCCTTGAAAAGAAGTTTCACAACATGCTCGTGCAACCCCCTTCCAAAAGAAGCATCTTCGGGATTGGTGCCACGCAAAGAGAGCTGTATGGGGCCCTTCGTCTTAAGGAAATATTTTGGTCTATGTGGGCGCATGACATCCATATTAAAGAGGGAGACACTAATACATGATATTTCCACTTGAATGATTTAGCTAGGCGCCTAAAAAATCTATCAGGAGCCTTTCAAATCCTAATAGAAGCAATGTTTCTGACTCTTACGGCATTCAGGAAGCTTTGATAGGTTATTTCTTGAACCTCTTATCCACAGGGACCCCTTTCATGTCTATTGAAGTGGAAGAATGCATCAGACCCATGATCACCAAGGATATCAACCGGTAGCTCACAAAAGATGTCACGAATTATGAGATACACTGATATTTGAAGCATATCCACCCCACTAAGGCCCCGGGACCATACGGCTTTCACACCCTATTTATTAAACAATACTGGCACATTATCGGTCTCGATATCTGCAAAATGATAAAAAACATCTGGTTAGGGAATACAAGCATGTCACCATAAAAAAATGGTACTCTTCCTCGTCCCCAAAATAGAAAAACCCCAGGAGATCCCTTATTTCAGACCAATTTGTCTCTGAAATGCCTCATATAAGATCTTCTCAAAAATCCTTATCAATCGGATGCGTCCTTGGCTTCTTGATATTATTACCGAAAACCAGAGCGGCTTCATAGCCAAGAGGCTGATTACTGATAATATAATTGTGGCCCATAAAGTGTTCCAATATATGAAAACGCTCTCCACTACGAAAAAGGGAACCATGGCCTAGAAACTGGATATGACCATAGCCTATGATAAAGTGGAATGACTGTTCCTTAGAGATGTAATGCTAAGAATGGGCTTCTGGACTAAATGGACTGAAATTGTCATGCACTGAATCTCGACTGTCTCCTTCAGAATCAAGGTCAATGGGGAGCTTACCAGAAGATTCACCCCAACTAGTGGACTACGCTAGCGAGATCCTCTCTCCCCTTTTCTCTTCATTTTGGTGGCTGATTTTTTCTCTAACCTTATTTCCAGGGCTCCATCCTTGAAGTCTATTCATGGTGCAAAGTTCTACAGTGAGAGACCACAAGTGTCACATTTCTTATTCACGGATGATTGCCTCCTTTTCTTTAGAGACAGTGTTAATGAATTTTGGGTGATCTGCCAAGAAATCCAGTAATATGAGCGGGCGTTTGGACAGTCTGTTAATCAAGGAAAATTGGAAATCTCCATTAGCATAGGGGTGCCTCCTGATAAGAGAGCTGAGGTTTGTGAATCTGCAGGCATACATCTGGTCGATAAACACCAGAAGTATCTTGGACTCCCTACGGTGAATGGCCGGTCCAAAAATGAAATCTCTGCAGCTCTTGTGGATAAGATTGAGAAAAAAACTCAAGGATAGACCCCAAAAAGCATCTCCAAAGCTGGCAAGGGAACCCTCATTAAAGTTGTCATTTATTCTATCCCCATCTACTTTATGTCAATGTTTATGCTCTCGGTGGACATCGTTTACCTAATCCATTCACATAATGCCAACATCTGTTGGGGGAAAATGATTGAAGAAATCAACCCCACTAGTTGGCCAGGGAGAAGCTCTGAAAACCCAAGTCAGAGGGAGGGATGGGATTACAGAATCATCTTCTATTCAATGATTCTCTATTGGCCAAGCAAGGATGGTGCCTCCTTAACCGTCCATCATCTTTATGTGCATGAATAATTTGGGCCATGAAATTTCCCCACACGGACATATGTGGTTCCTCTCATGTCCCCCACCCTAGCTTCCTCTAGAGAAGTGTTTTGGGGGCCCGAACTCTCCTAGAAAAAGGACTGGGTTGGAGGATTAGAAATGGCTCTTCTTTCAAGATCTGGATCGATCCCTGGATTTTTGATAAGTATGGTAAGCGAGCCACATCCCTCTCCCATCCTGGCCTGGAAGACGCCATAGTCAATTGCCTTTTTTCAGACTAGGGCACGAGATGGTGTGTGGAAAAGATCCAGGGATGGTTTAATGAAAGAGACTAACGAATTATTTTGAGCATTCCCTGGGTCCCCGATGTAGGCCCTGACCATATTTTTTGGACCATTGATTCTTCAGGCGAGTACATGGTGAGATCCGGGTACAGACTGGCTCTTGGAATTCACTCTCGCGACATTGATGAGGGACCATGGAAAGCGCTTTGGAAGCTTAAAGTCCCCCAAAAAATACGCCAATTTTGGTGGCATGTGTGCACGAGCACCCTTACTACCATGATCCTCCTTGTTTGCCGACATATGTCCAGCACTAATTCATTCCTGTTATGCCCAAATATTCCTGAAACTCTTTGGCACGCCATCGTGCACTACCCGGGAGCCAAGGAAATTTGGAATAAGTGGGGCTCGACTTCGGATACTTCACCGGACATTGCCTCTAACCACCCTGATCTTATGATATGTTTTTGTTCCTCCCTTTGATCGACTAATGCAACCGCTCGTTACACCCTGGCCTGGATCATTTGGGTTCGGCGCAACAATTCGATTTTACACCATGTCCATCAGCCCCCCGATTTCTGGATTGAACGAGCCAATTCCTGGATTGAGGGTTGGAATGACCGCAATGGACACCTTTTTCCAGGCGTTAAACCCTATTTCCCCCTCATTGGACCCCCCCCCCCCCCCCAAAGTAAGGGAGTCTTAAGATCAATGTGGATGCTTCTCTCCCCAAGGATGGGCCTGTTGCTCTCGGCCTCCTGGCTCGAAATCATCTGGGGAAGATCATTACAGCAAAATATGAACCACATCATGCCTTCTGGGAACTGGAAGTTGCTGAGGCCTATGCCATTCTTGCAGGGATGATTCTTGCTATGGAATGTGTATGGGATGATATCAATATCAAGTCGGACTACCTTTCTGTTATCAATTCCATTAACCACAATGACGCTGGACTTCAAGCATTTGGTTTCATCGTTAGGAGAATCTGGTTGCTGCGCCAAAGCTTCTCTTGCCGCACCTTCTCCTTTACCAAAAGAGAAGGAAATAATGCGGACCATTAGCTGGCTGCCTCAGGCCCCTTCAATGTCAACCAGTTATGGCTTTAAAACATCCCTTCTAGGCTCTGCTTATGCAATGCTATTGATATTCGTCATTAATATTATCCTCCTTTCTTATCAAAAAAATTTAAATGGGCTAGCTTGTGTGCTCCCTCTATGTCCATGTACATGGCTTATCTCATGTACTCTAGTAATCAACATGTACCTAAGGGTACATGGTGAGTCTCTAGGCTGAGTCACATGACATATTACATAAGTCACAAGGTGTGAGATCCTTTCTTTTCTTTAAAAACAAACCTATCAAATCCAAGGAACCACAAAATGTTTGTATATAGATTACATATAGGGTATCATGTGTTTTTATAGAACCCATGGATATTTAGGAACCATTATCCTCCACTACTAACACCCATAAATTCCACCACCAACATCATTAGGCATTGTGGGTCACATCCTTTCAAGACTATTCATTGCTATAGATCTGATTCTATCTATACAAATCATAGGGAAATCCATCCCTCATCGAGATGCTCCATCATCGTACTTCAAAACCAATAATGGAGGACCAAAATTTTTAATTTGATTTAATTCCGTCGCAACACATGAGAATCACTATATTGATTTCGATCCTTGACCTACATTATTGATTCATTGTTGAATAATTGAACATTAAATAATTTCCCACTTGGGATTTTTCAATTCATCATGTAAATGGGGAGTCAAATATTAACACATGAAACAAAGTGTATTAAATTCAAAAACCAAAAATTATTGAAAATCCTTGGCCATGATTTGGTTGGTCTCGCTCTACTTCCATTATAACTATGAATGAACAATATTCACGATAATATAACATCGATCTACATACAATTTTTATTTCATGAATTGGTGCATGTCAGGAATTAGATTATAAAATTGGTTAAATTCAAATAGAATTTTTTTTCTATCATTAGATTAGATCAATAATTGATGAAGATTAGTTCTGGGCTATTTTCTTTGATGAGATCCACCTGTTACATTGGAACACTGATCTTCAAAGCACAACATATCAATGGACATCCAAGAAAGATCCACCAATAGTTCTTCTATACAATTATATGATTATTAGGGAAGCATAAAATTTTGTTATAAATTGGTTAATAATGATATTTATTAGTTTTATATGTCATAAACTATCAAATAAATAAATTGAATTAATTAATTTATTATTTTTATCAGTGATAATATTTTAATTAGCAGATAATGATAAAAAATATGTCCTGCTAAGGGTAAATCCAATAATTCATAATCAGTGGATGTTCTTGATTTCTAATTCATGTATCCATTTGTGATTTATTCCATTGTGTCAGGAAATAATGTGTGTGTGATATTAATGTATTAAATATTTCTCAAATATTTATTCTATGCCCTATTGAAATCAAAATCTCGCATCGCCTCCATGTCTATATCTGGAAATATTACTAGATATATATCATTTACATACATAAAAAACTAATTCCTTAAATTTTAGTACGTTTCATTAATTTTCATAAATTTATCTCAAATAATGTGTGCAGAATAAAAACAATTATTCCTAGAAAAATGATTTTTTATGCATAAAACTATATGTATTTTTATTTTATGTATAATAAAGACCATAAAATGAATGTTATTTATTTAATATAAAATATGATATATGATTTTCTATAAAATTTTTAATAAATAGATATTTATTTAATTAATTAACATTAAAAACAATTTCATTTATAAAAATATTTTTTATAAAAAATTTATTTTTAAGACAAAAATAAACTTATACAAAAATAAACTACAATCATGATTCCTATATAAATAATTTTATAATTTTATTATAAAGGTTGTTTATAATCATATTTGGTCTATTTAAAATAATAATGAAATTTTTCAATGATTATAAATAATTATTCTAAAAAATAAACTTTTTCTACAATTAACTAAAAAATAAATCTTATCTGAAAAATAAAAAAACTACACACTATGATAATTTTTAAATGATAATTATAAAAATGATAAATTTTCTATAAAAATAAATTTATTATTTATGAAGATATTAATCATTTTAATGACTAAAAAAATTAAGAATGTCAATTTTTTATTAAAATATAATTTGAAGTATATAATGTATATTATAAAAACTATGTTTGTATTTACTTTATATTCATTTAGGAATTGTAATTATAAAATATATTTATAATTTTTTTTATTAAATTTATTTTTCATACCCATACTTCAATTTCATAGAAATATTTATAACTTTAACATTTTGGTTAAAGTATTTTTATAGAAATTTAATTAATGAATTTTTTTTGTTTAGAATACTTTTAAGCACAATAATCTTTTAAATAATATTTTTAGTGTCTTACATAAAACACATATATAAAAACAGTCATTATTTCATTGTGTTACAATCTTATAAGATATAAAATCATTCTAATTCATTAGAGAGTTTTTTGGGACCCCATCCATCATTATCCAAATATATGTGTTCCAAATGAAATCAATAATCAACATATATCAAACAAAACATTGATAAATAATGGGTTTCATAAAAATAAAAATATAAATTATTCCCATTTAATGATGAACCCATAAAAAAATGGGTTTCATAAAACATCCAAATGGTATACAAGAACTAAATGTATTAAATCATTTGATACATGACCCTAATAACCGAAAAATAATAACAGATCAAAATAACATTAATGTTAGAACATGAAAAATTAATCTTTTAGAGATAGATTATTTCAAGATAATGAAAAATAATAATTAATAGATCTTTTTTAAAAACATTTATTATTCCTTTTTCTAAATGGTATAATTATGAGTTTCTTTTTAGAGTGTCTCCCTTGCATAGTGAAAAGAATATGAGTCATGGATTTAGATCAAAAACTATTTTCCCAAAAAATATAGAGAGAAAATTATTTAATATTCTAATTCAAGGAGAAATAAATTTCAATATGAAATATTATATTATTCATTGTGAACAATAAAATTTCTTGGTTAGAAGTTTATGATATCTCTTCAACCTCATGTGTTAATTTTCTTGAGCATTTCAAGTTGTTCTTGTAAAACCATTATAGATCATCCTTATACTGAAATATCACCATTTAAGACCCATTAATGGTAATGGAATATATCTTTTATAATAACCAATATTTTTATAACTCTATCTCATTGGATTTTTAAAAATATTTCTTGAAGAAGAAAGAATTGATAAACTAGTTTTGGGTTATACACTAATATGATGAAACGACCATATAAACATCATTAAATCATATTTGTAACCATAAGGTACTATATTAATAATTTATATTACATTTAACTATATTATATATACTCATAAAATATAAAAAACTATTTAGGGAGGCTATAGTGAGAAACACAATGCATCATACGAATGGAGGCGATATGGTACATGTAATCATATATATTTATTTTATTTTCTGAAGGGATGAAGAAATAAGTAAATGGTATATCATTTAATAAAAATAAATATTTTTTAAATCATATCTATTTATTTAAAACCACTTTTGAACCAAATAGGATCTACGGTGAAGGAAAACAAAAGACATAGTGACCTGGATGCGGTAGACTGCACAACACACAAATTAAAGATTTATTTTTCTTAATAGAGAAGCTAAATTTATTCAATTATTATTCTATAAATCTATAAATTTTATAGTATAAAAATTATATAAACTATATAAACATAAAATGGTGAAATAAAAAAAATTAAAAAATAAATGCCCATATTAAAATAAAAATGAAAACGAGTGGTAAAAAATATATACCACGCAAAGAGGGTACTATCATTTTTGAAGGGGTGTAAAGATTTATGAGATGATATTTTGAGACTATTGTAAAATAATTAAGGGTTTTAGGATTGTATAGGAGAGATGTGAAATATCTTTTTGTCTAAAAATAGGGTTTTGGAGTGTGTGCGTCAGTGAGGAATGTTTTCCCCATTTTTATGTGAAAAGTGGTCTTATTTTTTGAATACACAATATAGATTAATAATTTCAAGTTACACTCAAAGAAAAATGATAATAAAATTATAAATAAAAAAATTTATAGGTGTTATTGTTGATACATTGAACATCCAATCAATTTAAGACATTTTTTACATGCTAGACCCTTTACGTCTTTTCTTACTCATTTCAATCATTCTGAATTTCACCATGATAAGTGGTTAGTAGGTAATTTTATTGTTATTTACAAAAATAAAATGGCCCTCATTCTGTAATTTAGACCGTATAATTCAAAATACGAAATCCTTTTTAAATTAGTTTTGAAATGTGATAAAATTTAATTTTAATATACAAAATGTAATATTTTTGACAAATTAACATAATTTTTAAGTATCAAATATGTGTTTATAAATATAAACCTACTTTTTAAAAGTTATAAATTCATTTATGAAATTCCTATTTTGTATAATATAATGGTTTTAGTAATTTTTATTCATACACATATAGTAATAATAACATAAAAGTCAATTTATTTGTAAAAATTATATTTTTCACTAATAAACTATAAATAAATAATTTTTAGACAATATAAAAAATTCATCATAATATATTATTTTCCAAATAAATTAAATAATGAAGTAAATTTTTTGAAATTCACATTACCAAATTTATTTATTATATTTTTAATTGATATCATATAAAATATTTAAACACGTTTTTATTTGAAACTGAATATTAAGATTTTAACTATACATTTTCCTATAAATTAATAAATATAATATTGTTAACCATTTATTAATGTAAATATTTTTATGACATGGAATAATTATGTATTATAATAAAATAATTTATTAATTTCATAGTTTTACTAGTTGAGTCGATATTTAATGTTAAATTTGTTGTTTTTTGTTCTTATATATATATATCATAATTCTTTAATGATTTTTTATACATTAAAATATTATAGATACGTTACAGAGGACTATGTTTAGTTCGTTTTGGAGTTTTTGTGGAGAAATTGATTGACCATAGTATTTTTCGTGGAGGTATAGTTCAATAAAAACGAATTATATATAGAAACCATATTATTCTTTCAAATTAACTATTCAAATAACTATTGAAAAAATTATAAATTTATTCAACAAGACAATAGTGTTTTATCCTCATCTATTTAAATTCATTCAATAGTTTTTTTCAATGTTTTCAAAACCTAAATTATAAATTAATTATCTAGTAATTCCATGTATCTCATGTTGAATATCTTCATTATTATTTAATCTTGACTTATTTTAATTATATAATTTTAAATTGAGTATATAACATAATTAAATAAATATATCAAATATGATGGTGCTTTTTTTCATTATACCTTAATGTAAACATACAAAAATACACCATTCATAGACATAAAATAACACCATTATATTAAATAATTTTTTTTGAAAATTACTATAAATTTTCATTACCTATCTCGTACTTATCACTATTACTTCATTAATTTATCTAATTAAAATATATTAGTGATATAACAGCACAATCAAATGGAAGAATATATTAGTAATTTTAAACATTTAATCATTTATAATAATATTTAAAATTGAAACATATATGAATATATATATATATATATACATTGATACTTTAAGAAAAAATATCTGATCCCATTTTAAAACAAATTACATTGAGAAATAAATTTTTGATAAAATTAATTAAAAAGCAATTGGTAGTTGAAAAAATTTATAAAAAACCCCATTTCAAAAACAAATATATTAAAAATAAAAATTTAATAAATAAAAAATTCTAAATAATAATAGTTATTGTGAAAAAAAAATTAATCGAAAAAGAAGAATGTAAACTTAATTTGTTTTAATAATAAAAAATTTATAATAGGTAATAATATAAATACAATAAATGGAATTGATAGATGTTATTTATAAGTAAAAAATTTATTAATATTACAATAATTAAAAAAAAAAATATGTTACAAAATATAGGGGCATACAATGTAATATAATATTTTAATTCAAATTAGTTAACTCACTTTTGGTTGAAATTGTGTGAATAAAGCAAGATTTCAGGTAATGATTTTGAAAAATGATGTAAAATATAGGAAGAAGAAAAACATGGATCGTGGATATATATTAATAATATTAGGATTTATAAATACTTAATGGTATGTAGGCCTATATAATAAGGATGAATGATGGATAGTCAAGGATAAAAAATATAGAAAAAATATGTAAACAATCTAACAAATACAAAATATTAGTCATGGATTAGTGTCCTTTATGAGTAGAGTGGATGAGGGTTTTAGAGGGACCATGTTTAAAAAATTAGTATAAATACAAGGAAATCAGATTATATAAAACTTGTTAACATTTTCTTTTTATAGAACCCATTCTAATTGTCTCCCATGTCACGTTTAATGTTGGTTATGAAATAATGAATCTTAAAAATGTGGTGTTAAATTATATTTTTATAATAGTTCTGAAATAATTATAAGTCACTTTTTATATTAATATCCACCTAATAATACAATAATTCACCATTATACCATTGTTTATTATATAGTGGTCTTAAGGGTTTTTTATTAAATAGATGTTAACATGGAATAAACCTGAAATTATTAATGAAATGATTGATATCTTGATTATAGATATATGTTAAATATTATGTGATTTTTTATAAATTAATCATTTTTATAAAATTCAGTTTTAATGGATGGATTTATTTATATAAGAAGTGTATTTTTTAAAATAAATTTCCTACTTAATGTCAAATAATTTTTAATAAATAAATATTAAACATTAATCAATTCTGAAATAAATTATCTTAATGTTAAAAGATTGTTTTTTCAAAGATTGGACCTTTTATGGGTAAAATATTTTTTATCTAAAAAAATTAATCACTAATAGAGAAATACTTAAATCAAATTTATATATAATATATATAAATACTTTATCTTTCATTTACAAATTAATTTTTATAAATGATAATGATAAAAAAGTTATTTTCCTAAAAATACATTTTCTATCAATGTTTTGTTAAATTTTGTGTTCTTTTATAAAAATTAATTTATATCAACTTTAAATTAAATCTAATGTAATTTATTTGAAATTAAAAAACAGAAATTCCCAATTAGTTAATAATTCATTTTCTACTTTATATATACAAAACAACTATTGAGGTGAAAATTGAGTTAATATGGTCAATGTGGAATGAGGTAAATGTAATAAATTAATTGAAATGTCCTAAAATATAACATAAAATTATCTCCAAATTTTTATCTGATAGAATGTATAAGCATCTATCCCTAAACATTACAAAATCATTAGTTTTAGTCACGAAAATTACTTTCTATCACTTTTAATATCTCTTTAGGTTCATAATTTAAGATAAATTGGTCATAATTCATACCAAATATCCCACTATCATATAAAGTAGACACTACTATAACATTATCCAATTCATCTATAATATAAAAGGTCTAAAATAAAACATTTTATATTTTTCTGGAATAATATTCATAACTATCACCTCGAATTCACCCTTTCCATTAAGCATTCTTATACCATATGAATATAATTTAAAAACATGGGACGGGCACGAAAATATCTGTAATGGATATAAAGGACTGTAAACCATCAGGTTAGTAAAGCCATGAAAAACATTAAAAATCATTTCTTCAAAACATAAAATTTTTCACAAAAATATAAATCTCATTATTTGAAAATTATAATTTATATTTACTTTTAAAAAAAATATTATCATAAAAACTAATTATAAAGCATAGAAAATTCATATATTTACCTTGGGACATCATCACATAGAACCCATATAGAACCCTTACATATTAAAATAACCATAAGGACAAAATCCAATAAAAATTATCTAGAGAAAAAATAATTACTCAATGTATTGGATAACTATATAAGCACAATACTCATTTATACTGATTAAAAACCACATATTTAATAAAAAATTTCAAAAAAATGGACATGGAAGGAAAAGAGTTTAAAGAAAAACCATAATAGAAGATTTTAGCAATGAAAATACCCTAAATACATTGGAAATATTGGAACCATAAAACCAATAATATAATTAAAAAAACACTAAATACCAAAAATAATAGGTAAAATATAGATATAAAATTTTAAATAGTCAGTATATACATCATATAAGAGAATAAGTGTGAATGACATCGAGAATTGCCGTAATGAATGGAAATTGAGATGAAATCTCTTACCATGAGTCCAATCCATAATTTATTTCCATTAATTTCATGATTAATAATATCATGATAATTATTTAATTATTTATACCCATTTTAATTTTCTTAATATTTTTATATCATTAATTTAAATTTTATTACAATTAATAAATTATTTAGAGTCCCATTAGACATTTTGATGATATTCTGTACTTGAGTCAAAAAGGAATTTGGTATGATGTCAAATGTTGAAATGGTAATTAGTCCATAATTTTTATAATTATATACATAAAATAATTATAATTTTTATACAAGAATATTCATTTTAGTTAAATCATTGTCTATGGTTTTGAAATAATGAACTATGTTATAATCAAGTAGACAATAGATCATACATACGCATGAGTAACGTCTCCATTTTTCAATAATCATTTTTTAAAGAATGTAAGTATTATTTTATCATTATAGAATGATCATAATATCATTAATATGAAATTAAAATCATAAATATAATAATTTATATCATCCTTGTGACGTGGTGTTGAAAAATGAATCACATCGCTTTGTGGAGGTGATAGTTCACACGTACGCACGAATGACTTTTTTATGTGAAAGGAATGGTATGAACATAAATGTTATATTATTGCGTAATAATGTTAAATATGAAATTAATATAATATATAACCATTATTTCTATCATTATAACCAACCATGGTTGATGGTGATGGAAAATAAATTATATCGGTTCGTAAGGTGGTAGTATGTCGTACGCACGAGTGGTTAATTATTTTGAAATTTGATTGAAATGGATACAGATTTTGGAGATGATATAAACATAATAAAATCTAAGTATATTTTGGATAATGGTTTTATTATTTCTACTAACTGTATGAATATTTTAATTAACTGGATGAAGAAATAAAATATAAACACTTAATAAAAAATTACACCAATCCTTCGGACGACCACGTATGATTAAAATAGTAAAAAATATATGGTGGACTTTATGCCTAAGATAATTCCACTATAATGTTTCTAGGTATACTAATAAGGTATTTGGTAAAATATTTACCCATTTATATATGTTTTAAAGTGTTATGAAAATGTAACAAGTGTTGTCATTTTATAATAGAGGGGGGGGAAACTCTTGGAATTCTTCAAAAAATAATAAATTAATATAAATAATATTATATTAAAAATTTATATAAAATTTATTAATTAAAATTTTGGATGATTATGGGTCTTAAAAATATTATAAAATTAGAATTAGATAATTTTATTTTTATTTTTAAAATCATTATCATTTTTTTTAACCCTTATTTAACAATTTATACTCTTCCTATTATATCATGTGACTTACACTTTTAGTGTTTATATCACTATATAAAATTAAAAAAGGACAATATAATATTACGTTATAAAATTATAATACTTATCCCAATAAAATTTAACAAATTTATATTTTCATAAATTTTTTATCATTCAATAAATGACTATTTATTTGAAAATGTCAATAATGCCAAATTTGACACTATTCATCACATGCCTTTTTCAAAATAACATAAAAATAAGATAAATTTGAACCAATACATCTAAATAATATATAAAATGTCAAATTAATCTATGAAAATTTTGGATTACATTAATCATCGAAAATAATATTTATATTATAATTTATATTATCATTTATTTTATATTTCTTTTAAGTAAACAAGTACTTCATCATTAATTTGAAAGAATTTAATTTATTTATTTATTATATAAAAATAAAAATTATATTAACATGATTAATATAGAAATATTATATAAACAAATACTATTTGTAGTCTTATAGATTGCCTATATTTTTCCATATCAAAAATATTTCACTTCATAAAAACAAAAGTGTGACAAAATTGACTTTTCATTTAATATTATATTATAAATGTCATACTCCCATCCAAGTGGCTTATAAAGGCTATAATATTGGATCATGTATTATTTTTTTCAACCTACTGTAATCTAAGGATGTTTGGACAAGTGATAGGGTAATTTTATAATATTATTTTTACCCTTAATTACCTGATTTACCATTAACTATGTTAATAAAAAAATGATGGCAGTCCAAAAAAGAAAAGGAACATAGTTATATAATTTGGAAATTCGGATAAAAATATATAATCCATTGATAAAAAACTAAAAATATTAATTTTGGCTAAAATTTATTTAATTTTTATCCGGTTGATGAAATGAAAAAGAAGTGTTTTAATGTAAAAAATTTCAAGAGTCTCTATTGTTTTTATTTCTGAATTCAATTTGAAATTGATTCCAATGATCTTTTTTAAATTAAATTATAAATAAATTATATAAATATTAATTAAAAAAATTAAAAATATAATATAATATATATATTTTTTATAAAAAATCTATTTTTAATTTAAAATGCTATACTTTTTCTATATTAAATAAAACATGAATCTTACCAGAAAAACCCCAAATATTCAACCAATTTAAAATTATATATTTGATTTTAAATGAAGGTATTTATGTTTTAAAAAGAATTTATAAAATTTTTAAAATAATATTATTTGAAATAAGTGCACCATATAAAGGTGGTAAAACATCTATTTATAAAAAAAATATTTTAGTTTACAACTAAATTTATTCTTAAATTATACCTATAAAATATACTGGATGAATGTCAAAAAAAATTATATAAGAGTGTATGATTATTATATATGTACATGGGTTGTTACAATCATCACCCATTTTTAAAATTACTTCTTGTCAATTTTATTCATTAAATAAGTGGAGATATCATTCCCTCAGAGAATTTTCAGATTCTCATGTTTCTTCTTCAACCATATTATTTTTTCATAAAACATTATCCCAATAAATCACCATATTCAACAACACATGATCACTATTTTCAGGAACCTGATTTTTTTTCCTCATAAGGGATATTTAATTCCAGTATAACTACATTAGGGATCGAAATAAGAGTTGAATCAAGAATATATATTCCTAACATTGGAATTTAATATACGTTGTTTACCTCGGATAAACTCATAGGTAAGGATACTAATATTGAAATTGATCCAAATTTCTATAGGATTTCACAAGGTCAATTGATACATGGACTTAGATTCACCTACAAAACAAAACAAATCATACATCCATGTAAAAACTTTTCTAACGAAATGATCCCCTATCTTGAAAGAAAGATCCTACTCCGGTTATCCAAATATCTTTTTTTCTTTCTCTAAGATGTTCCCATGTGTCACTAAATCTCTTAAACATTATCTACTATTTCATCAACCATATATGGTTCTGTAAACATTCTTCCTCTGACATCATCTCAAAAATATAGTGTCTTGAACTACTTCCCATATAATGCCACAAATAGTGACACCAGTATACTAGAATGAAAAATACTATAACAAGAAAAATAAACTAAATAAATATGTTGATCCCAAAATCCATGATAATTAGTTGTACATAAAACTAGTATAACCACCATGATATTAATTGTCTTTTAAAAATGTCCTCTGACTGACGATGAATGGTTGTGTTGAAATTTAATTCTGTTCACAATGACTTTGGAAGGAATTTCGAAATGTTATAGGTGATGCCGAGATTACAATTAGATACAATAGAGGGAAGAAATCAATGGAACCTAACAATATTCATTTTATAAAATTGAGAAAGGTTAACATGAGATATAGTTTCTTGAATATATAGAAAATGAGTATATTATTTTGTTGATCAACAATAACTCAAATAGCATATTTACCTCAATAATTATTTTGTAATCCCACTGTGAAATACATGGAAATATTTTCCCATTTCCATTATTCTAATGAAAAATGCTGAAGCATCCCTTTCGGTTATATGAATTTATCATTAACATTATGACTACTCAATCATTTCATAGAAAATTTATAAATATATCATTTCATTCTATATAACCAGTAAAACTCCTGAAGGTCTTTATGAATCTTACTGATACATAAATGAATAAAAAATGTTGTACTATGAGCTTCATCTAATGATTTTTACAAGAAATTTGAATCACAAGGAACACATTATATCTTCTCAAATATAAAAACACAATCTTTATGAGTGATAAATTTAGGAATAATTCATTGTTTAAATAATTATATCTATTTATTTAACTCATAGGTTTCCTTCTATTCTTTCCAAATTTTGACTTACAGAGATGATTTCACTAAAAATTGAAACAAAAAAGGCGAATTTTCTGCCCCAAAATTATCCAAGAACAAATTCATCAAAACATTAAACAATGGGTAATATTCAACATGTATCACTAGTTTTTTAGCTAAAAGAATAAACCACTTTATTTTCTTTTTCATGATCGTAATGAATCATTATATTCTAATACTTGATTAGTTTCATCTATATTTTATGTCTCATATTAAATTACTTCTGAGTAAAATAAACTAATAACTATAAGATCATAATATATTTCAAATAATAAAATATAAAAATGATTCCTTTATAATTTTAATGCAAAAAAACATTATTTAATTCCAAATCATGTTCAAGGAAATTTAACTCATGAGGTTTCAACTGACATAAAGCATAAGAAATTACCAGATCATTCTATATTAGGACACAACCAAGTCCATTCAAATTAGAATCCCTATAGATAAAAAATTCAAAAAATTTGGAATTAAAGGATAATAATAAATCATTAAAAAATCATATTTTCAAATATAGAAAAAAAAACCACATTCTCTTCCCCAGATGAACTTGACTACATTTTTAGTTATCTTATTTTGTGGGTTGGATTACAATGAAACATTTTCAGCAAAAATCTGGTAATATCCTGAAAATCCATGAAAAATGAGATTCTAATATATATTTGTGTGTCTTAAAAATCATAAAAACCCATCATTTTAGAAGGATAACTAGTTACGATATCATTATAAACCATATGTCCATGGAATGATATTTGGTGCAACCCAAATTCATATATTATAAACATCCCATATAGTTCGTTTTCATTTAAGGTTTGGAAAACATCCCTTTTTTTATTTAAAGCTCATCATTTATTTTAGAATACACAATAATGTCATTAATAAAATAAACCAAAAACATATCCAAGAACTAAAGAAATATTATATTCATAATATCTATGAATACAGAATGTGAAATAGATAACCTAAAATGAAAATCTTCAAATTAATCATGCCCATATCTAATCTAAAAATCAGTATTCATAATGTCTAATTCCTTCACATTTAATTGACGGTACCCTGACATATGGTAAAACATTTAAAAATACCATGATCCCTCGATCTGATAAAAAAACCATTGATATAAGGTAATAGACATTTTTTCATAATTATTATTTTATTCAAGGATCTATAATCCATTAAAATTATAATTAAGACTCCATTATTTTCAACAAACAAGATATTATCACCCCTAATGAAGTTCTCGGTCAGATGAAACATTTATCTAATAACACTAGAGCGTTACTTTAAAATTCTAAAAGTTCAACTTGATCCACTAGATATGGGTGTTTAGAAATATGATTTAAATCATGTAATAATCCAATAGTAAAATAAACCTATATATCAGAAATAACTGCCTGAAATTTATTTGGAATAATATCATTGTATTAAATTAATACAAGAACATAAAAAATTGGAATAGTATAATTATATTCATAAATAATATCTAGGTAATATTCCTATCCATTTCTAAATATATTCTCTACTTCTTGGTAACTTATCAAAGGTAAGAAATCAAAAAACACAACCTTATTATCACTACAACCATTTTATCTTGAAATAATTTTAGAATATCCATACTAAGAAAGATATTGAACTCTATTATATAATTTTCAATATATGTTTTTGGAATTACCATCCCACTTATAACAATAGGATGATTCCCATAAATTTTTATTTCTTTTATACTTCCACCTTTAGTTTTCAACAAATTCTCTATCTTTCTCTCATTATGTGATATTCTTAATTTACTAGAAACTTTCTCACAAATTATCGAATGTAAATTTAGAAAGTCAAATAGGGTATTAGTATAATTAAAATACAAAAGTAAAATACCTTTCATCTCTTTCTTAAACATTTTATCATCGACTATATTAGTTGAAAATGACCTTGACAATTGTTATTTTCGATCATGAAAATTTCCAAAATGTGAAAGTAACATTGGAAACATATTTTAATAATAACCCAAATCATTAGAGATAAAACATATGACTATAGGATTTATATAAATTTACTCATTATTTGATAACTCTATTTTCTTTTTGTTACATATGCATGCCATGTGGCCAAACATTCCACATTTGTGTCACTTCTCTATCTTTATAGGACATTCATTAGGGTTCTTTCGCAAAAACATACCACAACATTTGAGCTTCATTTTCTTACCTATAGGTCTATTTGTTTAAGGTTGTACTGTCACTTGACACAGAAATTGTTTCTTATATTCATCATTAATAGTCATATAAGAGTCAAAAAACTCTATCTCAACCTTTTCAAACATGACAATAAACATTCAAATTTCATTAGAAATCTTAATAGGATAGAGAACATAATATATATGGTTTCAATCAGATGTATAACAAAATAATTTTACTATGAGTTTACCAAATAAAATCCAACACATAACTAGATAATCATGTGACATTTTTTCATATGCATCTATAAAATTCTCAATTTTTACCTAATTAATGATTTTTTTCCATTCAATGTCAAAATAACATAGGGAATATTTTCTCATCGAAAATTTACTTGAATTATTTACATTCTATATAATCAATATCATATTTATATATTGTATTCATAACCAAATACCATCAACAATGAGCTTCAAATTCAAAATGATAAAAAAATCATTAAATTTTGATGATCTTAACATCCTATGAAATCATATATATTTTTTAGAGTATTGATCCATTATTAAGATACCACTACATCAAATTCTTAGCTTAATGATATGGAATTTTTCCCCATGAAGTTTTCTAAAAAAATACATGTGCCTTTATGGTAGATTAAGTTTATCTCTAGCATAGATAGCACTACTATTTATCACATGAGTTAGTGGAGCCATCATAGAAAACAACCATTGTAGTTTGATTCCAAACATTTTAATATAATGATTTTTAAGGATATATACCTCTCCTTTCATTCCCATTATAGCTTACATATGTCCTTTATAGAAAACCATTCTGAACAGACATTGTTTAGATGACGTGACATGTTAATCTGGAAATTCTATTACATTTCCACTTTTCTATAAGGTAAAGTTATTTATGATAATGTTTCAAATATTACACAAACATATAAAGTTATTAAAACCAAAAGTTCATAAGAACTATAATTACTAGGACTAAAACATTACAAAATATAATGTTTTAATAATCGAAATTAATTTTTATCGCTTTAAGGATCTTTTTAGGTTTAAATTTTCTGAGAAAAAAGGTCATAATTTCTACAAAACGGCCCAAAATCATATTATGTGGAAACTACTAAAATGTTATGTATTTATTTTATAAAACAAAACATTTAAAATAAAACAGGTTTCATGTGTCTTGTAAACTATGCATACCATTCAACATGAACTCTTTTTTTCTCCATCCCATTCATATACCTAGTTGGAAACATTAAAAATCTTGATAGTAGTAGAAAAACATCAGTATGAGATATAAAAGAAAGGAAAATATTAGTTAGTAAAAAAAATTATGACCATTTAAAAACAATTTCGTTGAAAACATTACATTTTACCCTTAAAGATAAATATTATTACTTTACAAAGACAATGTATTTTACCTTTTTAATAAAATATATTACAATAAATATTATTTATAATGTATAAAACATTTATGTAGGAAACATGGGATATTATTAAATTGAAACCTCAATTAGCCTTTATAGATTAGAATAACCATTTGAAAAACTGAAAATATAATTTTCTAGAGAAAAAATCACTACCAAATGCATTTGAGTGCTATCAAGGTGAACCAATCATTTATGATTTCCAATTACTAATGTATGAAAAAAAACATTTCCAATATCATTTCAATAACATATTTAAGGATGAAAAAGGATTCAAGTAAAATAATTTAATGGAGTGACCGTGTCCAAAGAAAAACATGATATAGTACAATCATAATGGACAACAATTTTGATGGTTTGAAAGAGTAAGTCTAGTTATGGAGTAAAAAATGACTTCTATTTGTTGAAGGTCTTATTGATACTTTTTTAGTTTACGCCCCATGGACTATTTCAGATGTGGTCTCCCCATTGATAGTGGAGTATCCTATTGGGTGAATAGGTTCTCTCTGAGGGTGATTATAAAGCTGAATTTTTTCTTCAATTATCAATTATCACTTATGATATAGAGTTATTTATACGCCTTTATATCTCTTTGATAAAGATGGTATGAAAGGGAATCGTGAAACGAGATGCTGCATTGTGACTAAAGGGATTGTACCAAAAGGAATGAATGAATACTCCCCACTTCCTAAACCGATGAAAACAATGTATTCTTGTAAGTAAAATGGAAAAGAATGTGAACTAAGGCCACAAGACCTGGAATGATAGTTGGGTTCTATTTAAGAAGTAGAAATATTAAGGTAATGTTTTAAGACATTATGAGACAAAGGAAGGGTGGTGCTGTAGGACATAAGGAAGGATAAAAAAGGAATACCTTCAATTACTTCTTCACTTATCATAAGAAATGAATGATAATGCTATCAAAAAATAATCACCCAATGGATGATATGGAAATATTCTAGAAGGATGGGTTCAAATGGATATTATTAAGGATCAAAGGAACTAGATCAACAGACAATATTTGATTTTGGAATGAGGTCTCAATGTATGAAAGATCAATGTGGAAGAATATATCCAGTCATGGTACAAACTAGCTACCCACATTGAAGACTTAATCTGGGATGATCTGAGCATGAATACTGAAACACTCCAATGGGATTTTACTGGGTAAGTTGTTATAACAACAGTAGCCTCATTTTCAACAACATTTTGAGTTCATTTAGTGTTGACTAATCTTATCCATTTATTGTGCATGTGGGGATTCTTCAATTTTCTAAAAAGATTTTTTTATAATAAAAAATTATTTTTCAGTGATTAATGTGTATAACATCAATAATTCCATCGATGAAATGAAATTGAGATGAATTCCCTTACTATGAGTCCAATTCGTCATGTAAGTTATTTAATTTATTTTATAATAATCTTACTATAATTATTTACATTGTTTATAACCATTTAATGTTTATTATTATTATTTTAATATTTTTTAACATTTTTAAACATTAAATAATTATTTAAGTTCACGCTAAACATTTTGATGATATTTGGTACATTTTTTTAAAATGATTTTAGAATGATGTCAATAGTCAATGTGGTCATTTTTCCCTCATATATATAATAGTATTAAGGAAATTATTTTAATTTTTATACATAAATTATACTTTTAAATTAACACATTATGAATGGTTATGAAAAATGAACTATTTTATAATCCTGAAGACGGTAGGTCGTACTACTCATTAGTAACTTTTCAATTGTTCAATGATCAATTTTTAAATAAGGTATTCATTATTTTACCTTTAATAAATTATAATAAAATCATTAATATCAAATTAAAAATATATAAATTATTATGTATATATCATCCAGGTGATGTGTTGTTGAAAAATGAATCACATAACCTAATAAAGATGATAGTTCACACGTACAAACGAACGACATTATCATTTTTCTATACATTGAAAGATAAAAAATCAAAGATATATTATTATTTCAAAATTAAAAATAATCATTAATATTAAATATTAAAATTAGTGACATAATTATAACCAGTATTGAGATATGGTGACAGAAAATGAATGATATTGTTTTGTGAGGCAGTAGTCCTCTATAAACCTAAAAGATTAATTCTTTTCAAATGTGATAGAAATGGAGTTGTATTTAAATGATGATATTAACATAATAAAATCTATTTCTTTTTATTTTATAAAATTTATTTTTTCATCATGGTTGAAGGATATTTTAAGTTAGTTTCATAATTAATATAATGGAAACACTTAATTAAAAATGATACCTCTCTTTCAAATGTCCTAATTTTCATAACAACCTAACGCCTTTAAAAAGGGTGGAATACATAACATAATTCCTATATAATGTGGGTAGAGATTATAATAAATAATTTTGGAATATAATGGATGAAATAAATAGGATTTATGTGTGACTAAAAGGGAAGACAATGTTCCCTTTTATAAAATATGGGAGGGGTACTCTTGGAATTTGTCAAAATATTAAATTAATATAAATTAATTTTCTATTAAAAATTTAACCAAAATGATTTATTTATAATGTATGATAAATGTGGTTCCTAAAAAATTAATCAAATGAAAATTACACATGTTTTTTATTTTTTAATCCTTATATTTTTTTCTTGACCCATACTTATCCATTTTAACTCTTACCATTATATCACGTAATTTAATTATTGGGGGTTAATATAATTAAAAATAAATTTGAAATGACTAATACATGAGTCATTGATTATATTATAAGGCTTTTCCAGGTCCTTGGGACAAAATTCATATTTTTATAAATTCCATATCATATAATAATATATTATTTATTTTTAAATATCAATATTATATATTTAGATACTATTCATTAATTTATTTTTTTAAAATTTTCATAAAAATAATATAAATTAAAAAAAATATATAAAAAATATTAATAACATGTCAATGTAATATAAATTTTTTTTGAATGACATTAATCATCTCATATTATATTTATTTTTGTATTTTAAAACCATTTATTTGATATTTCCTCTAACCAATCAATTTCTACCTCATCATAATGAAAGCCACTAATTAAATTGGTTCATCTATACAGTTGAAAATAAATTATCATGATAAAGATAATGAATTTATATTTAAAAATACTATTTATAGTCAAACAAAACCCTTATATGACCCCATATTAATAATATTTCACTTGTCTAAAACAAAATTTTGGAAAAATTTACTTTTAACTGAATATAATATTATAAATGTCACTCTCATCCAAGTGGCATTAAATGGTTATATATTATTTCCAAGGATTATTTTTTTCCAAAAAAACCATTTAATAAAATATGTAAATGTGTTTGTGTAATATTATATAATTATATTTACAATTTATTACCCAATATTAATTTAACCGTGTTTGTACAAAAAATTAAAAAAGATACTATTCATGTAGTCCAAAAATAAAAGGAACGTATTTATACATTTTGGACCCCATTATTCAAAATATTTAATCATTTTTTAAAATTTAAAACAAATTATTGGGTAAAATTAATTTAAAATTAACTTTGTTGATGGGATAAGAATGTGGTGTATTTATATAAGAATAGTCAAAAGATGGAAATATTGTAATATCCAAATTCAATATGAAATTGATGCAAATAACCTTCATTGGATTAAATGAAAAAATATTTTTAATAATATACATTAAAACCAAATAAAATTATAATTTAACACTATAAATTATTTTATGATAACAATGTTTTCAATAAAAAATGCAATATTTATTCACTATTTTTGAAAACATGAAACTTATTAGAAAAGATTGAAAATTTTAAACCAAAATAAATGTTGATATTAAGAATTAAAATAATAATCTTATTTTTTCAAATAAAATTTATAGAATATAAAAAATATATTTTAAATTTTTGCACCATCAAAAGGTGGTAAATCATCTTTTTACAAAATTATATTTTTTAATAATATAATTGGAATTATTCGTATATTATTCTATAAAATAAAATTTTTGAAAGAAATTTTTTTATAAACGATTGTAATCTTATTATATTGTTACATTGTATTTTATAAAATGAATAACCATCCAATATCCTATCATAATTATTTTTCCTCTTGATCATATTTTTATTTATAATTACATTTTATAATCACTTTTCAAAGGGGATCATTGAAAATTCTACTCAATATAACATTTAGAAGGCCTATAATGTACCAACCATAAATAACACCACTCTTACTATGTTTTTACTCTCTTGATCATCTTTTTTAGAAGGCCCTCTGTTCACACGAAGAAGCCCCTAATCCTTCACTTCTATGAGACTCTCTAATAGAAGATTTAGGTTTTCAACATATATTTTACTCTCTCCCTAATAAGATTCCATTTTATTTAATTTTAAACCCATCATTTATTATTATTCAAAAATTAAACAAAATTATTTATAAATTTTTATAATTTAATAAATGTTTTTTTATTTTTGTAAAATAATGTTTTTATTGAATAATTTATTATATCATGTTATTGTTTAGGTATATTCTAACACATACATGAAAAATTCTATACTATTTATATCATGGATTGTTAAAGAAAAAATAAATTTTATTAAAATGGTATAATATAGTTAAATTTGTGTTATTTTCTTAATTTTGAAATTTTTGTATATATATTATCATTAATAAATAAAATCAATTCTTTTTATTAGATAGAAATACAATAAAAATTAAATTTTAACTTCTTTTTCTATACCATAACCATGAAATCAATAAATTTACCATTAGATTTCATAACAATATAAAAACACATATGTATTCTTAATTAAAATTTTTGAGGTCATCTCTATATGGGGAAGGGTTTAGGACTAAAATTTCAATACTCAGGTTATATTTAACAATAAATAATATTAAAACATGAATAAAAATTGTAATACTTAATAATTATAATATGGGAAATAAAAAATATAAATTTATATATCAATCTCATATAGAATTATAATAATACCAAATTTATTATATAAGTTGTTTGAGTACATTTTAATAAGTTGTAATCAATTATAAGGGTTTTTTAACGTAACCACTCATACTTGAGTAATAATATCACTTATTTTTCCCTATTATTCTATGAATCATATATTTAAAAAATTTAACATTGAAATACTATATTTATTCATATAATGAAATTAATTTTTTTTCTTCTAAAACAAAATATTTTATTGATGGGTTTCTTCAAAAAATCATTTCATTATTAATGAAAATTTTTATCATATATATCGGATATTTCACCAACCTGACTATGTTTATTGACTATTTTCCCCTATTATTTTTGAAACAAAACTTGAATTATATTATGGACCTTTCTTATTTATATTTATATCTTTTCAGTCGAAAATGTCAGAAAACTTTCTTTAATGTAGGGTTTTTTTAAAACTAAATAAACAATAAAAAATTATTTATATTAATTTTTTTATATTATGTTTCATCAATTACATATATATATATATATTATCTAATTTTATAGTTTTATTACTTAGTTATATTTTTTGTATTTTAATGTTACCTTGTCCCCCCTTAACGGGAGGGCAACTTTTTAAAATTTACCTGAAAAAATGTTTTTTAATTTATAGTTTATAAATACTGTAGATTTTTTCTCTAAATATATATCCATTTTAATATATATATATATATATATCACATAAATAAGGTAATTTTTCTTAACCCACCCTCAAAATTCTCTCACGATTTATTTTTTGGGTTAATGAATTTAGTGTTTTCATTAAACCAATTTTTTATTTAATCTTATGTGATACAATTTAGAAAAGTAACATAATCCATATACATTCCATATTATTCATGAAAGTATATATTATTTATTTCATTTTTCCCACACATGTATGGTTAATAATTATTAGACGGATGTGATAAATGTTATTGACTGATTCCTGAGGTAAATTTTTATATATCATCAGATTATTAAAAAACATGGGTTGTTATTATCTATCCACTATAAAAAATCATGGGATACACAAGATCCACTATCTTATAGGATGTTGGTTGTGATGTAATATACACTATTTAATCACAATTTTTGGGGATAAAATTGACATATTTTATGATTTATATAAATAATTGTCTTACCACATGACATTGTTAGGACCTATGGATAGTGATTGTAGTACCATGAATTGATATTCAAATTCCATGTCATATTTTTTACATTAATGATGATTCTTTTGAGGTTGTATATTCCTCTATCATGAATTAGATCAAAATATTATGTTTATATAATGATTTTAAAATAGTATTTCACCCCAACTCATGTTTTAACATAATTATATTATATATTGCATTGAATCATTTGATATGTTTTTCCATTATTTAACATGTGAGTTCACTGGTTCTTATATTTATTCTATTTCCAATATAAAATAATATATATATATATATATCTAAAAATTAATAATGTGCAGAGAATATTTTGAAATATTCAGGACTAATAATCTAAAATAATATTTTTTATGTAGCTAATATCGAAATACCTTATCCATTGGTTTATGGGATTATTTGTTTATTTATGAGTCTGAATTGTTAAATAGTTAAAATGAAGTAAAATATATGAATATAATGGTTTCATCATCTCAATTTAGATTCCATTCAATTACTTATTTCACTATAAATGTAAGAAGAAAAAAATATAAGATTAAATCTTGGGGGAGATTTTGGTAATAAAAGATTGGTGGGGTGATTTTTTTTATGGGAGAAAATATTTTCGAACATGCTAATAAGAGAACATGTCTGGGTACTAGGAGTGATACGGATATTTCTAATATAAGAATCACTATAATAAGAATATATCAGTATTTTTTTACAGTTTTTTGGGGTCTTTAAAATATACATCAAGATGATTTTTTTTGAGAAAGATAGAGGCTACTCCTCTTTATTAAAGAATGTAAAAGATACAAGTCCAGAAGAGTATGGGAAATAATATCAAAATAAATGCTCAAGGAACAGCTAGATGCCTATCTTTTTCTTCAATCTATTTGTGAGCTGCCTTTCCTCTTCGCTAATTTTATGCCAGCCAACTCTACCACGACAGCGACCACATCCTCGACCACTCAACCTGCCCCTTCTTAGAGGAAGGGATTTAAGTATTTCATGTAAGGTTTCATCATTAGTGTTTTTAGAGTCATAGCTATCCTGTTGTGCCTCACAATATTCATGAGAGGCATCTCTTGTAAGTGGTGTATTCATCCCCTCAGCCTCGAGTGCTTCAGGAATAGTAAGCGTCTCCTGTTGCCTTGCCACACCAGAAGAATGTAGCAAAGACTCTTGCACCTTCATGTTACCATCAGTATTTTGAGAGAGAAGAGAAGGGTTACCTGCATCTGATTGCATCGATGGCGCAACCGATGACTTCGTCTTGTTGTAGGAAACTACCTGAAATCCTTTATTATCCACAACAGGCTTTGAACCGATTTAGGAAATGACCGGAGAGTCCGATTCTAAAATTTTCTTGCCCTTTTGATTGCCTAAAGTAACCATGCATTCATTTGAAAGCTGATGATGAACCTCTTTCTGTATCTTTTCATTCGCTTGTTCAACCATCAATTCATCGTCACTGCAAGGAATCCATAAATATGATGGTATTTGGGATTGTTGTAATTTAGCTCTCGTACCTTTGCATAAAGAATGGTCATTATATACATTCAGATCTTTAGAGAAAATGGCATCCCAAGACTTCATTTTTAGATCAGAATAAGGTGATTCACCAGGTCGGTCACCCTCAAATGATATATATTTTTTCTTAAAAGGATTTAACTATTCAAAAAAATGAAATTTTTTAAGTAGTTAAACATATGGGAAATATGAATTTTCTCTAATAAATGGTGGGATTCCAAATTTTTTTGAAGGAGTTGGAGTTTGTTTCACTTTCTTATCCCCCACTATAGGTAGGTGGATTGGGGTCACTTTTTTTAACTTAAACTTATAATATTTTTCTCCATTAGTTAAATGAATACAATTATTTTCTCTTATAGTGTGATTATAAATAAATACCATGAAATATCATATTCCACCTTAGAGTTTTTATGTTTATTTTGTTTTTATTCAGGGTACTGTGAGTGATTATGTGTGATATATTTCAATCTGGTGACTATTTTATATCATATTCTCAATGTTAGTATATTTTTTCATAGCCGAAAAATTAATATTTTTATTTCAAGAACTTTTAAGGGAAAGCATCATGTTTTTTCCTATATTAATGTTCTAGTTTGTGATTTTGGATCTATGGTTCTAGAAATGATATGTTATACCCCTGAAAAAGTATCTTATATCATAGTTTTCCCATGAATCTCATCTTCTCTAAGAGTGATGGAGAATACATTCTATTTTTTAGTGTACAAGTGAATTATGTATAGATAATATTATTGATTAGAAATATTTGTTTTTGGAATAATAATATGTATATATATGCTAGTAAAAAATAATTTAAATTATTTGAATTCTAGGAGTGTGCTTAATTATAATGTGTTATATATAATTTCATTACTGAAATAAAATATATTAATGATGTGTATCAGTTGACATTATTGGTATTAGAGAAGTGTTTATTTAAATAAATGGGGTAGTTAAATAAGAGCACAATGATAAAATATAAACAATACAAGGTTGGACACTAAGTTTAATTAGTTAAAATAAAGGATACATATTTTAAAAAATGTTGTAAATTATTCCGGTATGTTAATATTTATTTTTTAATAAAATTTACATTTATTAAAATTTTATTAGATATAATCACAATTTATAGTAACCAATATTGTTTTAGTAAATTATTGGAACTAAAAAAATTAAAATTTCATGATAACATATACACATATTAAAAATATAATATTAAAAAATCTCATTTTATTGTTTAGAATATTTTATACCATGAAAATTTTAGAATATGATAGATTTAAAACTAAAATTTTAACTATATGATTATCACTAAAACTACACCATGGTGATATTATTACATCCCATATATATTACACTTATCCAACACTTGATTTTGGGAAGATAACTCATTACTATATAGTTATTCTTCCTTTAGATTAATTTTATGTGATAATGGGTATGGATTGACTCTCTCTATATAGGGTCCATATCAATTTATATGATAGGAGAATATTATTTCATTTTCCAAAACCATATTATTATCACAGGTCGCTATAAGGATGAATATGGAATTTTATAGGAATAAAATTCCTTAAATATTGATAAAAAATAAATATTTGGGGATATTGGGCTATAACATTCAAGGATAAACTCAAAATATGGAATACAATACTTTTGAAGTATTTATTCGATGTATTTCCAAGATTCTATCATTTTTATCCTACTAATAATGTGTTTGAGTTATTAATTAAAAATATACACAGTTTAATCCATGTTTTTATGAGACCATCTTTAATAGAACCCATTAGAGTATGTTAAGTTAATTAGAAATCACAATAGAATTTTGAAATTGGTTTTATATACCCAATTACATCAACGTGAGGTGTACCAGTCTGAATTGTTATAATGAACAATAGATCAATGCATTATTTCATTGATTATAATGATCTAAACAAGAAAATTATTTTTAATGTGCATCATATACATTATATTTAAGATTTTTAAAAATATATATATTGATGATAAATATAAATCAATAATTAATCTTGGATACATATATAATCAACTATATGTGAAAATATATTGTATAACTAAGCCAACCTTCCATAAAAAATATGGACACTATCAATTAACAGTTATTATACAAAAATTAATAAATTTTACAACTATATTTTAGATATAATGAATAGAAAATTTAAATATTAAATTAAAATATAGTATATATTATGTTTTCATAACATTCACTTATATTAAAATTAAAATTAAAATTATTAGAGTATTTGAGAATTATATACAATATGATAAAATAATATTCCAAATAAATAAATTGATAACTTTATTAATTTAATTTACCATTAATAGAAAATGAAATCATTACTGAGGGTATATTTTTGGGTCCACATATGATATAAGTGAACAAAAAATCTCTGAGACCAATATCAATATTGGAGTTTATTGGTTTTCTATGATTATATATATTTTATTAACTCATTAATGGAAATTTATCATGACTATAAAATCCACTAACTTATTTACCAAAGAAGAGATTTGATTTTTATTGGTCATAATATTATGAAGATATATATATTGAGTTTTTGATGATGTAATTTACTATACCTAATCAAAAATATTACGATTTCATATGAATTTTGAAGATTTTATTGGGTCATCTCCAACATTGATTAATATACTAATCAATGAATTATCAACGATGTACATGATGAATTATTTAAACACTATAATAATAACTCAATGATTAATTGAAATAAATGTTTGGACTAATAAGATTTTATAATCAATAATAATTAATAAATATAATATGTAAATAAGTAATTAAATTTTGCTGGAAACATTTCCTCTTGGAATATTTATTAGACAACATTATATTGTACTTTTAATATTCTAAGAGTATTTAAGGGTATAATCGCACTACTGATGATGCAAACATGAACAAATTATCTCTAAACACCACAAATGAAATTATTCGGTGCATGTTTAGAATATTATGGTGGTTGCATCCTTCATTTATTCTCACCAAAATAATACATTTTAGGTAAAAATGATTATTATAATTCTCTCTAGATTTGAGACGGTGAATCTAAAGAATAAATGTCCATTCCTAATAGGAATCATGAAGATGGGATCCCTAGGGATTGTGATAATTATTTCAAGACATTTATTTTGAAAAATTATAAATAGGGTTTATAATGATATAATCATGATCAAATAGGGTTATGGTTGTCAAATAATAATTCCATAATTGCCCTTATAATAATCTTTACCCCAAAAAACACAATTTTTTATAAGAATAATAATAATTATTATTATTATTATTATTGTTATTAGTATTATTTACATCACATCGACTAGAATTGTATATATATAAAAATTATTTATATGAGTAATAAAATTAAATTATTTTTTCAAATCTTAAATGGTATATAATTTCACTTTATACAGTTAATATTTTTCCTTAATAATCCTTATTATTTATCTGGTCTAGAATAATGAATATTTACCTAATTAGTTAAATATTGTGAAATTATTTTTTGATAAATAAATATTTATATCTGAAAGGGGCCTAGGTACCCTGAGAGGGGGTGAATTAGGGTATGAATATTATTTTTGAAATTTGTCCTACCCCAATACATATTGACCACTTCAATATAAGGGTACTCTGTTTTCTCTTTAGAATTTATATTTATCATATCATTTTCATCTTTATATGACGATGATGTGAATAAAGTAAAGTAGGAAAGATAGTACACTGGCACAGATATTTTTACCTGGATCAACCTCATGGGGATATATCCAAGGAACATACAATGAAATTTTGTTGATGTACCAAATCCACTAAATCTCACTTCTAATACATTTTTCAAGATAGATCACTTTAATTCCCATGATCACTACCTTTCCCAAGGGGTTTCTCCTAAGTATCTTTCTCTATATAACTATTTATCGAATGGATTACCTTTATCCTCTTCCTTAACTCACTACATTGGAAAGTATCTAGTCATGGGTTATACACATTTAGGTCCCTTCATTTTAATGAATGAGCACATACTCTATTGTAGATAGATGATATGTTAATGTTACTTTTTGGGATGCTCCTTCACTTCTAGAAAAACATTAGGACATAGCACTTACAATTCCCAATCAACTAGAATGGCCTTATATTTACTATAGTATCAGTAACTACCTCATATTTAGCAAAATATTCAATAGATTCTTAGTCCTACTATCCTTGGTTTCAATGCAGAAGTGAATATACATCCTTCTGCAAATATGGTCGAATGCTAGTGATCCTCAGTATTAATCATCTTCTTAATGATTATATAACAATGTTATTTTTCATTTGTTAGTCCTTGTTTATAACTCCTTATACAAGTCCCTTAGTATAGTTTCATACATATGTATTCCATGAAGCTACATTTTCCCCACATATATTAGATCCAATTTTATGCACACTGTTAGATTGATAAAATTTATTTTATGAAATGTTTTATCCTCTTCATGAACTTCTTTTCACCCCTGTGAACTTCCTTGAATCTTCTATAAACTGGACCACTTCCTCTTCCTACTATCTTCCACCGTGTGGTGTGCGTGCTATCTATACCACCTCTTCTATTATAGTCATCTACTTCTTGCACTAACTACCTCAACTTCTACAGGCCATCAATTATTCGTCGGACCAACTATTCTTTTACATAATATTTTCTTTTGAGATCTATAATTCCCTACAAAAACTAATCCCATAATAGTTTCCATGAAGAACTTCACCATTCATAGAATTCTCCCTTCCTAAATCATATCCTTTATAAAATTATATCAATTGATCCACATAATACTTTTCTGAATTCTTCTCTGATAGATGATCTTTTTTAAGGAAATACACTCTCACTAATGATGTGATTATGGGTATTTATATAGTATAATAGATCCACAAAACGTGAAAATATAAATTAGTCGAAACATCGATGCGATATAGTATTCATTGTGAACTGTTATGCAATATGTATAGTGCTTTTATTCATTTTCGAGGGTCGATGTCTTTCGTGAATGAAATGTTTTTTAGAAACCATAATCATCACCTCAAAAAACAAAAAAAAACATGAATCCCAAGAACTTCAAGCATCCCGTGAACTGCAATCCATCTCATGAACTGATTTAGCTATGGGGTCCATATACCATGATTGGTGGTACGCATATTATAGCTATGTGAAAATATTCCTATTTAAAATTTCATCTTAGTTATATGTACATTCGTTGTGGTCCATAAACTATGTTTCATTGTCCAAAAACTGTGAAATCTTTTTCAGAAAACAATCATTTTCCAAAAAACAAACCCAATTTGGAGGCCCAATATTTTTGAAAACATTAGTAAACTGAATCACCTTAAATATATGATTCTATAACAGCAACCATACTGGTTCATGGTTATCCATATTTTTTAACAAACAAAATCACCCTAAAACACAAAAATAAAACATTTGGGAATATTTTTCCAACATAAATAAATATTATATTCAACAAAATAATAATGAAATGTTATTTAAATATTTGACCGACATAAATTATCTAAGATATTTGGTGAATGAATATTTGTGCTAAATAAAATAATCTATAATTATTAAACTACATATTTGAAAAATATTTTTTCAACATGTTATATTTATATATATATTAATAATGGTTTTAGATACACAAATTTTTTTAGTTCCATTGTCCACTTCTTAGTAGAACTAAGAAGAATGACCCAATGTCAATGTTATCTGTCTAGCAAGATTCAATGAAAGCAATATTGAAAAACTAAATTTTTACAAATAAGTAAAATATAATATGAATGTAAACAGTTTGTTATAATTCCATTATCATGATATATTTTATCATCTAGTTTCATACTATTTTCATCAATATATATGCTCGATGTCTCCTTATTGGAATTTTTTGGAAATGAAATTTATGACACTACACCTTGGCCGGGAATAAAATAAGGATGTTTCATTCTAATAAAGGGGACTAATATATATTCATCTAATAAATATGATATGTGAAAATGAATTTCTTATATTATTAATTATTTAAATGTTTTTTGTGACACATAATACAGTGAAATTATCCAAGAAACCATTTCCCCGTTTTTATATTAATACATCAAAGTTCAAAATTATTTATATGGATTGATAAAAATATTAATGTCTCTGGATGAATAAAAATATTAAATAATCAAATCATAAAATTACACATGAAAATGTTGATTTCCTACCAGAGAAATGTATTCTAAAAATATCCTATCATGAATTTTTAATGGATAAATAGCATGAGAAGAAGTATATGTTCCTTATGAGCCCCCAACCCTTGATAGATTTTATCATTTGTTTCCCAAAATGTTTTAATACTTTTATAACATTTCTCAGTACTCATAATAGTGGGTATGTGATATAAATATTCATTATTACTTGGAAGATTATGAAATTACCTCATATAATTTCCCATATATGAACATTCATAATGTCATATGAAATTAATTAATATACCCAAATAATGAATTTAGTTAATGATAAAGAATATAAAAGTTATTTCTATGTATAAAAAACAAATAGATTATAAATTTCACTATTTTTTACTACTAAAAACTATCAGTAAACTATCAAATAAAATATATTCAGGCTTCCATAGAGATTATGATTTAGAGATAGTGTGAAGAAAATTTCCATTCACGGGAACTCTGATTACCATGACCTCAACCATTTGAGAAGAATTCTATATGGGATGGTACATTACAAATATTCGCATATTTCATTAAAGTATCCTTAACACTTTTTTGAGAGACAATACATCATTTTTATAATAGTATAATGTGATTTTTTTTCTTTGAATCTAGGAATCGTATAATGAACCTTGACAATGCTACACATAGACACAACTACATTTTATATATAAAAAACTATAATATACCACGATTATTCAAAGGATCCAGTGAACATAAGATTCTTTAAAATTCTCATATTCATAGCTACTCTATTAAGGCTAAATACATATCTTGCTTGGTACATAATATCATTTAGATCTATTTGGAAATTAGTATCATTATATCCCATGATTGTTAACAAATATAATCATCTACTCACCAAGTGTGTATGCTTAGTATGACTCAAATAAATAAGGTTAACCATAAAAATAAACCAATATTGTTCACCTCAATGATCATGATATTTTTATACCATTAGAAAGGCATAGGATAAATCATAACCAGTATATATCATTAAATACATCGTAGATCCAATATTATAATTTTGTGTGATCTTACTCAGGATATCTCTCTCATGTTTCATTTTGGAACACATTTTGTTTGAAATATATATAATGTAACATTGGAACAATACCATTATATATTTTCCAACAATAAATATATTTAACATTATTTTAATATATAATCATTGGCATAGCCCATGAATCATCATGGATGCTACTAAAATATCATTATCATAAGAATGTAGGACACTTAACCTAAGTAATTCATAAATAATCCATTTCTAACCCATCCTTAACATACTATATAAATATTTTATTTTTTCCAACAAGTAATATTCTATCCAAATGTTCTATTATGAATACATTCACACTTCAGATATACCATTTATATACTCACAAATCATATTTTTTCATTATGAAACCAAATTAATTTATGGATTCATTGAACTAAATGTTCCATGAAATGGAGTTATTCATTAATATATAAATGGATATTCATCACCTGTAAAATTAATTGGAACTATAATGCATTAACCCCCTACTAGTAAGAAAATATTGGGATAATCCTTTTGGTTCTTATTTTGGAATGTTTCTTTGATAACTATCTTCCAAATTTAATTATCATGGTAGGATACTATATAATGTATTATTTTTATAGCTATTAAACTGGATACAGGAGAAAATATTCATAATTTTCAATCCATTGTCATAATTTATGTTCTTTAGGAAATAAATGTTCTTTATAAGTAATAAATTTACCTTCAATTTCTAGTTTCCTATTGAATATAATTTTTCACCCAATGGGTTTTACATCAACTAGTGGATCAACTATAAAAACTAATTGACTGTGATACATTTAATTCATATAACAATTTATAGATTATTTCCATGTTATAGCTTTAATACTCTATACTTCATCCTTTATATAATAATGATCATTATTTTCAAAAAATTATGAATCAATATCCTCAATTACTAGAAAAAACATGTTTTACCCAGTGTAAAGACACTAACCCCAATAGCCCCGACGAAGTTCCTATCATTATTACCTTATTAATATGAACAAGTGATTGCATCCAAAAATACCAAAAAGATTAGTAGAATTTGAAAACTAGTTATAAAAATAAGTTTTATATTATATGATAAGACACAATATAATATAGTAAATTTAATGGAAACACCCCTATTATCCAATATTATCTGTGAATTTCAATTATGATATTCATATTGGAATCCGGGAAATAAATATAACATAAGAAAGGGGTGAGCTCAGATTCTCAGTAAAGGTAAGTATACAATAGATACTATTGTAAATAAAAATAAACAATAAGGTAAGGTGAATAACTAAAAACATATTCCATTAAATAAAAATAATATGAATGATATGGAAGGAATAAAATATGAGACATGAAAATGAAATATAACCATGGATATTCTACTAGTCAAATAATAACATGGAATTAAAATAACTAATATAATAATGATGGAATTCATAATTATGGATATCTAAAACATACTTTTGAGGCTTCATTTTGGAATCTATTTGTTTCAATTAGTAATTCTAAGAATATAATATTTTCAATTCTTTATGATTATAATTTAATAAATGAGTAAGGCCTTAGCCATAACTCTGTCTAGTTTGTCTCATTAGACCAACCGATGCATTAAGAGGCTATAGTGGGCCTCACTTAGCATTTAATAAATAAAATGAATTCTTCGTATTAAAGGGATTAAACATAGTCAATATATAAAATCATATTGATACTACCATATTAAATGTAAATAATTTCCCCAGTCAGTAAACATAGTAATAAACAATCCAGAGTAATATGAGGAATGATATCAATATTGTACATTCCCATTCATAATGATAATAAACCAATCAATGCAATATGGTAGATGGTTTCATAATATATGAATGTAAATTAATCATATTATTCAACTAATGATATTTACATAGATTAAAATATTCTAATGAAATAATTGAAAATTTCTTGAAAGAATTCCCCTTTTTATATGAAATCATTTACTTATACAGCTACACAGTTATAATGGAAATAATTTTTAAGGTGACCATTTAAAAAGTATAGAATTTGAAATAATGACATAATAAAAGAATAATAGAATAGTAAAAATATTTTTAGAAACATTTTTAATGAACATTAATATGGAAGAAAAATATAGTTTTAAGGTAGATTTAAAAATTAAAATTTGTAAAATAAAATTCCTTATAAATATATATGTGATAAATAGTAAAATAAATAATATATGTCCATCAACTATAAATTCCCCTAAAAAATCTGGATAAGAATCATCATATATACAAATTTAATTTAATTAACAATATTAGTACAACATAATCAAGTAAGTTGAATTTTATCCCAAAAAATAGAAATTGGGGTAAGAATCCCCTTACCACTTTTCAAATAATCAAACCATATTCCCCATAAAACTAATGATTTTCAAACGAAACATTGAATACCATGAATACAAATATATTCATGATATCATACATAAAATGGATGTATGAATACACCACATGACATAAATAGTGTTTAACATGGAATATCAAACAAAACAAAACATGTGATGAGAAAACACATACAATGTTTGTAACATTGAGGTGAGAATTAATCAATGGGGGTGGGTTATGTGTAACATAAGAATATCCAAAAAATTAATAATACTGAATAAAAAATAAATTAATAAAGGGTAAATTACATTCATAATATTTTCATATTATAATCAATAAACTACGCATGTTATCCAATGAAAGTAAATTTAGTTTGGAAATCTCTTAGCTTATGTTGGAAAGAATTATGATGATGTACGTAATGTCCTAGATAATAAAAATTGATTAAAATATTAAATAATTAATAACCATATATACATATATATAATTTATTATAACTTTATTATGTTCATGTATTGTTTTTTTAATGATTTAAAAGATTCAATTTTGTTATTTTGTGATTGTTTTTTTATGTTCTTAATGATCAGTTCACTTGTATACAAGTATAGATGTTTATGTAAAATGGGAACAATTATATGGAATTGAAATTATATGTACTCAATGAGACTAAATAATTTTAAATGATATTATATATAATTTCTTTATATCATATGAGGATGAATCATTAGATAAAGCATTAATGAAAATGATTTGATTTATATTTTTAGTTTTTATGACCATCACGAACTTATATCATTTTATTTAATTTCATTTTTTATATATTTGTTCTAGAATATTTTATAACTAATAATATGTATAATAAAATATTATTCAATAATAAAAATAGTTTTATTACTATCTTTTAAGGAAATAATAAAAAACTAAAACACATTATCCATGATAGTGGTAAACCAACACATCACAGATGATGTTTTCATTTCCAGAATAAAAGGAAGAGGTGAAGGGGTATGATGATGGATATTACAAATAAATAAAAACAATTATACTATATTAAAAATAATGTAGATATAATCCGTCATTGTATAGATTATTTGATTATAGGACAAAAAAATATAAAGTGAAAGAAATTGAAAGAGAAGGATTTAGGTTTTCACATATTTAATTTCTTCTCCTTGAGAACCTCCTTGAGGTAGTTGGGTGTGTTATTTAATTAATACCATATGATCTGTGAAATCACGAAGAGGTTTGGTAGTAGAATTTTGAAAAATATAGAAACACTATAGATCTTAGAAGGTGTGAGGATAAGGGGTGGTATTTATACCAGATGAGAGGAGAGTATTTTGATTATTTTACTCATTTTGTTTATAATATTGGCTCAAGACTATGAATAGTGTTTATTCCTATTACTACATATTGTAACTAGTGAACGAGGTATAAAATAATTGGTTTTTTACATCATCCATATATCATCCTTCAATCAAAAATTCATGCATTTTTCTTAAAATGTTAAACATCATAAATTACCGTATTTCACTATTCACCAAAAATTCCACAATTTTAGAAAAACTATAAAAATTAACCCTAATCATTATTATGTGTTTTTTAGAAAAAGGACTAAATTTTATGAATATAATAATCTAAATAAGATAAATATAATTTTTAAATATATTCATCATTTATTTGAAAAATACAAATCTTCCAAATTGTGACCAATTTTATGACAATTTAAAATTTTAATTATGGACTCATAAGATTATATTATGATTATTGTGAAACAAAATATTAATTATTAATATATTTCAGTAAAATAAATTATATTTTTAAAATTATTTTAATTGTACAATTTTAAATAAACATTTATGTTTCACAAAAATATCAACCCTTAATTTTTTATTTTTTAAAAAATATATTTACTTTTTATATAGTATAAATATATCATAGTCTTATTAATGATATACCTAGATTACATTAATAATATCATAGGTGAGCCTATTATTCTATTCCCTGAATTAATAATCATAACTGTCATGTTAACGTTTAATAGTATATCAATGTTTTAATCTCATTGTTTTCTCGAAACCTAAGCTATTGATGATGGTAAATTTAAAAGAGATATACAATAAAAATTTTAAAAGTGTGTTCAAAACTCCTTAAATAAATTTTGTGATCAAAATATAAAATTTTAATTCAAAAATAAATGTTTTATGAATGAAAATTTCATTTTTAGAAACACGCATCACGAATTTTGTTAATAAATCATTCATTTAAATGGAGTGTAAGGATAATGTGATGGTCACTAGAAAACTATGTTTCTCTATAGGACAACATTATTTGAGAGTGAAATTGTGTTCATGGAAAATAAATCTAACTGTCATGTTCTGATTAATATTGATTTTGAACAAGGCCATTAGCAATTCTATGATAAAAAAATAATTTGCGATCGGTTAAAAGAATATAGATTTATCAGAAGGAAAAATTGAAAAAAAGAAGTTTTTGGTCAAAATAATTTTCCTAGAGTTG
This sequence comes from Viscum album, assembly GCA_963277665.1. Taxonomy (NCBI): domain Eukaryota; kingdom Viridiplantae; phylum Streptophyta; class Magnoliopsida; order Santalales; family Viscaceae; genus Viscum; species Viscum album. The sequence goes on from OY728145.1 coordinate 383,002,875, forward strand.
AGGTTTTATTTTTCTATATAGACAGGATCTTGATAATGTAAAATTACATTATTTATTTCAATTCAATAAGAATAATATCATTGTTTTATTGTGGTTTGACCCATCTCCAATTCCTTTAATAAATAAAAATAGGTATATTAAAGATGAATTTTAATGCATGAAGCACTTTCATGAAACAATCCATAATTCATTTAGTGGGGATTTAATTATTTATCCAATGTACAATGGTGTTTAAATGTTACAAAATATGATAAAACAATCATTAACCGACATTAATATTAGTTTATTACATAATTAGTTACCCTATGACTCATTAAAAATACATTCTCCATAATTAAATTTCCAAAAATATAAAATAAATATCACTATATTACCAAAATAAACATAACATAAGATTTCAACAATTAATGCATCTCTTATTGTCACTCACAAAATATAATGAAACATTAATCTCCTTTAATTACATAATGTATACATGCATTCTTCTAATAATAAAATCTTTGGTATATTTATTAAATATGAACATATAATAATCCCAACAAAGATAACATAAACCATAAAATTAATTCAAACATTCATGGTCACTATGAATGTCCCATAAAAATATCCTTATCATAATTATCTAAATTCCAAAAACATTATTATGTTTCTCTTCAATGAGTCATGTGTATCTCAAAAGGTCATATTTCCACTGAATTTCTTTTCAAAGAAAAATTCAACATAATATTTTTATTCCTTAATGAAAAAATATTATATTAAACTCTATATATAATTTTTAATTCATAAAACCAAAATAACATTGATTAACATACTCATATATCATAATTCTTGAAATCAAATACAAGAAAATTAATCATTCCACTTCTATAATATTAAAAACCTAAGATTAAATTTTATCCCTTAGCTTATTATCAGGTATATTAACATAGCTCTTTGGGTTTTCCTCTTCGTAATTCCCTATATCCTTATAGTTGAATTATTCTATTTTATAAAATTATATGATTCCCTTGTAATTTAAGGCGTTGTTTCTTTTTTCTCCACACATAAAGAAACATTATATCCTTTTAAGCATGTATCAAAGAGTTTCCTTATACAAGTATCAGATGTTATATAATCCTTCTTTCCATTATTCCCTTTATTTAAGATTAGATATATTTTCCACTTATTCTATTACATCATGTAAATTTCATTAAACCTATATAATTATTTCTCTTCCTGAATAGCACAAGATATGATATCCTTATATTATTATTATTTTTGAAATATTATTCCTCTTCATAGACATGGAATAAGAACATTAAAAATTGGTTACTATTTCACTTTGGATTACATATGTATTCTACAAAATTCCATACTAAACATTTCAATTTGGCCTCATAATTAGAAATATTTTCATCCTTTTGTTGTCAGATTCAAAAATTGTCTCTCCATGTCTTCTCACTGTGCATGGGGAAATAATTTTCAAATAAAATATCATTAAAATTCATTTTTCCCTATTTTCAATTTTTTCCTCCAAATTAATGAAAACAATTGATCTGCATATCCTGTGTGAAGATAAAATATCATTACAACCTTCTCCCTTTCATTACATCCTAATGTAATAAATATCTTATCTATGGAACTGATCCATTTATCAGCTAAAACTGGGTTTTTATTCCCATTGAATAATGGAGGTTGATTTCATATGAATTGGTCTATCATAGTTATAACACATTGTGGATTATGCTGCTCCATAATAGTGTGGTGATTTCATATAACCTAGGTTAGTTTTCCCATTACATTTGGAATTTTTTCATATCAAGATATTTTTCTAAGTCCACTATCATTATCTGGTAATGGAGGGAAATCCCAGCATATATTATTTGAATTGATACAACTAAAATTCCACCATGTAATTATCATTTCTAAATAATTTCATACACCAGATTAAATCATATCATTATGAAACATAATGTAAAATAAAAACTTCTGAAAAAAACACAACATAAATTGAGAATTATGGTATAAATAATCTCTAAATAATAATCCCAATTACATTTGGAATATTCTAAAAGAAAGTTATAAGTTTACCTTTCCCTAATATATGTTTATCTAAATCTAGTTTCAAATGTTCATACTAAAATTTATCTATTACCAAATATACATACCCGGACCCAGTTGTACAGATTCGGTTCTATAAATTATTACATGGGTACTATGAATAAGCGATCATATCCTAACAGTTTGGATAGAATATAAGAGTTCAAAAACTAGATAAAAAATTAGAATTACATTAAAACTTGGAATAAAATACAACATAGTAACTCCATTAGAAACATTGATATTATCCTAGATTATCTATGCATGTCAATCATTATATTCAACTTCGCATACCATGGAAAAATAAAACCTAACAAATTGGTGAGCTTAGATGCTCAGTAAGGGTAATCATATATTAGAAGATATTGTAAATGGACGTAAAAATAATAATACTGAATAAAAAAACACATACCATTAAAAAAAATTGAGTTTAATAAGGAAAGAATAAAACATGATAATATAATTTTATATAAATAATCAATGATGAATGAAACATAAAAATGAACATTCTACTAGTTTAATAATCATATGGATTCTCAATATCTAAAATCATAATGAGGGAATGCATAATGTTGTATATTTAAATCATTTCATCAAGGCTTCATAACATTAATCTATTACTATTAATTCACTATTTAAAGAATATATTATTTTTAAGGATTCATGCCAAGAATTAAACCTAATGGGTATGTCCTCATCAATAAACAAATCTAATTGTGTCATGAGACCTACTGATGAATAGAGGGGCTATATTTGGCCCTGCATAGAACCTTCTATATCCAATTCATTCCCCATATGCATGGTTTTAAACATAATCAAAATATACATTCATATTAAAAATATAATATGAAATGTAAATAATTTTTCCTATCCGCAAAGATAATAATAAATATCCAGAGTAATATAGTGAATGGCATCAATATAGTGTATCCCTTATCAAAATTATCGTAAACCATTCAATGAAATATAGTAGATTATATTTTCGTAGATCCATAAAAATTAAGCATATTATTAATCATAGTGTGTCATCAAGATTAATATATTATAACAAAATCGTTGAACATTTATTGATAGAAATATTCTTTTTCATTAAAATAATTTATTTAAAATTCTATAAAATTACAAATATATATATATATTATTTTAGTACAATGATATAAAATCAAATCATGTTTAAACATTACTTAAGAAAATCATAATAAGTAGTAAATATATTATTAGAAACAATTTTTAAGAACATTTTTAAGTTACAAAAAGTAACTTTTATGGGAAATTATTTAAAGAAATTCCCTTAAAAATATTAATGCGAGCATTAATTAAATGAATTGAATATGTGTATCCACTATAAAGACACAAACAAATGTTTAAATAAAACATAATATATTGAAAAATAATTTCATGAACAACCTTAGTATGACATAATCAAAGACTTAGTATTTTAATCCAAAGAATAGAAATTGGGTTTAGAATTACCTAACCACATTGCAAGCTATCAAACCGTTTTCCCCATAAAACTAATGGTCATAAAATGAAACATTGTATATAATTAATAAAAATGGGATAATGATATGATATATAAAATGTAATTATACAAACACCACACACAAAAAATAATGGGGAATAAATATTTTCATATAAAAATAAAATTTAGATAAGAAAACATTTCACAGCTCATCTCATTAAGGTGAGAATTAATCAATGGAGTGATTATGTTTTAAAATAGGATATCCAAAAAATTTATAAGTCGGAATAAAAAATAAATAAATAAATAGTGTATTTTATAGATAATACTGGAAAAATATATTAAACAAATTGGGATTGAAACCCATTGAATTGTAATTGAGTTAAAAAATCCCTACAATATATCTAAAAGCATTGTTCACCTGTAATTAATATATCATGGTTAATAAAATTATATTACGTAATTAAATAATTTATAAAATTATATACATGAATTTTATTCATTATAATTTTATTAAGTGCATGTATTACATTTTTTATGAGTTATAAAAATCAATTTCCTTTCTCTAAGAGTGGTCAGTTTCTAGTTTTCATGATTGGTTCACTTATATACAAGTATAAATTGGAATAATTATATATAATGGAAATTATATGATATTAATGAAATATAGAATTTTGAATTATATTATATATTTATTGGTTATATGTTATGAAGACGATTCGTTAGATAGAATGTTAAAGAAAATGATTAAATTTATTTTGGCGGTTTTATGAATATCAAAAACATATATCATTTTATTTAATATCATGTTTATATATTTGTTACAAATAATTATATAAATAATTATATGTATAATATTATGTTTTTTATAATAATAATTCTTTTATCACTAGGCTTAGATGCGGTAATGGATAATGAAAATGCTTCATCCACAATGGCAGTAAATCGACAAATCTCGGACGGTGTTCTCAATTATAGAATAAAAGGATGATTAGATGGTGTATGATGATGGATATCACATTAAAACTATAAAATACTTGTATATATATGTTAATAAAATTAAAATCAGTGTTTGGATTGTTATGGTATGTATATGATAAAAAAATAAAATTAATTAACAACAGTAGGTCACTGTAGCGGTGGAAGGTTGTCGTAGCAGTACTATTGCGTATTGTATCAGAACTGTAGCGTAATGTAGTAGTGTTGGAACTGTAACAAAAGCGGGTAATGTAGTGGGATCAGGTCACATTAGCGGTGGTAGGATACTGTACCAGCGGCATATATTGTGCAGTACTGTAGGAGGTAGAGTATGGTAGCAGTACTATTCATAAAATGGGCCTTGGGCCAAAACTTTGTGCCTACAGGCCATGTAATGTGATAAATTTTCACTGGGCCTTCGAGAAATGTATTGGGTCTCCCTCTACTCAGTTAAAAGAGGTTGTTTCACTGCATTGAATTATAAATGAGGCTTCAACACCAAACATTAAAAAACTTAAAAGAGAGTGATTAAGGGTTTTACATGTTGAATTTGAACCCTTATGGGACATCATTATAGAAAATGGTTTTGGTATTTTAATTATATCCTAGGAAAGAAGATTTTTGGAAGAGTTTTTGGATAAGATTTTGGCAAAATGTAAGAAAAATCTAATGATTATAAGGTTTTAGGAGAAGGGGTGGTATTTATGGTGTAGGATAGGAATGTTTTTTTTATTATTTTACTCATTTGTTTTTTAATTTTCGCCCAATACTCTATATACTGTTGATTATTGTGACTAAATACAGAAAAGTTTTGATTTTTTTTGAAAAATATTGTTCTCACCACATCAACAAATCATTCATGACTCAAAAAAAATCTTGTATTTGGATTATAATTTTAAATACTATAAACTATAGTACTTCACGATTCACCAAAAATTCATCTATTTTAGAACAAATATTAAATTTACCGTACCCATTTTTGAATGTGTATATCTAAAAAATGGACTCCATTTTATGAAAATCATTTTCAATATATAAAATATTTAATTTTTAAATAAAATAATCGTTTATTCAAAAATAATGGTTTTAATATTATACCTGATTTTACACTGGAGATGAAAAATATAATTATAGTATTGTAGAATTATCATATATTTATAATGAAATGAAAAATTTATTTTGGAATTTATTTTATGAAAAAAATTATATTAAATCATTATAGTAATTATAAAATTATAAATAAGAATTTTTGTTTCACAAAAAAAATACAAACAGTTATTATATAATTTATAATTTTATTTTTACTTATTCTATGATATAAATGTATCACATTTTCTTTTTTGAGATACCTAAATTTTATTTTTTCTTTTATAAGTGTGGTTTTTATTCTATTAAACTTAATACTATTCATAAAAGTCACAATATTATTCTAACATTTAGGTTAATATTTAGTAGTATACCATTGTCTTAAATTCGGTGTTGGATGCAACCTAAGTTTTTGAATTTGTTAAATTTAAAAGAGACATACCATAAAATCCTGGGGTGTTATAGATATACTCACTATAGATCCTATTATGTACGTTTTTCTTAGGATCAACAACTTATAGGGGGACTAATGATTTTTTTCATTCACAAACTCTTTTGTATCCTTAGTATCTAATTCATCTTGGCTAGTCATTTTCACACTATCCTTGTGGTGGATTTATTTCCTCTGTAGAGTGAAAAGAAATTAGTCAAACTTAATTTCATTACATTAAGGTGTGTATATACAATATCCACTTGTAACCTTAGTATATCTTATGAAGATATTGTTTATGCCACATGGTATTGATTTTTGGGTCGAAGAGGCCTTGATAAAAAAAATTTCTTCCACATACATGAATGTTAATAAACATAGATTTATTTCAATATAATAACTCATTTGGACACAAATTTACCATATTATTTGGATGTAACTCAAATTAATATGTTTTAGTAAATAGTGAATATCTACAAAGGAATAGTATATAACTTTCTTTAATATTCATTTAAATTACTATATCATGAAGTATATGGTTCTTTCATTCAAATACACAATTCCATTATAGTGTATACAGTGATGTGGGTTCAAAGGGAATCCCATTCTCACATCTAATTTCAATGAAGTCATGGTAGTATTAGAAAACACATCTTTGATATTGAATATTATTTATCTTTCTGTAATTACAATTCTCTACATCAATATCAATGTCCATGTATTTCGAAAAGGATATGGACATATACACCAACATGTATACATGTCTGCATCAAATCATCTAATTCATAAATGTAATTATTTTTGAATAATAACCTCTAGAAAATAATATAAATGATCCATATAAATCAATGTGCATCAATTCTAGAAGTTTAGTGGAACTCTCAAATTTACCAAAAAACGCAAATATTTTCATTTTTCCTCTTAAACAAGAAGGATATCTCTTACATAGTATATTCTCAAAATGTCCATTTAACCATATTGAAAACGCTTCTTTGATAACTACTTCTTCCTAGGATAATTCAATTTATTCCACAACTAGGTGTGGTATGAGTTTTTTGAAACTGATTTATAGTAAATTTCTAATAATTATTTGTCAAAAACAATTAAATAAAATCTTTTATTTAAATATTACATACCGTAACATATGTTTTCTTTTTAAAGTCAAATTTTTTATTTATAAATATGGGAATAAATTCATTTGAATATATGTAGTCGTTGAAATAATGTCCTTGGTATCACTAATTTTATAATAAAATTTGATATAACTATGATCATATCTATTTGTAGTGGATGGTGGCAGTTTTAAAAAACTAAAGAAATGTTTCGTTCACTATTAACATAAGGATTATCTACCAATCCTATGTAAATATTTCATAATATATTTTTTTTTCATACAATTTAATTTAGATATGAGTACCAACATATCTATCTAATAATCAATTAGAACATTTGTATAGATTTCACATGATTACAAAAATACTTGGATCTACCCCTTAATGAATTAATTTGGTTTAGTTCTTATTATATTATCATGTATTGCTACATTTGAATAATACTAGTTCTTTATTATTCAAAAATCACAATATATCCAACTTTTTGGAAGGATGGTACTCACATTCCTTATATATAATGTGATTATTATGGATAGTTTCAATGTTTTTCCTCTTTCTCACCGTAAAAACTATAGATATTCCATGCCTTTTGTCCTTATCAACATTGAAAATCAAGGTAAAGAGTTATGATAATGAATTCTTTTTTTCCTAATATTATAATTAAAAATTAAACTATAGATTCTATTACTTATTGAAGATAAAATTATGAATATTCAAAAAAATAGTTTTATATGTCCATTTTTCCCATTTTTTCTATATATACAATCATCTAGACTATATATGGACAATTGGGTGTTGACTCCCCATACATGCACATGAATAGTATATTAAAGATCTCATATATATTTCATATCAACATCACTTGATAAAAATAATATAGTTGATACATGATACACTATATATATATATATATCTTCATGCTGGATTATATTCTCACTAGAGATGGATGAGAACATGAAGCAATGGACATCTTTGGAATCTTCCAAATATTTTATATATATGTTTAGTTCTTTTTCAGTTGATCATTCCTTGTACTATATAAATAAGGTTTACAATGAGTATATTATATTCATGAAATTGTAAAATGTGTAAGTGGTTATACAATTACTGTTAATGTGGCTCAGAGATAAGGTTATTCTTCCCCAAAAAGAAATCATAGTTATATGGTCAATGTCATATGCATCTATATTTCTATAATTAATAATTGGAACATTATTGTACTTTATCATTATTACAAAAGTGGATAATAAATTTAATTTATTAGTATCCTCTATATTTTTTAGACCCAATATCCATCATAATCAGTATAAAAATATACAATCACATATATATTATAATTTTAAAGATCCATATTCAATGTTTCATATCTCAGTCAAGGGAATGAAAATAAATTCAAATATATTTAAATTGGTGGTTCTTACCATGTACATTATATTATATCTCCTTAAACCATAGTGTGGAATTTTAAATTCCAAAATCTAATATTTCTAATTCCTTAATAGTTTCTTATAAATTTATGTAGTAAAACAAAGGGTATTTCAGTGGGGATTATGTTAGTTCATTCATCCAAATAAATTATTTGGAACTCCCTAGTTTATAAGTCTCTACTGATTAGGGATTTGGAAGAATTATGTTCAAGTGTGTATGTATCCAAATCTTCCTAGATTGACCCTTAGTGTGTTATGAATATCTATGTGCCAAGACATGGCATAGAAGATGTATGGAAAAGTTTAGTTATGTAACATCTAAAAAGGGGGACTACACATCGTGTAACTAAATTTGATGAAGTGAAATATTTTTTCATGGGATGTTACACTGTGTGGATGGGGGTTTTCTAATGTGTAGAATTTTATTTTTTGAAAAATAAATAAATTTTTGAGGCGACTATTTTTTCAATAGAACCCAGCCCTAAGGAATTACATGATGTGAAAGGGCATTAAATGTAATGTCCTGAACCTCTGCTATGTGTTTTTAAAAACATTTCAGAAAGTAAGGATTTCAAACCCTATGAATGAAGCTCTCCACCCCTCATCCTAATATAAACAATAAACCCCTCTTGGAATCATATAGATCCCTTCTATGAGTATCCATCACAGGAATCCATCATCGATATTTCTTCTATATAAGGTATGATCTCCCTTCGTTCATGAGGTTTCTTTTATCTGTTTCCTCATCTTTCTCTTTCCATCTTATGGGACATGATCTCCATAGTTCTCCTAGAGTTTCTCTTAATTGTTTTTGGCGTGGTGGTTCTGTCGAATCCTAGGTTGGATATTGTTGTTGCGGTAGATGTGATCATGATCTATTTCCTTTATCTGTTCTTGAGTGAAGAATTTACAAGACCTTTCGAGTTATGGGATTCGTTGCCTCTCAGTTTATTTACATGAAATTTAAGATCTAGAAAGAATTACACATTTGGATTGCAATTAATTTCACCTAATAATTAATTGAACCAGATTAAATAAATTGGTATTGATCACATGGAGATGTTGTTTCCTTATACTGTGATAATGGTTTTCCTCTTGATTTTCTAGATAGTGTGGTATCTATGATTTCTTTTTTTATCATGTTGTTCTTGATGGAATTAGAAAATATTGAAAAGCCTAAATTAATTAATAATTAATAGATCAAAGGATTAATTATTTAAGCATGATGAATCCATTTTTTTATGTTGTAATTTGAGGATAATAAAATTCATGCATGTAAGTATGTATAATTAAATTAGATAATGAACATGAACCATGTTGATTCATGTTGATAAATAACTCAATGAACGTCAAATTAATTATATAATTTATTTTTGATAGCTTTATTCTTAGGTTCTCGTTGTTGTAACCTATGAATAATGAATCAGTTAATACAAGATGGAATAACGAACCAGTTTTGTGATAAATAGAATTCATTAGTAGGGTTAGAGATAACCATTTTCTTAGAAATTTTAAGTTTCATGTGCTTCAGAGTCATGAGGGATCACTCTTTCTCAAGGATGAATTCCTTGTTTTAGGGCCAAGATAATGTTAATATGTTTATTCCCGATCCTTGTGATGTGATATGATCCTTGGACGGATATGTTTGGATAGATGTTGTGGTTATGGGGGAGGGAGTCTTAGATGTGACACATGCCAAGGATGGATGAACATGGATAGTTGTAATTTAATGTGAGGTAAGGAGGACCAATTTTATTTGCAGCAGTTGATGTCTGGAGTGAAGAGATGCATCAGTTTATGTATTAGTATAATGATGAACATTGAGGATGATGGAATATGTTTAACCAGGGATAACCGATTAATATGAATGTTGTGATGTGGGTAAACTCTTTTGTTTATTTATCATATTTACTTTGCACACTTCTTGAGGTAGATGTTGTTTTATATCCTTCTTTTCTAAATAAGAGAAGAAAAATGGGGTATGTCACATGTTTTTGTGTTAGTCTTCTCTAGTATGGATGAGTCATTTCTCCTACTATAAGTGAAAAATACTCAATGGGTAGTTAAGGTACTCACCTTTTGGAGCCCATCTTGTCTGGTAGCTTAGAATTATTTTCTAGAGTTCCTGGGAATATGGAAGATGATAAATTTTTTTGAATAAATGATATTTCACCCATGGGGTTGTAAATTGATAGAATGTAATGATAAGGTTATATTTATAAGAAACTGTGGACTCAGTTTTCTTATGCATAGAGGACAGGGAACATTGTTGTGATGCTAAATAAATTAAATGTAGAAAATTTTAATAGTTATTTAATGGTTAAGTAATTAATTAACATAATGTAATAATGATTAAATAGATAATGTAATTTAATATAAATCATTAAATGGTGTGTGCTTATATGATATCTAGTCTCAGCAATGACATCTAGGAGTCTGAGAGATGTTATCTACAGTTGAGTATTATAATTCAATAGTGTGGTTGTGATATACATTATATCATGTACATTTATTGTTTCTATATACTACCCCACCATTTTAGTTAGGGGGACTGACACCCTAGAGATTCTGATCCCTAGGGGTGTTTAACCCAACATCTTTGTTGGAGGATGGATAGATAAGTTCCCCCTTTGGCCCCACTCTCTTCACTTGGTAGTTACATATGCTAGTATGCATAACGACTTGTTTTCAGCATATATGTTTGTAGAGGACTATAATGGATTTTGGTTATTTCAAACACATATATTTTGGATATATTTTCTTATGTGGTACTATAGGTATAACATGTATTGGATGAGATGACATGTGGATGTTTTCCCAGTTACTGGGTTTTTGTGGATTGAGGGATAATACCCGATGTGTGATACATTTTATGCAGACTGTGTGGATCATGAAAACTACCTGGGTACATTTTGTAATATTGATGTTGTAGTGGTGTTTTGCACGAGGTTTTGGTTTTGGTGCTTTGCCCAAGTTTCTTCAAATAATAATTTTTGGAGAGAGTCACTTAGGATGTGCGGTGTTTTAGAAAACTGACAAACTACTGTGGTTGTGGTATTAGGGTACACTTGATATTCTTCATTATAATATATAATCTTGTATGCTATACTTGCTGAGAGAGGCCATTGTGATACTATGATCATAGTATACCTGTTTAGGTGACGAGGTAATTTCACTTGTTGTTCCCCATGATTTAGCATTCTTTCGTTACATTTACATGAGAGGCTCTAGCTAGAATCCTATATTGTATACTATTATACTCACAGAATGTATATATAAATTGTTTTTAGGTAATTTAGAGTATGTTGCAGATCAGGCTGGTCACTACTAGTTTGTGGGTTGTAGGATCTTTTTGGGATTTGTGGTTGTTGTTGTCTTTACATTCCTTTTTTGGTACCATAGTTTTTCCTTTTAGTTTTAGTTCTTATTTAATGGCATTATATATGTGAACTTTGGTTTATTTTATATATTATTATAAGAAGAATTTGGTTGGTTTCAAACATATCTCTCTCTTTTTCATGTGTTCTCTTCGAGGGTAACGCCTCCTATTTGTGTGTCTACTATACCCTCGTGCTAGTCGCAATCCCATGGACTATCTGATGTGGTAATCCGGGGTCATTGTCTCTATGATCGGATTTTCAATCCATGAGAGGTACACCATGAGGAGAGGGGGTTGTGACATAGTGTAATAGAGTTCTGGTTAAAGGATAGGATGGATAGGGAGTTAGGAACACGTTAGGTTGCATAGGTTGGTAAAGAAACATTGTAATATAAGTTTAGAAAGGACTGTAGATAAGTGAGATTAGATGAGACATAGTTACTTAGGTCCCCTATTATTTGATGCATGTTCCATTAATATTGTAGTGGCTACTAAATAAGGTGATATTGGTCATAGGGTAGAGACCTTGGAAATGATCATGCATCATTCTTCTTTGCGCCTATGTTTAAATGGGTGAAAAAGGGGATCAGTTAACCTAAAAAGATTGAAAAACAGTTAATTAATTTTAAATTATTCCATATTTTATGTTTAGGTTCTCTAAATATTTTTTCTTTTACAGGTATGGGTCTAGGTCAACATCCTTATCAGGTTCTCATGAATGATGTTCCAAAAGTTACACCAGTAGATCACTACAGAGTAGTGGATGATGATGAGGACACTTGGAAGAGGACACTCCACGAGTATTAGGGCCCAAGAAGGAAGATGTATGAGGGCTCCCTTTAAGATGTAGACATGGAGGACTGTTTAGAGGATGTTGAGATATACGTAAGTTCGATCCATTTTTGGAAGGACTACTGTGAATCATTGGTTGTGACGATGCTTTGTGGGGTAGTAGGAAGTGGTGTTTCTTGTTCCATGAGGATCGCGAGGAGTCGATAGTCTCATTAGAGAAATTTAGAGAGTATTGCAAATAAAAATTTCATTCATTAAAGGTAAAGGTGACCAGTATCTAGTAGTTTCTTACCCTTCGATAATGGAAATATAGTGTGAAAGATTTCAGGATCTATTTTAGGAACCTTCTGCGATATGGTTCATAGTTATTTCTAGATGAGGTGGAAAGAGGGCAGTATTTTGAGGAGTCTTCTTATCTATATATCCATCACCAGGTCACACCATTTACACTGAATAAATATCTTGTAGTGATGGAGAGTGATTATGACATTGATAGGGTGTTATAAATAACTAGACCATCATAATAGGAGAGTAATTTGGATTACTCAGGAAAACGATTTGTGGTATGGGGTTCTTTGTTTTCATGGAAGAAGAGTCGCCTTTTGATTGGTGGAAGGTCCCAGCACTCAAGATATTGCTTCATTGGGAACAGTATCTCTCAGGCCTATGATAAGGAATATAGCTCTTGTTTTTGTTTTGGAGGCCAATGTTAGTAGTGGAATGACTGCCTACCCTTTTTATGCAATCAGCGTGTGTCTGGTGTTCCGCTCCTAGTTCCTCCGTTGAGGTAATTACAGCCAAGGTAGCTATAGAAGGTTGTACCAACTTTGGATTAGTATAGAGAAGATAAGGTAGTTATAAAAAATCCCCATGATACTCCTCATCCAAAGAGAGTAGATCTCATCCAGTGAGGTGGTTTCCAGTAGGGTCAGAGAGTCTGTGAAGCATGTCAGGGTCAGCTTCATGCTTTATGATTTCCAACGCCAGTATATACATATATCATTCAAGGTATTATTTTCTTGTTTTCTATTTGAAGACTTCCCTTTTTTTATTAAATATAATAACTCTCATTAATATCAAATTTCATTTTCCATTTATTGGGAATTTAGGTGTAGAGGCTTCCAGTTCCCTTAGCGTTGACTACGTATGTTAGAGGTCAAGATGACTTGTTTGATGTACACAGAGCCAAAGAAATAGTACGGCGGATGAACCGCTCTTTGGGATATTTCTTATGTTTATAAACACAACCATATTATGTGATCCTCAACAAGTAATTTTTGTATTAGGTGATATCTATTATGGATCGCTTCCAAAGTCAGGTGGTGTTCGTTATTTTTGATGCAAAGCCAATAGTGTTTGCTTACAAGTGATACCATTGGATGGGTTAGAGGCATGTTCCTTCATTATCACCCTTGATTGCTGAGATGATTTTGAGTTTGTCAGAGTTTCATTAGTTTTTGTTTCCTGGGGTTGTGGAATATTACACCAATGTCTTTCTAGAATACGTTGTAGCATTACCCCCTCGAAGAGAGATCAAGTTCAGAATCGATCTATATCCAGATTCCTTTCTTATATCAATGTCTCCATATAGGATGGAGCCATCTGATTTGTGGGAGATTCATATACAACTCAATGGTCTTTTTAGTGCAGTTTTGTTTAGCTAGGCATATCTCCATCGGGTGCACCTGTTTTGTTCATGAAGAAGGCCGATGTCAGTTTGCTGTTGTGTATTGATTATCATCTCTTGAACAATGTGACAGTGAAGAACCACTATCCTCTTTCATGGATTTAGGATTTCTTAAATCAACTAAATTGTTAATTTTAGTTCTCCAAGATCAATTTTCTGTTATGATATCATCAGATGTGTCTGAATAATGAGGATATTCTAAAGAAAACTTTCCATTGTTTTCATGGGAAGTAAAATTTTGTGGTGATGTGGTTCAGTGCGTTGAATGATTCAGAAGTGTTCATGAGTTTTATGAACACTATTTTCCTTGTGGTCCAAGATATGTTTTTCATGGTTTTCATTGATGAAATCCTTTTATAATTTGTTATGAGGTTGAGCATGCAAAGAATCTATTTTCCATTTGGGAATTTTTTTACATCATCTATTTGGGGAGTTGTTGAAAAATGATTTTTGGACTTGAGAATTTTGTTTCTTATAGATTTTTGTATCCCAGATGTGAGTATATGTGGATCCACCAAAGATAGAAGTAATTGTGCCTTGGACCACCCCAAAGATAGAAGAACAGGTGAAAAGATTCCATGGTCCTGTAGGATATTACAGAAGGTTCTTATCCAAATTTTATCAGGTTGCAAATCCTTTGACGAAATTTAATAAAAAGGATCTGACATTTAGGTGGACTGACTAGTGTGTGAAATATTTTGAATATTTGATAGAGATATTAATCAGTTATATGGTTTTTTGTTTTTTAGTAGAAGGAGTATAGTTTGATCTTTTCTTTGATACTTTAGGTTAGGGGACAGGTTGTGTTTTGATGCTGAATAGATCAGCAATTTCTTAATGGTCTTGGAAGCTGCAACACCCAAAAAATTAACTATACGACCCACGATCTTGAGTTAGATACAATGATGTTTTCCCTGAATTTTTAGAAGAATAACCTCATCGATGGGCATTTTTTTGTCATTACTTATCATAAGAGCTATAGGTATGCTTTCACCCAGTGTGAAACGAACATTATCTAGCGTTAGTGGACTGAGATCATACATGATTACGACATTGAAATTTTGTAATCACCAAAAAATTCTAATTTTTTGGCTGATGAGTTGATAAGGAAACCACGTAGTGAGGAAGAACATGAAGGAAGTGATTCAAGGACATTAATGGATGTTCATTCATCATTACATCTTCATATGGGATAATTTGGGTATAGAGGATGTCTTTTTCAGATGATGGTATAGTCATATCTACTGTAGTAGTTGGAAGAATCCTAATTGGGAGATCATGAGGTTGAGGTTTGGACAAGCCAAGTTGTTTTTGGATAGAACCCAAATGGTTGGTCTAAAGATGGTTAATACTTATTGTAATTTTAGGGAAGTATTTTTTTCATTGGAGGAGCATGATATGGTTCTCATGGAGTTCAATTGTTCTCCTTTAGTAGTACATCATGGTGTGATAAAAAAAATTAGCATTGAAAGGCTAGTTTTGGTGGTCTAGTTTGAAGCATGTTGTTTCAAATTTTGGGTCTTGATGGTCAGTTTCCATAAAAGTGAAGGCTGAACACCGTATTGCTGATGGGTTTCTCTAGCCATTAGATATTCCTCAATGGAAGTGGAAAGAAATCCCGATGGACTTTTCCCTATTTTTCCTCAAGCTCCTGGAGGATTTGATACTATATGGGAGGTAGTGTCTCATTTTACTAAATCATCCCACATTATAGAGAACAATTAGTCGAGCTCAGTGGAGGTTTTGTTGAGATAGTATCTGGAGGAGGTGGTGAGACTTCATTGTCACCTGGGAATGATCATTTTTGATATATATCCTCATTTTCTCCACCAGTATATAGAGATGTCTCCATCATTATTTTTCGTTCTTAGTTATGTATTATCATTTCTTTTTACCCAAATAGTGATAATCAGATAGAGCAGACAATCTAGTCTCTTGTGGACATGTTTCTATTTAGTGTACTGTATTTTATATGTTTTTGGATGAGGAAACTATACATGGTACTACTCACATACAATAATAGTTACCACTCCACCATTGATATGGTTCCATTTGATGCCTTTTATGGTAGACCTTATCATTATCTATTGGGATGGAATGGCGTCAGCGATTCAACAATTCTCGTGCTGAAACTGGTACATAATACAATAGAGATGCTTCAAGTGGTTCACATGTTTATGAAGGAACACAAAATCATTAGAATTATTATACCAATCATTGAAGGAGACCTTAATAGTTTGATGTTGGGGATTATGTGTTCTTGATAATGACTCCCCGTCATGATAACTGAAATTTTGGTTGTTAGATTAAGCTCTCTCCTAGGTGTTTTGGGCCTTTTGAGGTGTTAGATCATGTTGGAGTTTTGGTGTAGCGGGTAGAACTTCCTCGGTAGATGATACAGATACATGATTTTTTTTAGTTTTCACAGCTCCGTTGTTAACTTCATGATGACTCTCATGTCATCAATTGGGGAAAAGTTGATTTTTATGATGATAAAAACTTCAATGAACAGCCTATAGATATCAATGACCACAAGAAGATGTTCTTTCATAGACATTCTATCCCCTTGGTTCTGTTCTTGTGGGGGCACGGTGGCATATCGGAGAGTACATGGGTACATGGGATGAAAATAAATGTAAAGGTCCCCTAGAATATTTATTTTTATCTCTTCTCATATAACAATATTCTTTTGGTGGTTATAGACTCGTTCGGTTTATGGGATGTATTTCTTTTACTGATTGTTCTGGATTTCTCCCTTTTGAGAGGTATCTCCCTAGGGAGTGTTTTTATGAGTTGGTTGTGTTTGTTGTGTGTTTTCTAGCTTGTTTCTATAGTGAGGTGGTGAATGCTTTGAGAGGTATCTCACGGGGTGGATGTTCGGATTACCCCTTTAGGTTTTCTCTATGGGATGTTTTCAGAATCTGGATGATGATAATGTTTTGAGGGGTATCTGATATAATAGCCCATATATTCATAAATATGCCTTTTGAATGTTTAAAATATTGATGTTCTCAAATGTGGCTTGGAATAAGTTTAGAGAAGTTCAGTTAAGTAAAAACTAGAAAGGGTGTTGCACATCATGTAACTGAATTACACAATGTGAAATCCTATTTAACGAGATTTACATGAAATGAAATTGGTATCACAACATATAGTATTTCAAGGTTGAGAAATAAATAAAATGCTAAGGTGACCAATTTTTTTAGTGGATCCCTACCCCGTGGCATTACAAGATGTGAAAAGTCATTAGACATCATGTATTTCCCAACTTCTATGTGATTTTTAAAAAAGTCCACCAACAGGGGTTTTCTAACTCTACAGATATAACTCCGCTTCCTCTCATCCCATTGGACCTAGAAGACCCCTTTATGTAATTTTAGATATCACTTTGACGAGGATCGATCACGGGATTCCATATTTGATACATCTTTGATATAAGGTAAGATATACCTTTATTCTTGTGGTTTCTTCGATAATTTTTATCATGTATCTATTTTTTATGTGATGTTACATGATATCCATTGTTATAATGGAGTTTCTCAGTATTTTTAATGATGTAGTGGTTCCAAAGTTCCCTCGGTTGGATGTAGTTATTGCATGATAGGTGATCATGATCTATTTCTTTGATTTTTTCTAAAGTAAAAAACATTAAAAACCAGTTCAGGTAGAGTACATTTTATTGTAATTTAATTTATGTCCAATCATAGAGATTTCATGATTTATCCCTTTTGATCACACTGAAATTGACCTAATAATTACTTGAACCAGATCAAATAAATTGGTATCGATGGCTTAGTGATGTTGTTTCCTTGTACCGTGATAAAAATTTGCCTCATGATTTACTACATATTGTAATATCTATTCATGGTTTGATTAGAATGTTGTTTTTAATGGAATAGGTAAAGAATGTAATGTTTTAATTAATTTATAATTAAATTGATAAAGCACTAAAGAGGAATCAATGATGAATCTAGTTGTTGTTGTAGTAATTTGATGATAATCAAATTGATGCATGTTAGTATGATTAATTGAATATGTTAATGAACCTTAAGAATTTTTATGATTATTTATAAATGGCTAAAGTCATGTTAAATTAATTTTTTAATTAATTTATGATAGATTTTGACAGGTTGTTTCTTATGTTTCCCATTGTTGGAACCAGTGAATAGAATTGATTAATTAAAAATATAATAAAGAACCAATTGTGTGATAAATAATATGCCTTTATAGGGGCTGAGTTTCCCTCTTTCATATAATTGATAAGTGCATTGAACTTTTGAGCAGTAAGGACATATTGTGTGTGAAGTATGGATTCCTTATTTTAGGCCTTAGAGCATGTTTCAATGTTTTTTCTTGCTTCTTGTGATGTGACGTGATCTAAGGATGGTTGTTGTGACTATGTGTGCTGGGAGGAGTGGATGTGATGTGATCCTAGGAGGTCTGATCCTAGATAGTTGTTGTGGTATTTGGGGTTGGGAGGCATGGTTATTTTGGTAGTAGATGATGCTAGGAGTGATGAGATGGACCAGTTTATCCATGGGTTTCAATTAGGGAACCAATGATAATGGACCAGGTTGATGTTGGGATTATCTATTCATATGAATGTGGTGGTGCTAGTTGAATCTATTTTTTTATCTATTTTACATTCCCCACTGCTTGAGGTAGACTTTCTTTCAAACCCACCTTTTAATAGAGGAAAATACACATAGGGTATGTCGTGTGATGCCCGTGTTTATATTCTCAATGATAGATG
Organism: Viscum album; assembly: GCA_963277665.1. Lineage (NCBI taxonomy): Eukaryota > Viridiplantae > Streptophyta > Magnoliopsida > Santalales > Viscaceae > Viscum > Viscum album. Next base: position 383,022,060 of record OY728145.1, read on the forward strand.
GGTCTATTCTCTTACTGTTGGTCGAAAAGACTTGATAGGTAGTTCACCTACTCATCATATTGATCCACATGTTTCTGGTAGCTTATAATGATTCTCATGAATCATGGAAATATGGAAAATGGTAATGTTGTTAAATAAATGAATAAATAATGTTTAACCAAAGGAGTTATAGCTTGATGGGATGCAATAATGAAGTTATATTTCTCAGAAATCATGGACTTGGTTTGGTTATTATTAGAGGGTGGGAAACATTGTTATGATGAAAATTAAATGAAATGAAATTTAGAAATTATTAATGGATAATTAATGATTAAATAATTAATTTACATATTGTGTTACTAGTCAACAGATATAATGTAATTTAATATATCACTTTAAGTGGTTGTGTTCATATAGGTTATCTAGTTTTAGTAGTGACAGAAAAGTGTCTGAGAGATGTTAGATGTGGTTGAGTCCGAGACTAGGATTTTTTTATAGTGTGGTTCTGAGATATATTATATCTTTTACATTTTGAGTGACTATACACCACCCAGCCATTATGTTAGGTAGACTTACACCCCATAGATTATGAGCCCTGGGGTGGGGGTGGGTTTTTCCCCCAACAACCCTATTGGAGGATGGATGGATGACTTCCCCCATCAACCCTAATAAATTCTATTAACAATTAGTTGAGCTAGTATGCGTGACAATATGCTTCCCCCATATATATGTTTTTAGATAGGTGACATCTTATGGTTATTTCACACACATATATTCTGGATAAAATTTTATATGTTCTACTATGGGTATGACATGAATAATATGTGATGGCTTAAGGATCCTTACTCGATGTGTGGTTTTTAGTGGCATAAGGTATAATATCCAACATTTGACACACATTGCACAGGTTTTGGTGTCTCTTAGATTACATGGTTACTTTTGGTTATGTGGATGTGGTGGTGGTGTGTTGGATGGGGTGTAGGTTGGGGTGCCCACCGAGGTGTCTTCATGTAAGCCTTTTGGAGAGAGATTATGAAGACATTTGAAGTTGGGGAAGAGAAGAAAACTAGTAGGTAAATGGTAGTGAGGTACTCTTTATATTCTTCATTTTATTATATTCTCCAATATTTCATACTTTTTTAGAGTATCCATGGTGACTCTGAGAACATAGTATACCTTTCATGTGGTGACTTAGTTTCACTTGTTGTTCAATGTTATTCAGCATTCTTTCATTACTTTTTCATGAGAGGCTATGGAGAGAATCTTACTAAGTATAATGTTATACTCACACTATGTTTATATAAACTATTTTTAGGTCAGTTGGAGGAGGTTGAAGATCAGGCTGGTCACTAATAGCTTGTGGGTCGTCGGAGCAGATTGGGATTTGTGGTTGTTGTAATCTTTGTGTTCCATTTTATTAATTCACCTTTTCCTACTAGTTTATGTAGATCATTAAAAAAATTACATATTTGAACATTTTTTCTTTTATATTTTCTTCTAATCAAGAGTTTTTTTATATCTATCTTATCTTTATATTTCACATGTGTTCTTTTAGATGGTAATGCCTTCTATTTGTGTGTTTATTATACACTCGGTGCTAGTGGCCAAACTGAGGCCTATGGGAGGTTGGACCATGGGTTTATTATCTCTCATCTAACATTACTATACCATGAAGAGTATGCCTTTTGGGGAGGGGTCATGATATAGTGGTTCAATTTTATATAAATTAAGGGAAGGAATTTGAGTTTTATTTTATTAGAGGTATTTAATATTTTGTTCTAAAATAATAATTTTATATTTATAATTCCTTATTAATATTATGTGGTTAATTAATTAATTAATCAAACATGTGTTGGATATAATTTTCACAGAACCTAATTTATTTTAATTCTATATTACATTTTTTATCATTTATTTATTAAGCGATAGGGACAAAGAATTGATAAAAAATTAGCAATGAAACATTAAAAAGGGAATGAATGTTGTATGAACATGGTATTAAATAATTATTAGTTTATAGAAATGATAATAAAACAACCATTTACCATAGAGAATAAAATTCCAGAACCATGCTTGGTCCATGTTTCAATATTCCACCTATGCTCTATTGGGTAATCAAGATTTGATTCACCTCAATTATGACCATGAACCACCTCCATTTTTTTGAAGCATTATCCATTAAATTATAATTACTCCCACCCAGGTGAGGGGATTCTAATGATTGGTTATGGGATAATATAAATGAAACAATTGACACACATTCTGCCAAAAAATTGGTGTGTGGGATTACAGGTAGACCATCAATTCAACACTAATTTTTATTCCAGAATATGTGAAAATAATAATAAATTACCATAAAACAATTCAATACACATGAAACTATAAAATCAAGATCATCCTTAAAATTTAAATGACAACATAATTAATAAACTATAATTTAATTAAACCATTCAAAATGATGACAAAACACATACAAATTTCAAAATAATATTAACAAATTAATCAATTCATTTATCTAAATATCCATCAAAATTTTCATTGATATTTTCATCAGTTATAATTATATTCAAATTAAAGATATTTTAAATTAACTAATTACATATTAATTACGTTGAGGAAAATAGTGAGTATTATTATAACATACATGTGTTGGATTATTGTTTTATAATGTCTACTCATGAAGCATGCGTAATATAAATCATTCCACATAATTTCATTGAATTTATAGAAAAATATTACAAATAAACACATGTTATTTATCATTCATGTAATACTTTTAATATGTATGGATAATTCAATATATTAAGAGTATATAGTGTGAATTCTTCCAAATACTATGTTGAAATACATTACGCTATTAATATATATACAAATAACCTATCACACTATATTTACAATAACTAAATTACAAACATGATCATGCTGAATTGGATTAAAGGGAAAATTAATTAATTTTAATTTCATTTAAATTTGTATTATAAAAGTAATATAAAGGCTAATTGTGCATCATGTATATATCATCATTATCTATTAATGACGTACACCATGGTACTAGGTGTGTAATATGATGGAATAAATTAATGGGATATACATATTTTTATGATTATATTATATGCGTCGTTGGAGTTACATGGTTTTCAATCAAACATATCATTTAATAAATTAAAGATGAATCTTTGAGACATGTGAAATATAACTTGTAAGTGTGGTAGATGTTGGGTTGTCTAACTTACCGTATTATAGGTTATCCCAATCAATAAATTGTGAATATTTAATTTAAACTATTAGCTTATCTTGTTGTCATGTACATGGGTACACGATATATAGCTATAGGCCACTTATCATGTACTCTTATGTGGTAACTCCATTATCCTCAGCACATTTAGTTAACCCCTTTGGATTTTATTACCTTCTATTTAGTAATTTTTTAATATATTACAGTTAAAAAGATGAAGAAGAAGTGAATATCATGAAATTATGATTTAATTAAAAATTATACTGAAATTATAAAATAAAAGTAGTATTCAAAATAAAAAATGATCAATTAAAAAATTCATATTCTATCACTAAGATACCAGTTGATGGTTCCAGAAATAATGAATGAACCCGATAGGTAGTATCTGAATCATTTTTTATCATAATCAATGAAAAATCATTGTGGTAAATGATGATGTGTATCTTGAAAAATAAAATAAATTCAATATAATTAAAATAATTTCTATAACCAAGAATACACATCATGAAATATATTTCAAAAGCAATTAATTTAAATAAATAATTTCATTTTGTTTTAAATATATTTTATTAAATATTAACAATATTAATTCTTATCTAATCAACGATGTGGTGAGAGAATTTTGGGTTAGAAAACCTCTATTGTTGACCCACATATCCACAAAAAACCTGTGAACACTATGGTTGGAATCATTGGTTGTAAGTGTAGATGAATACAACCCAAGAATTATTCTCTTGGGATTGATATATGAATTTTTTTTAGAAAAAAAATATTCATTATGAATACCAAAAAGATGAGAATGTGAAAGGAGATTATTTCTATCCATTCATGAGAGAATTATAGAATAAGATCACTCTATGTCATGGTAGAATTCATTTTATTTATTCAATGAGAATAACTAAGATTATGTTTGACAATGTTATAATTGATTTTATATAGTTCTATTATTAGAAAATAACAATTTCGATAGGCCCCTTATTATTTTCATAATTCCTAGATACCCCATGTATAAATAATAATAATATTATTGTTATTGTTATTATTATATAGGTAACATGATATAGAATTGTATAGAATTAAATAATATTAACATTAAAAATAAGTTAATAGTTTTTCAAATCATATTTAGTATATCTCATCTTAATGAATCATTAATTAGGATCCTCTAATCCTGCTAAAAGTTTATCGGGAAATGGATAATGATTCATTATTTAATAAGATAAATATTATCTCATTATTAGTGGATAAATAAATAAAAATAATTCACTACAATACTAAATAAATGTTTATTAAATATTCAATATGTATATATTCAATTCAATAACTAGTAACTGAATATTTTTTATTATTCTAAACATGAAGAATCATTAAAACACACATTGAAACAATATATACTTAATATTTTAAATTCATATATTATTTTAATCCGGATCTAAAAACACATAGTGTGTCATCCTATATGCCTCACTCTCGGGGGAATTAGGTGGAACTACATAATGTCCAAGGATAGCATCAAGCTACATTCTATGAAAACTATGAATAAGATATAAATTTCAAAATGACATACAACAACATAAGAATTTAAACTATATATTATAATCACATTATCATGAAATATAATATCATGTAGGTGTATACTACTATTATCAACAATGATTATTTACAACCCTTTATTTTTCATTTCAAAAATTATCATTCAAATAGTATTCCATGGATATGTACTTAGTAATACTGTTGAATTCAACTTAAAAGGCTAAAATATAACGAATATTGATATTGAAGAAAATAGATAAACCATTGATCATATTATTGATTAATTTCATAATAGTCATGAGTCACCAAACTATAATATGACCAGATGTCAACAATTTTTACAATAACACAACAAAGTACATCACATGTTATATTAATTTATAATAATCATAAAGCCTATTTACCTTGAGACATAATATTATATAGGAACATATAATTTAATATATATAAATATATTTCCTACAGGAAGGTCAAGTCCTCATTATATATTTTAGTGATATTAACAAGGATGAACATCAAGAAAATATGTTAAAAACTATTATGAGCATGCTATCACTAATATCATAAATCAATAATTCCTAACAAATTGATATCATCTCTCCATATAATATATATTTTTGGGAACTTTTATTTAATATTCATTTTCATATTATAGATAGGATCTATTATAACCTTCCGATGAAATAGGTACCCTTAGGACAGTATCACAAACAATTTGACATAGAATAACTATAATAATGTTGTAATAACAATATTATTGTTATTCTAAAAAATGAATGATGGTTTACATAATGTACATAAAATATTTTCAAGGGCCCAAACTCTAACAACAATACCCTATAATTGATAAGGGTTTATGAAATTTAATGATTATTAAATTAATTTAATTAGGATACATTTCACACAATATAATATCTTAGTGGATATTGACTTATTTTAATTAATGTTCCACAAGAAAAAATTATTGAATCAGGATTTCACTTTAATAGAAAAAATGTATTTTTATTAAAGATTTAGAAAAATTATTTATATTATGATAACTATGAGGAATATACTAATAAAATTATATTATAGTGTATATTAAAAATAATAATAATGAGTTATTCATACACCAAAGAGATGGTTATCATTGATTAATGATTACAATTTTTCAATACATTACTATCCTATGATGAAAAACCAAGTTGATGGTGCTCTAAGTTGAATGGTTCATGCAACCATATATATTTTGAGGGTTAAAGGACACTTTGTATTTATATATATGAATATAAAGGATAAAAAATATACAATTGAAGGTATTCATGAATACCTACATAAAATATTTGCTCAACCATCTGTCTATTTTGTGATCAATGAGACACATAGTAGAGATATGGAGTTATTAAAAAGGTGGGAAATATTAAAGTGTTCATCTAAAAAATAGATTGATTTATATTATATTTAATATGAATATGTGTCTTGTAAATGAAATATCTAAGGATATTGGAATTAGATGAGGATAATTTCACATCATTTTATATTCAAACAAGACTCAAAAAATGTAAAAACATCTCATGGATCAATCATTATAGGTAATCATGACGAATGATATTATAGCGTATACATCCTGAAGGTTGGACAATGAGTATGTTAAGAAAAATATATGAAGTATATGGGGATGGTAAATGAATTTCCCAAATCAATAATAAAATGTGGGAATATCTTCATGTATTTTAACATCAGTATTCTAAATACATCTAATTGAAAAAATTCTATAAGGTGATGGTCAATTTCATGACAAACTCAGTGAATCTATTTCCTTTTCATTCGGAATTATAATAAAATATCTTATATATATTAATGAATTATAATTATTATATTGATGAAGTCATTCAATTTTTTTACATTGAGGTATAATTTTTATCTCGTGATTCTATAAGAGTTGTAAAAAATAATTGGATATAAACTATGATTTTTTATTACTAATTTTTATAATGGTGAATGTCTATATAAATGGAATGTTAAAACAATGGATGATATATATAGAATTTTTTTAATTTGAATGTATATTGGGATTAAATTCATACAATGGGTGAATACTCATAGTAAAAAATTATCAATTCAATTAATTAAATTGTATAATTTGAGGCATGTATATGGGAAGACATAAAAATATAACATCATATGATTAATTTACTGGGAAATATATTCTTGAAAACAATATTTCTCATGAAATAAAATAAAATATTAATGATATTAATTAAAATTTTAATGAACACACCAAGTCAATAGGTAATAGTTTCTACCACTGGTTAACAAGATTTTAAGGGTTACATAGTAAAAAAATTATATTTTTCAAATATCACTATGTAATTTTGTTATGAGATTTACGAATTTGGGATAATTAAACACAAAAAATAATCCATTTAAATTTTTAGACTATAGGTGGAGTATATATAATTATATAGTGCATCTTACTAACCATTCACTAGTTTATGATTTGATATATACATCACTTGTTAGGTTTTTTATTTAAAATAATTCATGATTGTTGGAATCAATTGTTGTACAACACAAGAATGATGTATATCTTATGAAAAAAGTTCATGGAATATTTCAATTATTGATATAATATAATCTAAATAAAAAAAGTCACAAGATAAATGTTTACTAGTGAAATTATATGTTTTTGGAAGAAATATTGGTACCCAATGATATAATGAGAAAAAATAAACATCATATGTTTTCATATGAGTAATTCAATTTCATGGGTGTCCTTTTTAACCATGGGTTTAATGTAACAGTTCATATTTATGTATCAATGATAATTAAATAAGGATAATTTGTTGAATAATGTTTTATAGAAAATAAATAACTATATGACAATATATATTTAATTATATAATAACATTAAGACATTATATTAAATGAATATTAATAATAAATATATAGATAAAATAATAAAAATACAATAATAAAATAACCACATGTATCTAGAAATATTTCAACCCTGAGGTACTATTCCATTTCATATCCTATAAATATCATATTTATTCTACAAATATTAGAAATAATGGTAAAATTAATATATTATAGTCATTTAGAGAATGAAATTAATGAATGAGAGGAAATTTGTTTAGGCATGTGTAAAAGGTTTTACATTGGAATGAATATAGGTAGTTTAACTACTATATGGTCATTAGATATATTTTTATATAGTGTCTTCAAATATATACAATTATAACGTGTATATTAAAATTATAATAAATGTAATTTAATAATTTCTTGTAAGTGACTAATATAATATAAATAATATATTAAGATCGTATAATAAATATATTACGTCCTTTAAATGGTTAATGAATGACAATAAATGAAATTAAAAAAATTCATTACATGTGAAATTGTTTTTATTCATGAGAAATAATTTTTAAAAATGTAATTTATTTTTATTTTATTGTTAAATTATTCTTTTTTGAATTTTAATTTACTAAACTGGATTTCTTATTTTCAATCTGTACATAAAATGTAGGTATATGGGATGATCAATCTTCTTACGGAAAATTAATATATTGAGGTGAATTGTGAAATTCATTGATAAATAAAAAAATATGTATAATAATAAAATAATCTAAAAATTATATAGAATAAAAATAAATTTCAATAATTTATCAAACCATTAATTTTATTTCATCTATAGGAGGGACATATTAAAACTAATAATTAAATTTATTATTAATTTAGGAATGTTTATTTGTAAATATTTCACTCCAACTAGTTTCTAAATGGACCCCTCCTCCACCAAGTCCAAAAAAATAGTCTATTTTTCATAGATAATCTATTTAAATTCCCTCCCTAATAATAAATTTACACATTTTTTGTACCCTGTTTGTAATTATCAGTCTGATATTCTTCATTTCAATGATGGTTTATAAAATAAATATCAACCATCTTATGCATGTAAAATATTATTCACAATATACTTCTTCTACCATCATTATCTTTCTCTCCATGTGTAAAATTTAACTGTTAATTGTTTTTATAATTTCAAAAAATATAACAATATAAATGAGTGTAATAATATAATAATAATGGTTTAATAATTATCCATTTTTTTATCACTTTCCAATTTAGGAATATTCAAACACAAAATAAATGATGATAAAATATTTTCTTTATTATAATTATGAATTGTTATATAAACATGAATAATGAAAAATCATAGTATAAATTTTAATTGATGTTTATTGTTTTATTCTGAATTTGGTAACATTTAAATCAAAATAATTATTTAAATAACATAAAATGTTCAATAATATTTTCAATACATGTGTGTTATGAATCTCATCTTTTATAGGTATACTCGTTCCACCTATAAAATGATAATTGAGAAATTTTAATAATAATAACATTAATATTAGTGTACCATGAAATCATTATAGATATTTTGATTAGGGATGAGGTATAATAACTCATATTACCTAGAAAATAAGCATTAAATATCCATAACAAATAACATTATATGATCTAAACAAACCATGAATTATTATTATATATGAAATAAATTGACATAATTGATTATAATAATGTTTGATAAATATTAATAAAGGTCTAAGATGAATTTTTGGAATTTTTCTTTTATATAAGGAGATGGAGAATTTTTTAGGTATTTAGGTGTGAATGTAAGGGTACTTTTATTTTCCTCTCTTTATATTTTTAATTTTTATTTAAACCTCAATATATTTTATTAAGCTTCATCAATATACCTGTACCCCTATTATTTTAGATTTATAATATCTTATTATAGTGATTTTTACTTATTTGTAAATTTAGAATGGGAATCTCCCTCCCTATCAACCATTATATTTTTTATTGACTTTACTACCTGATGAATTTAATCCTTTTGGTTTACATAGAGTTTTTTTCGATTTTATTACTCAATGTTCTAATTTTTTCCTATCAATTTTATTTTAAAATAAATTACTATAACATTTTTATAAAAACATATACAAAATGTAATCTAAATATTACAATTTTCAATTTCAATTTTTTTAACACCCATATATCATGTAGTCTTGTGATGTCTGTTAAATTTCCCTAGTGATATAGTTTTAGTGTCTTATCCACTTTCTTTCTCTGAGTTTTTTATATATCTTGAAAATTTCTATATAGTATTTGAATTTTTGTGTGGCAATTAAGATATGTATTTGATGGTTTTATCATTGTTTTAAGTTTCATGTTGAATATATATACATTTATATTTATGTGATGGTTTAGATAAGAATTATATCTCCCTAATATTTACTATGAAAAGTCTAATATATCATGTGATAAATTTTTTATAGTTCATGGGTAGGGAAGCTACTCCCCAATGTTGTAGAACCCAAGTATATTACCTTTTCCGTTCCACTATGAATGTATTGATAAAAATTTATTTTCATCTTTTTAATATATGATATGAATATATAAGTTTCAATCACTGATTTCATTCCATATTCTAATTTTAGGATTAATATATCTATTTTCATGTCTTACATTCATATGTGAATGATTTCATTAGGCTATTGTCTGGTACTATTTCAATATTTTAATTCAAAAATCTTATTTTTAGTCTAACTCCTCTATCCCCATCTTTATGACCACATTTTCTTCTTTTATATATAATTTATATTTTTTATTCTATATTTATCATTAAATATCACCTTTTAAATTATTTCCCCTTTCCCAATTTAATGAAAGATAATATCATATATGATATTTCTATAAGAGAATAATGTGTAGTGAATAATATATAAGAAATATTTATTATATAATGAAATATGTGATTGATTTTTCTAAAAATAGTTGACACCATATCATAGTGGTGAATAAGAAGTTGTATTCAACATCCAAACTTTTTATTACATTAATATGATAAATTTTTCATACCATGTATCTACCATAAAATATAATTGGTCATAATAAAAAACATTTGGTCATCTATGTCTAATGAACATCATTCATTGAAATTTTTAATGAATGAAATGGCTTGTATGTGTATCCACTGTAGTGCCATTTATGAAATGTAAACTATTTTATATGGTTTCCATTGTTTAATTAATGAATATCTTATATGATGAATATATTTTGAGGTGATATTTTTCATGTTTGTTGTATCGAGTGAAAATGATTAATTTAATACATTTATATACACGAAATGTTTTTCATTTAGTAGAGAAGTTAATATCACGTCATTGAGTATTCAGGATTTCTCATGAAAGGTTTTTTTGATTCATTAGTTGGTGTATAACCCTAATATGAAGGATACATTAATATTCTACTCCTCATGATCGTTATCAAGAAGTCTACATTAAGGAATTTCAATTTAGGATACTAATATTTGGGAATTTCAGGTATCCATTTTATTCTCTCTTTATTGAGTACATTTAGAATTTTGATTATTTGGAGATAGATTATTTGTGTTTGGGTCCTCTTATTCTATAAAATTTCATTAGATGGTTGAATGAACCCCATTACTAAGATGAATATGTATCCAAATTATATAAATAATAAAATAATTTGTAATTTGTGTGTATTTTAATTTCATGGATCGATGTGAATTATGTTGATCGATATAAAATATATACAATCTATGTATTGTTCAATTGATTCTTTTAATTTTGTGCCTCCATCTCCCCACAAACATGACCATCAAAATACATTACTGATGTAAAATATTTCACTACAAAATATTACCAAGACATTTAATGTTTATTGAACTATATAATTAATTGAAAATAATAATTAACAAAATCCAAAGTTCCTAAAAATAATTATATAATTTTATAATATGTTATAAACTACTTGCCCCATAAAAGTTCTTCGAAATATCTTAGAAATTACGACATAAATAACAAGGCTATATATTTCATACTTATTATTTTCATAACATGTTAATGGAAAAATAAGAAATATATAATCTCAAATCCCTATTAAGGTACACATTTGAATTGATAAAAATGGTTGTTTAATAGTCATGTGAGGCATGATGCATAAGGATAGAAATATCTGATAAAAAGTTTATTGTAGAATAAGAAACATGTAAAGTAATAAGGAGTAATAATAAAGATTTAATTTATTTGAAACATGTAAAAATAATATGGAATAATTAAAAGATAAAGAGAATTTAGTGTGTACTAAAAAACATTCACAAATCTAAGAACATGATAATAATGTATCCTAGTGGACCAGGCATTAAAATGTGATTCCCAAGTCAAAGTAGTCTTGGGATAATAAAGTGTGTACCCTATTTAGGCTTGGCCTATAAACCATATACCATTTGAGGCTATAAAAAAACATAAGTACCTATTTAGGCATTGGATAAAACTAATGTAACAATTTAGGCATATTCTACAACATGTATACCTATTTATGATTATATTAGTACCCATGTATGTCTTTAGGTATGAGATACAACCCTTGTACCACCTTGATAATCTATGATATTTAAAATTAACCAATGCATCAATGAGTAATATATGACCCCACCCATCAGCCATCCATATATATGTGGGACAGTTGAAAACAATATGTATTTATATCATAAAAGATACATAGAATGAAAAGTAGGTATCACATTATTTCATTAATGTATAACCACAATTTTTCTTAAGGATGAAAACTATTGATACCCAAAATTATATCACCCCAAAAGTGTATTTCAGAATAATATTTTTTGGATATTCTTGAAAAATAAAGACAAAATATATAATACCAATATTTATATAGAGTAGACTTATTGTGAGATGGAAAAATATTTTTATAAAAGGTTTTTAACAATATAAAAAATAATAATTGGATCACCTTGGTAACTCATTTTTTGAATTGGAATATTTGTAACATTGAATAAAATCATTGAAAATAATCATTTGTAAATGTTTATTTAATGTATATAAAGGCAATCAAATAAAATTTTATTATAAAATTTTGGAAATACATGTTAGATATATTGAAATTATTTATATAAAAACCAAAACATTAAAAATATTAATAAAACATTATTTTGAAAACACTGAATGGAAATGGTGATGAATACATGAGTTATTAAAAAAATATGGTTTTTAAAATAAAAAGCAGAGAATTTTCATGATGTTTAATCATGGATATGCGGGATAAACAATAACATAAAAATATAAGGTTTATTGAAATAATATTCTATTTTTATTACAATGGAATTCAATCATGAAAATATATTTCAATAAAATATCATTTTACCTGGTATGTAACAATAAATAATATCATTTAAATTTGGATATGATATAAAATATAGAACATGGAATAACTAAATTCAAGATTAAACCTTACAACTAATTGAATGAAAATTTAATTACCAATATCCATAATATACAACATATTTTTTAAACTAAGAAAGTTTTTTAAATGGGAATATGTTTTAAAATGAAAAATTGGTTGGATTAAATAAATAAAAACAACATTGTACAATCAATTGTGTTTTAAAAAACACTTACACATTAATAAGCCATTAAAATACAACATATTAAAATATAGTTCATTGAATTTAACATCATTTTATCTGAATAAAATATTTATGTTGATTTAGTATCTCAATTAGGTAATATATATTCTACAATATTAAAATTAGGTGTATAATATAAAATATATTTCAAGGAGAGGAATTTGTGATGAAAAATATTACCTTGGTCCAAATTCATTCTACTTCCCTAAAAAAACATTTATAATCAAATTAATATTATTATGTATACAAATCATAACCATATGCATAAATATTACCATTTATAATACCCATTCGTAATCATTATTTAGACATATATTTATAGTCATTTTTACCTTTTAATATCATATGTATGAAATATTGATCATTTTAAAATAGTTTTGTTTGAGCACTATAATTATATATTATTCCCAAAAGGTTCATAACTAAATATTCATTGATTTTACAATAATGGATTAATTATAATGGTTTATGATGTTTAAAATTCCATTCAAGATGGTTTTATTTGTTTCCCTTTAATATGATATCGAGATCTTGAACATATAGTAATTTGTTAAATAAACATTTGGTTATTTATTAATTTATGAAATAAATTTATATATAACCCTTTAATAAAAATGAATAGGCTATTTTTATCATATTTATATTAAATTAGTCTAGAAATTAATTTTCAATAATCATTGATAATATAAATTCATTAAATAGTTTATGTTTTGGTTGAACCCTCCCCATACTTGAACATACCAAGAATAACGGATGATTATGAGGTTTATTCGTTGGAATAAAATTTTGAAAAAAACTCAATATTAATATATAGTATTCTTTTATAGATATATATGATATTGAGTAATGTAATGGGGAGATAATTTATATGTGGTTGTTGTGTAGAATGAATATACCATTTTTCTTATAGTGTTCTCATATAGAGTGGTTGTCTTTATAATTATCATTTATTACTTAAACCATTAATTGGGTTCTCCAATTTTTGGTAGGAAACCACAATAACTTAAAATAATTATATATATACTTTAAATTAATTCTTATAACCATCCATAGAATGTACTATTGAAATGAAGAATTGAAATATGTAATTGAAACGAGGTAATAGTCTGCACATACATATTGATATTATTTTCACATTCCATAGAATTGAAAAAATGATTTATATTTATTATAATTTTATAATATAAAAAAATTAATAAATATCATAGATATATATTAAATTATATATAAAAAATTGAATTAATATTTTGGAAAGGAAATAAATCATGTTATATATGAAGGCGTTGGTCCACAAAATACCTAAATGGATCTTTTAATTTTATTAACAGAAAATGGAATGATGTTTAATGATTATAAATTTTTTAAAATAACATACTAGAATAATAATGATATTGATGTTTTAAATTTTTCATCCTATAACATAATTTTATGAATAATAATTCTATATAAATAAATTGAAATGAGAAATTAATTGGTAAAGATTTATACCTCGCTTCTTTGATTATCTTATTTGAAAAGGTTGTTAAGCCATGTTTTCTTAGTGTTTTGAGATACAAGAATATTTTGATGTTTGATAGGACTGGTTAGGATAGTATTTGTATAATATTTGATAAAATAGTTTTTTTGAGTCATTGAAATTGAGGACAGGGGTGACCATTTTGTTTTTCGAACATGATGAAATTTTTCTTTATAACCAAAACCATTTAATAAAGGGAAGTTACTAAAAGGGAAGGTTGTCAAAAATTTGAGAAATAATTGCGTGTTTAATGGACAAGGATTATTAATTTCTACACAATACATTCTAATAAATGTTTTAATAATATTTTTATCTTACCATATGTTTTATAACATGTATCATGTTTTAGTTTATCGGGTTCAAAAGTTTCTACATAAGGCAACCTATATTTAATGAAAAGAAATAAAATGGAAATTATTAAATACTATATACTTATGGCTTCTAGTTTTTTATTTATTGAAAAATATTATATTTTTAATTGTTATGAAAATAAATTTTAATATAAAAAATGTATATGATATTAATAATAATTTCTTAAAAAATAACTCAATTTCTAAAATGTCAGATTAAATTTTTTTAAAACTAATCAAATATTCAAATAAAAAATTTCATAAATTTAATATTTCATACTTAAATACTAATATTTTTAAAAAATACATGGTATTAGAAATAATTACTATTTTTCATGAATACGATAATAATAATTGTTTTTGAAAATATCATAAGGTAATATTATTATAGAATGTATAAAAATGATATCAAATATAATTTCTAGAGTAATATAAAAAAGTTGATTATGAAATGGTGTAAAAACTATTTTGTTATTATGAAACATTTTTTTTGAAAACCCACACATTATAACCTGTACGAAATAAGTATTTGGAAAAAAAATTAAATTGGGAAACATGAGGATCACATGAGTTATTATAAAATATAATTATTAAATTAATACATGAGAATTTTATAGATGTAATCATAGATGTGGGAGTGAAATCAAGACATAAATAATTTGAGGATTATTGAAAAAAAAATCAATTTTTATTATAAAAAATTTCATTCATGAAAATATATTTCAATTAAAAAAATTTCTCCATGGTATGTTACAATAAATTGTTTTATTTGGATATAATAAAATAGAAAACATAGAATAAATAAATTAAAGACAAGACATAATAACTAAATGAATTAATTTTGAATTTCCAAAATCCATAATAGATAACATAATCAATAAATTAAGAAACATTTTTAAAGATGATGTTGTGATAAAATGGAAAGTCTGTAAGATTAAAACAAGAAATAAAACATAATATAATAATACGGTATAAATTACCCAAGATATATAATTTATGTTAAATAATAAT
Organism: Viscum album; assembly: GCA_963277665.1. Taxonomy (NCBI): domain Eukaryota; kingdom Viridiplantae; phylum Streptophyta; class Magnoliopsida; order Santalales; family Viscaceae; genus Viscum; species Viscum album. The sequence continues at coordinate 383,038,178 of OY728145.1, forward strand.
AGTTATAACTCAACAAAATGAAATTGAGTTTATAAAAACCCTTAAACCTTAAGGATCCCTTAAATCAAAACCTATTAAAATATAGTTCTTTGAATTGAATATTATTTTCCAAGAATAAAATATTAATGTCGATGTAGTATCTCAATTATGTAGTATATAAACAATATTATTTAAATTTGTTGAATAATATAAAATATTTCTCAAGGTGTGGAATTTGAGTTGAAAATGATTACCATAGACCTAATTCATTCTACCCTTCCACAAAAATACTTCTATAAACAAATTAATACTATTAAATTTTTGAATAATATCCATATTCATTACTTTTACTATTTAGAACACCCATTTGTAATCATTATATTCATATATATATATATAATGTTTTACATATTTTTAATATCAGGTGTAAGGAATCTTGATCATTTCAAAATAGTATTCTATAAGCACTCTCACTCTTTTTTCATCCCTAAAATTCCAGAACATGAAATCAATAATATTACTATAATGGAATAATTATAATCATTTATGATTCTTGAAATTTATTTTATGATTGTTTTATTCATTTTCCTTGAATATGAGATCAATATCAATCATATTGTGGTGATTTCTTAACCAAAGAAATGGTTATTTATTAATTAACAAATCGAATATAAATATATATACCAATAAATAAAAATAACTATTTCTTAGATATTGATATTAAATTATTCTAGTAGTTAATTTCCCATAATCATCCAAAATATTAACACAAATCATGGATTATATTTTTTAGGAAACCCTCCCACACATGAACTTAGCACGAATAATTGGTGATAATGAGGTGGATTAGTTGGAATACAACTATACTAAAAGAATAATTATAACATATTCTATTAATTAGTGGAAATATTTAAATTATATAATTGTTAATGATAAAGATAATTTATATAAAGTTATTATTTAGAATGAAATGACCATTTTAATTGTAGTGTGCTTATATTGAGTTATTGATTTTTCAATGATATTTTATTTCTTATATCATTTATTAGGTTATATAATTTTTTATAAAAAACAATAAAAATTTTAAAATCATTATATATATCCTTATAATTAATTATTTTAACCATGCATAGATTTTACTATTGAAATTAAAAATTGAAATTAGTCATTCTAACGAGGTTGTGGTTCATAGGTACACATGGTTTATTATTTCATTTTAAATTGATTTTTGAACCTATTTAATATGTATTATCTTTTTAGAATATATAATATTATATAAACATCATAGATATAAATTTAATAATATACCAGCAATAGCGTTAAAAGTTTGGGCAAGGAAAATGAAACATGTTACTTCAAGAAGGTGGTAGTCTGCAAAATAAGCGAATGAATGCTTCATTTTTCATAATAGAAAAAAAAATGCTAATGATCTTAAATTATTATTATAACATAAAAGAACTATAATGATATTTATGTTTTAATTTTATGATCGTGTAAAAAAGTATTATGAATAACAAATTTATATGAATAAATTTAAAAGAGAAATATACCTTTAATAATTTATAACTTACTTCTCAGATGATCTCTTTCAAAATGTTTGTTAAGCCTCGGTGGCTTGGTTTTTTGAGATACAGGACCATTTTGGGGAGTATAGGACTTATTAGGAGTGGATTTTTTAGATTCTTTGATTAATTATCATTGTTTTGGTGTCATGGGATGTGAGGAAATGGGTGCCCCTTTTTTAGTATAAAGGTGTGTAATTTTTCTAAATACCCAAAACTATTTAATAAAAGAAATTTACTAACAAGGAATGTGGTTAAATAATTGATAAATAATGTATTGGTTAATAAATAAGGCTGAATAATTTCTATATCACACATTCTCATTAATGCTTTAATCAAATTTTTAAATTTTTAACATTAGTTATTCCACATTTACCATATTATATTTTACCACGTTAAAAATATCACACTTAAGGTAACCTGTCTTTTATGAAAAAATAGAAATTTTTACATAATATAGACTTAAGGATTCCAAATTTTTTATCCATTGATTATCATTATTTTTTAAATGTTTTGAAAATAAATTTTAACATACTAAATGTATATGCTATTAGTAATAATTTTCAAATAAAACTCAATTTCAAAAATTTGAAATTAAATATTTCTAAAAAATTAATATGTCAATAAAAATGTTTAAAATGTAAATATTTAATACTTATATAATAATATTTTCCAAAATTAAATAGTATTTAAAAAATATTAGTATTTTTTACTAAAAATAATATTAGATAATATTGTTATTCTTAATCTGAAAACAATTTTCATTTAAAAAAATAACATTCCAAAATTTATGAATTAAAATTCTATTAAAATTAGAAACATAGTTTATAAATTTATTTACTTTAGAATACAGTTTGTCAAACTGTTAACTATTATTAGTAATAAATTATTTATATTATCAGTATATATTTTTATTTAATCTTAAAATACTTATTTTCATTATAAAATATATGACTAAAAAAAATTATTTTTATTGAAAAAGTATTTTATTCGTTAAAAAGTGATATTCTAGTTTAATTTCATTTTAATTAAAAGTAGACAATATTTTCTTTATGCAAACATTTCATAACATCGTCACCATTATTCATTATTAATTATTTGGAAACAAGGTTTAAACAGTCATATTTAATGTTTATATTTTTATCTAATTGTAATATATTTTTTAACCGTAGTTTGTCTTGTGGAGAATGATATCAAACATAAAATTTATTTAATGAACATATATAGTTAATTCACTTGTCATCACTATTTCTACTTAAATATATTTTTTTCTTATAATTTTAATTATTACTCACTAATTAATATTGTTGAGGGTATTTCTATAATATCTGTCAATCATTATATAGCCTATAATTTTTCATTTTTATTAACCCCTTATGCTATATGAGGTAACATATATTAACTTAAATCAAATTAATCATTCATATAACCATATACTCTAGTTTTTATATAGATTAACCATATATTCAACATAACATTGCATTACCAAAACCATTATAATATCCAAGACATTAAACCATAAAGAAATCATATATTTGTTCATGAATTAACTCTTTGATTCAAACCCTTGTTCATAATGTCACACACTATTATATATATGATATAATCCAAAATATAAGAAAAATGTTACCAAGGATACCTTTATCATTAATTAAATAATAAATTTTGTGGTTATCAATAATATATTACGCATTATTCTAAAAATCAATCAACCCTCTATTACTTAAACATCATTTATATGTCATATATAATATTTATCAAAACATCAATTAATATTACATTAATAGTTATAAAGAAACAAGAACCACATCAAAGAATAATATTTAAATGTTAATGATTCTATTCATTATATGCTTCCAATATATTAATGAAAAATTATCGATGAAGAATCCTTAGATGTTTTACATAATTCACAAAACGTCTAGAATATATGATTAAATTATTTTTAAATACAACTCATTAAGGAAAATATATAATTCAATCATTTGTTACTATATATGAGTATATTATCATCAATACCATCGATAAGACTAGGAAACTGACATTATCCATTTAAAAAGTCATATATTATTATTTTAAATCATTTACATAAACTCCCTTGTTTTTTTATAAAACTAAGTTGTTTCTAGATACAATACTTTATCATCTTAGTTTTTTGTAAACCGATTTCAACAATTAAAAAAATATTTTACTATAATATCCAAAATATGTAAATTGAAACATCAATATAAGGTTCTATTCCCCTAAAAAACATTCATGTTTAACAGAATTTACCTTATTTATGACCCATGAATCTCTTTTATTAATTCTTTGTCATCCATGTTCATTTTTATATTTGATTTTATAAATTAATTATTTAACATCATACTCAAATCCTTTACAATGGATCATTAAATATGATGTAAACTAATTTAAAAAATTTCCCTTGAGTATATCAAAATAGGTGTGTAGTTATGACTCTATCATATAATAGGTGACAATTATTTTAAAACCCAAAACACCTATTTCTGGGTTATTACCCCCAGGTACATCCATGATAGATCCTGGATCTAAAAATACTATCCAAACCAACATTTCATTGCTATGATAATAACATACTCAAAAATACAACAATATTTTATGATATTACCCTAATCAAAGATTTATTACTTGTTTTCTATAACGTTCTCTTCTCATAATATATATAATAATAAATATTACATCAACTGACATAAAGGGTTATATAAAAATGTTAAATTAGGATATTTTTTAGCATTCCAAACTTTGATAACATATATTTCTTCTAAATTATCATAAAATGATAAGATTATAATATCCACTATTTTTTAAGTACTACTATGAAACCAACATTAGTAACCCATATACATAACCATTTAATTACATTATTTTAGAAGTAAAATATCACATTACATTATATTCAATGACTTTTCAGATTATGATTTTTACATAACTAGGAAAAAATAATATTCAAAATTTATATTAGTAATCTAAGATATAAATTTCTCCAAACATACAGGAAATATCATAACCTATAAATATTCATCAAAATATTCCCCAAATATCCACATAATAGAAAAATAAATATCATTAATTCTTCTCAAATAACTATAACTCATGAAATGAATATTGAAGATCCACTATGTTTTTTAAGAAATTATTTTATTTTTTATAATTTTTATTTTTCTAGTGAATGCTTTTGATAATAGGTGAACGGAAGATTACTGAATTTTATTAAGAAAAATTGTTAATAATGTTTTTTAAATGAATATTATACATTTTTGTTAAAAAAATATTGATAATAATTTTTTAAACTATTTTTATGACGTAAATAGAGGATATATGGAATGATTTTTATATAATAAATTTAATTAACATTATAAAGAAAATTTACATATAAATTAAAACAATTATTTTCTAATAATAATGATCTGATGGTTATGGAACATCATTATTTAGGATCTTTCTCAAAGGGAGATGAATATGGTCTGAGGTATAATTTCCCAAAAATGAATTATGGATGATCATTAATTGGTGTACAAATTATAGGTTATAGGAAAAAATATTCTATAAGAATAATTTGGAAGTTGAAATGGATTTATTTTTTCAATGGAAAAATTATAATTAACTATCCCAAGAACATTATTGTGAGAAGTGTTTCAAATTTCCATACAACATAATAGATTTTTACTATAAAATGATGCTTATTAGATTGATGGAAAATTGTTTGTTAATGTGCCTATAAATTTTCATAAAATGATGAAGTTATTAAAAATATATATTTATATACAAAGGGTGGAGTTTAGAGGTTGGAGAAGCATTTATTTTGTAAGTAATTAAAATATAAAAAAATTCATTATTAGTAACAACAACAATGTCAATCATCATTTGTAGGATAATAAAAAATTATAAAGAATGATTTTGTTTACTATAAGAAAGTGTAGGTGAAACAAACAGAGAATATTTAATTTCAAAAGTATCCAATTTATATCATGTTTCTATTACTAAATATTTCCCTTGAAAAATATGTTCAATGTTTGATGTAACGATTATATGAAATATGCTATAGAAAAATTCCATTGGAAAAATTTTATAATGACCATGAGATAATTGGTGTTTATGAAAACAATCATTTGAAAAAAAAAATTGAGGTTTCTTAGAAAAAATAAATTCATATGGATGTTTTTGGATTTAGTAGACAAACTGTTCAGTGAGATAAGTTATCTTCTAGATGTGATGTTTTTTGATCTGATAGAAAATGGATCATATAATATATGAGATTTGAATGAACAATTTTTATGTTATCATATGATAATTACAGAGAAGATTGAATTTATAAATTTAATGGATAAAGAATAAATACCATAATAAATCATCATAAAAATATTTTTTGTAGACAAACAGTATTTAAATTTGAGGCTATGTCATAAAATAGGCAAGGCTTTATCGACCAGAGAGTTCCTAAATAGGTTCCATATAACATATTCCAATCATTGTTTTTCTATGAAAAATATCATAACATTGTAAATCCAACATGAATAATGATCTTGTGCTGAAATTAAACAATTTTTTTCTTAAGATGAATTTATGAAAATTTGATGAATTTTTATAATAATGGGTAATTCAAAGTAGGTTGTTGAATATTACAGAAGTGTTGAGAAGTTTTCAAAAAATTAAAAATGAGTGGATGATCCAATGTCATAGTTTCATTGACTCGGAAAGTTAAATATCATTCCCTATATTTCTACTCTATAAGAACCTATATTAATGTTTGAAATTTACAACATACATAACACTATTCATATGTTTTAAAATCCTTATCATTGTAAAAGTTTTTTGTGATTCGATTTCCTTATAAATATCTATTTTAGGTTTTTGAAATTTTAACAAATTAAATTTTCTGATTAGATTATATATCAATGTTTCATTGATAATATTATGGATGGAGATATTAGAAAACTAGTGTGTTTTGTTTTGGTAAGGTATAATGTTTATTTAAATAGAGGGAAGTTAGTTATGAAATGATATCATAGTTTCATTGAATTTGAATTGTCAAACATTTATGGATGTATGAAGAGAAAAATAAAAATATATACTCACATAGAGGAAAGATAATAATTTATAAACAAAAACATTTAATTGGATATATGATTATTCAATGTTTCATTCATTTTTAGGGATCATATTTTATAACAAAATATTTATATTATTATGATAATCGGTATAATCATACCTATCGGGAGACATAACAATTATAATGGTAATATTCTAAAAATTTTAGTATCTATTTTTTCTAATGGTGAATTTTCATAGATACGTTGAAGGGGTCATGGAAAGGATTTATATTCTCATATTGATTGGAGTGAATAAAAAATAGGTATGACTTATTTATTTTATTATCATTTAATTCTAGTAAATATTTTATGTATTTCTGAATGTGACTGTAATACTTTATATGCATTATGATTCAAAAAGTAAGAAATTTGTATGTGTTTACCACTGATTTAACACCAATTTTCATCAATCTGTAATTCATAGGATCTTAAATTGGTAAAAGATTAAAGATTCCCTATTATAACCTATATCATGATAAATCTCCATGAAGTGAAAAAATTGGTATTTATAAATATGATGGAAAAACTCTATGAAGGGAAAAAATGATACTATAAACTTTATCTCTTCGATTTGACGTAGTTGAGGCATTCACTCTTGTGTTTACACCAGTTGAAAACATTTTCCCAGGAATTTTTCTTATATTTTGAATATTTGGGTTGATTGAAAATAAATTAATTTTATTTTAATGTCCTTATTAGAAACTTCATTTTTGTAGGTGATGTGACTCAAAAAAAAGGATAAATTAGGATATCTCAAATGTATGTTTTAGGGAAACCCCAAATTAAATGAAAGAATGTAAAAAATATTCACATGTATTTTTATAGATATTGGAATGGGATATTAATAATAATTTGATGTTTTTTTGATAACATTTTATGATTTATTTTCATATTATATGATATGGTATACACTTAAAGAATTATACCATTGTAAAAAACTCATAATAATGATACCTGATACGTTTGACCCTAAAATTCCTTGTTTAGAAAATAAAAAGGTTTTATTTATTGATTCATTTCATAAAATAATTTCTTTTTATGAAATGAGTGATACTAAAACTTTCAAAAATAATAAAAAATATGAAATTAATTTTGATGTATTGAAAAAGATAAAAATACACGATATTTGGAATATTTATCTATATGATTTAAAATAAAAAGAGAAATACTAAATGACTAAAAATAACCTTCCTATCATCACTAAAAACTGCCCATGAGGTATGGAAAATTATAGGGGAAAATATCTACTCAAATTATTTGACTTTGGAGTAAGTGGATATTTAACAATAAATCTCCACATGAAAACATTTAATGAATATAATTATCAATCAGAAAAAAAACAATACATGTATGTTATTGGAAAAATATTATATGATTTACTTGAAATCATCTCATGGTATGAAAAATATATCAACAAATAATTGAAATGTTTTTCTCATGAAAGTTGAAAATAACACTAATGAAAATAATTCACCAGAATATGAATTTTTGTAATAATTCAAAATCTTCTATGAAAATATTTTGAAAAGGGGACATTCATTAAATAGTGAGGAATAATAAAGAGATAAAGAATCTTATAGAAAATATCAACTATGATATGAACACCGACCTTGAATTGAGAAAAATAAAAAACTCTATAAATACATAAGAATTACAATTAAGTAAGTAAAGAATTTTATTAAAGGAAGGTAAGATGTCCTTAAATTGGATTATGTGTATTTTCAGAATGTTAAAAACCATTAACTAACAAATTATAAATAATTAGATTTTGTAGAAGATCTTAATATAAAACATTATATTATAGGGTACAATGTTTATAAAACCCAATAAAAACTACTTGTAGTTTAAGGAAACCTAATAATGGTTAATTAAATTGTCAATAAGGCTATAAATTTAAAAGTTAATTCTTCCCATGTTTTTATGAAATATCATTATATGAATTATATGAAATCTTCTCCCACTAAACATAAAATATTTAAAATTAAACTAACCTTGATTTTCATAAGTAACATGTCTGGAAATCTATTGATGACAAAGGATGTGCGAAATATATTTCATCAATAAATACTGAGAAAATTCACAATTTTCACCCAATATAGGTGGAAGTAAAAATATGACGATGTTACAAACCTCAATAAACTAATTATATAGAAGGATTCATTTCTCAATAATATTATTTCTAGTGAATTTTGTTAGTTCCATGGTATATTTTTCTACACTACCTATAATTTGTGGCACAAACAATGTGTTCTTGAAAGTATGTATAAAATGAAAGGGAGAAATAACTGTAGAAAAGTATGCGACTATCCTCTACTATGTGAAGTTTAATAAATTCAAAAAAAATAAACATATTAAAAAAATTCCAACAAAAAAGCAGTTTGGATGAATTGAGGATGTTTATTAAAGACATGGCCAACCTCTTCAATTATCTAAATAATCTATAACTACTATTCTAGGAAAATATTCTTATTTTAGTAAATAAACAGAATCTGGAGAAAATAAAGTAGAATAAATGACATATACTATTGAGACAACACTAAAAATAAGAAAAATTAACAATACATGAGTTCATGAAATTTATTGTTCACCACACATTGAAGGTGATATAGAAAATATAAAATAAGTTGGAAATCATGATGGAGCAGTTTTTAATTTTTAAAATGAATTATCCTTAATAATAAAAGGAATTATAACTATTGATATTTTAGTTGAGAAACTAAAATATAAAAATGTTTTATAAATTTATGTGATAATATAAACATTAATTAGTGTGATACAGATTTTTTATGTTGTAAATTAAGGTAATTTTAAAAAAAATCATAGATAATTAGTTGTTTAGATGATGGTAATATTTTTACCCTATATTAATTAACAAGTTGAAGTCTCATTAAAATTGGATAACATAGTAATTCTGGTTATTTTTTTCTAATGTTGAGAAAAAAGTGGTGGCATTGTAGGCTTGGTAATCTTGGAAAGAAAAGTATGAATTTTTTTTAAAATTAATCTTATATAAAAAATTAATCTATAATATATGAATTATGAAATTGATTATTCAACATTTTTAAAGCAGATATTATTGTTATAATCCATAATAATTTTGAAATTAAGACTATAAGTGATCTTACGCATATTCACTCTGATTTATGTTTCACTATGGGACATAATTCATTGAATGTGGTTTTTTAATTTATCACTTTTATTAATTTTTTCACTCAGATTTCCAATATAATGTATTTTAATCATAAATAAGAGGATATCGAATTGTATATTGTTTTTAGAAGGGATGTACTACTACAATATTTTGATTGTATTCTTAAACTAAGACCATTTAAATGAAGGGAGAAAACATTTAATACATTGGATTCATATGTGAATAAATTCGGAGTCAAACATCTATACAATACTCCTTACAACCCTCAACAAAAATAACTCACATAATGAAGAAAATTAGGTTATTTATAAATTCATTAAAAAATATTTATTGAGTCAAAAATATAATAATAATCCTATGGAGATGTTTTTGGAACATCTATGAATGTACATTTGTTTTCTTAAGACCATGTTCCAATATTAATTCAGAGGATATGTGAAATTAAAAACAATTTGTGAAATATTTCATTATATTGGGATGTCTATTCATACTAAAGATCAAAAATCTGAATAGTTAAATTCATTATGAAAAAATATAGGATCGAATTATCATGGGAAAATCATCCAAGGGAAGAATTTTATAATCTTCAAATAAACATGCCAAAAATTGGTATATTCCTACGATGGGAATGTTTTAAAAAATTGACCATAATTATCAAAGTTTTTTTAAAATGATATATAAGATAAATTAAAATCATGAACCATGATATAAATTCATTTAGATTAATGTGAGGGAAACATGTCACTTAATATTTAGACGACTCTTGTTTTTAAGAATGGGATTCTGTAATAAAAACCCGTTAAATTTCATACCCTATAAAAAATGGTTGAACCTAATAATATTTTTATAAACTGGATATCTCTAGTAAATACTATAATAATATTGATATTAGAAAATGAAATAAACATCATCTCTTAGTTTGTACTAGAATTATATTCAATATATATTTATTATTGGGAATATCTTGATGTTATGAATGAAGAGCTAGATTATATAGTGAAAATTGAATCTTAAAATCATTTTCCATGACCATAAAGATTGAATATTATTAGAAAAAAATAGTTTTTTTAAAATAAGTCAAATTTACATGAATATTATTCAAGAAAAAATGAATGAAATTATTTTAAACGTATTTTATCACTAAAAGATATTGATTTTGATGAATATATTCCCTTGTTTAATGATTAGAAACTATCAAATTATTATTATATATAGTTGCACACCATTTTAATAATATTTATTAGATTCATGCTAGGGAAGAAACATTAAATAGAGAGATTAAGGAAGATTTTTATTTTTAGAAACATTGTGTTCTCTACTTTTCAATAATGGAATAAAGTTATATAAGTTTAATGAATCAATTTATTGGTTAATAGAATCTCTATCAGACCTATACATCAAACACGAGTGTCTCTTGAAAATATTTAATTTTTATAAATGATAATTTAACATGAACATTTATTTGAATTATATGAACAAAATTACACTAATTTTATTTGTTTATATTTATGAAATATTTTTTATAGGGGTAAAGAAAATATATGTATGGTTTTTTTGAAGGAAAAAATTAATTTTCATGAAATTCCAATTTGTGGAATATTTAATAATTATCATAAATTTACATGGTAGAATGAATGAAATATATATCTTCTAATTTCATATAATATACACTAGGTAGTTTTCACAATCATTTTACATGTATGACTGAAAAAAATATCTACACCTCTTTAATTTGTCAAGAAAATGAATATTAATAAATCTTGGAAAAGTGTAAATCCAAAATATTTTCCAAAGTTGATATGTTGATTATTCTATCTCACACATTCAAGGTATTACATCATTTTTTATTGTTAAATCATGTATAAAATATTAAAATAATCTAAAAGAATCCCATATTTATACATTAAAATGAGTTATGAGATATGTTAAAATATATCATTTTATTAACTCTCATATAAAATAATTAGTTATACAAAAATGTAAGGATTTAATGATACTGATTGAGAGGGATATTAAAATAAAAGAATATAAATATTATGTGGGGAATTTTTCTTAGTATAATGTTGTCTGAGATGACATATTTACAATCAATGCTCAATAAATTTGACTACAGAGTAAATAAAATATGATTCCTTCACCCATACTTGTACATAAATGATATGGATGAAAGTAAAACTACATTATTTGATAGTAATGATTTCAACACCATTGAATATTATTTTTGATATTTAATGTGCAATTATTTTATCAAAGAATCATATCCAATATTAGATATCAAACCATATTTATATAATGTATCACTTTATAGAAGTGAATATTGTGGGTGGTGATGTTTTTATGGGCTATATTTTAAAGAAGTCTCTAATTGGTTATGTTTTCACCAAATTTATTCCTAATTAATTATTTTTGGATTTTAGGATGTAATATCACATTCATCTTCCACTAATAACATCAAATAAATTTATCAAGTAAATCGATAAAATTTACACCAGAATATGTTGACAAATTGGTAGAGATATTACCAATTTTGTTTGACGTTTTTACAAATTATTCTATAAGGAAAAAAAATTATGGTTTCCATAAAATGGGCGAGATAACACAAAGGACTAGAATAAAAATTTAGAGATTAAAATTTATAACAATAGTGGAAATGTTAAATGGGATATAGATATTATGTGAACATGGAAACAAAATATATTTTTCTTTTTGGATGAAAATACATAAATTACATTACATTTCCCCAATAGTGTGGTGTTAAGAGCTTTTGTAGGGGAATTTAGTTTTTTAGAAAAACATGACAAAATAAATGTTTTTATAGAAAATTATTGTGAATAATTTCTGTGGGGAAAAATTTTGAGAAGTAAAAAAGATAATAAATATTGTCAATAAATCCATAAAAGGATATTGAAGATCTTTTCTGATATTTTTCTAACAATATTTTGTATTTTCATAAAACTAAATTTTTAACGAATGTTTTTTATAGGTGAAAGGATGTATTTAGATGTTTATTAAAAAAATTATTAAGAATATTTTTTGAATATATCAAAATAGTTTTTTATTATGAAACATTGATAAGAAACATTTGATAAAATATTTTTATGATTTTTTTGGAGGAGGGATGTAAATTTAAGTTAGAAATATTACTTAACGTCGTTAAGACAGATTCTTAAAATAAATTATATGATTCATTACAAAACTCAATGTTCCTAAAATTATGACATTTTATGATTTAATATTTTACAAAACAAGAAAATATTATGAACTCAAGTAGTATTTAAATAAATAAAATTCATTTGAAACATTACTTTATGTATATAATAACATTTACCAGATAAAATAATTTAATATAATAATCTATAACTGAAAATGGAATAGTTTTATTTAAGGACATGAAAATAAATTTTCATTCATAGAAACATTATTGTGAGAATGTTTGTACATTCCCATTTGATATAAAAGAGGTAGACCATTATATGAAATTAATCCAATGGAATGAAAAATAAATTTTTTTTAAATAAATTTTTTTTAAATTATAATGTAATAAAAAATTATGATGATAATGAAACAGGAAGAGTTAAAAGGTAGATATTGGTGTTTTTTGAAGAAAAGTTTATCGATGAATTTTTTTTAAAGTTGTATCAAATTTTCAATAATAATTATTTAGTCAAGGAAAATGTATAATGGATTTTTTTTATTTTCCAAATGCCCAATGAAAAGAGATCAAGGTTTTTTAATCTATAGATAGATAGTATGTATAATGTTTCTATTTAAAAAAATATTCTATTAAAAATAGTTTTGTAGTTATAAGATTTGATGTAATAAAATACTTTATAATGAAATTCTATTATACATTCATTTATTAATGTCCAAAAGAACAATTATTTGAATGGAGAACATCAATTGAAAAAACTTGACGAAGAATTTTTGGGAAATTTAGAGATAGGTGGGTAATTGTTTTATGATTTATCTAAAAAATATTTCAACATGATGATTTTTTTTGAATTGAGATCACTATTGATAAAATAAAGGAGCAATCAGATGGATGATAATCGGATAAACATTTACAATATTATAAAATGTTATCTTAAAAGATTTTTTTTCATTTTTATAATATAATTTCTATGGAATTGTGACTAAAAAATCACCATATAAATGTTTTATATAGATGCACAATGTTTAGAAGTGATTTTTAATCATCTAATAGAGAAGGATCTATCGATCTGAGAGTCTCTAAAAAGATTAGGGAAAATGTTTAAAAATTTTATTTTCCAAAGATGTATTATATAACATTGTAAATATATCTTGATTAGTTATTATATATTGATCCCTAATATATTTTATTATATATAGTTGAAGGATTTTTTTAATGTTCTATAATAACGATTTAATGGAAATTTAATTATTTTTGTGGATTTTATAGAAATTAAATACACTTAATGAATACTCAATATGTGTAAAAAATAATACATTCCATTAAAAATTATTTGGAGATCTAAAATTTGGGTTTCATTAATCATGAAATTTAAATATGTTACCCCTTTTCCACTATATGATAACATATTTGTTTTTTAAAATACAATGTACTAGACCCTGTTCATACACAAAAAATCTGAATCATTACAAAATTTTTTCCAGGTTGATTTTATAATAAAATATATATGTTGGGTTGAGTAAAAATTTCTGGAAATCATTTTCTTATAAGAGTATCAAACATGTTTTACATGATGATATTTTTAGAAAGATATAAGGGCGATTTTTCTATGATGTTTAAGTGAGACACCAAGGTTTTTTATTGATACAGAACTCTAGTGAGAAAATTTGGTAGAGTTTAATTTAAGTAAAATTAATGTTATTTTTTGAACATTATAAAGTAACAATAGGCATACATTCTATGATAGTGGAAAATATAAAATGAATGATTTAAAACATTTTTGGAGATATGATTATACAATGTTTTCTTATTTTGAATAAGTTTTTTTTTCTATTCTAAACAATGTAATCTAATGGGTGTATTTGTAATCATACTAATAAAAATATAGAAGTACACTACTGAGATTTGGATCAATATTGATTGCACTTCATTTTACTATTTAATTTTCTTTGACCCATGATATTTTAGTGGAAAAGATTTAGGTTCTCCCATTGAAGGAAAACATTATAAATTATGAATTCATTATTTACTATATTATTAATTAATTCATATGAGTATCTAATAAAATTTATAAGGAAAACATCGTTAAAATATTTATGGGTATTGTTTTATAAATATTGAAATTTGTAATTTTCACCTCATATTAATCCATACCTTCTTAGTGGTTCAATGATAATTAGGATATTTTGAAACATAAGATAGGGGTGAGATCAAATTATTAGTACTGGAAAAATTTCAATGACATATTAATGTAATATGATAAGTATGTGATTCAACATGGATATATAATGAAATATGTGATAAAATCAATTAATAATAATTCTATGGTATGTACATCAAGTGGAATAAAAATCATATCACAACATTAAGGAATTTAAAAAAATATTGTCTCTTTTAAACATGAAATGTATTTTTAATATCTTATAGAAATTTCACAAGAATAAGAAAATAAAAATAAAATCACTTAGTGAAGTAGGAATCAAAACCTGATTAAGATATAATAGTTTTCATGAGATAACAACCTATATTACCTCTCTGGGTTTTGGACACAACCTTTGTACCTCTTAATTAATGGGAGACAAATTTTATACCTATATAGGATTGGACTACAATCCATTTACCTATTACCGATTAGGTTACAAGCCATATACCTATTTATTCTTGGGTTATAAAAAGTTTAACTATTGAGAATTGGGATATAACATAATTGAAATGTTGATATCATGAGATATTAATCATTAAAGAATGAATTTTAGGGATATAATATTTCCCAAACAATATATAAAAAAATGAATTCGTACCAAATGAAAAACATTCATTATATTATAGAATTGTGATTGAATGATAAATTGATTTGATAACATTTTTCAAATTGTAACAATAAAATTGAACATAAAGATTGAAATGATTGATAACAAAATATTAGCCACCCAAAAAGATTATTTCATTATAATATTTAAAGGGTGAATCATGAAATTTAATTTTTAAGGAAATAAATCCTTCAATAATATAGTGAAAACTTTTAGAATCACAAAAAAAATAGTTTTTAAAAAATTACGTTATCATTTTCATAAAATATACTATTTTAGATACCAATCAATTGTCTCTTTTAATGGTTCAAGTAAAAATATTGGAAACAATATTTAAAAAAACATAAATAATTATTCTTGAAATTATATATAGGTTATCATAAGTATTTTGGATTATAAGGAAAAAAATTTATAAAGGAATGATAAACCCTCTATAATAATTATAAATAAATTTATTGAAAGATAGGGGTTTATATTTTTAAATAAAAAATTATCTTTAACAATTATAATGGGAAAAAAGATGTTCACATGACATAATATGTAATAGTGTTTCAAAATACAATTGAAGAATATTTTTGGTATGTTTAATCATCGATAAGGAATAAAAATCACCACATAAGTAGGATGCAATTTCTTAACGACATGATATAATTTTATGAAAATAGAATTCATTCATTTAATAATATTTTTATTAAAAATGAATTCATATAATGAGATACTGGATATAATATCATATGAATTTGGAAATGGTAGAATATATAACTCATAGAGGAACTGTGTTTAAAATTAATTTTTATAACTCAAGTAAATAATTAAGTTTGAGATGCCATTAACCATCATAGACAACATAGTACATGAATTAATAAAATATTGATATGAGATTTATGCGATATGAAGGTAAATCAATGGATAAAAAATAGAAAATAAACTACAATACAATATTATAGTAGAATATACTAGTCAAATTTGAAATGCGGTCAAGAAGAAGAACTAGAACTTATCACATGGGAATAAACTTAAAAAAACATTTCTACCAAACATGTATTTAATTCAAAACATTTTAAAAGTGTGAGATTTCAACTAACAGAAACTTATATGAATAAAGGTATATCTTGATATAATATCTCAATTTTTTAATATATAAACCACATAAATGATCTCTTGTTCATTATAGAAAAATGAATCACAGATAAGAATTTGATATGAATACCTTTAGCTTAGTCCTAATTCATTATGCACAAGTAACAACTATTCACAATTATTAAATTATGTTTTTTTAATTCACAATGAATAATATTATTCCAAACTACATTCATTTATAAATTTCATTTATTATCATTCTATGTACACATATATATTCAAGTTTTACCTATTATCAATATCATGTGTAAGTAATACTGATCTTTTAATCTAGTTTTTTATAATCAATGTATATATTCATTCATTCCATTCATTTAAAAACTTTTAAAATCTTAATGATACTATATAAATTTTATTATAAAGAATTATTATGTTGCAATTTCCTTTTATATAGGTTCATTTATTAACCTTGATGATCAAACCGACATTATGAAAATTTCGATGATTCCTTATTCGATGAATATGATTTATTAATTAATTTTTTAAATATTTATATTACTCTTATAGAACTGAAAATAAATAATTATTAAAAAAATTATATTATCTTATATCTTCAATTATGTTCTTATAGTCATCCATGTTATAAATATATTTCATTGTGCATATGTGTGGGTAAACTGGCCCAAACAAGAAGACACCATGATTACCTGTATATATTTAGGGTTTTTAGTTTTGATAACATTTTAAAAATAATAATTTCATGAATT
Organism: Viscum album; assembly: GCA_963277665.1. Classification (NCBI taxonomy): domain Eukaryota; kingdom Viridiplantae; phylum Streptophyta; class Magnoliopsida; order Santalales; family Viscaceae; genus Viscum; species Viscum album. The sequence goes on from OY728145.1 coordinate 383,055,789, forward strand.
GGCCAGATGGGGACCATGTTTCAACTACGTGAATCTCAAATCCAACTTGATTGGGGATGAAGACCAGGACAGAGTTTGAAAATCACACACATGGGAGCCAGTAGTGTATTATACCAATATACATGTAGAACATAAAAACCTTTGTAATGGTAAAATGTAAATAAATAGAGACACAAATCCTATAGGTGGTTATTTTTTAGACACAGCAATGAAAAATCACAATTCTATGAAGATTTTGAAACATTGATATGGGATAACTCCCTTGACCAGTGGGGATGCTACAAACACTATATGGGTCAACAAGCTAGTTTGTAGATCATATGACTATGAAACAATATAATCTAATAAAATATACAAGTGGAAGTTAGATCTACTCTCTATGAAAGGAATTAATGTAAAATCATTAAGCGTCATCTATGTAATAAAAATGAATGATAGAGGATCAAACCCTTGTCTCATAGAGGGACACCAAAAACACTATTTTATAATCATCCTCTAGAGGGGATTACAATATAGATATATGAACATAATTATTCATTGTAACCTCTTGGGAGGTGGAATAAGAGAACACACTCAAGTGATACCAGACGAATATTAGGGCAGTGAGTTCACTAATCACCTCCAAGGTGGTACACTATATATACTAGGGGTACATGTTGTGTCTATCAAACCCATAGTATTACAATGCCCTTAAGTCACACTATACATGTAGATATCAATATTCATGAAATGTACTAAATGGTACATGAAATTTATAGGTTTTCCAGAACCCTTTATATTCCTTCATTCAAGGATAATTTTCATTGGGTTGTTCCCATATACAAACCCTGTACACCTAGTCATTATAGTGTAATCCTAGTTGTGTCTGAGTACACGACTCTACCAGAGTAATATGACCATGTCCAACCCATACTATAGATTCCCATGTATAATATGAGATATACTATGATCCAATGGGATGGGTCATAGGGTATGTGATAGGTGTTAGATGGTGTGTGGTCTTTTATTCTCCAATGAAATTTATGTTTTGTAGCCAGGGCACCACGCAATGTGTTATCTTAGGTGACACACCATGTAACCCCAATAATCTATAGAACCATTGTGACATCATCTACATCATAAAAACAAGACAATATGAGAAAAATTCATACTTGAATCATGGATATGATGTTTTCTAACCCTCCCATAACTGAATATTTGAATCATGGATTCCAATCTACTCAGAAAACTCCATCGTTGATTTATACTATCTCCATTGTAAGATTAACTGTGATGAATAAAAATATTCGATCTATTAGGCTCTTTCGTAGATCATCCTCCATCATTTTCACACCATTAGTTCACCCTTAATCGCAATCCTCACTCATGTTATTTATATATTACACTAATGAACGATCAAAAAATGACCATATACCAAGTATTCATCAAACCACTGGCCAAAATATTTTCAATGAATAACATGCATTTAAATGGGGAAAATCCATAAACTAAAAACATGAAGAATGAACCACAGTCTTTTGTAGTTTTTGCATCGATCCGTTTTTGAATAAATTAGATGAATGAAGGTGGAATAATCAATATGAACAATTCAATTACCCATAAATAAATCTACCATTGATGTAGGAATAAATTAATTTTCATGGGATTGATCCTCATTATAATGGGATAATGGAACGTGATGGAATATAATAATTCACACATCCTACCTGTATTTTGTGTTAATCACTTATGTAGAACAATCATGTATTTTCATCATTGGTGAGATCCATAAACTCCATTGGTGTAATGATCCTCGATCTTGATCAGCTCTGATGTTGTCCACCAATGATTCCATAATGGCACCTCTTAATCACTAGGTTAGGGTAAAAATATGGATTAAGGAATAAATGTGTGTAAATGTAGGATTCTAGAATACTGCATCAAAATTAAGAAATAGATTAATTAAATTAATTTATTTTATTATTTTCTATTATGATACCAATTTACTAAAATGTCTGAATCTATTAAAGATTATTGGACACCTAGGGTAAATTCCATGCACTGAACTAAATTGAGGTGTCTGATATCTTACTAAATTTTCAATTAAATAGTAATTATAATAATTTAGTAAAATTACATGTTCTAGATATTTAATTTTATACTATTTTTCAAATATCAAATCCAGGATCTCTATTCCTTGAAATCTCACACTATGTAAGCACAACGATCTGAAATTAATCTATGTAGTATTCTAAATTAATTCTTGAAAAAACATGAGTTTTAAATTTTCTCCAACTAAGTCAGTTTCAACCACAAAATAGAAAAAAAACTACTCAAAAAAAGTAGGGTATTAATCTTTATTAAAGGTATTATACTATTAAGTTCTCTCATAAATATTCATGTCCTACCAATGAACATGCACTAGGAGAATTCATTACCCACAAAGGGTCATCTAATATTGATCTTCAATATCAACATTGTACTCTAAAAGGGTATCCCTATTCTTGATCTTCATATATCTGTTGTCTATAACATGTGTTAGGTCCTACGCATACCTCCACTAATGTGACACATGAAAGTTGTAATGTACAATATCTGACAGTGTAAGTAGAACTAATAGATACAAAAAAATTTCAAAAACTACATATTATTTGGAATGGTCTGATGAGTCATGTATATAGATTTCAACTATAGAAAATCTTTCGTAATTCAGATTAATGTGATACCTTCAATAACACATAGTCTCCCACATTGAACTCAAAAGACTCCATTTGTAGTCCTCATAGGACACTTAAAAGAATGTTTCTATATTCATCCAATCTTAGTTGATTTGAACCTTCACTATTGTATCTCACACCAACCCTTGGACTATCATTTATCACTCACCTAGACCAGTCCAACAATGTGATGTCCAATAGGGTAACCCATGAAAGCCCTTGAATATTTCCTTAGTGAAGGTGGAATAGTATTTGTTTTTGAATTAAAACTCAACCATGTTTATGTGACTCTCTAAAATATGTACAAAATATAATATGAATTTATATAGTTTTTATTCCTAAATTAAAATGGTCTACTAGGTATGTCAATCATTCTGGGTGTGGAATTTCATTCTGAAATGAATCTGAGTCCCAAATTCCTCCTTAAATCCCCTCTATAATTATGATTTTATGAAAGACTGGAAATCTAAAATAAATTTCTAGGTAACTCTATTAAATTAGAAATTCTCCCATATTTAAAACCATCCCATTTTCTCTAGGTAACTTTTCTATAGAATAACCATGAAGGGGGTTGAAATGTTGAGTATTTATATGACTATAAATCATAAATCATGTCCTCTAGACATACATGATAACCCAATCCTGAATTCCATTCTTATCGTATCCCACATCTACTCTGGAGGATAAATTATTTTAGCCAAACCAGCTAGATCATGGTCATAATCATTCCTTTTCAAACAATTGAGCTATATAGAGGAAACACTATAACAAAACACTTATTACATAGCCACAAAAACAATTCATCAGAGGTCTTGGGGAATAATTTCAATACTAGGATGTATTTTGTGCCTAAAACCATTATAACCACCTATTGAAATATCACAACAACCATATCTCATCCTGGGAATAGGATAATGTGCTACCACCTTCTGAAAATCCATTCGGAGAACATCCAGTTGATATATGAGTAATTAACGTCTCATATTCAGTGTCTCTATGATAATATTACATAATACTCTCTAAAAGTGGTGTGGTAATAACCATATAATGAAGATATTAATCACCTTTCTTTTCCACTAAGGAAAAATTCAATGAGGATAACTGGTTTGTCGCCTTGACCAAAAAATATGAAAAATGTATTTTACTGAGATAACATAACCCCACATTTCCATTAATAAGAGAATAGAATATCTTAAATTCATAGTCCTGGGGAAAATATAGTCATTTCTCCAATATCTTGTTAGGATCCTTCTATATAAATATTTACATGAGACTCTTGGGATAAGAATAGATGATGGAACATTGAACCATAATGTAGTGTCACCACAAATTATGGGAAAAGAATACCTCTTCCTTCTCAAGATTGTGGGTTTTCTAGTTCCTCTCATGATGACCCATATTCCATCCCCTAGGTAATCCCTCAATGTGTCTACATTATAACACAACCAAGTTTAGTATAAGAGGCATCACACAATATTATATACTCTACACCATCCACCATAAATCTCATGATTGTTCACTCATCAACCTCTTACTCAACTCTTAATAACATTGTCAGCCCTCTACAATCCATTTAAAAGAAAATAACTGGGGGATAAACTAAAAATATAGCTTTAACACTAGATAAATCATGTTAAAACCTATGATATTACCCTACCAACCCAATGACACTATAAACTTCAGTAACATACTTGGGTGGCGCCAAAACACTCAATTTATAAAAATTCATTGGATACACTACCACTCCAACTATAGAGATAATTTTTTCCAAAATGTGGTACTCCAAAATCCAAAATTGACACTTAGATAAATTCCCATAATGATTTTTATCCCATAGAATGTCCATATCCATCCTCAATTTTCTTGTGCTCTCCTCCGTGGAGTCTAAGTACACTTGGATATTATTGAAGAAGATCAGTATAAAATGTTCTATGAAAGGATATAATATCTAGTCCCTGAGTCTCATTAAATCTAATAAAATTTTCATCAATCCAAAAGGAATCACCATGTACCCATAAGTAATATAAAGACATATAAATGCCATTTTTACTATATCCTCTTCATGCAATACAAAATTATTATAAACTGATCATAGGTAAATAATTGATAACCATATCACCCCTCTCAACTGATTGAATAAGTCATTGATCCTCAATGGTGGTTACTAATTATTCATGATCACCAAGTTCATGTTTCCCTAATCAACACATAACATCCAAATCCTACCTTCTTTCATTGTGAACAACACCATGAATACCTAGGGAGAAACACTGGGTCTTACAGCCATATTCTATAATTATACCAACAACACCCTCAACTAATGAAGATATGTGGGAGCTATATGACATGATGGTTTAGATTGAGGGGCCCTATTAGGGTGTACATTGATCCATAATTATATCATGTGTTCAGGATGTGAGCTAACACATCGTCTGGGAAGACGTCCTTATAGTCTACTATAATAGAAGAAAACATGACTACAATATAATCTACTTCTCCATGTGTCATTATAGAAAAAATGTGATTAATCAAATATATATTGACCCTTATATAGTGAAATTAATATTTCATCATTTTAAATATAAACAACATAATTTCATTACAAATTTAGGATTCAAAGGTTTAGTGTCATGGGAAAACTATTACCATATATAAGTATTAAAAAAGAAAACCAAAATATTTATTTAATTCTTTATTCCCTATATTCTTATTGGACATTGGATTCTCCTTAGTATAAGTATTCACCTATTGATATAAATAAAAAACGGGTGATATGAATTACTAGTAAGGGGATAGATAAGAACATGAAACAATATAACATTGGGTGAGAATTACCATGATCACCATAACATTGGAACATGATCATAATCCATAACATAAGCATTTGGAGAATAATTGGAATGTGGAAATTCTTAAAAATGAAACATCATCTCTTAGTAGTCAACTACCAAACATAGTTGTGAAAAATTATAGCATAATGTTCATGCATAATTAACATTACTCATGATTTTATTTACATTACCCAATGCAATGGAGAGATATATAATTTTGGGCACACCTATCACATCATAATAATTATATTATCATGATTTAAACATAGAACATATATCATTCATGAACATAAATAACCCATGGAAAATAATGGGTTTCATATCATAATCAAACATTCATAATCTTTTGGTTTCCAAAATAAAGGGGGAATAAAATACTTGATATAAGAATCATCAACCTTGAGTTATAAGTAAAAGTAGTGTTTTGGAAGAAGTGTTTTTTTGAAAAACATTTTGTTTATTATATAGTAGAAAACTATATATCCCAGAAAAGATAACCTAATGATGATACAATAGTTTTTTAGGAATGAACTTGCTGAAAATATGGTGAAATAGGGAAAACCCAAAGAAAGAGAGTTGGATTCAAAAAATACCCTTACCGTTAGTCTGAAGGCATCCCTTGCATGAATATCATATATAATCACATTACATTAATTAATTAATAATTAAATATCATTTTATACATGATTATGATTGTTTTTGGTTTTCTATTGTCTTTTTAGGCCTTTTTATGAGTTATAGAGTTTAAATTCTCTGTTTGGGAGTATTCATTTACAGAGTTTTCATGATCAGTTCAGTTGTATACATGAATGGAAGTTCATGTATGATGTGGATAAACATAATAAATTGTTATTATATTTTTTTAATGATAGTAAACAAGTTTCAATGATCATATTAATTATTTGGTTATATAACATTAGGATTAATCATTAGATTAAAGTTAATGGTGATATTTTGAGGTTAATAATGGTGATTTTTTTTATCACAAAAAACATGTTTTTTATCATTTAGTATTATGTCTATAAGTTAGTTCCATAACATAAAATGGGATAAAATAAACTTTGTAATATTGTTTCAACCATTTAATTGTTATATTAATATCCTTAATGTCATTTATGAAAAATGAATGTTCATCACCGACAATGTCGGTAAATTGACAATTCTTGGGTGAGGATTTCAGTTTTTTATATAAGAGAGAGAGAAAGAGTGAGAAGTTTAATTTTAGAACATATATTAACATGATATAATTCCAGTTTATATAATGTACTATAGTTGTCATTATATTTGGATGAAGGTTGGTTAGGTGAGAATAATAAATTAAATTTAAATTTGAGGAAAATCAAAAGATAATGGAAAGGATTGATATATTAAATTATCCTCTTGAGATCCTCATCATTTAACCAAGGCTTAGTTATTTGTTAACCCCAAGAGGTTATAGATGAGGGTAAGGGACTACGAATTAGTATTGGGTAATAATTAAGAAAGGCTCAAAGATTGAGATACATGAGGATAGGAGGGTCTGAGGGGTGGTTTTTATAGTGGAGGAGAGGGGTGATTTTTTATTACAATCATTAGTTATTATTTTTCTCAAGAAAATATATAATAAGGATTAATGTAACTAAATAAAATAATTTGTGCATGTAATTTTGAACGAATCATCACTTGTTTCATCTATGACTCAAGCATTATTGAGAAATTCAGGTTTTTAACATTTATAATAAATTATCATATTTTGCTATTAAAAAAATTAATTTTATCCTATAGAACATAAAATATCGTACTCATCACAACCATGTATGTCATATTTTCAAAATTCAAAATAGGTAAGTGGAAAAATAAGGTTTAACAGCTTGGATATAATGGTCACATAATATTTAGTAATTCATCTAATCTTGGTGTATAATTATGCTTCCTAATGTGATTTTATGGGAAATAATTATGAGAAGGGAATTTCCATTAATAAAACATTGGGTTGTTAAATTCTTCCCCTCATTTAAAATTTCTCCCTAACAAATTTCTTTTTACAATGAAAGGTGAGGTTAGTCCTTCTTCATCACCCCCTTCTGTTCCCATGTTGCTTTTTTCATTCTTATGATTCTTCAACAACACTTTGACAAGGTTTGTTGTATTGTTTCACAGAAACTTATCTCTCTGGTCCAAAATCATTACTGGATTATTGTATTTAGAGAGATCATACACCAATTGTGCCACCTATGAGTTCAGTCCTTGTGAGGTATCATGTATGTACTTATTTATGAGTTATACATGGAACAAATCATGAACAGGAGCCATATTCGGTGTATGTGCTAGCTGATATGCCATGACTCATATGTGATCAATGATACTAAATTATCCAACGTACCTTTAGTTAAGATTCACGTTAGTTTCAAACTTCATGACTCCATTATATAGTGATATTCGAAAGAATAATTTATCTCCAACATCATACTCCAAGACCCTTTGATGGTTGTGAGTATAGCTCTTTTTCTGACTTTGAGCAGCATTGATATGATGTTGGATAGATTGAAACTTTTTTTGTAATCTCATGTTCATTATCAGGTACAAGTATTTTTCCTTCTCCAACATTATCCCAACAGGTCAGAGTTTTTCATCGCTTTCCATACATAGCTTTGTATAGAGACTTTTGAATACTTGAGTGAAAGTTGTTGTTGAATGAGAACTCAACCAATGGGAGATGATGATCTCATCCACCTTTTAATTCTAATGAGTAAAAAATTAGCATATCTTCAAGCATCTGAATATTTCATACAGATTGTCCATCATTTTGGTGGTGATTGGCCATGTTGAAATTCAATTTAGTACTCAAGGAATCTTGAATACTCCACCAGAATTTATTTATAACCCTGAGATCACGATCAGAGACAATCGAGAGGGGAACCCCATGTAGTCCCGTAAATTTCTTCACATATATTGCAGAATGTTTTTCATTTGATAGATATTCCCAAATAGTTTATTCTTGGTGAGTCAGTCCACCAAAACTTACACCACATTATTTCCTATTGATGTCATTGAGATACCCATGAAAAATCCCATGGTGAAATCTCCCATTTCCGTATAGGTATAGTCTATGGTTGAATAATCCATTTTTGACAATTTTCACTCTAATTTAACATGATAACATATCATGTACCGTGAGATATATTCTTCAATCTCATTCTTCATGTTATCCAACAAGAAGTTTCCTCGGAGATCATGGTACATATTTATGCTACCAGGATTGATAGATAATGTTATGACTTGTACATTGTCCAATATATCCTTCTTTATCCCTCTTAATGAATCTATACAGAGCCTTGTTTATAACCTAATTACACCATCATCATCAATATGGAAATCTTGAAGCATATCTTCCTATAACGCAGTCATCTTCTTTTGAAAATCTGTATCATCAATTTGTTCATATTTAGTATTTTCATGGATATATTGTAGGGAGTTAATTATTAATGTTATGATTTATTCCCGAATATTATGTTTCCAAAATCCATACATTGCATATCCATAATGATAGGGTCATTCTCACTCTACAACATGGATATTGTAGCTGGTTCATTTCTTCTTAGAGCATCAACTACATTGTTCGCCTTTCTGGGATGATAGGGAATAGAGCAATCATTGTTTGTGATTAGCTCTAGCCATCTCATTTAACACATGTTGAACTCCATTTTTTATGATTATATAGTTTTGGATCTTATGGTCATTATATTTGTCATACTTCTCAACATAGATGTAATGATGATATATTTTCAAGGACAAATCATATTAGCTAGCTCTAGATCATGTGTAGGGTAGTTCTACTCATGGATTTTAACATTTCGTTAGGCATTGGCAATCACATTATCATTTTTCATGAGTACACATCCCAAGAAAATCTTGGAGGCATAATTGTATATAAATAATCATTCTTCACTTCTTGGTATTGTGATTACATGTGTAGTGAACATCCTTCTAGTTAGCTCTGTAAATCATTCCTCACATTCTTCCATGTATACATACATTACCCCATAGATTGTTAACATATTTAAGATTCTTAAAAGTCATGGGATATTTATTACAAAAAATTGATAGTATCCTAATATGTTAAGAAAACTATAGATTACTTTGGAACTAGAGGATATGGACCATTCCTAAATAGCATAGATGTTTGAAGGGTCCACAAAAATTCCCCCACATATGATTACATGTCCCAAGAATGTGACTTGATGCATCCAAAACTCTCATCTTCTAAACTTGGTATATTACCTTTCCATCCACAACGTCACCAACACAAGTCTTATATGTTCTTCATATTCGTCTTTTCTAACTGAGTAGATGATAGTGTCATCAATAAACACAAAAAATGAGGTAATTTATAAATACTCTATTCATCAAATCCAAGAATGTTGTAGGGGAATTAGTTAGTCAGAAGGGAATCACAAAAAAACTAACAGGGACCATACCTTGTTTGGAAGGTAACCTTCTAAATATCATCTTTTTTCACCTTTAGGTTATGAAATAAAAAACAGAGGACAACCTTTGATAAGTAATGAGTTCATTTATATTGATGAAAAAAGTCATCAAACATTGGAAGATGACTCTTGTTCTTCATGGTGATCTTGATGAGTTACCTATAATCAATACACAACCACATTGATCCATCCCTATTCTTGAAAAAGAGAACTGGAAAAACCTAAGGTGATGTATTAGGGTGTATGAACCCTTTTTCCAAATTCTATTGCAACTACTTCTTTAACTCCTCCAGTTCTAAAGGAGAAATCCTATAGAGACACATTGATAAAGGACTTTCTCATGGTATAACTTTTTTTGAGAACTCTACGTTATAATCTGGGGGTAGTCCAAGAAACACTTTGAGAAATATGTCATAGTATTCCCTCATGATATAAATTTCTACTAGGTGGATAACTTACTTTTACTCAATGATATTAGTGATGTATTCCTTTTCATAGGGAATCAACACCCACACCATTGAATGATTCTTCAATTTATATTCCTGTTATTTCTTGAATTTTTATGGGATCATGGGATGGTTTGGAATATTAATATATATTTCTATTTCCTTAATGTTTATATATTTTCTATATAAAGATATTCAATCCATTTATATTATATCATCGAATTCCATGAAGGAAAGTATCACGAGATTTGATGGAATAGTCTTCCCACATATGCCAACAGGTGAAGAGTCCAATACTTGTGTTGTAATGATTTCTCAACTTGGTGTTTTTATAGATATGTCTACATTAATGTTATGATTATTTGATTCAATAGTTATATAAATATTGCAATATATAAAAAAATGTATAGAAATAGAATCAAATACGACATTTTATGTTCATGAGAGAAAAAGAATCGTACCTTGAAAGACTTTATTTTCTTGCTCCACTGCCATACAAGTGATGTCATAAGCCTCCCCCACATCTTTACCTTTGGTGTCTTATGATGTTGATTACCATCGTGAACTCAAGGTATATTGCACTTGATTTTGTAATTCACTTTCTCCCTATGGTTGCAACATTAGACCATGGGTGGTGATCTCCTTTCCTCAACCATATTGTCAGGCCATTTCATTTATTTTCGACATTCATGATCATTGTGGCCTTTTATCCCAAATTTTAAGAATTTTTCCATACCATTGAGTAAGGTCCCCTGATTCTTCTTCCCAAATGTTTTATTGTGGGTGGTTGAGTTTTCATTCAACCTTTTTCATTAGATCATCTGTCTTGAAACCAATTATTTCAGCTCTTATCACCACAGCCATGGTATCATTCAATATAATCCATATCCACTTTGAGAGGACATTGAAAAATTCTTCATAACTTCCAAAGTCTAAAATTAAAAGTGGCTTTCTAGGGTTTATTTTTAACCATTAATGAATGTATAACTTTTTCTATCGTTATTGCTAACAAAACCAGGAGTATAATTTGCAAGACTTGTGAAATTTTTATCCATAGGCCATGACAGATTGTGCTTCATTTTTCATTAGATCTATGAATTATTTCACTAACTTAGTTCAAAGAGAGTTAGGGAAATACTTATTAAGAACAATTATCTTAAAGTATTCCCACTCAATTTCTTCATTTTCGTCCCTCATCTCGTTGTTCTTAATCAAATACCACCAATGAGTAGACTCTCCATCTAGATGATAAAAAACAATATTAACCATCTCCATATTAGAATAGTGAAGCACATAAAAGTTCCTCTCCATCATGTTGACCCACTGTTCCACAACAAGTGTATCAGAAGATCCGCTAAACATTGGATGTCATTATCGTATAAATCACTCGATAGCTAGTTGGTCCATCTTTAGTGAAGGATGAAGTTCCACATTATATTGTTTATTTTTGATAACCTGAGACACTTGGGAAAGTATCACCAAGAAATTTAGAACTCCACCTCCAAAAGCACTAGGGATATCATTCTAGAAATCACTGAACAGTCCCTCGATGGGTTGTTTTCCCAGTTTCTCCAAGTTTCCACTATATTCTAAAATCGACAAGATTAGGACTAATCATAAGTTAACAAGTCAAGGATATATAATATATTACATTGTGTAATTAAATCTAAAGTTGTATTTTGTGGGATCCCTATGTTTAGATAATATTCTTATGTGCTTCCATATACTTAGTCTCATACTATGGGTTTCACTAACTTTCTCTTACCATATTTCCCAAATTAACTAAAACGTCCTCTGATACCAACTATAGAGACACTAATTTTCTTAAATTACTATTACATAATTTAAAGATAAACAACATAAATTCATATACATCAAGGATAAAAAGGTTTAGTGTCTTGGTAAAACTAGTACCATACATAATTTTTTCAAAATAAAACATAAACATCTATCTAATTTTTACTTCTCTTTCTTCTTATTGGCCCTTGAATTATCTTTAGTACAACTTGTCACCTAAAGATATACATCAAAAGGGGGTGATCTAAAATCCCTGTCAGAGGATAAGTAAATGCATGAAAAAATATATCATGGGGCGATCATAATCATCCTTATTAATATGTAGGCATAAGGTCATAATCATTATAGGAAGCATTAAGAGAATACTAGGAATATGGCAATGCATGAAAATGAAACACCATGTCTTAGTTTTAAACTGGCAAAAAAATTGTGAAAAAAGGTAGAATAATGTTCATTCCTAATTCACATTACTCCTAAGGTTCTTCACATTACACAATTAATTAGAGTGATATATAATTCTGAGTGCACCCATTATATCATACCATTTACATTGCACCAATATAATTTTAGGCACACCCGTCACATTATAACATTTACATTTTCTTGCATGCCACATAGAATATATATTAATTGTAAATATAAATAACCCATGGAATGTAATGGGTTTTATATAATAGGAATACATTCATAATCTATGGGTTTCCAAAATAATGGGGGAATAACCTACTTGATATAAAAATCATCAACCTTCAGTTAGAAGTAAAATGTTGGTTTTGAAATAAGAGTTCTTTGGGAAAATTGAGTGTTTCTATAAACTATATAAGAAAACATGTATATTCTATAAAATATGATATAATGATGAAGAAATTGTTTTTATGTAATAACCATATAGAAAATAGGGTGAATGAGGTAAAACCTAAAGAATGAGAGTTGGGTTCGATAAAAATCCTTACATTTGTTTTTGAAAGCTTTCCTGATGTTGATATCTTATTTAATCACATTACCTTCATTAATTAACAATTATATAACCTGTTATACATGATTATGAGTCACTATGGTTTCTTATATTCGTTTATCGGCCTATGAATGTGTTATATAGTTTAAATTCTTTGTTTGAGAGTGTTCGTTATCATAGTTTTCTTGGCTGATTCAGTTGTAAATATGAATGAAAGTTCATGTAAGATGTGGATAAACATCCATAATTTTTATTATATATTTAATGATATTACAGAATACTAAATGATCTAATTATGTATTGTGTTATATAACATGAGTATGATTCATTAGATAAATGCTAATGATGACCATTTTAGGTTAATTTTTGCGTCTTTTGATCCCAACAATCTTGTTTGGTTTTATAATTTGGTATTATATGTATAAGATTATTCTAGAACATAAAAGGGGTTACCAAAAAATAATAATCTATTTTTAACAATTTAATGGTTTTATTAATTGGCTTGAATGAATTTATGTAAAATCAAATGTCATCACCCAGGATGTCGGTAAATTGACACTTCAAGGGAAAATATTTTATTGTTTAGATAAAATAGAGGGAGAGGGAGGATTTTAATGTTGTATATTCTATTAATAGGATATAATTCATGTATATATAAGGTACTGTAGTTATCATTCCATTGGGATGAAGGGAGGTGAAGAGAGAAAAAGAATAGAAATTCAAATTGAAAGGAAATAAAAAGAAATTTTAGAGGATTTAACTCCTGAATTAACCTCTTGATATCCTTCTATAGGTACATAGGATTGGTATTTTGATGATACAAAGTGCTCCATGACATGGGTAGGATACTAGGGTAGAGTATTTGGAAGAATATTGGCATATATCAAAGCTTGATAGGTGTGAGGATAATTGGGTGTGAGTGGTGGTTTTCTTATTATTTTAATCATTATATTATTATTTTTCCAAAGAATAGAAATACTGGGGATTATTGTGAAGAAATACTATAATTAGTGCACGTGAGTTCGAACCAGTTTTCACTTACATCATTCCTTAATCATGCATGACTAAATAATTCGGGTGTTTATCATTTTTTGAAAATAATTATATTTTACTATTCACTAAAAATTATGCCTTTTCTATCGGACCAAAAATATATTACTAATTCCAATAGTGTATATCATAATTCGGAAATTAAAAATGGAAAATTTGAAAAATTATGTTTAACAACTATGATATAAAGGTCAAAAAGTTTTTATGAGTTCATTTACGCATGTTGTGGAATTTTCCTTCATAATGGTATTTTATGTGATATAATTATAATAAGAGAATTTTCATTAATAAAACATTGAGATGTTATATGATACACTCTGCACTTTCTGATATTGTGCTATTATTAAAGGGTTTCCACTTCACCCAAAAATAAAATCCTAATCCATTTACTATAGAAAAAAAAATTCTCTAACGAAAAAATTCAATATATGAATGATCAATGGATATCCAATTCATACCTTAGATGACATCACAATTCATTATTGTTACTAAAAATATATCCCTTATAAATAATTTACCTCCAAGAATATTAATTCATTATTGGAAAATATCATCAGACATTGATTCACCTCGTGTCAGAGTGTCCATGTGTAATGGTTTAGCCAAGGGCTCAACCAATATCACTTTGCCTCAAACTAGAGAAGTTTCATGAAGGGAATTATATGCATATATGTATATCAGTACTATTTAAACGGTAAAATACACATTCATAACACATAATATCATCCCTATATACTCTAGGTCATAGGAATTGATACCATTAGAATATCCTTTTCCCAGGACATCATCTCTCTAAACATGAATTAAAACACAAGGGGTGGATGTGGAAATTGGCCAAACATCATACTACCATTTATTGCTCAGCATTACCCTATACAACATCCACCACCATACATACCTCTTTCATACAACCTCTATCTCTATTTGGTCAGTCTCTCATCCATCTCTTCATTAGTTGTATGATAGGTCGGATAATCCAATAAATGATAACCCCAACAATCAATAGATAAATACCAACTCTTTCTCAGCTAACTCAATCCATCTAGAGAAACATACGACACCCATTCACTTTTTAGGGATCATATCCTATTGTGTATGACATACATAGGTCCATATGACAACTATTAACTACCTGTTGTTGTGGTATCATCTATTGGGTTCCCACTACTAGAAACCATAGTTTGTGTCGACTCTTCTAGGAAGCTCGCAACTACTTAGTCCTCCTCATGTAATCTAGTATAGGTGAAAATGAAAATAAATATCACTAAATAACTACTATCCTGAATCAAGCTCTGCATAAGGGTATATTCCCTATATAATATTTTTCACACTATATCCATGGAGTATCGCGGGATATCAGTAATCCACACCAAATACTGAACTATAGTCATAGTTCCATGGTGTAGATGTAGAAGCTCCCAGATGCACACTAATTGAATCATGGAATAATAAAATGTCACTATGATGAGATATTTTATGTATAACTATACGAGAGAAGTCTCATGATGTAACTGATTTAGTAGACTCAAATATCTCCAAATAGAGCCCTAATGAAGTCTCTCTATGAGGACATCCATTTGATCTATACGTGTCCACAAAATGTGAAAATGTGATTTTATACCTCTATCCAGTACGTATCTACCTAGGGGTATAGCTACGCTCAAAACCTTGTTTTTAACTTCCTTTAGAACTCATTTATAAATCTAAGAATTTATTCATTTTTAGCAGATTTCATAGGTTTTAACTATTCCACAATAGTAGGTGGTATAACTGACAAACAACCCAGATGTATTGTCTCCTCTACAAGCCTCTTCATTGATGGAACACAACTCCTTGGATAAACCATTTGATCCTATAGTTAAATCCTAGATGGATTATTTCATAGAGGAATCCTAAAATAGAAAAAATGTTCCTTAACCGAGGAGAATATCTTGGGAGATGAATAAAGAAGAAATTGGAAACCACAACAAATTATTATATGATTCATGTACCAATTTTTTCCCTACAACCATTTACTACATGCATTGAGTTGAAAGGAAGGTTATTAGAGTCATGGTGTATGGCCAACAATAACTTTTTATTTTATTAATAATGAGGGACTAGAAAGTTGATCAAGAATTAAAAAGGGGGACTAAGGGGGTCTAGAATAGTTTAGTCTATGGGAGTCAAACATTACAAACATAGAGCTATCCGATGGGAATGATATGATACATAAAAAACAAAAAGTTATCATTAATCATAGCATTAGTGGAAAGAAAATCATCACCCATATTCCCCTCTCTCTATGTGTGGATAATTGAAGTTTGACTATCCAGAAGCCATTTACATCATCTAGTCGAGTACAGAATTGTAACACCCCAAGATTTTATGAAAAATATTCTTTTTAATTTCATTAATGTCTTGTGTTGTAAGATATACCAAAAGGTTCTTCCACAACACGCATCCTTGACTTTCCTTGCATTACACGCAATCACGACCTTCCTCGATAGCGTGTGTAGTACGCAATAACGAGTTTCACTAAACAACAATATGCTATTAAAATATTATTAAAACTAGCCGTTATGAATAGTAATAACAAATTTTTGAAATTTTGTAAATTTTATTTTTCAAAATGGACTTCATTTTTGGATTCAGAATATCGAAATTAGCTTAGGGTGAAATTTTGGTACTTTTTGGATAACATTCATTTTCTGATGAATAGTGAAAAGTAATAAATTTTAGTTAAAAACAACCTTTTTAATCGAAATAATTAATAGTGATAAATTATTAATTTGAGTGGTTTTAAAGTATATTTAGAATATATTTTTACAATTTAATACAATGTTGGTCATTGGATGTAATTTCACATTTAAACCAGACATAAACAAGTGTCAATCTTTTGATAGTTATTATCTCTTAAGAACACGCTATTTGTTTTGGAGACGGGAATTAATTTTTAAATTAAGTAATGAAACTGATATGTTTTGAATTTGGTAAAATAGACATCATTTTTGAGTTCATAATATCAAATATAGCTTAGGCCTAATTTTTGGTATTTTTTTGGAAACTTTCATTTTTTGATAAATAGTGAAACCACTAAGTGGTAGTTAAAAAAAATGAATTTTTCATAAAACATAACTTTACCACTTATGTGAGTGGAATTTAAAAACTCCAAGAGACACGGTTGATGTTAGTAAGTAAAATGTGGTTCAATGAGATGAAAATAATTTTTGGTGAATAGTAACTTTTTACTTTTTTTACCACGGTTAAAAGTAAATAGGGTAATTAAGGGTAAAATGATATTATTATTACCCCAACACATGTTCTAATTCTATTGGATAAGTTTAATTCGACCAAAAACAACCTTAGGAATAAAATAAGACCATTTAGGCCCACATGGATTAGATTAGGACATTTATTATTAATTTATTTAAAGAATGGTTAAAATAGTTAAAATCAAAGTTTAATAAGTACATCATTTTTAATATAGGGTTATACATAAGATAAATTCGACCATAAATATTAATTAGAAAACAAAAACGATTTCCTACATAATGGAAGTTTATTTTTAATTTTTAGACATTAAATATGTTAATTTATTTATGACACAAAGATGATGCAGTAATTATCTTATTAATGAAATATTGACATAATTGATGTTATAAATACCCAAATAAATAAAATTTGAGACTTTTTATGAATTAAACTAATTTTCTAGGTTAATATGACATGTTAGTATTGATTTAATTAACCTTTTTTGAACTAATAATTCTTTTATGATTTTCAAAATAATCAATTACTAAATAGTGTCAAAATTGACATAAAATAGTTTTTAAAACAAATATTATATTAGTAATTGTTATTTTATTCCTAAAAATCTACGGATCGGTAAAATGACATATATAAGGTTATATATATTAATAATAAACAACTTGGTGTTCGTTTGGATGCTTATAGTAAGTTTATTAAACTTATATTATAAGAACACAAGAAGACACGGTAAAAGTAAAATTATATTACTTAATGTTAAATCTAAATGATAAGGTTAAAATAGGTACCTAAACTTGTCTAAATTATATTGTATGAGAGGATTTAGACCCATACCCACCTTAGCTTCTAAATAAATCAATTTGGAGCTATTTAAAATCGAATTTGGCTTTATAATAAAATAATATTTTTAGTTATTTCAAAGGTGCCCCTCTCCTCCCTTATAAAAGGGCACCTCCTCCCTCTCTTCCTCACACCAATTTGAGCCTTCATGCTCGGCCAACCCCTACCAAATTATATTCTATACTTCCCTATAAACATTCTAGAGGTACTGGTCATCTTGAAAGACAAATTTTAGTGCCCTAAAAGGAGATCTCAAAGAGGCGCTTCAAAGAGGAGGTAATGTCTGTTACCGATTCTTTCAACTTTATTTCTTCTTCCACTTCTTCTTCTTAGGTTGTTTCATTATGAAGTAATAACATAAGTATCACTCATATACGGATATGTTATTATAAGTATGAAAAAACCCTATTTCACCATCTATCCATCCTACGGAAAAAGAAATCACCGCGCGTGCATACGTACGGAATACCGTCTCCACGCCGTGGTGTATTCTATTTTCCACCACCACCTTACTTGGATGGGTATAATGGTGTACATAATAACTATATATGATTATTGTAAAGTGATATCGATTCTGAAATAGTATACATACACTTCAATACAATTCCACTATCATGAGAACGATATCATCGCTCGTGCGTACGTACGGACTACCGTCTCCACGACGCGATGAGATTCATTCTCCACGTTAACCATTCATGAATGATTATAAAGTATATATAATAAGTAATCATGAAATATATGACATAATAATTATACTGGAATTATGTGTATATATATTTATGTCATCTACTTAATTCCATTCAACTCAATAAGGAAACAAAAACAGCGTTCATGCGTACGTACGGCCTACCGTCTCCATGAATGGTGTATTTCTTTCCATTTACAGATCTATTATATATATGTATATTCAGAATATATATTATATATAAATCATGTTTTATATTCTGGAATTAAGTAATCATGATCTAAGTAATCATATGAATAATTACAAGTCAAAACACGGACGACAAATGAAACAATTTTACCCAAAACGCTCTTTAACATGGAATTTACAAGAGAACGGGTAACATAAAGTCATAAGTGAACCATATATGATATCATAACAATGAGAATGATTCTGTAATAAGTCAATTACATTAATTAAATCATTATACAGGAGTTTCGGACACTTACGAAGCAAATCAGACCTAAGGTAAGAAAAATATCACAATCTCATTTTATCCGAGATTGTTTATAATTTGAAATTTACTGGGGTGTATTTTATCATCCACATCCAGGTTTCCTCAATATGTAATATTATTTCCATCCACCTCCAATTGTTTAAATCCAATTTTACCCTTCGGTGAGTTTTTTGTAAAAGATATGAAAGTAATCTTTTGTCGTTTTTCGTACGAGGTACTTTTTGACTTTTCCGACAAAAGGACAAGAAGAATGTTTTTTTAACTTATACAACATGAATGGATTTTTATAAAATTATTTCCAAGAAGCTTCCTTTACAAGTTTTCATGTTTATTTTTAATCATCTTCTTTTAGTTTAAAATTGTATGACATGTTAAGAAAGGAAAAATGTTTTTTTTTTTGAAGTAGAAAGGATATTTTCCTCAAGAATGGAGTTCAAGTGTTTTATCAAAATTGTTTTCCATGTAAGATAATAAAGGGTTCTGTTTATATCCCTATTATTACATTGATTTGATTATGTTGTGATGGAATTATTTTTATGAATTCCTTTATCTTATATTAACTATTTTATGATGTCCCGATGTTTATGATTCCCATTTTTATTACATGGGTTATGCTATGATGTATGGTTTATGATTTTTTGGCACACATAAGAATGGAATCATTATGAGATGGGTGGGACCTATATCTCCCTCCAATGCATTGGGTAATGATTTTATATCTCATGAGATATACATGGCTAGAATGGTAGGTTAAACTGGTTCAGTGAAACAGGACTGAAACGAGGAGTGAACTCAGTTCAGAAATGCACTTTGTCAACTAAGATAGTCTTGGAAATGAGTCTTGACTAATAAGAAATGATCCTCTATGATTATTTGTGTATTCCACAAAGTTTCATGTTTTAAGTTATGATTTTTGGGATTATAGTTCACTACTATGATTTATCCCATGTTATGAAATTATGATATCTTTTGTATGTTAAGATTTCCAAAAGGTTATGTTCTTATGTATATGATGTGATTGATATTTCTTTTGTTTACCCTTACTGATCATTTGAGCTCACCCTTTTATGTTTTCTTTTCCCTAGGATATAAAGAAAAGTTGTAGGTAAAAAAAGGAAGATCTTTATGGGATATGTTGAAGATATTTCACCATGATTAGAAGATTATATTCTGAGTTTCCAAAGACACTAAACTATTAAGATCCTTGTGTGTGTGTGTTTTTGTTATGTACTAAGTATTCCGAAAAAGTAATGTAATGTCCATGTACGTTAATCTTCAGGTCTCTACAGTTGGTATCAGAGGAAAGGTTTAGTCAACCTTTGGAAACTAGGATGCGAAAACGTTAGTGAGATCCCTAGAGATATTTCAAAGGTATGTCTTGGGATGTCCCTAAGGTTAAGTATATGTATAGGTTATAGTCCTAGAATTATGGTAACGATATTAGATTAAACCTAAGATGTTAGATATTGAAGTTATGCCCCCTTTATTGTGATTTTTTCCTCTCACACTATTCTTTTTGGGTTTTAGAAAATGGATGGAAACAAGATGATTCAAGATAATGGAGGATATGATGGACAATGGAATGATATTCTTCATTAGCAACCAAATGAAATGGGATTTGGAAGTCCAAACATCATTATTATTCTGAATTAGCAATCTCATAATATGATCAATAAACTCAAATTTGGTATGTTTCCTGACTCGGCTAATAATAGAAAGATGGAGTTTCATGGTGATCATGGAGGAAAGAAAGTTCAATTTCCCTCATGTAAATCATGTGGGAAGAGGCATCGGGGAGATTGTTTCAAAGGAACTGGAAGATGCTTTGGGTGTGGAAAAGAAGGACACAAAGCCAGTAAGTGCAAAGGAAAAGGTTAAGATAACAACAGGGATGAGGATAATGGTATTTCTACGACATCAACAATGGTTAAATGTTTTAAATGTGGAATGTACGGGCATTATGCAAACCAATGCCCTAAGGGAAAGTCTCATAAAGAAAATCAGTACGGCTGTATGGGTAGTATTTATGTTGATGATGATGAAGAGACTACAAATGATATGTGAGATGAAATAATTGTTGAATCTCGGTCAATGGTTTAAGAAGGTAGTGGAATGAATACATGTTTATCAAGTGTAATGTTGTATAAGTAATCTCATGGTAATATGGAATAAAGAGACATCTAAGGATTGTTACACTGTTGTCTTTCCTTGAGTTTTGAAAGTTTATGATTAATGGTACCAGTATCCACTAAAGGTTATTCAGATATTTTTGGAATATAGATGATATTCACATAATGATGGGATAAGGAGAAAATTAAATGTTTGATAGTATTCATGAGCTCATGACTGATATAAGGAGAAGTTTATATCATGGTTTGAGTATATAGAATTTTCGGATTTTGGTATGTGGAAAGAGTTAACTTTTGACAGCATTCGTGTTTTCACTAAGGTTTAATGGGTATTCATTTTTCAAGATAATACATGAGTATGGTATTCACATGATTGGAATGTGACCAACAAGATATATGGGGGATAAATGATGATATTCACATGCTTGGTTGATGACATTTCAAGTAATCGTTTTCTTTATACTATGATCTTGGACCGAAGTATTTTAGATAAGCCTAAAGATTAGAATGGATTATGTTGGAAATAAGTTAGTATTGTTTAAGGATAGAACTTTTTTTGATGTTATAGTAATGTAGTTTTAGAAAAAGGACAACCTGCAGGACGAGAGACAACCCATCGCGTCGGACAAGGCTGTCGGAATCGAACCCACAACCGAAGTGCGACAGGCCTTTATTGCCTACCACTGGCCTACAAGAAGTCCATGTTTAGTAGAAACTAGTTTTATTATATTAAGCAGTATGATATATGAAGTATAAGTCCATTTTAGGAACCATATATGATTAATCTCACTATAGATGGACTTATGTATGTTTTGATAACTTTTCTAACCTTTTGTTTGAGACAGATGGAATGACCCATCATTCTATCACATGATCTCCTAACACATCATGAATGACAACTTCAACATCATTTCCTTAAGAGATGAAGTGGAAAATGTCCAAATAACAACCAACGGTGAGACTATACCAAAATCACGAAAGTATTTCTTCTAATTCCAATTTCATCAACTTTAGGGAAATGATCTTGAAAACCAAAAATGTTGTCCTAGTGCTCTTATATCTGATGAATTAGATGGTACCTTATATCGTCACAAATTTATGGCTTTGTGATTTCTGGATTTTCCATAGCCATGTTCTCTACCACTCTCCATCAGAACATGATGGTTAGATTTCTCTTCCATATCCATATTTTCACCTATGTGGAAACCCAGTGATTAGTTTATTTGGGTAATTGTTTCACATCATACTTTTGTTTTTAAAATATTGGTTTTGGTATTCCTTTTTACGATGTGGGTTTCTATTAAAGAAACTTTCGAGTAGTAAACCATTTATAACCCTGGCGAATTTCGAGGGCGAAATTCATTTTAAGGGGGGTAGAATGTAACACCCCGAGATTTTATGAAAAATATTCTTTTTAATTTAATTAATGTCTTGTGTTGTACGCTACACCAAAAGGAGCTTTCACAACACGCATCCTTGACTTGCCTTGCATTACACGCAATCGCGACCTTCCTCGATAGCTTGTGTAGTATGCAATAACAAGTTTCACTAAACAACAATATGCTATTAAAATATTATTAAAACTAACCGTTATGAATAGTAATAACAAATTTTTGAAATTTTGTAAATTTTATTTTTCAAAATGGACTTCATTTTTGGATTCAGAATATCGAAATTAGCTTAGGGTGAAATTTTGGTACTTTTCGGATAACTTTCATTTTCTGATGAATAGTGAAAATTAATAAATTTTATTTAAAAACAACCTTTTTAATTGAAATAATTAATAGTGATAAATTGTTAATTTGAGTGGGTTTAAAGTATATTTATAATATATTTTTACAATTTAATACAATTTTGGTCATTGGATGTAATTTCACATTTAAACCAGACATAAACAAGTGTCAATCTTTTGAGAGCTCTTATCTCTTAAGAACACGCTATTTGTTTTGATGACAGGAATTAATTTTTAAATTAAGTAATGAAACTGATATGTTTTGAATTTGGTAAAATAGACATCATTTTTTAGTTCATAATATAAAATATATCTTAGGCCTAATTTTTGGTATTTTTCTGGAAACATTCATTTTTTGATGAATAGTGAAACCACTAAGTGGTAGTTAAAAAAATGAAATTTTCATAAAACCTAATTTTACCACTTCTATGAGTGGAATTAAAAAAATACAAGAGACACGGTTGATGTTAGTAAGTAAAATGTGGTTCAATGAGAGGAAAATAATTTTCGGTGAATATTAACTTTTTACTTTTTTACCACGGTTAAAAGTAAATAGGGTAATTAAGGGTAAAAATGATATTATTATTACCCTAACACATGTCCTAATTCTATTGGATAAGTGTAATTCGACCAAAAACAACCTTATGAATAAAATAAGACCATTTAGGCCCACTTGGATTAGATTAGTACATTTATTATTAATTTATTTAAAGAATTGTTAAAATAGTTAAAATCAAAGTTTAATAAGTATATCATTTTTAATACAGGGTTATACATAAGGTAAATTCGACAATAAATATTCATTAGAAATCTAAAACGATTTCCTACGTAATGGAATTTTATTTTTAATTTTTAGACATTAAATAATTTAATTAATTTATGACACAAATATGATGCAGTAATTATCTTATTAATGAAATATTGACATAATTGATGTTATAAATACCCAAATAAATATACTTTGAGACTTTTTATGAATTCAATTAATTTTCTAGGTTACTATGACTTGTTAGTATTGATTTAATTGAGTATGTTATAACTAATCATTCTGTTATGATTTTCACAAAAATCAATTACTAAATAGTGTCAAACTTGACATAAAATAGTTTTTAAAACAAATATTATATTAGTAATTGTTATTTTATTCCTAAAAATCTAAGGTTCGGAAAAATGACTTATATATGGTTATATATATTAATAATAAACAACATGGGGTTAGTTTGGCTGCTTATAGTAAGGTTATTAACCTTATAGTATAAGAACACAAGAAGACACGGTAAAAGTAAAATTATTTTACATAATTTTAAATCTAAATGAAAAGGTTAAAATAGGAACCTAAACTTGTCTAAATTCTATTGGATGAGAGTTTTTCGACCCATCCCCACCTTATATTCGAAATAAATTAATTTGGAGCTATTTAAAACCTAATTTGGATTTATAATAAAATAATAATATTAGTTATTCCAAAGGTGCCCCTCTCCTCCCTTATAAAAGGGCACCTCTTCCCTCTCTTCCTCACACCAATTTGAGCCTTCATGTTCGGACAACCCCTGACAAATTCTATTCTCCACTTCCCTAGAAACATCCTAGAGGTCCGGGTCTTTTTCAAAGATCAATTTTAGTGCCCTAAAAGGAGATCTCAAAGAGGCGCTTCAAAGAAAAGGTAATGTCTGTTACCGATTCTTTCAACTTTATTTCTTCTTCCACTTCTTCTTATTAGGTTGTTTCATTATGAAGTAATAACATCAGTATCACTCATATACGGATATGTTATTATAAGTATGAAACAAACCTATTTCACCATCTATCCATCCTACGGAAAACGAAATCACCGCGCGTGCGTACGTACGGAATACCGTCTCCACGCCGTGGTGTAATCTATTTTCCACCACCACCTTACTTGGATGGGTATAATGGTGTACATAATAACTATATATGATTATTGTAAAGTGATATTGATTCTGAAATAGTATACATACACTTTAATACAATTCCACGATCATGAGAATGATATCATCGCTTGTGCGTACGTACGGACTACCGTCTCCACGATGCGATGAGATTCATTCTCCACGTTAACCATTCATGAATGATTATAAATTATATATAATAAGTAATAATGAAATATATGACATAATAATGATACTGGATTTATGTGTATATATATTTATGTCATCTACTTAATTCCATTCAACTCAATAAAGAAACAAAAACAGCGTTCATGCGTACGTACGGCCTACCGTCTTCATGAACGGTGTATTTCATTCCATTTACTGATCTATTATATATATGTATATTATGAATATATATTATATATAAATCATTTTTTATATTCTGGAATTAAGTAATCATGATCTAATTAATCATATGAATAATTACAAGTCAAAACACGGACGACAAATGAAACGATTTTACCCAAAACGCTCTTTAACATGGAATTTACAAAAGAACGGGTAAACTAAAGTCATAAGTGAACCATATATGATATCATAACAATGAGTATTATTATGTAATAAGTCAATGACATTATCTAAATCATTATACAGGAGGTTCGGACACTTACGAAGAAAATCGGACCTAAGGTAAGGGAAATATCACAATCTCATTTTTATCCAAAATTGTTTATACTTTGAAATTTACTGGGGTGTATTTTATCATCCACATCTAGGTTTCCTCAATAGGTAATATTATTTCTATCCACCTACAATTTTTTTAATCCAATTTTACCCTTCGGTGTGTTTTTAGTAAATGATATGAAAGGAATCTTTTGTTGTTTTTCGTACGAGTAACTTTTTGACTTTTCTGACAAAAGGACGTGAAGAATGTTTTTTTAACTTATACGACATGAATGGATTTTTAAAACATTATTTCCAAGAAGCTTCCTTTACAAGTTTTCAAGTTTATTTTTAATCAACTTCTTTTAGTTTAAAATTGTATGATAGGTTAAGAAAGGAAAAATGTTTTTTTTGAAGTTGAAAGGATATTTTCCTCTTGAATGGAGTTCAAGTGTTTTATCAAAATTATTTTCCATCTAAGATAATAAAGGGTTCTGTTTCTATCCCTATTATTACATTGATTTGATTATGTTGTGATGGAATTATTTTTATGAATTCCTTTATCTTATATGAATTGTTTTATGATGTCCCGATGTTTAAGATTCCCATTTTTATTACATGGGTTATTCTATGATGTATGGTTTATGATTTTTTGGCACCCATAATAATGGTATCATTATGAAATTGGTGGGACCTATATCTCCCTCCAATGCATTGGGTAAATATTTTATATCTCATGAGATAGACATGGCTGGAATGGCAGGTTAAACCGGTTCAGTGAAACAGGACTGAAACGAGGAGTGAACTCGGTTCAGAAATAGACTTTTTCCACTAAGATAGACTTGGAAATGAGTCTTGACTAATAAGAAATGATCCTATATGATTATGTGTGAATTCCACAAAGTTACATGTTTTAAGTTATGATTATTTGGATTATATTTCACTACTATGATTTATCCCATGTTATGAAATTATGATATCTTTTGGAGGTTAAGATTTCCAAAAAGTTATGTTCTTATGTATATGATGTGATTGATATTTATTTTGTTTAACCTTACTAAGAATTTGAGCTCACCCTTTTATGTTTTCTTTTCCCCAGGATATAAAGAAAGGTTTTAGGTAAATAAAGGAATATCTTTATGAGAGATGTTGAAGATCTTTCACCACGATTAGAAGATTATATTCCGAGTTTTTAAAGACACTAAACTATTAAGGTCCTTGTGTGTGTGTGTTTTTGTTATGTACTAATTATTCCTCAAAATTAATGTAATTTCCATGTATGTTATGCTTCAGGTCTCTACAACAATGCTCCAATGGATTTAACCTTTTCCGGACAAGACCATGATGATGATGAGTGAATCAACCTCCACCTCTTGAATTGAAATCTGCCTATGCATACAAATAAGAAACCCAAAGATTATGGTTTGAGAATATACTTTAATAGAATCACCATTTCCCAAAAAAATAGCCGAGAAAGCCACCCCATAGTTTCAAGAGAATCGCGAAGACTCTGCGTGCAAGCATCAAGCCCGAGCAGCACTATCCATCGGTTTTGAGTTTGATCCCCCTTCTAGGTGGATTCCATTTGACCCACATTCCTTGTGTAGACCTTCTATTGGAATGAGAGGAATCCAAATAGGAATTTTCCTTTAAAAAATCTTTACATAGGCTACCCAATCTCAATAAACACAAAACTATTGCTATAAAACCCAAAAAACATCTCCCAAACTCTTTTCCTAAGGTATAAGAACTACTATAATTCCACCTTATCATGAATCAAACTAATGGGGATCGATCTGGGACTACCCTATGTAACACACAAAGCTTCTATGGTACACTTCTCTTTGAATAATGTTATAGTGTGTGTTGTACACAACATCGAGTTAAAACACACACCACAACCAATCAAACTAGCCTTTATGAATAGTAATACCTACTTTTTAAAATTTTATAAACATTATCACTCAAAATGGACTTCATTTTTTGGATTCAGAGTATCGAATTTAGCCTAAGGTAAAATTTTGGTACTTTTCGGATAACATTAATATTTTGATGAATAGTGACAATTACTAAATTTTAATTAAAAACAACTTTTTTTAATCAAAATAATTAATAGTGATAAATTATGAATTTGAGTGGTTTTAAATTATATTTAGAATATATTTTTACTATTTAATACAATTTTGGTCATTGGACATAATTTTTCAATTAAACCGAACATAAACAAGTATCAATCTTTTGATAGTTATTAAATCTTAAAAACACGCTTTTTGTTTTGACAGCGAGAATTAATTTTAAATTACTTTCTTCCACTTCTGTGTTTTAAATTTGGAAAAATGGATTCCATATTTGGAATCAGGATTTCCAAATTGTGTAAATAGGTATCTTTTATTTTTAGACGTTTTGAATAATTAATTCGGTAAATATTTTATTTACCACGGTTAAAGGGTAAATCTGGTAAATAATGGTTAAAAAATAATATTATAATAATACTAAATTACGCTAAAACGTGTCCTAACCTTATTTTTGGATACGTTTCCGACCATGGGCATATTCGGATCGATTTTGGGACCCCATGGAGCCACTTGTAGGTGATAGGGACACTTTATTTTAATTAAGTTAAAATAAATACAAAAATGACAAAAGCATATATCTTTTAGAAAAACAATTTTTACATAGGGTTATATGTGTTGTATTTTCTACTATAAATATTAATTAGAAATATAAAATGATTTCCTGCATAATGGTATTTTATTTATAATTTTTATACTTTATGTAATTTAATCTATTTATGACACAATGGTGATGCAGTAATTACCTAATTAATTAAAAATTAGAATAATTGATATTATAAATATCAAAATAAATGTAATATGAGACTTTTTATAAATAAAAATAATTTTACAAGATAATATGAAATGTTAGTATGGATTTAAATAAGGTTTTTTGAAGTAATCATTCTGTAATGATTTTAAAAAAATCAATTATTGAATAGTGTCAAACTTGACATAAAATAGTTTTTAAAACAAATATTTTCATATTAATTGATATTAAATTCGTAAAAATCTATGATTCGGCCAAGAGACTTATATAATGATATTTTTATCATTATAGGACCACTTTGGGGTCTCTTGGATGTATATAGTATGTTTATAAACCATATAATATAAAAATACAAAGAGACATTGTAAAAGTGAAACTAATTAACAAAGAGTTAATACTTAAAGATAAGGTTAATATAATAACCCAAACCTATCTAAATCCTATTGAATGAGTGCTTTTCTACCTATCCCCACCTAAACCTTTATATAATCCAGTTTGGAGCCTTTAGAAACTGAATATGAATTTATTATAAAATAATATTTCTAGCTTTTCCAAAGGTTCCCCTCACCTCTCTTATAAAAGGGCACTCCCCCTTCTCATTATTTAAAACTTTAAAAGCCTTTTGGTTCGGCCAACCCCTACCCAAATACTCTCTAAACTTCCCTCACTTCATCTTAGAGGCCTTCTTTTAGTCAGAAAGCTAATCTAAGGATCCCTTTTGATCAAATCAAAAGGAAGAACCTGAAGAAGAGGTAATGATTTCACCACCCCTTTTCAAGTTCTTTTCTTCTTCCACTTCATATATCTTTGTTATTATCATTATAAAATAATAAATCCAGTATCTTATATATACTGTGTTGTTATTATAAATATGGTACAACCATATTTAGTATTCTATCCATCCTTTAAATGACATGTCACCATACGTGCATACGTACGGCTTACCGTCTCCACGTCGTGGTGTAATTGTTATTCAATAAATTATTATTTGGATGATGATGTGTAAGTAATGTAAATAATAAATATAACATGATAATGATTCTATATATATGATATACCATCCAATTAAATATTATTTTAACTTAAAAATAATTATATTGTCACTCGTACGGGTGTATGGACTACCGTCTCCACGAACGCGATGAGATTCATTCTCCATCGTATCCATTCAAGTCTAATTATTATTTGATGATTAATATAAGGACATGATATCATTCTGGATATTAATAATATACAACCTATCCATGAAAAACAAGGCTTTCATAACAAAACATATAAAAAAAACAAGTAATTTAACACCCAAAACAACGATAATACTAAGATATTATTAACAAAGCAATGTTAAAAGATCATATATGATATCATATTAATATATATGTTTCTTGTATAATTCAATAACATTTATTTCACCATTATACAGGAGGTTAATCTACCCCAACCAAGGAAAAGTACAAGGTAAGGGTTTATTTCACAATCTCTTCATTATCCGAGGTTGTTTATACGTAATAATCTACTGGGACTTCATTATCATCCACATCCATGTTTCTTAAAAATGTATTTCAAAACGGTTTTACTATTTACTAGAATATGGGTTAATGTCATTTATACCCTTGTTGACTTTTATAAGTGGTTTATAAAGGAATATTTCTGTCATTTTCCAAACAAGATCCTTTTTAACCTTTTCAAAAGAATTAAGGTAAGAATGTTTATTTAACTTATACTGCAGGTGCGGCTATTTTCCGCCGTTATAAAATCATCAAAGCTTCCCTTACAATCTTATAAGAATATTTTTAATTAAAATTTATTATTTTATAAGACTCTTAAATGATTTCAAAATAGAAAGAGATATTTCTCTAAAAAGAGTTTTGATTTCTTCTATGTCAGCATCCTTTGATGGATTTTACGCTTATTTGAAGTTGATTTACTATGATAAAAACCTTCTATATTATATTGAAGGTTTTGTGACATGTTTGACTGTGGATGTGTTATTTTTATACCATTCGTGGTTTATGGATGAAGTATTTACATTTCGTATTCTAGTTTTAATACGAATTTTTATGTTATGTTTAAACCTTTTCTTATGGGAATGCATTGGACTTAATATGTGATGGGTGGAGCCCGCTATAGCTCTTCGATGCATCGGTAGATCTCATGAGAAAAACTAGTGTCTTGGAAGAAGGCCTTGGAGAAATCTTATTTGTAGTCTTGGAACGAGGCCGTGGATATGTAGTTATGATATTCTGGCATTATGCATTCCATCATTATGAAAGTGGTTATTGATATTGCATGTGATTATTCGATTAGTATAATATCCATGTGAATAAGTAAATGGAATTATTTCGTTTTATTTTTTCCATTCCATGTTGAAGTTCAATTTTAAAAGGCTTTTGTTTTAAGTATACATTGCCTTAAATGTATATTCTTATTTATGAAAGTTTCGGCTATATTGTTATCCTTACTGGGCATTTGAGCTCACCCCTTTTCTATGTTTTATTTTTCCCAAGATGTGAAGAAGTAAATTATGAATCACATGTAGGGATAGTATGAGGGGATAAGAGTGGGGACTATGGAGACTATGTTTTTGTTGTTTTCATTTATATGATGTAATGTAAAACATTATGAATATATCTAGTGTTTCCATGGCTACTAAACTAATCAGTATTTCGAGATTTGATCTTTCTTGTGATCATGAAAATGTTATGTAATAATGCACCAGCTCTGGTTAACTGGGGTCAAGGCATTACAGTTGGTATCAGAGGAAGTTTAGTACAGACCTTGGAAGCTAGATTTTGATAAACTCTGATTAGAGCACATATACCTAAAATGAAATTTGTGGATTAGTATAGAAGTACATCCTAGAATTTTGGTATTGTAGAGATTTTGTGTGTTTTCTGAGAAATACATCCCTGTCTGGATATGAGCAGGTAGAGGTGGCTCTGGCACAGATTTTCCTAGGGGTAAAACCCGAAAACACTGCTTTGAGCTGGACTTGAACGGGAACTGGTGCACGAAAACGGGCCTTGCTTAACTCTTGGTTACGACACTCCCGGGGGATATGCTTAGGATAACTCTCATTTTCATTATAAATCATTATAAAGTGTTTATGAGTATATACTTCCTCAAAGAAAACATTTTTATGATTATGGATTATATCCATAAATAGATCAATTTATGTTAAGTGTTTTATAAGTATGGAATTATGTATTTTGATTCATAAACTAATCTAGTTTATTCCATTGTTTAGAAATGATGCCTAATGGAAGAAATGGAAACTGTATAAATGCACACACTCTATGTAGGGATTTCCCTCCTGCTCAAGATAATTATAGTGGAGCTGGTGATGCAACTGGTGCAGATCAGCTAATCACCATACTGGGACAACTCACTCAGGTTATGAATAATATCCTTACCCGTATGGAGCACCCTGATCCGCAGCGTGGAGGATCAATGATAGATCACTTAATGAGGAAACAACCACAAAAGTTCAATGTGAGTACAAATCCCTTAGTATCTAAGCAATGGATAAGTTCCCTAGAGAAAATATTTTAGGCTTTGGGAAGTAGTGAAAGGGAAAAAGTTATCATGGCAGTTTTCTGCCTCATTGGAGATGTTGATCAATGGTGGTCATTGATTCAAATCATTCAGGAAGATGATGAAGTATCAAATATGGAATGGAGGTAGTTCAAAGATCTGTTTTTAGAAAAATACTTTCCCTGTGACCATCGAGAAGATATGGAAAGGAAATTTTTGAGTATGAGACAAAAGGAGGATGAGAATGTCGCAAAGTATGAGGATAACTTTACAAGGTTATCAAGGTATGTTGGAGATTATATATATAACCCAAGAAGTAAGATTGATAATTTATTTGATGGGTTAAAACCATTTCTCCATCGATCATTAGTCTCAAAATCCTTCTCGTCGTACGAAGACATTGTCTCATGCGCTATCAAGACAGAAAAAGAATTCTATAGGTCATATGACATTAAAGAAAAGCAAGAGAAGAAGAGATCTGCTGATCAATCAGGTAATGGAAATAAAGGGAAGAAGGTAAATGTTGAATATCCATCCCATGGTAAATGTGGGAAGAAACACCCCGATACTTTCTTAAAAGGAACGACAGTTTGTTACAAGAGTGGTGAAAAAGGCCACCAAGCTCATGATTGCAAGGGGAAGAAGTAAGCTACAGATGTCCAATGATACAATTGCAGGGATATGGGACATTATGCAAATGAATGTCATAAGCGTCAGGGGAACTTACCTCAGAAACGTCCAAGTGATCAAGGCCACATTTATTCTATCACTACTGCTGAGGTAGAAGCTTCAAAAGACGTTGTGGCAGGTAATTTAATGGTTTCCTCAAGTTTAGAAAATGCATTATTTGATTCTGGATCATCACATTGTTTCATATCTTCCCAGTTTTCTAAGAAAATTAGATATTTTCAATTTGATTTAATAAGGGAGTTGTCTGTTAAAACTCCTAAGGGAAGTATCATTGCAACAATGTTTTGTGAATCAGTCCCTATTAGAGCACATAAATGTTCTTTATCCGCTGATCTCATCATCATACATATGATTGAGTTTGATATAATTCTCGGTATGGATTGTCTTTCATACCATTATGTAAAGATTTATTGTAAAAAGAAGTAGGTTACTATTTTTGATGATGACGATAAGGAACACCTTATCTTTAGAGCAGAATCGTCACCACCTAATTCTTATCTAGATCCACCCCTAGTATCTCAACTAAATTCAATTATTGGGGAGGAAGAGAATGAAATGCCTCTGGGTGAGGAAAGGAATGTTCAAATAGAGGATGTACCTATTGTGAAAGAATATTTGGATGCGTTTCAAGAAGATTTACCTGGACATCCTCCAGAACAAGAAGTTGAGTTTTCCATTGATTTAATTCCTGGATCAAGGCCTATATCGAAGACCCCTTATAGAATGACCACTTTGGAATTAGTAGAAATAAAGAAACAACTAGATAAATTGAGTAATAAGGGATTTATTCACTCTAGTGTTTCTCCATGGGGAGCCCCTGTTCTTTTTGTTAAAAAGAAAGATGGATCTATGAGGTTATGTATCGACTACAGAGAGATCAATGCTATAACAATAAAGAACAAGCATCCCCTACCTCGCATTGATGATTTATTTGACCAACTGCATGGAGCTCAATACTTTTCAATGATTGTCCTTCGATCTGGATACCATCAGTTATGTGTAAATAAGGAAGACATTCCGAAGACAGCATTTCAAACCAGGTATGTGCATTACGAGTTTACAGTAATGCCTTTTGGATTGAATAATTCACCCACTGTATTCATGGATCTAATGAATAGAGTTTTCAAGGAATATCTAGATGACTTTTTTGTGGTATTTATTGATGATATCTTATTATATTCCAAAAACTATGAAGATCATGAAAATCACTTGCGTATTATCCAGAAGACTCTGAGAAGACATTAATTATATGGGAAGTTTAAAAAGTGTGAATTTTGGCTTCGGGAGATTTCTTTTCATGGCCATATTGTCTCTAAAGATGGAATCTCTATTGATCCTTCTAAAACCAAGGCAATCCAAGAATTACCTGCACCTACGAGTATAACTGAGGTACACAGTTTTATTGGTTTGGTAGGTTATTATCGACGTTTCGTCCAGAATTTTTCCCGATTGGCTAACCCATTAATGAAGCTCAC
Source organism: Viscum album (assembly GCA_963277665.1). Taxonomy (NCBI): domain Eukaryota; kingdom Viridiplantae; phylum Streptophyta; class Magnoliopsida; order Santalales; family Viscaceae; genus Viscum; species Viscum album. The sequence continues at coordinate 383,090,238 of OY728145.1, forward strand.
ACGTAAAGGGGTTAAATTTGTTTGGAAAAAAGAGTGTGAAAAATGTTTTGAAGAACTGAAGTGAAGATTAGTCAATGCTCCTATATTGACTCTACCATCGGGGAATGATGGGTTCATTATTTATAGTTATGCATCGAAGAAAGAACTTGGTTGTGTCCTTATGTAGAATGATAGGGTTGTTGCCTATGCATCACAACAGTTGAAAATTCATGAACAAAACTATCATACTCATGATTTTGAGTTAGCAGCTTGAATGTTTGCTTTGAATATATAGAGTCACTACCTCTATGGTGAAAAATGTGAGATTTATACTGATCAAAAGAGTTTGAAGTATATTTTATCACAAAAAGAACTCAACATGAGGAAAAGGAGATGCCTTGAATTACTCAAGGATTATGATTGTACGATACACTACCACCTGGGGAAAGCAAACAAGGTGGCAGATGCTTTGAGTAGAAAATACCATGGAGTTTTGAACAATATGAGAATTGAAAGGGATCTAATTTTCATAGATCTTGTGAAGATGGACATGGGAATAACCAGGGAAGGTGAAACATAAAAGATTTTTCAAATTGTTTCCAAACCATCTTTACTATAAAGGATTAAGACTTCTCAGACCGATGATGAACAATTTCAAAAGAAGATTAAAGCTGTGAATGATGGGAGATTGAGAGACTTTGTGTATGAAGAAGGAATTTTGAAATTTGGGAAGAGACTTTGTGTTCCCGATATAACTGATCTAAAAAGGTAATTTCTGGATGATGCTCATAGTTCCAATTTCTCTATACACCCTGGGAGCACCATAATGTATAGATACTTGAAGGAACATTTTTTGTGGGAAAACATGAAGAGGGAGATTGCAGATTTTGTGTCATTATGTATGGTTTGTAAACAAGTGAAAGCTGGAAGGCAACAGCCTGGAGGAGTCATAAAACCTCTTCCCATACCGGAGTGGAAATGGGATAATATCACGATGGACTTTGTCATGGGACTACCAAATACTCCTAGAAGGAACGATGCAATATGGGTTATTTTTTATCATCTTACCACGTCAGCACATTTTCATTATATAAGAGAAGATCTACCAGTGGAACGTCTATCAATTCTATATATTAATGAAGTTATAAGACATCATGTAGTACCCCTATCGATTGGTTCTGATCATGATCCCCATTTTACGTCAAGATTATGGAAAAGTCTTCAGAAAGCCTTGGATACTGAACTTCATTTGAGCACTGCCTACCACCTTCAAATAGATGGAAAATCAGAACAAACTATTCAAACCTTAGAAGACATGTTTAGATCCTGCTCACTTGACTTTCATGGTATGTGGGATCAATATATACCTCTGGTAGAATTTTCCTATAACAATAGCTTCCATTCGAGTATTCAGATGGAACCATATGAAGCGTTATACAGAAAGAGATGTCGCACACCAACCTATTGGGGTGACGTTGGTGAAAGAAAACTTATAGGCCTAGAACTGGTGGAAGAAACAATGTAAAAGGTTAAGGTAATCCAAAACCATATCAAAGCTGCTCAAAGTAGGCAGAAGATCTATGCCGATAATCGAAGGAAGTATTTGGAATTTCAAGTCGATGATCATGTTTTCTTGAAGGTATCTCCATGGAAGGGAGTCATGCGTTTTGGAAAGAAAGTTAAATTGAGTCCCAGGTACATTGGACCATTCGAAATTTTAGAACGAATTGGGGCTGTAACTTACCGATTGGTAATGCCGCCAAGTCTCTCCAAAGTTCACGATGTGTTCCACATATCTCTATTGAGGAAATACATGTCTGACTCAATGCATGCACTCACCTATGAGTAATTATATCTGGAACCCGATCTGTCTTATTTCGAAGAACCCGTCAATATTCTTTATACGAGAGAACAAGTACTGAGAAACCGGATGACTCGTCTGGTAAAAGTCTTGTGGAGAAATCATAAGATGGAAGAGGCAACGTGGGAAACCGAGGAACTTATGATGAATAAGCACCCGAGTCTTTTCATGTGGTAGTATTCTAGAAATTCCAAGGACGAAATTATTTGAAGGAGGGGAGAATGTAACACCCCAATCTTCTAAGGTACACTTCTCTTTGAATAATTCAATAGCGTGTGTTGTACGCAACATCGAGTTCTAACACACACCACAACCAATCAAACTAGAAGTTATAAATATTAATATCTACTTTTTAAAATTTTAAAAAATTTATCTCTCAAAATGGACTTCATTTTTGGATTCAGAGTATCGAATTTAGCCTAAGGTGAAATTTGGGTACTTTTCGGATAACTTTAATATTTTGATGAACAGTGAAAATTACTAAATTTTCATTAAAAACAACTTTTTTTAATCAAAATAATTAATAGTGATAAATTATTAATTTGAGCGGTTTTGAAGTATATTTAGAATATATTTTTACTATTTAATACAATGTTGGTCATTGGACATAATTTTACAATTAAACCGAACATAAACAAGTATCAATCTTTTGGTAGTTATTATATCGTAAAAACACGCTTTTTGTTTTGACAGCAGGAAATAATTTTAAATTAATTTCTTCCACATCTGTGTTTTGAATTTTGAAAAATTGATTCCGTATTTGGAATCAGGATGTCCAAATTTTGTAAATAGGTATCTTTTATTTTTAGACATTTTGAATAATTATTTCGGTAAATATTTTATTTACCATGGTTAAAGGGTAAATCTGGTAAATAATGGTTAAAAAATAATATTATAATAAAATTAAATTACCCTAAAATGTGTCCTAACCTTATTGGTGTATACATGTCTGACCATGGTCATCATGGAGTTGATTTCCGGACCCCATGGAGCCACTTGTAGGTGATAGGGACACTTTATTTTAATTAAGTTAAAATAAATACAAAAATGACATAAGAATATGTCTTTTAGAAAAAAACATTTACATAGGGTTATATATGTTGGAGTTTCGACTATAAATATTTATTATAAAGCTAAAAATATTTCCTACATAATGGTATTTTATTTATAATTTTTAGAAATTATATAATTTAATTTATTTATTACACAATGGTGATGCAGTAATTACCTAATTAATAAAACATTAGAATAATTGATATTATAAATACCCAAATAAATTTAATATGATACTTTTCATAAATAACAATAATTTTATAAGATAATATGACTTGTTAGGATTGATTTAATTATCTTTTTTCGAAGTAATCATTCTGTAATGATTTTTACAAAAATCAATTATTGAATAGTGTCAAAATTGACATAAAATAGTTTTTAAAACAAATATTATATTATTAATTGATATTAAATTCCTAAAAATCTATGATTCGACCAATAGAATTATATCATGATAGGTGTATCATTAATGGACCACTTGGGGGTCTCTTGGATGTATATAGTATGTTTATAAACCATATAATATAAAAATACAAAGAGACATTGTAAAAGTTAAACTAAATAACTAAGAGTTAATACATAAAGATAAGGTTAATATAAAAACCCAAACCTATCTAAATCCTATTGGTTGAGTGTTTTTAGACCTATACCCACCTTAACCTATAAATAATCCACTTTGGAGACATTATAAACCGAAAATGAATTTATTATAAAATATTTTTTCTAGCTTTTCCAAAGGTGCCCCTCACCCCTCTTATAAAAGGGCACTCCCCCTTCTCATTATTTTACACATTCAAAGCCTTTTGGTTATTCCAACCCCTACATAAATACTCTCTAAACTTCCCTCAATTCATCCTAGAGGCCTTAATTTAGTCATAAATCTAACCTATGGAGCCCTTTTGATCAAATCAAAAGGACGGTCCCGAAGAAGAGGTAGTGATATCACCACACCTTTTCAAGTTCCTTTCTTATTCCTCTTCTTCTATATTTTTTATTTCCATTCTAAAATAATAACTCCAATATCTTATGTATAATGTGATGTTATTATAAATATTGTACAACCATATTCAGTATTCTATCCATCCTTTGAATGACATGTCACCATACGTGCAGACGTACGGCTTACCGTCTCCACATCGTGGTGTAATTGTTATTCAATAAATTAGTATTTGCATGATGATGTCTAATTAATGTAAATAATATATATAACATGATAATGATTCTGTATATATGTTATACCATCAAATTAAATATTATTTTAATATCAAAATAATGGTATTGTTTCTCGTGCGTACGTATGGACTACCGTCTCCACGAACGTGATAAGATTCATTCTCCATCATATCCATTCAAGTCTAATTCTCATTTGATGATTAATCTAAGGACTTTATATAATTATGGATATGAATACGATACAACCTATCCATGAAAAACAAGGCTTACATTACAAAACATATCAAATAAAACAAGTAAGTTAACACCCGAAAAAACGATAATACTAAGATATTATTAACAAAGCAATGTTAAAAGATCATATATGATATAATATAAATATATATGATTCTTGTATAATTTAATAACAATTATTTCAGCATTATATAGGAGTTTAACCTACCCCAACCATATAAAAGTTCAAGGTAAGGGTTTATTTTGCAATCTCTTCATTATCCGATGTTGTTTATACGTAATGATCTACTGGGACTTCATTATCATCCACATCGATGTTTCTTAAAAATGTATTTCAAAACATTTTTATTATTTACTGGAATATGGTTTAAAGTAATTTATACCCTTGTTGACTTTTATAAGTGGTTTACAAAGGAATATTTTTGTCATTTTCCAAACAAGGTCTTTTTTAACCTTTTTGAAAAAATTAAGGTAAGAATGTTTTTTTAACTTATACGGTAGGTGCAGCGATTTTCAGCCGTTATAAAATCGTCAAAGCTTCCCTTAAAATCTTATAATAATATTTTCAATGAAAACATTTTATTTTATATGACTCTTAAATGATTTCAAAATAGAAAGAGATATTTCTCTAAAACGAGTTTTGATTTCATCTATGTTAACATTCTTTGATGGATTTTACGCTTATTTAAAGTTGATTTATTGTGATACAAAACTTCTATATTGTATTAAAGGTTTTGTGACATGTTTGATTTGGATGTGTTATTTTTATACCATTCGTGGTATATGGATGAAGTATTTACATTTTGTAAGCTATTTTTAATATGAATGTTTATGTTATGTTTAAACCTTTTAATATGAGAATACGTTGGACTTAATATGTGATGGGTGGAGCCTGCTATAGCTCCTCGATGCATCAGTAGGTCTTATGAGACAAACTAGTGTCTTGGCATAAGGCCTTGGCAAAATCTTATTTGTAGTCTTGGCACGAGGCCTTGGCTATGTGGTTATGATAGTCTCGCATTATGCATTCCATCATTATGAAAGTTGTTATTGATATTGCATGTGATTATTTGATTAGTAGAATATCCATGTGAATAAGTAAATACAATTATTTAATTTTATTTTTTCCATTCCATGTTAATTTTCAAGTTTATAAGGCTTTTGTTTTAGTTTTACATTTCCTTAAATGTTTATTCTTATTTATGAATGTTTCTGCTATTTTGTTATCCTTACTGGGCATTTGAGCTCACCCCTTTTCTATGTTTTATTTTTCCAAGGATGTGAAGAAGTAAATTATGAATGACCTGTAGGGATAGTATGAGGGGATACGAGTGTGGACTATGGATACTATGTTGTTGTAGTTTTCATTTTTATGATGTAATATAAAACATTATGAATATATCTAGTGTTTCCAATGATACTAAACTAATCGATATTTCGAGATTTTATCATTCTTGTGATCATGCCAATGTTATGTAATAATGCACCGGCACTGGGTAACTGAGGTCGGGGCATTACACCCTAATCCTAACTTTAATAGACCATGAGTTTGTGACTTATGTTTAGTATCCATATCACACACATGAGAGCCATTACAATAATCTACATGCACACACACACACATCTCCAGACCCTTAAAATGTTGAAATGTAAGAGAATTGAAAACCATGAATGTATATATCTATATACAAAAATTAGTGTACAAAAAATGTTACTGGAAAGTAGGGGGGAAATAAAAACAATGCAAATATAAACTGAAATCAACTCCAAACTACTAAATTGGATAGGAATTATATCAAAATAATCATGTAGAATGTGTCTCTATCTATGGAGAACAATATGGTTGGCCTAGAAATAGTCCCTCTATGGCTGTGTGAAATGGTCTATTCTCTTCATAATAGAAGAAATGTGCATGCAGAGCCCATTCATGGGTGTGTATAAAAATATATTGTAAGACACCCCAAAATCACTAAACCTAATTCATCAAAATTAGTTAACCACAAAAAAAAAGAAATGAAATAAAAATAAAATAAATAACATTGATATAATTAGGAATGACAACATGCCTCTAATTTATCAAAACTAAACAACCAATCAAAGTATTTTTCAAGATGGTTATAAGAAATTATAATATAGGGATAACCTAGTAGATGGTCTATGTTATCACCAGTGGAAGACAACCAATTGGTCATGTTAATTAAGCCCAACACAATAAGAATCATTGGTATATGAATATCATGACACATAGATATGTGGTGACACCTAGGATAGACATCAAGACACAATAAATCAAATCTAGATCAAACCACTTTTTAGGGGATTTCATACAAAATAAAGCATGAAACTTACTAAAACATAATGCTAGGTGGGAGTCAACACCCTATAGAATGTGGGTAAACTGATTCCAAAAACCCCATTTAGGGCATAATTAGGAATGATAGATGATCACACCCTATTATCACAAATGGAAAAAAATCACTTTCTGAGACATATCTTCCATTGGTGATCAAAATATCTTCCATTGGATGCAATTACACATTGTACCCTTGAAGGGGTCAAACCAAGGGAATAAAATCAACCTATACTAGTCCAAAATGAATAAATGGATGGATCCAAACACCACTAAAGGTGTTACATGGTATTTACTCATCACATGTTGTTTTTATCTTACCATAGGTCTTCCCATGTTCTTATTTTATGCATGGAATATAGATCTACAAATACACAACATGCATTAAAGGTTACACGATGTGTAGAGCTCCTTGAATATCCAAACAAATGAATAAATCATAGTCCAGGAACATATGGATATTCTCATTTACTAACCCATGTACATCAAGTCATTCCCCAAGTACACCTGTCCTAAATTGAGTACATGACTAATATTTTTTACAGTAACAATTTCTATATACTATAGCATTCTTATTACAATATATCATCCATGATACATGCTAAACTACCACTATGGTTCACATGGTTTGTGATAAGTGTCATGCATCTTGTAATATTTTCTCCTATATAGAAACCAAAGCACCACATATAGGACCCCACATGGAATTTCATCTTAGATGAAAAGCCATGTAACAGAAAAATTTCTAAATTACTTGGGTTTTTCTACAATTTTTTATCTAATATTCCATCACATTGATTACAATTGGGAATCATATATATGTGTTTTTTAAATCATTATGTCACTTGATATCTGATCCAATGAATCAAATCCTCTCATTAAAATCCACCATTGATTCACATTATATCCTTCATATGGAAAGTGAGTAATTATATGAAATTTTGATAAATTCTGATACATCATTGATCATCCACTATTTCCATGACACCACAATCTAACCTGATATTGTGAAATGTACCTCTAATATTTATTAATTTAACCAAATAAAAAATAAAGAATGATCATATACCCTATATTCATCGAATTGGTGTCTATTGAAATGTCTTACAAGGAGTGTTAAAAAAAAGTGGAGAAAACCATAATAAAAAAACACAAGTAATGATACAAGACCTTTTTATTTTTTTTTACTCGATCCATATTCTATGAAATTAGATGTATGAAAAGAGAAAAATCAATATGAATAAATCAATCCGACATAAAAAATATTTTATTGATGAGTGAATCAATTCATATTCATGGGTTTGATCTGTGTTAAATATAGATAATGGAATGAGATGGAATCATATAAATCATTCATCCATCTTAGAGTTCAGATAGATTTCTAAAGAAAAATATCAATGTTATATCATCGATTTAAATATCTAAAAACTATAATGGCATAATGATCCTCTCTCTCGATCTGATTTAATGTCATCTTCCAACAATTCTCCAATAGATCCTCTCTGATAGCACTTTCCCATATCTACTTTATACTAACTCAATGTATTTAGGAATATTTATTCTTAAATAGAAAATTCTTGGTTAATGTGTCGAAATAAATAAATAAATAATTTTATTTTATAATTTGGTCTCATGATATCACTTTACTAAAACACACGACATTGACTATGATTTTATCCTAACTAGGGTAAATATTATGTTTCAAACTTAATTTCAGTCTCAGATTTCTGATCTCAACCCCTATTCAAGAGATTCTCCAATATTTCAGTAAAAATACACATTCATGAAATTTATATTATTAATTTTTATAACATCAATTGTAGGCTTACAAGGCCTTGATTTCTAATGTCTTCATATTAAATTTCTCGAAAAATAATCCATACAATATACAAATGTAATACATTGAAAAATTAGAGTAACCCTAACATTTTATATATATGTATTTTTTGGATTCCTAAAAATAGAAAAAAAATATTTTTAAATTAACTACACCATTATCTATATTGTTCTCCTTTATAAATTAATCTATAAGGTGAAAATGTTCCTCAAATACCATAAAATTTTTGTTTTTATGTTTCTAATCCCTTTTTAATCAGTTTATTTAAAAAAACTAAGCCCACTCAATACGAAGTTTTTCACCACCACATAAATGATCGTAGAAATGTTCTTTAATAATACCCATCCATTTTTGGGTGTTGAATTAGACCGAGCATATAGATCTAATTTCATTTTTCTTTTAAAATGGTGATATATCTCTACAAAAAACATTCTTTTGTTATCTTTGTGACATCACATCTTGGTATCTAAATTAAATTACATAGAACACATTTAATAATGCCTAAAAAATTACCCCACCAAATTTGATTAGTTCAGAATAATAATAATTTGATTCTATGTTAACATAATGATATACTTTTCATCATTATTCATTTTATCGAATTTTGATTTTACTCACTAGTTGGAGGATGTTCTCCAACATGAGAGTCTCAATTAAGGGTTTTGATAAAGCTAAAATGAATAATTGACTAATGGATTTCAAGGATTCTAAGAAGAATAATCGACTCATGTATTATGGGGATGTAAATATGACTTATAAATTAAATACATTGAATTCATATAACTTAGTAGATGAAGGGGAACCATTTAAAAATAGATATTCCTAAAACACTAGGATGGTAGAGGGAATGGAATGAAATATGGATTTTTTTATTTAACCATTATATATGATTTTGATGTCACTGGGTATTTTTCTTGAATATAAATCAATATAAACATAGATGTTGACTAAGGTGTCTTTATATTGGTCAGGATCATCCATATAATAATATATAATGGATCAGTCGTATTGTAGAGTTTTCAAGTGGGAAAAAACACGTACTGGTGTACACATAATCAAATAGAGATTCCAGAGTGTAAACTCATATGTAATAAAATTAATATTTATATAAGAGATCAATGAAATATTTTTTTGTCCTACATGGTTGCCCATTGGGTCTTATAGTTTTTGGTCATTTAATAAGGAACTTTCATAAATAGATAGTCTATATGAACCAATATAAATGAAGAAAAAATGTAGTTCTCCAACATTTTCCAAGATCAATTGACAAGGTGATAATTATTTAAATTTTTGTTTGGAATAATAGTTATCCCTACATGATTATTTCATTTTGTTTCACATTAAAAATTTTCAATTCCATAGATGGTTTGGGTTTGTTGGTAGGATATCATATTTTCCTTTGGACCCCCATACTGATTTCCAATGTGTAATTTTTTTTATCATTTTATTTTTTATTTATTAATAATTATAATGTTTCTTAGGTTATGCAAGGATCATACATAGCACGCAACAACCTATGTTTTTTTTTATGATTCCCTTTGATTGTTTTTTTCCAACCTTGTATAATGTATCTTACCTTAAGATATTTAAAATCAATAATTTATTGTCAATATGATTTTTTATTATTGATATAACATTATCAATAAATCATGAAGTAATCATCCCAATATCATGGGAGAGGTAAACCTAACATGGAGTACATCCCAATGATATTATTTGAAATCTTATGGATGGGTGAACATAGTTTATATTCATAGTGATCCTTATAATGAATCAGTCAGTTTATGATCATGATATCAGGACAATATAACCAATAAGAAATCACCAAAAGGTTAATTTCTACCCAATTATATTGGTTTTCCAAGAAGAATAATTGAATACTAAATTTGGGTCTTCATATAAGATGCACACATAGATTTGAAAGAGCACCATAACATTTTCTCGGAATCATGATTCACAATATGGAATGATACATGATTGTGTAAAATCAGGGGAACATGGATATAATTTTATATTGATTTTTGAAATGTATATGTCATAACATAAGAATATATAAAAAACAATAAAACGATATTGTGGAGATTAATTTTACCTTTGTGTTGGAACGTCTAGTGCCACAAATTTTGTAAATGAAACATGGGGTTAGGGGGAACTTTTTTCATGAAAGAAAACACCATCATGTGGTAACATAATGTCTCTAGTTTATACCCTTTTAATTAGGGATCTATTATGTTCATGGATAATGGGAAATTATATAAGGTGAAAATAAATGTAATGGTTCCAATGTCATGTATTTAACACAATATTAGGTCAAATTGATATAACTAGAAATTATATATATATATATATAAACAATTTAATGTTTGATCTATATAATATAATGATGTGGTATTTTCATAAACAATAGTATACCAATGTCCGAACTTTTGTACAACTGATGAGGAAAATGAAGATCTACTCTAATTTTTCCCTATAATAATATCTTCTATTAAATATTGCTTGAATTTTTATTAGACCATATAATATTCCCAAAATGTAATGTAACATTTTTATTTCATAAAAAAATTTCTTAATCCATGGAAGGGAATGTCTTAGTGGGTGGAGAGAAGACATTTTCTTAGTCCATATTTTTGTGGATTTAAAAATGAATTGAAATTAATTCAATTTGTAGTTTTATATTATGTAATAAAAATTTCACCCTTAAGGTATGAAATTTACGTATATGATTCTTTGAACAATGATTAATGTGATTTAATAAGTATTATTTCGACTAAAGTGTGGGAAAATTTATTATAAAAAGTTAAATGAAAGAATATTTCTACTAAAAACCATATCAAGGATTAGTGTATAGAGTTTATAGTCATGGAGCATCGGCCAAAGAATGGGATGAAAGAATATCATTGGTAATGGGATTCGATAGATCCCCAAGTCACTACATATACCTTGGAATATAAATCAAGCTATGTAAAGATATTATATGAGATTGAGTCTATATATAGATATGTATCATATAATGTTGAGGGTGTTTTATATAAGAATTATATTATGGATATAAAACACATTAAAGTTACCCATTCATGGTTTTGGATCACATATTGGTTTTTTGGGTTATAAGAAAGCGATAAATTGAGTAGTTTAATGTCATATGTAGTGGAATTTCTATCATGTAGCATAACAACATGTGATAAGGGCTCAAATTATATTCATTATAGAGTTGTAGGATGAATAATTTTTTTATAGGATTCTTGTAGATATCAATAAGGAATTCATAAAATAAAATGGATTCATATAACTGTTGGAAAGATGGAGGGAAACCCTACAGGAATGAAATTATGGACAATTAAACTAAATTGGGGGATTTATTGGGATTCATGGATGGTCCTGATGTAATTATTATGGAAATAAAAATGTATAAATATTAGAATCATGTCCCATGTATTTATTTTGAAATTTATTTCCTCACAGTATGTAAGCTATTATATATTTTTTGACCAAGAATTTGTATACTATACCCTTATAGGGGTAATACATTGTCTGAATTTGAATTTCGGTCTATGATAATAGAGTTGGGTGAAATGATATATACCACCGTGTTGGAATCATAAAACACATAGATCTATTTTTGTCCCCAATATAGATCAAGATCTCATATAAGAGAAGTGAGTTTTTTTAATTATTAAGTTAAATAGAATATATTTCTCCAACCAATCTATGGTCATATGGGAAAAACCACTTTTGATATATTAAATTGATGTTGGATGGAGTATGTGTTTTATATCTTGATATCATGTGAATAAAATTACATGTTATTTTGTTTATAATACTATATATATAAATTTATAATGGTAATAATCATATCTTGTAATGCTTCATCCTATATGTCTTTCATTTTATTCTCATGTTACATTGATCCTCTATTTTAGTGTGTGTATTGTATGAGGGAATTAGATATATAGATATTTGTAATATTAGTAAATATTATGAATATAAATGATTCCAATGTATATGTCATAGATGGTAAAATGATGACTTTTTAGAGAAGGATGTCCATTATTAAAGGAAAAAATAATGTTGAACCATTAGGGATGGTGACGATAGATCAAACATTGGTCACAAAGAGTCCAATTTCACACCATAAATTGATAACTCATTAGAATACAAGGTAAATTTTATCTATAAAAAAAATCCTTTTTTGATTATTTATCAGCAAAAAACGATGTCATTCATCATTATATGTTTTTTTTTTACGATCAATCAAAAAACCACTTACTAATTAATGTGGATGGAAGAGTAAAATTAAGTTTCTCAACTAATGGTTTTGGGTTTGATGAATCAAATATCAAAATTATGAATTAATATTTATGGTATAGGTGATGCCAAAAAAATTTATTGAATAATCTATAGATACACAATCATGTGATCAGATGTTATTTTGGGTAGGAGGAATATAATAATAATAAAGGGGAAGATGAATTATAAATCACAATGAAATTGCGTGAGGAATAATGATATAATGAGTGTAATCTGGGCCATCAGTTAACATTAATGGTGATTGAAATCTCTGAGAAAATTAAAGCCATATGGGATGCACCAAATTCCCTACAATTTAACAACATTTGTGAGGACGTTCTTTCATGTTGTTTATGGTATTACAAGAATGATATGATGATTAACTTCGTAGAATAATGCATCAAGGAAAAAGTTGTTGTGTTGTTAAAAGACATATGACAAGGACCAAACCATGAAGGGATATTATTATATCTTAATCATGATCAAGTGAAATATTTATCCATAATTAAATTATGCATTTTAAGTATCATAGAAATGATAAGGTGATACCTAACCATAAAAATAGCATAGCGTAAAATTGATCATTTTAATATATAGTCCATAAAAGAGTGTTTATTATGGAAGGATCCAACATAAATTTCAAGTCCCAAATTTCGGGACAATATTTTTTAAAATTTGGTAAATTTATATTATATATTTTTGTAGATGAAGAACTATATTCTATAGAATTAAAAATAGATGTGATTGATATATAAAAACTATTTATCTCACAACACTAAACTCTCTATGAAATTTAATGTCTCAATAGATGGAACATATATTGTTAATTTTAATTTCATGTGACCATAAGGGAAAACATAATAATGAGTGGAAGACATTTAATGCTATAAGGGAATAAATATTGATGATTGGATTGGTTGGGTATGACCGTAATGGACATGATCCCCCTAGATCATCCTGTTGTATCAAATAAAGGTGACATGTCTTCTGTCCTGGAGTGAATTTTTTTTTTTGGGAATGATCCATAATCCACCGAGATTAACATCATATCAATTAGAATAAAATATGTTCCTTTAAGTACATGAATATAGGACTAATGGTGGATAAACCTTTTATGTTCATCCAAATAAGACTGTAACACCCTATATTTTTGGAATATTTTCACCTTTAAAATATTAGTATGGTCTATATATTTTTAAACATGCAACTCTAAACAAAAATGATTGGTGACATTTTCAAGGAATATTATTTAAAAATTTTAAAAATTTGAAATATTCTGGTCAAAAAATGATTTTACATCATTAAAATTTCATAAATTTAGAAGATAAATAATTAATATAATTTATTATAAACAATAATATTCTTTCTAAAATAATGGTTTTTTAAATTCTCGTACATTTTACAATAATAATTTATATGCACCACTTTTGAGATATTAATATACAATAACTAACATATAAAAATTCAGTATAGTATATAACAATATAAAATAATATTATAAACACTTAAAAACCAATATTTTCAATAAAACAATATATATTTATTATTTTTATTTTAGTTTTACAAAATAATTCAAATCTTAAAAAATATTAATTTTATAAAATTAACAACAATATTGAACTCATAACATCAAAATTATCGTAGGTGGAACATTTTATATTTTTCTATGATGATTGACTTATATTTTTATAGTTTAAAATGTAGATTTTATTTGAACCATTGAGTTTTTCATTTTATAAAGAATTAATTATATCAAAAAATTTATAATTTTTTTATGATAATAAAATGATTTATCATATTAAATTATTCACATTAAATTTTTTTGTTGAATTTTGAAAACAAGTTTTTAATATTCTGAAAATTAAGCAATAATTCTTTTTGGATTGAAACTATTTTTAGTCTTTCTCTTTAAATTAATTTTTTCCTATGTGAAATTATATTTTCATATTTATTCTCTAGTATCATAAATATTATTTTTTAATTTTTTTTCAAAATGATTTCATAAATATCAAACGAATTGAATTACTTTTTCTTACTATAACATTTATTTTTTAAAATGAACTATTCCAAAAAAATGATTTCCTCCAGTTATAAGAGTTAATTATAATATTTAATTTTTTTACAAAAAATGAATTTATTGAATAATAATTATTTCTAAATTTGAATTAATGTTCCCAAATTATCTAATGTGGTTCATTTTATTTTTAGTCTCTAACTATAAATTTACAATATAAAAATTAATTACATAGGTAAAAACAAAAAATGTTAGAATAAAAAGTATAAAAATAAAAGTCCTTAAAATTAGTTTAATACTATTTTAAACATTAATTAATGATTCATTATTTACTTTAAATCAAATTCCACTCCATTATTATTTACATTGGCACTAGTTTCCTTAAGACATGTTTTCTATTTTTATATTAAACAATATTTGAACAAATGGTATATCGTTCACCTATTAAAGAATCTCATATATATCCCATTTATCAAATAAATCTAAAGAATTATCATTAAAAACTAATCCTTAGTATCTCAAAAAATATCTCCCATTGACCAATATTTCTTAGTCTTGAAAAAATTCAAATCCAATAGGACTTTATCTATCACTGAATGGATAACATACAAATAGAATAGTAAATTTCTCAACCGATATCTCTTAATTATTTTCATCTATTACCCTATAATACATATCATATCATTGAATTATTGATAAATTTATTATTAACACTTTGAAATATTATTTTAATAATTTAATATCCATTTTATATATTTTTCCAAAACTATTAGAAAAATATAAAATGCTATGACATGTTTTCCCAAAATCCATTATCCATGAACTACATGCTTGAATTTTCATCACCATCATACAAGGATGGTTATAAACATTTTTTTATAGATTTATACCCTGCTTTTACATTACTAATATTCTCCAATTATTAATAATTACCCATTTTATTCATATTATATAAATTACAATCATTTTTTCAAAGAATTAATGTTAACCACTGCATCACCAAAACTGCATATTTTATTATTCAATCTATTAATTTTGTTAATTTTAAGACAATATTATATTGATACTAAATAAATTACCAATAATTTCACTATTCTTTAAAACTATTTTTTATTCCAGTGGAATAACATTCTTAACCATACTCACCAAAAGATTATATCTTGTTTATTTTTAGGGCTGATTAACCACCTATATTAATAATGATATAAAGTTATATCTTGGATATGTAATAAAAATTAAATAATTTTGATAGTGTAAAATAAATAAATAATAATTACCTGCTTTTGGTTAATGAATATTAATTGAAATACCTATCTAATTATAAATATAACAGCTCTCATTTATGAAAATTGATAGAATATTCTCATCACAAACATCATCATTACAAATAATAAATAACTTATTTTTAAATTAAAGTAATGTAATATAAATAATTTTAAAAAATAAATTATAGTCTCTATAATGATATCAAAGTTATGAAAATTTCTCCTACAATCAGAAATCCAAACTTCCATTATAAAACTTGTAGTAAAAAAAACAATTGAATGTCTTAACATACTAGAATAAAAATAATAAATAAAAATATAATATAAAAAAAATTAATTATTATGAATTATGATTATATATGTTTATAGATATTAATACGGTTTATAAATAAGTGATTAAGGTATTTTTTTTATACAATTGGTTATGGTACATTCGGCTAAAATGGGCCATTAAGGTAATGAATTTTTTATCACAAATTAAATTAACTAAGATTTAATGTGTATTCTCTACATGTTTTATTTTTTATTTTATATATTTACCAAGGATTAATTTTCACAAAAATGATCATGAATTCAATTTGATTTAAAAATACATATCATTTTCATCCTTTTAGATAATTTCAATTCCCAATATAAGGATGATATAAGAGTTTTTTATCCCAATTTACATTTATAGAGGTATTTTTGTTTGTCTCACATAATTTAATTTAAATTGTTTTTATATTTACTACTATATATATAATATAATGAATTATCATTAATCATTGAATTTTCAATTAAACTCCATTCCCCGTCTTTTAAGTGGATTCTAATAATATTGGTTATATGTCATAATGGTTTTTTGTCTTAATTGTCTTGTTTTGAGTCAAATTCCATATTCAAAATGTATTTTAATTGGGTACATGAAAAGTAAAATATTTTAAAAATTCAAAAATTATCATGAATTTATTTTAGTTTAATAATTGGTAAGTATATCTCTCCATCAATGTATTTATGTCACAAATTTTACAAAACAGTTATCAGATTATTCTAAACAAAAACACCCTTTGATTATGGTATAATGTATCATCATTTACGTCATACTTATGTGAATGGTTTCAAATAACACAAAACTATATTATTGTATTTCACTTTCTATATTTTAAAAATGAAAATTTTTACTGACATCTTCTTTCATGTTAAATTTCTTCCCTAAAATAGTCTATCATTGATATAAATAATTTGAATTATCTTTATCAATTAATTTTCCCATGTTAAATTTTTATCATCCCTCCAATGTTATTCATTATATTTGGAAACATAACTATGTGTTATCTCAAGAGGCCATCATATTTTAATTATCCTCCTTTTCAAATTACATTTTAGAATACCTCTTTGTTATTGACAATTCCTTTTACTTGTATTTTAATTTTGTAAAATTTTCCCGTATATTAACAATTGTTTTATCTTAAATATCAAATATTAATATGAAAATAACAATAAATTTTTGAAAAATCCTTTATTTAATATTATTTCACATGATTTGTTTTAAAAAAATTCACTTAACCATTTTGATAATGAATGTTTTATATAACTTATAACTTCATATATTGTGTTTGTGGTAAAGAGGATTCCTAAAAACGTTTTTATAGTATATTTCATCATTTTGAACATTATTCTTTTCAAATATTACATCGGAAGTTATAAAATGGTTTATCCTAATGGGTACAAGTGTTATTTTTTCAAATATTGAAGAAAATATTCTAATATTTTAGAAAACAGAAATATCTATTGAAAAAAAATATTATTTTCAAATGGATTATAAAAGACTATGTTTTTAGAGAAGTTTTCCATTATTGTATTTACTCCAAAGGAATTATTCTTTGAAACCAAATTTTTTTTATGACTTATTTTAAATTGTATATTTTAAAATTTTTTTCAAGATAAATGTATTTCATTATAAATAAAAACAATTTATATAGTTTTCAAGAAGTTGATAAAGGAATATTTCTTATTGTATTTGAATGTGATTAATATAATAATGATAAAATATATTTCATATATAATTTAATATTTTTTCATGTTTAATTTGATTAAATAATGATATATTCTCATTTTAACATTCACATTATTTTTCTATAAGCCTTATAAAATGTTCTCTGAATATCTTAAGGAATAATTTATTTTTTCAATGATTTAATTAAGTGAAGTTAGACATATGAGAGTTTTAATGGTTTATTTTCACAAGAATTTATGGATGATTATTTATGATGTTTGGGGTCCTACATTTCCAACTATTCCAATAGTTTTAGTTTTATATCCCTTTAGTTCATTGAGTTTCCTTGGGTACATTACCATTACCAAAAGGGTTCACTAGTAAAAACATGATCCCATGATGTGACATGGGACATTATCCCATGTTTGTCGGTAAACCTATTATTATCTAAATACCTAGAGGGTACACATGTTGTATCCCATGATTAAGATTGTAAATGGGTTGATATACAAATCCCAATAATTTATAGTAATTGTATTTCTAAGCTCAAAACCACAACAAATTTGTTACCAAATCATAATATGGTGTATGGGTTGATATCCAATGACCCCAAATTCACATTGGGTGTAATGAAAAAACCATTTATAATGGGAATTAAATTTTAATTCTTATACCACTAGGTTATAAATTATTAGGATTCTTATAATGAAACATTCTTGTTTCATATTATTATGTTATGATACCATTGATTTTTTTTCATTATCTCATGTTTATACACTATATTTCTAGGGAATATTTTTATCATTTGTGACTACATTTCATTATATTTTTCCTTCTTGAAAACAATTAGATTTCCTTTCACTTTTTAATATATTGGTTCTCCCGTTATCATATTTTTTTTAAGATTATGATCTTAACCTTTATGATATGTTAATATATTTATGTTTTAATGTGGATTTACATTCCCCAATTTCATAAATTTACATTATTTGAGATATGAAGATTATTTTAACTTATGAGAAATGTGGAAGGGAGTCTAGTGTATTCTAATTGTAGAGAAATATTCAATTATATCATTAAAAAACTAACTTATATAACTAATCATCCCAAACACTGATCCTTTCACATTATGAATTTTGTAATTATTTTTGATATGTAGAGTTAGTATTATGTTAATAATGTATAATAAATATAGGTTTATATTAGTTTGTATCAATTACAATGAAAAAATATTTTTTCATTAACACAAGATATTAATTTGTTGATCTAAGCCACCGGAGTTGTTATCAAAGTATGTTTTTGATATCACAATTAATTATTTCAGCCATTTATTATTATTATAAGAGATAATTTGTAAGATACATAAAATTATCTCTACGGAATAATAATATGTATTAGATATCATTTAACATTTTTGGTAAAATAAAGATTGTGTGGTGTTCATTCCAATTAAATGCCTTTTGGATACTATAAGTGAATGTAATCTCTAACACATATTAAACATGGGTTATAGTACTGAAATGGGATTATTGAGTAATAATTATATATTAACTCAGTGGAAGATAAATATTATGAAATGGATTAGAATTTCTGTGTAATTATTTTTAATGAAATTATTTCGAGACTACGAAATTCAAAGACACGTTATTCTGAGGTCTGAAGATCCCAGAACTGAATTTTTCACTTTTTTAAGGTACATTTAGTAAACGTATGTGTTGGATTTTCTATCTTTTGAATCGTTGCTCCAATAAAAAATATGAGGGAATCGATTAATTCATAACATCAGGATTCCCCTAGAAATGAATCAATTTCATCCCACAAGGGCTAACCAAAAAGTAATTTTTTGTACTTTTTTAGAAAAATAATAAAATAATTTAAAAGAAATATTTTAATTTAATTCTCAATTTTGAGTGTTGTATGGTGATGTTGTGGGGAAGTGACATGGAAACTACTATGTGTATCAATGAGGCTCGTTAAAGTCTCATTAAACAGACAGCATAATGATTCTTTAATGACCTATAACAACAATAATATTTCTTAAATAAAATAGTATAACGATGAGACTTCGCCTCATAATGGGAAAGTTGTGAAGTCAACCTATTTATAGTTTGAAATGCTGGGTAAATAAGGATTAAAATTTTAGAGGATTCTTTAGGAAACATGTGATGGACTTTCACCCCAATGAAGAAGGATGAATGGCGGAGAAACCACATCATCTTCAATGCCTTTCAAAGAGTGGATCTAGGAAGAAATTTCAATGTCTTAAATCCATTGAGGTTGAACGTCATGACATCGGACATCTTAAGAAGTATGGGTTGTTTGATTTTAACATTTCCCTATACTTTTTGCAAAATGAAAAATGCAGATTAACCGACCAATTGGGAAATCTGCAGATTGTGCATTCTTGTGGTAGGGTGAATTCTTTATGGTTTCTTCATCTATGTTTGAATAATCTTTTCCTTTCAAATTAAAAATCCATGGAACTCCCTTGTGTTTAAAACTTCTAACATGGAGGGAACATGCTGACATGAAGAAGGCCCGACACCATCTGTCATAGGTGTTCTTCATGGAAAAATGCTTGAATCAATGTTAAGACATATTTGAGACCTTCACGGTGGAGGGAACATTCCCTAGAGAATACAGGCTCAAGCTACATGAAGAACGGACCACCGGTGTGAACCCGATAGTCTGTGGAAGATTCAATTGGTGTGTCATATGAAGGGTTATGGCTCACCAAGATGTGGCATAGTGGAAGAAGACACTATATGGAGGTGGTGGACGTGGTGGCTCGTCCATTTTAGATGGCTATAGATACTGCACCAATCCGCGTCCCACTCAACAGGTAGCAGTCGCTCGATCGTGGTAGAGGGGGTACCCTTCGGCGACCCGTGGGGTGATGACAGCGGATGTACACAACATCTGGCCACATTCAGCAAGGAAGAACAGGCGAGGTGTGAACTTCCAAGCGGTTCAGACCACACTGCGGGCCAAACTCATTGCTCACTAGTCCGGACACACAATGACAGGACATACCCAAACCACTTCTGGTAGGTCCAGACTACACTGGGTCACCGGGTGACTCCACGGGTTGGACCCTCGTCCAACAATTCTTGGTCCAATGAGGCCTATTGGGCCTGGACCACTAGCCATTCCCAAGAAAACTGACCCCGACACGCACCAGGTCGGGTCAACTCCATCAAATTGACATGGGGTATGTGGGACCCCTGGGCCGAGTTGGTCGGGTTGGTCTGACTATGTCAGACCGAGACCCATCGCAACTGGACCCTTGTTTACTAAAACAGTTGTATCATGAAAACCATGCATCTGATTGAAGTCATTTTTTTGGCATTGGGACCCAATAAATGAGTCTGATCTTTTGGAATCATATATAGAGACTTTCATGAAGTTTGATATGTGAATAATGGATTGAGGTTCGATTCTCCCTAGAGATCTACGTATAGAACTCGGCTACTGGCTGAGACCTAAAGACTAGTAACGTTTTGCACAGTGGGAAGCACCTCTCTTTGACATATCAAGACCACAGTGGTAAAGAATGCTCTAAGACTTTTTTGGCCCACAGTATGTGATTAGAATGAGTACCTTAGTTATCCAAGACTAGTGGGAAGAACCTCATTGTGTATTTTAGAACCATGGTACTCTATGGGGGTGGAATACCTAAGCAGTCCATGGTTAGTAGGAAGCACCTCTTTTTGCCTTGGAAGGCCCACTGTACTCCCCAGAGAAGCAGTTCTCCAGCAGCCGAGGTGTTCGACTAAGTGACTGATGATGCCACTATTACTACCCTAGAATATACTTGTTGTGATTTATCTTGTGTTTCGTACATTACATTGATTAATTGAAGTGAGGTATTTTCTTTTTTATTTGGGGATCCCTAATGATTACCTTGTTACTCACTCCTATTTGGGCTTCCCCCGCACATGTTGTTTCTGGCGCATATGATCATTGTTTCAAGAAGGGTTCTCAGGGACACAGGACTACCGAACACTTTGATGGTGGAATTGGTGGCCTAGGACCAGGAAGGTCCCAGTAGGACTGGGAGGACAAGACATACTACTAAGGCTTCCAGTAGCTTCACTACTCTCACGATCTAGTTGGGTTTTCTGCAAATTACCATCATGGTTTCCATTTCGTACTTGTTTTTTTCAGTTCATTAGCGGGTTTATATTTTATCCCATGGACTTTCAGTTGTACAAGCACTGAACCTTGTTATAGTGGTAATTGTTTCTTTTTTTAAGTGGTTTGGGATATGGTTGGGCATGTGTGTGCTTATAGGAACTCAGAAAAATACCTCCCACTTGCAGGATGACACCTTCGACACTAGTCTCCATCTCGTGGACTTTGGGAGGTGGGATTGGAGTCAACACATCACGACCCCCTAGGTACAAGTCATGAAAATGTGATATCAGAGGGTGTTTGGTTCCCCTTCAAAGACCGGGAGTCTTCTTTTTTTTGGGAAACAATGTTTTTTGTTGTGTGTTCGAATTTCAAATTCAGAGAGTCCAATGTTGGTACAACGACTGACGTTCCCATACACTAGGACCTTGAATTCTGTCTTTTGATCAATACATGGAAACAATGGTTTCATAAATTTCTCTTATTTTGACTAATAGTCATCTCACCAGGTTTAACCTTATAATTGTGCCACATATTGATCTATATTAGGATGCCTCCACATGGATGAATAGGACGAATCTAGATATGAGGTCGTGAGGATATCCCACCTAGAAAAGAGTCATTTTTATAAGGACCAATTCTAGAGATGTCCCCACTAGGTGGAGAACTAGTGTAATAACCACCCGATGGCAAGGATCTACTGCATTTGGTTTCGTTATAGGATGTTCGTAGGCTTAGTTCCCAACATGTGTTTCAGAGATAGAGACCTCCCAGGTTTAGTGGAGAGAAATATCCTCAGGTCGCTGAGGACTGGAAGGAGGTTGTGACACCAGTCTATCACATAAAAATGACCCTGCCTATCCAGATAACAATGTTTGAAACAAGTATTATACTTGTGTCAGTAGGGAGATGGTGGAGTTTGACCATCCAGAATAAAAAATAGGTGACCCTCACTTGGGATGAATTCGAGAGGTTCATCTAGGAAGAGTTTATACCCACAACCTTATGCTATGTGTGCATCCATGAGCTACTCCACCTACATCATGACATCATGACAGTGGCTGAGTACTCAGAAAGGTTGATAAATCATTCATGATACTCCACAGGTATGGTGTGATTCCCTTTATTCAAGGCTAGATCCTTTGAGAAAGGACTCAAGTGGGAGATAACTACTTCGATGGATTATCTCAGCATCTCTACCTAGGAAGGGGTGCTGGAGAGATCCAATCTGATGGATTACTTCTTATTAGAGAAGGTGCCCGCAGCTAGAGATACCAGCAGACCCCAAGTGGTAGAGTCTTTGGCAGGCAGTAGACTATAGACGTGTGGGCCCATGCAGGAAATTTCATTCAGAGGACTAAATAAAGACTCAGGGTCAACAGTGTAAGGCTCCTAGGATAGAGGGAGTCATATGGAGGCTATGATTTGCTACTCGTGGGGAGGGAAGGGACACATGGAATGTGACTAATCTACCTGCCATAGAGATTACTAGAAGACGGTCAAGGAGCTACTAAGCCAGTCCTAGTGGTTCAAGCTAGGAGATTGGCAAGGCAGCGGTTGTGGCATGAAAGCTTGCCGAGTAGAAGGCACTGGGTTACAGTTCAAGTTCTTACAGCCTCCACCGCTAGGTGGTCCACCCTGAACTCTGGGAGGAGGCTGATAGGGGCGATCTCAACTTCAGGAAACTCAGTCTTATGACTACGGCACTCTAGAAATTATATGAGGTACGATATGTGTCTTATCCACCCTAGTTGTAGTACATACAGGCAGAGGATCTAGTCACTCCATCCTTTCCATGGATCACATTTGGAGCTCAGAGATTCTAGTGGTGTCGTTGGATAAATCCTTATATCTAGATACTCCAACGGGAGGGGATTTGATGATTACACACTGGTTCTGGCAGTGTCATCACACTCTAGGAGGTGAGATATTCATCTTGGATCTCTTAGTTTTTGCGCTAAGACATTACGATGTCATCATGGGTATGGAATAGTTATCCTCATTCCATGACCAGATCGCTTGTTTTAGGCATACTGTGTGGTGTGTCCATGGAGATAGAACCCGGTTTTCCTTCACCGATGAGAAGGAAACCATTGCAACATGTGACATACTCTCTCAGAGGAGGGTAGATCTGATCAATCACCAGTTGGATAGCCCCTCCATGGTTTCCGTGGAGAAGATGCGTCCAATATTCACTATAGTGGTGGGTGAGTATGATGATTTTTTTCCTAATGATGTTTCAGGGCTACCTCCTCATAGAGAAATAGATTTCTATATCAACTTGTACCCCGATACGAAACCAATTGTCACACAGAAATATCGAATGGATCCCATTGATCTTCACAATGTAAGAGTACAACTGGGGGACATGCAGGTGAAGGAGTTATTAAGGCCCATCGTTTCACCTTTGGTTTCCATAATGCTTTTTCCCATAAGAAATATGGGAGTTTGAGTTTTTGTGTGGACTTATGGTGCCGAAACCAGGTGACCAGGAAAAAAAATTACACACTACAGAGAATTGATTACCTCTTCGACCAACTGATGGTTGCGAAGTTTTTCTCATAGATATATCTCAGATCAGGCTATCACCAGCTCCTAGTATAAGATGAGTATGTAACTATGAAAACCTTGAGGTGTCGGTATGGCCACTATGAGTTCCTGGTGATGCCTTTCGGTGTGACTAACACCCTAGTAGTATTCATGAGCCTCTTGAATAGGATCATCCATCCTTACTTTTACAAGTTCGTCATTTTCTTTGAGGATGAAATCTTTGTGTACTCAGCATCATAGGAGGAGCACGATGTACACCTGAGGATAGTCCTCAATACATTCCATGAGCACCAAATTTATGGTAATATTTTGATGATTCTGTTTTGTATTCGGGAGGCCCATGTCCTTGGACCCGTTATCTTGGAGGCTGGAGTTGTAGTAGGTCTAGCAGAGAGAGAGGTGGTGAATTTTTGAGAGCCACCTAGGAGTGTGGCTGAGGTGCGGAGATTCTTGTTGTTGGATGGTTACTATCGAAGGTTTGATCCCAACATTTATAGAGTAGAAGCACACTTATTGGCAATGAAACTAAAGGGAAAACGTTTCGTGTGGACTAAGAGATGCTGCAATGTTTCCAAAAGCTGAGGTGGTGACTAACTAGAACCCCCATCATCAGACAACCAGTGGAGGGCCTTGGTCGACATGAACAAGGCCTGAGCCCCTCCTCTATGGATTTTATTCATGTCCGAACTCTTTAATCGATGACTAAACAGATTTGAGACCTTTTCTATGGAGATAATGATTCTCATAGAATGCTTGCGCAAGCTGCATGAAGAATGGACCGCAAGTGTGGACCTGGGGGTCCATGGAAATATCTACCAGCATGCCGACATATATGGTGGCTCCGGAGACTGCTGATGGTGGTCCGCAGTGGAGACCATGGATGGGAGGCGGCGTGCCATGATGGCGCGTCAGAGGAAGGGTTGCAGCGTAGTGGAAGAAGCTGATGGTTCAAGGAAGTGGATGTGTTCGCTCGACTGCATCATAGGGATGTGTATGTGGAACCAATCCGCGTCTATCATGATGGGTCGAGATCGATTGACCATGATAGAGGAGGCACCCCTCGGCGACTAGTGGGGAGATAGAGGCTGACGGACGCGGCGTCCGGCCATGTCCAGCGAGGTAGACTGGGCAAGGTGTGAACCACCCAGCAGACTAGACCCACACCTCGTGTCGGACCCGTGATACCATGGAAGACCTATATCCATTAGGCTAGACCTACACTAGAACGCCATACCCATACTTTAATCGGGCTACGCCAAACTAGACCTGGTCGTCGGGTGACTTGGAGGGCTGGACTCTTGGCCAACCTGGCCGAGTACAACGAGGTCTATTGGGTCGGACCCACTAGCCAGGCCGAACCAGACTGACCCCGACCCACACCAAGTCAGGTCGAGCCATCTAAATGAACTGCGTTATGTGGGACCCCTTGTGTGGGTTGGTCGGGTTACTCTGACCGAGTAATACTGGGCTTGATCGTATCCTTCTTCTGGTTACTAAATCACCTGTATCATGTAAACTGTGCATTCTATTGACAAGACATTTGAGGTGTTGGTACCCTCTCGTTGAGGTGGATGTTTTGGAATGATATATGGATACTTTAGTTATAGTTTATATGTGATAAAGGGATTGAGGTGTGGTTCTCCCAAGAAAAATACATACAGAACCCTGTTACTGGCTAAGAACTGAAGACGACTGACTTATGGCCCAATGGGAAGAACCTATCTATGAATTTGAAGGCCCATGGTGGGAAGATCCTCTATGTGGCTTTGATGGTCCATGGAATACAATTTGTCTGAGTACCTCAGTTGGACATGACTATTAGGAAGCACCTATCCATGAAATTTCATGCCCATGGTATGTGATGGGGGAGGAGTACCTAATCAGTCCAAGGTTAGTTGGAAGCACCTTTTCGTGGTTTTTCTAGCCCACTTTAATCCTTAGAGGATAAGTTCACCAACATACAAGGTGTTATATGATGTTACTGCTGATGCTAATGTTACAAAACTTGAATATACCAGGTGTGAGTTGTCATGTGATTCATGCTTTACATTGGGGAACTGTTGTGTGGTATTTCCTATTATTTTGGGGTCCCTACTGAGTACTATGTTACTCACCCCTGCAGGTGTTTTTACAGCATGTGTTGTGTCTGGTGCAGATGACCCATGTTTCAATAGGGGTGCTCAGGGAGGCAAGACTGATCGATGCTTTGATGATAGAATTGATGGCATAAAACTAGGTCGGGCCACGTTGGACCATGCAGACATGACATACTACTTCAGATTCTAGTAGATTGACTAATCTCACGATGTTTTTGGGTTTTATGCAGATGTCCATCATGGTTTCATTATTTCACATGTTGTTTTCATTTCATTGTTGGGTTTGAATACCGGCCCACATACTTTCCATTGTACTTTCACTCAGCCTTATTTTAGTGGTACTTTTCCCCCTTCCAGTGTTTTGGGACATGTTTAGGAATGTGTGTGCGTACATGTACTTAGGAAAATACCACCCACGTGAAAGTTTATGCCTTAGCCATAAGTGGATAGCACCTGGATTTTGTGAGGTGGGTTTGGGGTTGTCACAACACGATCCCTGAGGGATGGTTCATGACAAAAAAAATTTCTTTATACTTATATTGTCTTTCCTAATAATTTTGATTTGGTTATTTCATATTCACATTACAAACCATTATAATATATTTAAATGTATTTGAGGATATAATAAAAAACTATTTTGGTAGGATAACCAAATATAAATTTTAATATGGACAACCCAAGTATAAATTTTAAATTTATAGGATAATACAATTATATAATAACTAAACTGGATGGGTCATAGGTTTAAATTTAGGTTTCATTGGAGAATAAATATAAGAAATATGTTTTCCTATTCATACTATAATTTATTTAGTATTCATATGAAATTATAAAAACTACTTTGGATTAAATATTTTATTTCAAAACGGATCATGAAATTGATGTAGTTAAAGGTTTGTATCATAAAAATCATAATTCTTATGAACAAATACGGGGGTATATTTGGGAAAAAATGTCATAATCTCCATAATATTATATTGTAAATTAAAATGTTAGTTTTCTAGTATTTCTTAAGACTGGTAGATTTATACCTAATCAGATATTATATCTTATGTATTATGTATCTTTAGGATATACCTAAATATTTTATTATCAAATGATAAATAATTGATTGAGGATAAAATTTATTTAAGGGGGGCATAAAGTTTCACACCCAAAATTTTGAATAAATTTATATTAGGATTATTAATATTTTTGAGAGTCCATTATATATAAAAAAGAACCTAAATGAGGTGTGAAATATTATAATGATATTATGAAAAAAAATATTAGATTAATAACTCTATTAAGAAAGAACTTTAAATTAAAAAACTAAATCTTTTTACATTTATATGATAAATAATTAATATTATTTAACAGTAAAAAATATTGTAAATTTTAAAATATTGTTTTATGTGATTCAAAATTTATGATAATAAATTGAATCAAATAAATATAAATTAATATTACATATATAAAATTAAATTAACATAAATAACATTATAAATTTATTGTATGTGATATTAAAAAAACATAAAAATGATATTATTTAAATTAAAGAGTTATTGATTAATATTTTTTCATTTTCAAAAACCTCTATTTAAAAAATTTTTGTTTCTAATTTTTTTTTATTTTAATTCATTTTAAAATTCCACATGCCAACATTATTTTATTATTAATATTTGGGGTTTTTATAACGAGTTTTATTTTTAGGTGATTTGTGAAAATTACTATTTTTACCAAAACCTTAGAGTTTATGACTGAAGTATGAATAAATTAATAACATAAAAAAATAATTTTAATTATAAATAAATGAATTAATAGTGATAATTAATTATTAAAAAAATACAATGTTAATTTTCCCAGATCACATTTTTATCATTATTACCATTAGAAAACTATTTTTTTAATAAAATCAATTTTTAGGATTTTATCTAAATAAAGTTTTCCATTGGTGAAATTTGTTTCTTGATTTATTTTAAGGTAAAATTTATCTATTTTTTTAAATAGTTAACTAAATAATTTAGTTTAAAAAAATTCTTATCCATAACGTCAATTAGAAAAAATATACTTGTTGAAAAAAAAATTATACATCACATGGGCTAATGTCAAAATAATATTTTATTACGCATAAAAGTTTTATTTAATGAAATTAATACAATATTTGAAATTATTAGGTAAATATTATTTAATAAGAACCATTGTATTTTTCATAATTAATTTTAAATTACTTTGGTACATCCCTAATTTCCATGGTAAAATCCAAAATTGGTAAAAGTGAAAAATCTAAGAGTAAAAGACATAAAAAAGATATCAATAATTTTTGAAAATGAATGTTTTAATAGGATGAATTTATGTATAACCATACTTAATTATTAACCTTTTTTTCTTTAATTTAAATTATATATATGTTCCCTATCTATATTCAATATTTATATTTAGTAAAATTTCATTCCCACCAACAATAAAAGATTCTCATTATTACTACATTTATCTATTCGTTATAAATAACTAGTTTAACAAAAATTATATCCTAGTCTCTATACCATTAACTATATAAATCGTAGAATACTTTATATTTATAATATAAAAATATAGGGAGAATATATGTTTAACCAAGGGGAGAACATCAAAAGGTTGAGGTAATTGTCTCAACTGAACTCTCTAAATTCATTTCTTATTTTACCTCATAAATAAAATTCTATCTATGTTGGCATAATAATATCAATATTAATAATGTTATAAAATGTTATTATGATATTTTAATATTAATTTGAAACATTACTCCAAATCCATTTTAAAAATTTATACATCATCATGCACATTTGGTGACTACGGCCTCCGCAAATAGATATCTTGGGTTTTCATCACTACCTTACAAGGCTTATTCAAAATGTATTTTTAAGTAATTAATACTATATTTATTATAATATTAAGGATATTAAATTATATAAAATTACCTAAAATTTTAAATTTCAATTGAAAATGAACATGTCACTTGTGTATTCAGGTGGAATACCGACTCCTTGAAAATGTTGTAATTTGTTTTTCATTGTGTTCTTTATTAATTTATCCTCCCCTATTATAAACTAATTTATACCCATAATGGTTTTGGAATTATATAATGTATAAATATGAAAGAATAATTACCAATTATATTGTAAAATTATAATTAAATAATTATTATCATTTGGTCATGGTCTATAAATGGAAATATTAATCTTGTTATTAAGATAACACCCCTTGTTCGTGTGAATTACTAGAACAAAATAGTTACCAATTTTTTCATCATGAATCGTAAATAAAATACTTAAGAGATGAAATTAAAATTTTAATAATAAATATAAATAATATATTACAATATGTGTAATGAACAACAAATGATGAACATTGAAGATATCAATAATAATGAACACTTTCATTATTAATCAATAAATAAGAAACAAAATCTAATAACATCTAATGATGAAAATAGAATATAAATAACTATTATATTTCTTAAAAAGTATAACAATTTTTGTTCACAATTTTGTTTGGTATTAATTTTTTTCATAAATAGGTTAATAAGGTATCTATTTTTTGTTATATAAGATATCAGATAATGTTTCCCAATGTTGAAAAAATTCGTAAATGCTTTTAGTTCTAAATTATTATCTATGGAGTGATGGTTCATATTCAAAACATTTTCCTATAATTTAATGATTATATTATCCATGAATTTATTTTAAGATAGTATTTCATAATATAAATTTTATATAAAATTCCATCTCATTTTGTTCCATTAATGGTGTTTCAATATGAAGGATGTTGACAATGTAATGGTGTAATCTCTCAATTTACTTTAATTGGGAAATTTTTTATTCATATGACCTAAATTTAATAAAATTTATTATTTAAGGAAATTATAATATATAATATTAGAAATTATCTTAAATTTTTTATTATTAGTAGTTTAATTTGAAGACCTCCCTTTCAAGGGGTTTTAGTTAAATTCGTTCTTATTTTGTAAGGGGTGTTTATGTCACAGTTTTCATTCTTTGAAATTTTTTCCATATCCACTAAATATGTGTATATATATGTGTGTGTATCATGGATGAACTACAATATGGGTAACCATTATCATGAATTTTATTAAATTACATTTTTTTTTAAAACAAATTTTTGTTTTATTCATCAATATGTTTTTCAAATGATACCAATGTTGTATGTTTTCTCCATCTACTCAAAGATCCGTTTTTGAGTTATATTGTTTCTTCTATAAATTAATACTTATTTTATTGGATTCATACACCATAATATTTTATATTAAATATAACGTCCCTCTTTGTAATATTAAAATTTTCATTTAAATTTACCACTCAAATAAACATCACCCCCATTAAAGTATTAACTTTTTTAGAATAATTCTCATTCTCTTTATCGATTTTTTTTCATATCAATATTTCCACATACCATAAATTTTATCAATTATAATTGGAAACTTAATTATTCTTTATCTCACAAGAACATTGTTTCTCATTTCTCTTTATTTTAAAATGATTTTTAAATATAACAATTTTTGATGTGGGTTGTCATTAGTAGTATTTTAAAAACTAAAATGGATTTCCTTCAATTATCATTTTTAATGTTAAAATCCAAATTTTTCACTAAAATAATATTATCTATATTTCATAGAACTATTATTGAAAATTATTTTTATAAATAAATGTTTCTAAAATTCTTCCAATAAAAATTTTGAATATAACATTTTAATGTGGCCCATAAAATCAAACATTTTTACTATGGTCAAAATGTTATCAAAAATTTTTGTATGATTTTTTTCACCATTATGATTATCCTTATTTAAAAATCCTACTTTATATGTGTTTAATTTTTTAATAATTATTTTAATTAATAATAAATTTGAAATAAAAAGGATATATGTTTATATTTTTTACAATTTATATCTTTATTTTAAAAATAATATCAAAATTTTATTATAGAATTCAATGGATTTGGATATTAAATAGGTTTTCAGTGCTCTTATCTTTTCTCAATGAACGTTTTTCAAATAATATTAAATATATAAATAAATTTCACATTTTTTTCATTTTTAAATGTTGAATTTTTAATTTTTTGTTCTATATCAATGTATTTTTTTTAAATAACACATTTTTAGAAGTTGTTAAGAACATATAAAAGGGATATTGAAAATTGTTTTTAAATATGATATATACATGTATATACGTTGTGACACAATCCAAATAGTGTGCAAGGTTTGTATATAAATCTTAATAGGTTAAATAGATATTTAGAACATTACTATGAGGGTATAAGGGCTATTATAACATTATCAATGTGGTATATGGTTTTTTTTTTCCATGAAAAGTCTTGTAAATAAGTATTAGACAAATCCCAAGAGGGTATATAGATTGTTATCCCATGAAAATGATGGTATATAGTTTGTTATCCTATGAACCAGAGTAAACATTATTTTTTATTGGAAGCCCAAAATCTAAAATAGGGTTTTATCCCAATCTCACAATGTGATGGGAATGAATTTGAATAAGCATATATGATAGGTTATGGTATCATATAACTTTTTATCCCTCATTTTTATGAAATATTCTTTTGTTATGATACCACATATCTTGATAATTTTAACATTTTTAAGTACATCTATTTTAGGCATATGTTTAATCATTAGAGGTAATATATTTTTCTTGTATTTTCTATATTAAATATTTATAATTTAATGATATTTATGAGAATGAATTATTTTTATTCTCATGGTAAAGAATATTATATAGTCAAATCCATAATAATATGATAAAACATTTATCCTTATTAAGTATTTCCACACACCGCTTTATTCTAATTTCATTCCTTATATTATGAAGAAATGTATAAATGATGATAAGTCTAGAAGGGAGTATTCTGTTGAAACATTATGGAGAAATGTTCCAAAATTTTATAAAATAACTTATTTATATTATCATCAATGAAAATGAAATGATTATTTTTGGTTTTCTATGATATTATTTTTGAATTAATGTTTAACATAATGAAATGATATACAATAAAGATATGTTTCACATAGATTGTATAAATATTTTTATGTATTTTTTAACACCTAATGTAAGAATAAGTTTTTGTTGATAATTATTAAAAAAATGTGTGTTGTATGGATTAACAGCAGTAACAAATTCATGTAAATATATAGAATTGTATGCCTTTACTAGTGGTTGGGGTCTAGTTCTCAATATGTATCATATGATAAAATGAATAAATAAACCAATTGTTAATAATGGGGGTATTTAATTCTCTATATAATTCATTCTCATTTTAATTTTATTAGAACATAAATGGAAAATTCACAGTGAATGTGAAATATGGAAACCAACTATTAATTTTATCCCATTTCTAGGATGAGGTGAGACAATGTTGTTATACTTTATAGTTTTTGAATAAAACGTAGCATGATTTGGTAAATAAATACACAAATATCATTTAACAAGATATATCTGACATGAAAATATGAGGTTAGGTTATATATAATTCTCATATGTATTTCAATTTTACATCATGAAACAATGATTAAATTTTAGAAGTTTAAGGTCATATAGAATGAACCTAGTTTATAATTGTATTGTTCATGCTGCTCGGACTATTCACCATATAGTTTAGATTCATGCTTCTTTGATTTTTTCTGTTTATCTTAATTCTATAAAATGAGGATTGTATATATATTGTATGAATTCATGAATCTAGGTCATGGATCCTTTGATCTGTTATATGAATCATGGTTCCCTTCAGTTTGAGTGAGATTGTCTATTGTATACGTTTTTCATATCCTTAGATTCTATAACATAATCAACCATTTCATTAAAAAAATAAAAGACAATATTTAAGGATAATGAATTCCACAATTTTATATCCTAAAAATTGATGGTATGGATAAAAATTGTTATGAAAATTTATAATTTCTTCTTTTAGTCTCATGGTTATTCGAATCTCACATTGTTATTCTCCAAAAACTAAAAATATATGAGGCCACATACTTAATTTAAAAAAATCTTACCTGATATATTAATTATAAATGTAATGGAGGCCATTAATATTTTTTACTACATTTACACTATAATGTTTTTTTCACATATCTTAAGAATATATTTGAGTGCCTTTATCTCCATTACCCCTTCAAAAATATTCGTCCAAAGGAAATCCTTTAAGATGAAGACAGTTGTCATTTTTCTCAAAGATATAATGGTATAGGTTGTTATTTTAATATTCCCTTCAGTATACCTGACTTTATTTCATGATCCTTGGGGGGTTAGTCAAATTATTCTTTACTGAAAGGGTAATGTACTCCAAAAATTTATCAGAAACGATGAAATATATAGTGATTTTCATATCAAAGAGAAATGGCCAATAAATAAGCTCACCATTAATGGGAAATATTATTATATCTATGTGGAAAAAATTTATAATTATATTTTTTAGAGAATTTACTTCTTTCTAATCAGTCTAGGGGAAGATATTATTATCGTTGATGAATCATTCATTGTTAGTATCAAATCTATACTTGAGAACATTGAATGAAACATCATATGTAATGGTAGAAGATGTATTTTAAAATCAATTAATATTAATTAATTCGATATTATTTTTACCTTTACAGATAAACTATGTGAGATAGTGTACACCATTTTAATAATGAGTTTCTTCAGAATCTTACGTTGCACGCTAGACTGAGTTATAACGAAAAATAATATTTATCTAATAGTATTATATTTTGTGGTTGTTATTTAGTACTGATTGTATCACAAGGAATGAATAATAAGAACAACATTATTTTTATACATGTTAATTATAG
The DNA here is from genome assembly GCA_963277665.1 of Viscum album. Lineage (NCBI taxonomy): Eukaryota > Viridiplantae > Streptophyta > Magnoliopsida > Santalales > Viscaceae > Viscum > Viscum album. The sequence goes on from OY728145.1 coordinate 383,124,883, forward strand.
TTTTTACATTCATCTAAGTAAATTTAATATGCTTAAAATAATAATAAATTAAAATTTTAACCATAAGAAGATGTATATTTTTTAAATGTTGTTTTACCACCATTTAAGAGAAAACATAATTTCAAACCAAATTTTCAAACTATTATAAACCATTATTTTTTTAAAAAAATGTATTCTTAATATCAAAATTAACATAAAGTGAATTTTTGGTATTTTTAAAAGAACTTTCATTTTTTGACAAATAGTGAAAAATACTTCATTTTAGTGAACAATGCATTTTCATTGAAATAAATATTAATGAAAAATTATATTTTAATTTTATTCTTAAAAAATAGATACATTATATAAACAGTAATACAATTTCTATCATTTTAATTATTTTTATTGAATTTAGATTTAAAATCTTAATGAATTTTTGAACATTTTCACTTTAAAAATCATTCTATCTCACCATGTCTATGAGATAAGATCAAAACATAATTTTTATAGTTATATCAAATTAATTTTAAAAAATGGACAAAATATATTTTAATAATTAAATAATTTATATTTTAATGTGATAAAATTATTTTTTAAAAAAAATGATTAATAAACGTGATTAAAATTAATTATAGATATTATTGTAAAATTAAGTTTAACAAGGAAATAACCATAAATTAAATCAAAAAAATGACCTATCCTATTTTTGAAAACCTATTATATGTCAATATCTTTCTAGTAATCCTCTATGGTTGTTTAAGATTTCATTTTGACCCTTTGTGACAAAGTAATAATTATGTAACAGACAATTATTTTTAAAAAATTCAATGTGTTAGCTTTCCCTTAATTATAAAAGCCCCTCACCACTCATAATTTTTCAAACCTTTCAACACACTTTGGATAAAATAAATATAATACCAAATATCCCATTAAAATATCTACCCCATCCAAGAATCATAAACTTTGGAATAAATCCATTCAGGGAACCCTTTGGTGCAAACCCAAAGGAGCTACCTGAATAAGAGGTAACACCCTTCCTCAAGCCCATTTATTATATTCTAATTATCCACCACGTAAAATAATCTTTTTTAATTAATAAATAATAAAAAATTACCAAAATATATTGTGATATTTTTATGATATGTGTTCAGACTACAGATACATACACATCCATATAATGGGTAACTATCTTACTATTCTTATGTACTGTGAACTACCAACTCACGGAATGATGTTTCTCCTTTTTTCATTTCCATATTTCATGGATGGTAAATATGATGGAAACTATTATTATATATGATATATATTATAATTATTATTTCATTATTTATCTGTACTTATTTTACGAAATATACCTTTATACATTCCATTTTTTGTAAATATGATAACATCCTTTGTGGAAGTGTAGACTACCACCTCTTCAAAGAAAATTGGTACATTCACACACTACATGGAATATATTAAGGATATTTTTAACTAAATAAATTTGAAATAAATACTATCAATATGATATTAATGAAATAATTTTATTTTTGTAAATACGACACATCATTTTCTTTAACACTTTTCCACACACAAGAAAGTGATAACGTCGTTCTTAGACATGTGGAATATCACCTTATCAATGAAATTTAAATCATTTTACATCACAATAATTACATATAAAAGTATATATGATTAAATAGTATGTTATATATTATATATTAATAATTCTAGAAATATGAATAGTTACTGACATTCATTCCATAATGGTCATTGAAAATTAGAACATTACTCGTGTGTACATAAGACCAATCATTTCGATGAATGTAACATTGGTTATTTTTTTTCAAAACCATATTTAATTATTGGATTTAATATTTGAATTGATATATAGATATGATAATTATCCAATAATTATTATTCTGGATATATTTATATAACAATCCATCGGACGATAGATGCTCTGTCAATGTTGTTTTGACACATAGAGAGAATAATGTGAAAACACCTGATGTAAAATTATGTTTTTAAGTAGTTGTATATAAAATGGTAAAAAGTGAAATGAAATAAATGATAAACATTAAGAAAATCTCAAGAAATTAGATAATTAATATTATTTTATTATTATGGATCGTTAAGACAAAAGAGACAAGTTATACCTAATGTATGTGATTTAATCTCAATCTCCTTAAATTGAGAAATTTCTTGATGATATGCACCATAATTCTTCAATAAAGTGTATATACATCCCATTTGACATTCCATATCAATATTATAATGATTTTCATTTCATTTAACGTTTTTTTAATGTTCTTATTTCATGAAAATTATGATTTTCATTTTTAATGTGGTATGGAACACTATGAATGTTAAAAGATTTAATTATTTTCCTCCACGTCAATATCCTTGATATTATTTTTTATATTTATTTGTATGTATTTAAAAGGGTTATAAAGGGAATATAATGTCTATTTATAGTGTCATTAAAATATTTTAAAAAATCATTCTTTTAATGTGCTTTATACAGAATGTTTTAAAAAATTCCAAATATAATGTTGTATTATTAACGTACGTTGCGACAATTATTTTTCTACCATCATGAGAATAATTTTATTTTTGGATTCTATGGAAATATATAATAATTTATTAAAATAAAAATAAACTTTTTATTATTTATTAATTTTTACTCAAAATGATTTTTTAAAAGCGGTTGATTGTTCCAAAATCTTAAAATGTTTTCATATGATTGAAATGGTATATTATGATTGAAATGTTCAAAATTGTAATTTTTTATGTGTTATGATTATATAAGTTGTACGTGGACATTTTACAAGTGGTTCTATATTAATTAAAATATGGGTTGTTCTATGATAAACCAATTATGTCTGAGTATGTGATATTCCTTTAATGCAATGGTTATAGAACTCACTCATATAGTTATTACATTTGTAATAGTTACATTAATGGAATTTGACTGTATAGTTATTCAATTTTTAATAGTGACAAGTATAACGATGTATAATGTAACCTTTATGGATTTTATTAAGTTATTATGGGTATTATAGTGATCATACAACTATAAAAAGGTATTAAATGAGATTATATTCAAATGAAATTATTTATTAATCAATGAGTTGCATAGTATTACTTTTCATTAATGTTTTCGTTGAGTTTTAATGTTCACCAATGGACAAATTGTTTCTTCATTTTTTTATACCCAACTTATTTTGTTATACTCATCACATGTTTTTAATGTTTTTTAATGGAAATAAGGATGAGTAAGGGATTTAAATAAATAATTTCTTGATTAGTGAATAGTTTTACTAATATAGATCATGTTATATTTTAATTTTATAGATTTTGGGATGAAATGAATACTTTATGGAAGTGTAAAAATTTTATTTTAATGTTTTTTATACCTGAGTTATGGATTAATTCTACAAAACTGAAAACTTAATAATATTCTCAATGTGTTAGAAAGTAAATTTATTTACTACTAAAAGAAAATCCAATATTTTAATGTTGACTACATATATTTGGAATAATTAGAATGATTTAGATGAAATTAGAGTTTAGGATAATATTTATAGTTTTCCCATATAAGATTGTTCATTGTAGTTAAGTTATAAGGATATATCATATGAAGATTACCATTTTACATAATCTAAATTATGTTTTTACATAATGGATTTCCTTAGAGGAAACACAAATGATTTAGTGGGATAGAAACAAGGATAAAATACACTTTTAAATTAGTATCCCAAGATAGTTATAATTTGAAATGGTTAGTTTTTTGAACATATGGATCTGTTAAATCATTTTATAAATGGTGGTCGTGTCCATGAAATAGAAATACTAAATCTAACATAGAGGAACATAAAAATAGAGGATCATTTTATGTGACAATATCCTTCATCATTCAGAGGGGCTTCTGACCACATGATAGTTGAAGGTTATATTAGAGACGTTGAAAATGTATTCAATTTCAGGGGTTGTTCAGATAACCAAAAGGTAACTCATTCAATAGATCATCATTATGGTGAATCCAATTAGTGGTGATCAATGGTTAACAATAACAGGGAAGGTGAAGAGGATATTTCCTTATAATGGGATGTATTTAAGAATATTTTCCTTAAAAAATAGTTTTCTGTAACGCCCTGACCCTAGTTACCCAGAGTCAGTGCATTATTACATAACATTGGTATGATCAAAAAAGATAAAGTATTGAAATACTGATTAGTTTAGTAGTCTTATAAATTCATGATACATTCATGGGTTTCAAATTAAATTATAAAATGAAAAACTACCACAAGATAGTCTCTATAGGACACACTCATATACCTTAGACTATCTCTATAGGTCAGTCATAATATACTTCATTGCATCCTGGGAAAACTACCACATAAAAAGGGGTGAGCTTAGATTCTCAGTAAGGATAACAATATAGGGAAAACATTCATTAATAAGTATAAACATTTAATGAAATATAAGACTAAAACAAAATCATTTTAAACCTGAACATCAAAAAAATATGGAAAATATAAAATTAAATAATTCCATTTACATATTCAAATGGATATTCTGCTAGTTGAATAATCACATGCAATATCAATTTACACTTTCATAATGATGGAATGAATAATGCCAGACTTCATAACCACATAGTCAAGGCCTTATCCCAAGACTAAAAATAATATTTTTTCAAGGCCTTGTTCCAAGACACTAGTATATCTCATGATACCTACTGATGCATTGAGAAGCCATAGAAGGCTCCACCCGTCACTTACTACGTCTAATGCATTTTTCATATTAAATTTTTTAAAAAAACATAATCATTTGTATTACAACTAGCATACTAAATGTAAATACTTTAACCATAAAACATGAATGGAGTAAAAATAAAACATCCACAGTCAATAACATCTCCAAACCTTCAATAAAATATTGAAGTTTTGTATTATAATAAATCAACATCAAATAAGCTTAAAATCCATCAAATGATGTTGAAAAAGATAAAATAAAAACCTTTTTTAGAGAGATATATCGTTCTATTTTCAAATCATTTAAAAGTAATATAATTAAAAATGAAAAAATTTATTTTAAAAATATTCTTATAATCTTGTAAGGGACTCTTTGATGTTGTTATAATAGGAGTAAATAGCTAAACTCGCTGTATAAGTTAAAAAAACTTTCTTACGTTAATTTTGTCAAAAAGGTCATCAGGTACCTTGTTTGGAAAATGATGGAACAATTTCTTTCAAACCATCTAATAAAAATTCAAACAAGGCTATAAATGACTTTAACCCACATTCTAGTAAATGGTAAAAATATTGGGGATTCATTTTTAAAAAACAAGGATGTAGATGATAAAGAGGTGTCATTAGATACTTATGTAAAAAACAACCTCAAATAATAAAGAGGTTGTGAAATTAACCCTTACCTTGTAATTTTTCTTGGTAGATGGTATTTTAACCTCCTGTATAATATTTAAATCATTATTATTAAAATATAAAGGAACTATATACATATATATGATATAAAAAATGATTTTTAATATTGATTTGTAAATAATATTTCAATAGTATCAACGTTTCGGGTCTTAACTGATTCGTTTTCCATTATATGAGTTGTTACATAAGAAATGTTTATCATGGATAGGATGTATATTATTCATATACAGAATTATATTAAGTATTTAAACATTATTCTTAAACATCAAATGAAAATTAGTCTTTAATAGATATTATAGGGAATGAATCTCATCACGTTCGTGGAGACGATAATCCTTACGTACACACGAGCGACAATGTCATTCTTTTGATATTAAAATAATATATAATTGTATGTTATATAATTTATATAGAAAAATTAGCATGTTATATTTATTAATTACATCATTTATACTCATTATTATACCCACCCAAATGATGAAGTATTTGAAAAACAAATTACACCATGGCGTGGAGATGGTTATCCGTACGTAGAGATGTATGTTGAATTTTTCATTTTTAGGATGGATTAAATAATGAATATGGTTGTACCATTTTTATAATAACATCACAATATATAGAATATATAGAGTTATTATTTTAGAATGGATGTAACAATGAATGAGTATGTGAAAGAAAAAATTAACATGAAAGAGGTGATGAAATATTTACCCCTTCCTCGGGTTCTTCCTTTTTATTTGATGAAAAGGGATCCCTAGGATAGATATAGGACTAAAGGACATGCTCTCAAATTAAGGGATGGCATTTGAGAGGATATTTTTGCAGGGTTTGGCTGATCCAAATGGTTTTGTAGGTGTGAATTTGAGAGAAGAGGAAGTGACCTTTTATAAGGTGTGTGATGGGAACCTTAGTAAAAGATTGAAATATTATTTTAAAATAAAATAATTTTATTTTTATAATGGTTTCAAAATGATTTACTTCAAGAATATCAAAATAATGGGTTGAAAAACACTCAACCAATAGGTTTTAGACAGGTTTGGTCACTATATTGACCTTATCTTTTATATTCAGCTCTTAGTTAAATAGTTTGATATTTACCATGTCTCTTTTTATTTTTATATTACATGGTTAATTAACATTCTATAAGCAGCATAGAGAACCTCAAGTGGTTCATTAATTACATATATAATATTATTTAAGCTCTTGGGCTGAACATTAGATTTTTTAGAATAGAATGTCAATTAATAATATAATATTTGTTTAAGAAACTCTTTCATTTCAATTTTGAAACTATTTGCTATTTAGTTTTTTTAAAATTTATAACAACGTTATTACTTCAAAAAAATTAATTCAATCAACCCTATAATGTCATATTAACCTATAAAATTATTGTAATTCAATAAAATTCCCAAATTAGATTTATATAGAAATTTATAATATCAATTATTTTAATCATTCATTAATATGATAATTACTTTATCATCATTGGGTCATAAATAAATTTATCTATTTAATGTCTCAAAATTATAAATAAAATACAATTATATAAAAAATATTTTTATCTTGATAATTAATATTTATATTTGAATTTATCTTATGTATAACCTTATATTAAAAATGGTTTAGTTATTAAACATTGATTTTAACTCTTTTAAATCCTCTTTAAATAAAATAATAATAAATGTTCTCATTTAATCCATGTGGACCTAAAGGATAATATTTTTTTCATAAGGTTGTTTTTTATTGAATTACACTTATCCAATAGAATTAGTACATGTGTTAGGGAAATAATAATATCATTTTTAACCTTAATTACCCTATTTACTTTTAATCGTGGTAAATAAAGGTAAAAAGATACTATTCACCAAAAATTATTTTTATCTTATTGAACCATATTTTACTTAATGATGTCAAGTGTGTCACTAATTTTTTGAAATTACACTCACATAGGCGGTAATATTGTGTTTTATACAAATTGGGAAATTCTTCTTGGAGGTGGGTAAAAGACATTAAAATGTTCGCTAAAACATTATTTATCTAAACATATTATAAATTGATTCCAATGAATTAAATTTAACATATATAGTTATTGTGTATCTATTTTGACTTAAAATAAATTAAAATTAAATAATTAAATATTTAATCAAATAGTCATTTTTAAACAATAACGTAGTGTTTTTCACTATTCATCAAAAATTAAAAGTTTTCAGAAAAATACCAAAAATTCACCCTATGCTAATTTTTATATTCCAAATCCAAAAATGAATTCCATTTTGAAAGATAAAATTTATAAACTTTCAAAATGTGGGTATTACAATTCATAATGGCTAGTTTGATTGGTTGTGGTGTGTTTGAAGTCGAAGTTGCATACAACACAAAATATTGTATTATTCAATGGGAAAGGTACGGTGGAAGCATGGGGTGTTACATTCTCCCGTACTTAAAAAATTTTATCCTTGAAATTTCTATAATATTACTACAAAAAAAATTTGGGTGGTTCTTCATCATATTTTACTCGGGTTTGCAAGTTTCCTCTTCCACCTTATGATTTCCCTATTGAACATTTACTAGAAAAGTCGTTCGGTTTCTCAGTACATGTTTTCATGTATCAAGAATTTTTATAGGCTCTTCACAGTAAGATGGATCAGGTTCAAGTTCAATTTCTCCATTGGTGAGTACATGCATTGGTTCAGTAATTTATTTTCCCAATAGTTATATGTGGAACACATCATGAACTTTGGAAGGACTTGGCGGCATTGCCAAACAGCAAGCTACAACCCCAATTCGTTCTAGAATTTTGAAAGTTCTAATGTACCTGGGACTCAATTTACCCTACTTATCGAATCGTATAACTCCCTTCCATGGAGATACCATCAAGAAAACATAATCTCTTACCTGAAATTCCAAATCCTTCATTTGGTTATGGCATAGCTCGTCTACCTAATTCATGCTGCATTGATGTGGGTTTGGATAAACTTCACATTTTCCATCGTTTCCTCAACAAGTTCTAGGCCTATGAGTTTTTTCCCCAGCATCATCCTAACAAGTTTGTGTGAAAAATCTCTTTCCATATAATGCTTCATATGGTTCCATATGAATAATTGAATGGAAGATATTGTTATATGAAAATTATACTTGAGGAAAATATTGATCCCACATACCTTTAAAGTCAGGTGTGAAAAATCTCAACATGTATTCTAAGGTTTGAATTGTACGTTCTGATTGTCTATTAGTTTGATGGTGGTAGGTAGTGCTCAAACTAAGTTTAGTATCCTGGTATTTTCGAAATCTTTCCCAGAATATTGATGTATAATGGGGATCAAGATCAGAAAAAATCGATAAGGGTACTCCCTGATTTCTTAAAACTTCCTTAATATATAGTCTTACTAGACGTTCAAGTGGTAAATCTTCTCTTCTAGAAAGAAAATGTGTCGGTCTGGTAAAACTATCTACAATGAACCATATGGAATCATTACTTCTAGGAGTATTTGGTAGCCCTATGACAAAGTCCATCATAATATTATCCCATTTCCACTAAGGTATGGGAAGTGTTTTCATGACTCTTCCAGGCTATTGCCTTCCATATTTCACTTGTTGACAAACCATACATCTTGACACAAAATAAAAAATCTATTTTTTAATGATGTACCACCAAAAATGATCCTTCAAATAGTTATACATCTTACTGATATGAGGTTGTATAGATAAACTTGAGCTATGAGCATCATCCAACAATTTTCTTGTTATATCATGTAAATCGGTAACCCAAAGTCTATTCCCGAATTTCAAAATCCCATATTCATTTATGAGGTAATTCAATCTCCCATCATTAATAGCTTAAATATTCTTTTGAAACTCCTCTTCAACTATCTGATAAATTTTTATCCCTTTTAGTAAAGATGGTTTGGAAACCATTTGAAAAATAATTGATGTTTTAACTTCCATGGTTATTCCCATATCCATATTTACTAGATCCATGAAAATATGATCCCTTTAAATTATCATATTGTTCAAAACTCCATGATCGTTTCTACTCAAAGAATCATCCACCGTATTTTCCTTCCCTGGGTGATACTGTATAGTGCAATCATAATCCTTGAGTAGTTCAAGACATCACCTTTCACTCATGTTGAGTTCTTTCTGTGAGACAATATACTTCAAACTCTTGTGATCAGTATAGATCTCACATTTTTCACCATAGAGATAATGTCTACATATCATCAAAGAAAACATTACAACTTCTGACTCAACATCATAAGTAGGATTGTTTTTCTCATGTATTTTAAACTATCGTGATTAATTGGCAATAACTCTGTCACTTTGCATAAGGACACAACCAAGTCCATTCGTTGAAGCATCACTATAAATAACAAATCGATCAATCCCCTATGGTAGATTCAATATAAGATAATTCACTAATATTCTCTTATTTACTCAAAACTTTCTTCACATTATTTTTTCCAATACAATTTAACCCCTTTATGTGTGATATTTGTTAATGGGTTAGCCAACTGGGAAAAATTCTTTATGAAATGTCAATCATAACCTGATAAACCAATAAACCAACTTACCTCAGTTATAATCGTCTGTTCTGGCCATTCATAGATTGCCTTGGTCTTTGAAGAATCAAAAGATATTCCTTCCTTAGAGACAATATGACCACGAAAAGAAATATCTTGAAGCCATGAATTCACACTTTCTAAATTTCACATATAATTCATTTCTTCTAAGAGTCATTATAATAATTCCCAAGTGATTTTCATGATTTTAGTAGCTTTTAGAGTATACCAAGATATCCGCAATAAATTACAGTACAAAGTCAATAATATATTCCTTGAAAACCCTATTCATTATATTCATGAAGATAGATGGAGCATTTGTTAATCCGAAAGGCATTACTGTAAATTCGTAATTCCCATACAAGGTTGAAAATTTTAATTTAAGCAATTATTCCTTATTCACAGGCAATTGATGTTATCCAGAGAGATGTTCTATCTTTTAAAAATATCAATCTCTCTGAATTTGGTTGAATAAATGGTCAATGTGAGGTAGGGGATAATTGTTCATTATTGTTATAGCATTTATTTCCTCGTAGTCAATTCACAACCTCATAGATCCACCTTTCTTCTCAACAAAAAAGAAGAGGGGATCCCTATGGAGAAACACTATGGTGAATAAATCCCTTGTTACTCAATTCCATTAGATGTTTCTTTATTTCCACAAATTCCACAGTTTCCATTCTATAAGGGGTTTTCGATAAGGGCCTTCAACCTGGAATTAAATCAATGGAAAACTAAATTTCACATTCTGGAGGATGTCCAGGTAAATCTAATGGAAACACATCAACATACTCTTGCAAAATATGTACATCATATATTTGAAGATTCCTTTCCTCACCCACAGTTATTTCATATTCTTCCTCTGCAATAATTGAATTTAGTTGAGCTACATGGGGTGGATCTAGATAAAAATTAGGTGGTGACGTTTCTGCTCTAAAGATATGGTATTCCTTATCATCATCAAGAATTGTAACCCCATTCTTCTTATAATAGATTTTGTCATCATGGTCTGAAAACTAATCAATACCAAGGATTATATCAAATTCAATCATGGGTATGCCGATGAGATTAGCAATAAACTACCATTTATATGCCGTAATAGGAACTGATTCACATAAGAGTGTTGCAATGATACATTCCTTATGTGTTATAACTGACAACCCCCTTGTTAATTCAAATTGAAAATATCTAATTATCTTAGAAAATTGGGAAGATATGAAACACTTTGATGATCCAGAGTCAAATAAATCATTTTCTATACTTCAAAAAAAATTAAATTACCTACCACTACGTATTTTGGAGCTTCAAACTCAACAGTAGTGATAACATAAGCTTGGACATGATCCCTTGGCCATTTTTTAGGTATTATTACTTGGTGATTAGTACATTCTTTTTCATAGTGGCCCACTTATCTACAATTGTAGCATTAAACATTGACAACCTCGTTCTTCCCCTTGTAATCATTATCTTGGTGGCCTTTTCACCACACTTGTAATAGACTCTTATTCCCTTCATTCAAGTACCATGGTGTTTCATCCCACATTTACCATAGGATGGGTATTCAACTTTTATCTTCTTCCTCGTATTTCCATTTTCAGAGTGTTCAGTAGATCTTTTATTCTCATGCTTTGCTTTAAAGTCATAAGACTTAGAGAATTATTATTCGGTATTGATAGCACATGAGAAAATATCTTCGTATGATGAGAAGGATTGTGAGACTAATGCTTCACAAAAAAATATATTTAACCCATCCAAGAAGTGATCAATCCTACTTCTTGGTTTACGTATACAATAAGTAGCATGCCCTGCTAAACTTTTAAAGTTAGCCTCCTATTTTGTGACATTATCATCCTCCTTTTGTCTCAGACTCTAAAATTTCCTTTCCATATATGCTCAATGGTCATGAGGAAAATATTTTCCTATGAAAATATATTTAAACACCCTCCATTCAATTTTTGATACATTATCATCTTCCTTTGTGTTTTGAATCAATGAAAACCATTGATCTGTATCTCTTATGATACAATAAACTGCCCTGACAATATTTTCCCTTTCTTTTCTCCCCAAATCGTGTAATATTTTCCCTATAGAAATTATCAAATTCTTGGATACAAATGGATTTTTAGTCCCATGTAATGTTGGTGGATGTTTCCTCATGAATTATTCTTACATTGATCCTCTATGTGCTCTATATGGGTAAGGTTATTATTCATAACCTGAGTGAGTTGTCCTTGAATGGTGATAAGATGATAAGCAACAGTTTCATCACCAACTCCACTATAATTATCTTTAGTAGGAGGGAAATACCTACATTGATTACATGCATTGATACAATTTCCATTACTTTAAGTAGGCGCCATTTCTAAATAATGGTATACACCTAATTAGTTTATAAATCACAATACATAATTCCAAACATGTAAAACAGTTAACATAAATTGTTCATTTTATGGATATAATCCATAAAAATATAAATTTTGTTCTTTGATGAAGTATATAATCATAAACCCTTCACAATCATTTGTAAATAAAATAGGAATTATCTTAACCATATCCCCCTGAAGTGTTGTAACCAACAGTGCAGCAAGGCTCGTTGTCATGCACCATTTCTCGTTCAAGTCTAGCTCAAAGCGCTGTTTTTGGGTTTTACCCCTTGGTACATTTTTGCCAGAGCCGTCTCTACCATCTAATATCCAGACACAGATATATTGCTTGGAAAACTCACAAAATCCCTACAATACCAAAATTCTAGGATGTTCTAATATAATAATTCTCAAAGTCTATCTTAGGATAATGTTTCCAAATTATATTTTTTCTAAATATAGCTTTTAAAGTTTGTACTAAATTTCCTCTGATACCAACTGTAACGCATAACCCTAATTACACAGAGTTGATGCATTATTACTTAGCATCGGAATTATAAGGACCCTGCCTTATTATATATATAAACTTGTATTTATTCAAGAAAAGACATCTTTTTTACATTGATTATCTTTTCAAGTTTAGAGTAATAGATAATTAGAACAATACAATCATAACATGACACATTTTTACAGAGTGAATTCCATAAAAACAGTTTCCATTTTTTTCACAATATAAAACATTAAAACATAAAACAAGACTCCATGAAAATTCTTCGACATTTAAAATGGCTTCCTTCCATGTCTTACACATCCATTATCCTTTGAAAATCGTTTAAAAACATGGTATGAGAACAAAAGCTCAGTAAGGGATGAAAAAATATGGAAATAGCACATTAGTCCATGAATACTCGTCACGTATGAAAACATTTTCAAAAGACATGCTTGTCACTCATATATAATTATTTTGTGTACCATGATATTTACAAAATATCCACACAAACATGAGGAAAAAATATAATCATAAAGTTATCTTGGGGAATTACTTACATAGTCTTGTAACCATTCTTGCCTACCTTATAATCTGTAACCCTCACGGCTACCTTACTTTGTGTAACCATCACAGTTACACTTGGAGTAACCATACGTTCGAACTCCAACAAACACATACCCAATGCATTGGAGGGAAATATAGGTCCCACCCTTCATCATAAACAATTCCCAAGAACAAAATCCTAACCATACAACCTGAATAATAGCATAAAGAAATTACTTTTGAATTTTGTAAAACATAATTTTAAAAGAGGATTTTTAATGAAAATCCCCTTATAAATATTATTTAATTGAAGGGAGACTTAATAGAGTAAATGGAGTATGTATATATACTGTAAATACACATAATAAAACATAATATATATAAAACCCATCACACAGAGAATTTAAATATCACATTAATAATGAAGTAGAAGTTTAACCCAATGAATGAAAATCAGGTTAAGAATTCCCTTACCTCAGGGTTTTCATAGTTAAAAAATACTTAAAATTACTGTATAAGGGTTAAAATAGTGTTATTAGTATTTTACAGAAACATTTTCATTTTATAACATCTTATATAATCATTTCATATCATCATTTCAGCCTTTAATTTTTAGTATTTTTCTCTTTGCACTGTTTTTGTTTGTGTTCCTTACATTATTTCTATGATTGGTTCATGGTGGACATTCTTGTCGATTGGAAATGAAACTCCAGAATTGGAATGGAGTAGTATTTACATATATCCAGTAAAATAAATTATACCATTTATCATTTGGAATTATTACATGAAGATGATTTGTAAGATAGAACATTAATGATGTTCCTTTAGATCATCTTAGTGGTTCTTTGATAAAAAATGACCTCATGTCATTTTATAAATTAATACCTTTAGTAAAAAATAATTCCATAACCAAGGATGAAACATAATACATATATTATAACCTTGTTCAACCATAAAAATTGTTTCATGACTAGACCTGAAATAGTTAATGAAAATTGAAATCACATCGTCTATGATGTTGGTAATTCGACACATCCCAGGCAATGTTTTAATTCCTTTAATAAGTGGGAAAAGAGTAGAATAATGATGATTAATTTTTCATGAACTTTAGAAAATACATAATAAACATGATTATGGAGATTTCATGCCTCTGGGATAAGAGGGTTGCGGAACGAAGAAAAACGAATCATGAAATAAAAGAAAACCTGAGAAAAGTCTCATGAAAATTTGGAAGCCTAACTACGTCTCATAAAACATCATAAAAAAATAGTTTAGTGAGGGAATGGAATATCTCATAAATCATACATAATATGGAAATTAAGGGGGGATATTGATTCAAATATTCAAACATAATTCAAAGGGAAAGGAAGTGAATAACATAAAATGAAAGAAAAGAAATAAAATAAAAGAGGATGTTTACCTCTTGATCTCTTCTCCTTGAGATCCTTCTAAAGGACATTGTTTTTGGTCTTTTGGTAATTCTAGAAGCTCTAGGACTTGAGGAAGAGCCTTGGGAGGAGTATTGGGAAGAATATATTCATGTCTCAAAGATTCATAGGTTTGGGAAGAATAGGGGAGTGAGGGTGGTATTTATAGTGGAGGAGAAGGGGTATTATTCATTATTTTAATCATTATTATAATATTTTTCCATAGATTATGAATAGTCTTATATCCTTTGATACCAAATAATAATAATGGCATGTGATTTCGAACCATGTGTCCTTGAATCACTTATTATGTCATAAATAGTGTATTTTACTGATAATTTGAATATACGTTATTTTATCGTATTTCACTATTCACTGAAAATTTAAGAATTTCATAAAAATCCCTTAAATTTACCCCAAAATTTTTCAATGTTTAGAATTTAAAAATGAAGTCCATTTTTTGGAAATAAATTTCTAAATATCATTAATTTATTTTTTAAATAAAAGAATTTTTAATTCAAAAATTAACAACTCTAATTCTGTGACAACTTCTATATCACGATGAAAAATTAACTCAGATATTATTATCTTAAATCCTTAAGAAAATAAATTAATAATAAAATTTAATATAAATTATTGGCATATTACTAATCATATTACTCTTCATAAGGGTATGTTACTATTCACTAAAAAAACAAGTTGGTTCCAACAAACTCCAAATAAAATACTGAACACAATAGTAGAAGAGAGTTTCTTGAATTTCAAAACATATAAGTGGAAAAAGTATGTTTTAAAGGCTAGTTAAAAATATGTACTTACAAAAAATTTCATTTCATTTTTATTTATTTTTAGAAATACTAGGGGTGTCACATTATCCCCACATTCTTGAAATTTAGTCCTCGTGATTTTATTTACTTATTAAACAACTGTCAGTACTTTTCCCTCATAGAATTTTTAGACTCCCTTGTTGGTTATTAAACAATATGGTTTCTTAAAAAAATCATTACCTGGTAGATTATCTTATTCCACAATACATGTTCCCTTCGATCAATAATTTTAACTGGTTTCTCTTCATATGAATGGTTCTCTTCCAGCAGAACTACTTCTGGGCTCATGACATGTGATAAATCTGGTACATACTTTCTCAACATCAAAACATGAAAAACATTGTGTACCTGAAACAAACTCTAAGGCAAATATACAAGGTATGCAACTGTTCCAACTATCTACAAGAATTCAAAAGGACCGATGAACCGTGGAATTATCTTCCCTTTCTTACTGAAATGCATCACACTTTTTCCAAGGAGAGATTTTACGGAAAACATTGTCACCTACCTCAAAAGAGAAGTATTTACTTCTATTATCTGGATAACATTTCTACCTTCTCTAAGCTATGTTCATATGCTCCTAGATCATCCTCACATTCTCATCCACTTGTTCAACTAATTCTAGCCCCATCAACTTTCTTTCACCGACTTTATCCCAAACCAATGGAGTCCGACACCACATCCCATACAAGGCCTCAAATGGTTCCATATAAATACTGGAATGAAAACTATTATTACAATTAAACTAAACTAATGGATGATGAATATCCCAACTACCCTAATAGTCCATTGAACAAGATCAAAGCATATCCTCCCATGTTTTAATCGTTCGTTCTTACATCCCATTTGATTGAGGATGAAAATCTATACTGAAATTTTACTCTATGACCACTGACTTCTGACGTCCCTTACAAAAGTTAAAAGTGATCCTGGGATCTTAGTCAGATACAATGGAAAGATGAAATCCATGTAACCTGACAATATCTATAAGGTACAATCATGAAATATTATCCAATGTCATTGTATCTCAAATAGAAAGAAAATGTGCAGTCTTTGTCAGTCGATCAACAAAAACACAAATCGCATTGTTATCTCGAGAAGTCTTTGGTAGTTCCACCAAAAAGTACAGGGATACATTCCCCAATTTTCTCTTTGGCACTGGAAAAGGATGAATCATCCCCTTTAGTAACTGCCTCTATAATTTAACCTGTTGATTTGTCAAACATTTCATGGTAAAATCAGCAAGATCTCTTTTCATTCCTTCCCACCAATAATACTCTTGAAGGTCTCCTTACATCTTAGTACTGCCAGGATGAACAGAAAATGGAGAAATACAAGCTTCACACAACAAATATTTTTTCATCTCAGAATCACTAGGCACACACAAACTTTTTCCAAATCTTAAAAAACAGTCTTTTTCAATGTTAAATTATGTAAACTTACCCATTTTAACCAATTTTACCTTTTTTTGAATCTCACGGTCTTCCTTCTGCGCTTTCTTAATTCTTTCTGATAATAAAGACTGCACTAAAACCTGAAACAAAATAGTGGTATTCCCTACACCAACAACTTCTATGTCAAAATTCATCAAATCATTAATTAAAGGATCATTTTCCAAACATATCATGATTAATGATGCATGATGTTTCCAACTTAAGGAATATTCCACTTTGATTGATTTTCCAGGTTGGTAATTGATTGTGCAATCATAATACTTTATCCCTTCTAGATATCTTCTCTGTCTCATGTTTAATTCATTCTAAGTGAATATATACTTTAAACATTTATGGTCTGTATATATTTGACATTTGGTTCTGTATAAATTATGCCTTAAAATTTTCAAAGAAAAAAACACATCTTCCAATTCTAAATCATGTGTGGGATAATTTAGCTCATGAGGTTTAAGTTTCCATGATGCCTAGGAAATTACCTGATCATTCTGCATCAAAACACAACCAGGTCCCTTCAACGAAGCATAACAATAGATGAAAAACTCACAACTTCAGGAAGGTAAGGCCAAAAATGAAGCATTCACCAATCTCTTCTTCAGTTCCTGAAAACAAACATCACATTCCTATGTCCAAATGAATTTAACCACTTTCTGTGTTAATGTTGTTATTGGTCTAGATAACCATGAAATGTTCTTAAAAAACCGTCATCAATAACCTAATAGCCCAAGGAAACTATGAATCTCTGTAACATTTTTGGGTATTGTCTATTCATCAAATACTTTTGTTTTTGTAGGATCAACTATTATTCCATCCTTATTTACAATGTGCCCAAGAAAAGAAATCTGTTGCAACCAAAAGTCACAGTTACTGAACTTTCCATACCATTTATTTCTTTTAAGGTTTGTAAAAACACCCTTAGATGGTATTCATGCTCCTTTTTATTGTTAGAAAATACCAAAATGTCATCAATAAATACAACCAGAAACTTATCCAAGAACTCATGAAATTATCTATTCATAAGATTCAAGAATACAGAAGGTGCATTAGTTACTCCAAATTGGATAACAACAAATTCATAATTCCCATATCTATTACGAAAGGCTATTTTTGGGATTTCATCTTCCACCACCTTCACCTGATGGTATTTGGATCTCAAGTCAATCTTGGAAAAGTACGGAGTTCCATGGAGCTGATCAAACATGTCATCGATGTGAGGAAAAGGATACTTGTTTTTAACAGTGATGTTATTCAAATCTCTATAATCATTGCAATTCCCCAAGGAAACATCAATATTTTTAACATACAAAATATGTTCTCCCTATGGTGTAGTTCTAGGAAGAATGAAGCCTTTTTCAAGAAATTACTGAAATTGATTTTTCAATTCAATAATATCTATTAGATCGATACGATAAGGGGGTTTTGAAATTGGGTTAGTATCAGGAACTAAGTCAATAGTGAATTCGATTTCTTGATGAGTTATGACACCGGGTAACTCATTAGGAAAAAAATGAAGGTATTCATTTACCACTAGTATATCGATAATTTGAATAGGTCCCATGTTTTCATCAATATGACCAAGATAAAATTCATTTCCATCTATCAATAGTTTCTCATCTTCCTGATATGTTTTTAATTGTATGGGTTCATTCTGGTATACAAACTGAAAATTTTTCTGAAAAACAACTTCTTTAGCTCTATAGTCAATCATAGCATGATAATTAGAAAGCCAGTCCATTCCCAGAATAACATCAAACTCAACTAAGGGTAAAAAACAAGGCTTGGAGGTAAAGTATTTCCACAGACCACAATAGAAAGATTCTTATAATTCCACTTTGCTATAACATTTCCCCCTGGTGTTTTAACAATAAGTTCAGGTCTCATTTTTTTATGTTATATTTCCAAATTAAAAGAAACTTTCTTCGAGATGAAGGAATGTGTAGACCCCGTATCAAAAAAAACTTTAGTAAAATTTGAGTGAACAAACAATGTACCTAATACAACTTTGTTGGATGGCCCGACATCAACTGACGTAGTCGCGAAGATCTCACTACAACTTTCTTCTTTTAGTCTGGATTCTTTGCATCATTCAGATCTCTATTTTGATAGACATTTCTATAATGAAAAATTTCACCACATTTAAAACACCTTACAGTCTAGTTATCTTGATTATTCATAAGATAATTTTCTTTGCAATCTCGAGATATATGTCCAAACTTACCACATTTAAAACACTTCCTAGTTTTACTAAGACATTCTCTAAGGTACTTCTTACCACACTTTTCACAAACTGGAAATTGGATTTTCTTACCATCAGATTTATTTGGTTGATTGTTACCCATTGCATGCCAGCTGGACCTCTTCTTCTCTTTGTTTCCAAAATGCTTGAGATCATCAGCAAACTCCATCTCTACCCTCTCATCAAATCTGACAAGTTCCTCATAACATTTGAATTCATAGGAGGCCAACACCATTCAATACCTTAGCTTCAGTCCTGAGTAAGGCCGATTGATTTTGCTATCAAGATCCAGAATAAGATATGGAGAATACCTTGCAAGTTGGGTGAAGTTTTCATCATACACAGCCACTGAATCTTCCTCCTTCTCTTTCCATTCAAGGAATTGATTCTTTATTCTATGTCTCACCACCATATGAAAATATTTTTAAAGGAAAAGACTTTTAAATAAATCCCACTCTAAGGCATCAAAATCTTCTTTACCCCTGATATTCCTTACCATTGACCACCACTGATCAGCTTCCCCTTCAAAATGATAAATTGAATGACTTAACGTTTGATTGTCTGAACATCCCATAACATCGAATTTCTTTTCAAGGGATTTGATCCATCCTTCAGCTGCTACTGGGTCAGAAGATCCATTGAATGCATGCAGATGTTGTCTCATAAAATGTTCCAATACTATCATGTTTTGTAATGGTACCCCTATTGGTTCTCTTTCATGTATTCCACCACCATTTACTGTCTGCATTAGCTGTGCCATTACTATCACAATATTCTCGGTTCCAATCCCTACCATTCTTGGCTGTAGTTCTGGAAGGATGTCATTATGTTAGTGCCTCTCGTCTTCAGCATCCCTATTCTTTATGTGTAAAACCATTATGAAAAAACATATCTTAGATGAATCAACATGGTAATCTTTAAATTCTAAAACATTTCAAATTAGACATAGAGTGATAATCATTTATAGTATTCTATTAACATCACCCTTACTCCTAAAATTATCTAAACCATCCTCTGATACCAACTATAAAGACCCTGCCTTATTACATATATAAACTTGAATTTAGTCAAGAAAATACTTCCTTTTACATTGAGGATCTTTTCTTGTTTATATATTTAGAGAATTAGGACTATACATTCATAACATTACACATTATTATAGAGTTAATACCATAAAAATAGTTTCCATTTTTTTCATAATGTAAAACATTAAAACATAAAACAAGACTCCTTATCAATTCATTAACATTTAATATGGCTTCCTTATTTTTCTTACACATACATTAACCTATGAAAAACCTTTAAAAACTTTGTCTGAGCATAAAATCTCAGTAAGGGATGAAAAATAAGGAAATAACACATTAGTCCATGAATACTCATAATGTTTGAAATCATTTTCAAAATAAATGCTAGTCACTCATATATAATTACTTCATGTAGCACGAGATTTAAAAAAGATCCACACAAAAATGAGAACATACATATAATCAAAAAGTTATCTTGGGGAATTAATTACATAATCTTGTAACTATTCTTGGCTACCTTATAATCTGTAACCCTCACAACTACCTTACTTTTGTAACCATCTCAGTTAAACTTGGAGTATCCATACGGCTGACCTTCAACATAAACATACCCAATGCATTAAAGAGAAATATAGGTCCCACACTTCATCATAAAAAATTCCAAAGAATCAAATCATAACCATACAACATGAATAATAGCATAAAGAAATTACTTTTTGAATTTTGTAAAATAGAATTTTAAAAGAGGATTTTTAATGAAAAGCCCCTTATAAATATTCTTCAATTGAAGAGAGACTTAATAGATTGAATGGAGTATGTATATATACTTTAAATACACATTATAAAACATAATATAAATAGAAACCATCACACAAATAATTTAAATAGCACATAAATAATGATGTTGAACGTTATCCCAAAAAAATGTATATCGGGTTAAGAATTCCCTTACCTCAGGTTTGTCTTACTTCAAACTTGTTTAAACTTCCTGTGTGATGGTTATTAGTATTTTAAAGAAATATTTTCATGTTTATAACAACTTATATTATCATTTCATGTCATCATTTCAGTCTTTAATTGTTACTATTTTTCTCCTTGCACTTTTTTTTGGGTGAGTTCCTTACATGATTTCAATTATTGGTTCATAGTGGACATTTTTGTCGATTGGAAGTAAAACTCCAAAATTGGAATGGAGTAGTAATTACATATATCCAGTAACATAAATTATACCATTTATCATTTTTAAATCTTACATGAGGATGATTCATAATTTAGAACATTAATGATGTTTGTTTAGATAATTTTAGTGGTTCGTTGATAAAAAAACGACATCATTTCATTTTTTAAATTCAAACCATGAGTACTAATGAATTATAGAACAAAGGATGAGACATAATACATATATTATAACCTTTTTTAACCATAAAAATTGTTGTATGAACTGACTTGAATGATTTAATGAAAATTAAAATCACGCCATCCACGATGTCGGTAATTCGACACCTCACGGACAATGTTTTAATTCCTTGAATAAGTGGGAGAGGCGGAGAAGAATGATGTTGAACTTTCCATGAACATGAGAAAATAAATAATATAAAGGATTCTAGAGATTTCATGCCTCTTGGATAGAGGGATGAGGAATGATGAAAAAGGAATCATGAAATAAAAGAAAACATGAGACAATTCTCACAAACATTTGGCAGCCTACTGGCATCTCTTAAAATTTCATAAAAAATAGTTTGATGAGGGATGATAATATCTCATCACTCATACGTAATATGTAAAGTAAGGAGGATATGGAATGAAATACCCAAACATAATTTAAAGGGTAAGGAATTGAATAATATAAAATGAAAGAA
This sequence comes from Viscum album, assembly GCA_963277665.1. Classification (NCBI taxonomy): domain Eukaryota; kingdom Viridiplantae; phylum Streptophyta; class Magnoliopsida; order Santalales; family Viscaceae; genus Viscum; species Viscum album. The sequence continues at coordinate 383,147,074 of OY728145.1, forward strand.
ACGAGAGAAAATAAAAGAGGATGTTTACCTCTTGATCTCTTCTCCTTGAGATCCTTCTTAAGGGCCTTGTTTTTTGACATTTTGAGAGACTAGGTGCTCTAGGACGTGGGAAAGAGCCTTGGGAGGAGTATTGGGCAGATCATATGCATGGATGAAGGCTTGAGAGTTGTGGGAAGAAGATGGGAGTGAGGGTGGTATTTATAGTGTAGGAGAGGGGGTATTTTTGTTTATTTTAATCATTATTATAATATTTTTTCCCAAGATTGTGAATATTGTTTGTTCGTGTGATCTAAAATAGTAATACTGGCATGTGAGTTAGAAAAAAGTGGACATTCATCACTTATGATGTCATAAATAGTGTATTTTAGTGATAATATGATTAGACAGTATTTTATAGTATTTCACTATTCACTAAAAATAAAATAATTTTAGAAAAATCCCTAAAATTTACCCCAATAATTTTTCGACATGTAGAATTCAAAAAAGAAGTCCATTTTTTGAAAATAAATTTCTAAATATTATTGATTTAATTTTTGAATAAAAGTATTTTTAATTAAAAAATTAACAACTCTAATTCTACAACAACATCTCTATCATGATGAAAAGTTAATTCAGATGTTATTATCTTAAAGCCTTATGAAAAGAAACTAATAATAAAATTTACTATTCATTATTGTCATATTACTATTCATATTACTATTCATAAGCGTATGTCACTATTCACCAAAAAAACTAGTTGGTTCCAACAGACTCCAAATAACATACTGAACACAATTGTAAATGAATGTTTCTTGAAATTCAAAACATAGAATTAGAAAAAGTATGTTTTATAGGATAGTAAAAAATATCTAACTAAAATAAAGTTCCATGCAATTCTATTTATTTTTAGAAAAACTTGGGGTGTTACAAGCATGATCAAAAAATATCATATCTCGAAAGAATGGTTATTTTAGTAGCCTTATAAATACTAAATAGATTCATAAGTTTTAAATTACATTATAAAATGAAAAAATATAGTAACATTGACTCTGTAGTCCACACTCATGTATTTTAGGCTATCCCTGTAGGTCAATCATAACATACTTCTTCGCATCCTGGGAAAAATAAAACATAGAAAAGCGTGAGATCCGATGCTCAGTAAGGACAACAATATAGTGGAATCATTCATAAATAAGGATAAATATTTAAGAAAATGTAAGACTAAAATAGAAACCATTTAAAAAATGAACTTCAGAATAATATGTATATGATAAAATCAATTAATTCCCATTATATATTAACATAGATATTCTACTAGTATAATAATCACATGCAATATCAATATCCACTTTCATAATGATGGGATGTATAATTCCAAACATCATAACCACATAGTCAAGGCCTTGTACCAAGACTACAAATAATATTCTGTCATGGGCTTGTTCCAAGACACTAGTTTGTCTCATGATACCTACCGATACATCGAGGATCTGTAGCGGTGTCCACCCGTCAGTTACTATTTCCAATGTATTCCTCATATGAAAAGGTTTTAACATAACATAATCATTCGTATTAAAACTTTAATAAAAAATGTCAATCCATTATCCATAAACCATGAGTGGGGTAATAATAAAATATCCACAATAAAACATATCACAAAACCATCAATAAAATATGTATGTTTTGTTTCATAATAAATCAACATCAAATAAGCTTAAAATCTATCAAATCTTGTTGACATAGATGAAATCAAAACTTTTTTTAGGGAAATATGTCTTTATATTTTAAAATCATTTAAAATTCATATAATTATAAAAGAAAAAATTTATTTTGAAAATATTATTATAATCATGTAATGGAAGCTTTGATAATGTTATAACGATGGAAAATAGTCGCACTCGCTGTGTATGTTAAAAACATTCTTACCATAATTTTGTTAAAAAGTTCATAAGGAACCTTGTTTTGAAAATGAGGGAATGATTCCTTTCGAATAATTTTATAAAAAGTCAAACAAAGGTATAAATGAATTTAACCAATATTCTAGTAAATAGTAAAAATATTTTTGAATATATTTTTGGGAAAAAGGGATGTGGATGATAAAGAGGTCTATGTAGATACTTACGTAAAAACAACCTCCTATAATAAAGAGATTGTGAAATTAATCATTACCTTGTACATTTACTTGGTCGAGGGTACGTCAACCTTTGGTATAATAATTAAATAATTGTTTTTAAATCATACAATAACTATATACATAAATATTATATCGTATATGATCTTATAATATTTATTTGTTAATGATATTTCAGTAGTATCAATGTTTAGGGTGTTAACTAATTCATTTTCCTTTATATGATTTGTTATTTATGTAATGTTTATTATTTATAGGATGTATCTTATTTATATTCATAATGATATTAAGACATTAAACATTATTTTTAATCATCAAATGAAAATTATTCTTTAATGGATACGATGGGGAATGAATCTCATCGTGTTCGTGGGGACGATAATCTGTACGTAAGCACAAGCGATAATACCATTCTTTTGATATTAAAATCATATATAATTGGATGGTATATCATATATACAGAATAATTATCAAGTTATGTTTATTATTTAAATCGTTTATACTCATTATTATACTCATCCAAATGATGAAGTATTTGAATAACAAACTACACCATGACGTGAAGACGGTAATCCGTACCTATACACGTATAGTGACTTTGGCATTTATTTGATGGATAGAATAATGAATATGTTTATAACATTTTTATAATAACATCACAGTATATATAACATATTGGAGTTATTATTTTATAATGGAAACAATAAAGAAAGAGGAAGTGGAAGAAGAAAAGAATTTGAAAGAGGTGGTGATATATTTACCTCTTCTTCGGGTTCTTCCTTTTGATTTGATCAAAATGGACCCTTAAGTTGGATTTATGACTAAAGGAAGGCCTCTAGGATTAGGGTAGGACTGTTGATAGGATATTCGTCAAGGTTTGGGAGAGAAAAATGGATTTGATGTTGTGAGTTTGAGAGAAGGGGAAGTGCCCTTATATAAGAGGGGTGAGGGGCACCTTATGAAAAGATTGAAATATTATTTTATAATAAATTTATTTTTGGTTTCTAATGGCTTGGAAATGATTTATTTCAAGGATAAGGTGGGTATGGGTATAAACCAATCAACCAAGATGTTTTATATAGGTTTGGGTCACTATATTAACCGTGTATTTTAGATTTAACTCTTAGTTAAATAGTTTAACATTTACAATGTCTCTTTGTATTTTTATATTATATGGTAAATAAAAATACAACAAACATCCAAGAAAAACTCAAGTTTTTCATTAATTACATAAATAATATTACTTATGCCCTTTTTCTGAACACTAGATTTTATGGAATAGAATATCGAATAATAATATAATATTTGTTTTAAAAACTACTTTATGACAATTTTGAAAGTATTTGGTATTATATTTTGGTTAAATTCATAACAACATTATTACATAGAAAAAAATTATTTAATAAATCCTAACATGTCATATTAACATATAAAATTATTTTAATTCATTAAAAGTCTAAAATTAAATTTATTTGGATATTTATAATATCAATTATTCTAATCATTAATTATTAAGGTAATTAATGCATCTTCAATGTGTCATAAATAAATGTAATTATTTTATGTCTAAAAATTATAAATAAAATAACTATATGTAGGAAATATCTTTATATTATTAGTGAATATTTATAGTCAAATTTATCTTATGTATAACCATATATTAAAAATGGTTTATTTATTAATCATTGATTTTTACAATTTTAACTCTTCTTTAAATAAAATTATAATAAAGGTCCTAATATAAACCAAGTGGACCTAAAGAAACATAATTTATTCATAAGATTGGTTTTTGTAGAATTACACTTATCTAATAGAATTAGAAAATGTTTTAGGGTAATGATAATATAATTTTTATCCTTAATTACCCTATTTACTTTTACATGTGGTAAATAAAAGTAAAAAGTTTCTATTCAACAAAAATCACTTTCATATTATTGAACCAAATTTTATGTTCTGATATCAAAGTGCCTATTGGATTTTTATAAATTAAACTCAAATAAGAGGAAAAATTATGTTTTATACATATTTGGAAATGCCCTTTGGAGGTGGGTAAAAGACAATAAAAAGTTCGATAAAATTTTATATATCTAAACTGATTATAAATTGAATCCAATGAATTAAGTTTAACATAAATAGGTATTATGTATCTATTTGTTCTGAAAACAAATTTAGATAAAATAATTAAATATTTAATTAAAAAGCTGGTTTTAAACAATAACTTAGTGTTTTTTCACTATTCATCAAAAATCGAATGTTTTTAGAAAAATACCAATAATCCACCATAAGCTAATTTCTATATTCCGAATACAAAAATAAAGTCCATTTTGAAAGATAAAATTTAAAAAATTTCAAATTGTGGGTATTATTATTCATAATTGCTTGATTGATCAATTGTGGTGTCTTTGAACTCAAAGTTTCATAGAAAACAAGCTATTGTATTGTTCAAAGGGAAACGTACAGTGGAAGCTTGGGGTGTTACAGTTTCAACAGATTTTCAACATAAGATGGAAAATAAATTCTATGAAATTAGAAATAATGTTAAAGATATAATTTTTTATTAGAATAAAACATTAATCAACTGGTGTGGTTTGTCCCAAATGTTATATGAGATATTTATAGTTAGAAAAATCAGCCTTTCTCCGGATTGAATCCAAGATATCAAATAGAATTTGATTCTCTTGACCTAAAAATAATTGAGAAACTTTTTTCATATGATTAGAATTTTGAAATGAAGTTTTTTTATGATCATGTTTACTATAAAAATAATAAAAATAAGATCTTTAATTTTCCGAAAATTGAATATAATTCTTCAATTAATTTTGTAAGTAAGAAAACAAAATTCTCATTATGTGAGAAGTGTGGTAAAAAGAATCCAAGAGAATGATTTTTAAATTATGTGAAGTGTTTCTGATTTGTTAATATTTGTCTTATTGTAAGTTATGGAAATATATATGATCATACAATCAATTAAATAATATTGGTATGACGTTTTAGTAGAAATGAGTTATTAAATTATTCCAATGTACTTCCAAAGTTCATTACTTAGGGTAGAAACTAGCAGGATCGAAAGACAAATGGTGTGGAAAAATAATTTTCTATTACTCTTACTAATTTTGGGCTATCGAACGATGTGGGTAAAGGTATGTTAGTAGTTTATTCAAATTATGATAACAATCTGTTTGATTTTGTATCATCTCATTATTCCATTTTTGAGAAATTTTCTAGAAATTATGAAATATCACCTCATGAATGTAAGAAATAAATTTTCAAAAACTATACATGTGTAAGGGATAGAGAGACCAAGATTTATAGAAGTTTTTCTTCGAACATTAGTAGGATGGTCTTTCCTATAAATCTTGTGGGATTTTCCCAAGTGGATTTTGATATCATTTGGGTATGGATTCACTTTTATATTATCATTATAAATTATTTTTCAAATATAATTGTGTTTTACATAATATTTTTTTAACATATATAATATACATAGAAGATGAGAAATGGATTAATTATGGAATTGAATGTTATATTGTTTATGTTGTTGAAAATAAAGAAACAATCTTGATTAATTACATCATAATAGTAAATGAATTTATGGATGTTTTTCTTGATGAATTTATAGGTATTGTTACTACTAGGGAACATAAACTTACTATTGACTTAATTCCGGATGTAAATCCGATTTTTGAACCCCCTTATTGAATGTCTCAACTACATCTTTTGGAGTTGGAGAAACTGTTACAAGAATTTATTGATAATGGTTTCATTAATCCAAATTACATCCCCATGGGATAATATTATATTATTTGTGAAAAATAGATATGGTTATATGAGGATTTTTATCAATTATAAATCTTTGAATAACATCACCATTAAGATTAATTATCATTTTCCTCCTATTGATGATTTTTTTTATCATCTCTAGAGTGATTACTGTTTTCTGAAGAATGATCTTATTTAGGATTCCATCGGCTGAAGGTAAAGGTGGATGGAATTCAGAATACTATGATTCAGACAACATATAGTCATTCTGAGTTTTTAGTTATTCCATTCAGATTATATAATTAAATTTTTATATTTATAAATATTATAAATAGTATCTTACATTAGTTCTTTGGATTAGTTTGTTATTTTTTATAGCTTATATTTTTGTATATTTTTAATCCATGAATAACATGTAGGAAACATTAGGATTATTTTTAAAACCTCAAAATAAGAATCTACAAAGAATTTTATATAAGAGTGAATTTTGATTTAAAATAAATTCATTCCATGGATATTTTGTTTCTAAATATGGAATAATTTCTTAACCGTTTAAAACAGAAGTTTTTGAGGAGAGAAAAAGACCTACCAGTGCCACATATATTTATTATTTTCTTATATTAACAGGTTATTATGAATTTTTTTTGAAAATTTTTAATATTATTTTATATCATTAAATATGTTAATACTAAAAAGTGTTACATTCATTTAGATTGGAGAATGTGATGTTTGTTTTCAAAAACGCAATAGATTACTTGTCGATGATCCTATTTTGGTCGTGCCTTCCTAAAATGGAGAATTATTTGTGTCCTAATGCAAAATGACAATGTGATTTCTTACTATAAATGTTAGTTGAAGACACATGAGTTAAATTACTCTATACATGAGTTGGATTTATCGATTTTTGTTTTTGCGTAAAACTTTTGAGGCATCATTTGTATGGAAATAAGTCTAATGTATATAACGAACACAATATTTTGAAGTATATATTAACTCAAAAAAATATAAAATGATACAATAAAGATGGATAGAACTAATCAAGGATTAAGATTTCTCAATTAATTATCATCTTGGAAAATCCAATAAGGTGTCTAATGCTTTGAATTGAAAAATAATACTATGCTAAACATGTTACACTTAAAATGTGACACTTTAGTTAATCATTTAATATATTTTGGCCTAGAAGTTGTGGATATAAGGACATTATCTACCATATTTAAGGTTTTTGTACATTCAACTATGTCATAAAGAAATATGAGGTCTCAGAAGGTGGAAAAAATATAGGAATGAAGGTGTAGAATCCCTTTAGAATGGTATGATTCTTAACTGAAATATTGATGAAGATTGTGTTTTATGATTTGGAAAAGTATTATGTGTTCCTTTTGATCCAGAGATGATGATTTTTTTGTTAACTGAAGCTCATATTTCTATATTTTCTATTTATCTGGGAATCACTAGGATTTACATATATTTTTAGGAATGTTACTAGTGGGATCAAACGAGAATAGATATTTCTAAATTTACCACAACATGTTTGACACGTAAACAAGTTAAAGAATAGTAACAGTTAACAAAGGGGATGCTACAACATTTTCCAAATCCATAGTGGAAATGTGAGATTATATTAATGGATTTCATCATGGTATTTCCAAAGAATTACCATAGTAAAAATGTGAGGTGTGTTATTATTGATTGAATAACTAAATCTGTACATTTCCATTCCATTATATATAAAATGTCTCTATATCAACTATATAGACTATATCTAAAAGATATTTTCATGTTAAAAATAGTGACTCTATCCATTTTATCGGACCATAATCCAAAGTTCACATCATACTTTTTGAAAGGACTCTATATGTTTTTGGGTATAGAATGAAATTTCACTAATACTTTTTATTCTAAATATGATGGGTGTTCTAAGCGAAAGATTCATGCCTAGGATGATATGATTCATTCTTAATCAATTTATTATGAAGGAATTTCATATTGATATATTTATTTTGTGGATTTTCTTATAACAATAGTTTTCATTCAAGGATACAAATGGAACCATTGAAGGAATTATATGGAAAGCATTGTCGAACACCAGATTTTAGGGATAATGTAGGTGAAATGAAGTTAATGTTATGAGAATTGGTAGATGAAACAACAACAAAATTTCATTTGATTCAGAAAAAAATGTGGATTGCTCAGACCAGATAGAAGACTTATGAGGATAATAGAATAAAATATAATTATTTTGAGGTAGGTGATCATGTAATTTCAAAATATTCTCCATGGAAAAATTTAATGTGTTATCATATGAAAAGAAAGTTGAGTCCACGGATTATTAGGATGTATGAAATCCTATAGTAAATGGGAATAGTTTCCTAAAGATTATACCTTAATATGATTTTATATTATGCTATAAACTTATTTTTTTTGTTTCAATTAAGGATTTATGAACTTGACTTCTATCATTTTTTGAGTCATAGAGTAGTTTATCTAGAAAATAATTTTTCTTTTGACGAACAACCAATTGAGATTCTTGACCATAGTGAGCAAGTGTTGTGGAATAAGGGAATTATAGAGTTTAAGTTTTTATTTAAAACTCATATGGTTTAAGGGGAAACATGGAAATCTCAAAATTCTCTGAGGGAAAAATATACCCACTTATTTGATAAGTGAAAAAATTTGTGAGGATTTAATTTCCAAAAGGGGAAGTATGTAACATCCCCGGTAATGGTATAAAATTACTTTTCATATGTATAAAAATATATGAATTACATAGTATTTTTACATTCATAGGGACATTATGTGTGATAGTATACCTTACATGAAATAATGAGTTTCTTAAGAATCTTATGTTGGATGCAAGACTGACATATATTAGGCAATGATATACGGTTAATATTATTCTTTTATATGGAATTTATCACCTAGAGGTTTTAAGGGAATGAATTAATAGGAGTAAATTTAAATCTTTTTTACATGTTTAATTTTTATTTCATCCAATTAAATATTATATTCGTAAAATAATAATAAATCTTATTTTAATCCTAAAAGTCTATATATTTTTTAATGGATATTTTACATCCTTTTAAGGGAGAACCTAATTTAAACAAAACTAAAAAATATTTATAATCATTATTTTTCAAAATACACATCATTTTATAGTTTTTAATGCCAAAATTATCATAGGTTGAATTATTAGTATTGTTATATGAACATTTATTCTTTGATGTATACTATAAAATACAACATTTTAGTGAAAAATTCATTTTTGTTTAAATAAATATTGATGTTAGATTATATTTTTCAGTTGGATTTAAATTAAAAAATAAATAGATTATTAATATATTATTCCAATTAATATCATTGGAATAATATTTATTAAATTAAGATATAAAAGATTAATGATCTTTGGAACATTTTCACCATAAAAACCATTCTTTTTCACAACAACACGAGATTAAAATTAATGTTAATTTTGAATAATATGTTAATTTAATTTTAATAAATACTAATAAATGGTTATTATTATAATTTTATTCTTATTATAATGAGATTTGCTTTTTTACCCAATAATATTAATGAATGCTATTAAAATTTTTTACAGTTATTAAGGTAAAATTAAACTTAACAAGGGAATATACGATAAACATAATGGAAAAAATAACATATTCAGTTGTCTAAATCCCAATGAATTTAATTGTGTGGGATACTCATCCTTTAATAATCATGTATAATCCATTTTGGAACTTTTGGAAAATTTAATAGTTGTGGAACACACAATTCTTTTCAAAAATACCTTGTGTGTCTTTTCAATCAACTATAAAAATCCATTCACCCCTCCCACTTACTCACACATATCCATAAAATTTTATTCGACAAATATCTTCCCAAATATATCCTAACTATCCCTACTCTTATACTAGATATCGCACCTTGGGCATAAATCCATCGATGGAATCCCTTTGGTGAAAACCAAAATGAGTTTCCCGAATAATTGGTAACAACTTTCATCGATATCTTTTATTTTATTTTCATTCATCACTCCCTGAAATCGTCATATTCAATGAATAAGTAATAACATATGTATACTAAATATATTGTAATTTTTTAATTCTAATATTTTGAATTACACATACACACACATCCATCTAATGGGTAATGAACTTATCATTCTTGTGTACAACGAACTACTGCCTCACGAAACAATGTTTCTCAATTTCATTCACCACCATTAATGGTTGGGAATAATGAGACAAACACTATTTATATATGATATAAAATATATTTATTATGAATTTAGGATTATATAATTATTTTTAAACATACACCGTTATATATTCTATTTTGTGTAAACATGATAACATAATTTGTCGAAGGGTGTACTACAACCTCTACTAACTGATGTGATAAATTCACACCCTACATAGAACATATAAAGGATGGGTTTAAAAATATATATGTTACATAAATAAATTATATATGATATTAATAACATAATTACATGTCATGAAATATAACACATCATTTTTTAACACATTTCCACATACAGTAGAGTGATAAAGTCATTTATGGACTAATGGACTACAGACTCCTCGAAGTGAAGATATTCATAATACATAAATCGAATTATATATATAATATTATATGATTAAATAATATTATATATAAAATATAATGATCATTAAATAAATACATGTTTTCACTTACATTATTTCCATAATGGTCATTGAAAAATGAGAACGTTAGTCATGTGTTTGTATGACCTACTGACTAAATGATTGTAACATTAGCCCATTTTTCATATCCAAATTTCATTACTAGTTTTAAATGTTAAATTTTTTAATATATATAATAAATATTTAATTATTGTGTTTCTTGATATGTTCGTATAATAACCCCATTGACCGTATATAACCAACCAATGAAATTTTAAAACATAATCCGATTAAGGTCAAAACACCAGACATAAACATAATTATTTAAGTATTTATACATAAAATGATAATAATTGAAATAAAATTAATGATAAAATTGAAAATAGTTCTCCATAAATATGATAATTAATATAATTTTATTATTTAGGTTGGAGAATACACATGAGAAAAGTCGAACACAATATAAGGGATTTGGTCTCCATCTCCATTCATTGATAAATTTCAAGATGATATGCACCTTCATTATTTTAGAAATATTATATACAGTCCCATTGATATTCCATATCCATATTATATGTATTATCATGTTATTAATGTTTTTTTAATGTTTTTATTTTATGTGTATTATGATTTGAATGTTCAAAGTGGTATATATTTCATTGAATGTTTAATGATTTAACTGTTTCTTGAATTTCAATATTCTTGATATTATTATACATATTTAATTATATGTATATAAAGGGGTTATGATATGAATTTTAATTCTATTATTAATTTCATTCATTTATTTTCAAAAATGAATATTTTTACATTCTTAATACTGATAATTTTGACTAATGACAAAATAAATGTTCTATTCATAATGTTCATGAAGTAAAAGATTTCACCACCACTATGGGAATTATTTCATTATTGGAATCCATTGAAATATTTCATTTTTTATTAAATAAAAACCTTATTTTTCTTTTTTTATTATTTTTTCAATCAATTTTTTAAACTAGATTGATTATTCGAATATCATCAAAAAAATTCATGTGATTAAAAATATAATTTTATGTGTGAAATGTTGAAAAATATAATATTTTATGATTTTTTATTATATATATTTTACCTTAAAATTTGAAAAGTATTTACATAATAAAAAAATGATGAGTGGTTCTGTGATAAAACAAATATGGGGGGGTCATTGATATCCCTCCACTGCATTGGGTGTGGAAATTAGTTGTATGGCTATTCCATTTTTTAGAGTGAAATTTATGGAAGTCGACTGTATAATTATTCAATTTTTCAGAGTGATAAGTGTAATGTATTACCAAGTAACCTTTATGTATTTTCTATACTTATTATGGGTATTATAGTGATATTAGGATTACTATAAAGGAATTAAATGAGATTATTTTTTAATAAATTTTTTATTAATAATTATGGTGAAATTTATTAATTTATGTTATAAATTTCAATGAGTTTTAATGTTTTAAATGATCTAACAGGTTATTTACTATTATATCCCTTATTGAAATTTTTAGTCTCATCCAATATTTTTTACTTATTTTTAAAGGATATAAGGATTATTAAAGGATTGGAAGAATTAATATATTAGATTCGTGAAGAATTTTCAAAAAATATAAAATTATTTTTTTAAATGTTCCATATTAGATAATGGAATGGACACTATACTGATGTTTCACATTGTATCTTATTATTTTTATGTATGAGTTAGGGCCAAATTATCCAAACCTATAAACCTAAATAGAACCTCAATTTTTTATAGAGTAAAATTCTTAATATAACTCAACATTATGTTATGTATTAAGGTTGGTTCCTTATATTGAATATCTCAGGGAGTGTGTTATGATCAATGTGGTGGAAGAATTATTTGACTGATCCTGATGATGGGTGAAAATATAAAAATTTTAATATCCCTGTGGGCTTGGTTATATCAATACAAAAATTATTTAATGGAATATATTTTTCCTTATTGTGAGACAGAGTATATATTTGATTTTTTTGCATATAGATTCTTATAATGGTTGAAATAGTCTTCTCAAAAATAATACGAACCTAGATAATTTCTCTTAACACCCAATTTGTCAAAAAATTGGTTGTTTACCATATTACATGAGTTTGGTAGAATTAATTGTAGTATGAATTGTTGTAAAATAAAAAAAGTTAAATACATAATTAATTAAATATTAAAAAAATTATGCATTCTTTAGATGATATATTTTTCACAGATAATTATATTTATATTTTTTATTTTTTATTTTTTATTTTGTTTTCAATAGTTTTTTCTTATATGATTCAGAACCTTGATTTTGGTTCTGGGACTGGGGTATGGACCTGTTTTCTTTTTATTCCTTTTCTTTTTATTTTATTATTTCTTCTCCTCCCCCATTATTCCCACATATTATCCATGTGGGTTCCCCATTATATAATGTTTATATAAATTATATATATATATATAATTAATAATCTAGGTATCAGTATAGATCTCCAGAGAATATGATTCATTATGTTGAAAGTGTGTATCAAGGGAATAAGGAAATATTTAGCAAATTCTTCTCAAAGGTATGTCACTTATTCTATAAATCACAATACGTTTTTGTCCATCTTATTTTGAGGTCCAATTATTACTTCTAAATACACCAACGAGGTCAATATCTACAAAATGGGGAACAATATGTGTTTCGTATGATTTTAGGGGTTCTCATTCCAGAAATATTGATTATATATTGTGCAGTTTTATGATCACATGTCATTATTTCATTCTTTTTCTAGGAGTATATATTACTAGAAGAATATGTTATATAATAGGACTATATATTGTCCATTGGTACTTGGCCATATAGTAGAGTGGATGGGAAGAGGGAGTTTTTAGAATAATACACCATTAATTAGGGGTTCACATTATTGTGATCCAATCCCTTTAAAAATATTAATACATGATTGTTGAACATAATTATCTAATAAGTAAAACCTAAATTTTCATGATTTCTAATTTCATTGTAATACTTTGTACATAAAACATCAAAATAAACTAAATCATAAAATTATATTTTTTCTTCATATTTATCCTTAATATATATTTGATATCTAAAAAATGTATATTATATCCTTGGTAATACATAAAATAAAGTGTTATTCAACAAATGAGAGAATCTAGATAAAAATGATAAGGAAAAATAACATGAAAGTCAAGGGTAATAAATGATATCATAAAACAGAAGACACGTCAGTAATCACATGGGAGAATAACATAGTGAACATTGTTATCATAAGATCATTGAATAAAAGGGATTGTGGTAGTAACATCTAATATTAAATAAACATCAGACCAGGCTAAATTTTAAAAAATATATCAATGTTGATATTATCCCATAGTGGAATAGGTTTACTCAGTAATCCATACATGATACCTCATGATACCAATGATTTACCGAATTCATTGGAGTTCTATCTGTGTGAACCCATTCTAGAATGTTCATTATTGTGGGTGATACATAATTGATTAAATAATAATATAAAATTATACTAATTTCCCTTATAAGAAATATGAGTTTTATAATCTTGTCTCATGTCATAATGAAAAGATATTTCATGAAGATGTAGGATAATAAATGAACTTAAGTCACGTATTACCCCATAAATGGAATGGATAATGATATTGGTATACATGTAAGATATATATTTATAATTTAGATTTGATACAAGTAATAAATGATTTCTACAAATGAAAATGTCCTCAAAAGATCATATGGAATATTTTATGAGGAAAATATCCTTTTCAATTAGAAATCTATTTTATAAAATATAAAAATATCCAAAATCATATAAAAACATTTTATTTAAAAATAACTTTAGAATATTGTGATTCAATATTAACATTTTTTAGATTTCATGAAAGTTGGAAATTATATTTATAACTTATAATTTAATAGAAAAAGTTCCTTTCACAATTTTGAAAAAGGTTAAAAATAATTTTCTTAAGAAAAAATATATATTTTAACATAGTCTGTGATAATTTCAAAATGTGTAAAACAGCCTTTAATAAATAATTGGATATTATAATTACTATTTTATTTAAACAATTTATGCAAAATATTGTATGTAATAATAACCATTTTCATCCCTCGGGATAAATGAAGTTGGATTTACCAAAAAAACATTTTTTTCATTAATTTTAAGAATATAAGAGAGTAAATAGAACATATTAAAAGAAAAATTAATAAATAATTACAAAATAATAAAACTAAATGGGTTTTTTATTCAATGATATAAAAAATATATCAATTAAAATTCATATAATAGAAATCCCGGTTAAAATAATATAGAACCATAATCACCTTTCGCAATGTATGTTTTGAATCCTAATCCCCATGAATGAAATAAAATCCTTTGAAACATTAAAATTAATGAATATAAATATATTGATTATATAGAATATTAATAATTATGTAGATAAACCCCATAAAAATAAATAAGTGTATAATACCAAATATGCCAAAATGGAGTGAAAATTGAGACAAAATACCTTACAATGATCATTTCATTGAAGTAAATTTTAATCAATGTATTTTTTAATTAAATAATCTATAAAAATACATTAATAGGTGGAAATAAATATTAAAATATTAAAATATATTACACATTTCATATTATAATATAAAATTAAAATAATATATAATATAACCCACTGAAAGGGAATTGATTTATGTAATTACACACAACTTGGTAACATTCAAGTCAAAAAAACATTTGGTGAAATAATTGAAATCAAAACCTGAAATATGATGATTTTGGAAGGATTAATGATATTAGATAAAATATTTTTATCAAATAAATCAAATAAATGACAGTGTTTCATAATATTAAAATATTCTTTAATGAAACAAAATTGAGTTAAATTCCCTTACAGTATAGAAAATGACTTTATATAAACATCATGGATGAGGGAGATCATGAAGTAAATGTTAAAATAAAATGTATAAGAATAATAACAAATTATTAACGTTCAAATTTAATAATATAAACTTTTTTAAATTCAAAATCATGGATAAAATAACATGGGTCTCAATAGAAGATGTTTTAAGATGAAAACCCTTACCTCAAGTCTAGACATATCATTTATGTACTTTTTCCTATATTATAAACTTATATAAATTATTTTTATTCATAATAATATTTTTTTAGTTTTATCCCATATACTTAAACTATTTACATTTTTTATTTTCATTAATTTTTAATTACTTATTTTGTTATATCGATATAGAGTATTTTGAGGATGTACAATTTATAATTCCCAAACATTAACAGTGCATTGACTGTGGTTAATGTGTTCATTCATTCATAATCAATAAAATGATAATAATGAATTAATAATAAATTTTTACATGGAAATTATTCTTTATAAATCATCAATAGAATATTTTTATGAAAAATGATCTATGTTACAATCCTTCATATTGTTGGTTGTACGTATACATGTGTAATGTTTTTATTTTTAAATGATCATAATAGATAGAAGTTATTTCTTATTTTCACTCTATATTATTATTATTATATCATAAACATAATTATAATTCCTTAAATTAAGTTATATTAAATGTATATGTGATATAGTGATGGATGATGAATCACATCACTTCATAATGTGGTAGCTCTCCATATTACCGAACGACACTATAATTATTTAAGGGATGGTATGGTAAGAAATTATATGATATATTAATTTTAATAAAAATAAAATTATTTCATGAATATTTTATATATAAATTGAATACATCATTATGAAAATCATTTAGATGTGATGATGGAAAATTAATTGCATCAGTTCAAAAGGTGGTAGTATATTATACACATAAACAATGGGTTCATTTCCCATTTCAGTGAAGAGGACATGAATGTAGGTTATGAAATTAACACACTATAAATCAACTATATGAGAGATAATTATCTTAACATATGAGCTTGGTTTAATAATATAAAAATGAGGTGGAAGAAATAGGAAAATACTCGATCATGACAACACTTATTCTTTAGACAAACTGTTAAAGATTATACATATTGACATCCAATATTGGATTTTAGATCAAACCCTAGCCTCTATAATGTTTATATGTATATAAGGATTGTATTTGTAAAGTTATCTTCTAAAAAATATTTTTATGGGTGAAAAGTATAGGACTGTAGGTTTTCTTTAATATACGAGTGGGAGTGACATTCGTTTTAATTAACTAAATGTATTTAATAATGGGAAGTCACCCTTAGGTCGCGTGTCATAAAAATTGATACATGAATTATTAGAGAGGTAATATTTTCTCTTAAAACATATAAAATTCAATATGAATCATTTTAAAAAAAAATTAAATTTACCACTTGGTCACTCACGTTTTCATTTTAGTTTTTTATAATAGTATGTAGTTTTTTATAATATTTAATACTCATTGTGACAAGAAATTAATTTTACCATATAAAACAATATTAATTATTATGATTAAAAATATAGAATCCATTTTATTAAATTCAAATCATATAAGTGGTATCATCAAAATGAAAATTAAACCCCCAAAACTAGTTAAAAAAAATTTATGAGATGTATTTTTTAATAAATAGATGATTTTATATTTACTATATTACATGAAATAATAATAATTTGAATTATAATTCATAAAAATATATGTATATTGCATTAAAATCATATAAATATTTTTTTAATATGGGAAACATTATCTAAATACAATTTATTAAATATACAGAGTATGATATCTTTTTTAGAAACCAATGCTTTTAATTTAAAATGTAAAGTAATTAAGAATTCATGAATTTTGTGGATTTAAAAAATTAATTAAATTATTTTAAATAAATTAATATTATTAACTTTTATATCAAATAAAATATATACAACAACTTTTAAAATAAATGATTTAATTAAATGAAATTATATAGTTTGAAAACACGGTAATCATCATTATCCATTCAAAAAATTAACGAATTCAAAATATTCAAAAAAACCTCAACAAAATTAAATTTAAATATTATGATTTCATAAATTATTTTAATTTAATAAAATAAAAATTGTAAATTTTCATGAAATTAATATTAATATTTTCTCATAAAAATCTGGAATTTTTATTAAATAAAACTCACTTCAATTAATAATGAAATTTCAACATCTAAAATTTTAATAAATCTTTCCAGGAATATATCAATAAATTCCCATCTATTATGATCATTATATATCATTATTTTATTAACACCACTGACACCCAAAAATTTAAAACCCAGGTTATATCTGTAATAAATAATTATGGTTTCTTTTGGCTCAGTTTTTTGTGTCATATATTATAGGAAACAATGTTTTATATTAAAAATAATCTTTGTGTATTTCTTTCTTACATCCATCGAGAAATTGTTTCCTCTCAATTTTACCATTTTCATAGAAATTATGATTTTCACATTTAAAAAAATTGATGAAAACTAACATTGTGAAAATGTTTAGTAAAATATCCTCTGAAAAAGTAGTTAATAGAAAGTACAAAGGTACATACAAATAACATAACATGGTTTTTATATAATAAAAACATTGTAGGGACGATAAAACATGGATTTTATAAATAAAATCCACTAAGGAAATCATTTTATATATTTTTTATCATATAAAATATGATTGATTTTTTTGAAAATGAGAAATATTTTTATTTTAATATCATTTTCATAATATTAATGGGTAATTTTACCATCTAGACTATATATATAAGTCTATATATTTACATGATATATATAATTCAATATATTAATTTTTTCACCACAATTTTATCTATTTTTTGAAAAGATGAGTATTTAGATGAATTTTTGATGTAGGAATCAAAAAATATATATTCTTTTAATATATAAAATAATACAAAAAAAGATAACTATATGTCCCCCTTGTCATTAAATATTATCCAAAATTAAAATTTTTACCATAAGGTACAACAAAATTCAAAAACTTTTATATTAATCTTCAAATCCAAATTTCCACTTAAATAATTCCACAAATAAATAAACTTGAATCTTATATAAACTCAACATTCATAAATTTAATTGTGTTCTTCCCTACCAATGTTTCATGTTAAATAAAAACTTTTGACTAAGTGTTACATATAACTCATCCTAATGAAAAATTTCCAAAAATATATTTAATCACCCAAAAATCATAAAATTTTAAAAAACATTGATCATAATATATGATTCCCAAAATCAAAATTATATTTATCCATAAAATTTATTAATTACATAAAATTCCATACTAACAAGTACATCACATCCTCCAGTGTTAGGTGTTTCAATCATATCACCCTTTTGTTTTATATCCTTGCCCGAAGGCATGTTGGGATGAAATGGGTTGTCATCCAGATTGCAAGAATTAATTTTCCTAAAATTATGGATGAACAAATTTGAAACTCATATTTTCAATTCTTCATTAACCAATGACGTTATAATGAATATGATAGAAATATTCAAAAGTAACGTTAAATATGATCTTCTATAACGGTCACTATTTTGGAAAAAAATTATTATTTTAATATAATATAATAACATTGACATCCAGAACATATTTAATATTATATTTTCACCAATCATATGTTTATATATAAAATATCACATACCAAAGAATCTACATTCTAGGTTATTAGAACCATTTCAACATACTCTTGCAAATACATAAATAAAAACTCAAGAAAAACAATTTTTATAAGTTTCATGATTTTTATAGCTAGAATAACATTTATAAAAATAAATTAAAAATAATATTTATGATTTCCAACTAATTAATATTTCAAAAATTATTCTATAGTTATATTAATAAAATATTTCATTATGAATTAATACATGTATTGAGGTGTTAACTAAGATAAAAGCAATGTTCTTATATCCTTGAAATTTAACTATTTGTAGTGAATTAGGTTTAAATTCATTAACAAAAGTCTTATTAGTGGATTATATAATATCCTTTAGCAATTAGCTTATTTTTTCCCACTTTTTCTACACAAAAAGAATCATAATTTTACAGTATGTCATTTTATAGGGTCCATCTTTCAACATTTTTGTCATGTAGAAAATGGTATCAGATTTTATTTATTATATTTGACACATTAAAATTCATGAGGTACTACCATTATATTTTTTTGATGTGTTTTTGAATTATTCTATGTTCTATTTGATTGTTATAATTCATGATAGACCATTTTTCCTGATTAGAAGATGTCTTTCATACATTAGAATTCAGTTAGGAATCTCATCATGTAAATAAAAAGATTTCATATAACATTAGGTTTTATGATTCCCTCATCTATTTCAAAACATTAACTAAAAATAATTATATAAACAATGTCATAAATCATTGACGTTCAAACATGAAAAATAAATACATAATTGAAATATGTTATTAATGATATGTATAAATAGACTTATTATTCTCTATGTTTCAATATTGGTTATTCATAATGTAATTTATTATTCTATCTTATAAAATAAAATTTTGTTCAATACCTTAATAATGGTGCCTAAATAGATTATTAATTTCAAAAAATATCCCATGGGTGTGTCAAATCGAGTGTACAGAAAATCCCATTGTCTTACAATATGTGATGACAAAGTTATAAAAAATATTTTTAGTTCATTGTTATTAACCATAGGTATATAAAATCAAGAGCCACATAAAATTTTAGTATCTAGATATAGCTGTAATTTCATAGAACCCACTCACACAATTCATCAAAAAAATTAAGATGCATTTTTATTTATACTTATTATTATCCATATACTTATCCTTAGGGTTCTCATGAAATTATTCAAATCTCAATATGAAAAATAATTATCCCTATCACCAATACAAATTATAAAGACCAAAGATATTGAAAAAAAATTACTTTTTTATAAACATAATTATCCAATAATTACAATCCAAAATATCATGGTTTCTCATGTCTTTACATTTGTATTTACCAAAAATTGGAAAAGAAATTAAAAAATTTCATATTTATTTTTATTCAACATAGACAGCTCTGAAATCTATTTTAACTCATGAAATGAGATATGATAACCTAGAGAATATATAAGTCAAAGGGGTTCTCTAATAATCACGTAAGGGTAGTATACATGATAAAGAAACATAACATGTGAGTTATTTGTAATACATAATTTTATTATAGATAAAGAAAATAAAAAATCATATAAGAGCATAAAAATGAAACTTGTATAATAATAATAACATGGAAATATTTCTAGTACAATATCAAATTGTTGAATGATTTCGTTAAATGGATGATATTTACTCCATAATCCATAAAAGTGACATACATGAATAAATATTTGAATAATGTATTGGTGAACTATCTAGGTGTACCAATCATAAGATGTTCATGATTATGGATGAAAAATATTGAATTAAATAATGAGACATAAATATAAGAATTAGTAATTTATAGAAAATTAATTTCATTATCTTTTCTAAATTCAGGTTAAAAATATATTTCATAAATACATCATCTGATAAATTAACATAAAAAATATATAACCCCAACAATGTAAGGGATAAATGAACAATGGTTTCATTTCAAATTTTATGGAAGATGAGATAGAGATGTAGATTATTTAATTACCATAATAACATATTAGTATATGGGAATACTTAATTTTTATATAAGAATATTTTAATTTGAATTTAAAGAGGTTGAAGAAGAAACAAATCCAAAAAATCAGTTATGAATGATACTCTTCAAGATACAACCTCTTCTGGATTATACCTAAAGCCTTTATAGATTATAATTTTAAAAAATAAAAATAAACTTGGATTTTGGGGATTAAAAAAAGGATTTGATAAGTGTTTGGTAGAACTATAATTCTTTTTATATGTGTAAATGAAAGGAGAGGAGGCTCCCTTTTATACATCATAGGGAGTGACATTTTTGTAAATAACCAAAATGAATCAAGAATGATAAGAAAATCTCTAGAAAACTATATAAAAATAAAAAAAATAGTTTAGGGGTGATAAATAAAATTCAATCTTCCCATTTTAGAAATGGAAAATGTTGTAAATATGTTATTATATTTACCTCAAAAACTGCACGATTTTACCATTTTAGTTTTTCATTGGGGTAACTAGTTTTCTTAATGTTTTTTAATTAATTATGACAAATATTAAGGCATATATATTATCTAATATTAACTATATAGATTATAATTATGGAATCCATTTATTAAAATCCAAATCATAGTGGTGGGAGAATTCAATTTGACATTAATCCCACAAAACGTAGTGAAAATGGTTTTTTAAGAAATCTACTTTTCAAACAATAAATGAACTTATATAAACTATATTGCAGTAAATAATCATTATATGAATTTAAATTTATACAAATATATGAATAATAAATGGTATTAATTTAATGTTTTTCAAACTAGTGTTATTTTAATTAATTATAATTGGAAACAATTATGTATTTTAGAATATTTTACCGATAATAGTGTTTTCAAGAGTAAAAATACCAGTTTAATAATCATGAAAATAGATGATTAAAAATAAATTAATTATATAATTATAAATAAAATATTTCATATTTTACATTAACATAATATAAAAACTTTCTCGGGACTTTTAATTTATTTAATTAAATGAAAAAAAATGACTTTATTGGAAAAATTGATACTTTTAAAAATTTATGAAAAGTCAATAATTTCATAAAAATTTATAAATATCACACATATTAAAATATTTTTTGGTTATTTAAAAACTATATTAATTTAATAAAATAATATTTAAAATTTTTTTAATACATTAATTGAAATTTTTTCTCATAAATGTAAATAAAATTCATTTTTAAATAAAATGTATTTTTTCCGAATAAAATGTCCTCATTAAAAAATTAAGTTCTCATTTTCTAAGTATTTTTCAATAAAACTATAACTATTAGTAATTTATTATATATTTTATAATTTTTTTAATCATATTAATACCCACCAGTTTAATGTAAATGTTACAACAGTTATAAAAAAAGAATGTTAGTTTAGGCTCATTGTAGTGAGTTATATACAGTATTGAATATAGTTTCAATTATTTTTAAAAAAATATATCGGTTTAAAATTATTACCCCATTCAATATATTTTTTATTTTTTTTATTTTGTTTCTCAGTAGTTAAGGTTTTTACATTAAAAAACATTTACTGAGAACCCTCGTCTTAATTTATTTAATAACACATCATTTGAAAAAATTAAATGGTAACTAAAAATATCATATCATAGAAAATAAAACTATGATTCCTCTTAAGTATAAAATTGGAGGGAAGTGAAAAAATGTATTTTCAATGAATATCAAAATATGGGAAAATGTTATAGTTTTTTAAGAGAGAAGATATCATCGATTTACTAAAACATTATTACATTTTTATTTTATGATCATTTTCCCAATGATGAGGGATAATTTTAACATGTCGACTATAAAAATATTTAAATTTACATAAATGAAATATATAATTTCATAATTTATTAATTATTCACCAAAAATTCATTTACTTATCCTCGTGATGAGTATTCGTGATGCATTTTTTATTCCAAAATCACTAAAATAAACATCTAATAGTTAAAATAATCTATAAAATAACAAAAATATATTACTCTTGTATCTTCATATTACCTAGAAATATAAGGGTCACCACAAGATAATATACATATACAACAGTCATATTAATATCTATTTCACCCTTATCTCCCTTTAATTTTTATCTATGCCCCATAGACTTGTTGGATGCGACATGTTGTCTCCTAGCATGTATGTAAAAAAATTATAAAACTATTGAAAAAAATGTTATAATAATATTCAATATTCACCTTAGTCAGACAACATTCTTATGAATGTAATGAAAATCTTCAAAAAAAACATTTGTCAACAAATCACTTATTTTCCTTGATGTTATTATATACTACTCATTATTTTCCATGGAAAAGAAATTTAATTGAATATAATAACCTTGAGATCATTTTCATAATAATGATTATATTTCTCCAAAATCATGTATTTCTATAAAATATAAAATTACCATTTAATCACCTTTCTATGTTATTTTTATCATTTAATAAAAACATAAAAATACATAAAAAACATGTTTAACTATCATTAGAAGTTTTGTGAATCTTATAAATATAATTCCATTTATAAAAATATATGTTGGGCGGAGAAGAAAAGGAGATAATGGAAAGAGGGGGGGTGAATTGCCTTTTAAAAAATAATTAACAATTTAAAAATCAAAGTGGAAGTGCAGCGGAAATAAAGAGGAAAGACAAAAGAATTGATAACGGAGTTCGGCCTAAAACCCGGCCTACGTCTCCGCTCCCAACTCAACCGTTGAGAGATTTACTACTGCTTGCTTTTCAATGGTTGTAGCAAGAAACCCACTAGACTTTTTACAGGTGAAGGCTAGCTCACCTATTACAGCTTGCTTTTTAATGGTTTGAGCAAGAAACCCACTAGCCTTTTTACGGGTGAAGGCTAGCTCACCTATGACTCAAGCCTTTTAAAAGGAAAGGCTTGAATAACCTCTTCACACCTTAAAGGTGGTGTGAGAACCCAAAAGAGAGGATGAGAGAAATGTTTGGGGGTTTGTAGGCAAAAACCCAATTTCATGCTCAAAATAAATAAAGTAATAAAACCCGTAATGGGGAAGTCTTGGGCGCCAATGGATTGATGGAGCTGATGAAGGGCGCTCCCAAGATTCTTTGGAGGTGCTCCTTGGATGTGGAAGTTTGTTGGAGCGAGTGAGGGTTCCTTGGAAGAATCCGCCGGAGTTTCGCCAAATGATCAAAATGTGTCCCGTGGGCTTCCGTATGATTCTCTAGTGTTCCGGGGATTCAAGGTCCTTTATTTATAGAGGGGGAACCCTCATATGGCCGTTGGAGGTCTTCGGAGCCGTTGGAAAGGGCTTCGGAGCCGTTGGGAGGCAAGTGGACAGGCTGGTCAAAAGCCCAACGGCTAGTTTGACTGGCTCCACTGGATGACCGGTACAGGGCCACCGGTTGGCCAGTGCTTGCAAAATGGAGAGGCCTTCGGGCTCAGGCGCCACCGGCTGGCCGGTGAGGAGGCCACTGGTTGGCCGGTGCTTAGGCAGTAGCAAATACTATTCTGGCTGGGTGCCACCGGCTGGCCGGTGCTGAGGCCATCGGTTGGTCGGTGTGGAGGCAGTGGCTGGACTCTCGGTCTGGGCTCTACCGGCTGGCCGGTGCTGAGGCCACAAGTTGGCCGGTGCTCTGGATAGTGGAGATCCTTTCTGTCAATGGTCCATCGGCTGGCCGGTGTCATGCCACTGGTTGGTCGATGGACTGAAAACAGTCCAAGTTAACTCCTTTGCCACTTCTTGCTCCTGAAATCATGCCTAACAACAAAAACACTTGAAAACAAGATTAGATAAATAAGAGGGTGATTGTGATCATGAAAATTAAACCACGAGGGGTTCGAGAGGTACAACAATCTCCCCCTATTTTGATGATCACAATCACCAAAACAAGTAATGTAGAAAATGAAATGAAAAGCATGCTTTAAAGGATTTCTCCCCCAATCAACCAAGAATTTCTCCCCCTTTGTGATTATCAAAATAGCACGGGGCATAAAACTTGATTGAGGGAAAAAAAGATTTTAAACCAATTGAAATTTTTGAAATTTGAATTGAACGTTTTGAAATGAAAATTGAATAGAAAATTTTGAATTGAAAAATTTGATACCAAGTGTTGAAATTGAAAGTTTGAATAGAAAGTTTGAAATTGAAATCAAAAGGGCTTAAACTAACCTAACTCCCCCTAAATAAAAACAACAAATCACCGGGGAGAGGTTTATCAAACCGAGACGAATTTTGGTCCGGTGAGACTCGCTAAGAGGGATTTTTCAATCCATACTTGTCTAGTGGTGGGTCTTCTCCTAAAAAATTCATCATTAAGAAAAATTCTTTTGGGGCGGCCATACCGGGCATTTTTGCAATTGCACTCATAAATTAAGTGCCCGGGTTTTTTACAATAATTGAAAAATTTGTTTTGAGAGCTCCCCCTTACAAAAATAGTTGAAGCATGGGAAGAGGAAGCTTGCTTGGAATAGCCAAGCCCTTGGGTGGTTCTAGATATGTGTTGGGAACCTAGGAGTTTGGTCAAATTTTGTTCCCCTTGGGTGAATTTAGCTAGGGATTCCCTTAGGTCTTTGATTGTTGATTCCAATGATTCAACATCGGGAAGGTTTTGGATTTTGAGGGTCAACTCTTCCTTTTCTTTGAGAAGTTGTTCCTTTTCGGAAGTAAGTTTTTTGAAATTCTTTTTTAAAGCAACAAATTTGGAAGAAAGTTCGTGAAAACCTTCCTCCAATTGGTCTCTAGCATGTTGGAGATCCTCATATGATAAATGATTGAAAGAATTTGAAGAAAAAGAGGAAGAGGAGTCGGAAGAGGTTACCTCATTAAATGCCATTAGGCATTTTTTACCATTGTCGCTCGAGGAGGAGGAGGAGGAGGATGTGGAGCTATCACTCCATGTGGCCTTGAATGCCTTCTTCTTCTTTTGCTTCGCCTTTTTCTTTTTGAGAGGGCAATCGGGCTTGTCATCGCCTTTAGTACCTTTATGGGTTACTTCTAAAAGATTCCAGATATCATGAGAAGATGAGCAAGTAGAAATACGATAAAATTCATTACGGTATAACCCACAATGAAGAGTATTCATGGATTTGCCATCAAGCTCAAAATTTGCAATGTCTTCGGGGGTCCATTTGGATTCATCGGGAGAGGAGAGAGAATAACCGTGCATGACAATTTTAAAAATAGGATAACCAATGCTTTTAAGAAATGTGGTCATGCGGGTTTTCCAATAATTATAGTCGTTTCCATCAAAGAATGGAGCACGACCCAAAGAATATCCTTTGGGGGCGAAAGACGTTGAAGCCATCACAATGGATCTTAAATTTGAAACCGGTTAGGGTATTACTCAAATTTTCCTCTGATACCAATTGTTGGGCGGAGAAGAAAAGGAGATGACGGAAAGAGGGGGGTGAATTGCCTTTTAAAAAATAATTAACAATTTAAAAATCAAAGTGAAAGTGCAGCGGAAATAAAGAGGCAAGACACAAGAATTGATAACGGAGTTCGGCCTAAAACTCAGCCTACGTCTCCGCTCCCAACTCAACCATTGAGAGATTTACTACCGCTTGCTTTTCAATGGTTGTAGCAAGAAACCCACTAGCCTTTTTATAGGTGAAGGCTAGCTCACCTATTACAGCTTGCTTTTTAATGGTTTGAGCAAGAAACCCACTAGCCTTTTTACGGGTGAAGGCTAGCTCACCTATGACTCAAGCCTTTTAAAAGGAAAGGCTTGACTAACCTCTTCACACCTTAAAGGTGGTGTGAGAACCCAAAAGAGAGGATGAGAGAAATGGTTGGGGGTTTGTAGGCACAAACCCAATTTGATGCTCAAAATAAATAAAGCAATAAAAACCGTAATAGGGAAGTCTTGGGCGCTAATGGATTGATGGAGCTGATGAAGGGTGCTCCCAAGATTCTTTGGAGGTGCTCCTTGGATGTGGAAGTTTGTTGGAGCGAGTGAGGGTTCCTTGGAAGAATCCGCCGGAGGTTTTCCAAATGATCAAAATGTGTCCCGTGGGCTTCCGTATGATTCGCTAGTGTTCCGGGGCTTCAAGGTCCTTTATTTATAGAGGGGGAACCCTCATATGGCCGTTGGAGGTCTTCGGAGCCGTTGGAAAGGGCTTCGGAGCCGTTGGGAGGCAAGTGGACAGGCTGGTCAAAAGCCCAACGGCTAGTTTGACTGGCTCCACTGGCTGACCGGTACAGGGCCATCGGTTGGCCGGTGCTTGCAAAATGGAGAGGCCTTCGGGCTCAGGCGCCACCGGCTGGCCGGTGAGGAGGCCACCGGTTGGCCGGTGCTTAGGCAGTAGCAAATACTGTTCTGGCTGGGTGCCACCGGCTGGCCGGTGCTGAGGCCACCGGTTGGCCGGTGTGGAGGTAGTGGCTGGACTCTCGGTCTGGGCTCTACCGGCTGGCCGGTGCTGAGGCCACCGGTTGGCCGGTGCTCTGGAAAGTGGAGAGCCTTTCTGTCAATGGTCCATCGGCTGGCCGGTGTCATGCCACTGGTTGGCCGGTGGACTGAAAACAGTCCAAGTTAACTCCTTTGCCACTTCTTTCTTCTGAAATCATGCCTAACAACAAAAACACTTGAAAACAATATTAGATAAATAAGAGGGTGATTGTGATCATGAAAATTAAACCACGAGGGGTTCGAGAGGTACAACAATATATAAACAAAATGATTCTTCAGTTGAAACACATAGACACATCAGTCATTCTTATTTAAATATATTAATAAAAAATTACCTTAGTAAATAATACATTGATTATGTCACTGTCATAGATAATGGCCAATTCCTCGGATCCATGTATTTGAAATAGTCATGGTTCCTTAGGTTAAATAATATTTCCCTAAATATTGTTAATTAGAATAATTATTTTTATTCATCAATTAATTGTCTTGTTCCCCACTTTTATAAATAATTTATAATATTATTGGCCAATTATGGAATTTTCCATGGTGCCTCTTACTAGGTTTATGATATTTTTGAAAATTAATATCCTTTTATCAATCATTATTAATTCTTAAAATTCAATGAGATTCTACACTTTTATTCTTTGATGCATTTTAAAATTAAACTATGTTCTACCTGTTAATAATAAATTAAGATGGCTCATTTGGAATGATCACAATATGTACAATATGCATTCCCATTTTCTTAGGCATCTTATAAAGGAAATAATTACATTTCCCATCACATTGTTCTATGGAATTATTTCTCCCATTTAACATAGTTATTGATAATGAGTAATAGATATAAGAAAATATTTCATCAACATACCAATGGGAATCCTATAAACCTAAAAGTAATAACATAAAAATGATAAGTTTATACTAACTTATGATCCTATAGGTTTTAAAATAGTATATACATGCTAATATTTCCTATTAGTTTTTATAACATATTTTTTATTTGAATTCCATCATAATGGTTTGTAAGGATTTTGTAAATTTCAAAAACATATATATCATGAGAATCAAACATTGTGGGTAGAAAGGTCAATTTTTGTAAAATAATTGATAATCATGTGAAGAACGTTTCATCTTATTTGGTTTTAATACCCCCAGTAAAAACATTAATATAGAAATATAAAATTTGTTATCAATACATGGATGTTGTTACTTGGAAACTACTATGTGTATACATCACCAAAATTTTATAGTATTTTTTATAGACTATGTATTGTCTTTATAATTATCCATTCAGATCTCACTATATTATTCCAGTCCATATATCCAATGTAACATTTCCATTATACGATATCATATATAACAACTGTAGTCTCTTAAATATATTACTAACTGATATTAAAACATGAATATACATTAAGTACAACCCAAAAGATAAAAGGCACATGTTTCGTTGGAATACTAGGTACATAAAACATCAAAAGAAACTAAAATATATCATTTTTATTTTTATTTTCCTTAGTTATATACTCAATAACTCTGGGCTCCAAAAACTACATCATATAACATGTCGAATGAATAAAAGAAATGAGTAGGAAAAAACCCATATAAGGGAATAATCCATATAAGAAAAAAAATGTTTGAGTAGATAATAATAAAAGATCTTCTGAATGATAAGGCACTTTTTTATCATATGGGTTACTAATAATGAGATGATGGTATTTTTAAGTCCTTGGTACGATATTAGTGGCTAGAGTGGACGGTGTGAATAGTGATTTTTGATTTACTATTATAAATACTAATTTATTATATGTATAGTTTTGTTAAAAGTTTTATTGGAAATAAAACTGATAAAAAGGAGGTTTTTATATAGTTTTAGATCACCAATATCCTATTCCTCTCATCATTATCCTCCAATATTGAATGGGAGTGGAATTCACTACATACTTACTTTTTAATGGGAGTGATAACCCAAATAATTTATATTACAAATGTATATTTTTCACAGATGGTATAATAACACCTAAACGTTGAAGGATTCAAAACCTACCATTATTTTTTCTTAGAGGAACAACCTCACTGTCCTTTTATATGGGAGGAGTAGCCCAATAATAGCTTTGGTAAGAGAAAATATTATACAAAAACATTATACCGAAAATTTGTAGGAAGAATTTCAACTAAGAATTAATTGAAAATTTTTAAATGTTTATAATGTAATGTTGATATTTGGTGAGGCTCTTTTTCATTTATCACATCATTGGAGGAAGAAGAAATTGATGGTAATTCTCTATGATCGTATTATAATAACAAAATTCGAAGAAGTTTCTTGATTAATTCAGAGTAGAATAAATTGTATCATCATATTCTTAATGAATGAATCATTATCATATAAACATGTTTTTTAAACCTTGAAGAGATATCTCTCATCATTCATACAAGATCCTATAGTATTTATCAATAACTAGTATTGGATGAAATTATTTTTTTAAATAATTTTATAATAATATGATAATTATATTTATATTTTAATTTTTTTATGAGAATAAAACATTATCAGAATTAAATTTATTCATGAAATCATAGAGATAACATTTAATATTTTAATTATACCAATTCAAAACAAATTAAAATTTCTAAAACATTTAAATAAAAAGATAATATTCCATGTTATTCTTTCATCAAAAACAGTAAAAAACAAGGAATCCTATGAACTATTAAAATGCACGTAAGATTGTTCAAAAAAATAATGTAACAATGTTTTTTTTTAAATGTTTCATTAATACCTAAAAATGAAACCATAATATATTTAATAGAGTAATTTATTTTACCAATAATAATTACAAATAAGAAATAAATTTTTTTGAATGAATTTTTAACAAATGATGACCCATAAATCACCACTGAAAAAGGGAGTGGTTTCCCATGACTCACTATAAAAAATGTTCAATGGTGTAAAAAAATAATGATATATCATTTATTTTATTAAAAATTATAACAATTTAACAAAACCAAAAAAAATTCATGGATCTTAATAAGAAATTTATTCCTAAGTGGAATAAAAAATTACCCATCAGTGGATGTCTAACAATGACTCATGACACACTGTTATGTTCTAATAAAGAACCATGGAAAATATTTTACCAAAAAAGAAAATTTATAACAAATGAATAGATCAATATTATTAAATATAAATTATTAATATAATAGAAGACTTATAAATAATAAATTGAAAAATATTTTGGTGCTGATACAACCAATGTCTTGAATAGTAAAAAAGAAAAAAATGACCCAAATGTGTTATAGAAAAATAGAATGAAAATTAGATAAATGAAATTTAAGAGAATAAATTTAATATGACAAATATAATTTTACAGTATAAAATAAAAAGGGTTGGATCTTCTGGTGGATCCAGATGATGGTTTATCCAAGGAAAAGAATTGTTATAAAAAACACCAGTGGGTAAAAAATATAACCCACCATTGATGTTAAATGGTAGTTATAACACTTACCATTTATTTCTAGTGGTATGTAAATTAACCCACTATTGATGGTCCAATAGTGGATTATTGACCCACCATTGGTATTTTTCAAATCGTTACTCTTTACTCAGTGTACTTTTTTTCAAATGGTGAATTTATACTCACAATTCATTTTTAAAAAATGTGTATCATCACAAATCCAACATAGACATCAAACCTAGGAAGAAAAAATAGAGAAAAAATAAGATAAAAAACAAAGTGATAATATTCAAACAGATGTAACAGAAGAAAAACCAACCATTATACCTACATTGAATAATAATAGAAAATTATTATATCCTAATTTATAGAGAATACAATAGAAATTAAATTAAATAAGAAAGATATTCCATGACACACTATAGTATATGAAATCATGAGGTACATCAGATGAATGAGACTAGGACGTGCAATATCATTCTCAAGAGAATATAAATATTTATTCTAATATCAAATGTGATGATAAAACATAGTTTTGTACAATAGAGAAAGTATAGTTCTCAACGATGTATGGGTGAACGAATGGTTGAAATTAAACATGAAGAAAATGAAAACTATAGTTAGTGAGATCAAAATGAGAGTTTGGGGTAAACATGGAAAATAGATGGATGCAAAGAGGAGATCTGGTGGGTGAGAAAAATATCCCCCACTATTATCCAAGAAAATGTTGAATGAATAGTGAGGTTTAAAAAAATCCCACATCGAAATGAACTTATGAGGAATTCATTGTATATCATGAATGTTTTTCTAATACGCAGTCATAATATCACACAATACACAAGAATGAGCATGCATTCCCTATAGGTAACCTAGCACACTTAATCTCATACTGGAAGTACTAAAGTGCCTTACACACATGCCTGCAAGCTTGGTGCAAAAGCTATGCACACCCAACCTTGGTACTTTTCATGAGGGTCAGACATCTTTTAGGGATTGACCTCAACGCCCCCATTAGAGTTGTTATAGGTATCCCCAAAAGGATTGTACAGAATACAATATTTTTTAAAACACAGAATAAAAAATTAAAAAGTAATGAGTATGAAAATAAAAACATATTATCAAAAAAAATATTAAGATATTTAAATTAGAAAAATTATTTTGAAAAAATATTAAATATAATTTAATGCTATGTAAAATTATTTAATCAAAATAAATAGATACATAAAAAATTTTAATACCCTATTAAAAATAATCTCCACATATTATTATATTTTAACAAATAAAATCTCTTAAATTTTCAAGAAACATTTAAATATATTTATAAATTTTAAAAAAAAAATATCTCCATTTTTTAATTTTAACAAAAAGAACTTTAATATATAATATATAAATACTTTTAAACAAAATTTATTATTGTAATAGTAACAATGTAAAATATTTAATGACAGTAAAAAGATAAAGTATTAAAAAAATCAAAACAACATTATTTGAACAAATCATTTTTAACAAGAATGATCTATTAATCATTTTAAGAAGAGTAGAAAAATAAAATGTTATTAAGAACTATGGAAAAAAAACAATGAATAGATTAATCAAAATAGAAATTATACTATGAAATATTTAATCTTCCAGCACACCCAATTCAAACATAATTTTCTCAAATTTAACAGAATATAATGGTTTTATAAAAATATCATCTAATTGTTATTCTGAAGGAATAAATTCTAAACATATATCTCTTTTATTTACAAGATCCCTAATTAAATGAAACATAACATCAATGTGTTTTGTTCTATAATTATGAAGAGGATATCTAGAAATTAAAATATCAATATTTCTATCATAGCAGATTTGAATTTTAATAAAACTAATATTAAAATCATACTATGTTTATTTCATCCAAATATATTTTGAACAGAAAATAGCAGCAACAACAAACTTAGACTCATATTCCAAAAGTACTATTGAATGTTGTTTCTTAGAGATCCATGAAATTAAATTCTTTTTAACATGTGTCATATACCTGATGTTATTTTATGGTCAGTTGAAATCCTCCAAACTCAAAATAAGATTAAGATATTAAATTAGGTAATTCTCATTAGAACAGAATAGTCCAGTACGAATAGTTTCATTTATATACTTAATTAATTATTTAATATATTTAAGGCGACTTTTATTGTGGTTTGACTAATATCTAGCACACATACAACCATCAAACATAATATCGTACATATAAGAATTATGTTACAATATAATTCTTATCATGCCTTAATACAACATATCACTTATAATATTTCTGGATTCATCTGTATCTAGTTTATAAATTTTCCTTATAGATTATATTATATTTTTATAAGAATCATGTCTAAAATTGTTTAAAATTTCTTTTTCATACATATATTGATTTAAGAAGATTCCATTTTTTCATTGAATAATTTATAAAGAAATATAAAATTTTAAATACCCAATTACACTCATATAAAATTCATTTTTCATTATTTTTGAAATAAATTACTTATTTTATTATATGTTGAATAAAAATTAATTTCATGGACATAAATATATATAATAAATATATTATTCAAAACAATTTTTATAAATATTTTCTAATCAACAATGCATTCAACAAATTCTATTTTTATTAAAAAGGAATTTAGTTTGTCATACAAAGATCATGTAGATTTTTTAATACCACAAAGAGATTTAGATTGTTTGAAAACATGATTTTTAATTTTCATCACTTTCAAAAACATGTGGTTGATTAACATAATCCACTTCTGAATGATATTATTTAAAATGATGTTTCAATATCTAAATAAAAATTTTATAAATTTTAAAACCAGCAAAATAAAATTCAAAATAAATGGCTTGTAAAAAAGAAACTAGTGAAAATGAATCCTCAAAACCAATACCATATTCATTAAGATAACCTCAGTCCAATAATATTTCAGTATTTGAAACTATTTTTCTGGAATCATTATATTTGTTTTGGAAAATCCATTTGGTTCATGTAGACATTATATCTTTCAGTAACTCAACTAGATTTCAAAAATTATTTCTATCAAAACATTCATGTTCATCATGAACCAAATTAACCTAGATAGAATATTTCAATGCCTCATTAATAATAATACGAACAAAATCAACTACTAAGGCATAATTAGAATAGAAGATAAAAATCTAATTTATAGTTGAGATATAAAATTCAACATTTTATATTACCTTTTTTTAAGAGTGATATCTACATATCTTTTAAAATAAAGGATCAAATTGAGATGACATATCCTCTTCTCAACTGATGAATTTTTATTTTCATGTTTTTCTTCATCAATATTTAATTCTTTAAAATCTTCAACATTATTAACACAAGTAGTACACTTTTTTCATTATTTTCAGAAAACATTACATGAATGTATTCTTCAATTTTCATTATGAGTTTATTATATAGCATATAATTATTACTATTAATTGAGTATCTTGGAAATATATATCCATCTCTTTTAAAATGAAATTTTCTAGATGATATTGTGTATATTAAATAACGGAATTATAAACAAAATGTAAAAATAAAAAAAAAAATTGGATTCATATTCATAAATAGTTCATATGATGTTTTATATAATAAATTTCTAGTGTAAAATCAATTTATAATATAACAAGCACTATTAATAGATTGATCCCAAACATATTTTGGAAGGTTAAATTCATTAAGAACTATTTTTTCCTTTTATTGAATAGTTTTACTTTCCTTCTCTACGAAACAAATATATTACAGTGTTCTAGTGGATTAATATTTGAGAAAATATCAATAAGTTTCATTGACTTTTTCAAATTATATGTTTTCAAACATTCATCTGTTATAATTTCTAATTGAAGTAATTAAGTGACCTTTCTAAATTTGAATTTTCCTAAAAAAAAGTAACGGGTTTTTATCATTTCCCATTTATGTGATAATATAATTGTTCAAGTAAATAAATTTTAATCATTTATAGAAACAAAAAAAAATATCTTTTATATCGTTGACTAGTAGTTCCCAGGGTTGTAAAAAGATCATGATGATATTGTTCTAAGAATTTAGCAGTTTTAAAAATGTTAATAGTTCTAAATTAATGTTTCTGTTTCTTACCTTTTATAAAATAATCACATACATAATAAATACATGTACTGAACTAGGGATATTCCATAACCATTTTAGATATATCCATCATGTATAACTATCAATGGAAAACATTTCAAATCCTTCTATGCAATATAATATGATATGCATCCATAACATTTAGGAATTTTACCTTGTTATAGGTTAATTCTTAATATTCAAATGAATATATATTTTAATTTTTATTTGCATAAAATAAAAAACTAATATCTTTATAAACAATTTTTTTGTCTTCATATTTTACTGTCATGTCATATTTATAATATAGTAATATGTTAATTAAATTTTGTTTTAATAAATGTAAAAAAATTAAATTATACATTATAAATGAATATAAATACCTACATCACAAAAAACCATGACCATATATTTATAGGTGTCGCTGAAAGTGACACCACAACAACCACAAGAGTTCAAATATAAAAATTTAGAAATTTCACTATTCAGGTGCCTTGAGTACCCACTGTCCATACACCATGCAACTCTGGAACACTTCATCCAAGTTTCTTACAAAATAAATCATGTATATGGTTCTATTTTTTACTCAGTCTAATTTGGGACAATCTAGACAAGTACGAACTATTTTAGTTACCCATACAGACTTTAGACATTTATTGTATGGTAATGTAGTGAATTTTTTTATAAATGAATGTTTTAGTATAGCCAAAATAATGATTAATCTTTAAAGACCATTCATTTCCATAACTCACATTCTTCTTATGACTAAAGAATGTAAAGGTTTAAATCTTCCCATTTTCTATTAGTGAAATAATATTCTATATCTTATAAAACAATTATTATATCCACAACCATATTTTGAAAATTTTGTTTTGTTCATATCTATTATTTTATAAAAAATATCTTGTCCTAAAAAAATATAGATATGGTTTTCCACAAACTATTAAATTCCAATTTACATTTTTCATTAACTTTTTGAATAAATTATAAGACATAGGATATTTTAACAATTCTATATAATCTAGAATTTTAAAGTTTCTTATTATAATTTTTAATATTCTTATATTAATTTTTATCTTTATCTAAATCATAAAATACTAATTTAAATATTTTTTATTGATCATCATCATTTTTTGAAAATATATATTTTATTCTCATATTCTCATCATTAACTTTTAATAGTTCAAAATAATTGTTTTCTTATATAACATAAATTATAATATTTCAACCTTTTATTTTCTTCCTTAATATAATTATTTTTAATTTGTAATTCCCTATATAATTCATCCATTATCAAAATATGACATTGGTATTTTTCATTTTGAAGAGTTAAATATTTAACATATTTTTCAATATCAGATTCATAACCAGAACTATAATTATAATCAAAGTGTACCTAATTTATATTAGTATCCATAAAAAAATATGGAAAGATTCTTTTTCACTTTCAAAACAAATATCACTTGAGTTTGAATATTTTTGACAACCCCATCTTACATGATAATTCTTTATTTTCTCCATTAATTTCTTGAAATTTCAATATTGTTTTAATTTGGAAAAGTTGAATTTTATACAACCTTTTTCCCTACACTCAAGGAATATTAATTCTAAAACATAATATTTTGTAATTTTAACTCTTTTATTTACCCTTTTCAACATTTTTATAATCTTTTATAGGGATATTATTAATTCCTCCTTTACCCTTTACGTACTTGTAAACTCCTTTGGTGAAAATTTCAATTTATTCCTTCTCAATTTTCTGTAACTCAAAATGAGATTAATTATCTATAACATTAGTGTTCTATTTAAATTATAAAACTTTCTTTTCATTATGGTCATCATCATTTTCACCCTTTATTTTCACCTTGTATTGAAAATGTGATCATGGCAATTCATTCATTGAATATTTAGTAAAAACATTAAATTCATAAAAAAAATTCTTTTAATTTCATCTATTGGGTAGAGATAGATGTAATATTTTGAGTAGAGATTCATTCATTATGGTCTCCTTATGGGAAACCATGTTGTTGATAATTTTGGTTAATATATTATACATATCATTTATACTTTCGTGGTTAGTATTCTCAAATTTATGAAATTATGCTCAATGTTTAACTTTCTTGGTTCTCAAAAACATATCAATTCTTTGATGAGTGAATTATAATGTCATTTAGATTTTAAAAGTTTATTTTGATGATTAAATATGACAATAAATATTTATTCTTAGAGAGTCATATAAGTAATACATAACATTTTAATTTAAAATGAATTTAGTACCATTATTACAAGTGAGAGTATCTAAATCAGCATCATGCTGCTTACATGGTTTTTCAATTATAAACTTATATTCAAGAACTATATTTATTAATATTAACTAACATTATATATATTTACTATACATGATATATTCCATTGATGTGAGGTGTTCTGATGGGATCAATATCATTATATCTGGATTTTACATAACAAAGAAGTGGAACCTTTCCTTAGAATTTGATGTCTAAGATAATGGTTACATCAAAAATTTATAATGAAACAACTAAAAACAAATATTTAAAAAATGAAATATCCTCTCATACAAATTTTAATGTCCCATGGTTTTGTAGTAGTGACTAGAAGGGTTTAATAGTATTTTTTTGTTATATAATTTTAAATATAAATTAATCATGGTTCTAGTAGTGTGAAATATTATACAATAAATAAAAGAGATCAAATTATAATGTTTTATAGAGGTTTGGATTACCATGATCACAATCCTCTCATCAATCTCATCTTCTCATCAAGGATACTTGAATTCACTATATCCACACATTTTAATGGGATTGATAACTTGGTTACATACAAATACAGACATACATTTCTCACACTTAGTCGTATAAACCTTCATTTTTGAAGGAGTCACAACCTACCATCCTTTTGTCTTATAGGAACAAAATGGATTTCCATTTGGATAAGAATAATAACTCTATGATTTCTTATGGATGTTGAAATCATATACCATAACACTAGTGGAAAGCAAATAGTAAAAAAATTTAAATGATAAATAATAGAAAAAAAATAAATCATCAGTTTAGAAGATGATGTAAAAATTTGGTTCATCTTAGGTTCTTTGATCACTTCAATGGAGGTTGATAAAATAAATAAATAATCCAAACAATAATAGATGAATAACTGATTTTGATGTGGATTCTTGATCAATTAAGAACAACAGAAATGATATTATCGTATTCTTGTGGAATGAATAATCTGCATAAAATCATCTTTTAAACCATGACGAGATCTCCCTGATAATTAAAGTAATATTCTATAGGAGAATATCTGTAAATAATATCATCATGACACATGTTATTATATAACAATATTATAATATGACTATTATATTTAATTTATCAAGAAATGATAAATAAAAAACATAGTCATGATTAAATGTTTTCAGGAGATATTTAAAAGAACATATTATATTTAAATATAAAAATTCAAAACAAATATAAATTTTAAAAAATTCAAATAAATTAAAAAATTTACAGATTATACATTCAATAAACTGTAAAAAAACATATCATTGTATTAATTATTAAACATAATGTTTTATTGTTCATAAAAATAATGTTAAAATTATTTTTTATACAAGTTTCATTTATATTTCCATATGAAATAATAAAACATTTAAAAAATCAATTTATTTAAATAAAATTAATTATGATTATGAAATAAAAACATTTAGAAAAAATTTTAAACTAACGGTGAATCATTAATCTCATCTGAATGAAAGAGAAGTGGCTCAGGACTCGCTATTAGAGGTTTCCAATGTTCATAAAATAGATTATGATGTACTGGTGAATGTTTAAGAAAAAATAAAAAATGTATTATAGAAAAACGAATTCCATTCATATTATAAAAAAATTACATCATGAGAAGAATAAAAAATTGCCCACCATTGGATGTGCAATGTTGAATCATGACTAACGGTTAGGTTCCAACAATGCCTTATGGAGTAGATATTACCACCCAACTTAATGATATAATATATGTTTAAATAAAACTTATTAATTATCAATAAATCATAGAATAATAAACTTAAATAGAATGAATTAAGAAAATTGTATTTTTATCTATTTACAAATTCATGTACTGTAAAAGAAACATAGATGACCTGATGAAGATGAAAAAAATAAATAATAATTAGATAAAAAAAGTTTTTGTTAAGAAATTAAATAGAGAAAATATATATCTACAATTTTAAATAAACAAATAATGAGTTCATTTTGAATCTTGATGAAGGTTAAGACAAGTAAAATAAAATAAATAAAAACTATTTGTTGGTTAGAAAACACAACCATTGAAGATCAAATTTGATTAAATTTCCCAGTATTGATGTAAAATAGTGAATAAATTAACATACCATTGTTGTGATGGCATTGGGTTACTAACCCACCAATGATATTCTTTCCATGGTAACTCGTTACTCATCATTGGTTTCTTTTTTTACAAATGGTGACTCAACACTCATAGTTGGTTTTTACTAGTGGTGACTCATCACACATGGAACATAGTCATTGAATTATGAATGAAAAAACTATGGAAGACCAATAATATAAAAAACATACTAATAAAATTTATCCCAATATAACATAGGAAAAAAACCAGTATACCATCCTAGAATGAAAACAAAGACTAATAAAATGCAACTCACTAGATAAGAACATAAAGATATGGTTAAATAATAATAAAAATATTATGACACATTCTTGTGTGATGAATTTCAAGGGATTTCTAGGAAAGGCGATGAAGACAGGAATCTGTTCACTTGATAAGAATAGCATTAGAAAAATAATCTAAGATCAAATGAGATGATGAATTATTCTTATATACAATAGAGACTATATGAATAAAACTAGTATAAAAGATAACGAATTGATGGTGAATAATATAAATGAAATTAGTACAAGAGCATGGGATATTGAAATTAGATCATGGTATAGAAATGTAGGATAAATGGATAAAAATAGGAGATCTTACGGGTGTGAAAAAAACCTCTACTGTCGGTGAAAAGGTTAGATGAAAAGTTATGTTTTCAAAAATAATCCCATATCAAAATGAACTGGAGGATTATAAGAAGTATATCAAGATATATGAGATAGTAACCATTAATAATATAAAAAAATAAAAAGGATTTCCATATTGTCTATTTGGGGACCTAACCCACTTAAACGCTTATTTTCACAGTTTGATGGACTTATACGCGTTTCCATGCACACCCATCCTACGTTCAATCATGAGTAATGGTAATCCCATGTGGAATGACCTCAAGGTTACCCAATGAGTTGATGTAGGATTTATTTAATGGATTGTATAGTAGAAAAAAATATTTAAAACATATGCAAGAAAATGTATGACTATTAAAACAAAAAAATAAACATAAAAAAATATTATAAAATGTATATAAGAAAGATTATTTTGAAACAGAATTTAATTTTATTAATTGTGATGTCAGTATAATATATCAAAACAAAGAGATAATTAAAAAATGTTAATACCCAATTAAAAATATGTATCATAAGATCATGGTAATATAAGGATGGTTTATGTAAAATATATCATAACATAAAAACAAGTCAATGATAACTTCCAAGACAATATCACATGTTGTAATGATTTTATTTGTTGACTATTTTTACACCCAAATTTATTCATGATGACTCACTTGACTAAAACAATTCCCAATGAATTGGATAATTATTTGGGATCCCCAATCATAACATGTTAAGGATTATGTATACCAAAAAATAGAAATAAATAATATTCCAGAAGTATATGCACTTACAATGAAAAGAAAATGAGTTTCACAATCTATTATCATATCATAGACAAACAATGTTTTCAAAAATCTATTTTTGATAAATAGTCATCATAAATGTATTACTCTTTCCTAGGAAGGTTTAACTAGATGGTTATCTTATTTTGAGAGATATATATATATATATAATTTAGATACATTATTTAACCTAAATAGTTCAAATCAGTAATGAAAATGTATCTAAAAGATCAGATGAAATATTTTTTAGGAAAATACTATTTCCACTTTTAATTCACCAATTTATACAAATAAAGTATCATAAATATTATAAAAAACATTTTCTTTACAATTAACCATGATGGATTTTATTGAGTAATTTTATATGGATGAAGAATAATTTTTCATTGAAAAGATATGTACATTTGTCTTTAAATTAAAAATCATTCTCAATAATTTTAAGAAAAAAGATCACATATTTGTACCACTAAATGAAAATTTTATGAAACAATTGAGGTTAAAAAAATTAAATCACATTCTCATACAATGATTAAATAATTTTAATCACTATAAATTGATTCATAATCAATCCCATTTAAAAATGAGATTGAAGCATAAACACCAAACGCTATGAGAACATTTGAGTATAACCCCCATGAAAAAATAAAATCAATTGTAAAGGTAAATACCATAAAAATAATGGGATTCATGATATTAAATATCATATGTTTAATAGCTAAACCCCATAAAAATAAAAATGGTAATAATCTAAAATATGTCTTATGGGAGTGGAAAATGATGTGAAATCTCAAACAATGATCCTACCGTTGAAGTGGTGAATAATAAACGAATTTATTATGTGTTCAAAATTCTAACACACATAAAAAAGTCAAAACAAAAAAATCAAATAATTAAAATAAATTACACATTTTATCATTTAATATCAATGAAAATGATGAAATAAAACAACAGAATGAAAATAAATTTAGATATGATAGTCTTCACTAATTGGTAACATCCAAGTCAAATCCTAATTGATTAAATTATTCAAATAGAAAAATAAAATATCATGGGGTATAAAGGATTGATTATAATACATGAAAAAGGGTTTAGTATTTGATATATTTAAAAGTAGTATGTTTTAATATTAAAATATGTCTCAATTTATTTAAATTATGACATACACCCTTATAATTCAAAAAAATACACAATTAAAGATAATAAAAATATAGAGATTGATCTTCATTTAAGAAAAAAATTAAATGGATGATAATATTAAGCAATGATAAATATTTATTTATTTATTTAAACCATTTATAAGAAATTAATTTTAAAAAAGAATTTGTAGCTAAAATGAGTAAAGCCTGTGATGAAAACCCTTACATTGAGTCAAGACTTATCATGTATATACTTATTTCTTGTATGATAAAATTATATCTGTTAACATTATATTAATAACATTTTACATCATTTCCCCCTATAGTCAAATAATTTATTTCCTTTATTTCAATGAAATACTAAATACTATAATAATTATTGTATCTCCCTCAGTTTGATGTGTTTAGTCATGTTTTATGCCTATTTATGTTAATAAAGTGCTTTGGATGAGTTAGGAATAGGTTGGGAGGGTTTTGGAATGGTTTTAAATATGTTTGGAGGTTTTTCTAAGCGCACCCGCTTTGAGAACGGTTAGAGAAATTGTGCGAGTTCTCTGTGAAATAGTACTAGGGGAGATATTTGGCCTCACATGACCTATGCACGGTTTTCCAAACTATGTGAGGAAACTATGTAGACCCTTTATCTTGATACAATGACAATCACATGTTCAGCGCACGGTTTTCCAAACCGTTCATCATAACCATGTTACCACATAAAAATGGGGTTTCTAAATTTAGGCTCTCTCAGGGTTACCTCATTTTACTCTAAAATATTTTCCACATGAACCTCACTTGGGATTTTGGGTTCTCAAAAGTTGGAGGAGCTCACCTAGATATTTTGGAATCAAATCAATGGGGCTTCATGGTGTATTGAAGGCGGCTCTTCTAGGGTAAGTCTCCTATCGTGGTTCTTTTTGGTTTCTTTTACATCTACATCTCCCTCCCTCTCTATCATTTTTCTATATATACACATTTTTTGTGTAGATCTAGGGTTTTGGTTTCATTTGGGGTTTATTTCAAGTCTTCTTGATGATAAAGAAATAGATCTAGAGTGGTTTTCATCGATCATTTTCCCAGATAGGGGTGCAGTTGTATTTGGGTCGAATTTGCTAGAACCATAAAGTTAGGGGTCTACTCTCTCGACTCTCTTTTTCTATAACATGAATATTTATTACA
The DNA here is from genome assembly GCA_963277665.1 of Viscum album. Taxonomy (NCBI): domain Eukaryota; kingdom Viridiplantae; phylum Streptophyta; class Magnoliopsida; order Santalales; family Viscaceae; genus Viscum; species Viscum album. Next base: position 383,190,350 of record OY728145.1, read on the forward strand.
ATTAATTTGTTTTGTTTGAATTTATATGTGTTTTGTGATGTGTGAAATTCTTTGGAAATCCTTTTGGTGATGTTTTGGTGATTTTAGGGAAAATGGGGGTTATGTGGTGAAATTTTCTTATTGTGGTTTTTAAAATGGAAAGCTAAAATTGGTTTTTGAGATTGATTTGTAATAATGGTTGATGAAAAAGGTATTTCAATTAAGATGTTGTTCTATTGAATAGTCATTATCTATATAAAACGATTGAATTGTGATCTAAATAAATAGGTGATTTAATGAAGTTGATTGGCATGTGATGGAAATTGTTATTTTCATGTTCTGTGGCCTTGGTGGGTTATATGGTTGGTTGTGGCTTGTTGGAATGTTGTGTTGAAGTGGGAGGGATGTATAAATTTAAAAAGTGATTGATATTAGTTGTAAGAACCACTATTATAGATAGTTATTGGGAAGAACCTCTAGTTGATTTGTTGTGCATTTCTTTGAAATGAGGGAATTTTTTTTCTAATCTATAAAATGGATATATCATATAGAATGGTTGTGACTTTAATTTGTTTTTTATGACTTTTTTTGGGTATGTTTTGAAATTTTTATATTGTTAAACTAGTTAATGTTTTATATAATCTATTTTTTATAAATGTTTTAACAGTTTCATCCTTGTGGCGTCTGTAGGGAAGTCATTTGGGAAAAACAACTGAGTATTTGTACTCACACCCTACTTTGGAACATGGGCGCTTTTGCAGATGATGTATTCTGGGAGACAAGAAAGAGTAAAGCATCTCATTTTTCCTAGCAGTTTGGCAAGATGATTCGGTGATGTTGTGGTTTGAGGAGCATGGAGCTTTGAGTTGAGATATGGATAGTGTCCTGGTTCAATTGTAGTCTTATTGTAGTCTTCCTCTTTGTACAATAATTTATTCCTTGGTTGTATTTGGAATTTTGGATTGTTATGGATTATTTTGTTGTAATTTGGTATGGCATGTGTTTGGTTGTTTAGTCGAAATGGATAATATATTTTGTTGTCAGTGGGTTTTTTGGATGGCTGGTAGTATCACAATGGAAAATCCCTCTACAATTTATTCTCAAAGAACTCAACATTTTTTTCTGGCCTTTGGCACCTTGGGAATGTCACATGAAGCCGAGTATCATTCCTCTGCCCTCTCAAGCCCATGAGATGGGGTGATACGTTACAAGTGATATTAGTTTGTTCAGTCCTTCACTTTCATGTGAGAGAAGTTGTTTGGCCCTTTGAAATTAATCATTAGTCTATGCATTCACAATCGTTCATGGCCTATTCCTGGAGTCTAGATTATTGAAAGACCTAGGATTTTAGGAAAATGGAATTTATAGAATAAAAGGTCATAGTTAACCCTTTTATGTGGAACCTCATTTTAATAGAGTTGGGAACATAACTATTTTGGGACAGTTATAGGCATTGGACATCTCACTATCATGGTTGAAGCCAATTAGATGAGCATGGAATGCATGGTAGAAAGTACTTTCCTCTAGGAAGAATATTTCATTGGCATATAATAATCTATGGTCTGATAAGAATGTGTTGCTTTTTATAATTTTAATTGGGTATAAAAACAGAAGGATTTGAAAACATGAAAACTTCTGGTATTTTGAAAATGGGTTGATTTTCAAAACATGGTGGATTTTTTAAAATAGTTCAAAAAGTGGAATGTGAACTTGTCGAAAGACAGGTTGTGATAGTTGTTATGTGATTGAATTTGAAAATTGAATACCATTTATTGTAATGGTATTAAGACTTGTGGTTGTTTTTGTGTTGATAGAAATGGAACTGGGTAGGTATCGTAGGGGCCAACTAGAGGAAGCTACAAAAAATGTGGTTTCACCTAATCTTCTATTGAACCAATAGCTAGTACAGAGCATAATGAATGATTTAAAAGTTGTAAAAAGTGGGATATAATGTGGATGAACCACAATATATGGATTATTCAGTTCAATTTCAATGTCGGAATCCACCCATTTTTAGGGATGATTCAGAGCCAAAAAGGGTTGATGTGTGACTGAATATAATGAATATAAAATTTTAATTCTCGGAACACCAGCAGAGCGAAATGTCAAGTGAGCCATAGATATGTTGGAAGATATTTCCCTCTAGTAGTGGGAGCTGGTGGTCTAAGCTTGGACAGACCAAAGTGTGACATCGAAGGGGTTTTATGTATTATTTAACAAAAAATTCTACCCTTATACATTCAGAATTCAGCGTACAATAAATTTCATCTGTTTGAAGCAAGATAAAATCATGTTTATGGAATATGCAGCATGTTTTATGAACTTAGTGCATTTTCCACCCATGGATTAGGGCAGTACATCATTAAAGGAAAAAAATTTAAGTTGGGTTAAAAAATTAAATTCGTTTTAAGATAGCGGTTCTGTGTATAAATTATTACACAAAAATGGGGAATCAAGCTATGGTGGTTGAGTTGGATCATGTGGGTGCAACAAGTGGGGGAATTATATTGATACCCATGGGAAATAGTGGTAAATCAAATGCTAGGTTCATGGGGAAGGGGGAAACTTATTTCCAGGGTGAGAGTATGGATCAATATCAAATGTAATTTTTGGTGATTCATCTTATAAAGACTCGGACCAAGACAGGATCATATTAGTGCGGTTATACAAGACACATAAAGTGGGATTATTTTACACAACTTGAAGCATGTAATAATTGTAAGAAAATGTGGGCATCTGCAGGGTTATTTTTGAAATTATTTGATATGGGTTGTTTGGGACACTCATCAGGTGTTGTAGGGGTCTTATTCCTCAATGGTACGAGGGCACAAACATACCCCTCGGCAACAGTGTAAAGTTTCTCATGGTTATTTGAGGAACACCATGACTCCTCAGTAGGTTAAAAAAGAGCATATCACAGAATGTAACCAATTATTTGGAGCTGAGAAGGCGATTATGGATGATCAGTGAGGACCATAAAATATGCATGGTACAATTCTTTTAAATTCAATTTTGATAAAATATTTGTTTGATACAAGTACTTTACATTCTTTTCATTGTTCTCACATCATTGATTTGTTGGGCATAGCGGTGGAAATGATGCCTTCTGTTTTGAAACTAAAAACTCCCCTTGTTCAAAGAGAGTGTCGAGTTTTCCTATATCGAAGTTGTTGTTTAGTTGTGGATGAGAACGAATGGATGTTGTATTTCTTAGTTCTTGATATGGATTCTTGTGATATAATCTTGTGAATGGATTTTTTAGCAATGTTTAAGGCCCACATGAATTTCTATGTGTGAATGGTTATATTTTTGATGGATGATGGAATTGAAAATATACTTAGAGGGGGGAAGAGTTAAAATATGGGTGAAAAAGATTTTTTGGCACTAGCTGTTGGAATGATATTATATATGTTAGAGGCTCTATCATTGGAATCAATTGAAGGTGTTCAGAATATTGTTCTTCTGACAGTTTGGAATCAGTTTATGGATTTATTTCCCAAATAATTATCATTGTTCCCACCCGTGAGAGAAGTGTAGTTTACAATTGACCTCCTTCTAAGGACCAATCCTACCTCACTTTCCGTTTTACCAAATGGAACGAGTATAATTACAGGAATTAATGGTTATATTTGAAGAGTTATAAAATAAAGGATTATTCCGGCCCAACATGTCTCCATGGGTGTTGTCAGTTTGTTTTGATAAAAATACATATGGAACCTTATGGATTTATGTTTATTATCATAGAATTAATCATGTTAAAATAATGAACAAATTTCCACTTTCACACATTGATATATTTTTAACCAGTTGAGGGGAGCTCAGTGGTTCTCCCAGATTTAAATGTGGTCAGGGTATCACCAGTTTGGGGGTAAGAATGGAGGATATTCCAAAAATAGCTTTCAGAAGTAGGTATGTACATTATGATTATGTGTTTATGCCCTTTCTTAAAAATAATGCAGTAGCGGTGTTCATGGATTTCATGAATCAGATATTTACATGATATCTAGATTCTTTTGTGGTAGTATTTTTGGATGATATACTAGTGTATTGGATAGAAACGGTAGAGCATTAGAAAAACATGGTGATAGTCTTGGGGATCTTGAGGGATAATTGATTGAACTCCAAATTGTCAATGTGTGACATTAGGATATAGGAGGCTCATTTGCTTGGCCTGGTTATTTCTAAGAGGGGTGTTTCAGTTGATCTGGAAAAGATAGAGGTTGTTATCTCATGGAAACTGCAAAATAATGTTTTTGATATATGATGATTCCTTAGTCTAGGATGGTATTGTCGACGTTTTGTTTCTTGATTTCTAACAATTGGATTTGCGAATGATAGATTTGATAAGTCAGAATATCCTATTTCAATGGGATAAGTAGTTCCATAAATGCATTGAATAGTTAAAAGGTTTCCTTACATCAGCATCAATCTTGTTTTTTCTAGAACCAAGGAAAGGGTACGTGGTGTACTGTGACATATTGAGATCATGGTTGGGGTGTGTTCTTATGCATGAGAATAATGTGGTTTTAAATGGCTCACAGTTTTTGAGGTAGCATGAGACTTGGCTGGTTTTGTGAAGAGGAAAATGCATCAGATTTCCAAGTGTATGGTGATGTGGTCAAAACTCAATGGTGGGGAGACCAATGAGAATAGGGAACTTAAATAGAATTCATTCTTGTGTTTTTGGAATCATATGGTGGTACTAGTGGCTTTTCGAGAGGAACTTGTCAGTTCTTATCATCAATCAAGGTGATATCTCCATCCTAGAATTTAGAAAATGTATAAGGAAATGAAATGGTAGTTTTGATGGGTTTGTATAAAATGGGATGTGGTCGGGTTTTTCATGAGATGCTTGACTTGTCTAATTCAAGGAAGAGCATCAGTGGCTAGCAGAAAGTTTGTAGTCTTTTCATATCCTAGTGTGGAAATGGGAGAAAATAACAATGGATTTTGTGATGGGTCTCCTATGAACGGTCAAGAAACATGATGGAATATGGGTGATTGTTGATAGGCTTACAAAGTCATCCCATTTCATCCCAATTAATGAATCTCATACGGTGCAGGATCTATCCTAAATATATATCTGAGAGGTGGTAATGAGGCATGGTGTTCAAGATTTTATTATATCATATAGGGATATGAGGTTCACAAATCATTTCTTAAAACCTTGTATCAAGCCCATGGGACACAATTGATGATGATAATGGCGTATCATACTTAGATGGATGGAAAATCTGAGACGATGATAAAAAACAAGGAGGATATGTTAAGGATTTCTGTGATTAATTTTTCTGGTTCATGGGAGGGGCACTTACCATCGCTAGAGTTATTTTGTAATAATATTTATCATGATTCAATACATATGGATTTGTTTGAGTCATTATACAGGTATCTGTTTCGGTCTCCACATTGTTGGGTGGAAATGGGTGAGACATCGATTATCGGATCAATCCTTGTCTAAGAGACTACAAAGAATATCAATTTTATCAAAAAGTGGATAGAGATGGCATAAAGCCATCAAAAATCATATGTGGACCATCGTCGACAACAGTTGTCAATCAAGGTGGGTCATCATGTGTTTTTGGGAATTTCTCCTAGGTTGGGACATCATCTATCTAGGAGGTAGGGTAAGATTCTCTGAGGTATATTGTTCTTTTTGAGATACTTGAGCATATTGGAGAGGTAGCCAATCATAGTGCTTCTGAACGACGGTTTAGTGCAGTACACAAAGTGTTTCATGTGTTCAGTTGAAAAAGTATATGTCAGATCGTGACCATGAGATTCATTGGGATCATTTTGAGCTTGAACCAAATGCTTCCTTGGGGCATGTGCCCTTGAAAATTGTGGACAGGAAAGACAATGTATTTCATGGGGAAATAATTTGTTTCGTTCATATTTTGAGGTATCATATTCATATTCAAGAGGAGAATTGGGAGTGGGATAAAGATATGGACAATAATCGATATGAGATCTTTCGGAAAATCTATTGTTCCCTACTTTATGAGGACGGAAACTCCAATGTTGGGGAGAATTTAGCATCCTTGGTTGGATTTATGTATCCGTTTTTATATACATTTATGTGTTTAAAGTGATTGGGATGTGGTGGGAAGATGATGGGACGATATTTGAATGGTTTTGAATAAGTTTGGAGGTTTTTCTAAGGTCGTGTGGTTTGAGCATGGATAGGGAAAATGACGCATGTTCTCCAAAAAATTGTGCAGAAGAAGACAGTGGGATTTTTATATCCTATACATGGTTTTACAAATAGTTTTAGGAAACCATTATAACATCTTCTCTCAAGGTAGTGGCTTGCACATGGTTAGCGTAGGGTTTGCTAATATATGTGGGAAAACCGTGCGACCACATAAAAATGGGGGTTTTAAATCCGGGCTCACTCGGGGTTGCACATTTCACTCCAAATTCTCTCCCAATCAATCATCACTCATCATTTTGGGTTATAAAATGTTGGAGGTTCTCTCCCACAAATTTTGGCAGAAAATCAAGGGGGTTTCTTGGTGTGTTGAAGATGGTTCTTCTCAGGTAAGTCTCCTCGCGTTGTTCTTTGTAGTTTCCTCAATATATACATCTCCCTCTCTATCAGTTATGTAGATCTACAGATGTTGTTAGTAGATATAGGGTTTTTTTCATTGGGTGTTGATTTCAATCCTTTTTATGATAGGTAAGGAGATCTAAAGAAGTTTTGCAATTCTTTTTCCCGGATTGGGATGCAGTTGTCTGTGGGCCAAATTCCCAAGAATCCTAATGGTATGTGTCTTCTCTCTACACTCCACTTTTCAATAACATGAATTATTATTACAATTAATTTTTTTTCATGAAATTAATTTTGTTTTTTATGTGTTAAATTATTTAGATATCCCCTTTTGGATGTTTTTTGGATTTTTGGAAAAAAGGGGTTATGTGGTGAATTGTTCCTATTGTGGATTTTAAAATGGAGATTCTAAAATGGGTTTCTCAGATTGATTTGTGAAAATGGTTGATAAAAATGAGTTTTCAATAAATATATTGTTTTATTGAATTTTTTGTCTTGGAAACGATTAAATGGTGATTTTAATAAATGGGTTTTCTATTGAATTAGATTGACATGTTATGGAAATGGTTATTTGCATGTTGTGTGGCCTTGGTGGGTTATATGCTTGGTTGTGTCTTGTTGGGATTTTTTGTGGAAGTGGGATGGAAGTCTCACTATAAATTGTTATGGATAGTGGATGTAAGAACCACCATTATGGATAGTGGTTGGGAAGCACTGCTAGTTGGGAATGGGGTAAACGGGATGGGTGGAAGTCCCACCGTAATGGCTTCTTTGTTTTTTATTGCTTTGCAAAGATGGAATTATTTTTTCTAAAGCATAATGGGGATATGGATTATGGTATGGTTATAGATTTACTTTTTTTGTCATAGCATGGTGAGGGTATGCTTAGCATATTTTATGTTTTTTCCCTATTTAATTATTTATATAAACTATTTTAAATGAATTTGTTAACGGTTTCATCCTAGTGGCATGTGTGGGGAATTAATTTTTGGGAAACCTACTAAAAAGTTATACAAATCCATGCTTTGGAATTTAGTTGTTATTGTAGATTTTTTATTCTGGGACACTGGTAAGAGTAAAGTATCTCATTTTTTTAGCTATTCAAAATGATGAATTGGTGATGTTGTGGTGCTGGAAGCATTGGGCTTGGTTTGGAACTATAGATGGTGTCCTAGTTCTGTTGGAGTATTATTATAGTCATTTTCTTAGTACTCTGATTTTTGGCTTGGTTTTATTTTTCATATGGGACTGTTATGGATTATTTTGTTGCCTTTTGGTATTGTATGGGTTTTCTTGTTTGGATGGCATGCATCACATAGTTTGTTGTTAGTGGGTTGTTTGGATTGTTTGTAGTACAACAAGGGAAAATCATTCCATAGTTTATTCTTTCATTCCTCGGCATTTATTTATAGCCATTGGCACATTGATAATGTTTCTTAAGGCCTAGTATCATTCCTCCCCCCTCTCAAGACAATGATATGGGGCAGGATGTTACAATTATGTCCACTTCGGCATTTTTGAGAATGCTTAGTTGTAATTTCAAAATGGAATTCATGTATTGACTGAAGTAAATGGGGTAATTAAGAAATAATTTATAGAATTGATATGATCAAATAATTATCATTTTTATACCTCAAATGTACTTTTAAAAACATCCATGAAGTATTAGTGTGATAAATTAAATGTGTTAGAATCATTGGGATGATTGGTTGTATCTATGTATGAGTAAAATTAGCATTATTCAAAAAAAATGGTCTAAATAATTAATGTGTTATTTTACAATTAAAAAAATTTAATTATATCATAAATAATATAATATTTCTTTCAATAAACTTATATATAACATCTATAAGATGTTGGGATGGAAACTTAAGTACATCAATTCATGAGGTGGTAGTCTGTCGTACACAAGAACAATATTATAATTTTTCAATTAACAGGATGGAAATAAATTATAAGATATATAAATATTTTATAAGTATAAATATTTAATTATATATATATATAGATATATTAAATCATACATCTTAAATTTCATTCAGAGGATAAGATTGAAAGGAAATTATATCCATTTCCATGGATGTAGTCTGTCGTATGAATGAAAAATCTATTCATCTCCAATTTCATGGAATATGAAATAGATTTCAATTTTGAAATCAAAACAAATAATATCTCATATTATGGTAAATAATAATGTTATTATACGATCATGTTATAATTAGATTTTCTAGAGGTCGATGAAGAAAAAAAACACTAGGTTAGAATTAATGGTTATTCATTGGATAACCTCCATATAATTATACATAAATCCTTCCTAGATTGTCTTTATAAAATTAATTCCACTATGATATGGAAAGGTATGTAAGAAATATATTTTTTCTAGTTTTTCACAAACCAGAAGGCTTTTTATGTATGTAACATAGAGAATAGAATCTACCCTTTTATATGTTTGAAGGGGTGGTTTTTTGTAAATTAAAAAAAAATTAGTAAAAAAATGGGAATTCACACTCAAAAAAAGTCCCTAAAAATTGATACATATTTGATTTGAGGGATTATATGGTTAATACAAACAAAAATAATTCAAAATGAATAATTTTTAAACATGTTAATCAATTTTCCTCTAAAGTTTCTCACTTCTACAATTTTAGTTTTCTACCAACATAAATAGTTTTTTTCTATTTTTCTAAACATTATAAAAAAATGCATAGTGAATTTATGACCAAATATTTATTAATATAATTCAATAAATTTAATCCATTCTATCAAATTCATGTTATATATGTGTAATAATTAAATTTCATATTAAAACTACAAGAATTGTTGAAAATTTATTTTTTGTTGATATTCCTTTTTATGTAAAAGATGATCTTATATTAATTCTATAACTATCTTTAAACATTATATGAATTTATGTTAAAAATTTACTTACTAGGGGTTATATAATTTATTAAATATTTAAAATTTATACATTTAAAAATAATTTGTAGGGAACTTTGTTTTTTAAATTAAAACTAATATTATACTTAAATCCTGAAAATTCATGATTATAAACAAATTAATTAGATTATTATAAATAAAACTATTTCTATTTAACATTAATCCCAACTCTAAAATATAATAGACCTTTTAAATTACTTAATTTAAAATAATAAAATGACATTATTTGAAAAGTGGGTAATTTTCACTATTCTATAAAAATAAAAATAAAATTATTAAACACCAAAAAATTTAAACATCAGTAAATTATAATATTATTATTTCAAAAAACTATATTTTAAATCTTTTTTTATTTTAATGATTTTCTTCTAATATTTTAAATTAATGAGAAACAATAATCTTTTTTTAGAAAACTTATTTTTGGATGAATAATGTAACATTATTTAAATATTTAGTGATTATTTTATAGACATTTACCAAAAAATATATATATTAGTAACACTATATATATTTTATACTGCATTTGATAATTTTCATACCCACAAATTTTTCTTATTCGTTATAACCTTAAAAACATAATCATGGTTATTTTAGGCTCAATGTTAGATTCTATGTACACAATCAAACATAATTTCCTTTAAAAAACAACCTTGATGGTTTTATAACCTTTATTTAATCATACTCATAAATATATCATGTTATGTGGATATAAAATCCATGTGGGGGATATTTTTCATATATGGTACACCAATAGAACCACTATGTGTTAAAAACTAGGTAGAAGTACATAACAAGGAATATACACATGGTCATTCAATGTGGGGTACATGGGAAGTTACCCCATGTAGGGTAAAAATTGGGTATATGTTTTACATGTTGTGTACATGGGTTTTATGTTGAAATAATGGATGAGTTGCACTACTTGGTGAGATTTTGAGGGTACATTATTTGTAATCAGGTATACATATTATATTCTTCTCAATGTCTACACTTTTTATGGGTTTTGATGCTTTTATGTCAGAATTTAGTGTTGGATGCAGGGAGTCCTTTTATATCATTTTTTCACATTTCGTACACTTACAGAATTCTTGGTGTATTTATAGGGTTATTAAAAGAGTTATTTGGGAGCTCAAACTATAATATGGAGGTTATTAATCTAGTAATTAAATATTTTTGTCTCATAAGAGTAATACATGGGATAATACACACAATAGGTTCATAAAAATGATTTTGTGACATGGTATGTTATCAGTATTTTCCTTGATTAGAGTATCTTTGGAAAGTGCCAACATAGCGAGTTTATGTTGTAACATAATGAAAGGAATTGTTTTGATGTTTAACCTAGATAGAATGAGATCATGATCTGATATGGGTTATGATCCATCTCTTTTGACTGATTCATACCACAAATTTCATTGACGGTGTATCCCTTGCAAGATATGCCATTTTTTCTAGGAGGATGGGAGATGTTATAGAATATATTTTGGGATTTATTTACCCTTGATATTATATGTGATCAATGATCCCCAATAATATTACTCTACATTAATATTACTTCCATGGATCCCAAGAGTGATTCTTCTATTTATTTCATGAATTAATGGTTCCCATGATATAGCCATCTCCTCTATTTCCACCCATATGATCCCATGTCAAATACCGTTATCTGATTAGTCTTCTATGAATACCGATCTAGATGCCTCTACAAATAATTGACTTATAGGACCCCTTCAGGATGAATATTCTTTCATTAAATACTAGGGATCATAATATGGACACTATTTCTTAAGTGAGAACATTGAGGATCATGAGTAGTATGTCAGTAAAATGTTTGATTTTGGGGGGACATTGTTTGGTCCTCAGTTTGTTGATGACCCCATGTTATTGTACTAGGATGGGTATACTTGGTAGCGAGTGTCACATTAAAACCCTTACCAAACTTGTAAGTGTATGGTTTTTTGTGTTTTGATGTGTTTATGCATTCACATAACCTCACTCACTTATTTATTTTTCATGTAGTTATTTTTTCTATAGTTATGATTCCAGGAGTACTTCATGAAAACACAGTCCTAGGTTTTAGATTCAATGTATTTTATAAATTATGGTTTATAAAGGTATATACTATGATCTATCTTCTAATCCTTTTTGTTGTATATTTCATTATTGGGATGCACAAGGGTTCTTCTTGTGATCCATCTTATATTATGGCATAGGTGATACATGGGTTTCTTATATGAAATCCCTTTGATGGGATCATAAGGCTAATGGAATTTTATTATTACATGTATGTTACTTTGGTACTTGATATGTTATTCTTTGGATGGTATCATTGGTCTAACAAAATTATATTACACCACATTCGATAATTGGGTTCCTGATATCCGATATTGAATGCCTTGGATTAGATCATATACCAAATGAAACTATATTTGGAAATGATACAAACCTAGGATCCTAAAAAATAATTCCTTGGATGATATCATAGGGTAATTTAAGTTATATTATGCATTTATAGATACTTAGATTCATGATTTAGAATACCTTGTACGTGTTCATATGGATAATGTAATTATATTATCCCATGAGGGATACATTGTATTTAATTTATAATTCATTGTATTTTATTTTATGATTAATGGAATTATTTTATATGTATTATGATTAATTATAATTATACATGGAATCCATAGTCATGTTCTGAGGATCTTAATATTATTTATATAATATAATTTTTTTGAGACATTCCAATACTAGATGACGAAGGTATCATTAATAGGGGACATAGATCCAATGATAAAATTGTTACTACTATGGTTAAAGTGGTTTTAAATCCTGATCAATGCATAATATCCATGATGTATAGTCAATAAGGTTCACAAGATCAATGATAAATTGTGGTTCTACATTACTCATTTTAATTAGGTTGTGTCTTTGATAAACTAATTATAATTCTTGAAAATGAAATTATCCTGGAAAGTTATTGGTACATTATTGGGATGGCGTACATATATTTTTTATCAACACCTAAACACAGACCTTGGGGTTCTCAAAATCCATATGCATGCTATGAGTTCAATAATATATGCATTATTGATATGTTCAAGGCCAAATGATCCATAATTGAGCAGAGATGCATGTTCGAATTCATAATTTTATGGTTGATAAGAATATATGTATCATAGAGTTCCAAGATGTAGTTCAACTCAATAGTTAGTTTATATGACTTTTATTATTATTATATTACATTTTATTTTAAATTACGTATATGGCCAGCCAAATTGGTGATCAATGTTGTTTGTATTCTATGGTTATTCCGGCCTTTATGAATGATAGTTTATTACATCCTTATTTATATTTTATTCTTCCTCAGTAAGATTTTTTCCTATGTTGATTATTTTTAGTATTTATATTATTTTATTAAATTATATGAGTTCATAATCTTCCAAAGCACACACCATCGACCCTCGCTTCAAGTCGGTATCCTCTGGTGTAGGTGGAGGCACACTTGATGCCCTATCTCTAAACGGTTCTTCTACAGCGCATATAGTGAACCTGGATGGGATTTAAAAATAATGTATGAGAGTTGTTCCTTACATGTTTTTTATTATATAAGATATGTTATACAAGATTATTAATAATCTATCAGTGATGTTTTTGGATATCAAATGTCCACATTAAAATAACATGTTACAATAAGAAGTTCGTATTTTCATGGATTATGGGATTACTATTCATGATATGTGATTTTATTGTTTTATTTAATTTTTAAATGTAGTGATGAACATGTGGTGTGGAATTTATTATTTATTATCGATGTATGCCTCTTGTCCTATTGGATAATTGGAAGTAACAAATTTTTACTATTTTTGAGAAAATGAATGAGGAATCTCATTCATCGTATTCTGTTTGTAGGATCTCTTTGTAATAAGACGTATAGTGTGAGATTTTACTATTGATGATGAGGATAACTGTTTTAGGTTTCATCAATAACCTAAATTTTATTATTCCATTTATTTTCTTAGTGGAATCCAACTTAGTTAGGCCAAAATATATATGTTTCATTATAATGGTGGGAAACGGTGATCTATAGTGATACATTTGATAGTGAGATTTATGACTTAATTATTGAGATTATGATGTGAAGGGACACCATTAGGTCATCAATGCACATGATTACTATAGATCGGACCCCTTGAGGGAGATTTTATACTCTTCATTAGTTATTTAATGTGTTGGTAATAATTTATCCAGTATTTTCACCCATAGATTGGAATGTCATTATACATAATTAAACCATGTGTTTGTGATACACCAGGGATCATTGATACAAATATTTTAATATAAGAATGACATTTATATGTTAGCATCAAAATTTTATGCCTTTTTGGATGATTCCTTTTTATATTTAGTTAACTAAAGGTTGTATCAAACTACATTATGTATTCCCATCTAGCTTATTATGTTATTTTACTTAACCATCCTTATTTTATTGTTATCTAGTCTATTAATAATGTTTTATGATGATATGTTACTAAAAGTATTCTGTAAATAGATACATTTATGGGGTATTATTATATACAGATTCCCAGTGAGTGTTTGTTTAGTGGTATTACCACATTCATATCATAACCCTCCAAGGAGTAGTTCCTTATAAATATGTTGGGAGATGCTCAGGGCCTTGAAAGTTGATGTATTTATGGATATTACATATTTATAGGTTTTGAACCTTGTGGGTTGATACTATAAATACCATTCATCGATTCATTTATTAGGTGTGCAATATTATTTTAGTTTAGACAACTATGTGGGAGACACCTCCTGAGGTGTCACCTTGGTGAGAGGATTGAACAATGGGTGAGGTTCTAGGAACTATTGACCAATCTATGATACATGATCAATAGGGATAAGTGTGATACCTAGATTCACATATTCATAAATCAAACCCTTATTAGCCAATATTTGGTTTCGGTGAGTGAAACCATTGAGAGGGGTTAGATAAGTTTAATGAATTTATTTTGAGAAAGTGATGGTGGTTGTATAATGATTTTTAGATTGATGCAGTGGAGTGTTTCAGGTTATGCGATATAATTATGATAATAAACTTGGATCCTAATGAATCATATAGGGTGATAAGGTATTCATACTATGTTTTATGGGATGAAATGTTTGGGTGTCCTTCCCTATTTATTGGTGGATTTTTTGTTAGAAATATTGTCCCAATGTGAGTAGATTCACATGAATTGAATGAAACCATGTGAGGGGCAGTCATGGAATAAACAATGTCACATGTGATATGTCTTCTTATGAATATGAGTTTCAAGGGAGCTTCTAGATTATTAAGACTGTCTTTCCAAGTAGCATAGTTAGCTTGGATTTTATAGTCAATAACTCATGGGAGCTTGATTCATGTCTTGACCAAGTGGTATGTGATTTTAAACCTACTAAATTGGGTGATATAGTGCATGTATGTTTCTTATGATATGATTTAATCCATAAATCTACAAGTGTACATGTTAGAGCTGAGGAGCAATGGTTTTAAATAAATTTGGTGGTCACCATTTCCTAGAATTTATGATTAACTATGAAATTTCCCTCCTTCATAGAGGAGTTATCGATGATAGGTCAAGTGGGATGAAATGATCAGAGTAGTTGATACTAGTTAGGTATTGATATGATTAGGATCATTGATCATTATGAGTGACACATTATTAGTGATGAAACCTTTTATCATTGTTCTCGAGAAGTGGTATGATGTAATCTATATGTTGGGGAATATACCATTAGTTTTATGTGTGTGTTCACCATTGAGATGAGTTTTAATTCATAATATTCCATAGGAAGCATTATCAAAAATTGGGACTCAGAAAATATGTGAGTTAGAAATTATGGTTTAGTGGGGTTTTCCTTGACAATCAATTTTTACAAGGATAAATGGTGTCTTCTCCATTGGGTTTGTTTTTCTTGTGTGGCAGTGATAATTATAATTCTATAATGGGGAGTTTGAGATCATACATGGTTGAAACATCATCCCTTTTGGATAATGTTTTGAATGTTTTTAGAGTGGTCATTTTATGATCATGATAGTATAGTTTTGTGGGTTCTCTTGATAACAACATGATAAATATTTTACCACCAAGGATTTTTAGGGATGACATGGGTTATAGTGGAGAGGTATTAAATACCTTTGTTTCATCATACAAAAAAATGAATATAAGTATTAATTCATTTCATTAAAACTATAATGAAGTGTAAAATGATCTTTTCCCCTATAAGATTATCTCAGTTTATTTTTCTGAAAGATCCTTTTTTCCTAGAATAGATTTATATCCTAGCACAAAATTTTGTTGGAATTCTAAGCCATCAATTTTTAATAGAATAATTAATATATAAAATCTAATTAAATAAATTTTAATATCTCTAAATTTTCTCAATCGATGTTATCATTTAATTATAGAATCATATTGAGATTATGTGCTCATAGTTGAGTATAGAAAGATGGGTTTTCAAATGTGAGGCATGACCATGAGTTACGTACCGATGTTGGGACCATTACCATTTTTCTCTATATTTTATTTTTGTTCCCCATCTTTTACTTCATTTCATTATTCTACTCCACCATGATTCTTGAATAAAAACCCTATGGTTATCCCCTTTTGTGACAAAGAGTGAAGAGGTATGGGGTATTTAGAGAGAGAGAGAGAAATTTATGGAGTGGGATGAAGGGAGCTTCTACTATAGAGCATGGGTGGGGCCATATCATCGTATAAAAGATGTGAGCTAGTGAAATGAGATAGGATTTGGGGGATTGTACCAAAATATAGGATGTTTAAATTTTTTTTAGGTTAATACCCTCATATTTACAGATTTATTTTTTTAAACCCTAATACCACTCCTAATGGCCCCCAAATATTTAATATGTAATTAAACTATAAAAAAATTAAGTTTCAAGATTATTATAGGGGTTCCCATTCAACAAATATAAATATCACAAAAAATATTTAACATAGAAAATGTATTATTCATATATGGGGAAGATAAATTTTAAAAATTACAGGTTGTGTGCTTGGAAAAAAGTATGTTTATTGGTACCTGGACATGTAGTTGAGTACATAAGAGGATTTAATTTTTAGAACTATACATCATGTATCATGGGTACATTATGCATTTTGATACCTGAAAATGTTGCTGAATATAAGAAAAAACATCTCAAGTGGGGACACATAACCACATAGGGTACACGACTAGACCTAATGTTGGTTATACATCATATAGATGTATGAGGAAGAGAAAAATGATATGTTCAGGCCATGTGGGATACTTGTGTAGGAAACTCGTGTGTCTTTCACATAAATTACAAATTTTACACTCTATATACTTGTGTCTTTGATGAAAATTTAAGATTATTTACATTCCTAAGAGTGGTATTGGGGGTGCACATTGTATACTAATGTATACACATTGCTTATTTCTCCCTTTATACCCTTTGGATGGTGTTTAGGTTTTTAATCAGTGGATACATAATTGGATACATCTGTTGGAAATTGTAAAAATATTTCTACATATATCACGATAGGGGAGCCCTTGGGGTTTTCTTGGTGACCAAAAATATGGTTTGGTGTGAGCAAGCTATAAGGGATAGGTGCTTCCAAAAATAATTAAATTGTGTTATCTTATAAAATTGATTCTTGGGATGAGTCCCACTAGAGGGTCACAATAATGATTATTATACATATAAAGGGATCTCCAATTTCCTCAAATAGTATATATTTGGAAAATACATGGTTAGTGTGATTGGGTTTTTACTTGAAAAAGAAGAATGTTTGGGGTTTTTTGACCAACTTCGTATGAGACCTTGATAAAAAAAATGGTTATTGATCCATCTCCATTAAATGATTGATATAATGATTTTCCAAGGAAATTTATCCATTTTGAGGAACATCCATTTAGACATGGAGGATGTGAGATGTTAGATAGTGGCTTTTGGGTTGTTTTCAAATATTAGATTAGTTGTTATTAAGGATCTCTTGTTTGATGCCTTTTCATTTGTACTTATTATGAGGATCATCTATGGGATGACTCTCCTTTATATAATTCCTATGTATAATAAGTGAGATACCTTTTCATATGTGTAATTGTCATGTATGCAGAGTAGGATGCCTCCCTATGTGATTGATTTTTGGGGACTCAGTGGGTCACTTGGTTTTTTACCAACCTTATGCTAGTATATTGGGTTTTGGTAAATATCATAGCGAGTTTTTTCATAGAACCCACAGTAAACATTTATTCCATAGGGGGTGTGGCATGAGTTATGAGTTTAGGTGTTTGACCAACCTCAACAACTTAATTCTCTATTAATTCCATTATTATAGATTTAGTTATGATTCTAGACATGATTCTTGTAATTATGCCCATAACACTCTATAGTCAATACACGATACATTTTTATGCGATGTTATGATGGGGTGTATATAGATACTTCTTGGTATCTTAGATATTATACATTTTTTAGTATTGAAATTTTACGATACCAAGAGGTACTTCAAAGTTCCATCTAATAACAATCCAAATCAAGACATGGTTTCCTGGTATGGAATGAATTTGATATACTCATTGGGATAACAGAGTTATATTATGCCTTTAAAAAATCTTGGTTTTATTTTATGGAATTAAATTGATGGGATCAAAGGCCTAATTGAATTATATTATGCCTTAGGTGGTACATGGGTTCCTAATATTAAATTCCATTGATGGTATCATATGGACAATATAATTATATTATTTCATAGGTGATACGTGGTTCCCAGATATGGAATTCCATAGAAGAGATCATTATGAAAATTGAATTATATTATTCCTTGGGTGATACTCAGGTTCATGATAAAAAAATCATTGGATAAATACATTAATCTGATGTAATTATCTTATTTAATAAGAAATACTTTATTTCCAATTTAAAATATCTTAAACAATATCATTGGATTAATGAGATTATTTTATTTTTAATATTATATATTATTTTATACATGGTTGTCTTGTTTATAAATCTTGGTAAACAACGTTATTTATAGAATGTAAAATTCTTAGATACATTATGATGCTGGATGAGCCATGTATTATTAATAGGGGTTATATGCAGAAAGATTAATAGGTTTATATAAGAATAGAGTGGTGAATAATGTAGCTGAATTATTTATTCACAATATTTCAATTAAATTAGGTTCATTATCCCAGCAACCCACTATTCTTATACTTTATTTATTTTTTTACAATTCTATAAGAGCTACGATGTGGATATTTTAAAAACATGTACTTCTAGTATTAAGTTATATGTTAACTATTAGGGTGGAATATTGAGGATAATTTCATACTACTATTTGGTCCAATTGATATATATATAGAAATATTTTTTAGGTTTATCATGGGTGCATGATGGATGGTTTTTAGAACTAAGGATTCAAGATCAAGGAGATATGCTTGTGTGGGTTCTTATAATTGGGCTAGAGTATCGTAGTATTTTTATGGAGAATTGGTATGTGGTTCAGCTCAATAGTTAATATTTGATCCTTAAAATATTATTTCATGTCTTTTTTACACCAATATATATGATCAGATTAGGGTTCAGTCACTTTGTTGGTGTACGACATTGGTACGTTGTCCTTTTATACATTAAATTTTATTATAACCATGTTCAAATTCATTACTTCTAAAATATAATTATTTAATATTATTTATGTTAATTTTTATTTCATTTTTTATACTCAAATACAGTCTAAAAGTATCTCGATGGACAAAATGTAGGCTTTTAGAACAGGACGACAACCTATAGAATATGGGGAGGCACACTTAAGGCCTTATCATCAATCAGTTCCACTACTTTTCATAGACTGAACTAGAATGGGACATGACATATAACCACTATATAACTATATATAAAGACAAATATAAGGAAAATATCATATAAAAAGTTCTATAATTATGTTGTAGATCTATTTTCTAATCAAATATCCTTGGGAGACTTGTTCTTTAGTAAATATTCACTTTTATATTTCATGTTTTTTAAAGGTAGAAGACATGATTCCACACATTCCATTTCTAAGAGATATATGGTGGATAATTCTGTGATTTCTGATATAGAGGATAATAGGGTTTCTTTTAGCTCATCATCACTTATGAAAATAGTGGTTATGGGAACTTGTTTGGAGCCCATAGATTGTTTAAATTCTTAATAAATGTTATCTACAGATAACTCATTATGACCAAGAGAAAATTCATCAATACAAAATAATACCTTATTAATGTTGATATAGTAAAATTGATTCCACATCAGATGATGATATCCTTTAGTGGGATGGATTTTCTTCCCCCGTATTTCTTGGAATGAAGTCAATTTGATCATAAATTAATTTTGGAATCTAATAGGATCCTTAAAAATATTTACAAAACTATTTCGGATAACTCAGACCATTGATGTACAAGATAGGGAAGGTAGAATTTTAAATGATTTATAGGTAATAAGGGTCATGACTGGTTCACTCAATCATTCGAAAATTAGGGAATATTCTTTATTCATTGTACTCTGAATCGTCTAGTAATTAAAATATTACATATTCTTGAATTGGGATTCTTCCAAATGTTTACTTTTAATTTGTGATAATAGCTACTACATATGTTACAAATGAAAAATTATTATTTTATTCTATGTGATCGTCATTGAAAAATTTTCTAGATAACCATCTATGATAATGAATTCATTGATTATATAATGGAACATAATATGGTAATGACAATAATTTATATTACCATTATTATCTGTATCATATAGATTTTTTACACTAGGAAACATAGAAATTTTATTTTCTATTATAGTGATGAAGTAGCCAAAAACTTGATAATCATAGAAAATATATAATTTTTTTATTTCCCTATTACACTAAATTATAATTTTTTTCTTGAGTGTGACTATATCTTCATATACATTCCCCGAGTTCCCCATTTATGCTTGTGGTGTTTTACTTGTTGAATTGAAAAAATTCCTATAGATGTTGTTTTATTGTCAAAAATTATTCGTAACCAATGGGATACAATATTTTGATGAGTTTATTTGATAAATAAACATATAAATTACAATATATATTTCATGTATAAGTTCTTATGGATTCTATGTATAAATGAAATTAACTAGAACCATAAATTTGGTGAATATTTTGTTTAAACTATCCTTATCTTATGAAACGTAATTATAGTGATCAAGGATATTGGTTTTGTTCACGGGCGAGATGAATTGTAAGTGAAATTATTGAAAGAAGTTTTTCTAGTTTGGAATAGTTCAAACTGTAAGGTTATTTTTCTAAGATAACATGGGACCTTTTATGTTTGTCGTATAACATTTGATTATGGATTCCTCATTCTATTATTGGGATTCATGCATGGGATATATTAGGAAGATAATTAAGGGAGATAATATAATGGTTATCATAATAGATTTAGTGTTGAGATGTTATGATACTGAAAAAAGGGTGGTGGAGGTATAAAATCAACAGAATAGTATACATCCTCCAATACAATTATTTTAGTGAATTTTATCCATTAACTGAGTAAAAAAAATTAGTGATTGTATCCAAAAATTCATAGGATTTCACTACTAGAAATAGAATTAAAATATATTAATGAACTGTTAACTGATATCCACCATTGTGGTGCAAGCCTTTGATAATTGGTCAGTTTAAAACTAAAATTGTCTAGTTGATATGATGTCATGATGATATTTTGGCTTCATTATTCATGCGTGGGTTGATAAATATTTACCTATCTAAGAGAGTAAACATGAGCCATGTAAAAATCAACCATATGACCATACATTGTGGGTATGTTTCACCAGAGATTCATATTATTTATCACATCAATTTCATTTATTGTTACCTTTATTAGAGTATTGTTTTCTTCTATTAATATGTGTACACTATTATCCTCTGTTGGATCAGAAATGAGGGACAATATTAATACATCTTCCATGATATTATCATGTTTCACAACAACAATTTTATTATAAAATAGACTTAAACATTACAAGATATAATTTATTTATACTATAATGTACATTCTGATATTCCTAGCGAACTTTTTGGTTTATATTTTTTAAATAATTCATAACTCTTTCATAAATAACTGAAATATTACAGTTAGGGTAAAACATCTATGGACGCTCCTGAATAGCAGAAGCCTCTCCTCAAAAGCTTCCTTGATGAAGCCCTAGCGTTAATGATGGCTACGGTGGCCCCTCCCCCATCGGGGAGGGGTTTCGTCCTCACGACGCTTCTCAGTATGTGTCTCAGAATAGAGGTAGTGTCTCTATTTCATTACCTTCATTAAAGGAACAATCGTTCTTTCCTATAATTTCTATCTCCACAAAGGTTTCGGGGGTCCTTCATGGACAACCTGTGGACCCAATTTCTCCACAAGAGTTCAACGCAGCCTCCACCCTTCTATATTCATCTTTAGGGGTTTGGTTTGTTCGGTGTCACCCCTCAGTTGAGTTGTTTGACATGATTTTGAATGAGTAATGGGGATTAGCTCAGCAAGCGGTTGTTGGGTTTCTTGGGCCATGACAGATTTTTCTTATCTTCTCAAGCGAGGAAGACCTAGTATAGGCATGGTCTCGACCTGGATGATTAGTTCGAGGCTTTCATTTTAATCTTCTCTACTGGTCATTCAATCTTTATATGAAATGGGATCCTTCTACTAAAGTGATTTGGATTCACCTTCCTAGCCTTCCGCTTCCTTTCCAAAATCCAGCATTACGCCCGTCGATAGGTAACTCCATTGGATGCTTTCTTTGTGCTGATCAGCAGTCTTCTTCTCTGAAACATCCGATTGTGGAATGGTTATTTGTTGAAATAGATCTCTCTCGGCCTCCTCCCGAAGTCGTGTGGATTGTGATTGAGGGGTAGTATAGGTATTTCCAACCGATTTTCAATGAATCTTGGACTATGTTTTGTTGTTGCTGCAATAGACAGGGCCATTGTCTTCTCGAATGCAGGATGATGGCTGTATGTTCTGATGAGGTCGACCCGTCTGGTCAGTCTCTTAGGCCTGGTACCCAGGTGGATGCTTCTGGGGATGCTCATAAAGAGGGTCATCTGGCTGTCCAGGATAAGGGGGATCATATCCCTTTTGGTGAGGACCACTCTAGGCAGGTTCCTTTGGGCGCAGGCCAGAGGTATTCTTTGGTTACATCTAATAAAGGTGGTCCAAAGGAATTGGGTCCACTTTTTTCATAGTTTATTGATTAGCTGTGTGGTGATCTAGGTGTAAGCAGCTCAGGGGATGACATGTCGGGGTGTGTATAAGGGCATGAGGAGAGGCCCCTTCTTATAGCTATAGATCAGGTCAGCAAATGGGTGGGGTAGACAGTGAGGGAAACCCTCTGGGAATCTCGACAGGTCTTCCAAGAGGTAACTCATAAAACATCTAAGGATGTCGTCTTGAAGGTTGATGGTAAGGGTCAAGGTTCCATGTAGGCCTCTCAATTCCTGTCTTTAGAAAACAGTCTAAACCATTTCCAATATATGGGTCATAGTCTTGAGAAGATAGGAGTCTCATCCAAGACTAAGCAGCCTCCACAGACCTCCTCTTATGTGGAGAAGAATTTAGAAGGGGGCCAATTGTGACCACCCAGAACAGGTATGCAGTTCTTGGTGAAGATATGTGCCTCAATTGTGAGGAAGTTGTAGGGGTGGATCACGGTCAGGACCTTTTAGCTGATGCAGAAACATCCCAAGAAGAAATGGTCAACGAATCAGATGTTGATGAGCCCACGGAACTTGTTATAGAGGGGGACTATTTTAGTTCCTCTATGTGGAAAGGCAAGAACAATGTCGTGGATTCTGAAGGCTCCATCTCAAACAACCAGAGGGTGAAAATAAGGAAGGACTAATCCAACCTCCCTACCCTCATTTAACCAGATCTACTTGTAAGGTAATGTTGTCCATGAAGGCCTCTACAAAGGCTGGCAGCTCAACCCTGAACAAGTCCAAAGACGCTATCCAACAGAAGGTGGCCGCCATCTCCTAGGACCCGTTTCGGGAAACATGTGATGCTTCTTGTCCTGAGTCTTCTACAGGCGATGTGGAGCAGAGGGGTCAGGGGCAGTAGTGTGAAGCAGTTTCAAAAGTTGACCCACAGCTCCAAATGGTCTCTGTGTTGGAACATAGAGATCTACTCATGCATTCAGACGAGGAAATTTTTTACGAAACATTGGATATCAATGATTTGAAGAAGAGTAGACCGATCTAGATGGCTACTAAAAATGATCAAGGAGAGTGGGCTTACATGCAGGCACGCATTCTGCTTAGAGGCTTCAACATGGGGAATATTTGAAAAGAGGACTTCAAGAAATCCTAGGACAACATGGATCTTCATTTAGAGGGCACCTTGAAGGACTTCCCTGGAATGAATGTAAACGATACTCCCTGGTTTTTTTTCATGGAAAACCATTCCAAACAACTCAATATTTTCTTTAATAGATGTGTTGTATCCTTTGGCTCTAAAACTAGCTAGTTGTGAGGGTTCCCACTATCCACATAAAGGTGCTTACTCTTTAATAAAAAATTAATGTTGGATGGATAGTTATGGAACATCTTCTCAGTATCAATTTTTTATTCAATATTAATGTTTTAAATGAATCATTTTTCTATTTAATTAAAATACTTCATTTATTTCAATATGGATTATTCTATTTTTAAACTCCTTATATAATCATCTCAAAAACTTTTAAAAACATGGGATAATCACAATATCATAGTATATTACCTAAAAATTAATTTTTTAATCAATTGAAAACCCTAAACACTCCTAAGATACTTTCTATTATTTCAGTATGATTTGAGTGCATCTAATTCTTCAAATCAATATTAAAAAAAATTACAATGTTAACATTTGAAACCCTTACCAAACAAAAAGAAACACTTTTATCCAAAATGGAAAATATCAATCATATATCTTTTTAAACTAATGACATGAATTAGTAGATCCTATTTAAAATAATATTAGTAACCACCCTAGTTGAGTTTTTATTTATTTACATTTGATATAAGGAATACCAAAAAATGAAATTGAGAAAAATATTGGCCTCAACCATTGTGTTAGTTGTATCACGATCACCCTACACATGAGTTGTATCAAGGTCACCCATCATATAAGTTGTATCGGGCTCACCCAACATCATCAAAATTTAAAAAGTACCATATCAAGAAATAAAAGATCTTAATTTTTCATATATTCATCATAGAACCCATGAAATACACTTTTTAACCCATATTAAAATTCTTTTTTATTTATTAAAAATCATTTTCACATGAAAAAACAATTTTCAAATTAAAAATTCCCAGAAAAATGGTAATCATGTTTAATATTTGAACAATTAATGGAATAATTTATGGTAGGACTAATATAAAAAAATTATTATAGAAGTGATAAAATCCATTGAACTGATATACATTAAAAAAATAAATTACCTTTTCCCTTCTTGAATGCAAGGTCAAAAAATTCTATATAAAATATATAAAAAGATTATTTTTGAAAACCATTTAATAAATGTTAAAATAGAAATAATATGTCTTATACGATTAATTTATTTCCATAAAAATACATATAAAATTGATATTTTAATATAGGGATATGGAATAAAAATATTTAAAAAATAAAAAATTTAAAATTTTAAAATGAGGGTATTAAAATACGATTCCCTTACTTGTAGTCCAACTCATCATGTAATTTCATTCTTCTCATAAATAGTAAAATTATGTTAATTATTCACAATACTAATAATCTCTATAATGTTTTTATTAATTTTATTTAAATTATTATAATGTTATAGACAATTTCAAAATAGATTATTTTTAGGTAAGATGTTTTGATGATATTGGGATTTTATGTCCTAAATGAATTTGGTTAGTTGAATATAGTCAAAGTGGTCATAATCCCATATTACAATGTATAATTATGACGAAATTATTACCATTATTAATATATAATTATTTATTTAAATACAATATCAAAATATTGATTTGAAAAATGAATTGCCTTACAATCATAGAGAAGGTAAGTTGTACATATGCACGAGTGATGTTTAAATTTTTCAATGAACATGATGGTAAGAAGTTGAAAACTATATTATCTTAAAATAATGATGACTATATCATAAATGCCATATTATCAATTAAAATATACTTTTATATTACATGCATGTGTTTTGGTCATGAATAATGAACTATACCGCTAGGTGGAGGTTGTAGTCCACATGTATGCATGAACGATGTTATTAATGGATGTAAAAGTATGAATGTAGATTTTTTATTATATTTAAATAATGATAATTATGTTATGAATAAAATATATATTAATTAAATACATTATATAAAATTTCAATGAGTGGAATTGAATGAAAATTAAACACAATGATTTGTAGGGGTGGTAATCTACACGTACCATCCAACGATGTTTTCATTTCTGATATGAAGGAAAGTACATGATAATGTGTTTTCCATAATAATAATACCATAAATTTTTTATAAGATATAAATTTTATTATTTAAAAAAGGTTATAAATTATTATAATGAGGTGTGAGAATAAATTAATTTGACATTGGGTGGCTATGTCTTGTACATTCCCATTGGAAAAACTTTTTGGATTACACATTAAGACTCTTATGTTTAGAATTTGGGTCATACCAAGACATCTATGATTTGGGATGTAATTATTTATGGAGTCATTATAATTGATTTTAAAATATGTTGTGATCAATAGTTGTGATGAAAAGATGATACGAGGTTTCCTTTTATTTGTCAGTGGAGGGAACTCATGGATTCACATGAAGTATTAAATTAATATAAATTATTTTTAAGGGAAAAATGTATCCAAATTGATACAATTAGAAGATAGGATGATGATGGGTCTAAATACTCTCGTAAAATATAATTTGTAAATGTTTATATTAATTTATTACCCATATCTCCTTCCACACCATTATCAATTTTGACAAATACAATGATATTAATGTTTTTACAATTTAGGGGTTAACAAAGATAATATAAATGGATAAATTACATATAAATTTACCATTTCTGAAGTTTTATGTATTATTCAACCCCTTTCAAACGCACTCTGTCTCCATTGTATAAACGTTTTAGGTAATTATTTCAACAGTTAAAATTAAAAATAAATTACTATGTAAAAAAGAAATTTAATTTTAAATAAAAAATTATATAGAAACCTAATGTTTTTTATCCCTATAGAATAATATGGATATTCATATAAATAGATTGATATTTTTTATTTAATTATTATTAATTATTTTATCTTCATCATCAATGAAATATTTAATGATGTAAAGAAATTTTAACATTTGATCATCAAGTTTAAAAAACATATATAATTAAACCATGATATGTGAAATAGAGAGTGTCAGTGAAAATCACATAATTTTTTTAAAAAATTCATGATTTTCCCATATAATAGTGAAAAACTTTCACTACAGTTACAATCATATGTAAAAAAGTTAAACATTTAATATATTTTCACTATTGGATTTAAAATATGGAGTCCTTTTTCCATTATAGAATTTCTAGAAGGTTAAGAAATTTATTTGTAATTATGGACTTAAAATTAAAAGAAAACCAATCATCAGGATAATAGATTTTTAAAGTAAACAGAACTATTTAAACAAAATTAATGTATAATGTAAATTTCATAAATCCTTATTTGATATTTTTTTAAAGAAACTAATAATTTTTTTAACTAGTATAAAATATATTGTGAATTTATAAATACATGAAAATAAAATACTATTTTAAATAAAAATACATATTTTCCATATTCATTGAAAATAATTCTTTCTAAGAAGAGACCAAAACTTATCCCTATGAAAATTTTGGTATAATATTTTAAAAAGGAATTTATATTTTTAAAACCTAAAATATTTATATTTGGGAATAATCCTATATAAGTTAAAAAATATATATAAATAATAAAACTATTTAATTTTTGATAAATAATTACTTAGTATTCATATAGTAAATATAACACCATAAAATATCAATCATTAATATTAATAACGAATGGAAATAATTTTTTCTAACATTACCTGGGTTTTCATATTCTTCCTATATTTGAAAGAGTGTTCACATAATATTATTAATTACATAAATTAGTTAGGATATTTTTCTCTCAAAAAGGATTATGATTCCTATTGTGCATTTTAACTATATATATTTTCTACAACAACTTATCTAGATGGATTACCTTATTACACTACATAGTATCTATTTAGTGAATAAAATTTGATTAAAATTATCTCAAAAGAGTGGTTTTCCTCTAATAGAACTACTTTAGTACTCAAAACATCTGATGCATCTGGAACATATTTTCATAACAAGAAAACAATAATTACATCCTCTAAAGGGATAAATGACGTTACAAGGAAATAAATATTAAAATTATACATTTCCCTCTAGGATTTTATTTGTTATAATGTAATTCTGACATAGAAACTTCTTTTTATAAAAATACAAAACACTTTTCCCTGGAGATATTTTATTTTAAACATGATCACCTTCCTAGAATGAATGATCCTTACTCTAATTATCCACATTAATTTTTTACCAATTGTATGATTATAACAAGTGATTAAAAAAATAATATTTATTTTTTATTCCTTTTCTTCTACCAAATATTTCCCCATCAACTACCTTTCACCAAATTCCTCCCAAAAAGTTGGAGTTCAAAACCACATTCAATTAAATGACACAAAGTGTACTATTTATATTATACAATAAAAAATTTGATATAAGTGAAATCAAAATATGAATGAAAAGGATACCAATGTCCAAGGTATTATATCTAATAAGACTGAATTATGTCTCCCACGGATGTAATTATTTAGTTATAAATTATGTTGGATTGAGGATGACAAGTCATATTGAAATTTAATTTAGTAAACCATAACATCATAAGGACTTGCACAAAATGATATCTAAACCTAGAATAATGATCAAATACAATGGAGAGATGAATTCCATATAACTAATTTATCTACTTAATTTATAGATGATAAATTTTATATAAAGACATAGTATCTCGAATGGTAATGAAATGAATAGATTTTAGTGTAAATCAATAAAAAAATTATGCTTTAACCCTCATATGAATTAAGTAATCTCACTATGAAATTAGTGGATATATTTTCCCATTCCCACTACATTTCTTGTAGAGTTTTAGGCATCACATTTATTAATTTTCAATATTATTTAACTAATATACTATTCAAATAAATTTTTATAATATTTTAAATGTAGTTCTTTATTTCATCCATCCCATAATTCTCATTAAAGTCATAATAAAATTTAAATAAAAAACTAAAAAAAATTAATTCTATATCATGTGAAGGATAATTTAACTCATAATGTTTTATTAGAGGTAAAGCATAAGGAATTGCCTGATAATTATAAATTAGAAAACAAATCCCCTCATAATTTGATAAATAATACTAGTTTTGTTAGGTTCAATATTTATTCAATTTTTAGAAATAATATTCACATGGAATGAAATTTTTCTCAACCAAAATCCACAGATACTAAATTTTTTATATTGGTTCTTCCTAGTTATGGTTTAAAAAAATTCCATAAGTGTATTTCATGTTTTTATTCCATTAATAATATAAAAAATTATCCAAAATAAATACAGAAAAATGATTATATTCATGGTAAACGAATTTCATGAGTTCTGGGGATGCATAAGGTTCATTAGGAAAACTAAAGGGTATAGCCACAAACTCTTAATGTCTATATCTAGTTTAAAATGTTGTCCATAAAATATCATATTCCTTTACATTAATGTGATAATAACCTGACATGAGAACAATCATTGAAAATTAATACCCCCCAAGGATATGAATAAAATGATCATTGATATTTTTAAATGGATATATTTTTATATATTAATGTTATTTAATGCGAGAAAATAAATGTAATGTCTCACCCAACCATCTTCTAATTTAAAAAATTAAACTGCGGACCAACATGGTGAAGTTCTGAAATGAATAAAACCAATGTCTCTAACGTCCTGTAACATATTATTAAAATTTATATGACCTACATGAGATATTTGATATTGGTTTTTTGAAATATTCTTCAAATCAATATCCAAGTCACTAGTAAACTCAACCTCCAATTCAGAAATAACTCATAAAAATTCATCATAAATCTTTTTATATATATTCAATCACTATTATGAAATCAATAATTTGAAGAGTTTCAAACTATTTAACAACACAAGCTTGATAATGGTCATTCCTATCTCAAACCAATTTCTCTGCTTTATGATATGTTATCAAAGTAATGAAATCATTGAATATAAATTTATTTTCACCATATTATATCATACTTCAAGAAACTAAAGGCCAATCTATACACAGACTAATACCAAAAATTAATCCAGGATGTTTAAAAAATATAATGAATGAAAATCCCACTGATCACAATATGTATATTCTTATAAATAAAGTTTACCTCAATATTTGGACCCATATATTATCCAAATGTTTTTAACTACATTTAATAATGTTATGTAAACAATTTAATTCATAATATCTCATAAATGGAATAAATAAAAATCTAGAGTGAAATAGGTAGTGAACATAATTTGAATAAACAAATAATGATCCCATAACAACATCAATAGATCGCCCAAAAAACATTTCGGGAATGTTTTTTCCCCATTCATTTTTTTATTTCTATTTTAATGATTTCCAAACATTGTAGTAAAAATTTTACACACATTATTATAATTCTCCAATTCATTACAATTAAAATATCCCACTATAAAAAATTATCTATTAATTTTTTTTTGATTTCATAAGAATATTGTATTTGTATTTATTATCCTCATTTCCAATAACACATCACTATTAATACTATAAAAATCATGTAATACATTTACAAAAATATCTTTTACTACAAATGAAACTTGTTGGGGAATACCTCCATGTTTTATAGTAATATTTTTCTTGTTTTCCTTCCACCATGACAGATTCATACTCTTGTCATCTGGAGGAACATATGTTTCAGAAAAAATTATATAAAATATTTCATAATAAAAAAACAAGTATCTTATAAAATTTAAATTATTATGTGGAACACAATAAATGTAAATATTCTTTCAATCATGATTAAATAATATTAATTTATCTATCGAGGTTGAAAATAAAATTTGGGGCTATCTTGGAAAATAATTTAAAAATATGATTCATATACAGATATTGAATGTTAGTTTTCCCCCAATCCATGAAATATTATTATATTAAAAGTTAAACAGCATTATATAAATATTTATCTTGAAAAAGATTCATAAATATGTTTTATTCCATGGAATCATGATCATCCCAAACATTTATTCTTAGCCAAAGACCACAATTGATCCGGATAAACATTAAAATGAAAATTAAAAAAATTATGTTTTTATGTTCTTAACAACCCATGACATCAAATATCCTTTTTAGTAAATTTATCCATTCCTTGAAAACAACTAGATCAAAGGCTCTAATTAATTCTAGTAGGAGTTTTTTCAAGAAATTATCAACTATAGACATGTTCCTCTAAAGTAAATATTTTTATCTGTAATATAAACACCAAAAAAAAATTTATAATACTTCGATAGATCCATTATAATAATCAATTTTTAGTTCCATTTCCAACCATTCCAAGATGCTGAATTAGAAGAATATTGAAAAATTGATACCTTCTTACATTATATTCCATATTTATTTTATATAATATCCTTAAAAAATGTTTATAATACAATGAAACATTTTAATCATCAAATTATATTTAATTTCAACATAACCATAAAGTATAATCCCTATATGGTTTTCAATTATCATTATCATGACCAATACATTTATCATTATATTTATATATTCTAGCTATATAAACCCGATAATAAACATAGTATATTTTTGTTTTGTTGGACTAGAATTCAATTTCATGGATTCTAAATGATTTTTTTGGTTTACAGTTTTATAGATGAGGTCCTAAATATTACATAAAAAATAATATATTAAAGATAAGAATCTTCTACTCCGCATTTATTTACAATTATTTAATAACACAAACACAAATAAGTATTTAATTATAATGACTTCATCATAATATTTTGGTTATGAAATATTTGTTGATTGGGATTACACAAAATAATATATGATTCATATTGTACTTACGTTAGAGCCCTGATCATTCCTTTGAATACTTATTGGAATGGAAGTTCATAAGAAAACATACATTAACCAAGAGAATTATTAAGTGGGATTGGGTTATAGGGTTGATAAAATTTTAATGATTCAATGGTTAATTTTAATGTGAGTCGTAGATTTATAATAGTGTAAGAGGTATGCTTTTATAAGAGATGAAAATTTCACTATTTGAAGCAATCTTCATTTTTAAAAAAAAAATAACATGATAGTATTCCATGGTTAATGGACCAAAATAGGTAAAATATGAGGTGTAGTAGAAGGATAGAATGAGACTCCTCAAAATAATCATTTTATGTCCTGTATAGAGTGATTTATATATTTTAGTTTTTTATTCATAATTTTTCCAAAATTAACTTGTACTTTGGTAACATGTTTTTTACAAAGTAATTTTATATCGTATCATATATTACAAGTAACCCATTTTAAATAATTGTTATCCTTTATACCTACATTCAATCCATATTAAATTCAGTTTGATCTTTAAAAAATATATATATTACTTTTTAATTAAAATATATTATATACTTAAAACAAATTCATCTAGAAATTTTTTTACTTTTATGCATTTTGAATATCAATTATCATTGGGCACCCATTAACTATTTCCTATTATAATTTGTTTTGAAATAATATAATGTCCATAATTTGAAATATTTATATTCAATCTATTACTATGTAATTATATTACACTAAAATAATAATCCTTTAAAGTAATACTTTCATAATTATCCTATACATTAAATTAAATCCAAATAAACATAATTTTAAACCAAAGATTTAAATTGATTGAATTAATTTATAATATAATATTGATCTAATATATAAAAATAATGTTGATATAGTTCATTTATATAGTTGATGATAAAAAATTATTAGTAGAAGCCAATACAAATAGTTTTTAGCGCAATTTAGTATATAATATTGAATAATGGTATACATGGGTTTTACAAAAAACAATATTTTAATTTGGATAATTTATTTTTCTCATAAATATATATCTATTATATAAAAATATTTTAAATTTTTTTATTTCATTATTTTATAATGATAATGTCATAAAAATAATTTTTTTGAGAAAAATCAAAATTTTTAGTATTCTCCTACAAAAATGTTAATTTAGAAAAATAAAAAACTAATCCTATTACAATATTGTAATTAAAATCAGATTAAATGGTGTTTATTTTTTAAATTTCAAATTTTGAAATTTATATATTCAATATATCTATGAAGAAATTAAATTTAATGAATTTTTTTATTTTTAAATGAAATTTTAAAATATGAACAATTTTTATTTTTAATCCATATATTTTTTGAAAAATTACTATTATATAGTAATTAATGTCAAAAAAAATTATCATCATTAATCATATATTCCATGAAATAATAATCCAAATTCTATAAAAGGTAAATATTTAGAAAAATAATTTTCTAAAGAATAGTTGTTCTTATTAGTTTTTTTATATAATCAAAATGAATTCAATTTTTTTTAAAACTAATCATTATTTTATATATAAATATATATGTTAAAGTATTTACTCTTATTCATTGCTACTAAGTCAATTTTTCTATATTAATGTTCAATCATAAATTCATATATTTTATATAAACATATCATAGCTGTGTTTTTGTTCTGTGTTTCTTATGGAGAAATCTATCAAACAGATTGAATTATTGAAATGTAATAGTATATTAAATTATCAGGGTGTCACATTATCCCACTCCATATTTTAAAAGTTACATCATCATGATTTAAATTATTATTCACCAATTAATGTTATTAAGGGTATTATTAATGTATTTATCTTTTGATATATGTCATAAAATTTGTCTTCAACATTAATCCATTCGGATTTATCAAATTCTATTTCATTCCTCTAAAAACATTTATGATTCCTATAATCATATACCCAATTAAGTATACACACATTTCTAATCAACTCAATGACATACCTTCCACAAGCCCATTGGAATATCTAATACATTAAACAAAATTTAATTAACACAATTACTCAAAAAATAACTCTCTCATTTAACCAAAAATTATAATAATAACTTGTTAATATTGAATCATTATAGTCAATAAATTTCATAATATCAAGAATTAGATATAAATAAAGAAAAATATTAGGTATTTCATTATTATTAAATCAAACATCAATTGCAAAAACATTATAAATTAATTTTCTCATGATCAACCAACCTGTTATTACCACTACAACAAGTATATATTAATCCTAAGAGTTATATAACCCTCAGCCAAATGTTCTCTCTTAGTTATCCAAAAAAATATAACCTTTTCATAAAATAACATTTCATTGTTATTATTACCATTTTTAAAATAATTCCATAATAATAAAGTTAGGGATCTGGATGAGCTTGATCATAATTTTCCTTTATAAAACAAGATGTTCATGTATAAAAATGAGATTTTAAAAGATAATAGAGGGTCTCACCATACAAATAAGAATAAAATGATTGTCTACAATATTCAAGAGTATGGGAAAACAAAATCATTCTCGATTTCATATATTATATTTACGATAAGGTATCTGTGAATTCATTGAATTCTCAAAAATTAAATTAATACGGCTACTCGTTTGGATAAATTTTATAAAATAAGGTATAAAATTATAGGGAACATTCCTAGTTCTACACTAGAGGGTTTCAATAGCAACTTTATAGTTAGATTCAATATATATGGATTTCAAATAATTTTGTAGATCATGTTTACAAGATTTGATCATGGACCATAGCTCAATACAAAATGAAGTTAAAATCCTAACATAATGATGGAAGAATCTTCTGACCAATCTGTTTTTTTTGTGGAAGAAACCTCCAAATAAAATAATGTACAATAATTCTTTAAGGATCACCATAACTATTCACCTAAATATACTAGGGGGTCAGGGGAATCCATCGAATATATTTCCACATCTAGGGTCTTTTGATCTGACCAAGGAAACCCCATGTCAATAAAATATTAGAATAATTATTTTTGTTTCCCATCACACATGTATTATGTTAGGATTCAAAAACTAAATCTATTTTCACTGTGATGATGCATGTGTGATGAGTGAGATAATAATTACCAAAAACTAGTACATTCCACGAATTAAAAGTGATTGAAATGAATACAGAAGTTTCTAGTGGTATGAAGATGTGGAACATGCCCTTAAAGCAACCCTCTGTAATGGATGACATAAGGTGACATAGATGGATATATGTGTATATTTTAATCCCC
Organism: Viscum album; assembly: GCA_963277665.1. NCBI lineage: Eukaryota > Viridiplantae > Streptophyta > Magnoliopsida > Santalales > Viscaceae > Viscum > Viscum album. Next base: position 383,225,358 of record OY728145.1, read on the forward strand.
GATATATTATGGTTGTATACTAATGTTTTTGATAAAGGATAAATATATTGATGATGTGTTATTTACTCTATTCATCTTTCCAATATATATAATAAGATGATGTATATTTCTATCTAGATATATTTAGATTTTCATAATTGGGTAGTATGAATTCCAATATTCCATATATGATCATGATTTATTTATTCCAGATGAATTGAAATTTATGTATGAGAAACCATGTTGAAAAAATATTGTATGAATCACAATTCATCTAATATAATTACTTGGAATTATATTAGTTGTATCTATTGTGAATATTGATAAGAGTGTATCTATCTATGAAAGAAAACCTCTATAGTAAAATTAAAATTTAAGGGGGGAAATTTTCATCAGATGTTATATTTCAGATAATGACGTCAGTAAAATATATTTTATTACAATATGGGAAAACATCCATAATGACTTTTTGAGGGAATACAAGCATGGGGTAATAAAACAAGTGATGTTGGACTGCATATATAACATCCATTTAGAATAATACATGAGTTCATTAAATGAGGATATAATGGCAAGACAAATAGTGGTGGAAATATAGGGAGGATATTCATCTAGTGACCTTAAATTGCACATGGTTTATAGATATTCACAAGAAGAATAATTATACATCATGGAGTTCAAATATAATTTTTAATTATTCTATCATTAAAAATTCACTGATCCTTGATTTCATGAATAACCATATCAACAGGCTTCATTAATTAATTTAATGATATAGTGATCAGTTTCCATTAATGGAAGGATACAGTCCAGATAATGTTTCTTACCATGTTTTCGAGATCATTATGGAAGCTTTAGGACCATCGATATAAATTGGAGTAAATAAATTTGTAGGTGATACCTAAGTTGAAAAAAATACTCATTGATCCATAGATATATACATCTCTCTCTACATATCTATTTGGTGAATAGTTCAAATGTATATCTTCTCAGGGTAGAAGTTTCTAAACCTTCCATATAACAAGGTGATACTAAAGTGGTTAAATGGGTGGGATCCCGTCTTCACAAGAATGGTTTTAGTAATCCCATTTTTATGGGTAATATACAGTTAATCCCCCAATCACAATGATGAATTTATTCTAACTAATGGATTTCTTTATCACATCAACATAGTGAAAAAAGTGAGAATCGATGGATGAAGTGTTTTATTTAGTGAGATGTAGGTGAAGCAGGATATCTTTTGTATAAAGGAGGCATGAGTGGGTAAAGATACTCTTCAAGAATATATTAAATTTTTATATATATTATGAGTAATCTTGTTGATTATTATTCTAATATAGACTTTAATAGTGGAAAAGTGAATACCTTAGAGAGGAACTCAATTCCTCTTATTCATGGTGGAATAGAAGAAGACTCTAGGTGAACCAATAATTGTAACAGAATGCCTTTAATATTTGAGGATGGTGTTGATGATGTTGATAAAACCTTTAGAGAAGTCATACTTTCTGATGATAGTAAAATTTAAGCTCCATGTTATAGTGTTGAATGCCATATCTATGTTAATTTTAAGGAAAATATTCACATCATTCATTTTCCTCTTCACAAGGATAACACATAAAAGTGATATAGATAGTATATTTTAGATTATTCAACTATAGAAAAACAATTCAAGGATTATTTCCTTAATAATTTCTCCCAATCAGTTCATAAAATATTTCCAATTGATTTTTAAAAATAATTTCCCTTTGAAATAGGAAATAAGTTTTTTATGTTATCGGAATTATACTTCCTTGGTATTAGTGAAAATAATTATGAATTGATTCCAAAATTATTAGAGTAATTAATGAAAAATTCTTTAAAACCATTGTTCACCTCTTCTCAAATAAATTCTTAACAAAAAAATAATAATTATTGGGAGACCACCATGGCTAGTAGAACTATCAATACAGTGGGGAAAATAGCTACTTTTTCTTCTTCATCAGAAGGTTTCATGATGAGGATTGGTTTTTGAGTTCATTAATGAAAGGATAGATGTTATTGACCATCATATTAGTACAATACACACTATCCTATAATAACATCCTTTTAATATATGTCACCACTGTATTTGAAATATCAATCCAAAATGTAAATAGAAAAACATTAATACTAATGAAATTTTTTTATATCCTTACTCATTTCACATTATATGGCTAATGTAAAATTTTGTAATTACATTTACCATTTGGAAGCTATATCATATTAATATGGTTTTATCCCAACCTTTCTTTTACTATCCATGTATCAACCAATTTGGAAAGGGAGTGGTTTTTATTCTGATAAGGTTTTCTCTTCTTTGGGTTCTTATTTTAACATCAATTAATGTTGTCTACATCACCCTTGACATGAGATTAATGATATGGTATTTTTTCTCCACTAACCTAAGAGAAATTTGGTGTGATTTATTTTCATAATAATTATATTGATGGGTAATCCTAGTGGATTCATCTTCCAATCCTCTTAAATAATTTTCCAACATATAGAAGTGATAATCCACCAATTGTTAATCATAGTTGGAAGAGGGGTTGGACTTAATAATTGGGGATATGGATCAACTATAATGGGATGGTCATATATTTGTTATTTGGGGAGGGCTAATCCATATATCATAATTGAATCTCCTCAGTCATCCAAAAAGACAGATTATCAATCAAATTTACTATTATCCCATCCATTTATAGTTTATCATATCTATATGAATCCATATCCAAAAAGTGCCTCCCCAATGTGGTTGTAATGATTAATATAGGAGGTGGACTCATGGGATTATTCACTAATGATATTAGTTCTAGTTTTGTCACAAATCCTTCTAACAGTATTGACATCTTCCCAAAAACAATATTTTTATCAAGTTGTAATATTTTATTTCTATTTTCTTCCATTAATCCCTTATCCTTTTGAAAAAGGATGATACATAATAAAATGAGATAGAGAGAGTGGAAATATAATTGTGTATGTAGATTAAAATGATCTTTGAGTTCTAGATACATGAAACAATATAGATTCTATCATGCATAAGGATCCACAAGTGGTTCATTTCAATGACATGTAGATTCTATAAGACAATGGTGTATCCATGAAAGGATGATTTGAATGCCTTACAATTTTCAAACATCATGATTGTTTCTAAAAGTACAACATATATGGTTTTTTATGTCACAATGTATTATTGAAGTTATGTGACTATGGGTTAGTTCTGAATCACTTGATAATTAAAATATAGTATATTCATTGCATAAAATATTTTCCCTTTCTTAGGGGCCCACCCTATTATGCTGTAACTGCATGCCATTTTTTTATTTTCCCCATTCATTCCTTCTTCCCCAAATTAAATATTATAACCACTAATATGACACCATTACATATAAGGGTTTTATATTCAACATGTAAACTTTAGTAGACTACAATCAATTATTTAAAAAAACCAAAAACGTACCATATAGGCGTGTGAATTTGATACTAGAGTAAAACCTACAGTGGTTTTCATTAGGATACATTGTATTGGGGTATTTTAATGAGGGATCCAACTCAAAAGGTTCTTCAACTTTTTTGATGCCCTATCTCCTCATATATGGTGACTTTGATGAAATCAAATGGAATTTATGGGGGAGGGTCCATATGTTTTCTTTAATTCATATTGTTCACAAGGATGAAAAAAATAATTGTAGTATCAACTATATGAATTTTCCTATTATCCTCGTACATTTCCCTAATATTTTGGGATTAAATGTCAATTTTCAGACTAGGTTATCCATGTTCAATTCTCTTTTACATGTTGACATTGAGTAAAATATCATATGTGGAGGGGGATCTGATGTCGATGCTGAAAATACATGGAATCATATTACACTTCAACTATTCCAATAAATGTTGAAATAATTTTCTCAAGATTCATATCTTTATATACAGTTGATGAGTGGGACTATTTTGGGATTCGAGGGCCTGAGGCCTACGTAAGTATGTATGATTAGGGACCCTAAGAAAATTATTAGACTAGGAGTGGTCATAATATGTCACATAGTGGAACTATGTTCCAAAGCCTTATATTTAACTATAGATATCATAAAATATACTACCTCATACACCATCATATTTAATACATTACAAAATTTTAATTATTACACTCAGAGAGAAGATAACCTAGTAGGCTACCATTGAATCAGAATCCTTATTTTTCATATTTCTAATCATGATTGATTCTATCATCTATATTATTAAGAACAACCACATCCACTAGGGTATTTGATATATTGACTTCCACAAGAATGATTAAATAGTTAATGAACCATGGATTATCATTTTTTATCTATTATTATTCGATTACCCAATGAAGAGGAATTGTTCCATAGAATATGAGGATTCCAATTAAGCCAATTGAGAATGAAAAAGTTGGTACATACCTAAGTGATGGTGTTCCTAACATTACTAAGGTAAGTTTTTAAGTACCAATCATATATATATATATATCCATGATTTAAGAAAATGGATCAAAATTTCTAGACCATCATTTTTCATTCATTAAATGGGAATATATGTGAAAATGTCCTCTCCACATGGTCGTCATTTTATATTCCCCAATCCATTGATATCCAAAGTGATTTTCTTATTAGGTTAAATAACCAAATTAGTTAATATCATACGAAAATAAATCAAAATATTTTATTAGAGAGGATACTAGTAAAATGTATTATATCATTTTTGAGTATCTAACTAGGTTTGAAGTTAGGTCTATTTTTCATGACATTGGTCAAGATTAAGTAAATACCTAATTTTTGAATTATGGGTCCATACCCCTAGGAACATCTACGCCAATGCCTGAATCCCACTTATATTATTCTGAATGGTGTGTAGTTTCTAGGATAACAACACAGACTCTTATTTACCCTACTTTGGGATCTTATCCTATGTATTTAGTTATCACAAAATCCTATCCATAAGGATTAGGATAATAATATTCAATTATATAACCAAATAAAATGTGGTGTATTACCTTAATGTTAAATCTCATACTATTCAAATGAGTTAGCTACACTTTTAAAATTATTAACAAACTGAACACATTGCACGTAAATTATCCCCAAAAAAATTCATATTATCCAATGATAGCATAATCCTGATCTAATACCAATAAAAATTCCCTAAACTGACACTCATGGTTATGGATCAATGAAAATATAAAATACATACTCGATATGATCTGAAATTCAAATACATAGACATTACTATCCCACAATTAGATGGTCTAATGAAAATGTTTCATTACACACTTTCCAAAAACCTTTTATGTTATTAGATTTATGAAATTTGGAAAAAATAATGTAACAAAAAACATTTCTTCTCAATATATTTATCCGTTACTAAAAACCCATAGTAATTATTCAACATTTCCATGTAATTTCTCAACATATGATATCTTTTTTGAAATATCATGTTTAATACTTTTCACAATAACCTATGAAATTAGAAACATATGAAGGGGTGATACTAAATTCTCGGTAAAGGAAACATTAGACTGAGGAAATCATGAAATAGATTCGGAATAAATATTTTTAGAGGATTATGGAATATTAAAAATTCCTTAATATAATTAAACTGATAACTTAATGTGCCCATCGATAATAATAGAAATAAATAAATAACATGGAAATCAATAACTAGTTCCTTTATGTTGAAATTAATAATGTAATATAGTTAACCTTATACCATAAGACAAAACATTGTGATCTTTGATGTCTTGATATTACATTCTTAGAAATTTTTTAATGACCTTGACTCTTGTATCCTAGTGTCAGTGGTTACGTAATTACATGGGAGTTCATATTCTTCTCTCCATTATGGAATTTCATTCTAAACTTTTTAATCATAATCAAATTGGTTGGTGTATTTTCCCTCTGAATCCTTCTTAGATTCTTATTCATTTTATTCTGTAATATGCTTAATATATATAAATTAGACCATTATAATTACTGTATTTTGAAATTATTTTTTTATGAACTATAATTTGAACTAGTATTTATTTATAAGATATTTTTTTCTATAACTATACCACTTTATAGATTTCAAATTATGGTGAATTTGGTACATACTTCCACAAAAATGAAAAATGGAACAACTATATACCGAATTTATACACGATTGTAATCAATCCAAATAAAACATTGAACCAATGTTCTCCAAAATTTCATATGGTAAAATGAATCATGGGCCCAATATTAAATTTTTAACAAATTTAATTAAACTTTTCTTATGAGATTTTTTAAGTAAGCTATTGTTAGATAACTCAAATGAATAGACTTTCCTATAGTAATATACTAAACTATTTTCCATATTTTTTGTTTCCCCCAAGTGGTGTTGAATCATATTTACCTTATCAACCATCTCTTCTTCCAATTTTGGTCACAAATATTTACACTCACTAATTTTACCACCATACACTGGTCTTTAAGACCATTTTCATCATAATTCCCCCAATGGTTCCAACTGAATATTAGAATAAAAATTATTATTATATGATTATTGAATAAAATATAGTTTTTTTGAAATTACCATATAATTAAGTGATAAATATATAAGAATATCCTTGATTGTCTAAATTTTCCATTCCCATTTTCACTAATATTAAGGATGAGAAGTTATAATAAAATATAACATAGTAAATAATAACATCAAAAGGATATCATTAAAATTCATCGTAAATTTTGGATTACAATCAGATATAATGGAGTGTGGTACTTCATATAACCTGAATATATCATTATTAGAATTAAAAAAATAGTTCAAATTATATAGTATCTAAAATAAGAATAAGCTATATAGATATAGTCAGATGACCAATAATTACCCAAATATCATTATTATATTCATATTTAGTTAGTAATAACTCTTTATATCGAAACATATATTCTTTAATTTTCATTACAAAACTAACAATAGAGGAATCATCCCTTTCAAATGTTTTTTTCACATTGACAATCATAAAAGACAATATTTTCATGTTAAAATATGTAATATTCTTCTTTATACATTCCCTCAAATAAGAATCCTGAAGCTATCCTTGAATGTTATTACTAACAAAATGAATATTAACATAGAGTTATGATTTTCAATAAATAATTCATATCAAACCCAAATATACACATAAGACATAATAGCTTCCTAGATTTGGTAACAAAGACATCATAAACATTAAAAATATGAAACATAGCATTTTTTACTAATAATTTTCATTCTTGAAAACAAATTATTGATTCTATGAATTCATAATTATTTATTATAAAGATGAATAACCTGATACTTGTAAAAAAATGATAGAATTTATGCATATATAAATTTTAGGCTAGAATTAATTTAACAATTATATTAAAGATCATCTTCAAAATTTTGTATAGTTAATGACGTGTTAACATTTTAACTAAATGTATCGTCCACATTATTTTATTTTCTTCTATATTAATGAATTTTTAAATGATAATACTCTATTAGTTATTACCATAAACGTTTCCACATATTTAATTAATTTTTACTGAATATAAGAATTTAATATTAATGGTCGAGACATATTTCAGTTTTTATCCCACATAAATATAGTCTTAAAATTATTCAAAAAAATAAAACACTATAAGACCATGTTCATTAATAATAAAATTTTATAAATAGATTTTTAATTGACATATGAATATACAATTATCCATTCATTTTTGTTAATACACAACTAAATCTCTTCAATGAAGTGTCTCAATAAATAAAAAATATGTATTTCTAAAAAAATGTTAAATACTAGAAAATTCAAAAACAAAATTGAGTTCCTAAGAATATTAACAACATTCCTTTTTCAATATTAATTTAACTCTATCTAAAGTTAGTATGTCTAGTGTGTATGAAACTGAGAAATTTCTTCAAAAACTATTGAAAGTAAAGCACTAATCAATTGAAAATTTTAATCTATGTAGTATTTATAGTTCTTATCCACTCTTACGTCACGTTAGTCTAATTAAGATCAAATATGATTAAATTTTGAAAAAATGTATATAAATGGAAATAAATGTTTTGTAATAATAATTGACATTTAAAAAATTCATACAACCCATTTTAGATTATTTTTTAAAAACATATACAGCATATTTTCTCATTATCTTTATTTATTTTAGAATATAAAATAATTTTTTTGATAAGAACCACAAAAAAATTATCTAATTCATATGGAAAAATGTATTCATAAGATATATAAATATATAAATGCATTTTTACCTGAATGTAATACCTTGATGATCATAAATGACATACCATATCTAGAATCCAATCCTCGAAATTTACTCATCAGGTAATTTTATTTAAAGGAAAATAAAAATAATATAAATCTTGGTAAAATAATTATATATATATATGATCTAGAAAGTCATATATATGAGAAAAATGATAATTTTTTATTACATTTATAGCATTTGGTTTTCAATAATTAATTCAATGTCTTATAGAACTAACCTTTTTTTATCAGAATAAAAAATAACACCCTAATTTGATTTCATATAGTAGATGAATCCCTTATCCAGAAAAATAATGTAACTATGTTATCAATTTAAATAACTCAAATTAAAATATTAAGTAAGGTGGTCTGTAAATTTTCTTTGATTTATAAAATAAGTCATTTTTATATTCAACTACTTGATCCAAATTGGAAATATGATAATACTAAAAAATTAAATCAATATATTCATTTGCAAATATCACATTAGTATATTTAAAATTTTCCTTTCTATTAATAATATGTGAATGATAACATTAACACCCATAATTTATCAATTTCATGACATTTTGATATGGTATCAGATCCTTCAATAAATTATTATATAAAAAATTAGAATCAATATAAGGATTTAGTGTTACCAATCATTCTTTGTAGACAAACTTATCATGATAAACATAAATCCAGTCTATTCACATGATAATATAATTATCCACTATAGGTAGGATAAAAATTTGTGGGAATAATTTTAGAAAAATAATGATAATTCGGTTCTAATAAATATTTTTTACTTCATTACTTCCACCATGATATTTATTGAATTTTATGATCACCATTTATTATGGTGATATTTTTTATTATAAGAATATTTAAAATAATATAAGGAATTTTTTATTCCTAAATCAAAAATAGGAATTAGAATTTATTGAGTGAGCATGTAATGAACCAATTGAAACATAATTTTATAATATATAAATTGAAAATGACTTTAAAACCCCTTTTTAATATTACTCATGATAAAATTTCTCTATACCTTTATTTGAAAATTTATTAACATTATATAAAATCTCCTTACATTAAATAATCAATGTATGACTTTTAATACCTATCATAATAATATGGAAACTCATTACATTGCTGTAATGAAAAATGATTCTAGGATCCTAAAATTTATACCACTTCATATATATCATAATACATTAAACATAATGCTTCTTGTGACTTGTTTCCCAAAATGGGAATTAAATAATACTAACCTCATAATTCATTGATGAATGATTCCCCATTATATGATTCATATTTTAGTTATTTTACTTTTTTTTCTAATTGTATAAAAACTATATCTCATCCTTCTCTTAATAGAATATTTTTTCCCAATTACATCCAAACACATAAGTATCCAGATCCCTTCATTAACCTAGATTCAATGCTATGTAAAATTTATCTATTTTATTTTCATGGTCGAGAATTAAATACATAACATACCATTCCAATATAGTAAAATTAGCTTTAGTGTTGGTAATATTGTTCTCCTTCATTGAATTCAATTATATGAATTTCCTTTAATTATAATTAAACTAAAATAAGTAAAATACTATTCAATGATGATATAACTAAATATCATCAGTTACATAGACTAAAAATCATTAATTAATGTAGAGTTCTGAATAAAAGTTCAAAATTTATTGGATTCATATTTAAATCATTAAATATAAGGGGTTACCTTATGATGTTATGGATATACTAGAACATTAAATTTGATCTCCAAAGTGTTATTTCACCATTCATATTTTACTAGTTCAAAGGATCAACCAAAGGTTGGAGGGTACAGTTTCATGAAATTATCTGCTATCAAAATATTCTTATTTATAGAATATTTTTAATACCTTTATTTAGTACCTCTATTAATATCCATGTCCAACAATTTTAACATTGAATATAATTGATCACTTCCAATTCTAACCATCACATGTTTCTAGTGAAGAAGGATAATATCATTTGTGTTCCTTTCTACCTCTTCTACCCTATTTATCCTATGGAAACAATTTATGATTAAAAATATATTAGTGATGCATTATGTAAATATTTATATATGATGTCATAAAAATATAAAAAATAATTGTATTCAGTTAATGGTGTTTTTAAAAATCATAAAAACATTCACTGTTTTGTAAAACCTTACTTTGAAACCAAATATATAGGTTGGTTCATTAAGATTCTATAAATTACAAGATTTTTTGTGGATATTTCATTAAATAAATAAAAAATTACTTTTTTGGTAAATAATTTAAGAGAATTATGGGATTTAATCAATTATAAATTAGTCACTTCCACGTAATAAATGTCTTTCCTAAAAATGAGATCTTAAAAGACACAATTTTTTTGTTCAGTGTATGTATCGTAACTGAAACAACATAAGTATTAAAATTCATAATCATCATTATTCATTCTGGAATGTATTTTAAATAAGGGTGAAAAGAAATCATATTAGGGGAATTAAATGAGTGGAAACCCTCTCAACCTTCCCTAAATCATAAACATCTATAAAAAGATCTATCATTTCCCAAATAAACATTCTTCTCAAATATTATTTAAATTATCCCTAAAAACAATGAAATTTATCAAAAAAAATTCAAACGAAATTCATAATAATACATAATGTAAATAATAATAATGGAGAGGTGGTTTAAAAAAATCTGAATTCACATAATCTCCTTTAGTTGAAAATTAATCGTCTCACCATTTAAATGTTCATAAAAAATTTACAAAATAAAATCATTGTATTGAATTTTTTAAATCTAAATATTACATATAAAAACCATTTAAATAAGAACACATTCGTACAAGCATAAATTTCATTAAATTCACCCTTACAAGAACCCTTACAATAGAATCAACTAAAAATATAATTCCAACATCTATTAAGTGTATCCCATGACCAGTAAATTCTATCACTTTACCCAATGCATTGTATATATGTTTTTGGATTTCCCATCATCATATCTATATCGGGAACACCTATCATTAATATAAAATTTTAAATAACTATATAATTAATAAAAAAGTTTTATCTCTCACATTATCTGGAAAACAAGTTTGAATTGGAATTTCATCTAGAAATATCATATAAAAGAGATAAAATTTCCATTTCATTCATGAAAAATACTAAAAAAATTCATTGATGTTTGGGGATAAAATATTCTGTGAAAATATATTTTAATTTGTTGATGATTATTTATAATTAATAATGACTAGGATTTCATGGTGAGGTGATGAGTTTGTATATGGTAAAACATTATTTTTGATATACCATAAAATATTAAAAATCAACCATATAAAACTATTGGAAGGATTTATTATTACACCTTCATAATAAAATTAAAAAACAGGGAAAAATTTATTTTAGACACATTTTAATCTTAATTTACTATATACATGAATTATTTAAAAGATAAATGACTTTTATATAAAGAAGACATAACCATTAATACAATAATTTTTTAAAAATATACCTTACATCATGACATAAATCATTTCAATCATAGGTCTAACTTATTGAGTAATAATATTATATTAGATTTATAATTAATTAATAATTTTTTCATGTACATTAAAATATTAATATTCTCATTATTTTAGTTATTATAGTTTTTTATTTCGTTACTAAAATTGTAAGTTCACATTTTACATTAAGAGGAAAATTAGTTTATAACCCAAATTTACTTCAATAGGTTGATTATAGTAGAAATGATTATGGTTCTGTAATGTATATAATAAAAAATGATAAAATTAATAGTTTAATAAATTAATAAAAAATTGAACCATCCATCTATTGTGGGAATGATAAATTTGATATGTCATATCGTGGAGGTAGTAGTTCACATGTACACAAAATAAATATCCTTATTGATCTACTGGATAAAAAAGAGATAAGTAATATAATATTATAATATTTTAAAATAAAAAACATGTTAGGAATTTTATACTTATTCTTATATTACATAATATTGATAGATCGTTTGATGTAGAATTGAAAAAATAATCCTATCATTCTACAATGTTCTATTCCACAAGTACGTAGGAGCGATGTTATCATTTTCTAATGATGGGAAATTGAAATAAGATTAGCATGGGATTTCCTTTATGAATTATAATAATTTAATAAAAATATTATATATTAATTGAATAAATCATTATAATAATTTATATTAGGTAGTAATGGAAAATTAATCATATTGATTTTTAGATTTGGTATCCTGAACAAACACATAAGTGATGTTTTAATTTCACATTGTATTAAAAAAATATAAAATTATATTCACATTAACATAATAGAATTTAAATATAATTTATATACTAATTTTACAATGTGATAGTCATTAGAATATATTTTAAAATGTTATGAGAAGAAATAATCTAGAAATTGGTTATTCAAGACTTATACCTCCACAAGAAATATCAGTTTTTTTCTTAGATATATTTCTTAGTTAGATTTTTATTTTTAGAAATCAAGGATCTCCTGGATGTGTGGATGATAGTTAGTAAGGTATTCTTGTAGGAATGTTCCTTAATAATGGGTTAAAATCATATAAATAAATGAGAATAGTATTTTCCATTTTAAAAGTGTGTGTAGACAAATATATGTAAATAAATAAAACATTTAAATATAACATATGTCTTTCCCTAAAGAATGTGGAAAAGAAATGATATTTTTTCTATGATGTCTATGATCAACAATAAACAAAAAAATTGAAATATAAATAAGATTAAATTATATTTTAATTCATATACATAGTTTAACACCCACCCATTTAACTATTTTTATCATCACTGTGTTGACAATGTTATTTAATAGTTATTATTAAAAATGGGAAAAAATGAAACATAATAAAATAATTAGCCACCTGATTCAAAATATGAACTAAAATTTACCATATCAACTTTTAAGATATGTTAAAAAATTGAATATATGTATACAAACTCCAGATTAATAACATGAAAGATATAATCCTTCATAGTCATTCAATCATTCTTATTTTTGGAATTCTAATTCCTTCTACTAGGTGCCATTTATAAACAATAGCATACACTAGGTTAGTTTATGAATTGCAATGCATAATTCTATACTATTAAAATAACTAACGTAAATTTAAAATATTATGCATATATTTTATATTATAAAATGTTTTGTTTAAGGAAATATTTAAAACTAAATCCTTCTTAATGGATTATAATGAAAATGTGAATTAACCTAAGCTTATCCACTGGGAGTGTCAATACCAAGAGTGCAGCAAGGCCTGTTGTCGTATACCGGGATACCTCGGCTCAAGCCTAAAACTCTTTGTGGAAGTCTTCACTCATAGGTACATTTATGCCATAACTGCCTCTACATACTTGTATCTAGACTGGGATGTATTTTTTGGAAATACACAAAATCTCTACATTACCAAAATTCAAGGAAGTTCTTCTATACTAATCCTCGAAGTCTATCATAGGGTAAGGTTCTCTAATAAGAGATATCTAATTAGATATTTCAAGGTTATTGATAAACTTCCTCTGATACCAACTGTAACACCTCGACCATAGTTTCCTAGAGTCAGGGCATTATTATATAAAATTGGCATGATATAAGAAATCAGGTCCTGGAAGACTGATCGGTTTAATAGTCTTGGAAATAGATTACATACATGAACGTTACATTATATTATAAAATGAAAAACAATAACTAAATTGTCTCCATTGGCCACATTCATATCCCATTAGACTATCCATACAGTTCAGTCATAATACATTTCTTAGATATCACGGTAAAATAAAACATAAGAAAGGGGTGAGATCAGATACTCTATAAGGGTATTCAATTTAATAAATTATAACACAAAAAATAGGCATAGTAAATAATTGAAAACTCATGCCTTTACAAATAATAAACATGAACACTTTATGGTAGAAATATGAGCTAAGTAAATAATTACATAATAAAACATAGTCATGGGTATTCTACTAGTTGAATAACCACAAGAACCATCAATATTATGTTCATAATGAGGGAATGTATAATGCCAGACATTCTAAAATAATTTGACAAGTACTTGGCCAAGATGTCTAAAAATTATTAAGGCATCAGCTAAAAACAAATATCAAATCGGGAAAGGCCTTGGACAATTCAACATCTAATTTTATTGTGATACCTACCGATGCATCGAGGAGCTATAGCAGTCTCCACCCGTCACTTATTTGTCCAATACATTCCTAATATGAAAATGTTTAAACATAACATAACATTTCTATAAAAACTAGAATACGAAATGACAACACTTTATCCATAAATCATGAATGCTATAAAAATAACACATCCACAGTCAAACATATCAAAAAACCTTCAATGAAATATGAAATATTTGTATTATAATAAATCAACTTCAAACAAGCTTAAAACCCATCAATGGATTTTGGTATTAATGAAAATGATTTGTAAAAATCTTTGATAGAAGTATTCCTTTTTCTTTAAAACATTCAAAGGTCGCAAAATTTATAAATTAATACATTTAATGAAAATTATGAATCATATTGTCCCATACATCTTTGAATTTTTGGAATGGAATTAACATTTTAATAACATTCATGTTCATATAAATAAATACTTAAAAACCCATTTGGAAAACATGGAAATTAATGGGAATTATTTTGAATAATAAATATTTAAAACATTTAAAATGATGTTTTAATAATAGATTCCCTTAAAAAGAATTAATTTTAAAACACGTTTATGATAATTGGATATGGATAATAAATATGTCCCAGTAAAATTTACCCATAAACAATCTTGAATAATAATGAGATTGAGGAAATAAACCTTACCTTGCACTTTCCTTTGGTAGAGGGTATGTTTAACCACCTATATAATGGCCATAGTATGTTATTAAATTATACCAGAACCATATTGATATTTATTGCATCATAAAAGATTCATTTATGACTTTATACTACCCATTTAATAATGATTTCAAAGTCAAATTATAATTTTGGATAAGAATGGTTTTCTATTTCATACATGTTTTAACTTGTTATTATTGATCGTATCATTTAGATCATGATTTAAATACTTCTAGAATATAAACCTTGATTTATATATCATATACATTTAGAATATAAAATTTATAATATATAGAGTTTTGAAATGGAAGTCACCGTTTATGGAGACAGTAGGCCATACGTACGTGTAAACGTTGTTTCCGTTTTCATATCATATTTAATGGAAGTAAGTGAATATGATATATGTATGTACCTATATATATATATATCTCTAGTATAATTATTATGTCATAAATTACATACTTATTAATAATATATATTTTTATAATCATCGTTGAATGGTGGACCTGGAAATGAATCTCATCGCTTTGTGGAGATGGTAATCCGTACGTACACACGAGCGATGATCTCATTTCCTTAATGATTAAAAGTTTTGGAATTGGATGATGTATTAATTTTAAAGAAACATTATCATGTTATTCTAATTATTTCCAAACATTTTAATCATCATTATATCCATCCAAATAACATAGTGTTGAATGAAAAATTACACCACAGTTTAGAGATGGTAAGCCTTACGTATACACGTATGTTATCATTATCATTCATATGATGGATAGAATAATTAATATGTTTATTCCATATTTATAATAACATCATAGTATGTTAATTTTACTAGAGATTTTATTTTGTTATGGTAATATCAATGAAAGAGGAAGTGGAAGAAGAAAAAATCTTTAAAGAGGGTGGTGAAATTATTACCTCTTCTTTGGGTGTTTCTTTTTGAGTTGATCAAAAGGGCTCCATAGGTTAGCTTTCTGACCAAAATAATGCCTCTAGTATGAAGGGAGAAAATCTTAGAGGATATTTGGTTAGGGGTTGGTAGATCCAAAATGCTTTGTAAGTGGGAAATTAAGAGAAGGGTAAGTACCCTTTTATAAGAGAGGTGAGGGTCACATTAGGAAAAGCTTGAAATATTAATTTATAATAAAATAATTTTCAGATTATAATGGCTCCAAAATGATTTATTTAATTTCTATGGTGGGTATGGGTCGAAACCCTTTCAACCAATAGGTTTTAGATAGGTTTAGGTTATCATATTAACCATATCTTTTAGATTTAACTCTTAGTTAAATAGATTGACATTTATCATGTCTCTTTGTATTTTTATATATATGGTTAATAAACATACTATAATAAGCCAATAGAACCCCATGTGGTTAATTACTAATATATATAAACTTATCTAAGTCCTTTGGAAGAACCATATATTTTTAGGAATATTATATCAATTAATAATATAATATTTGTTTTAAAAACTCAATTATTTCAATTTTGACACAATTTAGTATTTTATTTTTTTTGAAATCCATTATAACATTATGACATAGAATATGATTTATTTAACCAACCCTATTATGTAATATTAACCTATAAAATTAGTGTATTTAATCATAATTCTCAAATTACATATATTTGGATATTTATAATATCCATTATTTTAATATTTCATTAATAATTAATTTACTACATCATGATTGTGTCATAAATAAATTAAATTATTTAATGTCTAAAAATTATAAATAAAATTCCATTATATAGAAAATTTTGTTATCTTTCTAGTGAATATTTATATTGGAATTTATCTATAAGGACATGGCATTAAACCTTACATAATATAGAATTAAATGAATAATTCACATTGAGGATATTTTCAGGTTTAGAGTTTTAGAGAATTAGGACATAACTATTACATCTCAAAAGATTACAAAGTAGACACTTCTACACAGTTTCCATTTTTATTTACAAAACATTAACTCTTGAAAAAAAGAGTCATGTCTAGTTCAATGTTTAAGACAACATGACTTTTCCTAGATCCCATCCTTGACCCTATTCCAAATTATGTCCTATGAAAAACATTTCAAAAACTTGGGATGAGCCTAAAAAGCTCAGTAAGGGATACACAAATAATGAAAACAGTTAGTTTTTCAAAAAAAACAAGAAAAACATGAATAATTTAACATAATTTATACTTTTTACGTTTATGAAGTAGTAAATACTCTTCATTGAATAAAAGATCATTACTTACCATTTTCGTAACAAAAATATTACCATAAAACCCCTATAAAGAACATATAACATATAACGGTAACTTGGGACATAAACATACTTAAATGTAAAAACCATATGGTCGACATCCACACATATCACTAAATGTAATAGCCATACGGCTGACTTCCATACTGAATGCATTGGAGTTTATAACATAACCACCCATCCTGGTATTCATGGCACCACCCGGAATTTGGTTTATCACTTAACCACCCGTCAAATGTCCAAGTACCATGATAAAATCATAACACATAAATAAATTTATAAGGAAAGAAGACATTTCCACATTTCAATCACAATATATCACTTAAATATATTGACATAACAAATCCATTTTCAATACCAAAATATGTAATAGTGTATATGGTATTTATTTTCTTTTAAAAACATTACAGCTTGTTGAGAAACCCAAAGATCAAATAATACTCGCGACGGAAGAAAGGTCGGTGTCACCACTTATGTAAAAAACATTCCTTTTTTTGTTTAGTAGAACGCTTCATATAAAAATATTCCCTTCTAATGAAATTAAAAGTCAAAGGGGTTTATACACTGTATAAAATAAAGTCATGTATAAAACTAAATATGCCTCAATGAAAAGAGATTGAGAAGAAGTCCCTTACCTCGTGTCTGAATTGACTCAATCATTCATTAATATCCTGAATAATATACTAAAGTTAATTTATACTTTCTTCAGATCCTTTTTCATGTTTATTATTCCTTTTATATCACTTATTAACATGTTATAAATATTATGTAATCATTTAAGTTAATAATGTTCGTTTTGTCGATATTTGGTACTTGAGTAAAAAATGGACTTCTTATAATTACATGTTGTTAAAGTGGTAAAAGGTTCATTATATACATAATTATATTCATGATTTTGATATCATATATACCATATATATCTAACATATACATTTATTTATAATAGTACATAACATTTAGAGGTAAGAAATGAAATTGACCATTCATGGAGACGGTAAGCTGAACGTATGCATGAACACTACTCTCATTTATATATCTTATTTTAATGGAATTAAAATATAATTATACATAGGTAGATTATAATTATAGTATAATATCATAGTTAATATCATTAACTCCATCCTTTCTACATCTCACATAAGGAATTAACGAGTCACATCACTTTGAGGGGGCGGTAGTCTGCACTTCCTCAAATGAGATTATCGTATTTACCCACTCTGGAAATCATAAAGGTGTGCTATAAATTGAAATTACAAAATCATAATGATATAATAAACACAATATATATCATATAAAAATATAGTGCCATCATAATGGCCACCAAGAGAGGCGGTAGGAGATAATCGAACAATCATCGTTTCCTGAGGTGTTAGTTTTCCATCCATAGATACATTATGTTCTTCACCCATTAGATAAAGGTGTTTGTAAGTGTAGTTCAAATCCTTATCTTAACAACATCCTAGTATATTTAGGATACTGTTTTTGTTACAAAATAATGGAATAAAAAGATTTTAGGGGTTGGAGAAGTAAAATAGAAGAAAACAATTTAAAAGAAACGGTTACCTTTAATTTGGGTAACTCCCTTTGGTTTGAACCAAAGGACTTCATGAAGTGCCTTATTCCTAAGTTAAGGCTTATAAGAGGAGGATAGGGATGCAGGGAGATTATTTGGGCAGATTTAGGAAGATCCAAATGGCTTTATAGTTATGAGGAATTGGTTAGAAGTGGTCTCCTTTTATAAGGGAGAGGAGGGGCTCTTTAGGAAAGTTTGATAATATTATTTTATTATATAATGATATTCAGTTTCTAATGGTCCAATAATCATTAAAGGATAACATAAGATAACTCATGTTCAAAATAAAATCATCCAATTATAATTGGACATGTTTTGGATAATATTTTAATCATTATAATCTTATTTATTTAAATCATTTATTAATTTGGTAAATACCACATCATTATTCTGTCATAAATAATTTAATTTATGTGACGTCAAAAAAATATTAAAAAAATACCATGATGTATTAAATCGTTTAATCTTTTCAATAAATATTTATAGTAGAAATGTTATGTCATGACCCATCCTCGGGGCCCATGCCGTGACTACCCCAAGCCCGCCTTCCATAGGCCAGGGGCTGGCGACTAGCACCAAGGCGTAAATACCAACAAAAAGGGAAGGCATTTCCTTTGAAAAGTAAGCAAGCACCACAGAGTAAGCAAGCGGAAAAGTAAACACTAAGTAAAAACTGTACAAGCTGTGCCGAAAGAAAAAGGGGCCGGAAATACAAGCCCAACTGTAAAGTACAACTGAAAGGAAAAACAGCAAATGAAAAGGGAAAACTGCAGCGTCAAGCCGTCCTCTGGAAGACCCACCTGAAGGGTGGGTACAGATAGCCTCCACTGCTCCTCGGGTCCACCTGTCCGCTCCGAGTACGTCCCGCCCAGTGGTCCACCACCAGGTACCTTCCTGCTCTGCACGCCTCCACCACGATCAGCGCTGTCCGTCGTCTGCAACCAACACAACGTAGTGCGGGCATAGCCCGTGCAGGGGTGAGTATAAGCTACTCAGTAGGGACCCCGAGACCCCCAAAGGTCTCCCGAAATCCACAAAGGATAATCCACAAAGGAAATATACAATCACGAAGTAACATCTAACATGGATTAGGTATATTCCCATACATATACTTAAGTCATCTATTCCCGTTCGGCTCCAACGTCCGATCCCAAGCACAACCCAGTCCACACAGGAAAGCAACGTATACCCACACAGGATAGCACAACGCAATCCACGAAGGAGAGTAAACAGTAAATCCACACGGATAGCTCAACACAATCCACAAAGGAGAGTAAACAGTAAATCCACACAGGATAGCTCAACACAATCCACAAAGCAGAGTAACACAAGATTCAGCTCACACAGGTATACTTCTTCGGATGACGATAAGATGATCACTGAACCATCTAAGTCGTCGGACCCATGAAGGATCGATAGGTACTAACCCCGCAGTGACCCACACAGGATCAGACCCACACAAGATCGGGCCCAAACAGGACCGGGCCCACGCAGGACCTGTAGGCGCTGGATCACACAGAACCGCTGAGCGCTGACACACACAGGATCGGACCCACACAAGATCGGTAGCACTGATCCACGTAGGATCGCTGAGTGTAGTAGTCATCGTAGTCCACTGAGGATCTCTGCACAGTCGTCGCTGCAGTCCATTGAGGATCTCTGCACGGTCGTCGTCGGAGTCCATGGAGGATCTCTGCACAGTCTTCGCTGTCGAAAAAGAAGTCACAGCCAGCACTAGGGTTCCCGCACACAGAAAGCTCGTTCGGGAGGGTCCGCTCCACGAGCCGAGAGGCTGATATATCAACTGACACAAAGTCCGAAGTTGATGTATCCAAAATTTCCGTATCGTCAACAGGAACTCAACGTCACAGACGGCGCGTCAATCGGACGCCCGGTCTGAGAGTTATTGGCTTTTTCGTCCGAGGGGCCCAGTTGGTTTTTAAGGCAAAACCAACCCGACCATACTCCACCTGCGTCCAAACCTCGGGCGGAGTATGCCAAAAGATCCATCTCACTTAGAGGAAATCAACGAAACTGACGGCACGTCAATCGGACGTCTGTGGCTCAAGATATGAGTGTTTCTGCTCCGAAGGCCCGGTTGGTTTCATGTACGAACCAACCCGGCCAAACTCAAGGTATTCCGAAACCTTGAGTGCGATATACCGAAACGATCGTCTCGATCCAAGGATCGTGTTGCGGCTGACGGCGAGTCGTTTGGAGGCACGTAGCTCAAGTTACGGGCGTTTGAACAAAGACCATCCGAAGACGGGGGGTCCGGGCCCGGGCCGACCCGGGCCGACCCCCCCCCCCCCCCCGGGAGTTGGCCGAACCGGGTCGACCCGACCCGGTCCGGTCCGGCCAGGGCGCGGCCCGGCCGGTCAGACCGGCCTGGCCCGGTTCGGCCGAGCGGCCGAACGGCCAAGGCACCGCGGGGCGCCGCCCCCGCGGCCTGGTGGTGTCGCGGCCCCCCGCGTGGGGCCGCGCTGAGTCAAGGACGCGGCTTTTCCATGTCCGGGTGCACCGGACCCGCGCGGCCGCGGGTCCGCGAGTGCCGTCGCCTCCGCGCCGGGGACCCGCGCCGCCGGCGAGTTCCGCGGGCCACCCGGATCGCTCCGGTGGTCCGATTTTGTTCCCGTCTGCGCCGCTGCTCTTCCCGGGACTCGTTCTTCACTGCGGGATCATTAAACTTCCGTTGCGGCACGTTCCGTCGTCTCCCGTCAAATCTGCACAAAATGAAGAACGATGGAGGGTCGTCGGGCCGTGTTCGTTTGGCCCGCACCCTCCGCGTTAGAGATAACAACGGGAGGAATTTAAGTTCAACACATGAACGCATATCCGAAACAAATTTTAATGAAATAAAATTGTTTCATAAACGGGTTCCCCATTTGAACGGAAACAAAAAAATTTAATAATTTTAAAAAAAAATCACAAATCCAGTTCTTTACTTTTTAAGGAAACAATTACGGGAATATAAAAAGAAAAGGGGTAATTCCCAAAATAAATCCCTATCTCATTGGTTGTCGCGCGTGAGCGTTCTTCGCGGAATTGCTCGTCGCGGAAGGTGGAGATCGTCGCGTCATCGCGGGAAGGCGTCGTGTCATCGTGGAACACGGCGTTGAGTCGGCGAACTCAACGCACCATGAAACAGCAGATTTAATTTAATTAATTAAATCCGTGTTTGGGTTAAGAACCACGAAGGAGATAAAAAGGGAGGTCCGAGACTCTTACCTCAAGCAGCCGATCGAAGATCCGTCGCGGAGGAAGAGACGTCGCAGAAGAACATTGTCGGCGTTACGGATCATGGCGTCGCGTCGTCGATTTCCGGGTTCGGCGTTCTTCGCGTTCTTCACGAGGTATAAGAAGATACAAGGGTCCTCTCAACGAGTAATCCCTCAAAAGATTTTGGTTGGTCTTATTTTATTATTATGCCAACACACAAAAACGGGTAAGAAATGACCCATCAATTCGTTGAATTAATTCAACGAAAGAAACAACCCATTTAATTCACGAAATAAACCACCCAATTAAATGGTCTGTTAAGAAATTAAGAAAATGCGTCATTTGACTTTCATAATGACGGGTTTTTGCGGGTGCGTTACTTAGCGGAAAGAAACGGTGGGGCTCGTGCGGGCCCCACCTCACAAATATCCTACCAAGGGGGTAGGATATTTCTGGATAGCATCCTATCCAGTTTAACTCAGTTCAAGCCATCTTTAGGTGGCTTCAAGTGGCTTCCAAGTGGCTTAAGTGAAATGAAATAAAGTTGTCGTAAAATTATTTTATTTCTTAACTTTAAGCCCGGAAATTAAAAACCACACCCGAGCAAACGCAACTCCGGAAGAGGCATTTCTAAGAGAATACCGGCGCTGCGATTTCATCGGTGCCCTCAGAATTCGATTTCGTGCACCAGTTCAAAAGTTAGAAAAACCCGCTCGTCCGTTCACTGAACGTACCCGAGCCAAACTTCAGAAAATGATTCCGGGCACAGCGGGCCTCGGAATCAGGTGCCGTCAGAGACTTCTTTCTTGTAAAATTCCAAAGAAAATTAAGAAAAAAATTTCCTTGAAATTTACGGACCTTTACATTACTCCCACCTCAGGACTTTACATCCCCGTAAAGATAAATCAAAAACTAGGGAAACAAATGTGGGTACTGAACACGCATCTGAGCCTCCCGCTCCCAAGTGATCTCTTGGAGGTTCCCGTGCTGCCATCTGATGTGCACAAGAGGAATTGATCGCCCACGTAGGACCCACTCATGTTGATCCTCTATCTCCAATGGGACCTCCGCAAAAGTCGCCCCATCATCCACGTCTAGCTCCCCATAGTCAATGATGTGCGTCGGGTCGTGCACGTATCTCCTCAGCTGGGATACGTGGAAGACGTCGTGCACCCGGTGCAACTGAGGTGGAAGAGCCAGGTGATAAGCCACCTCGCCAATCCTGCTGAGGACTGGGAAAGACCCGATGAAGCGTGGAGACAACTTTCTGCCTCGTCCAAATCTCCGCAAACCACGTCGAGGTGAGACACGCAAGAAGATGTGGTCGCCATCCTCGAACTCTAGTGGCCTCCACCTCCTGTCAGCATATGACTTCTGCCAGCTCTGTACTGTCCTCATCTGCTCCTGGATGACCTGGACCTTCTCTGTCGTGGCCCGGACCTTCTCTGGTCCCACAAGTGCTGACTCCCCAGGGTCCGTCCATCACAAAGGAGATCTGCAAGACCTTCCGTACAACGCCTCGTAGGGTGCCATCCCGATGGTGGAGTGGTAGCTGTTGTTGTACGCAAACTCCACCAGGGGTAGGTGGTCCTCCCAGCTGCGACCAAAGTCGAGGAAACATGCACGGAGCATGTCCTCGAGGGTCTGAATGGTCCTCTCCGTCTGACCATCCGTCTGAGGGTGAAAGGCGGTGCTCAGACGTAGCCGCGTCCAGAACGCCTCCTGCAACCCCTTCCAAAGCCGGGAAGTTAAGTGAGCGTCCCGATTGGAGACGATAGTCGATGGCACACCGTGAAGCCGTACAATCTCCTGAACATAGAGACGCCCCAAGCTCTCCACTGAGCCCTGCTCTCGAATGGGTAAGAAGTGTGCCGACTTGGTGAGTCGGTCAACAATCACCCAAATGGAGTCATGACCTCTGGAAGTGCATGGACGTCCATTCATGAAGTCCATAGATATCCCGTCCCACTTCCACTCTGGGACCTCCAAGGGCTGTACCAAGCCTGCTGTTACCTGGTGCTCTACCTTCACCTACTGGCAGGTGAGGCACTGTGAAACGAACTCTGCCACAGCCTTCTTCATGCCCGGCCACCAGTGCTGTCGTCTGAGATCCTAGTACATCTTCGTCACTCCAGGATGTACCTCCAAAGGAGAAGTGTGAAACTCTCTCAGCACCTCCTCTCGTAAAGAGACTGGTACCAAGGTATGTCCTCTGAAAAGGATGTTGTGCTCTCCTACAAAGGAGAAACCATCAGGTGCCTGTCCTGAGGATATCTGTGCACGTCGTGTCTCATAGTCAGTGTCCCCACGTTGTGCCTCTCTGACCCGCTATAGAATTGGAGGAGAGACTGTGAGAGACTGAAGAAAGGCTGATCCGTCTTTATCCATGAAGGATATCTTCAAGGCGGCTAGCTGCTCTGTCGCCTCCTCAAGTAGCTGGATGCCCGTCCTCCTGCTGAGGGAATCAGCTACCACGTTCCCCTTCCCAGGAGTATAGACTATCTCAAAGTCATAGTCCTGGAGGAACTCGAGCCATCGCCGCTGTCTCAGGTTCAGTTCCTTCTGAGAGAAGATGTACCTGAGACTCTGGTGGTCAGAAAAGACTGTAAAGCGCTCGCCCATTAGATAGTGTCGCCATGTCTTCAGAGCGAAGACCATTGCTGCTAACTCCAGGTCATGGGTAGCGTAGTTCTGCTCATACGGCCTCAACTGACGTGATGTGTAGGCAATCACTACCTGCTCCTGCATCAGGACACACCCGATTCCGGTCCCTGATGCATCGCATTAGACTACGTATCCAACTCCCTCCTTAGGAAACCTCAAGATAGGTGCGCTGGTCAACCTATTCCTCAGCTCCTAGAAGATCTACTGACATCTTTCTGACCACACGAAGGGTTTCCCCTTCTTCTTCAAAGCTGAGAGTGGGGCCGAAACTCTGGAGAAGTCCGGCACAAATCTCCGATAGTATCTGGCTAGGCCCAAGAAACTTCGCACCTCTGTCACGCTCTTGGGTGGCTCCCAAGCTAGCACTGCCTCGATCTTCGCGGGATCCACTGCAACTCCCACCTCAGAAATGACGTGCCCCAATAAGTGGACCTCACGTAACCAGAACTGACACTTCGAGATCTTTCCATAAAGCTGGTGCTCTCGGAGTGTGTCTAGTACAACACGCAAGTGGTAGGTGTGCTCCTCCTCGGTGGCAGAGTACACCAAGATGTCGTCGATGAAGACTACGAAAAATCGATCGAGGTATCGCTAGAAGATCCTGTTCATGAGGCTCATGAACACTGCTGGAGAGTTGGTCATGCCGAAAGGCATAACCAAGAACTCATAGTGGCCATACCGACACCTGAAGGCCGTCTTCTGCACATCCTCATCTCGAACTCTGAGCTGATGATAGCCTGACCTGAGGTCTATCTTCGAGAACCACCGTGCTCCCTTGAGCTGATTGAAGAGTTCATCAATCCTTAGTAGTGGATACTTGTTCCTCACTGTCACCTGGTTCAGGCGACGATAATCGACACACAGTCGCAAGATCCTATCCGCCTTCTTGGCGAACAATATCGGGGAAGCCCAGGGTGAAACACTGGGTCGGATGAACCCCTTGCCCTACAAGTCCTCCAGCTGTACCTGTAGATCTCGAAGCTTAGCGAGGGCCATCCGATATGCTGGAGTGGATATCGGGGTTGTCTCGGGGTACATGTCAATATAAAAGTCTACCTCTCTGTGAGGAGGTAGTCCTGGAACGCCGTCGGGAAAGACGTCCGCGTACTGATCCACCACTGCAGGAAAACTGGGACTCCGCACGTCAACTGCTCCCAGGATGAGGCTAGCCAACTGATTAGTGATGGGCTGACCTCTCCTCTGCGTGAGTCCATCCTATGCTGCTAAGGCTCCTTTCTCGCCGGTGAAGGTGAACCTGCTCCCGTCGGTGCGCACACATCGCACCTTGCGCCTAATGCAGTCAATATGAGCATGGACCGTAGATAACCAATCCATGCCCAAGATGACGTCGTAAGGCCTCGACGCTGCTACAAGAAGATCCCAGTTGAAGCTCTCACCTCCTAGAGTAAGCTCACACTGTCGGCACCAGTGCATAATCGTCGAGTCTGCTCTCGTAGGAGTCTCTAGCCGTAAGGATCGAGCCAACGGCTCTGTCGGAATCTCCGAGCTCCGAACAAGGGCAGTGGCTATGAAAGAGTGACTCACTCCTGTGTCTATCAGAACTGCAGAAAGGGTCATTTAGACACAGATCGTACCTCGAATCATCTCTGGCGTGCCGTGGTCGTAGGCCTCCTCTGCCTGGAGCTGAGCCTGTCTCTGCCCGCCAGCTCCCTGTGGTCGGGGCGGGCCTCCCGGTGGTGGTGGTGACTGAGCCTCAAAGCGTCGCACACCACCTGCTGCTCCGCCAGCTCCTCTGCCTCATCCGCCTCCTCCCTGCGGACTGCCACGGTCGACCCTCTGCCTCTGCCTGGGTGGCCCCTCCACCGTCTGCTGCCCCTCGGTACGGCGGGTCGGGCAGTCACGAGCCATGTGGCCCCGCCCGCCGCACTCGTCGCACTACCTGCCTCTCGAAAGACTGGCTCCGGGCTGGGTGCCCTGCACTGCTGAGCCAGTGTCCCGAGGTCGTCTGTCGGAAGGTCTGGTCTGCCTGGAACCCTGAGTCATCCGTCGGCTACCTGCTGCCGAAGACTCCGCTATCTGCCGCCCTGCGGTAGGTCTCGCTGTGGACTCATCGAGGAAGCTCTCGATCAGGAGGGCTCGCTCTAGTACTCCTGCCTGGGTTAGGATGCTGAGAGAGATCAGAGATGCCCTGATCTCGTGTCTCAATCCCTGCTCGAAGGTCCGGTCCTGGAAGAAGGGGTCCCGTACCATGTCTGTCGAGTAGCGAGAAAGATCGGTGAACCTCTCCGCGTACTGAGCGACCGTCAAGCTGCCCTGCCGCAGCTGAAGAAGCTCCTGAATGCGCACCGCACGGAGGGTGGCCGGGATGAACTCTGAGCGGAAGAGGCCCTCGAATTCCGTCCAGATGAGGGTGGCCTCATCGTGTACCTGGAGCATCAGGCTCCACCATCGCCCTGCTGCTGCGTGCAGTAGGCTCGCCGCGAGGATCACCATGAGGTCTGCTGGTGTCCTCACTAGCCTGAAAACTCGGACGAACGCCTCCTGCCAGTCCTTGGCTGCCTGGGGGTCCGACTCCCCATGGAACCTTGGTGGTTGCTGGCGTTGGAACTCGTGCAGAGCTCCGAGGCGTCGTGCGTCGTCAGCTGCCAGTTCTGGAAGCATCGGGGGCTCGGCGGCTAAAGGTACCGTCGGTGCCTCTGCTGTCAACGGGCCATGTACCGAGGCCTCGTCGCTCGGCGGGCTATCGTCGCGCTCTACTCTAGGAACCCTAGCTGGTTGCTGTCGTCGCGCCATCCTGAAAAGGAAACAAGTGCACCACGGTCAGAATAGTATACCTGGTGAGCTGACAGAAGTAATCACAAAGAAAACTTGAAACACACATGCAATCAATGTTTTCGTGCATTAAGTCGGAAATCAGAAGTCAGGGTCCTGGTGTATGGATACGTGAGCCGTCGCACCAACACTGAACTCCCTGGACTGATAACCACACTCAATACGCTAAACACTATTGCTTCACATAGAATAAAGATCAGATTCTGCGGTAGAACCGACCGCCTCTGATACCAATTTGTCACGACCCGTCCTCGGGGCCCGTGTCGTGACTACCCCAAGCCTGCCTTCCATAGGTCAGGGGCTGGCGACTAGCACCAAGGCGTAAATCCCAACAAAAAGGGTAGGCATTTCCTTTGAAAATTAAGAAACCACCATAGAGTAAGCAAGCGGAAAAGTAAACACTAAGTAAAAACTGTACAAGCTGTGCCGAAAGAAAAAGGGGCCGGAAATACAAGCCCAACTGTAAAGTACAACTGAAAGGAAAAACAGCAACTGAAAAGAGAAAACTGCAGCGTCGAGCCGTCCTCTGGAAGTCCCACCTGAAGGGTGGGTACAGATAGCCTCCACTGCTTCTCGGGTCCACCTGTCCGCCCCGAGTACGTCCCGCCCAGTGGTCCACCTCCAGGTACCGTCCTGCTCCTCACGCCTCCACCATGATCAGCGTTGTCCGTCGTCTGCAACCAACACAACGTAGTGCGGGCATAGCCCATGTAGGGGTGAGTATAAGCTACTCAGTAGGGACCCTGAGACCCCCGAAGGTCTCCCGAAATCCAAAAAGGATAATCCACAAAGGAAAGATACAATCACGAAGTAACATCTGACACGACTTAGGTATATGCCCATACATATACCTAAGTCATCTATTCCCGTTCGGCTCCAACGTCCAAGCCCAAGCACAACCCAGCCCACACAGGAAAGCAACGTATACCCACACAGGATAGCACAACACAATCCACAAAGGAGAGTAAACAGTAAATCCACACGGATAGCTCAACACAACCCACAAAGGAGAGTAAACAGTAAATCCACACGGGATAGCTCAACACAATCAACAAAGCAGAGTAACAAAAGATTCAGCTCACACAGGTATACTTCTTCGGATGACGATAAGATGATCACTGGACCATCTAAGTCGCCGGACCCACGAGGGATCGATAGGTACTAACCCCGCAGTGACCCACAGAGGATCGGACCCACACAGGATCGGGCCCACACAGGACCGGGCCCACGCAGGACCTGTAGGCGCTGGCTCACACAGAACCGCTGAGCGCGGACCCACACAGGATCGGTAGCACTGATCCACGTAGGATCGCTGAGTGTAGTAGTGGTCGTAGTTCACTGAGGATCTTTGCACAGTCGTCACCGCAGTCCACTGAGGATCTCTGCATGGTCGTCGTCGGAGTCCACGGAGGATCTCTGCATAGTCGTCGCTGTCGAAGAAGCAGTCGCAGCCAGCACTAGGGTTCCCGCACACAACAAGCTCGTTCAGGAGGGTCCGCTCCACGAGCCGATAGGATGATACATCAACTGACACAAAGTCCTAAGTTGATGTATCCAAAAGTAACATATCGTCAACAGGAACTCAACGTCGCAGATGGCGCGTCAATCGGACGCCCGGTCTGAGAGTTATTGGCTTTTTCGTCCCAGGGGCCCGGTTGGTTTTTAAGGCAAAACCAACCCGACCGTACTCCACCTGCGTCCAAACCTTAGGTGGAGTTTTCCAAAAGATCCGTCTCACTTAGAGGAAATCAACGAAGCTGACAGCACGTCAATCGGACGTTCGTGGCTCAAGATATGAGCGTTTCCGCTCTGAAGCCCCCTTGGTTTCGTGTACGAACCAACCCGGCCGAACTCAAGGTATTCCTAAACCTTGAGTGCGATATACCGAAACGACCGTCTCGATCCAAGGATCGCGTTTCCGCTGACGGCGAGTTGTTTGGAGGCCCGTAGGTCAAGTTACGGGCATTTGAACGAAGACCATCCGAAGACGGGGGGTCCGGGCCCGGGCCGACCCGGCCCGACCCCCCCCCCCCCCCCGGGAGTCGGCCAAACCGGGTCGACCCGACCCGGTCCGGCCAGATTGCGGCTCGGCCGGTCGGACCGGCCTGGCCCGGTTCGGCCGAGCGGCCGAACGGCCAGGGCGCCGCCCCCGTGGCCTGGTGGTGCCGCGGCCCCCCGCGTGGGGCCACGCTGAGTCAAGGACGCGACTTTGCCGTGTCCGGGTGCACCGGACCCGCGTGGCCGCGGGTCCGCGGGGGCCGCCGCCGCCGCGGGGGCCGCCGCCGCCGCGGGGGCCGCCGCCGCCGCGGGGGCCGCCGCCGCCGCGGGGGCCGCCGCCGCCGCGGCTTCAGCCGCGGCGGCCTGTCCGGCGGCGCACCGGCGACCCGTGTCGCCCGCGAGTTCCGCGGGCCACCCGGATCGCTCTGGAGGTCCGATTTTGTTCTCATATGCGCCGCTGCTCCTCCCGGGACTCGTTCTTCACTGCAGGATCATTAAACTTCCGTTGCGGCACGTTCCATCGTCGCCCGTCAAATCCGCACAAAATGAAGAACGGCGGAGGGTCGTCGGGCCGTGTTCATTTGGCCCGCACCCTCCGCGTTAGAGATAACAACGAGAGGAATTTAAGTTCAACACATGAATGCATATCCGAAACATATTTTAATGAAATAAAATTGTTTCATAAACGGGTTCCCCATTTGAACGGAAACAACAATTTTTAATAATTTTAAAAAATTGTTCACAAAGCCAGTTCTTTACTTTTTAAAGAAACAATTACGGGAATATAAAAAGAAAAGGGGTAATTCCCAAAATAAATCCCTACCTCGTTGGTCGTCGCGCGTGAGAGTTCTTCGCAGAATTGCTCGTCGCGAAAGGTGGAGATCGCCGCGTCGTCGCGGGAAGGCGTCGCGTCGTCGCGGAACACGGCGTTGAGTCAGTGAACTCAACGCACCATGAAACAGTAGATTTAATTTAATTAATTAAATCCGTGTTTGGGTTAAGAACCACGAAGGAGATAAAAAGGGAGGTCCGAGACTCTTACCTCAAGCAGCCGATCGAAGATCCGTCGCGGAGGAAGAGACGTCGCAGAAGAACGTTGTCAGCGTTGCGGATCACGGCGTCGCGTCGTCGATTTTCGGGTTCGGTGTTCTTCGCGTTCTTCGCGTTCTTCGCGTTCTTCGCGAGGGAGAAGAAGATACAAGGGTCCTCTCAACGAGTAATCCCTCAAAAGATTTTGGTTGGTCTTATTTTATTATTATGCCAACACACGAAAATAGGTAAGAAACGACCCATCAATTCGTTGAATTAATTCAACGAATGAAACAGCCCATTTAATTCACGAAATAAACCTCCCAATTAAATGGTCTGTTAAGAAATTCAGAAAACGCGTCAGTTGACTTTCACAATGACGGGTTTTCGCGGGTGCGTTACTTAGTGGAAAGAAACGGCAGGGCTCGTGCGGGCCCCACCTCACAAATATCCTACCAAGGGGGTAGGATATTTCTGGATAGCATCCTATCCGGTTTAACTCAGTTCAAGCCGCCTTTAAGTGGCTTCAAGTGGCTTCCAAGTGGCTTAAGTGAAATAAAATAAAGTTGTCGTAAAATTATTTTATTTCTTGACTTTAAGCCCGAAAATTAAAAACCACAACCGAGCAAACGCAACTCCGGAAGAGGCGTTTCTAAGTGAATACCGGCGCTGCGATTTCATCGGTGCCCTCAGAATTCGATTCCGGGCACCGGTTCAAAATTTAGAAAAACCCGCTCGTCCGTTCACTGAATGTACCTGAGCCAAACTTCGGAAAATGATTCCGGGCACACCGGGCCTCAGAATCAGGTGTCGTCAGAGACTGCGCTCTTGTAAAATTCCAAAGAAAATTAAGAAAAAAAATTCCTTGAAATTTACGGGCCTTTACATGTTAATTTTCATAACCCCTTCAAAAATTAATTTACGAAAAGATATTTGCATTTTTCATTTTTGCCTTTACTTTAAGTTAATTAATCTAAATTGTCATTATCAGGCCCATGTGGATCAATAGGGTCCCAAAATTGACACAACGATTCCCATGGTCATTAATGTCTCAACCAATAAGTTTTAGATAAGTGTTAAGGTAATTTTGAATTATTATAATATTCTTTTAAACTTGAATTACCTTATTTACCTTTAACCGCTGTAAATAAATGTCAAAAGTTAATATTGACCAAAAATTATTTACATCTTAATGAACCACATTTTACTTATTGATAACAACCATGTATGTTGGATTTTTTAAATTCAATTCACAAAAGTGGAAAATTTTCTTTTTAATGAAAAAGTCAGTTTTTTTAACTACCACTAAGTGGTTTCACTATTCATCAAAAATAGAAGTTTTTCATAAAAATACCAAAAACTCAGCCTAAGATATATTTGATATTCCAAATTCAAAAATTATGTTTATTTTGACATATTAGAAACATAAAAGTCACATTAATTAATTTTAAAATTAATTTCCATTGTTAAAACAAATAGCGTGTTTTTAAGAAACAATAACTAGCAATATATTGATACTTGTTTATGTCCAATTTAAAAGTGAAATTAATTCCAATAACCAAAATTGGATTGAATGGTAAAAATATATTTTAATTTCACTTTAAATCCAATTAAAAATATAATATAACAATATAAATAAATTAGATTAAAAGGAACATTTGAATTAAAATACAATTTTTTCACTATTCATTAAAAAATGATCTTTATCGGAAAATTCCCAAAAATTTACACAAACTAAATTTTGAAGTCCCCATTCTAAATAAGGATTTCATTTGGTCATATAGAATTTATTAAAGTAACCAAATCTAGATTTTAAGAGGGTTCTCCATTAAAAGGCGATAAATCGGCCTTTTAATGTAAATTATGCTTAAAATTAGATTCATTCACATTTTAAGCCTCTCAATTTCTATTGGATAAAGTAAATACATTTAAAAATCATGTATAATCATGTTGTAGTTTGTTTCATTCATTCCCGCCAATAAAATGGCTAAAAGTTAACTACCATTTAAAATAATAATATTATATTATTAGTGTGCAATGTTAGATTCCAAAGAAACATGTTGTTCTGTATCATGTATGCTATCGAACATAGAAACCCCTTTAAAGTAAAATTAATATTTAATTTGCAAGTATTGATAATTACGACATATGTGATATTCTTCATTTACCTAGGATGTTACATCCTTTCCCCCTTTTAGAAATTTCATCCTTGCAATTTTTATTCAATTATCAAAATAAGTGTGGGTATTTATCCCTCATATAATTTTTAGATTCCCATGTTACCTCTTCAACCATATTGTTTTTCGACAAAACCTTTACCTGGTGAATTACCTTATTCCGTAACACATGCTCTCTACAGTCAAGAATCTGGACTGGTTGTTCCTCATAAGAGAGATTTTCTTCCCACTAAACTACCTTTAGACTCAAAACAAGAGATGGATCTAGAATATACTTTCTCAACATTGAAACATGAAAAAAATTGTGTACCTAGGATAAACTTGGAGTTAAAGACACTCTGTATGCAACTGATCCAAAATTCTCTATAATTTCATATTGTCCAATAAACCTCAGAATAAACTTTCCCTTCTTACCAAAACGCATCACACTTTTCCATGGAGAATATTTCAGAAATACATGATCACATACCACAAAGGAAAAATCTTTCCTTCGGTTATCTACATAACTTTTCTATCTATTCTATGTTGTTCTCATGTGCTTTTGAATCAATTGAACTTTCTCAACCATCTCTTACACCAAATCTTGTCCCATAAACTTCCTTCCACCAACTTCATCCCAGAAATCTAGAGTTTGACAACACTTTCCATATAATGCCTCAAATGGAGCCATCTGTATACTGGTATGAAAACTGTTCTTATAAGAAAATTCAACCAAAGAAATATGTTGGTCCCAACTTCCCTGATAATCCAGTGAACAAGCACGTATCATATCCTCAAAGGTCTGTATTTTTCGTTCTAACTGACCATCTGATTGAGGATGAAAAGTTGTACTAAAATTTAATTCATTACCCAATGACTTCTAAAGGCCTTTCCAAAAGTTAGAAATAAACCTAGGATCACGATCAGATACAATAGAGAGGGGAAAACCATGCAACCTGAATATATCTTTTACATACAACCGATCAAGTTGATCTAGAGAAAAAGTATCTTTAACAGAAATGAAATGAGCAGATTTAGTCAATCCATCAACTATAACCCATATTTCATTATTACCTCGAGATGTATTTGGTAATCCCACAACAAAGTCCATGGATATATTTTCCCATTTCAACTCTGGTACTGGTAAATGTGAAGCATCCATTTAGGTAACTATCACTCGGCTTTAACCTGTTGAAAAGTCAAACACTTCACAGTAAAATCAGCAATATCGTTTTTCATTCCATCCCACCTGTAATACTTCTGATGATCTCTGTACATCTTAGTACTACAAGGATGAACTGAAAATGAAGAACAATGAGCTTCACATAAAAACTCATTATTCAACATTGAATCACAAGGTACACATAATATCTTCCCAAATCTCAAAAAACAATCACTATCAATGTTAAATTCAGGAAAATTACCCTTCTGAACCAACTCTACCTTTTTCTTCAACTCACTGTCTTGTTTCTGTGCTTGCTTTATTCTTTCTGATAGAGATGATTCAGTGACACATGATACAGAATAGAATATTTTCCTGCACCAACAACTTTAATGCCAAAATTCATCAAATCAAAAACCAAAGGATCTCGTTCCAAAGGTAACATGGTTAATGTAGTATTACTTTTTCGACTCAAATCATCATCCACGTTATTTTCTTTTTTCGGATGGTAAGGGATCGTGTAATCATAATCCTTGATTAATTCCAACCATCTCCTCTGTCTCATGTTCAATTATTTTTGAGTGAATATATACATCAATATTTTGTGATCAGTATATATTAAACACTTCACTCCATACAAATGATGCCTCAAAATTTGTAAAGCAAAAACAATAGCAGCTAATTACAAATCATGTGTAGGGTAATTTAACTCATGGGGTTTTAAATGACATGAAGCATAAGCAATTACCTAATTATTCTACATTTTGACAGAATCCAGTCCTTTCAATGAAGCATCAATGTAGATAACAAACTCACCATTTCTCGAAGGTTGTGCCAAAACTGGAGTATTCGCCAATATTCTTTTCAATTCCTAAAAACAATCATCATGTTCTTTTGTCCAAATGAACTTTACACCTTTTTGAGTTAACTTAGTAATTGGACTAGATACCTATGCTAAACTTTCAACAAACCTCTGGTAATAACCTGCCAAAACATGAAAACTATGAATCTTGGTTATATTTTTGGGTCTTGGACATTCTTCAACAACTTTCATTTTAGTGAGATCAATAGTTATTCCATTTTCTGAAACAATGTGACAAAGGAAAGAAATTTTTTGTAACCAAAACTCACACTTACTGAATTTCCCATAAAGTTTATTTCCTTTTAAGGTTTTCAAGACAACCATTAAATGGATTTCATGTTCCTCTTTACTTTTGGAATAAACTAAAATATCATCAATGAACACAACCACAAACTTATCCATGAACTCACAAAAAATTCTATTCATAAGATCCATTAATACAACAGTTATATTGGTTAACCCAAAAGGCATAACTACAAATTCATAATGGCCATATATAGTATGAAACACAGTCTTTGGAACAACTGCATCTTTTACATTCAACTGATGTTACCCCAACCTCATGTCAATCTTTGAAAAATACTGAGCACCCTGGAGCTGATCAATCAAATCATTGATATGAGGCAAAGGATACTTGTTCTTAACAGTAATGTTATTCAATGCTCTATCATCAATGAAAAGTCTAATTGAACCTTCTTTTTTTTAACAAACAAGACACGATCACCCCATGGTGATGTTCTAGATTGAATAAAACCATTATCTAATAACTCCTGCAATTTCTTCTTTATCTCTAAAAGTTCAATTTGATCCATTCGATAAGGGGGTTTTGAAATTGGATTAGCATCAGGAACTAAGCCAATAATAAATTCATCTTCCTGATTAGGTATAATACCAGGTAACTAATCAGGAAAAACATCAAGGTACTCATTTATCAATAGCACATCATTCATCTCAACACTTTCATTATTTTAAACAATATGAGAAAGGTAACATTCATTTCCTTCCTTTAATAGTTTCTCAACTTCCAGATATAGTATCAAAAGAAAGGGTTCATTCTGGTATAGAAACTATAAATCTTTCTGAAATTAAACCTCTTTATTTCTGCAGTGAATCTTAGAAAAATAAATAGAAATCCAATCCATTCTAAAAATAACATCAAACTCTACTAGAGGTAAAACAATAAGGATTTCATGTAGATTCATTCCACACACAAGGACATGAATGTTATTATGTTTTTGTTGTCTCAACATTTCTTCCAGGTGTTTTTAATGTCAGTTCTGTATACATATCATGAGATGGAATTCCCAATTTACTAGAAAACTTCTTAGAAATGAAATATTTTGTAGACCCTAAATT
Source organism: Viscum album (assembly GCA_963277665.1). NCBI lineage: Eukaryota > Viridiplantae > Streptophyta > Magnoliopsida > Santalales > Viscaceae > Viscum > Viscum album. The sequence goes on from OY728145.1 coordinate 383,261,562, forward strand.
AACCAACAAATTGTTATAATATGAACAAAAAAACAGTGTACCTCATACTACTTCATTTGATGGCCCAACATCTGTTGAAGTAGTTGCAAAGGATTTCACCACCCCTTTCTGCTTATAGTCTGGCTGCTTTCCCTTAGTTGAGTTCTTTGCTGTACAGTCATTTTCATAATGACCGATTTCATTGCACTTAAAACATTTTACTGATGGTTATTTATTCCCTTCTTGATCATCTTCCTTACAGTTATGAGCAATATGGGCAGACTTACTACACCAAAATCACTTTCTAGAATTTGATAAACATTTTCCAGGATGCTTTTTACCACACTTCTCATAAGTTGGATATTTAATTTTCTTACCTCTAGGCTTCTTTGATGAACTCTTTCCCTTTTCCTACCAACTGGACCTCTTATTCTGTTGTTTGTCAACGAACACATGATCATTGAAAAACTCCATTTCCACCTTCTCCGCACATCGAACAAGTTTTTCATAATTTTTGAAATCACAAGAGGCTAATTATCTTCGATTTTGTGGCTTTAGTCCTAAGTAAAATTGATATATCTTACTATCATGATCTCGGATGAAATTTGGTTCATACCTTGCAAGTCGAGTGAACTTTGCATCATAAGAGGCCACTGAGTCATCCTGCTGCCTCAATTCTAGGAATTGTTTTTCCATCCTAAGATAAACTACCTTAGGAAAATATTTCTCATGAAACATACCTTTTAATTCTTCCCAAACAAGAGCATCAATCTCATTAATATTTCTGTTATTTTTTGAAATCAACCACTACTGATCAGCTTCAACTTCAAAGCAGTAAACAGCAAGACTACCCTTTTGATGTTCTGACCAACCCATGACATCAAAAATATTCTCTAGTGCATTAATCCACCCTTCATCTAGAACAGGGTCAGATGATCCTCTGGATAATGGGGGATGTAGCCTCAGGAAATGCTCCACTACTGACATGTTCCTCTGTGGTTGATCTAGATGATCTCGTACATGGATACCACCACCATTTATAGCATGAGTCAACTGTTCCATCAATGCAACAAACTATTTAGTTCTAATTCTAACCATATCAGGTTGCTTATTTGGAAGGTTCTCTTCCTCCTGATGTCATCCCAATATAGCCGCCATGTTTCCTCTGAGGAGAACCATTCTGATCATAGAAATATCATAGGTGAAGTAACATGGTAATCTATAAATATTATATGATTTCAATATTAACATAAATTACTTTATGGAAATTAATTTAACAATACTTGAACTCATAAAGTTATCTAAATCGGCCTCTGATACCAACTATAAGAACCCAGCCTTAATCCTTACATGATATTGAATTAAATGAAAAATTCACATTGAGGATCTTTTTTAGGTTTAGAGTATTATATAATTAGGACATAACTATTACATCTCAAAAGATTACAAAGTATACACTTCTAAACAGTTTCCATTTTTTTTACAGAACATGAACTCTTGAAAAAAAGAGTCATGTCTACTTCCATGTTTAAGATAGCATGACTTTTCCTTGATCCCATCCATGACCCAATTCCACATTATTTCCTATAAAAAAACATTTCAAAAACATGGGATGAGCATAAAAATCTCAGTAAGGGATACAAAAAGAAGGAAAACAGTTAGTTTTTTAAAACAACAAGTAAACCATGAATACCTTAACATAAGGAATACTTTTCACCTTTATGAAGTTTTAAATACTCTTCACTGAATAAAATATCATTATTTACCATTTTTGTAACCAAACTATTATCATAAAATCCATATAAAGAACACATAACATATAAAGGTAACTTGGGACATAAACATACTTAAATGTAATAACCATACGGTCGGCTTTCACACATATCACTAAATGGAATAGACATATGGCCGACTTCCATACCCAGTGCATTTGAGGATATAACATAACCACCTATCCTAGTATTCACGACACAACCCGTCATTTGGTTTATCACGTAACCACCCATAAAATGTCCAAGAACCATTATTAAATCATAACACATAAAACAATTGTAATGGAATGAAGACATTTCCACATTTAAATCACAATATATCTCTTAAATATATTGACATAACAAATCCATTATCAAAACCATTTTCAATACCAAAATATATAAAAGACTATATGGTGTTTATTTTCTTTTAAAAACATTACGGCTTGTTGAGGAAGCCAAAGATCAAATAATACTCGCGGCTGTGGAAAGGTTGTTGTCAATGCTTATGTAAAAAAACATTCCTTTTTTTCATTTATTAAAATTCTTTGTATATAAATATTCCCTTAGAATGAAATGAAAATTCAAATGGGTTTATACATCGTATAAAATAAAGTCGTGTATAAAACTAAATATTCCTCAATGAATGGAGATTGAGACAAAGTCCCTTACCCCATGTCCAAGTTGACTCGATCGTACATTAATCTCTTGAATAATAAACTAAAGTTAACTTCTACTTGCTTAATAACATTTGTCTTGTTTATTATTCCTTTTATAAAACATATTACCATCTTATAAACATTATGTAATTATTTAAGTTAATAATGTTCATTTTGTCGATATTGGGTACTTGAGTCAAAAATGGACTTCTTATAATTAAATGTTGTTCAAGTAGTAAAAGGTTCATTATATCCAGAATGATATTCATGATTTTGATTTCATATATATCATATATATCCAACATATAAATTTATTTATAATAGTACATAACATTTGGAGGTAATAAATGAAATGCACCATTCATGGAGACTGTCACGACCCGTCCTCGGGGCCCGTGCCGTGACTACCCCAAGCCCGCCTTCCATAGGCCAGGGGCTGGAGACTAGCACCAAGGCGTAAATTTCGTTAAGGGAAGGCATTGCCTTTGTAAATTAAACAAGAACCATAGAGTAAGCAAGCGGAAAAGTAAACACTAAGTAAAAACAGAGTACAACTGAAAGTGCGGAAAAGTAAATGGGCTAGTATACAAACCCAAACTGAAAGTGAAGTACAACTCAAAAGGGAAAACAACAACTCTAAAGTAAAAGCAGCTACGCTGAGATGTCCACTGGAAATCCCACCTGAAGGGTGGGTACAGATAGATCCAATGCTCCTTGAGTCCCGCCGTCCGCTCCGAGCACGTTCCGCCCAGTGGTCCACCTCCAGGTATCATCCTACTCTGCGAGCCTCAACCACGACCAACGCTGTCCGTCGTCTGCAACCAACACAACGTAGTGCGGGCATATCCCGTGCAGGGATGAGTATAAGCTACTCAATAGGGACCCCGAGACCCCCGAAGGTCTCCCAAAATCCACAAAGGATAAAAACAAAGAAAGTTACAATCACGAAGTAACAACCGACAATGCTTAGGTATATGCCCATACATATACCTAAGTCATCAATTCCAATACGCTCCAACCTCCGAGCCCAAGTACAACTCAGTCCACACAGGAAAGTATATGTATTCCACACAGGAAAGCAAAACATAATCCACACAGGATAGCACAACACAATCCACACAGGAAGGTAAACAGGATTCAGCTCACACAGGTATACTTCTTCGAAAGACGATAGAGATGATCAATGATCCATCTAAGTCGTCGGACCCACAAAGTATCAATAGGTACTAACCCCCGCAAATACCCACACAGGATCGGACCCACACAGGATCTGTAGGCGCTGGTTCACACAGGACCGCTGAGCACTGACCCACACAGGATCGGACCCACACAGGATCGGTAGCACTGATCCACACAGGATCGTTGAGTGATGTAGTCACCGTCGTCGAATCCACTAAGGATCTCTACACAGTCGTCATCGCAGTCACAGTAGCAGTCGCAGCCAGCTCTAGGGTTCCCGCACACAGCAAGCACGTTCAGGAGGGTCCGCTCCACGAGTCGAGAAGCTGATACATCAACTGTCACAAATTCTAGAGTTGATGTATCCAAAAGTTCCGTATCATCAACAGGAACTCAACGCAACAGATAGTGCGTCAATCGGACGCCCGGTCTGAGAGTTATTGGCTTTTTCGTCCCAGGGTCCCGGTTGGTTTTTAAGGAAAAACCAAACTGACCATACTCCACCTGTGTCCAAACCTCGGACGGAGTATGCCAAAAGATCTGTCTCACTAAGAGGAACTCAACAAAGCTGACGGCACGTCAATCGGACGTCCGTAGACCAAGATATGAGCGTTTCCGCTCTGAGGGCCCGATTGGTTTCGTGTACGAACCAACCCGGCCGAACTCAAATTATTCCGAAACCTTGATTTCAATATACCGAAATGAACATCTCGATCCAAGGATCGTATCTCCGCTGACGGCGCGTCGTTTGGAGGTCTGTAGCCCGAGTTATGGGCATTTGAACTTAAACAGTTCGGTATCGGGGGTTTTGGGCCCGGGCTGACCCGGCCCGAGACCCCCCCGGCTGGCCCGAACTGGGTCGAACCGCCCCGGACAGGGTCGTCCCGGCCCGGTCCGGCTCAGCGCAGCGTGCTGGGTGCACTGCCAGCTCGGCTTCGGGCGAGCTAATTGAAAAAAAAACAGGGGGCGCCTGCCCCCCTTTGTAACCCCCCCCCCCCCCCTCATAATGGGGGGTCGTTCAACTGGTCGGGGGAATTTAATTCCCCCGGCCTTCCCCATTTCCGGCCGGCCCGACCTGGCCGGTCGGCTCCTCCTCGACGGGACCGGCAGTGGCCGGTCCCTTTCCGGCTCCGACACCGGCGGCCCGGCTGGCCGCCGGTCACCTTGTTCCGCCGCGGCCCGGAACCGGCCGCGGCCTTTGTCGTCCGGCGCGGTGCGACGGCACCGCGCCCCTCCGCCGTGGCCCCGTTCCGGCCGCGGCGTCCTCGGTTTCCTTCGACGCGGCGCGACGGCGTCGCGTCCTTGAATTCCTTTCCACGGCGCGGCGCGACGGTGCCGCGCATATGTTTCGCATGAAACTGCGTGGTGCGACGGCACCACGCTCCCTCGTACCAACCACAAATAAAACATTTATGAAATAAGGAGGAGGATCGGCCGTGTTCTTGCGGACCGGCCCCCTCACATTATTCGATAACAATTAGCCGAAAACCACGAAATTCTACTTGCCAGAATCAAGAACGGAAATAATTTAAAATTAAACCCCTACCTTGGTTCAGGAATGATGTTCGTCAATGACCCGCGGAATACAAGCGTCGCGGAGGTCGGGCGTCGCGGAAATCGAACGTCGATTCCGTTGACGTCGAGGTGCGTCCGAAGAGGTAACGTCGCTGGAGAAGCTTCGTAAGCTGATGGAGGAATCCTGAGGAGGAAGCGGCGTCTCCTTTCGTTGACACGGGAAGAAGATCGAAAGAAGCGGCGTCGTCGATCTTCGGAAACACACCGGCTGCGAAGAAGAGAAGAGACGACACGTCTTTCTCTTCTTATGGTGACGGCGTTCTTCGTCGGAGCCTAAGTGTTCTTCGCGTTCTTCGTCAAGGTTGAAGAAGATGAATAAAGCTTCCCAAATCCTCTCAAGGTGGCAAGAGAAAACTAACCAAAATAAAATATGTCTAATCCTTATTTTATTTACACAACTTCACCTCTTTGAATTTCGAAAGTTTGAAATTAAATAACTCATCTCAATTAATATCTCAAGTTGTCAAAATTAAAAAGAAGAGGAGTTATTTGGAGTTTAAAGGGGAGTTGAAGAGTTAGGGTTCGTGTGGGCCCCACCATACTTAATCCTCTCAAGGGAGGTTAAGTGGATGTGGGTCCCACCTCTAACTCCCTTTGGGAGGATATAACCAACATGGATTAAAATAAATTGTGTTCCACAATTTATTTAACTACATCCAACTTTCCCAAAACTAACTCTCAACCCGCATAAAACACAACCTCGGAAAAGGTCTCCTTAAGCGAAAAACAACGTTGCGAGTTCATCGGTGCCCTCAGAATTCGATTCCGGGCACCGGTTCAAAAGTTATAAAATTCCCACGCGTTCGTTCATTGAACGTACCCGAGCCAAACTTCGGAAATTGATTCCGGGCACACCGGGCCTCAGAATCAGGTGCCGTCAGAAACCACGCTCTTTTAAAATTCCAAAGAAAATTAAGAAAACAAATTCCCTTGAATTTTATGAGTCTTTACATTACTCCCACCTCAGGGCTTTACGTCCCCGTAAAGATACATCAAAACTAGGGGAAAAAATGAGGGTACTGAGCACGCATCTGAGCCTCCTCCTCCCAAGTGCTCTCCTGGAGATTCTCGTGCTGCCATCTTATGCGCACTAGAGGAATCGACCGTCCACATAGGACCCACTCCTGTCGATCCTCGATCTCCACCGGGACCTCTGTAAAAGTCTCCCCATCGTCAACGTCAAGCTCCCCATGGTCAATGATGTGCGTCGGGTCGTGCACGTATCTCCTCAACTAAGATACGTGGAAGACGTCGTGCACCCGGTGCAACTGAGGTGTTAGATCCAGGCGATAAGCCACCTCGCCTATCTTGTTGAGGACCTGGAATGGTCCGATGAAGCGCAGAGATAACTTGCCGCCTCGGCCAAATATATGTATACCACGTCGAGGTGAGACTCGCAATAAGACATGGTCGCCATCCTCAAACTCCAATGGCCTCCGCCTCCTGTCAGCATAAGACTTCTTCCGGCTCTGAGCTGTCCTCATACGCTCCTGGATGACCTGGACCTTCTCTATCATGGCCTGGACCATCTCTGGTCCCACAAGTGCTGACTCCCCAGGGTCTGTCCAGCACAGCAGTGATCTGCAAGGTCGTTCGTACAACGCCTCGTACGGTGCCATCCCGATGGTGGAGTGGTAGCTGTTGTTGTACGCAAACTCCACCAAGGGTAAGTGGTCCTCCCAGCTACGACCAAATTCAAGGACACATGCACGGAGCATGTACTCGAGATTCTGAATGGTCCTCTCTGTCTGACCATCCGTCTGAGGATGAAAGGCTGTGCTCAAACATAGATGCGTCCCGAACGCCTCCTGTAATCCCTTCCATAGCCGGGAAGTAAAGTGAGCATCTTGATCGGAGACGATAGATGATGGCACACCGTGAAGCCGAACAATCTCCTGAAAGTAAAGACATCTCAAGCTCTCCACTGAGCCCTGCTCTCTAATGGGTAACAAGTGAGCCAACTTGGTGAGTCGGTCGACAATCACCCAGATGGAGTCGTGACCTCTGGAAGTGCGTGGAAGTCCAGTCACGAAGTCCATAGATATCCCGTCCCACTTCCACTTCGGGACCTCCAAGGGCTGTACCAAGCCTGCTGGTACCTGATGCTCAGCCTTCACATGCTGGGAGGTGAGGCATCGAGAAACGAACTCTACCACAGCCTTCTTCATGCCCGTCCACCAGTGTTGTCGTCTAAGATCCTGGTACATCTTCGCCACTCAAGGATGTACCGCCAAAGGATAAGTGTGAAACTCTCTCATCACCTCCTCCCGTAAAGCGACTGGTACCATGGTACGTCCTCTGAACAGGATGTCGTGCTCTGCTCCAAAGGAGAAACCATCAGGTGCCTGTCCTGAGGATATCTGTGCACGCCGCGTCTCACAGTCATTGTCCCCTCGCTGTGCCTCTCTGACCCGCTGTAGAAGTGGAGGAGTGACTATGAGAGACTGAAGGAAGACTGCTCCATCTCTATCCATGAAGGATATCTGCAAAGAGGCTAGCTGCTTCGTCGCCTCCTCAAGTAGTTGAATGCCCGTCCTCCTGCTGAGGGCATCGGCTACTACGTTCCCCTTCCCAGGAGTATAGACTATATCAAAGTCATAGTCCTTGAGGAACTCGAGCCATCACCGCTCTCTCAGGTTCAGGTCCTTCTGTGAGAAGATATACCTGAGACTCTGATGATCAGAAAAGACTGTAAAGTGCTCGCCCATCAGATAGTGTCACCATGTCTTCAGAGCGAAGACCACTCCTGATAACTCCAGGTCATGGGTAGCGTAGTTATGCTCATGCGGCCTCAACTGATGTGATCCATATGCGATCACTGCCCGCTCCTGCATCAGGACACAACCGAGTCCGGTCCCTGATGCATCGCAGTAGACTACGTACCCTACTCCCTCCTCAGGCAACCTCAAGATAGGTGCGCTGGTCAATCTCTGTCTCAGCTCCTGGAAGCTCTACTGACATCTTTCAGACCACACGAAGGGTTTCCCCTTCTTCTTCAAAGCTGAGAGTGGTGCCGCAACTTTGGAGAAGTCTGTCACAAATCTCCGGTAGTATCTATCTAATCCCAAGAAACTTTGAACCTCTGTCACGCTCCTGGGTGGATCCCAAGCTAACACTGCCTCGAACTTCGCAGGATCCACTGCAACTCCCGCCTCAGAGATGACGTGCCCCAAGAAGGGGACCTCACGTATCCAGAACTGGAACTTCGAGAGCATACCATAAAGATGGTGCTCTCGGAGTGTGTCTAGTACAACCCGTAAGTGGTAGGCATGCTCCTCCTCAGTCGTCGAGTAAATCAAAATGTCGTCGATGAAGACCACGAAAAATCAATCGAGGTATGGCTGAAATATCCTGTTCATGAGGGCCATGAACACTTCCGGAGCATTGGTTATGCCGAATGGCATAACCATGAACTCATAGCGGTCATACCGACATCTGAAGGTCGTCTTCTGTATGTGCTCGTCTCGAACTCTGAGCTGGTGACAGCCTGACCTGAGGTCTATCTTCGAGAACCACCGTGCTCCCTTGAGCTGATCAAAGAGGTCATCAATACTTGGTAGCGAATACTTGTTCCTCACTATCACCTAGTTTAGGTGATGATAGTCGACACACAGTCTCAAGCTCCCGTCCGCCTTCTTGGTGAACAAAATCGAGGAAGCCCAGGGTGAAACACTGGGTCGGATGAACCCCTTGCCCTGCAAGTCCTCCAACTGTACCCGTAGCTCTCAAAGCTCGGAGGGGGCCATCCGATATGATGGAGTCGATATCGGGGTTGTCCTGGGGTATAGGTCAATATAAAAGTCTACCTCTCTGCAAGGAGGTAACCCTGGAACGTCGTCGGGGAAGACGTCCGCAAACTGATCCACCACTGCAGGAAAACCAGGACTCCGCACGTCAACTGCTCCAAGGATGAGGCTAGCCAACTGATGACTGATGGGATGTCCTCTCCTCTGCGAGAGTCCATCCTGTGCTGCAAAGGCTCCCTTCTCGCCGGTGAAGGTGAACCTGCTCCCGTCAGTGCGTACACATCGCACCTTGCGCCTAAAACAGTCAATATGTGCATGGACTGTAGATAACCAATCCATTCCCAAGATGACGTCGTAAGGCCTCGACGTTGCTATAAGAAGATCCCAGCCGAAGCCCTCGCCTCCTAGAGTAAGCTCACACTACCGGCACCAGTGCGTAATCATCGAGTTTGCTCTCGTAGGAGTCTCTAGCCGTAAGGATCGAGCCAACGACTCTGTCGGAATCTCCGAGCTCCGAACAAGGGCAGCGGCTATGAAAGAGTGACTCACTCATGTGTCTATAAGTACTGCAACAAGGGTGTAATAGACACAGATGGTACCTTGAATCATCATGGGAGCGCCGTGGTCGTAGGCCTCTGCTGCCTGGAGTTGTGCCAGTCTCTTCCCGCCAGCTCCCTGTGGTCGGGGCGGACCTCCTGGTGGTGGTGGTGGTAGAGCCTCAAAGCGTCGCCCACCACCTGCTGCTCGGCCAGCTCCTCTGCCTCGTCCGCCTCCTCCATGCGGACCGCCACGGTCGACCCTCTGCCTCTTCCTCGGTGGTCCCTCAACCGTCTGCTGCTCCTCAGTACGACGGGTCGGGCAGTCACGAGCCATGTGGCCCTGCCCGCCGCACGAGTAGCACTGTCTGCCTCTCGAAAGACTGGATCCGCGCTGTGTGTCCCGCATTGTTGAGCCAGTGTCCTGAGGTCATCTGCCTGAGGGTCTGGTCTGCCTAAACCCAAGATTCATCCATCGACTGCCTGCTGCAGAAGACTCTGCTACGTGCCGCCCTGCGGTGGGTCTCGGTGCTGGTGTAGACTCAGCAAGAAAGCTCTCGATCAAAAGGGCCCGCTCCAGTACTCCTGTCTGAGTCGGAATGCTGAGGGAGATCAGCGATGCCCTGATCTCGTGTCTCAAACCGTGCTCAAAGGTCTGGGCCCAGAAGAATGGGTCTCGTACCATGTCGGTCGAGTAGCGCGAGAGATCAGTAAATCTCGCCAAGTACTGAGCGACCGTCATGCTGCCATGCCGCAGCTGAAGAAGCTCCTGAATGCGCACCGCATGGAGGGTGGCTGGGACGAACTCCGAGCGGAAGAGGCTCTCAAAGTCCGTCCAAAGTAGAGATGCCTCATAGTGCACCTGGAGAATCAAGCTCCACCATCGGCCCGCTGCTGCGTGCAGTAGGCTCGCAGCAAGGATCACCATGAGGTCTGATGGTGTCCTCACTAGCCTGAAAACTCGTACGACTACCTCCAGCCAGTCCTCGGCTGCCTGGGGGTCCGTCTCCCCACGAAACCTGGGCGGTCGCTGGCGCTGAAACTCATGCAGTGCGCTGAGGCGACGTGCATCGTCAGCGGCTGGTTCTGGAAGTATCGGTGGCTCGGCGGGTAGTGCTACTGCCAGTGCCACTGCTGACAAAGGGCCCTGCACCGAGGCCTCATCGCTCGGTGGGATTTCGTCACACTCGACTCTCAGAACCCTAGCTGGCTGCCGTCGTGGGGCCATCCTGAAAAGGAAACAGGTGCACCATGGTCAGAACAGTATACTTGGTGAGATGATATAAAGTAATCACAAAGAAAACTTGAAACACACATGCAATCAATGTTTTTGTGCATTAAGTCGGAAATCGGAAGTCAGAGTCCTGGTGTACGGATACGTCGGCCGCCGCACCAACACTGGACTCCCTGGACTGATAACCACACTCAATACGCTAAACATTATTTCTTCACATAGAAATATCAGAGTTCGCGGTAGAACTGAACTCCTTTGATACCAATTTTTCACGACCCGTCCTCGGGGCCCGTGTCGTGACTACCCCAAGCCCGCCTTCCATAGGCCAGGGGTTGGCGACTAGGACCAAGGCGTAAATTTCGGTAAAAAGGGAAGGCATTGCCTTTGTAAAGTAAACAATCACCATAGAGTAAGCAAGCGGAAAAGTAAAAACTAAGTAAAAACAGAGTACAACTGAAAGTGAGGAAAAGTTAATGGGCTAGTATACAAACCGAAACTGAATGTAAAGTACAACTCGAAAGGGAAAACAGCAACTGTAAAGTAAAAGCCGCTACGCCGAGCTGTCCACTGGAAATCCCACCTGAAGGGTGGGTACAGATAGCTCCACTGCTCCTCGGGTCCCGCCGTCCGCTCCGAGCACGTTCCGCCCAGTGGTCCACCTCTAGGTAGCGTCCTGCTCTGCGAGCCTCAACCACGATCAACGATGTCCGTCGTCTGCAACCAACACAACGTAGTGCGGGCATAGCCCGTGCAGGGGTGAGTATAAGCTACTTAGTAGGGACCCCGAGACCCCTGAAGGTCTCCCAAAATCCACAAAGGATAACCACAAAAAAAGTTACAATCATGAAGTAACAACCGACAATGCTTAGGTATATGCCCATACATATACCTAAGTCATCAATTCCAATACGCTCCAACCTCCGAGCCCAAGTAGAACTCAGTCCACACAGGAAAGTATACGTATTCCACACAGGAAAGAAAAACGTAATCCACACAGGATAGCACAACACAATCCATACAGGAAGGTAAACAGGATTCAGCTCACACAGGTATACTTCTTCGAAAGACGATAAAGATGGTCACTGATCCATCTAAGTCGTCGGACCCACAAAGGATCGATAGGTACTAACCCCCGCAAAGACCCACACAGGATCAGACCCACATAGGATCTGTAGACGCTGGTTCACACAGGACCGCTGATCGCTGACCCACACAGGATCGGACCCACACAGGATCGGTAGCACTGATCCACACAGTATCGCTGAGTGTTGTAGTCGTCATCGTTGAATCCACTGAGGATCTCTGCACAGTCGTCGTCGCAGTCACAGTAGCAGTCACAGCCAGCTCTAGGGTTCCCGCACACAGCAAGCTCGTTCAAGAGGGTCCGCTCCACGAGCCGAGAATCCGATACATCAACTGTCAGAAATTCTAGAGTTGATGTATCCAAAAGTTCTGTATCGTCAACAGGAACTCAACGCAACAGACGGCGCGTCAATCGGACGCCCGGTCTGAGAGTTAATGGCTTTTTCGTCCCAGGGGTCCGGTTGGTTTTCAAGGCAAAACCAACCCGACCGTACTCCACCTGCATCCAATCCTCGGGCGGAGTATGCCAAAAGATCATTCTCACTAAGAGGAACTCAACAAAGCTGACGGCACGTCAATCGGACGTCCGTATCTCAAGATATGAGTGTTTCCGCTCTGAGGGCCCGGTTGGTTTCGTGTACGAACCAACCCGGCCGAACTCAAATTATTCTGAAACCTTGAGTGCAATATACTGAAACGACCGTCTCGATCCAAGGATCGCATCTCCGCTGACGGCGCGTCGTTTGGAGGTCCGTAGCCCGAGTTATGGGCATTTGAACCTAAATAGTTTGATATCGGGGGTTTCGGGCTCGGGCCGACCCGGCCCGAGACCCCCCCGGTTGGCCCAAAACGGGTCGACCCGCCCCGGATAGGGTCAGCCCGGCCTGGCAGACTGGCCAGGCGCAATTCCGGATCAGCGCAGCGCGCTGCCAGCTCAGCTTCAGCCGAGCTGATTGAAAAAAAACGGGGGGCGCCTGCCCCCATTTGTAACTGCCCCCCCCCCCCCCCTCATAATGGGGGGCCGTTCAACTGGCCGGGGGAATTTAATTCCCCCGACCTTCCCCATTTCCGGTCGGCCCGACCTAGCCGGTCGGCTCCTCCTTGACGGGACCGGCAGTGGCCGGTCCCTTTCCGGCTCCGACACCGGCTGCCCGGCTGGCCGCCGGTCACCTTGTTCGGCCGCGGCCCGGAACCGGCCGCGGCGTCCTCGGTTTCCTTCGACGCGGTGCGACGGCGTCGTGTCCTTGAATTCCTTTCCACGGCGCGGTGCGACGGCGCCACGCATATGTTCCGCATGAAACCGCGTGGTGCGACGGCACCACGCTCCCTCGTACCAACCACAAAGAAAACATTTAAGAAATAAGGAGGATGGTCAGCCGTGTTTGTGCGGACCGGCCCCCACGCATTATTCGATAACAATTAGCCGAAAACCATGAAATTCGACTTGCCAGAATCAAGAACGGAAATAATTCAAAATAAAACCCCTACCTTGGTTCAGGAACGATGTTCGTCAACGACCCGCGGAAGACAAGCGTCGCGGAGGTCGGGCGTCGCGGAAATCGAACGTCAATTTCGTTGACGTCGAGGTGCGTCCGAAGAGGTAACGTCGCTGGAGAAGCTTCGTAAGCTGACAGAGGAAGCCTGAGGAGGAAGCGGCATCTCCTTTCGTTGACACAGGAAGAATATCGAAAGAAGCGGCGTCGTCGATCTTCGGAAACACACCAGCTGCGAAGAAGAGAAGAGACGACACGTCTTTCTCTTCTTATGGTGACAGCGTTCTTCGTCGGAGCATAAGTGTTCTTCGCGTTCTTCATCAAGGTTGAATAAGATGATGAAAGCTTTCCAAATCCTCTCAAGGTGGCAAGAGAAAACTAACCAAAATAAAATAAGTATAAGCCTTATTTTATTTACACAACTTCACCTCTTTGAATTTCGAAAGTTTGAAATTAAATAACTCATCTCAATTAATATCTCAAGTTGTCAAAATTAAAAATAAGAGGAGTTATTGGGAGTTTAAAGGGGAGTTGAAGAGTTAGGGTTCGTGTGGGCCCCACCACACTTAATCCTCTCAAGGGAGGTTAAGTGGATGTGGGTCCCACCTTTAACTCCCTTTGGGAGGATATAACCAACATGGTTTAAAATAAATTGTGTTCCACAATTTATTTAACTACATCCAACTTTTCCCAAAACTAACTCTCAACCCGCATAAAATGCAACCTTGGAAAAGGTCTCCTTAAGCGAAAAACGGCGATGCGAGTTCATCAGTGCCCTCGGAATTCGATTCCGGGCACCGGTTCAAAAGTTAGAAAATTCCCGCTTGTTCGTTCACTGAACGTACCCGATCCAAACTTCAGAAATTGATTCCGGGCACACCGAGCCTCGGAATCAGGTGCCGTCAGAAACCGCGCTCTTGTAAAATTCTAAAGAAAATTAATAAAAAAAATTCCCTTGAATTTTATGGGTCTTTACAGAGACGTTAAGCGAGACGTACGCTTGAACGCTACTTTCATTTCTATTTTTTATTTTAATGGAATTAAAACATAATGATACATAGGTATATTATAATTATAGTATAACATCATATATTATATCATTAACCCCATCCTTTATACATCCCACATAATGCATTAACGAGTAACATCACTTTGTGGGGGCGGTAGTCTGCACTTCCTCAAATGAGATTATCGTATTTATCCACTATACCATAAAGGCCTACTATAAATGGAAATTACATAATAATAAATAAAAAATAAACATAATATATATCATATATAAATACAGTGCCATCATAATGGTCACCATGATAGGCGGTGGGAGATAATCGAACAATCATCGTTTCGTGAGGCGTTAGTTTTCTATCCACAGAAACATTATGTTCTTCACCCATTAGATGAAGGTGTGTGTAAGTGTAGTTAAAATAATTATCAAAAAAACTTCTTATTATATTGAGGATAGTGGTTTTGTTACAAAATAAAGGAATAAAAATATTTTAAGGTTTGGATAAGTAAAATAAAAGAAAACAATTTAAGAGAAACGGTTACCTTTAATTGGGGTAACTCCCTTTGGTTTGAAAGAAATGACTTATTGAAGTACCTTCCGCCTAAGGTAAAGCTTCTAAGAGGAGTATAGGGATGTAGGGAGATTAATTTGGCAGAGTTTTGATGAGCCAAATGGATTGAAAGGTTTCAAGAATTGGTTAGAAGTTGTCTTCCATTATAAGGGAGAGGAGGGGATCTTTAAGAAAGTGTGATAATATTATTTTATTATATAATTTTATTTGGTTTCTAATGGTCCAAAAATAATTTAAGTCGACGATAAGATGTCTAATTGTAGAAATAAAATCATCCAATCATAATTGGACATGTTTTGGATAATATTTTAATCATTATGATCTTTTTTATTTAAATCATTATTTAATGAGGTAAATACTACATCATTATTGTATCATAAATAATTTTATTTATTTGATGTCAAAAAATTATAAAAAAATACCATGATTTAGGAAATTGTTTTATATTTCTGATGAATATTTATAGTCGAAATGATAAATTATAAAGCCCCTTCAAAAAATTAATTTACTTAAAGTTATTTGCTTTTGTCATTTTTGCCTTTACTTTAAGATAATTATTCTAAATTCTCATTATCACTACCAAGTGGATCAAAGGGGTCCCAAAATCCACCCCAATATTCCCATGGTTGTTAGTGACTCATACAATATTTTTTGGACATGTTTTAAGGTAATTTTGAATTATTATAATTTTCTTTTAACCTTGTATTACCTTATATACCTTTGACCCCGGTAAATAAAAGTCAAAAGTTACTATTCGCCAAAAATTATTTTCATATTAATGAACCAAATTTTACCTCTTGATAACATCCATGTTTGTATGATTTTTTAAATTCTATTCAATGAAGTGGTAAAATTTCTTTTAAATGAAAAAGTCAGTTTTTTAACTACCACTAAGTGGTTTCACTATTCATAAAAATTGATGTTTTTCAGAAAAATACCAAAAATTCAGCCTAAGCTATATTTGATATTCTGAATTCCAAAATGATTTTTATTTTTCCAAATTAAAAACATAAAAGTCTCATTAATTAATTTTAAAATTAATTCCCATTGTTATAACATATAGTGGGATTTTAAGAAAAAATAATTATCAAAAGATTAATACTTATTTATGTCCAATTTCAAAGTAAAATTATTTCCAATGAACAACATTGGAATAAATGGTGAAAACATATTATAATTTCAATTTCATACAAATTAAAAAGATAATGTAACAATATAAATAAATTAGATTAAAAGGCACTTTTGAATCAAAATACAATATTTTTCACTATTCATTAAAAATTGATCATTGTCGGAAAAATCCAAAATATTTACACAAAGTAAATTTTTATGTCCCCATTATAAATAAGGATTTTATTTTTTTCATATATAATTTATTAATGTAACCAATACTATATTTAAATAAGTTTCGCCATTAAAAGGAGATAAATCATCCTTTTAATGTAAATTATGCTTAAAATTAGATTCATTCACATTTTAAGCCTCTAAATTTATTTTGGATAAAGTAAATACATTTCAAAATCTTGCATAATCATATTTTAGTTAATTTAATTCATTAACACCAATAAAATGTTTTGGAGTTAACTACCATTAAAAATAATAATATTATATTATTAGTGTGCAACGTAGGATTCCAAAGAAACATGTTGTTGCGTATCCGTTACGCTATCGAACATAGAAACCCCTTTAAAGTAAAATTAATATTTAATTCACAAATATTAGTAAATATGAAATATTTCTTATTCTTCATTTACCTGGGATGTTACATCATCATAAGTATAACCCTATATTAAAAATCGTTTAGTTATTAAACATTGAATTTAACTCTTTTAACTCTTCTTTAAATAGAATAATAATAAATATCCTAATATTATTGATGTGAACCAAAGTGGGTCATATTTTATTCATAATATATTTTTTGGTCGAAGTATGCTTATCCAATAGAATTAGAACATCTGTTAGGATAATTATAATATTATTTTTATCCTCAATTACGCTATTTACTTTTAACTGTGGTAAAATAAAAGTGACAAGTTTCAATTCACCAAAAATTATTTTCATCATATTGAACCAAATTTTACATACTGATTCCAACCATGTCTCTCATATTTTTTAAATTCAACTCACAGAAGCGGTAAAATTATGTTTTATGCAAATTTGTAAATGCTTCTAGAAGGTGGGTAAAAGACGGTAAAATGTTCTCTAAAATTTTATTCATATAATATTATTTCAAAATATCTCCAATGAATTAAATTGAACTAATATAAGAATTATATATCAATTTTTAATTAAAATAAATTTAATTTTAAAAAATAATTATTTAAATAAAAAGTATGTTTTAAATAATAACATAGTGTTTTTCACTATTCAACGAAAAATGAATGTTTCCAGAAAATACCAAAAATTCACCCCAAGATAATTTTGATATTCCAAATTTAAAAAATGATTTATATTTTACCAAATTCAATACATTTAACTAGAATTTATTAATTAATAATTCATTCTCGTTCTCAAAACCAAAAATCGGGGTTCTAGAAAGTAAAAACTCTCAAAATATTGACATGTGTTTATGTTAAATTTTAATGTGAAATTAATTATAATTAAATATATTGTATTAAATGATAAAAATAAAATATAATTATACTTCAAAAACATTCAAATTCATAATTTAACAATATAAATTATTTCAATTAAAAAATATGTTTTCAATAAAAACATAGTATTTTTCACTAATCATCAAAATATGAAAGTTATAAGAAATGTCCCAAAAACTTATCCAAACTATATTTTTATTTCCCATTTCTAAAGAAAATTTTAATTTCATTTAATTGAATATATATAAGTGTCAAATATTGGTTTTGAAAAGGGTTCTCCCATAAAAGACAGTAAAATTGAATTTTTTTTTAAAAAATTTCTTTTATCTGAAAAAATGAATGTGTTCTTATATTATGTCTAAGAAACACAGAATATGGATGTTAAAATTATATAGATTATATAAGATTCAATATGATGTTAATACAATTCCTAAACACTTTTTTAAATGCTAGTTTGCTAAGTTGTGGTGCGCTCGAACTTGGTGTTGCATGTAGCGCAAACTATTGAATTACATTAATTAGAAAATGTACCATGAAATCCTAGGATTTTACAAAAACATTAATTTAAATTATTATTTTATTAATAAAAGTTCATCTCATGTAAAACATTAAATTTAAATACAATAATTAATGAATATAATATAATGTATAAAAATATTAATAAATATATTGACAAGAAATTATTTTTTAATAAATATTAGATACTATAAAGAATCTATATTGGTCAAAATGTATTTTTTATTCTAAAATAGTTTTACTACAAATTAACTATTTTAATTTTAAACATATTCTTTTAATATTTTGAAATTAAATAATTATAAATAAATAATTAACTGAGTTCCATAATAAAAAAATTTATTTATATGTTTTACTTTATTTTCTTAATAAAACATAAAATAACACTGTTAAGAATGAGTTACATAGTTTAAAATTATTAGAGTAAAAAATTAACATGTAATTGTAGAGACACTGTATTATTTTAATGGAATATGAGGGATAATATGGATGATCATTAATAGACAAAAAAATATACCAAGAATCACATATGTATTATTGTGAGCCACTGACCTTGCAATAGTTTTATTGTATTATTAAAATATAAATGGTGTTCATAAAATTATAGTTTTCCTCTATTATAAAAGGGGATCAGTTACACTATTTCAAACATACAACCCTCCTTAGTATTTATCCTTTAAAATCATCCTTTTTTCTAAAATCATACCATATTCTATAAAAATAATATTATGGTTACTCATATTTAGCCTTATATATTCAATATCAATAGAACTTCCAATGAACAATCATTCTCCAGTGTATGTATTGTATGATTATTATGTTTTCCTTCCTCATTTTAGTCTTACAAATATCTTATCACCAAAATAATATGATTAATTTAGTATCATTATAATACTTATATGTTTTCATATGATTGTTTTATCCATAGTTTATCCATTTCCATCCAGATAGAAAAACAATGTAACAACAATTGTATGTGGAAACTGACTATAACTTCCACCAACTACCATTTTTTGTTGCTTATACGTTTTCATTACTTTTGAAAATAATAAAATATGGTTCACCATTATAAAAACATAAAAATAATATCATTATTATTATTTTATTATGATATTATGTTAAAATAAATAACTCCTTAGTTATACTCAGCAATAGAGTTGAAGCATGTTCATGTTTCAGTCAATTTTACCACATACATGAACGATGTTATAAAACATTATTACATAGACATACAGGAACATGAAAATAAATATTATTATAATATAACAATAATATTATTCTTCTATGGTTATATAAATTTTTTATTAATTATTTTACTTATAATTATTGTATCATTTTTGTTCACAAAAATTTCCAATATAAGCCGTTATAAATTCTATTTTCACAAATAGTGAACAAAAATCATGTTAAATGAATTAATTAATTTTTAGTAAATAAAAATAATATATTATATAATATTAAAAAATATATAATAAGTGAAATTTATATGAAATAATTGGTAATGATATAAAATTATTAAACATTTATAAGAAAGGTATTGTTATTAACATTCGATAATCATCACATGCTATAATTAATTAATGTAATAATTATAAAACAAATACAATAAGATTATAAAAGGTTAGCCTTTTTTATCAAGGTCATAAAATGGGAGATTATGTTATTTTTTTTATTTTTTTTAGCGTGTTCATGTGTGGATAAATAATCAAGGAAAAGATGTACATCTTTTCTAAAACTCATTTTCATTTTTTTGTGTTATAATTTTTATTATTAAACCCCACTATTGTAAGCTAAATTGATTTTTCTTATAGATGTAAACAATTTAATTTCCTTATTAATTTCACTGGATGTTGAATTATTTATGTATAATTCATATCCAATGGATCATAACTTCAATTTTTGTGATATTCATAATGGATTCGTCAGAAGATTTCTTTCTTTTAAGAAAATTGTATTTTATGAACATAATTCAATTTATGTGGTGCATATAATTCATGTTTTAGATATTATTTCATTATTTTCTTTTTATTAATGATATTTGATGTTATATTTTATTCCTTGTCTTTCATGTGTATTTTGTTAATATTTTCTTCGTGTTATAATTTGATTTTGTGACATACATATCTTACTTTGGTCAGAATTAATCTACTTTGTTTAATATTTTTTTATACTTTTAAATCCTAATCTGTGTTTATTTTAAGATATATTTCCATCTTATTTTATGTGTGGGGTCATGTTTCACACTAATTTTTTTCTTCCTTGATTATTCTATTATTTCAATAAAATTAATTTTCATTTAGAATAATTCATATTTCTTTTGTTGGATTTTTTCCATCCCAATGATTTTACATCCATCCAATGTTCCCATTTCCCTAGAAGAATTATAATAATTTTTTTAAATCAAATTTCCTTTTTATTTACCTTTATATTATTTTAAAATAAACTCACCATCATTATATCAATTTTGGATTTTAACATGAATATTTTATAATGTTGAAAAATTATACCATTTTGAAATAAATATCTTTCTCATATAGTCCACATTTTCTTTTCAAAAAATTTATTAATTTTCAAAGATCCTGTTATGAAAAATTATTTTTAAATGTAAAATTTTTAAATTTATTTTCACTATTATTTTTTAGAAGCCTTATACCTTTATCAAGATTCCATTATTTATTATTTTTTTCAAAATTAAATATTTTTGATGTATTCTCATATCTTCCTTATTTATCCATATGTCTCTTAAAGTATATTTTATTTACAAGTATTTATAATAATTGTTTAAAAATTAATTCCCTTTCACTACTCTAAAATGAATTTATGAATGTAATTTACACTAAAAATTTTATAATCATGTTTAAAAACATTTATAGAAATATTCTATATCATCAATATAATTTCCACCCATAAAGTGTTATTTTTACCATCCACTAAATTTTATTATGTTATGAATCCTTTTGGGAAATGATATTTTGATAATATAATAATTATATATTATTTTGTAAGTTTATGAAACCCATTATTATTCAATTTTTTATTTTTTATGAATAATATTGTTTTTAATTTCCTTAAATATATATGATGAAGAGGGGTAGGGACCTATATCTCCCCCACTACATTGGTTTAATGTAACATCTCTAGATATAGTCATGAGTGGTCATAATTAGACTTATCACACGTGAATTAGATTGATGGGGTTTCCCACATTTTTATGCATCGACATAATTACATTGTTTATATAAGAGTGGTTATAAATAGTTTTCTCACACTAGGTTTTCCAATACTTATGGTTTGGACACATATTAAATATTATTATGTCATTACTTATTTACATGATGTAAAATTTTCAATATAAATGTTATTCCAATAACATTCCTCAATTACAAGATTGTTCCTAGTTTTAAAAAGTACTTTTTTTCTATTAAATCATGTTATTTGACTATAGAGATATGTTTTGAGAAATATCATATATTTTGGACTCCTTTAATTATATTTTTATGAACATATTTTTTATAACATATTATATCATTATCATTAATGTTCTCGCAATATTTTATTATAATATTTATGTCTCCTTTATGTTCCACATTATATTATGTCATATTTTACCTTATTAAGTGTCTAAGGTAAAACCTTTTTTATTTATTCAATAACTAGGTCATGTATATGATAATATCATATCAAATACATAGTAAAGGGAGTTTGGTTAGACAATTATTACGAAATTATCTTGTGTGTAGTGAAATAATGCGTTTAGTTTTTTAGTCTCTAAGACACAAAACGTTTCAGTATTTGGGGTAGAAAACATTTTTTATGTATTATATTAATTAGGTTACTTTTTTATTATTTAATTCATGTTAAAAATGGGTCACTATAATAAGAAACTAAATACACCTACATATAAAATTCTTTTTTAATTTTCTAAATAAAGATCCTTGTTAAGGAATTATTCCATTAGTACTGATAGAATTTTATTTATGAGATAATACTCCAATATTCTGTATCTCTTCCTGGAATGTTTTATGGGGCCTAGAATGCATCCTCATACTCCAAGAAATTTCATTCAATGTCATATTAAAAAATTTTATCTTATATATTATATTATTTTGTACTAAGAAGATTCTTCTCCCAATAATTTCCATTATTAACAATGAATTCACTAAACACATTCCTATTATATTATCCCCAAATATTATTCCATAATAATTTTATACATTGCCATAAATTCTTATCTGTTGAATTATTACACTTCTATAACATTGTAAATACATCATATTTGTTTAATTAATTTGACCAACAATATCCTTGTTTATTTATAAATAAATTTTAAACAATATAGTAACCCTCCAAGTGAATGTAATTGCGTAGGACACCAGATATGAGTATACATTAGGTCAAACTACCCAAACATTAGTGATCTACATTATTTTGTAGATGTTAACTTTTTCAACATTCAAAAATTACAATAATAATATAATCCAACACCCAATGACTCTAACCCTGATAGAATTTGTTTTCTAAGCACTATCACCCCTTTATCACTCATGTTTTCTAACCTGTAATTCCATAGTTTAGAATCCCTCAAGAAATTATTATTTAAAACATTTAGTGTATTATCTATTAGACTTATAGGGTTTTATTATTTACTCCCATAGTTTTGAATAATACTATCTTAAATCGTTTCTTTTCACTGACTATGAACATTTTTAAAAATACTACATCAACAATACTATTTGTAGAAATAAAATTTATTCTTAGTATCCAGATATATCACTCATTTTTTTCATGGAAAATTCACTAACAATTGGATTTGATTTGTGTAAAGACCAATCAATCAGTTTTTATTGTTTACTCATATGGAACATAATACTTACAAAAATTCAATGATGCATATTTATTCCAAAGGATATTCCCCAATTTACCATGAAAGGATTCCCCTGAGACAAATTTTTTTGACTCTGTAGTATTATCTATAATAAGTATAAAAATATCTACAAGTCAATTATCTATTATATTTTTTCTTTGGATATTGGTTATATTTTATTTTCTTTACACACATTCATAACATTTCTTTTCATCCCAAATGTCTCTTATATGGATTCAAGAACCTTTGACATATCTCAACTATTTCCTATTTACATTGAATATCCTCTATGATTATCTCACTGAGTGTATCTAGATCCTCTGTACATATGGAATGTATAACAATACAATCTTACTAAATATCTTATCTAAATATTAACACTAAGGATTTGGTCTCACATATCATTTGGCATTAATATTTTATTCCCCAAAGAATATATTAAAATTAGTATGGTTGATTTATAACAATAAGGTATAAAAGATACTAAAACCAGTGCACATGCCTCATTATTTATTTTAATTCCTAACTATTTAAAAATATATTTTATTTCTTTATTTTGATTGGCATGGTCTGTAACAATCTTCCAATCAATAATATTTTGAATGGATAATAATCAAAAAATATACATGTTAATAATTTTATATGGATTCCCAAACATATTCAAAATAGTTATCATATAACCATCCACTCTATTACCCTATATAATGTTAAGTGACACATGTTTTACTAATTCAAGGAACATAAATGTAAGATCCAATTGATCTAGTACGTCCCAATCAGTCTTCTTGATCATTTTTATTAGCATATATAAGCATAAAGTTCATATTTTCCTGTTAAAAATATAATATTAGATTTTTAGCATATAGTAACTAAATTTAGATACATAAATTTGATTGACCTTGACACTACCTTTTTTCATATACATTGCTCAATTAAAGATATCTTATTTGTATCTTATAATCATTGGCCTTTATACTTGTTGTTATGCAATCTAGAGGAAATCGAAGGAAATATTATTCTATAAATAAGAGTGAATGTGAGAAAAATAAAATAATAATGATGAAAAATAATGTTAAAATATAGATTTAAATGGTTTTATTGTGTCCCTTATATTAATAGAGTTGTAGAAAAATGTCCCATTTTTAGTATAAAATCATACTCTGAATACTCATTGATATTAAAACACGAGCTTTAAATGATCTCAAAAATCAATTTTGTTTTAAAATATCCTAGATTACTACAGTTCCAAATCCAAGTAGTTGTTCCAATATGTTATAGTTTCCTTGTAAATATGCATATGACTTTATCATACACTATTATTATTTTTAGTAATCTCTTCTATAATATCCACGTAAAACTATACACTGTTATAGTACCTCTATAAGTGAAATTGGTTTCACTTATATAGGTGAAGACATGTGTAGGTACAATATGCAAAAAATTTGGAAAACGTCATTCAAAGGATTATGCACAACTATTCTAAGAAAAAAATTATTTAGAATCCCCATAGTCAAAGTTATATCATTCTATAATTAACATTACTAACTTGTAATGTTAGTGATATGATGACATGATATATAGACAACATCGAGAGGGAGGTCAATAAATTTTTATAACTTATTGACCAATGAAATCATTATATTTATATTTAAATATATATATCATTATTTAATGTATCTAAAGAACCATAATATTTTTTTAATTATTTTCAAATAGATTTAATTTATTCGATTGGTTGTGTTACTATTTTGTAGATCCTTGGAACATGTGTTCTAGTTTAAGAATCACTGATATTAAGCAGTTTCCATTGGATTTATTGATGGAACTAGAAGAATCCAATATTTATTTATCAAAAAGGGACCTTCTTTCCAACATTAGGTATTTGTTATGTTTGAACATTATGATACTTAATAACATTTATTGGTTAGGTGGATGGGAGTTCGGACTCATCACATCCTTTTGGGGGGAATTATTGTCAAATTCAGGAATCTCTTTTAAAATTTAATATAATTTCATAAATACTTATTAATTAACCATGTATAACATAGGTTTCCTTTGTAAATTTCAATAAAAAATTAACATGTGGGAAATTTAGAATCACCTTTATGTATTCGGGTTTTATCATTAATGGAGATATCTGTATGTATTCGAGGTTCTCCATAAATGGTATCCTATCATATACTATTTAGAGATTATTTTAAGCATCGTTATGATGATACTGGTTTTTAAGCCACTAAATGGGGCACTATAGAATTTATTGATGTCTAGAAAGATGAATTTATGTTTTGATATGGGAATTGTACCCACAAAATGGTCTACCTATGTATCCTTGGGAAAGGAATCAGAACCCTCGTAGTTCGGTGCCACTTTATAGGAAACATCATACCTTTTAATATCTTGTGGTAAGGATATATCCATAGAGTTTAATGTCATGTGGAAAGGGCATCTAAGAGAAATTTCCTTATTCAATGTTTGGTGTGGGACTTATACCTATGTATTCCATGGAACATGGAAATAATATGGTTTCCCATGTAAGATTAGACATTTTTTGGAATATGTCCCATGGAGAAAAGGGTTGATTTGAAGTGTTGGGTTTGATCCTCAAGGAGGATTTCTACGTATCCTATTTGGATGAGCATTAAAGACAATGTAGTTCAATGAGTCTCATGGGAGAGTATTGTCTTTGAAAAAAAATGAGTATGGTCTTACATCCTAAAAAGGATTCCTTGATGATTTGGGGGTTTAATTTAGGGATTATTCCAAAGGAGGATTCCCAAATTATGTGAATTAGGGTTGGATTTTTGAAGAGGATATCCAATGATCTTGGTCCTTAAGAAGTCTTCCTACGTATCCCAATTATGATGGGAATTCAAGTTCTTGTAGTTTATTAACCGTGAGTGTTTGTGAAAATGATTAAATCATCGTGAATATCTAAGCCTATGTGAGTTATGCTCAGTGTGAGAAACAAGAGGATGTGAAAGATTCAAAAAAGGCACCCACACTTATCCTCCTCCACTAGTGGTAGAGGGAACACCTATGTTGATGAACGTGGACGAGGTAGAAGAGACCGGGGAAGAGGGAAAGGCAATGAGACTTCCCTATATTCTCTTTACATTGGACATGGTTCCAATGTAAGGAAGTAGTGATGGTGAAGGAAGTAGAGAGGAGAAATAATGTAACCTCCTACATGAAATGTTAGAGGATTACACCATGATGGCTACCCAAGTTTATCTTTTTAGGTGAGGGAGAATTCTCTTTTTTATTCATGGAAAATCAAGTGTGAACCATACCTTCCCTACCAGAGACCCAAGGTTTCAGGACTTAGAGACGAAAAGGGGAGGATAGAACCCAAACTCGAGTCCTCCAAACTGGGAACATCCCAACACTATTCCTCAGAGAATGGTCCATGTGACTACAGATATACAACCCCACAAACACTCCAGGAATCCTAACCCCATTTTTAAACAATTGTGGGAAACTTCTGACTACAGATATACAAACCCATACAAGTGACACACTGATATATCTTTCCCAAAGGTTTTATGAGTCAGGAGGTTTTAGTGGACGCTTTAACTCGGTCCCTTTCATATAAGGATACCCGGGAAGGATATACCCTTCCATGAGTTTCCTTAAAGAGGTTACATAAGATGAAATGTAGGAATTATACAAAGCTATTCCAACTATTTGGGATGAAGTGGTGTAGAAATTATTTTCATCATATTGAACAAAATTTTACATACTGATTCCAACCATGTCTCTCATATTTTTTAAATTCAACTCACAGAAGCGGTAAAATTATGTTTTATGCAAATTTGTAAATGCTTCTAGAAGGTGGGTAAAAGACGGTAAAATGTTCTCTAAAATTTTATTCATATAATATTATTTCAAAATATCTCCAATGAATTAAATTGAACTAATATAAGAATTATATATCAATTTTTACTTAAAATAAATTTAATTTTAAAAAATAATTATTTAAATAAAAAGTATGTTTTAAATAATAACATAGTGTTTTTCACTATTCAACGAAAATTGAATGTTTCCAGAAAATACCAAAAATTCACCCCAAGATAATTTTGATATTCCAAATTTAAAAAATGATTTATATTTTACCAAATTCAATACATTTAACTAGAATTTATTAATTAATAATTCATTCTCGTTCTCAAAACCAAAAATCAGGGTTCTAGAAAGTAAAAACCATCAAAATATTGACATGTGTTTATGTTAAATTTTAATGTGAAATTAATTATAATTAAATATATTGTATTAAATGATAAAAATATAATATAATTATACTTCAAAAACATTCAAATTCATAATTTAACAATATAAATTATTTCGATTAAAAAATATGTTTTCAATAAAAACATAGTATTTTTCACAAATCATCAAAATATGAAAGTTATAAGAAATGTCCCAAAAACTTATCCAAACTATATTTTTATTTCCCATTTCTAAAGAAAATTTTCATTTCATTTAATTGAATATATATAAGTGTCAAATATTGGTTTTGAAAAGGGTTCTCCCATAAAAGACAGTAAAATTGAATTTTTTTAAAAAAAATTCTTTTATCTGAAAAAATGAATGTGTTCTTATATTATGTCTAAGAAACACAGAATATGGATGTTAAAATTATATATATTATATAAGATTCAATATGATGTTAATACTATTCCTAAACACTTTTTTAAATGCTAGTTTGCTAAGGTGTGGTGCGCTCGAACTTGGTGTTGCATGTAGCGCAAGCTATTGAATTACATTGATTAGAAAATGTACCATGAAATCCTGGGATTTTACAAAAACATTAATTTAAATTATTATTTTATTAATAAAAGTTCATCTCATGTAAAACATTAAATTTAAATACAATAATTAATGAATATAATATGATGTATAAAAATATTAATAAATATATTAACAAGAAATTATTTTTTAATCAATATTAGATACTATAAAGAATCTATATTGGTCAAAATGTATTTTTTATTCTAAAATAGTTTTACTACAAATTAAATATTTTAATTTAAACGTTTTCTTTTAATATTTTGAAATTAAATAATTATAAATAAATAATTAACTGAGTTCCATAATAAAAAATTTATTTATATGTTTTACTTTATTTTATTAATAAAACATAAAATAACACTGTTAAGAATGAGTTACATAGTTTAAAATTATTAGAGTAAAAAATTAACATGTAATTGTAGAGACACTGTATTATTTTAATGGAATATGAGGGATAATATGGATGATCATTAATAGACAAAAAAATATACCAAGAATCACATATGTATTATTGTGAGCCATTGACCTTGCAATAGTTTTATTGTATATTTAAAATATAAATGGTGTTCATAAAATTATAGTTTTCCTCTTTTATAAAAGGGGATCAGTTACACTATTTTAAACATACAACCCTCCTTAGTATTTATCCTTTAAAATCATCCCTTTTTCTAAAATCATACCATATTCTATAAAAATAATATTATGGTTACTCATATTTAGCCTTATATATTCAATATCAATAGAACTTCCAATGAACAATCATGTCTCCAGTGTATGTATTGTATAATTATTATGTTTTCCTTCCTCATTTTAGTCTTACAAATATCTTATCACCAAAATAATATGATTAATTTAGTATCATTATAATACTTATATGTTTTCATATGATTTTTTTATCCATATTTTATCCATTTCCATCCAGATAGAAAAACAATGTAACAACAATTATATGTGGAAACTGACTATAACTTCCACCAACTACCATTTTTGTGTTGCTTATACTTTTTCATTACTTTTGAAAATAATAAAATATTGTTCACCATTATAAAAACATAAAAATAATATCATTATTATTATTTTATTATGATATTATGTTAAAATAAATAACTCCTTAGTTATACTCAGCAATAGAGTTGAAGCATGTTCATGTTTCAGTCAATTTTACCACATACATGAACGATGTTATAAAACATTATTACATAGACATACAGGAACATGAAAATAAATATTATTATAATATAACAATAATATTATTCTTCTATGGTTATATAAATTTTTTATTAATTATTTTACTTATAATTATTGTATCATTTTTGTTCACAAAAATTTCCAATATAAGCCGTTATAAATTCTATTTTCACAAATAGTGAACAAAAATCATGTTAAATGAATTAATTAATTTTTAGTAAATAAAAATAATATATTATATAATATTAAAAAATATATAATAAGTGAAATTTATATGAAATAATTGGTAATGATATAAAATTATTAAACATTTATAAGAAAGGTATTGTTATTAACATTCGATAATCATCACATGCTATAATTAATTAATGTAATAATTGTAAAACAAATACAATAAGATTATAAAAGGTTAGCCTTTTTTATCAAGGTCATAAAATGGGAGATTATGTTATTTTTTTTATTTTTTTTAGCGTGTTCATGTGTGCATAAATAATCAAGGAAAAAATGTACATCTTTTCTAAAACTCATTTTCATTTTTGTTGTGTTATAATTTTTATTATTAAACCCCGCTATTGTAAGCTAAATTGATTTTTCTTATAGATGTAAACAATTTAATTTCCTTATTAATTTCACTGGATGTTGAATTATTTTTGTATAATTCATATCCAATGGATCATAACTTCAATTTTTTTGATATTCATAATGGATTCGTCAGAAGATTTATTTCTTTGAAGAAAATTGTATTTTATGAACATAATTCAATTTATGTGGTGCATATAATTCATGTTTTAGATATTATTTCATTAGTTTCTTTTTATTCATGATATTTGATGTTATATTTTATTCCTTTTCTTTCATGTGTATTTTGTTAATATTTTCTTCGTGTTATAATTTGATTTTGTGACATACATATCTTACTTTGGTCAGAATTAATCTACTTTGTTTAATATTTTTTTATACTTTTAAATCCTAATCTGTGTTTATTTTAAGATATATTTCCATCTTATTTTATGTGTGGGGTCATGTTTCACACTAATTTTTTTCTTCCTTGATTATTCTATTATTTCAATAAAATTAATTTTTATTTAGAATAATTCATATTTCTTTTGTTGGATTTTTTCCATCTCAATGATTTTACATCCATCCAATGTTCCCATTTCCCTAGAAGAATTATAATAATTTTTTAAATCAAATTTCCTTTTTATTTACCTTTATATTATTTTAAAATAAACTCACCATCATTATATCAATTTTGGATTTTAACATGAATATTTTATAATGTTGAAAAATTATACCATTTTGAAATAAATATCTTTCTCATATAGTCCACATTTTCTTTTCAAAAAATTTATTAATTTTCAAAGATCCTGTTATGAAAAATTATTTTTAAATGTAAAATTTTTAAATTTATTTTCACTATTATTTTTTAGAAGCCTTATACCTTTATCAAGATTCTATTATTTATTATTTTTTTCAAAATTAAATATTTTTGATGTATTATCACATCTTCCTTATTTATCCATATGTCTCTTAAAGTATATTTTATTTACAAGTATTTATAATAATTGTTTAAAAATTAATTCCCTTTCACTACTCTAAAATGAATTTATGAATGTAATTTACACTAAAAATTTTATAATCATGTTTAAAAACATTTATAGAAATATTCTATATCATCAATATAATTTCCACCCATAAAGTGTTATTTTTACCATCCACTAAATTTTATTATGTTATGAATCCTTTTGGGAAATGATATTTTGATAATATAATAATTATATATTATTTTGTAAGTTTATGAAACCCATTATTATTCAATTTTTTATTTTTTATGAATAATATTGTTTTTAATTTCCTTAAATATATATGATGAAGATGGGTAGGGACCAATATCTCCCCCACTACATTGGTTTAATGTAATATCTCTAGATATAGTCATGAGTGGTCATAATTAGACTTATCACACGTGAATTAGATTGATGGGGTTTCCCACATTTTTATGCATCGACATAATTCCATTGTTTATATAAGAGTGGTTATAAATAGTTTTCTCACACTAGGTTTTCAAATACTTATGGTTTGGACACATATTAAATATTATTATGTCATTACTTATTTACATGATGTAAAATTTTCAATATAAATGTTATTCCAATAACATTCCTCAATTACAAGATTGTTCCTAATTTTAAAAAGTACTTTTTTTCTATTAAATCATGTTATTTGACTATAGAGATATGTTTTGAGAAATATCATATATTTTGGACTCCTTTAATTATATTTTTATGAACATATTTTTTATAACATATTATATCATTATCATTAATGTTCTCGCAATATTTTATTATAATATTTATGTCTCCTTTATGTTCCACATTATATTATGTCATATTTTACCTTATTAAGTGTCTTAGGTAAAACCTTTTTTATTTATTCAATAACTAGGTCATGTATATGATAATATCATATCAAATACATAGTAAAGGGAGTTGGGTTAGACAATTATGACGAAATTATCTTGTGTGTAGTGAAATAATGCGTTTATTTTTTTAGTCTCTAAGACACAAAACGTTTCAGTATTTGGGGTAGAAAACATTTTTTATGTATTATATTAATTAGTTTACTTTTTTATTATTTAATTCATGTTAAAAATGGGTCACTATAATAAGAAACTAAATACACCTACATATAAAATTCTTTTTTAATTTTCTAAATAAAGATCCTTGTTAAGGCATTATTCCATTAGTACTGATAGAATTTTATTTATGAGATAATACTCCTTTATTCTGTATCTCTTCCTGGAATGTTTTATGGGACCTGGAATGCATCCTCATACTCCAAGAAATTTCATTCAATGTCATATTAAAAAATTTTATCTTATATATTATATTATTTAATACTAAGAAGATTCTTCTCCCAATAATTTCCATTATTAACAATGAATTCACTAAACACATTCCTATTATATTATCCCCAAATATTATTCCATAATAATTTTATACATTGCCATAAATTCTTATCTGTTGAATTATTACACTTCTATAACATTGTAAATACATCATATTTGTTTAATTAATTTGACCAACAATATCCTTGTTTATTTATAAATAAATTTTAAACAATATAGTAACCCTCCAAGTGAATGTAATTGCGTAGGACACCAGATATGAGTATACATTAGGTCAAACTACCCAAACATTAGTGATCTACATTATTTTGTAGATGTTAACTTTTTCAACATTCAAAAATTACAATAATAATATAATCCAACACCCAATGACTCTAACCCTGATAGAATTTGTTTTCTAAGCACTATCACCCCTTTATCACTCATGTTTTCTAACCTGTAATTCCATAGTTTAGAATCCCTCAAGAAATTATTATTTAAAACATTTAGTGTATTATCTATTAGACTTATAGGGTTTTATTATTTACTCCCATAGTTTTGAATAATACTATCTTAAATCGTTTCTTTTCACTGACTATGAACATTTTTAAAAATACTACATCAACAATACTATTTGTAGAAATAAAATTTATTCTTAGTATCTAGATATATCACTCATTTTTGTCATGGAAAATTCACTAAAAATTGGATTTGATTTGTGTAAAGACCAATCAATCAGTTTTTATTGTTTACTCATATGGAACATAATCCTTACAAAAATTCAATGATGCATATTTATTCCAAAGGATATTCCCCAATTTACCATGAAAGGATTCCCCTGAGACAAATTTTTTTGACTCTGTAGTATTATCTATAATAAGTATAAAAATATCTACAAGTCAATTATCTATTATATTTTTTCTTTGGATATTGGTTATATTTTATTTTCTTTACACACATTCATAGAATTTCTTTTCATCCCAAATGTCTCTTATATGGATTCAAGAACCTTTGACATATCTCAACTATTTCCTATTTACATTGAATATCCTCTATGATTACCTCACTGAGTTTATCTAGATCCTATGTACATATGGAATGTATAACAATACAATCTTACTAAATATCTTATCTAAATATTAACACTAAGGATTTGGTCTCACATATCATTTGGAATTAATATTTTATTCCCCAAAGAATATATTAAAATTAGTATGGTTGATTTATAATAATAAGGTATAAAAGATACTAAAACCAGTGCACATGACTCATTATTTATTTTAATTCCCAACTATTTAAAAATATATTTGATTGCTTTATTTCGATTGACATGGTCTGTAACAATCTTCCAATCAACAATATTTTGAATGGATAATAATCAAAAAATATACATGTTAATAATTTTATATAGATTCCCAAACATATTCAAAATAGTTATCATATAACCATCCACTCTATTACCCTATATAATGTTAAGTGACACATGTTTTACTAATTCAAGGAACATAAATGTAAGATCCAATTGATCTAGTACGTCCCAATCAGTCTTCTTGATCATTTTTATTAACATATATAAGCATAAAGTTCATATTTTCCTGTTAAAAATATAATATTAGATTTTTAGCATATAGTAACTAAATTTAGATACATAAATTTGATTGACCTTGACACTACCTTTTTCCATATACATTGCTCAATTAAAGATATCTTATTTGTATCTTATAATCATTGGCCTTTATACTTGTTGTTATGCAATCTAGAGGAAATCAAAAGAAATATTATTCTATAAATAAGAGTGAATGTGAGAAAAATAAAATATTAATGATGAAAAATAATGTTAAAATATAGATTTAAATGGTTTTATTGTGTCCCTTATATTAATAGAGTTGTAGAAAAATGTCCCATTTTTAGTATAAAATCATACTCTGAATACTCATTGATATTAAAACACGAGCTTTAAATGATCTCAAAAATCAATTTTGTTTTAAAATATCCTAGATTAATACAGTTCCAAATCCAAGTAGTTGTTCCAATATGTTATAGTTTCCTTGTAAATATGCATATGACTTTATCATACACTATTATTATTTTTAGTAATCTCTTCTATAATATCCACGTAAAACTATACACTCTTATAGTACCTCTATAAGTGAAATTGGTTTCACTTATATAGGTGAAGACATGTGTAGGTACAATATGCAAGAAATTTGGAAAACGTCATTCAAAGGATTATGCACAACTATTCTAAGAAAAAAAATTATTTAGAATCCCCATAGTCAAAGTTATATCATTCTATAATTAACATTACTAACTTGTAATGTTAGTGATATGATGACATGATATATGGACAACATCGAGAGGGAGGTCAATAAATTTTTATAACTTATTAACCAATGAAATCATTATATTTATATTTAAATATATATATCATTATTTAATGTATCTAGAGAACCATAATATTTTTTTAATTATTTTCAAATAGATTTAATTTCTTCGATTGGTTGTGTTACTATTTTGTAGATCCTTGGAACATGTGTTCTAGTTTAAGAATCACTGATATTAAGTAGTTTCCATTGGATTTATTGATGGAACTAGAAGAATCCAACATTTATTTATCAAAAAGGGACCTTCTTTCCAACATTAGGTATTTGTTATGTTTGAACATTATGATACTTAATAACATTCATTGGTTAGGTGGATGGGAGTTCGGACTCATCACATCCTTTTGGGGGGAATTATTGTCAAAATCAGGACTCTCTTTTAAAATTTAATATAATTTCATAAATACTTATTAATTAACCATGTATAACATAGGTTTCCTTTGTAAATTTCAATAAAAAATTAACATGTGGGAAATTTAGAATCACCTTTATGTATTCAGGTTTTATCATTAATGGAGATATCTGTATGTATTCGAGGTTCTCCATAAATGGTATCCTATCATATACTATTTAGAGATTCTTTTAAGCATCGTTATGATGATACTGGTTTTTAAGCCACTAAATGGGGCACTATAGAATTTATTGATGTCTAGAAAGATGAATTTATGTTTTGATATGGGAATTGTACCCACAAAATGGTCTACCTATGTATCCTTGGGAAAGGAATCAGAACCCTCGTAGTTCGGTGCCACTTTATGGGAAACATCATACCTTTTAATGTCTTGTGGTAAGGACATATCCATAGAGTTTAATGTCATGTGGAAAGGGCATCTAAGAGAAATTTCCTTATTCAATGTTTGGTGTGGGACTTATACCTATGTATTCCATGGAACATGGAAATAATATGGTTTCCCATGTAAGATTAGACATTTTTGGGAATATGTCCCATGGAGAAAAGGGTTGATTTGAAGTGTTGGGTTTGATCCTCAAGGAGGATTTCTACGTATCCTATTTGGATGAGCATTAAAGACAATGTAGTTCAATGAGTCTCATGGGAGAGTATTGTCTTTGAAAAAAAATGAGTATGGTCTTACATCCTAAAAAGGATTCCTTGATGATTTGGGGGTTTAATTTAGGGATTATTCTAAAGGAGGATTCCCAAATTATGTGAATTAGGGTTGGATTATTGAAGAGGATATCCAATGATCTTGGTCCTTAAGAAGTCTTCCTACGTATCCCAATTATGATGGGAATTCAAGTTCTTGTAGTTTATTAACCGTGAGTGTTTGTGAAAATGATGAAATCATCGTGAATATCTAAGCCTATGTGAGTTATGCTCAGTGTGAGAAACAAGAGGATGTGAAAGATTCAAAAAAGGCACCCACACTTATCCTCCTCCACTAGTGGTAGAGGGAACACCTATGTTGATGAGCGTGGACGAGGTCGAAGAGACCGGGGAAGAGGGCAAGGCAATGAGACTTCCCAATATTCTCTTTACATTTTACATGGTTCCAATGTAAGGAAGTAGTGATGGTGAAGGAAGTAGAGAGGAGCAATAATGTAACCTCCTACATGAAATGTTAGAGGATTACACCATGATGGCTACCCAAGTTTATCTTTTTAGGTGAGGGAGAATTCGCTTTTTTATTCATGGAAAATCAAGTGTGAACCATACCTTCCCTACCAGAGACCCAAGGTTTCAGGACTTAGAGACGAAAAGGGGAGGATATAACCCAAACTCGAGTCCTCCAAACTGGGAACATCCCAACACTATTCCTCAGAGAATGGTCCATGTGACTACAGATATACAACCCCACAGACACTCCAGGAATCCTAACCCCATTTTTAAACAATTGTGGGAAACTTCTGACTACGGATATACAAACCCATACAAGTGACACACTGATATATCTTTCCCAAAGGTTTTATGAGTCAGGAGGTTTTAGTGGACGCTTTAACTCGGTCCCTTTCATATAAGGATACCAGGGAAGGATATACCCTTCCATGAGTTTCCTTAAAGAGGTTACATAAGATGAAATATAGGAATTATACACAGCTATTCCATGCAGATACACCACGTAGGTGAGCCTCGTAGGTGTGCCACATAGTTGTACCGTGCATGTGTGTCGTTTATGCCTTTATGATGAAAATGAAATGATTTATATAGGATAACCAAGTATATGTAAGCTTAAAATTGTGAAATAATTTAAAAACATGTTTATATTGTGTAATTATCTCTTCTTCTATTTTTTTAGAGATATATCTGAGCTAATTTAAGGGATCTGGGCGAAATAGCGACGCAATAAGAGATTCAGGATGCTTTTTTAACTTTTTCAGTCCTTAAATTTAGATCCCAAGGGACTTATTTATTGGTTATGAGGGTTCTGGTCAATATAAATTTGCCTTCGGAGGTCCGTAGTGCAGTCCATTCGCACAGGTTTTCTATGTAGGGGTACAGAAAGGATACCGCCACAGACAGTCTCTGCGGTGGTCGGTCACACAGGTCTTCCGCGAAGGTCTACCACACAGGCCTTTGAAACATTTTATTTCCTTTTAATTCTTGAAACATTGTCTTGGGATTTTAAAATATCTATGGGTCGCCTGCAGAGTATTTTGGTATTCCAAATTAGTGTCAACAGAAGCCCCCCTCGTGATTGGATCTGATTTGATAGAGGATCGAGTCCTGAGGTAACATTGCAGGGAAAAGACTATGGATTAATTGGTGAACTGCGTAGGTTGGCTATGGAGATACATTGCATAGGTATTCTATGTAGCCTTTCAATGATGGCATGTCATAGAGATATGCGGCTATCTATAAACAGATCTGATCCTTTGTGATTTTCATCACCCGCGCTTTCGAATTTTTCGTCTGTTGTTGCATAGCTCATTCGTCCAGCCTCAACTCATTGTGCTCTCGCATAGTTTCCCTGAAAGTTTCTCAAGGTGAAACTATTTTTGTGATGGATCTACATAGAAGGACCTCATATAATAAGTTGATGTAGAACCCTTATCGAAGGACTTGCGCGACATACCTTGTCGAAGGACCTACGCAAAGAGTTTCCATTGCAAATTTTCAAATTCATTTATGTAGATATTGAAATTTTATTAAGTCAAAACGCCATCTTAAGAGAGGGAATTTGAATATTCATTTATAAGAAAATGGTTCACTTGATGACCATTACTAAGGAAACTAAGGATCTTAAAAATGAGATGATAAAGATCGTCAGACTAGAATATTATGACGTTGATGATTGTACACTTCATAGATTATGGAAAGGTTTAATTCTGTATCAATTTGAATACCCACAAAGTCCTTACCAACCCCTTTATGGGAATGAGATTTTACAATATGAACAAATTCCATCTATTAAAAAGTAGTTTCCAAATAATTTGTTTCTCCAATACACTAACTGTCCTTGTATGAATATTATTGTGAGGGGTATGCCAGTTTGTGAGGGAATAATACCTATTGGCTACATCCTACATCATAGTGTTTGTACTCCTGATATAAAAAAACACATTGGAGAGAGAAGGCTACATTTATATGATTCAAACATTATTGATTCTCAAAGAGATCAGTTTAATGGTTGGAAGGATTTCTGGGATCTTTACTCTAGAGGAGGTGTTAAACGTGAATGGATGTGGACATTTTGGATGTGTGGGACTTGTGTAGAATATTGGAAAGAGTTATCAAATATTTATATTTATGAACCTATCTGGATGGGAAAAACTTATGTTTATAAAAATGATTTAATTCAGGAATTTCTGAGCCGATGGATTCCACACAAAAAATCTTTCAATTTGACACACGATAAAGTTGGCATTTATTTATGGGATATCTACTGAATAGATGTGGTTCCCATTCTCAGGGAAATGTATGATGAGTTTATTCTGCTGGTTATAACATGGGGTGATGATACCATAACACCATCATTGACTCGTGAACTATTCAAAATAGATAATAAATTACCCAAAGACAAGAAGGATATTCGTGACAAAGTGTGGATTGATGCCTTTTTAGAACCAAAAGCAGAGAGAGGTCCCACATGTGGACGTCCTACTATTTTTACTTCTAAAAATAATCAGGGCATTTTAGGAACATATTGGACTATATTGGAGATACGTTACTATAAGTAGTATGGCTATAAAGTCAGATCCGATATTAATGAAAATGTACACTAAGCCTCCTTCCTTACCATGTGGCTAAGAATTTACATGCTTTCAGTCTATGAGTTCATAGAAAGTGTAAGGCCTGGGACTCTTGTCATCATAGCTAAATTGGTAGGAGGAAATTATATTGGGTTAGAAACTCTTATATTGTAAAGAATTATCTATTCCATATCTCATTTATACAATTGGAAGGCTCCACATAGAATTACAAGTCCAATCCACATTTTGAGGGGCTGGATGGTGGCATAATTTTCCTTATACTCTTTGTTGAATTCAGTTATAGTCACTAATGGTTGATTCACCCTATTTTTATAGAAGGTTTCATGTATACAACCTCAGAATATGGGACCCGATGTAGTGTTATGGGAATTGAATGCATCATGAGAATTTTTCTTCTTTACATTTGGGAACCCACCAACTGGAACATTTATTAATGATGCTTAGGAAAAAAATTATGAGTTGAGGTATTATATGATGACATTCAGAGATAGTGTATCACAGACATGGATTGATGGTGAAATTATCTATGGGGATTATATCCCCTATGGTTTTCTCATCAGTTCAAATGTCTTCAACAATCAGACACATTTCCACCCACGTATATTAGACATAAGAAACAACAAATGGTATTGAGTCCATTTTGGATTCTAACAGAATTAGAGACATCCAAATTTTTAATTACGTTACCTCAATCAGATGCATCAATCGGATTGGAAGCATGATATGCCAAAGTGTGGGCTTTGTCATACTGTCAAGGGGATTTGAAAAAGTTATATATTGAGTGGAAGCTACAATGACTGTTGTGCATGGAAATTGTGGTAGGAAGTCCAAATCCAATGATGACGCAAAATTTTCAGTGGTTTCAGAGCCATCAAAACATCTTCCCTGAGGGTATACTTGGAAGAATACAACTAGAGAAGAAATACCTTTGCTGTCAAGGCGATCCAGCCTCTTCCGTCAAAATAATATTTCAATCCCATATGTTTACCTTTCTAAAGAATAATGGAGGCCTGAAGAGGCTCACCAGTCAAAAGGTGTTGAATTTTCTCCATAGTAAACCATACCAGAATCAAATTATGTGCGGCCTTAATCCATTCATTTTTTGGAGGGCTTGACCAATGAACATAGGGATGCATGGTAATTTCTCCAAAATGTCATTCAAATAATTGATATGGGTGAAATTAACGCACCTTATGATTATCATCTGGATAATAACCTAGTTAAAGTACAATTGTATATTATGGAGATAGAGGATTTTATATATGCAATTGATGAACAAATCTGAGCCTCTAAAGGACTCTCATATATGATGGACTTGATAATACACGAAAGGGGTAACTATTTACCCTGTAGTGGAATGGGATATTTATATTAATACTGTTAGAATATTTCCCTTTATTTTTTCTCAATTAATCTTTACCATTCACCATTATTAATCTAGTTGAAATTCCTTTTGTAGCTTGAATTCATGGAAGGAACCTCCAGACATGTCCTCAGGTCCCCAAGGTATGGGCATATAGGTTCTCTCATCGACGCATCAAATGATCCTACGATGTCTCCAGAACATTCTCCAAGAGTGAGATTATTTAATGGGTTAATGACGATATATAATCCTCATCCATTACCCCATGTTTCTCTTAATAAGAGGAGTGTTTAGATATATCCTCAATCTTATGGAAAAAAATGAAAGAGAGAAATGCGATTAGTATGACATTTTCACTAAAGGAGTAGGTATTTATACAATTTTTAGGGCATTATGACTTGCTGGATACACTCTGGTAATCATGTTTATCTGATTGTAGAATTTGAATCTCTCTCTTCTCTTAAGGGATTGAGATCTTAGTCTTGATGATAAGAAAAAAAAACACAGGATAATCCCAAGTTCATGTTGATTAATCTACTACCCTAATCGATAAAAAATCAAAAGATGCAGTTGTAACTAATATTGATTCTATTGAGAGAGAAAATAGACTGGGTAATGTCAAATAAATTTATCTGGAATATTAAATTCTTTTCTAATATTCATCTCTTCAGCATATCTTAAATAAATTTCCTTTTACAATGGATCCTTTAATAATTAATGCTGAAATTACTATTTCTCCAAGAGTTAGAAATGAATACCTAGGGCAGTCTGAAGTAAATAATGATGTTGACCCAAACCTGAAAAGATTTGATGACGTTGTATCAATTCAAGATCCAACAGAATGGAATGTAAGAAGATCCAATTATCTATCAACCAACATTTATTAAGTCCATTACATAGTGAGGATGCTATAACATTTAAGGATGTATATACTGAAATTATGGACGCCCTTAATCCAAACATTGATATTTTATGATTCATTCAAGAGATTGTGGATTCTCATGAGGAATTCCAAGGATTTATGTTCTCATTCATGAATTTTACATACATAATTTTTATTAATTTACTTGATACATTACATTAAAGGTCACCATACACAGCTTCTTCTGTAGAAAATTTTGTAATGGATCTTCAAGAATGGGGCATTCCACTTTATCTTTCTTCTACTAAAGTTATAGAAATACATTCTAAGGACCCATCATTGAGTGACGTTCCAGAGCCTTCAATTATGATAACTGGGGAAACTCACAAGAATTCCCCTTCTCAAGAAACAACTTCTCAAATGGATGAAGCGGAGAATACTTGGGATGAACCAATCAAATGGTTGACATATATTTGGGTAAATGTAATTGGAATTATAGATCATAATTTATTTTTTCCATTTTTATTTAACTAGAAATGATTTTGATTTATCATTTAGGGTCATCATATCACTCAGTATGATTAGAAGGTGAAACATCTTTGTTGGCTCAGGAATCAACAGAAGGTGAAGCTTTTACTATTCTAATAGAACCAGAATAGAGAAACTATTTAATTGATTTGTTTCTGGAGTACATTTTACCCTTGGTCGTGACTCTGATTCATACATAGATATTAAATATGTTCTTTGTATGGCACTTAAGAAGACATGGTGACATGTATGAGGCATAATTGTTATGAATCCTTTGGATGATCTCCTATCCCATTTTGGGAAACTCCCAACACTATTCGGTGTATTGGGATTTGGTGGATTCAATTATTGGACAGTCTGTGATGCAATGAAGG
This sequence comes from Viscum album, assembly GCA_963277665.1. Lineage (NCBI taxonomy): Eukaryota > Viridiplantae > Streptophyta > Magnoliopsida > Santalales > Viscaceae > Viscum > Viscum album. The sequence goes on from OY728145.1 coordinate 383,302,889, forward strand.
AGACCATTCCTTGACCAGAGAAATAACATAATATGTGGTAAGATTTTGAAAAGGATAAAGAGCATATTACTATTGAGAGCATACAAGCTATAGTAGTTGAGGCAGAGGATGATCATAATAAGAAGTCGATCAAAATCAACAAAAAAAATTAATGAATCCACGAAGAAGTAGGCTTATCTTCAACAAAAACTGGATTATGTTTATAAAAAACTATTTCCATTGAACCAAACACTGGGAGAAACCCAATTGGAGGGGATAACTACCATTTTAACTTCTAAATAATCACATCGCCTAGTTGAGGAGGCTGGCGTTACTCAGCTTTCTTAACATCAATAGCCAGTTCATGGGGATCATGAGGCCATTCATCAAATGAGGTGTCATGTAGAGATATTATTTTATCACCGAATAGAGAGGCACCGTTTTGGGTATGTCCTTTGGATTACATGTGAATAAAATGAATTTTGTTTACAATCATAAATGTATTCATTCATTCTTACTGTGATTATAATATTAAAGGTAATAATGATGATTATTCTTTTAACATCAATCCATAATGTCAAATAATCATGATTAAAATGAAATTAATGAGGGTGATCATAATTTTCTTATTAAGATGATGTGCATATTGATTATAGTTTTATTTTTTTATTTGGGTTATGTAGAAAACCCACAAAAACATTGTATATTTTGACTTTATATTGCTCAATTTTACCTAAACCATACAAAAATGTGTGTTTGGTGAGGTGGGACTTGTCTTTTTTCTAGAGTTAACTTTTAGGGTTTCAAATCTTATGAGTACCACTTTTCTTGTTGTTGGTAGTATAGAGTCATGCATATTGGACTAGAATGGGATATTGTTTAAGGTAAATAATCTTTGACGAAAAATATTGAAATTAAATCCCAAACAAGGCTCAGTGGCTAAGAATTTCTCTAATTATCATTAAATATTTCCAAGTGGTATCTTGAGTCTTAATTTTTTATGAACAGCTAATCTAAATCATGTGTAAACATAAATTAATTCTCTTCCAATAATGATATTACCATTATTTGACAGACATGTTATGGGTGTTGTGTTATGCTGGTCTGAATATGAAATATACTGCATATCCAAATAGTGACATCTTTTGACTGACAAGCCTGTTATGTAGGCAACTTATGCAAGGCCACCTAAAGAAACTTACTGCATAGTCAAGAAAAAATATCTATTATTAATTTAACATTATTTTTAATAGACAAAATAAAATAAGATTTGGGTTACTTAAGACCACAGTGGGTGCTTCTTCCAAATAAATATATTTTAAGAATAAAGATTCATCTATGCCGATATATATCATGAATATAGAAAACCACTTCTACAAAAATTTGGTGCATAATGAATGGTTATAATTTATCATAAAAGTGAATTTTAGATTTCATGTTATGCATTATTAAGTAATCCAGTGAAGAAATATTATTGTGTAGTATTATGTCATGCAGTGAGGACATGTGTGGCTTTAATTTAAGGTCTTTAGCTTTTACCAAAGGTATGAGACTCTCCAAATTTCTTGATAATTTTCATTAAAACATACTATCATATTCATTTATGGAAGTGAATAATGGTAAACTATGATTAAGGAATTTCTAAATTTGAAGAATGATATTTGGAAAAGGGGAAGAATGTATTAGTGGATTCCTTTCCCAAGAACGAAGAAACCATTATTTCAAAAATTCGTTATGGGGGCTGTATTATGCAGGGGAAACTAGTGAATATGTTGCATATCCAAATAGTGACATATTTTGACTTATAGTATTATTATGTTGGAAAATTGTATGGAAGGCCACCTTGGGGAACATACTGCATTGTCAGAAAAATGATCTCTCAAACATTTGAGATTCAATTGCTAAAAGATGAATAAAGTTTATAAATATTCAAATTTTCCAATAAACAGATTTCAGATTATGGATACATGTTCTTGAATATAGAAAGGGTATTTCCATTCATGATTTCCAAAGAATCGGAGGAATATGATTTCTATGAATGTCTAACCCAAATGTCGGAAGTATGGTGTCTGTATTTTTTTTTTAAATATGACTAAGACCAAAAATGGAAATAGTATATGATATCTTTTCATGTGATCTAAGGTAATTTCATATTGCTTGGAATATATAGAGAGTGAAATGTGTCAACCATGGTTTTTAAGAAATTTAGATAGATAGAATGGTAATGGGACAAATATACATGAATGAGTGATTTAAAATATATATTATTTTATATTGTTATCAAATATTGAAGCAGAAAAAAGACACATTAACCAAAAATGAAATTACCATTCTATGACCAACCTATTATGGAGCCTATATTATGCTGGGCCAACTAGAAAAAAAATGATGCATGTCAAATAGTGTTATCTTTGACTGATATGCTAGTTATGTAGGAAACTTATGCAAGGCCACCTAATGGAATGTACTTCATAGTCAAGAAAAAGTGTTCTCAGATATTAGAAACACTCTCACAAGATTATGTAAAAACGATTTTGAAGAAACAAATTTTCCAAGTCACAGATTTTGGTTTGTGGATAAAGGTACCTGAATATGGAGAGGGTATTTCCAATCAAGATTTCCAAATAACTGTAGGAATATGATTTTATGAAGTTCTAACCCGAACGTAGGAAGTATGGTGTCAGTAGTTTTGAGGTCATATGACTAGGACCAAAAATTGAAACAGTATATAATCTGTGGTCAAGTGATCGAGGGTTATTTCATATTTCTTTGAACACATGGAGAATGAATTGTGTAAACCATGGAATTGAAAACTTTCATATTGAGAGAAAGGTACTGGAACAAATATACACGAATGAATGCTTTAAAATAATGATTCTTTTATATTTTTTCAAATTTTGAATGGGAAAGAGAAAACTTTAACCAGGAAAAAAATTACTATTATTTAACTAACTTGTTTTGGGGGATGTATTATGCAGGACCAACTAGGTAAAATTATTCATCATCAAATAGTTGTATCCTTTTACTGACTTGCCCATTATGTTTTCCAGTTATGCAAGACCACCTAAGGTAACATACTACATAGTTCGGAATAATTATTCTTAGATATTAGAAACTTTGTCACCAGAATTTGTAAGAAAGATTATAAATATATTAAAATATTCAAGATTAAGAGTGTGAAATATGAAGGGGTAATTCTCAATGCATATGAGAAATATTTGAATCAATATTGTCCATGTGTTTGGAGTCCTTTATATAGATCTGGCTCAAATGTAAAATGGAGACTTTCATTATTTCAATTGAATTAATATTATGTTGTGCAGTTTAGAGTCATACAACAAGGACATGAAGTGATTCTGATGTAAAAATGAAATATTGTTGATGGCCTGAGTAATTAAACCCATGTGTCACTACATATCTCATATGGATGAGAATCAAGCTATTAATAGTTCTTTAGAAGTTCCCTATTTAGGTTTGATTCTTGCATAAGTCATAAAGGGGTTTTTATCGCGGTTGGGATCATTATTGGAGATCTATGCATCTCTACATATCTCATATAGATGAGAATAAATACACACATAGTTCATGAACAATCATTTCCCACACCAACTTTGTTTAATGATGGAGACAGATAATTTTAACACATTCTTGAAGAATGATTAAATTTAAGACACAAGATTGTATATAAATCAACCCATGTATCCTAAGAGAATATTATGTATAAATCCTAGTCAAATACTAGAGGATAAAAGAGAAATAAATAATTGTGTGGTTGTGGATGGGCCCAATATTGGATATCAAGGCGTCTCTATGTATCTCATTGAAAATGAGAATCAAACCACACATAGTTCTTGATCAAGGCCCCTATAAAGATCTGATTCAATCATAGGGGGAAAAGAAATGGATGTACTGCTGAGTTGTAGAAATGATATCAATGATTATTGCACATGGAAGTTCTTAACTTCCAAATAGATAAGATGCTAACTTTATAGTTTATTGTCATGTAACGGGGACAAATGATGTAAGGTAGTTTAATGTCATGTGGCAAGAAAAAAGATGATACACATTTTATCGTCATGTTGTATAGACGCTTATGGTTGTTATGCAGTTTAATGTCTTGCAACTATGACATTGTTCTATATAGTTTAGAGTCATGCAGTTCAGAAATATTATGTTTTTACACAAACTATTTATTCAAGAATCTCATATTTTTTGGAGTTGTAATATTCTCTCCATAAATTGAGATTAAGGCATAAGCTCCATTTGAGTAGACCTTATGTATGGAATATGTTTTGTCCCACTTTGGAATAAAATTTAGGGGTTTCTTTTATGGTATCATTGGAATCCTGAGAAACAATACCAATTCCTCTTAATGAAATGAATGAAGTCGAGCTTTCTTGTTAATATCTTGTGTTATTCTATTTTTATAGACATTTAAATGATACGAAGTATGCAATACGTTTTTCATATAATCATTTTGTCTCATCAAATAATTTCAGAGACATTTCATCTGTATAGAATTCATCACAGATTTCAACTTAGAGTGAAGGCAATTTAATTTCATTTGGAAAACCCACTTATGTTTGGTAAACTAATGAATAAGGGGTTTCCTGAGTTGGAGTATGGGTAGTAGTTCGATAACCCCATAAAGCAAGTAAAATTTTATTTGGTCATGATTTCTTATCTTTATCCACAATATTCTGGAGTATATATGATACGGTCTTATTGAAGGCCTTTATATGTCCATCGACTACTGCATTGTAGTGATATGAATGGTTCGATTTGATATTGTGCTCACAATATAACTTATTTACCTCAACAAAATAGAAATTTGTGCCATTTTCCATCAATATATTGTGAGGGACACCAAATCTGGTGATGATGTTTGTTTTGACAAAACTAACAATTCATTGGTCTCTAATTTCATTGAGAGGTATTTCCTCATCCCATATGGGGAAGAAGTTAGTATCAGTATGAATATAATTGAACTTCTTAGCCGTAGTTGGAGGATAAGGCCCTACTGCATCCATTTACCATGTGGAAATATCCAAGAGTATTTAGTTGTATGTAACAACTCTAGGGGTTTAGGAATTAAGTTGGAATTCACCTGATATGTATGACATATCTTGGTGAAATCTATAAAATCCTACTTCATTGAATTCCAGAAGTATCCATGCCTTTGGTTTTGATCAGATCATTTATGCCAAGACTGGTGAGTACCACACGCTCCTGCATGTACTTCCCTTATGATAGTTTTGGTTTCTTCTCCTTCAATAAACCTAAAGAGGATTCCATCAAGTCCTCTTTTTTAGAGGATATTTTGGTGATCTAGACTGTTATAAATAGTTAAATTGGCCAGTATTCATCAGATATGTACGTTTTCAGCTCTATCTGGTGGATGTATACTATTTTGAAGGTATTACATAATGGGTTTCATCCATCTCATGGTATGAAAATATGGCTCAGAAATAGGGCATATTTTATTAATTTCCACCATTCTAGTTTGAACAAAAGGTAAACCAACATAAATATGGGAAATACTAATGATTGTCTCATCCTAGTTTGGATCTTCTTAGGTTGTGGATGCATTATCCAGTGCATCATCTTGATAATTTTGTGATCGCATGAGATAATATATTGTTGTCTCTGAGGGAAATTCATTTATTAACCATATGATGTAATCACATAGATGGATTAACTCTTCTTTTGTAATAAAATAATCCCCATGGATTGGTTTGATCACCAACTATGAATCTTTATTCACTTTCATGTGGTTCACATGTACCTAATGTTCCAATTCCAAGCCTTATATGGGAGCTTGATACCCTGCTCCATTATTGGTACCACCTTATGAAAACAAGAAGGAATAATGTAACACAAATTTTTCTAGGAAGATAAGTACAATTCCAAATCCAAAATTATTGTGTTTAGGACTTCCATTATCTACCCTATTGGACATCTATATGAACCATTGAATTAAAATCCCCATGTTTGGGTATTATCTTTAATTGAGAAGACCTCTTCATCATGAGGTTTAGTATTCAATGATTTATCTTCTGCAGATGGAAGTTCAGTAAATAAATATTCCAAATCATGGCCTTTTATTTCCTTTTGCGACACAAACTAGATATAAAACCTTTGAAAAAATAATTTCCCACAGTTCCAAAACCTTATAAGCATAGGACGTATGAGAATAAATTATTGTGGGTTATTGCGAGACACTAATAAGACCTCATTATTTTACAGGTAGTGCCTCAATTTCTGAACTAAAAAGATTAATTCTAGGCAACACTTCTCGATACCTGAATACATAGTTTCTATACCAGCATAGTTTGACTGAGATAGTGAAGGTTTTTTTCATTCGTAGAATCATTATTTTGGATAAGAAAGGCACCCAATGATCACTCAAAATCTATCACATAGATAATAATTAGTCTTCCTTCAATAGGAGGATTTAATACTATTAGAATCAAGATATTTTTCATTAGGGTATCAAATGCCTCTTTACAATCTTCTTTCAATTTATAGGCGACTCCCTTCTTCATTAATCTAGTGAAGGGACAACAATTTCTACCAAATTCATGGTAAGGTGCCAAATAAAGGCCAGGTTTCCTTATATTCCACTTGATTATTTCAAATTTCTAAGAGGTGACATGATAAGGATTTATTTTTTTGTCAAGATCAACTTCGATTCCACGATGGCATACAACGAAGATGAAAATTTTTTCTGAGGTTACCTAAAAATCACATTTCAAGGGGTTTATCTTAAAATTGTGTAGTATAATATTATTGAGTATGCTCTCTCGATCAAAAAAGTGATTAGAGAATTTTTTGGATTTAACAACCACATCATCCACATAACATTCAATAAATTTTTCTAATAAGGGTTTGAAGTTATGGGGAATGATGAGTTTATACGTTTCACCTACATTTTTTAAGCCAAAGGGAATTACCCAATAGGAGAACACACCTTGAGGGTCTCTAAAGGTTGTATACTCTTCATCCTCTGGGGCCAAATAGATTTGATGTTACCTAGAGTATCTATCTATTAAGGAAAGAGCTTCATTTCTAGCTATTTCATCAATTAAAAGTTCTGTGATTGGAATAGGAATGTCATATTTAGAACAATGTTGTTTAAGATCATTGAAATCAATGAATAATATGATTTTCCTATTCTTCTTTTTCACTGGTACAATGATGGTGATCCAAATTTTGATATTGAACCTCCTTGAAAATGTTATCCTGGATAAGCTTATCAACTTCAGCTTCAATTTTAGAGGCATGAGTTGGGTTTGTTCTTCTTGCTGCCTGCTTGAATCCTTGATGTTATTCTGGAAAACCAATATGATGAGTGGTTATATCAGAACTATGAATTGGCATTTCTGTATAATTCTATGCAAATACATCTCGATGTTTCTTTATAAATGAGGTATCCATAGTTTCTCTTCATAATTCATGGCCACATTAATTAGATTGGCGCAAGGCTCTTCTTCTATACACATATTTATATCTCTGATATCATCCACAGTGGTAGAGATACCTTCCTCAAATGATGGAGAAGCATCCCAAATACCTTCTTCTTCTTATTCCATATGTGTCACTTATTTTGTTTCTACTTGCATAGTAGGTGATGAAGCAAAACATTCATAGGTTGGGAAGGATTCAGTATTTGAACATCCTGAAGAAGAGGCCACCATTTCTGACCCTACTAATGAAAAAGGATCTTCATGGAGTAATATAGAGTATAATGTTGGTTGGGAATTAGCATGCCTGTCATACCCTAGAATTTCTACAACTGGTTATACTCTGATTGGAAAAGAAGATCCTTAATTACGTTCGGTGGATTAAATGAAGACATCTCCATTAAAACTTCCATCACAGCTTGATAAATCAATAATTTCTTCTATGTTGTCAGACTCAGTTTCCACAATTGATATTATGGATGTCACTGGATGAGTGTTCAAATTTTTGTTTATCCTTTAAATTTGATTGATTGGAAATTCATAATCTATAATCTAATGTTTGATTGGGTTTTCTAGGATATTTTCAAGATCATTTGGAGCATTGATTCTAGTTACCTCCTTCATCACAGAACTTATACCCTTTGTGTGATAAAATTCCACCTCAATATATTGAGATTCACATGTTTTGAATAGATCCTTATCACAATAAAATGTTCCAATTTGGCCATTTATTCTGCACTTGAGACATTGGTATTATGATGAAGTTATGGCTGCATGTTGATTTACCCAAGGCCTACCAAGGGGAATGTTAATTTGTGTGTCCTAATGGACAACCCTACAGATTAAATTAGAAACAAGATCATTGAACTATGTTTTGAGTGTAATCTCCCCCAGAGGTTCATTCTAATTCTATTCATAACAATGAAACATTAATTTGGAAGGATATAAGTGAGGTTTAGTTATTCCCAATCAATAAAGTGCATTAATTGGAATGCGGATGACTCCTAATCCATTATCAATGAAGGCTCATCAGATTTCTATGTCATTGAACCTTCCTGATAGATACAAGGTCCTGATATGTTGTTGTACAACATCATATTCATCTTAATCCATAAAATATATAAATACATGAAATTATATAGGATTATTCTCTATACGGAAAACCTCAGCAGCATCAACTTTGGATTCAAACACTTGAGGACATTATAATGCTTCAATAAGTTCATATCAAATATATTTTGATAGATTCAAGGCATCCAAAATCAACAAATTGGATAGTACATGTGATAGCTATATCAAAACATCCTAATATTGGTCCAGACATATGTGTTTTCTAGCATGTAGATGTATTTTTTCAGGCTCCTTGGAAGTTGACACTCCAGATGTAGATATACCTTGTGTTGGAGCAGAAATTATAAATACTCCTAGAATTGGTAGATTATACTAACTAGATCTATCTACATGATGAGAGAATGATGGATTAACCTCTAATAGGTCCTCCAAAATTATCTTGTCAGTAATGAATCTATCATGTGTGGAAGAATCTCCTTGTTCCTGTTGATCCTGCTAAAGGACTCTCCCCCAAGTTTCCATAGCATATACGGTTCAAGTATGGGTAGTGTTAAAATAGTGGCTTATAGTGTACCCATGTATTCCCTTGTATCATCAACATTGGGTTATTTTTCTAGTTCCCCAGATTAGTATAGGGAACTTAAGATCATTATAACTAGAATCAGCATCGGTATAAGCATCTGTTAAGTGGATAATGTTGACAAAACCAAAGATCTATTCTTCATCTGATGAAGATTCTGTTTGACAGGTCAGTTCTGGTTGGGTTGTTTCGCCTGAATGTTCCCATGATTTTTGAAATAGATTGAATGAAATCTTCTAGATTCAAATACAACATTGTCCTTGACACGAGATCATCTTCTTCGGACTGCTCTTTGTCATTTTGATCACATCATTTCTTTTAGGATTAACCTTTAGAAGACTAATATTTTGATGAAGATGGATTTTTTGTGGTGGGAGTAGTATAAGACACAACCAGTTGATTCAAATATGTTCATATAATGTCATGAGTTATATTTATCATTTTCCTTATCATAAAATCATTATATTTCTATACTATTTTTTCTTTTGACTTCCTTCTATTCTCCTTCTTCCTCTGGATCTATAGTAGTAACACATGTTACTTGGGATGATGATCATGTTAGTTTAATTTTTCTAGAGTCTACCATTTTTTCATGTGGTATTTTAAGAAAACAATCTTGAATGGGATGCCCCAACATCTACTGAAAGGGATAATAATTCAGAAGATCTTCATCTCCTTATTAGTTTGATTTCTTCACCCTTAGAAAGTGAACCAAATTGTTTTCCAAAGATGAGATGAAGTAACTGGGAACCTATTAATTCCGAAAAGAATAAACATTGTTCATTAACTCATCAAACTATTGTTTCCTTTCATCTCTTAGATCATCTTTAAGAGAAGGTAATTTCTACTAATTCCCGGGAGGAGGATCCCTTTGATATGTTGAATATTTTGAAGTGGAAGAAGGTATAGGGGCTAGCTTGAGTGTGACTACAGTTCCCCATGTTTTCCCTATTTTCCTTCCCATAGGTGATGGAATTACATGAGTTTTAGCTTTACCTTCCACAATAAAATCCTCCTCCTATTGGGAAATAGAATAAAGGTATTTAAAACCTCATGTGTATTTCATAGGGATCATTGGTGTGTTTAACTCATCATGCATATTTTCCACACAAATTGGCATAAAATCTTCCTGAGGTAGTGCCAGATTTAAAGAATATGTTAATCATTTCCATAGAGAAATGAAATATGAAACTATTTCATTTTCCCTTTGTCTTCAATTTGTAAGATGAAAAACAATAGTCTTTTTCAGCGTTCAGCAAAATTGAATAAGGAATTTATGATAGAGATCTTCCCCTATAGTAATTAATTGAAATTGAAAAAATGTATACATGACAAAAGTTGGTCCCTATAATGACAAAAAATGCACCTAAGCTTTACTAGTTCTTTTTTTTGAGGCGACCTTTCATGGGATCACAAATAGAAATGAATGTTGAAAGTGTTATTCCAGTTCTCCTGAATAATTGTTGATAAGGAATACAATATTCATAAAATTTGGTGGGGGAGGGATCAGATCCTCTCACTAAGGGTAGCATTCTTTTCCAGCTGAAAAAGCACACACACTTATTCTACAGATTCTAGTCTAGTTTTTAATTCCTCAATTGTGATCATAAGCATTTGGGGATTATCTGGATGAGCTAGGACCTGTACAAGTACAATTATTGGAGCTTGAACTGGTGTGATGGCCATCAAAACCATTGGTGGTGGTGCTAGTATTTTTCTTGGATATCCCATGGGGACTATCCTATAAGGATGTGTTTGATCCTGCCTTGGAAGTGTACCCAATGGAGGGAATTAATTATCTGCATCTTTAGTCTCCAAAAATACTCTTTGCTAATGGGATCCTAAAGGATGTGCAAGTTGAGGATTTACGTGGGGACCATGTCTTGCTGAAATAAAAATTTGAAGTAACTTTGTATTGAGTATTTTTAACTCTTTCTTCTCAACTTATTACTATGAAAATATTTCATCAAGTTAAATAGATATACCTTAGTGGAATAGTGAGACATGATTTCGATTTTACATTTCCCCTTGTTCAAAACCTTTTGAAGGGGTGGGAGTTTGTTACTTGATGGAATGCCTAGATTCTGGGTAAGGCTCGGATTTGGGGAATGCACTCCTCCTTAATTTTCATTAGTGTGTACCAGGTTAGGGATAAGAACTTAATTTTTTGATTCCCATGAAATAGAATCATTTATTGGCGGATCATATTTAATTATGTTAGTGACATTTTTTGGCGCATAATGAATTGATGAAATTCTGTCAGTGTCTTTGTAAGATCGTCTCCTTCTATATCATCCATGAGACTCAGTTATCCTATAAGCTGAATTCTTATGAATTGTTTTATAGATAGTTATTTTTAAGGGAATCCTTGGATAGTTTAGTTCTGAACTCTCTTTTTGGCTTCATCCTTAAATAGGAGAAAACTGACTATTTTGAGCAGGGGATTTTAGATGTGAAAAATCCCCCAGCCACTAACCCTACAGGATGGGCTATTATTTTCCTTCTTCTTCAATCCTTCGAACATTTTAATTGAATTAAAAAGTTGAATTAAATAATCCCCCAAACTTGTAGGCTAGGGTGTCTCTTGAACTACAATATCTGATATTCACGCAACTACTCTTCCGAAATTTAAAATTTTGGTTCGGGAATTAACTAGGTGTTTTGTCCAAAAAACACTAAAATACCCTATTTTAGAATATATATGTATTATTTTATAAATTTGTGCCATCTAATGGATGATATCTTCTAAGCAGGAGTCTTTCTAGAGATTCTCATATTCTTGGTACCAAAGTATCTCAAAAGCTTGTTTTATTTTGGCCTAGATCTGATGAGAGTTAGTTGGGACCTTTTCATATGCACATAATTGATTACATATGAAATATATTGATTTTATCTAGCCATGGGGAATAAAATTTCATGAGACCAATTTGGGAAGGATTTTTTTTTCTGGAGTGCAATGGAATGCAATTCTCTATGTGCACCCCATCCTCTAATATAAACACCAAATGGGGTATCATATATTAACTGGCGTAGCCTCTTTACAACATTGAGGCATGCATGAGGAAGGGTTCTATGTAGCTTTTCAACCATTTAATGTCAGGAAACAAATAGATATTCCATATTAATTTGGTGTTGAAACCCTTATATTACAATTATATTATTTTGATATTTATCATATGTCAATACTTTAGTTTTCAAATAATAAAGATCCATTCATAAGTTGAGTATGAAGTCATGAATTAAATCTTCTGCCATCAATTCTGGAATGTTTTATTGAGAGTTATACAATGGCAAGAACATGACTGGTACTTCTCCATTAGCTGATTCTTTTCCCATGTGTAAGATATCTTAATCATATTTCACTACAGGTTTCTCCACTTTTTCTGACCAAATTGAATGCTTATCGATTATTTTATTAAAAAATTGGAATCAATTACTTTTTCTCCAATATATTAGAAGAAAAATGACCCAAGGTATGATCAATGAATGATTTTTCCCTTATTATGGCTTCTGTTGGAGAAAATATGTCACCCGTTAATGACAAGGCATCAGACATGATTGGCCTTGTGTTGTCAGTTAAATCAATATAATAGGGAATTTTAATTACAACATTGTCAATTATAGAATTATCATGATCATGCGGAATAATAATATTGGGTTAACATTCACAGCTAATGCCATTATGAGGAGGACCGCCCTGGTGGATAGAAGTTAGGGATAAATCCTCTTACTCCTTGGTCTTCTGGACACATGGAGGGTTGTCGTGGCTCTCATCTAATCATAGACTCTTTGTATTAACTGAATTTTCTTGAAGAAATCCTTCATGGAGAAGTGTCTGATGGGGATATTTAGAATTACATCTACTAATCAATTAATTTAGTAACTAGAGGGTAGGATCTCATGCTGCAATAGATAAATTTATGAGGGCATCAAGAACTTCATCATTAAGAGGTTCCATATCACAGATTGGCTCTTGATTTTCCAAATGTGTTTCGTGAGACATCTTCTTAGATTTGCTCTTATACTTATTTGGGGATACTTTCATGGAGAATTGGTTATCATGGGAAGGTGAATTTACTTGACATGGAGTGGTCATCAGAACGGGCCAATTACGTCTAATTGGAAAAAGTGTATGTTCCTGATCTTGTTCTCTATATGATATAGGGGAGTATGCATTATAACCCTACCAGAATGAAATATAGTTATGTATCTTCTCCAGGATGACATGCTGATTTGTCATCCCATGTATAGGGGTATAATTATTTTTTTTTGTCGGGTACTACTGATGTTGTTCTTATGATATGCTGGCATGCTTCCAAAATATGGGCAGTAATTTTTTTCTACCCATTAACCATTTCTAATATTTGTTTGGTTACGTCTGCGGATAGAATAGGAATATATGTCCATTTAGTCTCGAGAATAATTACTTGTGCATACTCTTGTCCTCCTTTTCCAATCAATGTGTTCTGAAATTACTCATTTATGGCAGAAAAGTGTTGAGTCTTCCCCAGATTTGTCGTCGGAGCCTACCGGCTGACTTCTATAGGTGTTTCCAAACAAGATTATTGGTAGACGGTATGAATACTAGTAGGTGTATGTTCCTGGTGGAAGTTTTTGGTCTTGTATGTTTGATGTAATTCTTTCAATATTGGAATAAGAGATAACTATTATAAATGTTGAGTGTAAGCAGGTGTATGTTCTTGTTTACCAGTTGCCACCACATTTGATTGGAAGGATTCCTTAAATACAGTCAGACGAGTCTACTAATTTGATAATAATTTGTAAATAGGTGTATTTGCATGTTCACTGTACTTCACTAGATTTACCTTGTGGGATTTGTGTGTCGATGCCAGTTGAGTCTACTAGGTAACAGAATTAGGACGGATGGGTGTATGCGCCCACTCATTGTTTGTCATCAAGTTAGGTTGATGGACTGCTCTGGATGGGGAAATGGTAATAATTTTCTACACATTGGATGGAAGTTGTCCCTATTTGTTTGTCTTGCATGCCTGGGTATAAGGGACCTGGGCAGAATGTGCATAGGCAATGCCACCAACATGTTTGGGTTTCACTGTAGTGTGATTCTGCTAGCGGCGGTTGTAGGTGAAAGTCCTCAGGAAGGACCTCTACATCTTTGAATTCATGCCATTAGTGACCTCTTGATCCAAAACCCTATAACACATGAGGGGATAGTTGTTGAATACTATGGATAAGGACCTAAAATGGTTGAAGATGGTGGTTTCCACCATCTACTTCTTGACCATCAGTCGTTATTGACCAGATGATCGAGAGTTGGTATTAACCTAGAGAGCCATCCAGGAAGCCTCCATGGTTGGGATAATACTATACTAATGGTACTACCTTAACAACACAATGAAGACCCACTGATGAAGATACTGAGTGGGTGATGACATCCAACTCATGGATGAGGATCCATCTTGAGAAGAAGTCGATAAATTCACAGGTGTCATCTTGATGAAATCCATTTTAAACTGAATGGATTTTTGATAAAAAAAAACATGAAAACAATAATAAACTCCATTAAAGAAACATATTTTAAATGGATACATGTGTGATTGATTTATTTGTCTGGCCTTCCATTATCAATTGATAGGGCCCTAATAGGTGTTCAACCATATTAACTGGGTTATAGATTCACGTCGGGTTGACTATTTTTGTTTCATGGTTTCTTGGAACGTGTGTTCTAGTTTATGAATCACTAATTCCAGGAGGTTTCCATAGGATTTATTCATTGAATCGGAAACATACAACATTTATTTATCCAAAAGGTTCCTAATTTCCTATGGAAGGTATTTTTATGATTGAAATTTACGATATATAAGAACATACATTGGTCGAGATGATGGGAGTTAAGACTCATCACCCACTTTTTGGGGGATTTGTTATCTACTCTAGGACTCTCTTAATAAATTTAAGATATCGTCATGAATCCTTATTAAATTACCAAGAATAACATAGGTCTCCCTTGGAATTTTCAATCACTTATTATGTGATACTTAGAATCATTTTTATGTATTCTAGGATCTTCATTAATGGATATATCCATATGTATTCGATGTTCTCCATCAATGGTATCCCTTATATACTATTTAGAGACTATTTATATCATCATAATGATGATACTAGTTTTTAAGCCACTTATTGGGTCACTCTAGAATTTATTGTCTTCTTGATATACAAATGATAGTTTTGATAGTGGGATGATACCCATAAAATGGGGTACCTTTGTATCCTTGTGAAAGGAATACGAACCCTCATAGTTCGATGCCACTTAATGGGACACATCATACAATTTAATTTCATTTGATAGGGACCTAGCCATACATTTTAATGTCATGTGGTAAGGATATTTAAGAGAATGGTGCGTGAAAAATGTTTGGTGTCAGAATTATAACTATGTAGCCCAAAGAATTTGGAAATAATATGGGTTTTCATAGTAAGATTACACCCTATTGGGAATATTCCCCAAGTATAGCATGGTTGATATGATGTTTTGGGTTTGAACCACAAGCATTCTTCCTTTGTATCCAATTTTTATGGTAATCAAAGACCATGTAGTTCAATGAGTCTAATAGAGGAGTATAGTCATTTGAGGGAAATGAGTTTGGGTATACATCCTGAAAATGATGACCTGATGATTTGGGGATTTAATTTCGGGCTTATTCGTAGAGAGGATGCCCATATTAATGTAATAGGGGTTGGATTCCTGAAGATGATATACAATGAGATCATTCCCTGAAAAGGATTCCTATATATCCCAATTATGATGTGAATTAGAGTTCTCTTGGTTTGTTAACTGTGAGTTTTTGTGAATTTTTTTTAATTATCATGAATTTCTAAGCCCACATGTTTCATACACGGTGTAACAAATAAGAGGATTTGAATGATTCAACAAAGGCACCCATAATATTCCTCATCCACTGGTGGAAGAGGGTGTGCCTAAAATAGTGAGGGTTGATGGAGTCGAAGTGACCGAGGAAGAGGGAGAGGGGACGAGCCTTCCCTATGTTCTCTTTACATTAAACAAGGGTCCAATATCTAGAAAGAGTGCAGGTGAAGGAAGTATAGAGGAACAAGAATGAAACATCTTAACTGAAAGGATATGGGCTTACACTATGATGGATTCACTTTTGGATCTTAGTATGAGAGGGAGACTTCTCTTTTACTTTCATCAGAAAGCTAGTGTAAATCGTACCTTCTATACCAGAGACATGAGGTTCTCGGTCTTAGAGACAAAAAGGGGGGACTGAACACAAACCCTAATCTTCCAAACTGTGAACATCCCAACACTATTCTAGAGAGAAAGGTCCATGTGACTAAAGATATACAAACCCAAAAACACTCCATGAATCTTTACCCCATTGTTAAACAAATGTGTGAACCTATGACGTGGATATACAAACCCAATGAGGAGACAAGATGACGTGTATTTCCCAATGGTTTGATGAGTTAGGATTTTATTCAGAGGCTTCAACATAGTCAATTTCAGATTAGGAAACCATAGAAAAAGATACTCTACAATGAGTGGCCTTAAAATGGTACTTAAGTTGATATGTAGGCCTTATTCATGGCTCTTCTACATAGGTACTCCACGCAGGTGTCCCGCGCCGGTACCCCACATAGGTGTGCTGCGTAGCTCTACCATGCATGTGTGTTGTGTATGCCTTAATGATGAATGGAAAATGATTCACATAGGGGAACCAATCCTATGTAAGATTTAAATTGTGAAATAATCTCAAAACATGTTTATCCCATATAATTATCTCTTCTCTCATGTTTTTTAGAGAGAAACCAATGAAAATGTGATGGATCTGGTTGAAAGAGCTATGTAATGAGAGCTTCAGGAAGTCTTTCAACTTTTTTAGTCCTTAAATGAGGAGCCCAAGGGTCTAATTTATAGGTACAGAGGGGGGATAGTCGAATTCAATTTGTCAGTAAAGGTCTGTCATGTAGTCCCCCAGTGTAGGTTTGTTTCATAGGGGTATAGAATGTATACCGCCGTGTAGGTCACCGCGGAGGGTCACCACAGAGTTCGGCTACGCAGGTCGGTCGCACAGGTCCGTCGTGCATTCCTTTGAAACTTTGGAATTCCTTTTAATTAATCAAAAACTTTCTTTGGATTTTGAAATATTTGAGGCCGCTTTCATAGTCTTTTTGTAATCCTAACTAGTGTCAACAGTTACAGGCAATATTGAGTTTCAACAATCCATGATATATTATTAACATATCACTATATGACTATTATAAACGAATCATTAAATTAAAGGGAATGAATAGGATTATATAATTTATGAAATATTTAAATAGATCATAATTATTTTAATTTATTGATTAATTCTTGTAAAATAATAAATCCATTTTTTTGGTAAACGTATATTATGCTTAAAAAATAGATGTCCTGAAAAATTATTTTAATTTATTTTCATTATAAAATATTGTATTTTTTTAAAACATTTAAAATATTTATTTTTTAACTAACTAAATATTTAAAAAAATTACATTTCAAAATTATATTATGGTTATTTTTATAAATTTTCGATGAAATTTACTTTTCTAGTGAAGATTGAGAAATACTAATTTTTATTAACAGCTGTAGTTTTATTTATAAAATGGACAAGATCGATTTTGTTTTAAAATTATTTAGAAGAAATTATTTTTGATATGTTTTTAGTAATACAATTTTTTCCATGGGAATCATTTTTTAATTTTTAATTTAGTACTAAAATAGTTGTATAGGTAAAAAAGGTATTTTCTAGAAAAAAACTATTTTCATGAGTGTGTTGTTTTTTATATTAATAAATTATAATTAACAATATGGGTGAATTATTTTATTGAAATTATTATTTATATACTCAATAATTTGTTTTAAAATTCATCGAATAATTTTATGGGAATGGGATAATAATATTTCTCATTTTAGGCTTAAACTATATTTTTATAAAAAGTCATTGTTGTGACATTTTATGAACATATCTTGAAATTGTTTTTCACTTATAGTTATTAAATTTGATAAAATAGATTCAATATTTTGAATTAGGATTTTCATATTTGGATAAAATATGCATTTTATTTTCTTAAAATAGAATATCAACCGTGGTAAAATGTATCCCCTCAATAAAGGTCAAATCAGGTTAATCTTGGTTAAAACTATGTGATAAGGCCATAATCATTAATATTAATTATTATTTCATGAACGTAACAATATAATTATCACCTTAGTGTTGAAATTTATTTTTTTAATGGAATATATTCCCTAAAAATGACTATTATAACATTTTATGAAATGAAACCTACAATAATGACACACCATATTTTAAATATCACTTATGTGTTGGCAAGGTGGAAATTAATTCCATGAATAAATATAAGTGTCTATTTTATTATTAATGAATTTATTTTAATGATATAAATTATTAATAATTTTTAGTAATTATAAACTTTCCTTAAATTCATATGCACCACTAATGTGATATTTTTCCAATTAACAAAAAATAAAAAAAATGAAATTAAAATTTTTGAAAGTTATATTATTTGACTATATTAATGTGTGCTGATATGGCTCTATTTTTACATAGTTTTTCCACATATTTTTACTTAATTTTTAATGATTTAATCAATTTATACCAAATAATTTTACTTTTGTATTTTTATATTTAATTTTTTTAATTAATCAATTTTTATAATTATTTATTTATTTTTAGCCTTTAAATTGATAATTTTAATCTTACATTACTTTTCTAATTAAATTATGTCTTATTTAGGTTGGTTAATTTAAATCTTCTTGACTTTTTAATAAGATAATATCTATTTCATTTAATCAACGTAATTCTATTTAATTAACATAGCCTTTATTTTAATATTTTAGCTTTTAACTTAGTTTCATTCAAATATTTTAACATTACTAATTAATATGTTTAGTCATCCTTCTAATCATTTAATTAAACAATTTGTGTAGTAAAATTAAAAAAAGTAGTTAGCTTTTAATTTTATGTGTTCAAATAGTTGTTTTATTACTTAATTAAGAGTTTTTAAACATTATTTATATTATTTTATGTATGCAGTTTGATTATTAATTTATTTTCTATTGATTTAAGTCTACCGTTCAGGTAGAGAAGGCCTATCGGTCACCTACAGGGTCACCGATGCTCTTCTCTTTTACTTGCAGCTAAACATTTTAATTAATTTATATAGAAATATTAATTTAAGTTGTTCATAATCTTAGTTTATTAAATATCCGGTTATTATGTTAAGCGTTATCAATTAATACTTTTTATTATAACTTTAAGTTTATATGTTTAAAAAAAATCATGTTTTAAATTTATGGTAATTAAAATTATTTTAATTAATTACATTCTTTCTTTTTATTTAGTTTATATAATTATTGATTTTAAGATTGTTCTTCTTCAAGGTTACCATTAATTATTTATTTTTTACTAGTGATGACCCGAATATGTTAATTATACTATCAGTGACCATTTTACTATTTCCAGCTTATTGGTAGCTCTTATTTTTAGTGTAACGATAACATTATTTTTATGTTCTATCAGTAAGCTTAGTTATTATGTATCGGTGAACTTATTATTTTATCCTAACGGTGACCTGGATTTTTTATTTTGTATCAGTGGCCCTTGTTTCTATGTGTAATGGTTAGCTTTTACTTTTACTTTTATTTTTATATCGGTGACTCCACACCGGTTCTTCCATTTATTTTATTTTCTACCTGTAACCCCCACACCACACTGTTAATATTTTATATCGGTGACCTTTTTTTGAGATATCAGTATACTTTCTTCTTGTAACAGTGACCTTTGCGTCATTTCTTTTTTTTCTACCTCACCATTACTCATTCCTACCTCACTGTTAAACCTCACCGACATTTTATTTTCTCACTCATAACTCTTTCCTCACCGCTAGCTGCTCCCTACCTATATTCTTCTAATGGTGAGTATTTCCTCACCGTTAGGCTTTGATTTCTCATTCTCATTGTTGCACCATATGTTGAAGTCTTCGGGTACTCACCTGCTGAAGTTGTTGCGCCACGCAGGAGCTGAGGGATTTTGTCAAAGGTTCTGGTCCCCGCTGCTACCACTAATGTTTTCAGGTCGCAAGGGTAGTGCACTGCCGCCGGGAGCAGGAGGAGACTGTCGCGCCACACTAGAGTGAAGGAGTCTCATTTCACCACCTACAGTTTGGTGCCGAAATGTCGAGGAAGAGGAGGACCACATCATAGGGAGCCACACCACTGCAGCTGGATACTACAGGTCATTGGGGGTTCTTGCGGGAGTTGCGCTGGATGCACTGGATGGAAGTGCTGCTGGGATGCTGCTGGAGTTGAAGATCGCCGCAGTGAAGAACTCGGCATCAAACCTGCTTCATGAAACCGCCACCTAAGCCTCCCCATGTGCACCGTGGAGAAAGGGGGAGGAATATAAGATCACAAAAACTTATTATTATTATTATTATAATAAATGATAAAATATAATAATAAAAGTAATATAAAACAAAAAGTAATAACAGGTAATGTTAAAGTTAAAGTTATCTTAATTAAGTCAAATGAATATAATATATTTTGTAAAGGTTGTAATTTAATATAAATATCAATAAATAGATAAATTATCAATAAAAATACAATACCAAATAAATATTAAATGTTAATAATAAATTAATTTACTGTTTATAGTATAAATATTTAATTAATAATAATTATAAAAAAACTATAAAATATACTTATTAATTTAAAAATATATAAAACATAAGTGTTAATTATATTTACTAAATTAAAATTAACTAATTAACAAAATAGTCGAACAATTTAATTTCATAAGTAGTAATTACAATAATTAAATTAGTAAATTAAAAATTAATTAATACAATCTAAATTATAAACTTTTTAATTACTTACTTGCTTATGATGTTAAACTTTAAAAACATAGTTAAAAAGGATTAAATTAATAACCTAGTAACTATAAATATCAACTTAATTTAATTAACAATTTTATAAAAAATTTATGTATTACCATAGTAGTAATAAATAAATAACTTTATTAATTTAAAAATAAATAACAATTGTGAATTAATATATTTATTAATTAACTTTAGTTAACTTGTAACGAGTAATATAACGCTTAACTTCAAAAATAACTATTTTTCTTTCTTGCATTCTCATTTATTTACTTTTATTTTCTATTTAATATGTGCAGGTTCATACCAAATTCAAAAACACGTCTATGTTCACGCAACTAACTCATCCAGAGATAGTTACGTGAGGAAAACTCTCACGACGTGCCAGTCATGAAAAAACGTATGTTGTGCGGTGCTTTTGTGAAGGGTTTTCATAGTCGGTGGGAGACGTTCGGTGATGAGCAGCAGATGACATATTGTATTTTAAGCTGAGAAACAAGTAAAATTTTTGGGGGGTACTCTCTCAATCATTCGATGAACACAAGAGATGCGATAACAGAGCAACTCTTGAGACAAGCTAGAGGCCTTGGAGCCCGAGTGCAGTGTAAAATTAGGGAAGTTCTTCTTCCTTCTAGTTGGAATACCTGTATTATTTTCTAGCATTCCTTCATTTCCTTTATTTATAATGAACAAATTAATTGGCTAAAACATTGAGCTCTAGTGGATTTACTACTTCTAATGGTTAATTTTTATCCTTTCTAATTTCATATATTAATGTGTTCAGTATCAATCGGCGTGATTGATGTTGAGTCCATTCAACTGCTTTTCAACACTAGAAATTAATTTTCAAAACTCCACAATAAAATCAGCAAGAATGATCATGGAAACATCTTATAAAAAATAATCAATTCAAAAGTACATCAGGACGTACAGAGAGTTCGTCTTTTTTTCATTATCTTTTTGACCTTTTCACAGATGTGTATGTTTTGGAGTGGCGAACTCTGAAATCAATCAACGTTTGTGAATTAAGTCTTGTCGAGGGAGATAAGTCACTCTCTTTATGGTAGTTCAAAGCAGTAGCTTTAATGTGAAATAGAATACTTATAGAACCAATCAAACGGAGACTTTTTCCCTGGTCATTTTACTTGATTGTTCACTTATCAGCATTTTATATCTTTGTTTCTTACTGTTTTTTAGCTTGTTCTGTGTTTCACCACAATTTAGAACTAAAACTCAAAAAGAATGTAGTATTTTATCTGTTCACAAATAGTAAAATAAAAATAATATAAAATATATTCCACTACTGACAACAGTGGAATTGTTTGAGTGTTTTTAAAAGAATAGTTGTCAAATTATCCTTCTCTGTGGGTTTGACCCTGCTTTCCACATATACTGTAGTTAGTAGGAATATAAATATTAAACTTTGACCACCTTCAACGATAGTTTAGTTCAAGTTTTTGGTTCCGTTTCCGAGGAATTCATGAGCCATTATTTTTCTAAAAGCTAAAAAAACATATATAAAATACACAAAAAGAAATTGAAAAAAAAAATTAAAACTGTAAAAAAATCTACTTCAATTAATACTGAATTGCTATTGTTTCATATATTACTGAACATCTATTAGTTTTACTGTTATGCTATTTTGAAATGTTATTACACTTTTAATTTTCACAAGATAATTCATTGTTACATTGAAGTCTTCAAACTGAGAAATAGACATACATTTAAATACTCCTAAAAACATTGTAATAGAGAATCAAGATAATAGAGTTGATCAAAACATGAATCTTCCACAACCCGTAATTCCAGCCCATCAGTTACCTAGACTTAGGGAGTTTCATATTCCATTATTATCAACTAACCCATCTTGCATTATGTTGACCCCTAGGTCTAGGAACAATGAAATTAAGCAGTCTCACCTTTCTAAACATCCTTCATTCAATGGTCTTCCAGGAAGGGATTCACTTGAGTTCATTAGAGAGTTCTTTGGTTATGTGCAACAATTACCTCTGAGGGAGATTTTTGAGGAGGAGTTGAAATTGAGGATATTTCCATTTTTTTAAGGAGAAGGCTAGGACTTGGTTTCAAGACATAGATGAAGAAATTTATGAGACCTGGGAAGAGGTGTTTATTGCCTTTATATCAAAATTATATCCTAGAGGAACACCACCTCTGAGATTATGCACAAAATTACTGGGTTTGTCTAGGATGAGGGAGAGTTATTTCATGAGGCATTTTATAGGTTTAGAAGTCTCCTTAGACAAATTCCCAATCACCATTTTTCTCCCCATCTACTCATGGAGACTTTATATAAAGCTCTCACCCCTTACAACCAAAATTTAGTTGATCAATTTTGTGGGGGTGATTTTTATGACTCTACTGCTGATGAGCTAAAACTTGTGTATGACAAGTTTGCTCAAAAATATCAGCACAAGTGATCTAGGAAGAGGTTCGTCCAAATAGGTGAAGACAATCCTCAGGATACAGTTGTTAGTGATAGGGTTCTAAGGGAGCAATGTAATCATTGTGGGATGTTCGGTCACACTCATACATGTTGTCCAAATTTTGATCTCCCTATCCGTTTTGCTGAGAGTTCCAAATTTGTGGATTTTAGAGATAGGGACCAACAGACAAATGATCAACACTCTAATCAGTACGCTTCTAGTTATAAAAATCACCCATACTTGTCTTGGAAAGAAAAAGGTGTCATTAAATAGACCATTACCCCTAAATACCAATCACACTAAATTTTTTTCAACTCAAACCAATATGGGGGTGAAACTTATAATTCTCAAGGGGAGTTAAAGGGGCTATTACAACAATTTTTGGGAGAGATCAATTCATTTAGAAAGTAAACTGATGATAAGATTCATAATTTAGAACATCAAATAATTCAAATGGATAAGCATCAATGTGATAAGGAAAAGGGAAGGCTACCCAACACTTCAATTATTAATCCAAGAGAGAATTTCATGGTTGTATTCACTAGATCTGGACTTCAAAGCCAAGAACAAGTTAAGATTCACTCTGGGAAAACTGAAATTGATTAAAAAAACTGAATCTGGAAAGAGAAGTCTTCTTGAAACAGAATCTGGGAATCTGGATAGCTTTGTTCAACCTAAACAGAATGTTGAATTTACACCTGAAAAAGTTCAAGAACCGAGGAAAATGAAGTGTGAATTAATTTAAGAAGAAAAAAAATGAAATTTTAGAGAAGGAGAATAATAAACGTTTTCTTAAAAATCATGCCCCTCTCGTTCCCTTCCCAAAAGATTGAAGAAGAATAATGAACTTGATTATTTGAGGTTTCTTAAATTGATTCGAAACATTAGTATCAACCTGCCTTTTGTAGAAGCCTTAGATAAAATCCCTTCATATGGTTCTTTTAACAAAAGGATTCTAAAAAATCAAAAATGATTGGACGAAGTTAGATAAAGTTAATCTTAAGGAGGAATGTAGTGTCATCTTGTTAAAGAAGTTTCCTCCAAAATTGAAGGGCCCTGGTAGCATTATTTTTTAATGCAAAATAGTATCACGTGAGAAACATAATTGATTGTTTGAATTAAGAGCAAGTATCAATATTATGCCTTACTCCCTGTTTAGATGTTTGGGTCTTAGGTATTTTCAACCAACTTCAGTTTTTCTTCAACATGCTGACAGGTCACTCACACACCCTTCTAGGAGGGTGGATGATCTATTAGTGAGTGTAAGAAAACTGAAACTACCCATAGTCTTCCTTATCTTAGATATGGAGTGTGATGAAAATGTCTCAATCATCTTAGGGAGACCTTTCCTTACGACAGCTGGTGCTGTCATAGATGTGTCCAAGGAGAAACTCACTCTCTAAGCCATTGATGATGTGGAGGAGTTTTTTGTTTTTGAAAAGTTCTAACATGTGGTAGGTTGTGATTTGATAGATGTTGCTGAGAATCCATGTTTTGAAATTGAGGACCAAGCTGAGTATGGTTCCTTTCCTCTTGATGCCACAGAGATTTTGACTCCCCACCCTATTGAAACTTTTTTTCATGCCTCTATTCCTGTCCCACTCAATCCTCTAGATGAGAAAAATCATTCCCTAGAACCCATTATAGGGAGTGAATCACATTATTGTCTTGAACTGTCACAACCCATTTTTGAATATTTTCCTTATGAAGTCGATTGTCTAATGGTTTTTAAAGTTTGAGAAGGTTATAGTCTTAATCCTGATGAAAAACTAAATTGTACTCATTATGAGAAAGTGTATTTTCTGGGAATATTATTTCTTGATCATTTTGAGGTTTTTTGTGATGAATTCCAACATGAATTTTAAAGATTCACATCATTTGAGTCGTCTGTGGACATTGGGTACCATCAGTTGGAACCTGAGTATGATTCCTTCTTCTGAGAGTTTTCTGAGTTATCTTTTGTAAAAGCTATGCTACGAATATTCGATGAAAATACTGAAGAGTTTTTTTATTGTCTTTCTTCCGATTCTGGTTTAGAGCTAACCTCAATGTGTGTGGGAAGCCATTTCAGTATTACTGGTCTAATTTGTGATTTTATTAGGATGTTGTTGAACATTTTTAATACTGGGGAAGTGGTATTTAGAGCCCAAAATGGGATGGACAGTATATTAGCAACTCTTTCATTGAAATTAATTTTCATAATATTGTTTGGAACTGTAGATAATAATGTATTGGTTGATCCTATTTTTGAATCATTATATAATATTTAAGTTCACATAATTAATAATTCATTTCCATTAAATGATCATGGATAGAAATATCTAGGGAAATCAAGTCTGGGTGGGGACTTTAAACAAAGCATTCCATGGGAGGCAACCCATAGTCTTTGTTGTGTTAATAAATAAATAAAAAGTGATTAAATAAAGTTGAAATTAATACATTAAATTCAGTGCTTCATGGGAGTCAACTCATGCTCCTTTTATTTCATTTTTGTACTGTTTTGTGATGAATAATGTGAAGCTTTGTTGTCAACTGTCTGCTATGTCTCTGCTTGATTTTTGTCTATGGTTTTCATGCTTTGTGTTTCTAGGATGATATTGTTGTGTCATTTAAGGAGTGGAATTCTCATGTTGAAGGATTAATGGAAAACCTAGTCAGGGAAGTATCTTACTGTATTTGTTTGATTCATTTTTCTACTACTTAATGCTTCCATAAAACAATCTGCTCATATTGGAATGAAATTCTGTTGTATGTCACTGTGTTAATTAAAAATCTGCATGTGTCTCATTGCTGGAAAATTGAATTTCACTATTGTTTAAAACCCATTTAATGTATAAAATTAAGTTTGGGGGGGGGTACATTCTTATTAGTTAGTGTTTTTTCATTAAAATTGTTTTTCTAAGGGGTGTTAGAATTAATTTTTCTATTATATTGAACATTCTATTGAACCAGAAATTTCAGATTGCTACACCCTATCCACTCTGCACCCATAAGTTGCATGCCTTGTTTTAACTTTAATCGAAAATTATTGTCACCGGACTTTAATGTTAATGTGTATACTTGTTAATGATCCTGTTGATTATTTATTTATTGTGGAAAATAAGATTTTTAATCTTCATTGAGACCTTTTATACATGTCATAAATCTGCCTAATTTTAAAAAAATTGACCCTTAATTGTCAAATTGTCCTTCTCCACTTTTGATGTAAACTTTGGGGACAAAGTTGGGATTTAAGTGTGGGGGAATTAGGGGGTCAATTCTTGGCTGTGCTAAACTGTGCTTTATTGAAAACCCATAAATTTTCACTATAATTTCAAACTTATTGTAAAAAAATGTTTAATTTTATTCAAAATTCTGGCATAATTGCAGGCTTTACATTATACTCAATTTGGTCTTGCCTTAGGAAAAGTCCTTACTAGTACTTAAGAACTGCATAGAACCTGAAATGGATGATAACATATGATTTCTGAGTGATCTTGATTAGTGATTTGATGGAAATATTGTTTAGGACCTACTTCTGAAGGTGATATGGGTTACCTGTTTGTGGAGCTATGATCATAACCCTTGGAACATGATGTTTGATTCTGATTCTAGGGGCCACTTTTATCTTTTAATTATTAAAATTAATTGCTTTAATGAGCTAGTGTAAATGATATTTGAAATAAATATTTTGAATCTTGTGTAATCTGGGCATCTGTGATCCCACGGTGAGTCTCTGAGACCCTAGATGTTGGGTGCGTTTCTGTTAACTTTAATCCCTCTGTTCACTTTGAGTAAGTGCATATTGCACAGTGCTTAGCACAATGAAACATGGATTGGGAAAAATAAATAGTGTCTATGGTCAAAAATGATCTCATTAGGGTGAGGGGAATGATGAACGCCGAATGAAAAAAGGGGTCAATTGGTTTATATGGGAATCATTTAGGTTGTATCACTAAGGTGATTAAAAAATATATATATTGGAACCTAGTATTCAGTTAAAGTGAAAGGTTCCTTGGTTAAGGTCTTAATTACATTGACCTTTTACCCTATATCACTCTTGAATTAGAACCTGAGATTGGATTGAAGTGATTCATTACGTAGTATCAAATATGAGGCATGAAATCTTTATTGTATGATGATTCATAGCATTCATAATTACCTTGTATTATTTGTTATAGGCAAGATTCATATGAGTTACTCATTTTCATAAAGCATGTTGTTTTTTTTCTCCTCTGTTTTAGTTCTGGACATGTAACAATGTGATCTTAATAAAAAATGCACTTTACTATTTTTCATAGAAATAAAACATGGGATTGTTTGAGGACAAACAATGCTTAAGTGTGGGGGAATTTGATATGGATCTATTTTTACATAGTTTTTTTCATTTTTTTAAATAATTTTTAATGATTTAATTTATTATATAATCACTTTATACTAAATAATTATAATTATTTTTTAATAAATAATTTTATTAATTAATCAATTTTTATAATTAATTATTAATTTTAGTCTTTAAATTAATAATTTAAATCTTACTTTACTTTTCTAATTTAATTATCTCTCATTTAGTTTGGTTAATTTAAATCTACATGACTTTTTAATAAGTTAATATCTATTTCATTTAATCAACGTAATTATATTTAATTAACTTAGCCTTTATTTTAATATTTTATCTTTCAAATTAGTTTCTTTAAAATATTTTAACTTTATTAATTAATATGTGTAGTCATCCTGCTAATCATTTAAGTAAACAATTAGTGTTTTAAATTAAAGAAAGTATTTCTCTTTTAATTTTATGTGTTCAAATAATTGTTTTATTAATTAATTACGTGTTTTTAAACATTAATTATACTATTTTATGTATGCAGTTTGATTATTAATTTATTTTCGATTGATTTAAGTCTACCAGTGAGGTAGACAAGGCCTATCGGTAACCTACAAGGTCACCAATACCCTTCTCATTTACTTGCAGCTAACCTTTTTAATTAATATATATAGTAATCTCTATTTATGTTGTTCATAATCATATTTTGTTAAATATCCAGTTATTAACTTAAGCATTATCAAATAATACTTTTTATTATAACTTTAAGGTTTTACGTTTAACAAAAATCCTGTTTTAAATTTATGGTAATTAACATTCTTTTAATTATTTATTTTAATTATTTTTATTTAGTTTATTTAATTATTGATTTTATGATCTTTCTTCTTCAAGGTTTCTGTTAGTTATTTATTTTATACTAGCGGTGACCTGACTATGATAATTATACTATCGGTGACCATTTCACTATTTGCACCATACCGGTAGCTCTTATTGAAGTGTAACAGTAACTTTATTTTTATGTTCTATCATTAACCATTGTTATTATGTAACTGTGAAATTATTATATTATTCTAATGTTGACCAGGATTTTTTATTTTGTATTGGCGACACTTGTTTCTGTGCGTAATGGTGAGAATTTATTTTTGATTTAATTTTTATATCGGTGACTTCGTGCTGGTTATCCCCTTAATTTTATTTTATACCGGTGACCCCCGCACCTCAATTTTAATATATTATATCGCTGACCTTTTGTTTTAAGCTATCAATATATTTTCCTCTTGTAACAGTGACCTTTGTGTCATTTCTTTTGTTTTAAGCTACCACTTTTTTTGCAAGTTGCAAGGTTAGTGCACTGCCGCCGTGAGTAGAAGGATACCGTCGCACCGCACTGGAGTGATGGAGTCTAGTCGCACCACCTGAAGGTTTCCGCTGAAGTTCCGAGGATGAGGAGGACCACGTCGCAGGGAGCCGCACTGCTGCTGCTGGATACTATAGGTTGCTAAGGGTTATTTATAGAGTTGTGCTAGATGCACTGGAGGGAAGTACCACCGGGATGCTGTTAGAGTTGAAGGCCGCCGCACTGAAGAACTCGGCGCAGGACCTCCCACATGAAACCGCCGCCAAAGCCTCCCCTTGTGCGCCATGGAGAAATGGGGAGGAAGAGAAGTTAACAAAATAATAATAATTATTATTATAATAAATGATAAAAAATATTATAAAAAAATTAAGATAAAACAAAAAGTAATAAAAAGTTAAGTTAAAGTTAAAGTTAACTTTATTAAGTCAAATGAATATTATATATTTTGTAAAGGTTATTATTTAAAACAAATATCAATAAATAGATAAATTTCCAATTAAAATACAAACATAAATAAATAATAAATGTTAATAATAAATTAATTTACTATTTATAGTAAAAATATTTACTTAATAATAATTAGAAATAAACTATAAAATATACTTATTAATTTAAAAATATTTAAAACTTAAGTGTTAATTCTAATTACTAAATTAAAATTAACTAATTAAAAATATAATCGAACAATTTAATTTCATAAATAGTAATTAAAATAATTAAATTAGTAAATTAAAAATAATTAATGCAATCTAAATTATAAACTTTTTAATTGATTACTTGCTTATGATGTTAATCTTTAAAAACGTAGTTAAAAAGAATAAAATTAATAACTTAGTAACTATATCTATAAACTTAATCTAATTAATAACTTTTTAACAAATTTATGTGTTACCATAGTAATAATAAGTGAATAACTTTATTAATATAAAAATATATAATAATTTTAAATTAGGATATTTTTTAATTAACTTTAGTTAACTTGTAACGAATAATATAACGCTTAACGTAAAAAAAATAACTATTTTTCTTTCTTCCATTCTCATTTATTTAATTTTCTTTTCTATTTAATATTTGGAGGTTCATAACATGTCCAAAACACATCTATGTTCACACAAATAACTCATCTGGAGTTAGTTACGTGGGGAAAACTCGCGCGACGTGCCAGTCGTGAAAAAATGCACATTGTGCGGTGATTTTGTGGAGCGTTTTCATAGTTGGTGGGAGACGTTCGGTGATAAGCAATAGATGATAGATGGTATTTTGTAAAGAGAAAGCAGCAGAAGTTTGGGGGGGGGGCACTGTCATTCATTTGACGAACACATGAGATGCAATAGCAAAATAGCTCTGGAGATGAGCCGGAGGCCTTGGAGCCCAAGTGTAGAGTATAATTAGTTAAGTTCTTCATCCTTCTTTTTGGAATACATGTACTCTGTTCTAGCATGCATTAATTTCCTATATTGATAATGAACAAATTAATTGGATAAACCTTTGATCCTGGGGGGATTTACTACTTCTACTGGTTACTTTTCTTCCTTTCTAATTTCATATATTAATGTGTTCAGTATCAATCGGCGAGATTGATGCTGAGTTCATTCAATTTCTTTTCTTCGCTAGAACTTAGTTTTCAAAACTCCATAATCAAATCGAAGAGCATGATCATGAAAAAATCTTCTAAAAAATAATCAATTCACAACTACATTAGGACATACGGTGAGTTAGTTCTATTATCATTATCTTTTCAAACATTTCACATATGTTTTGTTTTGGAGTAGTGAACTCCGAAATCAATCAGCTTGTGGGACTTAACTCTTGGCGAGGGAGATAAGTCACTCTCTTTGTGGTGGTGCAAAGCAGTAACTTTAAAGTGAATCAGAATACTTATAGAACCAATAGAATGGAGACTTTTTCCATGGGCATTTTACTTGATTGTTCACTTATTAACATTTAATATCTCTGTTTCTTACTGTTTTTTAGCATGTTCCTGGTATCATCACAATTAAGAACAAAAACTAAAAAAATAATGTATTATTTCATCTGTGCACAAATAATAAAATAAATAAATAAATAATTAGAAAATATATTCCACTGCTGACAACAGTGGAATATTTTGAAAGGTTGAAAAAGAATAGTGGTCAAATTCTCCTTTTCTGTGGGTTCGACCTTATTTTCCACATATACTGTAGTCAGTATGGATATAAATATTAAACATTGACCAGCTTCAACGACAGTTTAGGTCATGTACCATGTATTTTTTATAAGAATATGAAATATTAGTGTAATGTTAAAGGATTTTATTTGAGTTTAAACATTTTATATTTGAATGTTATGTCACTTTAATTTGGTAGTATTTAGATTGGAGATAATAATATTTTATAACAATCATATTTTATTAAATTACCTAAAATGAAGAAAAACATTAAAAATGAAAATGAGGATAATATTTGGTTAAAAATATCATACCATACCCATTTATAGTCTATTTGGAACAATTTGTCCTAATAATGAATTTAATATTTTTTAAGCCTTTATTGAATTCGAAGGGTGCCCCTCATCTCAATTATAAAAGTTCACCCCTTAATTCTCTTCTTAACACAACTTTATGCCTTCATTATTATCAAACCTCTTCAATGTTACCTTTTTCACTCCACTAACCACATTATAGTTTTTCTATAAATCCCAACATAACAATCGAAGATAATTTATTAGGATATCTAATGGGGTTATTTCAAATAAGAGGACGTTCTCACACATATGATTGATGTTGGACCTAATGTAATGGAATTTGGTCATACTTTTATTTATACTAGACTAATTCCTTATACAATACTTGTTTATTTTATGTGGTGTATATAATACTCATTAATATATTTTATAATTTATCTAATAAATTTTTTTAATATACATATCCATCTATGGTTGTTTATATCATGATAATTTTAATGCCAATGATCCCAAAGTGGTAAGGGTTTTATATTAGAATCAAATTGTATAGTAAGATTATTTTTGATTATTTTAATGATGATAAAATATAATGATCTACCTATCAGGAAACTCTTGCATTTTATTATCACGTAGTTTTTTCATTAAATTTCAATTTTTCATTTCATATATATAAAAATATGTATTCAGGAGAATAAAATTTTTCTTTTAATTAAAATATTTTTAATTTCTCTCTTAGGTACAAAATAATTTCATTCATAAAAATATTTTCTAATTTTTTTCAATACTATTTTTTTAATCCAATGGTATTTAATGTTATTTATTCCCATGTTTTACTTTTTAAAAAAAATTAAATAGAATTTTCTTATCATATTCAGGATGAAGGAATTTGGAAAATATCTACTAAATATGAAAGTAATTTTTTATTTTTACATTTATGGGAAGAATGTAATTTTAAGTAATCGTGACTAATCATTTTATTGATGGTTATATTAAAATTATTTAAGGTTATTTTCAAATCAAATTTTTTCTTTAAAAAGTGTAAAATTTTATGTTTTTAAAAGGTTATTTCAATGTGACAACGATATTTTTATCAATCAAATATCCAGGGGATCTTTCAAAATCAATTTCCATCAAACATGAATCATTTAATGTAAATTAGGAAATATTGGGAATAATATCCATTGATAAAATTAATAATTTTTCTTTTAGATGGTTAATGTATATGATCATGGGAATTTTATTCACTACTGGAAAAGGGACCTTTCCCAACAGTTGTGTACCAACGGTTCAATGAACCGTTGGCATATCTTGTTTTTCCCAACGGTTTATAGAAACCGTTGGGAAAAACCCCTCAATGCATAGTTTTCCCAACGGTTTCATACAACCGTTGGGAAAGATAGGTTTTTCCCTTGTTTTCCCAACGGTTTATATGGAACCGTTGGGAAAGATAGCTTTTTCCCAACGGTTCTTAGAACCGTTGGGAAAAGTGGTGAAGAAATCTTGTTTTTCCAACGGTTCTATGGAACCGTTGGGAAATGTTGGTCATTCCCAACGGTTTTTAATAACCGTTGGGAAAAAAAAGCCCCAAATACCAAATCGAGCCAGCGGCCTCCCCACATTCCAGAAGCATTCAGTTCGTGTCCTCCTGGAGCGATTCCTTGCAGAAGGACCTCCCAATCCCCACATCTTCCATCAGATCAGCACCTACCAGGTTAGACTCCTATATTTTATCAACGATATAGTTCCAGCTCTTATAAATCATATACTTCTATTCTTGATTTCGTTATTCCCAATTATTAGGGTTTTTGTAAAAATTTATGATTGTTTCATGGTGGTCATGTGCACCACTATAGGTACATTGATTCACTAATTTATTTTGGTATTTCCATAAAATTCGAATACAATTTATTAATGAATCAATGTTGAGTGTTAACATGACATTCATGTTCTTTATTTAAAGTGTAAACAAATACTTATATAGAATTTCCTTGTAAAACCTGATGGTTTAACTCTAGTTAAATGGAATCATAATTTTGTATGTTATTAATATTTAGTAATTGGTGAGGTGAATCATATATGTATATGAAAAATGGATCAAGATCATTTATTATTGGATAGAATTATTCCCTAGTAATGTGAGACCCTTATGTTGTGGGGTGAGTATGGAGTAGTGAGATATATTGCTTGTTACTTACCTTTTTTCAATTCTATGAGGTAATGATGGCATGCACTAATTTTTTGAGATCTGTCAATGTTTTTATGGTTTTGATAGTGATCCATGATGTGTATCCTAGTATGTAAGATCCTGTTGGGTATTAGACCCTAGATTGGGTGAATTTGTATGCGGTAGGGTGCTTTCTAGGATGGGTTGTAGTGATGTGATGGTAACTTATGAGAGGGGTGGGTCTTACTAATTTGGATTCATTCTATATCATAAGCATGTAAATATAATTTGTATTATGATAACTCAATGTGAATGATGTGTGATCAAATATTGTCTTATCCTGGAGAATTCCTTATGATATATTGATATGGTGGCATGAGTGATGATGCATGTGGTGACATGACCAACATACATGTGTTTCATGGTTAGTGATCAATTAGGCTAGTGATCCTATGATCATTGGGATGTGACTCTCAATGATTCAAGAAGAGTTATTAATATGATAACATGAGGGTGTGTTCCTATTTGGTTTTATCTAGACTCGTAGTATAGTATTGGAGTTGAGTTATTTTTATATATTATATGTTTTTATGGATGTTGTCTTTTAGTGGTTGTGTGTTTGAGAACCCCCTCCTTCCTAGACCCTGGAACCCCCCCCACCCTCCTCCCTGGACCCTGGACAGCCCCGCCGAATACCCCCCCAGACAGCCCCCCGGACAGCCCCCCCCACCCTCCTCCCTGGACCTCGGACAGCCCCCCAGATAGCCCCCAGGACAGCCCCCCCACCCCCACCCTCTTCCTTGGACCTCGGACAACCCCCCGAATAGCCCCGGACAGCCCCCGGACAGCCCCCCGAACAGCCCCCCACCCTCCTCCCTGGACCCCAGACAGCCCCCCCAACCCTCCTCCTTGGACCCTGGACAACGCCCCGAACACCCCCCGGACAGCCCCCCACCCTCCTCCCTGGACCCCAGACAGCCCCCCTACCCTCTTCCTTGGACCCCGAACAACCCCCCGAACATCGTTCGGCCAGTTTG
This sequence comes from Viscum album, assembly GCA_963277665.1. Classification (NCBI taxonomy): domain Eukaryota; kingdom Viridiplantae; phylum Streptophyta; class Magnoliopsida; order Santalales; family Viscaceae; genus Viscum; species Viscum album. Next base: position 383,337,654 of record OY728145.1, read on the forward strand.
GACCCCCCCCCCCCACACGCATTTATCCAGCGCGCGGAACGCTTAAAGAACACATAATGAGCCCTACCGCGCAGACCGCACGTCCGATTGATGTTCCATCTACGCGTGCACATCGCGAATAATAATTGGATTGTTTTCCTGTGATTTTAGGTCAATCCGATGTCGTCCACTATGAGTTTGACCGTTAGACGCCCGTTTTGGCCCTTTATGATACCATAACGGCGTTCCCGGTCACCGCGGGCACACGGCACGTCCGATTGACGTGCCGTGTGCTCGACCACATCACAATTCACTCACCCTTTTATGTCGTCCAATTTCAGGCCATTCGGACTTCGTTCGGCCAGTTTGGACCCCCCACGCGCGTTTATCAAGCACGTGCAACGCTTAAAGAACGCATAATGAGCTCTCCCGCGCAGACCGCACGTCCGATTGACGTTCCGTCTGCGTGTGCACGTCGCAAATAATAATGGGATTGTTGTCCTGTGATTTCAGGTCAATCTGATGTCGTCCGCTATGAGTTTGAACGTTAGACGCCCATTTTGGCCGTTTATGACACCAGAAGGGCGTTCCCGGTCACCGCGGGCACACGGCACGTCCGATTGACGTGCCTTCTGCTCGACCACATCACAATTCACTCAACCTTTGATGTCGTCCGATTTCACGCCATTCGGAATTCATTCGGCCAGTTTGGACCCCCCCACGCGCGTTTCTCAAGCGCGCGCAACGCTTAAAGAACGCATAATGAGCCCTCCCGCGCAGACCGCATGTCTGATTGATGTGCCTTCTGAGCGTACACGTCGCGAATAATAATGGTATTGTTGTCCTGTGATTTCAGGGCAATCCGATGTCGTCCGCTATGAGTTTGACCGTTAGACGCCCGTTTTGGCCGTTTGTGACACCAGAACGGTGTTCCCGGTCACCGCGGGCACACGGCACGTCCGATTGATGTGAAGTCTGCTCGACAACATCACAATTCACTCACCCTTTTATGTCGTCCGATTTCAGGCCATTCGGACTTCGTTCGGCCAGTTTAGACCCCCCACGCGCTTTTATCAAGCGCGCGCAGCGCTAAAAGAACGCATAATGAGTCCTCCCGCATAGACCGCACGTCTGATTGACGTGCCGTCTGCGCATGCACATCGAAAATAATAATGGGATTGTTGTCCTGTGATTTCAGGTCAATCCGATGTCGTCCGCTATGAGTTTGACCGTTAGACGCCCGTTTTGGCCGTTTTTGACACCAGAACGGCGTTCCCGGTCACCGCGGGCACACGGCACGTCCAATTGACATGCCGTCTACTCGAACACATCACAATTAACTCACCCTTTGATGTCGTCCGATTTCAGGCCATTCGGACATCGTTCGGCCAGTTTGGACCCCCCACCCCCACGTGCGTTTATCAAGCGCGTGCAACGCTTAAAGAACGCATAATGAGCCCTTCCGCGCAGACCGCACATCCGATTGATGTGCCGTCTGCGCGTGCACGTCGCAAATAATAATTGTATTCTTGTCCTATGATTTCAGGTCAATCCGATGTCGTCCGCTATGATTTTGACCGTTAGACGCCCGTTTTGGCCCTTTATGACACCAGAACGGCGTTCCCGGTCACCGCGGGCACACGACATGTCCGATTGACGTTCCGTCTGCTCGAACACATCACAATTCACTCACCCTTTGATGTCGTCCGATTTCAGTCCATTCGGTCTTCGTTCGGCCAGTTTGGACCCCCCCACCCCCACGCGCGTTTATCAAGCGCGCCCAACGCTTAAAGAACGCATAATGAGCCCTACCGCGCAGACCGCACATCCGATTGACGTACCGTCTGTGCGTGAACGTCGCGAATAATAATGAGATTGTTGTCATGTGATTTCAGGTTAATCCGATGTCGTCTGCTATGAGTTTGACCGTTAGACGCCCGTTTTGGCCGTTTTTGACACCAGAACGGCGTTCCCGGTCACCGCGGGCACACGACACGTCCGATTGACGTGCCGTCTGCTCGACCACATCACAATTCACTCACCCTTTGATGTCGTCCGATTTTAGGCTATTCGGACTTCGTTCGGCTAGTTTGGACCCCCACGTGCTTTTATCAAGCGCGCGCAACGCTTAAAGAACGCATAATGAGCCCTCCCATGCAGACCGCATGTCCGATTGATGTGCTGTCTATGCGTGCACGTCGCTAATAATAATGGGATTGTTGTCCTGTGATTTCAGGTCAATCCGATGTCGTCCGCTATGAGTTTGACCGTTAGACGCCCGTTTTGGCCGTTTTTTACACCAGAACGGCGTTCCCGGTCACCGCGGGCACACGGCACGTCCGATTGATGTGCCGTCTACTCGAACACATCACAATTAACTCACCCTTTGATGTCGTCCGATTTCAGGCCATTTGGACATCGTTCGGCCAGTTTGGACCCCCCACCCCCACGCGCGTTTATCAAGCGCGTGCAACGCTTAAAGAACGCATAATGAGCCCTTCCGCGCAGTCCGCACATCCGATTGATGTGCCGTCTGCGCGTGCACGTCGCGAATAATAATTTTATTCTTGTCCTATGATTTCAGGTCAATCCGATGTCGTCCGCTATGATTTTGACCGTTAGACGCCCGTTTTGGCCCTTTATGACACCAGAACGGCGTTCCCGGTCACCGCGGGCACACGGCATGTCCGATTGACGTGCCGTCTGCTCGAACACATCAAAATTCACTCACCCTTTGATGTAGTCCGATTTCAGGCCACTCAGTCTTCGTTCGGCCAGTTTGGACCCCCCACGCGCGTTTATCAAGCGCGCGCAACGCTTAAAGAACGCATAATGAGTCCTCCCGCGCAGACCGCACGTCCGATTGACGTTACGTCTGCACGTGCACGTCGAAAATAATAATGAGATTGTTGTCATGTGATTTCAGGTCAATCCGATGTCTTCCGCTATGAGTTTGACCGTTAGACGCCCGTTTTGGCCGTTTTTGACACCAGAACGGCGTTCCCGGTCACCGCGGGCACACGGCACGTCCGATTGACGTTCCGTCTACTCTAACACATCACAATTAACTCACCCTTTTATGTCGTCCGATTTCAGGCCATTCGGACATCGTTCGGCCAGTTTGGACCCCCCCCCACCCCCACGCGTGTTTATCAAGCGCGTGCAACGCTTAAAAAACGCATAATGAGCCCTACCGTGCAGACCGCATATCCGATTGACGTGCCGTCTGCTCGTGCACATCGCGAATAATAATTGTATTGTTGTCATGTGATTTCAGGTCAATCCGATGTCGTCCGCTATGATTTTGACCGTTAGACGCCCGTTTTGGCCCTTTATGACACCAGAACGGCGTTCCCGGTCACCGCGGGCACACGACACGTCCGATTGACGTGCCGTCTGCTCGACCACATCACAATTCACTCACCCTTTGATGTCGTCCGATTTCAGGATATTCGGACTTCGTTCGGCTAGTTTGGACCCCCCACGTGCGTTTATCAAGCGCGCGCAACGCTTAAAGAACGCATAATAAGCCCTCCCATGCAGACCGCATGTCCGATTGATGTGATGTCTGCACGTTCACGTCGCTAATAATAATGGGATTGTTTTCCTGTGATTTTAGGTCAATCCGATGTCGTCTGCTATGAGTTTGACCGTTAGACGCCCGTTTTGGCCGTTTATGACACCAGAACGGCGTTCCCGGTCACCGCGGGCACACGACACGTCTGATTGACGTTCCCTCTGCTCGACCATATCACAATTAACTCACCCTTTGATGTCGTCCGATTTCAAGCCATTCGGACATCGTTCGACCAGTTTGGACCCCCCCACGCGCGTTTATCAAGCGCGTGCAACGCTTAAAGAACGCATAATGAGCCCTTCCGCGCAGACCGCACATCCGATTGATGTTCCGTCTATGCGTGCACGTCGCGAATAATAATTGTATTCTTGTCCTGTGATTTCAGGTCAATCCGATGTCGTCCGCTATGATTTTGACCATTAGACGCCCGTTTTGGCCCTTTATGACACCAGAACGGCGTTCCCGGTCACCGTGGGCACACGACATGTCCGATTGACGTGCCGTCTGCTCGACCACATCACAATTCACTCACCCTTTGATGTCGTCCGATTTCAGACCATTCGGTCTTCGTTCGGCCAGTTTGGACCCCCCCACCCCCACGCGCATTTATCAAGCGCGCACAACGCTTAAAGAACGCATAATGAGCCCTACCACGCAGACCGCACATCCGATTGACGTGACGTCTGTGCGTGCACGTCGCGAATAATAAATGGATTGTTGTCCTATGATTTCATGTCAATCCGATGTCGTTCTCTATGATTTTGACCGTTAGACGCCCGTTTTGGCCCTTTGTGACACCAGAACGGCGTTCCCGGTCACCGCGGGCACACGGCACGTCCGATTGACATTCCGTCTGCTCGACCACATCAAAATTCACTCACCCTTTGATGTCGTCCGATTTAAGGCTATTCGGACTTCGTTCGGCAAGTTTGGACCCCCCACGTGCGTTTATCAAGCGCGTGCAACGCTTAAAGAACGCATAATGAGCCCTCCCATGCAGACCGCACGTCCGATTGATGTGCTGTCTGCGCGTGAACGTCGCGAATAATAATGGAATTGTTGTCCTGTGAGTTTAGGTCAATCCGATGTCGTCCGCTATGAGTTTGACCGTTAGACGCCCGTTTTGGCCGTTTATGACACCAGAACGGCGTTCCCGGTCACCGCGGGCACACGGCACGTCCGATTGACGTTCCCTCTGCTCGACCATATCACAATTAACTCACCCTTTTATGTCGTCCGATTTCAAGCCATTCGGACATCGTTCGGCCAGTTTGGACCCCCCACGCGCTTTTATCAAGTGCGCGCAACGCTTAAAGAACGCATAATGAGCCCTACCGCGCAGACCGCACATCTGATTGACGTGCCGTCTGCGCGCGCACGTCGCGAATAATAATTGGATTGTCGTCCTGTGATTTCAGGTCAATCCGATGTCGTCCGCTATGATTTTGACCGTTAGACGCCCGTTTTGGCCCTTTATGACACCAGAACAGTGTTCCCGGTCACCGCGGGCACACGGCACGTTTGATTGACGTGCCGTCTTCTCGACCACATCATTATTCACTCACCCTTTGATCTCGTCCGATTTCAGGCCATTCGGACTTCGTTCGGCCAGTTTGGACCCCCCCACGCGCGTTTATCAAGCGCGCGCAACGCTTAAAGAACGCATAATGAGCCCTCCCGTGCAGACCGCACGTCCAATTGATGTGCCATCTACGCGTGCACGTCGCGAATAATAATGGGATTGTTGTCCTGTGATTTCAGGTCAATACGATGTCGTCCGCTATGAGTTTGACCGTTAGACGCCCGTTTTGGCCGTTTATGACACCAGAACGGCGTTCCCGGTCACCGCGGGAACACGGCACGTCCGATTGACGTGCCGTCTGCTCAACCACATCACAATTCATTCACCCTTTGATGTCGTCCGATTTCCGGCCATTCGGACTTCGTTCGGCCAGTTTGGACCCCCCACACGCGTTTATCAAGCGCGCGCAACGCTTAAAGAACGCATAATGAGCCCTCCCGTGCAGACCGCACGTCCGATTGATGTGCCGTCTACGCGTGCACGTCGAGAATAATAATGGGATTGCTGTCCTGTGATTTCAGGTCAATATGATGTCGTCCGCTATGATTTTGACCGTTAGACGCCCGTTTTGGCCGTTTATGACACTAGAACGGCGTTCCTGGTCACCGCAGGAATACGGCACGTCCGATTGTCGTGCCGTCTGCTCGAACACATCACAATTCATTCACCCTTTGATGTCGTCCGATTTCAGGCCATTCGGACTTCGTTCGGCCAGTTTGGACCCCCCACGCGCGTTTATCAAGCGCGCACAACGCTTAAAGAAGGCATAATGAGTCCTCCCGCGCAGACCGCACGTCTGATTGACGTGCCGTCTGTGCGTGCACATCGCGAATAATAATGGGATTGTTGTCCTGTGATTTCAGGTCAATCCTATGCCGTCCGCTAAGTGACTGTATTTTGTTTAAAACGGACACCATTTTAAGTACATACGGAAAACCGACCAAACGGATTCGGTTTCCATTGAAACTTTAGGAGAATGATCCATGGGTCATATGTGACGTGTACGAATCAACCCCGCCTCAATCGGAGACGTGGTGTGGCCGAAACCACTCAAAGTGTCCGTCTTTTGTTTCAAAAGGACGTCATTTTAAGTGAAAAGCATCAACTGACATACGAAAAACCGACCAAACGCATTTCGAATCTATTGTTAATTTATCCCTACAATCCATGGGGTCATATGTGATGTATACGAGCCAACCCGGGATGAATCCGAGTCGCGGTGTGACCGGGATCAGTCTAAGTGGCTCTCTTTTGTTTAAAAGGGACATTTTAAGTACATACGGAAAAACGACCAAACGGATTCAGTTTCCATTGAAACTTTAGGAGAACGATCCATGGGTCATATGTGACGTGTACGAATCAACCCCGCCTCAATCGGAGACGCGGTGTGGCCGACACCACTCAAAGTGTCTGCCTTTTGTTTCAAAAAGACGTCATTTTAAGTGAAAAGCATCAACTGACATACGAAAAACCGACCAAAGGCATTCGGACTGTGTTGATACTTTAGCACAAGGATCCATCGGTCGTATGTGACGTGTACGAGTCAATCCCACCTCAATCCGAGGAGCGGTGTGGCCGAAACCGCTCTAACTATGTCAATTTTGTTTAAAATGGACAGGATTATAAGTGAAAAGAACAACTGGCATACGGAAAACCAACCAAACGCATTCCAAATCTGTTGATAATTTATCCCAATGATCCATGGGTCATATGTGATGTGTACGAGCCAACCCGGGATGAATCCCAGTCGCGGTGTGGCCGGGATCAGTCTAAGTGGCTCTCTTTTGTTTAAAACGGACACCATGTTAAGTACATACGGAAAATCGACCAAACGGATTCGGTTTCCATTGAAACTTTAGGAGAAAGATCCATGGGTCATATGTGACGTGTAAGAATCAACCCCGCCTCAATCTGAGACGCTGTGTGGCCGGCACCACTCAAAGTGTTTGTCTTTTGTTTCAAAAGGACGTCATTTTAAGTGAAAAGCATCAACTGACATACGGAAAACCGACCAAATGCATTCGGATTGTGTCGATACATTATTAAAATGATCCATGGGTCATATGTGACGTGTACGAGTCAACCCCGCCTTAATATGAGGCACGGTGTGGCCAGAATCACTCTATGTGGCTCTCTTTTTCTTAAAATGGACAACAATTTAAGTACATACGGAAAACCGACCAAACGCATTCGGTTTCCATTGAAACTTTAAGAGAACGATCCATAGGTCATATGTGACATGTATGAGTCAACACCGCCTCAATCTGAGGCGCTGTGTGGCCGGAACCACTCAAAGTGTCTGCCTTTTGTTTCAAAAGTACGTCATTTTAATTGAAAAACATCAACTGACATACGGAAAACCGATCAAATGCATTCGGATTGTGTCGATACATTAGCACAACGATCCAGGGGTCATATGTGACGTGTATGAGTCAACCCCGCCTCAATATGAGGCGTGTTGTGGACGGTAGCACTCCAGGTGTATGCATTATGTTTAAAATGGACATTACTTTAGGTAAAAATATATGGTATACAAAAAACAGATCAAATTATGAATTGACTTCCAGATTCCACATATAATTATCATCTAAATTTTAAATTGAATTCTAAATGAATTATGTATGTTTATAATTACGTTATCAATTCTAATTTAATTATGGATGTGTATAGTTCTACCATTATATGTTAAACATGTTTGAATTTGTTCTCTATATGTAAGTGTTAGTTGGTTATTGCAGGTACAATAATTTTATATATGTATGTGTTAGTTTATTGCAGGTACAATAATTGGATTGAAAAATGAGAGGGAACCCACAAAACCAGACCTGGTGGTGGTCAAATTGGAGAGCTGGAGCTGCTGGCCAAATTGGGGAGCTGCTGGTTGATTTTCCCAGCAGAGGCTATGCCAACGGTTCAAAACCGTTGGCATAGAAACTCTAGGATTAGTTTTACCAACGGTTCATAAAACCGTTGGTAAAAAACCTTTCCCAACGGTTTAGAACCGTTGGGAAAAACATGCTAATTTGAAGCCTATTCCAACGGTTTATAAACCGTTGGGAAAAAGGTTTCCCAACGGTTTTTGAAGAACCGTTGGCATAGGGTAATCTTTCTCCACCCTATGCCAACGGTTCAGTGTAAACCGTTGGGAAATGTTTTTCCCAACGGCTTACTTCCCTACGGCTGGAAGAACCGTTGGTATATGTTATACCAATGGTTGTCCAGCCTTTCCCAACACTTCTCAACCGTTGGTAAATGTTTTATTTCCAGTAGTGATTAAACCCATTTATTTTCAATTGTTTTTGTTTTAGTAAATTGATGAAATTTTTATGAAACCTTCTTTATTTGTATGGGTTATGATATGAGGATATGTTCAGTGTTTTATGATCTTGTGGAATAAATATGTGTGATATTCATTATTTGAGGGTTGTTATATTATAACCATGTATAGTTGTTAATATTTAACCAAGTACATTGTATATGTTATAACCATGGATTTGTGTTACATTATAACAATGAGTCGGACCTGTAACTTCCTCAAATGTTGGGTAATGATTAAAATATCATAAGACAAATAGGATAATAATTGTGAGTTAACCAATTTTAGAATGGGACTTTGTCCACTATGATAGTCATGGATATAAACCATGACTAGTATGATGGTTTTCGGAGTGAACCCAATCCACAATGAGTGTACTAGATGTGAACCTTGACTACTAAAATGGTGTGGGGAATGATCCCAATCAACTGTGATTGACTGGTATGTGATGTCATCAATACTATTGAAATTATTTTCTAGGCATGTGTATAATGTATTTCTTTATATTAGACTAATTTTATTCTCTTAGGGATTATTTTCATTCATTCATTAAAGATTCATATCTTATGACATTAAAATAATATTTCTATGACACATGATTATGATCAATGATAATCATGATATGATTTTAATATGTAATGATCACATTCTCGTACCATTATGATCATGTTGTACTTATTTGATCATTGATATCTCCCCGAGTTACCCTTACTAATCATTTGAGATCTCCCTTTTTAATTTTTTTTACTTTTCCTCGGTTATGAAGAAAGTAAAAAAACAATGGTATTTCTTTGAAGGGTATTAGTTTCAATGAAAATAGTGTGAGACTATGTAGATATTTTTTGAACTAGTCATTAACATGTCCATGATTCCAAATGTAGTAGAGCTATACGATTCATAGATGGATTATTATTTTATGTAGTGAATAGTATTTTTAAAGATATGATATATTTGTGTGAAAAGTATGGGCCACTATAGTTGGTAACATACAGTGGTTTAGTTAACCTTTATAAATAGAGATGATATAACTTTAGTGAGAATCCTAGGAATAAGTCTATGTTTATGATAAAAGAGTAATGTTTTGGTAACAAACATGAATAATAGAATATGAACCTAATGATTTATATAAAATGGAATTACAATTTTCACATCTTATAAATTATTTTTCTTGATTATGTGGCATTCCAATATAATTATTAGTTCTCACACTGCATTTTTTGTTTTAATATTTGGATGAAAAATGAATGAATCATGTAAATACTAAATATAATGAAAAATCAATTGATTTTCACACTATGAAACAAAATCATATGCATGCGATGCAACATAATATCATTTTTATACTCACATGAATTTCTCAAAATATGAATCATATAAAACATCCAAATGAAAAAAAGCCACAAATAATTTTTTTTTCAGTCCATCAAGAGCTAATGACTACATTATTTTGGTTTTTCCCCTAATATAATAGTTATTGAAAAATGGACCAGTAATACATATTTTTAATTTTTCATTATTCATTGCCTAGAACATGAGATCTTTTTAGTTACTTGTCATTTGGAAGGAAAATAGATAAATTGTATACTCCTATCAAGAACATGAGGTAATAGAAACAAAATATACTTCATGGAGTAGGATGATTTTATATACTTATTTTTCCATAATTACATTCCTCATTTTCTTCTGAATAATATATATGGAATTCCACTATCTAAATTTAAAGTATAGTGAATCTTGTGGTACCTATGAAGAAATTTTTATCAGCCTTGTGATGTATGCTTTTGGTGTTGTCATGAAACCATAATGTATAGTTTCCTGATTCATTAGTGGAGTAAAACTTGTTCTATGTAGGGTGTTACCAATATAGTATATCATTATATATAACTAAATCATTTGATCAACAATTATATTGGAGATAAATAATTTAGTTACCCAGCTATATTATAGGTTTGATTGGAATTTATAGATGTAATTCTATGGAATTATAAAAACCATGGAGAGACGAATAATATCTTTACTTTATGATAAATTTATGGAAAGAAAAATAGGGGAAATTGACATAAAGGAACTGGTAAATATTTAAATCATTGAAAGTAAGTCTGTTGGTAAATAGATTTCAAAAGTTATAGAAAGAATTGGTTTAATGATATTAATATAGATAAAACTCTACAAAATGGACCACTCACACTCCAGTTCTATAAATGTATGTAGTCTAGGAAATATATGAATCAATGAACTGATATTTGGGATAATGAGGAAAGAAATCCACACCACCCTTTTAATTAATAGTTACAATGAATATATTATATGAGTACAAAATTTTATGGGAATCTTTATAATTATGTAATAGTTACCATCAAATGTAGTTTTTTATTTCATCTTGATATCGATATGAATACACACTATGAATGTTTTTTACATCTTTTAGTGAACTTTTATGTGATTATATGAATTTATTTTTTCCCTTAATATATAATAATAAAATAAAATTTCATAATCTAAATCAACTTATGATAATCAATTGGATCAAGGATAAACCCAGTAAATAAATGTAAATATTTTTAGTTAATAAAAGATATTTTTTAAAGAATAAAAGTAAAATTATCATTTGAATGAATATATTCATTTATTGTGACATCATTTTTTGTAAATTATATTTTATTTAAATTTTCGTATGATGTTTTATCAGAAAATAAAATTACTTCTAAATTATCATTTAGTTTATATATGATGGATATGAGATAAAATCATTCCATTCTATAGTAATCAATTTTGGACAATCATATTTTGATGGAGCTTAAGATTAACTAATTACAGAATATATAAAGTAGAACTATTAATTTAAATAGATAACATGTTATATACATTTTTTTATTGTTAAATATTTAGTGGTATAATGAATTAATTATTTATATTATGATTATTTTATGATAATTTCAGTACATTAGAAATAAACAAATTAATCCAAAATTTTCAATTCAAATAGTAAGAGATGAAGTGGAAATCAATCAAATACTAACCAAAGCATGATATTATGGAAATATAACAATTGGTATATTAGCACTTATATGACATGTAAAACCATTCCATATCAATTCTATATCATATAAAGGAATATCACCTTTAAAAGAAATTTTATATTAGAAATTTTTAGTTTGACATGAAAATTCTTGTTGGTCAAAATTTTTTATATGAATTTATCCATGAAATAAAGAGTGGATATTTTGAAATAATGGAATGCTGAGATTTACGTATATTGTTCCTTATGATATTTTTAATCAATTAAGGATTCTTGCTTATTACATAGAACAACTACTAAAACCTTTTAAATCTCATGATTTGTTCCATGAATATCTCTTAGTAAATTATATTTATGATCCATCACCTGTACTATACATAGTGTTTATAACACTAGAACATGGTACTTCTAGTGAGGAAGAACCAGTATAAATACAATGTCATATTAATAAAGTGATACAAAATAAGACTACTCATTTTGTCAAATTATCCTGTAAAATCACCCATTTAATGAATATTCATGTAAACTAGATGAGGAAATGAAAAACAATTTCCAAAATTGATTTCATTAGAGTGATGAATTTTCAAGGAGAAAACCATTATAAGGGGGGGATAAAATTTTACACCACAAGATTTTATGAAATTTATTTTTTAAAAGAGATTAAATTTAATCGATAAATTGTGATATATAAACACTAAGATTAACTAATCCATTATATGTTATTAAAATTTAATTATGTGATTGTTTCATCTTATCATATGATTAATGGGTACGAATATGTTTAACTACTTTATTATATATGTAACATCCTAGGAAATTACAATATATTCATTTTTAATCAGTTTAATTTTATTGATATCTTTCATTGAATGTAGAATTATATTAGATTATGTTATAAAAAACAATGACTTTCTCTAATATCATGTGTTACACAAAAGAATGATTATTACTAAACTATAATATAATATTAATATAAACATTTAATATTGTATTTATCATCTAGATTCAATAATAGTTTGAATGAGTAGGAATAATTATATTATTTTTATTCAAAATTTTAAAATGTTTTAACAATAATTAAACAGAATTAACATATGATTAAATCCATTTTTTCTCATAAAATATATATTTTTTTCTAAAATGAAAAGTATTTCCCCTTTTAAGGGAAAATATATTTTAAAAATAAAAATTGATTGTTTTAAAAAAAATTATTTGAAAAAATAAAATCCATTCCTGATAGTTTAATATCAAAATTATCTTAAGATTACTTTTTATATTTTTTTGAGAGGTTTCTTTTTTTGATAAATAGTCAAAAAAACTAAATTTTAATTGAAAACTGGCATTTTGTTATATAATATTTAATTATAAATTATATATTAAATACATTATAAATCATGAAAATATCAATTGTACATACATTAATATAATATAGTTTATAATAATCAATTTAACATAAAAATTAGATATAAAATCATTTCAAACTTTTCAACATTTTCACTTTTAAAAACCTACTTTCTCATGCCATTTTTTGGATTAATTTTAAAATAATTTCTTATGATTATGTGAATTAAATTTAAGCAAATTATTATATATTTGGAATTAGACTACTTTTATTTTATAATATAATGAAGTTATTTTTTTAGAAAAAGGATTAGTGAAATAAATTAAAATTAATTATAGCCATTAGGGGGAAAAAGAGTTTACTTAATAGTAAAAAATGAATATTAAAGGGACAAATGTCCTTGAAATTTTTATAAACCCCACTATACAAGCATATTTAATCCATATATACTGTTTAATCTAATTTAATTAATTATATTAGAAACATGAATAATGTGAGACCTCCCAGGATTGTTTACCTTTTAGTATTTATTATAATGCCACTCAACATCCAATTTAATTAAGCACTCACCTCATAGATTCATCACACATATAATACATATTTTATCACAAAATAACATCCCAAATAAACACCCATCATACCTCCCCTCATCCTGGATATAGCGACCCGACTTTTTCTTACATTACTATTACATTATTTCAAAGATAAACAACATAATAGTATTAAACATAGAGGATCCAAAGGTTTAGTGTCTTGGGAAAACTAGGACCACACATAACAAATAAAACATCAACTATAAACATTTATTTAATTTCATCTTCTCTAGCTTCTTATTGGCACTTGTCCTCTCCTTAGTACATGTAGCCACATAAGGATATACATAAAAAGGGGTCAGCTAGAAGCCCAGTAAGAGGATAGATAAGAACAATATATCATGGGGTGAGCATAATCATGACATGGGCCAAAGATCATGAACATCAGAGGAGCATAAATAATAGACTTGAAATGTGGCAATGCATAAAAATGAAACATCATGTCATAGTGGTTAACTACCACACATATTTGTGAACCAAGATAGCATCTTGTTCACAAATAATTTCACATTTACTTATGATATTAATCACTTTACCCAATTCACTGGAGCGCTATATAATTACGGGCACACCCGTCACATTTAAACTTTCATATTGTGCTATATAATTCCGGGCGCACCCATCACATCATAACATTATCATTATCATGCTTGCAACATAGAACAGATATCAAACATGTACATAATTAAACCATGTAAAGGAATGGTTTTCATCTCATAATAAAACATTCATAAGCTTTGGGTTCCCAAAAGAAAGAGGGAACAACATACTTGATATAAGAACCATCAACCTTGAATGAGAGGTAAAAGGTGAGATCTTGAAAGAAGAGTTCTTTTGGAAAACATTTTGATGGACATAAAAACCATTGAAAAACATGTATATCCCATAAAAGTAAATTAAATGATTAAAAAATGATCTTTTAGGAGTAACTATATAAAAAATTGAGTGAAAGAGGGAGAACACGAAGGAAGAAAATTGGGTTTGAGATTTCCCCTTACCTTGTACTCGAATGCCTCCTTCTCTTTAATGTCCTATATAATGACATTATATTCATTAATTAGAAATTCCAGAACCTTTTATACATTAATAGTGTTCATTATGGTTTCATTATGTCATATTATGTTCCTTTTGATGACTTATAGAGCTTAAAAACATTGTTCGAGGATGTTCGTTTTTATGGTTTTCTTGAGTGGTTCACTTGTATTCTTAAATTTAAGTATGGGTAGATCATGGGTAAACATCCAGAACTGATATTACATGTTATTAGGGATATTACAGGATCTTTAATTATTTTACAATGAATTATATTAGATCCATGTGGACGAATCATTAGATAAGATTTTAATGATTGTTATTTGGGTAAATTTGGGCGGTTTTTGGATCACAATGAACTTGTTTTAACTTTTCACTTAGTAATATGGCCATAGGTTATATCCAGAACATAAAATAGAACATAATACATATAACATATTCTGGTTCAACCATAAAAATGGTTTCATGACCAGATCTGAAGGTAGAAATGGAAGAAGAGAGCATGTTATTTTTGAAGGTGATAAATTAACACCACATGAACAACGTTCTCTTTAATAAAATAAAAGGAAGAGGGAAAGAGTGTGGGGTGATATAATATACCATTAGAATCATAATATTAAATTATATTTATAATACTAGAGTTAATAAACAATTTGGATGAAGATAGGTGGGGATAGATCAAGAAATGAACTTGAACTTGAAAGGAAATTAGAGAAGAGGGAGGGAAATTACCTCTTGAATCCTTCACTTGAGACCCTCCTTAGGGGCCTAAGCTTGTCCTTTTGATGAGACCCGAAGCTCTTGGACGTGGGGAAGGGGATAGGGGAGATGATTGGGGAGATCGTAGACAATTATTGAAGCTTGAGAGGTGTGGTTTGGCAAGAGGAGGGGGAAGCTTATTTATACATGAGGAGGGAGGTGTTTTTGGCATAAAATATTAAATAAAATAATATATCAAGAGTTAGACTTGTAATAGTATATATTTTGACATACTAAATCATATATCAATATAATATAATTATTTTTATGGTTTAACTCTTCTTTATAATTCAAATTCATTAATTTAATAAAAGGAAAGTGAAAGAAAGAGAAAAAGACACTTTAAGAAATCACTTTTTGACTTTAGGCTTTGGAAAGTTCTTTTTAGGTTCGAGAATTATATTTATTTTATTTCAAGGAAAAATTTATGAAATTTAAAATAATTTGGCCGAAACTAATGCCCTATAATGTTTATGTCTTCATTACATCATTAATGATGCAATTTAGTGTACACCGATTACGCAAAAAACTGTATTTTTTTACTATTCACCTGAAAATTAAAGTATTTCAGAAAAAATCCAAAACTTTACCCCTACCATTTTTCGACATGTAGAATCCCAAAATGAAGTCCATTATTCAAAAATAATTTTATAAATATTATTAATTTAATATTTAATTAAAATCATAATTTACATAAAAAACAGTTTTTAAGATTAAAACTGATTTATAGTGCTTTCAAAAATTATGTAGGGTATTATAAAATTATCTAAAAACTATTAGACATTGATTACATATTTTATGAATACATTTCAGAGAAATAAATATTCTTTTAAATTAATTAATTAATTATAATTAATTATTTTGAGTTATAAAATACCAAAAACATTTACTAAGGTCAAATTATCACTTTCTTTGATGTCTAAATTTTATTTTATTATTCATAGGTAATGTTACTCTTATTTACAATTCATAAGGGTCATACTACTATTCATAAGGGTAGGTTACTATTCATAAAGGTAGGATACTATTCACCAAAAATTATTTTTGTTTCATTAGATTCCAAAAACTATCTTGAACACTACCATGTATGTCAGATTTTTAAAATTCCAAACATAGGGGTGACAAAATTATGTTTAAAGGTCACTTATCACATAGTAGTTCATTATTTTGTGTTTTTATGACATAAATATAAGAAGGTAATTTTCTATTGAAATACTTTGGGTCGTTACATTCTTCCCCCCTTAAGTAATTTCGTCCCCAAAATTTCTTTTTACACAAAAAGGTGAGGGTACTTCTCCTTCATTGCATCTTATGGTTCCCAAGTTGCTTCCTCAAACTTATGGTTCCTCCACAACACTTTGAAAAGGCGGGTTGTCTTGTTGCGTATAACCTTATCACTTCAGTCCAATATCTTTACTGCTGCTCTTCATAGGAGAGATCATCTTCCAGCTGCACCACCTCTAAGTTTAGTACATGTGGGGGGTCTGGTATGTACTTCCACAATAGTGATACATTAAACACATCATGAACTCGAGCGATATTAGGGGGAAGTGCTAGACGATAGGCCACAACTCATATGCGGTCAAGGATCTCAAAGGGGCCTATGTACCTTGGGCTTAGCTTTGCTTTCTTCCTGAATCTCATGACTCTTTTCCATGGAGATATTCGAAGGAAGACTTTATCTCCAACGTCGAACTCCAAGTCACTTCGACGGTTGTCAGCATTGCTCTTTTTCCAACTTTGAGCAGCTTTGATGTGTTTCTGGATGACTTGAACCTTCTCTTTCATCTCTTGAACAAGATCGGGACCAAGTAGCTTTCGTTCTCCAACTTCATCCCAATAGGTTGGAGTTCTACATCGCTTCCCATAAAGAGCTTCATACGGAGCCATTTGAATACTTGAGTAGAAGCTATTGTTGTATGAGAACTCAACCAATGGTAGATGATGAACCCAACCACCTTTGAATTCAATAGAGAAGGATCTTAGAATATCTTCATGGGTCTAAATAGTCATTTCAGACTGGCCATCAGTTTGGGGATGATAGGCTGTGCTGAAATTTAATTCTGTACTCAAATCATGTTGAAGGCTCCTCCAGAATTTGGATGTGAATCTTGGATCATGGTCAGAGACAATCGAGAGTGGAACACCATGAAATCTCACTGCTTCCTTCACATATATCCTTGCAAGTTGTTCAAGTGAGAGGTCTTCCTGAATAGAGATAAAATGGGCAGTCTTGGTGAGTCGCTCAACTACAACCCATATCGCATTATTTCCCTTTGACGTCTTCGGGAGACCCATGACAATGTCCATAGTAACATTTTCCCATTTCCACATGGGTATAGGCAATGGATGTATCATACCTTTGGACTTTTTTTCACTCAGATTTATCTTGCTAACATACCAAGAACCTTGATATATATTCCGCAATATCATTCTTCATGTTATCCCACCAGAAGTGTTCTCGGAGATCACGATACATCTTGGTACTTCCAGGATAGATAGAGAAAGTTGAGCTATGTGCATTATCCAATAGATCCTTCTTTATCCTGGGTGATGAAGGCAGACAAAGCCACGTTCCAAACCGAATCAAACCATCATCATCGATATGGAACTCTTGCAGCTTCCCTTCCTTTACTGCATTCACCCTCTTTTGTATCTTCACATCATCCCTTTGTGCTTCCTCAATCTTCTCTTTGGATGGATGGTTGCGCAATCATTTGGGAAAGGTAGGATGTATCCCCTGCCCTTACGATTCCCAAATCCATCTTTTGCATATCCAAGAAGATAGGGTCTTTATCAATCCTCGACATGGATAGAGCAGTAGGTTCTTTTCTATATAGAGCATCAGCTACCTTGTTCGCCTTTCCAGGATGATAGTGAATAGAGCCATCGTAATCCTTGATTAGCTCTAACCATCTCCTTTGACGCATGTTGAGGTCCTTTTGTGTGAATATATACTTTAGGCTCTTGTGGTTGGTGTATATGTCTGCCATAAAGGTAGTGCCACCAGATTATCAAGGCAAAAATCACAGCTGCCGGCTCTAGATCATGCGTCGGGTAGTTCTTCTCATGGATCTTCAACTGTTGTGATGCATAGGCTATCACATTATCATTTTTCATGAGTACACAACCCAATCCATTCTTTGATGCATCACTGTATATCACAAAACTTTCTCCACTTTTCTGTAGTGTGAGTATGGGTGCAGTGATCAGCCTTCTCTTTAGCTCCTTGAAGCTTCCCTGACATTCTCCCGTCCATACATACTTTACCCATTTTCTTGTTAACTTAGTTAGAGGTCTTCACAATCATGAGAAGTTTCTCACAAAATGTCAGTATTACCCAGCTAATCTAATAAAACATCAAATTTCTATGACACTAGAGGTCTTGGACCATTCCTCAATCGCCTTTGTCTTTGAAGTGTCCACAGAAATTCCCTCACTTGTGATCACATGTCCCAAGAATGTGACTTGATTCATCCAAAATTCACACTTGCTAAACTTGGCATACAACTTCTCCTTTCTCAATGTCGCCAACACAAGTCTTAGATGTTCTTAATGTTCCTCCTTGCTCTTGGAGTAGATGAGAATATCATCGATTAACACTTCCACAAATTTGTCGAGGTAATGTCTAAAGACTCTATTCATCAAATCCATTAAGATTTGAGGGGCATTAGAAAGTCCGAAGAGAATCACCAAACAATCATAGTGCCCATACCTTGTACAGAAGGAATTCTTCTGAATATATTCCTTCTTCACCTTTACATGAGGATATCCAGAACGAAAATCCACCTTTGAGAAGTATTGAGCTCCTCTTAACTGGTTGAACAAATCATCAATCCTTGGGAGAGGATACTTGTTCCTTATGGTGATCTTGTTGAGTTCCCGATAATCGATACATAGCCGCATGGTTCCGTCCTTCTTCTTCTTCACAAAGAGCACTGGCGCACCCCAAGGTGATGCACTAGGGTGTATGAACCCTTTGTCCAGATGCTCTTGCAGGTGCTTCTTTAACTCCTCCAGTTCGAGAGGAGCCATCCTATAGGGACACTTCGAGATAGGAGTAGCTCCAGGTATGAGTTCAATTGAGAAATCTAACTCACGATCCGGGGGAATTCCGGGTATCTCTTCGGGAAATAAATCACTGTATTCACTCATGATGGGCATTTCTTCAAGGTTGGAACTTTCCTTCGACTCAACCATTTGGGAGAGGTATGCTTCTTCATAAGGAATCAACACCCACACCATTGAAGGATTTTTCAAAGGATATTCATGATCTTCTTTGCATTTGTAGAGGAGCATGGGATGGTTTGGAAGTTGAAAATATATTTCCTTTTCCTGACAGTTGATATGTTCTCTATATAACGAGAGCCAATCCATTCCCATTATAGCGTTGAATTCCACCAAGGGAAGTATTACGAGATTTGCCGGAAGAATCTTCCCACATACGTCAACAGGAGAAGATTCAAACACATGGGTTGCAATGATTTCACCACTTTGTGTTTTTATAGATATATCTACTTCAAGGTTTCAGGGCTTCAATTCTATAGTTCTAGCAAACTTTCATGATATAAAGGAATGCGTAGAACCAGAATCAAATAAGACTTTTTCCATTCTTGAGTGAATAGGAAGTGTACCTTGTACAACATCATTATCATGTTCCACCTCCGTAGTAGTGATGGCATAAGCCTTACCTTGTTCCTTTGGATTTTGTGGTTGTTGGCACTGATTACCCTCGAGAGATCGAGGTTTAGTGCATTGGTTTGAATAGTGACCTAGCTCCCTACAGTTGTAGCATTGAACCACGAGTGGTTATCTCCTTTCATCAGCTACATTATCCTTACTTTACAGGTCTTTTCGACACTCTTGATCATGGTGTTCTTCTTTCCCACAGTTAAAGAATTTCCTCGTACCATTGAGGTAGTTCCCATGGTGCAACTTCCCACATTTTTGGCATGTGGGTCATTGATTTTTCTTCCCACCTTTGTCACTAGATCCACCAGCTTGAAACTCCATATTTCTTTTCTTATCACCATATCTATGGGACCATTCTCCAAAATCCATCTCCACTTTGAGAGCACATCGAAAAACTTCTTCATAACTCCCAAAGTCTTGAATTTCATGATCCTTTAGAAGATTTGGTTTTAATCCACTAAAGAATTTATCAATTTTTCTATCATTGTTGATAAAAAAACCAGAATCATACCTTGAGAGCCTTATGAAAATTTCTTCATAGGTTTTGAAAGATTCTCCTTCTTTTTTCATGAGCTCTATGAATTCTCTCTCCATCTTCGTGAGAAGAGTTCATTGGAAGTACTTATTAAGAAACATTATCTTAAAGTCTTCCCATTCCATCTCTTTAATTTCCTCCCTTGGCTTTGTGTTCTTAATCAAAGCCCGCCATTGATCAGCTTCTCCATCTAGATGATAAACGGATAGAGTCACCTTCTCCGTCTCGGAACAATGAAGAACATAAAAGATCTTCTCTATGGAGTTGACCCACTGTTCCACAACTAGTGGATCGGAAGATCCACAAAACGTCGGTGGTCATTGCCGCATAAAACATTCGATAGCTAGTTTCTCCCTCTTTGGTGAAGGAGGACGTTCCCCATTATTATGGTTATTATTCATAACCCTAGATAATTGGGTAAGCATCACCATGAAGTTTTGAACTCCACCTCCAAAATCATTGGGGATGTCGTTTGGGCAACCGTTGCATTGGCCCTCGCAAGAGTTGTTGGCCTGATTTCTCTTGGTTCCCACCATTTTCTAAAATAGAAAAGGTTAGAACAAAATATAAGTAAATAAGTCATGAATAACTCATTCATTTAAAAAATTATACCAAAAACATAACATATGGGATCCCTAGGTAAATATTCTTGTGTACATATTTGTACTTATTCTCATGCTAGAGGTTTTCTCTAGGGTTTACTAATCCTAATAACCAAATTAACTAAACCTTTCCTCTGATACCAACTATAGTGACCCGGCCTTTTCTTACATTACTATTACATCATTTCAAAGATAAAAAACATAATAGTATTACACATAGAGGATCCAAAGGTTTAGTGTCTTGGGAAAACTAGGACCACACATAAAAAATACAACATCAACCATAAACATTTATTTAATTTCATATTCTCTAGCTTATTATTGGAACTTGTCCTCTCCTTAGTACATGTATCCACCTGAGGATATACATAAAAAGGGGTGAGAAAGAAGCCCATTAAGAGGATAGATAAGAAAAATATATCATGGGGTGAGCGTAATCATGACATGGGCAAAATATCATGAACATGAGAGGAGCATAAATAATAGACTTGAAATGTGTCAATGCATAAAAATGAAACATCATGTGTTAGTGGTTAACTACCAAAACTATTTGTGAACCAAGCTAGCATCTTGTTCACAAATAATTTAAAATTTACTCATGAGATTCATCACTTTACCCAATGCACTGGAGCGCTATATAATTCCGGGTGCACCCGTCACATTTATACATTCATATTGCGCTATATAATTCCGGGCGGACCCGTCACATCATAACATTATCATTATCATGCTTGCCACATAGAACAAATATCAAACATGTACATAAATAACCCATGTAAAGGAATGGGTTTAATCTCATTATAACACATTCATAAGCTTTGGGTTCCCAAAAGAAAGAGGGAACACCATACTTGATACAAGAACCATCAACCTTGAATGAGAGGTAAAATGTGATATCTTGAAAGAAGAGTTCTTTTGGAAAACATTTTGATGGACATAAAAAACAGTGAAAAACATATATATTCCATAAAAGTAAAGTAAATTATGAACAAATGATCTTTGAGGAGTAACCATATTAAAAATGGAGTGAAAGAGGGAGAACCTGAAGGAAGAAAATTGGGTTCGAGATTTCCCCTTACCTTGTACTCGAATGCCTCTTTCTCTTTAATGTCCTGTATAATGACATTATATTAATTAATTAGAAATTAAATAACCTTTTATACATTAATAGTGTTAATTCTGGTTTCATTATGTCATATATTGTTCCTTTGGATGACTTATAGAGCTTAAAAACATTGTTCGAGGATGTTTGCTTTTATTGTTTTCTGGAGTGGTTCACTTGTATTCTTAAATTGAACTTTGGGTAGATCATGGGTAAACATCCAGAAATGATATTACATTTTATTAGGGATATTAAAGGAGATTGAATTATTTTTTAATTAATTATATTATATCCATGTGGATGAATCATTAGATAAGATTTTAATGATGGTTATTTGGGTAAATTTGGGTGGTTTTTAGATCACAATGAACTTGTTTTAATTTTTCACATAGTAATATGACCATAGGTTATTTCCAGAACTTAAAATAGAACATAATAAACATAACATATTCTTTTTCAAACATAAAGATGGTTTCATGACCAAATATAATGGTAGAAATGGAAGAAGAGAGCATGTTGTTTTTGAAGGTGATAAATTAACACCACATGAACAATGTTCTCTTTAATAAAATAAAAGGAAGTGGGAAAGGGTGTGGGTGATATAATATACCATTAGAGTCCTATGATTACAGTATATGTATAATACTAGAGTTAGAAAAACAATTTGGATGAAGATAGGTGGGGAGAGATCAAGAAAGGAACTTGAACTTGAAAGGAAATTAAAGGAGTAGAGGGAGGGAAATTACCTCTTGAATCCTTCACTTGAGAACCTCCTTAAGGGCCTAAGCTTGGTCTTTTGATGATACCAGAAGCTCTTTGACGTGGGGAAGGGGCTAGGGGAGCTGATTGGGCAGAGTGTAGACAATTATTGAAGCTCGAGAGGTGTGGTTTGGCAAGAGGAGGGGGAGGGCTTATTTATACATGAGGAGGGAGGTGTTTTTGGCATAAAATATTAAATAAAATAATATATCAAGAGTTAGACTTGTAATAGTAGTTTTTTGACATCCCAAATAATATATAAATATAATATATTTTTTTAGGCTTTAACTCTTATTTATAATTCGAATTAATTAATTTCATAAACAGAAAGTGAAAGAAAGAGAAAAAGACACTTTAAGAAATCACCTTTTGACTTTAGGATTTGGAAAGTTGTTTTTAGGTTTGAGAATTAGATTTATTGTATTTCGACGAAAAATTTATGAAATTTAAAATAATTTGGCCGAAACTAATGCTATATAATTTTTATTTCATCATTACATCATTAATGATGCAATTTAGTGTACACCGATTATGCGAAAAACTGTAATTTTTACTATTTACCTAAAAATTGAAGTATTTCAGAAAAAAACCCAAAACATTACCCCTAACATTTTTTGATGTGTAGAATCCAAAAATGAAGTCCATTTTTAAAAAATAATTTTCTAAATATTATTAATTTAATATTTAATTAAAATCATAATTTACAGAAAAAAACAGTTTTTATTATTAAAACTGATTTATAGTGCTTTCAGAAATTACTTAGGGTCTTATAAAAATATCTAAAAACTATTAGACATTGATTAAATATTTTATTAATACATTTCAGGGAAATAAATATTATTTTAAATTAATTATTTATAATTAATTATTTTGACTTATAAAATACCAAAAACATTTACTAAGGTCAAATTATCAATTTCTATGATGTCTAAATTTTATTTTATTATTCATAGGTAATGTTACTCTTATTTAATATTCATAAGGGTAATAGTACTATTCATAAGGGTAGGTTACTATTCATAAGGGTAGGTTACTATTCACAAAAAATTATTTTTGTTTCACTAGATTCCAAAAACTATCTTGAACACAACCGTGTATGTCGGATTTTAAAGGTCACTTATCACTTAGTAGTTTATTATTTTGTGTTTTTATGACATAAATATAAGAAGGTAATTTTTCATTGAAATACTTTGGGTCGTTACACTGGAGGACTCAATTCTTTAATTATTCCAACTATAACGACTCATACATTTCATACATTGTTATTACATCAAAATTGAAGCGCACTTATTACAACATATAACAAAACCATGAAAGGACTGTATAGGTATAATGTCTTTAGAAACTGGAAAGCATAAACAACTGGTTCATAAAGCATCTACTTTTACTCCCATTTATTTCATCATATCTAGAGTCCCTTTTTGGCATATTCTACTTAATAACCTTCTTCCTGACCTGGGGAAATAAAACATACAAAAGGGTGAGCTAAAATGCTCAGTA
The DNA here is from genome assembly GCA_963277665.1 of Viscum album. Classification (NCBI taxonomy): domain Eukaryota; kingdom Viridiplantae; phylum Streptophyta; class Magnoliopsida; order Santalales; family Viscaceae; genus Viscum; species Viscum album. The sequence goes on from OY728145.1 coordinate 383,362,043, forward strand.
AGGGTAAACAAAAGAAATATCAATCACATAATATACATAAGAGCATAACTTTTGGAAATCATAACCTGCAAAAGAAATCATAATTTCATAACATGGGATAAATCATAGTAGTGAAATGTAATCCTAATAATCATAACTTAAAACATGAAACTTTGTGGCATACACACATAATCATAGAGAACCATTTCTTATTAGTCAAGACTCATTGCCAAGACTATCTTAGTGGACAAAGTCAATTTCTGAACCGAGTTCATTCCTCATTTCACTCCTGTTTCACTGAACCGGTTTAACCTGCCGTTACAGCCATGTCTATCTCATGAGATATAAAATCATTAACCAATTCATTGGAGGGAGATATAGGTCCCACGCATCTCATAATGATACCATTATTATGTGTGCCACAAAATCATAAACCATACATCATAGCATAACACATGTAATAAAAATGGGAATCATAAACATCGTGACATCATAAAACAATTCATATAAGGTAAAAGAATTCATAAAAATATTTCTATCAGAACATAATCAAATCCATGTAATAATAGGGATAGAAACATAACCCTTTATTGTCTTAGATGGAAAATAATTTTGATAAAATACTTGAACTCCATTCTTGAGGAAAATATCCTTTATACTTCAAAAACACTTTTCCTTTCTTAACATGTCATAAAATTTAAAACTAAAAGAAGTTGATTAAAAATAAACTTGAAAACTTGTGAAGGAAGATTCTTGGAGATATTGTTTTATAAATCCATTCATGCCGTATAAGTTAAAAAAACATTCTTCTTGTAATTTTGTCGGAAAAGTCAAAAAAGTACCTCGTACGAAAAACGACAAAGGATTCCTTTCATATCTTTTACTAAAAACTCACCGAAGGGAAAAATAGGTTTTAAACAATTATAAGTGAATGGAAATAATATTACATATTGAGGAAACATGGATGTGGATGATAAAATACACCCCAATAAATGCCAAAGTATAAACAATCTCGGATAAAAATGAGATTGTGATATTTCCCTTACCTTAGGTCTGATATGCTTTGTACATATCCAAACCTCATGTATAATGATTTAAATAATATTATTGACTTATTCCATAATCATAATCATTGTTATGATATCACATATGGTCATATTCTTAGCTTCTTATTAGTAATATTTAATTACAACTTGTTATTTGGGTGTTTATTACTTTTTGTTCTTATGCGTGTTTTGATGAATAAATTCTTATTCTTATCTTTAGGTTATAGATAACTCATTTAAAGAATGTTATTAGTGTAATATATATCATATTAATTCATTCAATTCATTTATATAATCATTATGCAATGAATATCATGTAGAACGAGTCGCATCACATCCTGGAGACGGTATTCTGTACGTATGCACGAGTGATGATATCATTCCCATGATCATGGAATTATATTGGAGTGTATGTATACTATTTCAGAATCAATATCACTTTACAATAATAATATATAGTCATTATTTACACCATTATACCCATCCAAGTAAGGTGGTGGTGGAAAGTAGATTACACCACGGCGTGAAGACGATATTCTGTACGTACGCACGCGCGGTGATTTCATTTTATGTAGGATGGATAGATTGTGAAATAGGATTGTTTCATACTTATAATAAAATATCAGTATATAAGTGATACTGATGTTATTACTTTATAATGAAACAACTAAAGAAGAAGAAGTGGAAGAAGAAATAAAGATGAAAGAATCGGTAACAGACATTACCTCTTCTTTGAAGTGCTTCTTTGAGACCTCCTTTTAGGGCACTAAAATTGGTAATTGAAGAAGGCCAGGACCTCTAGGATGTCTATAGGGAAGTGGAGAGGAGAAAGTGTCAGGGTTTGGCCGAGCATGAAGGCTCAATGTGGTGTGAGGAAGAGAGGGAGGAGGTTCCCTTTTATAAGGGAGGAGAGGAGCACCTTTGGAATAACTAAAAATATTAATTTATTATAAAGCCAAATTCGGTTTTAAATAGCTCTGAATTAATTTATTTCTATGATAAGGTGGGGATGGGTCTAAATCCTCTCATCCAATAGAATTTAGACATGTTTAGGTTCCTATTTTGACCTTATCATTTAGATTTAACATTATGTTAAATAATTTTACTTTTACCATGTCTTCTTGTGTTCTAAAACTATAATGTTAATAAACTTAATATAACAATCCAAATGAACCCCATGTTGTTTATTATTAATATATATAACCTCATATAAGTCATTTGGCTGATACTTAGATTTTTAGGAATAAAATAACAATTAATAATATAATATTTGTTTTAAAAACTATTTTATGTCAATTTTGACACTATTTAGTAATTGATTTTTGTGAAAATCATAACAGAATGATTAGTTCGAATAAAGTTAATTAAATCAATAATAACATGTCATATTAACCTATAAAATTAGTGTAATTCATAAAAAGTCTTAAATTACATTTATTTGGGTATTTATAACATCAATTATGTCAATATGTCATTAATAAGATAATTACTGTATCATCTTTGTGTCATAAATAAATTAAATTATTTATTGTCTAAAAATTACAAATAAAATACCATTATGTAGGAAATATTTTTAGATTTATAATTAATATTTATAGTCAAATTTATCTTATATATAACCTTATATTAAAAATTATTTACTTATTAAACTTTGATTTTAACTATTTTAACCCTTCTTTAAATAAATTAATAATAAATTTCCTAATCTAATCCAAGTGGGCCTAAATGGTCATATTTTATTCCTAAGTTTTTTTGTCGAATTACACTTATCCAATAGAATTAGGACATGTGTTAGGGTAATAATAATATCATTTTTACCCTTAATTACCCTATTTACTTTTAACCGTGGTAAATAAAAGTAAAAAGTTACTATTCACCTAAAATTATTTTCATCTCATTTAACCAAATTTTACTTACTGACATCAACCATGTCTCTCAGATTTTCAAAATTCCACTCACATAAGCGGTAAAATTAAGTTTTATGAAAAATTCAGTTTTTTAACTACCACTTAGTGGTTTCACTATTCATCAAAAATTGAACGTTTTCAGAAAAATACCAAAATTTCACCCTAGGATAATTTCGATATTCTAAATCCAAAAATGAAGTCCATTTTGAAAAATAAAATTTATAAAATTTCAAAAAGTGGTTATTACTATTCATAACTGCTAGTTTTAATAATATTTTATTAGCATATCATTGTTTAGTGAAACTCGGTATTGCGTACGACGCAAGCTATCGAGAAAGGTCACGATTTCGTGTAAAGAAAGCCAAGCAAGTGTTGTGTGTAGAAAAAGATTCCTTTGATGATTTATATAACATAAAATTCTCGGGTGTTACATTCTACCCCCCTTAAAATAAATTTTTCCCTCGAAATTCGTCACTTTGTAACAAACAGATGAGGATACCTCTCCCTCATCATATCCTAAATCTCCCATGTAGCTTCTTCTAATTGGTGGTTCCTCCATAAAACTTTCACCAATCGAGTGGTCTTGTTTCGTAGGACTTTTTCGCTATGATCCAGAATCTCTATCGGTTGTTCTTCATAAGAAAGATCCTGCTCCAGCGGTACAACTTCTGAGCTGAGTACATGTGAAGGATCAGGTATGTACTTTCTCAGGAGAGATACATGGAACACATCGTGAACTTGAGAGAGATTCGGTGGAAGCACCAATCGGTAAGCTACCTTCCCAACACGATCCAGTATTTCGAAAGGACCGATATATCTAGGGCTCAACTTCCCCTTCTTTCCAAATCTCATGACCCTCTTCCAGGGAGATATTCGTAAGAACACTTTATCACCTACTTCAAACTCTATGTCTTTTCTTCTGTTGTCGACATAACTTTTCTGTCGACTCTGAGCTGCTCTTATGTGTTATTGAATAGATCTGACATTTTCTGCCATTTCATCAACGGGATCGGGTCCTAATAGCTTTCATTCCCTAACTTCATCCCAGAAAGTTGAAGTCCTACTTCATAAGGAGCCATATGAATACTGGAGTGAAATCTATTATTATAAGAAAATTCCACCAAAGGTAGGTGTTGATCCCAACCACCTTTGAAATCCATAGAGCAAGCTATCAACATATCTTCTAGAGTTTGAATTGTTCTCTCAGACTGACCGTCTGTCTGAGGATGATAAGCAGTGCTGAAACTCAACTCTGTATCCAGAGTATGCTGAAGACTTCGCCAGATATTCGAGGTAAATCTCGGATCCTGATCAGATATAATAGAAAGTGGTACTCCATGCAATCTTACCACTTCCTTTACATATATCCTGGCAAGCTGATCCAGAGATAAATCCTCTCTAATAGCAATGAAGTGTGTAGACTTTGTAAGACGATCCACTATGACCCATATAGCATTATTGCCTTTGGACGTTTTAGGAAGTCCTATGAAAAAGTCCATAGTTATGTTTTCCCATTTCCATTCGGGTATGGGTAATGGTTGTAACATCCACTTAGACTTCTGTCTCTCAGCTTTAATTTGTTGACAAACCAAGAATTGAGAGACATATTTAGCAATATCTCTTTTCATGCCATCCCACTAGAAGTACTCTTTCAGGTCCTTATACATCTTCATGCTTCCAGGATGAATAGAGAATGAAGAACTATGAGCCTCATCTAGCAGCTCCTTCTTTAATTCGGGGATGGGAGGAAGAAAAACCTGATTCCTGAACTTTATTATCCCATCACAATCAAGGTTGAATTCAGGAACATTTCTCACCATCTTTTGTAACTCGACATCTTCTTTCTGTGCCTCTTTAATCTTCACATGTATAGATGGTTGATCATTTATTTGAGAAAGATACGATTTTTCCCATTTCATTATAATTACAAGATCCATCATTTGTAAATCCATAAATATTGGATCTTTTGTGATCCTCATCATGGATAAACTAGCATGGTCTTGTCGACTTAATGCATCTTCCATCTTGTTTGCTTTCTCAGGGTGGTAATGAATTGAGCAGTCGTAATCCTTAATCAGATCCAACCATCTTCTTTGGTGCATATTCAGCTCCTTTTTTGTGAAAATATATTTTAATCTTTTATGATCATTATAAATATCACACCTCTCACCATAAAGGTAATGCCTCCAAATCTTTAATGCAAAGATTACCACAGCTAACTTCAAATCATGAGTTGGGTACTTTTTCTCATGTATTTTCAACTATCGTGAGGCATAAGCTATCACCATATCATTTTGCATAAGAACACACCCCAATCCCTTCTTGGATGCATCACTGAAGATCACAAACCTTTCTCCACTATAAGGCAGTGTGAGCACAGGTGCACTGGATAACCTTCTTTTCAACTCCTTGAAATTCTCTTCACATTCCTCCGTCCAAACAAAATTAACTCCTTTCTGAGTCAACTTGGTGAGTGGATTAGATAATCGTGAAAAATCTTTCACAAAATGTAGATAATATCCAGCCAAACCAAGAAAACTTCAGATCTCAATTATTTTTGTTGGTCTCGACCATCTTTCAATAACCTCTATTTTTGCTGGATCCACAGATATCCCATATTTTGAGATTATGTGACCCAAAAATGAAACTTTTTGAAGCCAAAATTCACACTTAGTAAATTTGGCATAAAGCTTATCCTGTCTCAGGGTCTTCAATATAATTCTCAAGTGATATTCATGTTCTTCCTTGCTCTTTGAATAGACAAGAATATCGTCTATAAAGACTTCCAAAAACTGATCAAGATAGTCTCTAAAGATTCTATTCATTAGATCCATGAAGATAGCAGGGGCATTAGTAAGACCAAATGGCATCACTATAAATTCATAGTGTCCATACAATGTACAGAAAGATGTCTTTGTTATATCCTCCCTTTTGACCCTTCATTGATGATACCCTGAATGAAGATCAATCTTGGAGAAGTATTGAGCTCCGCGTAGTTGTTCAAATAGGTCATAAATGCGCGGGAGAGGATATTTGTTCTTGATAGTGATCTTGTTAAGTTCTCGATAATCAATGCAGAGTCTCATTGATCCATCTTTCTTTTTAACAAACAGAATAGGTGCTCCCCAAGGTGACGCACTAGGGCGTATGAACCCCTTATCAAGATTCTCTTGGAGTTGCTTCTTCAATTCATGCAACTCAATTGGGGCCATTCTATAAGGTGTCTTTGAAATAGGCAAAGAATCCGGTACGAGTTCTATTGAAATCTCAACTTCATGATTCGATGGAAGACCTGGTAATTCCTCCAGAAAGACATCATCAAACTCCCATACAATAAGCATATTTTTAATCGTGAGTTTCTCACCAACCATTTGAGATAAATAACCTTCTTTTAGTGGAATCAATACCCATAAAATGGAAGAAATTTCCATTGGAAGGTTATGTTCATCCTTGCATCGATAGACGATCATAGATTGATCTGGAATATAAAATGTGACTTCCCTTCTTTGGCAATTGATATGAGCTCCATGTAGAGAAAGCCAATCCATGCCAAGAATCACATCAAATTCCACTATAGGAAGGATCAAAAGATTTTCAGGAAGCACTTTCCCACAAACTTCAATCGGAGAAGAATTATAAACTTTTGATGCGACTGTTGTGCCATTAGGGGTTGTCACAGCTAACTCAACATCTAACTGTTGAGGTAATATGGTGATATCCTTAGAAAATTCTTCAGAAATAAAGGAGTGGGCGGATCCAGAATCAAATAAAACATTTTCTACTTTAGATTATATGGTAAGTGTACCTTTCACCACATCGTTATTGTACTCCACATCATTGATAGAAATTGCATGTGAATTTCCTTTGTCTTTAGCATTAAGAGTTTGTTGACATCGACCAACATCATCAACCCTTGGATTTGGGCATTTATTGGCATAATGTCCCATCTCATTTCACTTGAAACATTGAAGTGTAGTAGGGTCATTCTGTGTATCCCTTCCTTTGTTTTCATCATTAGACATCTTCTTCCCATAATTGTGGCATTCAAATGCCCGATGACCTTCCTTTCCACATTTGAAACATTTACTTGTCCCTTTAAGACAACTCCCTCCATGTTTCTTTCCACACTTTGAGCATAAGGGAAAGCTCATCTTCTTTTCAGTGTTCTCTTTAGATTTTCCTTTGAATTCCATTTTCCTCTTCTTATCAAACCCATATGACTGATGGGTTACTCTAATATCCATCTCAACTTTGAGAGCACATCAGATTTCCTCATAGCTATTGAAGTCCCATATGGCTAACGCCCTTCGAAGACTTGGTTTTAAGCCACTAAAGAATCGATCGATCTTACTCTCAGGTTGGATAATAATACCAGAAGCGTACCTTGCAAGTCTTGTAAAATTTGCTTCATAAGTACCAACAGATTAATCATACTTTTGCTTCTATTCAAGAAACTATTTCTCCATCTTTGTTCAGAGAATACGAGGGAATTACTTATTGAAAAATAAGTTCTTTAACTCGTCCCATTCCATGGACTCAATTTCATCCCTTTGCCTCATATTCTTAATTACATTCCACCATTGATCAGTATCTCCTTCCAAACTATACACTACTAGGATGACTTTATCATGTTTAGAACATTAAATAAAAGAAAATATCTTTTCTGTAGTACTAATCCATTATTCAGAAACTAATGGATCAATAGACCCACTGAAAGAAGGTGGATGCTGCCTCATGAAGGATTCAACAGAATGTTGCTCCTTTGCTCGTTTGGAATTCCTGCATGATTCATAACTTGAGAAAGTTGTGTGAGCATGGCTACAAGATTTTTCATTCAATCTCCCATAACATTTGGTTGCTCCGGGGGACAATCATTGCATTACCCATCGCATTCCGCATTAACATGGTTCCTTCGGGTTCCATCCATTGACTAAAACCAAGAAGAATAGTGTGAGAAACACTAATTATAATAATAAAACCACATAATCAAGAATAAAATTTCACACTTAAGGTCTTATCCTAGGTTATTCATGGTCATTTCTAAAACACTAAGATTGTGTTCTATGATTAGAATTATCCTTAGGGTTCTTACTAAGGCTTTCACATCCTGGTTTCCAATGGTTGACTATACCTTTCCTCTGATACCAACTATAACGACCCATACTTTACATACATTTTTATTACTTCAAAATTTAAGCACACTTATTACATCATATAACAAAACCATGAAAGGACCGTATAGGTATAGTGTCTTTAGAAACTGGAAAGCATAAACAACTGGTTCATAAAGCATCTACTTTTCCTCCCATTTATTTCATCATATCTAGAGTCCCTTTTTGGCATATTATACTTAATAACCTTCTTCCTAACCTGGGGAAATAAAACACACAAAAGGGTGAACTCAAATGCTCAGTAAGGGTAAACAAAAGAAATATCAATCACATAATATACATGAGAGCATAACTTTTGGAAATCTCAACCTGCAAAAGAAATCATAATTTTATAACATGGGATAAATCATATTAGTGAAATGTAATCCCAATAATCATAACTTAAAACATGAAACTTTGTGGCATATACACATAATCATAGAGAATAATTTCTTATTAGTCAAGACTCATTGCCAAGACTATCTTAGTGGACAAAGTCCATTTCTGAACCAAGTTCATTCCCCGTTTTAGTCCTGTTTCACTGAACCGGTTTAACCTGCCATTCCAGCCATGTCTATCTCATGAGATATAAAATCATTAACCAATGCATTGGAGGGAGATATAGGTCCCACAAATCTCATAATGATAACATTCTTATGTGTGCCACAAAATCATAAACCATACATCATAACATAACCCATGTAATAAAAATGGGAATCATAAACATCGTGACATCATAAAACAATTCATATAAGGTAAAAGAATTCATAAAAATATTTATATCACAACATAATAAAATCCATGTAATAATAGGGATAGAAACAGAACCCTTTATTATCATATATGGAAAATAATTTTGATAAAACATTTGAACTCTATTCTTGAGGAAAATATCCTTTCTACTTCAAAAACACTTTTCCTTTCTTAACATGTCATACACTTTTAAACTAAAAGAAGTTGATTAAATATAAACTTGAAAATTTTTAAAGGAAGATTCTTGGAAATATTGTTTTAGAAATCCATTCATGCCGTATAAGTTAAAAAAACATTCTTCTCATACTTTTGTCGGAAAAGTCAAAAAAGTACCTCGTACGAAAAACGACAAAAGATTCCTTTCATATCATTTACTACAAACTCACCAAAGGGTAAAATAGGATTTAAATTTTTTTAGGTGAATGGAAATAATATTAAATATTGAGGAAACATGGATGTGGATGATAAAATACACCCCAGTAAATGCCAAAGTATAAACAATATCGGATAAAATGAGATTGTGATATTTCCCTTACCTTAGGTCTGATATGATTTGTACGTATCCGAACCTCATGTATAATGATTTAAATAATGTTATTTACTTATTCCATAATCATACTCATTGTTATGATATCACATATGGTCATATTCTTAGCTTCTTATTAGTAATATTTCATTACAACTTGTTATTCGTGTGTTTATTACTTTTTGTTCTTATGCGTGTTTTGTCGAATAAATTCTTATTCTTATCTTTAGGTTATAAATACCTCATTTACAGAATGTTATTAGTGTAATATATATCATATTAATTCATTCAATTCATTTATATAATCATTATGCAATGAAGATCATGTAGAACGAGTCGTATCACATCGTGGAGACGGTATTCCGTACGTACGCACGAGCGATGATATCGTTCCCATGATCATGGAATTATATTGGAGTGTATGTATACTATTTCAGAATCAATATCACTTTAAAATAATCATATATAGTCATTATTTACACCATTATACCCATCCAAGTAAGGTGGTGGTGGAAAGTAGATTACACCATGGCGTGGAGACGGTATTCCGTACGTATGCACGCGCGGTGATTTCATTTTCCGTAGGATGGATAGATGGTGAAATTGAGTTGTTTCATACTTATAATAACATATCAGTATATGAGTGATACTGATGTTATTACTTCATAATGAAACAACTAAAGAAGAAGAAGTGGAAGAAGAAATAAAGATGAAAGAATCGGTAACGGACATTACCTCTTCTTTGAAGTGCTTCTTTGAGACCTCCTTTTAGGGAACTTAAATTGGTCTTTGTAGAATACCAGGATCTCTAGGATGTCTCTAGGGAAGGAGATAGGATAAAGTGGCAGGGGCTGGCCGAGCATGAAGGCTCAAAGTGGTGTGAGGAAGAGAGGGAGGAGGCGCCCTTTTAAAAGGGAGGAGAGGGGCACCTTTGGAATAACTAAAAATATTAATTTATTATAAAGCCAAATTCGGTTTTAAATAGCTCCAAATTGATTAATTTCTAAGATAAGGTGGGGATGGGTCGAAATTCTCTCATAAAATATAATTTAGACAAGTTTAGGTTCCTATTGCGACCTTATCATTTAGATTTAACATTAAGTTAAATAATTTTACTTTTACCGTGTCTTCTTGTGTTCTTACACTATAAGGTTAATAAAATTACAATAACAATCCAAAAGAACCCCAAGTTGTTTATTATTAATATATATAACCTTATCTAAGTAATTTGACAGATCCTTAGATATTTAGGAATAAAATTACAATTAATAATATAATATTTGTTTTAAAAACTATTTTATGTCAATTTTGACACTATTTAGTAATTTATTTTTGTGAAAATCATAACAGAATTATTAGTTAGAAAAAAGTTAATTAAATCAATAATAACATGTCATATTAACCTATAAAATTAGTGGAATTCATAAAAAGTCTCAAATTACATTTATTTAGGGATTTATAACATCAATTATTTCAATATTTCATTAATAAGATAATTAATGCATCATCTTTGTGTCATAAATAATTTACATTATTTAATGTCTAAAAATTACAAATAAAATACCATTATATAGGAAATATTTTTAGATTTCTAATTAATATTTATAGTCTAATTTATATTATATATAACCTTATATTAAAAATTATTTACTTATTAAACTTTGATTTTAAATATTCTAACCCTTCTTTAAATAAATTAATAATAAATGTCCTAATCTAATCCAAGTGGGCCTAAATGGTCATATTTTATTCCTAAGTTTGTTTTTGGTCGAATTACACTTATACAATAGAATTAGGACATGTGTTAGGGTAATAATAAGATCATTTTTACCCTTAATTACCCTATTTACTTTTAACCGTGGTAAATAAAAGTAAAAAGTTACTATTCACCAAAAATTATTTTCATCTCATTGAACCAAATTTTACTTACTGACATCAACCGTGTCTCTCAGATTTTTGAAATTCCACTCACAGAAGCGGTAGAATTAAGTTTTATGAAAAAATCAGTTTTTTAACTACCAATTAGTAGTTTCACTATTCTTCAAAAATTGAAAGTTTTCAGAAAAATACCAAAATTTCACCCTATGATAATTTCGATATTCCGAATACAAAAATGAAGTCCATTTTGAAAAATAAAATTTATAAAATTTCCAAAAGTGGTTATTACTATTCATAACGGCTAGTTTTAATAATATTTTATTAGCATATCATTGTTTAGTGAAACTCGGTATTGCGTACAACGCAAGCTATCGAGGAAGGTCGCGATTTCGTGTAAAGAAAGCCAAACACGTGTTGTGTGTAGAAAAAGATTCCTTTGATGATTTATATAACATTAAAGTCTCGGGTGTTACACCAACAATGGAAAAAATTTGGTATAAACCAAATGTAGTTACTCGAAGCAGAGGTTACGTTCTTCAACAAGAATTTTTTTTTATTACTTCACCACTCATTAAATTATATTAATATATTTATTATATAAAAAAAATTATTAATATACTCAATTATTTATTTTTTAGGGTTAATAGGTAAATCTTCATACACATCCATAAAATAGGATACACAATCTTCGTTCGTGTGTATGATGACCTACCGCCACACAAACCAATGTCATTTGGTATTCCATTTCCACATTTCGAGTATGGGAATAATGTTGTATTTATAATTTATGTATGATATGTTTTAAATTTATAATAAAATTATTCAGTTGTAATTGTTATATAACACATTCTTTTATTTTTCCCATTTTATGGGAATACCACAACATTATTTGTGAATATGTGGACAACTGCCTCCTTAATGTGATAGAATTCATTCATGATTTACATGGAATGTAATATATATATATTGTTTTAATAAATATATTTAAAGTATATTTCATAATAATTATACTATTATCATACTGTAAAAATATATATTTTACTATTCTTTATTTAATAAGACAATAAAATGGAAGCAGCGTCCATGCGTACATATGACGTACAGTCTCTATGAACAGAGTAATTTCATTTCCTATCACAAAAATGTATGTAAAACCATAAATACATATATAGTAAATATATATGATATTTAAATAATTTATTACATTCTATTGATGATTAAATCTTTATCTTTGTAAAAATACTGAAAAATAACAAGTCAAAACATACTCGAAAAATAAGGAAATTAACACCCAAAATAATGAAAATATTGAATGAGTAACAACAAATTTGTAATGATGAGTTATAAAAAGAACACATATGATATTATAAATATTTTTATAGTTCTATTATATTTTAATAACATTCTTAAAATCAATATACATTATATTAATGGATGTTTAGCCTAACAGGAGTGTGAGTTATGTGTTTTTGTCACAATTTACATTCCATTGAGACATATATGTTATCATGTACCAATTAATTTTTATGTGGTGTATATACAAACCCATTAACATATAATATCGTGAATAATTTATTATTACTTTTATTTTATTTTACTGTAGTCATTATCTCATCCATGGGGATGGGATTTTAAAATTACCAAGTGATATTAGTTATTGACAAATCACACCTTGTTTTGTAATTGTTAAATTTTTCTAAAAAAATTCATATTATTATAATATTTTTTAATTCAAATTAAATTTCTAATAAATATACATATTATTATAATGGATATGTTCATTTACAAAAATTTTTATCATTTTTTCATATGGTATTTTCTTTGACACTAATATTATTATCTATGAAAATATAGATATATATTTATTCTATACTCTTTAGAGAAATTTGATAGAAAAAATTGATCATAGATTACATTAATTATTTGAAATATGATGAATTATTCGAACAGAAAGAGATGGGTGTTCAAGGACATTATATATCCCCCTGATGAGTCAACTCAGTCACATGAGACAAATCAGTTGGCCAAATTAAACTGGTTTATAGCAATAGTTACAAACTACCTAAAGGATATATCTATACATAAGAGGTTTTTATGTACTTGTGACATGATGTTTAATAATTATGTATTTCTTTGATTTTAGTTATCATTATTATTAATGGGATATTCAATATAGTAAATTCAATATATGCACTTCATTCTCAATTTATTGATTGAATTGTATGTGTGTATATTATTTTACTTTTCATATTGATTATTCTTTATCTAATTATTTAAATTGGATGTGCACTTAGTTATTTACCTTACTATGTTTATTATCATTATTGATTCATTATTGATTATTCTTTACATAAACCTTACTATGGATTTTAGGTCAACATTATTGTGTTTCTTTTCCCATGGATATGGAGTTTAATTATTGGATTAGTTTCAAGGATGTAAAACTCTATCCTAATGTTTTCTTTATTTCAATTTCCCTATGTAATATGGGTAATATATATGTAATATGGTTTTCCAAACCTTCTAAATTATTTGTTTATTTTGGGACAGAATATTTTGACTATGCCAATGTAAAAAAACTAAGGTACATGCTCCGGGATGTGGGGTTTAGGTTCGTTACAATTGATATCTGAGAAAGAATAATAGAATATATGGAAAATAGATTTAGGAAAACCTAGATTTTGGGATATTAACTTATGGAATAATTTGATAAAAAATGTAGAAGATCTTTCTAATGTTTTGTTAGTGTATATATTATGTGGGTATTCCTACCAATACATCCGATTCTGGATACTACAAGTGGATTTCGTTACGTAATAGATGTACTTAGGTATAGTATCTACAAAAATGTTGAATTGGGATTGAAGTGAGTGTCACATAATACATGAAAAATTGATTTAATACAATACTATATTGACACAATTTGGTTATATTGATAGGATACATCACATTTCGTTACAGAACAATATAGGTAATTTAAAATTATAGATATCTCCAACAAAACCCATGATTTTGATATTGATTTTATCCAAAAACCATTTTTTTGCTAAGTTTTATAGTATATTTAGAATTATACATTTTCATTTAAAATTAATAATTTTATGAACAAATATAATATATGTTATTATTTGGAAATAGTACCTGAAAGGAAGAATGGTATCAATACTCATGGACAATGTAGATATTTCCCTATAGATGGAACTATTAAATCTGTCATTGGATCAAAGATGATTATAGATATATTATAACATATTAGTTCAATTATGGAAAAAATTCCCTGATGGATAAAGCTATTATATTGATATATTATCCTATATTGGATCACTTAATGTAGTAAATGCACCCATTATTTAGTTGTACTACAAATATAATTGTTGTTGAGCAATTTATTCATTATCTAGAGAAGATATTTATGGCCTTATGTTGTGATGAAAAATAAAAGGTTTCTGCTCTGGTGTATTTTCTCAGAAGTTATGTTAATCAATGGGGGTCTTTGATCAAAAATTCCAAGGTGGAAGAGTAAATAGAACACATAGAATGAAAATATTTTAAGGATAAATTCTTCAAAAAATATTTCCCCCGTGAGAAAAAATACGATTAATAGAAGGATTCTTATATTAAGGAAAAAGGATTAATAAAGTGTTTTGACTATTAATCTACCATTAAAATGTTATCTATTTATTATATGGATTACATATGAAACCCAGAGTGTAATATAGATATCCTCTTTATAGGCCTCGAGAATTTTCTCTAAATGTTTTTAGTTTCCCATTCATTTTCGTCATGTGATGAAATAGTTTTATAGGCCATAAACATTGAGAAGTAAATCCCTCACTCATATATATTGGAGGGAAACCAAGAGATGAATATTCTATTTTATCACAATCAAAATGGTAATGTGTCGATGAAGAATGAGAAAACAAAACGTTTTCAACCATGTAAAAGTTGTTAAAAGAAACAAATTGGAAAATTTTTAAAGTTATTGGGAGTACTCAATAAGTGTTGATAGAAAGACCCCAAATAATGATAAAGAAAATTGAATGAGTAAAACGGTTTTTTCAATATTTCAACCGAAGGGAGATTGGAATCTAGGAAAATGAATTCTCCATGAATAAAGGTAATCTACCATAGAAGAATCTAATGGGAGATTGAAAGCCTATGAAATCCCCACAACTGATGTAGAAGTTACAAATGATATGTTTTCAGGTACTTCAAACCTATCATCAAATTTATCTAATGATTTCATTTATTCTGGATCATCATAAACATTAATTTCTAACTATATTTTTAAGACAATTATACATTTCCCATTTGATTTAATAAAGGAGTTATCATAAAAAACGTTTATGGGATGTCTCATTTCAATAATGAAATTTCATGTAATCATTATTATGACACAGAAAAATTATTCATTCACTAAAAATAATATCATAACTATGGTTGACATTGAAATAATCCTCAATATAGAGAGGATTTTAAATTATGAATAAAAATGATATTACATGAAGAGAAAAATTACAATTTTTTAGGAAGATATAGACATCCATATATTTAATGTTGAAACATCATCATATAATTCTTATCTATATAAGAATATAATAGATCTACTAAATAAAATTCTTATGGAATAATAGAAAACTAAATCCAAGGGTTAAGGATGTAATATTCAAATTGAGGATGTACCAATTTTCTCGAAATACATTGATGTATTTTCTGAGGAATTACTTGGACATTACTAAGGGTGTTAAGTTGAATTTTTTATTAATTTAAACTCTAATGTAAGATCAATATTAAAGAATCCCTATATAATTTCCATTTTATAATTAGTGAGTAAAATAAAAAAGTTGAGGATTTGGGTAATATAGGATTTATTCAATATATTTTTTGACCAAAGAGATCTCATGTTCTCTTTATTATGAACCAAGATAGATCCATGAGGCTATGGATTGATTATTAGGAAATCAATTATATTATGGTAAATCAAAATTATCCACTTCATCACATTGATAAAATATTTGATCAATATCACAAATAACAATATTTTTAAATGAAAAGTCTTTTTTGGGGTATCAACAACTGTGAGTAATGAATAAAGTCATTCAAAAGATAGATTTCTCAGATGAGGTATGTACATATTGAGTTTTCAATAATTTCATTTAGAGTATGTAGTTCACCCTCTAAAAATATGGATATGATGAATAAACTATTCACAGAATATCCTGAGGATTTTTTTGTGGTATTCATTGATGAAATTATTGTGTATTATAAAAGCTATGAGGATAATGAGAGTCACTTACAGATCAATATTAAGACTCTTAGAGGCAATGAGTTGTATAGTAAATTTATTAAGTGTAATTTATGGACTTAGGATGTTTCTTTTCATCATGATATTTTCTCCAAAAATAAAATCTTATATTATTAATCAAAGAAATAGGAATTCAATGAATGGACTATCCCAATGAGCATAACTAAGGTACATAGTTTCATTGTTTTGGAATTTTACTATTATTGATTTGTTCATAATTTTACATGAATGGATTACTCGTTAACCAAATATTGACTAATAGTGGTTATGTTTGTTTGGATTAATGAATGAGAATAATTTTTAATAAACTAAATAGGAGATTGGTCAATGCTCTAGTTGTATCACTAACATTTGGGTGTGATGGGTTTTTGATATATAATTATTCATCAAAGAAGGGACTTGGTTGTGTCCTAAAGTAAAATGATAATGTTATTTGATATCCATCAAGGTAACTAATGTTTGATGAATATAACTACCAAACCCCTGATCTTGAGTTGTTAGTTGTTATTTATTATTTTATGATATGTATACTTTATATCTATGGTGAAAGATGTGAAATATACATAGAACAGAAAATCATGAAAAATTACTTTTTTTAGAAGTTTCTTAATATATAAAAAATGAGATGGATTGAACTACTCCAATATTATGACTTATTAATACACTACCACACAGTAAATGCAATTAAGTTAATAGATTCATTAATTTGGATGGATCATATAGTTCTAACCCAAATAATAATTTTGTGAGATCTTATGATCACAGACCTAGTAAATATATATATGTGATTTTCTAAGAATGTTGATACATCAATAAATTTTTAAATGATTATAATACCATATTTATTAGATAAGATAAATAATTCTCAATCGAATGACCTGATAATTCATAATAAAATTATAATTGTGAATGTATGGAAAATAGTCCATTTCGTTTGTAAAGATGGTGTTCTGAAATTTGAAATCATATTATGTGTTACATCTATACCAGAGAAAAAATTGGAATTATTGTATGATGATCATTTCTAAAATTAATCTATTCATCTTTATAGAAAAATGATGTATATGGATTTGAAGATACATTTTATTGTGTCCTTAAATAAAGGATGAAATTGTTTTCCATGTGTCCATATGTTTTTTGATAAAAATTTAATGTTGTGAGATAGAATCCTAGAGGATTCATGAAATATTTTACTGTACCAATTCATACATTGAATGATATTTCTATTTTATATTTCATGGGACTACCAAATACTACTAGAAAAAATTATCCAAAATGGATTATTGTGGATAACCTAAAAAACTTTCCCCTTTTCCAACTAAAATAGAATATTATCTTTATGGTCACCTTACAAGGATCAACATTATTGATGTTTTGAGACTTCATTGTGCGTATAAATAATTTTTTTATCGAGATCCCCACTTTGTTTCTATAATTTGAAATATTCTTTAGAAGTCTCGTGTAATTGAGCTTCTTTTGATATCTATATACCATCATCAACATTATGGGCAATCTAATATAACAACCAAAATAATAGAAGATATCATGAGGTCTTGCTCACTCGACTTTCAATCTTTGTGTGATCAGAATTTATGATTGGAAAATTTTTACTAGAAAATAGTTTCCATTCAAGTATTCAAATGGAACAATATGAAGAATTATATGGAATATTATGTCACGCTCAATCTTTTTGGGATGGTGTTGGTGGAAGGAAACATATAGGATGATAACCTATTTAATAGACCAAAATAAAGATAAAGGATATTCAATATGATATTAAATTATTTCAAAGTAGGAAAGATAGTTATTCCAATAATAAGAGGAGTTATTTGAAATTTCAGGTGGGGATCAAGTTTTCATAAAAATATCTCCTTGGAAGAGTGTTATTTGGTTCAATAGGAAATGGAAAACTGAATCCCAAAAACAGTGGACCCTTCAAAATTATTGAATGAGTTTGAGTGTTGTTTATCATTTTGACTTGACTCCTAATATCTCAAAAGCATAGGATGTGTTCCTTATATATTTTATATGGAAGTACTTGGTCGATCCAACACAAGTTCTCACCTATAAATAAATAGAGTTTGTACTTGATCTATCTAACATTGAAGAACACATATAGATTATTGATACCGTATAAAAATATTAAAGAATTAGATGAATCTCCTACTATATGTACTCTATAGGAATCAAAAAATTAAGGATACAATAAGGGATACATAGGATATTATAAAAGTGAACTACCATCATCATTTTTAGAAGGGAATACCCATAAAAGTTTAAGGAATAAATTATTGTAGGAGGTAAAAATGTAACACCCAAAGATATTAAAAAATATTAATTTTAAGATAATTTTAATTTTAATCATATATTAAATTACATGTATCAATGAATTAGATTTTGTGATATTCAAGAATGACTTTCTTTATTAGATTGTGTTACAAAGAAGACTGAGTTTTACTGAACTATAATATATTTTTTATATTATTATATAATGTGGAATTTTTCTCCTATACATTATATTTTTGGGTATGAATAAGACTAAGTATATTATTTTTACACATTTGTAAAATATTTTTACAATCACCTAGTCACATTGAGATATGAATATATCCATTTTTTCTCTTAAAATTGTATTTTTTTTCAAGAAAAGCAACTTCCCTCCTTTCAATGGATAAAATATTTTAAAAAAAATTGAAAATTTTAAAAAACCAATATTGAACAAATGAAATTATTTTTTTTAATATGAATATCAAAATTATTTTTGGTGAATGTTTTTTATTTTTCTAAGGATACTAATTATTTTATAAATAGTGAAAGAATACTTGATTTAAATTACAAAATAAATTTTCATATAAATAATATATGAAGTTAAAATATATATTTAACTATTTTATAAATTTAAACAATAAATCATTAATATAATTTCTATCATTGTAATCATTTTTACTTTAAATTGTATACACAAAAATTTTAAACATTTGAATATTTTCACTTTAAAACATGATTTCTCATCCCATATATAGAATCAATTTTAAATTAATTTTATTCCACTTTTATAATGTTAATTTGGAAAAATTAATTACATATTTTAAATTAGAATAACTTATCATTCCAATTAAAGTTAATTTATTTTTTGACCAAAATTATTTGTGAAAGTAATTAAAATTAATTATAGAAATTATGGAAAAATTAGGCACACATAATAGTTAAAAATAAATCCTAAAGTTATAAATGACCTAAAAACTTATCCACAACCCATTTTATAGAAATATTTTGATATTAAACCATATTTTATCATATTGGGTGTTTTCGATTCTTTCTCTAGGGAACACATCTATTTTTGGGGATGCAATGGTTGTTTGTTGCCATGTATTCTCAGTTTCCAGAAGTGGGTGACATCCTTCTCTTATTTAGGGAAATTTTATCCTTAATTGAAATGGGATGATGGGATGTTGGTATCTCCTTCTCTGGATTCCTCTTTCAAATTCATTTCCTAGTACATATTTCCCTTAAAGATTATGATTTTTTTCATGAAACTCTTTCTGGTTCCATATCATTGTGGATGCCAATTAATTACACTGCTTCTGTCAGGACATTCCTTGGGGTCATGTTAGGGAAGAAACTTTTGGTCAGGGGAGTAGTCATGTTAGGAATTGCTAGCATGTCTGGTCAATGGAACACTGGTACTCATGGATTTATTCCACAAATTTTTGATCTTTTCTAGGGAAGGAATCACAAGTCATCCCACAACAAGTGCGGGAAATTGTATGCTATATGGATGTCTCCATGGTTTTCTTCAGCTTCTCGTGTTTAACATAGGGCATCTCACAATTTTATCATCTAGTGGAGGTAGATCAGACTGATCAAAACACTGATGTGAGTGAATCCGAATGGTACATCCCTATGAGGGAACTCCTTGGATGCTTACTAGATGGGTGGATCAAGAAGCCCAATTAGGACAGATCCAAGAATGATTGGGTCCCAAAAAAGGGGATACCACGGTTTATCATTTTCTAGGATTGAACCTCATGGATAACTCCTACCAAAACTATATTATAGATAGGTATCAATACCCATGTAATAAAATAGGGTGAATCATGGGATCAGGGTTTACACAATGTGCAATAACCTAAAGACATGCTGGGGATTATGTGTGTTTAGCATCCTGGGTACTATAAGTAGTAGTGAGGAACTGGATGACATGATCTCACTGGGATGTGGTTCCCCTGGTAAAACTAGGATGGTTTATTTATAACTTGATTAAATTTATGAGATTAATGGGATGGAACCCACAAGAAGATGATGGTGATGTTGGGATTTAACCTCATGGAGGCTTCTTATATATCCATATGGGTGGGAATCAAAGTCCACGTAGTTTGATGTGGTGATGAGTCACCAAAGGAGGTGGAACGTGAGAATGGATGCATGGATGGTACCTGAAAATGGTAGAACCCCCCAGTATAAGGCATGACCTTCCCAAAACACAAAATCTCAAGGGATAGACTGGAATGGGACATGGGTGATGAGATCGAACCTTATGGAGGCTTCCTACATTTCACCGTAGAGGGGAATCAATGTCCATGTAGTTTAGGATGAGGGATAGTGTAACATCCCAAGTAAGTAATGAATAATAGATATTATTATCTATTTATATTTATGAATTATATAGTGTTTTAGAGGCTTAAAATGAGAACAAATGCAATCTTAAGCATAGAATTCTCTAATATTTTTAAAAGATTGTTTTACTGCCTTTTGATGAAGAGCCATTTTTAAATCTATCTTTTGACAATTTTATAATATCTATTTGTCAAAATAAAATTATTCTTTATGATTGGGACATTTAAATTTACTTTGGATAAATTTTTGGTATTTTCCTGACCATGTTCATTTTTTAATGAATAGTGAAAAATACTGCATTTTACATCAAAAATGCTTTTTCATCTAATTTAATTATATGATTATATTGTCCTTTTAATTTTTTTTAAGTGTAATAAAAATATATTTTTACCATTTAATCCAATGGTGGTCATTATCATTAATTTTAATTTGGAATTGGGCATAAACAAGTGCCAAACTTTTCATAGATATTGTTTCTAAAAAACCCACCATTGTTTTTGACAATGAGAATTATTTTTAAATTAATTATTGAAATTTATGTGTTTTGAATTTGGAAAATTGTATTAAATATTTTTAATCAGAAGGTCCAAATTATGTAATCAAGACTCTTTTGTTTTTGGACATTTTGAATAGTAACGACGGTAATTATCTTTAATTATCTTGATTAATTAGTAATCGGGTAGTTAAGGACAATAAAATAATATCATAATAATACAAAATGACCCCAAAATGTGTCCTAATTCTACTGGTTGTGTCATGGATGACCATGGGATTCCTTGTGCCAAACTTAGGGACCCCATGGAATCACTTTTGGGTGAATGTTACACTTTATCCTTTTATTTTTAAAGAAAGGAGAATATCACTAAACAATGTTTCACCTGAGAAAAACATTTTTAATTTTGTCTAAATAAATTATCTCTTATACTATAAATAGTAATTGGGAAGCTAAAAATATTTCCTATATCATAGTATTTGTTTTATAATTTTTATACATTATATAAATTAAATTATTTTTGACATCATGATGATACAGCGATTACCTCATTAATTAACGATTTAAATAAATTGAAAAGATAATGTAAAATCTAAGACTTACACTTGTCAAAGACCTATTTGATGAGACTATTTCCAACCCTTATCACCTTATATTAGAAATACATCAATGTGGGACCTTTTAAATCCGAAACACATTTCAATATAAAGTAACATTTTGTAACTTTCCAAGAGTGCCCCTCCTCTCCTCTTATAAAAGGCCCCCACCTCTACCACCTTACCCAAACATCTCAAACCATTGGCTCGGCAAAGATCTGCTCATTTGATCTCTTAACATCCCCTTATTCATCCTAAAAGCTTTACCTTAGTAATAAATATCTTCAAGAAACCCTTTTGATTCAAACCAAGATGAGTTGCCCGATTTAAAGGTAATGTCTTCACTTGTGTTCTTGTGTTTTATTTTGATTCTCCAACCCCATAAACTCTTTTTATTCATTTATATTGTAACAACACCAGTAAATTCAATATACTAGGATTTTGTTATAATAAGTATTAGAGCTACACTTACACACACCTTCATCTAATGGTTAAAGAGCATATTGTTTCCGTTGATGGGGAATTTCTGCCTCACGATACGATGATCGTTCAATATTCTTATAACACCTTCAAAGGTGGCCATTAAGATGGAACTATATTTATATATGATATATAATATGTTTATGTTTTCCTTAAGATTTTGTATTTTTCATTTTTGTCATACCTTTATGGTTTCCATTATGGGTAAACGTGATATCTTCATTTTAGGAAGTGCAAACTACTGCCCCCTCAAAGTGATTTGATTTGTTAATGCCATATGTGGGATGTATAAAGGATGGATTTAATGATATTATATATGATATTATACTGGAATTATAATATTCCTTTATATCATTATGATTCCATTCCATAAAATAAGAAATATAAATGAAAGTAGTGTTCATGCGTACGTAAGGCTTACTGTCTCCATGAACGGTGTATTTCATTTCTTAACTCTAAATGTTATGTAATATTATAAATTCATGTATATACTGGATATATATGATATATATGTTATCTACATCATGAATATAACTCTGGATATAATGGATACATGAACAACTTGTAATTAAAAAGAGTTTATTTTTGACTCAAGTACCAATGATTGTTAAAATGACCGTTATTAACTTAAACAATTACATAGTGTTCATGACATGGTAATAAGTGATTAAAAAGGAATAATTAACTTGAAAAAGGTTCTTAATCAAGTATAAATTAACTCATGTTTATTATTCAGGGTATTAAAGAACGATCGGGTCAAGTCAGATACGAGGTATGGGACTTCATCTCAATCTCCTTTCATTGAGGCATATTTTGTTTTATACACAACTTTCTTTTATACGGTGTATAAAATCCTTTGCCTTTTAAGTTTATTCAAAATAATATTTTTATACGAAGCATTTACTAAACGACAAAAGGGAATGTTTTTTTGTCATACGTATGTGGCGACAATGACTTCTCCGCCGCCGTAACCATTATTTGAGTTTCGGCTTCCTCTACAAGCCATAACTTTTTTTTAAATGAAAAATAAATACCATGTTTTAATTTTCTTTTATTTTGGTATGGAAAATGGTTTTCATAATGTTTTTATATCAATGTGTTGTATTTATATCTTGTGATTGAATAGTGGAAATGTTATGATTCCTTTTTACATGTTTTATGTGATACGATTATGTTAGGGTTATTGGGCATTGTTATAAAGATGGGTGGTTCAATGATAAACTAAGGGCGGGTGAGCCCGATATAGCTCTCCAATGCATTGGGTAACGTGATGGGGTTAAAATTTAAGGTTTCTCCGAAGAGATTTAGGGAATATACTGTGATGGGTATTCCAAACGTAACCATGAGGATTACTCCCTACGTAAGAATTTTATGAATGCCTGAAGTTACCTTTATGTCTTATTATTTCTATGATTTATTCATGATTTGATGAGGTATGTTAAAATGATTATGTTTTATGAGTAATGTACTATTTCATACATGGACTAATGTTTTCATTTTTTACTTTTATATCCCTTACTGAGTGTTTTATTCTCATCCCATGTTTTTGAAATGTTTTTCACGATTCAAGGGAAAGGTACATGATGTGATGATAGTGTCAAGGAAGTGTCATGAAAGAATTTATGTTTTATTTTAAATATGTTTTTGTTTATGGGAAAAATGAGTACTATATTTTATATAACCACTTTGATTAAATGTGGAATGTAATGCATGATTTATGATCTAATTTTCTAAAACTCTAAACCCAAAAATATCCTCAATGTGTAATCTTGTAATAACTCATGATTAAGTAAGGCTTAAGGCTGGGGCCTTATAGTTGGTATCAGTGGTTGGTTTAGATAACTTTAGGAGTTAGAATTCTTTTAAATGATTATCCAAAAATATTTTTTTATGGTCAAATTGAAATGATATAGAATTTGAATATTACCGTGATGATTCATCTAAGACATGTTTGTTCAGAATGGTTTTCTACAGAGGAAATAGGGAAGCAGTGCTAGGAAGGAATACAGAAGGAAATAACCTTCCAAATTAGCATCCTGAGATGGTTAGAATTAGAACTGAATAGTTTGTTATAGTAATGGCGCAGTTGACTCAAGCGATAAATGGTTGTGGTATCCATGCATGAGATCAGCCATATCAACCGTAGAGGAACATGTCAGTGTTGGAACATTTCATGAGGAAACATCCCCCATCATTCAGAAGATCATCTAACCATATGATAGCTTAAGGGTGGATTAAAGCACTGGAGAAGATTTTCGATGTCATGGGGTGTTCAGAAAATCAAAATGTTAGTCTTGTTATTTACCTTTTGGAGGGTGAAGCAGATCAGTGGTGGTCGATGGTTAAAAATATCAGGGATGCTGATGAGATTGATGCTATGGACTAGGATGAATTCAAAGGTATGTTTCTTGAGAAGTATTTTCCTAAGTCTGTTCGACTTAGGATGCAAAAACAATTTCTGGAATTGAGGCAAGAGGAAGACTCAGTGGCTGCCTATGAAGAAAGGTTCACTCTATTGGCATAGTATACTCCAAATTTTATCCGAGACCTTGATAGTAAAATCAATCATTTTTACTAAGGATTAAAGAAAAAATATCAAAGGGATTTAGCTTCTCATGAGTTCAAGAGTCATGAAAAGCTTGTTCGATGTGTTAAGAAGGTGGAAAATGGAGTTTGATGATGATCAAGTGTTCTATAACAACCAGCATAAGAAGAGACCGAGGAGGCATGAGAAAGGAAAGAATTCTTCAAGAAGGTCTGATGGTAAGAAAACTAAGTTTCTAGTTTGTGATAAATGTGGTAAAAGGCATGATGGGGAATGTCTTCTAAATTCTGTAAAGTGCTACTGATGTGGTAAGATGGGCCATAAGGCTCGTGATTGCACGGAAAAAGATCATGGTGATGGTAAGACCAAATTTGATTTATAGTTAGTGAAATGTTTCAAGTGCAATGAGATGGGTCACTATGAAAACGATTGTCCGACAAAGAGCTAGAGTGATGGGAAGCAGTTAGACTACAAGAAGAAAGGGGTGGTGAAATCCTTTGCAACTACTTCAGAAGATTTTGGGCCATCAAATGAAGTGGTATCAGGTACTTTGTTTTTTCATATTATGCCAGTGTGTTGTTTGATTCGGGGTCTACACATTATTTTATCTCTGAATACATTTCTAGTAAATTTGGAATTCTATCTCAAGAAATGACTCCTGAACATGTGGTAAAAACACCTGGGGGAAAGGTTGAGGCAAAAAGAATTTATAAAAAATATTCCTATCCTTATCCGTGGAAAGAACCTACTTGCAATCCTTATTGTTTTACCTCTAGTAAAGTTTGATTTTATCATGGGTATGGATTGGCTCTCTATTTACCATGATAAGATTGACTATAGATCTAAAGAATTTTATTTTTATAATGACTTTCAGTTTGTGTACAAGAATGAACCCTTACTGTTGATAACATATCAAGAGGCTGAGAAACTTGTAAAATATGGAAATGAATGTTACCCTGCACATATCGTTGAAAACAAGGGAACTGTTCAGATTAATGATGTGCCAGTGGTAAATGAGTATCGTGATGTTTTTCCTGATGAGTTTCTTGGAATAATACCAGATCGGTAAGTTGAATTTACTGTTGACTTAGTTCCTGATGCTATGCCAATTTAAAATCCCCCTTATCGAATGGCTCAAATTGAACTTTTAGATTTGAAGGAGCAATTGCAAAATTTATTAGAGAAAGGTTTCATTCGACCTAGCACATCACCATGGGGTGTTCCTGTTTTTTTGCTAAAAAGAAAGATGGTTCAATGAGACTTTTCAATGATTATAGATCCTTGAATAACATCACTGTTAAGAAAAAATATCCTTTTCCTCATATCGATGATTTGTTTGATCAGCTCTAGGGACATCCGTTTTTTTCAAAGATTGACCTGAGATCGGGGTACCATCAGTTGAAGGTAAAAGAAGCAGATATTCTGAAGACTGCGTTTCGTACAAGATATAGCCATTATGAATTTGTAGTAATGCCTTTTGGGCAAACCAATGCACCTGCTATATTCATGGACCTTATGAATAGAATTTTCCATGAGTTCTTGAATAAGTTTGTGGTTGTTTTCATTGATGATGTTTTGGTGTTTTCTAAATGTAAATAGGAGCATGAAAGACATTTAAGGGTTATTTTTCAAACCTTAAAATAAAAGAAATTGTATGGGAAATTCAGAATGTGTGATTTTTGGTTGCAACAAATTTCTTTCCTTGGTCACATTATTTCTAAAGATGGGATAACTGTTGATCCAACAAAAAAAATGGTTGTTGAAGAATGGACAAGACCGACAAATGTAACTCAGATTCGTAGATTCCTTGGTTTGGAAGTCTACTACCGAAGGTTTGTTTAAAAGTTTTCACAGTTATCTAGTCCAATAACTAAGCTAACTCAGAAGGGTGTTAAGTTTATCTGGAAAAAAGAATGTGATGATTGTTTTCAGGAACTGAAAAGAAGATTGTTGAATACTCTAGTTTTGGCACTACCTTCCAGGAATGTGGAGTTTGTTATCTACAGTGATGCTTCATTGAAAAGAATTTGTTTCATCCTAATGCAGAATGACCAGGTAATTGCTTATGCTTAACGTTAGTTAAAAACACATGAGGAAAATTACCCTACACATGATTTGGAATTAGCTGCTGTTGTTTTCTATTTAAAAATTTGGAGGCATCATTTGTATGGAGTAAAGTGTGAAATATATACCGATCACAAAAGTTTAAAGTATATATTCACTCAGAAAAAACTGAACATGAGACAGAGGAGATGGCAGGAATTAATCAAGGATTATTATTGTACAATTCATTACCATCCGAGAATAGAAAATAAAGTGGTTGATGCTTTGAGTTGAAAATGTAATGCTTCATTAACAATGTTGTGTTTGGAACATGATCCTTTGGTTAAGGATTTGATGAACTTTGGCATAGAAGTTGTTGGTGTAGGATGTCCTTCTGTTTTGTTTCAGGTATCATCAAAATCTTCTCTATCAGACAGAATTAAGCAAGCACAAATGCAAGACATCAAGTTTCAGAAAAAGGTAGAGCTGGTTCAGAAGGGTAAGTTGCCTAAATTCAACATTGAGAAGGATTGTGTTTTGAGATTTGGGAGGATATTGTGTGTGCCATGAGATTCAATGTTGAAGAGAGAGTTGTTATGTGAATCTCATAGTTCTTTGTTTTCATTTCATCTAGGCAGTACTAAGATGTATAGAGATCTTCGGGAGTACTATTGGTGGGATGGAATGAAAAGAGATATTTTTTATTTTACTGTGATGTGTTTGACTTGTCAACAGGTTAAAGTAGAGCAGCAGTTACCGAAAGGGATGCTTCATCCTTTACCAGTACCAGAGTGGAAATGGGAGAATATATCCATGGACTTCATTATGGGATTGCCAAAGACACTTTAAGGTAATAATTAAATATGGGTTATTGTTGATCGCTTGACTAAATCTGCTCATTTCCTTGATATACGAGATACTTTTTCCCTAGATCAACTTTTCCATTTGTATATTAAAGAGATAGTCAGGTTACATGGATTTCCTCTCACCATTGTATCTGACTGTGTTCCCAGGTTCACTTCTAACTTTTGGAAAGGCCTTCAAAAGACGTTGGGTACTGAATTAAATTTTAGTACAGCTTTTCATCCTCAATCAGATGGGCAGTCAGAACGAACAATTCAGACTTTGGAGGATATGCTACGTGCTTGTTCGATGTATTATCAGGGAAGTTGGGACCAACATCTTTCTTTGGTTAAGTTTTCTTATAATAATTGTTTTCATTCCAGTATACAGATGGCACCATTTGAGGCATTATATGGGAAGTGGTGTAGAACTCCAACTATTTGGGATGAAGTAGGTGAAAGGAAGTTGATGGGACCAGAATTGGTAGAAGATTTGGCAGAAAAAGTTCAGCTGATACAGAGACACATGAGAACAGCTCAAAGCATGCAAAAGAGTTATGCAGACAACAGGAGAAAGGATCTCTCTTTTAAGGTAGGTGATCATGTCTTCCTCAAAGTCTCCCCATGGAAAAGTGTGATGTGATTTGGTAAGAAAGGAAGGTTGATTCCAAGGTTCATTGGACCATATTAATTTTTGGAGAGATTTGGATTGGTTTCATACCGAGTGGCTTTACCTCCGATTTTCTCTCAGGTACACAATGTTTTCCATGTGTCTATGTTAAGGAAGTACATGCCAGATCCATCTCATGTTTTGAGTCCAGAGGTAGTTCACCTAGAAGAGAATCTATCTTATGGGGAACAACTGGTCCAGATTCATGACCACAGGGAGAAAGTGCTATGGAATAAGGTGATTCATTAAGTACAGGTTTTTTTTGGAAAACCCACATGATTGAAGAGGCAACATGGGAATCTAAAAATGCAATGAGGGGTAAATACCCCCACTTATTCAATAAGTAAATAAATAGTGGGGATGCAATTTTCAAAAGGGGGAAGGATGTAACATCCCAAGTAAGTAATTAATAATAGATAATCTTATCTATGTCTATTTATAAATTAGATAGTGTTTTAGAGGCTTAAAATGAGAATAAATCCAATCTTAAGCATAGAATTCTATAATATTTTTAAAAGATTGTATTACCGCCTTTTGTTGGCGAACCATTTTTAAATCTATATTTTGACAATTTTATAAGCTCTATTTTTCAAAATAAACTAATAATTTATGATTGGGACATTGAAATTTACTTTGGATAAATTTTTGGTATTTTTCTGACCATGTTCAATTTTTAATGAATAGTGAAAAATACTACATTTTATATCAAAACTAATTTTTCATCTAATTTAATTATATGGTTAGATTGTCCTTTTAATTTTTTTAAAGTTTAATTGGAATATATTTTTACCATTTAATCCAATGGTGGTCATTATGATTAATTTCACTTTGGAATTGGGCATAAACAAGTGCCAATATTTTCATATATATTGTTTCTAGAAAACCAGCTATTTGTTTTGACAACGGAAATTAATTTTAAATTAATTATTGCTATTTCTATGTATGGAATTTGGTAAAATTTATTACATATTTTGAATAAAAAGGTCCAAATTATGTAATCAATATGCTTTCGTTTTTGGACATTATGAATTGTAACAACGGTAATTATCTTTAATTATCTTGATTAATTAGTAATCGGGTAGTTAAGGATAATAAAATAATATCATAATAATAAAAACATGACCCCAAAGTGTGTCCTAATGCTATTGGTTGTGTCATGTCCGACCATGGGATTCCTTGTGCCAAACTTAGGGACCCCATGGAATCACTTTTGGGTGAATGTGACACTTTATCTTTTTATTTTTAAAGAAAGGAGAATATCACTAAAGAATGTATCACCTGAGTAAAACATTTTTAATTTTTTCTAAATGATCTCTTGGAATATAAATAGTCATTGGAAAGATAAAAATTGTTCTTACATCATAGTATTTTTTTTATAATTTTTATACTTTATATAAATTAAATTATTTATGACATCATGATGATACATCGATTACCTCATTAATTAACAATTTAAATAAAATGAAAAGATAATGTAAAATCTAAGAATTACCCTTGTAAAAGACCTATTGGATGAGTATATTTCGAACCCTTATCACATTATCCTAGAAATACATCAATTCGGGCCTTTTAAATCCAAAACACATTTCAATATAAAGTAACATTTTGTAACTTTCCTAGAGTGCCCCTCCTCTCCTCTTATAAAAGGCCCCCACCTCTACCTCCTTACCCACACTTCTCAAGCCATTGACTCTGCCAGGATCTACTCATTTTATCTCTCCACATCCCTCTCTTCATCCTAGAAGCCTTACCGTAGTCATAAATATCTTTAAGAAACCCTTTTGGTTCAATCTAATAGGAGTTACCCGATTTAAAGGTAATGTCTTCACTTGTGTTCTTGTGTATTATTTTGATTCTCCAACCCCCTAAACACTTTTTATTCATTCCTTTTGTAACAACAACAGTATCTTCAATATACTAGTATGTTTTTATAATAAATATTCGAGCTACACTTACACACACCTTAATCTAATGGTAAAGAGCATACTGTTTCTGTGGATGGTGAATTTCTCCCTCACGAAACGATGATTGTTCAATATTCTTATAAAACCTTCAATGGTGGCCATTAAGATGACACTATATTTATATATGATCTATAATATGTTTATTTTTTCCGTAATCTTCTGTATTTTTCATTTTTGGCATAACGTTATGGTTTCCATTATGGGTAAACACAATGTCTTCATTTTAGGAAGTGTGGACTACCGCCCCCTCAAATTGATTTTATTTGTTAATGCCATATGTGGGACATATAAAGGATGGATTTAATGATATTATATATGATATTATACTGGAATTAGAATATACCTTTATATAATTATGATTCCATTCCATAAAATATGAAATAGAAATGAAAGTAGTGTTCATGCGTACGTACGACTTACCGTCTCCATGAACGGTGCATTTCATTTCTTACATCTAAATGTTAGGTAATATTATAAATGCATGTATATACATGATATATATGATATATATGATATCTAAATCATGAATATAAATCTGTATATAATTGATACATGAATAACTTGTAATTATAAAGAGTTTATTTTTCACTCAAGTACCAATGATTTTTAAAACGACCGTTATTAACTTAAATAATTAAATAGTGTTCATGACATGGTAATAAGTGATATAAAAGGAATAATGAAATTGAAGAAGGTTCTTAAGAAAGTAGAAATTAACTCAAGTATATTATTCAGCAGATTAAAGAATGATCGAGTCATGTCGGATACGAGGTGTGGGACTTCGTCTCAATCTCCATTCATTGAGGATTATTTTGTTTTTTACACAACTTTCTTTTATACGGTGTATAAAACCCTTTGAATTTTACGTTTATTCAAAAGAATATTTTTATATGAATCATTTACTAAATGAAAAAAGGGAATGTTTTTTTGTCGTACGTACGCGGTGACAACGACTTCTCTGCCGTCGTGACCATTATTTGAGTTTTGGCTTCCTATACAAGCCATAAATTTTTTCTAAATGAAAAATAAATACCATGTTTTACTTTTATTTTATTTTGGTATGGAGAATGGTTTTCATAATGTTTTTATATCAATGTGTTGTATTGATATCTTGTGATTGAAAAGTGGAAATGTTTTGTTTCCTTTATGCATGTTTTATGTGATACGATTATGTTATGGTTCTTGGGAATTGTTATGAAGATGGGTGTTTCCATGATAAACTAAGGTGGGTGAGCCTGATATAGATCTCCAATGCATTGGGTAACTCAAAGGGGTTAAACGTTAAAGTTTCTCCGAAGAGATTTAGGGAATATACTATGATGGGTATTCCAAACGTAACCATGAGGGTTACTCCCTACATAAGAATGTTATAAATGCCTCAAGTTACCTTTATGTCTTATGATTTCAATTATTTATTCATGATTTGTTGAGGTATGTTAAAATGCTTATGTTTTATGAGTAAAGTATGATTTCATACATGGAATAATGTTTTCATTTTGTACTTTTATATCCCTTGCAGAGCTTTTTATGCTCATCCCAAGTTTTTGAAATTTTTTTCACAGGTCAAGGGAAAGGTACATGATGTGATGATAGTGTCAAGGAAGTTTCATGAAAGAATCCATGTTTTATTTTAAATATGTTTAAATTGATGGGAAAAATGAGTACTATCTTTTATGTAACCACTTTGTTTAAATGTGGAATGTAATGCTTGATTTATGATCTAATTCTCTAAAAATCTAAACCTGAAAAGATCCTCAATGTGTAATATTGTAATAACTCAACATTAAGTAATGTTTAAGGCTGGGGACTTATAGATAGAATTTGGGTGTACACAAAGAATAGTATCCCAAGGACTTGAATGGGAATATGCATGGTTATCATCCTATCCCAAGAGGGACACTCTTGGTTGGAGAAGTGGGGATTGAGTGTATGGATTATTCATGGTTAGTAACCCTGTAACTAGTCTAACACCACTAAAAGATGGACCAAGGAAGTAGGTCCGAACAAGGGGGAATGTTAAAGATTACTAGTGTCTGGGGTTGAACCTCAGGGAGGCTTCCTACATAACCTATCTAGGAGACAAGGATCAACACACAATTAGTTTGACTGCATTTATTTTAATTTCATACAGGATGAAGGTGAGCCGACATGAATTGGTCCAGACGAATGAGTGATGAAGAATGATGGGGATTGAACCTCAATGAGGCTTCCTACATACAATGATTAAAATCCTAAGATCAAATTCCACATAGCTTATATGGGAAGGATGAATTTGGCTTTTTCATGGTTGGAAGACCATATATGATAACACAGTCTATACATACTCTAAGACCACATGAGTCATTCTTGTTGGGAGAAGCAAGAATTAGTTGTAATACTGATAATCGTATCATCAAGGTGTGTCAGCAAGAAGTGGGGTAGGGCTAACACATGGTGAGAAAATCACAGATGAAACAAGGGATTACACTTAGTTACAGGACAAACACCAAATGATGGTGTCTAGGAGTATGAGAATGATATGGTCATCATACCTGAATCATCCCATTAAAGGGTGTTAGGGATTATGTGGAGAATTATTTAGGTGTGCATGGTGACAAAGCTTAGGGGGAAAATGAGGGAGGGAAGGAACCTGGAACCATACCCTCTTTTATACTCTTGGACCTCACTCACATGCAGTCATAACAGTTTAAAATATTGTGTCGAGTATGCGGGTGATTGTAATTTTATCGTCATGTAGCAAGGATGGTGAGGATATACTCCTCACCATTAAGACTTATATAACTATCTCACTTAAATACATTGTGAAAGGAAGGAACTAGAAATTCCATATAGAGTTTGTGTTGTGCAGTTATCCATTGAATGGGTCTTGTTAGCATGGCTATTCAAAGAATAAATATCCATTAGTGTTCCTATAAGAAGAATCATGAAGTAAAAAAAGGCAACATGAATCACCACTCAAGAGACCTCGAAGCCACATCACAAAATCCTAGAGGGCCGCATGAAAGGGTGTATGTGAAATACATGGGTGTTGCACATTATATTGAGTGTTTAATAATATCTATAAGAATTAATGGTAATATATTTAAGCTACATTAAAGGATTCACTCAATAGAGATCAATTTCATTAAATTGTGGAGGGTTACATGAAAAAATGATCGATTACGAGAAAATTAGGAGGGCTGTGTGAAAAAGGGGAGTTTTCACTAAATACGGTACGATTTCATGCAATAGGTAAGGTGTGCACGTAATGGGATGGATTGCGCATAATTGGATGGAAATGCATAGTATAGGGTAGTTTTTCATGAAATATGGTATGTGTGCACATAATGGGAAGGTTTTTTTGTCAAAAATGAATATTCACATTCAAAGGAGGAGAGTTGTGTGAAAAGAAAATAGTTTGTGTGTAATGGATATTATTTGTGCCCAATTTAAGTAATATAAAATTAAAATGGGTGAGGATCAAACCCCTATTTCCCCACAAAGGAAGACCACAAGGAGATATATCACGTGAGATCCATTACCTTGAAGAAATTTTATTCCCGTGGAAGGGGTTTTATTATGTTCATTAGACACGAGTCCAATTCATCAGCTCCCCACAACCGAGGGCAATGGACTTCTATTTATAGACAATTTTTGGCAATACCAGCATCAAAATGGGGTCATCACATAAATCTATAAGGGAATATTCTGCACTGACCCAGGCCTTTTACACGCATGAGTGGCAGCCATATCGGGAGGCCGACATGCAATATTGAGCTCCCAATGCTGTTTTTTGTGCGCAAATCGTGAATTTTGCATGCACCATCCATGTGGGTCTCAGGGTCATCCTCTTAGTCAAAATATGTCTTCTGGTTTTTCCCCTATGCTCGATTTTGGCCCCAATAGGATTTTGGTGCCAAAAAACTACAACGACCCAAATCCGGAGTGACTCAACTGATGCCTCATACCTGGTCTCCACATGACCTCAAGCGCATTTTCCCAAATGGCAGAGGCTGGCGACTAGTAGCAAGGGCCTTGGTGAGTCATTGGTGAAACTATAACCTCATTTGTTATGGTATACATGGGAAAGGAAATAGCAGTCAGTAGCGAAAGCAGTAAACAGTATACAATAACTGAAACTAAAAAGAGGAAGAAATGAATATATAGTAATGATAATAATGATGCAGTAGGTACAAGTATCTAAGGAATGAAGAAAACATAACAACGTTCTGAAACACAACTGAGAAAAAAAGTTCAAAAAGTAAACAGTAACTCTAGCAGCATCGCAAGCCTAAGCTTGGTCCTATGCTCTCCAGCTCCAACCAGAAATCATGTACTTGAAGTAGAAGGCCCACAATCCCTATCCACACCTACAACCATATAACCTGTTTAAGATGAAAATCAGGACCCAAACAAAGTTTGAGACTAATCCCAGTAGGCAACCACCACAATATCTGTGTCCTATTATCAGTGAGTAATATAGAAGAAGTAATGAAAGTAAATGTAGTAATTAACTAGGAGTACATAAGTAAACAATCCTACCAATTACCATTGACATTCATTTAACAATTAATTCCTTCATTTAATTAAAAAACCAAATAATCTAGAAAAGTTCTATATTCTAAGGTAAACAGGTAACACAGCATGCTTCAAAAGACTGCCTAAACAAACAAGCAGGCCAACAGATCCAAGCTTGTGCTTTGGCTTGGTAGACTCATCTAAACCAACCAAACAATCCACATTCACACTGATTCTCCGGGTTGCTAAATGTCACATACACAACATATTTTAAAGATATAACTAATTTAATTTTCATTATTTCTTTGATTTGGCGGTTTCCAAGGCATTTTTGGAGAAATTGGTGAGTTTTCATGATTTGGGCCAAACCGTGAGCCCAAATCCAGAATTAGAAATTATTTTTGTTTCCATTATAATTCCTTCATTTTTCAACATTTATTATACATTCCAATTCCTACTTGGCCTCCCCTGACCTAATTAATTTAGACCATTTATAACTCCTTAATCATGGTGTATTTTAGTTTTTATTTAATGGATTGGGCCTGCCCGAAGGCCCATTTCATGCATTAATAATAATTTTTAATTATTTAATATATCCTTCATTTTATATTTTTGATTTCGGTGATTCCAACTACCTCGCGAATCCACTATCCCTAAGATCACACCTAATATCAGTTTTGCATTTTTGGAGCTCATTTGAACCCCGAAGAAGGGAGATTCTTCTCTGAATTTATCAAATCGCCCAGATTAATAGAGGTAAATTCATTCATTCATATCTCCTTCAATATTTACTCTATTCCCCCCATTTCTGTCTTCAAATGACCTCCTCCACATCAGTAGAGACTCACTATCAGGTTTTGTTTCATTAGGATTAAACATTTTCTTAATTAGGAGCAAATGCTTCAAGATTTTTCAAGGTAGGTGTTCCTCCCTTATACTTCTTCTATTTCCTTAGGGTTTCATTCCTCGTTCTTGACATTACAAAGTTTCCAAAACCCAGGGTTCGTACCTAGGGTTTAACCATGAGTCTTTTTGGTGAAAAATTGTGGTCTAGTGCTGTATTGATCATCCATGTGGTGTTGGAGTGGTGCAATTGATATTTCACACCATATTTTGAGAGATTTGACAATTTCGATAAGTGATTAAATGAGTAACCATTTAATGATGAGTTAGTTTTCTTGAATAAATAATTTTTCATATTACTTATATGATTTCCATTATGTGAAAACCATTTTTGGTAGAAATAGTAAATCATTTGGTATTACAGTTACAATTTTTTTTGAAGTGTGTATTTTTCAAATGCATTTCATGTGTTATCTCTTGCGGTTGTTTTGTAAAATGTGGAAGTGATTTATTAGTTGTTGAAAGGGGAAGCCAATTTTGGTTGGGTAATGATATAGTGTCATGTGGGCCTAAAAATGGGGGTCCTTGAATGGGTTTTTTGTGTGTAACCTTATTATACTCCTTGAAAGTGTTTTATGGATTTGTGTGTTCTCATGGGTATATTTTGTGATATTGTTCAAGGTGATTATATAAAATTTTAATGTGGATTATTACATGTTTATTTGGTTGAAAATTCTGTTTTGGTAGGGCCTTGGTGTACTTTTGGATTAAAAAGAGTTTTTTGAAATGGGTTTTATTTACAAAGCTTGGGTATACTCTTTATAATTGTTTTATGAATGTTTTGAATGGTTTATTGAGTTGTGTAAGAGGTGAAACTATATCAGAAAACTATTTTAGTAGGATTATATTTTTCAAATTTCCATTTCATTTTTGAAAAGGCTATTATGTGATAGGAATCATCTTGGAAATATTTTATTAAATTGTTTGAAGGAGATATTGCGGTGTGATAGAGATGTGAATGTGATGTGGACTGTTTTGTGTGAGTGTGATGTGGAAAATTGATTTTTTGAATATGAAAGTAGTGTTATGTGCCATGTGTTTGGGATATTATATGAGTTTCAATATCTTATAATTTTATTGTAAAAGTTTTTAATGTTTTTCTGTAAGTATTTAAGAAATGTTAAATGTGTTGTGGGATATTTTGGTGTGATTCAGATTTCAAAATCATTTTGAATGAAAAATGGACATTTGTGACTTGTGTGGTATACATATGGCTTGTTTGGTGAATTTTTGATGTGGAAAAAATATTTTCATGTTCAATTTTTCTTTCTTTACTTGATGAACTTGTTTGAGCATAAGGGGAAAACCTAGGTATTTAAGTGGTTGGACGAGTACTAGTATGCTAGTGAATCTGTGGGGTTTGGCCTCAGTTTCACTTAGCAATATTGATGCTTACAACTCTAACTAAACTATGATGGTGATTATTAGGGACCACTATGTTATGTATATGTTCCCTAATAGTGTCTCTTTCATGGTAATGGATATTTGTGATGGTTACTCTCACCGAGATACGAGGTACCTGTGACCCACAGCTAGCTAGTGCCTAGGGTTTATTTCCTATTGCTTGTGCTCATTAGTTACTTTATACATACCGTTGGAATATGGTACATTTTTCTAGAAAACTCAGTAGATTTTTTTGACTATTTTAAAAGTGATAACACTTTAATATAGCCCACTTGAAAACTGTTTTTATTCAATGTTGCATCTTTTAGTAATTGTAACTAGCTTATCATGTTTTTGAAAACTTGCATGCTTTTCGTCTTTAAATTTTTATCACATGGAATCTATTAGTGGTGGTATCCTACTGGGCTTTGGATCACACCCTACTTACACCGTTGGGTGTAAGTAGACTTTTTAAATTTGTGTCATAGGTTTGGGTGCAGTTTTAATGTCATTGGTTCGGGTTTTTAGCGGTCCATCGTGATGTTGTGTTGTGGATATGACTTAAGGGAGGTTCCTATTTCCATGTGGATGTTCTTGGGATATCTGTTCTTGGTTTTGTTCCTTTTTAATGGTTATCCTTCATTGTTCAAAATTTTGTAATTCAGTTCTTAATTTTAGTAAAATATGTTTTGGTTTGGAAAATCTAGTTTTCGTTTCTTGGTTGTTTTGTCATTTTGTGTTTAAAAATTCAGGAAAATCATTCCCAAACATCATTTTATGATACATGGGAACTTGTTCCTGCCCATGGGGATCGGGAACTCCCTTCTAATCTTGCCACGGACTGGGTCGAGTGCTGATTTTGAAGGCGACTATATTCAGTTTGGGACAAAATGGTATCATAGGTTGTTCATGTTAACACTTTGGGTCATGTTATTTGGGGAGTAGTTGGGTTGGTATGGAGTTTGGATTATTGGGAATTGAAATTCTAATTATGGGTTGTGTGCCTGGCCAGCACACCTCATGATGGGATTTGAGTCACTAGGGTAAGTCATGATTCATCTGAGTCCTTTGGTTTTCTTAGTTTGACGATGATCTAGGGAATTGAAAAGAGAGTTGGGCTAATGGTCTCAGTGAGCTCGCAAGGCCTGGAAAGCCATGTGAAGCAGGGGATATTTCCCTAAAAAACTCTCTATGATGGTGAAGTGATTGGTATATGTCCACAAACCATATGTCCATGTCACCCACCGAAGCTAGTTCCCCCTCGCATTGTCTTATGTCCTTAGTTTTGAAATCCTGGAAGTTTGGTTTTAAAACAAAAATTACATGGTTTTAAGTAGCATATGGTTTTTTTTGTGAAATTATTTTCACATAAATAATGCAGGGTTTGATTTTTGAAACAGTAGAACTAAAATTTCAGAAGTATTTTTGAATTGGGAAAATGGTGTGTTTACACCTCTTTTGAAAATAGGAAGTATGTTAACGTTGGTTTTGAAAAATTGTTTCCAATAGTGTTTTCTAAACTATTGAAAGACGTCTTAATGGGGATGAGTTGTTTTGATATTAATGTGAATAACATGAAAGTTAATTCGTATCTAAATGTTTGTGTGTTTATGAAAAGATTTTTTAAGTTGTAAACTGGGATTTTGATCTCGTGGTTAGCGGTCTTGAGAAAAAGGATGTATTGGTTAACTGTTTTGGTTTTGAGAAGTGGAAATAATTTTTGTTTTAACATTTTTTATTTCCATGAGAGACCACATGAATGAGGTTATATGGGATGATGGATGGATAATGGAATGAATGGATGAGTGTTGGGATATATATGAGGAGGGTGCCTCGTGTGGCACAGAAACATGCATGTGTGAGGCCCATGGGGTACCATTGGTGGATATTCTAACCGTTGAACTGTTTGTTTTCAAATAAGTGTTTTTAAAGGGAAACATTATGTCTTGATGACAGGTCTAGGATGGTTTGTATTATGTGTTTTTGAATATTTTGATGTTGTGGGATGTTTTGAGTCCAAGAACCCCTCATGTTTGAATAGTGTTTTGGGTTGGTGTTCGGTCGGTAAGCTGGGTTGAAAGGTTGGTTAGTGGTACCTTCTGAGAAATGTTTAAGGTTGCCTTTATGGCTATTCCCTTCATGTGTTTATATATGATTATGGAACATTTTTACCAATGGACCTACTTGGTTGGGTACTTGGGTTCTCTCGTTGTATAAGGTATGCCCCCATTAAGGCTTAGTGCTCAACAGAAGTAAAACATAGATTGTTTCGCCGTTGAAAAATCCTCCAGTTGATCAATATAGTGAACTTTTATCGATATTTGTCGATTGATTATACACCAATTCCTTTATTTGATTAGTGGATCCTCTTATATTGGGAGAGTGATCGCGGAAGGTTGAAATAGACCTTAGTTTCTTAAGTTGCATGATTCATCGAAGGTTGAAGTGTTCTAGGGTTGTTATTGTGGATGAGTGTTTGGATGGTATCTAAGAGGGCCTCTGGGTCTTCATAGTCTCTTTTAAGTATGATTTCATGTTAAACCACCAGTGTGGGAAATTTGGTCATGAAAGGCCATTATGGACACATTAAGGGATTGTGTGTTGTTTGGGGACTTGGCATAAGGTCCCTTTCCATGTATTATTTCTATCAATTACAATGGTCATTTATTGTGAGACCTTGTGATGTCGTGTGCCCATTTTA
The DNA here is from genome assembly GCA_963277665.1 of Viscum album. Lineage (NCBI taxonomy): Eukaryota > Viridiplantae > Streptophyta > Magnoliopsida > Santalales > Viscaceae > Viscum > Viscum album. The sequence continues at coordinate 383,402,321 of OY728145.1, forward strand.
CTATAAAGGTGAAGGTCTTAAAATCCACTAAGGGTCTCAATTATGTTGGGAGTATATCTCCCTAGGAAAAAAAATTCAAATCCTTTAACATAGAGGATGGTTTTTTATACATGTCCTCTCCTTCTGTTGTTTCCTACCTGGATAAACAAGGAGTGATGTGTGTGCATCTTCTAATCCCTTGTATCAGTGAAATGTTAGGTTTTGGTAAAGTGAGTTCTAGAGTATGTTATCTCTTGTTGAACCCATCTAGGTAAGCGGTGTAGTTGTTTGTGGAACCAAAAGAAGAAGTTCCATACAGGGGTTTCCAAATCCTCACTGTGAGGCTGAAGATGCTTCAATCTTTTGAGCTCTAGCTATAGGTCCTGGAGAGAAGTTTTCGCATTGTCATGGGAAATCCCAGGGTCATTTAAACCTTTGTACAAGTCTTACCTTCATTATTAAATACAGGAATAGTTTAAACCACTAGTGTTTTCATCTTGCATCTGCTGTTCTCGTTGGGCGGAAAGAGATGGAGGACCTCATTCCCATGTTATCAACCAATGTCATTTATTTCCTCTTTGGATTCCATTGTGTTTTTGGAGAAAGGTTCAAAATTTGTCTTGATAGGTTAAGTGCAAGGTTTTTACATGGTGAATTGTAAATTTTCCCCAGAAAACCATGTAGATATAAGGATCCACATGGTTAGAAAAAAAATTCCCAAACTGTGGATACTAGCCTTATGGTCATCCCAACTCTTTGAGTTTTGGGGGTATTTCTATGTCGTCCCATGGTGGTTGGTTAATATGGTTGGTTCTTATAGTGGGGAGACCCAACATGGGTCTCATGTATGTTCTATTTCAAATGTCTAATAGAAGCCTACCCCTTGTACCAAGGAGTCCGTACGGGCCTCCCCATGTTAGATTCCCGATTCTGTCTCAGAAAAAAAATTATGTTGTCTCTTATGGTGGGGAGACCATTTGTTTCTCCTTGTACTAGTAAATTAGTTTTGTCCATGGTCTTGGATTTGGAGTTGGTAGTCTCTTTCGGAGATATCTAACTACCTACATCTTACTTGGGTAAACATTTGTATTGGAGAGTTCCCAACGATTTAGTTATAACCAGATAGGTGTAACCTTTTTCAATGTGGTTGTTTGTTTGGGTAAATTTCTTGAGCCTTGTTCAGATTTAGTTCGATAATTTTTCCTTTGGGATAAATCCTAAATGTGCTTGATTGTTTCAGGAATGTGGTGTATGTTTTGGTTGTGTATTACTTTGGCCATGCTGTTACATTACGGGGTGGAAAGTTTTAATGTTGGGGATAATTGTCACATACATAACTTATTTTAAAGTTATTTTTAATTTAAGTTACATTATTTCTTTTTTTGGGGGGTTTCCCAAGCATTTTCGGAGAAATTGGTGAGTTTAATGATTTGGGCCAAACCGTGAGCCCAATTCAAGATTTAAAAAATAATTTTGTTTCCTTTATAAATCCTTCATTATTCAAATTTTTTTATTTATTACAATTCCTAATTGGCCTAACCTAACCTAATAACACCACCACATTAATTTGGACGATTTATAAATCCTTAATCATGGTGTATTTCAGTATTCATTAAAGGGATTGGGTCTGCCCGAAGGCCCATTTCCTGCATTAAAAATAATTGTTAGTTATTTAATATATCCTTCATTTTATATTGTGTTTTGGTGATTCCACCTCCATCCCGAATCCACTATCACTAATATCACCCCAATTATTGGTTTTTCATTTTTGGAGCTCATTTGAACCCATAAGAATGGAGATTATACTCTGAATTTATTAAATCGCCCATACCTAAAAAGGTAAATTAATTTTGTCATATCTCCTTCAATATTTACTCTTTCCCCCCCATTTCAGTCCCCACATGACCTCATTTTCATAAGTCGAGACTAGATATCAGGTTTTGTTGCTTTGAGATTATACATGTGGTTAATTCAGGGTAATTGCTTCAAGATGTTTCAAGGTAAGTGTTCCTCCCTTCCACTTCTTCAATTTCCTTAGGGTTTCATCTCTCTTTATTGATGTTCCAAAGTGTCCAAAACCTAGGGTTTGTACCTAGGGTTTAACCATGAGTCTTTTTTGTGAATATTTGTGGTCTATGGCTAGATTTATCATCCCTGTGATTCCAGGGTGGTGCGGTTGTATTTCACCCCTTGTTTTGAAGGATTTGACAATTTTGATAGGTGATTCTGTGGGTAGCCATTTAATGATGATTTAGTTTGCTTGATTAAATAATTTTTCATGTTCCTTATATGCTGTGAATTATGAAAAAATAGTTTTTGGTAACAATAGTAAATCATTTGGTATTAAAGTTATATTTTTTTTGAACTGTGTATTTTTTGAATGTCTTTCATGTGTATTCTCTTGTGGAAGTTTTGTAAAATGTGGAAGTGATTAATTAGTTGTTGAAAGGGTCTTCCAATTTTGGTTGAGTAATGATATAGTGTCATGTGGGCCTAAAAAGGTGGGGTCTCTGAATGGGTTTTATGTGTGTAACCTTGTTATACTCCTTAAAAGTGTTTTATGGATTTGTGTGTTCTCATGGGTATCTTTTGTGATATGGTTCAAGGTGATTATATAACATTTGAAAGTGGATTATTTCATGTTTATTGGGATTATAATTCTATTTTGGTAGTATCTTGGTGTGATTTTGGATTAAAAATAGGTTTTTGAAATGGTTTTTGTGTGCAAAGATTGGGTATACTCCTTATAATTGTTTTATGAATGTTTTGAATGGTATTGAGTTGTGTAAGAGGTGAATCTATATCAGAAAACTATTTTGGTAGGAGTATATTTTTTAATGGTACATTTCATTTGTGAAATGGATATTATGTGATATTTATCATCTTGGAAATAATTTATTAAATTATTTGAAGGAGATATTGAGGTGTGAAAGAGATGTGAATGTGATGTGGACTGTTTTGTGTGAGTGTTATGTGAAAAATTGAATTTTTTATTATGAAAGGAGCACTATGTGCCATGTGTGTGGTCCGTTATATGAGTTTCAATATCTTATAATTGTTTTATAAAATTGTTTAATGGTTTTGTGTAAGTGTTGAGGAAATGTGAAATGTGTTGTGGGCTATTTTGGGATGAGTCAGATTTCAAATTCATTTTGAATAAAAAATGGACTTTTGTTATTTGTGTGGTATACATATGGTCTATTTGGTTAATTTGTGATGTGGAAATAATATTTTCATGTTAAATATATATTTCTTGACTTTTTTAAGTTGTTTGAGCATAAGGGGAAAGCCTGGGTATCTAGGTGGGTGGACGAGTACTAGTATGCTAGTGAATCTGTGGGGTTTGGCCTCAGTTTCACTTAGAAAGATTGACACTTACAACTCTAACTAAACTATGATGATTATGATTGGGGACCACTAGGTTTTGGGTATGTTCCCTACTAGTGGATCGTGCATGGTAATGGATATTTGTGATGGTTACTATCACTGAGATACGAGGTACCTAGGACCCACAGCTTGCTAGTGCCTATGGGTTATTTCCTATTGCTTGTGCTCTTTAGTTACTTTATACCTACCTTCGTCAAATGGTACATTTGTATTGAAAATTAAGTAGCTTTGGTGTTTATTTTAAATGTTTTTACCCTTTAAAATATCCCACTTCAAAACTATTTTTATTCAAAGTTACATCTTTTAGAAATTGTAACTAGCTTTTCATGTTTTTTAAAACTTGCATGATTTTCATCTTTAAATGATTATCACATGGAATCTATTAGTGGTGGTATCCTACTGGGATTCGGCTCAAACACTACATTCACCATTTTGTGTAAGTGGACTTTCTTATTTTTTTCACATGTTTGGGTATAGGTTTAATATCATTGGCTCAGGTTTTTAGCAGTTTATCATGATGTAGTGTTGTAGAGATGGCTTGAGGGAGGTGCCTCATTCCATGTGGATGTTCTTGGGATGTCTTTTCTTGAATTTTTACCTTTTAATGGTCTTAATAAATTGTTTAAAATTGTGTAATTCAGTTCATAATTTTAGTAAAAGATGTTTTGGTTTGAAAAATCCAGTTTTGGTTTTTTGGTTTCGTTTGTTGTTTTATGTTTACAAATTCAGGTAAATCATTCCCAAACATCATTTTATGATTCTTGGGCACTTGTGCCAGCCCATGGGGATCGGGAACTCCCTTCGGGTCTTTCCAAGGACTGGGTTAGGTGCCAATTTTGAAGGTGACCATATTCGGTTTGTGACACTCAAACTAGCAGACCCCTATAGTCAAGTAAACATATGAAGGCACAGACACTCTGGGAAGAACTCACGTCGATTCCCCTGTGGTCTTGTAATGATAGCTACAGACTCTCTGAGGAAGCTCTTATTTATAATTCCTCCTATGGTCTCAATGCGTGCATAAACTAAGGACACTCTTAGGAAGCACAAAGTGCAATTACCATAGGTCGTGCATATGAAACCAATTCCAACAGACCCTCTAGGGATGCACTTAATCGCCTATTCCCTCTTTGGTCTCCCACCCCAGGTTCTCACAACCCTATGTAGTCCAGTCATGTGTAATCTACTATCAGCTACCCTAAGTAAGTTTAGCAACTACTTGGATAAAATATACCATTCATTAAAATCATTAAAACATCAAGAAACATATGCAATCAGTTATAACAAGAAAACTACCAATTACAATAGGGTTTTCCTTGGAAGCAAACTGTGCCAAATGACGATAAATAGACAAACATGGATAAAACCCATGGGGTGATCATCAAACATGAAAAAAAGAATATATTCTTATCAATTAACCTTAATCTAACAAGAAATATAAGGAAATTTAACAATAGGACCAAAATCCCTAAACCGAGATACCCAAAACATGGGAATCCGGCACTTTTGCACAAAAACTCAAAGAAATTCAATGTGAGGCAACAAAACCCCTAACTCAATCCTATGAGATCAATATATATAAACCTTTTCCTATTAATCATCTTAGAATGGAGTATATCTTGAAAAACATATAAAATGTTCAACCTATGATAACTCTCATAAGATAAAGAATAAGGAAACGTGGCCAATGGAGAACCAAGAACTCACCACTGTGATCCTATTGCAACTAACAGAGTTCGATTCAGATAACCGGTGATGGATCGGTATCTCGGAGAAGATTCAGCCTCCAAGGATGATCTAGACAGAAATAGGTGAAGAAGATGATGAAAATAGGGATTAGACACGACCTCGGTTCGTTTAACAAAATAAAAAAGAAAGTACACAGTGAGTACTTCTGGAGTACATGGCGTGAACTTTCCTTTTCTGTACTCCAATTTAGGTGGCATCTAAGTCACCCATACACGTCCGTGTGTGTGGCCATGACACAGCCATCACACAACTTCTAGGGGAATCGAAGTACATGGTGTGTACTTATAAAGTACACAATGTTTACTCCAAAAATTTACAGATATTCCCTTTTTTCTCAAAAACTACCAGAAAATGAAAAAAAATACCTGAAAAGAAGATACGGGTTCTTAAAAACGTCCCCCCTAAAGAAATTTTTCCCCGAATTTCCCTAACATGGTGGCGAAGAAGAAACCTCAAACAAATCTGGCCACTGTGATCGCATATCAGCCTCCCTCTCCCAAGTCTCATCCTGAACACAGCTGCGCTGCCATAGCACTCGCACCAGAGGAATAGACTGACCACAGAGTATGTTTTCACTACGATGAACATTCCTAATAGGATACTCCTAGAATTATGCATCCTGCTCCATCTCAACCTCGTCAGGTTGAAAAACATGAGACGGGTCTGAGAAATAGATTCGAATCTGAGAAACATGGAAGACATCATGCATAGCATGTAACCTCTGAGGTAACTACAACCTATAAGCAACCAGACTGACTCTCTCGAGAACCTAAAATGGCCCAACATATCTCATTGAATGCTTACCCTGTCTCCTGATCCCCTTGTGTCTCAACCATGGGGTAACACATAGGAAAACCTGATCTCCGACCGTGAACTCCAAAGGTCATCTACGCTGATCAACATAATATTTCTATAAAGATTGTGCAGTATCCATCCTTTTCCGAAATAACTCCACCTGTTCTGTGGTCTCATGAATAAGACGAGGTCACAACATAGCTGCCTCTCCTGCCTCCAGCCAACATAAGGGTGATCGGTATAGCCTACCATACAATGCCTTGTAAGGTGAAATCTGAATAGTTTCTTGAAAACTATTATTGTAGGAAAAATCCACTAGAGGTATATGTCTCTCCCAAGAACCTCCAAAATCAAGGACGCATGCTCGTAGCATGTCCTCTAGCACCTGAATCATGCACTCTGACTGACCATCTATTTAAGTATTGTAAGTTGTACTCAAAAGTACCTGTATACCCAATGCCCTCTGTAGCCCTTGCCAGAAATGCAATGTAAAGCGGTCTTCCCTATCTGAAATGATAGTACTTAGAACCCCATTCATGTGTACGATCTCACATATGTACAATCATCCAAGCTAATCAACACCAAAGGTCTCCTTAATCGGCAATAAGTGAGCAACCTTCCTGAGCCTTTCAATGACAACACATACCACTTCATTCCCTCGAGGTGATCTCAATAACCCTATCACGAAGTCCATCACTGCATCATTCCACTTCCACTCGGAAATGGGTAGCTGCTGTAAATGTCCTGATGGTTGCTAGTGCTCCGCCTTCACCTGCTCGCAGGTGGAACACCTTATAACAAAACCAGCAACATCTCTCTCTTTATACCTAGCCACCAATACTGGCATTGTAGATCATGATACATAGTGGTGACGCCAGGATGAACTTCCCAAACTGAGAAATGAAAGTCTCGCATCAACTCCTCACGTATACCTGCTCGCACCCATACGCATCCCTAGAAACGCAAGATCTCACCCTCACCTACCGTCCATCTGGGAAGAGGGTCCTCTCCTGACACACATTCATGTATGATTAGGCCTTCAGAATATGATAGCTACCTCATTCTAACTCAGTCAATAATGGTAGAGGTAACAACTACAGAAGAGAGAAATTTCTGACCATGTCTGTCATGCACCTCCAAATGAATTTTAGAGAACAAAGCCATAATCTGTCACTCAATGCTGGCCTCCTGAACTGTTTGTATCTGAGTCCTCCTACTCAGTGTATCCACCACCGCGTTTCCATTCCCCAGCATATAAGAAAGATCTAAATCGAATGACTATAGGTACTCAGCCCACCTTCGCTATCTCAGATTGAAGTCACGCTATGTGAAGATATACTCAAGGCTGTTGTGGTCAGTATATACCAAAAAATTCTCTCCCAGAAGATATGTCTCCAACAACGCAAAGCATGAACAACTGCATCCAACTCCAGGTCATGTGTAGGATAGTTCCTCTCATGTGGCAAAAACTGGTGAGATCCATATGCAACCACACAATACACTTTCATAAGAACTGCTCCAAGCCTGATGCCAGATGCATCATAGAAAACTGTGTAAATCTTTCCCAACTACGGAAAAACTAGAATCGGCGCTGAATTCAATCTCCCCTTCTGCTCATAAATGACTGAATCGCAGGCTTCTGACCAAACATAAGTCACCCCCTTCTTAGTAAATCCTATCAATGACAATGCTAAGCGTGAGAAGTCCTATATAAACTATCTGTAGTAACCAGAAATCCCTAACAAACTTCATACCTAGAAAACATTGTTTGGATTCTCCTAGGTAACTACTGATCTCACCTTCTATGGGTCTACTAATACTTATGTCTCTGAGATGTCATTACCCAGGATGTGGATTTTTTCCATCCAAGAGTGGAATTTTGGGAACAGAGCATATAACTGATGCTCTCTCAGTGTACTCAGAATGATCTCAAGATGGGTAGCATGGTCGTGTTGAGTGTGAGAGTACACCAAGATATAGTCCTTGAAAACCACCACGAAAAAAATCCAATTAAGGATGGAAAACTCAATCCATCAGTTCTATGAAATCTACTGGTATGTTTATGAGACCGAACGACATAACCAAATACTCATACAGACCATAACTACTCTGGAAGGCTGTAAGAGGTATATCAGATGGTCTGACACGCAACTGATGATAGTCGGATCTCATGTCGATCTTCTAAAACACTCTGGATCCTCGAATCTGGTCAAAGAGATCATCTATCCATGGAAATTTATATCACTTCCTGACCATCAACTAGTTTAGCTTCCGATAATCCACACAAAGATGCATAGTATCATCGGCCTTCTTTTAAAACAGAACGAGCAAACCCCAAGGAGAAGTACTGGGTCGGATAAAACCATTTTCCATAAACTCCTCCAACTACTTCTTGGGCTCTTGTAAATCAGGTGTAGCCATCCAATAAGGAGGTATGGATACAGGTGATTCTCCTAGAACAACCTCAATAGAGAAGTCTACCTCTCACTCTGGAGGAAAACCTAAAATGTATTCTGGAAAGAAATCTGGAAATCGATCAACCACTGGAGGAAAATCTATCAGAGAAGTCCCCTAGTCATCCAGATATAAGCTAGAAATCCGGTCCATAACACCGCCTAAACCATGGTGCTTTGGTCTAGCTCTGCTCACCTGGACATCCCATTCTCTCTTGTGAAGAAATGATCCTCTGTCTGGTGATGTGAAACTCACCCTACGACTATAGCAGTCGACAAAGGCTGGGAAGGGAACTAACCAGTCAATCCTGAGAATGACATCATATCATGTCATCTCCAAAACATAGATATTCCACAAAAAACGACACCCACCAACCTTAAGGGGGAAGTCTAAGCACTGACACACGGTAGCTGTTCTAATTCCCAAGGGAGTGTGTAGTCTCATCATATCCTCAGAAGTATAAATAGTAAGTCTAAGGCTTTCCATAGTATGAATATAAATAAAGCTATGATAAGCCCCTGTATCAAAAAGTGCATAGGATAAAACAGAGGCTACTAAAATCATACCTTGGACTGTAGAAGGTCCAGGATCCTGCTCCTAATGAATCTGCTCTACCGCAATAGTTTTTCCTACACTGCAGCCCTATGTAGCTACCTGAGATCACTGAGGTGACCCTACCTAAGACTGACCACTACGTACACAGCCTATACCTTGTCCTGAACGACCTGAAGCACCCCAACCCCCAGTCTGGTGCGGTACTAGTAATCTTGCTTCTGTACGAGGAGTAAAAACTAATCCTCCCTCACTAGATGCTGGAAGAAAAACCTTACAGAAACACTGCAGATGACTTAACTTACCGCAAGATCCGCACTCTGTTGTACCTCTCGTTCCCCTCGTTGTTTGATTTTCATGATCACAATCACCTTATTGTTTATCTAACATTGTTTTTAAGTGTTGTGGATGATAGGCACAATATTGCCAAAGGATTGGACCAAGAAAGCTGGCAAATGGACTGACTTTCAGTCCACCGACCAACCGGTGTGATGGCACCGGCCAGCCGGTGGACCTGGCAGAGGCATTGCCCACTGCCAGGTTCCACCGGTCAGCCGGTGGCTCTGTCACCGGCCAGCCGGTGGCAACCTGTTTCAACAGTGTTTGCTACTGTCTTGCCACCGGCCAGCCGGTGGACTTCTCACCGGCTAGCCGGTGGAGTCTGGATAGAAGCATCCACCATTTCCAAGGCACCGGCCAGCCGGTGGACCTGTACCGGCCAGCCGGTAGCCCAGTCAAACTAGCCGTTGGGTTTGACCAGTCAACCTTCTTTTGGCCTCCAACGGCTCCGAGGCCTTCTCCAACGGCTCCGAAGACTCCCCATGGGTTCCATGCCTATAAATAAAGGCCAAGGAAGCCCCGGACACTAACCGGAACTATTGTGAAGCCAACAGACACTTTTTCCATCATTCGGCAATCCTCCGGTGAGCCACTTCAAAGGAACCCCAAGTGCTCCAACCAACTTCCAATCCAAGGAGCACCTCAAGAAGCTTGGGAGAGCACGCTACATCAACTCCATCATCCAATTGGTGCCCAAGTCTTCCTCCAATACGGTTTTTCTTGTTTATTTATTTTGAGCTTAAAATTGGGTTTGTGCCTACAAACCCCAACACCTTTTCTCATCCCTCTTTCTTTTGGGTTTCACATCACCATTAAGGTGTGAAGAGGTTCACAAGCTTTTCCTCTAAAAAGATTGAGACATAGGTGAGCTAGCCTTCACCTGTAAGAAGGCTAGTGGGTTCTTGCTATTCCATTGAAAGCAAGTGGGTTCTTGCTAAACCACAAAAAGCAAGCTGTAATAGGTCCTAGTGCTACCTCAAAGCCTAGTGGGTTTCTTGCTAAAACCATTGAAAAGCAAGCGGTAGGAATCTCTCAACGGTTGAGTTGGGAGCGGAGAGGTAGGCCGGGTTTTGGCCGAACTCCGTTATCAATTTCGTGTGTCTTGCCTCTTTACTTTCCGCTGCATTTCAACTTTGATTTTTAATTTGTTTATCTTTTTTTAAAAAGGCAATTCACCCCCCCTCTTTCCATCCTTCTCGTTTTGTTCCGACCTAACAATTGGTATCAGAGGACGTATTTGAATAATTCCCTAACCGGTTTCAAATTAAAGGTCCTATTTTTTTTTGATGGCTTCTACCGCTTCTTCCTCTCAATCCCCCGAAGGACATTCTTTGGATCGTGCTCCATTCTTTGATGGAGCCGATTATAGTTTTTGGAAAACCCGCATGACCACATTTCTTAAAAGTATTGGATATCCTATTTTTAAAATTGTCATGCATGGTTATACTCTCTCTTGTAAAGATGAATCTCAATGGACCCCCGTAGACATTGCAAATTTCGAGCTTGATGGCAAAGCCATGAATGCTCTACATTGTGGGTTAGATCGTAATGTTTTTGATCATATTTCTTCTTGATCTACTTCACATGATATTTGGAAATGTTTAGAACTTACCCATGAAGGCACTAAGAAGGCTCAAAAGCAAGAACCCATTCAAAAGCTAGAACCCGATGCAAAATCCGTACCCGCTTGCCCACTTCACAAGAAAAGGGCCAAGAAGAAGAAAAAGAAGAAGGCTTCAAAGGCAACATGGAGTGATAGCTCCACCTCTTCATTCTCCTCCTTCTCCTCGAGCGACCAAGGTAAAAAATGCCTAATGGCAAATCATGAGGTATCATCTTCCTCCTCTTCCGACTCCTCTTCCTCTTGTTCTTCAAATTCCAATTCTTTAAATCATCTATCTTATGAGGAACTCCAACATGCTAGAGACCAATTAGAAAATGGTTTTCATGAACTCTCTTCAAAATTTGTTGCTTTAAAAAAGAATTTCAAAAAGCTTTCCTCCGAAAAAGACCAACTTCTCAAAGAGAAGGAGGAACTCTCCCTAAAAATCCAAAATTTTCCCGATGTTGATTCTTTGGAATCAACCATTAAAGACCTAAGGGAATCTTTAGCCAAGTTCACCCAAGGTGAACAAAATTTGTCCAAACTCTTAGGTTCTCAACGAGTTTCTAGAACCACCAATGGACTTGGCTATACTAACCAAGCTTCCTCCTCCCATGCACCCACTGTTTTTGTAAGGGGGAGCTCCAGTTTTAAATTCTGCAATTATTGTAAGAAACCCGGGCACCTTATTTATGAATGTAATTGTAAAAACGCCCGGTATGGTCAACCCAAAAATATTTTCTTTTCGGACGAATTTTATAGGAGAAGACCCGCCATGAGACAAGTTTGGATTGAAAAATCCCTTCTTGCGAGTCTCTCCGGGCCAAAATTTATTTCCTTTCCCTGGTGATTCATTGTTTTTATTTAGGGGGAGTATTTTCAAAATTTTCGATTCCAACTTTCAATTTCAACACTTGGTATCAAAATTTTCATTTCAAAATATTCAATTCGAATTTTTCATTCAAATCTTTCAATTCATTTTTGATTCAAAACTCTCAATTTCAAAAATTTCATTTGGTTTCAAATTTCAAATTTCAATTGGTTTTTGATTCAAAACTTTCAATTCAAACTGTTATTCAAATTTTCATTTCAATTTCAAAAATCTCAATTGATTTTTCAATTCTCATACCTAGTTTTTCAAACCCTTTCCCTCAATCAAATTTTTATGCCCCACGCTATTTTGATAATCACAAAGGGGGAGAAATTTCTTGATTGATTGGGGGAGAATCTTTTCTATCTTGCTTTGATTTATTTTCAAATTATCCTTTAAGAATGTCTTTAATTTAAGTATTTTACTTTGATTGTTTCGGTGATTGTGATCATCAAAATAGGGGGAGATTGTTGTACCTCTCGTTCCCCTCGTTGTTTGATTTTCATGATCACAATCACCTTATTGTTTATCTAACATTGTTTTTAAGTGTTGTGGATGATAGGCACAAGATTGCCAAAGGATTGGCCCAAGAAAGCTGGCAAATGGACTGAATTTCAGTCCACCGGCCAACCGGTGTGATGGCACCGGCCAGCCGGTGGACCTGGCAGAGGCATTACCCACTGCCAGGTTCCACCGGTCAGCCGGTGGCTCTGTCACCGGCCAGCCGGTGGCAACCTGTTTCAACAATGTTTGCTACTGTCTTGCCACCGGCTAGCCGGTGGACTTCTCACCGGCCAGCCGGTGGAGTCTGGACAGAAGCATCCACCATTTCCAAGGCACCGGCCAGCCGGTGGACCTGTACCGGCCAGCCGGTAGCCCAGTCAAACTAGCCGTTGGGTTTGACCAGTCAACCTTCTTTTGGCCTCCAACGGCTCCGAGGCCTTCTCCAACGGCTCCGAAGACTCCCCATGGGTTCCATGCCTATAAATAAAGGTCAAGGAAGCCCCGGACACTAACCGGAACTATTGTGAAGCCAACGGACACTTTTTCCATCATTCGGCAATCCTCCGGCGAGCCACTTCAAAGGAACCCCAAGTGATCCAACCAACTTCCAATCCAAGGAGCACCTCAAGAAGCTTGGGAGAGCACGCTACATCAACTCCATCATCCAATTGGCGCCCAAGTCTTCCTCCAATACGGTTTTTCTTGTTTATTTATTTTGAGCTTAAAATTGGGTTTGTGCCTACAAACCCCAACACCTTTTCTCATCCCTCTTTCTTTTGGGTTTCACATCACCATTAAGGTGTGAAGAGGTTCACAATCTTTTCCTCTAAAAAGATTGAGACATAGGTGAGCTAGCCTTCACCTGTAAGAAGGCTAGTGGGTTCTTGCTATTCCATTGAAAGCAAGTGGGTTCTTGCTAAACCACAAAAAGCAAGCTGTAATAGGTCCTAGTGCTACCTCAATGCCTAGTGGGTTTCTTGCTAAAACCATTGAAAAGCAAGCGGTAGGAATCTCTCAACGGTTGAGTTGGGAGCGGAGACGTAGGCCGGGTTTTGGCCGAACTCCGTTATCAATTTCGTGTGACTTGCCTCTTTACTTTCCGCTGCATTTCAACTTTGATTTTTAATTTGTTTATCTTTTTTTAAAAAGGCAATTCACCCCCCCTCTTGCCATCCTTCTCGTTTTGTTCCGACCTAACAATTGGTATCAGAGGACGTATTTGAATAATTTCCTAACCGGTTTCAAATTAAAGGTCCTATTTTTTTTTGATGGCTTATACCGCTTCTTCCTCTCAATCCCCCGAAGGACATTCTTTGGATCGTGCTCCATTCTTTGATGGAGCCGATTATAGTTTTTGGAAAACCCGCATGACCACATTTCTTAAAAGTATTGGATATCCTATTTTTAAAATTTTCATGCATGGTTATACTCTCTCTTGTAAAGATGAATCTCAATGGACCCCCGTAGACATTGCAAATTTCGAGCTTGATGGCAAAGCCATGAATGCTCTACATTGTGGGTTAGATCGTAATGTTTTTGATCATATTTCTTCTTGCTCTACTTCACATGATATTTGGAAATGTTTAGAACTTACCCATGAAGGCACTAAGAAGGCTCAAAAGCAAGAACCCATTCAAAAGCTAGAACCCGATGCAAAATCCGTACCCGCTTGCCCACTTCACAAGAAAAGGGCCAAGAAGAAGAAAAAGAAGAAGGCTTCAAAGGCAACATGGAGTGATAGCTCCACCTCTTCATTCTACTCCTTCTCCTCGAGCGACCAAGGTAAAAAATGCCTAATGGCAAATCATGAGGTATCATCTTCCTCCTCTTCCGACTCCTCTTCCTCTTGTTCTTCAAATTCCAATTCTTTAAATCATCTATCTTATGAGGAACTCCAACATGCTAGAGACCAATTAGAAAATGGTTTTCATGAACTCTCTTCAAAATTTGTTGCTTTAAAAAATAATTTCAAAAAGCTTTCCTCCGAAAAAGACCAACTTCTCAAAGAGAAGGAGGAACTCTCCCTAAAAATCCAAAATTTTCCCGATGTTGATTCTTTGGAATCAACCATTAAAGACCTAAGGAAATCTTTAGCCAAGTTCACCCAAGGTGAAAAAAATTTGTCCAAACTCTTAGGTTCTCAACGAGTTTCTAGAACCACCAATGGACTTGGCTATACTAACCAAGCTTCCTCCTCCCATGCACCCACTGTTTTTGTAAGGGGGAGCTCCAGTTTTAAATTCTGCAATTATTGTAAGAAACCCGGGCACCTTATTTATGAATGTAATTGTAAAAACGCCCGGTATGGTCAACCCAAAAATATTTTCTTTTCGGACGAATTTTATAGGAGAAGACCCTCCATGAGACAAGTTTGGATTGAAAAATCCCTTCTTGCGAGTCTCTCCGGGCCAAAATTTATTTCCTTTCCCCGGTGATTCATTGTTTTTATTTAGGGGGAGTATTTTCAAAATTTTCGATTCCAACTTTCAATTTCAACACTTGGTATCAAAATTTTCATTTCAAAATATTCAATTCGAATTTTTCATTCAAATCTTTCAATTAATTTTTGATTCAAAACTCTCAATTTCAAAAATTTCATTTGGTTTCAAATTTCAAATTTCAATTGGTTTTTGATTCAAAACTTTCAATTCAAACTGTTATTCAAATTTTCATTTCAATTTCAAAAATCTCAATTGATTTTTCAATTCTCATACCTAGTTTTTCAAACCCTTTCCCTCAATCAAATTTTTATGCCCCACGCTATTTTGATAATCACAAAGGGGGAGAAATTTCTTGATTGATTGGGGGAGAATCTTTTCTATCTTGCTTTGATTTATTTTCAAATTATCCTTTAAGAATGTCTTTAATTTAAGTATTTTACTTTGATTGTTTCGGTGATTGTGATCATCAAAATAGGGGGAGATTGTTGTACCTCTCGTTCCCCTCGTTGTTTGATTTTCATGATCACAATCACCTTATTGTTTATCTAACATTGTTTTTAAGTGTTGTGGATGATAGGCACAAGATTGCCAAAGGATTGGCCCAAGAAAGCTGGCAAATGGACTGAATTTCAGTCCACCGGCCAACCGGTGTGATGGCACCGGCCAGCCGGTGGACCTGGCAGAGGCATTGCCCACTGCCAGGTTCCACCGGTTAGCCGGTGGCTCTGTCACCGGCCAGCCGGTGGCAACCTGTTTCAACAGTGTTTGCTACTGTCTTGCCATCGGCCAGCCGGTGGACTTCTCACCGGCCAGCCGGTGGAGTCTGGACAGAAGCATCCACCATTTCCAAGGCACCGGCCAGCCGGTGGACCTGTACCGGCCAGCCGGTAGCCCAGTCAAACTAGCCGTTGGGTTTGACCAGTCAACCTTCTTTTGGCCTCCAACGGCTCCGAGGCCTTCTCCAACGGCTCCGAAGACTCCCCATGGGTTCCATGCCTATAAATAAAGGCCAAGGAAGCCCCAGACACTAACCGGAACTATTGTGAAGCCAACAGACACTTTTTCCATCATTCGGCAATCCTCCGGCGAGCCACTTCAAAGGAACCCCAAGTGCTCCAACCAACTTCCAATCCAAGGAGCACCTCAAGAAGCTTGGGAGAGCACGCTACATCAACTCCATCATCCAATTGGCGCCCAAGTCTTCCTCCAATACGGTTTTTCTTGTTTATTTATTTTGAGCTTAAAATTGGGTTTGTGCCTACAAACCCCAACACCTTTTCTCATCCCTCTTTCTTTTGGGTTTCACATCACCATTAAGGTGTGAAGAGGTTCACAAGCTTTTCCTCTAAAAATATTGAGACATAGGTGAGCTAGCCTTCACCTGTAAGAAGGCTAGTGGGTTCTTGCTATTCCATTGAAAGCAAGTGGGTTCTTGCTAAACCACAAAAAGCAAGCTGTAATAGGTCCTAGTGCTACCTCAAAGCCTAGTGGGTTTCTTGATAAAACCATTGAAAAGCAAGCGGTAGGAATCTCTCAACTGTTGAGTTGGGAGCGGAGACGTAGGCCGGGTTTTGGCCGAACTCCGTTATCAATTTCGTGTGTCTTGCCTCTTTACTTTCCGCTGCATTTCAACTTTGATTTTTAATTTGTTTATCTTTTTTTAAAAAGGCAATTCACCCCCCCTCTTGCCATCCTTCTCATTTTGTTCCGACCTAACACACTCCACTAGGTCTCTCGGGCACTGAGGATTCTTATGAATACTTTTTCCACACTGAAATAACACCACTTTGTTTCCAGAAGGAAGATCTCATCTACTAGATGGAATACCTCACTTCCTCGAGTCACCTCGTGTAGACTCTCGGTGGCGCTTCCTGCTATCCATCTGAAATGAATCAGCCCTAGATGTTAAACCACCCCGGTCCATAGCTCCAGTGTCCCTTATATTTCATCTGTGATAAGTGTCTGTTTGACTATCAGAGTAATAGAAGTCATCTGAAAGACATTAACCTACGATCTGATGTCCGGTCTGAGGCTTTCCTCAAAATTCCTCGCTAAAAATAGCTCTTCATTCCCCAGAACGGGAGTGAAATGCTGTAACTAAGTGAAGCGAGAGGAATACTCCAAAACTATTAGAGTACTCTATTTCAGGTTCATAAACACTATGGTTCTATCATCCCTCTGCATTTCCAGGTAGAAGAAGTCATAGAACGTACACTAAAACTCGTCCCAAGCCATAGCCTGTTGGCTCCCCACCCGCGAAACCACATCCCACTATCTTTTGGCAGAATCTCACAACATATAATTCGCGATCACCACTCTCATATCCGAAGGAATCTCCAGGTGCTTGAAGATGGATATCATGGATTCTAGACATTACTCCGTATATGGTGGTCCTCCATCTTCTGTGAACATGGGAGGATGCAACTACTGAAAAACCCAAATCAGTTCTGCCATAGACAAGGCAGGATGCTAAGCTCCTTGGAAGGTCTGCATGAATCTAATGAAACCCTCTCTGAACTTAGCATCATCACCAGTGTTTGGAATCACTGCAGGTGTCATGTCCGGAATGATAAGCGGAACTACAGGTAGTCCCTGATCTACCACATCAGGTGTATGGTCACTGCTAGTTTCTGACGTGCAATGGGAGGACATCTTAGTTCCATGACTCTGAAAGGTCAAGAGCACACTTTATATCACATAACCATGAACTGAAAAGTAGGAGTGTAAGAAGGGAACATGAGAAATAAGCATTAAAAATTAACAAATCATGACTACACGTCATGTATAAGGACTACACGGTGTGCTCCCTTAAGTTATCTACATGGGTGTGTACTTTTGAAAAAACTGGTCTTGTAACACCCAAAACACACGACATGTTATCCCTACATACGATGTATACCCGAATCCTCTTTCCATGTCCGATTCCTTCAACATAGTTAATCCACACAGCTCTTCTATGACAAAACTATACGGCGTGTACTCAACAAGCTTTACCTGGACCATGTTGTTAGTGGCACGACATGTGTACCCAGGAAAAACTACATGGTGTGTTACAGAAGGACAAAGTGTGTACTAAAGAGTCCTAATAGACTGTGTGGTTATCTATACGGTCGGCTACATGGCTGACACTACACGTCGTGTTTCAGGCGGACACGGCATGTATGAGAAAGGATAACACCGACCCGTGTTGTTCGTGACACGACCTGGTACCTATATCAAACTACATGGAGTGTAAAATTCAGACACGGTGTGTATGTGAAAAGATAACATGACCCGTGTTGTTCGGGACATGGTCGGGGTACCTATTTCGTACTATACGGTGTGCTAAACTAGTACACGACGTGTTCCTCTAATATTTTTCGCAACCCCGTGTACTTACTTACCCGGTCAGTGACACGGCTTTAGACTACACAGCGTGTATTCATAAAGTACATGTTGTGTATTCTAGGGTTTTTTGGATAGTATCCTTAGAATTGCACCAAATCCCAGAAAACACAGATAAACGAGCATTAAGGTGCTAAATTTCGATCCGTGAAATCACATACTCTCCGCGAATAAATGTTTGGAATCTTTAAAAAGTCTCAACAAGTTAAACAGTATAAAAACTCATGATCCACCAAATTCCGATCCTCGAGGTCCTATAAGACATTTAAGACCAATGTTTTTCATCCATGATAAAGGAGATCTAAACAAACGATGCACTATCAACATAACATATATTCTATCATAGAAGCTATCATAAAAGCATGCATAGTCTATCACAAATTCTATCACAACAACATTCAATTTCTAATTCAATATATATGTCATTGAAAAATGCATGACATGTGATTTTATAACAAGTTCCTATATGATGCATGATATGGAATACCCTCATCTCACCGGGTTTCAACAAAATAGAACCACAATCATATAAAAAGTAACATCACAAAACAAGTATACCACCCAATGCTGAAGTCAATTAAAATGTAACATTTTTAAAACTCGAAATTTGAAATATTCGAGATAACCTGGATTTTTTCCCTATACAAGGTTTCTAGAACTCCCTGGCATAGCTATTTACCATTTACCTACTTTGTCTTATCCCTATCTAATGTCGCTAAACAGTAAGTCAATAGAAAATAAAAGAACCTCCCTTTGATACCACTTTGTAAAGACCTAAATCTGGATCCACTCAACTGATGCCATGTACCCTGTTCACCACATGACATCAAGGACATTTCCCCAAATTCCATAGGCTGATGACTAGCAACTAGGGCCTTGGTGAGTCATTGGGGAAACTATTCTCTCATTTTCTAAGGTATACAAGGGAAAGGAATTAACATTCAATAGCGGAAGCAATAAACAACATATAATAACTGATACTAAATAGCAGATGCAATGAATATATAGTAATGGTAATAATCATGCAGTGGGTACAAGTATCTAATGAAAGCAGCAAACACAACAACATGCTAAAATACAACTGAGAAAGAAAGTATGAAAAGTAAACAATAACTCCAGCAGCATTTCAAGACTATGCTCGGTCCTATTCTCTCCAGCTCCAACCGGAAATCATGTACCTGAAGTAGAAGGGCCACAATCCTTATCCACACCTACAACCATATAACTTTTTTGGGATGAAAAGCAAGACCCAAACAGGGTGTGAGACAAATCCTAGTACGCAACAACCATAAGATATGTGCCCTACTGTCAGTGAGTAATATAGGAGAAGTAATGAAAGTAAATGTAATAATGAACTAGGAGTACACAAGTAAATAATACTACCAATTACCATTCATATTAATTTAAAAATTAATTCATTAATTTAATTAAACAACAAAGGAATATAGCAAAGTACTCTATTCTAAGGTAAACAGGTAACACAGTAGGCATCAAAAGACTACCTAAACAAACAAGAAGGCCAATAGATACAATATTGTGATTTGGATTGATAGACTCATCTAAACCAACCAAATGATCCACATTCACACTGACCCTCTAGGTGGCTCAAACTAGAAGACCCCTATAGACATGTAAACATACAAAGGAACAAACACTCTGGAAAGCAATCATGTTGATTCCCATGTGGTCTTGCAACGATAGCTACTGAATCTCTAAGGAAGCACTTACGTCTAATTCCTCTTGTGGTCTCAACACGTACATAACTATGGACACTATTTGGAATCAAAAAGTCCAATTCCCATAGCTCCTACATATGAAACTAATTCCAACAGACCCCCTAGGGAAGCACTTAATCATCTATTCCCTCTTTGGTCTCCTGCCCCAGGTTCTCACAGCCCTGAGCAGTCTAGTCATGCATAATTGACTGTCAGCAGACCTAAGTAAGTTTATAAACTACTTGGATAAAATCTACAATGCATTAAAATCATTAAAACATTAGGGAACACATGAAATCAGTTATAACAAGTAAACTAGCAATTACAATAGGGTTTTCCTTGCAGGAAAAATGTGCCAAACGACGATAAACATCCAAATAGGGATAACAACCATGGGGTAATCCTCAAACATGAAAACAGGCATATATTATTATCAATTAACCATAATATAACAAGAAATATATGGAAATTAAACAACAGGACCAAAATCTCTAACCCGGGATACCCGAAACATGGGAATCTCGCACTTTTGAACAAAAACTCAAAAACATTCCATGTAAGGAAACAAACCACCTACCTTGATACTAGGAGATAGTTATACTTGAACCTCAGCCCATGAATCATCTTAGAATGGATTAGATCTGCAAAAATTTCTTAAAATTTCAACCTACGATAACTCTTATAAGAGAAATAATCAGGAAACGTGGCCAAAGAAGAACCAAGAACTCACCTCTGCAATCCTATTTCAACCGATGGTGTTCAATTTGGATAACCGGTGACGAATAGATGTCTCGGAGAATATTTGGCCTCCTCCCATGCTATAGATGGAAATAAGCGAAGAAGAAGATTAAAATAGAGATTATACGTGACCCCAATCCGTTTAATGAAATAAAAAGGAAGTACAAGCATGTACTTCTGGAGTACATGATGTGTACTTTACTTTTCCATACTCCGCTTTAGGTGGCATCCAAATCACCCTTACACATTCATGTGTGTGGAAATGACATGGAAAGCACATGTCTTTGTGGGGAATCGAAGTACAAGGCGCGTACTCCGAAAATTTCTTTATTTTCCTCTTTTTCTCAACAACTACCAAAAAACGAAAAACATACTTGAAAAAAAGATCCGGGTTCTTAAAAAAATTTCCCTATAAATATGAGCTTCAAGGGGGTCAAAAGATCAGATTCTAAGGGAAACACTAAAATGTCCAACTGATTGGCGGTGGTGCACGAAATAAGGGTCCTTTGGCACCAAATTCCTTTTAATGTTCACAAAAATGATAATCCACGCATATAAATTCATGGGGTTTCCATTCTTTGAACTTGGTTTCTAAATGAAATTCCCATGATAAATATGTCTCTTGTGTTTGGGAAGAGTCGAAAAATTTTCAGAAGCATCGTGACACTTATCAAAAGATACGGAGCCAGGATGAGTAGGTGGGTGAGCACGCCACATTCGTCAAAATCCATTCTACGAATATTCAATGATTAGATGTACAGCTGGTGGAAGTCTATGAGAATGTGGTGCAAGTGAGTCATCAAATGGATGGGTTCCTAACAAAGCATGAAAAATTACAAGTAAGGACCAATGCATTCCCCTTTGCAAGTAATAGCGAGCAGAGAAGTCATTGGGAGTGGGAGCCAGCCCTCGAAGCTAATTACTGAAGGGTGGAGGAGTTGATGTGATCCATTAAAGGGGATGATCTATACGGTCCTTATTTTGGATGAACTATAGAACAAATATTTTCTTTTTTATTCATATTATGAACCACATATATGGGTTTATTATTTCCCTATTTTAAGTTATCTCAATCATTGATGTGTGAAATAACCAATGACTGATCCCTAAGCTCACATGGGTGACACCTAGTGTGAGAAATAAGGGATAGCCATATAAAATATCCACATTACTTATGAGAGTTCTAGCCAGTTGTCAGATGATTAGGGTATAGATGACCATCTGGGATAGTCCAAACTAGGATTGGGGCTTTAATTAGGGAATAGGGTTCTTGGAATGATTGAATCTTTCTTTTCCCAATACGCTCTAGCGCATGGTTGGGGTAACGCCCAAGCATTTGGATTCAATCCGAACAGATGGGAATGAGAAGTGTGAATTGCAATCCCCAAAATCTGGAACATGGTGATGGGAAGCATGACGATGGAGGACAACTGTTGACCGTGTTTGAAACCAAGAATCCATATCGCATTAGCCTAAGATGGGAATAAAAAATCAAGGGTCAACTACTGGCTCAATTCGAAAATGTGGGGCCAAACTCGAAATGTCTTCCATGGTCTTTTGGAACATTGACCCAGAATGGAACGTGAGCCAAAGTGTCATAGGACCAGGCCATTAGGGGGTTCCTTCAGACATGAAAGAGGATGAGGATCTGAATAAGGGGTATGAAAATCATGGATATGGAGTGATGGTTAGTTATAATGGAGTCCAACACTATTGAAATTATGCTAACAAGAGGAAAGAACATCGAGATAGTGTATCAGTCTGGAGCGAGATAACACCTATTTCTTGGGGTATCTCTCTGATGAGGACCTAGAATGGCTTTCAGTTTTACATCATACAAATGGATGATATGCATGTTGTTTAACATTGTAAAATAAAGATGTTACACATAGCTTAAGGCCATACTACCTAGATTGTATGCAATAGTTAAAATCCACATTTCACAGACAGAGCAGAGCTAGGAATGTTAATCGTACTAGGGAAGGGCCCAATGAAAAAATCATGGGTTTTAATACGTATACCATGAGGATGAGAATCAAACTGAACATAGTTCTTGAAACACTATGTGGTGAGAGACTGACACTGGTGGGAGAATACACTTTAATGAGGAGGCACTAACATCCCATAATTATCATGGGGTTTCATGAGATTTTTCAAGGTATGATCACAGTTCAAAGTTATTCTTTGAGGACATGGAAATCAAAAAGGATAAATGTGTGGTGAATTACATAACCTTACATAAATGAGGACTGATAATCCACTCCATATTACACACACCATTCTTAAATAGAACTCTGGAAAAATGGGAAGGAGAGAATGTGTGAAATCACCTGGTTCAAGTCCAAAGACAAAATTTCTAGGAGTTTCTATGTATCTTATAAGGATGGGAATAATAACTATTGTAGTTCTCAAATTTTATGTAGTTTGACATTGTGAAGTGAAGAAAAAACCGAGGGGATCCCTCAAAATAGAGTATATGGTGTTGTTATTATAACCTGATGTGAATGAAGATAGAAAGAGTTCACAACACACCAAATACTTCTGAGAGAACACAGTCCAACGATGGGACAAATAGATGATATGTTTATAGAAGGACCATTGATGGATTTTTTGTTGTCACTATGTATCCCATAAGGATGGAAATAAAGATAAAACTAGTCTTTACATGACCTATAGTTTAACTTTGTGTGGTTAAAATGATATTGTCTCATCTTAAGGTCATATGAATATACCAACATGTTACGGAATCATGTATATGGATATTACCCTATCAAAACCCCTAAAACTACATGTTCCAGGATCTATGTAGGAAACAAGGAGAGATTTAAAGAAATTTCCCATCACATGAGAGGATGTAATAGTGGAAAATAAAATGTCAGGTGGGGAAAATATCAGATGCACCAACATTCCTATTCTATGTTCATGAACACATGGAGTAATGACACTTGGGCATCGAAGATTCATAAAATTTTAAAGGGGGAATTGAACACAAAAACCACAGTATCTGATATTTGGGACCCATTGAGAGTGGTATAATGATATAGGATAATAGTTTTCCATGTTCAAAACACAGCATCCACTTCGCGTTATCCTGAGATGGTGAAAAACAAATGATCGTTGACCAGTGACCATATTTGAGATGTGGGACCTATATTCAATTGTTTTCTAAAAACCTCCAGGACGTTGGACTAAAATGGTATGAAATCCATAAGGTTGAGCATCCATAATTCATAAGGGTAATTTTGGATGTGAAATTTGATAGAGACCAAAATGAAGGAATTCACGTAGCACAAACATTAACCATGCAGTTTAAGCATCATATAGGATGAATTCAAGGAGTAAAAATATCAGAGGAAGTAAAAGGTCTCGTTATTATAAGCATGATGTGGATAAGGACAAGAGAGGTCCCCATGTCACACAATATACTTCTAGGGGAACCAAAGACATAAGGGGGAGAAACGTTTCAGGATAACATGGATGGAACTAGGTATGAAATGTCTGGATGTCACTACCTATACCACCCAAGAGAGAATCAAGCCACATGTAGTTATTGAAGAAGTCATGGTGGGAGGATAATACCAAAAGGGGGATATATCATCTAAAGTGAGAAACATCATAGTTGTTATGTAGTTTAACAATGTGCTAACATAGATGATGGAAGTATTCATTTTGGGTCATATAGTTTAGACCGTAAGGTGTCCAGTTTAATGTCATGTGTGTGGGGGCATGCATGTGTAGTTTATAATCATGTGGCATTAACGAAGGGTGGAGAACTCTTAAGAGGGGTACGTTGTGTGTTTATTGTAAAGACATCATGAATGAGGACAAATAGATCCCTCCTATACCACATACATCCAAGAGAATACACATGGTTAAATTTCATGATGGATGGACTTTGGAACTAAAGCAAATAGTTTATAGACAAATTGTTTGGACTGTAAAGGGGGGAAAAGATGTCTAGCATAGTTCCATGGGTATGGAACAACATGGTAAGGATATAATAAGTCCATAAAGAATCACACCATTCTGAGATGAATGAACCTCTACCCACGGGGGGGGGACAATTTTTGTAAATTTGTGACTGGACCCAGAGGCAAAATGCCCAGGTGTCAATACATGACTATCGAATGTGAAAATCATGCCACACGTAAATTTGTAGTGTAGCATGGAAAAGGGCCAATTCTAGAAGGGAAATGTATCATCAAATGATTAAATCTTATTGATGGGAAATTATCATCACACAACCCCTATGAAGAAGATATTGTTTTCCATTGTATGATAAGAATGTAAGATATCTTAGTTTATCATCATATAGATTGGAAAATGGAGTGAAACATACAAAGATAAAATATGTAATGTGATTCCACAAATCACACAATTTAACTAATGACCATATAGTCCTTCTTCATATCAAATATTTCAGAGACAATACATATACACAGTTTGAATTCATGATTCCTAGACTATGGAATCTGGTTCAAGACATGATCTCCCAGTTTAAGGTTATATGAATTTGACCATATGGAAGTTTGGTTCCTCCATGCAGGTAAAATCTCTACATGTATCCCAAAGATAGTGTGTTCAATGATCTATGTGGTAAATAATGGAGGAAAGGATCTCTTCAACACATGGAATACATAGTAATGTGAGAAGGTGTGGAGTTTAAGATGACCCCGTGATGATGATTCATCCTCTTAATGCACACAAGTTCATAGAGGGATAACACCGAGTGTGTTAAAGTTCCAATCGAACATGATGAATCGGAAAGGCTCATAAATCACGAGACAAATATTTAGGGAATATGGGGATGGTGTAATGATGGAGGATAAATATGTACCATATTCGAAAGACAACATCAATATCGTGTGACTAGACATGAAGAGAAAAAATGAGGGGCGACTGATGAAAAAATTATCTACATGAGACCTGTCTAAAAATTCCATTCAAAATCCTCTCGGGTATTGGATTCAAATGGTAGGTGATCCATAAGACTTAGCATCTATACAATTTGGAGTCCCTTAAGATGTTAATGATGATGGAATCCTGAATAAATAAACATGTGAAGCATAATAATGGAAATAAAATATGTCCATGAAGAATCCTACAATCTATGTATGAAACCACAACACACCTAAAAATGTTAGTGAGAAATTATAGTGGTCGTATGGTCTAGTTAGAGGTGGAATAATCGAAGAGATGATTGTAGAAAAGGGAGAAAATTGGTTGATTATCCTGGGGATGGACCCTAAAAATGCATGGGTGTTCCGGTGTATCCCATATGGAAGGGGATAAAGACACACCTAGTTATGATGTGTGGTGTAGTTTAACATCATGTGATAAGGATCTAGGAGATATTATTTTATGGTCATATATATCGGACCATGGAGTGAAACATCCAAATATGAAATATGTAATGCGGTTCAATAATGTAACCTGATGCGAATAAGGACCAAATAATCTCGCATTGCATCACAAATTTATGAGAGAATACATACACATAGTTTAATGTTTTAATTCCATGACTATATCATCCTATTTGAGATGTGAGCTCCTAGTTTATGGTTATATGGTTAGGAAATAGGGATGTGTGTTTCCTCAATCTAGGTACAAACCCTACCTGGATACCTAATCCCACATGATCTATGACTAGTGTGGGAAATAAGGGAGGAAGGTTTCTATAAAAGACCAGGAATATACAGTAGGGGAGGCGGTGTGGAGTCAAAGATGACCCCATAATACTGATTTATCCTCTTAATGTTCATAGGTGCACAAAGGGATAGCACTGAGGGAGTTGAATTTCAACATGAACTTAATGAAGTGCAAAGGCTCATGAATCCTGAGATAGATAATTAGGGAACATAGAGGTGGAGTAATGATGGAGGATAACTACTGACCATATTCAAAAAATAGCATCCATATCATTTGACCTGAAATGAGGACACAAAATGAGGGTTGAACACTGCCCAAATTAACTACCTGGGACATGTCTCAGAATTTCATTTGCAATACTCCGGGATGTTGGCCCAAAATGGGAGGCAAGCTATAATTCTGAGCAACCATTCTATTCGGGTGGGTGGGGTCTCTTCAGATGTGATTGATAATGGAAGCCCATATAAAGGGACATTTGAAGTGTATAAATGGAAATACATCATGTACATGAAGAATCAAACACTCTAAGTATTAAACCACATCATATATGATCATGTTGGTGAGGAATTATAGTGGTTGAGAGGTCCAGTTAGTGGTATACGACTCAAGTATATGAGTGGAGGAAAGGGAAAAAACGAGTTGATGAAACTGGGGATGAACCCAAAAAAAATGTCTGGTTGTTCGTATGTATCCCATATGGATGGAAATCAAGCCACATGTAGGGCTGATGTATCATTTAGTTTAACTTCATGCGGTAAGGATTTAAGACAATGTCCCAATGGGGGTGGGGTGCATGAAATATAATTTCCTAATGTGAATGAAGACCAAAAGATTCTATACCATTCCATGCTTCCTAGAATTGGGGATAGGCCTAGGGGAAAAAGGAAAGATACTTTGGAAAGATGCTCTGTATTTCAACATCATATTGGCTGGAAGTGGTCTTAGTTTTAGGTTATAGAACACAAAAAATATGATTGAAACTAAGATCCAAAATGTCAACAGACCTGGGGCTAGACCCAAGGTGAAATGCATGGGTTCTCCTATGTTTCCCATAAAGATAAGAATCAACCCAAAAATATTTCTCAAAACACCATGAATTTTAGAATAATTTTATAACGATGTGAGATGAAAGAAGATCCCTATAGGGGAAATGAAATTTAGAATGCCCTCAAGGGAGATAACTGGTGTGGTTATTATAATCCAGATGTGAATTTGGTCCAAATAGGTCTCATTCCACATCATATGAGCCCAGGGAAATTAGGCCAAGAGGCTAGCACAATGAAGAGAATTGGGGTAGTAACCAATAAAAAATATATGGGTGACCCAACATACCCCATAAGTATAGAAATAAATCAATACGTTGTTCTAAGGATATCACATAGTTTAATGTTAAGTGATAAGGTCATTGAGGGATAAAGATGAGATCTCTAAAGATAAGTACATGGCATGGCTAATATAAACCTGATATAAATTAGGACCAATGAATTCCATACCATACCATTCATTCCCAAGAATTAACTATAGTCATAGGGGTCAAAGAAAATTTGGATTTTTGATAACTCTGAATAGAAAAAATGGAAAAATTTATGTGCATTCCTACATATCTCACGAGTGTAATAATCAATCCAATAATAGTTCTACTATTGTCGTGTAGTTTAACATCATGTGGTAATGATGAAGGTGGGTAACAGACGTTCTCAAGAGGGGTACGTGGAACAAACATTGTAAACCAGGCCTGACTGAAGTCCATGACCAAATAAGTCCACATCACACCATATAAAACCCAACATGAGAACTAAACCAATAGGGGGAAGTAAAAGATAAATATTTGATAGGCTGAACTGATGAAAAACTATCTGGGAATCCTACGTATCATGTATGGAAAGAATAAATCCTTAAATAGTTCATGAGATACCATGTAGTTTAACTTCATGTGGAGAGGACATAGGTGATCTAATTTTAGGGTCATAGAGCTCAGACCATAATCATTTTCCAACTTCTTACAGTTTAACATCATGCAAGAATGTGAATCATTCAGGAAAAGTACTTCCCAAGAAACATGGAATTTTTTGTTGGAGTGACACACCCACCATCAAATGGGACTACAGTGTAAACGCCATTGGTGTAAACTTGTGAATTATAAAAGGTCCCATCGATTTGGGCTCTAGCATTGGTGGCTTCCTTCCAGGTATCATTAGCACTCTGAGAGCCATTATTGTGGCACCTAAATGGAATAACAGAGACAAACCTTCATACTGAAATCTAAGGATGTCTTATTCTCTTGCCTTTCTAGGTTATGAAAATCTCAGATCCTATTCACATCAAGATTTACTAGTTCATCCAAATGAATCTAAGATACTCTATCTAACATCATCTATTCATAGAAACATATATAGAGAAAAGGAAACTGAATTTTTATTGTCATAACATCCTCTGTTCTATACAATATGGAATATGCAATCACCTGGTCGGAATTATAGGTTGTCATTCGGTAAGAAAAAGGATCATTGGGGGATTTATCTGGCCAAATTTTCTTGTTCTGACCAACCATCTTCTACAAAATGATAGATATGGTTCTTTTTAATGCCTCTATCTTCCCATTTGATTGTGCATGATAGTGAGAGGTATGAATACAATTAATATTTTACATAGCTTACAAATTCCTTAGCTTAGCTGCTCAGATATTACTATTGTTATCAGGTATAATGGAATGTGGGACTCCAAATCGGTGGATGATATTGGATCTCACAAACTCAACAATAGAACATGCCTTGAGTTCCTTGAGTTTAATTTCCTCTGTTCACTTGGAAAATAAATATGCTGCAGTGAAGATGAACCTGCACTGGCGAGCTATTTCCAGTGGATATGGTCTAGTGACATCAAGTCCCTATACCAAAAAGGGCCATGAGTACTTCATGTTATGAAGAGGCTCTTGTGGTAGATTCAAAAAATAATCATGGATATGTAACACATGAAACTTCATGGTAAACTCTATGCAATCATGGTTCATGGTGGTCTAAAAGCATCCCAATCTTCA
Organism: Viscum album; assembly: GCA_963277665.1. Lineage (NCBI taxonomy): Eukaryota > Viridiplantae > Streptophyta > Magnoliopsida > Santalales > Viscaceae > Viscum > Viscum album. The sequence continues at coordinate 383,431,518 of OY728145.1, forward strand.
GATATGATGAGAAATTTTTTATCTTTCCTAATGAGCATAGCATGAATTGGAATGAACTCCTTGCATGACCATGAAATATCACCTCCTTGAATTAAATAGAGGATACTTCCATCAAACCCACATATATAGAGGATCTTCTCATGACTAGAAACATACTAGAGGGTGAACTACACTGTGTGTCGTAAGATTCACACATGTTCTACACAGTCTATTTGGAGAATACTTTTCTAGAGATACTCGATAAAAGGATTCGTCCAATCTGGGGTCCCTTCCAAAACCATAGAGGGGAACCTGGATGTTCCAATATGGGGGCACCAGAGGTAATTTGTCTCACTTTTGGGCTATCATCATTGTCAATATTGATGGGTTTGAAGACTCTTCGATGCTTCTAATTGATAATCAACTCATCCTGGTTAGGCTCTATAAGATATGTGGAAAGTATTGAAAGGGAATCGTCTCGATCATTTTATGAGAAAGGTACATGATTAACATCTAGCCATGAAGGGAATCGGGACATTAGCTAGAGAGTTCACTCTAACAAGGGTACAAGCTATGGTATCCTATTGACATAGTCCCCGTTGATCTACTTGATTACTAGTTTAGAGTCTCACTTAAGATTCATGTGGGGAACATCAATCTCATGGTATATCTAAATGAGTGTGATGAGAGCCTAATACTTCACCTAGTTGTTGTTTCATTCTTATGACAACATAAATGAACATGGAATGAAATCTTGTGTTGGTATGGTAAAGTCGATACCCAGGACAACTCTGTTGAGTTTGGAATCATTGAGTCTCCTATTGATAGGGCTTCGAGAATCACCCATTAGGTACATTTTCCAACACGGAATCGATTGATCCACTGAGAGTATTGTCTCATAAGAAAATCAAGATCTTGTGATTTATTTTTAGGGGATATATGGGTAGAAACAGAGTCTTACGATGAATTTTCATTGATAAACTTCTGGAGGAAAATCATGATGTCAAACTATTGATGGATCACTACCTACTGAGCTAGATGACATATCAACATAGGGAGATTTAGAGTTTAATTCAGCAGATACAGTAAGGAAACCAGTTGTATCTCATGGTACTACAAGTAGTGATGCAATTTCTACATTGTGAATACCTTCGCAAAGTATCGCTTCTTAATAGATAAGTATCTAGTCTCTGTATCGAGGAGCATGTGGCTGAGAATGTATAAACTACTCTATATTACCTCATGGTTCTTATGGATGGGAAAGTCATCGAGGGACCATTCCAGAGCAGTCACATAAAGGAATTGTGGCTTTCCTAAAATGGGTGGGATTAGAATCGGAGGCTAGAGTAGGTACTTCTTGATTTCCTAAAAATCAGTCAGACACTTCTCATCCCACTTACAATCTCCACCTTTATTCAAGTGCCTAGAAAAGGGATTCCACTTACCAAAAATATTTACAATGAATTTCTGTATTTATTCTATGTGTTCTTGAAATCCTCAAAGCTCCCAAATGTTTCTTATATGAGACATCTGAATGATTTCCTTGATCATTTTCAGATTGAAGTCAATTCCACTTTATTTTACAAAGATGTCGTGAAACATTCTGGAGGTGACACCAATGACACACTTCAAGGGTTCATTTTCAGATGGCCAAAACTAAGGAAGTCGAAGACTTCCCAAAATATCCTTGATATGTTTCTATAGATTTAAATATATGACCACTAGATTTTCCACATTTCATTCCACCAATTTCTTAAGGATCAGCTTGATTATGTGGTGCATGACACACTGATAGGTGGCGCCAAAATTTTTTATCCCCAAATGCAATACCTGGTGGGAGAATGTACCTTGTGGTTCTTTTATGGTGGTGGACTCTTCATCCTTAGGGGCCATTCATATTTTATTATACTCGGAATACCCATCCCTTAAAGATAGAGCCAGGAACCCAGTGGTTGCATCATTGAACAATTTTTTCCTAGAAAGTGGAAAACCATCCTTTAGATAGTGACAGTTGAGATCTTGGATGTCGATGGTAGACTCTGATCTGTAAGTAATTCTTCATGATTAGCACAATGTTTTCATTACAACTAAGGTACATGACCACCTTGAAAAAGTGGTATTTGATGTGTTTATCAACAACATCCACAACAATGGAACTGTAAGAAGGGTGACTCTTTCAAGGAGGTTATTTGAACCCGCGGTGATTTTCCAGAAGATCAAGACAATGGATAGTGACCTAGGTATCTAGTCCTAGAATCTCATAATAACTCCAGGTGAATATATCATTATTCATCTGTAGGATATCCACATATCATTGTTTCTATTCTGTAGGCATAGAAATGTTGATTAGTGTTGGTTTCAGATCCATCCCGGTACTGAGGGACACCTATACTAACTCACTAACTGTAGTAGAGAAAACATCTTTGGAGGTGAGAGGGGAATATTCTAAATCATCTTCATCATCTACAGTGAGAGGATCATCGGTAGGAGGAAGCTCATTTGAGTCGACATATCCTGACGGGACACTGCTACCATCCTAGGTGGTAGTGGAAACTTAATTGGGAGACTCCTGTGCTACTGAAACCATAACAATGAATTCTTTCGACTTGATACCATCTAGATTTCAACCCAAGAGACCATGTTTTATGATATCAAAGAAATAGTGCCACATCGTGATTTATCCGGTTTCTCCCAGTGTGACGAAATAAGAATGTATGATGTATTGTCATTTCCATGGGGTGGAAATCACGATACTTTATAGGTGTGGGGGCTCTGGGATCAACTGAGCCTGATTTGTGTAAGAATAAAATGTGGTATGTCGACATTCCTTAGAAATTAGAACACACTTACCCCTCATTATAGATTGTATAAAACATTTCCTCATGTTTGGGGTTGTGGCCTCCAATCAGTGAAATGGGAAAGCATACGCATCATCTACGACTATCCACAGATCGGTCACATCCATAGTGTGTTCAAACCCATTAGCTTGAATCTGGTTGTCCTTGCACTTGTAATAGTCATCATCCATGTAGCAGGCATTGCAAGTGGAAAAGGGAGACACATCACTTTGGAGTATTTATACTCACCCATTAAGGGATTACTTATGTTATTGGTGATATCATGAAGGAACTACAGTATGATGGAGGAGCCATTTTCTACCCATCAACGCATTGTAAGCGGTTTCTTTTGAGAAAATCATGAATTTACTGTTAGAAACTTGTCAACCAAACTGGGTCTTTAGGAAAAATTTTCTTACTGGTTTATACTTCATCCTGTCATAACCATGAATTTTCTATTCATAGGGACTCCAATATACCACATACCATCCCATCTTTTAGAGTGTCTGGTCAGGATAAGGATGATCTAATAGTCCATGTCGACAAGACAACAACGGACCTCCACACCCTTCAAATAAATAGTGATATACAGTGAGAGTATGTTCCACTGTATAGGAAAACCTTCATCTTCTATAGATAAAAAGATAATATCCTGACAATATGCATGCCCGACTACCTCATAATAGAAGGATTATGTGGTTGTTACCTCTGTCTAAAACTAGAGGGGGCATCTTTACAACTCCGCAAGGACATTGCACATATTAGCTGATAAGTGGATAGCCTTAAGGATAAAGATCGTCACATAAATGATGGCATGATTATTGAAGATATGATAATTCCATTTTAGACATACACTTCTGGTAATAGGATGTCTCTTTGTGGCTAGATGTTTGACGGGCACTTCTGGTTGAACTAGAAGATTTTGGCAGGTGTTGGGAATGTCCTCTTTTTCATTAGTCAAACCACGTAGAGTGAATATAAAATTAGGTCCATATGATTGAGGCCTATCCCTAAATAAATGTGACTAACCATATGATGGTGTTTATGGTTCTGTCTGAACATGTATCACAAATGGTGGTTGAGGGAGATATGATGAAACAAGATGAAAAGGTTGCACGTACCGAGGTCTGCATTGGGTTGGTTTTCTGCTCTCAATGGTGTGAAAAACATGGATATAAGAACTAAATAATGCATTATATAAATTCACATATACAATCTTTCTTGATGCTAGTGTCATTTGGGGATGTTGGGAGGGTCCACATGGCATACTTCGTCACTGGGAACCATGTAAGAGTTTACTAAAATGACGGTATTGATGGATGTGTACCCCTGATCATCACTTAAAGATTCCACCATATCTGGGTAGGTTATAGGGGAAACAACCATCTATGAGTTCAGGAAATAGATGAGTGTACTGGATGACGATGACATCAGTGGGGGACTTTTATTTCCCTCGCATCACTAATGTGTGCCCTTATGGGAATTGGAAGGCTGAGAAGTTGACACAAATATAGTGGTTTCAGGTATCATAGTAACCTTTGAAGGCATGGTTTGATTCAAATGTTCATGGATAATACCATGTTCATGATTGATTACCATGAAATCCATCCAGTGGTCTTATTTTTAAGACCGATGATTAAAAACCAGCTACCATTAACCCTCGTGTTCACTATCAAGCTTTATAAATACACATGTCGCATGTGTTGGGTCTAGGACCAACCTTCCTATATTGTTATCAACCTAGTCTTGGTGATGGTCTTTAAATACATAAAGCTTCTTGAGGATGTTCCCAAGGAAACAATGATTGGGACAGTAATTGGGGCGATCAATGAACACCACTTATTCAGACCTTTTTAATTCTAGAAACCTCATAATTACTAAATCCAAAGCACATCAGATATAACAATGAACCTAAGCCTCTTTAATTTAGTAGGTTGAGTTACTCCAATATGGTAAAGGGGATCTTGGAAACTGACCTTGATGAGGGGATAGTGGAAGCTGTCAAAAAAGGGTAATATTATTATCCTTCTGAGGTGGTGGGGGCGTTTAATGGGAGAGCCTACCAATTCTGAGGTGGGCACAGATTGGATGAAGTTTATGCCTGTGGTCATGAGAATTGACAAAGCTATGGAGGTGGTTCTACCGGTAACAATTCCACATTCCTTGGGGCCTCTATTTGTGCTAATATGGTGGGCTCAGACTTATAGGTGCTTATTATGGGAAGCGTATGAGGCACTGGACATACCTACTTGTCTTGGTGGAAGGATATTTCTAAGAATTTAGATTTATCAAATAAACCCTGAAACCCAACTGGGATGTAATGAGTTATAAGATAAGGGACCAATTTGGTCTTTACATTCCCCACATTCATTAGGAGAAACTTATCCTAGGTTAGTGTCATATCATGTGAATATGTGAGCCCCTTCCACCAGAAAACAATGTATGTGATGTGCTCATCGGGCCTCTGATTGAATTTAAAGAGGCATGCAGTGATTTTCTTTTGTGTGGTCGAACAGAAGTGGTAAGGAAACCTCCTACGATGATCCTCCCTACCAGCTATTGACCCAATGGGTAACAGGCTATACCCGACAAATTCCAGCCCTTCCATTGTTTGAACAAAACAACAGAGTTTGGGGGCCTCATACTATGTGGGAGTTCCCATCCTGTGTACACACCTTAAATGGAAGTGGGATTGATTCTGCAACAGATCGCCCATCCACATAAATGGGGAAAATTAGTATTATTGAAACTCAAGGGTGTTGGCATATCATACAACCATGGTAGATACGACTTCTCCATCAGGCGGAATTTCCACCTGTTGAGTTTCTAGGGCCTCTAGGTGATAAATAAGTGCTTCCATCGGATCATATGGTTGAGGATTATTGTCTTGAAAAGAATCTCTTAAAACCAATGCATTGTAATGTTATTTAACATGGTAATTAGGACCATAGGCTCATGGAGTGGCTGGTGCGATAAATTGTAGGGTACCAGGGGAACAACATGGGGAAGAGCTTCGAGAACCTGAGGTGGGTCCCAAGGAGTTTTATCACACTACTCAGGTGGATTTGGTGATGCATTTCACACCTAAATTCCATAAACTCTATAATCTACTATGTCTATATGGGAAGTATTGTCAAGGTCACCAGGAGGCAACTCACTGTGGGGAGGTTGTACTTAACACTACTGCCCCGATCGAGGATTACGACAATCTGGTCTCTGGTCTGCATATTTTTTTTGGAGAAGGTCATCAACTATCAATTAATGTTCTGTGAGATGTTGAAGAAACACACCCATTTCAGGGCCGCCTTCTTTCCTTTTCAATGATCTTGACATGTTAGAGGGTTTGATGGTTCCAATGTACACATTACAATTATTGGTTTCCTAACCGAAGGACATCAACATAGAAGGTGAGGGAAGCCCTATAATGTTTATTTGTTGGTGAATAACCATTTCCAAAGGATCCAACTTGTGTGGAACTACCCCAAGGGGTATGTTCTCTTAAATGAGTCCTAGTTTGGTTTTTTCCTCTTATAGGTCATCCTTTTTGTCTATGACTATTCTTAGAGGAATATTCTCAATATCTGCTAGAAATTACGATCAGATCCATTTAGTATTGATATGAAGGGCACCATATTGACCCCAACTGTAGATCTGAATGTGGGGTAAATCCTACTTGTTAATTTTGCAGAGCAATATAATGATCTGGACTCATAGTTGTTGGAGGGTTCAATGATAACCGTGAAACATAGGGCACGTAGCCTCGAGGAGCACATCCATGTTGACCATGAGATAGTTCTAGCTGATTTCGTAGATGTGTTTCATGATCTTGGTATAAGCAACCCATCGATGAGGGAGAGGTAAGTTTGTTTCCCAAATAATTTGGTGGAATCACGTGACCTCCTCCTGGGTGGTAGATTTTGGAATATTGAAAACTATTATTCCAATGGGCCAGAACATCTTAGGGATATTATACATAGCGATTAGGTTTAAAAACTCTCACTTCAGACTTGGGATCTAGCCTTTGGTTGCCCCATTCATTGACCAAGGAATTTTTAGGGACTGGTAATGACACTAAAGTACCCTTTTGCGATGGAAGACTGGCTGGTGGTGGGTACAATTTATGAAATTGAGAGCCATTATATCTTGGTTTGTCTTTTGAAGAATGCACTAATTGTGCCACCACATGCCTAAAAGAGGGACTAATGAATATTTCTTCCCACACAATGCCTACAGTTGTTGTCGGTAGGTGACATTGTTTTTTCCCTCTATTGGTCCCCTAAATAACTCTTTGTGATCACTTATAGAGGTGGATAATGATCTTGTTGATGATAAGGAGGATTGCATGGTCTTTCCCTGGAAAGGGGCCAACTATTTTTCCTCCTGTATGAATCCTCAAATGGATGCAACTATCCAGTGGACCTCACATTCCAGAAGGATGAATCTTGTACACCATGTTCCTGCCCCATCCCTTGAAAAAAATGATTCATGTTAGAGTACCATCATCAACTCACACTCCACCTTAGAATTTGAAAAGAAAAAATGTTTGATTACAAATTGATGTTTCTATGGATTCTTACTTTGGTAATGGAAGGCATTTATATCAGCTATTTCTAATATATGGAGGACCTTTTCTATTATGAGATGGTGTGAATGGGTAACCTAGATAAATGTATAATGGAACACGAGGAGTAACTCCATGTTTGATTGTGTTGGACTAGCAATGGCCCCCGATAGAGCTAGTAAACACATTGGGAGGACCTCAATGGGGGTTGTCTGTAGTATGGGAAGTAACTTCGCATCTGACAGAACTAGTAACTATAGCACGAAGAGGGTATTCATATGAATTATACTAGACATGAGAATGGACTCCATGTTTTCCAGTGATGAAACTTGGAGGTCATAAACTTTGGTGAATGCAGGAACTGGGAGGACCCACACTAGAATCGATGAGCTCATGGGGAGGGTCTCTACTGTTGGATTACAAGGATGGGAAGAACCTCATGTTGAGAACCTGGTATGTGAGGAAATAATCCATACATGATATCGAAGGCATGGGGAAGAACTTCGTGTCGGGTTTCAACAATATGGGGAGGCCTCCGCTTGGGTTGATATAATTCCACGGGGAGGCCCCTGTAATGAACGTCACTATCACATGCTATCATGTGACAACTGCTACTTTCCCTAGTATATGGGAGAGCCTGTTAAACCTTCTCACTGGTTTACTGGTTCTTCATATTTTTCCTGGATTAGAATTTCCCCTAATATGTAACTAGGAGGTTCCCCTGCCCAATAATGAAACTCAACTGGTAGCTCACGCCAGTGATGGCGTGGTCCACTGAAGCCGTAAAGGATGATTCCCACTAGAAATAATAATATTGATATTGAAGAGGGTATTGACTTAGGTTCATCCGAACAAGATTCGACTCTACAGGGGGTTGGAAAACCTTCTCTTTTGTCTGTTGGACTAGCTGGCGATTATGACGTGGCCAAGTGGGAGCCCTCCTCGATGGATCCCTAGATGATTTCCTATACGGGTGTACTTTTATATCCCATACTTCATCAGCATAAGGGAGTGAGTCATATGAGTTCTCTGAGGATAAGCTCCCGAAGTTATTAGAGGTTGGAGTTGGTAGAATCGACTCTCTACGTGGCCCTTTGGGGTGATGGAATTGACGGGGCACCAAGGCCTCCACGTCAGGGGAGGCCATGTCTATCATCAGGGTGACCCCGTATTCTTAAAATCATCGAACAAAAGTATCAATCACCCTAATCTAGATAAATTATGCAGGGGAGAGGGGGTTTGGTTTCCTAGTAGTTGTGGGCATAGGATCTATAAAAGAGGAGATGAAGCTATTGGGAATTGGAGAATTCGTACTGCCCCAACCCCTTCATCTGTGGGAGGGAGGTGATCAGTTTCTGATAGTTTGACTTTGGGTCCATGAAAGCAAGAATGTTCACTCGTCAGTAAAGAAAATAAGAAAGCGGTTACCAGTTCTACAACACCATTCAATATTTAATGGTTGGATATAATGATCCATGCAGGCAAATTTAGATTCTGGGATGCTTAATGGATAATTTCCCCAACTACTGGTGAGTTTCACACCAGGCCCACTAATTGCTTGGTGTGACATAGATCTAGATTTCTAGATCCGATGACATAATTATTTGCTGATGTCTCAAATGATACTAATATCCATATTGAAGATATGTTTCGCACCAGGTTTACAATTTTAGATTCTAAAACATTCGTCGTGGAGAACATCAATCCGTTGGGATGTTCTGGCTATTTGTTTCCCTACATTCCCACTTTCCAAAGTTGGGGGACATCTGTTTCTTATTCAGGGATGTTTTCTTCATGATAGAAGTAGGGTGATGGGATATAGATCTGTCATTTTATGGATTCCTACTTGGAATTCATCTCTTAGTCTATGTCTCCCTTATAAAATTATACATTGTTCATGAAACTATTCCCAGTTCCGTATCTTTGTGGATGATAGATAATTACACTACTTAATTTAAGATATTCCATTGGGTCAAGTCAAGGAAAAACCCTTTTTTTAGCGGAGTAGTCACGTTGAGCATCTCTCGGGTGTCTGTAAACATGTACACTAGTAGACCATCATTTCATCCCCTTATGATAGATCTTCTCTAGGGAATAGATGCTTGAGGCATCCCTCATCCAGTGCAAGGAATTCTATGCCATAGTCCTGTCTCAACTATTTTCCTCATCTTCCCTTCTTTAAGGTTGTGTATGCCACAAGTTTAACATCTAGTAAAGACATATCAGTCTAATTGTAACACTTATGGGAGTGGATCAGATGGGTACATCCCTAGTAGGGAGCACCTGGGAGGTTTCCTAGAAGGGTCGATCAAGATGCCCAATCAGGACGAATCCTATAATGATTGGCTGTCGACAAAGGGGAAATCATGGTTTACCATTGAATATAATTGAACATCATTAATGCATCGTATGTACCCTTTATATAATATAGGGATGATAACCCATGTAGTTAGAGTGGGTGAATCTTGGGGATGTGGTGTACACATTAGACAAAAAACTGATGAAATTCTAGGTCTCATGCATGGCTAGCGGCCCAGGTATTGCTTAGAGGAGTGAGGAAATGGATGACATGATCTCACCGAGATTTGGAAGCACATGTGAAACTAGGATGGATGATGGATGACATGACGACGTTTATGAGATGAATGGGATAAAACAGACATGAATATGATGATGGTGTTGGGATTAAAACATTAAGAGGCTTCCTACGTGTCCTAGTGGATGTGAATTAAAGTACACATAGTTCATTGTGGTAATGAGTCACCATAGGAGGTGGCTCATGAGAATGGATGAATGAATGGTACCTAAAGAAATTAGAACACCTTGGTTAAGGAATGACATTCTCAAAACACAAAGGCTCAAGTGAGATTCTAGGGTGGGACATGGGTGATAGGAATGAACCTCAGGGAGGCTTTCTACATATCCCCATGGAGTGGAATGAAATTACATGTAGTTCAGAATGTCAAATTGGATTGGGGAGTACATAAAGTACAGAAGACCAAAGACATTCTAGGGATTGCAAGTGCTTAGGATCCCATCACAAGAGGGGAAATCATGGTTGGAGTATTATGTATTGAGTGTAGGGATTATGCATGGTTAGCATCCCTATAGCAGGTCTGACACAACTACATAGTGGACAAACGATATAGGTCCCAACAAGGGGGAATGACAAATTTTAACAATGTTTAGGGTTGAACCTTAGAGAGGCTTCCTATATACCCAGTCTAGGTGATAGGGATCAAAACCGATGTAGTTTGACTACATGCAGTTTAATGTCAAGCGAGATGAAGGTGAGCCAACATGAATTACTCAGGACCGATGGGTGATGGAAAATTATGGAGCTTGAATCTCAGAGAGGATTCCTACGTACCCTGTGTAAAAGGCATTGATCAATGTCCACATAGTTCATATCAGAAAGAGGCATTGGGCTTATGCATGGTTAGCGGCATATATGATTCCATGGTCTATTCATACTATATTCCCACGTGAGTCATTCTTGGTGTGAGAAACAAGAGATATTAGTAAACATGATGATCGTGTCACGAAGGTGTGTCAATGAGAAGTGGGACGGGGCTGGCACATGGTGAGCTACCCTCAGAGGAAGTATGGGCATATGACTAGTTAGTGGCTCGATGAGAAATTAGGGTGTCCATGAATATGATGAGGATATGATAATTGTACCAAAATCATTTCATCAAAGGGTGTCGGGGTTTATGTGGAGACTTCTTGAGGTTTTCATGGTGATAAAGCCCATAGGGAAAGAGATACTAAGAAGGAACCAAAGAAAATACCCTATCAAATCCTCTTGGACATACCACATATGCGGCCATCACAGTTTAACATCATATGTTGAGGACGCATGTTTTGGGAAGTTTAACATCCTAAAACACGGATTTTGAGGATCTTGTACTCACCCCTAAGAAATTCATAACTGGAACACATCAACCCCTAGTGAAGGGAAGACACCAGAAATGTCGTATAGAGACCATGTTGTGGAGTGATCCATCGAAGGTCTCATGTTATCATGGTTATGTAAAGAAGAAATTTTCATTAGTGTTCCTATGTGAATAAGCATGAGGCGAGGTAATGCAACATAAAAAACCACTCAAGGGACCTTGAAGACACTTCACACAATCCTAGAAGGCCACATGAAATGGGGTGTGTAAAAAACATGGGAGTTGTGCATTAGACATGTAAATATGAAAATATGTGAATATGGATGTTCTTTTTCATTATAACATGATCAAAGGAAGTCCCCATTAATTGTAAATAATTTAATAATGAAGTTTCTGATGATAGTGGAGAACGATTTAGTCAAGAATGAGCTCTCCACTCAGCTATCCAGGGTTTCTTCTACTCTCTCCTTAACTTACTTTTCTCCCTTCTCCATATCACTTCTCTTGAATATTCTACATCAGGTTTGGATCTTTTGTCTCTAACACTATTTTGTGAGCATCGTCTTATGGAATAATTATTTCTTGCGACCATGTACTTAGTGTTCATGATCTCTATTGGTGAATCACCCCATTCAAGGATGTGATTCTTGCAGTCCCCAATTCTCTATTACATTCCTCCATCACTGTTCTACTCTTTAAAGTCTTGTTCTAATGGTTTCACATCTTCCAAACATGTTTTCCTTTACCTGGTGGTATTTTTTTTGGTTTTTTCCTAACGGGATCTCTGTGTTTCAACTATTTTGTTTCATTGGAGTATGAATGAGGTAGAGGCACATCACTATTTTATAAAGATAGTATGTAGACATAGATGGTATATACAATAATTCTTGATGATGACGATATTCTCTCTTCAACAGTTCACTACTCAATTACCATCTTGTTTTCTTCACGATGTCTTTTGTTTCAACTAGTTATAACATGATAGTTTTGTGTATTATTTTTTTTACTCTATCATGTCATTATGTTCCTTTATGGATGAACCCAATTTGTTTGGGTACTATGGATTATATAATGTTTTGGATCGTATAATTGGCTTGGTTGGATGTAGAACCATTTCAGTGCTCATTTGGTTGGTTGCATTTTCCAAGGCGGCTATGCGGTCTCATTGATCCTCATTCTGATGAAGCTTCATTGAATAGATAACCATATAACATACACCTCCAAAGGAACATGATTGTATTTTCTTCTATATTTTTGTTATAGATATTGTTTTTGGGCTTGTATTTGTTAGGTGTGTTGTTTTTCGGCACGGTTCGACCCGAGGCAAATTTGGTTATTTTCATCTTGGGGAACTTTTTGATGTTTGGTGTTGGTATCACTCTGGCCTTGAATGATGGATCAACATGGGAATTATCCCCCTATTTTTATACCTTTTTTAGTTATAACATAACAAAAAAATTGATTTAATATAAAAAATACATAAAAATAGTCTGGTTTGAGGCATTAATAAGAAGGGATTTCAATCATTGAATATCAGGTGACACCCTCAAAGAAAACCATGAAAAAAGGCTCATGATGTTCTACGGAACCACCCCCCTTCATCGACTCCATCCTAGATTGATGACTAATACACCAATCAAACTAGTGAGATATCAGGATGGAGAGGCATATAAATCCCCCTCGAGTTCTTTAGAGAAAAGTGTTGGATTTTCATATCATGACGTATGGGCACACACAGTCAGTTGAGAATATTTCATAGAGAAAATGATCTCAAGACCAGAAAGTATTCTATCATGTAATATGTCAGTGAACATATAGAGCGATCATGCACCATGAATAATGTACTTCACGTGATCATTCATATATCACATGAATGAATTATATAAATATGTGCAAAGAATATACCTCACATCTACCACATCACATGAGGCTCAAAATAAATGATATTGAAAAAAACTAGGGAATACAAGATATAAGGTCTATAAAATAGTTTAAAGTTGGAATAATTAATAAAAAACAAGTTCAATAACCATCATTGGCTTCCCATGAGGTATCCAAGACAAAAAATAGCACCCTGACATGTATCCTAGTTCTCATGATTCTCCTGAAATTTCTTCAAGGGTCATGTGAAATCATCTAGAGATGGTAGAGAAATATACACAGTCCCCTGTGGAACACCACTTTAGTCTCATGAAACCCTATGGGACTATTCAAAAATCATCGTGATGTTCTTTAGATAAATATCATCACTCATGTAATGGTGCTGACTCATGTCAACCAAGTCTCTTGGTTTCATATGAGCATGTGAACTAAGATCTCTAGAAACCCTTGAGTAAAGTCCGCAAAGACTCGCGCTTCCCTCTAGGAATGTGAGTACGATCTCATGATGTCCTCCAAGGGTGTCATATAAGACATGAAACACCCCCATGATGGGTCATATATCTCTCACGACATCATCCATGTGTATCACCAACTCATGTGATGATACACAGGTAAGTCATCTAGATCATTTGAAAAACATTGACATGTTGGGTGGGTTATGCGATAGCCTCTAGAATAAACCATTAGGATTTTGTGATATGATTCTAAAAAGTTAACTAGGTCATGTGACACCCTCTAGAAGAAAAGGATAGGTCCCAAGGTCATCCTAGGACTTGATAACATTTCCTACCCACAGTGTGTAAGCCCCAATTAGTAGATAAGTCAGTGAGTAAGACCAAATAAATGGAACTACAAAGTCTCTAATTCCTACACTTTTTATGATATATATGCCACCTATCCCTACAGTTTTAGCTCTGTATCAATCATCAATGTTTATTGTAGAATTTAAGTCCATTACTCTCCATGATATTATAATGACTACTCGCTCTCCTTTATTCCTCAAATGGTAAGGCTCACATGGAATTAGAGAGTTGTAATGATCAAATAATCTTCCCCATAAACCTCCAAAACATCAAGGGAAACCTTATTGTGTAATTAACGATCAAATGACCATAGAAAACATTAATTCTCACCATAAACCAGATACATAGAATACCTTTCTAAGGACCAATCTCTAAATAAAATATATAGTAAGTTTTATAAATACATAACTCCCTGACACACTAAGGGATGCCATTAATCATTCTCCATCCCTTGTTTCTCACACAAAGAATGGATCCTCTGAGAATAGGGATTTAAAATAGTCATATCATTTTTATCATGAATCTATAGTATCTAAGGAAACATAAGTATGTGTGTAATAAAAAATGGCATGACACACTCACCTCAAATGAAGGGCATCTACCTTGGGGCCAATCATATGGACAAAAGTCAACGATGAGAACTCTGAAACATTCAATAAACCGGATTTATAAGTTGTTTTCAAAGGTCCATGCTCAAATAAAAACCCATTTCAATGCATGACTTATGTCAATGTTGTTTAACCATCAAGACCCTATCATCACATGGAATGATAACTATATCACATCCATCAATAGACCTAGAAATAAACTGAACAATGAAAAAATATGACTCTCACCATAATTGGGATAAGTAGAATATCCCTCAAAGACTCATGATTGAACACTAGGTTTCACAGAGAAACAATGTAAGTCTTTTATTCATGTTGTTAAAACATTATGGGTTCAAAAACTATATGGGATTTGATTTCTACAATAACAATTATATGTTGGAATCCTCACAATGGAACAATCCCCTCTTCTAAATATCAACCACCTTCTTGTATGGAAGTAAATTCAGATGCACTTTGTTATATGGATTTATCCAATAAGTAGCTACCCATTACTTGAATGCCATAGTGAACCCCAGATACCAATAGATAGATTCAATAAACCAACCCCATTATTTTTTCACATGAAAGAGAATAATCCCAAGATATTTTTTTCGTGTTATAGGTCTTGTATCTAGATTAATAAGAGATTAGTGGACATATCATAAATCTACGAGAGAGTCCTAGAATATGTAAAAATTACCTTCCAAAGGGTTCAATGAGGCCGAAATAACACCTTATTGACCATTGTGAGCCCCCATGAATTGTAAGGCCTGAAAACCTAGATGAAATCCATCCATTGGAAAGTATTTCTATACATAGATTCAAATTTGGTAATCATTGGGAGTTTTAGATAAGGGAGACAATGATAACTCGATGCTCATGATTGTGCACAATAAATACACCCCACAATCATCCAATAGAAAAAACCATACCCACTTCAATGAGGGTTTTTTATATCTCCTTGAATCCCAATGGAAAAAATGTAGAACTTTATATGAATCTATTTAATAAAAAACAATTTCTTTATAATCTATCAAGCCATTTTCAATACACACTGTATGAAAAAAATAATGGAAATTCTGATGTGAATCACTAAAATGAAAGAATAATCCTATTTTAGGAACATTTTTTTTCATATTATATACAAAAAATTAGTAATTCTGGAATGACCTTATAGATATTACTATGAAAGAAGGGTTCTCATGAAATAATTCCATCTATGTTTTGATAGGTACAAGTGATTAGAATGGCTTTCCCATGAATAAAATAAATGTTGTGTTAACCATGCATATCTGATTGAAAATATTATTCCTAAAATATATTGATAACCCTATTCATTATCTTCTTCACAATTGTAAATACTTTTCTTTGCATACTGGTTTAGGATAATGTCTTCATCATCAAGTTTTCTCTCTGGTAAATCATCTACCACTGCTACCCCTATGGGTCTCAAGATGATTTCACCTACTCGACAAATATAATGACATATGGGAAACATGATGGTCTAGGATTACCACCAACATTGTATAATGATTACAAATAAGCATTCCATGAGGTTCTCTAAGCTTTGTAGTAGGAAGGAATGCATTGACCAAGAAAAGTTTTTTCTAAGAAAGCGACCCTTACTGCTACAAAAAACTGCTTTAGTAGCGTCTCCCTAGAGAAAAACAACTTCTACCATCAGTCTTTGATGAAGGTGGATCAGAAATCAAAATACGTCTCCATTTCAGTTTTGGTTCCATAGAAGAGGGAACCTATCAACCGCCATCACCAACACCCTCTCATCAGAACCCACCAGTCTTATAATGAGTGTACCACCTGACACAGTGCCTCCTCCGACAACTATTCATAAGTAGCTAGGAAGGATCATCAGGGGTTAAAGGTTATGGATATGCAGAAGAGGGCTCCTAACCACACTCCTACTGATTTGTCCTACCTTCATGTTCTAGAAAGAACCAACCAGAAATATCACATCCATACCAACTAGGAACAATTATGTGGGGATATTATCATCGAATTCATGGGGGAGGTGCATATCCTTACCCCTGAGCATGAATCCTATTGAAATATTCCAATTGAACAAGGGATACAAAGAAAGTGAATATCCCCTCTTCAGTTGATGGCATCTTCTAGTGTATAATGGTGACATAATATCTACATTGTTATATCCTTGCACACAATTTTCTAAAATGATAATATATTTTAGCAACATCTAAAATACTTCACTGTAATATACCAGCACTATTCTAGATAAATGGATAGGTGCATAATCTTATCCCTATTGCTAGGGAAACTCAATAATATTCTCCTCCTAAACAAGTTGTTATAATGGAGCAAGCACACACTCTTTCTCCAATCAAGGAGGATTATTATATTATTTTGATAAAGGATGAGGCATCACATCAGGCTCACTATACATTTCCATCTATGACTCAGTAGGTGAGAGTGACATATTTTTCAAGACATGGGGGTATGCCTATTGAAAAATTCTAACAACATATTAAAAGTCCCATGATCAGGATCATATATCTATTCTTGATGGGGATCACCAAGTGAGAAGGGAACAGTATCATGATAGGATCATATTCCTATCGAACAAGTCTAGTGTTATATTTGGAAGGCCTAGGATCCGGCATATATCCCCATTCTGGCCAGGGCTGACTAGGAGGGAATGTTACAAGCCTTAAGGGAGGCACATTTTCCAATTTGTGAATCCACTAGGAATATTCCAATAGATATGGGGATCAAGGTGTGTATTTCTACTTCCATAGATGAATGACTCATCTGGCATAATTCTAATGAAATACATGAAGAGTGTCATATAACTTTTCCAATTTTAGTGATCCATCAGAATATTCTGTCAACAAATGAATATTTGAACCAGGATCATATCCATTCTCCTATGGGGGATCACCAAGTGAGAGTGGAAAATTCCTCAGGATAGGCTCATACTAGTACTAAGAAATACATAAGGCATATCTCAAAGGCTCATGATCAGGCTCATAATCCCTTGTTGACTGAGAATCAACATGTGAGGATGCTCAATACCCCATGACATGATCATATCCTTGACAATAATGATATAGCTCATCGACATATTAAAATATATTGTCATGGGTGGGGTCATAATCCCATAGGTTCTATCCATTATAAAGAATTTTAGATAACCATCATATTACAAGATCCTATCCTTTCCCAATTTCAAAAGGCAGGTTGACATATTTTGCCCATGATGCAGTTCATGTCCCATATTCTATATCTTCTCAATGTTAGTGTCCTTGGGGTAGTTTGAGACACATTCTCAACAAAACAAAGGTATATCAACTCTTCTACTGAAATAGATGCATAAGACACTCATTACAATGATTTTACTCCTCATAGTAGTGTAGAGATGGATCATACATGCAATTCTTTAGAAATCCTCTTTGGTCAACCACCCCATGACGATATCTCCATAAAATAATGTAATTTTCACATTTCCAAGAAACCTTTAAATATAAAGGATTAAAAAACATTGAAACGTTAATTTATATAGTTTCTAAAAACATTGGGGTCAACTGTATATGGTACCCTATCATCATCCAATAGCACTATACACCCTTTAGTAGACAAACATCATATCTATCTTTTAAAGTATGACTAGTTTGAGGAATGTAATAATTAATAAGAGGGGAATAACATTGAAATATGTATAGTGTTATCTGGAAACAACCTCCCCATCACATTTTGGTCCTCAGTAAATCTGACTAAGATATCCTAGATGAGATAGAAAAATAGTGAATGCATTATATTTTCCCGAATATTTTGGATACTCATTAGTGATAGAAGGTTAGACATCTCCCTTATCCAAGATATGAGTCTCATCATCATACAGTCAACATAATATGCTGTTAGCTAGACTTGGTCATAATATCCCTAGCTCGGGGTCCAAAACCACAAATCAAAGTGCTAATCTATGACACACTTTCCACCATTTCATAATGAAAAGTCCAAAACTGATCTCTAAAACCCCATAATGCATAATTATTTGAAGTTGGGGATGGTATAGAGAATTAAAACTTGACACACATTTAGAAAAAACCCTTATATTAGGTGTCTTTTAATGTTCTAGAATCGAGATAAATCAGTGGACCATTTAATGCTCAAGCTTTTGAGTCACTACCGAAAATCCCCCTACTACAATGATGACCATACATCATATATGGAAGGATATTATAACCAAACAAAACATCAAATTGGGGCCCTTGAAGCAAGTAGCACATATATTGGACACAAAGAACGAATGTGTGATCTTTAAAACAACTTATCATAAAGAATGGTTCTCATAATGTGCTATCATCGCACCCAGATACCTTGAGAGTACAACTACACCACATAAAATGAGTCATATTAGTATTCATACAAGGGAAGACAGAGCCCCATGTGATAGAAGAATATGTACCACCCCCTCCACCCCTCAGATTGTAAATTCCTAAGAGGATTCAAGACATCACCTCAGTAGCTGTTTGTGAACCCCAACCTGCTAGTCTGGGGGAATTAATATATCAATCACTATATTGATGATCATCATCAATTGGGAGGGTCCTATGTGAATCAATGTTGATCCAAATAACCCCTTACCCAATGGGTTGGGGGCATTTATATCTTTATGTCTGTCTCAGGTATTGTTAAGTCCCTAACTAAACTCATCAATTCCTCAAAAAATTGATCAATAAGTTCCAATTGTTCCCCCTAATTACCCACAAACCATAAGGATGGGGTTATTTTCCATATAATTATCATAAAATAGAGAATCATTCATCACTATGTTCATAGAAAAATGATCAATGTCCCACCTATCTAACTATTGAATTGCAATCCTAATCTAGTCAGGGTTTGTATAGAAACCACAACCACAAACTCCCCCAAATTCACAATAAATAGTCCATGATTGGAGGAGCATATTGAAAAGGCCGATCACACCCCACTAGGGTTGTATGAAAAAAACAACTCAATATGGCTAAGGGTTCATGTAACGATACTAATGAAGGTATTGTAAAATCATTATATTGGGTTGAATGTAATGGAACATACACCATTACCCAATATGACTCTATGAATATTTTTACTATGAACATGTGATCATTGATCAAGTGGAAAATATATAGGGATAAAACACAAAAAATGTACCCTAAGAGAAGGTTGATTTTGATGTACCAATTGAGGATTAATGAAATCAGAACCAAAGAAGGCTCCCAAATCTTGCACCACCAAATAATGAGATGTCACCTCTCAAGAAGATCATTGTAAATGAAAAAGATAAAGGTAAAGATATATCCTAATAACAATATAGATGAGTTGATGTTTCTTCTACAGAGGAACAACTATAGCAAACTATGAGAGAAATATGAACTCTCCAGCAACTCAATGAGAAGCTAACTCAAGGAATAATATTCCCAATGGATATAATCTTCATGGAGAGATGAATATTTTCCCTCCCATAGCCAAATTATTAGAATGAGTGGTATTTGAGCATAATATTGGCTGCAGATCTACAAAACCAATCTACATAAATTATGATGTTGAAAATGATCATGAATTAACTCTATTGTATTGAAATAATTTCCCTCATCAGAGAAATAATTCAATAATAAGAAAAACCTCTAATTAGAGGGAGATGAAGGAATGACCACATCATTGTCTTCCTCACTGTCCCTATGGATGATAGGTTTCTCAAATAGTATTTCCCCCAGAGTTATACAATTTTATCAAGTCCCTAGCTACTCAAATAGAAGCCATGGAAGGGAAAAGTGAACCTATCCAGCCTAAAAGGAATCCATACCTTGAATGATTGAATGATACTCCACTTCCACCCAATATCAAAAATCATACATTCCTTACCTTTTATGGTGCAGGAGACCCTAAACAACACCCCACACACTTTTCTCCCTATGTTGGCTGATGATGGGCCTTCAAGATCAACAGGCAGTGTAACAGCCCGAGATTTTATGAAAAATATTCTTTTTAATTTTTATAATGTCTTGTGTTGTACGCTACACCAAAAGGATATTGCACAACACACATCCTTGACTTGCCTTGCATTACACGCAATCGCGACCTTCCTCGATAGCGTGTGTAATACGCAATACCGAGTTTCACTAAACAACAATATGCTATTAAAATATTATTAAAACTAGCCATTATGAATAGTAATAACCACTTTTTGAAATTCTGTAAATCTTATTTTTCAAAATGGACTTTATTTTTGGATTCGTAGTATCGAATTTAGCCTAAGGTGAAATTTTGGTACTTTTCGGATAACTTTTATTTTCTGATGAATAGTGAAAATTACTAAATTTTAATTAAAAACAACCTTTTTAATCGAAATAGTTAATAGTGATAAATTATTAATTTGAGTGGTTTTAAAGTATATTTAGAATATATTTTTACAATTCAATACAATATTGGTCATTGGATGTAATTTCACATTTACACCAGACATAAACAAGTGTTAATCTTTTGATAGTTATTATCTCTTAAAAACAAGCTATTTGTTGTGACAGCGGAAATTAATTATAAAATTAATTAATGAAACATATATGTTGGGAATTTTGTAAAATAGAAATAATTTTTGAATTAGGAATATCAATTATAGCTTAGAGTGAAATTTTGGCATTTTTCTGAAAAACATCAATTTTTGATGAATAGTGAAACTACTAAGTGGTAGTTAAAAAAATTAATTTTTTCATAAATCTTAATTTTACCGCTTCTGTGAATGGAATTTCAAAAATACGAGAGACACGGTTGATGTCAGTAAGTAAAATGTGGTTCAATGAGATGAAAATAATTTTTGGTGAATAGTAACTTTTTACTTTTATTTACCACGGTTAAAAGTAAATAGGGTAATTAAAGGTAAAAATGATATTAATATTACCCTAACACATGTCATAATCCTATTGTAAAAGTTTATCTCGACCAAAAACAACCTTAAGTGTAAAATATTATCATTTAGGCCCACTTGGATTAGATTAGGACATTTATTATTAATTTATTTAAAGAAGGGTTAAAATAGTTAAAATCAAAGTTTAATAAGTAAATCATTTTTAATATGGGGTTATACATAATATAAATTCGACTATAAATATTAATCAGAAAGCTAAAACGATTTAATACATAATGGTATTTTATTTATAAATTTTAGACAATAAATAATTTAATTTATTTATGACACAATGATGATGCAGTAATTATCTTATTAATGAAATATTGACATAATTGATGTTATAAACACCAAAATAAATGTAATTTGAGACTTTTTATGAATCCCACTAATTTTATAGGTTACTAGGATATATTAATGTTGATTTAATCAACTTGGTTTGAACATATAATTCTGTTATTACTTTCACAAAAATCATATATCAAATAGTGTCAAAATTGACACAAAATAGTTTTTAAATCAAATATTATATTATTAATTGTTATTTTATTCCTAAAAATCTAAGGTTCAGCAAAATGACTTATATAAGGATATATATATTAATAATAAACAATTTGGGGTTCGTTTGGCATGTTATAGTAAGTATATTAACCATATAGTGTAAGAAAACAAAAAGACACGGTAAAAGTTAAATTATTTAACTTAGAGTAAAATCTAATTGATAAGGTTAAAATAGTAACCTAAACTTGTATAAATACTATTGGTTGATAGGATTTCGACCCATCACCACCTTAGCTTCGAAATAAGACCCCTTGTAACCATTATAAACCGATTTTGACTTTAATATAAAATAATATTTTGAGATATTCCTAAGGTGCCCCTCTCATCCCTTATAAAAGGGCACCTCCTCCCCCTCCTCCTCACACCAATTTGAGAACTCATGCTCGGCCAACCCCTGCCATTTTCTCCTCTCCACTTCCCTAGAATAATCCTAGAGGTCCTGGTCTTCTTCAAAGACCAATCTTAGTTCCATAAGTGGAGGATTCAAAGAGGCGTTCCAAAGAAGAGGTAATATCCATTACCGATCTTTTCAATTTCTTTCTTCTTCAAATTCTTATTCTTTAGTTGTTTCATGATAAAGTAATAACATCAGTATTACTTACATACTGATATGTTATTATAAATATGAAACAACCCTAATTCACCTTCTATCCATCCTACGGAAAAATGAAATCACCGCGCGTGCGTACGTACGGAATACCGTCTCCACGCCGTGGTGTAATCTATTTTTCCACCATCACTTCACAAGGATGGGTATAATGGTGTAATGAGTAACTATTTATGATTATTATAAAGTAATATTGATACTTAAATAATATATATATATACTCCAATACAGTTCCATGATCATAGGAACGATATCATCACTCGTGCGTACGTACGGAATACCGTCTCCACGATGTGATGCGACTCGTTCTACATGATCATCATTAAATAGTAATTATATAAATGAATTGAATGAATAAATATGATATATGTTACACTAATACCATTCTGGATATAAGGTATCAATAACTGTAAAAGAAGAATAAGAATTTATTCGGCAAAACACGCATAAGAACAAAAGGCAATAAGGACCCGAGTAACAAGTAACAATGCAATATTACTAACAAGAAGCTAAGAATATGACCATATATGATATCATATCAATATTTATGATTCTGGAATAAGTCAATAACATTATTTAAATCATTATACAGGAGGTTCGGACACTTACGAAGCAAATCGGACTTAAGGTAAGGGAAATATCACAATCTCATTTTTATCCGAGATTGTTTATACTTTAGTATTTACTGGGGTGTATTTTATCATCCACATCCATGTTTTCTCAATATGTAATATTATTTCCATCCACCTACAATTTTTTTAAATCCAATTTTACCCTTCGGTGAGTTTTTAGTAAAAGATATGAAAGGAATCTTTTGTCGTTTTTCGTACGAGGTACTTTTTGACTTTTTCGACAAAAGTACGAGGAATGTTTTTTTAACTTATACGACATGAATGGATTTTTAAAACATTATTTCCAAGAAGCTTCCTTTACAAGTTTTCAAGTTTATTTTTAATCAAATTCTTTTAGTTTATAATTGTATGACATGTTAAGAAAAGAAAAGTGTTTTTGAAGAAGAAAGGATATTTTCCTCAAGAATGGAGTTCAAGTGTTTTATCAAAATTATTTTCCATCTAAGATATTAAAGGGTTCTGTTTTTATCCCTTTAATTACATTGATTTGATTATGTTGTGAGGGAATTATTTTTATGAAGTCATTTTCCTTATAAGATTTGTTTTATGATGTCATGATGTTTCAAGAATCCCATTTTTGTTACATGTGTTATGCGATGATGTATGATTTATGATTATGTGGCACACATAAGAATGGATTCATTATAAGATGGGTGGGACCTATATCTCCCTCCAATGCATTGGGTAATGATTTTATATCTCATGAGATAGACATGGCTGGAACGGTAGGTTATACCGGTTCAGTGAAACAGGACTGAAACGAGGGTGACTCGGTTCAGAAAGGGACTTTGTCTACTAAGATAGTCTTGGCAATGAGTCTTGACTAACAAGAAATGATTCTCTATGATTATGTGTGAATGCCACAAATTTTCATGTTTTAAGTTATGGTTATTGGGATTTCATTTCACTACTATGATTTATCCCATGTTATGAAATTATGCCCTCTTTTGCAGGTTAAGATTTCCAAAAGTTATGTTCTTATGAATATGATGTGATTGATTTTTCTTTTATTTACCCTTACTGAGCATTTGAGCTCACCCTTTTATGTTTTCTTTTCCCCAGGATATAAAGAAAGGTTTTAAGTAAAAAAAAGGGAAGATCTTTATGGGAGATATTGAAGATCTTTCACCACGATTAGAAGATTACGTTCCGAGTTTCCAAAGACACTAAACTATTACGGTCCTTGTGTGTGTGTTTTTGTTATGTACTAAGTATTCCGCAAAAGTAATGTAATGTCAATGTACGTCAGGCTTCGGGTCTCTATAGGCAGGGAAAAAGCTAAGGTGTTTAGTACAGACTCTCATAAGGCTATCCACTATTTGGAATAGCAGCATGTCAATAGGATCTACTATAGGATTGGAGATATTTTTTATTATGTTAAACTCCACACTATGAAAAATGATGACGGTATTCTTGAAAAACTACAAACAACATGAGAATGAGACAGTGCCTGATTTTATTGCGAGGTGGAAAGGTTTAACATATTCTATCATAATCCCTCTCTCACATGAGATAAAACTAGAGCTCTATTATGAAAATATCAGGGATGAGATGTAGACAACTCTAATCCCCATTACGTATCCACGTGGATTCTATGATTTCACTGAAATGGAACAATATCTTAAAGAATCCATTCAGTGGGATCGATCCATATCTCGAATAATGACCACAACTTTGGGAAAAATCCATTAAATGTAGAAGCTACAAATATCACACACCATCTAGTGGTGGTACCCATTTAGTCACCTAAGAAGGCTCCCAATGGACCAACACCTTCATTCGAGTGGAAGAAACCAAAGAATCCCCCATGTCCAAAATCACAAAGAATCCAGGGTCCCCTAGGATTCAAGGTATAGATGAACAAATTCTTTCCCTCCTAAATGAAAATGTCCCCATTTATTTATTGGTATCCATTGAGAATGACCGACTCACGCTTCCACAACCTATGAATCTGGATGAGGTCAACCAGCCAGACTTTCCTAACTACATCCCTTACCATAGAAGGCACAGTCATTGCATCCAATATTTCTTCATCTTCAAAGACGTCCATCAAGGCATGGTCAACTTTAGATAGTTGGTGTTATACAAACCACAAAAATGGTGGGTTTAATCACTATCATTTGGTCCGACAGAGAGGATGGGTGGAAGAAATTTCTTTCCAAACATTGAAAAAATTTTGGTAACAGTATTAATAGAAAAATATTTTATTTAGATCACAACATCCTAAATTTATAGCGATGC
This sequence comes from Viscum album, assembly GCA_963277665.1. Taxonomy (NCBI): domain Eukaryota; kingdom Viridiplantae; phylum Streptophyta; class Magnoliopsida; order Santalales; family Viscaceae; genus Viscum; species Viscum album. The sequence continues at coordinate 383,457,025 of OY728145.1, forward strand.
ATACCCCCAATATCATAAATACATAAGGATGAGACATCAATAATGGATCCCAATAGGATTGTTTTGACCAAGAGAAGAAAGTTACAGAAGAGGGAGAATTATATTTTTCTCCAACACAATCCTTAACTCTTGTGGATTTCCTTCAAGCAAAATTTATCACACATAAATTCCCCCCACAAATCAGAATCCTCATTAGACTAATATCTCATATATTTTTTTCAATGTGATACACTTGGAAGACCCTGACTCTAATGATGAATATGCCCCCAAATATGAATTTCCAACACATAATCAGGGAATGAAAGGTTGAATGCACCGAAAATGAGGACATATGGGATAACATGGATGTGGTTGGAGACAATACTCTATTGATATACCCTTGGAAGAAATATATTCATATGAGACTGAAGGGAATGTTATCCAACAACACCAAAAGAGGCAGGGAGGTTCCCAATAGCCCATTATTAGTTTCCTGCATCTGTTTTTCTTTTGTGACCTCCTAGAAATAGGTCAATCTAATCAACCCGAATAACAAGGAAGACTGACATGACCTGCACCAATGGAAGAAGATATTCCATTGTTTTATATATAATCTCCATGTCTATCCACCTCTAATTCCTCCACTCATGAACCAAATTCCTAGGAGTTGACCCATACGAGGAAACACAATACTTTTGTACAAGTGTATGAAGTTATAAAATAGATGATTTTAGTCACATACATGTACTCAATCCTCGATGAAATTAATCTTTCAAAAGATGTTAGGGAAAAATGGTTCGAGACAAAAGTCACTATATAAAAGGTCTATCAGGTGGAAGATATGTCCACAAAACACCGTGGTGACATCTCTTTCACTTATCAAAATAAAGAAGATTCCATCCAATGATACACCAAACTCCTATATGTCTCTAGAAGACACAATAATGTCAATGTCAAAAGGGTTTATTTGATAATGTTTCTCGGAACAATATCATCCCAGTTTGAACCCTCCCACATTTTGGATATGGATAATGTCACCTATCTAACACATAGTTGGCCATTGAATGGTCTAATAGTCAGGACCATAAACCCCTCAAGAAGATCAAACATGAATCCTAGTTTGGGAAACTTAGATCTAACACTAGGTTCATGGTTATTCAGCATGACACCAAATATAATGTCCTTCTCGAGATACACCATTTCGAAATCCACTTCGTAGTTCCTTAAATTTTTCATCAATGTCTGATGTCACCACATATTTGGAAAAGAAAACATACTACATGGTGAGAACATCCCCTTTCGAGACTTTTGGATCCTTATATGCTGAGAGGGATTTATAAAATAATGTATTAAAGAAACCAGTTAAATATGATTGTATAAAGTTTGTAGCCGCTAATGACTTCATAATTGCCCTTGTGAATCCCAAGAGTATGATCTATAGTGACTATCTACTCCCCATAAATCTATTTCAAGTAACTGATCTAATCACATAGGTATAGTCCCTTAATTTTCTTTTACAACAGTGTAAAATACAATCAACTCCAATATCTCCCAATGATGACTCAGATAGTAAGGGATGATGAGCTCTATTCTAATATCATGCCTCACCTTGATAGTGACAGAGAAGCTCCCATATTTTTATCATCACAAAAAATGTCTCCACAATCTCTGAAATGGAAAAGTATGAGGATGAACTTTGAAAATCCCCTCCTTCATTCAAGTAATCTGTCTCCACCACAATAGATAATATTAGACCAATAAATATAGGAATGGAAGAAGATCCTAGACCTACTCAAATTAGATCCCCTATGCCCCTCTAGGATAAATAGATGAACATTTCATTTCTAAATCATCATTGATATGTGTTCCCATTAAACTAAATTTAGTTTCCCATACTGAATCTAGATATGGTGACGCACCATATCAAACTTCTAGCTGAGCATCAATGATTTAAATAGTCAACTAGTTGGATTCACCCCTCTAATTCCATAAATTCTGAGGTAGAAATTGTTGTTTTTATCGAAGACAATTTTTTTAGAGAAATTCAATACCCAATAAGGCTTTACAACATCAACCCCATAATAAAAAAGAACATGTCGATGGGGGACTATATTGATTTTAGAGACCTTAATAAGCATTTAATAAAGGTTTATTTCTCATTTCCAATCATAGAACACTTGATTGATCTGACGGATGTCTTCCAATCCCTTCCTATCATGGATGGATACATGGGGTACAAGCAGATTAGGATGGACCCTAAAGCTGATGAATCCACTACCTTCAAAGTGCCTTAAGGGATATTATTCTATCTGGAAATTACCATTGGATTAAATAATGATGTAACTACATACAAGTACACAATTCATCACATATTTAATCCATACCTCAGAAGGATAGATGATTGTTATGTTCAAAATCTATTAGTTAAATCTTGTAGTGATGTTATCACTTCATATATCTCTAGAAACTATTACATATTCTATGGAATAATAATTTAAATATGAATCCACTAAATGTTTTTAGGTAACATCAAGAATATTCCTTGTCATTGTGGTGTGCCACTATGGAATTGGTGGTTATCCAAATAAGACATGTTCTTTTTTATAAATTTCAACCACTAGAAATATGAATGAACTATGGGGACTCTAATGGAACCTCACTAACATTCAATGCTTCATAGAAAACCTGGACAACAAATCTATCTCCTTCACCATGAAAATGAATAAGGGTATCTTCAAACAATGGGATGATTATTTTGAAAAACCCTTTGAATGCCTCATGTAGTACTTACTACACCCATTGATTTTGATGCCTCTGGTGGAAGGGAGGCCACTCTTCTTATATGTGGCCACCATGGAGTGCTCATTGGGAACCCAAATAAAAACCAAAAATGATTAAAGATGTGGGAATAGTATCTAATAAATTATCTCGATGATTATTGGTACCGATACCATATTTTATAAGGATGAGAATAACAATCATGTACTAATATCTTCTATGAAAAAGCTAAGGCATTGCATGCAGCACCGTAAATCCCACCTTGTCTCTTTTATTGATATGATCATGTACATCCTTAGATGTCCTATGATTACTCTATACTTGGTTCCATGGTTGTTTTTTCATTGATAATATGAAATTACATTAAATTCAGAAAATTTACTAAAAGGGAAGGCTCTAGATGATTTCCGTGTAGAACATCCTACCATGGGAAAAACATCGGAATACACCAAGATTCCCGATGTTGAGGTCTTTTATACCCCCTAACACTCCCCATACATGGGAGTTGTAAATTTATGGCACCTCATAAATCCTTATTCGTACAAGGATGGAAAAAATGATTCTTAATCCAGTTGATCTTGGGGTTGTATTTCTATCTCCATACAAAGTAGTTTTTCTGTACTCTTTCTCACTATTTGAAGGTTATACAAATAATGTGGCCTTGTATCTTGCCCTCATTGATGGTCTTGAACCATCCCTTAAACTATAGATAGCCAACCTAAACATCATATGGGACACATAACTAATGATAAATTATATCAATAGTGAATATTCCATTACAAATGAAGAAATTTCCCCTCATTGGCTACATTAAGGGATTGATGGAAGGCTTCCCCTTTAATCCAACATTTCATCAATTTCCTCAATCACAGAATGCTCACGATGATGCACAATCTAATACATAAACTATCCTAGATGACCCTGATCAAGATGAAGGAATCATATGTATCCCACATCCAAGAATGGTATCATAAATAGACATATGTGATATAAAAGAAATGAATCTAGTCAACACCACCCCTGATCCAGACAATCCAAATACCACTCTTATATTAATGGGTCACATAATTGGTATATCCAAAATATGATTCTCCCAAAACACTGAACTGTGAGTGAATAGATTCAGTTCCACAAAGTGAACTTCAGTCCGTAGGATGGTCCAAATGAGAAATATGTCTTTTATAAAAATGGATTTGATTGAATCCTCCCTAGTTGAATAGTATAATGATAAATTTCAACAATCATGGAAGAATTTCATTCAGATCCTATAGAACCCATAATTTTGGAAATAGAATCACCCACCAAATCAGGATTTTGGGGTATTATTAGAAAAACTTGAAACACGACTATGTGGAATTTCTCCAGAAATGTCATGCATGGTAGATTCATGAAAAATTAATTCATAAACCCCATGAATTGATACATATAGCTAATTGTTCCTAGATATTAAATATTTAGGGGAATGGATGTTGTGTAGCCATATCACCTATCCACAACCAAACAGCTAATGTAGATACATAATAGCACCAATACATTCTCCAAATGTGAAGAGGCAATACACCTCATGGAAGTCGAAACAGAGAATATCATATACTTCATGAAGACCCATATCATCTCCAGGTTTTGGGTCCCTCCCACAATATTGATGGAAAATGTCAAAGATTTCCATTCTATTCAGATGAATAAGCAGTACCAGGAGTAAAATATCAATTCCAATCACTCATCTCTCTATGATGAAACAAAAAAGAGAGATATGGATTCCCTTAATAAGAAAATATCAAATATACTCTAGATGTTGGTGAAAAATGACCAGAATTCATCGACTGAGTAACAAACCCATGGATTATGGGACTATCATACCACCAAGTGTACTACCACATAGGTGACACCATACTTATTGGTGTACAAGAGTGATGTGGTGTTACCCATAGATGTACAACATTCTTCGTTTTAGATAGCCATTTGTGAACAAATATCTGATGAATAAAAATCACAAGAGCAACTAAATGAATTGGAATAGCTAAAAGAAAATAGGTTTTACACACTATACAAAGTGGAGTTACATAAAAATCATATCACAATAACAATTAATAAAAGGGATCACCTTAATTCATTCACGTAATGAAAATTATTATTGGATCTCAGAACCCCAGTGATATAGGGAAAGAAGCCCCCGAAGCTGAAACCCAAATAGGAATAGACTTAATTATACATAAGGTGTATCATAACAAAGCTAATCACTGAACAAAATATATCGGTAACATGTCACCCCCCCCCAATGTGAGATTTCTAAAGAAATACTTTATGTAAACATAATCAAATGGGTAACCACATCATTATAAGTTCTTCAATTCCTCCTTATGACATGATGTTGAATTGTATGGAGCTCCTCCTAACCACACAATGTTAAACATTACAGAGATTATCGTATCCACAAGAATTTAATCTATACAAGGACATTCCTTGATAAATGATGTTAAACTATACAATAATATCTTACCATAAAGATGATAAACTACATGGTATACCAATTCCTCACCTCATGACATTGAACATCATGTATCCACAACCTCACTCCTCCTTTAGGTCAGGTAATACATCATCCTTACCTCAAAATTCTATGCTTCATGGAGATTTAATAATCTCAAGACATTGAAACTGCATGGCTGAATTCCACTTCACCTAACATTAAATTGAACTGTTTTTTATAGAACTACATACATCTTGACTCTTGCCATTGAAAGATAGGTAGTGATTATTTAAACACCAATAATGTGTCCAAGAAAAACCTCACTTTTTCTTTTATCATGTAGGGTGATGAATGTCATAATCACAGTACATTAAACAACACATCTAACATCCTCAAATCAAGACATAAAAACTTATAGACCATCAAAAACTACATACGGATTTATTTTCAGTTTTTATAGTGTTATATAGGGACACATTGATCTTGCATCATGGTCTACCCACTAAATGAAAAAACAATATCTTTTTACCCTAAAAACCCACTGTATTGTGATAGGGACCCTTTATAATCATTGTTTCTCCCACTAAGCATAGCTCAGGTCTGATTAGTAATTGTGGTAAGGGATTACCCATAAGAACAAGGAATGATAGTACATGATAGGTCCATCATAGTCCTAAATGGAGGACCATAAATGGAACACCAGGAGTCCCTATTATATGATATTAAACTACTTGGTAATCATCCTTACCACATGACATAAAACTAAAATAATCACTAACATCCATATTAATTAACATGAAGTCACCCATGTGTATTCAACATGACATTAAATTATATAATTCAAGAACAATGTGTTACATGATTCTTATTTTTATGAGATACATACTGATTCCCAGACTTCCATCCCAATACCTAGCCATAACCTCATCACATTTTCTTGTCAATCCATCTTTATCCTTTTCGCATGATGTTAAAACTCATGGATCTTTAATGAATACATGTAGATTTATTACTATCAATATAGGATACTTAGTGACACCTGGGTCTTCAATAATAGGACCAATAACAATAATTAATGTATATAATTCCCACCTTTACCTATGTGTTAGACCTGTATAGAGTCTTCCCCACTCAAGAACTACATGTCACATGATTCCTATCCAAATAGGATATGTAGTGATGTCTGGATGTCCAAAACCAGATCCTATCACAACCAATCATTATAAATATTCCCCCTCTTTGTGTACGGGTAAAACCTATGCATGAAACTTCATTAATATCTATGTGTGGATTAATTCCCTTAATTATGGTATATGTAGTAACACCTATAATTCTATTCATGGGTGCGACTACAAACCCATAATTTCACATCGGAGGATCCATGTCCTCACTACATGGTTTTAAAATTCATGGATCTTCAGAACTATGTGTGGATGGATTCTTATTTTCATGGGAAATTTAGTGTCACCAGAACTTCAATCCTTGGGTCCAACCATTATATTTACATCCGTTCACATGGGTTACAATGTCCTTTCCACATGATGATAAACTGCACGAATGTATGTTCTCACAACATGACAATACACTATAAAGAAAATATCATGGCAGCCTAACATTAAAATTGCACAACAAACATGTCCTTACAACATGATGATAAATTTCACAGAAAGTGTCCTTACTGTATGAATTTAAACTGTACACAAAATTCCTCATTGTATAATTTAAAACCATGATGACCATCACCCCTTATTCATTCCTTATTAAAAGACCACAATAGACTTACCTCTATAATCTATTGAAAAATTTTCTTTTACCATATTTTGAAAGAAACTCAACCCATATACCAGATTTCATGTTTTGAGAACCTTAAGTCATAACTAAAATTTCAAAGATCATGGAAATGTAAATAGATCTCTTGGTTAAAACATTATATTGACATAGAAGTGATTGAGAACCACCAACTGGAGACATTGTGGTCTAATATAGAGGGATTTATACTTTTCATGATCATTCGTGACATTGAGGTAGAGCCTAAAAACAAAAAGTATTACGGGACAAACCATGTATGTATTCCCCATATCATTACATAGTACATGAGAACCTTGAGTAGTGATTTACAACATTTCTACATCCCACTCAGAAGGATGATGAAGTGTTATTAAACATTGGAATCCTAATTAGTTACTTATCTTACATCACTCATATTTGGTCCATGTGAGTCATGAAAATAAAAAACCTTCACATTTTTTAAAGTAGTACATCCTTAAGCTCTAGATTATGATGGTCCACATCGTAATACATAAAACTTCTAGTGATAGAGACACAAAACAAGCCAATTATAAATCCTACAAAGGGAAACATGAGTAAAAATTAAATATTCACTCATTAAAATCATTAATAACAATGTTCAAAAAGAATTTTGGTCACAAATAAATAATACATAATGCTCATAGGGACTGAATTGTTTCCCTAGTAAATGCCAAGCTATACTCATTAGACACCCTGGTTTAGATAAAAGGTAGATTAATAATTTTTCACATCTAAAATCTATGAGAATTATTTTTCTAATAGGTGAGACAAATTTTAGGGTCCTAGAACCCTTCTTGGATATTACATACTCCATAAATCATACAACTTTATTTGAGAACATTAGTTATCCAAAAACATCCCATATCACCAAAAAAGGGAAAGAGATGTCACCACTAGTCCATGTTATCGATGAAAAAGGGTTTAAGACCCACTGACCAATGTCATCATAACCAATAATAAAGGTACTTACAATCCTTGTGATCTTGACATCACCAAAGAATAACTTAGCAAATTAGGGTAGTCTATAGCACTCCATTTGTGACTGTACCATATAAATCTCAAGACCTGAATAGTTTGGTACATGATTTAAAATCCCAAAACAAAAATATCCAAGAATATTCAATATCCTTGGAATTGCATCACCGTGTTTCCTACCCTTTCTCATTATTGAAATGTGAAACTCAATTCTCGATCCTTGGATGGCCCATCCCTCATGTTCTGAAACCACATTGTGTAGAGATTGAGCTTCACATTAAGTGTTAAATATTCTAATAGTGTTAGAACCATCCGTGTAAAGATTTGTATCCATTCCAAACATCATTTTCCATAATATTGAGTCATTTAAAATATTTTAGGGACCTTGGAAATGAAAATATAACTCTTAGTTTGGCCTTTTTTTATTAGTGAATTATGGCATGATACCCAGAAAGCAGTGACATCATGGACCATCATAAATGATTTTTTAATCCTTGTGAATCCTGGTGACACTGAGGTGAAACCTAACATCTCAATTAGTTATGGGGAATATACGACATGTCTACCTTATCCTATATTCACAATCTCATGATTTTTGGTTGTGAAATATGTCACCCACATCCCAATTATCTATAATGGCCTTGTATCCCTAATATTTCTCCCTCATCTAGTATTACTTCCATAAATCATCAATGACCCTTCTAAATTGGTGGATATCAAGTTTCAATGGCCATGATAGTGATACATAAAATATTCAACCACACAATTAATGTAATATCCACCTTGCATGAAATTAACTCCAATCCTTATGAGCCCTAGCAACACCATCGCAAAACATTTCATCTTAGTGTTTTTTTGATTATTCTAGGAATTTTTTCTCCATATTCCTAGGTTTTCAATATAATGTTTCAGATAAAAGGACATAAACCATTGCATATTAATGTATGAGCTCTGAGACTTTAAACTATAGCACATCAAGGTCTGGACGAAATAGCCCAGAAATGTACCACATCATGGTCTGAGCTAAAGGAATAGAAATTACATAACATCGTTCCATGAGATAAAATAACCTAAGCTATAATACACAATTATCTAAGATAATTTACCGTAAACAAAAATACATCATGGTCAAAGCTAAAAGACCATGAACTACAAAGCATCATGGTCTGATATAAATGAACTTAAACTATAGAAAATCATGTTATGAGATAATATACCCTAAAATATGGCACATAAAGGTCCAAGATTAAATACCCTAAAAAATAATACATCTTGGTCCAAGATGAAAGACCCTAAACTAATGTGTATACATTTACATTCCCTATACCCATGGCTCTTTGTCTATAGTCATTGCTCTTGGGGGGTGGATATTTGGCACACGCCAAATGAGAAACAAAAAATTAAAAAAGTATAGACTACCTAAATATTGTTATTAATTTCACCAAAAAAGAAAATAAAGAACATGGTGGGTTGGAATTGTGGATTGCATGATCCCTTAAGGGACAAGCGATCACATGAACATCATAAGGTCACGAAAAGACTCCACATGTAGTTCTTAACCTATTGTAAATACTAGGGAACCCCTTTCTAAAAGTGTTCCTACAATTTATAAGGATCTCTACACAACCAGTGATAATTCTATAGAATATGAATAAGATCCCCTGGGCCGAACGATTCATTATCTGCAGATTATAGACAAAACCAACCATGGATACATAAATAATGGGAAAAAATATGAAATAAATATGGAGGCCTTTAGCCATAATATTTACTAAGTGATTAATAACCAATTTCAAGATTATTTTACTTGAAAAAAAAAGAAAATTCAGGAGACCCTCCTTGAAAACATTCAACGAAATTTACTATAGCCTCGAGACTTTGTAAAATAAAACAAAGGAAATAAAATGGACGGAGTCTAGGGTCTCTCTCGTTCATATATTGTCATTCAACACATCCATAGAAATATAAAGGTCACCACTGGTCCCTGGTGATGTGTCCGCCTTATCTAGAGAAAGCACATTGGCTTATCATTCCCATCACTTAAAAGGCCTTGGGTATGTCCAGGGAAAAAATTCACTCCTTAGGAAAATTGTTGTGCATCTCCACCTAACCATTATTGTTCATGATATGAATCATCAAGATGTGTAATAATTATCTTTGATATTGTACATGTCATTGTTCTTGACCCTTATCCTTTTTAAAAAAAATGATGGAAGTAAAATTTGATGGATGTAGAATCCTCCTATGGTCGTAAAACATTATCGATGTAGTGATAATATATATCACACGACCTCACGAGACTCTTGGATGAGTCTCAAGGATCTCACGGAGTCCCCTAGACAAGCCAACCTTGTGTTGAAAATGTCTTAGTCAATGATTTGAGCATCTCACAAATTCCATTCCGGAGGAACATTGATCTTATGAAGGCACTTGACATGTAAATATGATAAATATGGGAGACCTTCGAAAAAATGTGTGATCAAATAAGGTCTAAATAAATTATAAATAAATAAATAATGGAGGAATTGAAGATAGGAACTCATGGTCGATGAATGTATGGTGACTCCCTCAGAGAGATCCATGGAAATATCTTATGAAGAAGTGTGGAACTATCCCCCTTCACCGAATCTAGCCTAGATCTATGCTAGATACACCTCAAAAATTAAAAAAACCAATCTAGGTGGAGAGTATTATAAATACCACACCCCAAACTCATAGAAAAGTTCTATATTTTTTCATCAAGAAGCATCAGAACACCCATTCGCCAAAGAATATTTCTCAGAGAAACTGATGTCGCAACTGAAAATCCTTCTGTCAGATAATATGCTGCCGAATAGTCAGTGGGATCACACACCATGCATGGATCACCTTGAATGATCATTCATACATCAAAAATATGAATTATTGGAAAAAGTAATAAGAACATACTACAAAATTATTAGATCACATGAGACTCAAAAGGAACTAATAATGAATAAATCTAAGGCAATCGTGAGATAAGGGCTAGAACAATGACAAAATGAAGAATACATAAGAGAAAAACATGTTTTATAACCCTATTGTTCTTCTTGTGAGTCATCCAAGACATGAAATAACACCAAGAAGTGTTTCCTATCTCTTTTTATTCTCCTTAAAATTCTATTTGGGTTATGAAAAATCAGTTGAACATTTTAGAGAAAGTAAGACAATCACTATGGGAATGTCACTTTAGTATTGTGAAACCCTACAATCATATCATCCAAGACTCATGATATCCATTAAATTCATCACCATACTCATACAATGGTTCCAGATCATGTTTGAAAAGTCACATTGTTTAATCTGGTCTTGTCAAATAATCAATTGTGATTCGCTTGGTGAATGTCAGTCAAGACTCACGTCGCACTCTAGGAATGTCGGAGAGATCTCACAATGTTCTATAGGGATGTCATCCCAGATGCATGAAACCATACAAGAAATGTTTTAATAGCACTCTTGACATCATCCAAGTGTATCTTCGAACACTCCTAGTGATACCATGGAAAGACAGCAGGATCATTAAATACCCCATGGACATGTCCGATGGGTTATGTGATATCCTCTAGAGAAAACAATTTGGATCTTGTGATATCCTCTAGAAAAGTCATATAGGTCATGAAACCCCCTCTATATATTAAGGAAAGGTTAGAATGGTATCCTAGGACTTAATAAAACTATTTTTCCTCACTACCTAAGCACAGATAAATACAACCACCTTAGTGTGTATGCACTGAGAAATTAAACTATAGTGGCTCAGACTCTTAACATATTCAGGTTATATAGTCCACCTCTACCTAAGGTTATAGATCCATATTGATCATACAAAAAAATATAGAATTTATGTCCCTTACTGTCCAAGAATTAACATTTAATACTTATTATCCCATGTTTCTCACAATGAGCATGGCTCACTTGGGTTCAAGATTTTCAATGATTATATCATATACACCATAAACCTCCACAACGGAAAGGGAAATTTTATTGTGTTAGTCTCGATCAAATAAAATATAAGAACTATGATTCCCACTATAATCAGTATACACATAAAACCATTATAAGGCCAAATCTCCACATCCAATGTCGTATGGTTTGTTCTAATAATTATGTATCTGATCCATCGAGCAATGAAATTTATCATTTTCTATCCCTTGTTTCTCACACTGATCATCAATCATGTGGGATTAAGGAGTTATAATATTCATATAATTCACATCATGAATCTCCAATATCTATGGAGACATATGTATGTATTTCCCAAAAAAAATGGAATGGCACACTCACCTCAATATAAGAGAATCTACCTTAGAGAAAATACCAAGGATGAAATTGAACTATGTGAACTGTGATTCCAACAATAACTAGGATTCATCAGACATATTCCTATAACAAAAGCTCAAATAAAACCCCATTTTGATGTAATCCTTATATCAATGGTGTTTCAACCATTGGGACCCAATAACTCCCATGTGATGATCACTCTACCTCATCCATCAACGGACTAAGAAATAAACTGAACAAGGAAAAAAATGATTCTCTTCATAATCAGGATACATAGGATGTCCCTGCATGATGAGAGGTTGATAAATTATGTCCAAGAGCTCCCATATATGTCCTTACTGAATGATGTTAAAACTACATGGGTCCAATGAACTATGTCAGTTTTGATTCCTGTAATATCCAATATTTTTAGGATACCTCACAATGTCTTAATCCCCTCCTTAGATTATAATCCTTATCTTTTTGTGGAAGTAAGACATGAATCACTTTTTTATGAATCAAACAAATAATAAACCTTCCATTTTAGAGAAATAATTAAGGACCTATGATATTTATATTAATGGATTCACTATAGGAACCCTAGTCCGTTCCACATGAATGATAGTTAACCCAAGATCATTTTGGTAGGGGGACCGGTCATCTATTAGGAATAAGAAGAGATTCCTAATCATATATTAAATCTATAAGAGAGTCCCAAAATATAAAAACACCTTGAAATGGTGTCATGAGCCTAACATCCCATCATCATACCTTATGTGAGTCCCCTAGAGTCATTGGTCCTGAAAGCCCATATGACCACTATCCTTTGGAATGTAGTTATATACCTTGCTACAGATGAGTAACCACTGGTATATTTCTATTAGAGTTAAAATGCTAACCCAATGTTCAAGACTATGAACAATAAAAAACTACCCTCCCCCAAAAAAACATTGGACCAAAAAAAACACACTTCAATGAGGTTTTCAGATATATCCTTTAGTACCAACAAAGAACATATGTGTAAACAATATCAAATAATAATGATATTATAAAATTAACCCTTACCGTGTAATTTAATTTTGTTGAATGTGCTTTATCCTCCAGTATAATGGTTTAAGAATTTTTTTTAATTTATACTAGAAGCATAAACATATTTATAATGGCTTATATCATCTAATTATATTATTTTGAACTCATTGGTTGATTGGATTTCATTATCACCTTTTTTGGGTGTTAACTTCTTCATTGTTCTATTAATATTTTTTTCATAAATGTATCGATTCTTTTGTATAGGATAATTATAAAAAATATCCATAATTATATTAGGTTAATATATATCATCATTATACATTATATATATTTTTATAATCAACCTTAAATTGTAAACATTGAAAATGAATCACATCTCATCGTAGAGAAGGTATGTTATACGTACGTATAAGGGACAATATCATTCCCATAATAGTAAATGGGTATGTAATTGGATGGTATATTAATTATAAAATTATAATATCATGTTATATTTATTATCTATATCCATTATATCAAAATCTCTACCCACTTAAAAAATGTTTATGAAAACAGATGACTCCAGGGTGTGGAGATAAGAATCAATTTGTACACATGTGTAGTGTTTTCATTTTTCATATAATGGATTAAATCCTGAAATATAGATATCCCATAATAATTATGTTATATAATAAAATATATATGATAATATTGTAATTACTTTATTATAGATTCAATAAATGAAGAGGAAGTAGAAGAATAAATGAACTTGAATAAGTTATTAAAAATTATTACATCTTCATTAGTATACATCCCTTAATTAACACCTTAACACATATAAAGAGGGTTTATGCATAAAATAAGACCACTAGATTAAGGGAAGATACTATCAGATGTAATTTTGGTAGATCATATGCTAATAAAGTCAGTTTTTAGGTTTTATGAAAGGATAATAATGGGTTCTCTTTTGTAGGAGTGGGGAGGGTTACTTTTGGAAAATATCATCATATTAAATTAATATAAATTAATTTTCAATTATAAATTTATCCAAAGTGATTTATTTAGAATAAAATATGAGGATGTGTATAAATACCTTCAAAAAATAACTTTTTGAAAGATCAGGTTATATTTGTACCCTTACCTTTTTTACCTTGAAACCTAAATTAATTCTTCTAACTCTTACCATGACATAATGTGTTTATATTGTTTACGTTTTAATATAGTTACACTAAAATAAAAAAATAGACATAATTGAACAATTTCTGGAATATTTAACTTTATCAAATTCATTTGTATGAGGGTTATATATTACCAAATTTTACAACATATAATATATATTTTTTATTTTAGAGTATCACTAATGTCAATTTTGACACTATACAATTCATGAACTTTTAAAGAATATCCCAACACAAGATAACTTAAGAAAAAAAATACAACCCTAAAATGTTTATGTAATCCATAAATGTCATTGATGTATTTAATTATATAATATTAAATTTATTTTCATATTTTTAATATCATTTAATTGATATGTCCATTAATTAAACAATTAAAAAATAATAATTTTACTATTCTTTAGTTTAAGTATTTCTTCCATAAAAATTAAAAATAATTTTTCATGATGAATAAAAAACATTATATTTAAAATTAATATTTTTAGTAGAAGATAAGTTTTTAATAACAATACATAAAAAAATAAATACTTATTAGAAACTTGATTAAGACATATTAGAATTTCCTTAGAATAAAATACTATAGAATCCTAAAAATCAACCATGTGGATCTAAGGGGCCATAAAATCTAGAAAAGGATGATTTTTGTTGAAAAATAACCAATCAATAAAACAATGAAAAAAATTAGGGAAATTGTTTTGTCATAATAAAATTATTTTTAACCCTAATTACATGATTTACCCTTTATCGTTGTAATTAAAAAATTAATAAATTTACTATTCATATTCCAAAAAATTAAATAAAACTATTTACATAATTTGAACTTATTAATTATTAATATGAAATTCATTAAAAAAAAGACACAAAAATTTCATTAAATAATTTAAAATTTGTCTCTTTGGAGGGGTGAGAAAACAAGTTATTAAAGTTTAAATATGAAAAAGTTTGAATCATTTTTGTATCTAAATCCAATATAAAATTGATTCCAGTTATGTAAATTTGATTAAATTAAAACAAAATTAATTTATTTATACATTAAATAAAATAAAAATATAATTTTAAACTATAAGTTATTTGATGAAAAAATGAAACTAAAAATAAGTATTCTTTACTATTTATTAAAACATGAAACTTATTAGAAAAATACTAAAAAATAAATCATGAAATTTTTTATATTTTAATTTAAAATAAGAAGATTATTTTTGGATATAGAATATATGTAAGTGTAAATATTTTGATTCAATATAGTTTCTCCACTAAGAGGCGATAAAACAACCATTAGAAAAATATAGTTTTTTATGCATAAAATTGAGTTTTGTTCTTATCTTATTCCTATAAAATATATTGGATGAATATCATTAATATTTTTATGAATATATAATATTATTATTTAATTAATATTAGTTACTAATTTTAATTTTGAATAAAATATTTTGGGAGCATAAAAATAATAAATTTACCTTTACATCAATGGGGTTTATGTATTCATTTATAATTAATTTGTAGCCAATGATTTCATTTAATAATTTAATAATATATATATATTTATAAATTACTTAACACTATTAAAAACATTAATTTTAATTGAAATTTAATAATACCAACATTTAAATAAAAATAATATTTAGTTACTTGTTTAGTCTTGTCCTGACGTGAAACGTATGCTATCAAGGAGACATATCCAAAAAATAATGGGATTTTATATTTTCCCCTCCTTAAATATTTTGTATCCTGAAATGTTTTGAATTTGGGTTCAGTAACTAATATTTTACTATGAAAGATAATTTCACTGAAATCAACATCAGAAAAAAGTTCAATAAAAATACAAATTTAAAACAACAGGAAGTACGTAGGTCACCAGATATGATACACACTAGAGAACATGAAAATAGAATAGAAATATAACCATCATTTTTTATATATATTGATACTAATTATGATTAATATAATTATAATGATCACAATTCTATAAATCTGCGATGATCAAAGAGACCATTTGATTCATCATAATATAAGGTAGTAGGATTAAATTTTTGGTTTCAAGAGGATTTCCTTATAGTTAAAGAATTAATTAATTAATATACTATGAGCATAAGGAAACATACATACATGAAAATTAGAGTTTCATCATTTAATCAATTTCTACATCAAACTTATATTTCTATCCAAAATATAACAAAATTAAAAAATATTAATCGTATAGGGTTCCAAAAATAAACATATACATCTTCTGTCATACCATTTAAATAAAAAACTATTTTATGATAACCATGACATCACATATGTTAATGTTAAGTGATTCACCCTCTACTACCTTCAGTTATAGGTTCAAATCTAATGACATTTTTGGATGTGATGGGTTGTCGACCGACTTGTGGGTTTTTCTTTTTATAATACTATATTATTATAAAATTACATAAATAACATTAATATATCCAACTATAAATATATGTTTTAACCTCAAATAATATTATCCAACATTCATAATAACCAATTCAATCCACGAGACTCGCCTAAAATAAATCTGTTCAAATTTACAGTCCAAAAAGGTCTCTAAATTTAAAAAATCAATGTTAACATAAAATTCTCCAAAATAACATCATGTACATCTTATTGTCACATAGTAATTTTTTTATCACCTTAAAAACCTTAATAAAATTATTCATGCTTCCAAAAATTAAATGAAAAGTTATTGCAGTACTATCCTTATTTATTCAATAATTCATATAATAACTACATCATTGATAAAAAATTTAAATGAAATAATTATTCAATATAGTAATTTTTTTCATTTCTTTGGTATGATTATAAGTTTGGCCATTATCCATTAGCGTCTTTTGAGTCATATTCCTTTCACGCTTAGGGTATTCTATTTCATAGTTCCCCATATCCTTATAGTTGATGAATTGAACATTACAAAATTATTTCATTCACTTACAATCATGATTATAGTGGCCTTTTCTCTACACATGAATAAATATCTCATTTACTCTTAAGCATATAACATAGTGTCTCTTTCCAAAATTATCATATGTATAAAAATCCTCCTTTACCCTCTTTCCACTATCCATATTTTTTTTGTCATCCCCTTCTTCTCATGATTCCTTATAAAGTAATAATACATAGAAAATTCACACATTTTTTTATAGAATATGATATTATTTCATCATAAAAGGAGAATGTTTGTGTGACATGTTCTCGTAAAGAAACATTTTTAATCATAGAATGGATTTTATCATTGTTAGTATTCAGATCATGTGCAGTGGCGAGATTTCCATTCCTTCAATGTGATTACATTTCTAAATAACCAAATAAACTCAATTTCGTTATGAATCATAATTCTTAATTTATAACTAGAAAAACACATAACATCCATTGAAAAAATTGTCCATCGATAATTTTATAATAAAAAACATGGTTTCATTGAAGGAAATAATAATTTTTAAATATTTTATAATGGTTTGTAATGAAAGTTTTCATTATCATAAGAATATCCCTTGGTTGTGTCAAAATAAGTTCTCCATAAGTCTTTTTGTTATATACTATGTTACGTTGAGTCTGGAACAATTCACCTTCTCAAATTTGTTACCCTTAGGTAAATCTCTCCAAGAACCACGTCCATTTGTAGTATCTAGATAGGGATGTATTTAGTGGAAGACCAACATAATCTTGACCTTAATAGAAATCAATGATATTCATCTATAATTGTCCTCAATATCTATCTTATTTTTTTATTACCTAATCATGGATTTCTAAATATATTATTTATGGCTGATGCAAAAAATTCTATAAAACCGACTATAACAACACCGACCCAATTAGGTCAGGGTCAGTTCTTTACTTTAATATAATTACATGGATATAAATGTCAAATCCCAAAGGATAAATCAGTTTTTCAGTTTTGGATCCTAGATTACATACATGAACCTCACATGATAATTTTGAACATAAAATCTAATATATAAAATACTTCAATAACATCATTATTCTCCTAGATAATCCATGTATATCAGTCATAATACAAATCTTGACATCTAGGTAAAAATAAAATTTAATAAAGGGCTAAGCTCATATACTCAGTAAGGGTAATTTTACAATAGAAGATATGAGAATATATGTAATAAACAAAATGGAATTTTAAATAACTGCTTCAAATTCCATTTGAATAATCACATGATCTAGAATGATCAACCCCGATTATTATAACTAATCAAATAATCACATAGAATGATAATAATTTGGGAATTCAAAAAGTTAGATTTATACACTATCATGATATATCCTCAAGTTATTTACTATCAATATTTTTCCTCATGATACTTTATATACATGGGTAGAAATCCATGAAATTTATATCAAGATCAATCCTCCTGATAATTAAAAAGTACATGGGATTAAACAGGAAGTGTTTTTTTCATTGACTAATTTCTTCTAATGGGACCTACTGATACATCGAGGGGTTATACTGGGACCTCAATTCACTTAATCTGTTTTATTAATTCCTCATATTAATTCAGATAAATATAAACAACCTAAATTTTTTTATTGGAAACAAATTTCATGAAATGTGAATATATTAACTATTAACCAGAAATTTTATCAAAATAACACATCCACTATGAAACAGATAATCAAAAATTCAATAATATATTCAAGATGGTATCATAATAGATCAAACTTAATTAATAATAAAATTTAATAAAATATTATGATCTAGATGAAAATAGTATAACAAAATATTTGAAATATTTTTTGGGAAATAACCTTTTAAATATGAAATTTATTATTTGAAAAGACGCGTAATTCTAAAATCAAATATTTTAAAATAACATTGTAAATTTTTTAAGGATTATTCAAAATTTTAATATGTTATGATAGAGGAAAAATATGATCACACTTTATAAGTTAAAAAAAATATTATTTCTCTATTTTTATCAAAAAATTTGTAAAGTACCTCATTTGGAAAATTAGGATAATATTCCTTTAAAAACAATTTTATAAAATTTGAACATGGGTAAATGACTTGAAACATTTTTTGGATAATAGTAAATATATTTTGGAAACTTGTTAAAGAAGCATGGTCATGGAAGATAAATACAACCTAGTATATACCTACACATAAAAAATCCTAGATAGTAATAAGATTGTGAAACTAACACTTACCCTACACATTCCTTTTCTTGAATGTAATTTATCCTAGTATATAATGGTTTATAAAATAAAATTAATTTCTTCCTGAACCATATCCATTTTTATGATACCATATTTTTTATTTTATACAATTTTATCACCATTTTTTATAACATTTCTTTATTACCCTTGTCTCGAGTGTTAATTGCTTCATTTTCCAATAACTGTTTTGTGATAACTGTTTCAGTTCATTTTCATATGATATTGATCCAAAATATAAATGATTTTATTAAGTTCATATATATCATATTGAAACATTATATACATATTTTTAATCATTCTTGAGTGGATAACGGGGAAAATGAATCTCATCGTATCATGGAGACGGTAGGATGCATGTATGCACAAGTGACAATATCATTCCATTAATGGTTAAAGGGTAAGTAATTGGATGATATATTAATTTTAAATAATTAATATCAGGTCATATTTATTATTTATACCCATTATATACATCATTATACCTAACCAAATAATGTGGTGATGAAAAACATATTACGCCGTGGTGAAGAGATGGTATGCGATACGTATGCATGTGTAGTGTTTTCGTTTTTCATAGCATGGATAAATCATGGATTATAGTTGAATGATAACAATATTAATAACAACATATGATAATATTTATGACAATATATTAATTTATTTATTATGTAAGTAATTCATGATGATGAAGTAGAATAAGAAATGAAGATACTTATGTTAGTTAAAATGATTACCTCTTCATTGGTGGAATTCCTTTAATAAACATCATAACAACTCTAAAGAGTATGTTTGTCCTACAAAAAGCCTCTATAATGAGGTTAGGTATTGTTGTAAGGAATTTAGGAAGATTTTGGCTGAATAAAATATGTCTTTATGTGTGATGGAAGTAGAATAATGGGAGCAATTTTATAGGATAAGGGATGGTCACATTTCGAAAATCTCAAAATATTAAATTAAAATAGTTTAATTTCCAATAATAAATGACTCAAAAGAGATTTATTTAAAATTCAAGACGATTATGTGTCTAAATCTTCTCAACGAATAATATTAATCTAGTTTATATTATATTCTTACCCTTATTGTTTGGATTTACAACTAAACTAATTCCTTTAACTATTACGATGAGAACATTTGTTTTTCATTATTAAGGGATAATATTTTTACTATAAAATGAAAAAATTTCCATAAATCAACCATTTATGAAATAATTACCTTTATAAAAATATTTTTTTATGATTATATTTTTAATAGTTTTATAACAATTCATAATATATTATTTATCATATAATGTCATTAATGAAATTTTTAACACTATTAATTTAATAAATATTTATAAAATATTGAAGCACAATATAAAATAAAAACAACACCTTTTAAACATGACTAAAATATAAAATTATTCCAATAAATTTATGGATGTAATTTATAATATTATATTATATTTATTTAAATATTTTTAATATCATTGGTTTGATATGTTCATAAATTAAACAATTACTACATCATCAAGGTACTAATCATTATTTTAATTATTTATTACCTAAAATTTAAAAATTAATTTTCATGATGATTATAATCATTTTATCATTTTAATTACTATCTATAGTTGAAGATATATTTTGAATAATAATATATATTAATGTACAACTTATTAGAAACTTTTGTAAAATGTATTGGGCACTCCTTATAATAAAATACTTTAAAATTCATAAATTAAGTGGATAAAAGGGGACATAAAATATTTCCAATGATGAGTTTGGTCAAAAAAATATCCTATGAAATTGGTAAAATTGTTATGGTAATTTTATGGTATTTATAACATTATTATCACCCATAATTACCTAATTTACCATTAACCATGTTATTAAAATATTACTAAATTGACTATTCATATTCCCAGAAAAAAATCCATTTACATAAATCAGACACACTAATTAAAAATATGGAATCCATTTTTAAAAAATAAAAACACAAAACATGTTGTTATTAATGGAAAATTAATCTTGTTGATGGTGTGAGAAAACTGGTTATTAGAGTTTAAACATGAAAAATATTGAAACTTTTTTATATCTAAATACAATATAAAATTGATTCCAATGATAAACATTTGATTAAATTATTAGAAACGAATATATATATATACATAAAATGTAATAAAAAATTATATTTTAACACTGTAAAGTTTTAAAATAATTTTTTTTTTCAATTTAAAATTTTTAATTTTCACCATTCCTGAAAACGTAAAACATACAATTAAAATAAAAAATCAATAAAGGTAAATTTTTATATTCCACATTAGAATAAGATGTTTAATATTTTAAAATAGAATATATGAAAGTGAAAAAAAATTGGATTTAAAATAGGTTCTACATTAAATGGTTGTAGACCCACCTTTAGAAAAATTAGGGTTTTATACATAAAATTATTATTTTTCTTATATTATTCATATAAAATATTTTATTGAATATATAAAATATATTTTTCATTTATATAATTTATGAATCCTGATTAAGTCAAAATACTTTTGGGATCATAGAAATAAATATTTTTCCACTATATTAATTTGGTTTAAATTTTCATTTCAAATTAATTAGTAACTAATGAATTCACATTATATTTTATTAAACCATATATTTAATAATATATTAAGTACTGTTAATAAATTTGAATTTAATGGCAATTTCATAAAATCAAAATTTTAATAATAATATTTGTTTTTTATCTTTGATGTTGTATGAAATGTAATCTATCAAAGAGACATACCATTAAAATTAGGGGGTGTTACATTCTAACTATAATTTTTATAAATTAATGAAACTTATTTTTTGGTTAGTGTCTAGAATTAGAAGGGGCCTTGTCAACATTGAATTTGATGGACTGTGAAATGATTATCATCATGATAAACAAAATAATTTGGATGTGAAATTCCAAATATCAATTCAAATCCTAAAGAACATTATCACTTTATGGATCATTCTTTTATAATAAAAATAATATGAGGTACCAATATTCTATTTATTCCAACATGAGAAAATATATTCAATAATTTAGTTAGTACTGTGATCTAATTGTGATAATTAAATGATTCAATAACATTGATAATTTATTTTCAGTTTTATATTGTGCGGACAATAAAAAATATTTTTATGTTCATTATCATTTGGTAGTTGAATTAGATCAATTGTGGAGTGTAATATAGAATATGATGCAATATGAATTAGATGAGACTATAGAGTTAGATGAGTTTAGGAGAATATTTTTTGACAAGTGAATGCCACAAATCCTTCATATTAAAATGGATAAATATTCTATGATCTTATGTAGAAGGATGTGATATCCATTAGTTCCTATGAGGAAATTTTTATAATATTTTTTATGTATTCCACTAGTATTATCATTGAACCAAAAATATTATAACGATAAATTTTTAAAAGGATTAAATACAAGTATCTAAATTTGATTATCCATAATGTGTTTCATATTCTATAAATAAATCATTCCATGTTCTTCCAATGTTGAAATGGAGAATGGGGTGACCCGTTAATATCATGGGTTTCATATGAAATGTTACATGGAATTCCGTTGAAGATTTAATAATAAATATTAAGTAATATGATTATTATATTTAGTTTGTGAATAATGTGTGTGTGGAAACATGGGGAACATGTCCTAAGTGGAATAATAAATGCTATATTTAAGTAATGGAAGTCCATTAATAAATTTAATGTTAATGTGATGGTAATAATCTAACTAATGATTTTATGGATTGAAAGCATAGTATACTTAACCAAACCAATAAATTATTTAAAATGAAGAGAGTATGTGCATTATTCTATCAAGTTCTCAAATTAGTGGGTTAATGATGATGATAAATGTGAACTATTTCATTATCCTAGAGGAAAAACATAATTTCATGTCTTCACTATGGAAGATATGGGGTACAATAATAATATAGTGAAAGTTATTATTACCATACACTCATGAAATTTTATATTCTTATTTGATTATGTATCTGCCGACTCCATTGTATCTAAATAATTATAAAATTTCCTTAAAATAACACCCCAATGATTATATATTCAATTATAATAATAAATATTAATGGTATGATGATCATATATCAGGTCTATGAATCCTATATAATTTAAATAATTTTCTAATTTCATTATTATAAATCATGTTAAAATAAATATAGTTAAAAATTATTTGGTTTTTCGACATGAATTATATATTTATATAAATTTTATAAAATTTTTGAAGGAATTTAAGTCACATTATTTATTACAAACAAACATAATATTTTTTTATCGATGATAGGATACAAATGAACTTCGAAATAAAATTATATCTATTGGGGTCCTTATTCTTATTTAAAGATGGTATTTATATCATATGGTTTGGTAGAAACTCCACATATAATATAAGACTATTTTATGGGTGTTTTTATCATTTTTGGATTAGTTTCATAGATTTCATTTAAATCCTAAAGATGTGTTTTAAATATAACTCATAACTTGTGTTACACATATTTTATAGGCTCTATCTAGAATTGATCTAATATAGTTCCATAAAATAAAAAATAAAATCAATGGGAATAATTATAATGGATTTATTCATCTATGTGTGTCACCATGGGGTGTTCATATCATTTCTTATAAGAAGAATGATGGATCGACGAGGCACTACATTGATTATTAAGAGCTTAACATGATTAAAATCCAAAATAAATATAATTTACCAAAGAAATTTTATTTGTTCAATAATTTATGAGGAGCTCCAAATTTTTCCATGATTAATCTTGATTTTGTAAAATATTCATTTATTGTAAAATATGAACATGAGACCAAGAAAACCTTATATACGAGGTATGGACAATATGAATTTTTAGTGATGTAATTTGACTTATTAATTCCCCCAATATTATCATGTATATAATAAATATAGTTTTTATAGATTACCTTGATTTTATTTTTCTATTATTTATGAATTTAATTATTATATATTCCATGAGTAATGCAGAGCATGAAGATAACATAGGGACTATGTTAAAACCCTTTCGAACGAGATAATGTATGAAAAATTTACAAAATAGGATTTTTCCTAAAAAAAAGTGGGTCATGTAATCTTAAAATAGTATATATCAGTTGATCCATCAAAATAGAAGATATTAAACATTCCCCCATATAAACCACTATTACTGAGATCTCTAGTTTTTTAACATTGGATGGATATTGTTAACTCTTTTTCTATAATTTCACATGTATAACTATTCCAATAAAAAATTTACCTTGGAAGAGATTCTTCTTTCATTAGACATATGAATGAGAGGAAATATTCAAGGATATAGAAGAATGTTTTTTATTGCATGTTCTCTCACACTGCACAATAGTGGATGAGGGTGTTTGATATATAGTGATGCATCAATGAAGTAACTGGGATGTGTCCTCATAAATAATGATTTGTTGAGAGGTTATTATTTAATAAGATTTATGTCTGATAATAAAAGTTACAAAACACATGAATTGGGGTTAAATATGGTATTATTTTCATTATTAATATGGAGGAATTACCTTTATTCATAATGGGGTTACATATAAATAGATCATAAAAAAATAATATTTATAGTCATCAATAAAGAGTTGAATATGTGCTAGTGAAAATGGTTATAACTGATTGAATATTATGATTGATCAATACATTACCACTCTGGGAAAGAAAAAAAGGTATTTTATTCTTTTATTCAAAAACATGATGTTGGAATATCTATTTATGATGATAACATAAAATCCATTATTTAATAACATTTAGAGTACAAACCATGAAATCTTTAAGGATATTTAGTAATATTCCTGGTCAAATGAGTGATCAATCAACCATATAAGTTATTATTAAAGTGGAATATAAGTAACATATAAATTCATAATAGAAGGTGAGAAATTTTCATGCATTCAACCATTATTTTAATATAATTATGAGGATCAATTACAATCTATGTTTCTCAAAAATATATACATAAAGAAGTAAATGTGGGATAAAACTCATTTATCATCATTCTCTATTCATCTTGGAACTATGAATATGTATATATATATATATATATATGAAAAAGTATTTCTGAAGGTACAATATGAATAATGACAATGTAGAGTATGTATATCGGTGCTTGTTATTTCAGCATGTTATGGATGGGAGATAGAATTATAAGTGTATATTACAATAATTACTCGTACTAGAATAAAAATCAGAAAACAGTACCAATGATTTCATTATCAAACTCCATAAATTATAAAATGGGAAAAAAATTTGGTAATTATTAATTCACCATCTAGATTTATCAAATATCATCACTATCAGAGAATATTTTATTCTTGATCAGCATGCCCAAATATATATTAATGATGTTGTATATTAACATTTAGTACTATATTCTATTATATTCAAATTATAACTAAGGATTACCATAATTTTCTTCAAAAAATTATTTTTCAATATCTTTATATAGAGTTTTATTTCATTGCTACTTATTATCCTCATATAGATAGTATGGTTGAGAGAACCATTCAAGCCTTATTTTTTTATTGAGACCATGTTCTATGGATTTCAAAGGTGGTTGGTATTAATACCTAACTCTTGTCATGTGTTTTTATAATAATATATTTCACTCAATAAATCATATAGATCCTTATGAAGCCCTGTATTTAAATAAGTCATGAAATGTGACATACTATGATGAATTTAGAGAATGAAATATATTGTGAACTGAATTATGTGAGGAAATTATTAATAAGATCACATCTATTCAATAACACAATAAGACAGCTTAAGTTCAATATAAATGATATTCCTAAAATTGTCAATGATATTTATAATTTGAATCTAGTTATATGTTATTATAATAAATGTTCATCATAGAAGAATTTTATGATATTTAAAAAAATGGAAAGATGGGCCATAGGTATATTAGACCCATAGAAATTCTTGATAGAGTAGGGATGGTAGTTTACGAATTAATACTTACTTTTAATCTCTATCATTTTAATGATGTGTTACATGAATCAATCCTTAGAAGTTACACACCTAGTGTTTCTTATGTGTTAACCTCAACCCTAGTAATTTTGAGATAGTGAATTCTATATGACATTAGCGTAAGATATATGTAAATGAATTTCAATGGAAAAAATAGTTTAGTATTCTTGGAAACATAGTTATATAGTTGAATTAACATAACATTTTAAAAAATAAAATTCCCCATAATATTTTCATTGAGAACACCATTATTCCCCTTGGGATATCACAACATATCAATCAAGAAATACTTTTTGGTGTCCAGTGGAATATAGTTCATAATAATGAGGTGAGATCTGATGTTCAGTAAGGGAAATCATATAGTATATGCATTGAAAAACTAATTATGATAAATATAGAAATGTAAAACACTAAAAATCACTCCATTTAATTAACTAAATGAGTTTAATATGGAAACAAATATGATAAAAATTACCATAAAAATAGTCACATGATCAGGAATGATTGACCATGTATATTAGTAATTATTGAATAATCAGATGGAATATCTGTAATTGAGTTTATAATGATGGAATTCATAATTCATAACATCTAGAAAAAATCGTTAAGACTTGTTCCAATAAATATAAATAAATGGGAAAGGACTCTGCTAAAACCCAATCTATATTGTCTCATGAAAACTATCAATGCATCGACCGACTCTAGAGACCCACCACATCTTATAATACAAGTAATTCATTCCTAATATGAAAGGGATTAAACATTCTATGAATAAAAAAAATTATTTAAAACATAACATATGAAATGTTAATAAATATCCTAATCAATAAACATAATAAGAAATCACCCAGAGTAAAATTTTCATTGGTAAAAAAAATGTGCATCCCTAGAAAAACATATCATTAACCAACTAAAGAAATAATATGGATGGTATAAAGGAAATAAGTCATCTGTGTATCATATTTATAAAATAATTTTTATGTTATTGATTAAAATAAATTCCCTTCAAATATCGCCAATTACATTTTTCATAAATATATCATTTGAATTATTGAAAATACCTTTAAAAAACATCACAAATAATTTTCAAAATAATTTAAAATGAATATAACCTATTATAAAATGTAAAATAAAAATTCAAATATTTATTGGTTATGACAAAGTAAAACAATTTTCATTCCATACATGTTGAAACAATGATTCATTTCACATTCGTAGTAAAATTCAAACAATTTGTGTTTTAAAAATAACAAAATAATTCCATTCAAAAAATTATTAAAATAATAAATGGTTAAAAATTAAATTAATAAAAAAAAATTAATACCTCAATACATTTTTTAAAAAAAATGTAGAAAAAAATAATATTTAAGAAAAATGATTTCCTACAAAAGAGAGAAGTACTATTTAATTTTCCAAAAAACCATCTTATCAAGACTTTAAGGTAATGAAACAGATTTTAAATGGTACTATTAACTAAAAAAGTTCAAAAATAACCAAAGGATAATAAAATATATTAATTTTAGGATAATTATATTAAATAACCATTCCAAGTAAAAATAAAAAAAATCTGGAGTGATTACTAGATTGTGAAATAGACACTTACCACTTTAGTAACATTTGAATTGTAATCCACATAAAAGAAATTAAATGAAATGAAACTCTAAATAAAATTAACATAAATATATTCATGATTTTATATATCAAATGGGAATAATAAACAAAAATCAATGAAAATAATTGGTGAATATGTTATATTCCTTACGAAAGAAAAACGGAGATGATAAACCCTTACCTCATGGCCTATTTTATTTACACATGACCTAACATACTATATAATAAATATAGGTTTATTATTAATATTTTAAATAACCATATAAATATATATAATACCATATGTGAACCAATAATAAAAGTTTTCCACCAATTGTAAAATAATATTTAAATATTTTCACTATTTCAGGTGTTACTTTCCTTGTTTAGTCATTCATATTTTTAATGAGTGTTTTGGGTCTTTCGAAAAGTATATATATATATCATATATATATTTAAAATATTGATATAAATAACATATTTACTAAATAGATACCATTATATAACCATTCGTTAATGTTAGAGCCACAAAATGAATCACATTGCTTCATAGATATGGAAGGTCATATGTAAACATGAGAAATGACATCATTCCATTAATGGGGTAAAGTCTTTGGAAGTGCATGATATATAAATTTTTCAGAATAAATATAATGTCATAAATATAACATATATTAATTAATTATATCACTATAAAATTCCATGTAAAGTGTATGTGAAAAACAAATAACATTATATTATGAGGTGGTTGTCATCCATAAAAATTAGAGACATTATTATTTTTGAAATAGAATAGATTTTATAAAATAACATTTCCAGATATAGTGGAATATTACAGATGTGGGTGATATATTAAAATTTCTTTTAATAACTTTTTCCTAAAACCAAGAGTATAGATCTTCACTTAAAATTTATATCAATATAGTTAAAATTTAAGGAAATAAATACATTGGAATAGGAAATTTACTCATTTTTGAATGACGATCAACTGAGAAGACGCTTTTGTATTAACTTCATTGCACATTGAGGATACAAGGATAGAATCCCTTTAGCGGTGATCCACATGTGCTCTTTTGATCAATAAGCAACAATAATTGATCTATAGGTTCTAGCACAATGAGTCGTATGTCTTGTGTTATTCATTATTTATAAATAATTAATTATTCTTGAAATATTCTATCTTCAACATCTCATTCATGAGAGACAGTTGGAAGGTGGGTTTGATATATAATTTATTCTGCATAGTAATTATTTTTTTCTCAATTATGGATATTGTACACAATAAAAATATATCTATTTATAGAGTTTTTATTTGTGATAAAATATTATTCAATTTCATATCGGCCATTAAATAAAATTTATTTCCTTTAATTAACCCCATTCCACTTTATAATAATAATGTTATTTCTATTTTCTGTTATGGGCCCACATTTAGAATAACAAATATTATGTAATTGTCTTGGTAATAAATATTTTTCACTGGATAAGGTTTTGGTCCGTTAGAACTCCTCTAGAATTTATTGAATAATAGAATCAATATTTTTTTTAATAAATATATATTTTATTCACAACATAGAGAATAAATATTTATTAAAATATTCAATAAATGAAATAAATATTGAATTCACATTTACGGTGAAAGAATATTTATTTTATTTATGAGATCAATATAATGTAAATAAAAATAATCCGCAAACCAGATAATAATATTTATTCCTTTAATTTAACTCAAATTGAATTTAATCATTATCAATAAAAACAAATTTTCTGTGACCCTTTAGGATACTTTCTCCTTGTAATTAGATGGGCCTTCCTATTGTCCAATATTAATCTATAACAATGGTTCAAGGAATGCAAGTTTAATAAATTAGTATTGCAACATCGACAACCACATATGAGAATTCACATTGTAATATATTTCTTTTTTCATAATTTTCAACAAGAAGGATTCACATACATTCCACCAACCTATATGATTTATATTCCATTCATTGACTATCATAAATAAACACATCTTTAATGTATGGCCATATATTTTAATGTAATAGTTTTATTCCAATGAAAGGGCCAAGATGTCTGTATCTATATAGATGGAAAAGAAAAATCATTCCTCGAAATATTCATTAATGAAATTTAACTTGTGTCAAATTAAACATATCCAAATTCACCATGAATTGTTACCATAATAGTTTATGAAATACATATTTGTACGTGATTTGTAACCGGTTTTAACTGAAATCTTAATGTCTAAAGACCATTACACATGCTCATAGATAGAAATATCTGATGGCACCCAAACATACAAAATTCATACTCATGGTACTGTTCTCATAATCTCCCATTTTATAGACTTCAAAGTGATAAATTTATGAAAAGAAAAATTATCTGGTTATGGCTACTAACACCAGACAGTCTATGTACTATGTGTCAGAGCAAAGTCTGTTATCCAACTACATAACAGTATTTGAGAATATTATCATAGCACATCAAGGAACTCATTATAGTAGGGACCTTCTATAATGTCATATGTGTGATGTATAGTATTGAACATTATTACATAAGATTCATTAATAACAACAAACAATATGTAGTAATATGATTTATGAATATGAGATACATCAAATATTTATGTAATCAATGTACAAACAGTTAGTCATATGACATAAAATTAAAAAAATGGTATATGTGATATTAAAATTATAGTATACTAATATCACAAATAATATATAAATTTTCTAAGTTCATAATTTTATCCTATCATGAAATGTCATAATGAAAAATGAAATATATCATTTCAGATGGTAGTAGTCCATCGTACACACGATCGATGATATCATTTCCTATTTGATGGAAGTGGATATGGATAAGTAGTATTTCATCAAAATTATAACTCATCCATATATGAGGACTAATATTTCTATTATATTAGAAGATTTAGGTAATAATTGATAGTTTATAAAGATGAAAAACTATGAAAGATATTTGTCAATATAATTACTTTATTGAAGTGAAGCATTCTTTGGATAACCTCTCAGAGACCCAAGAGATTGTATTATTGAATACCAATAAGATATAAAATATTTCTACGGATCTAGTGAATAGATATTTTTGGGGTCTGATAAATTCAAATTGAATGGTATCTATTAATAGATTAAGGGAGTGAGTTCTATTAATATATGTGGGAAAATAGAACCCTCTAGGATATTACTTTGAAATTTCAAAATAGAATCCAAAATAATAAATTAATTTAAAAGAAAAAATCTTGAAAATAAACTTATTATATAATTTATAATAGTATATTATGTACATATGTCTACCAAATAATATTTTTACAAGTGGTATGGTCATTTTAATACTTATCTTCTTTGTTAAACCGTCAAAAAGCCAATTTTTACCTTAACTGTAGAAATTAATTTGTTGTAACACCCCGAACCAAGTTACCCAGAGTCGGTGCATTATTATATAACTTTGGAATGATCAAAAAAGATCATGTCTTGAAATACTGATTAGTTTATTAGCCTTGAAAATACTAGATATATTCATAAGTTTTACAATACATTATAAAATGAAGAACTATAATAACCTAATCTACATAGGTCACACTAATATCCCTTAGACTATCCCTGCAGGTCAGTCATAATATACTTCTTTTCATCCTAGGAAAAATAAAACATTGAAAGGGGTGAGCTCAGATGCTAATTAATGATAATAATATTGCAGAAACATTCATAAACAGGCGTAAAAATTTAAGGTAATGTAAGACTAAAAAAAAGCCTTTTAAACTTGAACTTAAGAATAATATGGAAAATATAAAATCAAATAATACTATTTACTTATTTACATGAATATTATACTAGTTGAATAATCACATACAATATCAATAGCCACTTTCATAATGATGGAATGCATAATTCCGGACTTTATAACCACAAAGTCAAGGCCTTGTGCTAAGACTACAAATAATATTTTGTCAAGGCCTTTTCCAATACACCAGTTTGTCTCATGAGACCTACCAATGCATTGAGGAGCTATACCAGGCTCCACCTGTCACTTACTAAGTCCAATGCATTTTCTTATGAAAAGGTATAACATAACATAAACATTCGTATTAAAACTAGCATATGAAATGTCAACACATTATCCATAAACCATGGATGGTTTAAAAATAAAACATCCACATTCAAACATATCACAAAACCTTCAATACAATATGGATTTTTTTATCATAATAAATCAACTTCAAATAATCTTAAAATCCATCAAAGGATGTTGACATAGAAGAAATAGAAACTTTTTTTAGAGTAATATATCTTTCTATTTTGAAGTCATTTAAAAGACATATAATTATAAAAGAAAACATTTATTTTGAAAATATTCTTATAATCATGTATGGGATGCTTCGACGATGTTATAACGGTTGAAAATAGCCACACCCAACCTATAAGTTAAAAAACATTCCTACCTGAGTTTTTGTAGAAAAGGTCATAAGGTACCATGTTTAGAAAACGACAGAAATATTACTTTGAAAACATTTTTTAAAATTACAAACAAGGGTATAAATGAATTTAACCCATAGTATAGTAAATAGTTATTTTTTTGGAATATTATTTTAAGAAACATGTATTTGGATGATAAAGAGGCCTCAGTAGATACTTACGTAAAAACAACCTCGGATAATAATGAGATTGTGAAATTAACCCTTACCAAGTACTTTTCCTTGGCCGATGGTACATTAAACTCTTGTGTAATAGTTAAATCATTGTTATTAAATTATATAGAAACTATATAAATAAATATGATAGCATATATGATCTTCTAATATTTCTTTGTTAATGATATTTCAGTAGTATCATCGTTTCAGGTGTTAACTGATTTTTTTACTTTATATGATTTATTATGTAAGTAATGTCTATTATGGATAGAATGTATCATATTGATATTCAGAATGATATTATGTCTTTAAAATTTATTTTTAATCATCAAATAAAAATTATTCTTGAATGGATACGATTGGGAATGAATCTCCTAACCTTCATGGAGAAGGTAATCCGTACGTACGCACGAGCGACAATAAAATTCTTTTGATATTAAAATCATATATAATTAGATGGTATAACATATAAAATTAATCATTATAATGTTATATTTATTATTTACATCATTTATAATCATTATTATACCCATCCATATGTGAAGTACTTGAATAACCAACAACACCACGACGTGGAGACGGTAATCCGTACGTACACACTTATTGTGACTTTGTCATTTATAGGATTGATAGAATAATGAATATGGTTGTACCATTTTTATAATAACATAAAAATATATATAAGATACTAGAGTTATTATTTATTAATGAAAAAAATAAATAAATATGAAGTGGAAGAATAAAATAACTCGATAGAGGTGATGAAATATTTACCTCTTCTACGGGTTCTTCCATTAGATATGATCAAAAGGGCTCCATAGGTTGAATTTTAGACTAACATAAGGCCACTAGGATGAAGGGAGGATAGTTTAGAAAATATTTGGGAAGGTTTTTACTGAGTCAAATGGCTTTGAAGGTGTTAATTTGAGATAAGGGTATGTTCCCTTTTATAAGAGAGGTGAGGGTCACCTTACAAAAAGTTTGAAATATTATTTTATAATAAAATAATTTCCAGTTTCTAATCGCACTAAATTTATTTCATTAATGGATAAGTTGTTTATGGTTCAAAAACCACTCAACCAATAGGTTTTAGATAGGTTTGATTCACTATAGTAACATTATATTTTATATTTAACACTTAGATAAATAGTTTGACATTTATCATGTCTCTTTGTATTTTTATATTATATTTTTAATAAATTTACTATAAACATCAAAGAGAATCTCAAGTTGTTCATTAGTGACATATATAATATTAGTTTATACCTTTTTCCGAACCTTATAGTTTTAGGAATTGAAAAAAATTAATATTATAATATATTTTTTTATAAAATATTTATGTTAAGTTTTACACTATTTGGTATTTTGTTTTTGTTAAATTTATAAAAACATTATTAAATTGAAAAAAATTCATTTAATCAACCCTAACATTTCATATTAACCTAAAAAATTAGTATAATTCATTAAAAGTCAAAAATTATATTTATTTTGAAATTTATAATATCTATTATTTTAATCATTCACTAATAAGGTAATTACTACATCATCATTGTGTCCTAACGAAATATAATTATTTAATGCATAAAAATTAAAAATAAAATACAATTATATAGGAAATAATTTATTTTTTCTAATGATTATTTATAGTCGAATTTTTCTTTTGTACAACCCTATATTAAAAATGGATTAGTGATTAAACATTGATCTTAACTCTTTTAACTCTTCTTTAAATACAATAATAATAAATGTCCCAATCTAATCCAAGGGGACCTAAAGGTTATATTTTATTCTTAAGGATGTTTTTGGTCAAATTAAAATTATCCAAATAGAAGTAGGACATGTGTTAGGGTAATAATAATATCAGTTTTACCATTAATTACTCTATTTAATTTTAATCGTGGTAAATAAAAGTAAAAGGTAACTATTCACCAAAAATTATTTTAATCTTATCAAACCACATTTTACTTACTAATATCAATCATTTCCCTCATAATTTTGAAATTAAACTCACCAAAGTAGTAAAATTATGTTTTTAAAAATTTGTAAATGCTCCTAGGAGGTTGGAAAAAGACGGTAAATAGTTCGATAAAATTCTATATATATAAACTTATTATAAAATTAATCCTATGAATTATATTGAACATATATAGGTATTATGTATCTTTTTTTTACCTAAAATAAATTTTATTAATATAATTTAATATTTAATTAAAAAGTTGGTTTTAAATATTAACATAGGGTTTTTCACTATTCAAAAAAAATTGAACATTTTCAGAAAAATACCAAAAATTCACCCTAAGCTAATTTTGATATTCCGTATCAAAAAATGAAGTCCATTTTGAAAGATAAATTTTATAAAATTTAAAAAAGTTGGTATTACTCTTCATAATAGCTAGTTTGATTGGTTGTGGTGTGTTTGAACTCAAAGTTGCGTACAATACATGCTACTGTATTATTCATAGGGAAACGTACTGTGGAATATTTGGGTGATACATTATCCCCTCATTTTCTTCCTTGAAATTTCTATAATATTATCGCATAAAAGGATTCAGGTGGTTCTTCATCAAAAGTTCCTCAGGTTCCCAAGTTGCTGCTTTCATCTTATGATTTCTGTATAGATCTTTTACCAGATGAGTCATCTGGTTTCTCAGCACATGTTCTCTGGTATCAGAAATTTTGACAGGCTCTTTAAAATAAGATAGATCAAGTTCCAGTTCAATTTTCCCATAGTAGAGTACATGTTTTGGGTCATCCATGTATTTTCTCAATAGTGATTCATGGAAAACATCGTGAACTCTGGAGAGACTTGGCGGAATTTTCAAACGGTAAGCTACATCTCTAATTAATTGTAGAATTTTGAAAGGTCTTATGTACCTGGGACTCAATTTACCCTTCTAACCAAATCGTATAACTCCCTTCCATGGAGATACCTTCAACAAAACATGATCTCCTACCTGAAATTCTAAATCTTTCTTTCGGTTATCAGCATAGATCTTCTATCTACATTGTGCTGCCTTGATGTGGGTTTGTATAACCATCACCTTTTCTATTTTTTCCTCAACATCTTCTAGGCCTACTAGATTTATTTCACCCAACAAGTTGGTGTACAACATATCATTCCATATAAAACTTTATATGGTGCCATCTGAATACTTGAATAATGCTATTGTTAT
The DNA here is from genome assembly GCA_963277665.1 of Viscum album. NCBI lineage: Eukaryota > Viridiplantae > Streptophyta > Magnoliopsida > Santalales > Viscaceae > Viscum > Viscum album. The sequence goes on from OY728145.1 coordinate 383,493,106, forward strand.
AGGAAAATTCTACAGGAGGTAAATATTTATCCCACATACCTTGAATGTAAAGTGAGAAAGATCTCAACATATATTCTATGGTTTCAATAGACTGTTCTGATTGTCCATTAGTTTGTGGGTGGTAGGAAACGCTCAAACGAAGTTTAGTATCCAAGGCTTTCCGAAGACTTTTATAGAATCTTGATGTAATACGGGGATCATAGTCATAAACAATCGATAAAATTACTCCATAAAGACTTACAAAATCATTAATATATTGTCTTGGTAGATACTCAAGTGGTAAATCTTCTCCTATGACAAAAAAATGTGCTGACTTGGTAAGATGATCAACAATGACACATATAGAATCATTCCTTTTAGGAGTCTTTGGTAGCCCCATGACAATTTCCATCATAATATTATCCCATTTCCACTTAGGTATTGGAAGTGGTTTCATGACTCCTTCAGTCTGTTTCCTTCTAGCTTTCACTTGCTGACAAACCATACATCATGACAAAAAATCGGCAATCTCCCTCTTCATGTTTTCCCACAAAAAATGTTCCTACAAATATCTATACATCTTAGTGCTACCATGGTGTATAGAGAAATTGGAGCTAGGATCATCATACAAAAAATTACATTTTTAGATCAGGTATGTTAGGAACACAATGTCTATTCCCAAATTTCAAATTTCCATATCCATATATGAAGTCACTCAATCTCCCATCATTCACAACTATAATTTTATTTTGAAATTCTTCATCATCAATCTGAGAACTCTTTATTCTTTATAGTAAAGAAGGTTTGACAACCATTTGAAAAATAATTGATGTTTGACCTTCCATGGGTTTTCCCATATACATATTTACTAAATCCATGAAAATATGATCCCTTCTAATTCTCATCTTATTCAAAACTCCATTATCCTTTCTACTCAAATCATATGCCACCTTATTTTCCTTCCCTGGGTGGTAGTGTATAGTGAAATCATAATACTTTAGTATTTCAAGCCATCTCCTTTGCCTCAGGTTGAGTTCTTTCTATTAGAAAATATAATTCAAACTCCTGTGATCGGTATATATCTCACATTTTTCACCATTGAGATAATGTATCCATATATTCAAAGAAAATATTATAGCTGCTCACTCAAGATCATGAGTAGGATAGTTTTGCTCATGAATTTTTAGTTGTCGTGATGCATAGGTAATAACTCTATCATTCTTCATAAGGACACAACCAAGTCATTTCTTAGAAGCATCACCATAAATAACCAACCCATCATTCCCAGATGGTAGAGTCAAGATTGGAGCATTGACTAACTGTACCTTCATTTCTTCAAAACATTCTTCACACTCTTTGGTCCATTCAAATTTACCAACTTTACATGTGATCTTTATTAATTGGTTAGCCAACCGAGGAAAACTCTAGATGAAATGTCAATAATAACCTGCTAAACCAATAAAACTGCATACCTCGGTTATACACATCAGTGCTGGACATTCTTGGATTTCCTTGGTCATTGAAGGATCAATATATATTGCATCCCTAGAGACAATATGACCATGAAAAGAAATTTCCTAAAGCCAAAACTCACATTTTCTAAATTTCACATATAATTCATTTATTCTAAGAGTCTTTAGAATAATGTGCATGTGATTTTCATGATCTTATTATATTTTATAGTATACCAAGATATCATCAAAAAATTTCACTATAAAGTCATCAATATATTCATTTAAAATCTATTCATTAGACCAACGAAGATAGAGGGTGAATTAGTCAAACCAAAAGGTATTACTGTAAAGTCATAATGCCCTTACCCAGTTCGAAATCCTGTTTTTGGAATGGCTTCCATCTTCACAGAAAATTGATGATACCCAGATCAAAGGACAATAACTAAAACATATTGTGCTAAATGAAGTTGGTCGAATAAATAATCAATGCAAGGTAGGGGATAATTGTTCTTTATTTTTATAGCATTGATTTCCTTGTAGTCAATGCACAACCTCATAGATCTTACTTTCTTATTAAAAATAATAATAGGGGCTCCTTATGAAGAAACACTAGGTCTAAGAAATCCCTTATTACTCAATACCACTAGTTTTTTCTTTAGTTACACTAATTCCACATTGGCCATTCTATATGGGGTCTTCGATATGGGCCTTGAACCCATTATTAAATCAATGGAAAAATCAATATATTATTCTGGAGAATGTCTAGGTAAATCTTCTGGAATCACATCAATATATTCTGGCACAATTTGTACGTCCTCAATTTGAACATTCCTTTCCTCACCCACATTTATTTTGATCTCTCCCTCCCAAATAATTGAATTTAGTGGAGCTACTGGGTGTGGATCTAGATAAGAATTAGGTGGTGGCATTTCTGGTCTAAATATAAGGTACAACTTATCATCATCAATAATTATAACCTCCTTCTTCTAACAATAAAGTTTCACATCATGGTTCAAAATACAATCTGTACCAAGGATTCTATCAAATTCAATCATGTGTATGACGATGAGATTATCATATAAAGAACATTTCTATGCCCTAACTGGAACTGATTTAGAAAACATTATTGCAATGATACTTCCATTAGGTGTTTTGACTGACAAATACCTTGTTAAGTCAAATTGAAATTATCTAATTGTTTATCAAAATGGGAAGATATGAAACAATGTGATGATCTATAATCAGATAAAGCATTTTCTATACATGTGGAAACCATTAAATTACCTACCACCATGTCTTTCGGATCTTCAACCTCTGTATTAGTGATAACATAATCTTGGCCTTGATCCCTTTGACTTTTTGAAGTATGTTTCCTTGGCGATAAGGTAATTTAATCGTATAATTCCCCATTTTTCAAAAATTGTTGCATTCAACATTGACATCCTCTTTCTTCCCCTTGAAATCATGAGTTTGGTGGCATTTTTCACTACACTTATAAGAGAATCACATTCCCTTCAGGAAAGTACCGAGGTGTTTCTTCCCAAATTTACCATAGGACGAGTATTCAACTTTTCCCTTCGTCCCCTTATTTCCATTTCCAGAGTTTTCAACAGATCTATTCTTCTCCATCTTTACTTTAAAGTCATAAGACATATAAAATTCTTTTTTAGTCTTGATAGAACATGAGACAATATCTTTGTATGTCGAGAAGGATTGTGAGACTAATGCTCAATGGAGAAATGGTTTTAACCCATTAATGAAATGATAAATATTACATCTTGGGTTATGTAAATAAAATGCTGCATACCTTGCTATCCTTGTAACGTTAGCCTCTTATTTTGCAACATTCTCATCCTCCTTTTGTATGAGACTCAAAAATTTCCTTTCCATATCCACTCGATGGTCCCGAGAAAAACATTTTTCTAAGAAAATCTTTATTAACTCCCTCCACTCTATATTTGATACTTCATAATCTTCCTTTGTATTTTGAATCAATGACCACCTTTGATCTATATCTCCCGTGATTCAATAAATTGCCATTACAAATTTTTAAATTTAACTACTCCCCAAAGAATGGAATCTTATATCTAAGGAACATATCCATTTCTCGGCTAAAAATGGATTTGTATTCATATTGAATTTTTGTGGTTATTTCATCATGAATCGTTCTAACATTCATCCACTATGTTGTGGATCTGGATGCTCCATACAGGTAATATTATTACGCATAACCTGAGTGATTTTCCCTAGTATAAGGATAAGCTGATCAGCACCAATTGCATCACCACATCCACTATAATAATATTGAGTACGAGGTCAATCCCTACATTGATTACGCACGTTGATACAGTTTCCATTCCTTACACTAGGCTCCATTTCTAAACAATAACATACACTAGATTAGTTTATGAATCGAAATACATAATTCTAAACAAGTAAAATAGTTAAAATAAATTGATTATTATATGGATATAATCCATAATCATTAAAAATAATTCCTTGAGGATGTATATACTCATAAACCCTTCATAATGGTTTGTACATAAAATAAAAATTATCATAAGAATATTCCCCGGGAGTGTCGTAACAAAGAGTTTAGCAAAGCCCATTATCATACACCAGTTCCCCTTAGAGTCTAGCTCAAAGTAGTGCTTTCAGGTTTTACCCCTAGGTACATCTTTGCTAGAGCTGCCTCTACCATCTCGTATCCAAACAGAGATGTATTGCTTTGAAAAACTCACAATATCTCTACAAAACCAAAATTCTAGGATGTTCTTATGTACTAATCCTCAAATTCTATCTTAGGTTAATGTTTTCTAATTAGTGTTTTTCTAAATATAGCATCCAAAGTTTTTACTAATCTTCCCCTAATACCAATTGTAACTCCCCAAACATAGTTACCCAGAGTTGGTGCATCATTAAATAACATTTTCATGATCACAAAAGATCCTGTCTCAAAAGACCGATTATTTTTGTAGCCTTGGAAATACTAGATACATTCATATGTTTTATATTACATTATAATATGAAAATATACAACAAAATAGTCTCCATAGGACACACTCATATCCCTTAAACTATCCCTATAGTTCAGTCAAAATATACTTCTTCGCATCCTTGGAAAAATAAAACATAGAAAGGGGTGAGCTCCGAAGCTCAGTAAGGATAACAATATAGTGGAAACATTCACAAATAAGAATAAACATTTAAGGAAATGTAAGACTAGAAAAATACTTTTAAACTTGAACAAATGCATAATATGGAAAAGTTAAAATCAAATAATTCCATTTACTTATTCACATGGATATTCTACTATTCGAATAATCACATGCAATATCAATAGCCACTTTTATAATGATGGAATGCATAATGCCTGACTTCATGACCACATAGTCTAGGACTTATGCCAAGTCTATAAATAAGATTTTGTCAAGGCCTTGTTCCAAGACCCGAGTTTGCCTTATGAGACCTACCGATGCATCAAGGAGCTATAGCGGGCTCAACTCATCACTCACTATGTTAATGAATTCCTCACATGAAAAGTTTTAAACATAACATAAACATTTGTATTAAAACTAGAATACGAAATGTCAATAATGTATCAATAACCATTTATGGTGTAAAAATAACACATCCACAGTCAAACATATCACAAAAGTTTTAATACAATATGGATGTTTAGTATCTTAATAAATCAACTCCAAATAATCATAAAATCCATCAAAGGATGTTGACATAGATGAAATCATAACTTTTTTTTGAGAAATATCTCTTTCTATTTTGAAATCATTTAAAATTAATATAATTATAAAAGAAAACATATATTTTGAAAATATTCTTCTAATCTTGAAATGGAATCTTTGACGTTTTTGTAACAGTGGAAAATAGCCACACCCATCGTATAAGTTACAAAAACTTTCTTACCTTAATTTTTTCGAAAAGGTTTTAAGGTAACTTGTTTGGAAAATGATGGAACGATTCCTTTCAATTTTTTTTATAAAAAGTCAAAAAAGGGTATAAATTTCTTTAACCCATAGTCTAATAAATATTAAAAATGTTTTGTAATACATTTTAAATAATCATGGATGTGGATGATATAGAGGTCCTAGAAGATACATTTGTAAAAAAAACATCAGATAATAAAGGGATTATGAAATTAACCCTTACCTTGTATTATTCCTTGGTCGAGGGTATGTTAACCTCCTGTATAATAGTTACATCATTTTTATTAAATTATACAAGAACTATATACATAAATATGATATCATATATGATCTACTAATATTTCTTAGTTAAAAATATTTCAGTAGTATCATCGTTTCGGGTGTTAACTAATTTATTTTCCTTTATATGATTTTTTACATAAGTAATGTTTGTTATGGATAGGATGTATCTTATTCATATTCTGAATTATTTTATGTTTTTAAATATTATTTTTAATCATAAAATGAAAATTATTTTTGAATGGATACGATGGGTAATGAATCTCCACACGTTCGTGGAGACAGTAATCCGTACATACGCACGAGCGACAATATCATTCTTTTTATTTTAAAATCATATATAATTGGATAGTATATCATAGATATAGAATCATTATAATGTTATATTTATTATTTAGATAATTTATACACATTATTATACCCATCCAAATGATGAACTATTTGAATAAAAAACTACACCACGACATGGAGACTGTAATCCATACGTACGCACGTATGGTGACTTTGTCATTTATAGGATCTATATAATAATTAATATGGTTGTACCATTTTTATAATAACATAATTTTATATAGAATATACTGGAGTTATTATTTTATAATGGAAATAATAATGAAATAAGAACTGGAAGAAGAAAATAAAATGAAGGAGGTGTTGAAATATTTACCTCTTCTTCGGGATCTTCCTTTGGGTTTGATCAAAATGGATCCACAGTTTGGATTTATAACTAATGGAAGGCCGATAGGATTACGGGAGGACAATTTAAAGTATATTTGGGTAGTTTTTGACTGATCCAAATGGCAATGAAGGTGTTAATTTGAGAGAGGGGGAAGTTCCCTTTTTATAAGAGAGGTGAGGGTCACTTTAGGAAGATATTGAAATATTATTTTATAATAAAATCATTTTATGTTTATAATGGCTCCAAAATGAATAATTTAAAGTTTAAGGTGTTAATGGGTCTAAAAACACCCAACCAATAAGTTTTAGATAGGTTTGGGTGTATATATTAACCTTATCATTTAGATTTAACTCTTAGTTAAGTAGTTTGACATTTACCTTGTCTCTTTGTATTTATATATTATATGGTTAATAAACTTTCTATAAACATACAATAGAACCTCAAGTGGTTAATTAATTAAATAAAAAATATTATTTAATCCCTTTGGCTGATCCCTAGATTATTAGGAATAGATTATCAATTAATAATATAATATTTGTTTTAAAAACTCATTATGTTAATTTTGACCCAATTTGATATTTTGTTTTTGTTAAATTCATAACAACATTATTACATCAAAAACAAATTATTTAATAAATAATAAAATGTCATATTAACCAATAAAATTCGTTTAATTCATTAAAATATCAAATTTGATTTATTTTGATATTTATAATATCAATTATTTTAATCATTCGTTTATAACGTAATTTCTGCATCATCATTGTGTCATAAAAATAGTTAAATATATAAAGTCTGAAAATTACAAATAAAATAACATTATATAGGAAATATTTTTATATTTTTAATGAATATTTATATTCTAATTTATCTTATGTATAACCCTGTATTAAAAATGGTTCAGTTATTAACCATTGATTTTATCTCTTTTAACTCTTCTTTAAATAAAATAATAATAAATGTTATAATCTAATCCAAGTTGACCTAAAGGATCATATTTTCTTCCAAAGGTTTTTTTGGTCAAATTACACCTATCCAATAGAATTTGGACATGTGTTAGGGTAATGATAATATCATTTTTACCCTTAATTACCCTATTTACTTTTAACTGTGGTAAATAAAAGAAAAACGTTACTATTAACCAAAAATTATTTTCATCATATTAAACAAAATTTTACATACTGATATCCACCATGTCTCTAAAATTCTTGAAATTCAACTCACAGAATTAATAAAATTAAGTTTTATACAAATTTTGAAATGCACCTAGGAGGTTGGTAAAAGATGGTAAAAAGTTCGATTAAATATTATATATCTGAACTTATTATAAAATGAATACAATGAATTACATTGAACATATATAGGTATTATGTATCTATTTTGACCTAAAATAAATTTAAATAAATTAATTAAATATTTAATTAAAAATTTGGTTTTAAACAATAACACAGTGTTTTTAACTATTCATCAAAAATAGAATGTTTTTAGAAAAATACAAAAAAATTCACCCTAAGCTAATTTCGATATTCCAAATCCAAAAATGAATTCCATTTTGAAATATAAAATTTAGAAAATTTCAAAAAGTGGGTATTACTATTCATAATGACTAGATTGATTGGTTGTGGTGTTTTCGACCTTGAAGTGGCATACAACACAAGCTATTGTGTCATTCAATGGGAAATGTAACATGGAAGATTGGGGTGTTACATTTCTACTATTTTTACTATTCATTTTTTTTCAAAAACTAATTTGAACTTATTAAAAAATAAAAATTATAATGATTCAAAATATATAAAAGATATTTATATATTCAATTAATATATGTGTCAAAATTTAGTCTAAACTTTTACCTATAGACTTGATGACGAAGAAGGTTTTCTATGATAACATTCACATAAAATATTAATGTTTCAATATCAAAATTCATTATAAAATTGTTTCAAATTAACCAAATTTGTTTAATTTTTATATATATTAACTATATTAAGATTAAAACCAATTTAAAATAAAATTTAACTTTTTACATAATTAAAAATGGTTGGGGGTTTCAAATAAAATTGGCATTTTTCACTATTAATCAAAATATGAAACTTTTTGGAAAAAATTAAAACAAGTACCCTTATTTTAATTTTTTTATTCATATTTATCAAATGAAATTTATTTTTTCATATACATTTTCTAAATGTATGAAAAAAAAATTATAAATTATGCCCACAGAGCACTACTTAACTTCCACAGAATAATGATTTTTTAGAAAACATTTGTTTTAATTTAAAATGATGATAATTGTTTTTCTAAAAAATAGATATCCATTTCATTTCTTTTATATATGTGTAAACCATATAATATTAAAACTTTAGCTATCATTATTCGTACCATCCATCATAATGACAATGTTATAATTAATATGTTTAAATAATAATATTATGGGTGTCAAGATTCGCTTAGCTTATGTGTTGTATGCATCAAAAGATGTCAAATAGATTAAATTATTTAAATAATTTTTTATAAAGACTCATGTTGTTGTATTCTATTATAATCATTGTTTTTTGTTTCATACTTTCTATCAAAAATAATTTTCTTATTTTAAAATGTTGGAGTGTTACATGACATGTAATGAAATCAAATGTTGTATAACTTGAGCCTGAACATTACTAAAATGAAAAACTAGTTAAAATTTTTTATCCTAGAGATAATTTTCTATAATACAAGACTAATCACTTCATTAATGTTCTCTATAGGAATATGAAATTTGAATATTCAATATGGGAACCTAAAGATGTTCTGAATCAGAGTTTTAAATATTTTTCTATTTCAAAATGATGAAATCTAGTGGATAAAATTAATTTTTATTGTGTTAGAGTGTAGAAAATTATGAATTTTTTTTATTTTTCATTTGATATTAACATAATGTAATTTATAGATTTCTTTTCATGAAACCTCAATTAAAAAATAATGGTCATATTATTTATATTTATAGCATATCTATTATATTAGAGGGTATGAAGGGGATTATCTATGTTATAGGAAATATATATAATTTTTTTATTTAATTACAATTTTTTGATTAACTCATGATAAATATGTACTCAATTTTTAATAAACTCCTTTTACAATTCAAAAATATGTTTTCATCAAATACTTGTTTTTTTTCATTTTCTATATGAATATTATTCTTAATTTCTACCAACTATAGAAATAATATCTTACAAATACGGTAACCATTCTTAAATAATCATATAAAAATGGGATTATAATGACTTCTTTGATTTTTATGAAAATATTAATTTATAGTGTGTTGTAACAAATGTTCAATTTATTAAAAAATTCATTTCGATTAAATTATTTAAAAACTCCCACTTCGTAACTTGTTTAAAAATATAAATTAATTCCTTTATATAAAATATATTCTAATTAATTTCATTAGAATCAATATTATTTTTAATTTTCATAAAAATCATTTCATACTTGAAAATGAATTTATCTACAACATTTTCTTAATTGTGTTTCATAGGTTTAATTTAAAAATAATACATATCACTTATAGAATATCAATTTGTTAAAATAAAATACATATATGTACTCTTAATTTCCATGTTTTTAATTGTGATAGAATATTTTTTGGTGGTAATGAATTGTAATTTACAAAATTTCATGTGACGATTTTGGTTAAAAGGGGTTGACATAGGGGTATAAACTACGATGTAATGATTATATACCCTTATAAACTGTATAAATCATTTTTATGTCAAAATATATATTCAAAATTATAATAATTTGAACTATTTTTCCATTTTGAATCATTTTTCAAAACTAATTAATTATTATATTATAATCATTTAAAAAATTTAACGTGTTTCATTTCCCTCACATATAAAGAGCGAATTATCTCAAATATTATTCATTGATTTTGATCATCATAGCCCAAAAAAATAAAAACCTAAATCCATTCAAAACATCACAAAATTTGTCCAAGAGTTAACGAATTCATCACAAGACCAAAATTTCAATTATTAAGGTTTAATTATATGGAGGTCTCTAAAAAACGAGGAATAAACCTAGACCAAGCTATTTCATTTTTATTTCCTCTTAAACCTTCGATAAGAATGTTTATCCCAAATAAAATTATCATTAAATTGTAAAAAAATAAATTTATAATCTATTATGATCAATTGAAAACCTTTTTGCACCCCTATTCTATCAAATTAGAAATTAAATTATCACTTTTCCAAAAAATGAAGACTACCTCCTTTACAAAGAACAATGACTAATTTTCCATCAATAACTCACATTTTTGTTTATACTGATTTATTTAATAATAATATATATATATATGTATTTATTTATTTATATATGAAAAATTTATGTTTGTATAATTTTAATGTATTATTTATCTTACTTTAAATATTTGTATTAAAAAAATTGAAAACATCGTTCATGCATATGTACATACTACCATCTCGATGCACTGTGTAATTCATTTATCATTCACTAAAATATAATGGAAGGTTATATATATATATAATTAATATATGTGTAATTTTTGTTTATATTAATATTATAAATATTATGGAACTAAAATAAATGTATAATAACCAGAATTAATTAAATAAAACTTTTTGGAAAAATGATACAGTTGTCACATAAAATTAATTCTATAAATAACTAGTTATTAATAAATGGATTATGAAATATTGTAATCTGATAATATGTTATATTATAAATATTTAAATGAATATTTATACTATTAAAATAAATATAAATTTATTATATAGGAGGTTATAGTATAGACAGTGATTTTTGAACTTCGTGTTAGGGGTTTATGTTAAAATATTATTTTTTTCTATGATTTTGTATGATTATATATAAAATGAAAAAATAATATGATATATTTATCCTATGTATTTATCTTTTAATAAATAAATTTATATTTCTATGGATTACATCATTTACTTTAATTTTATTCACATTACGAAATCGAGTGACCAAAATAATGTTTTTAAACAAAAAAACATTAATATTCTCTTCGGTCGAAAGTATTTTTCATCCATATCAATTTTTAACCGTTTTTATGGAATATATTTAATATTCCAAAATGTGTTTTAAAATTAAATTTTAACCTATTTTTTACATTCAATAAAAATTTTAAAGAGGTCTTCTATTCATTTCCCAAATGTGGTACATTCCACTTTTTACTGAAAAATGTTAAACAAATATTTTTTTAATGTAAAGGAAATCAGTGGAATTTCCCATAATCATAGATATTCAATTAATAAAATCTTATTTTGTATGTTTCCAATGTTCTTATCAAATAATATGTTTTAATTAATATTTTTAACAATTTTATATTTTGAATATGTGATTTAAAAATAAAAAGTGTATTTATCTAAACAAATGACCCAATGATATTATAATGGAATATCTCATCTATGAGAAATACCTTAATTATAATTATGTTTCAATATTACTATGATACTATGATACCATACATATTTCTTCTATTGATGGTTTATATTTATATTTATGAAATATTAATGAAACTCATTTTTCTTTCCACTAGTATTGTTGTGATGAATATTGTCATGAACATGTGGAAGAAATATGAATTGATTATTAATATTTTATGGGTGGGACGATAATTATATAGCTATACAATTATATGTGAAAATATTAATGGTTTATAAGCTCAATGTGATTAGGGGTGGTTACCCCAATCCAAAAAAGGGTACATGAGAGTTTTTCCCAATCCCAGAATAGGGTACATGTTAGGTTGTCTCAATATCGATGTAGGTACCTGGTTTTTATACCATGATTAATATGAGATGAATGTCCTGATGGGTGTTTTTTATAATATTTCTATTATTATTATATCCCAAAATATATGATATTTATTTACGATATGATGTTAATCAAATTTAATGCTCTCATTCATCATGTGATTTATGTATTATTGTCTTCTAAACTGTCACACGTCGACCTATCTATTTTTTTATTTAACTATTTTCTATGGTTTTAAAATTTTTTCGAAGTTCTCGTTGAAACCCAAACTATATTTTTGAGTTTTGTCAAAAAACGTGCTTTTTTAAGATGAATCTTTGAGTGCCCAGGTGGAGAGCATTTTTTATACCCTCCGCAGCTTCACCCATGCCTTGACACAGTCTGCCTGTCTTCAAAAAAATAAAATGAATAAATTTTGTAATTTTCTACGTTAGTTAAAATTTTCATGTTTGCTAATATTTTTCATTATTATTATTAAAACAAAATATTTTTTTTATTATTTATATTTTTATCGATATTATTATTATTGTTGTAATTGAAGAATTATTGTTGTTATTTTACTATTACTGTTGATATTTGTGCTGGTGTGCAGGCACTGCGTGGTTAGCGGAATCTGTGGTGTTATCCTGGGAACCTGCGTGGTTGTGGTAATTAAATCAGCCAAATAAAAATAATTTGGATGATTTGCAAATTATAATTTAGATAAATAAATAACTTATGAAGTAAATGAAAATATTATTTGTCATGAACAATAATATTGAATTATTATTAAGGATATGTTTTTATTAAAGTTATTAATTTTATAATTTTTATATTATTGTTAAAGTTGTTTTCATTATTATTATGTGTACTATTACGATTATTGATATTAATATTATGATTAATATTATTTATTAATGTTAATGTTATTATTATTATTTTTTAGAATAATAATAATCATTTTTATTGTTATTATTTTTATTTTCATTCTTATTTCTAATTAATTTCTCTTTTTTTATTCCTTCTAACCCTAGTATTCAGCCTATTTTTTTCTTTCCTCGTCTCAACCTTGGTCAGTGCGGTGCTGCCACCCTCACCCTCTCCCCTCACTTGCTTCCCACACTCACTGCTTGGCGCACCCAACTACCTCATCTCCCCCAGCGCGACCTCCTTACTGCATGACATTTCTCTATATGGAAGATCCCTCTCCTGCCTGCCTCGCCTGATTTCCGTGTTCCCTACCTCCCGCTGCCTCTAATTCCGTGCATCGGCCACACCATCTCCATATGACTAGTGATAGAACAATGCAACGCCCGTGCCTTGCAACAGCCATCCACACATCATCCCTCCAACTCCCTACTCAAGCGTGCACTCATCGTACCTCCCTCTCAAACCCGCTGTACCCCTCTTGTTGTGCACCCCTACTACATGCGCGACCTCCGGGCCGCCTCCTACTAGAGACAACAAGGTTATCCCCTTAGTCTACACACCCTCCATCTTAAATGCTCGTTTCTGGAGATGCAGATTGGATATAGTTCAAATTTTCTTACTCATGTGGTGCCGATGATCTATTTTTTTGGGATTCCATCATTCATGTGATGCTTCTGCTTCAGCCAATGTCTAGTGATATTCTGAGCTATTCTTCAGCTGTAATTAAGGAATTGGAACACTTTATAGGTGATGTTCCATTCTAGACCTCCAAATAATTGTTGGTATTGAAATTTTAAACTCAAACCAACTCTTTTTTGTAGTGGAGTTGTCGACGTTGTGCTGGAGTTCATTAGAGTTTTGTTCTAAGCATGCAAACATATTAGGTTCTTTGTTTATTATTACCATTTTTGTGTGAAGCTTCTAGTTCATGATGGAATATGTCTGTGTATGAATCGTTACATATGTGTCTTGTTTTTAAATAGATTTACTATTGGATGATTTAATTCAACCTTGCGTCTATTCTTTCATGGAGCCTCCTACTTGTTACGCAAAATTTTGGAGTTTTTAGATTTTGGAGTTCTAATAGGGACGCCGAATTTTAGGCTTCTGACCAATTACCATGTTGATTTTGAAGGCATGTTGGGTGTGCCTCATAGCAGAGTTGGATGATTAATGTACTGGGGTTTAGGTGGTTTTTTTTCTTTTGGTCACATGGATTATGTTAATTCTATGCTTCTATGTCCATAGTTGTTTTTTTACTGTTGTAGGATGTTGGTAGAGGAAGTCTATGATACCATGGTTGGATGTTTGTGCTTACTTGTTCGCAAGTGTGACATGTTTCGAATCATTATAATTGAGCTCTATGTTGAGGTAGGTCCACCACAACACTCGCCTTTAAACTTAGAATATGTTAATAGATTGATATTTTATTAATTTTTATAAATAAGAAATAGTATTTGATAATAAATTTTTGAATAATTACTCAAGGTAAAAAGAGTTGTGTACTTTATATATTTTCTTATTGAATTGATGCAAAATAGTGAAATAATGCCCATTTGTCCTTTGAACCTAATTCACAGAATTTCACGTGTAGTTCTAGTTTGAGATAAATGTTTTTTTATGATTCGTGAGTAAGTGTTTTGGTTCTCTTGGGAAATGAGGATTTTCTTAAAATTTTGTTAAGACCCGTTTGGCACTTTGATAAAATAAATTATTTGGGAAAACTTTTTTTAAGGTGAATCAGGGGTGATCATTTTGTGTACGTTGATTTCATGAGTTGTGTGTGATGTTTGTGCAACGTTACTAGTTACTTGATTGACTCTTTTGACTCACCCCCCTTTTATTACACGTGTTGACATGGGAACCTGGCATAATAAGTGAATCTTCTGAGAAAGATTATTTTACTAGTATAGATTAAGCACTGACTAGTGGCCCATAGCAGAGATATGTTTTCTTATTATTGTTGCTATGGGATTGGGCCCCTCGGTTAGGCCATGTAGGGCATCACCAAGCGTTAGGGAATTATAAAATCATTGAGTGGGGCATGCCTTCAGGATGAGCCACATGTATAGTTTGTTCTGGATTGTTCATGAGCTCCTAGGTTCAATTCAATTTTATTTTAGTTCTTATTTGTATGTGGAAGACGATTGAGAGGTCCATTTTGGTTGCTAGCCCCTGTGTCACACTTTTTTCATTTCCCTTATTCTTTGTTTGTGTTTTATGTGTGGTTTTCCTTTTTTTTAATTACTAAAATTTTGGTTTTTATATTGTTCGCAAAAATGTTTTCAAAATTTAATGCACCTTATCCTCTCAAATAATAAGTTCATTCTTAAATTAAAAAGGAAAATGGATTGTTACTTTATAAATAAATGTTTTTGTGGAAACCTATAATTTATACAATTTAGTTCAAACATGGAATTAGTAAAATTCTGTATTTAAAAGTATTGAATTGGGTATAGTTTTTTGGGAATGCCTAATGATTTTTAATACTCACACCTATAGTGCTTCTTGTTTTTAGATATGTTACAGGTTTGACTCGAGTTTGTTCACTATGGGAATGAGATGGTTGTGGTTTGGAGAGTGACCCTCGAGGTCATGAGGATTTTTTGGTGAAGATCAGGTTTGTGTGTTTTTTTGGTCATGCTTTCCTTTCGGTGTCATTTATTTACATTGTGTAATTCTACTTTTTCCGCTGTTTTATTTATTTTCACTAGGGGAAATATTTACCAATTGTCCTGTATTTATGACTTGGCACTTGGTGCCAATCCGGGAGGATCAAGAACGCCACTTGGTCCTTGCCGCAGATTGGCTCAGGTGATCAGTTTAGGGTCGTCCCAGGTTGGTTCGTGAAAAAATGGTTGCAGAGGTGGTCTCTCTTGAACATACCTTTTTTGTCAGAGTGTCCATGGTTATTTTGGGTTGTCATGGTAGAAGTATTATAATTTTCGAGACTCGAAGCATATGGATGAGAAGGATTTCATGAACACGTGCATGTTCCGAACCTTGGGTTACCATGGGATGTTCGGGTTTTTTGATTCCCTTGATTCTTATTTTTTTTGTATTGGGAAATGAAATGGAAGTCGGTCAAGTGACCTCCATGAGCGTGCATTTTCTGGCATGCCATGTGGATCCGGGGACATTACCCTAGAGTGCTCCTTGTGACGGTGGCATGACGGGAATATGGCCCCAACCTTATGTCTGAGTCACCAATCAATACTTGTTTCCCCTAGGAAATTGTTTGGGTCTTCATTAATTCTAAAAAAATGTTTTATAAATTTTTATTTTTGAAATTGTGACAAGCTAGATTAAAAATGGTAATGTCCATGTTTGACCCAGATTTTTGTTATCTTGTTCATTGTGTTCTCCCCCATGAAGGTTCGATGGATGCCCAAGGTGATGGTTCTGGTGGTGCGCCCTTAGAAAATCCTCCAATTGATAATCCCAAGGACTACGCCCTCGAGTTTCAAAAGTTGAACCCTCCTATATTTTATGGGAAATCAGGTCCTCTACAGGTGGAGGAGTGTCTATGGATGATTGAGGGGAACTTCTGTTCTCTCATGCCGCCTAAGTCATTGAAGGTGAATTTGGAAACCTTTTTAATCAAAGGTCCAACCTAGTAATGGTTTATGTCCATGACTCAATGAAAGCCTCATGAATATCTCACTTGGGGTTTCTTTATGTCTTTGTTCAACCAATAATATTTCCATGAGTTGACGAAGCTGGGGAAGAGGTTGGAGTTGTGTTGTGTTTATTAGGGAGTTGAATTGTTACTAGAAATCTATAGATGTTTCTTAATCTTGGCTCTATGTGACCAATGGTTTGTTGCAAATGATACTGGGAAGGCTCTACATTTTCAGTCTGGACTCCATCCTGAAATGTAGAAGAAGGTGAAAAAACTCAACCTAACCACCTTCTCAAATGTTGTGGGGAAAGCCTTTCTAGTCGAAGCTGAGTTAGGTGGATGACATGAGGAGGTGAATCCACCCTGGGCCTTGGGGAGCAGTGCAGAAGATGGCGATAGACAGAATGGGAAGTGGCCTGATGCAGGTGGCTCAAATAGTGGAATCAAGAGGCATTTAATCCTTAAGTCATATTCTTCACAGTACAATGTTGTGATCTGTCACTAGTTTGGTCAGCAGGGTTATAAAAGGCTGACGTGACCAAGTGTTTCGAGACCCTTCCACACATGTGGATGTCTGGGTTACTTGCAGCGATTCTACCGAGGTTTTTACAGGAAGCACACTGATCCAAGACCTGGCTTGTCAAAGGTCACCTTATCCCTTCAGTAGGAGTTGGACAATGTTTGGGATTAGTTTGGGGTTTTCTCTTTTTAGTGTTCCCTGGATGTAGGGGTCGTCTCATGTAGTTTGCCATAGTGTTTATTTTCCTTTAGTTATAAGAATAAAATTATTTTGTCGAACCTCTATGAAACCGTTGTTTGAATGGAAGTGTACATGGTTAAATTCTTGTTCGTGTGTTATGTTTTGGAATTTTTAATGCCTGACTATGAGTCAGTATATGCTTCAATCATTGTTGGTCTAGCCATAGGTCCTGGAGTGAAGCTGGCATGTTGTCAGTAGAAACCCAGCAGTGAAGAAGTGCCTTCTATTAATCAATGTCCTTACTATGAAATGGTTTATGTTCTTCTGAGGGTGAGACATTGTTGATATGACGATGTCTGTAGTTTTGATGCATGATCCATTGGGACCTTCCCATCACCCCCTCGTGGTAAGTTTGATCGTATGGAAAATCTCCATGTTCTGGTAATCTCAACAGTTCTTATGGTAGACAGACCCACAATGGGTCTCACATAGTAAGACATGACAAAATTTAGTGTCATCCCAATCCTATGGTGGAGAGTCCATTCGGGCCACCCCATGTTTGTATTTGAAATTCAATATGGTTTTTGTTTTGGTGGTGTTTAATGTGTTCGTGTTTTGAGGATATGTTTCATTTCATGGTATCTTGGAGTTCGTTTTGATCAATCAATAAGAGGTGCTTAAACTTTTGGGGGTGAGTGTCACTTAAGAAGTTTTATCTTTGAGTCTTGAGCTTGCCGTGGCTTTTCGAGGGTGAAAAATTTTATGGTGGGGAGAATTTTCATACCCCGACCTATCTATTATTTTTATTTTATTATTTTGTTCTGTTTTAAGATTATTTTTCAAAGTTTGGGTTTAATGCCAACAATATTTTTGAGTTTTGTCAAAAAAAATGCACTTTTTTAGTTGACTTCACTGGGCGCCCAGGTGGATCTCGTTTTGGATACCCCATGCATCTACACCCATGAAATGACACAGTCTTCCTATCTTCAGAAAATTGAAATGGATAAATTTTTTAATTTATTGTGTTACTCAAAATTTCCATGGTTGATAATAATTTTCATTATTATTATTAAAATGAATGAAGTGTTTTTATTATTTATATTTTTATTGATATAATTATTTTTGTTGTTATAATTAACGAATTATTATTATTATTATTATTATTATTACAAATACTACTACTACTACTACTATTGATATTTAAACTGGAGCACGGGCACTGCACGACTAGCGGAACCCGTGCGGTTAGCCCGGGAAGCAGTGCAGTTGCTAAATTTGAATTAGCATGATAAAAATAAATTGGATGATTTGAAAATTAAAATTTAGTAACATAAATAGAATATGGTGTAATGGTAATATTATTTTTCATGAACAATAATATTGGATCTTTATTAAATATTTTTTACTAAAATTATTTTTTTATCATTTTTAGAATATTGTTAAAGTTGTTTTCATTATTATTATGTATACTATTATCATTATTGATATTATTATTATTATTATGGATTATAGTTATAGTTATTATTTTATTTTTATTTTTATAATAATAATAATAATAATTATTGTTATTTTCATTAATATTTCTAATTAATTTCCCTTTTTTATTCCTCCTAACCCTAGCATTCTCACTGTTTTTTTCTTTCTTCTTCTCTACGTTAGTATGTATGGCGCCACCACCCTCATCTTCTCCCCTCTCTTCCTTACCACACCTTTTTCCCATCGCACCCACCAACCCCGTCTCCCCCCAGCACAACCTCCTTTCTAAATGGCATTTCTCCATCAGCAAGCTCCCTCTCCTACCTGCCTCTCCTACTGTCTGTGTTCCCTACGTCACGTTGTCGCTCCAGCCATGCACCAGCCACACAAGCTCCATCCGGCCAGTGACACCCTGGCGCAGCACCCCTGCCTTATAGCCACCATCCAAAAACCCTCCCACTGGCTCCTCTCTCTAGTGTGCACCTGACGCACCTCCCGCTCGAACCCGCAGTGCCCCTCTTTTTGCGCACCCCTGATGTCAGCACAACCTCCAACCCACCACCTACTGGAAACCACCGACCTCACCCCTCCAGTTACACACCCTCCATCATAAATTCTCATCACTGGAGATCCAAATTGGATATGGTTAACATTATCATACTCATGTGGTTCTGCTGATCTAGTGTTTTGGGATTTCATCATTCATATGACGATGTTGCTTCAGCCAATTACAGGTGCTATTCCAAGCCGTTCTTAAGCTATAATCAAGTAAGTTGAACACTACATAGGTGATGTTCCATGATGTACCACCATATCAATGTTTGTCTTGAAATTTTCATCTCAAATAAACTATTTTTTTAATTGGAGTTGTCTCCGATGTGTTGGAGTTCATTGGATTTTTGGTCCGAGCATGGAAAAGTTTTAGCTGCTTGGTTTATTGTTACATAGTTCGTGTGAAACTGATGGTTCATGCTAGAATAGGTCTGAGATTGAAGCTTTACAAATGTTTCTTTTTTTGAAATAGAGTTACTATTGGATGATTTAATTCAATATTGAATCTATTTTTTCTTAGAGTGTCCTTCTTGTTATTCAGAGGGTTGGAGTTTTTAGCTTTTGGATTTCCTGTGAGGCTGCTACATTTTAGGTTTCTGACCAATTTCCATGTTGAATCTAGAAGTATTTTTGGTTTGCTACATAGTAGACATGGAGGACTCATGTAATAGGGTTTATGTGAGTTTTTTTGTTCACTTGGATTATATTAATTCCATGATTACGTGTTCATAGCTATTTTTGAGACTGTTGCGGCGCATTGGTAGAGAAAGTCCATGATACCATGGTCAGTAGGTTGTGCGTACTTATGCACAATTGAGAGATTTGTATTGTCTTCCTAATTGAGTTATATGTCGAGGAACGTACCCCACTGTACGCATCTTTAAATTTTAAATTTATTAATTTATTGATATTTTATTAAATTTAATAAATAAAAAATAATATTCGATAATTAATTTTTGAATAATTACTCGATGTAAAAAAGAGATGTTTATTTTATACACATAACTTGAAATATTTTCTTGTTGAATAGATTCACAATAGTGAAATAATGACCATTTTTCCTTTGAACATTATTCACAGAATTTCAAGTGTAGTTCTGGTTTTATGGTAAATGTTTTTTCTAATGCGTGAGTATGTTTTTTGGTTCTCTTGGGAAATGAGATTTTTCTTTAATGTTGGTTAAGACCAGTTTTGCACTTTGATAGAATAAATTATTTTGGAAAACTTTATTTGAGGGGAATCAGGGGTGATCTTTTTTTGTACATTGATAGCGTGAGTTGTGTGTGGTGTTTTTGTAAGATGACTGGTTACTTGATTGACTTTTTTGACTCACCCCCTATTATTACACGTGTTGAAATGGGAACCTAGAATAATAAGTGAATCTTCTGAGAATGATTGTTGCACTAGTTTATATTACACATTGGCTAGTGGCCCAAAGTAGAGAGATGTTTTGTTATAATTATCTTTATGGGTTCTGGACCCTCGATTAGGACATGTAGGGAAACAACGAGCATTATGGAATTATGACATCACTATGTAGGGAATGCCTTCATGATGAGTCACATGCATAGTGCGTTTTGGATTGTTCACGAGCTCCTGGGTTCGAGCCGTGTTTCCTTTAGTGCTTATTTGTATGTGGAAGACGATTGAAAGGTCCAATTTGGTTGTTGTCCCAAGTGTGCCACTTTTTCCATTCCACATAGTGTGTGTTTGTGTGTTATGTGTGGTTTTCCTTTTATCTAATAACTATTTTTTTAAATTTTTTCATGAAGATGTTTTCAAAATGTAATACACCTTCATCTCTCAAACATTAAACTCATTCCTAAATTAAAAAGGGTAATGTACTGTTACTAGTTTTAAAAATACATTCTAGTGTTAAAACCCATATTTTATATAGCTTAGTTCAAACCTGGAATTAGTAAAATTATTTATTTAAAGGTATTGCATTAAGAATAGATTTTTGGGGACACTGTGATTTTTAATACTCACGCCTATAATGTTTTCATGTTTTTATCTTTGTTTTAGGTTTGACTCGAGGTTTTTCGTTGTGGGGGAGATTTGGTTGTGGTTTGGAGAGTTACTCTAGTGGTCATGAAGTGTTTTCAGTTGAAATCAGTTTAGTGCGTTTTGTTGGTCATGATTTCCTTTTAGTGTCATTTATTTAATTTGAATTATTCTAATTTTTTCCACGGTTTTTATTTATTTTTACTAGGGGAAATCATTGCAAATTTTCCTCTATTGATGCTCTGTCACTTTTCTCCTGCCCAGGAGGATCGGGAATGCCTCTTCGGCCTTGCCGCGGATCAGCATGAGTTCCATATTTAGGGTCGACATGGGTTTGTTCATGACACTAACATTATTTCATGACTCATGGATATTAACTATATATTGGTAGATATAGTTTTCAAAATATAATATCATCTTACCATACCCATATTATTATATTATAATTTAATAATCATGAATATATCAAATATTTAAAATTAGAAATCATTTGATCTCATCCTTTATAATGTTTCCATTTCCTTATGATATGAGGAATGGGTTTCAGTATGATATTTCAAAGAAAGATGATGGATGTGAGGAAAAAAATATATGGAAATGACATAGCTATTTTATCTAATAGTTGTTTATGTATCCAAATTTTTAGAGACACAAAACCATTAAGTTTATTATGTGGATAATAATGTCATATAATGAAAATTAATCTAATGATATAGAATATTTTAGTATGAAATGTATGGTTCCATATAATAATGGAAGTAGTGTCTAGTGTTCCATCTTCAGTAATCAAATAATACACATTAATACAGTATTAGTTTATTTTTGACATTATCATTATTCACTGTCTATTATTAATTCAAATAATCATATGAATAAAATTTACATAATATTCAATGGATTTATTTCCCTACTCATTTCATCCATCAAAAACAAAAACACATTCAGTGTGAAAGTCTCATTTAAACTAATCATAATTGTTCTCCATGAAAGTGATCTAATGAACTATTCACTCTGTCACTGAAAAAAATCCAAACTATTATTGGTTTCCCTCTCTTTATAATTATATAAAAAATGATATGAAATTAACATATATATGGGAAATCATGGAGTTATATAATAATGATGTAAACTACTCATCACAATTAAACTATTTTATATATAATATAACTAGTTTTGACTAGTTTTTTATCTTAAAATATATTTATATGAAGTTATTTGTCTTTATACCATTGAAAATTTTTATCAAACTTATCATCTTTATCAATTCTAATTTTTAAAATCTTCAGATTGAATCATGTATTTATATGAACAATCGTGATATTAAAGTAATGAAGAATAACACAACATCATCAAATAATATTTTATTTTTAGGAAATATTCATCGTGAAATAGAACTCCTATAAACCCAAAAATATTTTGAAATAAATCATTTTATGAGAAAATAGGCACTTCTCATTTCATAGTTGGAGATTGGAAGTGACTCTTATGAGTTTTCTAGCTGACCCTTAAAGAGGTGTAAAATTATTTTTTTCTTTTTAAAACTTGATATTACTCCATCTAATATTCTCGATGACTCTTCAAACTAACATTATTTTATTATACTTGAAAAAAATTATTTCATTAGGGCCATGATTTATTTTTAGCACATTTGTTTGAAATACCAAGGAATTTCCCATTTTCTCCATCTATTCACTGTTTTACTTTTATGTATTGATCCATTTGTAAATTTTTTAAATTTTATCATATAATTACTATAACATAGATGAATAATCCATTAATTATTCTTGGAAACCTCAAATATTCATAAACATCCTTTATCATCCTTATTTTATCTCAACCATCACAAATTTAGAACATATAATTATCTTGAATCAGTAAAAAATAATTTAAAATATTTTACCACTTTATTTTAAAATTATTTGAAAAAAAATTAATTCTTTTTAATTTATTCTATATATATTTTCTATCTCAATAATTGAAAATCTAAATAAATCACTTAAATTTTCAATAGGATATTTCAAAAAACATATACTACATCAATAAATCCATGTTTCTTTTAAAATAATCCTAGTGATTATCATAAATTCTCTAGAATTGTAATCACGTGGAATTTAATATATAGATTCATCATAAAGATATTCTATTATTCTAAAGCTGAAAATTATAGAACAAACCATCCTCAAATTAATTAAACCTAATTAAAAATATAAACAACAGAGTATATTAGGATGTAAAACCATCATCAAACAACATCACATAGAAAACCTTTCTGTTAATATCTGCACTCCATCAAACTCTTCTCTAGTTGTCATATTCACAATGCAGGTGAGTGATTTATTCTACTAAAATATTTATATAACATGAGAACATTGAATACCTTCTTAATATATGATGTATCATCCACACTATTATAAACCTTCACTTTAAAATTATTATTCTTCATGAAATACTATTATTGAATGTAACTCAAAATAAATTTCAATTTAAGGATAAATCACTATTAATTTAATGGAAGAATCTAGTCACTTCAAAAACAATAATATATATATATAAATTAATTTTTACATGAACTATTAAGTAGATTCCTCATTTTATTCCATGTAAATGTATATCGAGTATTATATAATAGAAGATCTATATAAAATTATGCTTCAGTAATCCATGTCATCCAGGAATTCCTTCACATCACATATTAAAATCCTAATACTAGCATTTTATATGCTAGAAAAATTCTAAAATACCAATGATGGTTAATTAGTTATCCCATAATAACCTGATATTTTAGTGTGAAATTCACCAATAAATAAACACTATAAAATATTTTATTTCCAACCTAAAATATAACTAAAAACTCCCCACACATTATATGAACATTATTATATAAAAATGTCATAATAATAAAATAAATATCACATAGAACTACTGTGACCAATTATAAAAACATACATTGATAGGATAAATCTATAATATTATTTATTATTAAAAATGATTGTTTTCCAATGAAATATTATTTAAATGGTTTTTGTATTTTATCCTAATAAATTTAATTTATCACTTTTAAAACAAGATTAAGATAATATGTATTGAAATGTATAAAATAATATAGCTACATAAATTTAATTAGTATGTATAATTATATTACATTAACAACACGCAAATCATAAAGGTCATTTTTATATAAAATCATTTTTCCTTATATTATTTATTTTCATTTTACCAGAAAAAATATGACTTTTAGATTTTTAAATTTAAGAATTTATCTTGATTTTTTAATTCATCATTTTTTAATTATCAATGGGTGATTATTTTTTATTTTTATTAAATAGATGACTTTTGGGTGAAGAGTGAAAAATTCAAATTTTACAAACAATTAGAAGTTTGTGACATAAAAATGATTTTAAAATTACATATAATATATTAAAAAATATAGAGAGAATAAATACGTGTTTAAATATTAAAATAAAATATTTAAATTTATTACGATGACTTAAGAAGATTTTATTTCAAAATTAAAAACATAAGCGATATTTTATTCAAATTAATGATCTATATTTCTTCCCATCAATTTTGTTTTTATAAGGTTACCATAGTGATGGATAAATGAGTAAAAAATGGTTAAAATTATGAGATATGGTAAAAAATATCTGAATAAATTACTATTAATTTGATTTTATGAGTTTATTTCAACATTTAAAATCATATATTTGAATTTTTGAATCCTTGGATAAAAATTATCTTTATAAATAAATATTTATTATTTTAAAGTAAATAGTATTTAAAAAAGAGTCCCACCACTCACTTATAGAATAATCTTCTCACCACCTCACTTACATAACCATATTGAGCACTACATCTCAACCAAGTATACTCAAATCACCTCTATAACACCCAAAACAGGACAATTGGGATTGACCTATAGAGTCATGTGACCTCATGTGTACCACCCCACATGCAAGATCATTCCAAATATTAATGAGGGTCTGAATTCTTTTAGTGGGGACACTATACCCTCGGTAGTATATCATTTCACCCATGGGGTAAACAAAATATAAGTGTTCAATGTAAATAACGTGGATCAAAATAATATGATATGTAAAACATGACATGGAACAATAAAATGGGATCCTTTCCTAGAAATCCAAACCACATTAATAGTACCAGAATAATAATAAAATAATATAGTATGGAATTCCTTTGGATTCTATTATGGTCCCACTACTAGATACATGATCCTTCGCTTAGCCATCTACCAAGGTCACATTTCAACATCGTAGATTCCTATACATAAAAGATTTTATGTGTATCAATATAACCACATGGGGATGAGTAATATATTCTAGTATGACCCCAGCAATGATTCCACAACAATTGTGGACATGTATAACTGGTGTATTACATGATAATAATAAATTCCCACGAATGAATAGATAATCACGTATTGAGTGCCAGTGTTTTAACTGAGCAACCATGATCCCATGTCATAAATGATTTATTATTATACTAAATGAATGGTTACATATTTTAGAAATGACCATGAAATACACACTAGGATGGTGACATGTCACTTAGTATCTTCAATCAATCGAGACAAACTGGCTACTTGGTATCCATATGAAATCAATGTCTTGTATGACTGTTAATACCTCCAATACATTGACTTTCATGGTCATTCCCTAAGTTTATCATCCTTCTACCCCATAAATTATTCCACCATCATCATCACTATAAATCATGCATAGTCTCTATCTAAGGGGTAGTCATATCACCACAAACCATATAATTTGAATTTTATGAAAAACCCCTCCCAAATAATTGTAACACACATTCCAAGGAATA
This sequence comes from Viscum album, assembly GCA_963277665.1. NCBI lineage: Eukaryota > Viridiplantae > Streptophyta > Magnoliopsida > Santalales > Viscaceae > Viscum > Viscum album. Next base: position 383,519,318 of record OY728145.1, read on the forward strand.
AAAATTTAATATAGTCAGGGCACTTAATCCTGATCATATAGTAGAAACATATAACAAATGTGATTCATATCAATCCGTGTAGAAATATTCTCTTGAAATAATCATGAAGACAATGATCGTGTGTGGTTATCATGGGATACATAAAACCCACAATAGAACGCCATCAATTATGTAAAACAAGAATGAAACAAAATATTGAATTAAGAAAAAATAGTACACAATGACCTAAAATGTAAAAGACATCCTACCATAATGTTTTTGGTGAAGTACTCCATTGGTTGTCAAATGATCGAATAAAAGCCACATAAAACACCCAAGAATAACTCAATCATATGTCAAGATTACCTATTGTAGTTTTGTTTCAACATAGAAATTTATTTAAATTAAGATAGCCTAGAATATTTCCATTCATGAAGGGTGGTTATAGAATCACATAATATATGGATACCTCCAACAGATCTAATTCTGAGGTATTTTGAAGAAGGTGTCTCCAATATATCAGATCAGTTGTCAATTGGGCAATGGATCATGAATTTATAATCACTTCTAGAAGATAACATTGAGTTTATCCAATAAAAATTAGTCCATAACCAATCCATAAAAGGAAAATATATTCAATAATATATTATTCTAAATATGATCAATCAATGATTGATATCCTAGATATGTCCACTATTCTTAATAGTAATATCCTTGGTCAAAAAAGTTTTCATTGATACATAGACACCTCCACCAATATAATAGAGAATAAATGGTAAAATGAGATTCAATATTTGACTATACTTTGATAAAATGTCTATAAATATAATTCCTAACAAATACTCCTAGAATGTCTATAATTTTTATTTGATCTCAATCAGATCAAATGAATTCCTCAAATTACTGGATTATCAAATGATCTATGAAGTAATGATGAATATTTCATTAGGATAGCATAGAAAAAAAAATGATCCAACATAAATACATTATCAACTATAAATAATTAAGAGAAGTTGGTGTAAATCTAGAGGAATCTTACCATTATATAATTTTCAGATCACCAAAATAATCAAGGATCATGGAGAGATGAATTTGAGAATTATATGGACCAAGGTAAGAATAAAATTAATAATATGTGAAATGGATATGGATTTTGGTGATAATGAGGGTCAAAACCATGATGATTTACAATATAATATGGTACATTAAGTTCAACCTCGGACTAGGTTCACCAACAAGATGATGGACCTCAGTAGTTATCATGTTTTCCTAATAGAATTTCATGAATTATGTCTCATCCGCTGGCTAGCCAGTGGGTCCTAAATTATTGAAAACTCATTAACATCAGTTCATATTGGACGGTGAATTTCAACCATCCATCCCATTTCGATGATAATGAAATTGGTCTACCATTAAACCACATTCATTAATACATCATCTTAATAACAACATATAACATAAATTTTAAAACTAAAACTACTTTATGAGATATAACATTAATGGAATAAACAATTTATTAATTTTAAGCATATGATACATCAAAAACAATTGTGAATGTTACAATTCACCCCTTATAATAAACAATTGTACTTGATAATTATCCTTAATTCTTATCATCTAACAACTAAAAATATTGATCTAAAACATAAGCATGTCAATTTCATTTATCCTCATAGATCTATCCATGACAAAAAAGTATTTGAAAAAGTGTAACCATCTTATTTCAATGTAATGTTATACTCTAGTCTTCAATATGAATTATGACTAACAAGTAGGATGTGTCAGGATCTCTTTCAACATTCTTTCAGTTAATTAAATGCATTGGTTCTACCATGTTCTTCTAGAGATATCACTCAAAAAACGTCATGCATGACTTGGTAGATTGAAATAAGAAAAATTGGGTACACCACTATCCCAACATATCCAGTGATTTCAAAGTGACCAACAATGAATGGATCTTTCTTCCCCTTCTTCCTCAAACATTAGCAGCCTACCAAAGAACATACCATTAGAAAAACCTAGTAACCTATTGAAAAATCCAAAGGTATCCTTCTATGGGTTTTATAAGTTTTATACCTACTCTATGCTATGATATAATACATCCTAATTTAATTCACCCTCTCAGACATATCTCATCCCATCTAGGCTGCATAATTTCGGCCTCAAAAGCCTCATACCCACAAACCAATGAACAAAATGGCCTACTATAAATAATCTTGTATTTTTCCATCTGAATTGAATCATGGTAAATATTTCTAAAAACATACTCAACCATGGATATGTGGTCATCCAAAGATACAATGAATTCCAGAATTAAATATTAGATTATATCTTTTAAGATCTAAATCATTCCCTCTAGCTATCCATCTATCTATGGATATTACATTTTGCTCAGTATTACCTAGGTCTCTTTGGCCTTCATCAAGATATTCCATGCCCGCAATTAAAAACATGTATCTTTATCTAATATAAATCTCGAGGGAACATGAATAAATTAAATTTTCACACAGACATAAATCTTTCCCAGATGATCTATTTAGTGACTCTCATATATTGTTATTAAATGAGAAACCATCATTAATTGATCAATAAATAACGATATAGTGTAATATCACCTTGGTGTCCATTTTAACCCCATATAAATTATGTTATGATTCATCATACGATCACATGGGAATAGATAATGGTCAGAGAAAGCTACGAGGACATTATGGATTGGTGTTTAACCACTAAAATATATAATATTGGTAAACCAATCAAGTGATATTCCTCTTCAAACATAGCCTCCAGATCTATTTCCCGAAGTCATGATATGTATTAATCACTCCATGATATAATTTTGATACCCACACCATTAAAATATATTCCTTTTAGAATAAATATAAATTTTTTGTTGTCATGCATTACACATAATTTTAAACTTACGTTACATATGACTTTAAATTAGCTTCTAATAAATGCAAGACGGAGTTTTACAACCTTTTGATAGAGAATCTATTTTAAAACTAAAATTTTAAAGTTTTGTGAATTTTATTTTAAAAATTAATCATCATTTTTGATTTTATAATGTCGAAAAAATATTAAATTGATATTTTTGGATTGTTTTGAGAAACATCAATATTTCATGATTAGTGAAAATTACTTCAATTTAGTTAAAAACAACTTTTTTTATTATAAATTATTATCAATGATGAATTATATTTTATATTTTTTGAGAAAATTATATCAATTATAAATCTATTTATAAAATTATGTTCATTAGAATCAATTTTACAATGAAATTTAATATAAACACATAATAAACTTTTTATCATATTTTAATATAAAAACCCATTACTTCACCCCATATGTAGGATTAGAATTAATCTTCATTTTCTCACTTTTATTAATTTTATTTTTAATAAATGACATAAAAATATGCAATCAGTATGATATTTTTGGTCTAATAAGATCCAATTTATTTTTTTCCCAAAAGGATTAGTGAATGTGATTATAGTTAATTGCGGTGATTAAGGTTTGATTAAGGTTGATAGAGGAATATGTAATTCCCCGACCCCAGTTACCCAGAGTTGGTGCATTATTTAAATAAATTAGAATGATTACAAGGAATCATGTCCAGAAAGACTGATCAGTTTAATAGTCTTAAAAAATATTACATACATGAACAATACATTTCACATTAGAAAATAAAACACAAAAAAATGATCATTCGATAGCACCATTAATCCCCAAGATTAACCCTTATTATCAGTCATAATACACATCATAAAATCCTAGGAAAATAAAACATATTAAATGGGTGAGATCAGATGCTCAATAAGTGTAAAAAATTTAGCGAAAGATAAAATAAACAAGAGGTGTGGTGAATAATTGAAAAAACATGCCTTTACAAAAAATAAACATGACCAATTTATGGTATAAATATGAGTTGAGTAAATAATTCCATAATAAAAAATAGTCCTGGGTATTCTACAAGTCGAATAAACACATAATCCATCAATAATATTTTCATAATAAGGGAATGTATAATGTCGTACATTCTGAAACATTTGGTTAAGGCAACAGCCAAGATGTAAAAAAATGATTAAGGCCTTAGCCAAAACCATATTTCAAATTTGGGAAAAGGCCTCGGCCAATTCCACATCTTATTGAATCATGAGACTTATCGATGCCGCGAGGAGCTATAGTAGGCTCCACCTGTCACATACTAAGTCCAATACATTCCTCATATGAAATGGTTGAAACATAACAGAAACATTCGTATTAAAACTAGCATACAAAATTTCAACACCTTAACCATAAACCATAAATGGTATAAAAATAACACATCCTCAGTCAAAAATATCACAAAACCTTCAATATAATATGGAATATTTTTATCATAATAAATCAACTTCGATCAAGAATAATATCCCATAATGTATGTTGACATAGTTGAAAATGATCTATAAAATTCTTTGAGAGAAATATCCCTTTAACCTAAAAACATATAAAAGTCACACATATATGATGGATGTAATTTAAAAGATATTTTTAAATCAAAATTTCCCATACCAATTTGAATCTTTTGAAAAGAATTATCATTTCAAGACATTCATGATAATATAAATAAATCCTTAAAATCATTTCGAAACATGGACATTAATTAAAAGGATTTAGAATGATAAATCTTTAAAACATTTAAAATAATGATTTAGTAAAAATTACCATAAAAAGAATACATTTTAAACCTCTTTTATGAAACAAGTACATGGATAACAAATATGTCTCAGTATGTACTTACATAAAAACAACCTCAAATAATAAAGAGATTGTGAAATTAACCCTTACCTTGGACTTTCCTTTAGTGGAGGGTACGTTTAACCTATTATATAATGAACATAGTATGTTATTAAATTATATCAGAACCATATTCATATTTATTATATCCTAAACTATTTATTTGTGACTTTATACGAACCATTTAATAATGATTTCCTTGTTAAATTAACATTTTATGTAATAATCACTTTCTTTATCGTATGTGTTCTAACTTGTTATTTTTGATCGTTTCATTTAGATATTGATTTAAATACTTCCAGAATATAAACCATGATTTATATATCATTTATATTTAGAAAATAAATATTTATAATTGATATATATGTGAAATGGAAGGCACCATTTATGGAGACGTTAGGTTGTACGAATACATAAAAGTTGTTTCTGTTTTCATATCGTATGGAACAGAAGTATGTGAATAAGATATATGTAAGTACATACACGCATATATATATATATATCCAGTAGAATTATTATGTCATATATTACACACTTATTAATAATATATATATTTTTATAATCATAGTTGAATGGTGAACGTGGGAATGAATGTCTCATCGCGTCGTGGAGACAGTAATTCGTACGTGCGCATGAGTGACAATATCATTATATTAATGGTGAAATAATATATAATTGGATTTTATAACATATATACAGAATCATTAAAATTTTAAATTTATTATTTACATCAGTTATACTAATCATTATACCCATCCAAATAATGAATTTCATGAATAAAAAACTACACCACGATGTGGAGACGGTAAGCCGTACGTACGCACGTATGGCGACATTGACATTCATATGATGAATAGAATAATAAATATTGTTGTAAAATTTTAATAATAACATCATAGTATATAGAATATAGTTAAGTTATTATTTTATAATGGGAACAAAAAGGAAATAGGAAGTGGATGAATAAAATAACTTGAAATATGTGATAAAATATTTACCTCTTCTTCGGGATCTTCCTTTTGATTTGACCAAAACGTCTCCATAGGTTGCCTTTCTAACAAAAGGAAGGACTCTAGGATAAAGTGAGAAATATTATAAGGATATTTGGTCATGTTTTGGCCGTTCCAAATGGCTTTGGAGGTGTGAAATTAAGAAATGGGGAAGTTCCCTTTTATAAGAGAGGTGAGGGTATCTTTAGGAAAAACAAGAAATATTATTTTATAATAAACATATTTTCGGTTTATAATGGATCCAGATTATTTTTCTCCAAGAAATAAGTGGTTTAGAGTCCCAATAATCTCAACCAAAAAGATTTAGACAAGTTTATGATACAATTTTCACCTTATCTTTTAGGTTTAACTCTTAGTTAAATAGATTAACATTTACAATGTCTCTTTGTATTTTTATATTATATGGTTAATAAACATAATATAAAAAACCAAGATAACACCATGAGATTCATTATTAATATATATAACCTTATATAAGTCTTTTTCCAATCCTTATATTTTTAATAATATTATATCAAATAATAATATATTATTTGTTTTCAAAACTCTATTATATCAATTTTGACATTATTTAGTATTTGGTTTTTGGGAAAGTCATCAAAACTGGATTACTTAGAACAAGATACAATGAATCAATACCAACATGTCATATTCCCTTATAAAATTTGTGGATTTCAAAAAACTTTGAAATTATATTTATTTTAATATTTATAATACCATTTAGTTGATTCATTCATTAACAAGGTAATTACTAAATCATCATAATGTAATTAATAAATTTATTTATTTAATGTCTAAAAACTATAAATAAAATAAAATTATGTAGGAAATATTTTTTTATTTTTAATTAATATTTAAATTCTAAATGATAACTTATATAACACCTTGTAAAAATTGTTTTACTAAAAGATATATGTTTATGTCATTTTTGTCTTTACTTTAAATTAATTAATATAAAGTATCATTATCACTCACACGTGGCTCCATGTGGTCCCAAAATTGACCCAATGATGAAAATGTTCTGAAATGTATCAACCAATAGAAATAGGACACATGTTAGGGTAATTAAATATTATTTTAATATTATTTCTTTACCCATATTTACCAGATTTACCCTTTAAACATGGTAAATAAAATATTTACCGAAATATTTATTCATAATGTCTAAAAATAAAATTTACCTATTTTCATAATTTTTAGCTCATGATTATAAATATGGAATGAATTTATACAAATTTTAAATAGATAATTGGCATAAATTAATTTAAAATTAATTTCCATTGTCAAAACAAAAAAGTGTTTTAAAAATAAAAACTATCAAATGATTACCACTTGTTTATGTCTAGTTTAATTGTGAAATTTTATCTAATGAACTAAATAATATTATATTATAAAAATATAATCTAATGATACTTTAAAACCACTCAATTGTATAATTTAACACTATAAATTATTTCGATTAAAAATGTTGTTTTTAATTATAATTTCATATTTTTCCCTATTCATCAAAATATGAAAGTTATCTGAAGGGTACCAATAATTTTTCCAAACTAATTTTTATGTCCTTATTCTAAAGAATTATTTTATTTCATTAAATTAAATTTATAAATGTTTCAAATATTGGTTTTAAAAAATTTACTCCACTTAAAGGTGGTAAAATTTTAATTTTTTAAAAAATATTTCTTTTATTTGAAAAAAATATTTTTTTTCTTATATTAAGTTTAATAAAAATAGAATATGAATTAGAAAGTTATATGGAGTTTATAAAATTAAAAATTTAGTTAATACTATTCATAACCGCCTTTTGAATGACTAGTTTGGTAAGTCGTGATGCGCTTGAACTCGGTATTGCGTGTAGCGCAAGGTATTGAATTTCATGGAAGATATAACATTATATGAAATCTTGGGGTGTTACATTTTCCCCTCATTTAATAAATTTATTCCTTTCAATTTGAAATTGTTATTAAAAATAAAATGCTAAAAATAGAAAATACCTTTTTGGAAGACCCACATTGGAAATTTGGTTAATAAAATTTAGTCTTAATAAGAGGGAAAGGGAAATGAAAAAGTCACCACCAAATTAAGATCTAGATTAGGAAAACATTGGTGAAAATTATAGACACATAACAGGAGGAAAAATTTAAATATTTATAGGGAGTGATTTTGGTCATCAATCACAAAAAAGTATAAAATTGAGGGCATCAAAGTAATTAATGTATGATGATTTAAAATATCATCAGTTTAACAAAAGATAAGTTATTAGGATAACACATTTTTTGTTTTAATATCCCTTCCCTGAAGACTAAGTAATAATTTATTCATAGAATAATAAATATATATATATATATATATATATTTGAAATTTAGAGTTTCATCCTTCATCTAATTTCTACCGCAAACACATCTTTCACTCTAAAAGATAATTGAGCTCAAAAATATTCTATTTAACCTAACCGTATGAGGTTCCAAATATTAACAAATACTATTTAAATAAAGAAAACTATTTTTTAATAAATATTGAATTCTTGTAGGCTTGTGGTAAGTAATAAATCCTTGTCGCACTTTGGTTGTGGGTTCGATTCCTGCAGCTTTGTCCGACGCGACAGGTTATCGCTGGACCTACTGGTGTCCTTTTCATAAGACTATAGTATTATAATATTCCAAAAAAATTTAAGAGATGTTTTATCCTAAAACAATACTATCCAAAGTTCAACATAATACATTACAACCTTTATTGTTATCCAAAATACCTCTATATAGACTCTCTCAAAAAGGTCTCTAAATACCAAAATCAATTGTAACATCAAATTCCCCAAACAAAGTAAAGTTTCTCTTATTGTCCCATACTAGAAACATGATTACCTTCATCATAATAAAACCTTAATGAAAACATCAAGTACTTTAGTACAATACTTATATATATCACATTATTCTTTTAACAAGAATATAATTCTTGAGTCCAAAAACACAAATACATTAATTATTCTACTTAAATTGTAGTAACAACATAAGATTGGCCTTGATCCCTTTCCTTTTCTAAGGTAATTTTCATTAGAACTTAGTAAATTCATTTGAATTATTCCCCATTTATCTAAAATTGTATCATTCAATATTGATATTAACTTTCTTTCCCTTTCAATCACGAGCTTGGTGGCCTTTTCCACAACACTTGTAACAGACTCTCTTTCTTTTTTAGGCAAGCACCGGGGTGTTTCTTCCCACAATTGTCACCTAATGAAAAATCTTCTCTCTATTTTTCCATTTATCTGTCTCTTGATCCACCATTCTATTCTTCCCTTTATTTACTTTATTTTCATAAGATTTAGGGAATTACTTTTCTGTCTTGATAGCACATGAAACAATATCTTCATACGACGAGAAGGATTGTGAGACTAATGCTTGATGAAGAAATGATTTTAACCCATAAAAGAATAAATCAGTCTTACACATTGGGTTATGTTTATAATATGCTTCATGCATTGCTAACCTTGTAAAGTTTTCCTCATACTTTGTGACATTATCATCCTTCTTTTTCCTCAGACTCAAAAATTGGATTTCCATATCCGCTCGATGGTCACGAGGAAAGTATTTTTCTAAGAAAATTCCTCTAAACCCCCTCTATTCCATTTTTATACTCCTTTATTTTCCTTTGTGTTTTGAATCAACGAGAACCATTAATCTGCATCTCCTGTGTGGCGATAAACTGCCTTGAAATGTTTTTTACTTTCGCTACTCCCCAGAGCATGAAATATTTTCTCTAAGGAACATATCCAATGTTCAGATACAAATGAATTTGTAGTCCCATTGGATATTGGTGGTTTTTTCCTCATGAAGTGATCTATCATTGATCCTCTATGTTGTGGATTAGGGTGCTCCGTATGGGTAATGTTATTATTCATAACCTATGTGAGTTTTCCCAGTAAAATAAAAATCTAATCAGCACCAGTTTCATCACTAGATCCACTATAATTATATTGAGTAAGAGGTAAATACCTACATGTATTACGTGCATTGATACGGTTTCCATTCCGTCCACTAGGCACCATTTCTTAAACAATGACATATAGTAGATTTTTTTATGACCCAAAATACACAATTACAAATTCTAAAACACTTAACATAAATTGAACAGTTTAAGGATATAATACATAATCATAAAAATATATTCTTTGAGGAAGTATATACATATAAATTCTGCATAATGTCTTATAATGAAAATGTAATTATCCTGACCATATCCCCTGGGAGTTTCATAACCAAGAGTGTAGCAAAGCCCATTGTCATGCACCAGTTCCCGTTTGAGTCTTGTTCAATGCAGTGTTTTTGGGTTTTACCCATAGGTACATCATTCTAGAGATTCCTCTACTTGCTCGTATCTAGACTGGGATTTATTATTCGGAAAAATCACAAAATCTCTACAGTACCAAAACTCTAGGATGTTCTTCTATTCAAATCATCAAAATGTATATTAGGGTAATGTTCTCTAATCAGAGTATATCTAAATCTATTTAGAAGGTTGTTTCTAAACTTCCACTCATACCAACTGTAACACCCTGACCCCAGTTACCCACTGTCGGTGCATTATTTTAATACATTGGCATGATTACAAAAAATCATGTCCTAAAAGACCGACCAGTTTAACAGTTTTGTAAAATATATTACATACAAGAATGTTACATTTCACATTAGAAAATAAAACAAAACATAAATGATCATTCGAGAATGCCATTAATCCCCTAGATTAACCCTTCTTATCAATCATAATACACTTCTTGGAATCCTTGGAAAATAAAACATAGTAAAGGGGTGAGCTCAAATGCTCAGTAAGGGTGAACAATTTAGTGAAATATAACAAAAAAATAGGAATGGTGTATAATTAAAAACATAGGCCTTTAAAAATATTAAACATGATCGCTTTATGGCAGAAATATGAGCAGAGTAAATAGTGTCATTATAAAACATAGTCGTGGGTATTCTACTAGTCAGGTAACCACATGAACCATCAATAATATTTTCATAATGAGGGAATGTATAATGAGTTAAATTCTGAAATTTTTTATCAATGCCTCAGCCAAGAAATCTATAAATGATTATGTCCTAGGCCAAAACCATATATTAAATTTGGGAAAGGCCTCGGCCAATTCCACATCTAATTGTCTCATTGGACCTACCGATGCACCAAGGAGCAATAGTGGGCTTCACCCATCACATACTGAGTCCAATACATTTTTCATATAAAAAGGTTGAAACATAACATAAACATTCGTATTAAGACTATCATACGAAATGTCAACACTTTAACCATAAAACATGAATAGTATAAAAATAACACGTCCATAGTCAATCATATAACAAAACCTTCAATAAAATATGGATGATTTGTCTAAGGACCTGGAAATTCCATGGAAATTGTTATCATAAATACATGGGAATTTTACGAGTCTGCTAAAATTGACAGCGGATGATTTCGAGGCCCAGTGTGCCCAAAATCAGTTTCTGAAGTTTTGTTCGGGTACATTCAGTAAACGTAAGATCAGGTTTTTATAACTTCTAAACCAGTGCTCGGAATTAAAATCTGAGGGTACCATTGAACTTGCAGCATTGATATGCGATTAAAAATACTTTCACCTCGATAGCAGTGGGTTGAGATTAAAAGATAGTTTGGGGTTTTTAGAGAATGAATTAATTAAAAATTAAGTGTGTGGATTAATTTTTATTTGTTGGTTAAAACCACCTAATGGAATTTGGAGGTGGGACCACCACACCTTAACCTCCCATGAGAGGTTATGGTGGTGGAGCCCACTAAAACCTAACCTCCCACGAGAGGTTACGATGTGGGGACCACACGGGACTAAACCCTGTATTAACGGTGGGAGAGGAAAACCACTCAAATCCCATCATTAATGAGGGAGATTATCACCACCACCACCCCCCTTATTGGTGACAACTCCCATAATTTAATGGTGCCAAATCCTCCACATTAATTAAGGGGAGCCATGTAAATTAAGAGGTTCCCCTGTCGGTCGCGCCGCTCGCAGAGCCAAGCCGCTGCCCCAAGTCGGCCCAGGCCCCACTGGCCTGCTCGGCCACCTCCCAGCCGTGCCCTACCCGGCCGCCGGTTGGACCACCTGGCGCCCTTCCGGCCTACCCGGCTGCCTACTCGGCCGCCTCCCATGCGCCCGACCAAACCGCGCCAGCCGGCACACCCTGTGAGCCCTGTGTCGCCCAAGCTGCACCCTCGCAGCGCTCCGGGTCGAACCACCTATGTGGCATACTAGGTTGGGCCCAGTGGGCCGGGCCCAACCTAACAGGCTAGCCTTCCCAATGGGCCGAGCTAGACCCAACCAGTCTGACCGAGTCAGACCAGACCCGGGCCCACTACCAACCCTTTACTTTCCTTGACCATATCTTTGGCACCGGATGACTGTTTGACGAACCGTCAGCGGTGCAAGTTTTCTTGTATAATGATGGTCTATTTTAGTATACCCCACTAGAGTTCAGGGTATAGTTGAGATATAGTGAGGTTGGATAGTGCATGAATCCAACAGGGACCCCGAGACTAATAGGCTAATAACCCAAAGACCGCGTGTCCGATGAACGCGTCGTCTGTTGCGTTGAGACCCCTATGACATTGACGACCTATGAGATACATCTATGTGGGACTTAATGATAGTTATAGTATCAACTAGTAGCTCGTGGAGCAGATCCTCACGAAGAAAACTAAGCATAGTTCGGAGACCTAGTATCATGCATAGACCTAACGACTGCTGACCGTTTCAACTCGGAGTGACTCGACTAGCCCAGTGGGTAGCGCCTTGGTGTCACAGAAGACCCATGGTACTCAAAAGGAGGAGTACCATAGTAGGCTACAAGGGGATGTGCCTTGGTGATGTGATAGACCCACGGTGGGAGTGCCTTGGTGACACATCAGACCCACGGTATTTGACCTGAAGAGTACATCAGTAATCCAAGGTTAGTGGGAAGCACCTTGGTGTCGCAGCAATCCCAATGTTCTCGACAGAAGAGGAGTTATCCAACAGTCATGGTTTCGATAATGTGAATAATAACCTTGTTGAGCTGATTTAGTAACTTTTGTGTTTACCACATTATTGAGATGGATTACATGATAACTTAGGTATATGTATGGGCATATACTAAGTGAGGATATCTGTTGAATTCATTCTTTTCGGTTTATCATTGTTAGATTTTGTGAGACCTTGAGGGTCTCGGGGTCCCTACTGAGTATCATTATAATCACCCCTACACGGGCTATGCCCACACCTCGTTGTGTTGGATGAAGATGATGGACTGCGTTGACCGAGGCTGAGAGTACCAGGACTGGATGGTACCCAGAGGTGGACCACACTGCGTAACGGTGCATGGAGGAGACAGACTGAAGTTGAGTGCTATAGAGGATATCCGTACCTACCCTTCATGTATGATTTCTCAATGGATGACCCAAGAGCCATTTTATCTTTTTCTAGTACTTGTATTTTTAGTTTCTTTGTAATCTATAGTTGGGATTGTATTTCCAGGCCCCCTTTTACTTTTCAGCACATCTTTTTGTATAGAGTTTTATTTAGTGTTTTGTTTCTCGATCGTTCTCAGTTGTCTGCGCATTCAAGTTATAAATGCAATGCCTTCAAATTTTAGGGATTTATGTTTTTGGTTCTAGTCACCAGCCCCTAACCTATGGAAGGTGAGCTTGGGGTAGTCACGACACAGGCCTCGTGGGACAGGTCATGACAAATTGGTATCAGAGGAGTCGGTTCTACCGTAGAACTTATGACTCTGATCTTTTATGTGAAGTAATAGTGTTAAGGGTACTAAGTGTGGGTCTTAGTTCAGGGAGTCTAGTATTGGTGCAACAGTCGATGTATCCATAAAACAAGACCCTAACTACTGATTTCCAACTTAATGCACGAAAACACTGATTGCCTGTGTGTTTTCCAAAGTTTTCTCTAAGTCAGCTCAACCAGGTCATCACACTAGGTATAATATTTTGACAATGTCACATCTTCTTCATTCAGGATGCCTCCTCATAGACTACCAGAGAGAGTCCCGATAGTAGTACGCACATATAGCCCACTGAGCGAAGAGGCCTCGGTGTAAGGACCTTTTCCAGCAGAGGCACCATCGGTACTACTTCCCGTTGGGCCAGCGATGCCACCATCCCCAGCAGTCAATGATGCACGACACATGAGCGCATTGCATGAGTTCTAGTTCCCGAGGCCACCCAGGTTCAGAGTATAGACAGACCCATAGGCGGCTGAGGATTGGCTGGAGGTTATTGTGACAGTTTTCTGACTGGTAGGGAGACCAGCCAACTTCATGGTGATTCTTACTACAAACCTTCTACATGCAGTAGTGGGAAGATGGTGGAGCATGATGCACTAGGTCCATGATGATATGATACTTCTCTGGGAAGATATCGAGATTATTTTTCGTTAAGAGTTTTTCCTAGAAACTCTACTTGTAGTGCAGATGCAGGAGCTACTTCACCTGTAGCAGGGCAGCAAGATGGTGGCACAGTACTCATTAAGGTTCACCGACATCTCGCGCTACTCCACAGATTTGGTATGAGACCCATTCTTTAGGTCCCGGACCATCAAGTAGGGGCTCAGGCGAGAGATAATGGATTTCATGATCTTTCTCTACATCTCGATGCCGACAGAGGAGTTGGAGAGAGCCCTCATAGTGGAGTGTTTCCTTGCTGAGGAGTCTCGAGCAGTGAGACCCGTAACTACTCGACATGCAGCTGAGTCTTCTTCAGCTGGTAGTAGACAGATGTTGTAGAGATCCAAGAGGACTAGACCCATGAGTGGATAACTACATGACTCAAAATCAGTTGTGCGGGGCACCCGGGTCACAGACATATATGCCAGGATCGGGCAGTGTTACTCATGTGGTGGGCAGGGTCACATGGATCGTGACTATCTAACCTACAATTCAGATGATCAGCAGATAGCTGAAGGATCTCCCAAGAAGAGACATAGATTCGATCGGGACAGTCAGTAGGGATCAGGTGGATGCAGAAGAAGAGCTGGTTGTACAGTTGGTGGTGGGTGATGTTTAGAGGTGTTATCGCACCACCACCAGGAGGTCCACCCCAAATATAGGGAGTAGGTGGATAGGGGAGAACTCAGCTTTAGGTAGCTGAGGCATACAATCGTGGTGCTCCAATGATGATTCAAGGTACGGCCTGTTCCTACTCCACCTTTGATTCAGTTCATGTAGACATAGGTTCCAGTCACTCTTTCATTTCCACTGCCCTCATTCGGATCTCAGAGATTCCGACGGAGCCGTTGGCTCAATCCTTACGGCTATAGACTCCTACGGGAGCAGACTTGATGATTATGCACTGGTTCCGGCAGTGTGAGATTACTCTAGGAGGCAAGAGCTTTGGTTGGGATATTTTCGTATCTGTGTCGATGCCTTAAGACATCATCTTGGGTATATAATGGTTATCTACTGTCCTTACTCAGATTGAAAGTATTAAGTGCAAAGTGGGGTGTGTCCGCATGGATGGGACCATGTTTACCTTCACCGGTGAGAAGAGATCCTTTGAAGCACATGACATACTTACTCGGAGAAGGGTGCATCCGATAACTCATCAGTTGGCCTGCCTTACCCTCAGAGAAGTTGATGTTGAGAGTCCGAATTTTTCTGTAGTGGTGGACCAGTATGCATATGTTTTCCCTGATGATGTCCCAGGTCTACATCCTCCTAGAGAGGTGGAATTATACATTGACATGTACCCTAAGATGACACTGATATCTACACCTACATATCGGATGGCTCCCACTGAGCTTTGTGAGCTACGGGTATTACTAGAGGACTTACAGGGAAAGGGATTTATCAGGTCCAGTGTTTCTCCCAGGGAAGCCCCGATTCTATTCACCAAGAAGGCGAATGGGATCCTGAGGCTTTGTGTCAACTACCGTCGCATGAATCATGTGACCGTGAAGAACAAGTACCCACTCCCGAGGATTGACGACCTCTTTGATCAGCTGAAGGAAGCATGATGGTTCTCGAAGATAGAACTCAGATCAGGATATCACAAGCTCAGAGTTTGGGACGTGGATGTGATGAAGGTGGCCTTCAGATGTCGGTATAGCCACTACGAGTTCTTGGTTATGCCTGTCGGTGTAACCAACTGTCTAGCAGTGTTCATGGGAATCATGAACAGTATATTCCAGCAATACATCGATTGCATTGTTATAGTCTTCATCGACGACATTCTGATCTACTCAAATACTTAGGAGGAGAATTCCTACCATTTTCAGGTAGTACTAGACACACTCCGAGAGCACCAGCTTTTTGGTAAGCTCTCAAAGTGCCAGTTTTGGATCCGAGAGATTCACTTTTTGGGACATGTCATCTCGGAGGCTGGAGTTGCTGTGGATCCATTGAAGATTGATGTGGTACGTTCTTGGGATATACCCAGTATTCTGACTGAGGTGTGGATTTTTCTAGGTTTGGTTGGTTACTACTGTAGATTCGTGCCAGTTTTCTCCGGTGTTATAGTACCTCTATCAGCCATGATGAATAAGGGGAAACCGTTTGTGTTGTTTGAGAGATGCCAACAGTGCTTCCATGAGCTGAGGAAGAAGCTGAATATTTCCCCCATCTTGAGGATTCTAGAAGAATTCATTGGGTACATATTCTACTGCGACGCATCAGGGACATGACTTGGGTGTGTCCTGATGTAGGAGCGAGCAGTGATCGCGTATGGTTCTGGGCAGCTGAGACAACACAAGAATAACTACGCTACCCATGACCTGGAGTTAGAAGCAGTGGTCTTTTCCTTGAAGATGTGGTGACACTATCTAATGGGTGAAGGTTTTACTATGTACTCTGATAACAAGAGTCTCAGGTATATCTTCTCTTAGAAGGACCTGATCCTGATATAGCAACAATGGCTTGAGTTCCTCTAGTACTATGTCTTCGAGATAGTCTATACATTGGGAAATGGGAATGTTGTATAAGATTCACTCAGTAGGTGATCAGGTATATAGCTTCTAGGAAAGGTGATCGAGTAGCTGGCTGCTTTACAGATATCCTTAGTGGATAGAGATGGAGAAGCTTTCCTTCAGTACCTTACAGTCACTCCCCCAATTCTTCAGCAAGTAATGGAGGAACAACATGTGGATGATAATTGTGAGACATGACGTGCTCAGATATCCATATGGTATACACCTGATAGATTTTCTGAAGGTGGGGAGCACGTCATCCGCTTTAGAGGACGTACTATGGTACCCGTGTCATTTCAGGGGGAAGTGTTGAGGGACTTTCACACATCCCCTTTTGTGGCACATCCAAGAGTCGAAAAGATGTACCAGAACCTTCGACGACAGCACTGGTGGCCATGTATGAAGAAGGCAGTATCCGAGTTTGTCTCTCGATGCCTCACTTGTCACCAAATGAAGTTAGATAACCAGGTACTAGTAGGCTTGGGGATTCTTTTAGAGGTACCAGAGTTGAAGTGGGATGTGATATCAATGGACTTCATGACAGGAATTCCACATACATCCAGGGGTTATGACTTGATTTGGGTGATCGTCGACCGACTCACAAAGTCATCCCACTTCCTACCAATCCGAGAGCAGGGATTAGTAGTGACCTTGGGACGCCTCTACATGTAGGAGATTTTGCAGATACATGGAGTACCTTGATTTATTGTCTCTGATCATGACACATGGTTTAATTCCCGCCTATGGAAAGGATGGTAGGAGGCTTTCGAGATGTTGCTTCTTCTGAGCACAGCTTTCCATCCTTAGACGGATGGCCAGACTACGCAGAACATTCATACCCTCGAAGATATGATGTGTTCTTGTGTCGCCGACTTCGGTCATAGTTGGGTGGATCACATAACTTTGGTGGAGTTCTCATAAAAAAAAACTACCACTCCACCATAGGTAATTTGCCTTTTGAGGCATTATACGGGTGACCTTGCAAATCACCTTTGTGCTAGACTGGACCTGGGGAGTCAGCACTAGTGAGACCAAAGATGGTAACACCAACCACGAAGATGGTTCTGATCATCCAGAAGCGGATGAAGACTGCACAATGTAGATAGAAGTCGTATGCTAACCGGAGATGAAGACCTCTGGAGTTCTAGGATGGTGAACACATCTTTCTGCGGGTCTCACCTCGATGAGGTGTATGGATATTTGGCCGAGGCAGAAAGTTATCTCCAAGGTTCATCGGACCATTCCATGACCTTAGCAAAGTTGGTGAGGTGTCTTACCGCTTAGCTCTTCCAACTCAGTTGCACCGGGTGCACGAAGTCATCCATGTATCTCAGCTAAGGAGATACGTGCACGACCCTTATCACATCATCAATCATGGATAGATGGACGTCGATTATTGGGAGAATTTCACGGAGGTTTCAGTTGAGATTAAGGATCGACAGGAGCGAGTCCTACGTGGACAATCGATACCTCTGTTGCACAGTTTCTAACTGTACGGGAACCTCCAGAAGTGCACATGGGAGTGGGAGGATCAGATACGTGTTCAGTACCCCCACATGTTCCCTTAGTTTCAGTTGTAGCTTATGAGGATGTAAATCCCTGAGGTCGGGAGAATGAAAAGACTCAAAAATTCTGTGGAATTTTTTTCTTAAATACATGGAAATTTTATGAGTCTATGAAAATTAACGGTGCATGATTCTGAGGCCCGGTGTGCCTGGAATCAATTTCTGAAGTTTTGTTCTGGTACGTTCAGTAAACATAAGAGTAGGTTTTTATAACATTTGAACTGGTGCTCGGAATTTAAATCTGAGGGCACCGTGGAACACACAACACCGATATTCGATTAAAAATACTATCACCTCGATAGTAGTGGGTCGATAATAATATATAGTTTTTGGGTTTTTAGAAAATGAATTAAATAAAAATTTAGTGTGTGGCTTAAATTTTTATTTGGTGGTTAAAACCTCTTCATGGAAGTTAGAGGTGGGACCACCACACCTTAACCTCGCATGAAAGGTTATGGTGGTGGGGCCCACTCAAACCTAACCTCCTGCGTGAGGTTACAATGTGCGGACCACATGGGACTAAACCCACTATTAATGGTCGAGAGGAAAACCTCTCAACTACCCTCATTAATGAGGGTGAGTCTCACCACACCCCCACTTATTGGTGCCAACTCCCATAATTTAATGGTTCCAAATCATCTACATTAATTAAGGAGATCCAAGTTAATTAATCCTTCCATTTTGAATTTTAATCCCAACAATGTAAAATAATAGACAATTTATTATTTCGAGGGGGATATCTATTTGGCTTGGTATACTCATCTTGGTGGAAACATGGGAGAAGAGCGAAGAACTCTCGCCAATGAAGAACGAAGAATAAAGAATGCCGACTTTCTTTTACATCTTCCTTAGAGATTGTACCGAAGTGGGATGTTTTCAACCAACCTTCCCTCTTAATCATCGTCAATGAACCAATGCATGAGCTCATGATTGAAAGTGTGCAGCGGACACGATGAACAATGATCTCCTCCATCGTCTTCCCTGTGACTTCATTTTCCACCAACGAAAAAAGGTAGGGGTTTTTTTCTTTTATGTGCCATGTTCTTCGTTTATTTTAATAACTATGAATGAGGTTATGCTTCTTTTTTAGGTTGATTTGTTGTTCATCATTCTCCTACCTTGAGGAATCATGTGTTACCACCCTAAACGCAGAGGGTGCAGGCCAAACCAACATGACCTGACCCCTCTTTCATTCTTGTTTATGATGATCTTTAGCATGGAGATGAAGAAATGAGGCAACAAAGGAAGAAAAGACAAAGGCCGTGATACCCGTGGCCTCCGTGATCCACACCGCCCCCACGACATCCCACACCACCACTGGCCAAACCGTCCCCGGATGCACCACTCACAGGGCTGAGCTGCTGCCCCAAGCCAGCCCGCGCCTCGCTGGCCGGCCCGGCCGGCTCCCGGCCTCTAGCCAGCCTACCCGGCCACCCGCTGGCCCACCTGCACGCCTGGTGCCCTACCCGTCCCCTTCCGACCGGACCACGCCCTGCCCGGTAGACCGCCAGCCCGCCTAGCACCCTTCCAGCATGCCCAACTGCCTCCCAGCCTGTCAGCTGTGCCCAGCCACCTCTCGTGCGCTCAGACGAACAATACCAGACAATGGGCCTCGAGCTCCCCACACGCCCCGCATGCCCCACGCATCTTGTACTGTCCAATCCACACCCTCCCAGCACTTCGGGCCAAACCGGCCCCGAGCTCATGCCAAACCGCCCACGCGGCCGGCTAGGCTGGGCCCAGCATACCGGGCCGAACCTAACAGGCTGGACCTCCCAATGGGACAGGCCATACCCAACTATTCTAACTGGTTCAACCCAGACCGGGTCATCTCAGACTAGGTCGGACCATGTCGGACCGGACCTGGGCCCACTACCGACCCTTTACTTTCTTTGGCCATATCTTTGGCACCAGATGACCGTTTGATGAAATGTCAACTGCAATAGTTTTCATGGAGCGCAGCGGTCCCTTTGAGTATACCCCACTAGAGTTTGGGGTATAGTTGAGATGCAATTAGGTTGTATCGTGCATGAATCCAACTGCCCCCCCCCCCGAGAATAAAT
This sequence comes from Viscum album, assembly GCA_963277665.1. Classification (NCBI taxonomy): domain Eukaryota; kingdom Viridiplantae; phylum Streptophyta; class Magnoliopsida; order Santalales; family Viscaceae; genus Viscum; species Viscum album. Next base: position 383,539,687 of record OY728145.1, read on the forward strand.
GGCTAATAACTCAAAGACCAGGCGTCCGATTGACGTGACGTTTGTTGTGTTGAGACCCCAATGACATGGCGGACCTTTGAGATACATTTACGTGGGACTTAGTGATATTTGGAGTATCAACATGTATCTCATGGAACTAATCCTCCCAAAGAGGATCGAGAATAATGCCGAGACCTAGAAGCTGGCTGAGACCTGACGAGTGCAGACTGTTTTGACTCGAAGTGACTCAACGCGCCCAGTGGGGAGCACCTTGGGGTCGTAGTAGACCCACAGTGGGGAGCGTCTTTGTGTCTCGATAGACCCAAGGTACTCAATAGGAGGAGTAACTTAGTATGTTATGTGGGGGATCACCTTGGTGACGCGGCAGACACATGCTGGGGAGCACCTTGGTGACGCAGCAGACCCATGGTGCTCGATAAAAGGAGTAACTTTGCAGTCCATGGTTAGTGGGAAGCACCTTGGTGTCACGGCAGGACCATTGTAATCGACAGAGGAGGAGTTCTCCAGCAGTTGTGGTTTCGATAATGTGAATAAAAATCCTGGTTGAGCTAAGTCTATAACATTTGTGTTTACATCATGATTGAGATGGATTACATGATAACATACGTATATGTATGGCCATATACTAAAGTGAGGTTAACAGTTGAATTCATTCTTTTTGGTTAATCCTCATTGGATTTTGTGACACCTTGAGGGTCTCAGGGTCCCTACTAAGTATTGTTATACTCACCCCTACACTGTCTATGCCCACACCACGTTGTGTTGGATGCAGATGACAGACAACATTGACCGAGGCTAAGAGCACCATGACTGGATGGTACCCAAAGGTGGACCACACAATGTGACGATGCACGGAGGAGACGGACGGATGTGGTGTGTTGTGGAGGCTATTTGTACCTACCCTTCTGGTTGGATTTCCCAGTGGATGATCCAGGAGCTATTTTCCCTTTTTCCATTACTTGTACTTTCATTTTCTTTGTAATCTATAGTTGGGCTTGTATTTTCGGCCCCCCTTTTACATTTAACCACTCATTTTGTATACAGGTATATTTAGTGTTTTTTCTCCAGCTCATACTCTATTGTGTGCATTTTCAAGTTATAAAGGAAATGTCTTCCCAGTTTATGGATTAATGCCTTTGGTGCTAATCGACAGCCCTTGGCCTCTTGAAGGCGGGCTTGGGGTAGTCACAAAATGTTCACTGGGGGACAGGTCATGCCAATTTGTTTCATAATATATCAACTTTGTTCAAGAATAATATCCTATAAATGATGTTGACATAATTGAAAATGACCAGTAAAAATATTTGAGAGAAATATCACATTTTTCCTGAAAATATTTAAATGTCACAAATTTATATAAGAAGTGATTTAAAAGATATTTTTGAATGAAAGTGTCCCAAACCACTTTGAAACATTTTAAAATAATTATCATTTCAAAACATTCACATCCATATATTCAAATCCATAAAATCATTTCGAAAACATGGATATTAATTATAATGATTAAAAAGATAAAACATTAAAACATTTAAAACGATGTTTTAGTAAAATGTCCCTTAAAAATAATCCCCTTGAAACCTATTTTATGAATCATGGACATAGATAATAAATATATCTCTTTAGATACTTACGTAAAAACAACCTCTGATAATAAAGAGATTGTGATATTATCCATTACCTTGCATTTTCCTTTGGTCGAGGGTTCATTTGACCTTCTGTATAATGACCATAGTATGTTATTAAATACATACAAGGAAATATTCATATTTATTATATCATACACGATTCATTTATGAAATTATACTACCCATTTAATAAATATTTCCATTTTAAATTAAATTTTTAGGTAATAATCACTTTTTTTTATCGTACGGGTCTTAACCTGTTATTCATGATCATATCATTTAGATCATGATTTAAATACATACAACATTTTATCCTTGATTTATATATCATATATATTTTGAATATAAATATTTATAATAGATAGATATATGGAATGGAAGGCACCATTAATGGATATGGTAGGCTGTATGTACGCATAAACTCTGCTTCTGTTTTCATATCATATTGAACAGAAGTAAGTGAAGAAGATATATATATGTACATACATATATATATTTTTATATCTATTAGAATTATTATTTCATATATTACATACTTATTAATAATATATATTTTTATAATCATCACTGAAAGGTGAACGTGGGAATGAATATCTCATCGTGTCGTGGAGACGGTAATCTGTACATATGCACGAGCAAAAATATCATTATATTGATGGTGAAATAATATATAATTGGATGGTATATCATATATACAGAATCACTAACATGTTATAATTATTATTTACATCATTTATACTCATTATTATACCCATCCAAATAATTAAGTGTTTGAATAACAAACTACACCACGACGTGGAGATGGTAAGTAGTACGTACGCACATATAGTAAAATTTTCATTCATATGATGGATAGAATAATAAATATGGTTGTAAAATTTTTATAATAAAATTAATATATATATATAATATACTGTATTTATTATTTTATAATGGAAAAAACAAAGAAAGATGATGTGGAAGAAGAAAAGAACATGAAAGATGTGATAAAATATTTACCTCTTCTCCGGGTTCTTCCTTTTGATTTGATCAAAAGGGATACATGGGAGGGATTTATATCGAAAGGAAGGCCTCTAGGATTAAGGGAGGAATTTTGGGAGAATATTTTGGCAGGTTTTCTCCAATCCATATGGATTTTGAGGTGTGAAATTAAGAGAAAGTAAAGTAACCTTTTATAAGAGATGTGAGGATCGATTTAGGAAAAGTTTAAAATATTATTTTGTAATAAAACTATTTTCGGTTTCTAATGGCTCAAAATAAATTTATATAGATATTTAGGGTGTTTTGGGTCTAAATAATCTCAAAAAATAGGTTTTAGAGAAGTTTAGGATACCATATTAACCTTATGTTTTAAATTTATCTCTTAGATAATTTTTTAACATTTACTAGGTCACTTTTTGTTTTTATATTATATATTTAATAAACATAATATAACAAGACAATCGAACCCCATGTGTTCAATTATTAATATATGTAACCTTATATAAGTCTTTTGACTGAACCATAGTGTTTTATGAATATTATATCAATTAATTATATTGTATTCTTTTAGAAAATCAATTATGTCAATTTTGACACTATTTAGTATTTGGTTTTTGTGAAAGTAATAACAAATTGATTACTTAGAAAACAATACATTGAATCAATCCTAACGTGTCATATTAACCTATAAAATTTGTGGATTTTAAAAAAACTTTGAAATTATATTTATTTTAATATTTATAGTACCATTTATTTGATTCATTCACTGACAAGGTAATTACTGCATCATCATTTTTTCATAAATAAATTTAATTCATTAATGTGAAAAAATTATAAATATAATACCATTATATTGGAAATATTTATATATTTCTAATGAATAATTATAGTCTAAAATATAACTTATATACCTCCTTGTAAAAATTGATTTACAAAAAGATATATGTTTATGGCATTATTGTCTTTAAATTAATTACTATAGAGTGTCAATATCATTCTCATGTGGCTCCAAGGGGTCCCAAAATTGACCCAAGGATTCCCATGGTCAGACATGTATCAAAAAATAGGAATATTACACATGTTAGTGTAATTTAATATTATTTTAATATTAGTTCTTTACCCATATTTACAAGATTTACCCTTTAACCATGGAAAATAAAATATTTACCGAAGTAATTATTCATAATTTCTAAAAGTAAAAGTTACCTATTTACCCAATTTGGGCCTCCTGATTTCAAATATGGAATCCATTTTTCCAAATTAAAAACACATTAGTGGAAAAAAATAATTTAAAAATAATTCTCATTGTTAAAACAAAAAGTATGTTTTTAAGAAATAATAACTATCAAAAGATTAACACTTGTTTTTGTCTAGTATAAATGAGAAATCACAACCAATGAACTAAATTATATTTAATGATAAAAAATTAATCTAATGATACTTTAAACTGCTCAAATTTATTATTTAACACTATAAATTATTTTGATTAGAAAGGTAGTTTTTAATTAAAATTTATTATTTTTCAGTATTTATTGAAATATTAATGTTATCAGAAAAATAACAAAAATTTATCAAAATGAAATATTTATGTCATTATTCTAAAAAATAATTGAATTAAATTGAATTGAATATATAAAAGTGTCAAATATTGTTTTTAAAATATTTTCTCCATTAAAAGGCAGTAAAATTGCATTTTTTAAGAGTACTTCTTTTATATGAAAAAATGAATTGTTTCTTATATTATGTCTAAGAAATACATAATATGGATAATAAAACTATATAGAGTATGTAAAATTCAAAATATAGTTTATACTATTCATAACTACTTTTTGAAATACTATTTTGGTAATTCATGGTGCGCTTGAGCTCGGTATTGTGTGTTTGGCAAGTTATTGAATTGCTTTAAAGAGATAACGTACTATAAAATAATTGGGTGTTATAGAATAAACCTTAATACTATGGACAAAAATGATATGGAAACTTGAAACAAAAACCATTGGATTCAAAAATATAAACATGACCCCACTTGGCTAGAAATATATGGGTTATTATTACATTATTACATGGATGTGCCGTATATAAAATGTTAAGTAAATAAAGACACAAAAAGTGAATTTTCTTTACCATTAATGTTTATAAAACATTGAGATATGTACAGAAAATAATTTTCTCAATTATATATATCTTTTTTAAATATTTATGGGTTATTTTTATCATAATAAATTACCAATACTTTTTATATATAGATTAGGTACATAAAATGCCTAACAATCATCTATATTGTGATTTTTTAGCTAATAATTAACTAAAATAAATGATAATATAAAAATTAAAAGTGAAGTTAAGTGATTGAATTATTGTATTTATTTATTTTTAGGGGACTATATCATGTTAAAGACCCGTAAACATAATAAATTTTAATTTCTATAGAATATTTATATTTTAAAATTAATATTAAATGAATAATGTCAAAATTGACATTATTTTTATTTCATAATAAAGGAAAATTATTAAATCAATTAAAATTAATGAAAAAATATTATATTCTACAAATTTATTTTTATGCCTAAATATATATTAAATATGGTCTATTAATGTACCAATTAATCTTTTATAACTATCATACTGACCAATATACTATATAAATGTTGTTAACACTGTCTGGGTTCAGGCAACATTTTAACGTGTCATATGCCCTTGTTTTAAAATCAACATAAAAAAATGTAGAAATTTAATTTTATAAATTATATATAATATTAATAATTCAGTTTCTATATATTTTATAATAAATATAACTTTAATTTTTCCTTCATGGTTAAATTAATTAGATTAGAAAACTAGATTCTTTAATAAAATCCAAAATTAAATTTTTTTTTGAATCTTAGAAGTTAAGGAATAAAATTATTAGAATGCACATATTTTTCTATGTATGAGGTTTTTATCGACCATCCTTCTCCTTTAATCCATTAGTTTTTATCTTGGAGTCTCTTTATGAAATATTAACCACCCATTATTGAATACCTTTTGGTATTTACAGAAGTGCCACTCTGCCTTCCCTATAAAAGGCAACAACCACTCTTCATTCTTAACACCTCTCAATCCACCTATGATTGGCCAAGACATTACCAAATAGTATCCAAAAATCTCTCCCCTTGACCTAGAAACCACCATTTTGGAATAAATCCTTCCAATTAATTCTTTCCATTCCATCCAAAATAAGTTACCCGATTTAGAGGAGGATAAAGACCACACAACAAAAAAGGGAGGATAAGGTAAGAGATTTTCATCTCACTTTTTTAATATATGATATTAATTTCATATTCACTAATCCCATCCTTTGTGTTCAATAAATAATCTCCATTCAGATATATTTTACCATGATTTTACTTTATATCATGATATTAAACTTTTCAATTGATTTTACTCTTTTATGGAATCCTTGTCTCAAAATCAAATAAACAGTAACTGATTCGTGTCTTAAATTTATTTTTTTAAGTAATACACCATATACACAAATTAATTATTCTATATTGTGTATTACCTCCCCCTTTTAAAATTATATCATGTATCTATATTTATTATGGTATAAAAAACATTCCTTCAAAGGGATTATGAATTAAATGTTCTATGTGGTATGGGACACTTTCATATGTTTAATGATTAATTTCCAAACACATATTCATAATGATTATCATTCTACTCTCACCTCATGTATTTTTATTGTCAATATCCTCTTGAATACATCACATTATTTTAACCAATTTTCATGGAATATTTACTTCAACGTCCATATATTTTTTCCTGGATATGAATATTGCCTAAACCATATACCATTTTTTATACGGTTATCTCATTAAAATTATAATATTAATGAAATAGATCCATGACATTATTAGATTCTAGGCATGAAGCCTTGAAATTTATTATATTCTTCAAATTAGTCCTTGAAAGCATTATATTCTTTGAATGAAGCCTTGATTGTTTTATATTCATTGCACGAAGCCTTGAAATTATTAGATTCTTGGCATGACATCTTGAAAATATTTTATTCTTGGCATGAATCTATGAATGTGTTATATATTAAGAATAAAGACTTGGGGGGTATGTTATAGATATCCATAATTTATTATTTAATTCATTTTTATTTAGTAATTATTCATCCATTATATTATGCATCGATATATCTATAGATACATTTCATTTTCAGTTCATTTATTAAATGTCATGTGTTTTAGTTTCCTCACATGCCATATTGAGATTTCTTTATCTAGTTATTTGAATGGAATGACTAATGAGTTATTGACATTGCTCTTTTAATTTATGCATATTGATTCATTATTTATTCCTCTTTATTTACCCTTTCTAATCATTCAATATCACCATTATTGTGTTTCCCTCCATAGGTTTTAGAGAATATATTCTTTGAAATAGTAGTTGTAGATGCGGTTTATTTCAGTTTATTGTGTTGTATGTTTTATTTTATTTTCCCAATAAATTATATAAATCATGTAAATAGTATAGTTTCCCAATACTAATAAACAAAATGGTCCTTATGTATTATATTTTTTGTAATATGTCCAATTTAATGTAATAACGCACTGAATCTGGGCTTCTAGGGTCGGGGCATTATCGTACCACAAAATTGAAAGTGTGAAAGTAGATTATAAAGTCTTCCAAGAAATAATTGGGAATGAAAACCCTTTAATGAAAGAGAATCACATCATTCTTTTTCAATAACCACTCTGGGTATTTGGTCACCACCTAAATTTTGTTCATGTATAACTATATAATATTGGTTTGCCAAATATATATTCTTGAAGTTGTCTACTAAAAAATATATGACCAGCAAAGGGGACCATTTCATCAATCCTTGGTCATTGGAAGAATCTATCACCCCATGGTCCAATAAGATCATTAGGATTCACTATTCCTACAAATATTTTTCACTGGGATCTTAAGATATCTACATCATATGGATTTGATAATATTCAACTATGATAACATTACATGCTTTATAGACAATAATTATGTTGAAAATATTCTAGTACTCATCCTACATCCTCAACCACAAATTGAAGACATGTTTTGTGAAGATATATTTATGGATCATGTGGTATGGGTAGACAAAAAAGATATGTAAATGTGATTGGTTCTCTAAAAATTCAATGTTTTTTCCACAACATAGTAAATGAAATCAAGGGTCGAGTATTTTCTGTCAAGGGGTAACTATTGACGTGACTCATAAGACACTACCCACGCCCTCTACATCAGTATAAATCCATATCTAAATCCTAATATATCAAATTATTCAACATAATTAATCCATAGTAATGTATGTATCTACACCAAAGATATAGTTAGCCTCTTCTTCTTCTTAAAAAATCCTCAAAGTACTAATCTAACTTCTAAGGCTTCAATACATTTATCATCATCATAGTCATGGGTGAAATAATGGTAGAATTAATTAATAAAAAGATAAGAGAATCCATATTTATCCAAAAATATTATGAACACACACATATTTGGAGGATGTCCATAGGAAATCACTAACTTCAATTTCAGAAATTCAACTAATATTCCACCTATAAAGATGACATGTCCCAAAAAATATAATTCTTAAATTCAAATGTTACACTCTGATAACATGGCATAATGATTAAGTGTTAATAATGGACTCATCACTATATTGATATTTCCATCATCATAATTTGGGTTTTTTAGTAGGTAAGGATATCATCAATTAATATCATGTTGAATGAGTTAAGATATGGGTGTAAGATCTTTTTCATGATATACATGAACACTAAAGTCATATTCATTAATAAAAAAACCATGACCATGTACTTATAGAGCCTATTCATACAATTAAATGCAATATTCAACCATTATTCCTCTCTATCTCAACATAGGCGATGAATTAAAAAGAAGAAAATATTATAGGACCACAAGTATTCCTATAATTTAGTTAAGAGATCATCGATCTTGGAAGAAAACGATATGTATTCTTCACCATCACCTAATTATTCTTTTATTAATGTGAAAATATTCAAAGACTATTAAATAACTTCTTGGTGAAAAATATTTTTTCAACACCTGGCGAAGTAAATTCCATGATAAATTCAATATATTCCAATTCCAATTGCTTTATGTTGGGCTCCTATAAAAAATCAGTTTGGTAAGATAACGTGTAACAAAATGTGATGAACACCTGGCATGAGTTGTCTCTCAATATGAACTACTATATCATTGGTAGATAATGTGAAAAATTTAGGAAATACATTTTGATAGAGATCCAAAATAGCTGGAAAAGATTAAGGGGGTGCAACTAAAAAAAGAAAGGATCCAAGCCTGTAATCTGTGTTGTGACCATCAAAAGTGGGCTTATGTTTGGACCCAATCTACCTGATATAGGTAACCAATCCCCAACCATCACAAACTTCTCTATCATTATTGATAAAAAAGATACACATATTTGATAGGAATAAATGTGATATCATTAGTTGTTAAAACATTCAATACTGAGAATCACATCATAGATCATAATTTCAAGAACAATAAAGTACCATATATATATAAACATATTTAGTATATCATATAAGTCACTCCATGAATCACTGATGATAGTCCACATCCATTATCAATGGTTTACCAAGGTAAATAACCCACAAGGAGACATTACTGGTAAGTCATGTCTAATTACCACATGTGTACATATAAATGTTTGGGAATCACTAGTATGAAACATGGAATTATGAAATGTAGAAGTGATCAATTCTATATCTCAAAGAGTTGATAGTGCCTCACCATGTTCTACTTTTTTCTAATCTACTCTATATATATGGAATGTATTAGATCTATGTTCTTACCCATGAAAATAATGACCCACCTGAGTCATTAAAAAATGAGTCTAATGTTGGGGATTGTATCTGGATCCATAAGCCACATATCACATCATTCCTCCAACCATAAAGAACTTCATCATAGAACTTCTACAGTGAAAATAATTGTGAAGCCCCATTTTTTCACACAACAAATAATTTGTATGAGGTTATATATATAACATGAAATAAGCCCCAAAAATTTAACAATTTATGCATTTTGGAACAACCCCTGATGGAGATGAATAATTCAAACTATGGTTTAACTATATACTATTACCCAATTAAAAATCATCATTATTTCTCCTCTAGTGATGTGAACTAACACTAACTATAGTCATAGGAGGTCCACCAATAGAATTATTGAATATTTTAAGTAGACCAACTCATTGATCCACCTCCAAAACCTTATAAATTATAAATTCCAAGAGAAGAACCACTGAGTATGTATTAATGTCAAAATCATTACTAGACACTTGATTTTGGGATAATGGTCTGTCACAAACAACATAGAATTATGAATGTAATTTCTTCCCTAGAGATGTGGAAACATAGTATCTCAATGAAACACGTATATAATGTAGATACATTTATAAACCCCTATTATAGGTCCATAAACTCTAATTCAGGGTCTATATTTATCATATAATGAACTATTTACTTATATAATACACCCTTAGTGGCCTCTCATGTGAGACCCTCAAATCTACCCACCTGTCCCATCACTCCCCACCACCTCATTTTGCATCTTGGAAGAATTAACATAGTCATGTTAACCTTACTATACTAAGGTGTCTCAAAATTAAAAAGACACACTCAATAATTTCTATCAAGTAATTTTTATCATGGTTCCATATAATTACATGAATGGATTATGGATGAAGGAGTTGGATGTATTTGGTGTAGTTATTCCTAGACCTTGATGCATTTCTCCATTGGGAAGGAAAAAGTAAAAGGGATCCTAGATAATGTGGTAAACTACCTGCACCATAGTAATAAGTACATGAGTATACTCTAATAAACCATCCATCATAGAATTCAGTGGAATGGGGGTATACTCCATAGTGGGAACATCCCAACCCACATCAGTAGGTGGTATCATCAGTTATATTTGAGGTGAAATTTTAGGAAACATAATGCAAAAAATTATAAAAAAATTGAAGTCAATAAGAAAGTACATATCCAATATATTGTATCACACAATGGTTCCCTAGGTATTATACCCTTAAACCATAAAATTCCCCTTTTGGAACTAACTATGCTATCTACCCCTAAACGTTAATCATAGTCTCATATATACAAAAACAAAAAATCAACCCCAAAAGTAACTAATTAATTCCAAGTAATTGATCATTGTAGCATGGAAAAATTCTCACAAAGTCCAAATAAAATTTTGTCATTAATAGACTTTAAAATGAAGGGATTAAATTAAAGAAATATTTTGTATCACATAGTGGGTTTATAAAAGGATAGTGTTCCTACATGACTAATCATGATGCATAAAGTCACACAAAACCATAAAACAGTACAAATAATCCTATTAATGTTAACTCATAGGACCATCACACATGACATAGATGGCCACAGACAAATCCACATGCTTGATTACAATATATAAAATCTAATTTATACCATGTTCTCATTATTAAAATGTATAATAAGAAATATGTGCAATGATACTATTTTTTTTACTTCCTCACAAGAATCACTGGGTCTGGGCGGACAATCACAAGAACCAATTTATTCTTTACCATATGAAATAGGTTTCCAAATAACAGTGGGGGTTTGAATTTTATTAATGATGATACTATACCCTTAGTATCACATCCCTACACTAATAATGTATATAAAATTTAACAACTTAGATAAAATAAGGTCGAAGAAGATAGTATCATATGTATCACATTTCATATATATTGTAAGAGAGATACTTTATTAATAGTCATACCAAATTAATAGTACAATTTTAATGATAAAATAAAACACCATGGTAATCCTCTAGATCATATCTTGATCCCACTACAATCTCTAGGATCTGTGGCTCATCGAAATTCCATGAGAACCTTAATAATTTTTGGGTCCCAATACATTATGTCCGTATGTGTATAAAAATTCTTATTCCTGGGGTGATTTAAAAAAATAGTAAGGCACAAATAATGATTCATTAAAAAATATTAATATATATAACAGGTGTATTCCAAGATAACAATAAATGTTCAATAAATAATAAATAATCATTTTTTGAGAAATTTTTTGCTAACTAAGATTCTATGAGCCACGATCATACCTATATTGACTCTATGGAGAATAGATGATGAAATATGCCAAAACAATTTAAGAAATACATAAAACAAATAATCGTGACACTTTGTATTATACATTCATAGATATGAACAATTTACTTGTTATCTAAAATGCATCGAGTTTTGTCACTTTACTTAGTACCCAAAAGGCATAAAGTTTCGGGTCAATCCATAATGCTATCATGATCCTAACTCATTAATTGGTCTACCATAATCATCATCAAAGAACATCCACACTCACCCCTTAAGGGGTAATCAAACCATGCCGGTCCTCCAGTCACAAATACTAAGAACAAAACCTCTAGTGGCATGGTATGACACATAACAAGACAACACAATATTGGAGATGTATAGAATATCCCCATAAGAATATAAGTGAAATTTATAATAATATGTTATCAACATATAATAATATGTCATCAATATATAATAATGTTTTATCAGCATATAATAATATGTTACCAGTATATAATAATATGTTATCAACATCTAGAATTGTAATAATATACTATACAGTTACTCATGTAAACATGGATCATATAAGAGTATTATGGGATTCACACACACACATATGAATTCAACATCAGTACAGGAAAAAAAGTTACACCTCTACATCATTAATCATGAATTAATAATATTAAATGGTGATAAATTTAATTTAATCTCCTACATCTAGGTTTCTCATTATGTTCACCAAGGATAGTCAAAGGATCAAGGGTAAACCATTTCGAACACCTATAAGGGATATTATAATATCTCAATGTTGTCTATATCATTTTTGGTTCATTGAAAAAATAGATTTATAAAAATATTTAAATTCAGGAAGTGTGGTTCTATAATAAAAAAACATAAGAATTCCTCAACAGTGAAAACAATTATGAGTTATGTTGAATGATGGGTCACCAATTCCCTAGATTTCTTTGATTGATAAATGAATATTGTATCCCCAATAAAATAATGAAGAGAACCTTAGGTCCAGAAAAAAATATAAATCAATCACTAAATCATAAATGAAAAATATATTCGTGAAAATGATAGTATCAATATAATCTATATTTGTTGAATTACCTAGAGACATCCTATGTTCTTGGTAGTTCTATTTTCAGTCAAAGTGGTTATAGTTGAGACATTGATACCTTTACTAATCTACTAAATAATAAATAATATATTAATATTATATCATCAAAATATCATAAGGTATATGTCTAGTATTATGATTTATAAACCCATAAAAATATAATATTCATAATTAGTGGTATATCTCAACCCTATCAGTGGGCATCTCCAAAATATCAAATCATCCACTATTCATAGAAAAAATGAAGTAATTATTCATTGTGCTGGAATTTAAAAAATATATCCATGTATAAACTCCCCAGATAAATGAATAATTTTTTGTAAATATATAGTAATCATACCTTTCATGATTTTTAATATTGCTCCAACATTGAATGATAATGGGGAGTTTAAGGAGAGAGCTCTAGGGACCATATGGGTGCTCTGAAATTCAACATAAAACTATGGGGCCATATTATATTGTTGAAGAGGTTAAAACACATAGGGGAATGAAATCCCATGTGGTGTGTTAAATATAACCTCATACAACATGCATCGGTGAGCAAGTGGACCTCCTTAGCAATCAAGTAATACACCACCATCCATTCATTGTTCCTAGATGAACTCTATGAATTCTTCCTCAACAACTGGAAAGTTTTTTGTCACAACCCACCCTGAATACCTAGATAAATAAGCCACTCCTGATATATATTTAATGGAGTTCCTTATCCCCATGGGTTGACGACTAACAACTTCCATAATAAAAAATGGTATTGGGAATGTTTTTTCCACTTATAATGTAGAAGAAAAATAAATAAGATTGTATCAATGTAAAAATAAAATCCAAATAGAGTAATTTAATAGAATTAAAATAGGTATAAAAAATCAAATGTTTTATAACCACATACCAGAGCACTTGAGAAATTCCTATGTCGTGATTGACGCAACTCAAATATTCCACAGATCAACAACTATAGCAACCTCTACATGGGGTTTCCCCATTCTCAATCTTGGATGGAGAGAATATTCCAACAACCGAAGAAACAAGTATTTTGTGATCCAAATCCCCAGAGGATTTCACCAAAATATTCCATAACCACCTTAAAATATCAAATTATCCAATAAACTTAATTCAACTTTAAAATAATCAAGTTTGGTATTTCAAGAATCATTTTTAAACAAGTCAAGATTCAAAATTGAAAATATGGAAATAATTTTCCAATTCATTCATCACATTTGAAATGATGAAAATACATATCAAATAGTGGATTTTATTCTTTTAAAAAAATTGAGCTTTAGACAATGGAACTTTTCAAAAAAAGTCTTAAAGAAAAAATTTTATTTAAAAATTGTTATATAAATTCACAAGGCGTGTAAATAGTTCAAAAAAATGGAATATATTTATTTGAAATAATTATGTCTAATATGGTATGATAGTTATAGGCTATTGGGATCCAAAACTATGAATTGATTAATATATACACACGCCCCTTTGGGCCTAAGGAAAAAGAGAACTCACACCATTGATGAAGGGATATGATGTGTTGATATGATGTTTAAGAATGTTGTACATCCAATATATCGATCCAAATTACTCAAAAAATACTAAAGTATTTCCTATGGTCCAATAGAAAACAACAAATTACACTTTTTTTAATACATCTTAAAATTAAATTAAATCCCATTCTCTTTTTTGAATATGCATATTTTACATTTTAAAATCACAACGAGATTTTAATAAAAAAACATTCCCTTTATCAAAAATGAGACCCTAAGGATTCCATCTAACCATTTTTTAACCATTTTCAATCATAACAATTTGAAATCAATTCAACATTAAATTTCAAGATCTAATTTTTTAATTAAATTTGAAAATTTAAATTTTCAAAACAAATTCCATCAATTTCATTACAAACCCCCAATTTAACAGAATTGGGGTTTTAAAAAAATTCCAACAAATGATTTTTTTCATAATAAATTACAAAAAAATAATTAAAATAATAATCATCAAAACAAGAATTTAAATTTAAATATATAAATATTAAAAATTTACGTAAAAAAACTATAATTCAATTGAATTTGTGTATTTTCCAATTTCAATCTAAAACCCATTTTTCTAAAAAAACCCCAATTCCATTTGATTGTGTTTTTTCAACAAACCAATTTAAATCCATTTAATAAAAACTAGAAAGTTCCATTTAATTCAAACCATTGAAATAAAACAAAGTAATTTAGGGGTACTGAAAATTGGGCATTATAATGAATCCACCAACATTAAGATCAATGGATCTCAAAATAAAACATCAAAACTAGAAAACTCCAATGGGTAATGAAGAAAATAAAATGTTCAAGGTATCAAACAAAGTTTTAGATATATAAAATTGGGTATACTATACAAAAATAAACATGTAGATCCCTGTAACCCTATATAGGATAAGATAGATCATGATAGAATGTGATTAGGAAAAGGAAACCAAGTAGGTGAATATCAAAGGTCTTTCCTCAAGATTCAAATTGATTCCAAGAGGTATATGAGGGACAAAAAATCCTTCTTGGGATCTCCATGGAAGGGAGAAATTAGTTTAGGTTGAAGGAAGTCCGTTGAGGACCTAATTTGAGGGTTTATGAAATTTTAATAAAAAAGAGATTATGGAAAAACCCATCAATATGGTTTCTATAGTATATGCACATATTTTAGTCAAACCATGTGCATGTTGTTATCATATATTATATGGACCTCACAAATTACTCATAAATGGAACACAATTTGTAAACTCGTGAGAATGAAATGGTATGAAAACTATCTAAATTTTTTCTATTTTTCTAATGCACAGTGAAAGGTTTGGAAAAAAAACCCGCCAACCAAGTGCTAGTCATGCAGAGGCCAAGAAACATCCCTAAAATTCAGAATCTCTCTCTAGTTCAACCACAACCAGAACCCAACCAAGGAATGATAAAAAATATAGGCTTATGATTCCCAAAAAAATAGAAACATGATGATACCTCCTACCCACCATAGAGATGCAATATCCCCAAAAAGACTATGAAGAAGATTCTATTCCAAAAAATTAGTCCATTGCTCTCTCATCGGTGCCTCCCTCTCCCATTCCTCAAGAGAATCAGAACCATTTTTCCATATAATAAAAAAATAGGTATATTTATTCCAATAAGTACCCTGGTTTTATAATCAACTATCTATAATAGCCATTCAGCCATGAATAATTCATTTTCAACTACTAGATCATGCTAGATGAAAAAATTAGATGGATTAGATATGTACTTTGAGAGTTGGGATACATGGAACAGATTATGTATCCACACTATTTGTGGTAGTAGAACTAAATGGTATGTAACTTTTTCCACCATCTCAACGTCCAAAAAAATTTCCCATAAAATGAGGATCAAGCATCCCTTTCCTCACAAGCCATCGATTACCCAAATAGGGTGAATCTTTCATGAACACTTAGTCACCAAATGAATATTCTAAAGGTATATGACACAGATCAAAAAAGGACTTATATTTATTCAATTCCATTAAAATATTCTAATGAATCAACTAACTTTTTTCTAATGTCTCTTGAAAAAATCTTGGTTCAACCACTGAACATTCACCAATCTTCGACCAATAAGAAGTTTATTTACAGTGTCAGTCATAAATGGTCTCAAAAAGATCCATTCTGATCGTAGAATGGTAACTAATGTTATATATAAAATAAAAAATTAAAAAAATGATCATCCACATAACCTCTAAATTCATGAACACATATATTAAGAATATCCTCAATAATCTATATATCTCTGTCTATCTGTCCATCCAAATTCAGATTTTATATTGTACTCAAATGTAAGTGAGAACCTAGTTCTTCTTGAAGTCCTCTAAAAAATTTATATGTAAACCGAGGATCCATATAATATACCATAGCTTATATAACTTCATTAAAATGATCAATATTATTCATATAAATATTTCAAAACACCTCAACATTGGATATATATATTAAAGTGAAAAAACTTATTTTATTTCGTTATCCAATCATTCACAACCCATATCACATTATTAATTCTCTAGGTACATGGAAACTCTACCATACCATCCATTGATATCTTATCCCACTTCCATGTAAGTACTATAAGATCCTAAAAAACCCTGAAGGTTTCTTCTGCTCAATTTTAAGATTTTGGCACATATAACAATGAAAAACAAACTCAACAATGCCTCATCTCATACTTAGCCAGATGAACTGCCGCCAAATGTCATAAAACATGTTCATATATATCCGGTGCACTTCCCACTGGGAAATATGAGAATCACCCACAATAGATTTTCATACCAACCATGGAACAACAAGATGGTTCCCATATCATAAAATACCTTTTTAGAGAATGACCAATCAAACATTGTCTTCCCACTCTAAAGAGAGTCTCTAATATTATGGAACTCATCCTTGAGATGCTATTCCAGAATAATGAATCTGATAAGAGAGGATTTCAACTGATCATTGTCCAAGAAAACGATATCACATGATTCCTAGACTCCAATATGAAACTGTGGAAATAAAGCCACCAAGTTCCAATATGTTGATTATTATTTTACTAACTGGTTCAGAAGATACATACTCAATGAATCTGTAACAACATTACCTTTCCTAAAGGTTTAGGTGGAATTTAAATAGATAGAATACTGGTTTTCCATCCAATTACTCTTGAATATATTCAAATAAATTTGATAAAAGATAAAACTCAAGCTCTTGTGGTCAGAATACATGGTAAACCTTTTTCCATAATGTTTATGCTACCAAATATTAAGCACTTGCATCAAAAAAAATAATTAAAGGTCAATGGTTGGATAATTCTTATTATGTGTCCAAATATGATTATATCCATAGGAAATAACCTGATTATCCTATAATGTAACACATCACAATAATATAAATGTTGCATCAAAGAAGGCCACAAATCTCTACATTACCTTTTGAAGATTCAACACTTTTGCAGTAGTCGAAATCCATTTAATCTTGGAAAATGAATTCCAGAATTTATGATACCAAGAAAACATTACTACCTTGTGAGTTAGTAAGGTCATTAGAGAAGTAATATTTGAGAATTGTTTTAGGAACTGATGATAACATTTAACTAGTAACAGCAAACTCTAAATCTCGAACACATTTGATGGTTTCTTCTATGTCATAACATACTCGACCATCTCAGGGTCAACTTATATACCATAATTAGACATCACATGTCATATGAAATTAAATTCCAATATATATAAATTAAATTTTTAATACATAAAATAATGTTTTTGGTTTCCCATCAAATTGTGAACTATTATTGGAATATACACATGATCTTCTTCAAACATAGAGTAACTAAGAATTTCATCCAAAAATACTACAGTTAAATTATCTAGATAGTCATGAAAAATAATTTTCATAAAATAAATGAAATATATATGGGAAATAGATAGGCCAAAGGACATGAAAAGGTAGTCATAATGTTCATACCTACTATATATGTTGTCATTATAAATGTCATATTTTTTTATCCTCAACTGATCGTAACTAGATAAAATGTAAATCTTTGGGAACCACTTCAACCCTTTCAACTGATCAAACATATCATCAATTAATGAAAATGGGGTCATTTTCTTTTCCTTCAATTAATTGATCATTAAGTAATCAACACATATGTGAAGTGAACAATCATTCTTCGTAGCAAAGAGAACCGACGATGCACAAGGTGACATGCATAGGCATATAAATCCTTTCTCTAGATGATCATCCAACTTGGAATTCAACAATTTAATTTTAGCTAGTTCTATGTGGTGTGTGTGAATAGAGTCATTTTTAATACCATTCATTAACTTAAGGGAAAAATCCACCTCCCTTCTTGGTGGAAAACCAAAGAGGTCAGAAAGAAATACATCCTGAAACATGATGAAAACTGGAGGGGGATCACAGATCAAAAATTACCAGTCAAAATCAAATGAAAACAATGATATCTGTTTCCCCATCCCCAGATAAGAAGTCCTAGATCTGCTTAACCTTGGACCCCATTATCCATGAACGAAACGTCCCACACAACTGGGTTTAATAATGTGCACTCGCCAAAGATAATAATAAATCTAGGATTTATTATCAATGAGTCAATCCATCCCAAAAATGATGTCAAGAATTTTCTTGTCATGAACCAAAAATATACTAGAACAATTTATATCATTTTGAGAGAATACACAATTTGTACAATGGAGGTCCTGCTATATTTTTGTAAAAAGGGGTGTAGTAAAATCCATTGAATTATATAGAATCTCTATATAAGGATTAATTGGATTAACGACATTGTTTGAAATAAAACAATGAGATGCAACAGTATTAAATACAACATTCAATAATGACAAAGCTATAGTAATGGTACCTCTCATAGTCACTCGACATGTATCCACATCATCTATAGAATCTTCCACTATATGAGGAAACATCATTCTAGATGCCTATGGCTAGAACCATTTTCAAAAGAAGCATCATATTGTTCTATAGTTTTAAAAGGTAAGGATGACCCTGTTACACTATGTGAAGTGTAATAAACATATACGAATCACTCTTTGTAACATGAACATCTTCAATATCCATAGTTCTTAGGTTCCACATTTCAAACTCTCTTTGAATTTAGTTTATTTCAACCATAGTTACAAGCCAAAGGACCTCTTCTAAGTAGTGAAGGAGGTTTATAATGACACTGCTATATAGAAAAACCCTGAGAATTATCATAGTTACTATTTCCCTAATTTGAATTCACACTTCCATGATTAAAGAATTAAAATCCCGATAACCCTGACATTCCATCCATGTTTACCTCAACCATTATTCCTCTCTCTAGCACATTATCTTAAAAGAAATCTTTATATGGAAAACCTGAGAATGAATATCCTAAAGAATCCCCAACTAGAACCTTTGAGCCTTCATATTATTATTCAATACAATCTCTTCTATGAAATTCATGAGCTCGTCCAAAGGGTATGAATAATCTTTCAAAGTCCTCTCATCCTAATCATGTTTGAAGAACTTCATAACATGGCCAATAATATCGACTCTGGACACAACTAGACAACAAAGAGAACCATGATGTATTTCTACTCTTCATCATAATGCTTCTTCACTATTACCATCATTCCCCACCATCTCTTACTCGTCCCTTTAATCATGAAGGTGGCACACATTACCTTGATTTTTTCAGGTGGGTCTAAGAACCCCAAAAAACACTCATTTTTTATCAACCACTCCCCAGTCTATTGAGGATAATTTGAGCCCTTAACGGTTCTAAATTCTGTTGAAGAAACTCTTGAGAACTAATTTGGTGGATGACACTCTGAGGTGCCATAGCTGGAGGCTGAATAGGAACTAAAGGTGCCACAATCACCTAGAATCGACATTGCACATAATCACCTCTACTAGGATTGGGTCCATGGGAGAATTCTCTTTCTATGATATAGTAGAAGATTCATCCTTGACCTGATTTACACATTTTTGTAGAGTCATGATGCTACAAAACATCAGAAGACAATAATAAATACATCATATTTACACTAAATCGGAGAAAAATTGAAATTGATCCTAATAGATAGAAAAAATAAATGGGATTTCAATCGATCCAAATCCAAAACTAGGACATGATTAGAAAAGGTCCTTAATATTAATTTCTCTAACTAACCCAGGAAATTTAAGGTTCATTGAGGTGAGATTCATCCATGCACGCAATCACAACTACCACCTATGCCCCCAACAAGATTTCAAAAATGCATATTAATTTCAAGAGACGAAACTCAAACTGGAGCTCTGATACTACATTGTTATGAACCATCCTGAGTACCATGGTAACCCAATAAAGGATCTAGTCCAGACATACCCCAATGGAAATTCTCGATATCCATGGGTTGGATAGTAGAACCTTATATCATAAAAAAGGTAGTTGTAACATGTTTTCTTCTAAAAATGTTGAAGAAAAAGAAAAAAAAGACAATATATGTATCAAGATAAATTATATTACGAGTAATGTACCAAAAGTAAAATAGTAATAAACAAGTCCAAGTACTACAACTATGTACCAGAAAACAAAATAACTACATAAGTCCAAAAAGATGTAACTCATCAAGTCCATGGACTAATTGCTAGATCCACCTCCAAGTGGTTCTTTACCCCTATTCGATCATAGAGGGAGATAATCTACAAACAATCAAAGACACAAGTAGTGTGTGATCTATTGATCAATAGTATTTCACCAAAAGATTACATAATATAAATACAATATCAAATTAACTAAGAGAGTTATTTAATGTTTCAAATAAATATGTTTGGTATTTCAATAAAAATACTTAATCAAGTGATTATTCACTATTCAAAATATAAGAAAACTTATGCAATTCATGTTTCAAATATCAAATAGAGTAAATACTTTTCAACCTATGTAATTTACTTTAAATAGAGGTGTTCTTTACACAAATAGACCTTTCCACAAATTGATTAAATAAACACATTTATATAAAACAATTTATATAGTTCACAATTCATGTAAAAGAGTTTACTAAACTGGCATATATTCATTAGAAATACAAAAACTGAATAACCTGGTTGTATGACTAATAAGGTATGGTAGTTCATGGATATTGGGACCCATCAATTTGAAATTTCAAATATGTACATATACTCCAATGGGCTTAAAGATAAAGAGGACTCATCACCATGACCTATGGGATGGGATATGCTGATTTGATGTTTTAGAACATTGAAGGTCATAAATTTTAGTCCAAATAACACTCTAACTATGAAATGATTTCATGTTCTCTAGTATGAAAACATTGTTGGGAATTGTATTTCATGATATCTTAAAATGTAATTAAAATCCATTCACCAATTCAAATATACTAATTTTCCATTTAAAAACCATAATAGTGTTTTAAAAAAATATTTCTTTTTAGGAATATGAAACTGTAAGGTTCTTGTCAAACTATTTTTTATTTATTTACAAAAATTGTTATTTTAAATCAATTCCCCATTAAATTTTTCTAATACAATTTCAAAATTCAATTAAAAAATTTTAGGTTTCAATAAAATTCCATAAATTTTGTAGAAACGCCTAATTAATTGGAATTGGTGGTTTTCACAACTGTAAATGAATTATTTTTTTTCAAAATTTAATTCTACCATTTAATTTGGGGTTTTTCAATTTCATGCCAAACCCATTTTTCCTTAAAAATCCCAATTCAATGGAATTGGGTTTTTTCAAAAAAAAAAACAATTGAAATCCATCTAATCAAAATTATATTATTTCTATTAATTTGAATCATTGAAATAAAAAAAATATTGTTAATATTTATTGGGAATCATAATAGAAACACCTAACCCGAGATCAATGGATCTCGTGACACAACTACATAACTAGAAATCATTAATAAGTAATGTTGAAAATGAAGCTATATGAATTAAACACAGCTTCAGATAAAACAAATTTTGTTCATAGATTAAATAATTGATATAGGGATCCACAAAACACTATTGAGGGGGTTAGAGATCATGGAATAATGAGGACATGAAAAGGAATCCAACTGAATAATGATCTAAGTTCATTCCTCAAGTAGCATATCTCTTCTTGGATGGATTCGAAAGTCCAAAAATCCAAAATGGGAGCTCAAAGGATGGGATAGATATGTTTTGGTCGATGGAGTTCTATCAGGTATATAAATGAGGGGTTTGGGAATTTTTAATCGCAAATAAAATTAAAAAAAACATTTATTCCAAGTTTCTTAGGTAGAGGTGCATGGTTTAGTGAAACAATGCACAATCCATGTGAATTTTTTATATGAGATGAATAGTTTACAAAAAATGGGGGTATGTTTTATAATACTATGGGCAATACATGTGAATCCCCCTATAATATTTTCCATTTTTCATTTGTAAACAATTTGTAAAATTGTGCGCCAGTCGTGGGCCAAATATGCACTAGCCCAGAAACATCATAAAATTTTATAATTCCACCATATTTAAGCCAAAAAAACCAACCAAATAAAGTTCAAAATTATAGTTTTAGGATTGAAAGGAAATAGAAAAAAGTTGTTACATTATGGGTTATATATATTTATAGAACCACTTACAACTCTACTGCATGGGTGGTGAATCCCCACCTATTTGGTGGTGGCCTTTATTAGCTATCATATGTCCCTAAAGATCTTATCTTTAAAATCTAGTCTCGATTTCCTATATATAACCATTCATTTCATACATAAATATAATATAATTTTATATGAATATTATATAAATAACATAATGATCCGCACGAGAATCAAATTGTTCAAGGGACTTTGGAATCATAATGATATAAATAAATAGTTCATAAAATATCTAAACCTTATACCAATAAATTATTCATAATGAGATCCTATCATATACAATAGATACATTGTAACTTTATTCATAACCTACAAAATTAAAACATAAGAACGAGTGGCCATAGAATCTCATTAAGGGCCAACAAGGTAGATATCAACTATCACGTGAGTATAACATTAATGTAAGTGTATAACAACATGATCAAAAAAATTTAAAATCATACCCTGTATATCATAGATCATAATCATTAATCATGGAATAAATCATCATAATTCATAAGATATGAATTGATGCAGAATAAAGGAAATTGTTCCATGAGATCATAACATCATAGTAAGACATTGAATGATGCCACACACATAAAAATAGAAAAATATTTCCATATTATTCAAGGATTTACATCAAGGATTGTCACTGTTGATTGATTACACTAAACAATTTATATTAGTTTTCATGGTTCACTCCCATGACTATCATAGTGGATTGGGTTAACTCCCCCAAGCATCATATCAGTCATGGTTCACTCCCATGTCTATCATAGTGGGAAAATTACTTTACTACAATAGTGTAACTCCATATTCCATTCCATTTTCCACATTAGATATCAATATTTACCCAACTCATTAGCGGTACATATTGGTCGTACCTATATTTGGTTATAATTTACCCAACATCCTTGGTTATAATGTATAAAAAAATCATAGATATAGATTTAAAATATTTACATAATTAAAATCATACATATGTGTACAATAAGATCAAAAAATAACCATCATATAATCACGTCATATCTCATGAAAATAAAATTGTTTTCATAAACACTTTACCAATTCACTATTGTATAAATCATTTAAAATAAATGGGTTTCATAAACATTTCATCAATATAGACATTAACAATATTTATAAATATTAATAATGTTATTATTGGATTATATACCCAATAAATCATTATTAACATTAATTCTGACATCTTATATGAAAAATGATTTTGATAGATCACTTTGAATGTTTCTTGAGAAAAATGTCTTTTTCAATTTGAAATAACCTTTTAAAAACATAAAAATTAATCAATTATTAAGGAACAATTTTTCATTAATACAATATTGTAAAAACATAATGTAATATTCAACTCATTGAGTAGTAATGATTGTTTGAAATTTATAACATAATGTATAAGTTAAAATAAATCAGTTTTCATGTTTTTTTATGTTCAAAAAAGTAACTTGTTCAAAACACAACAAAACAATCCTTTCAAAAAAAAATTAAATTTTCAAACATCTTTAAAATTGAATTTAAATCATATTTGGATAATATTAATGAAAAAATACTATAATTAATATTTATAAAACCTGGATATGGAAAAAACATTATTTCGACCAAATAGAGAAGAAAAGATGATTTTACCATCTAACATATTTTTACTATCAAGAGTAATTAATTTGAGTTAGATGAAATGAAAAAATATATACTCCTGATAAAACTGTAGGATAAAAAATTTCATGAGCTTATTGATAGATATATTATAACATTTCATCATCAAAAACATAATTACAAACAACCCCGATAGAAAATCGATTAAAACATAAAACTCCTACTACATTTGAAAATATTATTCTCAATCCCCATAAATAATATATATATGTATGTATGTATTTATCAAAATTATAATTATATGAATCATAAAAGACATTCATGGGAATTATATACACCACCCAAAAGAAACATGTGGTGTATAAGGCATGTGTCCCACCTAAATAAATGTGGAATGAAAATCCCTTACCTTAGGTCCAAATTCCTTTGTAAAAATTGTAACATATTGTATAATAAATAAAGACAGGTTATAACTTAATTATAAAACAATAATCATGTTAATCATATGATATATGGGTTACTTGTAACCTTTTATCACTTATTTGTTAAAATAGAAATAATAAAATCTCTCTTTTGAGTGATATTTTATTCGATATTCGTGTATTTTCTTGTTCAAAAGTTTCAATACTTAAATATTGATCATGGATCTATACTATGCATAAAATTAATAATTATATAAATAACATAAATAACCATTATATAATTGTTTCGTTTGGTTTCCGGTTTTCGGCCTCGAAACACCGAATGGCTCAGTATCCGATGATGTGAGGACCTACTTTCCAAAGGAAGGAGTTCGTCATATGGTCTGACAAGTGACGCTTAAGAACTCACATTGGTCGAGAGGATGGGAAGTCGTGCTCATCGCACCCTTTTAGGGGGAAATTATTTCCTTTTCTAGGACTCTCTTATAGTTTTAAGAGGTATTCATATGTTTGTGAATCTTTGGTTTATACCTAAACATAGTATCCATGAATTTAACCCTTGATTGGCAATGGTCAGTTGAACACAGGGGTTCAGAATCATTTATGCCCAAGGATTTCCATCCCTCGTTGAATTAATCACCCCTAAAGAGTATGGACTCACTGAGACGGATCTAGGGGCATCACAGTGAACCGATATGAAGATAGTCAGATCAACCAGTTGTTAGGCTTGAACCTTAGGTAGTCTTCCTATGTACCCTTACTAGGAGACAGGGATCAAAGTCCATGTAGTTCGAATCTGGGTGTTGGAGAACCGACGTGAAGGTGGACCCGGGGGTCCGGTTTTGATCAGGCTTGATCCTCGGGGAGGTTTCCTACATATCCCTATGGTAGGGAATCAAAGTCATCATAGTTTACATTGGTGCGGGGATTAAGCTCTATGGTATCCCAAGATGTTGGTAAACCGATGTATAAGGGGGTCAAGAATGACCCGTTGTTGGGCTTGAACTTCGGAGAGGCTTCCTACGTACCCCGCCTAGCAAACAAGGATCAAAGTCCACGTAGTTCGGATTGGTGCGGGGCTTACGCTGTAAGGCAGCCCAAGATGTGGATTGGGGATTACACTTTGAGGAGGCCCATAGGGTGGATTGGGGCTTACACTCTGAGGAGGCCCATAGGGTGGATTGGGGCTTACACTCTGAGGAGGCCCATAAGAGGATGTCATGGTAAATTCTTACTCTAATCCCACGTGAGTCATGCTCGGTGTGAGAAACATGAGGAAGCAGGGACCAGAGGATCGCATCATGAAAGGTGAATCTGTGAGAAGTGGAGTTGGTCATACACATGAGGGTGGCCCATGGTGATAGATTGGGGCTTACACTCTAATGAGGCCCATAGTGATAAAGCACTACTGGAGAGTGAAAGGGGGTGCTCCTGTCCCCATCTCCTCTCTTGAGGTGCATGAGATATTTCTTCTGATGTGTATTTTACCATCCCCGAGAAGCCCTTGACAAGTGGAGAGGTAGAAAAGGGATTCCTGAGCTTAGACCCCGCATTACCATGGGAATGTGAACCCAGAAATGCATTGGGAATCTGCTCAAGGGTCGAGGAAACCCCTTCACCTCGATTTACCGTGGGTATGTGAACTCAAAATGGTGCGCTGATGCACTTGAGGGTTACACCACACGGGTCTGGTGGCTCTGGTGGAGGCCTCAGCTTGGGGCCGATGGGTAGGCCCATGAGGAGGTCATGAAGGATCGGGTCGGATCGGGAGGATCTTATGCGGCTCGTTGAATGGGAACTCAGGAGGTTTTAGTTCCCTTTGTGTAGGGAAGTGCTACGCAGCTGGAGGGGTTGTCCAAGAACCAGGGTGGTCCGCGGACTGAGGGACCACCTGTGAACCAAGAGGGCTCGTGGACTAAGAGACCGTCCACAAACCAGGAGGGTCCGTGGACTGATTGTCACCCCATGAACCAAGACGGTTCGCGGCTATGGGTTCGATCCGCAAACCAGGGTGGTCCTCGAAGGGTTCCATGCTGACAGCAATGGCCAAGGGTGGTTCTATCCGGAGGCTCTTCGGTTAGGGCTTCGCCCGCATATTAGGGTGCTATGTGGCGCAACAGATCGGAAAAGAGGGATAAGCTCCCTGGTCCACGGGGAGTGCATCCGCGTAGGGGCTATGGTTCGTGGTCTTCTCTTTTTATGTTATTTTGAGTTCACGGTTCACCAAATTATTATGCGTTTTGGTTCCTTATTAATTCGTTCCCAGTTTCATACCTGCTGTGGTTCACGAACTGGAACTTCGCTGTTTGTGAAATCTTAAGCCTTCTTTTGAAATCCTTCCACCCGAGCTTGATCACCCTTCTCTTCTTCCACCTTTGAATCATCTGAATCTGAATCTCTGAACCCCTCCTCCATTCCCCCTCAGTCTCCATTTGTAGACTGGGGAAAGAGATGTATTTGTGGTCACGTGGCACCTTTTTCAAGGGCCCATCACCGAATACCCAGCTTACAACTGACTAGGTCAATCTGCAGTTCGCGGTGGGCATTGAACGCTCCCCCCCCCATGAACCGAACTCAAGAAGTGTTTCGCGACCACGGAGGGTTCCGCCTCCATTTCGCGAACGACAGAAGATGCGGCTTGAACCGGTCGACACAGTCCATGGTTGGGGCAGTTCATGATGGTGAACCGGATCGGCGCCCACCCTTCCTCGCGACCATGGAGGATCTCCACCTACATTTAATGAACGACGATGGTTCACGGAGGGGGTGCTTCACGGGGCCAGGCCACGTTGCGTTTTCATGGGACCGGTCCGCGGACCGGTCCTGTTTGTTTCTCCCTTGATTTTTCTCCATTATTTTCCCCAATTATTTGGGGGGGGGGGGTTTGGGTATAATATTATTTGCGGATTTTTCAGGACCCTACAAATTCCCCCCATCGGAATGGGGTCTGATCGGAATGAAGAGGAGGCCATTCTGATTCCAAGTGGTCCTGAAACTGAGATGGTTTGCGGTAGAGAAGTGGACCCAGTAGGGGACCATGCCTATAAATATGGGGGCCCTTCATTTTTCCTTTACTAAATTCTTCGTGAAACCAGATCTCCCTCTCCTCCGTGTGCCTGTTCCTTCGTGAAGTGCTTCGTCCACGAACCGGCTGCGACTTTCGTGAACCATTCCTCCTTCGTGGTCACCTTCACCCATGAAGAAATTCCCTAACCGCAAACCATAACTCTTAATTAATAATAAATTAAGTCATGATGGGCTGCAGAGGAACTTCCTTTATGGATTTTGTGCTCTGCGGTTAAAATATCTCAAACTTCAAAAGTTTCTATGTCTTCGAACACAATCACTTAAAGTCGGGATTGAAATTTTGCGGAGTAACTTGGTTCGCGATTTCCTGGCCAATGCTCTATGGGCCAAGGTTTCATGGACTACTTTCACAAAGGGGCGTTTCGTGGGATTCTGTCATCGTGAACCATACTTCGAGGCCCCCTTGCGGACTTTGCTTAGGAAGGATCCTTAACTGATCCTCAGCCATATATCTGGTATTTTTGTCCAGATTTTTATTTCAGACTAACAGATTGTTGGCTTTCGTTGTGCAGGGAGATGATATGGTTCCCCCTCGTTCTGTACTGAGGCCTACTGCAGAGCCGCTCTCAATTGGTTCTGGGAGACGTTTATCTATGATTTGTAGAGAGGATAACATCCATGAGGACTCCAGTCGGTCCATCATTCCTGAAAATGATGCCTTGAATAACTTGCTCCCTCTTGAGCTCCTAGATTATCCACTGTCAAATTGACTTCCACTTCATGGATTCGGTCTTCAAGACGATGTCCCTATTACCCCCACTTTCTCAGGTCTTCCTTCTCCTTTCTTGGAAGTGATGTCCAAGTGTATTTTGGAGAACCTTACCCAATCAGGGGAGATGGTATCTGGATCTGACTAGAAAGATGCCTTTATATTGAGGGGATCTGTTTTGACCCAAAGAGATCAAAACGCCTAAAACATTTCTCAAGATGTTGTCTTCAAGCGTTACCTTCTATTATCAACCTTTCTCGAGTAGATCCCGATGCGGGGAGGGTTCCTAGGTGGGATCTTCGATCTGGAGGGATCTTCTCAAATGACTGGGCTTGGGATTTCTGGGTCCATCATCACTACCGGGAGTTTCTTGAATCACTAGAAGCAGTTTTATTTATACTCTGCAGTGTGGGACTCCCAATTTACCATTTACACACCATCCTTGGTCTTGCCATACCTACTCAGTCACTGGTGTTTAAGCACTAATACTTTCCACCTTGCCCATAGTGGAGTTGGTATTAGCCTGTGGGATACCCATAAATTTGGGGGACTCCCGATTATTGGAGAAATGTATGACGAATTTATGCCTGCTCCTGATGCATTGGATAACGTTGAAAAAGTTCTTTTATTAGCGAGGTATATGTTGGTTATGGAAGAGAAGTCACTCGGTCAGGCATTGCGTTCCCGCTCTCTTATTCCCTATAGCACCTGGATAGGGTTATTACTGAACACAACTGGTCCAGTGCTGAAGATCAAGCGCCCAAGGAATCATCCTTCTCAACAGTCACAAACCACCCAAGGATCCTACTGGGCGGTTTTTGAGGTAGGCGACTACCTTTCATGGGGTTACGAGGTGTGCCCCGGTATGCCGCCTATGCTTTGGCTGGTAGGTTTGTTTTCTATGTTCCTGAGCGGTTGGATATTTTCTTCTTGGGATATTAATCCCGGCGTCAGGGCTTGCACCTAGATGATAGAAGTTGAGCTGGTAGAGGGCCACCTGGTGAATTTGGATGTGCCCACATTGGCTCTCATTTATGAACTGTTGGGTCACATACAGAAGGGATGTTCACCCTTTCGTCTGAGTGGGCCATTTCAATTTTTGTACGGTTTGTTAGCAGATCATTGTCGTTGCTATGAGTATCGTCACAACATGGTCATCTCACTTCCAACTTTGCGGCCTACCCTGCTTGATGTAGCTAGAGTTTTCCTGAAATCCCTCAGCCCTGGTGATGTCCTCGAGCTTCTAAGTGACTTTTCCCAGTTTTCTTTCACTCATTACCCTACCCCTTCCGGCGTCTTAGTTGACAACTACCAGGGGATCCTGTAGCAGCACTCTTACATGATCTCTCTGTGGGACAGATTTTTGTCTGCGCAGATCGACGGGGTTTCTCTGTGCGAGTTGTATGTCTCATATCATTTTTCTCACCAGTTTGGGTGCATGCAAGTCCAATTTTCCCTTTCCCCTCCTCAGGCTCGAGGAATGCACCCGGGCACACTTCATCAATGGTGGTCGATGCTGACGTGGGAGGGATCTGATGCGAGTATTCCCCTACCTGTTGTGGGGGCGGCCGCTGGCCTTTCCATGAATTATGCAAAGGCATGGGAAAAATACTATCCTGATGGGATCCTAGGGATGTCCATTCAGCAAGTTCCAAAATCAGTAGGTACTTCGGTTGTCACGTCTACGACACCTTCCTAATCAGCTCAAAGGGAGGATCGACTAATGGATCATCGATCAAAGCATCTTAGAGTATTTTCCTTTCCCAGTCCTATGATGGCCGAAGTTCAGGAGGGTTCATCCTTCTTGGATGTGGATGAGTACGACCCTGTGGTTCTGGGTCCTAGTGAGACAATCCTAGAAGTTTTTCCAGTCGATACCGGGCTTAGCAACTTGATCCCCAAGCCTGAACCCGGGTTAGAGGCTCTAGACTTTCCAGCTTCAGAACCATCTTCTAGTGAGCACATGCATGCACTGGTTGCAATTATAGATTTTATTCCCATGCTATTTGGTGAGGACAACAAATATCCTCGTTCCATGGCAGACCACTAGGCAGTGCGCAAGTGGGACTGGCCTCGAATTTGAGAGATCATTGTCGAAACTCTTCTAGAAGAGATGAGAACTAAGACCGAAGCTCTTAGACAACTCTTCTTGGGTTTGGGGTTGGGTGGCTTTGACTATTAGCAGTTCTAGTCCCTTGCTTTCCATGTTGTCATGGATCGTGAGGAAGCTTCCACTAGTGAACACAAACTTGATCACTTCGCTGCTGGTCATTGCAGGGCCCGATCCCTGGAGAAATCCAAGATACAACTCCATTAGCGGATGACACAGGTGGCGAACACTCGATATCAGGTGGTCGTTCTATCCTCCGAGTTGCATGAATGTAAATAACGGGCAGCGATGCTAAGGAATCAGTTGTTAGCTATGACCTTCCGTATTGAAACCACTCGAAAAGGGATCAATGATCTCGGAAAAATAGTGGAGCGTACTCCTCTGGTGGATGAGATTGAAGCCAGGGAGAAGGCTGTGTTGGAATGG
Organism: Viscum album; assembly: GCA_963277665.1. Taxonomy (NCBI): domain Eukaryota; kingdom Viridiplantae; phylum Streptophyta; class Magnoliopsida; order Santalales; family Viscaceae; genus Viscum; species Viscum album. The sequence goes on from OY728145.1 coordinate 383,571,036, forward strand.
TCTTGAAATGACCTTCACTGCACGGTTTCTAATCTAGTGAAGAGGGCAAGTCGGGCATCTTTATGACTATCAAATAGACTCTTGTACCCTCTATTTTACTTACCCCTCTCCATTTTTTTGTGAGGGAGATGCGCCAGCTTGTGGACGTCTTCTTTTCTTTTGTTCAAACGAAACACAATCTCTGTCAATTACTTGTTACTATGAAATTTTATTGTTACTTAGAACAACTATTGTGTAAATAACAATTAACTAAATCAGAATTAATCATAAGTCTAGAAAACAAACTCTAACTTTTTCCTAGACCATGGGGTCCAGCGAGCATAGTTCGACTATTGATAGGGTTTTCTTGAAAATCCCCACAAACATTTTTTCTCTTCTTTTAACACCCTAATTTTTCCTGGACAAATTTAGTGTGGACCCAGCGGGTGTGGCCCAACTTTTTCTTAGGTCACCCTTTTTGGGTTTTCGGCCTAACAGGCTTTGTGCCTCTTTTTGTGAGCAGTTTAAAGTCCCACTAAGAAGACTATCATTACTGATGTTTTAGGTTGAATAGCTATGACCAAACATGGTGGGGAGAGGGCCCCAATGGGGTTCAACTGATTGAAAGATGTCTCAGTACTCTTCAGATGCACGTGGGGGGGGGGGCATGTTTAAATTTGAACGGCATGCAGGGCATGCCTCAAGGCATTGGAGTCGCGTCAGTGTACAGAGGTAGGAAGATCATTTCATATGGAAAACATTCCTTTGGTAGACAGGACAGGGGAGATCAATATGCAGAGCCACTAAGGGCATGGTATGCATAGTCATGAAAAGGTGTCCATAAGTCAATGACTCTCCATTTCTGATGGCCATAGGACTTCATGAAAGTCCAGCTTATGTAAACCACTATGTGAGGCTTGGAAAATTATGAAAACCACTAGGGGTGGCTCAGAAGGGGAGTGTGACATCTAAAAGGGTTTTGGGAACATCTGTACTAATTAGGAGCGTGGTCAGGAGACCACTTCCTTATGCATTTAGTTAGTGTAAGGGATGGTTGGGGATTGGTATAGTTTACAGTCATGCAACTGGGATATCATTTAAAATGGAATGACTTCTCCTGGTTCTTAGTAATCATGTAAAGATGTTCCACCATATTCAGGCAGGGTTGTGAAAGAGTATGGTAAACTACAACTTAGAGGGTTTTCGAATCTCGGGATAGACATGGGGGATCAGGGGCCAAGAGGCTTACGAAGAGAAGCATTGCCCAAAGAAATCATTCCTTTTGTATACGAGTCAGGGGATATTAATATGCAGAGCCACTGAGGGCATGGTATGCATAGTCCTGCAAAGGCGTCCTTAGGTCAATGGTTGTATTCCCCCGATAGCCAAGCAACTTCAGGGATGTTGGGTTTTGGGACCACCAAGGGTGGATTATAAGAGTTCTTCTTTCTCTGAGTGCAGAGTATGGTTTATGATGAGAGGGTTCCTGGATACAGGGGAAACATCTAGACTAAAAATCTCGAGAATTGGTGAAGTAATCCATTCTCATGCGGGTGTGAGACGGTGACTTGTGCCGGTCTGACCCATGCACTGTAGGATATAGAAAATCCTCCATTCCTTACGGAACCCGTGGTGGGTTTGACTGTGCGATTTATCGTCATGTGGCTAGGACATATAACGTGAAGCTTATCATCATGCGGTAATGACTAGGGGCATTATTTGAAGGTTTTTGTGTAGTTTAACGTCATGTAGCGAGGATGGGGGGCATTTTTTAAGCCAGTGAAAACACTTGTGGTTGGAGGCATTTCCCTGGATGGTTAATGCTTGGTCTTTATAGTTTTATGCCAAGCAGCCAAGATGTCCCATACAGTTTAACATCATGTAGAAAGGATGCAGTTTCAAAGGTTGCTCTTCATCAGAATGTAACCGGGCTTGAATATCTCAACATACCCCAGACGTGGAGGGGGGTTGATCGGAGTCAATCATGGTTCCGGGGCTTCTTGGATCAGAAGAGATGATATAGGGACCCTGAGGCCGGTAGGCGTACGGAGCTAGGAAGAGTGTCGCTCGAGGATATATTTTCTTTGGTTGACAAGCTAGGGGCTATCATTATGAAAAGCCGCTGAGGCCATGGTATTCATAGTTTTACAAAGGTGTCCCCAGGTCGACGGCTTTCCACTTTTGATGGCCATGAATGGTTATGAAGATCTGAAATTATCCGGGTCATGAAGTATGTCATTTGGTAGGAAACATTTCAGTACATGTTGGGCATACTTGGCCCTGGTTGATGTTAAATCTTAGAGAGCTCCCTGCGCAGATTTCCTTTGTGCATAGGGGTGTGCCCTTACTCCATGCAGTTTAACGTCATGCGGTAGGGACGTGGTACTCTTGGTTTAGCGGTCATAGATCTCGGACCATTGAGTGACTATTTCTACAGTCACTCGAAGGATAACTAGGTCATCATATTCTAATATACTTGGAACAAGGTGGAGAATGAGGGTTGTAAACTGCAACTTTGAGTTTTCCCAGATCAGGATGTGTGGTGTGGGGGCTCTGAGGCCGGTAAGCTTACGGGGCTAGGAAGAGTACCGCCCAAGGAAATCTTGCCTTTAATGGACAATCTAGGGGCTATCATTATGCATAGCCGCTGAGGGCATGGTATGCATAGTCGTACAAAGGTGTCCTCAGGTCAATGACTTTCCACTTCCGATGACCATGAATGGTCATGAGAATCCGTGATTGCTCACAGTGCAGATTTCAGCATGTGGGGATAACGGTGTCTGGGTATACAAGAAACATATTCACCACAATTTTCCATTGAATCAAAGTATCTTAGTCCTGGATTGATGTTCGTTGATGCAGGTCACTATGTGAACCACTTACAGACACATATGCTAGCCAGATAGGGATAACTTGGGAACACCTGGATGTGAAAAGGGGAATGAACTTATAAACCACTTCTCCATAAACTTCTGGATCAGGAGGTATGATATGGGGGCTCTGAGGCTGGTAAGCGTATGTAGCTAGGAAGAGTGTCGCATGTGGAAATATTGTATTTGGTAGACGAGCTAGGGGATATCATTATATAGATTTTCTGAGGGCATGGTATGAATATCCATTCAAAGGTGTCCACGGGTCGATGACTTTCCACTTCCGATGGCCATGAGTGGTTATGAAGATCCATAATTATCTAGGTCCTAGAGTTCCATGTATGGAGATGATGCATCCAAATGTGCAAGGAGTATCTCTATCTCGTATCTCCCTGTGTCTTGGGTGGGTCGTGATGAAGTATATGCAGTTTAACATCATGCGGTGAGGAAGAAGTCCGTGAAATTTATCATCATGTGGTAAGGACGAAGTCCGTGCATTTTAACGTCATGCGGTGAGGACGAAGTTTGTGCAGTTTAACATCATGCGGTGAGGACGAGGTATACACCCTCTACAGGTCTAGTTTGTATATGGGGGAAGTGGCATTTTAACATTATTGTCTATGCAGTTTAACGTTGTGTGGAAAGGACGTAGTAATACACCCCGTACAGGTCTAGCCCATACACGGGGAAAAGGGGGAATTTTTAAATCTTGCTATCCGAGTAGTTTTAAGTCATGCGGTAAGGACGAGGAGTACATTCCATGCTGGTATGGTCCGTGCATGGGGGAAAGGGCATTTTTATCTTTTATTCTGGGGGCTGGGCTAGGATGGGGAACCCTGGCATCACTACGCATCCTACGAGGGCAGGAATCAAGCTGCACGTAGTTCTCTGGAAGAAGTACAGCTCGTGTAGGATTGTTTCGTACATGGGGTAAGGAATAAATTTTTAACTTTTATTCCATTTCATTTGGAGGTTGATGGGCCATTATGGGGAATCCTAGCGTCACTACGTATCCTGCAAGGGCAGGAATCAAGCCATACGTAGTTCTTTGAAATCTGTGCAGTTTAGCGTCATGCGGTGAGGAGGAGTTCCATACAGTTTAACGTCATGTGGTTAGGACTAGGGGTATTATTGGATTCCATGTAGTTTAACGTCATGCGGTGAGGACGTGAATACACCCTGTGCAAGTCTGGTCCGTGCATGGGGGAAGGGGTAATTTTATTTGAGATAGCTGGGCCAGGGTGTGGAATTATGGCGTCACTACGTATCCTGTGAGGGCATGAATCAAGCCTCACATAGTTCTCTGAAAGGTGATGCACCCCATGCAGGTCTGGTCTGTACATGGGGGAAGAGGGCATTTTTTGAATCATCTTTTCTGTATAGTTTAACGTCTTGCGGTGAGGACGTAGGTGACCCGACGTGAAAAGAAAAAAGGGGTGGGGAGGTCTGCGCAGTTTAACGTCGTGCGGTGAGGATGATGAAAACACACCATGCAGGTCTGGTCCATACACAGGGGAAGGGAGCATTCTGAACTCTTATTATCTGTGCAGTTTAACGTCGTGCAGTAAGGACGAACTCCATGCAATTTAACATCATGCGGTGAGGACGTTGAATAAACCCCATGTAGGTCTGGTCCGTACATGGGGGAGGGAGTATTCTTGACTCTTATTATCCGTGAAGTTTAACGTCATGTGGAAAGGACGAACTTCATGCAGTTTAACATCATGCGGCGAGGAAGTTGAATACACCTCATCCAGGTCTGGTCCGTACACGGTGGAAGGGAGCATTCATGGATCTTATTATCAGTTCAGTTTAACGTCATGCGATAAGGATGAACTCCATGAAGTTTAAAGTCATGAGGTGAGGACTTATTCCATACTTGGTCTCTATTTGAAATATTTCTTTAGGAATCTCGCATTTGTGGGAGTGGTTGTGAATTGTCCATCCATAGAGATCAATGTATATGCTCTGTTGGAGTAGACCTTGTGTACAACGTATGGTCCCTCCCACTTGGGCTCCAGCTTTCGATATTTCCTCCTAGGTAACACTGGGTCCGGAGGACCAATACCAACACTCCTTCCAAGAAAGACCGGAGGTGGACCTTTTTATTGAAGTCTTGTGCAATCCGATTCTGGTATACCTCCAGATGCTGCAAAGTGTGCAACCGCTTCTCGTCCAGCTGTTCCAATTCACCTAGCCACATTTCTGACTGCTCATCATTTGATAATTGACCACATATGGAAACATGGAGTGAGGGAAGTTTAAGTTCAATGGGTAGGACCGCCTCGATGCTGTACACCAATGAGTACGGGGTGGCCCGAGTAGTAGTGTGGATTGTGGTTCGATAAGCCCACAATGCAAGGAGGAGTTTATCCGGCCATGACTTCTTGTCTTTTTCTACTATATTCTATAGAATATCGAACAGGGTCTTATTGAAAGCCTCTATCTATCCATTGGACAATGCATGGTAGTAGGATGAGTGGCTAGCCTTGATACTATACTCATGGTATAGTTTCTCCAATTCAGCAGAGCAGAGTTGGTGCCGTTGTCTGTTAGTATGGTATGAGGGACACTAAATCTGGTGATGATATTGGTCTTCACAAAGCTGACAATATTTCTTGCCTCGACTTCCTTGAGGGGTATGTCTTCTTCCCATTTTGAAAAAAGTTGATTATCGTGAGGATATACTTCAACTGTTTGGCCATGGTGGGAGGATATGGTCCCAAGACGTCCATTCCCCAGACGGAAAATGGACAGGAGTACTTGGCTTGATGAAGTAACCTCGGGGGTTGGTGTATGAAGTTGGAATTAATTTTTCATGAGTGGTATTTTGGGGTGAAATACTTGCAGTCTCGTACCACTGTAGGCCAGTAGTACCCAATCCTTCGAACCTGATGGGAAAGCTTGATCCCTGGTTGATGTGCTCCACATGCTCCTGTATGTACTTCATTCATTACGGTGGTGGTTTCTTCTCCGTCAATGCATCTGAGGAGCGCTCCGTCAAGGCCTTGTTTTTAGAGGACCTCTTGCTGACTCGTGCCGCCATATAAGACAAAGTTGTTTTCTATCCTCCATGTTTTCTCTCGTTCAGTCCTATCCGATGGAAGTTCTCCCCGTTGAAGGTAGTTCACAATGGGGGTCATCCAGCTGGTGGAAGGAGCGTATGGATCAAGGGAAGGACTGACTTCATGTATTTCTTCCATCTTGGCTTAAAAAAATGGGAATACCATTCGACGGTGAGCAATACTGATGACCGTTTCATCCCTGTCTGGGTCAAATAGGGTTGTGTCCTCATTGGCTAGTGCATCAGCCTGAGCGTTCTTGGACCGGGGAATATAGGTCAATGTTGGTTATGTGGATAATTCTGCCATTAACCCTAAAACATGGTCAAACAAGTGGATCATCTCCTTTTTTTTAATAGCATAGTCACCATTGACTTGCTTGATGACCAGTTCTAAGTCACCTTTTACCTTAAGTTGTTGTACTTGTGCCCGGAGTGCGAGTTCCTGGCCTGCAATAATGGCTTGATATTCTGCTTCATTGTTCGTACATCCCTATGACAGGAGGAAGGAATATGGCAGGACTACCTTTCCTGAGGGCACGAGTATTATTCCCAAACCCACTTTTTTGAATCTGGTATCCTCCATCCTCCTCGCGGTTATGCTTCAGGATGCACCGTCGAAGTACATTTCCCATGCTGGGAGTTCCTCTCGAACTAAGAAGATGTATTTATTAGGTAGCTTGGCGTCTGGGGTAGTGGTCCCTGTCAAAGGGTGTTCTTCCAGAAAGTCTACTAATGCCTGACTCTTGATGGCTTTCTGAGGCACAAACCGGATAACAAATTATTGCAGGATGACCACCCATCGGGATAGGCGTCCGGTTAGCATCGGGCGGCTGAGGATGTACTTGAGTGGGTTACTCCGCGAGATCAAATGGACTTCATGATGCTGCAGATAATGTCGCATCTTTTTGAACTGCTAAGAGAAAGGCCAAACGGTTCTTCTCGATATTTTATTATCAAGTCACAACATCAATCATGGTTCGACTGAGGTAATAGAGACTGTTTTCACTACCTGCATTGTTCTTTTGTGCGAGGAAGGATCCCAATGATTTCTCTAAGGCTGTCACGTACAAGATGAGAGGTATTCCTTCAACCAGGGGCATGAAAACCGGTGGGCTTAAGAGTTACTTCTTCAATTTTCCGAACGCCTCTTGGCAGTCATCCGTCCATTGGTACGTGACCCCCTTCTTCATTAACCTGGTGAAGGGAAAACATTTTCCTGCTAGGTTGGCTATGAACCATATGATATAGGCTAGGTTTCCTTGGAATCCCCCCAACTCGGTGAGATTTTTGGGAGGTGGTAGGCCGAGAATATCCTTTGACTTCTCACGGTCAACTTTGATGCCCCGATGGCGTATGACGAAGCCAAGGAATTTCCATGAGGTAACCCCGAAGGCGCATTTCAAGGGGTTCATCGTCAAGCTATACTGTCGGAGCTTGCTGAAGACTGTCTCAAGGTCTGACATGTGATCCGAGCACTGTCTAGACTTGACCACCAGGTCATCCACATAAAACTCGTCTTATTTCCCCTAGAACGGTTTTAAGATCCGATGCATGGCACGCTGATATGTGGCGCCAGCATTCTTGAGACCAAAGGGCATGACTGTATAAAAAATACCCCTTGAGGGGCCCTAAAGGCAGTGGCTTCTTCATCTTCTCAGTCCATCCTGATTTGATTATAGCCGGAATAGCCGTGAATAAAGGACAGAGCCTCGTACCCAGCCGTCGCATCGATTAACAACTTGGTGATTGGGACCGGGAAGTCCTCTTTCAGGAAATGCTGATTGAGATCTCTGAAATCTATGCAGACGTGGATTTATCCGTTCTTTTTCTTGACAGGGACGATGTTGGCCAACAATATGGGGTATTAGACCTCCCTAATGAATCCCACTTTAATGAGCTTATTGACTTCAGCCTCTATTTTGGTAGCATGTGAGGGATGCATCCTTCTGGTGGCCTGTTTATAGCCCCGGTGATCTTCTGGAAGACCCAAATGATGCGTCGCCACTTCTGGATCGAGTCCTGGCATTTCCGTGTAATTCCAGGTGAAAACATCTTGATGTTGCCTCAATAAAGAGGTATATACCACGTGCTCCTCAGGGGACATGGCTGCACTGATGAAAGTAGGCCTTGGATCTTCCTCGGTACCCAGGTTTATTTCCCTGATCTCGTCCACCGTGGTGGAGAGGCCCTCCTCAAATGAAGGAGGTGCATCTCGGAGATCTTACTCCTCTTCTTCTCCCAAGTGTAACACCCCAAGATTTTATGATAATAATTCTTTTTAATTTATTTTATGTCATGTGTTTTATGCTACACCAATATTATCTTGTGTTATACGTAACATCATATTATCTTGCAGTATACGCAACACAATTCTTGGATCGTGTTATACACAATTTCAAGTTCATTTGATAGAAGTTATTCTACGCAACATTGAGTGTATATACATATATATATAAATATATATATATATATATATATATTCAATGTATAAATGAAATATGGTTGGATTTGGTTATACGCAACAACAAAGGATTCTTTCACTACTCGCAACCTTGACTTGGCATTCATTACACGCAATCGCGACCTTGCTCGATAGCGTGTGTTGTACGCAATACCGGGTTTCACTAAACAACGATATATGGTTATAATATTATCACGAACTAGCCATTATGAATAGTATGAACCACATTTTGAATTTTATAACATTATTATTCATCTTAAAAATATTCTAAAACATTTTATGTGAACAAAATAATTTTTTTTGGGTAAAATAAATATTTTTCAAAAAATGCAGTTGTGCCACCTTTTGATGGGGAACCCACTTTAAATATAGTTTTTGACATGTTTATAAGTTCAATTTTACAAAATATAATCATTCTTTTGAATAAGGATATAAAATTTTACCTTGGATGAAATTTTCATATTATTCTGATAACATTCATATTTTAATGAATTGTAAAAACATGTTATATTTTAATTAAAAATAGCTTTTTCATCGTAATAATTTATATGGCTAAATTAAAATATTGAATGGTTTGAAAGTATAAATAGAATATATTTTTAACATTTATTATAATGTATGCCATTTTCATTGATTTTACCTTGAATTTTTAGGTTAATTCAATTCAATATTTTGTAATGTTTTAAACAAAAAACCGTTTTCTTTCGACAAAAGGATTAATTTTAATTTAATTTCTAAAACTTTTGTGTATTGAATTTGGAAAAATGGATTCCATATTTGTAATCAGTGGGTCCAAATTATGTTAATAAGCTACTTTTTATTTTTGGGCTTTATGAATAGTAACTACAATAAATTTTATTTACCGTAGTTAAGGTAAATCGGGTAATTAAGGGTAAATATAAGATTATAAAATTAACCTAACACCTAAAAAAATCCTATTGGATGACTAAAAGTCGACCCATATCACCTAAGGGTTGGATTAGAACAATTTAATGGATTTTTTTCCATTAAAATAATTTAATTATTATTAAATCCAAAGAAAGTGACAACATGTCGCTTTCTTAAATCTTATAAGTATAATAATTTTAATTTAGTGATCAACTTAATAAAACTTCGAACATGAAGAGTATACAAAAATATAATAAAATTATCTACATCATATGAATTAATTTAGAATTTTTAGGGATTAAATAATTATCATTAAAGGTGACATAATATTGATGTTGAAATTATTTTATTAAGAGGAATATCAAATAAATGGTTTTAAAAATATTAAAATAAATATTATATGAACAATTTAATGTGCTCCACTAATTTTTTAGATAAATATGACATGTTATGAATTTATTAAATCTTTTAGTTCGAACATATCTTCTATTTTTTATTTAAATTCAAATAAATGAATAGTGTCAAAATTGACACTATTGTTATTTTATAAAAATAACATATTATAAAATTGTTTAAAAATCATAAAAATATTTAAATATTATAAATTTAAATTTATATGGTCGAAAATGTCATAAAGTTTCAAATTATTGAAAATTCACAACACATATGTAATTATTTATAATAATTTAAAATTTAGAATATTATTACCACAAATAAAATTAAATTGATAAATAAGGATAAATCAAGTTGATAATGTTTAAAATAGATTCCTAACATGTATAAATTTTATTGGTTGATGCTATTACAACCCTACCTCATCTAATATTCAGATATGAGTAATTTTGGAAGTTTTTAAGTGGGGTTGAGATTTAATATAAACTAATATTTCTTATATTTCCAAAGGTGTCCCTCTTCTCCCTTATAAAAGGGATCTCCTCCCTCTCTTCCTCACACCAATTTAAGCCTTTACGATCATCCAAACCCTACCCATTTCCCTTATCAACTTCCCTAGCATCATCCTAGAGGTCCTGGTCTTATTCAAAGACCAATTTTAGTACCCTAATAGGAGGTTTCAAATAGGTGTGTCAAAGAAGAGGTAATATCTGTTACCGATTCTTTCAATTTTCATTCTTATTATAATTATTCTTATTTAGTTGTTTCATTATTAAGTTATAACATCAGTATCACTCATATACTGATATGTTTTTATAAATATGAAACAACCCTATTTCACCTTCTATCCATCCTATGGAAAACAAAATCACTACGCGTGTGTACGTACGAAATACCATCTCCACGCCGTTGTGTAATCTATTTTTCCACCAACACCTTACATGGATTGGTATAATGGTGTAAGAAATAACTATATATGATTATTATTACATCATACTGATTCTGATATATTATACCATCCACTCCAATTCTATAATTACGGGAACGATATCATCGCACGTGCGTACGTACGGACTACCGTCTCCACGACGTGATGAGATTCATTCTCCATGTTAACCATACATGGATGATCATAAAGTTTATATAATTAATAATAATGAAATATATGAAATAATAATTCTACTGTATTTATGTATATATATATATGTATGTCATCTATTTAATTTCATTCAATTCAATAAGGAAATGAAAACAGCGTTCATGCGTACGTATGGCCTACCGTCTCCATGAACGGTGTATTTCATTCCTTTTATCGATCTATAATATATATGTATATGATGAAAATATATTATATATAAATCATGTTTTACCTTCTATAATTATGTAAATCATGATATAATTAATAATATCAAGAACGACAAGTCGAAACACATACGATAAATGAAATGATTTTACCCAAAACGCTACTTCAACATGGAATTTACAAAAGAAAGAGTAATATAAAGTCATAAGTGAAACATATATGATATCATAACAATGAATATGATTATTTAATAAGTCAATGATATTTTTTAAATAATTACATAGGAGTTTCAGATCCATACGAAGCATATTGGACCTACGGTAAGGGATAATTTTTCAAATCTTAATTTTTATTCGAGATGGCTTATTCGTAAGTATTTACTGGGGTTATTTCTATCATCCATGTCCATGTTTTATAAAAAAAATTTCATGTATGTTTAAAGTCATTTTTACCCATTTTTTACTTTTACTTCATGGTATGTATGAAATCTTTCTTTTACGAGGTACTTTTTGACTTTTTCGACAAAAGTACGAGAAGAATGTTTTTTTAACTTATACGACATGAAAGGATTTTTACGGTTTTATAAAGCATTATTTTCATGAAGATTCCTCCAAAATATTTCATTATTATTTTCAACAAAATAAATATGTTTAAAAATTTTATGACATTTTGTGAAAAGAAAATGATTTTGAAGAAGAAAGGATATTTTCCTCAAGAATTCATTTCAACTGTTTTATTAAAACCATTTTCAATATAAGATGACATTATTTCATATGTGTATGTTTCAAGTTTAATGTATCTATGATTTACATGGTTTCACTTTTCTTATGATGAAATGTCTAATTGTTTTATATGGATTATGAGATGATGAGACGATGTTTATGAAACCCATTTTATTCATTGGGTTATGATGAATGTTTTAAGTTTATTTTTTGGCACAAGTAAGAATGATTTCATTATAAGATGGGTAAGAACTATATCTCCCTCCAATGCATTGGGTAAAGATTTATATCTCATGAGATAGACATGGCTGGAACAACAAGTTAAACCGGTTCAGTAATACATGACTGGAACGAGAAGTGAACTCAATTCAGAAAGGGACTTTGTCCACTAAGATGGTCTTGGCAACAATGCCTTGGCTAATATGGAAATCATATCATGTGCTTAATGGTTGCCACAATTACATGTTTTATTCCTATGCTATTTTATCATTATTTATGTTCCATTATGATCTATGCCTTATGTACTTCCATGTTTTATGTCGTTGCCCAAGATTTTGATGTTTAAACATTATGTTCATGTTTTTAAGTTCAAATGTATATGGTATGTTTTATTTTATCCATGCTTACCCTTACTGAGAATTTGAGCTCACCCTTTTTATGTTTTCTTTTCCCTCAGGATTAAAAGAAAGGATTTAGGTAAAGAAACAAAAAGTGGAAGATCTTTATGGGAGATGTTGAAGATCTTAAACCACGATTAGAAGATTATGTTCCATGACTCCAAAGAAACTAAACTATTATGGTCCCTGTGTGTCTGTTTTTGTTATGTATTAAGTATTTCAAAAAAGTAATGTAATTTCCATGTACGTCAAGCATCGGGACATTATAGTTTGTATCAGAGGAAAGGTTTAGTCATCCTTTGGAAACTAGGATGCGAAAACTTTAGTGAGATCCCTAGAGATATTTCTACAGTATGTCTAGGGATGTCCCAAATGTTAAGTATAAGTATAGGTTATAATCCTAGAATTACGATAATGATCTTAGAATTAAACCTAAGATGTTAGATATTGAAGGTACTACCCCTTTGTTATGTTATTTTCTCTAGCATGGTATTTTCCTCTCACACTATTATTTTTGGGTTTTAGACGATTGATGGAACCCGAAGGAACCATGTTGATCAATGTAATGGACAATGTAATGATTGTCCCCCTAACCAAACCAATGTCATAGGAGATGGAGTGCACAATCTTATTTATATACTTACACAAGGTATGAATCATTCTATACTTCAAAATGAGCAGAGAAAGGAGAAACATTCTGTTGAATCCTTCATGAGGCAGCGTCCACCTTCATTCAGTGGGTCTTCTAATCCTCTTATTGCTGAACAATGGATTAGTACCACTGAAAATATATTTTCAGTTCTTCAATGTTATGAACATGATAAAGTCATCTTAGTAGTATATCATTTGGAAGGTGAAGCCGATCAATAGTGGAATCTTATCAAGAATATGAGTCCAAGAGTTGAAATTGAGTCGATGGAATGGGACGAGTTCAAGAACTTATTTTTCAATAAGTACTTCCCTCGTATTCTACGAACAATGATGGAGAAGGAGTTTCTTGAACTAAAGCAAAAGGATGATGAATCTGTAGGTATATACGAAGTGAATTTTACAAGGCTTGCAAGGTATGCATCTGGCTTTATCATCCAACCTGAAAGTAAAGTTGATCGATTCTTTAGTGGCTTAAAACCAAATCTTCGAAGGGCATTAGCTATAAAAGACTTCAATAGCTATGAAGAAATTTTGCGCTGTGCTATCAAGGTAGAACTATAAGTTGGTGTAACATATCCATCTCATGGTTTTGATAAGAAACTAAAGATGGAGTTCAAGGAGAAATCTCAGAACAATGGTGAAAAGAAGATGAATGATTCTTTATGCTCAAAGTGTGGAAAGAAGCACAGTGGAGATTGCCTAAAAGGTACTAGAAAATGCTTTAAGTGTGGAAAAGAAGGTCATCGAGCAATTTATTGTTGAAGTAATGGAAAAAATGTTGCTAATGATGTGAATAGAGAAAATACTACAGAGAACTCTCCACCAACACTTCAATGCTTCAGGTGCATGGAAATGAGACATTATGCTAATAAATGCCCTAATCCACGGGTTAATGATGATCAATGTGAGAAACCTATTAAGGAAAAGGATAAAGGGATGTCTCATGCGATCACTATTTGTGATGTTGAGTATGAAAATTATGATGTGTAATGATTAAGTGTTTATGTAATGAGATTTCAAAATAGTATCATGGAATCTCATTTATGGTATTGTGGAATTTTGGAATATCTATGTATTGGTTTTCAATAATTATATTGTACTGGTAACCATGAAAAAGGGATTTAAATATTGAAGGAAAGAAGATGAAATGCGCATAATGAAGGGATAATGAGAAAATTAAATGTTTGATAGTATACATGAGCTCATGACTGATATAAGGAAATAGTTATATCATGGTTTGAGTATATAGAATTTTGGGGTTTTAGTATGTGGAAAGAGTTAACTTTTGACAGCGCTCATGTTTTCACTAAGATTCAATGGGTATTTATTTTTCAGGATAATACATGATTAAGGCCTTCGAATGTTTGGAATGTGACCAACAAGACATATCTTATGATATATGGGGATCAACGATGGTATTAACATGCTTGTTATATGAAATCTCTGGTAATTGTTTTCACTATAATATGACAATGGACTACAATATTATGGATAAGCCTAAAGATTGGAATGGATTATGTTGGACATAAGTTAGTATTGTTTAAGGATAGAACCTTTTTAGATATTATTTATGGGATGTTATAGTAATGTAGTTTTAGAAAAAGGACATCCTACAGGATGAGCGACAACCTGTCGCGTCGGACAAGGCTGTGGGAATCGAACCCACAACCGAAGTGCAACTGGACTTTATCGCCTACCACTGGCCTATAGGAAGTCCCTGGTTAGTCGAAACTAGTTTTATTTTATTAAGCGGCACAATAGATGAAGTATAAGTTAATTTTTGGAATCGTATACGATTAACCCCACCATAGATGTACTTATCTATATTTGATAACTTTTTCTAACCTTTTGTTTGAAAAAAATGGAATGACCCATCATTCTATCACATGAACTGTTAACACATCATGAATAACAAATTCAAATTAAATTCTTTAAGAGATTAAGTGGAAATTTTTCAAACCACGAACAACAGTGAGATTGTACCAAAATCAAGTAAGTATTTCTTCTAATTCAAAATTTTCAACTTTAGGGAAATGATATTGAAAACCAAAAATGTTGTCCTAGTTCTCTTATATCTGATGAATCAGATGGTACCTTATATCATCAAAAATCTATGGCTGTGTGATTATTGGCTTTCTCATAGCCCTATTCTCTACCACTCTCCATCAGAACTTGGTGGTTAGATTTCTCCTTCATATCCATATTTTCACCTATGATCTCCTATGTGGAAAACTAGTGATGAGTTAATTTGGGTAACCGTTATGTTTCATACATCACTTTTTAAAATTAAGTTTTAGCATTCCTTTTTACTATGTGGGTTTCTATGAAAGAAATTCTCAAGTAACAAACCATTTATAACCCCGATGAATTTCGAGGGTGAAATTCATTTTAAGGGGGGTAGAATGTAACACCCTGAGATTTTATGATAAGTATTCTTTTTAATTTATTTGATTTCATGTGTTTTATGCTACACCAAAATTATCTTGTGCTATACGCAACACCGTATTAGCTTGCAGTATACGCAACATAATTCTTGGATCGTGTTATACACAATTTCAAGTTCATTTGATAGAAGTTATTCTACGCAACATTGAGTGTGTATATATATATATATATTCAATATATAAATGAAATATGGGTGGATTTTGTTATACGAAACAACAAAGGAGTATTTCACTACATGCAACCCTGACTTGGCTTTCATTACACGCAATCTCATCCTTCCTCGATAGCGTGTGTTGTACGCAATACCAGGTTTCACTAAACAACGATATATGGTTATAATATTATCACGAACTAGCTGTTATGAATATTATTAACAAAATTTAGAATTTTATAACATTATTATTCATCTTATAAATTTTCTAAAACATTTTATGTGAACAAAATTAATTTTTTGGGTAAAATAAGAATTTTTAAAAAAATGTTGTTTTGCCGCCTTTTGATGGCGCACCCACTTTAAATAAAGTTTTTTTACATGTTTATAAGTTCAATTTTAAAAAATAAAATTTTTATTTGGAATAAGGATATTAAATTTTACCTTGGATAAAATTTTCATATTATTCTGATAACATTCATATTTTAATGAATAGTAAAAACACGCTATATTTTAATTAAAAACAACTTTTTTCATTGTAATAATTTATGTGGTTGAATTATAATATTGAATGGTTTTAAAGTATAAATAGAATATATTTTTACCATTTAATATAATGTATGTTATTAGCATTGATTTTACCTTGAATTCGTAGGTTAAATCAATTCAATCTTTTGCAATGTTTTAAACAAAAACCCGTTTTCTTTCGACAAGGGGATTAATTTTAATTTAATTTCTGAAACCTTTTTCTATTGAATTTGGAAAAATGGATTCCATATTTGGAATCAGTGGGTCCAAATTATGTTAATAAGCTACTTTATATTTTTGGGCTTTATGAATAGTAACTACTGTTAATTTTATTTACCATAGTTAAAGGTAAATCGGGTAATTAAGGGTAAATATAAGATTATAAAATTAACCTAACACCTGCAAAAATCCTATTGGATGACAAAAAGTCGACCCATATCACCTAAGGGTCAGATTATAATCATTTAATGGACTTTTTTCCATGAAAATAATATAATTATTATTAAAACCAAAGAAAGTGACAACATGTCACTTTCTTAAATCTTATAAGTATAATAATTTTAATTTAGTGATAAAATTAATGAAACTTCGAACATGAATAGTCTCCAGAAATCTAGTAAAATTATCTACATCATATGAATTAATTTAAAATTTCTAGGGATTAAATAATTATGATTAAAGGTTACATAATAGTGCTGTTGAAAATATTTTATTAAGAGAAATATCAAATAATTGGTTTTAAAAATATTAAAATAAATATTATATGAACTATTTTATGTGCTACACTAATTTTTTAGATAAATATTAAATGTTATGAATCTATTAAATCTTTTATTTTGAACATATCTTCTATTTTTTATTTAAATTCAAATAAATGAATAGTGTCAAAATTGACACTATTGTTATTTATAAAAATAACATATTATAAAATTGTATAAAAATCACAAAAATATTTAAAAATTATAAATTTAAATTTATATGGTCTAAAATGTCATAAAGTGTCAAATTATGGAAAATTCACAACACATATGTAATTATTTATATTAATTTAAAATTTATAATAATATTACCACAAATAAAATTAAATTGACAAATAAGGATAAATCAAGTTGATAATGTTTAAAATAGATTCCTAACATATCTAAATTTTATTGGTTGATGATATTACAACCCTATATCATCTAATATTTGGATATGAGTCTTTTTGGATGTTTTTAAGAGGGGATGGGATTTAATATAAACTAATATTTCTTATATTTCCAAAGGTGCCCCTCTCCTCCCTTATAAAAGGGAATCTCCTCCCTCTCTTCCGCACACCAATTTGAGTCTTTAAGCTTGTCCAAAACCTACCCATTTCCCTTATCAACTTCCCTAGAAACATCCTAGAGGTCTTGGTCTTCTTCAAAGACCAATTTTAGTACCCTAAGAGGAGGTTTCAAAGAGGCGTGTCAAAGAAGAAGTAATATCCGTTACCGATTCTTTGAATTTTCTTTCTTCTTCAAGTTATTCTTCTTTAGATGTGTCATTATTAAGTAATAACATAAGTATCCCTAATATACTGATATGTTATTAAAAATATGAAACAACCCTATTTCACCTTCTATCCATCCTATGGAAAACAAAATCACAGCGCGTGCGTACGTACAGAATACCGTCTCCACGCCGTGGTGTAATCTGTTTTTCCACCAACACCTTACATGGATGGGTATAATGGTGTAAAGAATAACTATATATGTTTATTATAACATCATAATAATTTTTATATATTATAGCATCCACTCCAATTCTATAATTATGGTAACGATATCATCGCTCGTGCGTACATACGGACTACCGTCTCCACGACGCGATGAGATTCATTCTCCATGTTAACCATACATGAATGATCATAAATTTTATATATTGAATAATAATGAAATATATGACATAATAATTCTACTAGATTTATGTATATATATATATATATGTATGTCATCTATTTAGTTTTATTCTATTCAATAAGGAAACGAAAACAACGTTCATGCGTACGTACAGCCTAGCGTCCCCATGAACGGTGTATTTCATTACTTTTATCGATATATAATATATATGTATATGATGAATATATATTATATTTAAATCATTTTTTACATTTTGGAATTATTTAAATCATGATATAAGCAATAATATCAAGAACGACAAGTCAAAACACATACGATAAATGAAATGATTTTACCCAAAACGCTACTTCAACATGGAATTTACAAAAGAAAGGGTAATATAAAGTCATAAGTGAAACATATATGATATAATAACAATTAATATGATTATTGAATAAGTCAATGACAGTATTTAAATCATTATACAAGAGGTTCGGATCCATACAAAGCATATCGGACCTAAGGTAAGGGATAATTTATCAAATCTCAATTTTATCCGAGATAACTTATTCGTAAGTATTTACTGGGGTTATTTATATTATAAATGTCCATGTTTTATAAAAGTTTTTTCATGTATGTTTAACTCCCTTTTTACCCATTTTTGACTTTTACTACATGGTATGTATGGAATCTTTCTTTTACGAGGTACTTTTTTACTTTTCCGAAAAAAGTACGAGTAGAATGTTTTTTTAACTTATATGGCATGAAAGTATTTTTACGGTCTTATAAAGCCTTATTTTCATGAAGATTCCTCCAAAATAATTCATTATTATTTTCAACAAAATCCCTTTCTTTTAAAATTGCATTTCATTTTGTGAAAGGAAAATGATTTTGAAGAAAAAAGGATATTTTCCTCAAGAATTCATTTCAACTATTTTTTTAAAACCATTTTCCATCTAAGATGACATTATTTGATAAGTGTATGTGTCATGATTAATGTCTCTATGATTTACATGGTTTCACTTTTCTTATGATGAAATGTCCATTTGTTTTATATGGATTATGAGATGATGGGATGATGTTTATGAAACCCAATTTATTCTTTGGGTTATGATGAATGTTTTATGTTTATTTTGTGGCACAAGTAAGAATGATTTCATAATGAGATGGGTGGGACCTATATCTCCTTCCAATTCATTGGGTAATGATTTATATCTCATGAGATAGACATGGATGGAATGGCAAGTTAAATCGGTTCAGTAATACAGGACTGGAACGAGGAGTGAACTCGATTCAGAAAGGGACTTTGTCCACTAAGATGGTCTTGGCAGCAATCTCTTAGATAATATAGAAATCATATCATGTGCGTAATGGTTTCCACAATTACAAGTTTTATTCCCATGCTATTTTATCATGATTTATGTTCCATTATGATCTATGCCTTATGTACTTCCATGTTTTATGTCGTTGCTCAAGATTATGATGTTTACACATTATGTTCATGTTTTTAAGTTCAAATGTATATGGTATGTTTTATTTTATCCATGCTTACCCTTACTGAGCATTTGATCTCACCCTTTTTATGTTTTCTTTTTCCCCCTGGATTAAAAGAAAGTTTTTAGGTAAGGAAACAAAAAGTGGAAGATATTTATGGGAGATTTTGAAGATCTTTCACCACGATTAGAAGATTACATTCCAAGTTTCCAAAGAAACTAAACTATTACGGTCCTTGTGTGTCTGTTTTTGTTATCTATTAAGTATTCTAAAAAAGTAATGTAATTTACATGTACGTCAAGATTCGAGTCGTTATACGAAGTCCTCATCTTCTTGATCCAACGAGAAGGGATATCCTGACAAGGGTTTGTGGGGGTTTGAAGGAGACACATCGTTGGCATCCCCACTTGAGTATTCATCCCCAGATCGAGGTTTAGCAGATGTTCCTGTATTTTCATGCTCGACCATCATGGATGAAGTCACGAGGACATCAGAGTGCATGTCCGTACTTGAACTCATACTCTCAACATGGTTGATGTGCAGGACATAATCTCTTCCAAGCTTCCTATGGGGGTCATCTGGGACCATCTCCAGGACATTTTAAGTGGGGATCCAATTGACACCATCAACCAAGGGCATATTTTTCATTTTCTAATAGAACCTGGCGTCAATGTAATGTGACTCGAAGAGCTCAAAAGGGGCCTTGTCGGTGTGAAATGTTACACTTTGTCCGTTGACACATTACTTGATACACTGGTGGTAGGATGAAGGAATGACCATGTGCTTATGGAGCCATGACCTTCCCAGTAGGGCATTGAATGCTGTACTCGGCAGGACCACCAGGAATTCTGTGTAGGCTACCAGGTCACCAAAATGGGTCTTTAGCTTGATTTCTCCCATTGGATTCTGCTCGCTCTTGTCCTGACCTAAAAATGTTGTGGCTGAGGGAATTAGGTCGTCCTCTTTATAGCCCAACATACGTAGTTTCCATAGAGGAAGGAGGTTATCTCCAGAGCCATTTTCTATAGAGAATTTATGAATTTCGATATCATTCAGTGTGCCAGACATGTATAGTGGTCTGATGTGCCTTTGCATCACGTCATCTTCATCCTGACCGGTGATAGAAATAACCGCATTGCATTCAACCGGTTCAGTCTTCATCCAATAAATTTCGGCGGTAGCTACCTCAGCTTGAATCTTTTGGGGGCCGATCAAAGATTCTATAAGCGCCTCCCTGAGGTCTTCTGACAGACTCAGGGCATCTAGGATGGACAGTTTGGATGGTACCGATGCCATCTGCTCTAGGATTTCATATTTCTGCTCCATCGGCCAACGCTTTTCCATTAACGGGAGAGTCTTGGAGGGTACATTAGGGGCTGGAGCATTTTGACGAGGAGGGACCGGCCGCAGGGTTGGATATTGATGTCATTCTCGTGTTTTGAGGACTTGGCCCGGCTGGTCTGTTTGTGTGCATCAAGTAGCTAGACACTTGCTCCTCCTCTGGTGGGCATCGTAGAACAACAGGACCAGAGTGGCTGCTTGTGGAGGTGGAGAGGCATTCCTTCTTCTGCTGAGTCCGTCGAAGGGCTCTCCCACAGGTTTCCGCAATATTAACGGTTTGGGGCGGGGTCCAACCGTAGGGCTGGTTTCGGCCGCAGCTGTGCCTCCCCTGATATCCCCTACCTCTACGATTCCTCCTCCCAGCTCCTTGTGTAGGGAACTCGGGTTCATAACCATAACCTTTATCAGGGAATGATTCCATAAGATGGATGACGTTAATAGAACCAAATATTGGCTCTTCATCCTCTGACAGGTCAACATGGTCGGTTGTCCCTGATGGTGACGTTTGGTGGGTCGGTTCCCATGATTCCAAATTCGAGGGCATATAATCTTCCATGGTCGAGACTAACTTCGGCCCCGTCGCAGACTACTTCTCTTGCGATTATTTCCTCCTTCGATTATGCCCTAATGACCATCTCGTGGAGGTTTTCGAGGTCAATATTGTCGGATCTGCGGCTTCAGGGGCTATTGGCGGCAATGCCAGCTACTGTAGTTGAGCTCGAAGTATACCTTGGGCTCGGTTGATAGTCTTCTGAGTCATCCACTTGTCAAATTTCTGCCCTTACTTTCTGGTGACTTTCTGCCACCCCTCCTCTTTGTCAGAGTCGGTGGTAGAGATACATGCCACATGTTCTAGGGGTGGTCCCAGCTCGACCTGTCTAGAGTCTACCATCCTTTTCAGGAGGTCTTTGAAGAATAAGCATTCTCGGATACTATTCCCCAACATCTGATGGTAGGGGAAGTAATATGGCCTGTCATCGCGGCCGACCTCTTCAGGTTTCCTCAGCTCCGGAAGGCAGAGCAAGTTGCAGTTCATGGCGGCAATGAAGTAGCCATGGACTTAATCATGTCGGAACGAGTATACTTTTTTTCTTAGTTCGAAGAACTATTTCTTCTTTAGTCCTCGCTGATAATATATATATAGGCAGAAGTGGCCGCTGATATGCAAGAGGCCCTTGACGATTTTGTGGAGGCCTGAGCGGTAGAGCGGGCACAGGGACCGGATTGAGCATGACAGTGAATGCTTCATCTCTAGGGGCTCTTTTCGCGGGAGCCTATTAGGATATTCGGGACTTCTAATTAATCTACTGCAGGGAGTCCTTAATTATCGGGGAAATGGCTGAGAGGTGGCGGAAGCCACTGGGGCACTCCACTGGTATGAGCGGTGTCTGCAACTCATCTCGAAGATTATCGATGCATATGGTTAGAATCTCATCTTGAGGCATAGGCCTATTTAGAGAATAAGTCAGAGCATTCAATCTGGCAATGAAATCTGAGACCCTCTCATTTTCCCTCTACATGCAGTTCATGAGATCGATGACCTTTGTTTTAGGCAATGTTGAGCCGAAGTGGAACAGGAACTACTGCTGAAGGTCTTCCCAGCTCTTTATTGACTGGGCTAGTAGACACGTACACCAAATGAAGGCAAATCCTTCCAGGTTCGTATGAAGCATCTGAGTTTCACTGCTTCTTGTTGCCCGGGAGTTCCCATCATAGGGTCGCAATAGGATGTGTAGTGCATAAAATATTGTTCGGGATCACCTGATCCATTGAAGATAGGTAATACATGGCTTCCAAAGTTGTGTGGAGGTGGCGTGTTGGTCACCCAATTTGGGTAGGGTTTCCACTCTGGCTGTATCGGTGTGCGTCGACCTTCCGTCACTTCCAATCGAGATGTTAGTGCCTCGATGGTGTTGGTGAGACCCTAGTTTACATCCTGATGGGCCCGGTCCTGGGTAGGCGTAGCCCGAGGCATTTCCTGAGGATCCAGATTAGCCAGCACCAGGTGTGCGTGTGCCATTTGTGGCACCTTCGGAGGGTTCAGGTGTACTCGCTCTGGATGATTCCTTAGTGGAGGGAAGTCTTTGTATTCATCCGAATCTACATTTAGGTAGTTGGACGGGTCGGGAGCCCCATTGGACGGCAGACCTAACAGTATTTTGTTTTTAGGGAAAACCTTATCCTTTGAGGTGCACTTGTTGGGAGTGCTTGATGCAGCTCCTCCTGGGACGCACTTTCAATAAGGCGGTTCCACCAGAGCAGCTCAACATTATATCGTCGTAATTCTTTCATCTCCTCTTCCGGTCGAGCGAATCTCTCTTCAAGCGTGAGTGTCTAATTCTTGTCAAGAGAAGGAGGTGGGTTGTGGGTTTCCAGTCCTTTATTCTTATCCATGTTGGAATCTCCCTGGGTAGGTTGAGGAGGGTTGGCTGGAAGGACGGTTATATTTAAGGCGGCCCTCTAGTTCCGGGTGTGTGCACCTGGTGTTTCTTTGTGAGTCATAGCCTGACCGGAATTATCATCTCCCAATCCATACAGATTTGCATTATCTCTGGTATCACCCGTGATGTTAACCTCTATGACTTTTAGAGATGCATATCGCAGGGCGGAGAAGATGTCATCTTCCAAATGGGAAGAGGATCTCCCACGTCTTCTGCTAGCCTTCCCTTTTGTGTCCTAGGATTTCCTTCAGGATTCTTCATGAAGGGTGATGCAGAGAGTTCATTGATGCGACCTCACAGTGCGCCTTTCTATCAGAGGGGATGATGATTCAAGTGATGGGATAGGACAGGAACCTCCTCTTCGGACTTTCCTCCCTAGACGAGAGAATACTGATTCTCGTGGGGGAGGTTTTTGTTGAGGGGGTAATAATGCCACTAGCCCAGAGGGCTGGGGTTGGCTCTGTTCCTTGGACATTGAGTCTCTTCACAGTTTTATTGGTCTTATAGGGGCATTTATTGTTAAAAATTACCCTAGCCCTGTAGGCTGGGGTTGACCTTGGATTGCGGTAGTTTCTGCGGCTATCGCTACCTGCCTGATCTCGCTTGCCCCCATTCGGGGGTGAACCGAGTTTAGTGCTGAGTTCTTCTGTGAATCAATAACTTCTAGGGGGTCCGGAAAAGATTGTTGATTGGCCTCCCTTAGATGAGAGGCATGTTTTATGCTCTCGGTGGCCTGATTTAGGAGTTCTTGAATGTATTGTTCCTGTCGGGCCTGATGCTTCTGGGACTTACTCAAGGCCTAACTCTGCTGGGTGTGTTTCCTTTCTTGAACAGGGAGACCACTCGATTTTTGTCTTGACGTGATGAAGTTTCAAGACACTACACCAAATGGGTTCTTATGGGCAGGGAGCAGAGTGAAATGGAGAGCTCCATGTTCTCCCCATCCCCTGATATAGACTCTCGTTGGAGTGTCACCGATGAGGCAGCACAGTTGGTGCAGCGCATGGAGGCAGGCTATCTCCATGTTTACTTTACATCTCTCAGGGCGTTTTCGCCGCGTCGTAGGAAGGGCCACCAGGTTGATGTGACGTAGGAGGTCTCATATTGTCTTGACGTGGTCTACATACCCTTCATAGGGAAGGAAGCTTGATTTCAGCTGGCAGAGGTTCGTCCATATATTATGGCGAATGCCGTGCACACATTCTTCTGACAACTCTCTAGGTATGTCGAAGTGAGAGGTGGTCGTAGGCCAAAACATAACTAGTATATCATCCCAGGCCAATCATTTCCTTAGGCGCATCATATCATCATACTCCTCATCTAGGGACTCTTCTACCTGGTCAGCCTAATTGAGATGCTCGCTGCCAGTGTTGTTAGAGGCAGTGGGACCGGTCGGTGCTGAATCATTATGCGGGTGATTCTGAGGTGGTTCAGAGGATGAATGCAGCCCTGGACCATATCATGATTGCAGAAGGATGTCGTTGGTGACTAACTGGGAATCTGACATGCTTGATCCCATCCTTCTGAGTGCCTCGGCATACGAGAGCTTTTATGTGCTTGATTCGGCAGGAGGAGGACCTTCCTGTCGATACGATACGTCATCGTGGGGAGGACCTCCGTAATGATGGCCGTAATGTTGAGGACTACCATTACTGCTTGATTCTTCACCGCATAGAGGACTTTTTCAGTGCACACCCTGGGGAGGACCTCCAAGTTGTGTCGCAGCAAGGGGAGGACCTTCTGGCTGCGTAGCGTTGTTACGGGGAGGACCTTCGCAACAATTACCATCATGTTGAGGCTGACCATCATGGCTTGACGTTCGACGTGCATCCTGGGGAGCACCTTCAGGACACACCGCGACAAGGGGAGGAACTTCTTGTTGCATGGGGCCAATGCGGAGAGGATCTTTGTAATGGTGGTCGTGGTGGCGAGGACTAGCATCACAGCTGTGGCAATGGAGAGGACTACCGTTACTGCGGCCGTAGGGAGAATATCTGCTGGATACATCCTGGGGAGGACCTCCAGATTGTACCTCAATGAGGGGAGGGCATTTTCATTGCTCGACGTCTCTATGGGGAGGACCTTCATTATCAGGGTGGAGAGGACTACCACCGTGATCTGATGCCCGACTGCGCGGAGTTCCATTGTAGCGTAACCCCTTGGGAGGACCTTCAGGGTAGGCCGCGACAAGGGGAGGGCCTTCTTGTTGTGATGAGACGTCACTGTGGGGAGGGCCTCCATCTTTGAGACTATGATAGCGAGGACTACTATTATAATCTATGTCCCCACTGAATGGAGAGTGTTTGTAGGGTATACCACAAGGAGGACCTTCAGGGTGGACCGCAGCAAGTGGAGGACCATCTTTCTACTCGATCTCTTGGTCACGTGGAGGGTTTTTGTGACTCGCATCAAAAGAGGACCTCTTGTGATCGATCATTATATGCCCGTGGGGGAGGCCCCACGAGTGCTCTCGGAAGGACCATCAGAGCTGCTGGTAGCAACGTTGTGGGGAGGACCTTCGCAAATGCTACTTCCACTCCCATAATATAGTAATGGGTGTTCATGGTTCTAATACTTTGTTGTATGCTTAGCTGCATTTGGAACCCCAGCCTCCAGCAGAGTGGTGTCATGAACTCACCCTTTATTTTCTGACTGCCTTCGGCACGTTCGAGGTTCTTTCTTGTTGGTAGTCGGGACCATCTGCTGTTGATAATGGCCTTCACCTTTGGGTACCTGTCTAATTGGGTCTCGTGATGCTGTTAGGATACACCAATGAACATCTTGACTTTTAGTAGGGATATATGCATGCCCTGGAGAATCCACTGTGATTGATAGGTATCCCCCAGTTGGAACAAGTGAAGCTACTCGATCTGGTTTCCCTTGAATCACAGAATATGGCCGGCGACCCTCCTGGGCTGAAGCATGGATGCAGATCTGCTCTGAGGCGGCTATCTCATCTCTTAGGTGGGTATCCTAAATTCGAGAGATGGGCTCACGGGCCCGAGTCCATGTTATTGTTGTTGATGAAATTACATTCTGGAAATTATGCAATATATGATCTGGGATCGATACCAGCTCCTCCATCATTTACAGGATATGTAGAGAGACATCTTTGGCTGGAATGGGTACGAAGACCCATTTCGGTATAGGAGTAGGAATATCCTACTCCGGTCCTCCGGTGGTCAGTGGGTACTAAAAATTCTATTTTGGTGGGGCTGGTGAACTAATCTTCC
Organism: Viscum album; assembly: GCA_963277665.1. Classification (NCBI taxonomy): domain Eukaryota; kingdom Viridiplantae; phylum Streptophyta; class Magnoliopsida; order Santalales; family Viscaceae; genus Viscum; species Viscum album. The sequence continues at coordinate 383,597,476 of OY728145.1, forward strand.
CCTGTACCAGGATATGCCCGTTTATCTCTCCGTTTGTCGCCACATCGGGGTGGAGGACTTTACTTGCATCCGCAAGGAGGTTTCCCAGCATATATTGGTTTCCCACCGTATCGATTCGGTGGCCTTTGTTGGCGGGGAGACATGCCCGCCTATGATTTTCCGCCACATCTAGGTGGTGGGATTTGTTGATCGCCACCGTATCGGGATGGTGGGAATCAGAAGAAACTGCTAGGAGCTGGTCCTGTAGGTGATGGGTCACCACCACGTCATGCTGGTGGGATTCATGACCATGGGCAGAGAGAGGTGCCTGCCTGGTAAGTGTCGTCCTGTGTGAGTGATGTGCTTGATGGAGATCGGTGGGGATGCGTGCTGGCTCGTATGATGCAGCCATGTCTGGATGGTGGGCTCGGGAGGAGCAAACATGTGTAGGTTCCAGTTCGTGGTATGTCTCCGTGGCTGGGCAGCGGAGATTCTCCTCAAGGACCAGGGTGATGACCGGTCCCTATTTGAATGTCTGCCGCCCTCGTCGGGTGGTCTGAGGAGCCGGAGCTTGGCGAGCATGGGCCTGAATCCTTGGGGAGACATCCTCCTCAGTGTGAGGATGTTGAATCGTGGTGTGATCGCAATGACGTCTGTTGGAGGGGGCCTTTGAGAGGAACCCCCATTCGGTAGGGATGAATTCCTCAGCGTCAACCTCATCCGTCTCCCTAAGATAAGGGAGGTACTCATTGTCCTGTTCCGGGGATAGAATCCCGAAATGGTTCAAGATAGAAACAGGGGCTGTCTCGATCTGCCTTTTCGACCGCTACTGGGCAGGCAACCAGTGAGTTTGGGTGGATTGGAGGGAGTGCATGGCCGCCTCCACCGTTGTGAGAGTACCGTTCACGTGGTACTCTCAGATCAGCATGTCCGAGACCCAGCATTGAATACACTGGGTGGGTGATGGGGTCCCTCGTAAGTGAGGATGTCCAGTAATTTTGTTGTCGAAAGTGCACACTTGTGAGTTCTATTGCGATGCCATTTGATCAAAGGGAGTTCTGAAGGTAGTACCTATAAAACATTTTAGAAAATACAAGCAGCAAACTCGTCAAAGCAGCATCTCATGATCCCATGCATAGTTAATTACCTTGCTTGGCTCTCCTTGTGAGTAAAAGGGGGCACAAGGTGCGATTAAGTTCAATTTGTCATTCTTGGTTAAAGATTCACGTCGGGTACACCATTTTTTGTTTCATTTGGTCTCCGGTTTTTGGTCTCGAAACACCCAACGAATCCATATCTGATAATGCACGGACCTGCTTTCCAAAGGTAGGCGTTCGCCGGATGGTCTGACCAACTTTGCTTAAGAACTCACATTGGTCAAGGGGATGGGAAGTCGGGCTCATCACACCCTTTTTGGGGGAAATTATTGCCTGTTCCGGGACTCTCTTATAGATTTAAGACATATTCATATGTTCGTGAATCATTGGTTTATACCCAAACATAGTATCCATGAATTTAACCCTTAAATGGAAATGGTCAGCTAAACGCAGGGGTTCAGAATCATTTATGCCCGAGGTTTACCATCCCTCATTGAATTAATGACCATGAGGAGTCTGGACTCACTGAGACGGTGCTAGGGGCAGTTCGGTGAACTGATATGAAGATAGTTAGATCAACTGGTTTTTGGGCTTGAACCTCAGGGAGGCTTCATATGTACCCTACATAGGAGACATGGATCAATGTCCATGTAGTTCAAAACGGGGTGTCTGAGAACCGACATGAAGGTGGACCTAGGGGTCCGGTTTTGATCAGGCTTGATCCTCAGGGAGGCTTCCTCCGTATCCCTATGTTAGGGAATAAAAGTCCTCTTAGTTTACATTGGTGTAGGTCTTATGCTCTATGGTAGCCGAAGATGTTGTTAAATCGACATGAAAGGGGGTCGGAATGACCCGTTGTTGGGCTTGAACCTCGGAGAGTCTTACTACGTACCACGCCTAAGAAACAGGGATCAAAGTCTACATAGTTCGGATTGGTGTGGGGCATATGCTCTAAGGCAGCCCAAGATATGGATTGGGGCTTACACTCTGAGGATGACCATAGGGTGGATGGGGGATTACACTCTGAGGAGGACCATAGGGTGGATTGGGGCTTACACTCTGAGGATGCCCATAGGGTGGATTGGGGTTTACACTCTGAGGAGTCCCATAGGGTTGATTGGGTCTTACACTCTGAGGAGTCCCATAAGAGGATGTCATGGTCAATGCTTACTCTAAGCCCACGTGAGTCATGCTCGGTGTGAGAAATAAGAGGAAGCAGGGACCAGTGGATCACGTAATGAAAGGTTCGTCCATGAGAAGTGGAGTGGGGTTACGCATGAGGGTGACCCATGGCTATAGATTGGGGCTTACACTCTAAGGAGTCCCATAGTGATAAAGCGCATCGGGAGAGGGAAAGGGGGGTGCTCTTTTCCTCATATCCTCTCTTGCAGTGAATGAGGTCTTCCTTCTGATGGCTATTTTACCATCCCTGGGAAGCCCTTGACAAGTGGAGAGGCAGAAAAGGGATTCTCGAGCTCACACCCTGCATTACCGTGGTAATGTGAACCCAGGCATGCTTCGGAAATCTGCTCAAGGGTCGAGGTAACCCCTTTGCCTCAATTTACTATGGGTATGTGAACTCAATACGACATGTTGATGTGCCTGATGGTTACACCACACGGGTCCGGTTGCTTTGGTGGAGGCCTCAGCTCGGGGCCAATGCGTTGGCCCGTGAGGATGTTGTGGAGGATCGGGTCGGATTGGGAGGATCTTATGAGGCTCGAGTAATGGGAACTATGGAGGTATTGGTGCCCTTTGCTTACAAAAGTGCGACGCGGATGGAGGGGTCGTCCGTGAACCAGGGTGGTCTGCGGACTGAGAGACCATCTGCGAACAAGGAGGACCCACACACTAAGAGACCATCCATGAACCAGGAGGGTCCATGGACTGATTGGAACCCTGCAAACCAAGATGGTTCGTGGCTCCGGGTTCGATCCGTGGACTAGGGTGGTCCGTGGAGAGTCCCATGCAGGTAGTGGCAACCAAGGGTGGTGCTGGCCAGAGGCTTGTTGGTCAGGGCTTCGCCCGCATAGGAGGGTGCTACATGGAACGACGGATCGAAAAAGAGGCAGATGCTCCCTGGTCTGTGGGGAGTGCATCCGCGGAGGAACTATGGTTCACTGTCTTCTCTCTTTATGTTATTTTGAGTTCGCGATTCACCATATTATTATATGTTTTTGGTTCCTTATTTGTTCGTTACCTGGTTCATCCCTATTGTGGTTCGCCAACTGGAACTTTTCTATTTTCGAAATCCTAAGCCTTCCTTCGAAAGCCTTCCACCCGAGCTCGATTTCCCTTCTCTTATTCCGCCTTCAAATCATCTGAATCTGGATCTCTGAACCCCTCCTCCTTTCCCCCTCGGTCTCCTTTTATAGAGTAGGGAAAAAGATGTATCTATGGTCATGCGACACATTTTGCGGAGGCCCATCACTGAATACCTGTATTACAGCTGACTTGGTATATCTGCAGTTCGTTGTGGGCATTGAACGGTCCACCTCCCCCCCCCGTGAACCAAACTCAAAAAGTGCTTCGCGACCACGGAGGGTTCCGCCTCCATTTCGCAAACGATAGTAGATGCGGATTGAACCGGTAGACACGGTCCATGGTTGGGGCAGTTCATGACGGTGAACCGGATCAGCGCCCACCCTGCCTCACAACCTCGGAGGATCTCCGCCTCCATTTCGCTAATGAAGATGGTTTGCAGAGGGGGTGCTTTGTGGGGAATGGCCATGTCGTGTTTTCATGGGACCGGTCCTACTTGTTTCTTCTTTGATTTTTCTCCAATTTTCCCCAATTCTTGGGGGGGGGGGGGGTTGGGTAGAATCTCCTTTGTGGATTTTTCAGGACCATATAATAATTTTTCACAATCATTCATACAACTAGAGATACAAAAATTAATTACATCATTCACGGAGACGGTAGGCCATACATACACAAGAACGGTGTTTACATTTTTTTAAAGAATGAAATTGGAGAAAGGTAAATAATAACTCAAAATTAAGGAATTATTATTATTATATATATATATATATATCTTATATATTCCTTAAATTCGTCATTATTTATATCATAGTAACATATGAAAGAAAAATGAATCATATCGCTTTGTCGAGGTGGTAGTCCACACGTACACATAATCGATGTTATCATTTTCCAATAGTTTGGAAGGTAAGAAGATATATATGATACAAGTATTGTAGATATTTATAATTTATAAACATTCAACACATCATAATTCAAATTCACTAAATATGATGATGAAAATGGATTGTTTCACTATATGGAAACGGTAAGTCATATATACACAAGAGCGATATTTTAACATTACTTTGATGAAAGATGGTGCATTACGGTTTTTTAATAAAAAAATTAAAATTTAGTATATTCATAATTATTATTTTATTATGTTATATATAATATGAAACATTTATATTATATAAAATAATAATTAAAAATAATGTGATTAGTTAAGGTGTTTACTTCTTCTTTGAACTAACTATCATAGATCATCTCTTAAGTTCTAATAGGGTTGGTATTTTGGGATGAGAATAACCAATAAAATGTGACTAAAGAAGAAGAAATTTATTATTTATGTAATGATAGATATATATTGATAATTGTTTTTTGAATAATCGAATGGATGGGTTCTCTTTCATAATTAAGGGGAGAGGCACTCTTCGAATTTCAAAAAGGTTAAAAATATATTAAAATCAGTATCAAGTAAAATGGTTTCAAATGGCTTATAAATTTGATATGGGTGACAATATAAACCATTTTTCTCCCTTTTCCAATCCTAGTATTTTTTTGATTTTTCATTAATTTAATAAAATATTTTATTTTTAAAATGTATTTATTTCCAATTTAGACACCATTAATTAAATATGACATAAAATACATAACCAAAATGATAAAATTACAATATATATTTTTAAAATAATAATAATATGTCATATTAGCCTAATAAATTTGGGGAATACAGTATATAACTAAGATTTTATTACTATTAATATATTTAAAATCAATTATCATATTTTATTATTAATTGGATAAATGTCATATCAGTGTTGCAAAATAATTAAAATCATTATATAATTACTAAAAATAATAAAATAAATTTATAAAAGGAATATAGTATCATTAGTCTCAATATAAGAACTTATATTCATTCATAACTTTCCTTTTCCACTATACAGACATATAAGTGATTCTTAATAGAGAGAGAGAGTCACATTTTGTATCTTTTATTTCATTAAATATTATATAGGTCATTATCCTTGAAAAATGTACATTATGAAATGAAATTTCATGAATAAGTTCATAAATGTATAATTTTTTACCTCCAAAATTCAATTTTAATAAAAAAAATATATGATCTTATAACTATGTTTTAACCTATATTAATATAATTTATGTCTTATCGAGGTTATATTTTTTACAATAGTTATTATTCATAGTGAATGAAAAAAATTCATATTTAAATAAACATATAAATCCAATTAAAAATATATATTCCATTTTATATATTCAATATCTATTACTGGATGAAATCAAATTTAAAATTATCTCAGAAAATTTGATGAAGTGAACTTTTATAAAAATACAGTTAGTATGTAAAAAATTGATTAATTATTATCCCATGCATAGTAAAGTTATTTATAGAATAATTATATAATATATTTGAATAATATATATATATAATAAACTTTATTGTCCTAAATATGTTAATTTTATTTAGTTTTATAAAACGACATTGAGTTCAAAAAATAGTTTCTTAGGAAAATGCCTTTTTACCAGTAAAAATGGTTGTATACTAATTAGAAGCATACTAATCAATAAAAATAGTCTTTAATTGATTTTTTATATAATTATAAATCCATTTTTATATTTAATAAATTTGTAAAAAGGGATCTTTGTACCTTCCTAAATAAATAAAATATTTATTTAAATAAAAATTTTTATTTGATACTATTTATAAGAGAAACAATCATTTTTAGAAAATTATTAAAAATTCAGAATAAGATATTTCTGATGTGAATATTTAAAAAATTTATTTATTTTTATGAAATATTTATTTTTTATAAATTTCAAAAATATAATATAATATCTCCTCAAAAAAAGTAATGGAAAACATTTTGGAGGAATTATATACTATTATGCATAATATTACATCTATAAAAAATAAATATTTATTTTCTAATAATTAAAAAATATATAAACATTTAGTATGATATTTTTATATATCACATAAATTAGTAATTCTTAATTATATCCATGAATTTAATGGATAGGTTAAAATGGTCAAATAATAATATTCTGATACTATATCCTAGTTCTTTTAATATTAGTATTGTGTGTAACACAAGTTATATATAAAATTAAATCTATTTGAAAAAATGTTTCTTAATATTTTTGGGTGTTATTGAATAATTCTATCTTAAAATAGCCATAAAAGAGGTGAAAACTGTAGTAATGAAGAAATTATTACCTTCAATCATCACATTCATCGAGAAAAATAAATTATATTACCACTTTACAACACACTAATCCATTACTTAGAGGTTTTAGACTCATCAAAATAATAACTGAAGAAGGATTGAGGAATATTCTATAGGAAGATTCCCAAAGAAGTTGTAATCATCATAAATATTTTTATTAGAGATTCCTCCTTATTCTACAACCATAAAATATTAGATAACCGTCATTATATAGTCTAATCAATATCATTAGTTTACTTAATTTTTTTAATGTGTATTTAACAATCATTAACTACCTTACTTTATCCATTTGTGAAATAAAATATCACTTGTGTATAAGTGAGAACAACTGCCTCCTTAGACGACATTGTTAATTTTTCATCACAACCTCATGTGGATATTAATAAATTTGTATTTAATGAATAAATATTATATTTGTGGAATTTTTATATATTATTAAATATGAATCATTATCTAACTTCTTTAATTTAATCCATTAGAAATTAAAAGTGCCCGAGGATTATAGGTTTGGTGTACCGCATTCAAAAATAGTGTATTTCAATTTTTATCACCTCCTCAAATGGCTAGTAATAAATATTAATTTAAAGAATCAATATAATATCTATATCATTATTAAGGTTATATAAAGGTATCATGGAAAATATATTAATAACACTAATAGTTAATTTTCATCACAAAAATAATCTTCATAAAATGAACATACCCAGATAATACTCTTAATTTTAATTTATTTCTAACAACTTTATAAGTTTAAAAAAATGTAATAATGGAATTTTAGATAAATCATACCTCCATAATTATAGGTATAATTAATTTTTTTCAAGGTTGAAGGACCATAAGAACCAAAAAAACATTTGTGGTAAATTTTACAATTAACATATATATATTGATTTTAATAACAATGTTTTAAAAAATTGGTGTTCAGAAATTATAAATGAATAGTATATGGAAATATAAATGAAAAAATGGTTCTAATATTGGTTAATTTTAAATAATATTTTAATATAAATGAGTTTATAATGAAATTGAACAATCTGATATCCAAGGTATTGATATTCTTAACTCAATTTCATTTCATTATGTTATATCACTACTATATCGACTATATTGTTCCACGATTATATGGGTTATGAAAGCAAATTTTTTTATGTTTTATTTTAAATTTATTAACTTTAATTTACATGTTTTTCCCAAAATCAATTCATTTATTCTATCATGGTCCAAATTTTATGATCGTAGTAAGGGTTTCTCATCTGAAACATCCTTGTTTGATACATATCTAGAATTGAATTATTATTTTAATTATATAATGTATTTAATACCAAAGGTAATATATTTTAAATATTACATTATTTGATTAATTTTATTTATATAATATATCAAGTTAAAACATTTGATGCCATTTTATGGGAAATTTACTAAAATCATTAGGGTTTATTTTTCGATATCACTTTTTTTTGTTATTATTTTGATTTTAATATCTATTGGGGGAAATATATATTATTAATCCCATAAAATCATTATATTTTATTTTCCTCTATTTATTTCATTTTTCATATAATATTTCAAATTTCCTCTCATTTTCACTGAAATCTGGATAAATAATATTTCAAAGTAATATTAGCATTATTTCTCCTTTTTTTGGAAGCATTCATTTCTATATGTGTTTTATATTTTATTCTAAGGATTTAAGTTTTTATACTTTAATTATTTCTCAATTAAAATCATTGGAAGCATTAAATTTCCTTAAAAAAAATTTAAATTGAATATTTTGTCATTATATTTACAATAAATATTTTTCTTCTAATACCAAAAGTGATAAAGGAATTCAATTTTAAATGTTTCCTTCATTAATGGAATTTATAACCATCATGAAATTTATTTATTATTTATCTAAATTTATATTATTTGAATATATTCTATATTAATATATATTCTCAATATTCTATGATATTTTAAGAACATAACGGTATTGTTTTAGAAAATGTTTTGGAAATCATCCTCATTTCACTTATATATAATTTGATATGTTAATACTAATATTATTATATAAGGATGTATTATTTTAAAATAAATAATTGCTATAAATTATTTCTTTAACAATGTTTCAAAATTATCTTTTCATACAAATGAAAAGATTCTTTGATGTGGATTTTAACAGTATTTTTGTGACTAAGTTTAAAATTATTTATGAATGTTAATATTAGGTTTTAGCTTCAACAATAATATCAAATATCTAAAATAATTTCAGTCATAAAACCTTTATTAATGGTGAAAATACTATCATATTTCATTACTTTACAGATTTATGTTATATATGGTATTTTTCAATTAAGTTGTATCCTTAGTTTAGTCACTCATTGGAGTAGTGTTCTATACTAGTCTCCATCAATCTATTAACATTATTTTTTGATTCATGTGCACAGTCTTTTATTCAATGTATCTATTATTATATTTTATACTATTCTATATTATTTAACTGTATTCCAAATTTTATATTTGGTGTGAGGATGATTATTAATAAATTTATTCTTTTATTGGGGAATAATGACATTTAATAAGCTTAATTTAATATGGATATTTATTAATTACTAAGGTATATTTATTATGTTTTTTATTTATCATTAAATATAATAGGAATGAATTGGACATGTGTTATTGGGGTGTTAGTAATACGATTATATATCATATTCATGTATGGATTATGTCTCATGAGATAAACAAGAATGAGTATAGATATTTTTATGGTATCCCAAAAATATATATTCTCTTAGATGAGGCCATGATGATATGGATCAAATTATTGATAAAGTTCTTGGAAATGGTCATGAATGGTGAAATGTTTGACATTATGAATTTGATTATAGTGAAAATAGTTATTGATATCAATTTGATTATTTTTATTATTATGTAATCTATGAATATGATACATTCTTAATTAATTTATTATATGAAACATAGATTGAATATTTACAATTCTATATTAACCAATTTTTTCTCTATGATATCATCTACTAAACTATACCATTATTATTTGAGATCATCCTTATTATGTCTTCATTTTCACAAGTTATGAATTACAGTAATATATATGATATATATTAAAAGGTATAGTGTATGTAGAATATTTTGAGATGTGTTGAAAACATATTATTAAACAAAAAAATTATTTTATTAATATGAAAAGATTACATTATAAAGAAAAGAGATTTTTTTTATTTGTAAAGTTTTTTCTTCTAATTCTCTTAATATATAATCATTAAATGGGCCTAGGTAAGTTATGTGACTCAATAATTAGTTTTGATGTTTTGTTGATCAATGGTTATATTAGATACCGTAAGTTGGTATCAAAGCTAGTTTGTGATTATTAGGTTCTTCACATTATATTTGGTAATATGAGTTTTGGTGTGACCCAAGAAGTTCATGTATAAATATTACATCATTTTAGGTGGATATTCATTACATAAAATTATAATCCCTTACAAAACCACAAATTTTTAGTGTCTTTGGAAATTTGGATACGAAAGTAACTATTAAATATAATTTATACATCATCTTACACTATATTATTAAGAACTAGGACCATTATTAGACATTTAACTAGAAAACCTTATTTATATATTTGGAAAATTGAAACATAGTAATGGATTATATCAAATTACAATTATGGTTAAACAAGGAAAATTATAATGAAAATATTTCAATAACATGTTTACATGTGTGATGACATTAATTTTCATTCCATGTATTTTTTTTGAATTTTGTATGGGTTGACTTTGGAGTTAGGAATAAAGAAAACATGGGATTCTATGGCCCGGTGGGCCTAGAATTATTTTTTATGTATATATAGTTTATTAAATATATATTAGTTTAGTAATACTGAAAAAACGAGGAATAAATTCTAAATCAAGGATTGTATTAGAAATTTAGGTCACTGATTAGTTTAGAGTATAGTTTTCACTATAGGTGTGATATAACCTTGGAGTGTGTCAGACATTCAAGTTGGACACAGTCACGGACGAATATTTAATTAATTTATTTCAACAAATAATTTATTTTTTTTATTTTCCCATCTTATAAAAACACTATGTGTATACTATTATGTATTATTTTTACAGTTATCTAGACAAACTTGCAAATCAGGAGGATTCATTCGAGGGCATTGGAGGATCGTTTTTTGGTGAGAGATCACTAGATAGTGGATCATTGATCAATGTGCAATGAAGCTCAAGTATCTTGGAAATCAAAATGATAAAAAATAATTTTTGACCAATATTTTATCTAAATAAAGGATGGATAAATTTTTATTTGTATTCTTTCCCCATTTTTAATTTCTATGACAAACAGAAACCAATTCAGCAACATATTGGTTTGTGGATTGGTCGTATTACCGACATGGAATTATCTATAGGGATTATCGGGTTAATTTTTCATTATATTTGGATATTCATTAATCATTATAATGGAAATTAATGGAGTCTAATTGAAAATGGTTATTTTTATATCCCCATTAACGTATTTCATGGATTTTTACCCCTATTCATCATTAATCATGGTAACTTTTTTTGGCCCATGGATCGATTAACATCAGTTAATCAGTAATTTCACACACATTTCATGGCACAATAGATTGATATCATATATCTATGTTAGTATAAATTATGATATAAAGCTATATAAATTTATTGTAATTGGATTCAAGTTTCTTAATGTGAGATCAATGTGCATCTTCTGAGATATGTGAAAGAGGGATTTCTCAGGCACTTCAGTGGTAAGATTCTAGTGAGTGATAATGGAATGGTACATAAGGACTAGATCCACACTTCATGGGATGATTTAAACCTGTTTTAGAATCAATATAAGTGGATGAAAACAAGGGATGTTGAACAGTGGGTTCTGTGAAATCCAGAAGAACACCGCATGTAATATTGAATTACACTATGGGTGGGGCCCTAATAGCAGTGGTAGGGTTTCCATAAGAAGATAGATATCACATGTTGTATGATCCATATAACATATATTGTGACCCCTTTCACACTATGTGTTACTTTTTGTAGAGGATCTACATACCAGGGAATTTATATTGCCATGGGAATGGCTAACCACAGATAGGCACAATCATATGGACACAGAAACAGTTAGGATTACATGGTCTCGGCCACGACGTTTATTAATAAATGAACATATTCATGAGAGGTGATACACATTAAGGACCTTGTTACAAAGGGAAACACCATATATTACTAGTACAAGATATTAAATCCTTTAAATAAGGTTTAATACCCACGTCCTCTATCTCTAAGAATGTTTTATTTGGGTTCTGTTCCCTTGATCGTTTCAATGAGGGTTAGTATAGAATCATTTCATACAAATAGTGTGATGTTACTTTTATTGGGACTTCTTGGTTATTATTTTTGGAATCCTTCAATGATCCCTATAGTGAGATCCATTATCATCATCTTTCCCTAGGTGGTGTTCTTGGTATTATTTTCAACAATACTAAGTGGTCATCAATCTTCTACTTAGCGAGTTATTCCAAATTGAGTTTTTAGTCAACCATATGATATTTAGATAGATCCTCATATTTTTTTTATTTCCCTTTATAAATCCATTTTATATATATTATGGGGATACATAATGATAAATACTTCTTGTATGGTCACCAATTGTTTTCTCTGACTCATTGGGTGTGTTCCCTCAAATGGGTGTTATGTAGATCCATCGAGTAGGATTACAAGATTGGGATTGTGTTTGTGACTTTAATTTGAGATTATGTGTCTATGTTGATTATATATTGATATTATAATTTCCTGTTGTGTAGATATATACCTATTATGATCTGACTATTATTCATGTTGTTATATGCTTGGTGATTTCTAGGTGTTCTACTGGTAAATTTTATACTAACCGTTGCAAGGGATTTTCTAGCACGTGTCCTGTCTTATGAGTATGATCAACCTTTTTACAACATCATAGAGGGACCAGGAGTAGACATATATTTTTTGGATTCACAGACTAATGTGTTTTACATAAATAGATTTTAAATTAGTCCCCTTCTATAATTTCTAGTTTGAATCGTTTTCAGACTAATTGTGGTGGGATTATATTTGTTTTTTTACTAGTACTTGTGGTTGTACTCTAACTATTGGATTTGATTATATTCATGAATGTTTTATCATATTTTTATCATCATTCATTTTATGGTCTTGGGAATATATGCATGTGTACATGCAGATTAGGCTATGGCCTCCCATGCGAGTGATGTTCCAACTCGACATTACTTGCTAGCCCTTGGACAATTTTAGGAGGGCCTTGGATAGTCACGGTGCAAGACCCTTTGAGATGGTTCATGAAATGTGCTATCAGAAAAGTTTCTTCTACCTTAGGAATGGATTCTATTAGACTTTTTAGGAAACAATATTAAGTGATTCTACAACGTATTTTAGGCCTGGAACTCCAATATTGGTGCAACATTTTATATATCCATACACCATCACTCTGATCACCGGCATTTCGACTCGATACATAAGAACACTAGTCATAGGGAAAACATTGGTATATTAATCATATAGAAATGGGTTGTGGTTTTTATTTGATTATTCAGTTAGTTCTATCGATTTACTCATTGAAGATGGTACATCATTTCTATTTCAGGATTCCTCTATGACATATACTATATATTATTCAGTAGCATGATCATGGTGAAGATCCCCTCAATAATAACGCATTGATATATGGATTTTTTATGATGGTGTTACCTCTTGGTGGTGCACTGATTATACCACTACCCATCAAGGAACAAATTGTACCCATAGTACTAACTGATTAGGTGAATATATTGATCACGCTTCCTGTGTTTCAGTATCAGAGAACCCTTATGTTTTGAGGTGAGACTGACCTACGAGTAGTTGGGGATGTTTTGTTTGTGATAATATTAATTTTTTGTGTCATTATGACATCAAAAAATCAGATTCTGGTTTTGGAAGTAACCCTTCCCCAAGGCTTAGTATTACGATTATGGGGTTTAGTGGTCCAGTATTACGGTGAGGAATCTCATACGTGATCAATGTTTGTGTATCTTTTTGGAGAGTTTTTCTCTTTATACATGTTGATGGATGTGTGAATCTGTGATCTTCTATATATTTTTCAGGTCATTATAATGGTGGATGCATATTCATCGTTGTTTATCATACATTGTATGTACTCTGATGATATGGATTGTTTTAAATTCTTTCAAGATCAATTCATTTAGTGTGGACTATGTAGAGGAATCCAAGAACGTTTTATACGTTTATTTATTAATAAATATGTTAGGGTGATAGAGTGTGACTTGGTGGTCGATAGATTCATAGATGATAAAACACAAATAGTTGTTTTCGGTTGTGGGAACTAAGAAGAGGATACTTCTCATATAGGGAGTTGACATCAGATTCTAGAACCCTAAAATGTGAGACGTTTCATGAATAAATCCTAGGATATAGGGTCTATAGTTCTTGTTTCATATGATATATATATTCAACCTATGAAAAGGTATCATTACTTGTATGAAAACACATGTCATCCGAACTGAAATTATCTGACCCACCATTCGGCTAAAAGAGAGACAGTGGATGGCCCCCCTATAAGAATGTACTAGAAGTAATAGACATGTAAAAAGGTAATAGAATGAGTTATATGAATATAGAGAGTATCTAGATGTTGTTTAAATTTTGACTCATTTTCACCACCACCCCTTGTACCAGGCCCATGGGATTTGGGAAATAGGCTGAGCATAGCTAATGGAGGTTGAGGATTATAAACCAGTGGCTCCAGGGATGATATAAGGTATGGTATATATGTTTTTTTACCCTAGATATAGTACTGATATACCTAGTTGTGATTCAATCCTTTATTGGAACATATATTGATCGAGACATAGAGATTCTTGTTGATCCTCTAACTCAACCATTGCTTATAGGGACTCTTAGTAGAGATGACATCATTAATAAAAAAGGTGTGGAAACTATGTGAACTGACTCATTTCGGTTAGTATTTATATTGGGATCACATTATATCAGTGATGTGGCCTTATGAAATCATCTTAGGTACATACTGGTTATCTATAGTTCAATCCCAGATATACAATTTATTGAAGATAATGTGGTATGTCTGCAGTGAGGGGATGATATTTTCCTTTTACGGTGAAAGGGAATCCCATCTATGATAATATGGACTAATTTATATTATGGTGGTTCCAATCAATAATCAGTTGTCCAGAAGGATCCTTGGTGTATTGAATGATATGAATTTTCAGTTCCATGTAGTGTTGGAAATGTGTGACAATGTATTTTCTTGATGACGGTCTAGTCTTACCTTCCCACATAGAGATATAATTATATTTTTATGTACACCCTAGTTTGACCATAATATTTTCACTATAATATTGGATTTCTCTTATAGATCTTCTCAAGATGGGGGTGTTATTGGATGACTTGTATAGGAAGGGATTTGTTAGACATAGTGCTTCACCATAGGCATCGTCAGTGTTGTTCACTAAGAAGTCGGAATGGATGATGAGGATATATGTAAACAAAAACCACCAAAATTAAGTGTCTATAAAAGAAAAGGAACAACTATAGAAAATATATGTCATCTATGATCTATTTAGAGGTGCATGATTCTTCTTAAAGATTTACCTCTATTCAACCAATTACTTGTTGAGTGTCATGTCCCATCCCTCAGAGCCTGTGACATGACTACCCCAATCCTACCTTCCATAGGGTAGTGGTTGGAAACTATCACTGGAAAGAAATATCCCTAAAATGGGAAGGAATTTCCTCTAATCCAACAAACACACAGACTAGGTACAAAACATGAACAAACCACATAGTATAACTGGTGAATTAAAAAGATTGAACTGATTTAGAATCGACCAAAATACAAACCCATCTAAATAAAAATACAAAAGAACTAAAAAATATCTCTATGGGTCTCCTATCAAGGATCCTACATGAATGGCTGGTACAACTCATCACTACTTCTCTCCACGTCAACCGGTCGCCACTGTGAACTGCCCAGTACTGTCTCCCAAACCTCAGTCAAAGTTGTATTTCATCTGCGCAAGACACAAAAAGGTTCAGATGATGACGGTGAAGGGGTGAGTATAATAATACCCAGTAGGGAACTCGAGACCCCCAAATGTTTCTTGGAGTTCTAAAAATTAAAAACCACAAATCATTATCCCAATCACAAAGAACAAGTAAAATAAATACCTCAAACCACGTATAAAACATAAGGTACATGCGTAAAGATGATTAGAAATAAGGATAGATCATTTTATTATGTTGAGTGGCTTTTTCTTCCAGAACACACAAGGTCACTAGGTGCTTACCCACAGTGGATTTCTAGGTGCTGAACCATAGAGAATCACTAGGTGCTGATCCACAGAGGATTGATATTTGTTGACCAACACACAGGATCACTGGTTGCTAACCCACTCAGAGGATTGCTCGGTTAAGACCCACAAAGGATCGCACGGTGCTGACCTAGTCATATGACTGCTCGGTGCTGACCCGTAGAGGATCACTATTGTTTCATGTCATAAGGGTTCCAACTCAATATATGGTGCATTAATCAGAAACATGTTCTCTAACTTATAGGCATTTTAGTGTTGAGGGCCTTGTTGAATTCGAGTCTGATCCAAACCTTCTCTACTCCAACTTTCTCAAAACCTATGTGAAGTATCTAAAAAGGACTGCCTCGTCTTAAGGGTTCCAATGCAACATAAGGTTCATCAAATAGACATATGGTTTAGGATTTATGTCCCATTAAGCATAACTCAGTCAAGTAAGGTGTGGCTCCGGTTTGACTCGTTCGGACTAACCCAACAAAGCACAAACTGAATGGACCCAGTCCGGTCATCCGGCTGGGCACGACTACTAGTTGGGCGTGGTCCCTCCTCCCCACTGAATGAAATTCGGTCTGTTCAGTCATCAACTGGTGGTGCCAGCCTAGAATTTCCCCCTTTGATTAACCGGTTAGGTGGACCGGTATAGGGTGGGATTCATAGGCACAGGTCTGCCATCGCCATGGAGAGAGCCCCATCGTCTCCTTTGTGGTGTGTCGTCTATCCTCAATGTGGCTGGCGAAGGTTGGATTCCCCTATCTACCACAACGACTGTGGGTGCTACCTCCTCCTCGCCGCAGCCGGTCATCAGTGTTTCTGCACTGGTGGTGTTGCGTCGACGACACTTCCATGATCCACCAATGAAGCTCTAGTGGTCCAATTCTCTTCCCATATGCACCTACGGGCATCTTGGTATGCCACCTTTATTGCGTGGTCATCATTTATTCGTTTCCGTCAAGTTGAACATTTGCCCACAAAGAAGGCATAAAGAAAAAGTTCGTTGGAGGGTCTGGGCCATGTTCAGATTGGCCAGTTCCCTCTGCGTTAGAGTTATAACATGCTAGTGAAACAATAATCATAAAAAAATATTTCATAAAACCCCAAAATGGAACTCTGTGACAACCCCCTGCAAAAACAAATGAGTTTTGGATCAACCGGTAAGTTGGTTGATCTATAATCTTATTATTAATCTTGAATGGAAAGAGGAAATCATTTAAACTCATAAACAATTTTAACCCCTACCATGAAATTGTTGGATTTTCTATAGATAAATTAGAATAAATCGTTTCTCAGTGATGTTTTTTGGCCTTTGTCATCGCCCATAGATGTCTATTTAAAATCCTTAATGGCATACTCGAATCTCTATTCATTGTTGGAGGAATACATCGCCAACACATTTCAAGATTCCACAAATGGGTTTCCAAAACCCACACCAACGATTTGATTAAATAAAAAAAACCACACGTGTTTCATTCATTAATGTGGTTCATTAATGTACCCTCATTAATGATCCATTTATTCTTATGAGAGTTGCAGTTATAGAACCAATGGGTCGTGACATTAAATGAATCTCATTCAATGCCTGAAGTTACACTGTGGTCCCGCCATCCGCTACTCAACTGTTTCAAAATGAATAAAATAACTTGTTTAGTTATTTTATAATTTTTCCCAAAAATCAAAAAATTAAAATTTTCATCTGACCCTTGTTGGTAGAAGTTATTATTCCCTTAAAATAATCCTATGTCTATGATTCCAATGGTGTCCTCAAATTTTTAATCTGAGAATAGGTTCAAAAGATAGAAATTTGCACCCTCACGTTTACTGAACGTACCTTAAAAAAAGTTCAAAATTTCGTTTCTAGCTCCTGGGCCTCATAATCATGTGCTATCAATTTTTTCAGACATGTAATAATTCTATATAATTAATAAAAATAATATAGAATTATTGAGTCTTTACATTCTCCACACATTATGGATTTATGTCCCAAAAATCAAAACACAATATATGTAATCAAATGAGGGGTACTAAGCATGAATCTGAGTCTCTCGCTCCTATGTTCTCTCCTAGAGGTTCCCATGCTACCACTGAACTTGCACCAGAGTTATCGATGGCCCACGATGGAACCTCTCCTTTCGATCCTCTATCTCCACTGTGAAATCCATAGAAGTCTCCCCAATGTCAATGTCCAGCTCTCCCTAGTCGATAACGTGAGATGGATCATGCATGTACCTACTCAGCGGCGACACATGAAAAACATTATGCACCCGGTGCATCTGTGTGGGAAGACCTAGGTGGTATGCCACCTTGCCAACTCTATTGAGAATCTGGAATGGTCTGATGATCCTCGGAGATAACTGGCCACCCTGGACAAATATCCACAATCCTCGTCATGGTGAGACCCGAATGAAAACATGACCACCCTCCTCAAACTCCATGGGACACTACCTTTTAATGTCACAAGACTTCTTCCAGCTCTGTAAAGTCTTTATCCACTCATGGATGACATTCTCCTTCTCAGTGGTAGCTTGTACCAACTCTGGACCCATAAGTGCTAACTCCCATGGGACTGTCTACCATAGAGGTAATCTACACAGTCAACTGTATATGGACTCAAAAGGGTCCATTTTTATGGTTGAGTGATAACTATTGTTGTATTTTAACTCAACCAGGGGAAGGTGGTCTTCCCAACTACAACCAAAATCAAGGACACAAGCACGAAGCATGTTCTCAAGCATCTGTATGGTTGGTTCCATTTGACTAGTTGTTGAGAGTGAAATGTGTTGGTCAAAAGTTGGTGAGTCCCCAATTCCTCCTACAATCCCTTCTACAACCGAGAATTAAAATGAGTATCATTATATGAAATGATTATTGATAGAACCCCATGAAGCTGTAATATCTATTGTACGTAGAGGCGTCCCATGATCTCAACTGATCCCTACTCTCATATGTTTAGGAAGTGGACTAAAATGGTGACTCAATCAGTGATCACCCAAATGGAATTTTGGCCCCGGGATGTACACGGTATCCCTATAAAAAAGTCCATGCATATTCCATCCCACTTAATTTCTAGATCCTCAAGTGGATGTGCTATGCATAAGGGAACCTGAAGCTTAACCTTCACTTGCTGAGAGGCAAGGCATCGTGAAATTAACTCGTCCACTACATTCTTTAACCCTGGACATTAGTACTAATGTTAGAGGTCTGGGTTCATCTTTACCACACCATGATGTACCACCAAATGGGATGTGAGAAAATACATCAACACTTCCTCTCATAGCATCACCAGTACCATGGTGTATCCTCTGAAAACTATGAAATTTTCCCCACCATTAGAAAATCCTTCAGGAGCTTGTCCTGAGGATATATGAGCACATCGGGTCTCACAATCAACATCCTCAAACTGAGCCTCCTTGACTCGCTAGAGGAGTGGGGGAGTGTCTTTCATATAAAGGAGTTAATCTGCTCCATCACAATCCACAAATGATAATTTCAATGTGGATAGATGCTCTGTCGCCTCAATCAACAGTTATAAACTAGATGTCCTACTAAGTCCATCTGCCACAATGTTCCCCATTGTAAGAGTGTATACTATTTTAAAATCCTTATCCTAGATGAACTACAACCGTCATTATTATCTCATGTTCAGGTTCTTCTATGAGAAGATACACCTAAGACTCTTGTGATCAGAGTAGATAGTAACTATTTCACCCATAAAGTAGTGCCCCCACATATTCAACACAAATACTACTACAGCTAACTCCAGGTCTTGGGTAGAATAGTGCTTCTCATTTTGCCTCAACTTCAATGAGATATTGGGCAGAACCTATTTCTGCTATATTAAGACACATCCCATCCTGGTCCCTGATGAATCATAGTAGAATACATACCCAATGCCCTTTTCTGGTAGCCTCATGATTGGGGCACCCGTCAGTCTCTGACTCAACTCTAGAAAACTATAATGGAATCTCTCTATCCATAACAAAGTTGTACCGTATTTTTAAATGTTGAAAAGGGTGCTGAAAATCTGAAAAAGTCTACTAAAAATCTCTAGTAATACTCAGCCAACTCTGAGAAACTCTGCACCTCGGTCACACTCCTATGTGGCTCCCAAGAAAGCACCACCTCTATCTTTGCTGGATCCACTATAAATCTATCTTTCGAGATAATGTGTCCTGTAAATTGGACCTCCCATATCAGGAACTGGAATTTTTATATCATTCCAAAATTTCGGTGCTCTCTAAGTGTATCAAAAACAATATGTAGATGTGTAGCATGCTCCTCCCCCGATGCCGAGTACACTGAGATGTCTTCAATGAAGACCAATTTGATGTAATTGAGGTAAAAATGAAGATGTTGTTAATGAGTCACATTAACACTACTAGAGTGATGGTCATGCCAAAGGGAATTACCAAGAATTCATAGTGTCCACACCGACATCAGTAGGATGTGTTTGGTATGTCCTCATCCCATAACTGAAGTTGATGATTTCTTGATCTGAGGTCTATCTTTCAAAGCCACCCATCTCCCTTCAGGTGATCAAAGAGATCATCAATCCTTGAAAGTGGATACATGTTCTTCACGGTCACCTAGTTCAGGTACCGATAGTCCACTCAATGCCTTAAACACTAGTTTGCCTTCTTGGAGAAAAACATTGGTGTTTCTCATAGAGAAAAAATGGGCCTTATGAACCCATTTCCATGTAAGTAATCTTGATGTACCATCAAATCACGAAGCTTCACGGGAGCCATCCAATATGCTGGTGTATATATCAGCATCATTCCAGGGTATAGGTCAATGTGGAAGTCAACCTATTTATGATGAGGTATTCCTAGAACATCCTTAGTAAATAAATCAACATACCAGTCCACCACAACCAGATGGATTATACTCCTCTTGTCAACAAATCTGAAGGTAAATCCATCCAACTGATGAGTGATCGACTGTACCCTCATCTGATAAATTCCATCCTAAGATGAAATTGTTCTCTCCTCACTGTTTAAGGAATGCTTGGTCCCATCCTAATAGACACACAACACTTCGCCCCTAAAACTGTCGATCTAATCATAGATCATGGATAACTAGTCAATACTAATGATGACATTGTAAGGCCTCGAAACTACTACTAAGAGATTCTGGTCAATGATCTCAAATCCTAGAGTGAGATCACACTGCCTTCACTAGTGTGTAATCATCAAACCCTCTCCCTTAGGTGTCTCAAACCATAAGGATTGAGCCAACGACTCCATCAGAATCATCGAGCTCCAAACAAGAGACATGGATATAAAAGAGTTGTTGGAACCTATGTTTATGCGAACCCTAACTAGGGTGAAGTAGATGCAGATCATACCTCATATAATATCTAGATTCCTGTGATCATAATTCTCACCTTTATGAAGTTCATATCGTCCCTATCCTTTTACTCCATGTGTTTGGGATGGACCACCTAGGGGCGGTGGTGGTAAAACCACAAATCACCGCCCACTGCCAACTACATAGACATCTCAATTGCCATGTCATCCGCCCATGTGGACCTCCTCGCTCGAGAAATTTTCAATGTCTCAAATGTCCATTGACCATATAATGATCATCCACATGGGGAGTTGGATAGTCGCGTGCTATGTGCCCCTGTCCACTACATTAGTAACATACTTTAGTCTGCAGATGATCAGCTCTACCTCGCGAGCTCTGCACCTCCGACCCTACATCCTTGGGTAAACCTCCCAAAGTTATTGCATGTATGGACCCCTGTGTCATCTGAATACTACCTGCTATAAATGAATCAGCTACATATTGTCTGGTGGTGGCCCTTTCTGTTGGTGTCTGCTCAGCTAGGAAGCTCTCCACTAATAGCGCTTGCTCAAGCACTATAGCCTGCATTGGGATACGGACCGATATCATAGATGCTATGATCTCTCATGGAATATCCCTCTCAATGGTCCAAGAAATGAAGAAAGGGTCTCATACACTAATAGTGGAGTAGTGGGAGAGGTCAGTGAATCTCTCTGAGTATTGGGACACTTTCAGGCTACCATGTTGTAAGTGCAGTAGATCCTGAATACGCACAGAGTATAAAGTCGCTAGAACTAACTCCTCCCTAAAGAGGCCCTTGATGTCTGAAAATGTGAGGGTTACATCATTGTGAAACCAGATATTTAGGACGCACTATATCCCTACTGTTACCTAGATGATTCTAGCACCTAGGATCAATATCTGGTCTGCTGGTGTCTCAACTAAGAGGAAAACTCAGGCCACAACCTCCGGCCCATCCTAAGCTACCTTGGGATCTATCTTTCCTTGAAACCACTAAGGGCTCTATCTCTGGAACTCGTGGAATATGATCAATTTGAGTTCATGGTATTATAGTGGGGTTTGTGGCAACTTCTACCCTATGGGTGGTGGTGGTGGTGGTACATAACCCGAAGGTACTATCGCCGAAGGAGGGCCCTGCATCGAAGCCTCATCGATCCTTGGGTCGTCACCGTGAAAGATCTTTGGAATGCTGCATAACGGTCTATGTGGCAGCATCCTATAAAGAAAAATATGTGTTGTGGATAATAAAATATACTTAGTGAGAAGACTCAAAAAGATTAAAAGTAAAACAACAATTTCAAAACACACGTAAAATAGTGTTTTCGTGTACTGAGTTAGAAATCAGAATTCGGTGTCCTGGTGTGTAGATACGTCATTCGTTGCACCAACAATGGACTCACTACACTGAAATCCAAACTCAAGACACTAAACACTATTGATCAATGGAAAATATTAGTGTCTTATTTATTCGGGAGAACCAAACCTTTGATACCACTTTGTTACGATGCGTCCCCCGAGGCCCGTGTCGTGACTACACCAATTACACCTTCCATAGGCAAGGGGTTGGAAACTAGAATAAAAAATGAATATCCATAAATTGGGAAATTATTTCCATTAAACCTTCAAACACATAGACCAGGTACACAACAAAAAAAACCATGTTGTATAATTGCTGAAAGGAAAAGTGTTAAATAAATCAAAATGAGCCTGGATACAAACCCAACTAAAATATTACAACAAAAAGGAGACATAGCTCATGTGGTCATCGACCAATGATCCAACCATATGGGTAGGTACAACTCGTCACTGCATCTCTCCACATCAACTGGTCAGCACCATGCACCGCCCAGTCATGTCCCCAAATCCTCAGTCAAATTTGTTCGTCGTCTACATAAGGCACAAGAAGGTCTGGGTGAAGCCCGTGAAGGGGTAAGTATAATAATACCTAGTAAAGCCCTGGAGAACCCTAATGGTCTCCTGGAATTCCACAATAGAAAAACCAAGAAGCATGATCCCAATCACAAAGCACAAGTAAAAGACTCAGCTCAAACTAGGTATACTACTTAAGGTACATGAATAAAAATGATTAATCATAATTCTATATCATATTATTATGTCGAGTGTATTTTTCTATTAGAACACACATATTAGATAGGTGATGACCCACATAGGATAACTAGGTGCGGACCCACATAGGATCTCTAGGTGGTGACCCATAGAGGATCGCGAGGTGATGACCTAGAGAGTATCACCTGGTGCTATCCCACTCAGAAGATCACTTGGTGATCACCCACTCAGAGGATCGCTCGGTGCTGACCCACTTAGAGGATCATTATGTGATGACCCACAAAGGATCACAATTCTTTCTTCACATCACGACCAACTACAACATTTTTTCACTAAGCATGCTTGACTTCTGTAGGATCAAATCATTAAGAAATAAGTTGTACCTCAAACTTCATGAAGTCCAACAAACAAGTATCCCAATGAATTGCCAAGTAATAAGGGTTCCAAAGCAATATATGGAGAGTCAATCGGACACCTGATCTGTATGTTATAGGAATTTTGGTGCCGAGGGACCAGTTGTATTTGTGTCCCATCCAAACCATCCTTACTCCAACATTCTCCAAAACCCATGTAGAGTATTAAAAATGACTAAATAATCTTAAGGGTTCCAATTTTGTAGATGGTTTCTCAAAGGGATGTCTAGTTTAGGAGTTATGGAACTTTAAGCATAACTGGTTCAAATTGGGTTCGAGTCTAGTCTGACTTAGTCAGACCAGCCAGACCCGACCTAAGCTGACCCAGCCAGGACCGGATGGGCCAATCCGAGACTGGTGGGATCCGACCTGAACTGGATGGACTCGGTCCAGTCCATAAGATGGGAATGGCCGCTAGCTGGGCGTGGTCCCATCGAATGGACTTCTATCCATTCAATCTTCAACCGGTGGTGCCAGGATGGTGCTTCCCTCTTCGGTTGACTGATCTGGTGGACTGGTCAAGGGAGGGAGCTGTGGGGGTGGGTTTTCTTTCGATGTGGTCGGATCTGTAGTGTCTCCTTTAGGATTCCCCATCCACCCTCAATGTAGCCATCATCGGCCAACTGCCACGCCAGTGGTGCCGTACTGGTGGAACATCTGTGGGCCACCAGTGGAGCTCTGGTGGTCTAATTCTCTTCTGTTCTATGCCTACGACCTACCGAGATTCCACCTTTTCTCTGTGGCCTTCAGTTTCATATTGTTGTGATGTTGAATATTTTTCCACTAAGATATAATCTAGAACATGTTTGGCGGAGGGTTCAGGCCTTGTTCGGATTAGCCCGTGCCCTCCACATTATAACATGTACTTGACACAATAATCATCAAAAGATTTAATAAACCCCAAAAATGAATCCTCAACACAACCTCCTGCAAAAAAATAATGAGTCACAGATAAAACTGTTTGTTGGTTGATCTGCATTCTTCATATAAATCATGAATGGAAAGTGGAATTCATTTAAATGCATAAACAATTTAAAACCCCTGCCTTAATCTTTCTGGATTCACTGATGATGAAGGGGTAGACTCTGTTTCTTGGTGATGTTCATGGAAATTCATTTTCTCCCATCGATCTCTGGTTCAAATCCTCATTGGAATCATTGAATCTCAATATTCTATTGGAGGAATAAGTCTCTAGAACATCATTAAGAGTCCTCCTATGGGTTTCCCAAACCCATGATAATGATTTGATTAAATAAAAGAACAATAACCACCACATTGTGTTCATTAATGTGGATCATTAATGAACAACCATTAATGTTTCATTTAATCCTACGAGCGTCAGGGTTATAAAACTAATGGGTCATTCCATTAAATGAATCTCATTCAATGTGTTATATTATGATTTTGGCCCACCATCTAATGCTCAACTGTTAAAAAGAGAATAAAATATTTTATTTTTTTTTATTATTTTTACGAAAAGTCCAAAAATTAACTTTTTCAATCAACCCTTGGTAGTTGATGTTATGCTTCACTTAAGAAAATCATAGCACTGTGAGTCCAATGGTGTGATATTATTTTTAATCTGAGAACCGGTTCAAAAGATAGAAAATGTAACGCTCTGACCCTAGTTTCCCAGAGTCGGTACATTATTACATAACATTGGCATGATACAAGGAAATCATTTCCTAAAAGACCCATCTGTTTAGTAGCCTTGGAAATACTAGATACATTCATAAGTTCAACATTACAACTTGAAAAGAAATACAACACTAAATTATTCCATTGGAAACATCCAAGATTCCTAGATTATGCCTGTAAGTAACTCATAACTAACTTCTTCACTTCCTGGGAAAAATAAAACATAGAAAGGGGTGAGCTCAAATTCCAAGTAAGGATAACAATATAAGGGAAAATTTCACAAATAATCATAAACATTTATGGCAATGCGTAACTAAAACAAAATCCTTTTAAACTTGAACTTGATCATAATATGGAAAAAATGAAATAATGTCATTTACTTATTCACAAGGATATTCTACTAGTTGAGTAATCACATGAAATATCAATAACCACTTTCATAATGATGGAATTCATAATTCCAAACTATCATAACCACATAGTCAAGGCCTCATGGAAAGACTACAAATAATATTTTGTCAAGGCCTTGTGCCAAGACACTAGTTTGTCTCATGAGACCTACCGATGCATTGAGGAGCTATAGAGGGCTCCACCTGTCACTTACTAATTCCAATGTATTCATCATATGAAAATTTTGACACATAACATAAACATTCCTATTAAAACTAGCATATGAAATGTCAATAAATTAACCACAAACCATGAATGGTATAAAAATAGCACATCCACAGTCAAACATAACTCATTCGATACAATATGGAAGATTGTATTATATCAGATTAACCTCAATCAAGAGTAATGAAGTATATTGACATAGATTAAAATAATCATCAAAGTATTGAGAGAAATATCCCCCTTTTCCTTGAAAACATTTAAAAGTCACACTATTTGTCAAGAAGCCATTTAAAATATATTTTTGAATCAAAGTTCCCCATACCACTTTGAATCTTTTAAAAGTAATTTTTATTTGAAAACTTTAATGTCCATATAAATAAATCCTTAAACCCATTTTTAAAACATGTACATTAATGAGAAACATTAAGAATAATAAATCATTAAAACATTTTAAAATGATATTTTAGTTAGAGTCCCTAACCAAAAGAGAGACACTTTAATAAAAATAATTGAGGTAATAAAAACTTTGTAATATCATGATAAAAAATGGATTCATGATATACTATGTTAATGTACATTATATACACCATATAAAAGTGATTTGGTGTATAAAAACAAAGGAGTCTCAATGGAATGTAAATTGAGATAAATCTCTCATAAAGGCTATATCCTTAGGTTAAGGATAAATCAACAGTATAATTATGTGTGAAAAATATAAATAAACTCAATATGATTGGATATTCAGTGTAAAACAATAAAAGTACAATCACACAAATTATTGTAAAAACAATACCAATGAATTTGATGTTTAACTCAACAAATCGAAATTGAGTAAAAATTACTCTTATCAAGTTCATACTAATGACTTGAGAATTTATCAATGGAGTGATTATGTGTATCAAAAGTATATCCAAATAAAGTGGAGTGTACATTATGACATAATCAAATGAATAGTGATTCCACAAATAATCATGGAGTAAAATAATCAATGAAGTATGCGTAAACCCAAATGAGTGGAAATTGAAATTGGTTATTCTCTTACCAATTTGGTAACATACGAAACATACATCCCATTAAATATGTATCATACAATGATGATGTAAAATATCCATAAATTAATGTATATTATGCATTTAATACAATCAACGGCAGTACACACACCACATGAAATAAATAAGTGGTGAACAATGGAAATCTCATGGAATTAAATGTGATATAAGAAACCCCTTACATTGTACTTTTTACATGGTAGAGGGTAGGTTATCCTCCTTTATAATGGTGGAATAATTGTTATTGAATTATAAAAGAATCATATACATTAATAAGATATCATATATGATCTTTTATCATTGATTGGTTAATAATATCTTAGTATTATCGTCATTTCGTGTATTAAAAAATTTGTTTTCCTTTATATTATTTGTTATGTGTGCCATATGTTTTATGGATGGGATGTATCTTATTCATATCCAGAATTATATCATGTCTATAATCATTATTTTTAATCATAAAATTAAATTTGTTCTTGAATGGATATGATGGAGAATGAATCTCATCGCCTTTGTGGAGACGGTAATCCGTATGTACGCACGAGCGACAATATCATTCTTTTGAAATTAAAATAATATATAATTGGATGGTATATCATATATACAGAATAATTAACATGTTATATTTATTATTTAAATGTATTTTACATCATTATTACACCCATAAAAATTATTATGTTTTGAATAACAATTACACCACGACATGAAGACGGTAAGCCGTACGTATGTACGTATGTACGTATGGTGACATGTCATTCAAATGATGGATAGAATACATAATATGGTTGTACCATATTTATAATAACATAAAAGTATATATAATATACTGGAGTTATTATTTTAGTAAGGAAATAACAAAGAAAGAAGAAGTTGAAAAAAAAGTAACTTGAAAAAGGGTGGTGAAAACATTACCTCTTCTTCGGGTTCTTCCTTTTGATTTGATAAAAAGGGATCTTTAAGTTGGCTTTATGATCAAACTAAGGCCTCTAGGTTGAAGTGAGAGAAGTTTAGAGAGTATTTGGGTAGGTTTTGGCCGAGCCAAATGGATTTTAATGTCTAAATTAGTGAGAAGGGGTAGTGCCCTTTTATAAGAGGGGTGAGGGGCACCATTGGAAAAGCTAGAAGTATTATTTTATAATAAATTCCTATTCGGTTTCAAATGGATCCAAAGTGTATTATTTAAATTTTATCATGGGTAGGGTTCTAAATCCTTTCACCCAATAGATTTTAGACAGGTTTGGGTCATTATATTAACCTTATCTTTTAGTTTTAACTCTTAGTTAATTAGTTTGACATTTACTATGTCACATTGTATTTTTATATTATATAATTAATAAAAATAATATATACATCCAAGAGACCCCCAAGTGGTCCATTAATGATACACCTATCATGATATAAGTCATTTGGCTGAACCTTATATTTTTAGAAATAGAATATCAATTAATAATATAATATTTGTTTTAAAAACTCTTTTATGTCAATTTTGACACTATTTAATATTTTTTTAAAGACATAAAAATATTATTAATTCAAAATAAATTCATTTAAGAAATCCTAAAATTTCATATTAATCAATAAAATTCGTGGATGGAATTAAAACTTTCAAATTATATTTATTTTAATATTTATAATGCCAATTATTTGATTCTTTCATTAATAAGGAAAATACAACATCATTATTGTGTCATAAATAAATTTAATTATTCAATGTATAAAAATTATAAATAAAATAGTATTATGTAGTAAATATTTTTGTCTTTTTAATTAATATTTATAGTGGAAAATATAATATATATAACCCTATGTAAATTTTGTTTTTCAAAAAGATATATGCTTATGTGATTGTTGAATTTACTTTAACATAATTAATATAAAGTGTCATTATCACTTACATGTGGATCCATGGGGTCCCAAAATCGACCCAAAGATGCCCATGGTCGGACATGTATCAACCAATAAGGTCAGGACACATTTTAAGGTAATTTATTATTATTAGAATATTATTTTTACCCTTATTTACCAGATTTACCCTTTAACCATGGTAAATAAAATATTTACCGAAGTAATTATTCAAAATGTATACAAATAAAAGTTACCTATTTAAACAATTTGGACAACTTGATTCCAAATATATAATCTATTTTTTCTAATTCAAAATACAGAAGTGGCAGAAATTAATTTAAAATTAATTCCTACTGTCAAAGAAAAAAGCGTGTTTTTAAGAAATAATAACTATAAAAATATTGATACTTGTTTATGTCCGGTTTAAATGTGAAATTACGTCCAATGACAAAAATTTTATTAAATGGTAAAATTATATTCTAAATATTCTTTTAAACCACTAAAATTCATAATCTATCACTATTAATTATTTTGATTAAAAAAGTTGTTTTTAATTAAAATTTAGTAATTTTCACTATTCATCGAAATATAAAAGTTATCATAAAAGTACAAAAAATTAAACCTAAGATAATTTCGATATTACGAATCCTAAAATGAAGTCCATTTTGAAATATAAAATGTATAAAATTTCAAAGAGTGGGTATTAATATTCATAACGACTAGTTTGATTGGTTGTGGTGTGTTAGAATCTCGAAGTCGCGTACAATGCAAGCTATTACATTATTCAATGGGAAACGTATCGTGGAAGCTTGGGGTGTTACATTCTCCCCTCCTTAAATAAATTTAATCCTTTAAATTTCTACAATTGGGCTTTGGAATATAATTGAAAGTCCCAAATCAGAAAAAGAGTCAATAAAACTTTCACTCTAAAAGAAATAAAGAGAAGTAAAAGGTCACATGAGATAACCTATACTAGGATTCCATGTAGAAAAACATGGATATGGATGATAAACTAAGTTTAAAGTTATGATGGAGAGGGATAGAAAACATGATCCGGAGAAATTTAACAACAAGAAAACCACAAACTTGTGATGGGACAAATGGTCATTAGTTTCCTAGTAGGTAAAGTAAACGAACAACATTTTTATTTTTTCTTCATAAAGATGAGGAATTAATTTCTGATATTGACTATGAACATAAAGAGATATACTTAATTTTTATGTAAATTTTCATTCTTTAAAAAATTTCTAACACTAACTCATTTTTAAACGATTTGTATTCCACAATACTTTGTAACACTAAAAGAACTAAATTAAACATCTTGTAGAATCAAATGATCCATGAAAAATAAACTATATATTTACCTTTTCTTTAGAGATTAATCAAAACCAAAATGGTTAGTATAAGATCTGATGGTCCCCCAAAAGGTTATTCCATTAGAGAAAAAAACACTAATCTTAATTTCTAAAATTAAACCAACAATAACCCAAAGTTAAATAAATAGCATTCAATAAACAATGTCCTTAAAATCCTTCAATAAAATCCAAAATAATATTGAAACCCATAACTTATAAGGATTTTGTTATGTAGTATTCCATGTTAAATGGTATCTCCAAATGACATCAACTACTCTTAAAGTCACATACTTATAATTAATTAACCTAATCATATATTCTCTATTATAGGTTAATAATTTCTATAAATAACCAAATTCACTATAAATCCTCAATAAAAACATAGATAAAAATCCACCATTACTCCTCAAATGAATTCCCATAGTATTCTATTTTCCTAGGGCATATAGTGTTCCCAAAAAAGCGAACATCTACCAAAATAACATTTATCACTTAATCACCAAATCATTTTCCTATACTAAGGGTATTAATTTGATAATACATAAGATCCCAAATCACCTTATTATTGATCAATACAATCATTTAACTAAAAATAATAGTCACACTAACCAGGGACTTCACGTAGTCTAGTGGTAGTTGATAAATCCCAATCTCACTTTGGTTGTGGGTTCGATTCTCACAGATTTGTCCGATGAGATGGGTTGTCACATAGTCTGCATGTTGCCCTTTTTCAAAAAATATATTTTATTATATTACCAAAATGAGATAAATTCCTCAAAATAACCATAACAAAATTTAACCACAAATTTTATCTCATACCTTGCATTTTCATCCCAAAATATAATAACATTTAATTTCCTCAAACCCAAAGATAATATAAAACCAAATGGTTATTTATGACTATATCCACACGAAAGAAAATAAGTCTTCCTCAAATATCATTCTCACATGGAAAACTACAGGGTTTCAAATACAAGAGAAAATTATTCCAAAGTAATCCCATCAACAAAGAGCACTAATACTCTTAAATATTTCTCCAACCATTTATTCTCACATAGAAGTTTCTTTGAACAATAATATATCCTATAGAATAGGGCATTCACTCGGGTAACAGCCAGGTCCCCTACATTTATGGAAAATGACTGTAAATGGATTCTTCGGACCATTTTTATTTTCTTCCATAGTACTCTTCATTTTTCCTCGGCAATTCTTCACTTTATGTCCTTCTTTCCCACACTTAAATAATTTCTTTGTTCCTTTGAGACACTTTCTTGGGTTTCTCCTTCCACATTTCCTACATGATGGAAATTGAGGATTCTTTTCTCCATGGTCTCCACTTCTGGAGCTCTTATCATTCATCACCTTTCTCTTCTTTGTTGAGTCTAGGAATTGGTTAATATATATATTGTTGATCATATTTTTGGAAAATTGATTTGGCATGAAGACAATATCTTTTACGTCTATCAACATTCCATTTTTTTTCTCATTTCCACCACCGTTCCCACCTTGTACATCATTCTCAAAGTCACTATGACTTCCTTGGAATCCAACAATTGACTAAAACTAGAAAGCATCATGTGTGTAAAAATAGTCATAAAATCATTTAGAGAATATCATGACAATATATTTTCAATTTTGTAACACATTATGATTAACCA
This sequence comes from Viscum album, assembly GCA_963277665.1. Lineage (NCBI taxonomy): Eukaryota > Viridiplantae > Streptophyta > Magnoliopsida > Santalales > Viscaceae > Viscum > Viscum album. The sequence goes on from OY728145.1 coordinate 383,629,382, forward strand.
AGGTCATTTATTCTCATCTTATATTAAAATCATTCAATTAAGTTTGTAAAGAAAATGTAAATTATCCTATGCATATCCCCCGGGAGTGTCGTAACCAAGAGTGCATCAAGGCCTATTGTCTTGCACCAGTTCCCATTTGAGTCTAGATAAAAGTGGTGTTTTCAGGTTTTACCCCTAGGTACATCTGTTCCAGAGCCGGATCTACCTTCTCATATCCATAAAGGGATGTATTGCTCAGAAAACTCACGAAATATATACAATACCAAAGTTCTATGAAGTTATTCAATACAAATCCTCAAAGTCTATCTTAGGGTTATGTGCTCTAATCAGAGTTTATCTAAATCTAGTTTCCAAGGTTTGTACTAAACTTCCTATGATACCAACTATAACACCCCGACCCCAGTTAGCCAGAGACGATGCATTATTACATAACATTGTCATGATACAAGGAAATCATGTCCAAAAAGACTGATTAGTTTAGTATCCTTGTAAATACTAGATACATTCATAAGGTCAACATTTAAACATGAAAAGAAAAATGACACTAAATTATTCCATTGGAAACATCCAAGATTCCTAGATTATGCCTACAAGTAACTCATAACTAACTTCTTCACATCCTAGGAAAAATAAAACATAGAAAGGGGTGAGCTCAAATTCCCAGTAAGGATAAAAATATAGCGGAAACTTTCATAAATAAGCATAAACATTTAAGGAAATGCATAACTAACACAAAAGCCTTTTAAACATGAAATTCAGTATAATATGGTAAAAAAATATAATAATTCCATTTACATATTCACATAGATATTATACTAGTTGAATAATCACATGAAATATCAATAACCACTTTCATAATGATAGAATGCATAATGCCAGACTATCATAACCGCATAGTCAAGGCCTCGTGCTGAGACTACAAATAAGGTTTTATAAAGTACTTGTGCCCAGACACTAGTTTGTCAAATGAGACCAACTGATGCATCGAGGAGCTATAACAGGCTCCACTAATCACTTACTAAGTCCAATGCATTCCTCTTATGAAAATATTGAAACATAATATAAAAATTCGTATTAAAACTAGCATATGAAATGTCAATAATTTAACCACAAACCATAAATGGTATAAAAATAGCACACCCACAGTCAAACATAGCTCATTTGATACAATATGGAATAATTTATTGTATTACATTAACCTCAATAAAAAATAATGAAGGATATTGACATAGATTACAATAATCATCAGACTATTGAGAGAAATATGCCCCTTTTCCTTGAAAACATTTAATAGTCACACTGTTTGTCAAGAAGACATTTAATATAGATTTTTGAATCAATTTGTCCCATAACACTATGAAACTTTTAAAAGGAATTTTTATTTGAAAACTCTAATGTCCATATAAATAAATCTTTTTAACCATTTTTAAAACATGGACATTAATGAGAATGATTAAGAATAATAAATATTTAAATCATTTTAAAATTATATTTTAGATAGAGTTCCTATACAAAAGAGAGACACATGAATACAAATAATGGATGTTATAAAAACATTGTAATATCATGAGAATAAAGGTATTCATGATATACTATGTCAAAGTACATTATAGACCCCATATAAAAGTGATTTGGTGTATAACAACAAAGGAGTCTCAATGGAATGCAAATTGAGATGAAATCTCTCATAAAGGAAATATCATATGGTTAAGGATAAATCAACAACATAAATATGTGTGAAAAATATAAATACACTCAATATTATTGTATATTTATTTTAAAACAATCAAAGGACATTCACACATATTCTTGTAAAAACAACACCAATGAATTGGATGTTTAACTCAACAAATCAAGATTGAGTAAAAATTACTCTTATCAAGTTCATACCGATGATTTGAGAATTTATAAATGGAGTGATTGTGTGTATCAAAAAGTATATCCACAGAAATGGGAGTGGAACTTATGACATAATTAAATTAATAGTGATTCCAGACATAATCTTGGAGTAAAATAATCAACGAAGTATGCATAAAGCCGAATGAGTGGAAATTGAAATTTGTAATTCTCTTATAAATATGATAACTTACGAAACATACATCCCATGAAATATGGATCATAAAATGATGATTTAAATATCCATAAAATAATTTATATTACACAATTAATACAATCATGGGCATTACACACACCACATTCAATAAATAAGTGGTGAACAATAGAAATCTCACGGAATTAAAAGTGAGATAAGAAACCGCTTACATTGTACTTTTTCCATGGTCGAGGGTAGGTTAACCTCATTTATAATGGTGAAATAATTTTTATTTAATTATAAAAGAATCATATACATTAATATGATATCATATATGATCTTTTAATATTGATTTGTTAATAATATCATAGTATTATCATCGTTTCGAGTGTTAAAGGATTCATTTTCCTTTATATTATTTGTTATATGAGCCATATTTGTTATGGATGGTATGTATCTTATTCATATACATAATTATATCATGTCTTTAATCATTATTTTTAATCATAAAATGAAATTTAGTCTTCAATGGATATGATGGGGAATGAATCTCATCGCGTTTATGGAGACAGTAATCTGTACGTACGCACGAGCGACAATGTCATTCATTTAAAATTAAAATAATATATAATTGGATGGTATATCATAAATACAGAATATTTATCATGTTATATTTATTATTTACATTGATTACACAACATTATTATACCCATCCAAATTATAATTTTTTGAATAATAATTACACCATGATGTGGAGACGGTAAGCCGTAGGTATGCACGTATGGTGACATGTCATTAAAAGGATGGATAGAATACTGAATATGGTTGTACCATATTTATAATAACATAAAATTATATAGAATATACTAGAGTTTATATTTTATAAAGTAAATAACAAAGAAAGAAGAAGTTGAAGAAGAAAGGAACTTCAAAAAGGGTGGTGAAAACATTACCTCTTCTTCAGGTTATTCCTTTTGATTTAATAAAAAGGGATACTTAAGTTTGTTTTCTGATCAAACTAAGGCCTCTAGGTTGAAGTGTGGGAAGTTTAGAGAGTATATGGGTAGGGTTTTGACGAGCCAAAAGGATTTTAATGTGTGAATTAGAGAGAATGGGGAGTTCCCTTTTATAAGAGGGGTGAGGGGCACCTTTGGAAAAGCTAGAAATATTATTTTATAATAAATTCATATTCGGTTTATAGTGGCTAAAAAGTGTATTATTTAACTTTTATGGTGTGCATTGGTCTAAATAATTTCAACCAATAGATTTTAGACAGGTTTGAGTCATTATATTAACCTTATCTTATAGTTTTAACTCTTAGTTAATAGCTTGACATTTAACAAGCCACTTTGAATTTTTCTATTATATAGTTAATAAAAGTACTATATACATCCAAGAGACCCCTAGTGGTCCAGTAATGATAAAACTATCATTATATAAGTCCTTTTCTGAACCATAGATTTTTATGAATAGAATATCAATTAATAATATAATATTTTTTTTAAAAACTCTTTTATGTCCATTTTGACACTATTTAATAATTTATTTTTTCTAAAGTCTTAACAACATTATTAATTCTAAAAAAACTCATTTAATAAATCCTAGCATGTCATATTAATCAATAAAAATCTTGTATGGCATCAAAACTTTCAAATTATATTAATTTTAATATTTATAATGCCAATTATTTGATTCCTTCATTAATAAGGAAAATACTGCATCATTATTGTGTCATAAATAAATTTAATTATTTAAAGTCTAAAAATTATAAATAAAATAATATTATGTAGAAAATCGTTTTATATTTATAATTAATATTTATAGTGGAAAATATAATATATATACTTCTATGTAAAATTTTTTTTGTTAAAAGATATATGCTTATGTCATTTTTGTATTTACTTTAACTTAATTAATATAAAGTGTCATTATCACTTACAAGTGGACCCATGGGGTCCCAAAATCGACCCAACGATGCCCATGGTTGGACATGTATCAACCAATAAGGTTAGGACACATTTTAGGGTAATTTATTATTATTAGAATATTATTTTTTACCATTATTTAGCGGATTTACCCTTTAACCATGGTAAATAAAATATTTACCTAAGTAATTATTCAAAATTTATAAAAATAAATGTTTCCTATTCACCCAATTTGGACATCCTGATTCCAAATATAGAATCCATTTTTCCAAATTTAAAACACAGAAGTGGAAGAAATTAATTTAAAATTAATTCTCATTGTCAAAACAAAAAGCGTGTTTTTAAGAAATAATAACTATTAAAAGATTGACACTTGTTTATGTCCGGTTTAAATGTGAAATTACATCCAATGAAAAACATTGTATTAAATGGTAAAAATATTTTCTAAATATACTTTAAAAGCACTAAAATTCATAATTTATCACTATTAATTATTTTGATTAAAAATGTTGTTTTTAATTAGAATTTAGTAATTTTCACAATTAATCAAAATATAAAAGTTATCCGAAAAGTACCAAAAATTCACCCTAAGATAATTCTGATATTCCGAATCCATAAATGAAGTCCATTGTGAAAGATAAAATGTTTAAAATTTTAAAAATTGGGTATTACTATTCATAACGTCTAGTTTGATTGGTTTTGGTGTGTTAAAATCTCGAAGTTGCGTACAATGAAAGCTATTACATTATTAAAAGGGAAACGTACCGTGGAAGCTTGGGGTGTTATAGAAAAGTTTTCTCATACATCTACTACATGTACCTTAAAAAATCAAATTTTCTGTTCTAGGATCTCTCGGAATCAGAATCCCATGCTGTCAAATTTTTTCTGACTCATAATAATTCCATATAAATAAAACATTATTTTGAATTTACGAGTATTTAAATTGAGAGTATTAGATGAGGATATATATTGGATGAAAATTCGATTCTACTATAGTTAATTTGAATACTGTTTTTATGAATTCACCCTGAAAAGTACCACAATAGTCTTCCTAAGACTCATGAACAAGGTCATTCAGACATTCATAGATATGATCGTGGATGTTTTCCTCAATTATATCCTAGTATTATATAATTCTATGAAAGAACATGCAAGACACTTGATGATGGTTTGGAATGTAATCTAAGAGCACTATATTTTCCAGAAGCTCTAAATGAACAAGTTTTATAACCACAACATCCTATTTCATGGATATGTTATCCTAGAAGACTGAGTGGTAGACACTGCGAATGTCAAGACATTTTTAGTCTAAGAAAAATAAAGGATTTTTTATATAGGTATGGAGATTATATGTTTATGTAAGATACTCTTAATGATTCAGAACAAGATTCTCTAGGATAATAGATCCCTAGAATTATTTGACCCAAAAGAAGAATCCTTTCATGTGGATATGTTCCAAAATGATTTCTATGAGTTAAGGAATATATTGATGAACACTCCCTTATTGAGACTGCGAAAAGAGATAGTTGATTACTTATTGTTCTTTGATACATCAAGGACCAGGATTGGTTATGTTATGATGCAGTTTCAAGTGGTGATTACCTGTGATTCATATCATGTGTGACCACATGAGAGGAACTATACATCTCATGATATGGAGTTAGTAGCAGTAGACTTTCCACTATGGATTTGGTGACACAACATTATGTGTGAGTTGTTTATCTTCTATTATGACCATAAGAGTCTCAAGTATATATTCACATAGAATTATCCTAGCATGAGAATGGGGAAATTGATAGAGTTCATCTTGGATTTTGAATTAAATATTTACTATACTCGTATGAAGGAAAACATTGTAGCAGATGCTATCAATAATAGATTCTATCTATAAATTCTGAGAAGGGTATCGTTAAAATTAGCCTAATTTCCGATGTCTTTTGTGAATGGGGATGGAGTACCTTACCTCTAGTATATGATTTTTACCCCTCCAATTGTACATCAAATAAAATAGGCACATCTTGTGAATACTATCTGTGAGACCCTTTATACGTTGATGTCCACTGGACATTCCCTTGATATATTTTATTAACATGGGGAGAATTTTGTTCCTTTCATAAAATGAACGTTGAAATAAGTAATGTATCTAGAGGAGGTTATAAGAGACTTTAACATATATAAGTTGATGGTACATCCATAGGTGGAGAATATGTACCATGACCTCTATCATCATCTTTGGTATCAAAGGGTGAAGAAAATAATTACAGAGTCTGTCTCTTAATTACTTATATGTCCATGAGTGAAGGCTGATCACCAGATTCCATCTAGTTTACATAAAAAAATGAGTTACTAGAGTGGAATTGGTATAAGATATTTATGGACATACTAACATTGTTACCACATACTTCAATGGGATATTAATCTAACTGGGTTATCATAGACCGACTCACCAAATCAACACAGTCCCATGATATTTGGGAGTAGAGTTTAGTAAAGATCTTATGAAACATCTACATGTAGAAGATAGTAATACACCATTAAGTTCCATTTAATAATATTTCTAACTATATTTCCCACTATACCTCTTGATTATGTAATTGATTTTAAGAGACTTTTAGGACTCATCTACGTTTGAGCACAGTTTTCCCTCCAATACTAACAGGAAGATTATGTGGACTGTCTTGGAATCAGATGATATGTTGAGGGTATTCATGTAAAACATCATCCAATAGTGGAATGAACATATAAAATTTGTAGAGTTTGTGAACATAAATATCTAAAATTCTACCATCTAGACTGAATCCTTTGAGGCCTTTTACAGGAATACTCAAAGGACATGGCTTTTTTGGACTGATGCAGGAGAGCCTACACTGATTGGCACATAGTTTGTGTGAGGCATTATAGAGCTACTTAGGATAATCTATGGGTGGATGAAAACTATATAGATCTGTAAAAAGACATATGAGGAACAATTATGAAGTCCTATGATGTTCTTGGAGGTAGAGGATGATTTCTTGAGGGTCTCACATCTATGTGGATTATTGATATTTGGCTAGGGTGAAATGTTATATCCATGATTAAATGTACATTTATAGAAACATCAAATAGTTAGAGAGGTTCTGTACTTATTATCTCTACCCATCTATTTTGAAAATGTACACAATTTCTTCCACATGAATCTGCTGAGGAGGTACATGCATGATATATCACACGTTATGGATTAGGGCATGTTGTACATCGAAGATGGGGCTACCTTTTTTGAGTACCTGCTAGAGAATGAGGGTGGATAGGAAAATATCCTTCATGGGTATTCGATTCCACTTGAGTGTGTCTCATGTGATTATTGAAATATTAAAGAGAGAACTTGGGAGTGGGATACCCAGATGCATGATATGTAACCACAACTTTTTTATAACTGTCTTTGGGATTTTCAGCACAAAAATCCAATTGTTCGGTAGAATGTAATGAATCTGATTTTTTTAAGTGAATTATTTTTTGAAAATTTTATGCGGTATTTTCATATATATTAGCTAATATGGAAAGGGATTCAGTGTCCTAGTTGTCTTGAAATTAATTTCTTAAATATATTATGCATATTAAATTCATACTGACAAAGAAATCATTGAAAAGTGGAATGAATTCACAATGGAGTATTAGATCAGAACTATAACATCATAATTATGGTAACATCATTTATATTAGAATATCCAAGATATAAACTGGAAGCAAGTTGGATATTTGAGTTGGGCATGATTGTGGGTAAAGTTTAAATAAATTAATTGAATAAATTAATTTAATTAATTAATTACACTCACATAATAAAACTCTATATAAATTCTCTTAGGAATAATTTTTCTTACTAGATGTATATCTCAACAAATTTAGAGGATTCATTATAGATAGTTGGTGGAGCTTCTATAGGTGGGTGATGAACTGATCATGGATCATCGATCAGTGAGTAATAGATCTTTAGGATCCTACCAAAAACAATGAGAAATGATCATTATTCTGTAGGAATTGAACAAAATAGAGGTAGGATGATGTTTTCCTATGGTTCTATAACTTATTTTTATTTATATGATTAATGTGGACCAATTTAATTACATATTGATTCACGAATATGTCATATTGTAGGTCTGGTATTATCTATGGGGGTTATTTGGAGAATTATTTATTTTTTGGGATCATTTTTCTTCATCATATCAAAAATGGATCATGGTCAAAAAATAAAGCTTTAGTTTCATTCTTATTTTTTGTGTATTTTATATTTCTCACCATGTTATTAATTTGTTGTGGTAAATTTCTTTGGCCCTTGTTTTAATTGATAACAGTTAATCTATTATTGTTCACCCTTTTTATTGGTAAAACAGATTGATATCGGTGATCTGGGATAAGATTAATAATGAGATCAATATATGATGAAGAATTGTTACTGTATATGATTTTCATCATTCGATATTGATGTGATGCTATTGGGAGATTTGAATGTTGTATTTCTTATGTGTTTTGTGGTTGGATTATGGATAGAGATGACAAATTTTTTTGGATGAACCAGATTGGCACATCACAACATGATTCATGATCATATTGAAAGCTGATGGAGTAGATGATAATTTTGGAGGATGAATTTGGGGTTATGTGAAATCTCTAAACACACAAAGTTCATTATAGGATTACATGGAATGTGGGTCCATGAAATTGGTGGAAGGGTTTCTACAAGAATACGCATATCTCATACTTTGTAACCCCAATCACATGGTGTGTGATTCAACTAGGAGGAACAACATGTACCTAGATTGGTACACATAAACTATCATATAGACATTGACATGGCCAGGAGTATATGATCTCAGACATATAATGCACTTATGAATACACCTAGGTACCGTATCCGATAGACATTAAAAACCTAGTTCTATTTTGAGACATAATTTACTACTAGTACACATTCAGTACTCCTTCATATAAGGTTTATAGCCCTTATTCTATTTAGAATAGAAATGTATCTTTAGGGATCATTCCCTTGATTCATTACATGAGAGTTATAATGGAATCACATCTTACACATTGGATGGTGATTACATTAGTGAGACTTATTAGATAGAGTTATTATAGTCCATCTATGGGTCATGGAGTGAGATCATATGCCATTATATTTCCTAAAGTTGTGTTCTTGGAATCATTGTAAACAAAACTATATAGGCATCGACCTTATATATATCATGTTCTTCCATATTGAGTTGAGGGTATACCCTATAGAATTTTTTATGATCATCATATGTGTACTGTTATCTTAATACATCCAATATATACTTCTTATAGAAATAATAAGTGATAAGTGCACCTCATACAAACTTTATAAGTGTCATCTGGCTTAGGGATATTGTTCTCATAGATGAGTTCTATGTGGAACCTTCGATCTGGATTCCAAGACTGGCATTGTGGTTTTAATTTTTACATTGTGAAATTTTTTCTTTGTTGAGTATATCTGTATTATATTGTTGTATGAGATGTATACATATACATGTGTATAAATTAATTATATTCTTAATGTCAAATACTTAGTTATTTTGTGGTGTCCTTAAAGGTATTGTCATATTCCCCCTTGTATGGTCTGTTCCTAAATTTTTCTTATCTTATGTCAACAATTCACATTTATTTTGAGACTTTGTGGGTCTCGAGCCAGGAAGAGCTTAGTGATCTAAACATACTGAGTTGTGTTATTATTGTAGAATTAAAATTATTCCCATTATATTCTTTGTGGTTAGACATGTTTTCATAATCATTCTCGTGGGATTATATTTCGTACTTTTTGAATTATAGTACCAGTGGTAATACTCTGGCAGTGAAATTTAGATGTATTTATGCACGGTTTATCATTTTTTTAAATTGTATGATTGTATGGGATTAAATATATATAATTGTGTGTGTATAGATAAATTAGGATGAGGCCCCCATATGATTCACGTGCCAGGTTAGCACTACTCTCGATTACCAGGCCTATTGGAGGCGGGCAATGGGTTGTCATAGTACCACCCCCCTTGGGAAGGTTCATAACAATAAGGGTATGAAAACATGTTATTAAAATTTTAAAATTATTCCTAGTAACTCATGTATCACAATATTGGGTCATAAAAAATTAAGGATGTTTATAAAATAATAATTATAAATTTATTAAAGAACATGTGTTATGAAACCATAATATATAAATAATATAATTTCATAAAATAGTTTCATAATGTGTGAAATAATAAAAATCATGGGAACATTATATCAAGGATACCCAATAAGTCATTATTGTAATTTAATCTTGTACTAACCACCCATGAACCTAAAATGGTATTAGGATAACCTCATGTTTACATTTTTCAGGATTAGGATAACCTTCTATGGACCCTCCTTTTGGGATTTGGATAACCTCTCATGTAACAATTAATCTCATTAAACATTAATATTTTCCAATTTAATTAGAGGGATATAATGTACTTAATAGTCACATAATCATAATACATTCTAATTTATACAATGACATCATAGACACATTTTTTATGCCTCAAAACATTGCCTGTGAAAAGCAAATAGGATTTATATATATTTCATCAACATAAAAATAATCCATATAATTAATTAATAAAGAATACATCATAAAATTATACCCCAATTTATTCATAATTAACATCAAATGATGTTACCACAAATTTAAAATTCATTTAATAGATTACTGGAATATTTTATGTGGAAAATATATTATTCATTATAAAATTAATAATTTAAAATCTACAATTTTAAAACATCTTTGGAAATTTTTTATTTTTAAAGAAAAATTAAAATTATTAAAATTTTCATCATTGAAATGAGTTTGAATGATATAGGGAAATAATTTGAACTATATAATATTTAAAAGAAGCATTCTTTTCACCCAATTGGCAAAAAGTTACACATTTAGAAAATGAAAAAAAATCATTTAAAAAAATCAATGAAAACAAAAAAAGTTTAAAAATAACGTTATAAAATAATTTGGGAATATTAAAAACGTTATTGACAACATTTTAACAAAATTATGGGAATAAAATAAAAAAATCACTGAAATAGAAACCTGGGGTATTTTTCCATAAAAATATTCAATCAAAATTTTGATTAATTAGGTCGAGGGAAATGAAATGATAACATTAAATATACCAAAATAATCATATTATAAGAAAATAAATATTATTTTGGAGAGATATATCATATAATGAAATACTTATAAATTTAATCATGAACAATCCTGATAAGCAAGAGAGTGTAACATAAAACTCTTAATGTTGTGGTAACATCTGAGTGATAATTCAAAAGAAACGAATATCCAAAAATAAATAATTGAATACCATGAACAGAATGATATTAATGATAAAAAATTAACATTAGTATTATATTCACTTTATAAAATTATGAATGTTTATAACATAATATATTTCATAAAAAGATAATTTTAAACGTCAATCCCTTACCAATTTGGGGAAATTTAAATCGAATCCCCTGGGATGATATAATATGAATTATAACATTAAATAACATTTATTAATGAGGATCCATTATATAAAATTTCAAAGTAATAACATATAAACCACATTAAAATTAATAGGTTCAAGACATCAAACATTTCTAAATAAAACAATATGGATACAAATAACCCTTATGACATTGGTAGTATTTGAATCATAATAGTATAAAAGTTAAATCCATATAAGGAATTGTAAAACCTAACAAGTTCAACACAATTAATCATAAATTTAATTTATTAATCATATATAAAGCACACAAAAGAAAAAAGTCATGAATATGAGATCTATAATTTAGAAATAAAAGTTTTATGAGAACCCCAAATGTGAAGTTCAGCTTGATCCGTACAAACTTTAACCTCCTCCTCGTTGAGAGAACCCCTTAATATTTATTTTTAAGACCTAGGGGATTATTTATTTAATATAAAATAACCTATATAAATTTATTATTTATTTTTATAAGTGTTTTTTATAGGGGTTTTCATGGTAAGTGGATTATGGATGTGTGGAGAATATGCCAGATATGGTGTCCATTTATAGGTAAGGAAATGAAACACATGGAATTACATAAAATATTTAGATATAATAACTTTTAATGTGAAATAATAACCATGTGAAAAACTATATTATTATATAAATTTTATTATTTAAATACCTTTAACAGATAAAATTTTGACAATTTTATATGGTATTTTAAAACATAACATCAGGTTTAACCCCTTAATTAACAAATTTTAACATTAATATCTGTAAAAAAGAGCTATTATAAATGGGTTATAAATTTAATTATAATTCAAAAACTCGGTCAAAAATGATAATGAGTTGAAATTTAAATCCATATTACATCCTTATTGTCTTATTTCAATACTTTTATGTTTTTCAAATCATTTAAGATAATATTATTTGACATAAAATACCATAAAATTCATTATCAAAGATATTTAAATATTTTAAAATTATAACCATAGAGAGAAGAATGAAATTAAAAAATATACTCTTTATTAATAAATTATAATGTATAATTGACAATATAATTCATGTGAAATAATTATTTAACAAATTAATGTTATTTTTAATATTTTTAAATTTATTTATATAGAATTTTATATTGCCTGCACAAGAAATATTGAATTGTTGTGTAATAATTTAAGATAATTATAACTCACAAAAAATTCAAAAATAAATTAACCTGATTAAAATAAATAATTTATATTAAAAATAATATTTTATATTGATTTATATCTCCTTCTTATACCAATTTTAATATATAAGGGAAAATAAAAATAATATAGTAGAATTCAGGAATTTTTAATTACTAAATATAATATAATGTTCTTTATCAAATAAAAATGTTACCAGGATTTCATATTTTAAAATATATTAAAGTATTGGTATAAATATAATCATATAATAAATTATAATCAACTATATAGATGATTTTTAATCATTGATCTATATTTTATACTTTTTTCATCCACTTTACTCTTCAACGAGGTAATAATGTTTACCACGGTTACAATCCATAATTGTTAAAAATAAAAGGGAACTAAATACATAGTTTGAAAATCATAATTTTAAAAATAAAATAAATTTATTAGGGATTGATTAGTATATTTAGATGAAATCAATTTTAATATAGATTAGTAATATAGAACATAAATATAGTTTTTTTAAAATATGTTTTTAAGCATAAAAATAAACTTATAAAAAAATAAAATATAACATTTATTAATATTGAATTATTCATATAATTTTTTGATAAAATTGATTTTATTATGATTAAAAAAATAAATAAAAAATTGATCTTTTCAATAAATTGATATATTGAAAATAACTAATAGTTTTCCAAATATAGTATTCTTCACTACTTGGTAATGAATAAATAATTTTAGAAAACAAAATTAACCTTTTAAAAATTGACATAATAATTATAAAATTATATTCATTTACTCAAATAAAATGTAGGAAAATAATATAAATTAATTTAAAATAACTTGCACAATATTAAATTACAATTATATCTCATGAAAAATATATTTTTAAAGAAAAAAATGACTTTACATGATAATAAGAACTTATTTATTATGAATTAATAATTAAATATACATTATATAAAAATATTATACTTATTTTTTATAATGTATTTATTCATATTCATACAAATAATTTATCACATATTTAATAATGGGAACTTTTAAAAATTAATATGCTTATAGTATATCTACGTTCACTTGATTCTCAGTGCTTCTTGTTAAGAAATATATTAGGCATTTTATTATTTTAATGAAGATTTAAAGGTTGTTATATGTCTACGTAATTAGTTTTAAATCCCCCAACCCTAGTGTCCTAGAGTTAGTGGTTATTTTATTAAATTGTATTAATATACAAGGAAATGTATCTGGAAGGATTGATAATTTCAGTAGCCATGGTAAACTAGAGGAAAACATGAATTTAATTTTACAATTGAAAACATAAAATACAATATAGAGTATCCATTTAATGTTACATTATAAATTTTATCATATCCTAAAATATCAATCGTTAAACACTTCCTTGAATACCTAGTAAAGAAAACATAATAAATAGGTGACCTCCAATACTCTATAATGGTAAGTGCTCAACAGAAGCTATCATAAATAAATATGAAATAATAAATATGGAAATAAAAATATCCGAAATATATTAAATTCAATCAATTACATGATCATATTATGGTAGGAATAAATAATGACAAAATAACTCCATATAAATAACAACATCAACTTGAAACGGAACAATTTAATTTCTAACTAATCAAATAATAAAGCAGAACACCAATAACTAATCTCATAATGAGGGAATACATAATTCCATACAACATAACCACACCATCAGGGCCTAATTCCAGGAAATTATATATAAATTGATAAGTCTATATCCAAAAAACCCAATCTATTTTGTCTAATGAGACAAACCAATTCATCAATGGAATATTGCAGGACCTTCCCATCACATAAAAATTCCATTGCATTCATAAAATAAAATGGTAATAACATAATCAAAATTAATATTTATACATCAAAAATTGAATTTGGGGTGTTAATATATTCCCTAATAAAGAATCATTATCATAAACCATCTCATGTTATATGGTTAATGGTATCAAAATTGAGAATTTGAAGTAAAATTGATTATAACCCATCTAGAAAATTAATAAGGATGGTATCATTAAATCACATTCCCAATAGATAATATGTAAAACTAATATTGTTCATAATGATTAATCTAAATACCCTAAATATTCTCTTAAAAACATTCTGGAGGAGAATATACTTTTCAAATTTAAAATAAATTTTAAAAAATTAAAAATAAATTAATATTGAGAAAAACATTTTCATTGAATATAAAATGTAAATATTATAACGAAAAATTCAATAAAATTTGGGTTCATCATGGATGGAGATTCTATATATGTAAATAATATTAAAATAAATTGTCCATTAATTTTTTTTATAAAAATTCAAATTGTAACTTTTCCAAAAAGTTGAAGGATGATTAATTTTAATTAATTTTTTAAATTCCAAATATTGTGAAATAATTATTTTAATGAATCACTTTGATAATTTTGATAATGACTTTTAATTTTTTTACTAAACATAGAAAAAGACTAGAAAAATAAATTTGACCAGCTAGGGAAATAAAGTTATCATTTTTTAAAAGCATTTTCTCAACAATTTTAGGTACCATAATAGTAAAATGGAACAATTACATGAAAATTATATAAACAACTCGTGTATAATAAAATTAATCAGTTTCCTAAGTGATATATCAGAATATTTCACCATCATAAATTTAATCATAAATAACCGCAATAAACGATGATATTCAAAAATAAACCCTTACCACTTTTGTAAATTTTGAATCTTAATAACACAAAAGAAATACCTTCGAAGAAAACATTATATAACATAAATATAAAGGGATTCATGACATAATAAATGAAATATTTTGTATATACACCATAAAAAATAACTATGTTCCAGATATGATATATGTATCATAGAAGTAAAAGTGAGATAAGAAATTTTATGTCCTATTTATTTTCCATACCTTCATAAAATAACATTTCGGGTAATAAAATATTTGTATTTCATGTATGTTTTAATTTTTTAATTTTTTCCTTTCTATATGATCATGGATAAATCATGTAAATTAATTAAAACATTATATATATAAGTCTTATATATTAATTAAACATGTATTTAGAGTAATATAACAAGTTAATGAAAAAAAAATAGTCAACGTTCATAAATATGGTAGGTCATACATATACATGTATATTTTTTCCATTTTATCGATGAGAATAGATTAAATATTTATTAAACATTATATAATAAATATTAAAATATATATATAATTTTTATTAATAATACAAATCCTTATTACATTTCATGTATAAATAATAAAGAACATTTCACATGGATATGTGGAGGTAATAGTCAACACATACACACACGTGATGTAATTGTTTTAAAATAGATTATAAAGTAAGAAGGTATATGTGATATTACATTAATAAAAGTATGTTTAGGTTATAAAAACAACATATACTTATTAAAATTATCTTTAATACCTTCCATTAAAATCATATATGAGAAAAACACAACAAATCCATTTATGATGCGGTAGTCTTATGTACACACGAGTGATATTATTGTATCCCCCAATGGAATGTAAATTGACAATATATATATTTTAAAATAATTAAACATGAATAATAATTTCAAAAATATCATATAAATATCTTAAATCCATCATTATACCTATCATTTTATGGTGGTTATGGAAAATGAATTACATCGGTTCATAATGTGGTAGTCTGTCGAACAAATGGTCGATGGTTAATTTATCCATTTGACGGATGTGAATGAGGTCAGAGGTTGTCCAATTAAAATAATAAAATATATGAATATATGAGATAATAAGGTCATAATATTCTCATATTTGAAGAATATTTAAATTACATGGATTGTGAAAAAAATAAATACGATCATTAAAATTTTTAACTATTATCCAAAGAACACCATTAGGTTTATATATAAAGCATCATTAAAAGAGTTAATAATAAAAATAATTCACATTTTATATTTTTAGGTAACTAAAGAAGATATTTTTTCTGTTAATATCTTAAAAATTATCTTTTGGATGTGTGAAAGTGGGACGATAATAGTTCTCTATTATAACTGTTGAAGAGGGCACACATGGAATTTTTTAAAAGAAAAATAGACATCAATGTATTTAATTAGAAAAGACACTCCATCATGTCTGATTATTTAATGATGGATGATATACAGAAGAAATATGGCCATAAAATAGTAATTAGATTAATTTATAGGTAATTTTTAACCCTACTTTTTCGATTAACCCCCAGTAAAATCGTTTTAACACTAATTTAGGTAAATAATTTTTACTATTTTTAAATTTCATTATGAAAAAAAATATAAGGAACTGGATTTAAACATTACATATTCGTGAATTAAAAGGATAATCCAAATTGAGGATCTTTTCAGGTTTAGAGTTTTAGAGAACTAGGTAATAACATTTACATCACAACATGAATGTTACATATAGACAATTTTACATAGTATCCATTTCTTCCTAAAATAAAAACTCTTGAAAAAATGATTCATGACTAGTTTCATGTTTTATACAGCAATACTTTTCTTTTATCCCATCATTTACCCTATTCAAATTTTTTTCATGTGATAAATATATCAAAACTTGGGATGAGCATAAAAAATCTCAGTAAGGGTTAAAAAATAAGAAAGAAATCATTAGTCCATCAATAGATACAAAACATAAACTATTTTACATACCTCATGAAAACATATGATTTATGAATGACACATAGTAATCACAAATAATAATGGTTCTTATGGAATTCATATCATACTAACGTTGTAGCTATCACATCTCCATAGGGAGTTACATTGGAATACCAATCACAATATATTCCCTAAATCTATTAGGAGAAATATTCACGTTTACATTCGTAAAATTACCCAATTAATTGATGAACTATCTTGGGATCACCCTCCCTAGATTTATCACGGAACCACCCATATAGGTAAACAATTTATAAGAACCATAACATATTCATAACACATAAAACAAACATAAAGGAAAGATAACATTAACACATTTAAATTACAATATATCAAAAAAAAAATATTGACATAAAAATCCATTATAAAAACCATTTTCAATACCAAAATACATAAAGAGTATATGGTATTTATTTTCCTTTTACAAAAACAATATGGATTGTTAAGTAATCCAAAGATAAAATAATACTCGAGGTGGTATAAAAAAGCCGTTGTCAATGAAAGGACATTGAGACGAAGTCCCTTACCTCATGTCCGAATTGACCCGTTTGTTCTTTATTCTTCTAAATATAAAATGAAGTTAATTTCTATCTGATTAAGAAATTTTTTTTAATTTTATTATCCCTTTTATATCACTTATTACCATGTAAAAAAGATTAATCATTTATGTTAATAATGTTCATTTTGTTGATATTTGGTACATGAGTCCAAAATAGACTTCTTATAATTACAAGTTGTTCACATGGTCAAAATTTCATTATATTCATAATAATATTCATTATTTTGATATCATATATATCATATCAATCTAGTATATACATGTATTTACAATAGTACATAAAATTGGAGGTAAGAAATGAACTGCACCGTTCATGGAGACGGTAAACCATATGTAAGCATGAACGTTACTTTCATTTATATTTCTTATTTTAATGGAATTAAAACATAATGATACATAGTTAATTATACTTACAGTATAATATCTTATATAATATCATTAATTTCGTAATTTATACGTCCCACATATGGCATTAATGAGTCATATAACTTTGAGGGGGCGGTAGTCTGCACTCCCTCAAATGAAATTATCGTGTTTACCCATATTGGACACCATAAAGGTATGATATAAAAGGAAAATACAGAAGAATAAATAAAACGTAAACATAATATATATCTTATATACATATAGTTTCATCTTAATGACCACCATGACAGGCGATAGGAGATAATCGAACAATCATCATTTCCTGAGGCGTTAGTTTTCCATCCACATAAACAGTATGTTCTTCACCAATTAGATGGAGGTGTGTGTATGTTTAGTTCAAATACTTCTTATAACAACATACTAGTATATTTATGATACTGTTTGTGTTATAAAAGAAAGGAAGAAAAAGTGTTTATGGGTTGGATAAGTTAAATAAATGAAAATGAGTTAAGATAAACTGTTACCTTAAATTTGGGTAACTCCCTTTGGTTTAAACCAAAAAGACTTATTGAAGTGCCGCCAGCCTATGGTATGTATTCTAGGAGGTGTAGAGGGATATTGAGAGAATATTTGGGTGGGCTTTGTATGTCCCAAGGTGCTTGAGAGGTGTGAGGAATGAGTTATAAGGTTCGGCTTTTTATAAGGTGGAGGAGGGGCTATTTAGGAATGTGTGAAAATATTATTTTAGTACATAAGGATATTTGGTTTCTAAATGTCCAAAACTAATTAAAGTATAATATAATATGACTCATGGTTGAAATAAAATCATCCAATAATAATTTTACAGGTTTTGGATATTATTTTAACATTTATAATCTTATTTATTTAAATCATATATTAATGAGGTAAATACTGCATCATTAGTGTGTCATAAATAATTTAAATTATTTGATGTCTAAAAATTATAAAACAAATACCATGATGTAGGAATGCATTTATATTTCCAATTAATATTTATAGATGAAATGATAACTTATATAACTCCATGTAAAAAATGATTTACTAAAAGATATTTGTTTATGTTATTTTTGTCATTACTTTAAGTTAATTTATCTAAAGTGTCGTTATCACTATTAAGTTGCCCAATGGGGTCCCCAAATCGACCACAAGATGCCCATGTTCAGCCATGACTCATAAAATAAGGGTAGAATAAGCGTTATAGTAATTTTGTATTATTATGATATTATTTTTACTTTGAAATACCTTATTTACCTTTAATGCGGTAAATAAAATTCAAAAGTTACTATTCACCTAAAATTATTTTCATCTTATTGAACCACATTTTAATTACTAATAACAACCATGTATGTCTTATTTTGAAAATTCAATCCACATAATGAGTAAAATATCATTTAAATGAAAGTCTCAGTTTTTAACTACTACTAAGTGGTTTCACTATTCATCAAAAATTGAAGTTTTTCAGAAAACAACCAAAAATTCAGCCTATGGATTATTAGATATTCCGAATTAAAAAATGATTTTTGTTTTTCCAAATTAAAAACATATAAGTTTCATTAATTAATTTAAAATCATTTCTCGTTATCAAAACAAATAGCATGTTTTTACAAAATAATAACTATCAAAAGACTCATACTTGTTTATGTCCATTTTCAAAGTGAAATTAATTATAATTACCCAAATTTGATTAAATGGTAAAAATATATTCTAATTACACTTAAAAACCAATTAAAAAGATAATCTATCCATATAAATAAATTAGATTAAAAGGCACTTTTGAATAAAGATACTGTATTTTTTACTATTCATTAAAAAATATAAATTAACAAAAAAATACCAAAAATTTACCCAAAGTAATTTTTGATTTCCAAAATCTAAAGAAAAATTTTATTATGTCAAATAAAACATATATAAATGACCAAAACTAGATTTAAATAGGGTTCTCCATCAAAAGAAGGTAAATTGACCTTTTAGTGAATATTATAGTATAGATAATTAAAATTAGATTCATTCATATTTTAAGCCTCTATAATTTATTGGATAAATGTAAAAACATTTAACAAACATGAATAATCATATTTTAGTTAGTTCTATTCATTCCATCTAATACAACGGCTAGGCGTTAACGACCATTTAAAATAATAATATTATATTATTAGTGTGCAACGTAAGATTTCAAAGAAACACATTGCTACGTATCGGGTATGCTACCAAAAATAACATCTTCTTTAAAGTAAAATTAATATTTAATTCACAAATATTAATAAAAATGGAAATTTATTATTTCTTTATTTACTTGGGATGTTACATCCTTCCTCACTTTTGGAAATTGTATCCTCGCAATTTTTATTCACTTATCAAATAAGTGGGGGTATTTATCCCTTATAGAATTTTCAGATTCCCATGTTGCCTCTTCAACCATATGGTTTTTCCAGAAAACATTTACCTGGTGAATTACCTTATTCCTCAACATTTTCTCACTTCAATCAAGAATCTGGACTGGTTATTTCTCATAAGAGATATTCTCTTCCAACTGAACTACCTCTGGGCTCAAAACATGAGATGGATCGGGCGTATACTTTCTCAACATTGAAACATTAAAGAAATTGTGTACTTGGGATAAAAATGGAGGTAAAGCCACTCTTTATGCAACTAAACCAATTTTCTTCAGGATTTTATAAGGTTTAATGAACCTTAGACTCAACCTTCTCTTTATACCAAATCACATCACACTTTTCCAGGGAGAAACATTGAGAAAAACATGATCACCTACCACAGAAGATAGATCCTTCCTCTGGTCATCAGTATAAATTTTCTACCTGCTCAGAGCTGTTCTCATGTACTTTTGAATCAAATTCACTTTTTCTACCATCTCTTATACCAATTCTGGTCCCACGATCTTCATTTCACCTACTTCATCCCAAAAAGCTGGAGTTCGACAATGATTTCCATATAATGCCTCAAATGGAGCCACTTGTATACTGGAATGAAAACATCTATTATATGAAAAATCAACCAAAGAAGTATATCGATCACAACATCCTTGGAAATCTATTGAGGAAACACGTAGAATATCCTCCATGGTCTGAATTGTTTGTTCTAATTTCCCATCTAATTGAGGATTAAAAGCTATAGTAAAATTTAATTCAGTACCCAGTGAATTCTAAAGGCCTTTTCCAAAGTCATATGTAAACCCTGGATCACAGTTAGATACAATAGAGAGGGAAAATCCATGCAACCTGACTATCTCTTTAACATACAACCATGAATGTTGATCTAGAGACAAAGTATTTCAAATAGGAAATAAATGAGGAGATTTATCCAACTAATCTACAATAACCCAGATTGCATTATAACCTCGAGATGTATTTTTTAACCCCACAACAATGTCCATGGATATATTTTCCCATTTGCACTCTGTAACTGGTAATAACTAAAGCATACATTTTAGAAACTGTCACTCTGATTTAACCTACTAACAAGTCAAACACTTCACAGTAAAATCAACAATATCTCTTTTCATTCCTTCCCACCAGTAATACTCCTGAAGATCTCTATACATCTTAGTACTGCTAGGATAAACTAAAAATGGGGAACTATGTGCTTCACATAACAACTCATTCTCAACTGTGAATCACAAGGCACACATAATATCTTCCCAAATCTTAAAACACAATCATTAACAATTTTATCATCATTAAACTAACCCATCTAAACCAACTCTACCTTTTTCTGCAACTCACTATATTCAATCTGTTCTTGCTTAATTCTATCTGACAGAGATGATTTCACTGACACCTAAAACAAAATAGAATAAATTCCTACACCAACAACTTCTATTCCAAAATTCATCAAATAAAAAACCAAAGGATCTTGTTCCAAACATAACATGGTTAATGAAATATTACTTTTCTGACTCAAAGCATTATCCACTTTATTTAAATTTCCCAGATGATAATAGATCATGCAATCATAATCCTTGATTAAATCTAGCCATCTCCTCTACCTCATGTTCAATTATTTCTGAGTGAATATATACGTTAAACATTTGTGGTCAGTATATATTTTACATTTTAATCCGTAAAAATTATTCCTTTATATTTTTAAAGAAAAAAAACAGTAGTTAATTTTAAATCATGTGTAGCGTATTTTAACTCATGAGTTTTCAACTGATGTGAAGCATAATCATTTACCGGATCATTCTGTATATGGACAAAACCATGTCCATTCAATGAAGCATCACTATAGATAACAAAATTACCACTTCTGGAAGGTAGTCCCAAAACATGAGTATTCATCAATCTTCTATTCAATTCCTAAAAACAATCATCACATTCTTTTGTTCACATAAGATTAACACCTCTTCGAGTTACCTTAGTCATTGGACTAGATAACCATGCAAAATTCTCAATAAACCTTCTGTAATAACCTTCTAAACCAAGAAAAATACGAATCTCGGTTATATTTGTGGGTCTTGGCCATTATTCAACAACGTTTTTTAGTAGGATCCACTGTTATGCCATTTTTTGAAATAATGTGTCCAAGGAAAACAATTTTTTGTAACAAAAATTCACACATGCTGAATTTACCAAAAAAATTCATTTTTTAAGGTTTGGAAGAGAAAACGTAAATGAATTTAATGATCCTATTTTCTTTTAGAATAAACCAATATAACATCAATAAAAGAATCAACCATTTATCACCAGAGTCAACTGAACCATCACTGCAACAAATTTTTCACCCCGGATACTGAATATCTCAAGATACTGATTGAGAAGATCATTTCTCATTGTGTGTCTTCCTAGCATAACATTCCCATTTCTTCTATGAAACCATTCTTAATAAATACGTATCTTAGGTGAAGAAACATGGTCATCTGTAAATTCTAAATCACTTAAATATTAACATAAAATAATTCATGGATATTAATTTAACATTACCCTAACTCCTAAAGTTGTCTAAACCAACCTCTGATATAAAATATAAGGACTTGGACTTAAACATTACATATTATTGAAATAAATGCATAATTCACATTGAGGATATTTTTTGGTTTAGAGTTTTATAGAATTAGGTCTTAACATTTACATAAAAACATGAATCTTACATGTATACTGTTCCACTTAGTATCCATTTTTTTTATAAAATAAAAACTCTTGAAAAAAGTGTCAGGTCTAGTTCAATGTTTTAGATAGAAATACTTTTCCTTGATCCCATCCTTGAATCTGTTCACCATTAAGTCCTGTGAAAAACATTTCAAATTTTGGGATGAGCATAAAAAAGCTTAGAAGGGATTATAATATAAGAAAGAAATCATTAGTCCATCAATACATACAAAACATAAAATATTTTACTTACCTTATGAAAAGATAAGATTTATGAATGAAACATAGTAATCAAAAATCATAAAGGTACTTATTTCATTCATATCATACTTACATTGTAGCTATCATTACTACATAGAGAGTTACATTGGAATACCCTTCACGGTATATACCATAAATATCTTAGGAGAAGCATTCTCATTTACCTCAGTCACATTACCCAATGCAATGGGGAGATATCTTGGGCTCACCCACCCTAGGTTTATCACTGAACCCCCCTTATACGTAAACAATGCCCAAGAAACATAACATATTCATAACACATAAAACAAACATAAAGGAAAGGTAACATTTCCAAATTTCAATCACAATATATCATTAAAATATTTTAACATGACAAATTTATTATAAAATCCATTTTCAATACCAAAATATGTAAAAATAATATGGTATTTATTTTCCTTTAAAAAAACACTACAGTTTGTTAAGGAAGCTAAAGATCAAATAATTCTCATGGCAGTGGAAAACATTCGTTGTCACCGGTTACATAAAAAAACATTATATTCTTTCGTTTAGTAAATCAATTCATAAAAATAGATTCCATTTGAATGATATGATAATTCAGATGGTTTTATACACCATTTAAAATAAAGGCATATATAAAACCAAATATGCCTCAAAGAAAGGAGATTGAGACGAAGTCCCTTACCTCGTCCCCGACATGACCCATTAATTATTTAATCTCTTTAATAATAACTAATGTTAATATATACTGGCTTAAAAACATTTTTCAAGTTTATTATTCTTCTTATATAAGTTATTACCATGTTATAAAAATGTTGTAATCATTTTAGTTAGTACTGTTTGTTTTGTTGATATTTGGTACTTTAGTCCAAACTGGACTTCATATAATTACAAGTTGTTCACATGGTAAGTATTTCATTATATTCAGAATTATATTCATGATTTAGATATCATATATATCATATATATCTAGTATAAACATGTATTTATAATAGTAAATTACATTTGGAGGTAATAAATGAAATTCACTATTCATGGTGACGGTTAGCCGTACGTATGCATGGACACTACATTCATTTCTATTTCTTATTTTAAAGGAATTAAAAAATAATTATACATAGGTATATTATAATTCAAGTATAATATCATATATAATATCATTAATTACATCATTTATACATCCCATATATGGAATTAACGAGTCATATCACATTGAGGGGGCGGAAGTCTGTACATCCTCAAAAGGAATTATCGCGTTTACCCATAATGGAAAACATAAAGGTACTCTATAAAAATAAAATACAGAATCATAAAGAAATAATAAAAATAAAATATATCATATATAAATATAGTGTCATCTTAATGTATACCATGAGAGGCGGTAGGTGATAATTGAACAATCATTGTTTCGTGAGGCGTTAGTTTTCTATCAACAGAAACAGTATGTTCTTCACCCATTAGATAGAGGTGTGCATATGATTAGTTCACATAATTCTCATAAAAACATACTAGTATATTGAGGATACTATTTTTGTTATAAAAGAAATGAATAAAAATATTTTAGTGGTTGGAGAAGTAAAATAGAAGTAAATAAGTTAAGAGAAACAGTTAACTTTTATTTGGGTAACTCCCTTTGGTTTGAACCAAAAGAACTTCTTGAAGTGCCTCCTGCCTATGTTAAGGCTTCTAGGAGGTGGAGAGGTATCATGAGAGCTTATTGGGGTAGGGGTTGGATGAGACATGGGGCATGAGAGGTTTTAGGAGTAAGATAGAAGTGATGGCTTTTTTAAGGGGGAGGAGGGGCTCTTTATAAAAGTGTGAAAATATTATTTTATTTTATAATGATATTAGGTTTATAAAGGTCAAAAACTAATTAAAGTAAAAGATAAGATGACTAGTGCTAGAAATAAAATCATCAAATAATAATTGGATAGGTTTTGGATAATGTTTTAATATTTATAATCTTATTTATTTAAATCATTTATGAATGAGGTAAATACTGCATCATTATTGTGTCATAAATAATTTAATTTATCTGAAGTCTAAAAATTATAAAAAAAATACCATGACGTAGGAAATATTTTTTTCATTACAAGGAGTATTTATAGTCGGAATTATTACTTATATTACCCCATGTAAAAATTTATTTACTAAAAGATATTTGTTTATGTCATTTTTTTCAATAATATTATTTAATTAATCTAAAGTGTCATTATCACTCTTTAGTGGCTCCATTGGTTCCCAAAACCGACTCAAATATTCCCATGGTTTGAAATTACTCATCCAATATAGTTAGAAAATTTTTTTATGGAAATTTTTTATTATTATGATATTCTTTTTACCTTGAATTACCCTATTTACCTTTAACCGCGGTAAATAAAAGTCAAAAGTTACTATTCTCCAAAAATTATTTTCAGCATCTTGAACCAGATATTACAAACTAGTAACAACCATGTGTGTCAAATTTGCAAAACTCACCCCATAAAAGCGGTGAACATTTATTTAAATTAAAATGTTTGTTTTTAACTACTTCTAAGTGGTTTTACTATTCATCAAAAATTGAAGTTATTTAGAAAACTCACAAAAATTAATCCTAAGCTATATTTGATATTCTGAATTAAAAAAAGGTTTCTATTTTACCAAATTAAAAACATATAAGTTACATTAATTAATTTAAAATTAATTCTCGTTATCAAAACAAATAGCGTGTTTTTAATAAATAATAACTATCAAAAGATTGATACTTGTTTATGCCCAATTTCAAAGTGAAATTAATTCCAATTACCAACATTGGATTAAATGGAAAAAGATATTCTAATTTAACTTTAAAAAAAATTATTAATATAATGTATCCATGTATATAAATTATCTTAAATGTCACTTTTGAATAAAAATACAGTATTTTTCCCTATTCATAAAAAAATTAACTTTACCAGAAAAATACCCAAAATATACCCATAGTAAATTTTGATATCCTGAATCGAAGAAAAATTTTATATTGCCAAATAGAACATATAAAAAAACTAGATTTAAAGAGGGTTCTCCATCAAAAGGTGTTAAATATTTTTTTTAATATTAGATTATTTATGCTTAAAATTATATTCATTCATATTTTATTCCTCTAAATTTTATTGGATAAGTTTAAAAACATTTAAAAAACATGTATAATCAAATTGTAGTTTGTTCTATTCATTCCCACCAATACAACGGCTGGGAGTTAACTGCCATTTAAAATAATAATATAAAATTATTTGTGCGCAACATATGATTTCAAAGAAACCAGTTGTTCCGTATCGGGAAAGATATCTAACATAGCATCCCATTTAAAGTAAAAATAATATTTAATTCACAAATATTAATAAATATAAAATTTATTATTTCTATATTTACTTTGGATGTTAAAAAATGTGTTTAAATTACCAAATTTTATAAATTTCTCTAATCATATATATGCAATAAATTTTAAACAAATAATTTCACAAAATTAGAATTATTTAATTTAAAATTAAAATAGTAGAGGCATCAAAAAATCGATTTTTCCAAAATTAATACATTAAAATGTTTTAAAATAATTTAAATCATAATTCAATATAAAATTTAATAAAATGAACTAAATTAGTAAAATCATAATATTATCTAACTAATTTTATATTGAAACCAATTGAAATATTATTTTAACTTTGTAAATATTATAAATAAAAAGGTAGTGTTCAATAAAAATTAATATGTTTAAGTATTCTACAAAAAAATAATATTTTTAGAAATGTTTAAAAATTTCACCCAAAGATAATTGTTATGTATAGATTTTAAAAATTAGGTTAACTTTTTATAATAATGTTTCTAGTAGTTCTAAAAATGAAATTTAAATTATGTGCACAAAGGGAAACTAAACTCATTTTTTTGAGAAATATAGTTATTAATCAAACATATCTTTTCATTTCAAATGGTTCTAATTTTATTTATATTGAATATATAACAATTTTTTCCTAATTTATTTACTATTATTCATACATACCAACATAATGACTAGTTTATATTATTAATTTCAATATAATATTAGATTAATTGAGTATCGCGATTTGATTAAACATTGTTTTCATGCATCACAAGCTATCTAATAGATTTATTTTTTTGAAAAGTAATATCTCATAAAATATTGAGGTATTAAATTATCTTATATTCCTATTATTACTTTTCATATATTATATCAAATATTATCTTTCGGTTTTAAAATATTGGGTCATAAATTCTACCAAACTTATAAAAATTATCTCATCACAATTTAATGTTGATCTTTATATTAAGTTGTTGGAAAATTTTAAAACAAGTTTATTGGAAAATGAATATAAAAAAGGAAGGATAGAAATTTATCTTGATAAGATGTAAAGGTGATAGATATTTTCATATATAACAAGACATTACCAAGTTTACAAGTATGAAGACATTATTGGTATGTTGAGATATGGACATGGAAGAAGGTCACTAATATTTATAGAGACTGATAGAGATCATTGATCACAAGAAAAATAATTATCTTGAAAATAAAACAAAAAAAATCTATAAATATGAAATGAATTAAAATACCATTTTATTAATTGGAAAATAAGGTGATAAAATAAAATTTTTCCATATGTTCCTTTCATAATTTTGTGAAATTACTTTACTATCTAGATAGAGAATATAAAAAAATTTATATACATGATAACTAATTTTGTATAAGAACAATTTCATCTATTTTTATGGTTGAATTAGTTACCAAATCATTTCTTCCACCAATAAATAAATACCACAATCTAATTTCTTATTTCTAAATCACCAAAATTATAATTTAATAGATCATTAGATATATACAAGAATCCAATGTATTTTTGTATGCCACAAAATATTTACAAAGACCAACATCATTTTAATGATTCATAAAATGTAATAAAAAAACCCTAACATTTACATTTAAAATTAACATGTTTCATAAGTATTCATAGTTCAAAATATTTCTATCCAAATTAAAATTCCAATAAATTAGAAGGAATTTCACTAAATTAGAAAATAAAAATAACATTATATTTTTCAAATGACATAGTGTCTTTTAATGTCATATAAAATATATTTTAATAGATTTATCATAATAAAACTGAGTTACAACATTAATTCTTCCACATTCTATGATTATAATAATTGATTTATGAATTTATCCATAAATACATTAGTTTTTTAAACTCTATAAAGTAAAACATAAACCACTTTCTCAACAAATCAATAGTCAGTTCCAAGGTCATCATTACTGTCCAATTTATTTTTTACATATATATTATTATCCAAAAAATAAATTATATAAAAATTGGTAATATATTAATGTTTATCATCTGGGAATCATTTTCTTTCCAAAAATATAATCTTGTCATCATATCACTTTTCTAGGTCATAAGTACCATTAAAAAAAGGTTTTCAAGTCCTTATAGAAATCTATTATTATAAAATACTAATATGTTTCATTATTTTTATAATTATAATATCATTGATAAAATATTTCAACTATCTAATTTTGGTTTCAAAATATACATTCACATTAATCATTCCACATCATTCTTAAACTATTAACTTGGATTAATCATCTTATTCATTAACACCTTATTCCTTTTATATATCATTTGTAATCTCTTCATCATCATGAACAAAACCATTATTATCATCCATTTTTATAATTTATTTTTATAATTTGCGTACATTCCATAATTTAAATATTCAATAATTGATGATTATTTAGGTAGACCATTATTATCATCCATTTCAACAACTTCCATTTTAATTTTTTATCATCATATACTCTATATATAGCCTTCTTCTCTGCACTTAAATCATATTATTATTCCTTTGACACATTACCTTGTGTGAATCTTCACAAATTATCATTATATAGGAAACAGAATTTCATTTCCACAATGGTCTCCATTACATGAGCACTCAGTGAACTTAATCATTATTGTATTTGGATTGTTCAAGGGTTTCATATGGGGAACGTTTTTAGTAAAATATCCTGATAATGTATTTGGAATAATCAATATATCGCTCACTCCATTAATCAATCCATTTGGTTTCTCTTTGACACACTGTCTCTTATATCTGACCCTATCCTAGTTTATTCTAGTTATAATAAATTATTATAACAACAAAATTACTTTGAGAAACCATAATAATTGTGGAAACCACAGATTCATGAAAACAAATTTGATGCATTTATCACTCATGAAAACTTCTTTTCAATATATGACACCAGTTTATTAACCTAGGTTACTCATGGATATGATCTATTCAAATCATTCTTGATGGATTATAACTAAAATGTGATTTAACCTAAGCATATCCCTCAAGTAAATCATAAAAATATCTATAGTAAGGACTATTGTTAATTTAGAAGTTAATATTCGAGTCAAACTAGATGATCATTTTCTATAGTTTTAACCCTAGGAACATTTCTTCTAGAATCACATCCCCTTGTAGAATCCAAATAATAAAATATTTCAAGGAAAAACCCATAATCACTATTATACCAAAACATTAAATTATTATCATATAATTTGAGTTATCAATAAATTAAATCATATAGTTATATTCTTTAATCTGTGATTACCTAAATATAGTCCTAATGGTTTCTATAAATCTTCATATGTTATCAACTATAAATACCTCACCCGGTAGCCCATATTCAGAGGATACGTAATTGAATTTGCATATGATTAAAGGAATAACATCTTAAAGTACAAAAATAGTATTTCAATATTGGTATACCAAACACATAATATAATATCCTTTTAAAATTGAAAACATAAAATAAAATATATTTGTTTTATTCAGTACACCTTTATTCCCTATAGCGTACCCCTGTATACAAATAAAAACGTATATTTAATCCTTATCAAAGGAAACATAAGAAAAGAGTGATATATAATGTTTGGTAAAGGTAAGTGTACAACATAATCTATCATTAATAAATATGGAATTATAAATATTTAAATATAAATAAATAAAAGCACATCTCAATCATTCAATTAATTGAGATTTTCATAGAATGAATAAATGATTATAAAATAATTCCATATAAACAAACACATGAGCTCCAAACTCAACCATGGATATTATAACTAAATAAATAATACCATGGGATATCTATAACTAATCTCATAATAAGGTAATTACAAACACTGAACATTATAATCATACATTCAAGGCCTCCTTCCAACCCATCTTTCATAGATGGGTTAGGCCTCAACCAAAAACCCAAGATAATTTGTCTCATGAGATCAAATGATTCATCCAAGGGCTATAGTGATCCCCATATATCTCTTAAAATGTCTAATTATTTCCTCATATGAATGGGGAGAAACATAATCAGTATAAAAAATCATACATAAAAATCACATTTGAAATGTTAAACATCCCCCAATAGATAAATATAACGATAAACCATCTAGAGTAATATGATGAATTCTATAAGAATAAGACATCCATACTAAAACTAATATTAATCATACATAAAAATATTAAGGATTATATAATTAAAACATAAAGATAAAGGATAAAACTAAATTGAGAGTTCTCATTAAAGAATATAAATACCATGAAAATTCTATTAAAAAAATTCTTCAAGGAAATATTAATTTTAATTTGAAAATAACATTTTAAAACAAATTATTTTTTAATATTAGGAAAAATATTTTATTTGAAAAGAATCCAATGAAAAATAAAAGGAATATTCCAATAACTATTCTTTCATAATAGTTTTTATTTTTATACATGTCGAGTATGTTAAAAC
This sequence comes from Viscum album, assembly GCA_963277665.1. Taxonomy (NCBI): domain Eukaryota; kingdom Viridiplantae; phylum Streptophyta; class Magnoliopsida; order Santalales; family Viscaceae; genus Viscum; species Viscum album. The sequence goes on from OY728145.1 coordinate 383,660,842, forward strand.
AATGATTCCATTAAAAATAAATTCAACAGTCAAGAAATTCCCCATTTAAAAAATCCTAGAGACATTCCATTTAAAACATTTTCTAAAAATAAAATCATGGGTAAATGTGTCTTTAGTAAATAAGTTTTCAAATTTTTAAAAATAATTATGAACAAATGCATATACAAGGACATGGAAAGGAAAATGATTTTTGACATAAAAATGAAATAATTTTATATTTTTTTAAGATAATTATTGCAAAACAATTAAGTACCAAAGTGTGTAAAATTTTAATATTACCAATAAATATTATGAATAACTTGATGATAATAAAATTCATATATATCTTAAATGATAGATCATTGATTTTGACCATTTCAAATTTTATCATAAACAATCGTAATAGATGATGATATTGTAATATAAACCATTACAACATTGGTAAAAATTAAATAATAATCCCTTTGAATGAAATCAATTATAATGAATCATTAAATTAGATGAATACAAAGGTATTCATCATATAATATAAATAATGGTTTATATATACACCACATAATTATCTAATTATTGAATATGATATATATATCATGTAAATAAAAGTGAGATGAGAAACACATAAATTAGATATAATTTCCCTCTTACATGTTAGTAACACCTATATAATAAATATATATTTACCAGAAATCTATTATAGAATAATAATATTTTATTTCATACCATATTTGATTCACTTGTAGTCTTTAATGACCTAATTACTAGCAATTCTATTTTAAAATCATGTTTCTTGTAATAAGATATTTTTCAGGTTAGTTTTGATTTGGTATTTTTTTGTCCTTCTAATTTGAACATGGTTACATAATAAATATTATTTTTAAAATTGTTAGAAACTATTTATATTCAGTTTATATTTATTTTTAGTAATCTAGAATAGTTTACGAAATGAAATGAATTACAATGTTTATGGAGACAGTATTACTTACATACGTATGAATGTTGTTTCTATTTTCTTGATGAGAGGAAAATAAATAATAATTACAACTTATAGAAACATTATTATGTTTTATATATCATTTATATTCATTAAATCCATTCTTATTACCAAATATGTAATAATAAAATTGTAAACATTTCACTTTGCAACATGTAGGTGGTAGTGCACACGTACAAATGAGAGAGGTTATTATTTTCCAAAGGATTTTAAGGTAAGAAGTTATATGTGATATTATATTTAAAAAATTATTTTAGGTCATTAATTTCATATATATTAATTATATTTATCCTTAGTACCTTCTATGTAATGTGTATGTGAAAAATGAATCACATCATTAAGTAATGTGTAGTCTGCCATACACATGAGACACATTATCGCTTCACCCTCTGAATGGAATGTAAAGATTTATATCAGATATAATAAATAAAACATTATAAAAATATCATAAATATTATATGATTGTTTTTTAATAAATCATTTTATCAATCAATAAAATGTGGTTATGCAATATTAATTAGATAGACTCGTGAGGTCGTAGTCCTTTATACACATTATTGATGATTTCATTTTCTATTTGATGTAAGTGGAGTTGGAAATATGTTATTAAATTAATAAAATTATATATCATTATATTAGAGATACTATAGTTGTTATATTATTTTATTTTAATAATATTTTATATATGTATAAGAATAAATAACACCAATACACATGTAGATATGTTTTTATCTTCTTTAGAGAACCCCTTTAATATTATAGACAATACATTTTAGGAGGATTTCATACTAAAAAAAGAACTATAAGATATGATTCGGGAATTAAGGAAGATATTTGGACATTTATTTTTTGAATTTTTTTATGTTTGAATAGGGTAGTATAATGGGTGGCTCTTAATAAGTGGGGTTTACGACACACTTAGTGTTTTTGAAAATAAATAGTTGATACCACATTTTTATAATGACCAATGTTTATAAAATAAGAACTCTATTGGACATATTTATAGATAATTTTTAACCCTTATCATTTACTTTAACCCCCTGTAAATAGTTTTTGACATTTACAACAAGAATTAATTTTTATTATTATTACTTCTCATTATGACCAAAAACTGATTTGGACTTAATATATAATACAATTTTTTATCATTCTAATATTGAATCAGTTTTTCCAAATTCAATACATAGAAGTGAAAGAATATAATTTAAATTTACTCCTACATACCCAACAAAATAATTCATTATAAAGAACATTTAATAATTTAAATGTGTTTTATATGAGAATTTAACATTAAATCGATTATGATTATATAATTTAGTTAAATTTTAATAAAATTAATCTTATTTTTCATTAAAATAAAATTTATAAATATTTTATTTTTAAAATTAATTAATATGAAAATAAATTTTTTCAATAAAAATAAACAATTTTAATATTCAATAAAAAATTATTTTTAAGAAAATTCTCAAAAATTCAACAAAATACATTTTCTAATATAGATATAAAAGATGAATTTTATTTTTATATCAAATTTCCATTATATGGTAAATGTTATTTTTATATTTTGTGTGAAATTAATGAGTAGAAAACCTTTTAGGGGAAAAGGTTTCGGTACAAAACATTTAGTATTCCTTCAAATGGTTATTATTTTATTTCCAATTAATAGATAACCATAAAATATTCATACTGTCTCCAGTAAAATTAATACCATTAAAATTATGTTTAGGTTATAATGGGCATGTTTAAATAATAATATTTTAATTGGATAACGTGTTTCATTTAAAACATATTTTTTTTGCATCACAAGCTATCAAAGAGAAAGAAGTTTTTAAAAAAGAAATATATATAATAATGACTCATGGTGTTATAATGTATTATATGATTAGTGTTGTGATTTATATAAAATAAATACATGAGGTTACTCACACAAAATCTTTGGGTGTAACTATAGTGTCCCAAACATCTCATACATATATATTACATCTTTTTAGATGAATATTCATTACATTTCATAAACACAAACCAGGGAATATTAATAGTTTAGTTCTATTAGAAACATTGAACATATTATTCTAATCTAGTGAAGAATCTTAAATTTTTCCAACATTGATCATCCCATTTAGTTGTCTTCATAAAAAGACCCTGCATAAAACCATTTTTCATAACCCAGGGAAATGAATCATAAGAAAGGTTGATCTTAGATGATCATTAAGGGTAAACATAAGATATATAAATCTATGATCACATGAATGCATAATATTATAATAAGTTAATTTCCTAATTAACATAACTTAAAAAAGATATACCTAATCTATCATAGATCATAATCATGAGACATTCAATAAAAATCTGTATTTCATAAGACTTGAATCATAAGGGAATTGAAGAATATGAGTCGTGAGAGAAAACATTTTTTATAATCCCTATATTAGTGGCATACACATTATCATATAACATTTATCACACGTATCAATAAAAATAGGCTCACTCATTTAGTTAATAAAATAAAATCCCACCTTCTAATAAAAAATTGACATAAAAAAAGGATGACACATAAAATTTTGGACATGAAATACTTTTCCATGCATAACATTGTGAACATGTAAACAGGTTCATGAATAAAATTATGACCATGTAATCAGGTTCATTCATTACATGTTGGACATGAAATACATGTCCACAAATAAGATCATAGTAGTCAAATTTATCTCCAAATACTTCAGAATGGATAATTTCCCTTACTGAATCTGGTTCACTCTTTTTATGGTCCCATCTAACTCATAAGTTATAATTCCATTCTGAATGCATTAGATAGAGATATAAGTCTAATCTATCATTCATTAAAACATAACCAACACCGTTGGTTATAATTTAACCAATGTCACATAATTAAAATGAAACATATGTGTACCTAAAAATCATAAAAAATTCATCATATCATTACCTAGTAAATGAAATCAGTTTCATAATCATTTCATTATAACATAACCTATGAAAAATAAACATGTTTTATAATCATTTTATCATGGTATAACCCAATGAATAGAAATGATATTCATAAAATTATTTTTAAAAGAAAAATATACCATTCGTTGAAATAATAAGTATGTTTTCATTCAATTATATCCGCATTAAAGTGTAATTAACCTCATATAATGTAATCTTATGAGGAAATAATTTCTAATGATTAATTGGGATATTTCATCTTGAAAGTCGTTTTTCATTGAAAATAAATTTCTAAAATTTAAAATACAAAGAAAAAAATAAATAATTTAAAATAACCATCAAATCATGTAAATGTTGCTTCAAAAATTCATTTAAAACATTTATTTCATAAAAAATCCATTCCTCTTTAAAAAATATTTTCAGAACAAAAATCATTTTCAAAAATCATTCCAATTTGAAATAATTTATTAAAAATCTAATCATTATCAAATATTATAGAATGAATTTTATTTGAAAATAACATTGAAAATATTTATATTAATCCTCATATAATTTAGTAGTCATGATTGTGGTAAATACTATTTTTCAAGTGCATGATAAAAACACTTATTCTTTTAACATTTTCAGTAAAATCAAAATGGGATTTAGATGGAAAATAACATTAAGATTTGATTCATAACATTTTGTAAAAAGTCAAAAATCAGTAATTTTTTTATAGATAATAAGATATTAACAAAACATTATTTAATATATTTTTACCAAACATGGTTGTGGAAGAAAATAGGATTCTAAAGGAAGATAGTAATAATATCATATATTCTGAAAAACCTTTTATTCTTTATTATAAGTACCAATGAGTTGGAAAATGTACCATTAATTGAATATATCTAGAATATTTATGTAAGATGAAATTTCAAGAGAATTATATTTTGGTAGATCATTTTGTTTCAACATTGGAAACAAAATAATAGACAATACCAATATGAAATGTGATTGTAATATAAAACCATTACCACTATGATTGTAATGAATCATAATATAAACTAAATAATAACGTAAAAGGAAACATAAAATATAATTATTATGAATATATTCATTGTATTACCTTTTAATGGGATTATATACAAAGCGTGTGGAGGAATATAGGTGAATTATATAACTTATGTCTCAAAGAAGGAAAAATGCGACCAAAATCCATCCCCTTATGCATTGAATTCCATAATACTCATCCAAATATCATATATAACCAATATAATTTTATTATAAATATATTATAGAACCATTTTCCTATATATAGTACCATATATTATTTGTATACTACCATTTATTAAAAAAATCAATGTAAAATATACGTTTCGGGGAACAACTACTTTGTCTTTCATATATGAATTCATTTGTTATATTTTTTTCCACATACTATGATCCTGATAAAAACATATACAGAATTATAACCATTATATAACTATAATATAAATTAATTTTATATTTATTTATATTTATCCAAAAAAATTTAGTGATATATTATGAAATAGATTGTTCATGGAAAGAGTATTCCTTATATACGCATAAATGTTGTTTTTTCATTTTAAAATCATTTAAAAAGACAGGAAATTAAATTATATATATTATCATTACGAAATAATGGTTATGTAATGTGTATCACATATTTTTATTAAACCCATCATTAATACATTCCATGTAAATAGTAAATGAATCACCTCACTTCATGGGGTGGTAGTTCTTCATACACATGAGCGAAGTTATCGCATTCTTATAAAGTAAAATCATGATCTCATATATGATATAACAATTATAAAATAATAATAAACTCATAAATATCATATATAAATAATTAATGCATCATTATGTCTATCCTTGAGTTGTGGTAATTGAAAATTGGATGATATCGGTTCGTGATGAGGTAGTCTTATGTACACACGAGAAATGTTTTCAAAACCAATTTTATGAAAGTGGAGATAGTTTTTCATCATTAGATTATAAAATATATAGGTATATTTAAAATACTTTTTTTATATATCATTTTAGTATAATAACCAATGGTTTGAGGGAATAAATAAACAAAAAATTGTTGCTGGTGATCGTTGTCTCTTCTTTGGGTATCCTTCATATGTTTTCCCTGAAATCAATCCTAGGATACATTTATGCCCAAAAAAAGTTTAAATCATGTTTTTAAAGATATTTTAATGTGATTTTCGTAGTTATTATATAATCCAATGTGGTTTGAATAAGTTAATAAGATTAGAGATGGGTGGCCATTTATAAGTGGGGGAGAGTGCACATTTGGTATTTTTGAAAATAAATAAGTGATCCCTTATTTTTCATATGTCACCAAGGGTAAAACTTTGGCCATTATATAGCATTATAATAATATAGGTTGAAATATGTCCATAAAATAGTTTTTCTGGTAGTGTATAGGTCATTATTACCCTTCTCTTTTTAGTTTAATGACAGATAATCTAATGTTTTACCCTAGTAATACTAATTAAATTTTACCATATTAACTGTTAATTTTTTTAAATTAATTTTGTAATATTAGAAATTATAAATTATTTTGATTTTTTTAAATCCATTTTTTCAAATTCAATTCATTTAATTGTAAACATTTAAATTAAATTTAATCTTCTAGACATGATGACAAAGTGGTATTTTAAAGAGGAAAATTACAAAGGTGTGAAATGTTTTCATATCAAGATTCAATATGAAATTAGTTATAATGAACTAAATTGGATTAATTTATATAAAATTTAACTATATTAAATTAATCCCATTAAAAATAAAATTGAATTACTAATAATTTAAAAATATCAATTTTTCAATTAAGACTTGACATTTTTTTATTATTCATGAAAATAATAAACCTTTTAGAAACATTTCAAAAATTTACCCTAATATAATATTTTAATTATGATTTCACAAATTTAAATTATTTTTTCAAATTATATTTATAAAAGTTTCCAAATTAATTTTATTATAAGTCTTCAAAAAGGTGACAAAATTACTTTAAATAAAAAACATTCTACACAGAAGTGGATTTATTATTATTTATTGACTTGAAAATAAATAACCTGAATGTTAAAAATTTTCATAAATATATAATATATAAAGTTCATTAAAAAAATTAATAAAAATTTATTTGGCTAATTTATTTATATAAAGAAAATTTTGGGCATAAAAATATTTATAGAAATAATTACCTTTATTCTAAAATATATTTTATTTCAGTTTATAATTAAATAATCACTAAATAATACATTTTTTCTTTATGTGTGAAAAATATTTTCATAATTTATATAAAATTATTCAAAACATCCATCTGAACTACTAGGTGATAAAAATAATATAAAATAGTCATATTTTAAAAATATTTCAGGTTTCATTTGAACTATGTGTTGCGCGTAACATAAGATATGTATTGTGTTCCTTGTGATGAAAAATATTGATAAGATTAAACTATTTTTAAAATTAAATTCATAAATTATCATGGTGTTAGTTTTATATTATATATCCTTCATCATCACTCCTCTTCTTTAAAAATAAATTCCCTATATTTATTATCATAATAAATGTTAGTATATTTTGCGATATAAAAGAGTTAATTTATATCTTCCAATCAACCCTGTATGATTATTTTCATTAAAAACATTTAAATAACCCACACCTTATTATTAAAACTACATAATTTATTTATGTATCGATTTCAAATAATAAAATATTTATTTTATAAGCCCAAATCATTACCATAATTCATTTCATTTCGTTACATTATACACGTCCATCTAAAACATAAATGATCAAAAATTTTAATTTATTATTTCATAATTAATTCATTATCAATATTAGTGTGTCAATGTATTCTAAGTGTTAATATTATATAATTAAATTATTTTTAATTATTTTTATAGCTTCAATAACTCAGCATAGTGTATAAAATAAGAGTCATTCACCACTTCATATGGTTAATCACCTCATCCATTTGAGTGATTCAATATCCTCATTTTAAGAGTCATTATTTATTTCTATAAATATTATTTTAATTTATGGATAATAATATTTAACTAATCACATATGTGAAATCAACATCCTGACATTGAAATTAAAAATACATTGAATTATTTTAACTTTTTAATCACATGTTTTGTGGTTGGTGGTACTATATAAATAAATATATTTCGTGAACACAATATATCTATTATAATCAAAATATTAATAAATTTGAAATTAATTTTTTGATTAACATCATAAGTTAGAAATCATATGTTCAACAAATAACCCAAACATGTCTCTATTTCTAATGATATTTCTAATTCAATATAACACATTTCATAGTTTCACAAATTTCGTAAGGATACACTCTCATGTGTGGCCAAAATTCCAATCCAATGGGGGTGACATGTGGTACTCATACACACCCCAATGCATGTCCCATCAACAATCAATAACCAAATTAAACATTTTTATTAAATATTATAATTGGAAATCCCATTATTTTTTGTGTTGTCCCCCTATATGTTACACCTTAAGGTTGATCACCACTATTTGATATAGCAGTGGAAATGTCTTTAATCATTAGTTTCATAATTGTTGATCCATTACATGAATCCACCTAATAAGGAAATTAAAATGAAGTAATCAGTCAAAGTCTCCCAATAATTAACGTACCTCTGGGGTTTATATGGTGGAAACAATGTTTTCTTATCATCTCTATCGTAATGTTATTGTTTCAAAGATAATCCAGGTGTCTTTTCATTCTATTCCCTCCCCTAGGATATATATTTATTGATATGGCCCATCTAAAGGATAACTAAATTCCTTAAATTATTCCTCATAACTCCTTATAGGTTTTCTTGATTCTTCATAATCCATATAATATTTCCTATGTTGAATACCATATATAATTAACAAATATCATATCATAAGTATTTCTAGTCTCCTGGATCTAGATTAAGGATTTATTATTCATTATCAAGACTCTATGTCCCCTGAGAAGAAAAAATAATTTAGTGATCTAGAAATTTTATCTATATGATTTATTTTAATATATAACTCTTATTAGGGTTATTCAATTAAAAGTTTATTTTTTTCATTGACTCCATTATATTTATCGATGTTTTCTCTCACCAACTAATAATATAAATGAGTTAGCCAAAGATTATCTAATTCATACATTATATTTATCTCTAGTAATTCTAAAAATATGTTCTTTATATTTTGTTTAATCTAATGGAATCAGTTTCATATCATCATATAGAACAACAGTATAGAAGGGATCTATTAAATTCAAAGCCACAAAACATAATATTTAGGTTATAATTTCATGAACCTAAATGTTCTCTATAAAATTACTTGGAATCTATGTGTGATAAATTTACAATTATTATTCTAATATAAAACATAATATTATAAGGAAAAAAATACACTTTCTATGTTATATTCAAATAAAAATAATTATAACATAAATAGAGATGTTTTTGCAATGAAAGGTGATGAGTCGATCTAAGAACCATATGCCTTGATAATTATCCATTGATCCTCCAAATAAACTCTCATGATATCAAATAGTCTCCCATAGTCCACAGAGACCTTATATTATTTAAAATATATATTTCTAAGAAGAATATCTATGTCATTTAGTTTTTATAATTATTTTTTATTTTTTATAATTATTTACAAATGTGTCACCAACATTGTGCAATGACTGTATTTCACCCAAAAAATAAACAACACAAATACTAGGTTAAACAACCCATTTTAGACTCAAAATTTTAGTTTAGTTATAAAATTTACACTCAGAATAATGATAATTTTCAAATTCACCAATTTTTAAAAAAAATATTTACTCTGAAAATATATCATAGATATCAATTGAGCCACTAATTAACTTCATATATATTAAAATATGTCCGTATAAACTATTTAACTTCATGTTGTGAATTATTTTTTGATCATTTCGGTTAAGGCCATTAATATATGGAAACCCAAACTCTTATATAACTATTAAAACACTTAAATAATACAATCTAATAACTTTAAAAAATGATCAGTATTCTGAGAAATATTATTAGACCCCCCAAATCTACTCTTACAAGTATATAATTAATCCTTTATGATCACATGATCACCAAAATTAAACTATAATGTTATATTTCTCTACTTATGATATGGATTTTGACCATTATGTGGTTTTTTCATAACTGGGGTATTTTTACACTCATTTTGCCATATCCCACACCAAAATATGATCCAATGATAACTAATTGACTAACATCACTCAAAAAAAATTTGACCCATATGGTTATCTATATATACTCATGATTTGTGTAATACTAATGATTCATTGGTAGCTATTGTGATAAAAAAAACATACCTATTGTTATATGATTAACCTAATGCCCTATAAAAACTTGAACTCTATCTCATAATATATATTCTAGGAAATGGTTCATTATCATAGAAAAAATATAATTCTACAAGTAGAATGTTTAATATGGAATTACTATATACCCAAATATTATTTTAATATTTGTATAATCCATGATTTAAACTGAGGATTGTGATATAAAATTATCTTTGGGAAAAATATCTGAATAATCACCGCTAATACCATGTAAATATTATATAATTAATCAATAGATATTGATATTTTAATTGAAAATAAATGATATGAATTTATCAATCTTTCAATAATGTCCTAGATAAAAGTGAACCCTATAAATAAATGAGATAAGTTTATAAAAAATATATGAAATTCCATCAAACATCTACTATCAAATATTAAATAAATGTACAAACTACTAAAACCTGACAACTAGATTTTCATTTTAGTAAAATAAGGAACTTTGATACGAATTCAACTATTGATTATATCATTTTAGATTGAACGAATAATGTTTTGAGTATATAATTAATACTCATGATACCTCCATTTAATGCTATAAATGAGCTATATATCCTATGAAAAACTAATCCAGTTATGCTTTGAGGAATTATTATCAACCAATTAAATAAAACATGATATTAAATAACATATGGTTAAACAAAATATTTATTTTTTATTTATTTATTAATATCTATATACCTATATTTCATGGTCTATTAATTGAAACTCTTCTACCTATTGACAAAAATAAGGATAAACCATCATCTGATATATGTAACCTTCACCACTGGAATAATTCATATATAATTACCAAACTACAATCTACAACATCATCTAAAACTACTTTTCACTTCTTGACAAACAACACAGTATGTCTTCACGATAAATTAATCAACTACAACATTACCATTTATTAAATTATATATAATCTGAAAATTAATAATCCTAGAATAATTATACTATTAATCAATGATATATATTAAAATATGAAGACAATACTATGTATCATAAACTATTGCGATTTTTGAATTAAATAAAATAGTTTCAATATTTTCAAATTCTATATAATTTTTGAATAAAAAATATTTTAACCAGATAAAGTTCATCAATGTAACGCCCCAACCCCAGCTACCCAGAGCCAGTGCATTACTTCGTAACATTGGCATGATCACAAAAGATCAAGTCTCGAAAGACCGATTAGTTTAGTAGCCTTGGAAATACTAGATACATTCATAAGTCTTTCATTACATCAAAAAGTAAACAAACTACAATAACATGGTCTTCATAGTCCACAATCATATCCCTTTCTAACTTCCCCTGCAGGTCATTCATAAAATACTTCTTCACATCCTGGAAAAATATTAAAACATTGAAAGGGGTGAGCTCAGATGCTCAGTAAGGTTAACAATATAGCGGAAGCTTTCATAAATAAACATTAACATTTAAGGCAATGTATAACTAAAACAAAATCCTTTTAAACTTGAACTTCAACATAATATGGCAAAAGTAAAATGAGATAATGCCATTTACTTATTCACATGGATATTCTACTGGTCGAATAATCACATGCAATATCAATAACCACTTTCATAATGATGGAATGCATAATGCCAGACTATCATAACCACGTAGTCAAGGCCTCGTGCCAAGACCACAAATAAGATTTTGTCAAGGCCTCGTGCCAAGACACTAGTTTGTCTCATGAGACCTGCCGATGCATCGAGGAGCTATAGCGGGCTCCACCCGTCACTTATTAAGTCCAATGCATTCCTCATATGAATAGGATTAAACATATCATAAACCATAACATAATCGTATCACATAAAACATGCATAAAGGAAACATAACATCTCCACATTTCAATCACAAGATATAAATACAACACATTGATATAATAAAAACGCTTTCAAAACCATTTTCAATACCAAAATAAAAGAAAGTTAAAACATTGTATTTATTTTTCATTAAAAAAATGATGGCTTGTAGAGGAAGCCGAAACTCAAATAATGGTCACGGCGGCGGAGAAGTCGTTGCCACCGCATAAGTACGGAAAGTAAAACATTCCCGTTTTGTTGTTTAGTAAAACGCTTCGTATAAAAAATATTCCTTTTGAATAAACGTAAAAGTCAAAGGGGTTTATACACCGTATAAAAGAAAGTTTTGTATAAAACCAAATATGCCTCAATGAAAGAAGATTGAGACGAAGTCCTTAAAAAGATCATTTTTAAAATAAAATAGATCTATTATGTGTATTCACTATAGGTACACCTAAAGAACGTCAAAAAAATACAAAATAGGACATAATAATATCATGACATAATTTGAAAGTAAGAGATTAACCCAAAGAATAGAAATTGGGTTAAGAAGTTCCCTTACCTTACGTCCTGTCCTGACTCGACCGTTCTTTAACCTCCTGAATAATAAAATAGAGTTAATTCCTATTTACCTAAGAACCTTTTTCATGTTCATTATTCCTTTTATACCCCTTATTACCATGTTATGAACATTATGTAATTATTTAAGTTAATAACGGTCGTTTTGTCGATCTTTGGTACTTGAGTCAAAAATAAACTTCCTATAATTTCAAGTTGTTAATGTGGTGAAATATCCATTATATCCAGAATTATATTCATCATGTAGATATCATATATATGATATATATCCAGTATATACATTCATTCATAATGTCACGTAACATTTAGAGGTAAGAAATGAAATGCACCGTTCATGGAGACGGTAAGCCGTACGTACGCATGAACGCTACTTTCATTTCTATTTCGTATTTAATGGAACGGAATCATAATGATATAAATTTATAATATAATTACAGTATAATATAGTGTATAATACCATTTAATCCATCCTTTATACATCCCACATATGGCATTAACGATTCAAATCACTTTGAGGGGGCGGTAGTCCGCACTTCCTAAAATGAAATGATCGCGTTTTACCCATAATGGAAATCATAAAGTATTCCATAAATGAGAAATACAGAAGCATAAGTAAAACATAAACACATTATATATCATATATAAATATAGTTACATCTTAATGGCCACCTTTGAAGGTTTTATATGAGTGTTGAACAATCATCGTTTCTTGAGGCAGAAATTCGCCATCCACAGAAACCGTATGTTCTTTAACCATTAGATGTAGGTGTGGGTAAGTGTAGCTCTAATCCTTATTATAAAAACATCCTAGTATATTGAGGATACTGGTTTTGTTACAAAAGAAATGAATAAAAAGAGTTTAGGGGGTTGGAGAAGAAAAATAAAACAAAACAACATTAGAGAAGACATTACCTCAAAATCGGGTAACTCTTTTTGATTTGAGCCAAAGGCTTCCTTGAGAAGAGTTATTCCAAAAGCGAGGCTTCTAGGAGTAATAGGGGTAAGTTGGGAGAGTATGTGGGCAGAGTTTGGCTGATCCGAATGGCTTGAAGGTGTGAATAAGGTGGGAGAGGTGGGGGCCTTTTATAAGTGGAGAGGAGGGGCTCTTTTGGAAAGATTGAAATGTTACATTATTACAAAATGCTTTTCGGATTCTAAAGGTCCCACACTTATATAATTCGTGGATAAGGTGATAAGGGTTCGAAATATACCCATCCAATAGTCTTTGTACAAGTGTAAGCCTTGAATTTTACATTATCTTTTCATTTTATTAAAATCGTTAAATAATGAGGTCATCGCTGCATCATAATGCTGTCACAAATAATTTAATTTATTTAATGTCTAAAAATTATAAAACAATTACTATGATGTAGGAAATCTTTTTATATTTCCAATGAATATTTATAGTCAAAATTTGGACTTGTGTAACCCCACTTAAAAACTGGTTTAGTAAAACAACTCATGTTTGTGTCAATTTAATTTTAACATTACATAAATATATATTAATGTCATTTTCCAACTAAAGTGGCTCCATGGGGTCCCCAAGTTGACCCATGGGTTTTCTTGGTCGGCCATGACTCATCCAATAGGAGTAGGACAAGTGTCAAGCTCATATCATATTATTAAAACATTGTTTTTACCTTAAACTACATTAATTACCTCTAATCGCGATTAAAAACTTAAAAGTTACTATTCACCAAAAAATTATTTTAATCTCATTGAACCACATTTTACTTCTTAATGAAAACCATTTATGTCGGATTTTTGAAAATCAAATCACAGAGGTGGTAATATTTCATTTAAACGAAAAATCAGTTATTTAACTACCACTTAGTGGTTTCACTATTCATCAAAAATTGAAGTTTTTCAGAACAATGCCAAAATTTCCCCCTAAGATATAATTGATATTCCGAATTCAAAAATGATGTCTATTTTACAAAATTCCAAAAATATAAGTTTCATTAATTAATTTTATAATTAATTCCCGCTGTTACAAAAAATAGCGTGTTTCTAAGAAACAATTTATATCAAAAGATTGGCAATTGTTTATGTCCGATTTCATTGTTAAATTAATTCTAATTACCACCATTGGATAAAATGGTAAAAATATATTCTAATTACACTTTAAAACCACTAAATATTATAGTTTATCATAATAAATTATTTTGATTAAAAAAGTTGTTTTAAGTATTTTTCACTATTCATAAAAAATTAGAAGTTCTCAGAAAAATACCAAAAATTCAACATAGGCTAATTTCGATATTCCGAATCCAAAAATGAAGTCCATTTTGAAATATAGAATTTCTATAATTTTAAAAAGTGGTTATTACTATTCATAACGGCTACTTTGATTAGTCGCGGTGTTTTAGAACTCGATGTTGCGTACAATGCAAGCTATTGCATTATTGAATGAGAAGCGTATCGTGGAAGCTTGGGGTGTTACATTCTCCCCTACTTCAATAAATTGCGTCCTTGCAATTTGAAATTTTTATTTGAAAATAAAAGGTTGAAAAGAGAAAATACCTTTGAGGAAAACCCACATCGGAAATAAGATTAATAAAATTTAGACTTAATAAGAGGGAAAGGGAAATGAAAAAGTCACCACCCAATTATGATCTCGATTAGGAGAACATTGGTGGCAATTAAAGACATATAATTGGAGGAAAAACGTAAATATTTGTAGGGAGTGATTGAGGTCATCAATCACAATCAACTGTCAAATTGAGGGACTCAAAGCCTTCAATCTATGTTGATTTAAAATATCATCAGTTCAACAAGACATAAGGTATTAGGATAACACATTTTTTGTTTTAATATCCCTTTACTAAAGTTTAAGAATTAATTTATTCATTGAATAAGAGATAGGTATATATATATTTATGGTTGACAATTAGAGTTTCAACCTTCAACTCATCTTTCACTCAAAAAGATAATAGAACTCAAAAATATTATACTTATCCTAATTATATAAGGTGCCAAATGTTAACACATACTATTTAGATTAGTAAAATTATTTTGTAATAACCAGGGACTTCCTGTAGGCTAGTGGTAGGAAATAAAGGCCTGTCACGCTATGGTTGTGGGTTCGATTCCTGCAGCTTTGTCCAACGTGACGGGTTATGCCCCACCCTACAGGTTGTCCTTTTCCTAAAACTATAGTATTATAATATTCCAAAAATAATCCTCATAAATTTTTTAACCTTAAACAATACTATCCAAAGATCAAATTAATCCACTCCAACCTTTATAGTTATCCAAAATACCTCTGTCCAGACATTCTCTAAAAGGTCTCTTAATTCTAAAATCAATTTATCAGATTCCCCAAACAAAGTAAAGTTTCTCTTATTGTCACATACTAAAAATATGATTACCTTCATCATATTAAAACCTTACTGAAACAACAAGTACTGCAGTACAATCCTTATATATATATCACATTATTCTAATAACCAGAATATAATCCATGAGTCCAAAAGCACCAACACATTAGTTATTCTGCTTCAACTGTAGTAACAGCATAAGATTATCCTTGATCCCTTGGCCTTTTCTGAGGTAAGTTTCCCTGACGCTTAGGACATTCATTTGCATAATGACCCATTTCTCTACAATTGTGGCATTCAACTTTGATATCCTCTTTCTTTCCCTTGCAATCACGAGCCTGGTGACCCTTTTCTCCACATTTATAACAAACTCCCATTCCTTTTAGGAAAGTACCAGGGTGATTCTTCCCACAATTATCACATAATGGAAAATCCTTCTTTCCCTTTTTCCCTTTATCTGTCCCTTGTTCCACCGTTATCTTCTTCTCTTGCTTTACTTTGTTGTCATAAGACTTAGAGAATTCCTTTTCTGTCTTAATAGCACACGAGACAATATCTTCGTATGATGATAAGGATTGTGATACTAAAGCTCGACGGAGAAATGGTTTTAACCCATCAAAGAAACGATCAATATTACTCCTTGGGTTACGTATATAATCGGCAGCATGCCTCGCTAACCTTGTAAAGTTATCCTCATACTTTGCGACATTCTCATCCTCCTTCTGCATCAAACTCAGAAATTGCCTTTCCATATCTGCTCGATGGTCACGAGGAAAATATTTTTCTATGAAAATCTCTTTGAACTCCCTCCATTCCATATTCGATACGTCATCATTTTCCTTTGTGTTTTGAATCAGCGACCACCACTGATCGGCATCTCCAGTGAGGTGGTAAACTGCCATGACAACCTTCTCCCTTTCACTACTCCCCAAGGCATGGAATATTTTCTCTAAGGAATTTATCCATTGCTCAGCTACTATAGGATTTGTACTCCCATTGAAGGTTGGTGGTTTTTGCCTCATGAAACGGTCTAGCATTGATCCTCCACGTTGCGAATCAGGGTTCTCTATACGAGTAAGGTTATTATTCATAACCTGAGTGAGTTGTCCTAGTATGGTAATAAGTTGATCAGCACCAGTTATATCTCCAGATCCACAATAATTATCTTGAGAAGGAGGGCAATCCCTACACGGAGTTCATGCATTGATACGGTTTCCATTTCTTCCACTAGGCGCCATTTCTAAACAATGGCATAAACTAGATCAGTTTATGAATCAAAATACATAATCCCATACTTATAAAACACTTGACATAAATTGAACTATTTATGGATGTAATCCATAATCATAAAAAGAAATGTTTTATTTGATGAAGTATATGCTCATAACCCTTCATAGTGGTTTCTAAATAAAATGAGAATTATCCTAAGCATATCCCCCAGGAGTGTCGTAACCAAGAGTGCAGCAAGGCCCATTGTCGTGCACCAGTTCCCGTTCGAGTCTAGCTCAAAGCGGTGTTTTCGGGTTTTACCCCTAGGTATATCTGTGCCAGAGCCGCCTCTACCTGCTCGTATCCAGACAGGGATGTATTGCTCAGAAAACTCATAACATCTCTTTAATACCAAAATTCTAGGAAGTTCTTATATACTAATCCTCAAAGTCTATCTTTGGGCTATGTGCTCTAATCAGAGTTTATCTACATCTAGCTTCCAAGGTTAGTACTAAACTGCCTCTGATACGAACTGTAACGCCCCAACCCCAGCTACCCAGAGCCGGTGCATTACTTCGTAACATTGGCATGATCACAAAAGATCAAGTCTCGAAAGACCGATTAGTTTAGTAGCCTTGGAAATACTAGATACATTCATAAGTCTTTCATTACATCAAAAAGTAAACAAACTACAATAACATGGTCTTCATAGTCCACAATCATATCCCTTTCTGACTACCCCTGCAGGTTATTCATAAAATACTTCTTCACATCCTGGAAAAATATTAAAACATTGAAAGGGGTGAGCTCAGATGCTCAGTAAGGTTAACAATATAGCGGATGCTTTCATAAATAAACATTAACATTTAAGGCAATGTATAACTAAAACAAAAGCCTTTTAAACTTGAACTTCAACATAATATGGAAAAAGTAAAATGAGATAATTCCATTTACTTCTTCACATGGATATTCTACTGGTCGGATAATCACATGCAATATCAATAACCACTTTCATAATGATGGAATGCATAATGCCAGACTATCATAACCACGTAGTCAAGGCCTCGTGCTAAGACCACAAATAAGATTTTGTCAAGGCCTCGTTCCAAGACACTAGTTTGTCTCATGAGACCTGCCGATGCATCGAGGAGCTATAGCGGGCTCCACCCGTCACTTATTAAGTCCAATGCCTTCCTCATATGAATAGGTTTAAACATATCATAAACCATAACATAATCGTATCACATAAAACATGCATAAAGGAAACATAACATCTCCACATTTCAATCACAAGATATAAATACAACACATTGATATAATAAAAACGCTTTCAAAACCATTTTCAATACCAAAATAAAAGAAAGTTAAAACTTTTTATTTATTTTTCATTAAAAAAAATGATGGCTTGTAGAGGAAGCCGAAACTCAAATAATGGTCACGGCGGCGGAGAAGTCGTTGTCGCCGCATAAGTACGGAAAGTAAAACATTCCCTTTTTGTTGTTTAGTAAAACGCTTCGTATAAAAAAGATTCCTTTTGAATAAACGTAAAAGTCAAAGGGGTTTATACACCGTATAAAAGAAAGTTTTGTATAAAACCAAATATGCCTCAATGAAAGAAGATTGAGACGAAGTCCTTAAAAAGATCATTTTTAAAATAAAATAGATCTATTATGTCTATTCTCTATAGGTACACATAAAGAACATCAAAAAAATAAAAAATAGGACATAATAATATCATGACATAATTTGAAAGTAAGAGATTAACCCAAAGAATAGAAATTGGGTTAAGAAGTTCCCTTACCTTACGTCCTGTCCTGACTCGACCGTTCTTTAACCTCCTGAATAATAAAATAGAGTTAATTAATATTTACTTAAGAACCTTTTTTATGTTCATTATTCCTTTTATATCCCTTATTACTATGTTATGAACATTATGTAATTATTTAAGTTAATAATGGTCGTTTTGTCGATCTTTGGTACTTGAGTCAAAAATAAACTTCCTATAATTTCAAGTTGTTCATGTGGTGAAATATCCATTATATCCAGAATTTTATTCATGATGTAGATATCATATATATGATATATATCCAGTATATACATTCATTCATAATGTCACGTAACATTTAGAGGTAAGAAATGAAATGCACCGTTCATGGAGACGGTAAGCCGTACGTACGCATGAACGCTACTTTCATTTCTATTTCGTATTTAATGGAACGGAATCATAATGATATAAATTTATAATATAATTACAGTATAATATAGTGTATAATACTATTTAATCCATCCTTTATACATCCCACATATGGCATTAACGATTCAAATCACTTTGAGGGGGCGGTAGTCCGCACTTCCTAAAATGAAATTATCGCGTTTTACCCATAATGGAAATCATAAAGTATTCCATAAATGAGAAATACAGAAGCATAAGTAAAACATAAACACATTATATATCATATATAAATATAGTGACATCTTAATGGCCACCTTTGAAGGTGTTATATGAGTGTTGAACAATCATCGTTTCGTGAGGCAGAAATTCGCCATCCACAGAAACCGTATGTTCTTTGACCATTAGATGTAGGTGTGTGTAAGTGTAGCTCGAATCATTATTATAACAACATCCTAGTATATTGAGGATACTGGTTTTTTTACAAAAGAAATGAATAAAAATAGTTTAGGGGGTTGGAGAAGAAAAATAAAACAAAACAACATTAGAGAAGACATTACCTCAAAATCGGGTAACTCTTTTTGATTTGAGCCAAAGGCTTCCTTGAGAAGAGTTCTGCCCAAAGTGAGGCTTCTAGGAGTAAGAGGGGGAATTTTGGAGAGTATTTGGTCAGAGGTTGGCTGAGCCAAATGGCTTGAAGGTGTGAATAAGGTGGGAGAGGTGTGGGCCTTTTATAAGTGGAGAGGAGGGGCTCTTTTGGAAAGATTGAAATGTTACATTATTACACAATGCTTTTCGGATTATAAAGGTACCAAACTTATATAATTCGTGGATAAGGTGATAAGGGTTAGAAATATACCCATCCAATAGTCTTTGGACAAGTGTAAGCCTTGTATTTTACATTATCTTTTCATTTTATTAAAATCGTTAAATAATGAGGTCATCGCTGCATCATAATGATGTCATAAATAATTTAATTTATTTAATGTCTAAAAATTATAAAAAAACTACTATGATGTACGAAATCTTTTTATCTTTCTAATTAATATTTATAGTCAAAATTTGGACTTGTGTAACCCCACTTAAAAACTGTTTTTGTAAAACAACTCATGTTTGTGTCAATTTAATTTTAACATTAAATAAATATATGTTAATGTCATTTTCCAACTAAAGAGGCTCCATGGGGTCCCCAAGTTGACCCATGGGTTTTCTGGGTCGGCCATGACTCATCCAATAGGATTATCACAAGTTTCAAGCTCATATCATATTATTAAAACATTGTTTTTACCTTAAACTACACTAATTACCTCTAATCGCGATTAAGAACTTAAAAGTTACTATTCACAAAAAAATTATTTTTATCTCATTTAACCACATTTTACTTCTTAATGACAACCATGTATGTCAGATTTTTGAAAATCAAATCACAGAAGTGGTAATATTTCATTTAAACGAAAAATCAGTTATTTAACTACCACTTAGTGGTTTCACTATTCATCAAAAATTGAAGTTTTTCAGAACAATGCCAAAATTTCACCCTAAGATATAATTGATATTCCGAATTCAAAAATGATGTCTATTTTAAAAAATTCCAAACATATAAGTTTCATTAATTAATTTTATAATTAATTCCCGCTGTTACAAAAAATAGCGTGTTTCTAAGAAACAATTTATATCAAAAGATTGGCAATTGTTTATGTCCGATTTCAATGTTAAATTAATTCTAATGACCACCATTGGATAAAATGGTAAAAATATATTCTAATTATACTTTAAAACCACTAAATATTATAATTTATCATAATAAATTATTTTGATTAAAAAAGTTGTTTTAAGTATTTTTCACTATTCATAAAAAATTAGAAGTTCTCAGAAAAATACCAAAAATTCAACATAGGCTAATTTCGATATTCCGAATCCAAAAATGAAGTCCATTTTGAAATATAAAATTTCTATAATTTTAAAAAGTGGTTATTACTATTCATAATGGCTACTTTGATTAGTCGCGCTGTTTTAGAACTCGATGTTGCGTACAATGCAAGCTATTGCATTATTGAATTAGAAGCGTATCGTGGAAGCTCGGGGTGTTACAATCAATATATATGTTACATTAATGGGGTCATAACCACCTACACCCATAAGATATAACATCCAATCCTTGTTTCAAAACACCACCTAGACATTGATAATAAACATAATAATAAACATCAAATATAACTCCATTATTAGGTAGTTGATTAATAATTTTTCTAATCACTTCGTTCCTTTATAAAATCAAAATAAAACTGGAATTTTCTTTTCCAAAAAATAGAATGATATTTATTACTTAAAGTGGATAAATTAATTAAATTTTTTTTTTAATAAATATTTACTATAAAAATGTACTGATTATATAAATCTATGTAACTATAACATGTTCAATGGTAAATCAAATCAAAAAACTACCTCTTCCATTGATCAATCTATAAAAAGCTTCATTGTGGGTAATCATTAACAATAAAATAATATACTCATCAAAAAATAATATTGATATATTTGTGTACAAATGACATAGAAGACAATGTTATAGAACTATCCTTATGTACATTATATGATAATCTAAAAACAATTGGTATATCATGATTCCTCCAATTTACACCCAAATAAAATTATCAAGGTAGGGATATGACTGCCAATGCACAAACCGTATGAATATTACCACTTTTTAACTCATATGATAATCAAAATGAATTAAAAATTACAATAATATTAGTTGAATATGGTCTTCTTGACATCTTCAATATTCACTCCCATTTTTTATACCCTTAAAAAAATTACAATTTTAAAAAAAATCTTAATATCCGAATATTTTGTCAAATAATTCATCAATAATTTTCTAAGAATGTAATATTTTCCCCATAAAAATGTAGAGATACTAAAAATCATTAAAAAACATCAATCAATAGTTTCCCCATTACAATGTTAAGATACTAATAATAATTAAAAATATTCAATCATCTATATATGTTAATAAAAAATAAAATAAGGGATCTCTATGATTATAAACTCATCAATGTGAAAACCTAAAATAAAAATGTACCAATTTGATCTCACAAAACCCTAAAATTTAAAACCATTGGATAATAAGG
Source organism: Viscum album (assembly GCA_963277665.1). NCBI lineage: Eukaryota > Viridiplantae > Streptophyta > Magnoliopsida > Santalales > Viscaceae > Viscum > Viscum album. The sequence goes on from OY728145.1 coordinate 383,683,375, forward strand.
TTATATATATATATATATATGAGAAACTAATAGATATAATAAAATTCAAAATATAGTCCCAAAATTTTTTAAAATCTATAATTTCATTAGGAAAAACATTAATAAATAATTTTTTAAAACCCCTTGGGAATTATTATATTTTTCCTACATTAACAAAAACTCAATATTTTAAATATATTATGTAATATGTTTTAAAGATCAATTTTGTAACACCGTACATATATATGAGGTATGAATATGAAGTACCATTCTCTAAAAAACAAGTATTTTGTGGTTTTAGATATTTGTGGTGCTAGAAGGGGAGATGATTGTCAAATTCGAGATTCAAACCCATGTTTGAGAAGGGATTTTTTTTTCTGGTGTCTTGCCAATGTAATAATCTAAGATGTTACTATATGATCTCCTTAAATAAATACTTTATTTAATAATTTTTTTAAATGTATTTCCAAACTAAATAAAAATTGTATTATATTTTATATAGATAAAATTTTGAGTGTAAAAACATATCTACTGAATTAGAGTGAATAAATATGAGTATATAAATAATTAAAGAGATATATATTGGTCAATTTTTACAACTTAAATTAGTTCATATTGAAATTAAATGTCTATTTTACAAAAAAACAGGACATTATATTGATCCAAGGCTGATGGATATGATATTAAATTATATTAAACATAAAATTCCATAACAAATACAACCCATTTATCAAAAAGGAAAGTTTTTTATGTATAATAAAAAACAATAACCATTAACTAAAAAGCATACATTATTCTTATCCAATGGAAATTTTTTTCAATATAATAATATGTGGTTAAAAATTAATGATTAATCAAAAGTTCCCATAAATTTCCTTTACATGATAATTCATTATACATACCACACAGATCGCATTCCTTCACTACCGATTAAAATGGAAACATAAGAAGAGATTAGCTAAAATTCATAGTAATGGAAGAATAATAAATAAATTCAACAAAAGAATTATAATAACATTGATAGAAACTTATGATAATGTAAAGAATAATCATTATAATAATACACAATAAAATATGAACTGTCAAACAAGAGTCATAGAATGGGCCTTTAAAATAAAAAAACAATTTCCATAGTAGAAACTATTTTATGATTTTGACCACAATATAATTCTCTAAATAATTAATAGAAGTCTATATTCAATCTCAAGAGCATCATCACATATTTTAAAAATTATTAGAGTGCTTATTTTTACTCTTTAATCTTCTATATAATATATTATTAGATATTGTGCTTTACCCAATGCATTGGAGGATAATATAATACTCATCAAACCAGTCACAAAATAAGGTCTACTAAAACTAATATGTCATGATCCACACATGGTATCTCATGAGATCAAAAAATTTACCAATTCATTGTAAGGATATATATTCCTAGTCCTACTTTCCATGAAATATTATATATATGTACAAATCTATGACATAATAAAAACACAAATAGTTTCATGAAACTAATATTAACATAAAAAAGAAATGGGTTTCCATATTATTTTCAAAAAAAATAAGACATACACCATAGAGATAATTAAGGTCTATACTTATTGAATAACATATCCTCAGTTAACAATATAAAAATAGAATGATGTTGACAAATAAAGAAAATACCCTTGTAAAAAGAATGCTTCAAACGGTTTCACACAGCAATGGACCAAGAATTTTATAGTTTAAAACAATGATTACAAAAATATATATAAATAGTCTGAAAATCATGAATCATGAATCCCAATAAGTTAAAAAAATTTAAAATTAAAATGAAATTGAAAGTAATTCATAATATACTTTTAGAAAACATTTTTATTATTCTATTAAAATAGAATACTATTGGTCTTTTTTTAAAATCCATTACTAAAAATGGAATTGAAAAATTTAATAACATTTAACATGAAAATAATTTCCAATACTGGATCCTTATAAAATTTATAAATTTATACAATGGAAATGTGTTTTGAAGATAAAACATAATATAATAGAAGGAAAAAAATTTTATATTATTAAAAATACATTGGCTGAAAACCCACATCATAAAAGAAAGAAACAAAAATTAATTTTGAAAAGTACTAAAGTTAAATATTATATTCATAATTATTAATACATAGTTGGGTGTAAAACTTTTATAGGAGAATATTAGAAAAAATATGAAAACCTGAGCATGGGTGATAAAAAATCATTTAGGAGGGTACAAATAATATTTATATAGATTCATTTTCCAGAGTGAATAGAACTCATAAATAATGATGATTTGAATAAAAATAATATTTAATGAATAAAATAAGGGACACTATACAAAATTAATAGGAAAATATCATGAATAAATATTATAACTTAAGAAATAATATTGAGTTATGAAAATAATAATATTTTAAAAAATCTATCTTTTATATTCTAAATCAAGGAATACAAAAAAATGGATTTAATGTCTCTGATATCAATAATAATTTATGATATTATAGTTAAAGGGGAACCTGTAAAATCATACAAAATTTTATTGGTTCACAATGAAAAAAAAGAATCAATAAAGGTTAATAGGGAAGAAAAACCAAACATATTTTCTTGATTTCCATTAAAAGGATCTAAAATCATGTATAATAAACACACACACACATATATATATAATTTTTGAACCTTTTTATTATCTATTAACATAAATACGCCACAATTATAATCATTATTTTTTTGTATAATAATTATTTATTATCAATTTTCAATATGGGGTGTCATTAATTATGATCATTGTGAACATACTCAAAAGATCCAGGGTCCAAGGTGATCCCGACCATTATATTTATTAAAAAACAGTAAATCATGTTACTATGATTTTTATAAATACAAGAGTGTGTTACTCCACTTATATATTTATACACCAATAGTGAACAAAAACCTGGGGACCTATACGACCACACACATTCATCTCCAAGATATATCTCTCTAACAATTCATCCTCCACATGATTCCATTCTCTGTAGAAATGTGATACATTCACATTGATGTTTTTTTACAATTCATACATTCAATATAGTTAGGGAATACTCAACAATGATAATTCTTAGTACTCTCTTATAGTGATTTGATATGATGTTCTGAGTCATACTCAAACCATAATTAAATCCTATTATAGTAAATAGAATATTTTCTTTTTAGGTTATCACCAATAATTAAGCTACAAATACCACATAAATGATGATATAATGTTTTAAAAACATTTATGAAACCATTATGAGTTTAAATAAAATCTTCATGACCCGATGGGACCATCATTAAAGTGGTTTTATAGAAAACATTTACTGTTATCCATGATGGATGTATGGGAATACAACCAATATATTTTAGTACAAATTGTTCCATTGGCTTCCATATACACACAAAAATATTAATATATTGAGACCATGGATATTGTTATACATTTCATCAACTTATACACCTGTAGTTACATGGACCACTCTGTGTAGTGTGGTGACTCCCTCAGTAATGGTAGGTTATTTATTGACAAATAATCATGCAATCCTTGTAGTCCAAAAAGTGAAAAAATTTGTATAAATAATTTTACAATACGTTGTGTACCTTCCCATTCAAATAAGACATTCCTATTTCAACCATGATATTTTAAAGGATCATTTTTTTATATATCCTCTTCTCAAACATGATTCTCATATAATTCATTTTCCTATAAGAAAATACATTTTCCATAAAATTTTATTTCATGTTATCTTAATCCAAAAAAAAGTAAGTGGAATTCTAAGACTACCTACTTCCTCTCCTTCTTTAATTAATTGTGGATGGATAACTTATTTCCATATTTCCCATAAAATAAAAAATAATTGTGTTTTCTGATGGATACATTAAATTTCATCGATCATGATGGTGTAATGAAGGAGAAATAACATTACTTTCTATAGTATTCTCTTCCACAAATCTAACCATTTCAGTCGGGATTCCACATGCATGTGTCTATGTCAAGGAAGGAATTCCTATTGATTTCTAAACCAAATGGGTAGGACCTCGATGTTATTATTTTATTACCATAGATGTTTTTTATCTGGTTCCAATCATATGGGACATTAATAATTTCTAGAGGATTTTTTCTAGAAATGTTGTATACATGAATTTGATAGTGGAATTTTGAAATACCATCCAGTTTCAATTCATCATAATGTCATTGTTTGAATTGTCAATTATCACTAATAAATAAGATTCAAGATAATGAGGATAACTATATATTAGTCTATTTTTGAACCTTCTTGATAAAAAATCAATATAAGGGTCATTAGAGGTCCAAATATTTGATGTGATTTTTTAAGTAGACCATTATTAATGATTCTTTGATATTCTCCACCAAGGCCTCCCATTTCAATTATTTTGATACATAAATTCCATGAAATAGAATTTAATTTCTTTTAATGAACTGATTAAGTCCATAAAAATTTTCTGATCATGGAAAAATATTCCCTAATGAGTCTTCTATTGAATCTATATAAAGAGAAAGAGTAAACTAATTTTTATATGATCACCGAGTTGATAAGGTGAACCCTTCCATCTTATAACATGGAATTTCCATTACGTATCACAATATGATTAATGGTTACTAATTATATTCCCCAAAGGTAGTATCTCCTCACTTATCCCCAAAATAAGGGGACCCCAATATAGTCAAAAGAAAAGGATTCCCTCTTCACTCTCGTAGATCTAAGGATCCATATTTTTTTGCAAATAGATATTCCAACACCAAAAATGATGGATTATTTTTTATGTATTTCACAATAACTTCCTAATATTGTTAAAAAAAGATTTAATATAATATATTATTTTCTATGATTCTTGTTCAAGAAGAATAATAGAAGAGTTGGGGAAATCCTCATTATTAAAAAGAGAAAAATAAAACAAGAATTCCTTTAGAACTTGGTTAGTGAAAACCCATTACAGGTATGTAGGACCAGATGTATCATACCTAGTAAAAAACATTACAGTTGTCTAAAATACAAAAGGGATAGAAACCATTACATTCACGAAGTCTATAGACAAATATTCAGAAACATACTTGGTAAAAGCCTATTGGCACAACACCGTAATAAAATTTAAAAACCCTTAATGAGATATTCCACAATTCCATTGACTGCGCATCACATCCAGATTATCCTAGAGAAGAAGAAGCTGCTGCAATAAAACCCCAAGCTAAACCCTCCTTTAATATAATGAACCTATGTTATCCCCACAAAATATGACAGCCACTTGACCCACGCAATGCTATAATCTCCCGAACAATATGAAAACCCCATCACCATGTTGCTGCCAGATCCAATCATTACTAAGGGGCCCTGCCACCATAGTTCATCATTCCCCACCGCCATCTTGAATCATCAATTCCATCATCTACCTCCGTAGTTAGATCTCTTCCTCACCACACCTTCAAATCCAGTTCCCACATCGAGGCATTCAGGTCTCCACCTGATAGAACCACCACTCTCTGTCACACTCCTATCCTAATAGATCTGATCTAGATCTGAAACATGTGTGAAATACAACCGTCGCTAGTTCCCCTCGAGCTAATTTAAAGACACCATCACCTAAAACTGATCCCTCAATGTCGATGCTTGATGTCAATTCCATGAATTGAGTCCTCGATCACAAGAAACTATTTCCACAAGGTGATTCCACCATGTAGATTAAATGAATCTCCCCAATTCATGGCCTAAAAGAAGAATAATTTCATTATCATACATTAAATGTAATACAGTTAAGAAAACTATAATAGATTTTATTTGTTTATAAAACCCAATCTGTATATATTCATTGATGAATCTACTCATAACAGCTTCAGTAATATTGAAAATAATTCCATTGTGAGGATATCCTTTCATAAAACCTCTTATAAAATGGGAAAACAAATACCCTTGTTGATCCAAAAATATGAATGGATTTCCATACAAACCAGAGAATGATAATAATTTACATAATTAATTCACTTTAAAAACAATATTTTCTTAGTAAAACATATAGAATGCTATATTATTTTTATAAAAATCTATAGAGATATCAATTTTGATTGAAAAATTTTATTCATTAGACTTAATATTTATAAGGATAATTATTTTTGAGGCAATGAAAAAAAATTATGAACATTTCTCCTATAAACTGCCCCCCCCCCCCCAAATTAATTTGGGGTCAGATTCTCCTTAATCATTTCTCTATTTCTAATAATGATTAATTTATTGATAACTTTTGGAGTAGAGTTACCAAGAGAAAAATGCCTAAAATCCATTATTTCAATAGCACTCTCAATCATGGGTAATAATATGATGAATTATAAATTTATCCTATATGTACTATGGGAATTAGTGAAAAAATCATTAATTTCACTGGTTATATCATCCTGAATAATGTCCTAAAAACCATTAATAATTTTTTTTGTGAAAAAATACAAATGAGATACACTCTCCATGTAGAAAGAGAAGAGATAAATATTCAGTTCCTCTTTATAGAGATTTATGATAATGGATTTATTTTAATAATCCCCAAAGAAGAGGAAAACATTATCAATATTTTTTGATTTGCGGTCCAGTATATCTTCAAAATAAATCATTTAATTGTAGCTCAACAAAGCATTAGAAGTACCATATATAGAAGAGTGTATAATTACATCCAAACGAATGGATTTATTACCTTTTATAAATCGCTTTTCTGTGTTCAATATATTAGTCAAATTTGTGTTCATGTCCTCCTTTATCATTCATATGGTGTTGAATTGGCATATATTTTTTAATTCCATTATAGTGAAGAGATCATAAATCTTGGTTGCTGCCTACAGTTCCTATTTTGATTAGTTGTTTTGATGCTAACATCTGAGTTTTAAATCTATAAGATGATCCTCAACACCATTAATTTCAATTTTAATATTAGGGATGAAATTTGTTTTCTCCACCAATTTAACATCTATTTGATGAACTTGAAATTTTTTACAAGTATACAGAGTTTAATTCCTAGAGGTTTCATCATATAGGCAGTAATAATTATTTCTATTAATCCAAGGATGACAACCCATTAATTATTAAATTTAAATGGTAAAGGATTTGACCATCGAGGATGAGGGGAGAGATCAAAAAGTATAGTTTTATTGTATGAGTGGTGTTTGAGGAGTGAATAGACTGAGACCACAAAGCATCAGTTGTGTCATCAAGCTAGACAAAACAATTATCCAATATTATTTGTTGAATTACATTCAAGGTACACCTACTCCATTTGAAATCAACTCCCAAAATTGGGATCTCATAAAGATTGTATTGATCAATTCATTTGGAGAATTAAAAATTAGTGATCCTATTAAAAAATAGATAATGTATTTTCTTAGTATTCGGTAATTTTGTAAAGAACACTAGAATTAACCATTTATTTTCCATACTTCCAATCATTACTGAAAATTCCAAAAATAATTCTCTTCTTATGATGTTCAAAATTTAAGTATACACAAAAGAGATACTCATAGTATAACATTGAGTGTTGAAGAACACATAAATTTTCTAAGGAAACTTAATGCATGTATGAATTAGGATATTATCATGTTTTGGAATATAGAGATATTTAATGCTATAACTATAAATATATTGAGAGACAAAATTATATCCATGAAAGGAACATTTAAAAGGATTCCATTTCTAAGAGCATAATTAAGGATCCAAAATTCCAATAATGAAATTTTTTTGGCCACAACATATTTTTGAAGCGATTTGTAGTTAGGTAATACACATTCCCTTGATAGTTACAATATTGGACCTTCATTTCTCGAGGGCCTTAACCCTTTTATGGGGCCCTTTTTGGTTATCCAAAACTACATGGCCTTTCTTTTTTATCACTATCTCATTTTCATTTCATTCAATTTTTATTGATTCCAATTTTTATTTAATATTCAACCCTTATATTCCCATGAACATTCACCTTGATGAATGGTTCCACTTCTATTGGATGAAATTTGTTTTGATCTCAATATGTTCATGGGGGTGTGAGTTCTTAGACATATTAGACCATAGATAACAACTCAATGTAGTGACTTTTTTCTTATATATCATGATTATAATATTTTTTCTTCCAGATTTATCCTCCTAGAAAACATAGAGATTTGTACATGTGAAAAGGGAATTCTTAGTCAGAACTATTAATAGAATCAGCAAAAATACGATCTTCTTTTACATGTATCATAGAACCGGGATATTTGAATATTGAATTTACATTAGTAGTTTCTAATGGAGTTCCACCAGCCCCATAATTAGACTCTTCCACTATTAGATCTATAGCATCGTGTTCATGGTTATTATTTTCAGTTGAGTTCCCCTATGATGTCTTCGGTGAGGCTCATTTAGTATTCCTAGGTGATTGAATTTCCATGTTAGGTGATCTATAATTACAGAATATACGATGTCCCTCATTTATTTCAGATTTTTTTCATTCACCTATTGGGTACTCACTAAGATACACAAATCCTTATCTTATATGATTGGTGAGAGTTTCAAGATTTCCTATAGGGGTAAAGGTTTAAATTAACTTTTTTGGTGTTGTATCATCCTTATAGGATTAAAAATTTTTATTCCATTATGAATTTGATGTAATAATTTTATCCTTAACCTTCCTCATTTGATAGTTACAGTCATCATGTACATTCTTTCTCCCTATTCAAATCATTATTCTGGTGACTAATGAATTTAAATATTTATAAAAACATTGTTATCTTTCATATTGTATTTTAATATTGATACTATAATAATTTGTGGTTATAAACACTTCTTCATCAAGATAATCATATAATTATAAATCTATAATGATTCTCACATAATGTCCAATCCTAGCATTATTATTTCCCTTATCAATTATGATTAGATTTCCAAAAAAAGTGGCAATATCATAATCAATTCTTAATTATGAGTATAACAAATTGATCCTAAAAATAAAAATCTGTACTAGTTTATTAGAATTCCAAAATATTTCAAGATCAAATTGTTTATCCTATAGTTTAATTTGTATGAAACTAGTATTTAAGGATAGTGAACCAGTGTCCCAAGCTTCTCTATTTCAATCATTAGATGGAAATACCACATAGTAGCACAATTTACCCATGTATGTGATTTTATAGTCCTCATATCAATACATTTCCACAATTATTATGTTTATATCATTAAATATAAACATATCACCCCCTTTTGGAATGACGAAACTTATAATAATAGAATACCTCGAATGATTTACCCATTCTTCTACAAAATCTTCGTCGGCTGAGACATTAGTGACTCTACCCTTCATAATGATTCATTCAGTGGGAGGTTGTGTAATGTACGATAAATATGGATTTGAGATAGACCTCAAAAATTTAGTAAATTTATTTTTTTGAAAATATTTAATGGTTTAGATTCATTGTACTACAATTTTTGAAGCAAACTAGAAGAGATCTATATGTCCAAAAAGATTGAGTCAGTTGTTATCCTGTAACACCTTGAGATTTTATGTGATTGATTATTCTTCATTTAATTAATGTTTTATATTGTACTCTACACCAATTATCATACAGTATATGCCACACTTAATTAGCTTGTAGTATATGCAACACTATTTTTGGCTTGTGATACACACAATTTCATGTTTTTTTGATATAATTCATTTCATGCAACACCGAGTTGGCCTAAGATACACGTTGTAACACCCTACCCCTAGCTCATTGGCTTGAAGAGGCGGTGAGGGATACATGGCTTTAAGCAACATTCCCAAGACACCAAAGGCTGGAAATAAATGTCAAGGGCTTCAAGATCAAATTGGGGAACAATTTCCCTTATGACAAAACCAACAAAACCATACATTAACCACCACTGTATGATGTTTGTCAATAATACATCCCAACATGAATTCTCTAAATACAACTAAATTTCACCATAATAAAACCCAAAACCAATTCAACCAGACATGTCTACACCACATCAGAGTACAAGCGGAAACTAACAACCAACTCTTTGAGGAATGACACCCCAAATATCCACACTAAGCTCCAAGATCCAAGCTCCACCAAGACGTCACGATCTACTACTATAGGAGGGAGATGTCTTACCTTTTCCCATGTCATGGTACACAACATCTTCAAAGACAACAATGTGCCAAAGCAGGGGGTGAGTAATAAAACTCAGTAGGTTTTCCCCAAATGACTTCCCTACACATGCCACTAGGATCAAAACGTTAGCACATTTATATAAAATAATTTATATAAAATATTCACAAGTGCAACCATTTCCATAAGCCAAAGATGCCCTTACCAAGCCATCACACCCAAACCAGGAAACTAAGGGAACACCAATCCAACATGCCACAAGCCATTTCATCATTTAAACACTAGCACAACAAGTTCCAACTTGAAAAGCAATGCACAACAAATTCCAACTTGCAAAGAAATGAACAACAAATTCCAACTTGCAAAGAAATGGACAATGAACAACCAAACGGTGGGACTTCCGCCCAACCCATTCACCCATGCACACCAAAACAACCAAAACAGTAGGAATTCCGCCCAACCCATTCACCCATTCACAACTAGCGGTACTTCCCAGCCACTACTATATGGTGGTTCTTCCGACCACTATCCATCACCATTTATAGTGAGAATTCCCTCCCACTTTCACAAAACATTTCAACCAATCACAACCAAGTATATATCCCATCATGGTCACTAAAACATGCAATCAACTAGTCACAACCAAGCATATAACCCATCAAGTTCACAACAACATGAAGTCAACCAATTCCATTGCATATCAATCCACTTCAATTAATCACCCGTTTATTGAAAATCATTTTCCATGCCAAACCACATTTCAATAAAACAAAAACTTTATTGAAAATCTTTTTCCATCAATCATATTCGCAAATCAATGATAGAATTTAATTTTAAAATATCCATTATAAAATCCACAACTAAAAAGCATTTCACCATAAAACCCCATTTTTTCCCAAAAATCTCCAAATGGATTTCCAACCAATTTCATATAACAATTCACAACTAATTTTCATCACAACAATTAATTATAACAATTAACAACTAGTTCTAACCAAGTGGAGTTGAGAGAGAAGCCACCTACCTTTAGGGTTCCTGAGAAATTGACCCATGAACAATAGCGCCTCAATTCCGGCGAATGCACCATTGAAAACTCTCTAGATCCCTTTCCCTAACATCCACAAGCATTAATATTAACATCAAAGGCAACCACAACCCTAGATATACAGAAAACAAGTGTAGATCTAGAAAAAAAAGAAAGAGAGGGATGTAGATCTAGAGGAAAACACAAGGAAACCACGAGGAGAGACTTACCCAGGAAAAACCACCCTCAAACCGCCAAGAAACCTCTTCAAAACTCTTCCAAATCGAGTGGGAGAGCCCCACCAACCATTTAGAACAGAAAATACAAAGTGGATCACAAGTGGGAGAAAGTTTGGGGTGAAATAGGTTAAGCCCAAGAGAGCCTGGAATTTATAAAACTATTTTTAAGTGGTCGAATGGTTAGCCCACACGGTTTGGCAAACCGTGCGCTAACTGTGCGCACGATACTACCTCAAGAGCTAGGGTACGCACGATTTCCACTCTTGGTTTGGAAAACAGTGTGCAGGCCGTGCGAAGCCTATTGTCTGTCTTGCACGGTTTCCTGGAGAACCCGCACGGTTTCCACTAACCATGATCAAATCGTGCACCCCTTTAAAAGCCTCCAAACTCTTCCAAAACTATTCCAAACTCTCCCAACCTCTTCCTAACTCATCCTATGCACTTTAAACACATAAAAATTAATAAAAAAAGCCACATACCTCAAACTGATGGTACTATATTTTCCCCACCATTGGATGTTCCGTCCTCGGAATGTAGTGAACCCACCCTTTGCTGAAAGAGCTCAGGCCACTGCTCGATCATCTCTTTTCCCACTCCCAAGTATCCTCTTGAATCAGACCATGATGCCACAAAACATGAACTAAAACATTTCTTTTATCACACAAGACATTCTCTTTCCTATCCAAAACATGAACTGTCTTGTGCACCAACAAAGCATTCAGTTCTATATCAACATGATCCCATCAAAACACATGCTCACGATCTGGCTGATACTTTTTCAACTGTGACACATGATACACATTGTGCACCGCGCTGAACCTAGTTGGCGAAGCCAAATGATAAGCCACCTCACCAACCCAATCAATAATCTCAAAAGTCCCAATATACCTTAGAGATAAATTTCCCTACTTTCGAAACCGATGATGCCCCAGCCTAGGAGAGATCCTCGAGAAAACATGATCACTCACCTCGAAAGACAACGACCGTTAACGATTATCCGCATACGATTTTTGACAACTCTGATCTGTCTCCATTCTCTAACTAAATAACTTGATCTTCTCTGTAGTCTCCTGGACAAGGCTCAGTCTAACCATCGTGGACTCACCTGTTTCTACCCAACATAGTGGAGAACGACACAACCTCCTATACAACGCTTCAAACGAAGCCATATGTATGGATGTCTGATAACTGTTATTGTATGAAAACTCAACCAATGACAAGTGCTCCTCCCACGAGCCACCAAAATCCTTAACAGAAGCCCACAACTTATCCTCCAGTGTTTGGATTGTCCTCTTGGATTGACCATCTATCCAAGGGTGATACGCCATACTCATGGTCAACTTAGTTCCAAGGGCTTGCTGTAAGGATTTCCAGAAATGAGATGCAAACCTCAGATCTCTATCAAATACAATCGAAACTGGAACACCATGCCTCTTTACCACCAATGAGATATAGATTTTGGATAGATCCTCCACCATATTAGATTCACAAATCGGGATGAAATGGGCTAACATCATTAGCCGATCCACTATCACAAAAATGGCATCGTTCTTTCTGACTGTTCTTGGAAGACCTATAACAAAATCCGTTGTTATCTATAACACTTCCAAACAGGGATTAGTAAAGAATAAAACATTTTTACTGGTCTCTGATGCTCAGCCTTGACCTGCTGACTAGTCAAGTATCTTGAAACAAACCCAGCCACACTTCTTTTCAAACCAGCCCACCAGAACTATTCCTTCAGTGCTTTATACTTTTTCTGAATTCCGAGATGAAAAGCCCACCTGGAATGATGTTACTCCTAGAGAAGATCCTCCTGAAAAACAACTGTTACAACCATCTGATTATGAAAACGCAAAAATGAATCTCCATTAAGATTCCAACCCTCAATGGTCTCCCCACCATTGAGTCTCGACCCCATGGTCACACACTCAGAATCAGATATTTGTACCTCTCTAACCAGGCCAACCAAGTCAGAAATCAACAAAACCGGAAAGAAGACCACTTTATCACCCCGGTCCTCACATTCAAACTACAAATCACCTATAACCGACATCAACTGCCACTGGTCTGATGCCTGTTTTGCCACCTGATCATATGATTTTCTACTTAATGCATCTGCCACTGAATTTCCCTTTCCCAGTGTGTACATCAAGTCAAAGTCAAACATCTGTAGATATTCCATCCATCTTTTTTTCCTCATGCTCAAATCCCTTTGTGAGAAAATGTGCTTCAGGCTCTTATAATCTGCATATACCATTATTTTCTCACCAAAACGATAATGACGCCATACTTTCAAAGCATGGACCACTGTTGCCAAATCCAAATCATGAGTTGGGTAGTTATTCTCATGCAACCTCAACAATCATGATCCATATGAAACCACATGATTTCCTTGCATGAGAACTCACCCCAACCCTGATCTTGATCCATTGCAATACCCCCACATAATTTTTTCTTAGTTTTGGAAAAACCAAGATTGGTGCTGATGTAAGATGACCCTTTAGCTCTTTGAAACACTGCTGACACTGTTTATTCCACTATAATTTAACATTCTTCCTTATCAAAGCTATCATTGGTGAAGCCAAATGTGAAAAATCATGAACAAAATTCCGATAATACCCAGCTAGACCAAGAAAACACCATATCTTAAACACATTATTTGGCGGTTACCCTGAGATAACAGCCTCTATCTTTTTAGGATCCACTGAAACACCTCTTTCAAAAACCACATGGCCAAAAAAACTAACTTCTTGTATCCAAAAGTCACACTTTGACAATTTGGAATACAACCGATGATCACTCAAGATCCCTAGCACTATCTCCAAGTGCTGCTCATGCTCCACCATTGTCATTGAATACACCATAATAGAATCTACAAACACCACCACAAATGAATCCATATATCTTTGAAATATTTGATTCATCAATGCCATAAACACTATTGGTGCATTCTTTTGAACAAAGGTTATAAGACCCATTACCAATTTCAACTACAACACTAATAACTGATAATATATCGTACCCACAGTTGGTGCCAACAAACCCATTGCACCCTGCCTTTCAGGCCTCTCTCTTCTATAGAGATGTCTAACACCATTGTGTGTTTTAAAAGCCACTGTTCGCACATCACAATCAATGTGGGCCTTAAAAGTCACCAGCCAATCCATTCCCAGGATTACATCATTCCCATCCAACTCAAGCATTGAGAAATTCCATATTAGCTCAACCTTGCCCACAATGATTCAAAATTCACTACACAAGAAGGCTTGACACTCTCTTTGACCCAGAGGAGTTTGATGTTTTAAAACAGAGGGCATAATTTCTACCCTTAAACCCAACAAATCAACCATACGTGTAGCAATAAAAGAGTGTGAAGCACCCATATAAAAAAAACTTGCATCAAAGTAGAATTTAAAAGAATATTATCTCTCACTGTGGATGGTCCCGACTGATCATCCACCACAACTTGCTCAGATCCAAACCCATGTTTGCTTGACACACTCTGCTCTTTATTGCCCTACTGAGGCATCATGGTATTCTGAGAATCACCATGACCCACTTTACTCTACTGATGAAAGGTGTGTTGTTATCCCCATCTAGTCGAATCATACGATGTATGCGATCCCCGAGGAGTGTCACGCGCACCCGACCTTGGAGAATTCCAACAATAACACTGTAGATTCTCCATATTCTTAAAATTATGACATGCTCGGCATTGTACCGTACAATCCCGCTTAATGTGGCTCATTGAAACACAATGAAAACATCCTAGCTTGCTCTGGGGGTTTAGAGGAAGATTCACTGATCCTGTCCTCAGATTATATTCCATATTTCCACCCTGGAAATAAATTTCCCTCCTACGCTTGAACCCAACGTTAGAGTTCCCACTATTCCCCATGGGTACCACCATGCTTCCTCCGCCTAGAACACCCAACAAATACCGCTCAGATATCGAGGCTCTATTCACCTTCTCTATGTAATCATCTATACACAGTACTTCTAACTTTGAAAGGATTTCTTTCTTTAATCCCGCTTCAAATATCCTTTACTTCAATGATGTTCTACCCACCACCTCGGGTGAAAACCTTAATAAGTTCATAATATTAGTTGCATACTCCGTTACAGACATAATCCCTTCCTTCAAAATGATGAAATCAGCTGTTTTCTGAATTATGATCGTATGTGGGAAGAATTGTTTATTAAAAAATTCTACAAATTCTTCCCACATCATACCATGGTCTATCCCTGCTTAGAATAACAACTCCCACCACTAAAGGGAAAGATCTTCCAACATATACGTGGCCAACTTCACTTTTAACTCTACCGGTGTTCCCAAGAACATGATGATCTTGTTAGTTCTATTCAACCATGCTTCTTCCCTCTTTGGCTCTCAATCACCCTTGAAGATGGGTGGGTTCTGCTTTTGAAACCGAACCGCATGATCCCCTTTCCTTGGTTCATCCATCTTATTTCCACTTTCCATAGCTTGGAATGATTGCACTATACTTTTCACTAGATGTTGGTTCACCTGAGGCTCAGGTGCTACCACATTCTCAGTAGCATCCTCTGGTTGGTCTCTAAGATGCCTACTTGATGCCATTTCTATGAACAGAAAACAAACAACCATGAGTCTCACTTCCATAGACATCATGAAATTCCATTTCAAATCACATTACACCACTCTATCGCACAACGTTTTCCACAAGTTCACATTTTCCACATTGGACATATTTCACCATTTTTGAAAACCAAACCATTTTCAAAATACCATATTTATTCACATTACAATATCACACATTCGCAAAACCATTTCTCAATTTATCCCATAAATCATTATACCCCAATGAAATATGCATCCTAGATGGAAGTCATTTCTACCATGCATGCCATGGTCATCTCATTGGCTACGCCCACGACAATGATATTTCCAATGCCTATAAGTGTATCTAAAACACTTATGTACCCAACTCCCTAGTAACATCAATTTCGGCATAAAACGGATAGCTACGCCCTTTTATGATATACATTCCATGTTCCAACATTCATACACCTTGCTACCATCCCAACTCATGGAATATACCACAACGTATGTCAACTCTAAAACCAAGAATCAACTCCAAAGGACCAAACAAGCTGATACCGCTTGTAACACCCCACCCCTACCTCATTGTCTTAAGGAGGCGGTGAGGGATACATGGCCTTAAGCGACGTTCCCAAGATGACAAATTCGGGCAATAAATGACGAGGGCTTCAAGATCAAATTGGGGAACGATTTTCCCTTTAGACAAAACCAACCAACCCATCCATTAACCACCATTATATGATGCATGTCAATAAAACATTCCAATATGAATTCCCAAAAGGCAACCAAATTTCACCACAATACAACCCAAAACCAATTTAAAAAGACATGTCTACACCACATTAGAGTACATGCAGATACCAACAACCAACTCTATGAGCCATGACACCCCCACATCACTACACCAAGCTCCAAGCTCCAAGATCCACCAAGACATCTTGATGAACCACTATAGGAGGGAGATGCTTTACCTTTGCCCACGTCACGGTACACAGCATCTGCAAAGACACCAACATTCCAAAGAAGGGGGTGAGTACTAAAACTCAGTAGGATTTAGCCAAATGACTTCCCTACACACGCCACTGGGATAAAACCATTAGCACAATTATATAAAACAATTTATATAAAATAATCATAAGTGCAACCATTTCCATAATCCAAACATGCCCTTACCAATCCATCACACACAAACCAAGCAACAAAGGGAAAGCCAATCCAACAAGCCACTAGCCATTTCATCATTTACACACTAGCACAACAAGTTCCAACTAGCAAAGCAAAGCACAAAAAATTCCAACTTGCAAAGAAATGCACAAAAAATTCCAACTTGCAATGAAATGCACAACAGAAAACCAAATGGTGGGACTTCCACCCAACCTGTTCACTCATGCACACCAAAAAAACCAAAATGAAGGGACTTCCACCCAACCTGTTCACCCATTCACAACTAGTGGTACTTCCCAACCACTACCATATAGTGGTTCTTCTGATCTCTATCCATCACCTTTTATAGTGAGACTTCCCACCCACTTCCAAAAAACATTTCAACCAATCACAACCAAGTACATAACCCATCAAGGTCACCACAACATGAAATCAACTAGTCACAACCATGCATATAACCAATCAAGGTCACAACAACATGCACACAACTAATTTTATTGCATATCAATCCACTTAAATAAATCACCCCTTTATTGAAAATCATTTTCCATGCTAAACAATATTTCAATAAAACAACCACTTTTTTGAAAACCCTTTTCCATCAATCATTTTCACAAATCAACCATAGCATTCCATTTTAAAATCTACATTTTAAAATTCACAGCCAAAACGAATTTCACCATAAAACACCCTTTTTCCCCAAAAATTTCCAAATGGATTTCCAACCCATTTGGCACAACAATTAACAATTAATTTTTGACACAAAAATTAATTGCAACAATGAACCACTAGTTCTAACCAAGTGGAGTTGAGAGAGAATCCACCTACCATTAGGGTTCCCGAGAAATTGACCCATGAACAACCGCACCTCAATTCCGGAAAAAGCACCATAAAAATCTCTCTAGATCCCTTTCCCTAACATCGACAAGCCTTAATATTAACATTGATGGCAAAAACAACCCTAGATATAAACAAAACAAGTGTAGATCTAGAAAACCAAGAAAGAGAGATATGTAGATCTAGAGGAAAACAGATGGAAACCAAGAGGAGAGACTTACCCAGGAGAAACCACCCTCAAACTGCCAAGAAACCTCTTCAAAACGCTTCCAAATCGAGTGGGAGAGTCACTCCAACCTTTGAGAAATGAAAATACCAAGTGGGTCACGAGTGGGAGGAATTTTGGGGTGAAATAGGTTAAACCCGAGGGAGCCCAGAACTTATAACCATATTTTTAAGTGGTTTCATAGTTAGCTCACATGGTTTTGAAAACCATGCACTAACCATGCACACGCTATAGCCTCAAGAGCTAGGGTCTGTACGGTTTCCTTGCAAGGTTTGGTAAACTGTGCACAGGCCATGCGATGCCTACTGTCTCCCTTGCACGGTTTTCTTGAGAACCCGCACAGTTTACACTAACCATGCTCAAACTGTGCACCCCTTTAAAAGATTTCAAACTCAACCAAAACCATTTCAAACTCTCCCAACCTCTTCCCAACTCATCCCATGCACTTTAAATACATAAAAATTCATAAAAAAAGACTACATACCTCATAAAGGGGGTAATACACATGCAACATTGAGAATATATTTTGTTCAATGTATAAATAAAATAATTCTGTATTATGGAATATGCAACACCAATGGAATCTTGCACTACATGAAACACTAACCTGTCTTTTGTTACATGCCAGAGGGAGCTTCCTCAATAGCTTGTGTTTTGTGCAATATCAAGTTTTACTAAACAAAGACATATTGTTAAAATATTATTATTTAATGGGATATAAAATAGATGTTATGAATATTATTAAAAATATTTTGAATTTTATATAACATTAAAATTCATCTTATGTATTTTCTAGTCTGACATAAGAAATAATTCATTTTTTTCATATAAAACTCGCATTTTAAAAAAAATGCAATTTTACAGCCTTTTGAAGGTGCACCCATTTTAAAACTAGTTTTTGACACATTAATATGTTAAATTTAACAGAACAAATATCTTATTCAGAATAAGGATATAAGATTTTACTTTGGATGAATTTTTTATATTTTTCTGATAACTTTCATATTTTTATGAATTGTAAAGATACACTAAATTTTAATTGATAAGAACTTTTTCCATCGAAATAATTTATATAGATAAATTATATTATTTAATTATTTAATTGTATAAATAGAATATATTTTTTATTTAATAAAATTTGAGAAACTTTAATTAATTTTACATTGAAAATATATGTAAAATCATTTTAATCTTTTGCAATGTTTTAACTTTTAAACAAAAACCTATTTTTTTCATCCCAAAAATGGAATTAATTTTAAACTAATTTTAAAAAATGGATTCTATATTCAGAATTAGTGGGTCCATTTTATGTTTATAGGTTACTTTATTATATTATTAATATTAACTATAGTAATTTTTATTTAACTTGGATAGAGTTAAATCAAGTAAATTAGTGTCACAAATTATATTATAAGGACAATACAATTTTTAAAAATCATACCAAAATCATATTTTATGAATATAATTATACCAATAACATCATAGGTTTGAAACATATTCCATTAATGTCTACCTGACAATGAAAATGACATAGATATTAATAGAACCAATTAAAGTGACAAAATGTCAATCTCACATTTCTTATAAGTATAATAATTTTATTATAGGAATAACTAGGTGATATGTTCAGAAAGAAATATTCCATGTAAATATAATATAATAACCTAAACCATGGTAATTTATTTTCAGTTTTAAGAAACAAATTATTACCTTTATGTCTTATTCATTGATGATGTAAAAATTAATTAATTGGTCAGAAATCAATGAAACAATTTTTAATAAAATCTTAATAACCTTAAAAATACCAAAAAACATAACGAAATCTTATTGGTCGAGTATATCTAGATCATAATAATTCAAAGGTCAATCTAGTGACCATTTTGATCTCTATATAATAGATTATGAATTTTATATAAACTTATTTTATGAAATGCTAATTTTGTCACATATATACTTTAACAAGTATAGCTTTTTTAATGTTTTATTTTATTGCAGATAAACACGACTACATATATTATCACAAAAGATATCATATTAAAATCCATTATTGAATTTTATTTTTAATTTTTAATGAAAAAATATGAATATTAAAACATTACCCACAATCAATTTATTAATTATTTTATTAATGGAGATATCAAATAAATGTTTTTAAATAATTAAAATAAATATATTTTAGGATAATTATTTATTCAAATAGATTTTATATATACAATTGATCTCTTAAGAATATAATAAAAAAAATTATAAGTTAAATTTTTATCTTCATATTATTGAAAATCAATAAATTGAATTGTGTCAAATTTGACACTATTGATTGTTTGTTGAAATAATGTTTTATTAAAATATTTTAAAATTAATTTTATAAAAAAATATAGAATAATTATTATAGGGTAAAAAATATTCCAAATTATTTATTTATGATCTAATTTACATGAAATAATTAAATATGTTTCCTTCTTAATACAGAAACATTTGTTACCCTAATTAAAATGAAATCGAATAACTGAGTGTTATATTTGAAAAGATAACATTTCAATGGTAATTAAAACTTGTATAAAATTTATTGGTTTATTATATCACATACCGATATCATTTAATCATCAATATTGGGACATTTTAGTTTTTTTAAATGTAGTTTTATTTTATAATAAATTAATATTTTTGAGGTTTCAAAAAGTGCCCCTCGCCACAATTATAAAGGGAACCTCCCTCATTTCTTCCCAAATAATTAATCCTTAAAGTTCGTCCATTATATACCTATTTCTATTATAAACTTTTCTAGTAACATTCTAGAGGTTATGGTATTCTCAAAATTCAATCTCTAGTTCTATTAAGATGATATCTAAAGAGAGCACGTCGAAGAAGATGTAATCTTCTCTACTGATTCTTTCATATTTGTTTTTTCATATAATTCCACTTCATGTGTTGTTTCAATATATAATATTAACTAAACTCTAAATTATATACTAATATGTTATTATAACTATGAATCAAACTTATTCCAATTTCTATCAATCCTATGAAAAACTAAATCTCCATGCATGCATACGTACGACTTACCGTCTCCACACTGTGATTTAATACATTTTTCACCCCCACATTACTTGGATGGGTATAAAAATTGATGTAATAACAATATATGATTATTAAAAATTATATTTATTCTTAAATATGTAACACCATTCAATTAAATATCATTCAATAATTATGGTATTAATATCGTTGCTAGTGCGTATGTACGACCTACCTTCTCCACAACGTGATGAGATCATTCTACACTATAACCAATAAAGAATGATTATATAGTATATATAAAAAATAATCACGAAATAAATGACATAATAATTATATTGTATTTATTTATATAAGTCATTAACTTACTCCCATTCAATTGAATAAGGAAATGGAAACAACGTTTAGGCGTACGTACGACCTACCATCTCCATGAACAGTGTATTCGATTTAACTTATGTATCAATTATATATATTTATATAATATATATATATATATATATTATATAAATGTTTTTTAAATTATTTATGTATGTAAATCATTCTCTAAGTAATAATATAAAGAATATCACGTCAAAACACCTATGATAAATAAAATGATTATTACCCAAAATGTTTCTTTAACATGGAATTGACAAATGAGAAAGTAATATAACGTCATAACTGAATCATATATATGATATAATAGATTTTATTAAGGTAATGTTAAAAGTTAATAATATATTTAAACCCACTATATAGATGTTTAAGACATATACTGTCACATACATGACATATTTTAAAGGTAGTTTTGTATTTAATTTACATTATTGCTTTTTTGGGGGTTTTCAATGCATTTTTGAAGGAAATGGTGGGTTTCCATAATTTGGGTCAACTCGAGAGCCCATTTCCAGTTTTGACAATAAATTTTGTTTGTTTAATAACTCCCACGTTTTTCAACATTTTTAACTCATTCAACTTCCAAAATGACCTTAATTTAACTATTAAAACCACCAATGAATTTTGGCCCCCTTAAAAATTCATTTGCATCTTGGATTTGGGTGATCAAGTTAGGTATTGGGCCAACCCGAAAGCCCATTTCCAGTTTTAAAATTGTTTTGTAATTATTTCATAAAATATTCAATTTTTATTCTTTTTCGGTGATTCCACCTCTCACCTTCTCCCACTGTACCTGGCCGCACCCCCATCTTCGTTTCCCCCTCTTTGGAGATCGCATCTGTCGCGAATTAGGGCCTAACTTCTCTGGTTTCTAAAAACGTCCAGTTTTCTCAAGTAAGTGACTATCCTTCTAGTTCTCTCCTTTTCCTTGAGATTTATCTTTTTTTTTCTTGAATCCCCAAATTTCCAGAAGCTAGGGCTTCGTGCCTAGGGTTTCATTTTGGGTTTAATGGTTCAATCCTCTGGTTTTAGGTTTGATATCACTTCCTTGTGGCGCGGTGGTCGTGCGGTTGAAGTTCCGCACTAGGATTTGCGGTTCTTGAATCTTTTGGTAGGTGATTCCATTGTGTGTGCAATTCTTTGGGAATTTGCTTGCTGTGTTGAGGGTGAATTAATGCTTATTGAATTTTAATGATTCTGTAAATTTTTTTTTAGTTTCATTTACAATGCAAATGAATTTTATGTTACAATTTTTGTTGAAATTGAGGGTTTTTCATGCAAGTCTTTTATTGGTTCATTTTGGGATGAACTCTAATTACATAGTTGATTTTATTGAACTGTATTAGGAATTAAAATAATGTTTTAAATATTTATTCTTTTTGGTTGTGGCTGAAAAAGTTTGTTTAAATTGTGTTTGAGAAGCAAATGGGCATTAAGTGCCATGTTGGTGTGAAAATGGTGGTTTTTAAAATATTTAATTTCTTGGTTCACATTGGGCTGCCCCATAACTGAATTTTTGGTTTTATTAAATTGTGCTGAACTGAAATTTTGTTTTGATGACTTACAAGTGTTCACATACTGTGAAAAGTGGATATTTTAAAGAGTTTTGGGTGCAAAACAATGTGATGTTTTGAGAGGTTGTTTTATTGAAGATCAAAATATTTTATTGACTGTTTCAAATGATATAGAATGTGTGTAGCTACTGTACTATTTGTTTGTGACCAGTAGAGATACTTTACATGAAAAAGTATGTGTGTTGTTTGCTGAAATTGTTTGAGCACAAAAGGGGGAATCCCGGGTACTTAGGTGGGCGGATATGTACTAGTACGGCTAGTGGACCGGATGGGTTGTGTCCCTGTTTCACTGAGCAAATGGATAACGACAACACTAACTGAACTATGTGGATGTTATTTGGGGACCACTAGGTTATGGGTTTGTTCCCTACTAGTGGCTCGTGCACGGGAAAGGATTGTGACTTGGATACTTTACACCGAGGTACAAGGTACATAGGGCCCGAGACTATCTAGTTGCCTAGGGGTGTTCCCAATTTTTGTGCTCATTAGAATTGTAGTATTTACCCTTGTTGTGGGATATTTTGGCAGTACTTTACAGTAGCTCACATGTTTATTTAATTTGTTATCATTCTGAAATTCTTGGATTGAAAACTGTTCTCATTTGAAAGTTTCTTTTCTTGAAATTTTTAACATTGTTTCACCTTGTGTGTTAAAATTGCTAGTTTTGTTCCCATTGTATTGCATCCTCTTTGGAATCTTCTGGTGGTATCCTATTGGGCTTAGGCTCACACCCTACTTACACCCCTTGGGTGTAAGTAGAACTTCTTATGCTTGACTCAGGTAAATGGAAGGCTAAGGGTGATGGCGCTTCAGGGTGTTAGTCCCCATCGTTGGGGCAGAGTTGTGGAGAAGGCTTGCGGGTGATGACACCCTTGTTGCGTGAAGTGATTGGGGATGTCTTGATGTTGTCATTATTTGTATTTGGACCACATGTAGTGTCTTTAAACATATGTATTCAGATCTGGTTTTGTTAAGAATGGTTTAGTATGGAAATTTCAGATTCTTATTATTGATTGTTTTATTTGTTTTATGCTTTCATACTCGGGTAAATCGTTCCCAAATCATATTGTTTTATACCCGGGCACTTGTGCCAGCCCGTGGGGATAGGGAATGCCCTTCGGGTCTTGCCACGGGCCGGGTTTGGTGCCATTAATGGTGGCGACCAGATCCGGTTTGTGACAAAATGGTATCAGAGGAGGTTAATGTTTTTGGGTTATATTGTTATTTTGACATGAGTCGGGATAGACAGGAGCTATGACTGTCGGGGCTCGGGGTATAGGTTGTGAGTAGGGTGCCTGGCCCGCACCTCTCATGGCAGACCTTGAGTCACCAGAGGATGTTGGAATTTACTGATTTACTTCACTTCCAGGTGAGACGTGTGGGCTGCAGACCACATGTGGACATCAGGCAGATGTGGAGTAGTTGTTTCTTTTATTACAAGAATGTGTTTAGTTTGCTTATATTTGATGTATTTGATTACAATTTTCAGAATTGTGGTATTGACCATTGTTTTGTGACTGTTGCATTTTGTAGCAACATGCCTCCCCGGAAAGCTCCAACGCACCCACAGGAGGAAGCTGGAGAGAGTTCTCCCACGCCGATTGATCATAGGCTAGTCGAGGCCGTGGTCCGGGCTGTCCAGGGTCTAGGATATGGACCAGCTCCAGCTCCAGCTCCTGTTAGAGAGGATTATACTGGTCCTAGAAAGGACAAGGCCCAGGAGTTCCTGAAAAATAAGCCTCCAACCTTCCGAGGCAGCTCAGAACCCCAGGAAGCAGAAGAATGG
The DNA here is from genome assembly GCA_963277665.1 of Viscum album. Lineage (NCBI taxonomy): Eukaryota > Viridiplantae > Streptophyta > Magnoliopsida > Santalales > Viscaceae > Viscum > Viscum album. The sequence goes on from OY728145.1 coordinate 383,708,314, forward strand.
CTCGAGAAGATCGAGCGTATGTTTGAGTTCCTGGAAACACCCGAGGAGCTCAGGGTGAAGTGTGCCTCCTTCCTATTGGAGGGTCCCAGTCGTAAATGGTGGGAGTCAGTGCTTCAGGCTGGGAAGAATGATCAGATGCACTGGGGAGATTTCAAGGCTGTCTTCAATGAACAGTATTGCCCTGAGGTGTTGGCTTATGCCAGGTCTAGAGAGTTCATGGAACTTGTTCAGGGGAATCTATCTGTGATGGAGTATGCCAACCGTTTCGCTGAATTGGTTCGGTATGCTCCAGAAATTGTCTCTAATGAACAAGCGAAGGCCCAGAGGTTTGAGAAAGGCTTGCGACCAGAGATATACTCCCAGGTGTTCTTGTTTAAGCTGAGGACCTATGCTGAGGTTGTTGATCGAGCATGCATGGTGGAGATTGATAGGAAAGGCAGGGCTGGTTTCTATGGTTCAGTATCAGCAGTGGGAAGTGGTAGCTCCTCAGAGAAGAAAAGGAAGCGGGAGGATCATGTGAAGAAAGGAGGGGGCAGTTCAGGCCACTCTTCCAGGCAGTTTTCTTCTGCTGCTTCTGATGCAAGATCGGTCGTGTGCCACCAATGTGGGAGGCCTGGGCATATCCGACCAGCATGTCCACTTCCTCCGAAGCCTTGTTTCCAGTGTGGAGGTATGGGACATTTGCAGCGTTTTTGTGGTGTGGCACGTCCACTTCCGAGTGGGGTTGGTTCAGTGGCTTCAAAAGGAGTGCCAGCACAGTCCGAGCCGTCGAGGACTGGGGGATCTCGATTTGGTGGTCGTGGTGGTAGGGCTGGATCATCTTCTGGGCAGAGCCAGTTCAGGGCACAACCACATACTAGCGGTCGTCCTCAGGTAGATACTGGACATCTCCATGCAGTGGATCAGTCACTAGCAGGATCAGAGGCGGGACCGTCGACAGTTCGAGGTACCGTTCTGATCGCATCTTCTATAGCTACTGCTCTTTTTGATACTGGTGCCTCTGTTTCATTCATTTCTGGACATTTTGTGGACATGATGAATTTGCCAACTGAGTTGATGTCTTTTGCGATGGAGTTGGTGACACCATTGGGAAAGAAGAAGGAGCAGGGCCTGAGGTGCCCCTCATGTGCACTTTCTGTATCAGGGGTTGAGATGGAGTGGGACCTTATGGTCTTAGATATGGACCTTTTTGATGTCATACTCGGGATGGATTGGATAGTTCACTTCCAGGCACACATCGACTGCTACAGAAGGCGTGTGAGTTTCACGGCACCTGATGGGAGTCGTCAGGTTTTTCATGGAGAATGGGATCCACGATCAAGTCGCGCAGGGCCTCCACTCCCAGAGTTGGGAAGTGTTATCTTCCAGTTATCTTCGATTGTTCTAGAGGATGGTCTTTCCCCTGAAGGTGCACTACCTCATGTAGTGAATGAGTTTCCCGAGGTATTCCCTGATGATTTTTCTGGTTTGCCCCCAGAGCGGGATGTGGAGTTTTCGATTGATCTGGCGCCGGGAACACAGCCGATATCTCTTCCCTCCTATCGCATGGCCCCCACCGAGTTGAGGGAATTAAAGATACAGCTGGACGACTTAGAATCCAAAGGATTCATTCGCCCGAGCATCTCTCCTTGGGCCGCTCCTGTGTTGTTTGCAAAAAAGGCTGATGGATCCCTCCGGTTGTGCGTTGACTACCGGAAGCTGAATAAGGTAACAATTAAAAACAAATACCCTTTGCCCAGAATAGATGATTTGTTTGATCAGTTGAAGGGGGAAAAGTGGTTCTCAAAGATAGACCTGCGTTCAGGGTATCATCAACTCAGGGTGAAGGAGTCAGATATCCCCAAGACAGCCTTCCGAAGCAGGTATGGCCACTTTGAGTATTTGGTCATGCCCTTCGGATTGACCAATGCTCCAGCGGTATTTATGGCACTAATGAATAGGGTGTTCCATCAGTATCTCGATTCCTTTGTTGTGGTGTTCGTGGATGATATTCTGGTATACTCTAGCTCTGAGGAGGAACACGAACATCACTTGAGGATCGTTTTAGGTACATTACGGGATCACCGCCTCTATGCAAAGTTGTCAAAGTGCACCTTCTGGATCAGAGAGGTGAGATTTCTAGGGCATGTGATCTCAGAGCACGGAGTTTCAGTGGACCCTGAGAAAATTAGTGCGGTTATGTCATGGGAGCAGCCGAAGAATGTGTTCGAGATCAGGAGTTTCCTTGGCCTGGATGGTTACTACAGGCGATTCGTTCGGGATTTCTCTCGGCTTGCATCACCAATGACTGCGCTCACCCGGAAAGGGGTGAAGTTTGTATGGGGTCCAGAATGTCAAGCATCATTCGAGGAGCTGAAGAGACGGTTGACTACCGCCCCTGTGCTGATTTTGCCTGAGGCCGGGAAGGGTTATGTGGTTTATTGTGATGCTTCAGGTATGGGTCTTGGGTGTGTACTTATGCAGGATGATCACGTGGTGGCTTATGGCTCTCGCCAACTCCGACCACATGAAAAGAACTACCCTACCCATGACTTGGAGTTGGCAGCGGTGATGCATGCTTTGAAGACATGGCGTCACTACCTATTTGGCGAGAAGTTTGTGGTCTACTCTGATCACAAAAGCTTGGCTTATATCTTCTCGCAGAAGGACCTCAACTTGAGGCAACGCCGCTGGATCGAGTACTTGCAGCGGTTCGACTTTGACATTGTCTATACCCCAGGCAAGGGTAATGTGGTGGCCGACGCTTTGAGCAGAAGAGTTCCAGTGCAGGCTTTGAGGAAGTCTAGTGATGAGTGGACATTGATGGGGCTCTTTTCTCAAATGCATGTGGAGGCTAGGGAACACAGTGGAGGGGCATTCGTGGCGAGTGTCCAGTTGACTCCTTCTCTGTTGGAGTTGATTCAGCGGGAACAACCTAGTGATGAGCTTTGTCAGCGATCTAGGCAGTTTCTTCATGGTGGGGAGACATCCTCTGATTGGTCGTCGTCTCTCGAGGGCATCTTGTGCTTCAAGGGCCGTTCAGTAGTACCGTTATCTCTACGAAAGGCAGTGATGCATGATAGCCACCAGTCTCAGTGGGCTGTCCATCCAGGTGCCACTAAGATGTATTATGATGTCCGTCGGCATTTTTGGTGGCCTGGTATGAGACGAGACATAGCAGACTTTGTTTCGAGATGCTACACATGCCAGCAGGTGAAAGCAGAGCACCAAAGGCCCTCCGGTTTGCTCCAGCCATTACCCATTCCTACCTGGAAGTGGGACGAGGTTGCCATGGACTTCATTGTTGGCTTACCTCGTACACCTCGGGGTAAGAATTCCATTTGGGTGGTGATTGATCGTCTGACCAAATCAGCCCACTTCATTCCGATCAGAGACACATCTAAAGTGGATGAGTTGGGCCATTTGTATCTTCAGGAGGTGGTGAGACTCCATGGTGTACTATCAGCTATTGTCTCGGATAGAGACCCCCGCTTCACTTCTCGATTTTGGGAAGGCCTTCAAAAGGCCTTGGGCTCTCAGATTAAGATGAGCACGTCGTACCACCCTCAGACGGATGGTCAGACAGAGCGGGCGAATCAGATTTTGGAGGACATGATTCGTGCATGTGTCTTGGACTTTGGAGGTTCTTGGGATAGCCATTTGGGATTGGTTGAGTTTGCTTATAATAATAGTTACCAATCCTCAATTCGAATGGCCCCTTTTGAGGCGCTCTATGGTCGGCCATGTCGGTCCCCCCTATGTTGGGCTGAGGTAGGAGAGACTTCACTATTGGGGCCGAGCCTTGTGCAGGAGACTTCTAGGAAGGTCAAATTGATCAGGAAGCGCTTATTGACAGCTCAGAGTCGTCATAAATCTTATGCTGATCGGAGGCGTCGAGACCTAGAGTTTACTGTGGGTGATAGGGTATTCTTAAAAGTGGCCCCTCGTCTGGGCCATCGTCGATTGGGGAAGCAAGGTAAGCTGATGCCACGGTATGTCGGACCCTTTGAGATCACCGAGCGTATTGGTAAGGTGGCATACAGGTTGGCCTTACCTTCTCAGTTGACATCTATCCATGATGTCTTCCACGTCTCCCAGTTGAAGAAATACAATCCAGATCCATCCCATGTGTTGAGTTGGGAAGAACTAGAGATAGAGCCTGACTTGTCTATCGTTGAGAGGCCGGTGAAAATAGTGGACTCCCAGGAGAAGATACTTAGAGGAAAGTCTATTCCTTTAGTCTGGGTTTTATGGCAGCATGGGAATGATACACATGAGACTTGGGAGCGAAAGTCATGGGTTGAGGAAGAGTACCCATTCTTGTTTACCAACCAAGAATCATGTTGACTTTCCGGGGCGGAAAGTCCTTCATGGTGGGGAGAATTGTCACATACATGACATATTTTAAAGGTATTTTTGTATTTAATTTACATTATTGCTTTTTTGGGGGTTTTCAATGCATTTTTGAAGGAAATGGTGGGTTTCCATAATTTGGGTCAACTCGAGAGCCCATTTCCAGTTTTGACAATAAATTTTGTTTGTTTAATAACTCCCACGTTTTTCAACATTTTTAACTCATTCAACTTCCAAAATGACCTTAATTTAACTATTAAAACCACCAATGAATTTTGGCCCCCTTAAAAATTCATTTGAATCTTGGATTTGGGTGATCAAGTTAGGTATTGGGCCAACCCGAAAGCCCATTTCCAGTTTTAAAATTGTTTTGTAATTATTTCATAAAATATTCAATTTTTATTCTTTTTCGGTGATTCCACCTCTCACCTTCTCCCAATGTACCTGGCCGCACCCCCATCGTCGTTTCCCCCTCTTTGGAGATCGCATCTGTCGCGAATTAGGGCCTAACTGCTCTGGTTTCTAAAAACGTCCAGTTTTCTCAAGTAAGTGACTATCCTTCTAGTTCTCTCCTTTTCCTTGAGATTTATCTTTTTTTTTCTTGAATCCCCAAATTTCCAGAAGCTAGGGCTTCGTGAATAGGGTTTCATTTTGGGTTTCATGGTTCAATCCTCTGGTTTTAGGTTTGATATCACTTCCTTGTGGCGCGGTGGTCGTGCGGTTGAAGTTCCGCACTAGGATTTGCGGTTCTTGAATCTTTTGGTAGGTGATTCCATTGTGTGTGCAATTCTTTGGGAATTTGCTTGCTGTGTTGAGGGTGAATTAATGGTTATTGAATTTCAATGATTCTGTAAAAAATTTTTTAGTTTCATTTACAATGCAAATGAATTTTATGTTACAATTTTTGTTGAAATTGAGGGTTTTTCATGCAAGTCTTTTATTGGTTCATTTTGGGATGAACTCTAATTACATAGTTGATTTTATTGAACTGTATTAGGAATTAAAATAATGTTTTAAATATTTATTCTTTTTGGTTGTGTCTGAAAAAGTTTGTTTAAATTGTGTTTGAGAAGCAAATGGGCATTAAGTGCCATGTTGGTGTGAAAATGGTGGTTTTTAAAATATTTAATTTCTTGGTTCACATTGGGCTGCCCCATAACTGAATTTTTGGTTTTATTAAATTGTGTTGAACTGAAATTTTGTTTTGATGACTTACAAGTGTTCACATACTGTGAAAAGTGGATATTTTAAAGAGTTTTGGGTGCAAAACAATGTGATGTTTTGAGAGGTTGTTTTATTGAAGATCAAAATATTTTATTGACTGTTTCAAATGATATAGAATGTGTGTAGCTACTGTACTATTTGTTTGTGACCAGTAGAGATACTTTACATGAAAAAGTATGTGTGTTGTTTGCTGAAATTGTTTGAGCACAAAAGGGGGAATCCCGGGTACTTAGGTGGGCGGATATGTACTAGTACGGCTAGTGGACCGGATGGGTTGTGTCCCTGTTTCACTGAGCAAATGGATAACGACAACACTAACTGAACTATGTGGATGTTATTTGGGGACCACTAGGTTATGGGTTTGTTCCCTACTAGTGGCTCGTGCACGGGAAAGGATTGTGACTTGGATACTTTACACCGAGGTACAAGGTACATAGGGCCCGAGACTATCTAGTTGCCTAGGGGTGTTCCCAATTTTTGTGCTCATTAGAATTGTAGTATTTACCCTTGTTGTGGGATCTTTTGGCAGTACTTTACAGTAGCTCACATGTTTATTTAATTTGTTATCATTCTGAAATTCTTGGATTGAAAACTGTTCTCATTTGAAAGTTTCTTTTCTTGAAATTTTTAACATTGTTTCACCTTGTGTGTTAAAATTGCTAGTTTTGTTCCCATTGTATTGCATCCTCTTTGGAATCTTCTGGTGGTATCCTATTGGGCTTAGGCTCACACCCTACTTACACCCCTTGGGTGTAAGTATAACTTCTTATGCTTGACTCAGGTAAAGGGAAGGCTAAGGGTGATGGCGCTTCAGGGTGTTAGTCCCCATCGTTGGGGCAGAGTTGTGGAGAAGGCTTGCGGGTGAAGACACCCTTGTTGCGTGAAGTGATTGGGGATGTCTTGATGTTGTCATTATTTGTATTTGGACCACATGTAGTGTCTTTAAACATATTTATTCAGATCTGGTTTTGTTAAGAATGGTTTAGTATGGAAATTTCAGATTCTTATTATTGATTGTTTTATTTGTTTTATGCTTTCATACTCGGGTAAATCGTTCCCAAATCATATTGTTTTATACCCGGGCACTTGTGCCAGCCCGTGGGGATAGGGAATGCCCTTCGGGTCTTGCCACGGGCCGGGTTTGGTGCCATTAATGGTGGAGACCAGATCCGGTTCGTGACATATACAAAAGAAATCAGACTTAAGGTAAAGAATAATTTCTCAATCTCATTATTTTCCAAGAAAGTTTATACATAAGTATTTACTGGGGAATATTTATCATCCACTGACATGATTACCAATTATGTAATTTTTTATATATTCATATACAATTTTTTAAATTTAATTTTACCCTTTGGTGAGTTTTTATGAGGTAATTCTTTTTGACATTATTCTATTTGAGTTGCTTTTTGAGTTTTCAACTAAAAGTATGAGGAATATGTTTTTTAACTTATATGAAACGAATTGATTTTTACGGTTTAATGATGAAATATTTCCATGAAGATTTATATAAATAATTTCATGATAAATTTCATCTAAATTATTTTATTTTAAAATTTTGTGGCATTTTTAGAAAATGAAACATTTTTGAAAAAGAAAGAACATTTTCCTCACGAATAAAGTTCAACTGCTTTATGAAAATTATTTTCTATATAAGATGACATAGAGTTTTGTTTTTATACCTATTATTACTAGGATTTTGTAGTTCTAATGATGGAATGTAATTTTAAATGAACTATGTTTTTATGGGATGATGTTTAAGAACCCATTTTATTTCTTGGTTTTTTCTATGGAAAATGTTTTTATATTTTTTTGGTACAAGTAATAATGGTTTCAATATAAGATAGGTGGGACCTATATCTCTATCAAGAAAATTTGGTATGGATTTATATATCATGTGATATAAATGATTATGAATTTAAAAAAAATATGATTTATTAATAAAGTTCTAAAATGGAATGTAAATCAGGTTCAGTAATACAGGGCTTGAACGACAAGTAAATCTTGTTCATTAATACATGGCTAGAATGGCAGGTAAACACAGATCAATAATGGACTTTATACACTATGATGGATTGGAAAAAAAAATCCTTATCTATTATGGAAATAATATTATGTACTTTTGTGTTTTCTAAAATCCTATGTGTTGTGCCAATGCTATTTTATTATTTTTATTGTTCCTTTATGATCTATGCATTAGGTACTGTCAAGATTTATTTAATGACTCACTTTTTTATATTCATAATTTATATCCATGTTTTCACACTATTATGTTTAATTATGTTAGAGGTGTTTTATTTTTAACCTTACTGATCATTTGATATCCCCCTTTTTATGATTTCATTTCCCCAAGATATAAAGAATGGTTTTAGGTAGGAAAAAAAGTGGAAGATATTTATGGGAGATGTTAAAGATCTTTCACCAAGTTAGATGATTATGATCTATGTTTACAAAGACACTAAACTAAAATAGTCTTTGGGAATATGTTTGTATCATGTATTAAGTATTCTGAAAAATAAATGTAATGTCTATGTAAGTCAATATTTGGTTGTTAGACTTGATATGAGAGAGAAGGATTAGTCAACATTTGGAAACTAGGATGTGAAAACTCTAGTGTGATCCCTAGAGGTATTTGGAAGGATATTTATAGGGATATAGTAAGGATAAGTCTTGTATATATTACAATCCTAGATTTTTGTGATAATCAAGAATAATATGGGATTAAACCTAAGATATTATATATTGAAATATTATACCTAATTTTCCATACTTATGTGTTTTAGTCTCTGATATGTATTCTCAGTCTTTTATTTATTTTCATAGTCAATAGCCATAACTACATATACCATGATTAAAAATATAATGTTTTAAATTTGGAAATTATGGGAATTATGAAGATCAATTACCTAAGTTGGAATATCAGGAAGAGAATAATAACGATTGTATGAGTACTCATCATACTGATGAAGATAATGTGATTATAAACAACATGTTAATGTTATGCTATGTTATTTCTATATTTTTAACATTAATCCTAAGAAGTTAGGGGTTGAGAAACATTATTTCTGATTCATATTTTTGGAATGATGATATTTATGGGTCCTGAGTATTGGATTAGGAATAAAGCTGGATGATTGAGTTGTATATGTTTCTGATTTCAAAGATTATGTTATATAAATCATGAAATATATAAGTTTTTTTAGTATATGTTTTTAATTAATGATTAGAAAGGATATGTTTAATAGTTCTAAGGATATAGAAAAGTGATTTATGGGTAATGTGATAAACTTAGATAACACATGATTAAAGGAAAGATAACCCTTAACATATCCCTTATGTTTAGATAATTTTTTTTGCTAAAGCTATATTGGATTTGAATAAGTATATTTGATGATACTAGTTTATTTAGATCTAACCATACAGTTATTTACAAGAGGTTTATGCTATCATGGAAGAAGTATACAACTTTTTGGGACTTATGGAATATATCCAATAAGTTTTGAAATAATGAAACATGCATATTTTCAAGAAGGATATCATATATTTCAGTTTGTTGTCAAGAATCAAGAGAATACATGATAAAAAGGTTCAGATTTTTGGAATGTGGCCAACCAGAGATATCATATGGTATATATGGGATAAATTAAGGCATTTACATGTTTGTTATATGAACTTTCTTGTAATTTTTTTTAATGCGAGTTTTACAGAATAATTTAGGATAACCCTATGGGTTGGAGTATATTAATTTGGACATTATATATTATTGTTTAATTAATTTTAATTTTATTTATTGAATTTTATAGTTTTAGAAAAAGGAAAACTTATAGGACGGGGGACAACCTATCACGTCAGACAAGGCTACGGGAATCGATCCCACAACTAAATGCGACAATCCTTTATCAGCTACCACTAGCCAATGGGAAGTCCCTGGTTATTATAAATAAGTTTTATTTTATTAAACTGGTACGATAGATGATGTATAAGCCCATTTTTGGAACCATATATGATTAATCGCATCATAGATGTACTTATGTATATTTGATAACTTTAGCTAATTTTTTTTGTTAAAAAGACATATGTAATAGCATATCATTCTATTTATTGATAACATGATCATATAACACTTTAGGAATGAAAAATTACCCTTCATTTTATTGAATAGGATATGAGGTGAGAATTGTTGAAGGCATGACCAACATTGATATTATACTGCAATCATGAAAAATTTCTTATCATGTTTTTAAAAATTAATAAAGGATATTGAAAATTGAAAATTGTAACTTTGTACTTTATTATCTGATGAATCAGATGGTCCCTTAAATTATCAATGTTTTGTGGATTTCGGGAAGTTATATTTCTCTAAACCTTTTTCCTAAAAACTATACATTAGAACTTGATGGTTGTATTTTTCTTTCATATCCATGTTTTCACTTACCACCTATGTTTTCTTATGCGGAAACCTACTGATGAGTTACATAGGGTAACTGTTATGTTTCTAAATTTCTATTTAAAATGATGTTTTTTTTTCATTTTTGAGATTTCGGTTTCTATGAAAGAAAGATTCATGTAGTAATCATTTTATAACCCCAAAAAATTTCGAAGGTAAAAAACATTTAAAGGGGGGATAATATAACAACCTGATATTTTATGAGATAGATTACTTTTAATTTTATTAATGTCTTGTCTTGTATGCTACACAAAGATTATAATTCACTATACACAAAAACTTATTAGCTTGCAGTATAGAAAACACTATTCATGGCTTGTAATAGACACAAATTCATGTTCTTTTGATAGTATTAATTTCACACAACCCCGAGTTGGAATAAGATACACACAACACTGAGTAGATATTTTTTTAAATGTATAAATGAAGTAAGTTTTTATTATGTTATACACAACATCAAAGGAATCTTACACTATACACAACACTGACTTGGCCAATGTTATATGAAATATTGAGCTTCTTTGATCGCTTACATTGTATGCAATACTGAGTTTCACTAAACAATGATATGTTATTAATATCTTTTAATTTAATGGGATATAAACTAACTGTTATGAATAGTATTAAACCCATATTTAATTTTATACAACATCATCATTCATCATGTATTTTCTGGATCATTTTATAATAACAAAATCAATTTTTTCTGATAAAATAAGTACCTTTCAAAAAAATGAAATTTTACAGCTTTTTTATGCCACAACGATTTTTATATAGTTTATTACACATTATTCAGCTTAATATGACCATATAACTTCATATTTATAATAGGTATATAATATTTTATATTGGATGAATTCTTGATATTTTTCTAATAACTTTCATATTTTGGTGAATAGTAAAAATGCGTGATATTTTAATTGATAACAAATATTTCATCGAAGCAATTTATATGGTCAAATTATATTATTGAATGGTTTTAAAGTATATATAGAATATATTATTATAATTTAAAACAATTTAAGTAATTTTCATTAATTTTACATTGAGTTAATATCTAAAAACATTTCAATTTTTTGTAATGTTTTTACTTTTAAACAAAAACATATTTTTTCCATTCCAACAACAAGATTAATTTCAAATTATTTACTAAAACTTATTTTTTTGAATTTTGAAAAATGGAATTTATATTTAGAATTAGTGATTTTATATGATGTTAATGGGTTAATTTTATTTTATTTTTTTGATATTTTTAATAGTAATTACAATAATTGTTTTTTAACAAGGTTACAGATATATTGGGTAAATTTGTGTAACAAATAATATTATAAGGTCATTCCAATGATCCAAAAACATTCAAAATCCTATTTAATATATATATCATTTTTAGATGAAGGTGGATTATAATTTTTCTCTTAATAATCATAATTATGTTACATATTTCTCATTTATAATTTAATTTCATCTTTTTTGGTCATGTTATGAGCATATATGGTGAAAATGGAAGTCATAGACTTGTGGAAGTGGTAGTCCACACAATATAGAAATAGTGATTTTATATTTACTAATAAAATAGGGTAAATCTAGTTAATAGTTATTCCATTATTATAAATATTCATTATTTGAAAAATAAGGAAATAATTATATATAAAATGAAAAAATTAGAATAGAAAATGTAATATATAATGAAAATGAATTTAGGAAAAGTGTGTACTCACATTGAAATCATTATGTTTTTCATGGAGTATTCTTCCAAAAATAAGTTTTTATGATAATATAATATGACTATAGGCCCAAGTATAAGTAATAGAATTCTTTGTATAATGAAAAAGTGTGGTACTTTGGGAGGGCGCTGACTTCATTGAGTGGTCTTGAAGGTGTGGTGATAGGCACATTTTATAAGTGTTGAGAATGTAATTTTTGTAATTATAGTCACTTAATACAAAGGGAACACATGGTAAAAATTCCAGGTGGCTCCAAAATTGAAAAATATTTAATTGGTGGATGACATACTGTCTTAAATCCCTCAACCACTGAAATTCAAATGTATTTTAAATAATTTCTTACTCCTTCACTCATTGAATTTTCCCATTTAAATTCTTTTAATATAGTAACAGGTATTTTACTACATAAATTTATTTGATTCATAAAAATAAAATATACTAAGTTATATTATCTGAAAATTTTATTCTTAAAATAAAATTCATTTTAGCAAATACATGTTTTTGTTTAAATTTTTTCTTTTATTATTAGTACATGTAATGTGTAAAACCCATTTTCTTTCAAAAGAATATTTTTATTCATAAAATTTAGGTGTATGGTAAAATTAAAGAAATTATTTTATTCATATAAATTTATTTATTTTTAAAAAATAATTATTAAAATTTTTCCAAAGAAAGAGGATTTTTTTTACCAAATTATTATTTAAATAAACGAAAAGATCAAAAGAACTTGTTATTGAAAAATATCACTTAAAATTAAAAAATGTTAATCAATGGATTTATAAATTCAACATAGTATTTAAAATATTTATTGAATTACTTATTATGTATGTATTTGACCAAATAAAAGGTTTTACTATACTTCTAGTTATATTTTTTAATTTCATAAATGTATAGTTTTTATTAAAATAAATAATTCCAATATTCACTTAAAAATTCAGTAATTTAACAAAATTTAATAAATTAATAATAAATATATGTTTACATTTATAAATTTAAATTGATCTGAATTTAAATAAAATTTAAAAATTTAAAAATTAAAAAAAAATTATTAAAGAATAAAATACAACAAAAAACTATTTATATAGAAAAACATGCTTACATTTCCATTAAAAATAACAACATGATATATATAAAATAAATTTAATTACTAAGTAATTACATAAATAATTGAAATATTTTATCATCATAATCTATAATTATATTTCCACTTAATATCTATATATAATATCTAATTATAAGATATTCTATCGGGGCAGTCAAGGGTATTTATTTTACCAGTGTTGATCTCTTATCAATATCAAAAAACTCAAATTTTCCTTATATACGTGTTCAATCATACAATAATTGTTTTATATAATCTTGGTATTGGTCTGGATAAACACCTAGAGATGTATCATAATTCTAATTATCAGTTAAATATGCTCTTTAAGGGAAACTATTGTAACACGATTCCATTTCATATCATGTTTAATTTCATAATATGGTCAGTTCCTTTTATACCCACTAGTTTAATAACTATATTAAAATAGAAAATTCTAATTTTAACATGTCATGGTATTTTAGTTTGTTGTTTCATGTAGAATCAGATGTAAACATAATATCAATGTTTTGCAAATACTTAGAGATATTTCTAGTTGTTACATTTTATCATATAAATTAATGTATTCTATTTTTAGATGATGATGATTTTAAAATATAACATATATTTATTAATATTAGTTTTATAAAATTTTATATAAATTTTTATAGAGAACATTTTTAATTTTAATATTTTGTTTTCCTAAAAAAATTCATAATATTTTAATATTAAATTAAATAGTTAAATTCCAAAATTATAGGAATTGAATTCAAAAAAATGACATAATTTATACAATCATCATGACAGTACTATAATAAGAGATAGTTTTTAATTTTATTTATATGATTAATTTTTATATGAAAGTTATAAAATACCATTTTAACAAAATTATAAATATTATGACTTTATTATTTTTCAATAATGACCAACAAGTTTATAAAAACTCATAATTTGAAAAAAACATATTTTATTTTTAAAAATATTTATTTAAAATTTATATTTTGGACTTTGAAAACCAATTCTTAATTTTGATAATGTATGTAACATTATTCTCACGTTTAGAAACTTTTTTGGTCATTTTAAATTAAATATTTTATTTAATAGTATTCAATTTGTTATTTCGTTTAACACAAAAAGTATTATATATTATTAATTTTAAACCAAATTTTGTAATATATGGTTATAATATTGATAGTTTTAACATATATGAATATTTAATTTCTTAAAAACAATCTTTTTCAAGAAACCATTTTCACTCATTCTCTATATTTATTCTAAAACTAACATTTTTCACCAATTAAACTTTTATTTGATAACTTGATTTTAAATTTTGAAATAATAATTTTAAAAATATATAAGAATGTCAATTATTTATTTCCGTTATTAATATTAATTACAATTTTTTAAAAAATTACCAATGTAAAATTATATTTCGGTAACATATATAATTGTAAGAAAAATAACTAAAATGACCCGATGTTGTCTCCAAAATTTGTGGTGGAGAAGTTTATAGTATAGTTAGTTATATATGATTTATATTTTACACATTTGGAGATGTTAAACAATTTATGGTAATATACATTATTTTAATATAATGGGTATACCCAAAATTACACATCTCTTCACCAATAAAAGTGGAAAAAATCCACCACCACATGCCACATTTATTCTTTATCACTGCATACTAAAATACTAAACAATTTATCTTACTACATGCCTTTATAGATTTTATATTCCTATTCTCTATATTAGATACAATATATCTTCTCTTTATAAGGATGTTTCTAAGACAAAAAATGTTCTGAATGTGAGAAATTTTTCCCCTTAGCATTTTCATACTAATATTTATATTAAAATTTTATTCTAGAACCCATAATGTAACAAACCAAGTAGTATTAATATTTTTTATATTTTTATATTAATATTATAAATATTATTCAATATATTGTCTCCACTAAGAAACAATATATACCGAGTGTAGGTTTGGACTACTTCCTTCATGAAATGTTATGTTTTGTTTCACATAATCACCTTTCAAAGATACAGACAATGATGTATTAGATGAGTTAATATGTTTCTTATGTCAAAAATTATAATTATCAAATTATAATTTTTCATTTTCCTTAATTCTATTCCATGTTTTGAGAAACAAAATCATTAATCATATGTATGCATGGGTCGACACAACCACAAATGATGAATTCATTTTTAATCACAAACCATCATGGATTGTTATAAAAATTAATTTAAATATTTTTTTATAATTTTTTTTATTTGTTAATATTTAATAAATTTTATGTTATTATAATATATAAATACTTCCTTACCTACTAAATTATTATTACATGTTTGGTTTGGTTCATTTTAAACTTCTATGAGAATAATATCATAGTCTTTAGTTTTTGGATGGGTATTGAAAATTATATAATTATAATAATATTAAATACTAATTTATTTATGATTATTTAATTTTTATAGAATTTATTTTTTTATATTGGATATATTTATTAATATACCACTTTTGCATCATTAGACAAGTCAAAACTAGTTCATCAAAGTTTCATTTTTCACAAAAAATAACATTATCTTACAAAAAATTAAAATGGGATGCGTTGAGTCATTTAAAAACAATGATTCTATTATCATGGTTTGCTTAGGAATTATGAAATTTGAACTAATAAATAAGAATCAGTAACATCACTCTGGTACATGTATGAAACAACCAAAATTTCCTAAGAACTGATAGTGGAAATAAAATTGAATTCCGTAATATATTTGTAATAGGTGGTTTTAAAATAACTATATAAAAAGATAAATTTATAAAATAATGGTCAACATTAGGTTGTTATTATTTTTATGTATATTTTATAGGATGTGTAGAAATTCAATGTATGTAGGAATACATTGTATTAGGTTCTCTGTGAGATGTTTAACTTCTTGAGGCATAATTCTTAATGTTTACCATAATATTATTATTATCGCATGGTTTGTCTCAGGTGAATTTATTTTATTGTATCCATGTAATATGTTGGGCTTGAACAACCATATCATTTTATTTCTTCAAGTTTATTTTGATTCAAAATCCACCATTTTTGTATTATTTTTTTAACACAACTATCTTCATTACGTTAAAATACTTATTTTTAATTTTCATTATTCTATAATTTATTACTTATATTGTAAAACATTATTTTAAACTTCTTTCTCCTACACTCAAGGGCTAATAATTGTTTATAAAATAATTTTCCATGGAAACAAATTCTTTAAAAAATATATCTCTTTATTAATAATAAATAATTTCCCCTTTAATGACATTTTCTCCAATATATCAATATTTTTTATTCCTGTCAATGTTCTCATTTATATATGGAAACTCAATTATATTTTATCTCATGTGACGTTCAGATTTCCAACTTCAACTTTTGAAAAGTAATTTTTTATCCCTTATTTAATATATGGTTGTCAACAAAGTAATTTTTAAAATATTAAAATGGATTTTCATCTATAATATTTAGATTTGTACTCTACTCTATATTTTCATATCAAAACAATTATTTCTTTTTTAAAAGGAATCATTATTGATGATTATTTTTAAAATTTAAGTTTTTTAAGTCTCTAGATTTAATTTTCAAAAAAAACTCCCTTGAATGTGACAAGTAACATATAATTTTATCATAATTTTTAAATTGTTTTCTAAAAACTATTTTATGATTTTTCTTCAATTATCCTCTATATGTAAAAATGATTTAATTCATTGTAAATTTACAACAATGAATTACCATCTAAGTTATATTATAATATTTTTGGGGATTAAACTCATCAAAATCCATTAATACATTTTCCTTTCCTAGATTTTGAATGATTTTTATATTTCATCAAAGGTATTCCCTAATGAACATTCTTTATTTACATTCATTGATTGACATGTGTTCTCCATGATAGAGTTCATTGATTTATTTTGGAAATTAATGTGTTGATTTCATACCCATTATCAATATAATATAAATATTATATGATGTATTTTCTTGAATTAAGGGTATTAACCTAGAAATTTATTGAATATCTATTGAGGACTATTTATTTTCCATAGGTATATTTTATTACTATAATTAATTGAATTATGAATGTTTTTCTTAGCTGATATAATTTGAATCCATTTACAAGAGTGATTTTCAATATTTTAAATTTTTCATTACAAGGTAACTCAATCATATAAATTATGACACATGGGGTATTATATCACCCGCTAATTAATTGGTTATGTTTTATCTCATGTGATATTAATGTTTAGACATAATGAGTTTGTTCTCAAAGGAATTAGAATAATGATTTCTCACCTATTTTAATTAATGGAAATCATGATTTTATTCATAGAGTGGGCAAAACAAATTTGTTCAAATTTTAATGTTTTGACGTAATGATTTTAGTAATGAAGTCATGCACATAATTATTTTTATCATATTTTAGAACATGGACATGTTGAGTTTGTTAACAAAGGAATGTTTTTATTGAGTTTACTCTCAATTTTTTCAATAATTATGAAGTTTCTACCTTTCTATGATTCTTTTTTTATTTTATAATATATTGCATTCCATGGTTAAACATATTTTTTTATGATATTCCATAATTTTATTTTATCCCATGACATATTTTAGGATTTATGATCTATTATTTTGTAGTTATATACATTTTATATATCATGATAATATATATACGAACATCTTATTCTTTTTTAAGATATTTGATTTTTATAGATTATGTTTACACTTTTTGAGAATATTTCATCACCAATATATTATATTTCAATCTCTAGACTCAAGAAGAAGAGTGTGACTTATAATAAGTCTATAAACGATTCTATTTGGGTTTGATTATGGAAAATTTTTGACACGTTTTTAAAAAAATATTTCTTATATAACTTGTCTATAATGACCAAAAATATTATATTCTTGGGATTGGGAGATTGTTTTTTGAGATATAGTTCTTAAATTGTTGAAATGATTTAAAATAAATATATGTTTATCTTGGGTTTTTATCATTTATATATCAGAGTATTTTTTAGTTATTTTTAAATATTTGTGTAGTTACGATTTTGGGATGAGTTTTAGACAACATTATTAAAAACCCAAGGGATAAATATGAGGGATAAGTTTAATAATATATATTTTTTGTTAATGTATTGAATTTTTGGTTCTCCAAAAATTATATACCCTTATGGATATTCACTACTGAAAAACTAACATATACCAATGGTTTGGAACCATTGGTATAGGCCTCCAAACCATTGTTATAGCCTATACCAATGGTTTCGATAACTGTTTCCAAGTAAGCCGTTGGGATAGGTCTATACCAACGGTTTTTCAAAAACCGTTGGTATAGACCTATTCCAATGGGTTTGGAAATCGTTGGTGTAAGTAATATGAAAATCTATACCAACTGTTATGGAACCGTTGGTATATGTATTTCAAAAAAAAACATTCGATGGGATTTGATCCCAGGACCCTTAGTTTATCATTAAACGACTTAACCACTAACCTAACATGACTTTTGTGAACATAATTACATAAATATATATATGTATTGTCATAATTATTTTAAATTTTGATTTATATAATGTTCTCGGTAAGAAGATATGATAAAAATTCTCAGGACCTATACCAATGTTTTTGACAATCGTTGGTGTAGTTATTGATTATGGAATTTATTTTGGGGTGGGGGTTGATTTCTAGGGGACCTTTCCCAATGGTTTGGCCAAACTGCTAGGAAAGGTGGCCACAAAGTGGGATTTCCCAACAGTTTGGCCAAACCGTTTGGAAAAAGGACCTATACCAACGGTTTTTACAAACCGTTGGTATAGAAGCATTGAGAAATGTCAGATTTCTAGTTTTGATTGGAGATAGGATGTTTGTCTGTAATAAATTTACCAAGGGTTAATCACTTTAAAATTTTCTATTCTTGTGTCAACATATTCTTAAATCTGGTTCATGTTGAGTGGGACTATGACTCTAAAAGTATCTGGACAATCCCAAGGGGTATTTTCATATTAAACATGTTATATTTAAAATCCATTAAGAATAATTTAGTTGGTTCTGGAATAGTGTTAAAGAATATGAGAAAACATCACCAAAATAAAACAAAAATCAACCAATAGTGATTTAATTCTAACTAAAATTCAATGTGTTGGTTTCGAATAATAACACAAATAGAGGTTTATTTTTTAAAATTCCCCTATTATATTTATATTAATCACTTTTTATTATCATTTATGGATTTAGAAATTGTTGTATAATATTTTAAATCAGTTAATAATGGATGTAGTGGATGATATATTAATTTTCCAAAAACCAAAAAATATTTGATAGATTCTAATGTAAAAAATCCATTGGTTAATCTCCCCCAAATATCTCAATTTAGGATTAGTAACATTATTCTGGATAAATATTAGAATACACCATAAAATAGAATAATTATGTTACATAGAAAATTAGCTGAAAATATGACGAAAGAATGAGGGTTCATTTTCTTTGTTGTCAAATGTGTGGGAAAAGTCACCCATTAGAATGTCTCAAATCATCAAGATTATTTTTAATTTTTGTTAAAGGAGGGAATTGAGTATAAAGATATATATTAAAAGGGAATAGATTAGTTAAGATTATGGAAAAAATAATTTTCTTTATAAGGATACACTACATATTTGATGTCTAAAATGTAAAGAATTTAGGAAATATGGAAACTACTGAGCTAATAAAAGGGATTAAGTAAAAAATAAATACCAATCACATATTAGACTATTGAAACAATTAAAACACCATTTTAATGAAAACTATTGATGTGTATAGTTATAATTATGTGGTGATAGGTGTTCTCGGGTTAATATATTTTGATTTATTATATCACAAATTGTTCACCGATTATTATCTATTGATGTGTAAATCAATGATTCCTAATGGTATCATTATTATATCCAAGGGTTATTAATTTCCAAATGATGTATTGTATTATAATATATCAATTCATTAATGGATCCTCATTTAGATTAATTTTGAATCTTCAAATAGATAATATATTAATTATGAAGATATGTAAATCACATTTCAAAACAAACTATGATCATCTATTAGTGAAATGATGACTATGAGATCTTTTGGAAGAAAATTATATTATGTGAATACTAACACCAATTTTGAAGGGTTGTTTGGATAAAATTATTAGATAAAATATCAATATTAATATTGACATATTATAGTTTAATATGATAGATTTACTATGTTTGTTAATGTCACTAAAAAACTGTATCGTGAATCATATAGATCTCTTAGATACCCATATTTAGTATCAATAGTAATTTATAACTAAAATCTAAATGATGCAGTTTATTTGAGGGGGTATAATTGTAAAACCTGATATTTTATAGTATTTTTTCCATAAATTAATACATGATTGAATAACATGTTTTACACATAACACGATTCTAAAAATTAAATGTGACATATTTTATTGATAAAAAAATTACCATTAAAACAATATAATAAAATCAGAGGGTATTAATAGGATTAAAAAATCATTGATATATATATATATATATATCTCTGTGCGTGTGTGTGTGTGTTTGTCATTTTATACACATTTAAATATTTAATTGTGTGATTTCAAATCTATTTTAATAAATGTTTCATATTTATGAGAACTGTTTTTATTAGTTAAAAATAATATAATATTATTAAATGAAGATTTTAATAAAATAAAATATTGATTAATTAATTTTATTTTTTAAATTTCATATAAAAATTAAAAATAATGGTAAAATGAATTTTTTTAGAAAATTCTCTAAATTTTTGTCATTATATTTAATGATATTATTTGAGGTTATATTCCTAAATTTAAAATTTAAAAAATGGAAATTAATTATAAACTCATCGTGAAAAATATGATGATATCTATAATATTAGAAAATTTTAGGAAATAACTAATTTTTAAGAGAATAATTAAATATATAATTTTAACAATATTATAAATTTTATGACTTTATTAATATAAGAGAAATTCCAATTATCATATAAAACTATTTAAATGGATCTAGATTTATTAATGGTTTAAAATTGTGTATTTTAAAATATTAGGTTGATCTTAGAACAACTATTTTAAAATTTCATAACTTATGTAATAGTATATTTTAATTTGAAATTTGTTTTAATTTATTTCTTTTAATTAAACCTTTTCTAGAAAATATATAGTTTTGGAATTAATTAAAAGATAGAAAAATTAATATATTTTATAAAAAACCAATTTCTTTTGTTGATTTAAATTTCATTCATACTTGTAACATACACATGTAGTTTGTGATTATAAAATGTCTAAAAAATATTTTTTATGTGCTGTGTTTATTCTAAAATTACCATTTTTCACCCTTACAAAAAAAATTAAAATTATGGTCAAATTTGTTACAAACATGTCCAAATTATATAACAAATTGTTCTTTTACTTGTTTTCAATAAAATTATTTACCAAGTTTAAAAATATTAACAAGGTAAACATACTTTATTTTAAATGTTATAAAATATAATAGTAAAAGTCCACAAATCACTCTAAGTTGTATCAAATTTGACAATTTGAGAGTGGGATATTAAAAATTTCTATATCTATTTGATATATACAATTTTCTTTAAAATTAACCATTAATAGTAATTTAATGTTTTTGAAACGTATTGGTACTCCCAAATTTATCCTTATCTTGATTTAGAAAATTTGAACACTTACACCCCTTAATGACAAAATTATTCTATATATATTGTAGGGTTCTAAAAATTCCTCAAAAGAGATTCTACCCAAATCCCAAAAGAATTGGGAAAAATAATCAAAGAAGAGACACAAATAGGACCAGTCTGCGAACCGGTCCCATGGAAGCACAACATGGCCAGGCCCCACGAGGCACCCCCCTCCGCGAACCATTGTCATTCGCGAAATAGAGGTGGAGAGCCTCCACGGTCACGACGCAGGAAGGGCACCAGTCCGGTTCACCATAAACGAACCGCCCCAACCGCAGACCGCATCGACTGGTTCAATCCATACCGGTTGTCGTTCATGGAATGGAGGTGGAACCCTCCGCAGCCGCGAAGCACTCCCTGAGTTTGCCTCATTGAGGGGGGGAAGCGTTCAATACCCTTCGTGAATCGCGGATTGACCAAGTCAGCTGTGAACCAGGTGTTTGGTTATGGGCCTCCGCAAAAGGTGTCGTATGGCCACAGATACATCCCCTTCCCCACTTTATAGAAGGGGACCAAGGGGGAAAGAAAAAAGAGGAGAATCAGAGAACTGGAATAGGATTTGGAGGGATTGGAGATTCGGAAGGAGATCGGTTGAAGGAAGGCTTCAGATTTCGCAAACAGTGAAATTCCCATCCGCGAACCACAGCAGGCATACGAATTAACAAGGAATTGGAAAACTCATAATAATTTGGTGAGCCGCGAACCTAAAAATAACAAAAAGCAGAACCCCGAACCATACCCCCTCTGCAGATGACTTCCACGCGGACCAGTGAATTTATGCCTCTTTTCCCATTCTTCGTACCACGTAGCACTCTCCCACACGAGAGAAGCCCCGACCGACAAGCCTCCGATTGGCGCCGCCCTTGGTCATCGCTGTCTTCTTGGAACCCTCCACGAACCACCTTGGTTCGTGGATTGAACCCGAAGCCGTGAACCACCCTGGTTCACGGATTGAACCCAAATCTGCGAACCACTCTGCTTTGTAGGACGCCAATCAGTCCGCGGACCACCTTGTTTCACAGACGGCTTCTCCAGCCGCGTGGCACTTCCCCGCGTGAAGGGAACCACCACCCATACCTCTCGGTGCCTAACCAAATACTTTAATGTTCTCATTTACAGAACCATATAAAATCCTTTCGATCCAGCCAAGTCCTTCACAACTCCCTCACTGGCCTGTTCATCGGCCCTAAGCCAAGGCCTCCACCGGAGCCACCTGATCCGCATGGTGTAACTTTTAGGCGCATCAGTGTGCCATTTTTAGTTCACAAACCCATGGTAAATAGGGAAAAAGGTGCTTCCCCGACCCTTGAATAGATTCCCGAAGCTTTACTGGGTTCACATTCCCATGGTAATGTGGAGCCTAAGCTCGGGAATCCCTTTTTTCCCCTCCACTCGTTGAGAGTCCCTCGGAGATGATAAAATAGCCATCAGAAGGAAGCTCTCACACACTGCAATAGAGGAGATGGGCATAGGAGCACACCCCTTTCCCTCTCCCACTGTGGTTTGTTGCCCCAGGAATCCATCTCAGAATAAGCCCCAACCCTCTGGGCCTCCTCAGAGTGTCAGACCAAATTAATCATCCTGGGCTGCTCCATGCATAAGCCCCACTCTGCTTCTCACGTACGCACCTTTCGCGACGTGATCCTCTGGTCCCTACTACCTCTTCTTTCTCACACCGAGCATGACTCATGTAGGATTAGAGTAAGCATCGACCATGACATCCTACCATGGGCCTCCTTAGAGTGTAATCCCCAATCAATCATTCTGGGCCTCTTCAGAGTGTAATCCCCAATCCAAAGCAAACTACGGGGACTTTGATCCATTCCAAAGCATGGTACGTAGGAAGCCTCCATGAGGTTCAATCCCACCACTCAGTCGTTTCTTCACGCTGAGTTCCACCCTCATTCATCATGATGTTAAACTGTATATACGAACAACGTGGACATTGATCCCTACCTCCTAAACAGGGTACGTAGAAAGCCTCCCCGAGGTTCAAGCCCGACGACCGGTTAATCCGATCATCTCCACACCAGTTCACCACGCCACTCCTAGTGCCGCCTCAAGCGAGTTCCAACCCTTCGAGGTCATTAATCCAACAAGGGATGGTAATCCTCGGGCATAAATGAATCTGAACCCCTGAATCTAGTTGACCATTGCTCACCAATATTAAATCCATGGATACTATGTTTGGTTATAAACCAAATATTCGGGAACATATAAATACGTCTTAAATCTATATGAGAGTCCCAGAAAAGGCAATAATTCCCCCCAAAAGGGTGTGATGAGCCCGACCTCCCATCCTCTCGACCAATGTGAGTTCTTAAGAGTCATTGGTCAAACCATTCGGTGAACGCCTTCCTTTGGAAAGCAGGTCCATAAATCATTAGATATGGAGTTGTTGGGCGTTTCGTGGCCGAAAACCAGAATGAAAAAAAATGGTGAACCCAACGTGAATCTTTAACCAAACATGACGGATTCAACATAATCCCACCCCATTCCCCCCTATACTCTAAAGGAGGGCCAAGCAAGGTCATTAATTACACATAGGATTATGAGATGCTTCTTTGACGTTTTTGCTGCTTGTATCTGCTAAAATGTTTTGCAGGAACTACTTTCAGAGCTCTCTTCGATCCAATGGCATCGCAAAGGAACTCACAAGTGCGCGTTTCAAAAAAATTCAAGGACGAGACTTCCTCGACAACAGAGGACCCCGTCCCTCACCCAGTATCATCAACGCTAGGTTTCAGACGCGCTGATCCTAGAGTAGAACATGAACGGTACTCTCCCAACAGTGTAGGTGGCCATGCACGCCCTCCAATCCGTCAAGATTCGCTGGTCACCTGCCCAACAGCGACAATAAAGGCGGATCCAGACAGCCCCTGTCACTATCTCCAACCATTTCAGGAGTCTATCCCTGGAACGGGACAATGCATACCTCTCTTATCTTAGGGAGGTGGATGAGGTCGTCGTTGAGGACTTCATCCCCACGAAACAGGGGTTCCGCTCCAAGGCCCCCGCCGGAAGACGTCATCGCTGTCACACCGCGACCCGACATCCTCGCGCCATGGAGGATGTCTCCCTGAGGACTCAGGCCCATGCTCCCCATGCTCCGGCCCCTCGGACCGCCCGACAAGGGCGGCAGATGTATGGTCGGGGACCGGTCATCACACTGGTCCCTGAGGAGGAGATCAGTTTCCCAACCATGGAGACATACCACGAATAGGAACCTACACCTGTTCGCTCCTCCCAAGCCCGCCATCCAGACATGGTGGCATCATACGAGCCGGCGCGCATCCCCGTGGAGCTCCATCAAGCCCATCGCCCATGCAGGATGACACTTACTAGGCAAGAACCTCTCCCTGCCCAGGGTCATAAAGCCCACTAGCTAGATGTGGTGGTGACCCAGCACCTACAGGACCAACTCCTGGCAGTTTCTTCAGACGCCCGCCATCCTGATATGGTGGCGATCAACATAGCCCACCACCAAGATGTGGCGAGAAATCATAGGCGGTAACGTCTCCCCGCCAACAAACGCCACTGACTCAATATGGTGGGAAACCAATATATTCAAGGCCAGCTCCCTACGGATGCAAGAAAAGTCCACCACCCCGATGTGGGGGAAAACAGAGAGAGAAACCGCTGTATCCCAGTATAAGGGCAGGTTAGTTCTCCTGCCCCGACATAAGAGAATTGTCAGTACCAACTGACTATTGGAGGACCGGGGTAGGATATTCCTACTCTGATACCGGAATGGGACTTCATACCCGTTCCAGCCAAAGTTGTCTCTTTACATATCCTGGCAATGATGGAGGAGCAGGTATCGATCCCAGATCATATCTGGAAGACTTTCCAGAATGTAATTGCATCAGCGGCAACATCAAGGACTCGTGCCTGTGAGCCCGTCTCCCCAATTGAGGCGACTCATCTAAGAGACGAGATAGCTGCCTCAGAGCATATCTTCATCCTTGCTTCTTCCCAATAAGGTCACCGGCCATATTCCGCGATACAAGGGCAACCAGGTCGAGCAACTTCACTCATTCTAACTGGGGGACACCCGTCCATCATGGTGGATGCACCAGAGAAGGCATATATCCCTGCTAAAAGTCAAGATGTTTTTCGGAGTATCCCATCGGCATCGCGAGACCCAATTAGTCTGGGACCCAAAGGATGTGAAGGCTGTAGTCAATAGCAGACGGTCTCCACTGCCCGCGAAAGAGCACCCCAAACGCGCCGAAGGCAGCCGGAAAATAAATAGCAGGTTCATGAATCCGCTCTGCTGGAAGCTGGGGTTCCCGATGCCGCTACGCACGCATCAAAGGCTCGAAACCCTACCCACCCATTACCATATTATGGGAGCGGTAGTATCAGTTGTGAAGGTCCTCCCCAAAATGTCGCTATAAGCAGTTCTGAAGGTCCTCCTCGGAGCACTCGTGGGGGCTTCCCCCGTGGGCATATAATGATCAGTCACAATAGATTCTCTCTTGATGAGAGTCACGGAAACCCTCCACGTGACCAGAAGATTGAGCAGCAAGATGGTCCTCCACTTTCTGCGGTCCACCCTAAAGGTCCTCCCCAGGGTATACACTGCAATCACTCTCTATGCAGTGGGAC
Organism: Viscum album; assembly: GCA_963277665.1. Taxonomy (NCBI): domain Eukaryota; kingdom Viridiplantae; phylum Streptophyta; class Magnoliopsida; order Santalales; family Viscaceae; genus Viscum; species Viscum album. The sequence goes on from OY728145.1 coordinate 383,734,495, forward strand.
CATATATTGTGATTGTAGTCCTCGCTATCACAGTCGCAACTAAGGAGGTCCTCCCCATAGTGACGTCTCATTGGGATAAGAAGGCCTTCCCTTATCATGGCCTACCCTGAAGGTCCTCCCCTGGGGTCATGCTGCAACGGAACTCCATGCAACTAGGCATCAGGTCACGGTGGTTGTCCTCACCACCCTGATAATGGAGGTCTTCCCCATAGAGACGTCGAGCCACCAGAAGGCCCTCCCCTCGTTGCGGTACATTCTGGAGGCCCTCCCCAGGATGTATCATGCAGATATTCTCCCTCTAGAAGTAGTAATGGTAGTCCTCGCCATTGCCGCAGCTGCGATGGTAGTCCTTGCCACCACAAACTCCATTGCGAAGGTCCTCCCTATAATGGCCTCAAGAAACAAGAAGGTCCTCCCCTTGTCGCGGCATGTCCAAAAGGTCCTCCCCAGGATGCGCGTCGAACATCAAGCCATGATGGTCATCCTTACCATGTTGTAAGTTGTTGCGAAGGTCCTCCTTGTAACAACGCTACGTAGCCAGAAGGTCCTCCCCTTACTGCAACATGCCTTGGAGGTCCTCCTCAGGGTGTGAACTGCAAAAGTCCTCTATACAATGAAGCATCAAGCAGTAATGGTAGTCCTCTCCATTATGGCCGTCATTGTGAAGGTCCTACCTGCAATAGAATATTATTTCTATAGGAAGGCCCTCCCCATGCCGAAACAAGCACCTAAAGTCCCTCATATGCCGAGGCACTCAGAAAGACGGGATTGAGCATGTCAGATTCCTAGCTTGTTGCTAGCGACGCCCTTCTTTGATCAGGATCCATTCCAGGGCCGCATTCATCTTATGAACCACCTCGGAATCACCCAAAAGACAATTCGATACCTACCGGTCCCACCGCCTCTGACTACAGTGATCACCTTAGTTGGGCTGATTAGGTAGAGGGATCACTGGCGGGGGAGTACGTCGATATGCTGCACCTAAGGAAACGACTGGCCAGGAATGATATACCAGTTATGTTTTGCCCCACAGCCACCCCTTAGTATGACATACCCAGGGAGTTGTCATAAGAATGCATGCACGACATCTGCCACAATCTATGGATGACCCTCCTCTGGCTAAAATCGAGTTTCTTGCCCTATGACGGGTATGTAGACCACGTCAAGATGATAGGGGACCTCCTACGTCAAAGGGAATATGGAGGCAGCTTGCCTCCGTGCACTACATGAACTGCGCCGCCTCATTGGTGACGCTCTAACGGGAGTCAATATCAGGGGATGGGGGGAACACAGAGCTCTTCATTTCACTCCGCTCCCCGCCCAGAAGAACCCGTTCGGTATGGTGTCTTGCAATGACGTCACATCGAGACGGAAATCGGGTGGACCCCCTGTTTAGGAAAGGAAACACACCCAACGTAGTCGGGCCTTGAGTAAGTCCCAGAAGCATCAAGCCCGGCTGGAACGATCCATTCAAGAACTCATGAATCAGGCCATGGAGAGCATCTAGCATGCATCTCGCCTAAGAGAGGCCAGTCCGCGATCTTCGCCTGCCTCTCCAGAAGGGGTTGATTCATAGGTGAATTCGGCACCAGATCCGGTTCACCCCCGGATGGGGGCATGCGAAATCAGGTAGGTCGCGATTGACGCAGCCACTGCCGCAATCTAGGGTCAACCCCAGCCTGCAGGGCTGGGGGCATTTTTAATAACAAATTCCCCCATAAGACTAATAAAACCGAGAAGATACTCAATGTCCAGGGAACGGAACCAACCACAGCCCTCAGGGCTGGGGGCATTATTTCCCCCTCGACAACAACCTCCCCCACAAGAGTCGGTATTCCCTCATCTAGGGAACACAGTCAGAAGAGGAGGCTCCCGTCCTATCCCGTCATATAAATCATCATCCCCTCTGAGAGGAAGGTGCACCATAAGGTCGAATCAAAGAACTCTCCATGTCACCCTTCGGCAAGAAGTTCGAACGCAATCCCAGTAAACAAAAGGGAAGGCCCGTAAAAGATGTATGAGATCCTATTCCAATTTGGAAGATGATGCCCACTCCACCCCGCAATATGCGTTCAACAATGCCATAGAGGCTAACCCCACGGGTGACGCTGGAGAAAATGAAAACCCGGACGGATCAGGAGACGACGGTTCTGGTCAGGCTGTGACTCACAACGAACTCCCAGGTGTGCACACCCGGAACCAAAGGCCCGATTTAAATATGGTCGACCCTTCAGCTAACCTCCCTCCACCTACCCTGCGAGCTTTCAACAAGGATAGGAATAAATGAATGGTTACCCTTACCTTGTCCTCTTCTCTCGATAAAAACGACCCACTCACTCTCGAAGAGAGGTTCGCTCTACAAGAAGAAGAGATGAAAGAATTGAGGCAGCCTAACGCTGAGATACATCAGAGGAACCGCTTTATTGAAAGTGCATTTCAAGAAGAGCCACATCATGCACTCCCAGCAAGTGAACCTCAAAGGTTAAGGTTTTCCCCGAAAAACAAAATACGGCTAGGGATCCAGTCTAATGAGGCACCTGGCCCATCCAAATACCAAGATGTGGATCCGGACAAATGCCAAGAATTCCCTCCACTCAGGAAGAAACCGGAGCGAGTACGCCAACACCCTCCGAAGGTTCCACAAACGGCACGCACACCCTTGGTGCCATCCAACCCGGACCCTCAGGCAATGCCTCAGGCTACGCCTGCCCCAGACCGGGCCCAACAGGATGTAAACCAGGGATCCACCAATACCATCGAGGCACTAACATCTCGATTGGAAGCAATGGATGGTCGACGCGCTCCGATACAGCTGGAGCGGAAACCCTACCCAGATTGGGTGACCAGCACACCACCTCCACCCAATTTTGGGAGCCCTGTGTTCCCCATATTCAATGGATCAGGCGATCCAAAGCAGCATTTGATGCACTACGCATCCTATTGCGACCCTATGATGGGAACTCCGGAACAAAAAGAAGCAGTGAAACTAAGATGCTTCGTATGGACCTTGTAAGGATCTGCCTTCGCCTGGTATACGAGTCTGTCGGCCCAGTCGATAAAGAGCTGGGAGTACCTTCGGCAGCAGTTCCTATTCCACTTCAACTCAACACTGCCGAAAACAACAGTCAGCGATCTCATGAACTGCAAGCAGAGGGAGAACAAAAGGGTCTCATATTTCATCACCAAATGGAAAGGCCTGACCTATTCTCTGAACAGGCCAATTCCTCAATAAGAGATGCTAGACATATGCATTGATAATCTTAGAGATGAGCTGCAAACACCACTCATACCGGTGGAGTGCACCATTGGCTTCCGCCATCTCACGTCCATTGCCTAGAGAATTGAGGACTCCCTGCAGCGGAAAAATTCAAATTCTCAAATAGCCTCACAGGATACTGTGAAAAAAGCCCCTAGAGCCGAAGCGTCTACTATCACACTCAAGCCGGCCCCTGTGCCCGCTCCACCATTCAGGCCTCCACTAAATCATCAAGGGCCCCCTGCATATCAGTGGCCGCCCCTGCCTAAATGGGATGATTGGAGAAGAACAAAGCAAAATCAGTTTGAGGAACAAAGACAAAAATTATACTCATTCCAAGACGATCAAGTTTGTGGCTACTTCATTGCCTCCATGAAATGTAACTTTCTCCGCCTCCTAGAAGCAATGAAACCTAAAGAATTTGGCATCGATTACATGCTAGATTACTACCCCTACCATCGGATGTTGGGGCACAATATCCGAGAATGCTACGTCTTTAAAGACCTCATACAAAGGATGGTAGATTCCGGACAAGTCGAGATGGGACCACCCGCAGCACATGTGGAATGTATCTCTACCACCGACTCTGATAAAGAGGAGGGGTGGAAAAAGGTCACCAGTAATAAAGGGCAGAAATTTGATAAGTGGATTACTCAGAAGACTATCAACCAAGCCCAGGGCATACTCTGAGCTCAACTACAGCAGCCGGTGTTGCCACCAACAGCCCCTGAAGCCGCAGAGCCGACAGCATCAGCCTCAAAATCCTCTACGAGCCGGTCATCCAGGCAGTGTTGAAGGAGGAAACAGTCACAAGAGGAGCATCCCGCGGTGGGGCCAAGGTTAGTCCCGACCCTAGCAGATTTCATGCCCTCAAATTTGGAAAAACGGGCATCGAACCACCAAAAGGCGCCATCAGAGACAACCGACTAGATTGACCTGTCGGAGGATAAAGATCCAATTTTTGGTCCTATAAACGCCATCCATCTCATGGAATCATTACCTGGTGAAGGTTATGTCTATGAACCCGAAATCCATGCATGAGGTGCCAAGAGGAGGAATCACAGAGGCAGAGGATACCAGGGGAGGTGCAGCTATGACCGAAACCAACCCTATGGTTGGACCCTAGTCCAGACCATTAATATCACGGAAACCCATGGGAGAACCCTTCAACGGGCTCAACAGGAGAGGGAATTCCCCTCCACTTCCACAAGCGGCCCCTCTGGCCCTGTTGTTCTGCAATACCCACCAGAGGAGGAGCATGTGTCTGGTCGCCTAGTGCGCACAAACATACCAGTCAGGCCATGTCATCAAAACACGGGAACACCATCAACATCTATCCCCGCGGTCGGTCCCTCCTTGTCAAATGCTCCAACTTCCAAACCACCAGCCAAGACTCTCCCGCCAATGGAGAAGTGTCGGCCGCTGGAGCAGAAATATGATATCCTTAAGCAGCTAGCATCGGTACCATCCAAGATGTCCATCCTGGATGCCTTGGGTTTTTCATCCGACCTTAGGGAGGCACTTATCGAAGCTTTGATCAGCCCCTAGGAGTTTCAAGCCGAGGTAGCTGCTGCCAAAATTTTACAGAAAAAGACTGGCTCGACTGAATGCAACGCGGTGATTTCCTTAACCAATCAAGATGGAGACAGCATCATGCAAGGATACATTAGACCACTATATGTGACCGTCACACTTAATGGTATTGAAATCCAGAAAGTCTTTATAGACAATGGATCTGGAGTTAACCTCCTCCCCCTAAGGACACTCTGTATGTTGCGCCATAGTGAGGACGATCTAATTCCCTTAGCCACAACTTTTTTGGGTTACGAAAAGAGTGAGTAGAAACAAGTGGGACAGATTAAGCTGAAGACCCATTTTGGTGACCTGGTAGCCTACACGGAATTCCTGGTGGTTCGGCAAATCACAAAATATAATGCGCTACAGGAAGGCCTTGGCTCCATAATCACATGGTCATTCCTTCATCATACCACCAGTGTATCAAGTACTACGTCAATGGACAAAGCGGGATGTTGCACGCCGACAAGACCCCTTTCGAGCTCTCCGAGTCACATTACATCGACGTCGGGTTCTATGAGCTAAATAAGAAGAAGCCTTTGGTCGATGGCATCGACTAGATCTATGCTCCAAATTGCAAGTAAATGGTACTCGATGACCCCCTCAGGAAGCTTGGCAGAGATTATGTCATGCCCATCAACTATGTGGAAGGTAGGAGTTCATGTCCGAACACGCATTCAGATGTCCTCATGACTTCATCCATGATCGCCAAGCACGAAAATGCGGGAACGTCTACCAACCCTCGATTTGGGGACGAATACTCAAGTAGGGATACCCACGATGCCTCTCCCTAAAACCCTCGAAGTCTCAGATCATAAACTCTCTCCTCGTCAAATCAAGAAGGTGAGGACTTGGGAGAAGAAGAGGGGGAAGATCTCAGAGATGTGTCTCCCGCATTTTAGGAGGGTATCTCCACCACTGTGGACTAACTCAGGGAAATAAACCTGGGTACTGAAGAGGACCCGAGGCCCACTATCATTATCATGGCCATGTCTCCCAAGGAACACGAGTTATATACCTACTTCTTAAGCAAACACACGGATGTCTCTGCCTGGAATTACACGGATATTTCAGGACTTGATCCCGAGGTATCGATGCATCACCTGGGTCTTCCAGAAGACCGCTGGGGCTACAAACAGGCCGCTAGAAGGACACACCCCTCACATGATACCAAGATAGAGGCTGAAGTAGATAATATCATTAAACAGGCTTCATCAGAGAGGTCTAGTACCCCATTTGGTTGGCCAACATCGTCCCTGTCAAGAAAAAGAATCGGAAAATCCGTGTCTGCATTGACTTCAGTGACCCTAATCAGCATTGCTCAATAGATGACTTCCCGATTCCGATCACCGAGTTGTTAATTGATGCAACGGCTGGGTATGAGGATCTATCCTTAATGGACGGCTATTTAGGATATAATCAAATCATGATGGCCTAAGAAGACAAAGAAGCCATAGCCTTCAGGGCCCCTCAAGGGGTATTCTGTTACAGGGTCATGCCCCTTGGTCTCAAGAATGTCAGCGCCACATATCAGCATGCCATGCATCAGATATTTAAGCTGTTCCTGGGGAAATTCGTTGAATAATACATGGATGACATAGTGGTCAAGTCCAGATAGCGTTCGGATCACCTATCAGACCTGGAGACCATCTTCAACAAGATTTGACAGCATAACTTGAAGATGAACCCCTTGAAATGCACCTTTGGGGTTATCTTAGGGAGATTCCTTGGCTTCGTCGTACGCCATCGGGGAATTGAAGTCGACGCTGAGAAGACAAGGGCTATCCTGAGCCTGCCACCTCCCCGAAATCAAACTGAGATGAGGGGATTCCAAGGACACATAGCCTATATTAGGCGGTTCATAGCCAACCTGGTAGGCAAATGTTTTCCATTAACCAGGTTTATGAAGAAGTGGGTCACGTACCAATAGACGGATGACTGCCAAGAGGCGTTCAACAACATGAGGAAGTACCTCTTAAGCCCAACGGTGATCATGCCCACGGTTGAAGAAATACCTCTCATTCTATATATGATGGCCCTAGAGCAATCAGTGGGAGACTTCCTCACAAAAAAGAATGATTCTGGAAGCGAAAATAGTCTCTATTACCTCACTCGAACCATGATTGATGTTGAGACTCGATACTCAAATATCAAGAAGAGTTTTTTGGCCTTGGTCTTCGCTGTTCAAAAGCCACGACATTATTTGTAGCATCGTGAGGTCCATTTGATCTCGTGGATTAACCTGCTCAAGTACATCATCAGTCGCCCGATGCTAACCGGATGCCTATCCCGATGGGCGGTCATCCTGAAATAGTTCGACATCTGGTTCATGCCTCAAAAAGCCATCAAGGGCCAAGAATTAGCAGACTTTTTGGAAAAGCAACCTTCAACAGGGACCACTACATCGGATGCCGAACTACCTGATGAAGATATCTTATCGGTCCAAGAATATTTCCCAACATGGTAAATGTACTTCGACGGCGCATCTCAAAGCCCCACTGGGAAGAGGATGGAAGATCCCAGATTCAACAAAGTGGGCCTGGGGGTAATTCTCGAGTCCCCAGAGTAGGCAGTCATCCCATATTCCTTTCTCTTATCAGAGGGATCTACAAACAATGAATCGGAATATCAAGCCCTCATTTCAGGCCTGTAGCTCGCACTCCAGGCACAAGTACAGCACCTTAAGGTAAAAGGTGACTTGGAGCTAGTCATCAAGCAAGTCAACGGTGACTATGCTATTAAAAAGGAGGAACTAATCCCCCTGTTTGACCATGTATGAGGGATAATGGATGAGTTATTCATAGAACCAACATTGGATTATATTCCCCGGTCCCAGAACGCTGAGGCTGATGCACTAGCCAACGCAACCACCGCCCTAGCCGACCCGGACCGGGATGAAACAGTCATCAGTATTGCTCACCGTCAAATGGTATTGCAATTTTTTCAAGAAAAGACAGAAGAAATCCATGAAGTCAGTCATGTCCCCGAGCTGTATGCTCCTGCCACCGGCTGGATGATCCCCATCACGAACCACCTTCAACGGGGAGAGCTTCCATCAGACAGGGCTGAACGAGAGAAAATATGGAGAAGGGCAATCAATTTTGTCATATATGGTGGCACGGGTTAGCAAGAGGCCCTCTATAAACGAGGCCTCGATGGAGTGATCCTCAGATGCATTGACGGAGAAGAAACTGCTACCATCATGACCGAAGTACATGCAGGAGTGTGTGGAGTACATCAAACGGGGACCAAGAATTCCCATCAGGTTCGAAGGCTTGGGTACTAATGGCCCACAGTGGTACGAGACTACGATCAATTTACCACAAAATGCCACTCTTGCCAAATTCATGCCAACTTCATACACCATCCCCCGGAGTTACTTCATCAAGCCAAGTACTCCTGGTCATTTTTCGTCTGGGGGATGGATGTCGTGGGACCATATCCTCTCGCCACAGCCAAACAGTTGAAGTATGTCCTCATGGCAACCAAGTTATTTACCAAATGGGCAGAAATCGTACCCCTCAAGGAATTCGGGGCAAGAAATATTTTCAGCTTCCTGAAGGCCAATATCATCACCAAATTTGGTGTCCCTCATACTATACTGATGGACAACGACACTAAGTTCTTCTCTACTGAGTTGGAAAAGCTATACCACGAGTATGGTATCAAGGTTAACCACTCATCCCGCTACCATGCAGCGGCCAACAGATAGATAGAAGCTTTCAACAAGACCCTGTAGAACATCCTCCATAAAATGGTGGACAAAGAGAAGAAGTCATGTCCGGAAAAAATCCTCCATGCATTATGGTCTTATCGAAACACAATTTGCACCGCTACTCAGTCTACCCCATACTCATTGGTATACGACACAGAGCCAGTTCTTCCCATTTAACTCCAACATCCCTCACTCTATGTTGCAATATGTGATCAATAATCCGATGATGAGCAGTCATAAACATGTCTATGAGAATTGGAACGACAAGAAGAGAAGCGGTTGCACACTCTGCACCACCTGGAAGTGTACCAGAATCGGATTGCCCGAGCCTTCAACAAAAAGGTCCGCCTCCGGTCTTTCATGGAAGGAGAATTAGTGGTAGTCCTCCAGACCCCAATGATACCCCGCAATAATCCTCCGAAGTTGGAGACCAAATAGGAGGGCCCATATGTTATACACAAGGTCTACTCCAACGGAGCATATACCCTGATCTCTATGGATGGATAATTTACAACTGCTCCTACAAATGTGAGATTCCTGAAGAAGTATTTCGCATTGAAACTGAAATTACTCATCCTTACCGCATGATGTTAAATAGCACGGATAATAAGAGTCATGAATGCTCCCTCCCCCCATGTATGGACCATACCTGCATGGGGTGTATTCCTCGTCTTTACCGCATGACGTTAAACTACACGGATAATAAGAGTAAAGAATGCTCCCTCCCCCTGTGCACGGACCAGACCTGCATGGGGTGTATTCCTTGTCCTTACCACACGACGTTAAACTACATGGATAATAAGTGTCAAGAATGCTCCCTCCCCCATGTATGGACCAGACCTACATGGGGTGTATTCCTCGTCTTCACCGCACGACGTTAAACTGCACAGAACTCATCCTCACCGCACGACGTTAAACTGTGCAGACCCCCCTTATTTTTCTTTTTCTTTTCATGTTGTGTCACCTACATCTTTACCGCACGATGTTAAAATACACGGAGTTTATCTGAGATGCATGACGTTAAAAAACCAAGCACACAACGGTCCAAACTCTATGACCTTAAACTAAGAGTATTTCATCCTCACCTCATGACATTAAACTGCACGGGCAGGGTGATTTAAAAGCACCCTCTTCCCCTGGGTACGAACCAGACCTACACGGGGTGTATCATCTTTCAGAGAACTGCATGAGGCTTGATTTCTTCCCTTGCATGATATGTAGTGACACCGGAATTCCACACCCTGGTCCAGCCACCTCAAAAGGAAAAAACAAAAATGCATATTCCCCCGTGTACGGACCAGACTTCCACGGGATGTATTCACGTCCTCACCGCATGATGTTAAACTTCATGGAATCCAATAATAACCCACGTCCTAACCACATGACATTAAACTGTATGGACCTCATCCTCACCACACGACGTTAAACTGTACAGATTTCAGAGAACTACGTGCGGATTGATTCTAGCCCTCGTAGGATACGTAGTGACACCGGGATCCCCTATCCTGGCCCAGCCACTCCCTAACAAATTCCTTCTTCCCCCCGTGTATGGACCAGGACTACGTGGGGTGTTTCCCTCATCCTCACCACATGATGTTAAACTACACGGACAATGATTTTTAACAATTCCCCTTCCCCTGTGTCCAGACCGGCCCTACACGGGGTGTACTTATTTCAGAGAACTACGTGTGGCTTGATTCCTGACCTCGCAGGATACCTAGTGACACCAAGGTTCCCCATCCGGGCCCAGCCCCCTTGAATAAAAAATAAAAATGCCCTTTCCCCCATGTACAAACCAAATCGGCATGGGGTGTACTTGTCATCCTTACCGTATGACATAAAACAACATGGATAGCAAGATTTAAAAATGCTCCCTTTTACCCGTGTATGGGCTAGCCTACACGGGGAGTATTTCTACATCCTTGCCACACGACATTAAACTGTACAGACGATAATGTTAAAAATACCCCTTTCCCCCGTATACAGACCAAACCTGTACGAGTTTTATACTTTGTCCTCACCGCATGACGTTAAACTGCATGGACTTCATCCTCACTGCATGACGCTAAGCTGCACGGACTTCATCGCGACCCACCCAAGACACATGGCGATACGATATGGAGATACTTTATGCACATTTGGGATGCATCCTTTCTATACATCAGACTCCATGACCCGGATAATTATGGATCTTCATAACCACTCATGGCCATAGGAAGTGGAAATTCATCGACCCGTGGACACCTTTTCATGACTATGCATACCATGCCCTCAGAGGCTCTATATAATGATAGCCCCTGGCTCATCTACCAAAGGAAATATTTCTAAAGGAGACACTCTTCCTAGCTTCGTACGCTTACCGAACTCAGAGCCCCCATACCATACCTCCTGATCCAGAAGTTTACGGCTAAGTGGTTTACAAGTTCATTCCCCTTTTCACATCCAGGCGTTTCCAGGGTATCCCTATCTGGCTAGCCTATGTGTCTGTTAGTGGTTTATATAGAAACCTGCATCAACAAACATCAAGCCAGGACTAGGCTACTTTGACTCAACAGACAATTGCGGTGAAGATGTTTCTTGTATAACCGGAAACCACTATCCCCACATGCTAAACTCTGTACTGTGAGAAATCGCGGATTTTTATAATCATTCACGTCCATCGGAAGTGGAAAGTTATTGACCCGAGTACACCATTGTACGACTATTCATACCATGCCCCCTGCGGCTCTGCATAATGATTTCCCCTGGCTCGTCCATCAAAGGCAAGATTTCCTCACGCGGTACTCCTCCTAGCTCCGTACGCCTACCGGCCTCAGGGCCCCCATACCATACCTCTTGATCCGAGAATGTTAAAAGCTGGAGTTTATGAACTTCATCCCCCACTTTGTTCCAAGTATATCAGAACATGATGACTCAATTATCCTCCGAGTGACTGCAGTAATAGTCACCCAATGGTCCGAGCTCTATGACCGATAAACTAGGAGTACCTCTTCCTTACCACATGATGTTAAAATGTGTGTAATGAAGGCACACCCCCACACACGAAAAAAAATCAGCGCAGGGGGATCTTTGAAACTCAATAAGAAACCAAGGACAAATATCCCCGACATGTCCATACATTCTCCTGCCGAATGACAGACTTCGTGGCCCGGATAATTACGAATCATAATAACCATTCATGGCCATCAGAAGTGGAAATTCATTGACCCATGGACACCTTTTCATGAATATGTATACTATTCCCTCAGCGTCTCTACATATTGATATCCCCTGGCCTGTCTACCAAAGGCAATATTTCCACAGGCGATACTCTTCCTAGCCCCGTACGCTTACCAGCCTCAGATCCCCCATATCATCTCTCCTAATCCAAGAAGCCCTGGAACAATGATTTACACCAATCAAACCCACCCCCCACATCTGGAGCATGTTGAGGTATTCAGACCCAGATGCATTCTGATGAAGAGAATCCTTTGCAAAAATACCCGTCGTCCTCGCTGCATGATGGTAAACTGCATAGTAACCTTCAAAAAAATTCCCCTTCCTCGCTGCATGACGCTAAACTGCACAACAACATTTAAATATGCCTCTCGTCCTCGCCGCATGACGCTAAAATGCATGGATTATGTCCCAACCGCATGACGATAAACTACACGATCATACTCGTCATGGATTCAATTGGAAACATAGGCCTTTTCTCTATCTTTTAGTGCATGGGTCAGACCTGCACGAACCACCACCTCGCACCAGCATGAGAAAGAATTACTTCACCCGTTCTCAGGATGTTCAGTCTAGATATTTCCCCCGTATTCACGAACCCTCTCATCAAAAGCCATAATATGTATTCATAAAAAGCCGAACTATCATAAGCCACCCCTGGTGGTCCCAAATCTCAACTTCCCTGAAGTTTCTCGGCTATCGGAAGTGGATATACTTTTACTTAAGGACACCTTTGTATGACTATGCATACCATTCCCTCAGCATCTCTGCATATTGATCGACCCTGGATCGTCTATCAAAGGCATTATTTCCTTAGTCAATGCTTCTCTCTGAACTCCTCATGGCCTTTGAGCCCCCATTTCTATCCAAGGATTTGGAAACCCTCTGAGCCACAGTTTACCAACCTCTTTCACAACCCTGCCTGAATATGGTGGAACTTTTTTGACAAGATTTCGGAGAACTAGGAGAAGTCGTTCCATTTTAAATGATGTCCCAGGTGCATGAATTTAAACTGCGTCAAGACTCAAACATCCCTTATGCTAATTAAATGTGTAGGGAGGTGGTATTCGAACCATGCACCTGATTAGTACAGATGTTCCAAAAACCCTTTCAGATGTCACACATCCCTTCGGATCCACCCTAGCGGTTTTCAATATTTTTCATGCCACCCATCATGGTTCCCATAAGCCAGACTTCCATGAAGTCCCCTGGCCATCAGAAATGGATAAGTGTTTGACTTAAGGACACCTTTTCATGACTATGCATACCATGCCCTCAGCAGCTCTGCATATTGATCACCCCTGGCCCGTCTACCAAAGGCAATACTTCCTTAGAAAATGATCTTCCAACCTCTGTACGCCGATGAGGCTCCCATGCCATGAGACATGCCTTGCATTTCATCCAAACATGTTTTCCCCCACGTGTGTCGGAAGATTATTAGGACATCCTTTAATCAGTTAAACCCTGTTGGGGCCCTTACCCCACCATATATGGTCAAAGTTGTTCGACCTAAAAAATCAGTAGTGATAGTCTTGATGGCGGGACTTCAATACACTCACGAAGGAAAGAGGCACAAAGCCTGGTAGGCCGAAAACACGAAAATGCTGACCTAAGAAAAAGTTGGGTTATACCCGCTGGGTCCAAACTAAATGGGCCCAGACAAAATTATGGAATTAAAAGAAAAAGAAAAAATGTTTGTGGGGTTTTCCTATAAAACCCAAGAAATAGTCAGACTATGCTCACTGGATCCCATGGTCCAGGAAGAAATTAGAGCTTGTTTTATTGAGATATGATTAGTTCTGATTCTCTAAATTGTTAGTTTCACAACAAGTATTCTAAATAACAATTAAATTCCACAGCAACAAGAGATTGACAGAAACTGTGTTTCATTCGAACCAGAAAAGGGAGGACTTCCCCAAGTCGGGGTCTCTCCGTTAGCTGAAAAAAAGAGGGGGGGGGGACAGAGGAGTAAGTAAAATAGGGGATACAAAAGTATCTCTGATAATTATAAAGGATCCTGACTCGCTCTCCCCACCAGATCAGCGACCGCGCGGTGAAGGTCATTGCAGGATTGTTCCAACACTACCTTCTCCCTGGTTTCAACCTCAGCCACCAGGTGGATATTCTACAATGCATTTTGGAGATCGTTGACCCCTTTTCTGGTAGCTTCAAGATGACCAGTCATAGCTGATAGCTGATCCCTCAGCATCGTGGCTCATTCTTCGCATTCATGCAACTCGGAGGATAGGATGGCCGCCTGATCTCGAGAGACTGCCTCCCGTGCTATCAGTTGATGGAGCCTGGTTGTGGTTTCCTCCAAGGTTCGGTCCCCACATTGAGTATTATCAAAGTGAACAATCTTGCATTCATTAGTGACAGCTTCCTCACGGGCCATGACAACTTGGCAAGAAAGAGAATCGAACTGATAATAGTCAAAGCCACCTGACCCCAAAACCAAGAAGAGCTGACGAAGAGCTCTGGTTTTGGTTTCCATTTCGGGTAAAGGGGTCTGAGTGACAATTTCACATATTCAGGGGCAGGCCCACCTGCGCACTGCCCGATGGTCTTCCATGGTACGAGGATCTTTGGTATCCTCTCTGGGCGACATGAGAACAAAGTCTGGCATGGTAGCCCGTGCGGCCGTGTGCTCACTAGAAGTTGACTCTAAAGCTGGAAAGTCTGGAGCTTCTAACCCCGGTTCAGGCTTGGGGACCAAGTTTCGAAGCTCAGTATCAACTGGCGGGACCTCCGGGATGGTCTCTCTTAGACCTGACACCATAGGGTCGTCCTCATCCACGCACAAGAAGGATGAATTTGTCTGAACTGTGGCCACCGCAGGATTGGGAGAGGAAAGTTCTCTTAGTCGCTTTGATCGAGGAGACATTAGTCGGTCCTCCCTTAAGACTGATGAGGAAGGTGTGTTAGATTTTGCAGCCACTATACCTCCTAATTTGGGAACTTTCTAGATAGCCTTCCCTAGGATCCCATCAGGATAGTATTTTACCCATTTTTTTGAATACTCCATGGAAATGCCGGCAGCCGCCCCCGTATCAGGCAGGGGAATGTTTGCGTCAAATCCCTCCCGTGAAAGCATTAGCCACCCCTGACAAAGTATGGCCGGGTGCAGTCCTTGAGACCGAGGAGGGGGAAGGGAAGCTTGGACATGCATGCACCCAAACTGACAAGAAAAATGATACAGGACATACAGCTCGCACAGAGAAACCCCATCGATCCGTGAGGACAGAAACCCGTCCCGCAGAGAGATCATGTAAGAGCGCTCCTCCAGGCTCCCCCAGTGGTCGTCAACTAAGACACCAGAACGGGTGGGGTAGGGATTGAAGACGAACTGGTAGAAGTCCCTCAAGATCTCAAGAACCTCACCAGAGTTGAGGGACTTCAAGAAAACCCCGGATATATCTAGTAGGGTAGGCCGAAAGGTAGGAAGCGGGATGGCTGTGTTGTGACGATACTCATAACAGCGACAATGATCTTCCACCCAGCCGTACAAAAATTGAAATGGTCCTCTTAGACAGTGGGGTGACCCGCCCACCAACATGTGGCTTAGTAGCTCATAGATACGGGACAAAGTGGGTACGACTAAATTCACTAGGTGGCCCTCTGCTTACTCATCTGTCATCATCAAAGTGCAGGCCCAGACACCTGGGTTAACATCCTAGGAATGAAATAGCCAGCCGCTAAAAAACATAGCAAAAAGAGCATCCAACTGAAGCGTAGGAGACACACCAGGGTGTAACTCATAACCCCATGAAATGTAGTCACCCGCCTCCAGAACCGCCAAGTAGGAACCTGGGGAGGTTCGTGATTGCTGAGAAGGGTGTGTCCTAGGGTGCTTGATCTTCAGCACAGGACCAGTACTGTTCATAAATAACCCTATCCAAGTTCTATAAGGAATAAGCGAGCCGGCATGCAAGGCCTGACCTAGTGACTGATCCACCATTTCCAATAACTAATTTGACAATAAAGTCACATGTTCAATGTCATCCCATGCGTCGGGAGTGGGAAACAATTAGTCATAAATCTCTCCAGCAATCGACAGTCCTCCTATCTGGTAAATGTCCCACAGACTAATGTCGACTTCACTATGGGCAATGTGGAAAGTATTAGTACCTGAACACCAGTGGCTGAACAGGTTGGGAAGGATCAAAGATGGTGGGTAAACAACAAATTGGGAAGCCCACACTGCGGAGTATAGATTAACCGCCTCCAGTGAATCAGGAAACTCCCGACAATGATGATAAACCCAGAAATCCCAGGCCCAATCATTTGATAAGAGCCCGCTAGACCGAAGATCCCAACTTGGGACCCACCCTGTGTCAGGATCCCTTCGAGCAAGGTTGATAATAGAAGGGTAGTCCTTAAGGATAGTTATCTGAGAAAATTCTTGAGTGCACTGATCGCTTTTGGTCCAAATAGAGAACCTTAGAATGAATGCGTTTTTCAATCCAAAATCGGATATTTCTCTGTAATACCCCAAGCTTCTACGGTACACTTCTCTTTGAATAATGTGATAGCATGTGTTGTACGCAACACCGAGTTCTAACACCCCATAACCAATCATACTAGCCGTTATGAATAGTAATACCTAATTTTTAAAATTATATATATTTTATATTTCAAAATGGACTTCATTTTTGGATTCTGAATATCAAAATTATCTTAAGATGAATTTTGGGTATTTTTCTAAGAACTTCCAATTTTTATGAATAGTGAAAAATACTTAAAAACAAATTTTTTAATCAAAATAATTTATAGTGATAAATTATATTATTGAGTGGTTTTAAAGTATAATTAAAATATATTTTTACCATTTTATTCAATGGTGTTCATTATAATTATTTTCACTTTGAAATTGGACCTAAACAATTGTCAATCTTTTGATATATATTGTTTCTTAAAAACGCGATATTTGTTGTGACATCGAGAATTAATTATAAAATCAATTAATTCAACTTATATATTTGGAATTTTTTAAAATAGACATCATTTATTAATTTGTAATATCAATTATAGCTTAGGGTGAAATTTTGGCATTGTTCTGAAAAACTTCAATTTTGATGAATAGTGAAACTACTAAGTGGTAGTTAAAAAACTGAATTTTTTCATAAAACCTAATTTTACCGCTTCTGTGAATGGAATTTGAAAAATCCGAGAGACACGGTTAATATCAAGAAGTAAAATGTGGTTCAATGAGATGAAAATAAGTTTTGGTGAATAGTAACTTTTTACTTTTATTTACCACGGTTATAAGTAAATAGGGTAATTAAGGGTAAAATGATATTAATATTTCCCTAAAACATGTCCTAATTCTATTGGATAAGTGTATCTCTACCAAAAACAACCTTAGGCATAACATATTATCATTTAGGTCCACTTGGATTAGATTAGGATGTTTATTATTATTTAATTCAAAGAAGAGTTAAAATCAAAGTTTATTTACTAAATCATTTTTAATATAGGGTTATATATAAGATAAATTCGATTGTAAATATTCATTAGAAAGATAATACGTTTTAATACATAATTATAATTTTTTATAATTTTTAGACATTAAATAATTTAATTTAATTATGACACAATGATGATGCAGTAATTACCATAATAGTGAAAAATTAAAATAATTGATATTATAAATACCCAAATAAATATAATATGAGACTTTTATTGAATTACAATACTTTTATAGGTTAATATGACATATTAGGAATGATGTAATTAAATTTTATTGAATTAATCATTTTGTTATGAGTTTTACAAAAATCAATTATTGAATAGTGTCAAAATTGACATAAAAGAGTTTTTAAAACAAGTATTATATTATTAATTGATATTAAATTCCTAAAAATCTAAGGTTCGGTCGAGAGACTTATATCATGATAGGTTTATCATTAATGGACCACTTGGGGATCACTTGTATGTATATGGTAAGTTTATTAACCATATAATATAAAAATACAAAGAGACATTGTAAAAGTGAAACAAATTAACTTAGAGTTAATACTTAAAGATAAGGTTAATATAGTAACCCATACCTGTCTAAATTCTATTGGTTAAGTGGTGTTAGACCCATCCCCAAATTAAATTTTAAATAATCAACTTTTTAGCCATTATAAACCGAATATGAATTTATTATAAATTAATATTTCTAGCATTTCCAAAGGTGCCCCTCGCCCCTCTTATAAAAGGGAACTCCCCCTTCTCATTACTACACACCTTCAAAGACTTTTAGTTCAGCCAAATTCTACCCAAATACTCTCCCAACTTCCCTCACTACAACATAGAGGCCTTATTATTATCAGAAAGCCAACCTAAGGAGCCCTTTTGATCAAATCAAAAGGAAGAACTTGAAGAAGAGGTAATGATTTCACCACCCTTTTCCAATTTCCTTTCTTCTTCCACTTCTTCTTCCTTTGTTATTACCATTCTAAAATAATAACTCCAGTATTATATATATACTGTGATGTTATTATAAATATGGTACAACAATATTCAGTATTCTATCCATCCTTTGAATAACATGTCACCATGTGTGCGTACGTACGGCTTACCGTCTCCACGTCGTGGTGTAATTGCTATTCAATAAATTATTATTTGGATGGGTATAATAATGATGTGTAATTCATGTAAATAACAAATGTAACATGATAATGATTCTTTATATATGATATTACATCCAATTATAAATTATTTTAATATCAAAAGAATGATATTGTCGCTCATGCTTACGTACGGACTACCGTCTCCATGAACGCAATGAGATTCATTCTCCATCGTATCCATTCAAGTATAATTATCATTTGATGATTAATAATAGTATCTAAGGACTTGATATCATTCTGGATATGATTAAGATTCAACCTATCCATGAAAAACATGGCTTACGTAACAAAACATTTAAAAAAATGAGTAAGTTAACACCCGAAACAATAATAATACTAAGATATTATTAACAAATCAATGTTAAAAGATCATATATGATATCATATTAATGTATATGATTATTGTATAATTTAATAACAATTATTTCACCATTATACAGGAGGTTAACCTACCCCAACCAAGGAAAAGTACAAGGTAAGGGTTATTTCACAATCTCTTCATTACCGAGGTTGTTTATACGAAATAATCTACTGGGATATCTTTATCATCCACATCCATTTTTCTTAAAAATGTATTTCAAAACATTTTTACTATTTAAAAGAATATGGGTTAAAGTAATTTATACCCTTGTTTGAATTTTTATAAGAGTTTTATAAAGGAATCTTTCCGTCATTTTCCAAACAAGGTGCTTTTTAACCTTTTGATAGAATTAAGGTAAGCATGTGTTTTTTTTAACTTATACGGTGGGTGCGGTTATTTTCCGCCATTATACAATCATCGAAGCTTCCCTTACAAGCTTATAAGAATATTTTCAAAGAAAAATGTTTTATTTTATAAATATATGACTGTTAAATGATTTCAAAATAGAAAGAGATATTTCTCTAAAAATAGTTTTGATTTCATCTATGTCAACATCCTTTGATGGATTTTACGCTTATTTGAAGTTGATTTATTATGATACAAAACTTTTATATTGTATTGAAGGTTTTGACTGTGGATGTGCTATTTTTATACCATTCATAGTTTATGGTGAAAGTATTGACATTTCGTATGCTAGTTTTAATATGAATGTTTATGTTATGTTTAAACCTTTTCATATGGGAATGCATTGGACATAATATGTGACGGGTGGAGCTCGCTATAGCTCCTAGATGAATCGGTAGGTCTCATGAGACAAACTAGTGTCTTGGAACTAGGCCTTGGAAAAATCTTATTTGTAGTCTTGGAAGGAGGCCTTGGCTATGTGGTTATGATAGTCTATCATTATACATTTCATCGTTATGAAAGTGGTTATTGATATTGCATGTCATTATTCGATTAGTAGAATATCCATGTGAATAAGTAAATGGAATTATGTCATTTTATCTTTGCCATACTATGTTGAAGTTCAAGTTTAAAAGGCTTTTGTTTTAAGTTATACATTGCCTTAAATGTTTATTCTTATTTATGAAAGTTTCCGCTATATTATTATCCTTACTGGGCATTTGAGCTCACCCCTTTTCTATGTTTTATTTTTCCCAGGATGTGAAGAAGTAATTTATGAATGACCTGTAGGGATCGTATGTGGGGATATGTCACAAAGTATGAGGCTAACTTTACAAGGTTAGCAAGGTATGTTGGAGATTATATACGTAACCCAGGAAGTAAGATTGATCATTTATTTGATGGGTTAAAACCATTTCTCTGTCATGCATTAGTCTCACAATTCTTCTCGTCGTACGAAGACATTGTCTCATGTGCTATCAAGACTGAAAAGAAATTCTCTAAGTCTTATCAGTTTAAAGTAAAGCAATAGAATAAGAGGCCTGCTGATCAATCTGGGAATGGAAATAAGGGGAAGAATGGAAAGGTTGAATATTTATCCCATGGTAAATGTGGTAAGAAACACCCCGATACTTGCTTGAAGGGAACGAGAGTCTGTTACAAGTGTGGTGAAAAAGGCCATCAAGCTCGTGATTCCAAGGGGAAGAAGGAAGCTACCAATGTTCAGTGCTACAATTGCAGGGAGATGGGGCATTATGCAAATGAATGTCCTAAGTGTCAGGATAACTTACCTCAAAAAATCCCAAGGGATCAAGGCCAAGCTTATGCTATCACTACTGCTGAGGTAGAAGCTCCGAAAGATGTGGTGGCAGGTAATTTAATGGTTTCCTCAAGTTTAGAAAATGCATTATTTGATTCTGGATCATCACATTGTTTCATATCTTCCCAGTTTGCTAAGAAAATTAGATATTTCCTATTTTATTTAACAAGGGAGTTGTCAGTTAAAACTCCTAATGGAAGTATCATTGCAACAATGTTTTGTGAATCAGTCCCCATTAGATCACATAAATGTTCTTTATCTGCTGATCTCATCGACATACCTATGATTGAGTTTGATATAATCCTCGGTATGGACTGGCTTTCGGATTATGATGCGAAGATTTGTTGTAAGAAGAAAGAGGTTATGATTTTTGATGATGATGATAAGGAACACCTTATCTTTAGAGCAGAATCATCACCACCTAATTATTATCTAGATCCACCCCCAGTAGGTCAACTAAATTCAATTATTGGGGAGGAAGAGAATGAAATGACTATGGGTGAGGAAAGTAATGTTCAAATAGAAGATGTACCTGTTGTGAATGAATATGTAGATGTATTTCCAGAAGATTTACCTGGACATCCTCCAGAACGAGAAGTTGAGTTTTCTATTGATTTAATTCCTGGATCAAGTCCTATATCGAATACCCCTTATAGAATGGCCACTATTGAATTAGTTGAACTAAAGAAACAACTAGAGGAATTGAGTAATAAGGGATTTATTCGCCCTATTGTTTCTCTATGGGGAGCCCCTGTTATTTTTGTTAAAAAGAAAGATGGATCTATGAGGTTATGTATTGACTACAGGGAGATCAATGCTATAACGATAAAGAACAAGTATCACCTACCTTGCGTTGATGATTTATTTGACCAACTGCATGGAGCTCAATACTTTTCAAATATTAACCATCGATCTGGATACCATCAGTTGTGTGTGAAGAAGGAAGACATTCCGAAGACAGCATTTCGAACCAAGTACGGGCATTACGAGTTTACTGTAATGCCTTTTGGATTGACTAATGCACCCTCTATATTCATTGATCTGATGAATAGAGTTTTCAAGGAATATCTCGATGAATTTGGGGTGGTATTTATTGATGATATCTTAGTATACTCTAAAAGCTAAAATGATCATGAAACTCATTTGACCATTATCCTAAAGACTCTTAGAAGACATGAATTATATGGGAAGTTTAGCAAGTGTGAATTCTGACTTCAGGAATTTTCATGGCCATATTGTCTCTAAAGATGGAATCTCTGTTGATCCTTCTAAGACCAAGGAAATACAAGAATGGCCAGTACCTACGAGTATAACTGAGGTACGTAGTTTTATTGGTTTGGTAGGTTATTATCGACGTTTCATCTAGAATTTTGCCCGATTGACTAACCCATTAACGAAGCTCACACGTAAAGGGGATAAATTTGTTTGGAAAAAAGAGTGTGAAGAATGTTTCAAATAACTGAAGAGAAGATTATTCAATTCTCCTATATTGACTCTACCATCGTTGAATGATGGGTTTGTTATTTATAGTGATGCATCGATGAAAGGACTTGGTTGTGTCCTTATGTAGAATGATAGAGTTATTGCCTATGCATCACGACAGTTGAAAATTCATGAATAAAACTATCCTACTAATGATCTTGAGTTAGCAGCTGTGATCTTTGCTTTAAAGATATGGAGGCACTACCTCTATGGTGAAAATTGTGAGATTTATACTGATCACAAGATTTTGAAGTATATTTTCTCACAAAAAGAACACAACATGAGGAAAAGGAGATGGCATGAGTTACTCAAGTATTATGATTGTACAATACACTACCACCCGGGGAAAGCAAACAAGGTGGAAGATGCTTTGAGCAGAAAATACCATGGAGTTTTGAACGTGATGTGAATTGAAAGGGATCCAATTTTGATGGATCTAGTGAATATGGACATGGGAATAACCAGGGAAGGTAAAACATAAATGCTTTTTCAAATGGTTGCCAAACCATCTTCACTAGAAAGGATTAAGAGTTCTCAGACTGATGATGAAGAATTTCAAAAGAAGATTAAAGCTGTGAATGATGGGATATTGAGAGACTTTGTGTATGAAGATGGAATTTTGAAATTCGGGAAGAGACTTTGTGTTCCAGATATACCTGATCTAAAAAGGGAATTGCTGGATGATGCTCATAGTTCCAATTTCTCTATACACCCTGGGAGCACCAAAATGTATAGAGATTTGAAGGAACATTTTTCGTGGTTCAATATGAAGAGGGATATTGCTGATTTTGTGTCAAGATGTATTGTTTATCAGCAATTGAAAGCTCGATGGCAACACCCTGTAGGAGTCATGCAACCTCTTCCCATACAGGAGTGGAAATGGGACAATATTACGATGGACTTTGTCACGGGGCTACCAAATACTCCTAGAAGGAATGATGCAATATGGGTTATTTTTGATCGTCTTACCAAGTCAGCACATTTTCTTGATATAAGAGAATATCTACCACTGGAACGTCTAGCAAGACTATATATTAATGAAGTTGTGAGACTTCATGGAGTACCCCTATCGATTATTTCTGATCGTGATCCCCATTTTACTTCAAGATTCTGGAAGAGTCTTCAAAAATCCATGGATACTGAACTTCATTTTAGCACTTCCTAACACCCTCAGACAGACGGACAATCAGAACGGACTATTCAAACCTTAGAAGACATGTTTAGATCCTGCTCACTTGACTTTCAGGGTATGTGGGATCAATATTTACATTTAGTATAATTTTCCTACAACAACAGCTTCCATTCGAGTATTCATATGGCACCATATGAAGAGTTATATGGAAAGAGATGTCGTACACCAACCTGTTGAGATGAAGTTGGTGAAAGAAAACTTGTAGGTCCAGAACAGGTGGAAGAAATGATGGAAAAGGTGAAGGTAATCCAAAATCACATCAAAACAGCTCAAAGTAGGCAGAAGAGCTATGTCGATAATCGAAGGAAGGATTTGGAATATTCAAGTCGGTGATCATGTTTTCTTGAAGGTATCTCCATGGAAGGGATTCATACGTTTTGGTAAGAAATGTAACTTGAGTCCCATGTACATCGGACCTTTCGAAATTCTAGAACAAATTGGGGCTGTAGCTTACCGATTGGCAATGCCTCCAAGTCTCTCCAAAGTTCATGATGTGTTCCAATTATATCTATTGAGGAAATACATGCCTGTCCCAACACATGTACTCACCTATGAGGAGTTAGAACTGGAACCCGATCTATCTTATTGTGAAGAGCCTGTCAGGATTCTTGATACGAGAGAACAAGTACTAAGAAACCGGACGACGCGTCTGGTAAAAGTTGTGTGGAGAAACCATAAGATGGATGAGGAAACGTTGGAAACCGAGGAGCTTATGATGAAGAACCACCCGAATATTTTCATGCGATAATATTCTAGAAATTTCGAGGATGAAATTATTTGAAGGAGGGGAGAATGTAACACCTCACGCTTCTACGGTACGCTTCTCTTTGAATAATGTGATAGCGTGTGTTGTACGCAACACCGAGTTATAACACATCATAACCAATCAAACTAGCCGTTATGAATAGTAATACCTATTTTTTGAAATTATATATATTTTATATTTAAAAATGGACTTCATTTTTGGATTTGGAATATCGAAATTATCCTAAGATGAATTTTCGGTATTTTTCTGAGAACTTCCAATTTTTTTGAATAGTGCAAAATACTTAAAAACAACTTTTTTAATAAAAATAATTTATAGTGATAAATTATATTATTTAGTGGTTTTAAAGTATAATAATAATATATTTTTACCATTTTATTTAATGGTGTTCATTAGAATTAATTTCACTATGAAATTGGACCTAAACAATTGTCAATCTTTTGATATATATTGTTTCTTAAAAACACGCTATTTGTTGTGAGGGTGGGAATTAATTATAAAATTAATCAATTCAACTTATATGTTTTGAAATTTTTAAAATAGACATCATTTTTGAATTCGGAATATCAATTATATCTTAGGGTGAAATTTTGGCATTGTTCTGAAAAACCTCAATTTTTTATGAATAGTGAAACTACGAAGTGGTAGTTAAAAAACTGAATTTTTTAATAAAACATAATTTTACCGCTTCTGTGAATGGAATTTCTAAAATCCGAGAGACACGGTTAATATCAAGATGTAAAATGTGGTTCAGTGAGATGAAAATAATTCTTGGTGAATAATAACTTTTTACTTTTATTTACCACGGTTAAAAATAATAGGGTAATTAAGGGTAAAAAAAATATTAATATTACCCTAACACATGTCCTAATTCTATTGTACAAGGGTATATTTACCAAAAACAACCTTAGGAATAAACTATTATCATTTAGGTTCACTTTGATTAGATTAGGACATTTATTATTATTTAATTCAAAGAAGAGTTAAAAGAGTTAAAATCAATGTTTATTTACTAAAACATTTTTAATATAGGGTTATATATAAGCTACATTCTATTGTAAATATTAATTAGAAATATAATAGTATTTACTACATAATTATAGTTTATTTATAATTTTTAGACATTAAATAATTAAATTTATTTATAACACAATGATGATGCAGTAATTACCATAATAGTGAACAATTAAAATAATTGATATTATAAATACCCAAATAAATATAATATGAGACGTTTATTAAATTATACTAATTTTTTAGGTTACTATGACATATTAGTAATGATTCAATTAACGTTTTTCGAAGAAATCATTCTGTTATGAGTTTCACAAAAATCGATTATTGAATAGTGTCAAAATTGACATAAAAGGGTTTTTAAAACAAGTATTATATTATTAATTGATATTAAATTCCTAAAAATATAAGGATCAGCCAAGAGACTTATATCATGATATGTCTATCATTAATGGACCACTTGGGGGTCTCTTGGATGTATATGGTAAGTTTATTAACCATATAATATAAAAATACAAGGAGACGTTGTAAAAGTGAAACTAATTAAGTTAGAGTTAATACTTAAAGATAAGGTTAATATAGTATCCCAAACCTGTCTAAATTCTATTTCTTAAGTTGTTTTCGAACCATCCCCTCGTTAACCTCTAAATAATAAACTTTTTACCCATTAGAAACCGAATATAAATTTATTATAAATTAATATTTCCAGCTTTTCCAAAGGTGCCCCTCACCCTCTTATAAAAAGGCACTCCCCCTTCTCATTACTTCACACATTTAAAGCCTTTTGGTTCGGCCAAACTCTGCCCAAATACACTACCAAATTCCCTCACTATAACCTAGAGGCCTTAGTTGGATCAGAAATCCAACCTAAGGATCCCTTTTGATCAAATCAAAAGGAAGAACCCAAAGAAGTGGTAATGATTTCACCACCCTTTTCCAAGTTCCTTTCTTCTACCACTTCTTCTTCCTTTTTTATTACCATTCTAAAATAATAACTCCAGTATCATATATATATTGTGATGTTATCATAAATATGCTACAACCATATTCAGTATTCTATCCATCCTTTGAATAACATGTCACCATACGTGCGTGCGTACGGCTTACCGTCTCCACGTCGTGGTGTAATTGTTATTCAATAAATTATTATTTGGATGGGTATAATAATGATGTTTAATTCATGTAAATAATAAATGTAACATTATAATGATTCTTTATATATGATATACCATCCAATTATATATTATTTTAATATCAAAATAATGATATTGTCACTCATGCGTGCGTACGGACTACCGTCTCCACGAACGCAATGAGATTCATTCTCCATCGTATCCATTCAAGTATAATTCTAATTTGATGATTAATAATAGTATCTAAGTACTTGATATCATTCTGGATATGATTAAGATACAAGCTATCCATGACAAACATGGCTTACATAACAAAACATATAAAAGAAAATGAGTAAGTTAACACCCGAAACAATAATAATACTAAGATATTATTAACCAATCAATGTTAAAAGATCATATATGATATCATATTAATGTATATGATTATTGAATAATTTAATAACAATTATTTAACAATTATACAGGAGGTTAACCTACCCCAACCAAGTAAAAGTACAAGGTAAGGGTTATTTCATATTGTCTTCATTATCCGAGGTAGTTTGTACGAAATAATCTACTGGGATCTCTTTATCATCCACATCCATGTTTCTTAAAAATGTATTTCAAAACATTTTTACTATTTAAAAGAATATTGGTTAAAGTCATTTATACCCTTGTTTTAATTTTTATAAGAGTTTTATAAAGGAATCTTTCCATCGTTTTCCAAACAAGGTGCTTTTTAACCTTTTGACAGAATTAAGGTAAGCATATCTTTTTTTTAACTTATACGGTGGGTGCTGTTATTTTCTTCCGTTATAAAATCGTCGACGCTTCCCTTACAAGATTATAAGAATTTTTTTAAAGAAAATGTTTTATTTTATAAATATATGACTCTTAAATGATTTCAAAATAGAAAGAGATATTTCTCTAAAAAGAGTTTTGATTTCATCTATGTCAACATCCTTTGATGGATTTTACGCTTATTTGAAGTTGATTTATTATGATACAAAAATTCTATATTGTATTGATGGTTTTGACTGTGGATGTGCTATTTTTATACCATTCATAGGTTATAGTGAAGGTATTGACATTTCGTATGCTAGTTTTAATATGAATGTTTATGTTATGTTTAAACCTTTTCATATGGGAATGCATTGGACTTAATATGTGACAGGTGGAGCCCGCTATAGCTCCTCGATGCATCGGTAGGTCTCATGAGACAAACTAGTGTCTTGGCACAAGTCCTTGGAAAAATCGTATTTGTAGTCTTGGAACGAGGCCTTGGCTATGTGGTTATGATAGTCTGGCATTATGCATTCCATCATTATGAAAGTCGTTATTGATATTGCATGTGATTATTCGATTAGTAGAATATCCATGTGAATAAGTAAATGACATTATTTCATTTTATCTTTGCCATACTATATTGAAGTTCAAGTTTAAAAGGCAATTGTTTTAAGTTATACATTACCTTAAATTTTTATTCTTATTTATGAATGTTTCCGCTATATTGTTATCCTTACTGGGAATTTGAGCTCACCCCTTTTCTATGTTTTATTTTTCCCATGATGTGAAGAAGTAATTTATGAATGACCTGCAGGGATAGTATGTGGGTATATGAGTGTGGAATATTGAGACTATGTTGTTGTAGTAGTTTTTCACTTTATGATGTAATGTAAAACTTTATGAATATATCTAGTGTTTCCAGGGCTACTAAACCAATCGGTCTTTCGAGATTTGATCTTTCTTGTGATCATGAAAATGTTATGTAATAATGCACCGACTCAAGGTGTAGAGACCCGAATCTTGACTTACATGGACATTACATTACTTTTGCGGAATACTTAGTACATAACAAAAAACACACAAACAAGGACCATAATAGTTTAGTGTCTTTGGAAACTCGGAATATAAGCTTCTAATCGTGGTGAAAGATCTTCAATATTTCCTATAAAGATATTCCATTTTTTATACCTAAAACCTTTCTTAATATCCTGGGGAAACGAAAACATAAAAGGGTGAGCTCAAATGCTCAGTAAGGGTAAACAAAATAAATATCAATAACATCATATACATAAGAACATAGCTTTTGGAAATCTTAACCTGCAAAAGAGCTTATAATACCATAACATGGGATAAATCATAGAAATGAAATGTAATCCCAATAATCATAACTTAAAACATGAAACTTTGTGGCATACACACATAATCATAGAGAATCATTTCTTGTTAGTCAAGACTCATTGCCAAGACTATCTTAGTAGACAAAGTCCCTTTCTGAACCGAGTCACCCTCGTTTCAGTCCTGTTTCACTGAACCGGTATAACCTACCATTCCAGCCATGTCTATCTCATGAGATATAAAATCTTTACCCAATGTATTGGAGGGAGATATAGGTCCCACCCATCTCATAATGATACCATTCTTATGTGTTCCACAAAATCATAAATCATACATCATTGCATAACCCATGTAATAAAAATGGGAATCTTAAACATCGTGACATCATAAAACAACTCATATAAGATAAAGGAATTTATAAAAATAATTCCATCACAACATTATCAAATCAATGTAATAATAGAGATAAAAACAGAACCCTTTATTATCTTAGATGGAAAATAATTTTGATAAAACACTTGAACTCCATTCTTGAGGAAAATATCCTTTCTTCTTCAAAAACATTTTTCCTTTCATAACATGTCATACGACTTTAAAATAAAAGAATTTGATTAAAAATAAACTTGAAAACTTGTAAAGGAATTTTCTTGGAAATAATTTTTTAAAAATCCATTCATTCCGTATAAGTTAAAAAAACATTCTTCGTACTTTTGTCGGAAAAGTCAAAAAGTACCTCGTACGAAAAACGACAAAAGATTCCTTTCATATCATTTACTAAAAACTCACCGAAGGGTAATATTGGATTTAAAAAATTGTAGGTGGATGAAAATAATATTACATATTGAGGCAACATGAATGTGGATGATAAAATACACCCCAGTAAATTACAAAGTATAAACAATCTCAGATAGAAATGAGATTGTGATATTTCCCTTACCTTAGGTATGACTTGCTTTGTACGTGTCCTAAACTCCTGTATAATGATTTAAATCATGTTATTGACTTATTACAGAATCATATTCATTGTTATTATATCATATATGGTTCACTTATGACTTTATATTACCCGTTCTTTTGTAAATTCCATGTTAAAGAGTGTTTTGGGTAAAATTGTTTCATTTGTCGTCCGTGTTTTGACTTGTAATTATTCATATGATTACTTAGATCATGATTACTTAATTCCAGAATATAAAACATTATTTATATATATATATATTCATAATATACATATATATAATAAATCAGTAAATGGAAAGAAATACACCGTTCATGGAGATGGTAGTCCGTACGTACGCATGAACGTTGTTTTCGTTTCCTTATTGAATTGAATGGAATTAAGTAGATGACATACATATAAATATAAATAAATACCGTATCATTATTATGTCATATATTTCATTAGTACTTATTATATATACTTTATAATCATTCATGAATGGTTAATCATTGAGAATGAATCTCATCACGTCGTGGAGACGGTAGTCCGCACGTACGCACGAGCGATGATATTGTTCCCATGGTCGTGGAATTGTGTTGAAGTGTATGTATACTATTTCAGTATTAATATCAATTTATAATAATCATATATAGTTACTCATTACACAATTATACCCATCCAATTAAGGTGGTGGCGGAAAATAGATTACACCACGGCGTGGAGACAGTATTCCGTACGTACGCACGCACGGTGATTTCCTTTTTCCGTAGGATGGATTGAAGGTTAATTAGAGTTGTTTAATATTTATAATAACATATAAGTATATTATAAATACTTATGTTATTACTTTATCATGAAACAATTAAAGAAGAAGAAGTTGAAGAAGAAAGAAATTGAAAAAGATCGGTAATGGATATTACCTCTTTTTGGCGCGCCTTTACTTAACCTCCTCATAAAGAACTAAGGATGGTCTTTGAAGAATACCAGAACCTCTAGTATGATACTAGGGAAGTGGAGAAAAGATTTTTATAGGGTTTGGACAAGCGTTAATGCTCAAATTGGTGTGAGGAGGAGAGGGAGGAGGTGCCCTTTTATAAGGGAGGAGAGGGGCATCTTAGGAAAATCTCAAAATATTATTTTATATTAAGGTCAAATTCGGTATATAATGGTTCCAAATGGTCTTATTTAGAAGGTAAAGTGGGTATGTGTCGAAAGCCTCTCATCAAATAGGATTTAGACAAGTTTAGGTTATTATTTTAACCTTATCAATTAGATTTAACTCTAAGTTAAATAATTTAACTTTTACCGTGTCTTTTTGTTTTCTTACACTATATGGTTAATAAACTTACTATATGAAGACAAAATAACCCCAAGTTGTTTATTATTAATATATATATCCTTATCTAAGTCATTTGGCTGAACCTTAAATTTTTAGGAATTAAATAACAATTAATAATATAATATTTGTTTTAAAAACTAATTTATGTCAATTTTGACACTATTTGGTACATGATTTTCATGAAATTTCTAACAGAATGATAAGTTCGAACCAAGTTACATAAATCAACAATAACATGTCATATTAACCTATAAAATTAGTGTACGTCATTAAAAGTCTCAAATTACATTTATTTGGGCATTTATAACATCAATTATGTTAATATTTTCTTAAAAAGGTAATTACTGCATCATCGTTGTGTCATAAATAAATTAAATTATTTAAAGTATAACAATTAAAAATAAAAAACCATTATGTAGGAAATCTTTTTATATTTCTAATGAATATTTATAGTCGAAATTATATTATGTATAACCCTATATTAAAAATGGTTTAGTAAATAAACTTTGATTTTAACTCTTTTAACTCTTCTTTGAATTAAATAATTATAAATGTCCTAATCTAATCCAAGTGGGCCTAAACGATAATATTTTACACTTAAGGTTGTTTTTGGTTGAGACAAACTTTTCCAATAGGATTAGGATATGTGTTAGGGTAATATTAATATCATTTTTACCCTTAATTACCATATTTACTTTTAACCGTGGTAAATAAAAGTAAAAAGTTACTATTCACCAAAAATTATTTTCATCTCATTGAACCATATTTTACTTACTGACATCAACCGTTTCTATAGGATTTTGGAAATTCCATTCACAGAAGTGGTAAAATTATGATTTATGAAAAAAAATAATTTTTTAACTACCACTTAGTAGTTTCACTATTCATCAAAAATTGAAGTTTTTCAGAAAAATGCCAGAATTTCACCCTAAGATATAATTGATATTCCGAATTCAAAAATGATTTCTATTTTACAAAATTCCCAAAATATAAGTTGCATTAATTAATTTTATAATTAATTTCTGTTGTCACAACAAATAGCGTGTTTTTAAAAGATAATAACTATCAAAAGATTAACACTTGTTTATGTCTGGTGTAAATGTGAAATTACATCCAATGACCAACATTGTATTGAATTGTGAAAATATATTCTAAATATACATTAAAACCACTCAAATTAATAATTTATCACTATTAATTATTTCGATTTAAAATAAGTTGTTTTTAATTAAAATTTAGTAATTTTCACTATTCATCAGAAAATGAAAGTTATCCGAAAAG
The DNA here is from genome assembly GCA_963277665.1 of Viscum album. NCBI lineage: Eukaryota > Viridiplantae > Streptophyta > Magnoliopsida > Santalales > Viscaceae > Viscum > Viscum album. The sequence continues at coordinate 383,766,205 of OY728145.1, forward strand.
TACCAAAATTTCAACTTAGGCTAAATTCGATACTCCGAATCCAAAAATGAAGTCCATTTTGAGAGATAAAATTTCTAAAATTTTAAAAAGTGTTTATTACTATTCATAACAGCTAGTTTTAATAATATTTTAATAGCATATTGCTGTTTAGTAAAACTCATTATTGCGTACTACACACGCTATCGAGGAAGGTCGCGATTGCGTGTAATGGAAGGCAAGTCAAGGATGCGTGTTGTGAAAGCTTCTTTTGGTGTAGCGTACAACACAAGATATTAATAAAATTAAAAAGAATATTTTTCATAAAATCTCGGGGTGTTACATTCTACCCCCCTTAAAATGAATTTCGCCCTCAAAATTCGTCGGGGTTATAAATGGTTTACTATTCAAAAGTTTCTTTGATAGAAACCCACATCGTAAAAAGGAATACCAAAACCAATCTTTAAAAACAAAAGTATGAAACTTAACGGTTACCCAAATAAACTAGTCACTGGTTTCCACATAGGTGAAAATATGGATATGGAAGAGAAATCTAACCATCATGTTCTGATGGGGAGTGGTAGAGAACATGGCTATAGAAAATCCAGCAATCACAAAGCCATAAATCTGTGACGATCTAATGTACAATCTGATTAATCAGATATAAGAGCACTAGGACAACATTTTTGGTTTTCAAGATCATTTCCCTAAAGTTAAAGAATTTGAATTAGAATAAATACTTACTTTATTTTGGTACAATATCACTGTTGTTCGTGCCTTGAACAATTTCCACTTCATCTCTTAAATAAATGAAGTTGAATTTGTTATTCGTGAAGTGTTAGCAGATCATGTGATAGAATGACGGGTCATTCCATCTGTCTCAAACAAAAGGTTAGAAAAAGTTATTAAATATACATAAGTCATTATATAGTGAGATTAATCATATATGGTTCCTAAAATGGACTTATACATCATATATCATACTGCTTAATATAATAAAACTTGTTTCTACTAAACAAGGACTTCTTGTAGGCCAGTGGTAGGTGATAAAGGTCAGTCGCACTTCAGTTGTGGGTTCGATTCCCACAGCCTTGTCCGACGCGATGGGCTGTCGCCCATCCTGCAGGTTGTCCTTTTTCTAAAACTATATTACTATAACATCCCATCAATAATATCGAAAAAAATTTCTATCCTTAAACAATACTAACTTATGTCCAACATAATCCATTCCAATCTTTAGGCTTATCCATAATACTGCAGTCCACTCTCATAACATAGTGAGAACGATTACCAGAGATTTAATACCATCGTTGATCCCCATATATCATAAGATATATCTTGTTGGTCGCATTCCAAACATTCAAAGGCCTTAATCATGTACTCTCTTGAATACCCATTGAACCTTAGTGAAAACATGAATGCAGTTAAAAGTTAACACCTTCCACATACCAAAATCCTCAAAATTCTATATACTCAAACCATGATATCACTTATTCCTTATATCAATCATGAGCTCATGAATACTGTCAAATATTTCATTTTCTCGTTTTCCCTTCATTATGTGCATATTATCTACTTTCCAAAATATTTGAATCACTTTTCATGGTTACCGGTACCTTAAAATTATTGAAAATCACAATAGACCAATAAATAAATATTTCAATACACCATAAAAGTACCTCAACAACATTATTCCTAAATACCAATACATAAACACTTCAGTCCATCCACTTTAATGATTGTCCTGGAAGAAGTCCTTCCTTGATTTAGAAGTAACTTTTTAGGTCAGGGCATTGAGTTGGGTAATGCCCATGTTCTCCACAAATATGACATTGAAATCCATAACATTCTGTCACTCTATAACCCTTTTCTCCACACAGATAACATCGGTCCCTCCATTTGAGGTATTCCTCACGGTTCTTCTTCCCTTCTTTAGAAATATCAATCTTCCTTTCTTTATGCTCCTCAACATGTGAACATGCATAATAGTTTATATTACTCTTCTTTGATGAATTATTCATACCACAAAAATTCACCTTGTTAATCATATATCGCGATGACTGATTTGGCATAATCACAAGATCTTTCTCTCTAGGAATTACACAATTGTTTTCTCATAGTCACCAATTTGTCCATTGGATTCAATGTTAACCGAATTCCTTCTGGTTCTCTCCATTAACTAAAACACAAAAAAAAATCATGCTAGGGAAAACAACATAGTAAAGGGGGAGTACCCTTAATATCTAACATCTTAGGTTAAATCCTAAGATCGTTACCGTAGTTATAGGACTATATCCTATACGTATACTTATCCTTAGAGACATCCCTAGACATACCTTAGAAATATCTCTAGGGATCTCACTAACGTTCTCACATCCTAGTTTCCAAAGGTTGACTAAACTTTCCTTTGATACCAACTATAGAGACCCGAAGCTTGACTTACATGGAAATTACATTACTTTTGCGGAATACTTAGTACATAACAAAAAACACACACACAAGGACCGTAAATAGTTTAGTGTCTTTGTAAACTCGGAATATAAGCTTCTAATCGTGGTGAAAGATCTTCAATATCTCCCATAATGATCTTCCTTTTTTTTATACCTAAAACCTTTCTTTATATCCTGGGGAAAAGAAAACATAACAGGGTGAGCTCAAATGCTCAGTAAGGGTAACCAAAAGAAATATCAATCACATCATATACATAAGAACATAGCTTTTGGAAATCTTAACCTGCAAAAGAGCTTATAATACCATAACATGGGATAAATCAAAGAAGTGAAATGTAATCCCAATAATCATAACTTAAAACATGAAACTTTTTGGAATACACACATAATCATAGAGAATCATTTCTTGTTAGTCAAGACTCATTGCCAAGACTATCTTAGTGGACAAAGTCCCTTTCTGAATCGAGTCACCCTCGTTTCAGTCCTGTTTCACTGAACCGGTATAACCTACCATTCCAGCCATGTCTATCTCATGTGATATAAAATCGTTACCCAATGCATTGGAGGGAGATATAGGTCCCACCCATCTCATAATGATACCATTCTTATGTGTGCCACAAAATCATAAATCATACATCATTGCATAACCCATGTAATAAAAATGGGAATCTTAAACATCATGACATCATAAAACAACTCATAAAAGATAAAAGAATTTATAAAAATAATTCCATCACAACATTATCAAATGAATTTAACAATAGAGATAAAAACAGAACCCTTTATTATCTTAGATGAAAATAATTTTGATAAAACACTTGAACTCCATTCTTGAGGAAAATATCCTTTCTTCTTCAAAAACATTTTTCCTTTCATAACATGTCATACGACTTTAAAATAAAAGAAGTTGATTAAAAATAAACTTGAAAACTTGTAAAGGGAGCTTCTTGGAAATAATGTTTTAAAAATCCATTCATGCCGTATAAGTTAAAAAAACATTCTTCGTACTTTTGTCGGAAAAGTCAAAAAGTACCTCATACGAAAAATGACAAAATATTCCTTTCATATCTTTTACTGAAAACTCACCGAAGGGTAAAATTGGATTTAAAAAATTGTAGGTGGATGAAAATAATATTAAATATTGAGGAAACATGGATGTGGATGATAAAATACACCCCAGTAAATTACAAAGTATAAACAATCTCGGATAGAAATGAGATTGTGATATTTCCCTTACCTTAGGTCCGACTTGCTTTATACGTGTCCGAACCTCCTGTATAATGATTTAAATAATGTTATTGACTTATTAAAGAATCATAGTAATTGTTATTATATCATATATGGTTCACTTATGACTTTATATTACCCATTCTTTTGTAAATTCCATGTTAAAGAGCATTTTGGGTAAAATTGTTTCATTTGTCGTCCGTGTTTTGACTTGTAATTATTCATATGATTACTTAGATCATGATTACTTAATTCAAGAATATAAAACATGATTTATATATATATATATTCAGAATATAAATATAAATAATAAATCAGTAAATGGAAATAAATACACCGTTCATGGAGACGGTAGTCCGTACGTACGCATGAACGCTGTTTTCGTTTCCTTATTGAATTGAATGGAATTAAGTAGATGACATACATATAAATATAAATAAATCCAGTATCATTATTATGTCATATATTTCATTAGTACTTATTATATATTCTTTATAATCATTCATGAATGGTTAATCATTGAGAATGAATCTCATCGCGTCGTGGAGATGGTAGTCCGCACGTACGCACGAGCGATGATATCGTTCCCATGGTCGTGGAATTGTGTTGAAGTGTATGTATACTATTTCAGTATTAATATCACTTTATAATAATCATATATAGTTACTCATTACACCATCATACCCATCCAATTAAGGTGGTGGCGGAAAATCGATTACACCACGGCGTGGAGACGGTATTCCGTACGTACGCACGCGCGGTGATTTCCTTTTTCCGTAGGATGGATAGAAGGTTAATTATAGTTGTTTTATATTTATAATAACATATCAGTATATAATAAATACTTATTTTATTACTTTATCATGAAACAATTAAATAAGAAGAAGTTGAAGAAGAAAGAAATTGAAAAAGATCGGTAATGGATATTACCTCTTTTTGACGCGCCTTCACTTAACCTCCACATAAATAACTAAGGATGGTCTTTGAAGAAGATCAGGACCTCTAGGATGATACTAGGGATGTGGATAAGAGATTTTGGAAGGGTTTGGCCGAGCTTGAATTCTCAAATTGGTGTGAGGAGGAGAGGGAGGAGGTGCCCTTTTATAAGGGAGGAGAGGGGCATCTTAGGAAAATCTCAAAATATTGTTTTATATTAAGGTCAAATTCGGTTTATAATGGTTCCAAATGGTCTTATTTCGAAGATAAAGTGGGGATGGGTCGCAATCCTCTCATCCAATAGGATTTAGACAAGTTTAAGTTATTATTTTAACCTTATCAATTAGATTTAACTCTAAGTTAAATAATTTAACTCTTACCGTGTCTTTTTGTTTTCTTACACTATATGGTTAATAAACATACTATATGAAGGAAAACGAACCCCAATTTGTTTATTATTAATATATCTATACATATCTAAGTCATTTGGCCGAACCTTAGATTTTTAGGAATTAAATAACAATTAATAATATAATATTTGTTTTAAAAACTAATTTATGTCAATTTTGACACTATTTGGTACATGATTTTTATGAAATTTCTAACAGAATTATAAGTTCGAACCAAGTTACTTAAATCAACAATAACATGTCATATTAACCTATAAAATTAGTGTAAGTCATTAAAAGTCTCAAATTACATTTATTTGGGCATTTATCACATCAATTATGTTAATATTTTCTTTAAAAGGTAATTACTGCATCATCGTTGTGTCATAAATAAATTAAATTATTTAAAGTATAAAAATTACAAATAAAATACCATTATGTATTAAATCTGTTTATATTTCTAATGAATATTTATAGTCGAAATTATATTATGTATAACCCTATATTAAAAATGTTTTAGTAAATAACATTTGATTTTAACTCTTTTAACTATTCTTTGAATTAAATAATAATAAATGTCCTAATCTAATCCAAGTGGGCCTAAACGATAATATTTTACACATAAGGTTGTTTTTGGTCGAGATACACTTGTTCAATAGGATTAGGACATGTGTTAGGGTAATATTAATATCATTTTTACCCTTAATTACCCTATTTACTTTTAACCGTGGTAAATAAAAGTAAAAAGTTACTATTCACCAAAAATTATTTTCATCTCATTGAACCAAATTTTACTTAATGACATCAACCGTGTCTCTCGGATTTTTGAAATTCCATTCACAGAAGCGGTAAAATTATGATTTATGAAAAAAAATAATTTTTTAACTACCACTTAGTAGTTTCACTATTCATCAAAAATTGAAGTTTTTCAGAAAAATGCCAGAATTTCACCCTAAGATATAATTGATATTCCGAATTCAAAAATGATTTCTATTTTACAAAATTCCCAGCATATAAGTTTCATTAATTAATTTTATAATTAATTTCCGCTGTCACAATAAATAGCGTGTTTTTAAGAGATAATAACTATCAAAAGATTAACACTTGTTTATGTCTGGTGTAAATGTGAAATTACATCCAATGACCAACATTGTATTGAATTGTAAAAATATATTCTAAATATACTTTAAAACCACTCAAATTAATAATTTATCACTATTAATTATTTTGATTAAAAAAAGTTGTTTTTAATTAAAATTTAGTAATTTTCACTATTCATCAGAAAATGAAAGTTATCCGAAAAGTACCAAAATTTCACCTTAGGATAAATTCGATACTCCAAATCCAAAAATGGAGTCCATTTTGAGAGATAAAATTTATAAAATTTTAAAAAGTGGTTATTACTATTCCTAACGGCTATTTTTAATAATATTTTAATAGCATATTGCTGTTTAGTAAAACTCATTATTGCGTACTACACACGCTATCGAGGAAGGTCGCGATTGCGTGTAATGGAAGGAAAGTCAAGGATGTGTGTTGTGAAAGCTTCTTTTGGTGTAGCGTACAACACAAGATATTAATGAAATTAAAAAGAATATTTTTCATAAAATCTCGGGGTGTTACACTAGGTAACTAGGGTCGGGGCATTACAATCTCCCCGGATTGGGTGAGGTTTGCCCGAATGCATTTTGAAGGAACTTACAGGAAAGTAGAAGGGAGACCTGAGAATGTAGGGTGGATAGGGATGTCATCCTGAAGACCAAAGATGTAGAGTGGGAGCTGATTTGATAATGGATAACTCAAAAGCTCTGGAGAGAGCAGGTTCTTCAATGCACCATCATCAGGAATGATGGACCGACTACGGTCTTCTTTGATGCCCTCCGCTCTGTGAGTCATAGTTGAACGTCTCTCTGACCCAATTGGGAGAGGATCTGCAGTAGGCCTCGGCGCAGCACGAGGGGTAACCATATTTTCTCCATTCATAGTAGGAGCCAACAATTGGTTAGTCCGGAATAAAGGTCTGGAGAAAAACAATCAAATGAATGGTTAAAGGGCCTTCATAATAAAAATCCGCAAGGAGGCCTTGGAGGATGGTTCGCGATGAAATTATCCCTCAAACCATCCATATGTGAAATCAATCCGAGACGCCCTAGACCACGAAGCGTTGGACAGGAAACCGCAAACAAGGTTGCTCTACGGAATTTCAATCCCAAGTTTATTCAGAAGACTCAGACACTTTTTAAAGTTAGAGAGTTTTTTTAATCCACGAAGCAAGTTCCTCCGCAGCTCATCATCACTTACATTTTTATTAGATAAGAGTAATGGTTTGCGGTTGGGAAGTTGGTCAGCGGATTAAGGAGACCATGAAGAAGGAATGGTTCGTAGAGTTCACGGTCGGTTCATGGACAAGGCACTTCGTGAAGGATCAAAAATGAGGAGGCGAAGGAGATCTGGTTTCACGAGGAATTCGTTAAAGGACAAATAAAGGGCTCCCCGTATTTATAGATGTGGTCCCCTACTGGGTCTACCTTTCTACCACAAACTATCTCAGTTTTAGGACCACTCTTCATTGGAATGGCCTCCTCTTCATTCCAATCGGACCCCATTCTGATGGGGGGCATTTGTAGGGTCCTGAAAAATCAGCAAAGGAGATTCTACCCAAATCCCCAAAGAATTAGGGAGAATAATCAAATAAGGGACACAAACAGGACCGGTCCACGAACCGGTCCCATGGAAGCACAATGTGGCTAGGCCCTGTGAGGCACCCCCCTCCGCAAACCATTTTCATTCACGAAATGGAGGCGGAGAGTCTCAACGGTCGTGAGGCAGTAAGGGCGCCAGTCTGGTTCACCATAAACGAACCGCCCAAACTGCGGACCGCGTCGACCAGTTCAATCCGCATCCACTATCGTTCGCATAATGGAGGCGGAACCCTCCGTAGCCATAGAGCACTCCCTTAGTTTTCATCACGGATGGGTGGGGGGGCAGCGTTCAATACCCTCCGTAAATCACGGATTGACCAAGTCAGCCGTAAACCGGGTATTTGGTTATGGACCTCCGCAAAATCCATCGTATGGATACAAATACATCCCTTTACCCACTCTATAAAAGGGGAACAAGGGCGAAAGAAAAAAAAGAGGAGATATTGGAGAACTGGAATCAGAATCGGAGGGATTGGAGATTCGGAAGGAGATCTGTTCAAGGAAGGCTTCAGATTTCACAAACAGCGAAATTCTCATCCGCGAACCACAGTAGGTATATGAATTAAGAAGTAATTGTAAAACGCATAATAATTTGGTGAACCGTGAACCTAAAAATAATGAAAAAGGAGAACCGCGAACCATACCCCCTCCGTGGATGACTTCCCCATGGACCAGGGAATTTATACCTCTTTTACCATCCATTGTATTGCATAGCACTCTCCCACGCGGGCGAAGCCCCGACCAACAGGCCTCTGATCGGCGCCGCCCTTGGCCACTACTACCCCCTAGAACCCTTTGTGAACCACCCTGGTTCGTGGATTGAACCTGAAGTCACGAACCACTATAGTTCATGGATTGAACCCAAAGCCACGAACCACTCTGGTTCGTGGGACGCCAATCAGTCCACGGACCACCCTGGTTCGCGAATGGCTTCTCCAGACGCGTGGCAATTCCCCGCACGAAGGGCACCACCACCCATACCTCTCGGTGGCTCGTGAAATACTTCGATGTTCTCATTTCCAAAGCCAGGTAAAATCATTCCGATCTAGCCAAGTCCTCCATGACTCCCTCATTGGCCTGTTCATTGGCCCGGAGCCAAGGCCTCCCCCGGAGCCACTGGATCCGCGTGGTGTGACCTTCAGGTGCATCAACATGCCATTTTGAGTTCACATACCGACGTTAAACAGGGGAAAGGGGTTGGACCAACCCTTGAGAAGATTCCCGAAGAATTCCTAGGTTCAAATTCCCATGGTAATGTGGAGCCTGAGCTCAGGAATCCCTTTTCTGCCCCTCCACTTGTTGAGATTCCCTCAAAGATGGTAAAATAGCCATCAGAAGGAAGCTCTCATGCACTGCAAGAGAGGAGATGGGCACAGGAGTACCCCCCCCATTCCCTCTCCTGCTGGGCTTTGTTGCCCCAGGAGTCCATCTCAGAGTAAGCCCCGACCCTCTGGGCCTCCTCAGAGTGTAAGACCCAATTCATCATCCTTGGCCGCTCCACACGTAAGCCCCACTCCGCTTCTCATGGATGCACCTTTCCCGACGTGGTCCTCTGGTCCCTACAGCCTCTTGTTTCTCACACCGAGCATGACTCGCGTGGGCTTAGAGTAAGCATCAACCATGACATCCTACCATGGGCCTCCTCAGAGTGTAAGCCCCAATCCGTTATTATGGGCCTCCTCAGAGTGTAAGCCTCAAGACAAAGAAAACTATGGGGACATTGATCCATGCCAAAGCATGGTACGTAGGAAGCCTCCACGTGATTCAAGCCCACCACTCGGTCATTTCTTCACACCGAGTTCCACCCTTGTCCAGTATGACGTTAAACTGTATATTATATCTACGTGGACATTGATCCCTACCTCCTAAGTAGGGTACATAGGAAGCCTCCCCGAGGTTCAAGCCCAACAACCGGTCGATCCGATCATCTCCACACCGGTTCACTACGCCACTCCTAGTGCCACCTCAAGTGATTTCCAACCCTTTAGGGTCATTAAGCCAACGAGGGATGGTAAAACTTGGGCAGAAATGATTCTGAACCCCTGCGTCCATTTAACCGTTGCTCACCAAGGTTAAATCCATGGATACTATGTTTGGGTATAAACCAAAGATTCACGAAAATATGAATACCTCATAAATCTATAAGAGAGTCCCAGAACAGGAAGTAATTCCCCCAAAAAGGTTTTGATGAGCCTGACTTCCCATCCTCTTGACCAATGTGGGTTCTTAAGAGTCGCTGGTCAAACCATCTGGTGAACGCCTGCCTTTGGAAAGCAGGTCCATCAATCATTGGATATGGAGTCATTGGGAGTTCCGTGGCCGAATACCAGAGAGAAACATATATTAATCCAAAAACTATGAAACTTGCATACATATATAGGAATTTATCATATTAATAGTCTTCTTGTCTAAATTATATATCATATGGACTCTATTTACTTAGATATTTCCTAGAGAAATATTTATTTCTCAATGTGGTAATTTCTTATTCCTTATCCTTTTTTATTAATATTTCCCTAATAAACATCTTGTATCAAGAATAATATAAATAATCCAAAATTATTTATATAATTACATGTTATTATACTAATAAATAAACCATTATTCAATTCTTTCCATCCACAATAAAAAAGAACACAATATAGATCATGTATAGTGCACTCTATAGCCTAAAAGAAATGATGTGGTGTGTATCTCATAATTACCTTTATTTCTAGGTGAAAAGTATGTATTTGATTCATTAATATTAGTTATATGAAAAAATATATAATTATTAAAATATAATTAATCATATATCTTCATTATTCCTATTTCTTAAGAAATATAGTCATTAATCATGCGTACGTATGGAATACTGCATCCATAAATAACCAAATTTATTTATTATTACCACCCTTCATGGATAGTTCTAAGAATGAATTTCATGAAATTGAATGAAATTTGAGAAATTATTAATAATATGTAAAATATATATTAAAATTATATAAAAATATTTTCTGGGGAAATAAATCAATATAACTCCCCCCAATTTGCATTGATTTTTCCATCTCTGAAAACAATGTTAGGATATCTATTTCATGAATCAATACTAATTTTTATACAGTGATAATGTCATGTAGTGATAATTTTTTTACATTTTTTTCATTATTCAGAAATGTTGTTGTTGATATCTAATATTTTTATTAATATATCACCTTTTAGACATTAAGCATGAAGATACAATTTATTCATAATCTCACTTTCCAAAAAATAACACATTTATCACTCAAAAAATGAAAATGGTATATGATAAATCATTGAAACACTATTTTTATTGTAACATGGATTATATGGTAATGATAAACATTGGGACAATAAGTAAGAATCCACTTCTTCACAGTGTTACTTGTACGAAACAAACAACTAAAATTCTATAAGACCAGACAATGGAAATATAAACTAATACGGTAACATATTTTTAATATATGGTTTTAAATTAATTGTGTATAAGGTTAAACATAAAAAAATTATTATATAATAGTTTATTAATATTTTTTAGGTTTATTATATATGGGTCTCAATTTCACGGCAGTAATATAGAATACAGGGTAAGGGGTTCCTTCTCTAAAATTTAATCACTTAATACATAATTCATATTGTTCTCTGTTATTTCATTAATAATATAATATTTCATATTGATAAATTAATTTTACCACATTAATTTAATTCATTAGAATTTAAGATCTATATTGTGTTCTTCTTTTTAATGGATTTCAATTCAAAAGAATCAATCATTGTAAGAGTTTTTGATAACTCAAATCCATTTTAAGACATAAAATAGTTCATCTTAATCATCATTCCTCCATGATTTTCTTATTCCACTATAATAATTTACATTCTGGAATATTCCGTTTAATTATATTTAAAATTAATTTTATATAAACATAATTCACCTTCACATATATATTCATCATAATGGTATATCATTACTAAAAAATAATCTTATCCTTTATAACATTATTTCCCCGTCCTTGAATATATTTTCCTTTCCATAAATGTTTTCCTATATATATAGAAAATAAACTATGTTATCTCATGCGACCATCACATTTCCCTTTTACTCTTTCAAAAGGTTGTTTTATTAAACCTTTTTATGTCATAATTTTTAAAAAAAGTTATTATTAAAATATTAAAATGGTTTTCTATAAATGATAATTTTATTTATTAAACACTATAAATTTCCCCAAGATAAGTTTTATGAATTTATTAATGATATTATTATTAATTATTATTTTTAAATGTAAATGTTTAAAAAACATCCACATCAATGTTAAAAAAATATATCTTTTGAACGTGACCTATAACTTCATTTAGAATAATGTTAAAAATGTTTCCTAAAAAAATTTAATATTTACCTTTAATTTTATAAATTCCCCCATTATGATTAATATAATTGTAAAATCCTTTATTTAATTACCATGTAGATTATTTTATACTATTTTGGTGGATAAAATCTTGGAAATCCATTATTGCCTGTGTTTTTCCTAGTAATTAAATTTTAAGGATTTTTTATCCAATGTATTACCTATAAAAACTCTATATTTTCATAATTTGATCGATGTGTGTTAAATTATATTCTATATATTGATTTATTATGGAAATTATTGAATTACTATTTATCATTTATTTGTATGGTGTAGAACCCATATTTTTTATTATTATTATTGAAGGGAATTTTCATATAATGTTACTGAGTATATTTGTATACCCATTTACATTCAACTATTATTTTATTATTTTATTATTTATGTAATAATGAATGTATTCATTATGTGATTCAATTTAAAAAGGATGTGAAAATGTTTTTATTTCTGTGGGTTCATCCTGATATAATGAATTATTGATTTCTTGTAGAAGTTGTTTATATTGATGATGACATGTGTTTCCATATATATACCTATATTTTGTGGGTTATTTTTGATATATCATGAGATATAAAATCATAAACATAATTATTTTAGTCAAAAAGGGTTTTTCAAAAATTATTTTTCAACGTTTTAATGAATTAAAATAATGTGTTTTTTTAATAAGGCATGGGGATAATGTTATTTCTTATATTTTAATGCACTAACATAATAAAATTGTTCAAAAATGTGTGGGATTAATGTTTTTCCTCACCTTTTTATGAATGGGAATGATGATTTTTTTCACAATGTTAAGGGAATAATTAAATTTTAAAAAATAATAATCATTGGACCTAATTTGTTTTTTCTGAAAGGGGTTTTTATAATGTGTTTTCTCATAATTGTTTCCAATGATAATACATTTTTCACCTTTCTATGAATCTTTTATAATAATAAAATGTTTTATTCAATTTTAATACTTTTTTATAACATATTACTCCATTTTATTTGTTTTCATCCTATATTACATGATTTATGAAATATTATTTTAGTTATAACTTTTATATATACTATGATTATACATATATGCCTATATTATTATCACATATTATGTTTTATTGTAATAAAAAAATTTAACCCGACAATGCATCTAATATCAGCCCTATATTATGTTTCCATCCAATAGTTTATTAATATTAGGTAGCTTAGTATATTTATATAAGAGAGTCTAGTGTGGTTTTATTATGGATAAATGTTCACATTTTTTTAATATATTCTTCCTATGTAATTGGTCCATAATTAACCTAAAACATACCTTCTTGTAATTATGGTATTATTTATGAGATTTAGTGAATAACAAATGAAAGTGATATATTTATATTTTTTTGTTATATTTAGGTGAAATCATATTCAGGATGTGTCTTGATGTGTGATTTGTAAAAATAAATTTTGATCCATGTAATATTAAATTCAATTAAAGGTGAACGGTCATACATTTTTAAACAATAAAAATTTTGTGTTATTCAATTTTTAATGAGATCAATTATTTGAATCTCACTCAATGTAATTAATGGATTTAATGAGTAATAACTGTGAAAATTGATGAAGATGATACAAGTGGGATCTCTATATGTTTCATGATTGCTCACATACCGAGTGATAGAGTTCCTTAAAAAATAATTCCATAATTGGTGATATTTTAGTGAGGACCTCCCACTAAAAGTGGACTACTATTTTCATTTATTATTGATGAAATATTATTAGTACCCTAAAATAATCTTTAGAATGTTTTGGATGCAATCAAGCATAATAAAATAACAAAAATGGAACATAGTAAAACCAAGGGCATAGTTCTATTTTTAGCATTGATTTGATGTCACATAGAGAAAAAATTGTCACCTGGATCAAAAGAAATTTTCATTTAAAGATATATTATTTTATTTATTCTTTATGGAATACAATGTTCATACTCATTCACATAGTCCCACATATATATCTACCTACATTATGCACCCTACATTGTGTGTAACTATCCCCACAACCTTCCTCACTCCCCATACATATTACTAGGATCCCAAGGAGATTACGATTAGTTACCACCTATAGAATGATGTCAAGCCTAGGTTTCTCCAAAAAAGGATATATCCACCTCCCATATGAAAAGGGGTTGATAGATTAATGGATCTGAGTTTCATAAGTTAATTGAATAAAACCATCTTTTAAGTGATTTTAAAATTTATCCCTATTGAAAAAGAATAAAATTGTATTCTCTAGTTAACTCACTATTGGTTTCATGATCAATGCACTAGACCGACTAGGTGATGAACACCAGGGAACTAACTACATGGGATTCAACTACATTGATAGCAATGTACCTAGGCACCAAAAAACTGAGTTTTCATAACATGGGTGTCACGACCCATCCCCCGTGGCCCATATTGTGACAACCCCAAGCCCGCCTTCCATAGGCTAGGGGCTGGAGACTAACACCAAAGGCATAAATCCCTAATGAGGGAAGACATTTCCTTTATTAAAAGTAAACACACACAACAGAGTACACAACAGAATAAAAAACACTATGTAAAACTGTATAGAAAAAGGAGTACTAGAATGTAAAAGGGGCTAGAAATACAAGCCCAACTGTAAAGTACAAGTACAACTGAAAACATGTACAATGGAAAACAAAGTAAAGAAACTACTAGTTCGTCCTCTAGGGTTCCTACCTAAAGGGTTGGTACAGATGGGCTCCTCAACACTCCACGTATGTCTGTCTCCTCTGTGTACCATCACACTAAGTGGTCCACCTCCGGGTACCATCCAGTCATGCTGCTCTCTCCCTCAGTCAGCGTTGTCCGTCATCTACAACCAACACAACGAGGTGCGAGCATGGCCCTTTCAGGGGTGGGTATAACGAAACTCAGTAGGGACCCCGGGACCCTCACGGTCTCAAAAAATACAACAAGGATTAACCACAAATCTTGGATTCAATGGATAACCATTACTTAGGTATATTCCCATACATATACCTAAGTTATCTAGTAACCCATATCAATCATGAGGAAAACTCAGAATCCATTAACTCATCTCAAATTATGATTTTATTAAATAGGGGTATTACCAAGTATCATCCCCAGTCAAACTATCAAAACCTCAGCTGCTGAAATAATCTACCTCTATAGAGTATCTTGGGCCTGCCACATCACACAGAGGCACTTCCCACTATTCTTGACTGCTGAGGTACTCCTCCTATCGAGTATCGTGGGTCTGCCACATCACACAGAGGTGATGCCCCTTGTAGCCTACTAAGATACTCCTCCTGTCGAGTATCATGGGTCTACTGCATCACACATAGGAGCTTCCCACTATGGGTCTTCCGCATCACACAGAGTCGCTTCCCACTAGGCTGGTCACAACACTCTGAGTCAATCGTTCAGCAGTCGTCAGGTCTCATCCAGCTACAAGGTCCCCGGACTAAGCTCTCTCATCTTCAGGGAAGATTTACTCCTTGAGCTATAGGTCGATGCTCCATCTATAATAAATTACTATGAAGAAGTATCTCAATTTTCTACCTCATCATAGGGGTCTCAACGCAACAGACGGCGCGTCAATTGGACGCCCGGTCTGTGAGTTATTAGCATTTCCATCCTAGGGGCCTAGTTAGATATTAGGTTCAAACCAAATTGAATATACCCAAAATGTGTCCAAAAATCAAGTGGGGTATCCCAGAAAAACCCATCTCTCTCTAATCTTCCCATCGCCACAGATGGTTTTCCGATCGGCCACTCGTAGCCCGAGATATGGGGAAAAGGTGTATTCAGGTCAAACGGGTTCATACTGGTGTCTGACCCATTCCACAGGTCCGACCCGGCCCGGGGGGTCTGACCCGACATGAGGGGGTGGACCGCTTGGCCAAGCCAGCTAGTGGCTGGCGGTGCCAGGCAGGTCTCACCCTAGCCACTTCCAGGGGGAGGTACACGCCCCTAGGAATCCCGAACGGTTGAACCGTTCGGGTGGAACCAAATCGGCGCCAGGTGGCACCAGTCTAGCTCACGTTGGACCCAACGGGGTTTCGATTCTCCCGGAAAGCCGAGTAGCCAGCCACTCCGCACCACCGGTGGCCAACCCATCATCAGCTGCTCCTATTCCTCCACCACGGCCCGCCCTAGTCGCGACTCTGCTTCTCCACGTGGCGCGACAGTGTCGTGCCCCCCCCGCCTGCTATGGCCCACATTGGCCACAACGAAACCACACCATTTTTCCATGGCAGGCCCTGGCTGCATCCCTCTTCTCCTCTTTGCGGCATGACAGCGTCACGCCCTCTCTTCCACATGGCTCGGCGGTGCCGCGCCCTTTCAGTGACCCGGCGGCTTTGCACCACAAGTTTCTTTGCGGTCGGGCCATCATCGGCCACCATTGCACTGCCACGGTTCACTCTTCTAGTGGCATCATCGCACCTCCATCATCTTCAACTAGCGAGGAAAACTAAGGGGGAGGGTTGGGCAGAGTTCTTTTGGCCTGAGCCCCCACGTTATGGTGATATCAATCGGAAAAATCATCACCCAAGATTGAACGATGTAGAACGAAAACAAATTCAATCCCAAATTCCCTACCCCATAATGTTCATCATTGACGGAGTTGCGGAAAGTGAATGTCGTTCTGTTGACATCAGAAAGAAGACAAAGAAGTCGAGGACAATGTCATCGGGGTTCTTCAAGGACAGTGCTCCCTCCTTTGTCTCGGTTGAAGAAGGAGGAATATGTCCATCATTCTTCATTAGAGAGGGGATTTCTTTGTTGGGAGATTATGTTCTCCAAGTTTCCATCCTCTCCCAATGATCCAAGAAAAGGATATGTCAACAAAGTAATAGAGTGAAAATTTTATTAATTTTGTTGGCGCTAAATTTGAATTGGACTCATTAATAACCCGGCTCCACCAAATTAATACACAAGCATTGGCATAATTAAAACTACAGGAGTCAAGTGGCTCTCCCTCATTAATGAGGGAGATTTGAGAGGTTTCATCCTCGAGTGGTCCCCTCCACTTTTAATCCCCTCATGGAAGGTTATGCTTGGGTGGGCCCCACCACCAACTCCCATGGGGAGGTTCCAACTACCAGCCAACAAACACATGGCATCCTAGAACAAATTAAAGTGTAGAACAATTTAATTTATTATTTTCATAAAGAGACAAAAACATCATTTTATTCTTGACTATCTGTCATTGAGGTAAAAGTGTTCTTAAGCGAATATATGTGTTGCGAGTTCGACGGTGCCCTCGATTTTCAATTCTGAGCACCGGTTCAAAATTTATCAAATTTCGCTCATACGTTTACTGAACGTACCAGAACAAAACTTCCTAAATTGATTCTGGGCACACCGGGCCTCAGAAACAAACACTATAAATTTTCCAAACTCGTAAAAATCGCATGTTTTTATGAAAATAATTCCCACATAATATCCAGGTCTTTAAATTCTCCCCACTTCAGGTCTTTATGTCCCCGTAAGATACAACTTGAACTAAGGGAATAAATGGGGATACTGAGCACGCATATGATCCTCCCGCTCCCATGTGCTCTCTTGGAGGTTCTTATGCTGCCAGTGAATGCGCACCATAAGTATCGACCATCCACATAGGACCTGATCTTGTCAATCCTCAATCTCCACTAGGAACTCCGTAAAATTAACCACATCATCGATGTCCTTGTCTCTATGGTCGATGATGTGGGAAGGGTCATGCACGTATCTCCTCACCTGAGATAAGTGGAAGACGTCGTGTACTCGGTGCAACTGAGGTGGAAGATCTAAGCGGTAAGCCACCTCGTCTACTCTACAGAGGAACTGGAAAGGTCTGATGAATCTCGGAGATAACTTTACGCCTCTGCCAAATATTTTTAGTCCTCATCGAGGTGAGACCCATATAAAGACTTGTGACCATCCTCAAACTCCAGAGGTCTCTGTATCCTGTCAGCATACGACATCTGCCTGCTCTATGCAGTCTTCATCTGTTTCTGGATGATCTGAACCTTCTCCTTGATAGCTCGTACCATCTATGGTCCCACCAATGTTGACTCCCCAGGGTCTTTCCAACACAAGGGTGATCTGAAAGGTAATCCATACAACACCTCGAAAGGTTTCATCCTTATGGTAGAGTAATAGCTGTTGTTATAGGAAAAATCTACCAAAGGTAACTGGTCCTCCCAACAACGACTGAAGTCGATGACATAAGAACAGAGTATGTCCTCGAGAGTTCTATTGGTCCGCTTAGTCTGGCCATCCGTATGAGGATGGAAGGCGATGCTCAGATGAAGCTATGTCCCGAAAGCTTCCTACAACCCCTTCCATAGCCAGGAAGTAATGTGTGTATCATGGTCGGAGACAATAGAAGAAGTTACACCATGTAAATTCATAATCCCTTACACATAGATTCATCCCAATCTCTCTATTGATCCCTACTCTTTCATCGGTAGGAAGTGGGATAATGTGGTGAGTCGGTAAATGATCACCCAAATCGAGTCGTGACCCCTAGATGTACGTGGAAGACCCATCACGAAGTCCATGGATATCCCATCCCACTTCGACTTTGGGTCTTCTAAGGGTTGTACCAAGCCTACTGGTACCTGTTTATCTACCTTCACTTGCTGACAAGTGAGGCATCACGAGACTAACTTAGCTACTACCTTCTTCATACCAGGCCACCAGTGCTGTCATCGAAGGTCCTGGTACATCTTCTCCACTCCTGGATGAACCTCTAGAGTGGAAGTGTGGAAATCCATCAAAAATTACTCATGAAGTGCTTATGGTACCATAGTACATCCTCTGTTGAGGAAGACATGCTCCCCACCTACTGAAAATCCATCAGGTGCTTGCCCTATGGATATCTGAGCACGTGGTGTCTCACAGTCTGTGTCCACATGTTGTGCCTCCCTGACTCACTGAAAAAGTGGGGGAGTGACGGTAAGAGACTGTAGATAGGCTACTCCATCCTTATCCACAATGGATATCTGTAAGGTAGCCAACTTCTCTGTCACCTCTCCTAGCAGTTGTATACCAGATATCTTACTAAGAGCATCTGGTACAACATTCCCCTTCCTATAAGTATAGACTATCTTGATTTCATGGTACTAGAGGAACTCAAGCCAATAATACTATCTCAGGTTCAGGTCTTTCTAAGAGATGATGTACCTGAGACTCTTTTGATCAGGGTACATGGTAAAACGTTCGCCCATAAGATAGTGTCACCACATATTCATGGTGAAGACCGATGCTGCTAACTTCAGGTCATGGGTGGCATAGTTCTGCTCATGTTGTCTCAGCTTCTGAAAACCATATGTGATCACTAATCCCTCCTACCTTAGAAAATACCCAAGTTCGGTCACTGATGTGTCACCATAAACTATGTACCTAATGCCTTCCTCTAGAAGCCTCAAGATGGTGGCACTAATCAGCCTCTTCCTCAGCTCTTGAAAGCTCTGCTGACATCTCTCCGACCACACGATGTGTTTCCCTTTCTTTGTCAAGGTTGATAGTGGTGCTGAAACTTTGGAGAAGTCTGGAACGAACCTCTGGTAGTATCTAGCCAAGCCCAAGAAACTTCGTACCTCTGTCACACTCTTGGGTGGCTCCCAAGAAATTACCTCCTCAATCATCGCTAGATCTACTACAACTCTAGCCTTTGAGATGAAATGAACCAGAAAGTGAACCTCTCATATCCATAACTGGCACTTCGAGAGCTTACCATAATGCTGGTTCTCTCAATGTTTGTCTAGTACTACCTACAAAAGGTAGGCATGCTCTTCCTTAGAAGTCGAGTAGATCATAATTTCTTCGATGAAGACTGTGACAAAGATATTGAGGTAAGGATATAAAATCATGTTTATGAGACACATGAACACTGCTGGAGTACTGGTTACGCCGAAGGGCATAACCATGAACTCGTAGTGGTCGTACTAACACCTGAATGTCGTCTTCTACACATCCTCGTCTCGAACTCTATGTTGTTGATAGACTGATATGAGGTCTATCTTCAAGAACCACCATGCTCCCATAAACTGATCAAAGAGGTCATCAATCCTTGGGAGTGGGTTATTGTTCTTTACAGTCACCAGGTTCACGCAACAGTAGTCAACAGAGAGCCCCATTCTCCCATCCCCCTTCTTGGAAAATATAATCGGGGCTGCCTAGGGAGAAACATTGGGCTGGATGAATCCCTTTCCCTGCAAGTCCTCTAGATGTACACACAGATCATGAATCTCAGTGGGAGCCATCCAATATGCTGGATTACATATTGGTTCCCTCTCGGGGTACATTTCAATGTTGAAGTCCACCTCTCTACGAGGATGTATTCCTAAGACATTTTTAGGGAAAACATCCGCGTACTAGTCCACCACTACAAGATTAGTCACACACTCCACATCAACCTCCCCAAGGGTGAGGTAAGCCAACTGGTGAGTGATTTGCTGCACCCTCCTTTGAGTAAGTTCGGCCGGTGCTGCAAAGGTTCCCTTCTCACCGGTGAAGGTGAAACTGGTCCCATTCATGCGGCATACTGCACTTTTCTCATAATACAGTAAATATGAGAATGAACTGTAGATAACCAGTCCATACCCAAGATGTCATCGTAAGTCCCCAACACTGCTAATAGGAGATCACAACCGAAGCTCTCTCCTATTACAGTAATCTCGCACTACTATCACCAGTGCGTAATCATCGGATCAGCTCTTGTAGGAGTGTCTGGCTGTAAGGATCAAACTAATGGATCCTTAGGAATCTCTGAGCTCCAAAATAGGGATGTGGAAATGAAAGAATGATTGGAACTAATGTCAATAAGAACATAAACAATGGTGGAGTAGACACAGATCGTACCTCGAATCATCTCCAGAGCACCATGGTCATATACCTAAGCTGCCCGAAGCTCAGATCTCCCCTGTAAACCTTCTCCCTACGGTCGGGGTGGACCTCCTGGTGGTGGTGGCAGTAACACCTCTTAACGTCTTCCACCACTAGCTACTCAACCGGCTCCTCTGCCACATCTACCTACGCTCTGTGGACTACCTCGATCGAACCTCTGCCTCTATCTTGGAGGTGCTTCAACTGTCTTCTGATCATCTGAATGGTGGGTCGGATAGTCATTATCCATGTGACCCTACTCGCCTCATGAGTAATAGTGCCTACTCCTAGCTGGTAAGTCACTACCTCGGGTGCCCTGCACAACAGATCCTAAGTCCTGCGATCGTCCACCTATGGGTCTGGTCCTCTTGGACCTCTGTGTCATCTGTCTACTGACAGCCACAGAAGACTCCGCTGCATTTTTACTAGTAGTGGGTCTCGCTACTGGTGACAACTCGGCCAAGAAACTCTTGTTGGGACCACATTGTGTATAAGGTTGTATTTGTTGTCAATAGTTTTCAATGAAGATCAAAATGAAGGAGATCAATAAGTACTCCCATGAAATGAAGGAATGTAAATTTAAGAGATTGTTATATAAATCATAAGTTCACAGAACATGTGTCAAAGGTGACACATTATTTACAACAGTGAAGAATGGTGAGGTATAATCCATATGAGGATGAATAAAGAAGAATGGGAATCTGATGAAGACCATGAAATTCTTCATTATTGCATAATAACCATTCTAGAGCCTACTTGAAGAATTGATTCATAAGTTTTTCATGAAGTAAAGAATGGTGGTTGAATAAGAAGACAATGTTGAAGTGGTTGGAATTCTAAGATGGTCATGCACTTCACATTGTCTCAAAATATGATGATGCTAAAGTTGTTCTATAAAAGGATATATATCATGATAGTGGAGTTTGTGATGAAAGCAGAAGAGTTGTTGAAGAAGCCAAATAACAGACAGGAAGCATTCTTCAAGTGTTGTGATTGTTCACAAAGCAAACAAATGACATAAATTTTTTTTGACAAAGGATATTTCATGGTGTCATGTAGAGTTTGAGGGTTGTGGTTAATGATCCAAGTTTGATTCAAGAACGTCGAAAAAGGAATTGATGATCTGAAGGTGGTACAAAAAGAGAAGATACAAGGTGGCACCGTTTTCCAGTGTTTGCCAAATTTTTGGGCCTGAAAATCAACAAATATAGTAAAGTGGTTTTGGCAAGAGACTTGAGTGCTATGTACTTGAAGAAATGGTAACCTGAACACCTAGTGTTTTTCAAGATCAAAACATGGAAAAATGTAAAATGAAAGAGCGTCATGTAATTATTGGGTTGGTCGTGCAAGTGACCTGCGTGCCGTGAAGAGACTTGTGTGTTGGTTCCTAGGAGGATTGGAATCTTGCACGCCTATTGTTTTTCATGATCATACCTTTAAAATATTTCAAAAGAAAGAAAGTCGTGCAAGTATTGGTGTGGTCATGCAAGTGAGTAGCGCGATAGTGGCTTGAGCGGATTAGTTGGGCATTGGAACCTGCGCACCGAGGGAAGACTTGCGCGCCATCGCGCAGGATATATGAATGCTTATAAATAGAGGATCACCCCTTCACATTCGGTACAGAGATGAATACTTATAGATTGTTTGAACTCTCAACGCATAGGTGGTTGAGTTGCGCAAGTGGTAGTTGGGTCGCACAAGTAGAGGTTGTATGCTGGTTGTTGGTTTCGTGCCCATGGCGGTTTTGGGAGAAAAAGGAAGTGAGTCGTGCAAGTTTGAAGTCGAAGGAGGAGGTTTCACGCAGGTGGTTTTGTGATACCTATGCGCCAGTTTGGACTTGCGTGCCGATGACTTGTGCGTCGTATTGGGACTTGCGCGTCAGGCTTGGAGAAGTCCCCCATGTGCTGTTTGAGTATGCCTATCTTTTTCGAGCTGCACGAAAGCTGAAAGATTGCTCAATACCGTTAGTGAAACAGATGATGTATTCATTTACAAAGATATAATAACAGTGAACAATTTGGTTTTATGAAGAGAAGTGGTACCGCACACACATGACTGGTGTTTAACATCCTCCTTGTGATTTGTGAAGAGAAGAAGAATGGTTCGTGCAACTAAACTCATATCTTCACTAAAATAGGGGAATATATCAATACACTAAGGTGTTATCATTGGTAATCAAAGTAAGAGAAGAAGAAGATTTAGTGCATTCTGTTATTTCACTAAAGAAGAAGCTTGAATACAAAAGAGCATCAACTCAGAACCCTGATGCAAAAATATTTCATACTGAACAGGAGACAAAGAACTTCAGGTCTATCTGTTGAAGAGACCTTCATGTCTATAAACTAAGTGTGACTTTAGCAAGGGCAGTGAGTTAGGGGGAGTCAATGTGAGTGACCTGATGGACACAGTGAGCTATCCCTGAACTTTTGTAAAGGCAGTGATCTTGGGCAGAGTGATTCTTCCCGAACCTTTGTAATCCACAACTAGTGAAGATTAGTGGAATTTGGTATGACCGAAAACATGTCGGCATATGCTCCTTAGACGTAGCCCTTAGTGTTGAACCAAGTAAAATTTGTTGTTTCATCTCTTTGAATGTGAATGTTTCATTGTTGATCATATCCATCATACAGGTTTAGCTATTTCCTACAAATGTTTGAACAAGATTCAAAACATTAAAAAGAAAAAATTGACACCCTGATTCACCCCTCCCCTCTCAGGGTGTCCCGAGGTCCTACAAGTGGTATCAGAGGGAAATGTTAACGTATGTTGGATACTATACAGTAATCATATTCAGAAGAAGATTTCAGTTTCATTCCTAAAGTCAACCATTAAGATAAGTCTTGATAATGACTCAGTCATTTCTGAGATGAATCCTACATCCATCAAGACCATGACAAATAGGAAAAAGAAAGAGAAGAAGCAGTTGAAGAAGTCCTTGATATCCAAAGAAGATGCAGTATCTGTCTCTCCATGCACTTCCAATAATGCAGAAATATCAGGCATGTAGAGTATCAAGTTGGTGGCTCGTGATTCTACCATAGAAAAGGAAGACACTTATATCGCAAGTTATCAAGAGAAATTAACAAGATATTTGTGTGAAATTCCTGAATAACGAGTTGATATTGTTTCTAGAATATTTAAATGCATGCAGGCTGAGATAAATCAATTGGATAGAGAAGCGGATAATTTGGAAGAGGTCTTGGAAGGAAAATTATGGAATGTTTAAAGCTCACCAAACAGATTAAAGTCCTCGATGAAAAATAGGAAGTAAATAAGACTATAAAAGAAAAGATCCACGCACTTGAAGCTGAGTTGAAGAAGAGCAATGAGTTAAAGAGTTATTTTTTAGAAGAAACTTCCAGGAGATTCAAGGAACTTGACTCTTTGTTACAAAACAAAGTTAATACGCATGAAGATGAGGTTGAAAGATTAAAGAATACTTTTGAAGAGAAGATGATCATGATTGAAGAACATTTGATCATAATCAAAAATGAATGTCAAAAATTGGAATCCCAATTGACAGATCTTGAGAAGACACATATTGAGACATCACAAAAGAATGAAACAGGAGATGCAAGTACTCAATGTTAAGTGGTGGATACTAAAGCTTGAATACCTCCAACATGTGACAAGAAGATTATGAAAACTCTTGATTATCCATCTCAAGACACAATACCTATTGCCATTCGATGCACATTGGATAATGCTAAAGCCAAAATAACTTCAACATGTGATAAGAAAATCATGACATCACTCATTGATCTATCACAAGAAACTGTGAAAGTGAAGGTACCATACAAACCATCTTGTACTCATGTTTCTAAATACGTTCCCACAATCATTCCATGCTGGAAGAAAAATTCTAAACATGTATGGAAGAGGAAAGGTAGGGATAAGAAACCTACAACCATGGCTAGTGTGGATGGGAAGAAAAAGTAGGAAGTTGGTTCCTAAAATAGACATAAAACTAAGAAGAAGGCTCAACAACCACATACATAAGATACAAAGAAGAAAATATTTGTGAGTCAATGTTAGTGCTGCAACAGATTTGGGAATTATGCACTAGATTATTGAAAAAATCCCTTTAATGGAAAAGCACAAAAAAATCATGCATTAAAGAGAAGAAATCCAGAGAATAAGAAGCAACATCTGCAGGTCCAAAAGAATCTATTTATAGAAAAAAGATTTGGAATGCTTGATAACATCTATCATGTATGAAATGATAGTGGTCACAAGGTAGGTACATATTCATCTCAACATGCTTTCACTGTTGATAAGAAAAGAATACCTCTGATGCCATCTAATTATGAAAAACGTACCTTGGGAATAAATCAGAATAATTGTGCGAACACACATTTCCCCAATAATATATCAAGTAGGGAAGCTAAGAAGACCCATGATTTTAGATCCATAAAATCGACGGGTCATTCATCCACAAGAGAAACTAAGAGAGTTGAATCTCCGATGAACTGATATAGAAGATCAAAACCTACTGCAACAGTTCCAAATGACATGTTGTTCATCTGGCCAGAAGATTTGAAAAGAATGAGGAAACATGAAAAATGAAAAGTCCAAGGTTGGTGTTAAAGGAAAAGAAAAACTTACACATGATGAAGACAGAGTGGAGAAGAGAGTACAAACCATGAGAAACACACACGTCAAAGAAGTTCATTGTGAGAGATGCAAGAAATATGGTCACATTGAAAAAGGTTGTCTGACCTTAATACCAGAGCAAGAAGTAGTCCTCAAATGGAGTAAGAATGCATCATTCAAGATGGCTATTAAGCATAACAATTCTCCACACAAATAAGAAGAGAATGTGAAGAGATCCATTCCACATCAACACATATCAGAACATATATTCAAATGTACAGGCATGAAGACTGGTGTGAACAGAGGGACATGGTTGAGAAAAGAACCTCAACCATGTAGATCATGTTTATGAAGCATGGAGGTACCACCTTATTCCCTTAATCATTTTTGTGTTGTATTTGTGCTATTAATGAAGGGAATTGAAGGTGAATCATTCTCTCAAGGGGAGAACCTGAGAAGTAGTGAGTGTTGTCAACTCTTGATAGCTAAGCTGAAGAAGTTTCCATTCAAGGAATATTCTTCAATTGATATTCAATTATTAAGATGATGAAGGATGTCTCTTGATAAAGATGATATGAGTGTTTCCATTAAAAAATGAAGAAGCTTCCAAAATCATTGTTTCAATCAGTATCAACTCCAGCTAGTATTAAATGCAATTACTCTGTTAATTTCATGGAGAACATGTCTTTGGAGAAGGTATGTCATTTCTCAATCTCTCAACCTTGGTTACGCAGAACAACGATCATTCTACAAAGTGGGATTAACTTATTTGATTAGTGACATACAAATAATGGAAGTTCCCCAAGGCCACTTATCCTACCAATTTCACTTGAATGTTTTTGATCTATTTGCTAATATGAGTGCAGGAGTTTCAGGTTGATTTTTCCCCATCACATTTTATTTTTTTTCTTGAAATTAATGTGGTAAACCCTTGAAGACAAAATATGTGATTTGTCATCTCATGTGGTATCATGATCTATGAATAATGGGAAGCCTTGTTGTCTAAATCAAATCCTCTTGTTTTCTACATCTAGCATTGCTCAAGTAGACTTAGAGCGAAATGATTAATGAAACATTGATTATGTATAGATTGATACCCTCCCTACCATGAACTTTGTATTTATTTTCAATAAGGGTGAGAGAAAGTGAAATTAATGTTTGAAAAGAAAAGTTTTTTGAAGAGAATATTCTCATTTTGACATTGATGAATTCATTTCAAAATATATGTAAGGTATTGACAAAAAAATACAAAGGGGGAGATTATTGGGACCACTTTGTGTATAAGTTTTTATTTTTTGTCAATAGTTGTCAATGAAGATCAAAATGAAGGATATCAAGAAGTAATCCAATGAAATGGAGGAATGGAAATTCAGAAGATTGTTGTACTGATCATAAGTTCAATGAATATGTGAAAAAGGTGACACATTGTTTACAACAGTGAAGAATGGGGAGGTATAATCCATCTGAGGATGATTAAAGAAGAATGTGGATCAGATAAAGACCGATAAATTCTTCATGATTGCATAAGAACCATTCCAGAGCCTACTTGATGCATTGATTCATATGTTTTTCATGAAGTAAAGAATGATGGTTAAATAAGAAGACAGTGTGGAAGGGATTGGAATTTTGAGATGCTCATGCACTTCACCTTGTCTCAAAATATGATGATATTAAATCTGTTCTATAAAAGGATATATATCACAATAGTGGAGTTTGTGATGAAAGTAGAAGAGTTGTTGAAGAATCCAAATCATCAATAGAAAGCATTCTTGAAGTGTTATGATTTTTGACAAAGCAAACAAATGACATACAAATGTTTTGGCAAAGGAGATGTTGAGTTCGAGGGCTATGGTTAACGATCCATGTTCGATTCATGAACGTTGACAAAGGAATGGTTGATCTGTAGGTGGTAAAAAAGAACAGATACAAGGTGGCACCATATTGGAGTGTTTGCCAAAATTTTGGGAATAAAAATCGATAAATATAGAAAAGTGGTTTTGGAAAAGATAATTGCGCGTTGTGTACTTGAAGAAAAGAGAACATGAATACCTAGTGTTTTTCAAGATCAGAACATGAAAAAATGGAAAATGAAATAGGGTCACACAAGTATTCGGTCGGTCACTCAAGTGACCTACGCACCATGAAGAGACTTGCGCGCCGGTTCCTATGAGGATTGGAAACTTGCGCGCCTATTGTTTTTCAAGATCAGAACATCAAAATATAGAAAAGGAAATATGGTCGTGCAAGTATTGGTGTGGTCGGGCAAGTGAGTAGCGCAATAGAGGCTAGGACGGATGAGCTGCGCACCGGAACCTACGCGCTGAGGGAAGACTTGTGCGCCCCGCATAGGGTATCTGAATTCCTATAAATATAAGAGCATCCCTTCTCATTCGGTATGAATTTCAAGACTTAGAGATGGTTCGAGCTCTCATCGCATAAGTGGTTGAGCTGCGCAAGTGGTAGTTGGGTCGCGCAAGTAGAGGATACGTGCCGGTTGTTGGTTGCGCGCCCAAGGCAGTTTTGGGATAAAAAGGAAGTGGGTCATGCAAGTTTGAAGTTGAAGGAGGCGGTGTCGCGCTGGTGGTTTGGTGATATATGCACCCCAGTTTGGACTTGCATGTCGAAGACTTGCGCACCGTATTGGGACTTGCCTGCCGGGCTTAGAGAAGAGCGCCAGGTGCTATTGGAGTACGCCTGTCTTTTTGCAGCTGAATGAAAGATGAAAGATTGCTCGATACCTTTAGTGTAACAGATGATGTATTCATTTACAAAGATGGAAGAATAGTGAACAATTTGGTTATATGAAGAGAAGTGGTACTGGACACACATGACTAGTGTTTAACATCCTATTTGTGCTTTTCAAAGAGAAGAAGAACGGTTCGTGCAAATAAACTCAGATCTACACAGAAATAGGGGAATATATCGATACACTCAGGTGTTAGCATTGGGAATCAAAGGAAGAGAAGAATAAGTTTTAGTGAATTGTTTTATTACAATAAAGAAGAATATTGAATACAAAAGGGAATCAACTTAGAACTCTAATGCAAGCAATGTCTCATGTTGAACATGAGACAAAGAACTTCCGGTCTATCTGTTGAAGAAACAATCATGTCTATAAACTGAGTGTGACTTCACCATGGGTAGTAAGCTAGGGGGAGTCAATGGGAGTGATCAGAGGGACGTAGTGAGCTGTCCCTAAAATTTTGTAAAGGCAGTGAGTCTGGGACAAAGTGACTATTCCCGAACCTTTGTAATCCACAACTAGTGAAGATTAGTGGAATTTGGTACGACCGACAACTTTTCAGCGTATGTTCCTTGGACAGAGCCCTTGGGGGTGAACCATGTAATTTTTTTTGTTTCATATCATTGCATGTGAATGTTTCACTATTGATCATATCCATCATACAGGTTTAGCTAGTTTCTATAATCGTGGGAACCAGATCCACAACATTAAAAAGAAAAAGTTTACACCCTAATTCACCCTCCCCTACCAGGGTGTTCTGGGGTCCTACAAATCTCTACTAGGAAGGCTCTCTCTAACACCACCTCCTACGTCGGGATACTGAGGGAGATAATCAATGCCTTTATATCTCACATAAGCCCCTTCTCGATGGTCTGTGCCCTAAATAATTGGTCACATACCATATTTTTCATGTAGCAAGAGAGGAAGGTGAACCTCACTGAGTACTATGCCACCATCATGATACCCTACAGTAGATGGAATAGATCTTGTATCCACACCGCTCATATGGCCGCTGGAACAAACTCCGCCCGGAATAGGATCTCGAAGTCTATCCAGAGTAGTGTCGCCTCGTCATGCACCTAAAGCATCAGGCTCCACCATCTTCCTGTTGCATCCTGAAGGAGACTCGCATCAAGTATCACCATAAAGTCTTCTAGTGTCCCTATCAACCTGAGGGCTCTCACCACAGCCTCT
The DNA here is from genome assembly GCA_963277665.1 of Viscum album. NCBI lineage: Eukaryota > Viridiplantae > Streptophyta > Magnoliopsida > Santalales > Viscaceae > Viscum > Viscum album. The sequence goes on from OY728145.1 coordinate 383,795,682, forward strand.
ATCCAATCCTCAGCCGCCTGTGGGTCCATCTCTCCCCAAAACCTCAGTTTCCTTTGGTGCTGTAACTCATGCAACATGCTCAAGAGGCGTGCATCGTCTACTGCAGGAGCTGGTGGAATCAGTGGCCCAACAGGAAGTGGTACTTATGGTGCCTCTACTGGTAAAGGGCCTTGCACCAAGGCCTTGTCGCTCGGTGGGCTGTCAGAGCGTACGACTCTCGGGGCTCCGCAGGGAGGCATCCTGAAAGAAACAGACGTGACATGGTCAAAAGATTATACCTAGTGAGTTGACCAGTTTGAGTTAACTTAAGGAAACTTTTGAAGAAACACACGCAATCCGTGTTTTCATGAACTAAGTTAGAAATCAGTAGTCAGGGTCCTGGTGTATGGATATGTCAGCCGACCACACCAACACTGGACTCCCTGAACTGAAAACCACACTTAGTACCCTTAACACTATTTCTTCATAGAAAAGAATGATCATAGTCATAAGTTCTATGATAGAATCGACTCCTCTGATACTAATTTTTCATGACCCGTCCCCCGGGGAGCGTATCGTGACTACCGCATACCCTCCTTTAAAAGGCCAGAGGCTAGAGACTATCACCAAAGGTGTGAATCCCTATGTTGGGAAGGCATTTACTTTATAAAAAGTAAACTCACACAAAAGAGTAAATAACTAGAAGCAAAACAGTATGTAAAACTATATACAAAAAATAGTGCTAGAATGTAAAGGGGGCTAGAAATACATGCCAAACTGTGAAGTACCTGTACAACTGCAAACAAGTACAATAGAAAAAAATGTAAAGAAGCTACTGGGTAGTCCTTAGTGGTTACTACCTGAAGGGTAGGTACATACAACCTCCTCATCACTCCAGGTCTATAGGTCTCCTCCATGTACTATCACACTGAGTGGTCCACCTCTAGGTACTATCTACTCTTGCTACTCTCTGCCTCAGTCAGCGCTGTCCTTCATCTGCAACTAAAACAACAAGGTTCGAGCATGGCTCGTGTAGGGGTGAGTATAATGAAACCCAGTAGGGACCCCGAGACCCTAAAGGTCTCACAAAATCCCACAAGGATTAACCAAAAAGTATGGATTCAATGGATAACTATTACTTAGGTATATTCCCATACATATAAGTAAGTTATCTAGTAATCCATCTCAATCATACGAAAAACTCAAAAGTCATTGACTCAGCTCAAAATAGGATATTATTCAAGGGGGGTAGTACCAAGTATCATCCCCAGTAAAACTATTGAAACCTCTGCTTCTTAAGTACCTCTCCTCTATAGAGTATCATGGGCCTTACGCCTCACACAGAGGCACTCCATATAGTCCTGGACTGCTGAGGTACTCCTCCAATTGAGTATCATGGGTCTACTGCGTCACACTGAGTCGATCCCCATTGTGGGTCTGTCGCGTCACACAGAGGCGCTCCCCCTCATAGCCTGCTAATTTACTCTTCCTATTGAGTACTGTGGGTCTGCTACATCAAACAGAGGTGATTCCACTATGGTTCTACCACATAACATAGAGGTTCTTCCCACAGGGCTAGTCGAAACACTCGGATTTGATCGGTCAGCAGTCGTCAGGTCTCATCCAGCTACTAGGTCACTACACTAAGCTCGCTCGTATATGGGGAGGATCCTCTCCATGATCTACCGATCGATGCTCCAACTACCATTAAGTACCACTTATAAGTATCTCAATGTTCAACCTCGTCATAGGGGTCTCAACGTAACAAACGTTGCGTCAATCAGACACCCTATCTGTGAGTTATTTGCATTTCCGTTCTGGGGGCCCTATTGGATTTTAGGTTCAAACCAACCAGACCATAACCCAACTATGTCCAAACCTCATGTGAGGTATTTAAAAGTAACCATCTCTCTCTATGCTTCATGTCGCCGCAGATGGTTCGTCGATCGGACACATGTATCCCAAGATATTGGAAAAAATGTGTATTTAGGTCAAACGGGTTTGGACAGGTGTCTGACCTGGTCTGTAGGTCTGACCCAGCCTAAGGGTGGCCTGACCCGAGGGGGCAGTCTGCTTGGACAGCTGGACGACTGCAAGACTTGGTTGGCCAGTGCCTGACGGTGCCCTATGGGGCCCTCCCTTGCCGCGTCCAGGGGGAGGTGTGTGCCCCCTGGAATCTCGAACGGTTGAACTGTTCGGGTGGATCCAAAACGGTGCCACGTGGTGCTGGTCCGACTCATGTTGAATCTAGTGTGGCCCCGCTTCAGCTGGCTCGATGAGCAGCATGCTGCTATACACCACCGGTGGCCAGCCCGTCGCCGGCCGATCCTGTTCCTCCACCGCGACCCGCCCTGTCTGTGGATCTCCTTCTCCACACAGCGCGTCGGCGTTGCTCCCTTCCCCTCCAAGAGGCGCGATGGCTCTGTGCCCTCTCTTCAGGATGGAACGGCGGTGCCACTCCCTTTCGGTGGCCCGGTGGACTTGCACTTCCGGTTTCATTGAGTTCGTCCTGTCACTATTTCTTTTCCGCAGTTCACTCTTCTGGCGGCACCTTCACGCCACCGCCGCTATCAACAAGTGAGGAAAACGAAGTGGGAGGGTCGAGCCATGTTTGTGCGGCCTAACCCCCCAAATTATGGTGATATAAATCGACAAAATCATTACCAAAGATTGAACAACGTAGAATGGGAAAAAATTCAATCCCTAATTCCCTACCTCATATTGTCGATCATTGATGGAGTCACGGAAAGCGAATGTCATTCTATTGAAGTTAGAAAGAAGATGAAGAAGTCAATGATGGCGTTGTCGGCGTTCTTCAAGGATGGTGCTCCCTCCTTTGTCCCAGTATATGAAGGAGGAAGATGTATGTCGTTCGTCATTGGATAGGGGCGTTCTTTGTTGGAATATGATGTTCTCCAAGTTTCCTTCCACTCCCAAAGTTTGAAAAGAGGATATGTCAATAAAATAATAGAGTGAGAATCCTATTAATTTTGTTAGCACAAAATTTGAATTGGACTCATTAATAACCTGACTCCACCAAATTAATATAAAAGCATTGGAAAAATTAAAACTATAGGAGTCAAGAGGCTCTCCCGCATTAATGAGGTAGAGTTGGTAGGTTTCATCCTCGGGTGGTCCCCACCACTTTTAATCCTCTTGTGGGAGGTTATGCCTTGGTGGGACCCAACACCAACTCCCATGGCGAGTTTCCAACTACCAACCAAAACACACATGACAGCCAAGAATAACTTAAAGTGTTGAACACTTTAATATATTAATTTCATAAAAATCCAAAAACTTACTTTTATTCTCGACCATCTGCCATCGAGGTGAAAGACTTCTTAAGAGAATATTGGAACTTCTAGTTCAATGGTGCCCTCGATTTCCAATTCTGAGCACCAGTTCAAATTCTAAACAATTTCACTCGTATGTTCACTAAACGTACCTGAAAAAAACTTCAGAAATTGATTCCAGGCACACCGAGCCTCAGAATCAAACGCCGTAAATATTTTCAAACTTGTAAAAATCCCATGTATTTATGAAAAAAATTTCCACAGAATTTCCGAGTCTTTACAATGGGAACTAAACACCTAGACACCAACTACCTTTGTTTTAAAATAAAAATCTCCCTATAACCTTACCCCCATGTATGTTGGTATCATAGTACCTGGGAATCAACTACCTTATTACAATTTTTTCCCAATAACCTACATGGGCTTACATTTAGCCAGGTAACCTACCCAGACACCCATTCTCCCAAGTCTCTCAATGGGAAACCAAAAATATATTCAATGGGGGATCCACAACTACACCCTAGTTGTAATCAGTAAGGGGCTATATTCTAGACTATTTAGCATTATATCTCTACTGTTTTCAGGGAACTCCATAAATATTTATGAGAATCCCAAAAATATTATTAGTCTAGATAAAACATGATTTGTGTTCCAATATCTATATTCCATCACAGATCATTTAAATTCCTTAAGATAAGTTACTCCTCTTTTATTCATCTTGTTACTTGAGTGAAGATATATCTCAATTTTTCTACCTATTTATCTATATGATATACACAAATTAGTTTCTATATATTACTTTAGTCAATATATTTATTTTTGTTTTTGACATTTTCATTATATTGATATACAAATATCAATTTACTCATATGAATTTAGATGAGATTATCATATTGCTTTCCTTATAGGATAATTCTTAAGGCTATCCTATTGGTTTCTTCATATTCTTCAATTTGACCCATCATTATTTCTTAATAGTTATTAAGATTCACATTTTAGTTTCCTCATAGGAATTGAGTTGAGATTCTCCTCTTATATACCTAAAATACATTGAGTTGAGATACACCGATGGTTCCTAGAATTTATTCACCTATATAATATATTAGGTTAATCAAGAAATTCCCAATTATGTGTATGTGTCACACTAACTCATTTCATGGTACCATTGACCTAGTAGTATACTCTACATGATATAATGTATCTTATAAGTATATATAGATCCATGATTTTAGGAGGCACTCATATGGTTTATGTCACCTAACATAAAAAGTTATGATGTTTATCATTAAATGATGTGTTCTTTTATAAACTCTATGGGTATATGTATAAATCTCATTGAATAGGGTCGGTCCCAACACCAAAACAACTTATATATATATATATATCCTTTCATAAGATCCCAAACAATTCTTGAATTAAGATAAATTCTTATATTGGTTCCTATATGGATTTAAGATATATGGTCACTAAATATATTGGTCAAATGAGAGATAGTATAACTCCCATGTGTAGTACCCTCATAAATACATGTTCTTAGTCAATCATATTCACTAAATGGAATAAAACATTATTAATATTAATGATTTCATGAGAATATATTAAATCTATATCGGAGGATAAGAATATGAATCAAAAACCCTTAAGGGATTATTCGACCTCCCATCATCTCATATAGTATAATGTTTCATAGTCTCTTCCCTAGTTGATCACAAGTCCACCTACCATTAGGATGTGTGAGGGAAATGTGATTCATAAAAAAATCCAAAACATGCTAATGGGTAATGAGACCAACAAGATATAATATAACATTATATTTGTTGTTGCCTTAAGTCCCACTCAATGGGGAGGTGTCACACCAATGTAAAGGAAGGTTATTCCATACAAAATGTGGTCACACTATAATGATGTGACAACAACTTTTTAAAATATTTCTCTAGTTGAGGGAATTTTATATACAGTTTTGATGAGAACCCAAAGATGACACATGTGTTTGGGTTCATGTTCCTTCCCTAGAATATAGAATTGGTCCAAGAATTGTGTGGGAAAGATATGTTTCATCCCACTATGTTGTTTATTAGTTTATTCAATACTGTTTTAAAATGTTTAAAAATTCATATTAGATAAGAAATAAATTATTTCTATAATAGAAAAATATCAATAAATATGACTTCATTATTCATCCTCCAATAGTTTCACCTTCTTTATCAGGGAACAAAATCATTTTTATTCAATAATTGGAGTTTTTCTTGGGTATGGGTAATAATCCTAATATGATAATTATTTTTTTTTCATCACTTTTTATTCATAAAATTTTTATGCCAAATTCACCTATATTGTTATGTTTTTTAATTTCTATAAACTAAATTAAAATGGGTTAATTGTATTCAATGTGAAGGGATATAATAAATTACGATTGGTGGCCCATTGTATTATTAGTGTTATTCACATGTGTATCGTGTATCATACGAAGGCAGAGAAGTTATATTTCATTCACAATCCCTATAAACATATTTAACTGAAAATATTTACTACATTGGAAATTAATTTTACTTTTCTAACCAATTACATGTCTCTTGAGTAGTATGAATCTAAATCATTAGTCCTCATTGAAAAAAAATTCATGGGATATAGGATATGAAACCTTGAAGTTGGATCTAATATGGGATCCAATGATTGAGAAATACATATAGAAATGTCATCAAGTTTCTTAGACCAATCCATATATAGGAATTGTTTGAGAAACTGATAGAAAATGGGTGATCTAAGATAAGTTGAAAACATTAGTAGGGTATTCACTTGATAGTGATACCTCATTACATTTTTAATAATTATAAATGTTATAAAAATATATATAAATGATGAAGAATTCGTTATTATTAACAAATGGTTGTACCCCAACAACCCTTCATATGTTGGTTGTACCTATTCCACCATGAGATTGTAAGATGGTGGGTTCTCATCGACTCTATGAAGTGAATTTAGTAGTCCAAAATTGACATTAAGATTCTACTTGATTATATATTATCTACATTGATATTGTTAATGGTGGCCAAAATTGTCCACCTGGGGACTCATGATGGTGGTATATCATACACCTATAGGGGTAACATCAATTGTGAAACATCCACATGCGGGATAAAATATGGTATATTATCCAAAAATAGATTCATGTTGGATCTATATAATTAACTTATAGTATGATAGTTATGATATATCATCCACCAAATGATTTTATTCTGGTGGTTCATAATCAACATGTGGTGTGTTTATTAGAGGTTTAACATTCAGCATAAATATTTTGGGGTGGTGAAACATCAAAATGAATATGGTTAGTGTTGGTAGATAAACCCCCTAGAATTGGTAATGCATTGTTCATTGAGAGGCATGTAGTTTACCATTAGAATTGAATTGGTGATGGATCATTCATCGTGATGGGTTTTTATGGTGATACATAATAAAGCTATCATATTTGATAGTGTTGTCTGTTTCACCTTGGTTTCGATTTGAGGCGTGACACATCATTCATCATCATTTTTTTAGACCAAATGTAAATATTCACATTACCCCGCTACCTAAATAATGTATGGTTATTATTGTTTTAATGTTGGATCACTAAATGTGGTAATATTTTAATTATTATTTTTATTTACTTTCATTAAATATTAAAAATGCACAAGTATTTTCAGAATTTATATGGACATTATTAGTTGTGGCTTATTGATTTAATATTAGTCCTCAATCAGGTAAAATAGTTCCCATGAAAACATTATATTTCACAATGATGCAAGGTAAGAAGACATATTCTAAGATATACATGATCTGGGAGTGCATGGATAGATTTTAGAGATAGGTATGAGCTAGAGGACTCTAGACCCGATTTGTGGATGTCTCCATTACTTTTCACTGCATTTTTACCAATTTGAATAATATACTCCCATATGAGATTCTTTTAAAGATTTATATCTATTATAACACTTACATTATCACATTATAAATTATTATGATGTCTATATTTATGGATTTTTGGAATTTAAATGTGGTAGAATTTGTTCATATCATTATTATATATGATGTGGGTTTCTTGATTTTACATTAGTATCAATTTGATATTTTTTAACCAAATTAGATAGTATTACCATCTATTAATATCAACCCTAATTTCTAATAAGCTTCATCTGGAATATGGGAATGCATCTGTGAGGTATATAGAAACCAAATGAAATTTTGATTGTGGTGAACTAGACTGGGGATGTAACAATGTTGAATCATAGTATTGTTTTTATTTTTCATACTATCTTGGATATGGTAGATGGAAATGGTGAATTTTTATAACATGATACAAATATTTTTATTGGGGGATTTTAACCAACATATGGGGGAGTTACATGTTACTAGGGATGCGATTGATATTCATTATTTTCAAGTATGATGGTATTTTTGATACCATTGTATGATTTGTGACTTATGATTTATTGGTTATTACTCTTACATCATTGTGTAAAAATAGAATTTGTTCACTAATACTTCTTGTTATATAGTTATCAATTTTTTTTTAATATTCACATATGTTGAATTTTTTAATGATGTAGGGTTAGTCCATTTAATGTGTTAAAAACAAATTCTATATTGTTTTTTATATAACTTCTTATGGGAGTACTACATTGTTGACTGATTATTTTAACCTATATAACTCATATATTATTATTATTATTATTATGTGATACTATTTGAGAATATAATTAACCCATGAATTATTTAATTATGTAATACATGATCAATGATTTATGAGAATTATGTATTATGTATTGTTCATTTTGAGTAGAGAAGTGTTTTCTTGTTATTTCGTATACTAAACTGTAATATATATATATATCTATGACATGATTATGATCTAAATTTTTTACTTTGAATTATAGATATATTCCTTAATAAACACCTCTTATTAAGTATTATAAGGGAGAATACGAGCATGACTTGGTAGTATTGGAGCAAGAGAAAACTATTTGTCTTTCTCCTCAAATCAAGTAGTATCATAGAGTGTCTTGGTGTTACAGCCAGTGGGGAATTGGTCATCGATAATTTAGTTGAGCATGTCAGATATGACATGGAATATTTTAATATAGAATCCACTACTCTTTGTGGGTGAGGGTGGACTAGAGGCTACAAACTTGTATATAATGTATATAAAAGACATTTTTTAACTTATCGAGACAACCCTTATAGGGTATGATCTGTTTAAAACCAACATACATCATAGACAACTAAAGTACAAGTGGGATATTATGGTCTATGAAGATTGGTATGCTTTGTATACCAAAATTGAATTAAAAATGTGTTTTTCATCATTTAATTGCATAGTCTGTAAGATCTAACATATAAAAATATTTTAAGAATCACGTATAGGGTAATGTTAGTTTGGGATTATGACTTCCTCTTTATTAACTTCTAATGGATTGTACCAATAATATTTGGTTATTATATGAACTATTATGATATCTTGAAGGTAATGTAATGCATTTAACTTCATCATTGGTGAATATAATCTAAATAAAATAATTCTCAGTGGTCATGAATCAAGATATTATTATGTAGAAGTTATATATTTGTGATATATCTTCTAATAAACATTATTTTTTCTATAAATCATAGAGTTGGACACCACATTGAATTAGGTGGGAGTTTATATAGTCTCAATGGATTAGTAATGGTTATTGTATCTTAGGATTGTGTTTTTCACTTCCTCCAATACTGAAACCCTTAGTTAGTGTAATTAATGTGGGATATTAGGGAATATTCAGCTTAATTTTGATATAGATCCAGATGAGTGCATCTTCAAGAAAGAGATGGGGAACAAGAAAATTTATTTTGTTATATCATAATTTTTTGATAATTTCAATGAATATAGTAACACATGAAAGTAACATGTAGGTCTAGGATAATTAAATTAGTTTGGATGTGGGGATCTTATGAGCATTAAGTTTAATGATAAGGTCATGGTTCATGGGAATAATAATAGATGACCCGTAAGTTAAATATCCCTACAGGGTGTCTAAATCCAAGCTATTAAGGGAAGAGTTCAAGAAAACATCACACTATCATGAAGAGTAATAAAATGTACGATTGGTATCAATAATAATTTAAGGTAACATTCTTATGGAGTCAACCCAAACAACTATTTTTTATATGGTTCTGTTGAAAGCATTCAAATATTCATAGATAATTAGTGATATTATGATGCCAATATTGTATACATATGGAGTGATTTCTATCAATAGACCCTTAATAATGTGATTATAGGGTATTTGGATATGAAAAGATATGTCATGTTGATCAGTAGATATAGTTTTGTCTTCCATTTATTTATACTGTAGATTTTTAGTTTTCATGTGATACATGGGATAGATGATTTATATTTATATTAATCACACAACCAATTTTATAACTAATATGATTATTTCATGTATATAGAGGGTGATTGTTACACTTATATTTGTGAGTGGGATCTATAGACTGACTGTTTGGGGATGTCTACTTTTAAATGGGGAAGATCCAAATCCATTTTTTATGCATGTACTTAATAAATATGGATGATTTATGCCTATAATTTATTTCAGATGTATACAACCAGTTCCAATAGATGATTATTTTTTATTTTATTTTTTGAATTTCCAACATATTATGAGATTGGCTTCCCAACCTAGCTTATAACATGTATGGAGCCCATATTTGTTCATCATTATGGGATGAATCCTATAGGGTTTTTAGAGAAATTTTTTTAGCTAAAATACTTGGAGACAAAAGATATAATCTTCCCAATAACTTTTCCTTGGGGTGATCCTAGGTTAGTCTCTATGAAGTATTATGGTTTGATATGTTTATTTAAAGATTATATAAGGATAATATGAGTGATATTTAAGGACTAGTATTATATTTCATCGATAAATGATATTTTAGATCAATTAAAATGATTCATGTGTTTTGTTATGATTAACTTGAGGATTGGATATCACCAGTTGGGATTGAATCATTTTGATATTACATATTCATATTTTATGTGTTGTTATAGCTTTCATGAGTATGTTTTGATGTCATTAATGTTGAAAAAAATTATTGAATGTGTCTACAAAAACTGGGGAAGAGGTTATTTCATCTATATTTGGACATATTCTTGGTAATATTTGTAAATAATTTTTTTGTGTACTCCTAGTTGTTTTAGGATAGACTAAATGACAGTATATTGAATTGAAAATTATAGACTAATGTCATACCCTTCATAGTTGGCATGATATATATATTAGGAATATTAGTGGATCTTGACAGGGTCAAGGATATGATTTCATTGTAATTACCTAAAACTCTATTTAATATTCATATTTTACTATGCTTGATTAGTTACTATCATATGTTTTTACAAGGATTATTCCATTCATTTATTCCAATGAAAACACAAACCAATAAGAGGTGAAGTTAATGTGGTCATAATATTTTAATATATCCTTTTATGTAATGAAAACGAGACTTATTTTATGTTAATAATAAATGTACCCAAGATGGAAATTGAGGATGCATTGTCTTTTGATTCCACAGGAGTTGGTATTGATAAAGTTTTAATGTTGGATGGGTGTGTGGTCACTTTTGGATAAAGGATGCTAATCCCATAAGTGAATAACTAATGATTGAATGATTTAAAATGGTAAATGATAGTGCACTCACATAGATGTTTGAAACATCATCTTTTCAATGAGATGATCAATGTGTATATAGATTATGAGAGCCTTATGTGTCAATTTTCTTCTAAATAATTCAGCATTTGGTGGTGTATGTGGATTGATTAAATAAATAAATTACATTTTGAGATAGAATATGTGATTATTAAGGGTAATTTTAGGGATAATGTTATTTTAAGGAAAACTTGTATGAAAGTTTTGAATGTTGCTAACAATCTTTGGTAGGTGATGATAATACTCACTAAGAAGCACCATGATGCTCAAGAATATTTTGGGGTGATTGACCTTTGTATCCTTGTGCTTTTTATACTAACTAAATGAAGGAGTAAATGAGTTCCATTCATCTACATTGGATTTCTGAGTTATAAAGTAAAATATATAGAGAGAGGGTAGTTGTTACCTGAATGATCCATATATGATAATACAGACCTTTACATCTAGGGATATGGGATTATCCCTAAGATCATACTTGAGGATCACTTAAGGGATTCACATAGAATGAGATTGTATATTAAGATATGGGTTCCTATGATTTAAGACAACATCCAAATATTATATTGGTTAAATTTGATGAAGAAATAAATATCAATATTTATTTCAGGATTCTTTTCTTTTCGATTGGTAAATTTTGAGAATCAGTTACCTATAGGTATTATTCAGGCATTAACCATTTCCCATGTGGAAGTGGGATCATGTAACCATTGAAATAATTATAGTATTTTCAAGGTATTGTCATGAAACTCATATAGTAAGGGTTATTATGGACTAACTAATGATCACCATAAAATTTATAGTAATCATTGAAATATATTTTGTTGATAATTTGGGACGGATAAATGTTTTGGTGAGTGTGTATCTCCATAGAGTTACTAGGAGTATAATTTCTGATCAGGATAGATATTATATATTTCACTTCTAGTTAGGGCTATATAATGAACATCACATATATTTGAATTTGATTACATCCTACCATCCCCATAAAAAGTGGAATTATTAGTATATTAATTTTGAAGTTGATGTTTTTAACAATAAGAGGTAAATTAATAATTAGAATGAAGTTAATAAATTATATAAAATCATTTATTATGGTCTATAATGTTGATAATTTAGGTGTTATCCACTAATCAAATTCACAAGGTCATGTGGGAGAGAACCAATACTAAAAAAAATGATGATAACCCCCTCCAACATAATGTTTATACCCAACACATCAACAGTCATGATTCCCTCTCTCCTTGTGCATTGAATCTATATTTTTTTACTAATAAAGAACCATAATGCTATGATGTTATATGTGATACTCCAGTGATGGGTGTGATTCAATTTAAAATGTTATAAACAAAGTAATATACTCTTTTCTCTTCAGGATGACGAATGTTGTGATCCTTGAATATGGAGGCACAAATAAGAATGTATTTTTCTTCTTCCATAATTGAGTTACCTGATAAACAAAATTCACTAAATTTTATAAAAAATGGTTCCCTCTAATTTAAGATGATGTTACCTCTACTCATGTTATTTAGATATGTAATATATCCATACTATGTTTAAATAATTTTTAGGATAATTATAGTATGCAAATATGCCCTGATGATTTTATTTCTGAATTAATCATGATAGTGGAAGTAAAATGATTCCTTGTAGAATAGAAGTAACCCCTCTGCTAGAATAATAAATGTGATTTTAGATAAGTGAAATAAACTGAGCCTTCATTGGAGTAGGAGGGTATCTCATGAGTTTTCATGGTTACATTACAAGATTCCCATATTATCCAACCTCCTACTATAATAGTCATACTACAATCATAAACCACAACTGTTGAGTATCCTATAAACTGGAACCATGTAAAGAGAAAAATACCCATTAAATCAAAACAAATATCAATAAAAAATTAGTTGTATATAGTCTTCCTTATTATGTATTCCCACTACACTCTAAAATTATATGGTGTACATTTTCCATATATAGCCATTTACATCAGGAAAATTTGAATCCCAAATGGATGAATTTATACCACACATTAGAATATTTTGAAAGTTGTTGATTAAAAATCATATAGATGTACAATGAATATTATATAAGGATAAATTTTCTCCATGTTTATTTTTTCCAATAAACTACATTATATAGGACATGGGCAGTGTTATAAAAATATCAGATGCTGAAGCCCCGTGAGATAGTTATATTGGAAAAATAATGTTCATGTATTCTATGACATGGATACTATATAATACATTATGATAATAATGATTGATAAAATAATGAATGGATAAAGTGTGATTACAAATATAATATAAGGAAATTAAAATATCAAGACATCTTTGGATGTGTTAGGGATTTCCAAATCAATTTCTTTGTAAGAAAATTATATCCCCCACCACACTATCCATCTAGAATTATCACATATGATCTATGAATAATGGTGGATATTGATCCAGAGGGGGTTCCATGGGTATAGTACTCTATGTTTAACTATCCCCCCTTTTTTATATCATTTCCAAAAGGCATTCAATTCAAGAACATCCCATGTTATTTTACCCTAAATTCATTCCCTATTCACTTTTACATTCAACATTTCAATACCTCCATTTTATTTAAATCTAGATATCCACTCCTATGATAAAAAATTATGATTCCATTCTCATTGAATGTTACAACTTGATTAATTTATAACACGTTGGAAATTTAAAATAAAATCATTAAGAACATTAATAAATGATAGAATGTTCATGCATAAAGGTGAAAACTAATTATAAACCAATGTGATCATTATTCCAAATGATAGTAGTACACATTTAAAATTTATTATGAGATATATGAGCTTATTTAAATTTCCTTAGTATTATTTTATTAATTTTATCAAATAATATTTTACGTTCACTGAGTAAATTATGAGAAATGAGATTATGTTAATCCCTAACATTTCATTGGTATACATAGAACATCTGTGAGTATAAATGTTAGAATGTATATTCTACTATTTCAATAATTGGTGAATTTTGTTTCCATTTACGAAACTCCATAATAATATTTTCTATGAATATAATTATGTTATATCAATTATTAATAAAGGACTACACATACCCAACATAGAATAGATGAGTTACCCTTATGAATCTATAACATCAATTATATAGAGAAAATAACCCCCTATAAATTTAATTATCTATATTTATTTTAATATCATCTTTAGAAATGATGAATAAATAAATATAATATATTATATCATTGACAAATATCTCACATTTACTTGATGATTCCATTTTTTACTGATTAGTGAAATGGAAAACCGACAAGATGTGTATAATTGGAAGTATATGTCACATGTTCATTCAGATATTTTGAGAATTTATTAATAATGACAATTAAGTTCAACTCTGTCTTATTATATATTTAATCCATATCACCATTTAATATAATGATAGAATAATTTTTCATCATAATTATATTAACTATGATATCTTATTCTATCTCTGTGTACCCTTGAATGATCATTATTTCAATAATGTCATGTTTTTTAACAAATGTCATGTTTGGAAGAACATTCTCTAACCGAAAATTGATAATATATTCTAAAACCTTATATATAATTATAAATATGAAAATATATTGATACATATTATATGAGGTTGGTTAGTTCACTCCAAGAATGAGGAAAAGGGTGGAATCTCATGAATCATTAGGTAGATTGTTTCCTATAAAAAATTCATATATAACATAGATAACAAGTTTTCTTACGACCAAAAAATATATAATATATAAGGATCTAAGAAATTCATATAGAATTAGTGTAATTTCTAGGTTTTAGAATTTCAATACCTACTTATATTCAGTATATGCATACCATTTAGGTGTTTCAATATTTTCAAGGTATTTCATCATAGATATTTGATATTCTTTCAATACCCATAATAATCTCAATAGATTTACCAATAAAAAAATATCAAACATAGATCAATGTAGAATCTTATACAATATTTCGTGATCAACAAGGAAATTGGACCTATTATGGTAAGAGGTATGGTATTAAGTTTTTACCTTATGAAGTCTTCTTCAAGTGACAATAGATCATATTTCAAAAATTATGTGGGGGTTAATGACCACTTGGAGCAGTTATAGATTATATTCCAATTAGTAATGCCTTCCTCTAATAAATGAGGTGGGTGATCGAGTGTTCACCCATGTTTCTCCTTTGTTGAGACATAAATGTATTTTTTGTAAAGGGAAATTTGTTTTTTTCATCTTGGGATAGTTGGAGGTTATTGATATGTTCCATACCATCATTCATCAGTTTTTTATTCATAAACTTTTCTATATAGACTACATAATTTATTATATAAATATTATTTTTTTAGCTTAATATTGAATATATATCACAATAATACATTACTAAGGACCATAATGGTTTATTTTCTTTGGACTCTACAAAATTAAACAAATAATTTTCATGAAATTATTTAACATCACACCAAATATTCTTCACACATAGAACCATTATAGGCTTATCATACTTTATAACATTATTCGTAATTGTAGGAAAGTGAAAAAATATAATGTGCGTGAGATCAAATTTTTAGAAAGGTTAAACATGTTAGATATCATTGAATAAATTTATATGATCATAAAATATGCACAAGTGTGTGGGAACCTAATACAAATTCATTATAATTATTCTCAATCAGTAAGTATTATAAATCCTGAACCATTGATTATGTAATTTATACCAATATAAGATATGTGTATAAACATAAATCCAAATTCGTGAATTATGAAGTATAAAATGAGAAAATATCATAGTAATGCAACAAAAACAAAAACAAAAAAATTCATAAAATAATGAACATGTATAAACATAAATAGGTTCACTCATTATATTTTGGACATCTAATATAGCCCCAAAATAAAATTTAGGGACATGAAACCAAATCTATTAATAATATTATCAATATTTAATAATATAAATACGTTTATATATAATGTTGATAAAATGAAATCAGGTTCACGCATAAAATAATTATCTCATGATGTATAAACTATTTCCTAATTAATATTAGGGATGTATAATTTGGATCCGACCAATAACGTAATGAATATCATGCATAAATTCTCTAAAACATCATTAAAACATTATTCAAAGCACCATAAGTGAAAATAAATAGTTTCTATAAATATTTTTTCTTTTCATATTTAACATGAGAGAATGAAAAATAATCATTCAATAATCCTTAAAACATTATTATTGTAATACATCTAGAGTATGAATGTATAATGTTAAAAAATATTATATCCATAGTTAATCATGTAAATCCTTATTAATTTTATAATTGATAACAATACCTTTAAATGGTAATATAAACATTTCTTTGATAAAAAGATAAATATCAAATCCTAATAGTATATTTAAAAAATATAATTTCCAAAAATATTGAGAAAATGATTTTATATGAAAATAACGATGGATAATTTTAATGTAATATTAAAAGAGAATAATGGAAATGATGAAGGGAAAATCCATTCATGTTGTAAATATAAGAATGGAAAATTGATTCACACTTTTTTTAAATGTAAAAAGTGTGTTATACGTAAAACATTTGAAAATAATCCATTTTTTCATTTTAGTGAAAGTAAAAAAGAAATATAAATAATTTTTACTAAACAATTATTTAATGATAAAAAAATTAATAAATAACATTGAATAAAATCTACATGTAAGAGTATGTTTATTATACAAAAATTAAATAGGTTTGGTTTTTAATAAAAAAAATTTCTTTATAATTTTATATATCAAAGATATCACAAGGTATTTAATATATTAAAATTGTAAGAATAAACATAGGTAAGAAAATATTTTGTTTTTAAATCATATGAATCATAGAATTTCAATAAATGTAAATTAAGAAAAAAAAATACCAAAAAGAAATGATATTGTAAGCTAAACCATGATTAATTTTTCTAATATCTAAATCATAAAATAATTAATGGGAGACCATTTAATTGATTTTTAAATCCAATTATTCATCATCAAAAAATTTATAAAATAAATTCATGGGGAGTATTTAAATAAAACTAAATAAAAAATTGGTAAATTTTTTGGAAAATGTTTCATATAAATAAATTTAATACAATGAAGCCATACCTCATATACAATCTTGCTTCATATATGTTTGAGACTATGATATAGTAAATATATGTTTATTATAAAATTACTCATGAACCACATTCATAAATATCTTACTATATATCATTTAGTTGTAATTTTCAATTACTATTTTATTGAAAATTTTTCATTAACATGAATATTCAAGTGAGAACTTTCTCAATTTTCCATACATGTATAGGTTTGACTGTTCTTGTGCATTATAGTGACCTGATGTTTTTATATATAAATACAAATTCTTATTTAATGAATACTAATAACACAATATTGTGATCCATGCTAAAATATTATAGGTTTAGTGCCTTTGGAAACGTGTATACATAAAACATTATTTCTAAGAGACATACATCATCATCCACTATATTATTCTTAAATAACACAATTATTAGATATATAATACACAAACCCACCCTATATAACCATATAAAAGTTATCCTATGAAATTTTGAGATAATATGAATGATAAGGGTAAAATGAGAGATTGAAATGATCACTTATGAATATCATGCATATTGGCGTACCGAAACATGAGATGAACATTTGAAACCCATATAATAAAAATACAATATCATATTCCAGAGACATAGAATTATGATTTGGAATTAATAAGATATTAATCATAATTAAATCATAGAAAATAAAACTATAGAGCATAAAATTGCAATAAAAATATGTTTTTGGAATAAATTTAATCATATAAACCCATTTTCTTAGTCATGGATCATTGTTGATAATATCATTGTGGATTTGGTTCACCACCCATTACATCATATCTTTTGTCATGGTTTACTCCCAAGACTATAATAATAAGGAAATTAACTTATTAAATAGATTTAACTACCTATAAACGTCTTTAATATCAAATGGAATATCTTTATTTAACCAATACATTAATAGGATATGTAATTTTTGACCCACCCCACATATAATCACAATTCATTAATATGTGTTACTAATGATCAAAAAAATAACACATATCATAATTTTTTTAAAAGAAATGTGTTTCATAAAAATTACATTATATAATTATAGTATATACCTTTGAAAATAAATTCCTTTCCTAAAGTTATCATCGTAACAAAATAAACCCATGAGAAATAAATGGTTTCAAAATATTTATCCTTAAATAATCCTCATTGTAAGTCATCTAATGAATGAATACATGTGATATTGTATTTACATAACCTTTGTAATTCATATGTAACACAAAATGATGTTATAATGAATGAAAACTAAATTTAAAAGAACACATTGATTATTTTATGAAGAAAATGTGATTTTCAATTTGAAATCACTTATTTATAATAAAACAATTCCCAAATGTTAAGTACAAAATTTTATTTGAAAATATAATTTTTACATTTTATAGATTATTCAAATCAATTTTTGGATATGATATAGGAAAAATAATTTCATTTAATTTGAATTAATACTAATATTCATTTCACATTATCGATAAAAAGTCAAAAGTACATCATTATGGAAGTAAAAAAAAGCTACTTTTCAAATATTTTGTAAAAAATCAATTTTGGGTAAAAATGGATTTATAAAATTATTTCAATATATTCAAACATTCATGGAAACTTTTTTAGAAAATATTTTCATGAAAGAAAAGTGATTTTTGAATTATAATAGAAATAAATATTTGTTCCTTAAAAACATTCCTTCAATATACTGAGTACATAATGTGAGAAACATCAAGGAACAAATAAATTATGATGAAATAACCAAAGTAAAAAAATGGTATTATAGAGTCAAATACTATAAAATTATAACATCAGAAACCAGATCATAAATATTCTTGATAAATAATAAGATTGTAACATAAATTGCTTACCATTTTTGTATCATTTGAATCAAAATATTCATGAAATAATATGATAAAATGAAACATATAATATCATTAAAACAATTATATTCATTATATTAAATATCAAATGGATGTAATATACACCTCATAAACATTAATAGGAGTGTATCATCAGACATGTCTCAATGATAGAATATTGAGACGAAACCCCCTTTTGAGTTTTTTTATCTCCAAATAAAAACCTCATAAAAGGGACAACATTATATGTAATTTTAATTCAAAATATTTTCTATAAAATTAATAATAAAATAAATTCATTGTTATATTATATAAAATAAAAAGGAATAAAGTATTCAATAAGGAATATGTCTCATAGAACTTAAGAAGAGATGAGAAATCCTCGTAACTCAAATTCAACTTTTTTTAGAAATAACATTAATATCTTATATAGTATATTTAAATTTGTTATAATATTTTCAACGTCATTAAAATAATTATAATATTATATATGATGAAATTATAATATTTCACAACCAATTTATTTCTATTTATTTAAAAAAATATCATTTTCGTGAGTTTTCTTTATCGTTCTTCATGAGTGTTTCAATTCAGTTGTTCTAAAACATTTACAATGATGATGGCCACATAATATCTTGACTATTATTGATTATATGAATATCATATATACATATATATATTATGTATATTTTTATCCATAAATTATTTAGATATTGAAAATAATAACACTATTCATAGTGATAAGAAGTCGTATATATGAATAATACTTTTTTGCACACTGTAATTGATGGAAACAAGAAAGGTATATAATAATACACAATTAAATAATACATATTATATCATATATATAATTTATATTCCTAAATTATAACCTCATTATAATTAATGTTAATCATAATAAAAAAATGAACTACATAGCTTTTGTAAGTAACCGTCCACATATACACACAAGTGACTTTATCAATTTATAATGGATTGTAATGTAATATGGTTGATATGATATTATAAATATTTAAGAATAATTTTGTCATAAATATCTTATATAATAATTAAACCCCTAAAAATAACCATTCAATGAAATTTCGTTATGGAAAATTAATTATATCATTATGTAGAGGTCGTAATCTACCCATACACAGCATATATACATTTGCATCCCATTTTAATGAATATATGGTAGATATTTTTGGTAAAAATAATCAAAATAACATGTCATTATATTGAGTATATAAAAATATATTATTTTATGATGAATACCACAAATTTAGATGATGTAGAAGAAGTATGAAATTGGAAGTGATCGGGTAAGATTAATATATATCCATTAGTATAAAACCTTTATAAAATTTCATAGTGACCCTCATAATTGTATTTTATAAAGACCAAAATATATAATTTATATTTATATATGTTAATAATTGAATTTTCTATGGTTTGGTTATGCTAGATGACTCATTATAGTGTAATAAAAAGAGAGAATTTGTATCCTTTTAAAAGGGAGGGAAGAACACACTTTGATTTACAAAAAGTGTTAAAATATAAAAAATTAATTCTCCAGAAAAATTTAACGACCCGTATTTTTATAAAATTATTATTTTTAAATAAATATGTATTTTATGATATTATAGAGTATTATAAACTTCTAACACACATAGAAACTATAAAAACATTATTTCATTAATGAAAATTTTTATATTAGATAATGTCTTATCCAATTAAAATGAAAAATATTATAATGGAATAAAATATAGAAGATAGAGAAACTAGAATGGGAAAACATTAGATTACATTGATCTTCTAGAATCTTCACTCCCAAGGAAAACACTATATAAATGAAGAAAAATATTCTGAAACTAATCAACCTCATAGATGTTTATAATATAAAACCTTAGGATGAATTTTATTAAATATTGAATTAAATAATTTGTATTTATTTATAGGGGTAATATGACCATTGTAATATAAATGTAAGGTTTAAAATAGTAAAAAATTGTTACGAATAATAATATGACAATTGGTAATAATAACTAGACCACTGGAATAATAATTTAACCAACAAATAAATAATTTATTGTAAATAATATATAAAAATTTTAAAATAAGAGAATATAATTATTATAATGCCATGAGATAAATATCCAGATTCAAATCTCAATGAACTTTAAGAACATTTTTAATAAAATTTCTTTTAATGTATTTACTAAAAATCATAATTTTTTAATTAGAAATTAAAATTACCATTCATATAATGTTATTTTGAAAAAATTATTTTCATTTTTTAACTCAACACATAGAAATATTCCTAGGGTTATTTTTGGGGAAGGTTCTTAAATACACCAATTTTTAGGTGAATACTAAATAATTTTTTTTCAGTAATTAATGTATTTTAAATTACAACATTCATGATTTTTTAAATAAAAGTCCAATTTATGAATATGATGTTTGACAAAAAACAAATTTTATTTAAAATTTATTCATTTAAATGATATGAAAATTACAATCCTAAAAATTATTTTCCAAATTTTAAATTATAATGTATTATATTAAAATAATATTTTATTATTTTTCATTATTATTTTATATTAAACTAAAATATTAAATTATAAATTACTTTAAAATCAGAAAATTATGTTATTTAAATTCAATTTTATTCATCATGTCATGAATTTCACTATTATAAGGATTACCTTAGATATAGTATTTTATACATTATTTTCACTCCAAAATACTCCTCTATATTTATTATTCTTATTCATAATAATTAACATATAATTATATTACTATATACGTTAGGGGGTTGTGTGGGGCGTCCGAGGTTGGTGGGGTTGAAGCGCCAATTCTATTGGTGTTTTGGGATTAATCCCAAAGCATCAATTCAAATGGAGTTGAACATACACATATACCCAAATAAAAAAGACATAACACCCCTAAATTAAAAAAACCTTGTAGCTAATGTTTCCCCACCTAAAAAGGTAGTACCTCCAACTCCTGTAACATTGTTCCCCCCTATACTAATCAGTCAAGGAGTCTTCCTTGGAGAAGTATAAATAAAAAATATTTCTTTCAGAGTTCTGAAACTACAACATGTTGAAGAATAACCATGTGCTGAGAAAGGATCAGAAGAAATGGATTGAGTGATTCTTGTGTCCGAATACTACTACTAATGACCACTAGTGAGAGTCAGTGGTGGCCTCTAGATCCATCGGTAATAGTTACACCATCGGGAAAATGAAAAATTGATCCCCACAACTAGGATCCATAGGGATCACTAGGATTCAAGGAAAGGGATGATGTGAGTCATTTGTGAGGAACTAGAAATCATGACATTAGAGGAGACTGTCTTTGTAATCCTAGATTCATACCTAATATAATTTCAGTATTTTTCACACTGTATGTCTCCTCTAATGACTAAATTGTCGTTTCCACCACTAACTCAACACTCCGCAAAATTCACCACATTTTCCTATGATTAAAATTGGGGTACTAATTTTCATTATTTCATTCCAATAATTTAATATTTACGGAATTCATGATCATTAGGAATATCATTAAATTATATAAACCACAATTCTAAAATAATCTAAAATAGTTTAATAACCTCCATGAAAATTAATGCAGGTTCATGAATCGATATAAAATCCACCTTAATTATTTTCATGATACTCTAAAATAATATAATAACCTTGTTGTTTGTATTTAATTTTTTTAAGATACACTTGATCAATTACTATGTGTTATTCATCCATGTAAAACATTTTAGAGTCATGGTATTATTTGAAAATATGGAAGAAGAATAATAATAATTGTGGGAGGAATATGGATCTCTCACTTCCAAGATGTAAATATAACATTAAAAAATCAAACTATATGGTTGTGATCTAATGAACCTTATCATTATTGTTATGCATTAAATAAAATAAAAGGGTAAGGAATGATAATCTATGAAATTCATATATACTTTTGTTTTATAATTTTCCTTATATATTTTTATCTTATTTCCCATGTACCCTTCTAAATAAGATCACATAACTGTGTTTATAGAGATATAAGTCTTTATTGGGTAAACCAAGAGAGAGAAATAATGAAATGTAGCTGAATTAAAATATATTTCTCCAGATCTTCTTTTTAGTTTCATGGGGGTATATAATTTTTATTTTTTAAGGGGTGAATTAGTGGTTTCTTTTGTTTATCTCTAATCATCAATTTCCCCTTCATCACTCAATTTTTTCATTCAAAATTTCTACTCATTCTGTTTTCTATTGAATAAAAAAATTTCAGAGCACATTGGGGAGTGGTATGATATTTTTTTTTCTATAAGTATTTGGGTTCATATTATTATTAATTCCTACTGAGTTGAGTTGTTAGGGAATCATATTCTTGGTTGAGGTGTTTTTTTACCAATGGTATAGGAAAATATAATAGTAATGTGCGCATGAAGTTATAATTTTTAACATTTTTATAGTAGGTAATAGTTTGGTATGGATTGATTAGTGGTCACTGGATTGTTCATTCAGTTAAATCAATTAATAGAAAAAATATTCAATATCATAGTAAATCTTCATTCCTATAAGTTATACATGGAATACATACTATTCATCCAAACATTTTATTTCATTTTTTTATATGTCACATTAAAATCCCATTCCAATTTTTGCATATGTAATTTAAAAATACTAATAATATTATTAAGGGTAATGTCCAGTGAGTGTTTTAGACTAAGTTCTTTCGATTAAAACCTATGTTCAACTTCCTAAAACTTTTCATAGAGAATATTTAGGCTCTATATTATGATTCAAACCCTTCAACAAAGTTTTATGTTCATCATGGACCTACTTATTACTTATAAAACATGAAATTTTAGATGGTTAAATTTTTTGATACCCTCTAAATTAATCAATATTATCCCATATATAATAATAATTATATGTTATTGTAGATTTATTTATAGTTATTAATGATATTAATTAGAACAATATTAGGTAAAACCAACAATAATACAAGATTAGATACCATCATAATGATTGTTGGGGATGGATATAATTTGGAGGAGGTTGTTCACATAAGAAAAGGTAAAAATGAACATAAAATTGATGAAAATTAAAGGGATAAGAACATATTAAATTAAAAATATAATGACTTACCGTAAAAAAAATTAAAATACAATAAAACTACACGATGAAACGATGAAAAAACAAGATGTTAGAAATCTAAAAATTCCTATTTCTATTCTCCAAGAGGATAATATAAGGAAACATTGAAACAGGATAATAAACATCCTGTAAATTTTAAAAAATATACACCTTAACAATATCTAAGATAAAGAGGTTTCAAGAATGAAATAATATTTAACATTTCTTAAAAACCTATTGACGGACATTCATATTTTGATGGATTTAGTATTTCCTTATAGAAGAATCATAGATTCAATATCATTCAAATTAGAATACCTCTTAATATTTGAGAACTAATAATTTTTTCTATACCTCTCATAATTTTATATTTTAACATTGGGAAATAATTTTTTGACTAAGGGAATTATCAAAAACATGTTTCCACTAAGTTTTGTTATTATAATTTATAAATTATATAATTATTACTTATAAACTTTTGGATAAATCGACTAAATATCTATGTGAAATTTTGAATATGTTCTAGTGAAGGTGGGGAATTTATATTTCCCTCCATATTTCTAATTTTAGAGATTGAGAAAGAATGTGAGCATTTGGTAATACATGTAAAACCCTTCCTTTACATTAGAGAAATTAGTAATTGATATAAATCAAAGCTTATTTATTTTTTGGGTTAGATAAGGATAAGTGACATATGACAAGAAAAAGGTTATGAAATTGAGTAGAAATAATGAATAAGGATTATATTAATAATTATAAATATTACACTGATATAAGTTTCATTTTTAAATTAATTTCATTTTAAAAGTAATAAGAACTATATATAATAAAAAAATTAGTGAATAAATAAACATGAAAACATAAACATCATTTTATTATTGAATTTTCATGAACAAAAAATATGTTAATATTTTAAAACATAATTCGTGTGATTTTGAAAAATTAATAAAATATTCAGGAAAAATTATATATTTCATTCAATATACATTTACAAGAAATAAATTTAACTCAATATTAATGGGTGTATGTTTTTTTCATAATATTTTGATCTTATATGAATGTTTATAAGTTATTCTCTCAATATCATTATAATATTAATATATTTATTATAAATAACATTTTCTACATACCAAACCACTTTATGGTTCATCTATTTAAAAAATTATAAATCTCTATGTTAGATAAGAATGTTATTTAAATAGATAACTGAATTTGAATCATCACACTGAAAATATTAAATTAATATGTTTTGGTAATTTTTTAAAAAAATATAATTTTGGATAAACAATAAAATTATGGTATGGTTTTATGTTTTCTTATATTATACTTACACAATTTTAATATCAAATAATAAAAGTGGTTATTATTTTAATTATTATATATGAATTATTTTTAAATTAAATTTATTTTAAGTTTTTTATATATCATTGAAAAAAAAATTTGATTTTTAAAATCACAAAACATATTTCATTCCATTAAAAAATATTTTTTCTTTCCTTTATGTGTTTTTATCTGATCCCATGAATGATGATGTTTAATATATTATCAATACATAACTAAAAATTCAATGATTTTTAGAATCATTAGAATTGGCTATAGATTCATTTTATTTTGGGTGACGTGGATAATGCGGTTTTGTTGAATTTATGAGTCCATTTGAGATAGGTAAATTTTATATTTATGAATAAATTGGGTTTAAATCATGATATGTTATATCAAAGATTGTTTTGAAAATAAAAAATAAAAATGTGAAAAATTAAGTCTTGGATACGTAACATCTCACATAGTGAATTTTTAATGTGTCGGGATATTTTTGGAAAACTTTAAGTCTTAATTATTGTAGATAAGAGTTAGTCAAAACATACATTCAAATAAATAGGTGATATATAATAATGAATAAAATTATTCAAATCTTATTTAAGATTAATTTTTGAAGAAATTTAATAGATTACAACTATTTCAACTGATATATGTGAAATTTTTAATGTTCAATACAATTAAATAGTATCTGAATAGTGAAAAATAATATTTATTCACATGATTATATGTTTTTCATCATTTTTAATTTAACATGATACTATGTTAATTTCAATGATTAATTTTTTCAATGACATGATTATTTGAAGTGGATGATTTCACTATGAGATGCAACTTTTTCAAAAAAATATTTCCATATGTGAACACACAGATGTGGAAAAGTGTTACAGAATTTTTAAATGTTATAAAAATTTAATGATATTGGATTTAAGAATAATTATATAATCTCATCATAATGATGTGAGAGGATATTTTAATGATAAGTACTTGGATTAAAATGGGTATATTTCCTACCTTATATGGATAATTGAAGCTTGATCAATTAATCTTTCATAATTGAAAATAATAAAAACATGAGATCATGATGCCAATATGTATGATACTTTTTCAAATATGCATATTATAAAATAAACATATAATATATAATACATTTTTAAAATATGAAATTTGAGGAAACATTGGTGAAATGGGATAATTGTGATAATATTGTGTAGAAGAATAATCTATTAAGAATAATGGATAGAAAAAGAGGAATATGATATTTAGATTTCTTATTAGAGAATTAAACATTATTATTTGGTCATTATTTGAGAATAATTAATTAAATTATTATTTTTAATATGTTTCTTCTTGTTTTAACAAGTTAGTGTGGGTTCTATATCAGGTTCATGAATATAGCACTTGTCATTAATGCAACATGATTAAAAATGAGAATTTTTGTGTGGGGGATATCAAATATTATACATCATGGATGTACTCATCCGTAATGGGGAGTTCATCATTAATTATTTTTATTTTACCCATAAATTTGTTTTCACTAAGTGATTTTAGATTTTTTTATTTATCAAACATAAGCGAGGCAATATAAAAAATGAAACTTCATCAATACTGATTGGTCCCCAAACCTCTATGTGTTGATTTTCCATTTTAGTGGTCCTATTGAACTATTAAGGGTAATGTAGACACCATAAAATAGAGGGTTAATAAATGTGAGCCAATGTTATAAATCCTTTGAAATTCTGGGCTTTCCTCCTGATATCGAATTCATGAGGTGTTCCAGTTTAGTCGAAGACATGTAATTTATTAATAATAAATATTCTATTAAAATAAAAGGGAAGTATATATACTCAACACTTGTAAATTTTCTGTGAATAAAGAAATAATATATCATTATTGTTTCCGACGCTTTTGTCGGGGCGTTCACATCCGTCTGTGGAGGACGTGCTGATGTTGCCCCGCATTCCCTCTTTCCAAAGGCGGGCAACATCCGTTCCTTGTTCAGGGATGTCTGCTCCTTGATTGAAACCAGGATGATGGGATATCGGTTCTTCCTTTTTTGGATTCCTCCTTGGAACTCGTCACCTAGTCTGGGTCTCCCTCATAGATTTAATATGTTGTTCATGAAACTCTTCCCAGTTCCATGTTTCCATGGACATCGGTTAATTACACTGTTTCCCGCAGAACATTCCAAAGGGTTCGGTCAGGGTAGCAACCTTCCGTCGGGGGAGTAGTCACGTCGAGGCATCAGCAGTGTGTCTGAATGCTGGGGAATTGGCGTGTCTATCTTTTGTCCCTTGTCATAGGGCTTCTCGAGGGTGTGAAAGCTCAAGGAATCCCACATCGAGTGCGGGGAATTATATGCCATATGGATGTATCTGAGGTTTTCCTCAGCTTACAATGTTTAACACAGGGTCTGTCATAGGTTTAACGTCCAGTGAAGATGGAATGGCCTGATCAGAACATTAGCTGGAGTGGATCATATTGAGGAATCCCCCTTGAAGGGATGCCGATATCGGGGTCAGCTCATGGGCAGCTTCCCGGATGCTGTGGAGGGGAGTGGAGTGGTGTGATCTCACCGGGATGTGGTGGCCCGTGTGAGAATCAGGATGGATGAATTAAGTGGAGGGGAAAAAATAGAACTATTGCAAGGGCAATAGTGAAGTTGGTCTTGAGCCTCGAGGAGACCTCCTACGTATCCCTGTGGCAGGGAATCAAAGTCCGCGTAGTTTGGGATGGTGCCGGTGAACCGACGTGAAGGTGGACCTTGGTTCGATGGGTATCGTCAGTAGACCGACGTGAAGCTGAACCCGGGGGTCCACTAGTGATGGTCTTGAACCTCATGGAGGCTTCCTATGTACCAGGCCATGACATAGATCGAATACCCCATAGTTCAAATGGAATATATAATACAGTTTAACATCTTGCAGGGCTAGGGTGAACCGACGTGAGTGAGGTCGGAACATCCGGGTGATGGTCTTGAACCTTATGGTGGCTTTCTACGTACCCTTCCTTGACATGGATCAAAGACCACGTATTTCAGGTTGGATGCTGGAAGGATGACGTGAAGAAGGACCAGGGGTCTAGGTGGCGGTGGGCTTGAACCTCGTGAAGGCTTCCTACGTAGCAATCCTTGACATGGATCAAAGACCTTGTAGTTCAAAGGGATTCGTCGGCGAACAGACGTGGAGGTGAACCCGTGGGTCCACTATTGGTGGGCATGAACTTCAAGGGGGCTTCCTACGTACCATGCCTTGACATGTATCAAAGTCCTCGTAGTTTGGGTGAAAAAGGTGGGTGTCGGTGAACTGACATAAAGAAAGGACCTTAGTCTGGTGGGAGATGGGATTGAACCTCAGAGAGGCTTCCTACATACTGTGCCTTGACATGGATCAATGTCCTCATAATTCGGGTTGGCCACAACGGCTTGCTGTCGGACTGGAATTTCGTTTAACGTCATGCTGGACGAAGGTGGAACCTGACGTGAAGAAATAACGGGTGGTGGGCTTGAACCTCCTGGAGGCTTCCTACATACCATGCCTTGACATGGATCAAAGACCTCATAGTTCAAATGGATGTGTAGTTTAACATCATGATGGACTGGGACATACAATTTAATGTCATGATGGATGAGGGCATACAGTTTAACGTCATGCGGGATGAGGGCATACAGTTTAACGACATTTTGGACGAGGGAATTTCCATGATCGATGCTTACTATAAGCTCACGTGAGTCGTGATTAGTGTGAGAAACAAGAGGCAGTAGAGACCTGGCGATCATGTTGCAGAGGATGCGTCTGTGAGAAGTGAAGAGCGGATTACATGTTAGGCGACCCATGGTGCTGGGACTTACTCCGGGATGGAGGCCCAAAGTGTGGAAAAGCACAGCGGGAGAGGGATTTGGGACCAAAGATGGATGGTGCCTCGTTCCCTATCAAGCCCTCCACTGTCCTTGGCAGTGGGGAAGCACGGAGGTGTATGGGTGCTACCTTCTGCAAGAGAGGCTTGGGGGCTTACACTAGGGTGGTTTACCTTCTCCCGTGGACATACGCCACTCCGATAAAGAGTATATCATCCCCTGTGGAGGGGTGATCCCATCTCTTTGGAGATGAGAAGCGTAAAGAATTCCTGAGACAGGGAGACCCTGCGTGCGAGGCGTGGGGTCAGATCAAAGTTTAACATCATGTGTTGAAGATGAGGTGCTTGGTAGTTAAACATCCTACAGCTCGGACGAATCGGGTTCACTCTGCACCACTAGGACTTACATGACCGGTACCCTCTGCTCCATGGGGGAGGGAAGGTACCAGTAAGGCCGTGGTCAAGGGGGTTGCAGAAGGAACCATTGAGGGGACAATGTTATCGTGACTATATGAAGGAGCAATATCCGTTGGCGTGCCTATGCGAAGAAGCATTAGGCGAAGAAACGCTACAAGTGGTGCTGTCCATGGGACTTTGAAATCACATCGTGCAAACCTGGAGGGTCTCAAGGGAAGGAGAATTTCTAAGAAAAGCGGTGTGCTTCGCGAAGTGGAGTGCCTTGGCCTTAGCATGGAGTAGGGGTGTGAATGGGAGGTGCTTCGCGAAGTGGAATATTGTTCATGGAGAACTTCCTCGTGAAGAAAGGTGCTGTGAAGTAGTGTGCTTCGCGATGTACAGCAACCCTGCCTTAGCATGTGGATCACTAGTGCAGAATGGGTGCTTCACTAAGAGTAAATGCTCTGCGGCTGCCCAGGTCCCCTTGGTAATCCTCGTCCTTCACGAATTCCCTTAGGCTTCACGAAGGGCATCCCACTCGGAAGAGGGTCTCAAAACGAGACAAAGCGAAGGCATCTCACGAAGAAAAAATACCTCGCGGAACTCATGATTCCCAGGGCGAAGGGTGCTTCGCGATTCAGGGGTTGAGAAACCAAAAGGTCAGATTGTCCGTCCCCTAGACTCAGGGGGTTCCCATTATTTATAGTCAAGGGGGACCGTGAAGTAGAACTCACGCAACGCTAAGGGTTGGTGGGTGCTTCGCGGCGGGCTCGTGAACGTCAGGGCGTTTGCGGAGTGGTACCGCATCAGGTTCTTCGCGGAGGGCTTGCGAACGTCAGGGTGTTCATGGAGCATTACTAGCTCGGGGTCTTCGCGGCGGGCTCACGAATGTTAGGGGGTTCACGGAGCGTTACCGCCTCGGGGTCTTCATGGGGGGATCGCGAACGTCAGGGCGTTTGCGGAGCATTACCGCCTCGGGGTCTTCGTAATGGGATCGCGAATGTCTGGGGGTTCACGGAGCGTTACCGCCTCGAGGTCTTCGCGGAGGGCTCACGAACATCAGGGAATTTGAGGAGAGTTACCACCTCGGGGTCTTCGCGGTGGGCTTGCGAACTTCAGGGGGTTCATAGAGCGTTACTACCTCTGGGTCTTCGCGGTGGGCTCGCGAATGTCAGGGGTTCTCAGAGCGTTACCCCCTCTGGGTCTTCGCGGTGGCTGCGGTGCTTGGGGCAGCTCGACGTCGGAGCTTCATGAGGCAGTGTGCGGGGCTTCTTTTTCTTCCCTTCCTTTTGTTCAAAATTTTGGCGCCAACAACTATATAAAATTAAATTAATAGGATAAGGGATGAATTAATCACCAACTCTTATGATGTTGTTTATGTGATTATAGGGGATAATTAGAGTATATCCTTGACTCAAGTGAAGTCTTCACTTGATAGAAATAGTCTCCTGATATATCCTTATATTGGTTCACAATATTTAAATATTATATTCCACAACACTATAAAAATGATATTCATATAAACAATATGGTTCCACAAGATCACTATATAAGATCTTCTTCCCCAAATCCATAGATATAGACTTATGTGATATGATCATAATCACTCCTTTCATGTCTTTCATCCTATAAATATTTTATAATTTTAAATGTATGAATGAGAAAATTCAAAAATTTTATAACATCCCACATCTTAAATAGATGCCTTCTATTGATATGAACCAGGATCTTCTTTAATCGACGCGGGTGAAAAAATAGTAGTAGTTTATCATCTATACCTCTTTTATTATACCAATAATCATTCAATTATTATAAATTATTTCACTCATAAAATCATGTTAAAATTATTTCAATTATTTTTAATATCGAACTACACTTTTAAAATGTTGTATAATTATTATCTATTTTAAATTGGTTAAAATAACTTTGGATAAAAGAATAGATTTAATTTTCAATAATTAAGTGAAGAAATCAATTATTTTATTTTATTAGCATTTGAATTTCCTCTAAATTCATTATGATGTAATTATCCATAAGACATTTAAATAACAATATTTTAATATCCATCATCATGATATTTGATCCATTGAGAATAATTTACCCTTAAATAGATTTAATCTCACAAATAATCAAACAATTATCAATCTAATGAACATTAGAAATGAAATTGAATATATTTTATGTTTCAAAAATATTAACTAATGTCATCTACATTGTTAAAACTACATCTTGTGTAGTCTTTATAATATTATTTGTTTTCAATTCTATCATGTTCATGTCTTTGAGCATCATTCTTCTCTTCAATATTATGTTATAAACCTTAGTGGTTCTAAAAAAATTCCAATTTTCCACTATGTAATATTATAAATACAGAATATGATATATTCCAAATACTCTTATAGCCTTCCCTGTGCTATATATAGATTTTATACCACACTATAGTTATTCATGATATTTTAGTAGTCACTTCATAAAATAGATTTTTTCTACGCTAAGAAATGTTATATATTATCATTGAAACCTAACAGACCATATGAAATATTTTTCCTGTCATATTGTAACTCCCATATTTCTAATTCCATAATCTAAAGAATTTTTTGTATCCATGTGACCTATATTACATTATTAAT
Source organism: Viscum album (assembly GCA_963277665.1). Lineage (NCBI taxonomy): Eukaryota > Viridiplantae > Streptophyta > Magnoliopsida > Santalales > Viscaceae > Viscum > Viscum album. The sequence goes on from OY728145.1 coordinate 383,827,993, forward strand.
ATCCTACTTCATTTCAGAAGACCCTAAATTCAAAAAATTAGCTCAAAAATTCTACAACATTCTCAGAGAATGACCAATCACCATAATTAATTTCATAAAAACTCAAAAAAAATATATATTAATATATCCAAAATTATTATAAATGTTTTTCAAAAGTCATGAAGCATCTTACAACACATGAAATCTATATTTATATATTTCTATAAAATGTCATTACCTTATTCATACTAAACATCATTATCAACATTCTTTAACCATCATATGAGTGTGTTAGTCAATATATCTAGTATACTTTATTATTCATAACATAAGATTTGGTCCTCAAATTCTTAACTAAACCACATTAAATCATTTATTAGTGAGCTTTCCAATTATATATATAATGTGTTGTATATAGGGATTTATTATTTTATCACCACTTATCATCAATGATTGTTAACATATTTGAAAAAAAATCATTAGATATATAGGATTACTTTTAAAAAACTAGAATAATATAAATATTGTTTGACCATTAAATTGTGGGAATCGTCACATTCTCCTGATTCAGTCACATGTTTTAATATCATAAATTTATCTTCATTATCATATATCATGATTAGATGCAAATACATAGATATGAAACTTAAAAATATATCTTATATATGTCTAATAATTTATTTAATCCCCATTTTCATGTTAATATTTATTAATAATAGGTTCCATCAAGATCATGACTTATTGGGATCTTTATCATCCCCCAAAATGTAATTACTTTATTCCAAATTAAAATATAGGAAATAAGTACATTATGGATAACTCTAATAATTACAATCCTTTTGGGTACATCAATCTTCCCTTGCGATTTTTTATAAATACCAATTTTAGTTATAATAATTTCATATATAATGTCAATATAAATCAACTAATTTATATTAATAAATTAAAATATGCAAGGGAAATGGAATGTCTTATTCATCTATATATTCCATAATTGAACTTTTATCTTCTCCCCATTAGTAAAACACGACTCAACATAGGGAATGGTGGAATCAAATTATCTAGAGTAATAATCTATAAATTAACCAACTCTAGATCTATGAAATAATTATCAATGTTTAAAAGAATACTAACTATCATATATTACAAATATATTCATAAAACTATTCAGTATGCGATACCTTCTCAAACATCTCCTTCTATGTAAAATTCAAGTATATATTCTGTGTAATTCTATTAATTCTATTCTATATAGTAGACAAATTAGAAACATTCGATTGAAAGTATATTAATACATCCTTCAATATAAGTTACAACTTAATAAACACTTCATTATAAAAGTAATAGTTTATAAAATAGGAAAAATTATTTGAAAGTGTTATTTTAATTTTTTAAATAATGATTTGGTCAAATTTTAGGATTTACATTATATCATCTGGTTGTTTATCAATATAATTTTATTGATATTGTGTATCTTTTTGAAATCATTACACATTAACTCACTGAAATTTTATACCATTTTAGTTTAGTGATATGGGGTCTTAGACAATGACATGAGTCAAGAACTACAAGAAACCCACATCAATATATATCTTAGGTTTTGGAACAGATGGACCTACTTATACACTCGGATGAAGAAATGGTAGAAGAAGAAATGGATTGGAAATCAGTGAAGAAAACGGGAAGAAAGCTTTGTGTGTCCACCATTAAGGAGGTTGGGACAACTTGGTACAATAGTATGAAGGCATCGTAAAGCGATACCCTAAATCACAGGTAAATAATATTCCCATTAAATGTGTTTTTATAATATAATAGTAAATTTGGATGGATGGAAACCCTTTTAGTTTATGACAAAGTTATTAAAGTAGTGGTAGTAGGAACCTTCAACACATGGTTATGCTTGCTATAAATTTTCATACATTTGATTTTTTTTCACACCAGTCAATGTTTTATTGATAGCGTTGTTAATAGTGTACCATTTGAGATGGTAAAGTTGAATGAATCTATATTTTGATGGTATAGTAGAAGTATTTTGACAACTAATTCTTAATATCATTGTTTTCTTTTTTTTTCTACAATTGGACCATTATAAAATGGAGGTGGGTTCATGTATTGATTTACTAATCTACTATATTATACAATACTAATAAAATAGTTTAACAATATATATCATTTCCTAAAGTCTTTATAATTATTGTAATTCCAATAATATAATGGGTTTATAGTTTTCTCCCATGGATATAGGATAAAAGTTCAGACAACATAAAATATATTTTTCTATTATGTTTTCAATTTTGTAATTTTTTTATAGTGAGTAAGATTGTGTGGAAATGTTATCTTTAATGATGGGATTAGGTTGTAGGAAGGATTCATTATTATGTTATAATAATATAATATTCAATGAATTGTTATTTTTCTATAACAATGAAATATTGGTGGATATAAATTTAATGTAAACTCATGGTTCAACCATATGGTGTTTATATCCTCTTCTCACCAATCTTATATTTGATATATGGTATCAAAGGTAATTTGGTTTGGGAAACTCATCATATATTATAAATTTACTAATTTCCATAGATCCATATTAATTTTAGTTGGTCATACTATCATTAGGAGATATGATAATGGAAGAATGAATGGTTGGGATTAGTTATTTCAATAGATATAGCTTTAGTTTCTAGATTATAATGATAGAGATCTATCTCAACTAATAGAATCTTGAACATTGAATTGGTGTCAAACCTAAAAAGATAGAGATTTGTGAATATGATAGGTTATATAGAAAAGTGTTAGGAATGGTGAGGAATTAATTTTCATGAAATGTGGCCTTCAACATCTTATTGAATAAGGTCAAAAATACACTTCTTCTATCCCTGGTAGATATTTATGAACAAATGGATAGACTTAAAAGTTGTTTAACTTATATGGATTTTTTTCTATCATGAGGATACTAAGAGGATAGTTTTTAGAGGACATGTTATAAAATTTATAAAGATCAGAAGATAGATCCAGTTGTTTAATATGGAATTGACAGATAATGTTTGGGTTATTCTTTTTCTTTTTTACATTACTAGACTTATTGTATGGCATGGTTACATTGTTATGTAATAAAAATGGAATGGCTAAACTAGAGTTTTTACATATCCATAATTTGATCCTCTTAGGTGATTATATGATCAAAGAGTTCCATATACCTCTTAGTTGCGTGATAAATACTTATAGAATGGGGTTGTCACCTCATTTGAAGAATCATGGAAAACCATATAGAATATATATAGAGAAACATAATTGAAAGTTGACTTTTCCTAGACATACCCATTGGTATTTCGATAAGAGAGGAAATTTCTAGAAATATTTTTTACGACATAAGGAAGGAACTTGAATAATGGTTGTTAAAATTTTGAAATCTATTAACACAACATATTATAGTAATAATCTATTGCTCATTGTTAAATATCTAGTGGATTCATAGGTGATTAAATCTAGTTCATCCTCCCCTTAAATAAATGATCATGGATGCATGAAAATATATGTATTTAAAATCTATGAGACTGTTATTCTAGATGTTCATGAAGTAATGTAAGTTATTTTTAAGTGATATACAAATGTATGAATGTTGAGTGGGTGTATTCTTTAGCAGAAGGTATTGAGAGACATACTAGTTGTATAGACGAGTCACATTTAATTATGGAAGTTAGATACAAAATTATTTGATAAAATGTTAAATTATGGAATGTAGAAAGTGAATTTTGGGTCAATGATTATCTTTGGAGGAGAATATACCAAGACACGTTATCTTGAATGAATTTTAAGTGGAATTGAAAAGGTTTTAATTTAATAACCTAAAAATCCAGAGTTATAGTATTGATGACTTGGTATCCTTAGATAAATAAACATGAAGGTCCTAGAAAGGAATGAAATTAAATAGCTCAATAAAAAAACTATCTGAAATTGTGATAATTTTGTAATTCAAAAAAAAATAATTCATTTAATCTATATGGCTGGAATAACAATTCCTAGAAGCTAGAGCCTATTCACGTGGACATATAGGGATAATTCATAGTTTTATCTAATGGATCTTAATAATAAATCATCAAATTAATTAATAATTTATGGGGATGGTATGGGTTTATTTTCATAAAAATATACCTTTTATTTTCTATTCAATTATTTAGTGGAATGATATGGTGGAGTTCGAAAGTAGTATGAAATTGAAGTACCTCAAATATGATAATGTTGATAACCATAATACATGGAATTATAGGTCTTATTTTTGATGAATGGTATTTGTATTTAGTGGATAGTACCTATAACTCCATTATATAATGGATTGGTGGATAAGATTAACCAAAAATATATAGATATGGTTTGATGTTTTTTTATACACTCTTTATTCCCAAGTTTATTTAGAAAGAAGAAATTAACAAGGAATCATACATATTTAAAACAATATAGCCTTTATAAATTGAAAAAATATACTATAAGGTATATGGATTGGTAAAATAATAAAATTTTTAGACCTCCAAATATTAATTTATTTTTCTTATTATCTTACTAATGTGACTGATATAGATAATCTAGGGGAAAGTCCAAATAAAAATTTATATAGGATATGGAAATTAATAATGTTGCAACAAAATATAGAGTGATAATCCAAAAAATATCATCACAATTTGTGATGTAATTTTCAATGAGAACATACATTTGAAAGAGTTTAACATTCTATAACTGATATGTTAAGGAAAAGATGTCCAAAATTCATGTACAAGTTTTTTTGGGTGAAAAGACGTGAAATTTTGAAATACAGGTGACACCAAAAAATAAGAACGAATTCTTAAATTCTTTTACCTACAATAGATTTTTCATAATTCTGAGAAACAATGGGAGTCTAATGTAGGGTTATTGTAATAAATTAATCAAAATAACGATAATCATATAGTAAAGAACCAAAAATTCAAATATATTAAATTGTAGAAACAACTATGAGAATATCATCTAATTTTATGAGGGCATACCAATGTTATGGGATGGACACAAACTTTTTACATTTAATAGATGATGGGGAATCAAAATTCCATTAATAGGTATCCATAATTAATGAATCAAACCGATGAGAGTTATCCATGGAGGAGGATCGGAATTCCTGAAGGTTCAAAAAATATTTTGATTTGGCCAGATTACGGATGTGTAAATGAGAATTATAGAATAAATAATGATACCATTTTAAATAATAGTATAGTTGAAGTATAAGATAAAAGGTATGGTTGGTGATGTAAGGATGTCCATGTAAATGAAAAAACTAATTTTTCACATATATTTCCTTTAGTAGTTAAACATAATAAAATCCAAAGTATTTTTAGAATTGTTTTGTCTAATGGTTTACACATAGGGGATATGGATATAAATATTCCATTTTTCATAGATATTCATAGTATTATATCATTATGAATAATCCTAAGTTGTTTATAGACCATTTTATGTAGTTACATGTCTAAAAATATAATGGAATTCTCCCTGTATTGAAAAAAAACCTTGAAAATGGAATTCAATGTTCAATAATTTCTGGAGTAAAAAAAGGTTTCACATAGACCAGATCTTATCATTGTTTTTGTAAAATATTATAGAATTATGGGACCTATGATTTAATATTACTCTATGTATGTCACATATTTTTTGATTTCATAGAGATTTAATGGATTCAAGAGTTGTACAGTAATGTTTCTATAAGATTTGATAGATCTTTGTCAGGATATAATAGTTTGGGGGATAAGGTTAAAGAGGGATCAGAAATCTAGTACTCTTCTATTATCTCAAATGGAGTACATCCATAAGATCATCAATGAATTTGGAATTGTCAGATGTAAATATATTATAACTCCCCATTCTAGAAAATTGCAGTTACACAATGAATTGGTATCCTCAATGAATAATGGGTCCTGGTACATGGGAAAAAGTAACATATTCCTCATTTATCAAAAGATTTATTAATTTGATTATATGAATGGGAACAAATATTATTTTTTAGTGGGATTGGTTAATATGTTTATATCATACCATATAAATGGTAATTGGGAAGCTGTGTGGTGAATAATTTTTTAATTATAGGGATTGATTGATATAGAATTGTTCATTGGTGAAGTTGATCCATTACAAGGTTTTTCTAATGTGGATTTTCTAGATATTCTGACATTGATTAAAAATAGTGATATATCTTTTAAAATTTAGTGGAAAATGATTAGATAGATGTTATGACAATAATAGTTATTTATGTTTTCTAAAAAATAAGATTATAATGCAGTTACAGAGGTCAAAAAGTAGTTTCTTTAGTGGATTTTCTTGTTGAATATTCTCAATAATGAATCATAAGGAAGTATTTTATTTAGATATAGTCAAAGTATTATCAACCTAGGAAATAATTGATCCTTACATGTTAGAAAAAACAGTAACCTAATGGTCCATTTCATCTAGAATCTAATAGAAGACAAGGTGTTTGAATTATAAAAGATCACAGAGAAGTAAAATATGGACAATATCTTCACCATGGTTTTAGTCAAGGGGATATTGAGGTAAACAAATTCCTCCATGGGAAGAATTTGAATAATAATAGGATGGAAAACAAAGTATATACATGGATGAAGGATTAGTTTTTTCCAATGTATTAGAGGATTTCAATGAGGCTCCTAAAATGAAACTTCATGTTTCATATTTTTGGTTTCATGAATCTTCATCAAGTTACTAGAAGATCACTAAGTAGAATTGGATACCCATGTTTTTCATCTCATTATTGTTAGATAAATAGTAGTAAGAACCGTCATCATGTTGGTAATAATATATAATTTTTTAATATTTTTGATGGTTATATAAAGTTGTTTATATTTTCTATATGGGGTTGTGAATAATTTAACAGCTAAGATGATTGAGGAAATTGAAGATTTAGTAAAATAAAAAATTCAATTGCTGGATGACCAAAAATTTCAAATGGTGGTGACACCTGTTTTATCATTAACAAACCTCTATAAAATTTATGTGGTACTAGCTACTTATTTACTAATCTATTGTTTTGTAATTTACAAATCCATGAAAAGTTTAATACTAAATCCTTTGATATAGTGTTTTTAATTCATTTAATTTTTGTCATAAACTGTATTTATAGTGTTCTCTCATGGAAGTAGGATGAATGTTTGAAACATTTAAAATATTTTGTGATTATTTAATTTTACTGTTGGACTTATTTTACAATTATTTAGAGTTATTGAATGATTTATGTATAAAATAATGATTTGGGTCTTGTTATATTTCAAAATTCTAGTATTTCAATCTAAGGAGTAATTAGGAGTAGACTCTCCCCAACGTTAAACAACAAATGGATATGAATTTTCAATGAACTCATGGTGGAATCAATCAATGTTTGTATTAGTTTTTTTGGTTCCTTCTCAAAAAACATACTCTATAGTTATTTTGTTTGTTGGTCTCCATCGAGATTAGTGTTATTTAAATTAATATCTAATAATATCATTAAAATTTTACTTTAAAGGTATTAAGGAGGCATCATGGCATATGTTAAGGTACTTAAATATGGAAAATACTCTATGTTGTAAAACATTTTTTAGCATTCTAGTTCTCCCCTACGTGAATCAACTTCAACTCATTATAGGAAAATGTAAATATAGAAGATATTATAATAAGAAGGATCTTTATTGGATTATTAATAATAAAAATAGATAATATATATTCTTCAAGACCTGAAAAACTATTCTATTTGTCGATTCATATGAGTAATAACTTAGTTTTTCTCCTCATTTTACATTTAAGACATTAGATTATTTAAGTTTGTTGCCGCTCCTTTTTTTTTCACAGAATCTAAATGACTGAAGAAGGGGAATACATTAGCATAAAGAGATTCATCCTTTGAAGAAACATCAAAAATTGACAAAGGCATGAACAATGATTCCATTAAGTAAGGTCCACACAAGTTTCATCATGGTCACGCAAGTATACTTGTGCGCCACATATTGGACGCACAGGTGACTTTCACGCCCTATTTGATTTTCACCCAAGGTCTTCAGTAGCCTATTAATACCCATTGTGGGCTCCCCATTTTTGGGGAGGAAAAAGTCAAAAAGTCATATTTAAGCTCTCGGCGCCCTAGTCTTTCCTTGAAGTCTTCCGGACACTTCTAAGGTAGTTTCTTACCTAGAATGGAAGATCTAAAGAGGGGAAACACGGCCTATGTGTTTGAATTCATCAACACTTGTGTGCCTAAGTGCCTAAACCTTAAGGAAAAATGGACACACTTGCGTGTCGCCTTATCCCGTCACCAAAACTTGCACACAACTCTTTTGGAAGCCGCTAGGGATAATACTAAGGGTTTGAGCCTAGCCTCACCCAAGTATTACCCTATGGGTTTACCGTCGCGCAAGTCTACATTCGTCGTGCAAGTATACTTGCGTGACCCGGACTTGCGAGCCCAAGTAGGACTTGTGCACTTGGCTCTTTTTGGGTGCCCCTCTTGTCTATTCAACTTTTATTCTTCAAATCCACCTTTCTACTTCAAGATTTAGCCTTAAAAAACCTCTTCAAATCCACTTTTGGCATGGTTCCTTTGTTGGCTTCCTTATCTGAATGGAATTTTGTGAAACATATCTCAAAACCTACTGATTTACATATCTCTATGTCAATAAGGTTAGAGATTCACTCAATTAAACCTCATCCTCTAAGATGAGAAGATCTTTAACCAGGGCCTCCTTTTCAGGAGTAAGCCCCAGATCACATGTCCCCTCACCTGGGACTCTTTCTTTGGAATAATCCCCAGTTATAATTTCTCTTAACCAGTCTTAATTTCTTTTGACTTGGGAATACTTCTCAGGAGTAACCCCTAATCTTAAGTTAAATTCTCTTTTAATCTGGGTATCGTCCTTAGGAGTAAGCCCCGAGCCCCCTTTAACTCTAGTCCTCCTTCTCAGGAGTAAGTCCCAAGTTATAAGTCTCTCTAATTTGGGCATCCATCTCAGGGTTAAGTACTAAGTTAAGTATCCAAATCTCCATAAAGCACATATACCTTTATGGACCTTGTTCCCAGGCTTCTTATCTAAAGTAACTTCTGATCTTTATCCATTTGGGAAAACATACATACATAAGCCCCATATCATTCCTTATGACCACATCTTTCATGGAAAAAAAATTCATGCTTTTTAATACCTCTTGTTTCTCACAGCGAGCATGAATCACGTTAGCTTAGAGTGTAAAAGTAACCACAACACATCACTTTGGGACATTAATCATCCATAATCCCCACAATTCTTAACCGAACTACGTGGACTTTGATCTCTACCATAAAAGTAGATTACATAGGAATCCTTTCTAAGGTTCATTACCATCACCCATTAATTCTCATATGTCCCATATGACGTTAAACTATATCTTAATTCCTGGACTACATGGGTTTTGATTCCTTTTCTAACAAAGATATGTAGGTATCCAATCTGTGGGTACGATCCCAACTCTGAAATATTACATGTCCTTCTGAACGATAATAAACTTCATGAGCCCCACTGAGTGGCTTTAAAATGAGTATGGTTATCATAATTACCAAGAGATCTTTATGTAATATGATGAAGGATACCATTGAATAAGAATCTATAACAAATATAGATGATTCTCCATCGACGAAGAACATCAAATATATATATATAACATTCTATAAATCTCATACATATTAATCATTGATTGTCAGATCTTAAGGAAAACTCATTTTCATACTTGGTAATGTAATAATGATTCACAGACATAACATAAATCTATAAAGAGAGTCCCAGAGTATAAAATAATTCCCCCCAAAAAAGGTGTGATGAGTCCGACCTCCCATCTTCTCGACCAATGAAAATTCTTAAGCCTCATCAATCCACAACTAATGAGCACCTACCTTTAGAAAGTAGGTCCAAATGGATATAAAATCATTGGATGTTTCTGGTTCTACGAACAAACCTGTTTGAAACCGATTGGAATGTTTGAACCTTAAACAAAACAAGGTCATCCCCATTTCTAGCTAAAACTATCGGCTGGAAATGGGGATGACCTTGTTTGTTTAAGGTTCAAACATTCAAATTGGTTTCTAACGAGTTTCTTCATAGAACCAGAAACATCCAATGATTCTATATCAATTTGTACCTACTTTCCAAAGGTAGGTTCTCATTAGTTTCAGAACAAAAAGGCTTAAGAATTTTCATTGGTTGAGAGGATGGGAGGTCGGACTCATCACACCTTTTTGGGGGGAATTATTGTCTACTCCAGGACTCTCTTTATAGATTTAAGTTATGTTCGTGAATCATTATTAAATTACCAAGTATGAAAATGATATTTCCTTTAGATTTAGAAATCAATGATTGATATGTATGAGATTTAGGGAATATATTATATGTATTTGAGGTTATTCATCGATATAGAATCATCTGTATGTATTGGAGATTCTTAGTCAATGGTATCCTTCAATACATTATATAGAAATCTCTTTGTCATTATGATGACCATAGGAGTTTTAAATCCACTCAGTGGGGCACTTGAAGTATATTGTCATTCATAAGTACATGGATTATTTTAGAGTTGGGATCATACCCGCAGATGGGCTACCTACATATCCTTTTTAGAGAAGGAACCAGAACCCACATAGTTTGGGAATTAAGATATAGTTTAACGTCATATGGGACAGATGAGAATTAATGAGTGATGGGATTGAACCTTAGAAAGGCTTCCTATGTACTCCACTTTTAAGGTTGAGATCAAAGTCCATGTAGTTTGGTTAATAATTGTGGGGCTTACATATGACTAACAACCCAAATAGATGTGTCACAGTTACTTTTACACTCTATGATCACGTGAGTCATGCTCAGTGTGAGAAACAAGAGGTATCAGTAAACCTAACAATTTTTTCCACAAAAGATGTAGTCACATGTAATGAAATGAGGCTTACATATGTATAACTGCCCAAATAGATGATGATCGGGACATACTTTAGGGAAGAAGCCCAGGAACAAGGTCCATAAAGGTATATGTTCTTTATGGAGATTTGGATACTTAACTTTGGACTTAATCCTAAGAAGGATTCCCAAATTAGAGAGACTTATAACTTGGGACTTACTCCTGAGAAGGAGACCCAGAGTTAAAGGGGCCTTGGGGATTACTCCTAAGGAGGATGCCCATATTAAAGGAGAACTTTAACTTATGATTGGGGCTTACTCCTGAGAAGGATACCCCAACCCCCCATGAACTCTAGGCCTCCTTCTCAAGAGTAAGTTCCAAGTTATAAGTCCCTCTAATTTGGGCATACTTCTTTGGATTAAATCCTAAGTTTAGTATCCAAATCTCCATAAAGAACATATACCTTTATGGACCTTGTTCCTGGGTTTCTTCTCTGAAGTAAGTCCCAATCTTCATCTATATGGGCAGTCATATGTATGTAAGCCTCACATCATTCCTTGTGACTACAAATTTTGTGTCACAAATCGTTAGGTTTACAAATACCTCTTGTTTCTCACTCCGAGCATTTCTCACGTGAGATTAGTGTGTAAAAGTTACCATGACACATCTCTTCGGGCCATTAATCATACGTAAGCCCCACAATTCATAACCGAACTATGTGGACTTGGTTCTCTACCTTAAAAGTGGAGTACGTAGGAAGCCTTTCTAAGGTTCAACCCCATTACTCATTAATTCTCATCCATCCCATATGACGTTAAACTATATCTTAATTCCCGAACAACATGGGTTCTTATTCCTTTTCAAATAAGGATATGTAGGTAGCCCATCTGCGGGTACGATCCCAACTCTAAAATAATCCATCTTTTTCCAAATGACAATAAACTTCAAGTGCCCTACTGATTGGATTTAAAACCAGTATGGTTATCATAATGGCCTAGAGATTTCTACATAATGTATTGTCGGATACCATTGACTAATAATATCCAATACATACGGATGATTCTCTATCGATGAAGAACCTCAAATACATATAAAAGATTATCTAAATCTCATACATATCTAACACTGATTTCTAGATCTAAAGGAAAAACCATTTTCATACTTGGTAATTTAATAAGGATTCATGGACATAACTTAAATCTATAAATAGAGTCCTAGAGTAGATAATAAATCCCCCAAAAAAATTGTGATGAGTCCAACCTCCCATCCTCTCGACCAATGAAAATTCTTAATCCTCATTGTTCCATAACTAATGAGCACTATCCTTTGGAAAGTAGTTCAAAATCGATATAAAATCATTGGATGTTTCTGGTTCTATGAATAAACCCATTACAAACCAATTGGAATGTTTGAACCTTAAACAAACAAGGTCAACCCCATTTCCAGCCAAAACAAAAAATGGTGAACCAGACGTGAATCCTTAACCAAGTTAAATGATGTTTTAATTATTCTTTAGACCCTTATTTAACTCAATATGTGGGATAACAAAGAAATCAATAACATATGTGCTCATCCAAAAGATATAGTGGTCGAACTTATCTTGATTCTGTCTATTATATCAAACATGCACTCGTTTTCAAGATCTCTCTGCGTTATAGAAATGGCTTCGCTAAAGTTCCCACCCGTGAATGCATCTGTTGCTACTCCTACTGGATCCTCGTCCACTCTGATGATGACATCACCCACTCAGCGTCTACAATGATGGGTCTCAAATTCACTGGTTAAGGAATATCATAGACACGGTACAATTACAACTTTGGAGGCTGATAGACAAGCACTCCAAGTCAATAATTCACCATAGTTGTCTGGATAGCGACGAAGAGTGATTAAGAAACAGGTGGTTCCAACCACCGTCTCCAACAGTTTCGGGTCGTTATCCCCGAAACACAATCACCAGTCCCTCCCATTTTATGAGGAGGTGAATGAGAAGGTCACTCAAGGCCTTAATTCATGGAGATAGCATTCTATCCCCCGGGCTCCCATCAACAATCACTACCAGACTCGTGCGGTAGTGCGCCCTCAACATGATGAGGGTATCGCCATTAGGGGTTCGGCTCAAGTTCCTCAGACCCAACCATGCAAGAAGAACCTACAGAGGTGAAATATGGTTAATAGAGAGCAGGTTCTTATTTCTACCCCCTACGAAGAAGTCCATCAAGCTAACTTGATGGCAAGCAGCGAGCGGGCACATACACCCATCCGTTCTAATTCCACTATCCAGCAGACTCGTCTGGCAGCAACCCAACAATCCTATCAGGAAATTCTATCAGAGTATTATAGGTAGGAATATACACCTATTTATAATTCATCAACCAGTTAGTAGGCTCGTCTGACTGCACCCAAAGAAGGTCGCCAATCTAATATGGTGGTAATTGATAAGCAGGAACATACACATATTTACAATCAATAATTCTGTCAGCAGTCTCATCTACCAGTATTGAAAGAAAATCGTCAACCATACTTGATGAAAAATACACAATAGGCATATACACCTGCCAATGTTAATCAAGCCTGCCAACAGTCTCGTTTGGTAGCATGTGGAGAAATCAGTCGAAAAGCCCCGAAGACAAAATTGAAGCATACTCAACTCTCTTCCCCCACACATGGGTACTTTCAGAATTCATTAACAGGAATAGGGGGATAGGAGCAGGAATACACACCTAATCCAAGAAAAAAAATGGAAGTATATTCCTGTTCGGGAAACTGAAATCACTAAGCACATTCTGACGATGGTGAAAGAGCAGAAGCAATTCCCTGCTCATATTTTGGATGCCTTCCAGAATATTATAATAGCGTCAGCAGCATCACAAGGAAAGAAATTTAAATATATCCCTACCAGTGGATTGACACATCAACATATCACTCTGGAAAAGATACACACCTCTGTTCCAGTCCAAGAGGGTTGTGGGACATACTCCCCCATATCATACAAACAATCAATTCGGGCACATACACCTGATTTGAATGGAGATAATCAGTCTAACATGACTATTTCTCTTAAGTAGGCACATAAACCTGCCTATAATAACCACTTTTATCAACAAGTGGTTCCCAAAGTGAGTAAGAAGGCGTCTAAGAAAAATACCCATTCAGCACAGTAATGAAATCAAGAGCCAATCTGTAATATGGCCTTGCTTGATGCTGGAATTCTTGAAGCCATCAGAAAATTATCTTTTGGAAATCAAGATTCTACTCTCTCATTTAACAATAGTGGGAACATTAATTCTGAAGGTCTGCATCAGACACTTCCTCACGAAGGCTTACTTTATGATAGTCTGATCGATCTCGAAGTATCATCTTCCGATGACAGTCACGATAAATCTCTGTGTGGCCAGAAGATCAAGGAGAAAAAAATTCATCTTTTGTTGTAACCCACCATGGTGGTCCTCCCCATGATGATTAATTTAGCTGCAAAAGTCCTCTCCGAAGTAGTATTTCGCATTGCCTAGAAAATTCATCAAAGGACAATGTAGTGATGAGAAAGCCCTCTTATCTCGAGGAACTTGAAAATGTAAATCCAGTCATGTCTGATGCTTTATCGCTAGCAGGTGAAATAACTTCTCAATCAGAAGATAACCTGGGATGTAGGTCATTCTCCGAACAACTATGGGGTCATTCATCTTCTAGTTTGATAAATGAATTCTCTACCAATATTGTTGAATTTGATGAAGCAATAAGTAAGCACCGGCTCTGGTCTAATCGGGTAGAAGAATCTTTATGGAATGATAAATATGAAATGATTAATATTAGGAAACAACTGATGAAAGGTTATGTACCAGTCATGTTTTGGCGTTTGGATGACTCTTAGTATGAAATTACAAATATGTTGACTGATGATTGTATTCACGATATTCGTCTCAACATGTGGAAAAATCTTTGTCAGTTGAAAAAGAAAATATTATCTTTTGATGAATATGAAAATCATGTCAAGATAATAGAAGTGTTACAAATCCAAATGAATTTGTAATCTATCTCAGTTTCTCGATATCAGAAGGCTGAAAATCAGCAAAGATCCCTTCAGCATTCATGCCTTGGCACACTAAAAATATTTCACCAATTAATTTCCAATTCACCATCTGATATTCATATCAGGGGATTGGGTATTCATGGAGCACTACATTTCACTATAATATCCAGTCACAAAATCCCACCAAAAGTGGTCTCATGCAATGTTATTTCCCATGGTCAGCCACAACCAACTGGTTTTTTGTGTAATCAGATGCTTGCTCAGGAACATGCCTCAAATAGTTCTTCCCAAAGTCAGGCATACAAAGAACAAGTTGTCGAATTACTCTTGCATCAAGAAAAAGAGAATATCGAACAAGCTTCTCATTTAGAGTGTGCACATCATCAAGTGACATAAGTGTCTGAAATCATTCACCGGTCTTTTGAGCTAGGTGATTTGAGTGGATGTAGGATGATGCATCTAGCCAATTTCTGGACTAATGCCCACAAGATCAGGAGAGCTTTTAAGAAATTCTCAGATGTAGCAAATCAAGAACCACCCCAGCTTACCAGATTGAGGACTCTTTTAGCCCAACCATTGGAATCAACAAATAGAATTCTAGGAGTTTAGTAGGAATAGTGGGAACAACCCCAATCCACCGGACTGGGAACTTTTTCAAATCTTCAATTGCTTCCTCAGAGAAAATCAGTCTTCTCTTGATTAGGGAAGAAGCCCCAAGAGGAACGAAGAGCCAAATTATCAGGATATTCCCTCCAAATTATGGTTCGTCAAGAAGTTCCTGAGGGTTCAACTCAACAAAAGGTAGTGTCTCATCAGGGATATGAAAAAAGGCAGTATCACAGAAATGCCGATAGAAGAGATGCAATGCGCTATGAATCGATTAATTTCATCAATGCCGTTGTTGCTGATCCTCCAGAACATGAGGATCACTCAGAGGGATCAGATGAGGAAGTTGATGCTCAAGAGGTTGTGCACATTGAGGCAAATGAAGAAGGTGTGCATACAAGAAATCAAAGGCTTACCCAGAATCTATCTATTCCTTCAAATAACCAACTTCCCCCTCTTCAAAAGGTGTCCAACAAGGGGAAATGAAAGAATCAAGATACATTCCACCCTTCCTCTGGAGAAGACCAATCACTCTCACTAGAGCAAAGATTCACAAAACAAGAGGAATAAATGAAGGAATTAATGAGGTTAAATGCATAACTACTTCAACATAGTCTTCCTTCAAAGTGTGCTGGAGTCAGTCAGCCAAGGGATTTTGTTGCAGATACTGAGATGGATCAAGAGTATCCTCCTTTACCAGTACACCCTCACAGGTCTAATACTATGGGTCATGCACAACAACAATCGGTGTTTCTACCATCAGTTGCAGTACCCGCCACCACACCTATCCAAGCTTCAGTTATTGTACCTGCACAGGTCCATTCCCAACCCGATTTTTCTTAAAAATTAATGACTACCATTAGGTCATTAACATCTCGGTTGGGAGATATGGAAGGAAAGCATGCATA
The DNA here is from genome assembly GCA_963277665.1 of Viscum album. Lineage (NCBI taxonomy): Eukaryota > Viridiplantae > Streptophyta > Magnoliopsida > Santalales > Viscaceae > Viscum > Viscum album. Next base: position 383,844,430 of record OY728145.1, read on the forward strand.
AATAAAACCATAAAAATAAGCTTACCCTGAATGGGTTGATTCAATTCCTCCACCATCAAATTTTTCAAGTACCACATTCCCAATCTTTAATGGTTCGGGAGTCCCAGATCAACACTTAACAAATTTTGTTTCTCATTGCGATCCTATGATGGGAACCCCTTATTAACAAGAAGTATTTAAGATCAGGTGTTTTGTACAGTCATTACAATGTCCTTCTTTTGTCTGGTATACAAGCTTGCAATCGCGGTCAATTACCAGGTGGGAGGATCTCCGTCAACGAATCCTTCTTCAATTCATTTCAATGTTTCCAAAGACAACAGTTTTTGATCTTACAAATTGTAAGAAAAGGGAGAACGAAAGAGTTTTATATTTTAATTCTCACTGGAAGGGATTAAAATATTCCCTAATATTAGCACTCCCTCAAGAAGATTTTTTTCCAATTTGTGTGGAAAATTTGCATGATGAGTTACGCACATCGTTGATCCCTGTGAAATACACAGGAGAGTTTCAAGACCTTACTTCGATTTATCAGAAAATTGAAGACTCTCTTAAAATGAATAAGGATAAAACTCATGTAATTCCATCAGCTATAGGAAGGAGAATGGGTAAACCAGAGGCTGCTACAGTTACTCTTAAACAAGCACCTGTACATACTTCTACTTCAAAACCTTTATTTTATCGAAGGTCTCCATCTCCCGAGCTTTAAAAACAGAGGCCGTTTCGTCAAGAAGATCAAAGAGATAAATGACAGAAATAATTTGTGGATCTGAAGAGAAAAATTTATTCTTTCTGAAATGAACAAGTTATGGTTACTTCATTTCAGCTCTGGAAAATTATTTGGTTGAGTTTCCAAGTCCCAAAAGGACAAACAAAGAAGGAGATGAAGATCATCCCAACTATTTCCCATTTCATCAGATGATGGGGCATCCTGTTCATGAGTGTTTTCTCTTTAAATAACTCCTGCCAAAGACGGTGGACTCAGGACAAGTCAAACTAAAAGGTTATTCATCTCAAGTAGCATGTGTTACTACTAAAAATCCAATGGAAAAAGACGAGTGGCAAGAAGTAAAAAAGAAAAAATGTGAAGAAATATGGTGATTGGATGGTCAGAAAAATGATCAACCGAACTCATGTAATTTTACAGATGCAATTGAAGAAACCAATTGTGTCTTCTATAATGAATTCCACAGCAAAACCTTCTTCAGCAAAAGAAAAATCCTCAAAGAAACAGAATAATTCAAATAAATAGGAACAGTCAGAAGAAGATGAGATCATGTCAAATCCCAAGTTGTCTTTGACTCTAGCAGATTTTATGCCATCTACTTCAAATCCATGGGCACCGCCCCACCAAATAGCACACCCTAAATTGGATAATCAGGCATAATATTCGTTAGATAAAGAGTTGATTTTAGGTTCTGTTAATATGATTCACTTAACAGATACTTATGCCAATCACAGTTTCAATCTTGATGAGCCTGAATTCCCTGTATCAAACAGAGGAATTAGAGGGAGTTCCAGAGGTCTAGGATAAAGAAAAATACATGGATATCCCAGAAGCTACTATTCTAATTCTACCCCTACTAGAACTGTATATGCATCAGACACTTTTGGTAGAGACCTTCAGCGGGCTCAAAAAGAACAAGAAAGTTCTTCCATGCAAGGAAGATTCAGTCCTGGTATAGTTATTCTAGAGGATCGGTTAGAGGTTACACCTTCTTCTTCTTAGAAAGTAAATAGACCTAGTTGGTCTAATCTTCCAAAGCCAAGAGTATTTCCAACTCCTACACTGATACAAGAAGAATCTACTTCCAAATCATCAACATCTATGCTACCTATGAAATCACATGTTTCTGTTGGGAAATGCAGACCTTTGGATCAAAAATATGATGTCTTGAAACATTTGGTCCAAATACCGACCAAGTTATCAATTTTGAATTCCTTGAAGCTATCAAAGGATCTTCAAGAGGCACTCATTGAGGCTTTGTCAAGTCCTCAGGAATTCCCAACTGAAATTGCTACAGCTGAAGTCTACCATGTAGTGAATGATCCTGCAGAATGTCATTCATTGATATCTTTTATAGATTAAGATGAAGATGATGTCATGCATGGACATATTAGACCTTTGTACTTATTTGGAAAGGTCAATGATGTGGACATCCAAATATCATTCATTGATAATGGTTTAGGAGTCAACCTCATCCCCATTCGTACACTTCATCGATTGGGCCTCACTAAATCTGGTTTATCTCCTTCTACTTTGATGTTGCAAGGATATGATAAAAATGAACAAGAACCTCTGGGCGAGATCACACTCAGAACTCAGTTTGGAGATCTTGTAACCAATTCAGATTTCATGGTTGTTTGTCATGACAAAAGATTCAATATTTTCCTTAGAAAAACTTGTCTACATCAACATGCAGCTATCCCTTCATCATACCATCAATGTCTCAAATATTGTTTCCATGGACAAATTAAGACATTGAATGGTGATAAATCCCCATTCAAAACATGTGAATCTCCATAAATTGAGGTGGAATTCTATCACATAGAGGGAAAGGGGAAATCCACCACAAGGGAGGTTACCAATGTTAATGCTCCATATGGTTTGGAAAAGCTTCCAGTAAATCGAATAATACATGTGAGTACAAATTTTGTGTTTCCTATCAGTCAAATTAGAAGGATAGACCCAAATCCAAAAAACTCTTATGAAAACTTCCATAATGTCAATTACGGTAATAAATCCAGATAGCATGGGATAAATTAGTGATTCAACAAGCAATGATGGAAGATCAAATGGAGATGTCTTCATTTCATCAGCTGAAATTCAGTAATTCTATACTTTTCCAACTAGTCAAGAAGAAGTTATAGCAATGTAAGAGGTAAATGATGATGTCTATTCTCAATCCATCATCTCCTCTTTTCCCAAGGAAGAGCATTCATCATCAATAGGGTCAGAAATAGAAGCTTCTTCTTCAAGATGTTCAAATTTTAACATCTCTCTTGATTATGGAAATTCTGATTCATCATCTACTATGAAAGTAGAAACAGAAGAGATAGTAGATGTTGAAGAAGAAGAGGAAGATCTTAGAGATGCTCCTCCAGCATTTGAAGAGGGTATCTCTACCACTGTGGATGAACTTAGAGAAATAAATCTGGGTATAAAAGAAGATCCATTCCCCACTTTAATTAGTACGACCATGACTCTAGAAGAGAAAGAAATGTATATTGCATTTTTAAAGAAAAAACGAGATATATTTGCTTGGAATTATACAGAAATTCTAGGGCTTGATCCCGATGTTTGTACTCATCATTTGGGTTTTCCAAAAGAACATCGAGGATTTCAGAAGGCTGCAAGAAGAACACACCCAACTTATGCTTCCAAAATTAAAGCTGAAGTGGATAAGCTTATCAAAGATAACTTTGTCAGAGAAGTTCAATATCCCTAGTGGTTGGATAATATTTTCAATGTGAAAAGGAAGAATGGACAAATTACAATTTGCATTGATTTCAGAGTTCTTAATCAGCATTGTCCTAAGGATGATTTTCCAGTTCCGATCACAAAACTCTTAATTGATGCAACAACAGGCTATGAAGCACTTTCCATAATGTATGGATATTATGGGTATAATCAAATCCTAATGGCTCCATAAGATGAGTAATATACAGGCTTCAGAGCCCCTTAGGGTGTGTTTTTCTATCAGGTAATGCCCTTTGGCCTGGAGAATGCAGGCACAACATATCAGTGTGCCATGCACCGTGTCTTCAAACCCTTTTAGGTAAATTTGTTCAATGTTATGTGGATTATTTGGTGGTTAAATACAAACAACGTTCCAATCACTTGGCTGATTTGGAAGTCATATTCCAAAAACTTTAACAACAAAATTTGAAGATGAACTCCTTGAAATGTGATTTTGGTGTAACCTCAGGAAAATTTCTCAGCTTTTTTGTATGTAATCCTGGTATTGAAGTCGGTCTTGAGAATACAAATTCAATCCTTGGTATTTCAACTCCTGAAAATTTGAAATAATTGAGAGGACTTCAAGGACACTTCGCCTATATTTTATATTTCATCGCTAATCAGGCTAGAAAAAGTATACCCTTCACAAAATTAATGAAGAATGGAGTCACTTACCAGTGGACTGAAGAATGTCAAGAATCATTCTATATTCTCAAGAAATATATCTTGATTCCCCTAGTATTAATGCCACCTATTGAAGGGAGACCACTTATTCATTATGTAACAGCTTTAGAGAGATCATTGGGTGCCTTTCTTGCCCAAAAGAATGATTCTGGGAATGAAAACAACCTTTAATATCTCAGTCGGACTATGCTTGAAGCCGAAACCAGATATTCAAGTATTGAAAAGTGCTTCCTATCGTTAATCTTTGCAGTTCAAATGTTGAGACACTACCTACAACATCATGAGGTCCATTTGGTATCTCGCAATAACCCCCTAAAATTCATCCTTAGTCGTCCAAGGCTTACATGACATCTGGAAAGGTGGGTAGTTATTTTGCAGCAATATGATATCTAGTATGTGTCTCAAAAGGAAATAAAGGTCCATGCTCTGGCTGATTTCATTGCTGAACATCCTTCAGTAGAAGATACATCTTTAGATACTGAACTTTCTGATGAGGAAGTCTTCTTTATCCAAGATATTATTAAGACATGGGAAATGTACTTTGATGGTGCTTTCAGAAGTCTAACAGGGAAGAAAATGGAAGATCCTAAATTCAACAAAGTTGGGTAAGGAATTGTGCTTATTTCCCTGGAAAAGGTTGTGTTACCCTATTCCTTCTTATTGTGGTAAGGTGGCACAAATAATGAAGAAGAATATCAAGCTCTCATCGCAGGATTGGAGTTGGCACTTCAGGCACCAGTGAATCACTTAAAGGTAAAAGGTGATTCAGACTTGGTAATCAAACAAGTCAATGGGGATTATGCCATCAGAAAAGAAGAGTTAATCCCTTTTTATTATTACATCAGAGAGTTAATGGCAGAATTTCCTTCAGAACCGACATTTTCTTATGTCCCGCGATCACAAAATGCTCATGCGGATTCATTGGCTAATGTAGCCATAGCTCTGGAAGATCCAAACCGGGATGATACAATCATCATTATTGACCACAGTCATACAATTTCACCTTATGTTCAAACCATAACAGAGGAAATTAATGAAATTAGTCCCATCTCTGAACCATAGGGTTATACTACAGAATAGATGACACCTATCAGGGAATACCTTCAAAATGGAACACTTCCACCTGATAGAGCCGGGAAAGAACAAGTCCAATGACTTGTGGTCAATTTTACTCTTTATGATAGCCCATATCACCTAGACAAAATTCTACACAAAAGAGGTTTTGATGGAATTCTCTTCAAATTCATTGATGGTTGAGAGATAATGGCTATCATGAACGAAGTACGAGCAGGAGTCTGTGGTGACCACCAGTATGGACATATACTATCTGATCAAATTCAAAGGCTTGGATAATTTTGGCCTCCAATGATACAAGATTGTATTGATTTCACGAAGAATTTTCATTCTTTCCATGTACATTCCTACTTCATTCATCAACCCCCAAAGTTACTTCATACATCTAAATACTCATCGCCATTTTCCACATGGGAAATGGATGTATTAGGACCTTACCCTTCGACTACTTCCAATCAGTTTACGTATATTCTTATTGCTACTAACTTCTTTTCCAAATGGACAGTGGTAATACCTGTCAAAGAATTCAGTTCTAAAAGCATTGCCAGCTTCATCAAGTCTAACATTATTAGGAGATTTGGTGTCCCTCATACCATATTGACAAACAATGGCACCAATTTCTATTAATCCGAGGTAAGGAAGTTGTATCAAGAATACAACATCAAATCCAATCATTCATCTCGGTATCATGCAGTGGACAATGGCCAAATAGAAGCCTTCAACAAGTCTCTTTCAAACATACTGCAAAATGTGGTGGATAAAGATAAGAAATCATGGCCTGATAAACTTTTTCATGCTTTATGGGCTTATCGGACCACCACCCGCACTAGTACACGATCAACTCGATATTCATTGATATATGGAATGGAAGCAGTATTGCCTATTGAGGTTCAATTACCCTCACTCAGAGTAGGTATTTTTGATCAGTCATCTATATATGAACAATCTCAAAAGAGATTGGATGAATTAGAATTATTAGATGAAAAAAGCCTGTGCACCCTACACCACTTGGAAGTCTATCAGAATCGAATATCACGAGCTTTCAACAAAAAAGGTCATCTTCATTCATTCATTCAAGGAGAATTGGTATTGGTTCTCATAACTCCAATGATATCAGGAACGAAGCCTCCAAAGCATGATCCAAAATGGGAAGGACCTTACTCAATACATAAGGTCTACTCCAATGGGGATTATTCTTTAATCTCAATGGATGGATAACTCATCACTACTCCAACTAATGCCATATTTCTTAAGAAGTATTTTGTATAATACAAATACATCACCACATCCCATGCATATGACCTTAAACTATTTGCACTTATGCCTAACACGACGTTAAACTGTGTCGTCCTTGCTATATGGCGTCAAACTATACAGACCCTCTTTTGTCCTTTCTGCATGATATTAAACTGCACAGTCCCCCTTACAGTCAATGTGACATTAAACTATGATGTCCAAGCTACATGATGCTAAACTGTACAACACTCATTCGTCCAACATGACGTTAAACGATATTATCCCTCTCATGTCTAGTAAGACATTAAACTGCGTAACCATCATCCTAGCTATACGATGTTAAACTGTGAAAAAGTCCCTAAATTTCCCAACATGATGTTAAACTATGTCCCCATTGTCCTCACTGCAGGACATTAAACTGAATAGTCCCCTCTTCATCCAACACAATGTTAAAATATGCATCGTTAAGGTTTTTGATGCCTCTTGTTTCTCACACCGAGTATGACTCGCGTGATCATAGAGTAAACTTCAACCATAACACCCTCTCCGGGATGTTAACCATGTGTAAGTCCCAACACCATTTTTTAGGTCGTTTTCCTAAAGAACAAATTTATTGCCAATTCATTCTTTAATCAAACTACATGTACTTAGATCCTTGCTTTCTAGGATGGGTACGTAGGAAAACTCCTGAGTTTCAAGCCCAAAACCAATCTCTTCACATCAGGTTCACCATTTTTTGTTTCGGTTGGAAATGGGGATGACCCTGTTTGTTTAAGGTTCAAACATTCCAATCAGTTTCTAACAGGTTTATTCCTAGAACCAGAAACATCCAATGATTCTATATCCATTTGGACCTACATTACAAAGGTTGGTGCTCATTAATTGTGGACCAATGAGGCTTAATAATTTTCATTGGTCAAGAGGATGGTAGCTCTGACTCATCACACCTTTTGGGGGGGAATTATTGTCTACTCCAGGACCCTCTTTATAGATTTAAGTTATGTTCGTGAATCCTTGTTAAATTACCAAGTATGAAAATGAGCTTTCCTTTATATTTAGAAATCAATGATTGATATCTATGAGATTTAGATAATCTTTTATATGTATTTGAGTTCATCATCAATAGAGAATCATCTCTATGTATTAGAGATTCTTAGTTAATGGTATCCTTCAATACATTATGTAGAAATATCTTGGTCATTATGATGACCATACTTGTTTTAAAGCCACTCAGCGGAGAACGTGAAGTTTATTGTCATTCAGAAGGACATAGATTATTTTAGAGTTGGGATCATACCCGTAGATGGGCTACCTACATTTCCTTATTAGAAAAGGAATTAGAACCCACGTAGTGTGGGAATTAAGATATAGTTTAACGTCATATGTGATGGATGAGATTTAATGCGTTTTGGGCTTGATCCTTAGAAAGGCATCCTACTTACTCCACTTTTAAGGTAGAGATCATATTCCACATAGTTTGGTTAATAATTGTGGGGCATAAGTATTTTTAACAGCCCAAAGTGATGTGTCACAGTTACTTTTACACTCTAAGCTCACGTGAGTCAAGATAGGTGTGAGAAACAAGAGGTATCAGTAAACCTAACGATTTTTGCCACAAAAGATGTAGTCACAAGGAATGATGTGAGTCTTACATATGTTTGACTACCCAGATAGATGAAGATCGGGACTTACTTCAGGGAAGAAGCCCGGGAACAACGTCCATAAAGGTATATGCGCTTTATGGTGATTTGGAAACTTAACTTAGGACATAATCCTTGGAAGGATTCCCAAATTAGAGGGACTTATAACTTGGGACTTACTCCTGAGAAGGAGGCCCAGAGTTAAAGAGGGCTTAGAGATTACTTCTAAAAAGGATGCCCAGATTAAAGGGGAACTTTAACTTATGATTGGGGCTTACTACTGAAAGGTATTCCCAAGTCAAAAGAAATTAAGACTAGTTAAGAGAAATTATAACTGGTTCTCCTTCTTAGGAATAAGACCCAATTATAATTTCTCTTAACCAGTCTTAATTTCTTTTTACTTGGGAATCCTTCACAAGAGTGAGCCCCAATCATAAATTAAAGTTTCCCTTTAATATGGACATCCTTCCTAAGAGTAATCTCAAAGCCCCCTTTAACACTTGGCCTTCTTCTCAGGAGTAAGTCCCAAGATATAAGTCTCTCTAATTTGGGCATCCTTCTCAGGATTAAGTCCTAAGTTATGTATCCAAATCTCTATTAAGCACATTTACCTTTATGGACCTTGTACCTATGCTTCATCCCTGAAGTAAGTCCAAATCTTCATCTATTTGGGCAGTCATATGTATGTAAGCCTCACATCATTCCTTGTGACTACATATTTTAAGGAAAAAATCATTAGGTTTACTGATACCTCTTGATTCTCACATCGATCATGACTCACATGAGCATAGAGTGTAAAAGTAACTGTGACACATCACATCGAGCCATTAGTCATATGTAAGCCCCACAATTATTAACCAAACTACGTGGACTTTGATATCTACCTTAAAAGTGGAGTACGTAGGAAGCCTTTTAAGGTTCAAGCCCCTCACTCATTAATTCCCATCCATCCCATATGCCTTTAAACTATATCTTAATTCCCAAACTATGTGGGTTCTGATTCATTTTCTGATAAGGATATGTAGGTAGTCCATCTGCGGGAACAATACCAACTCTAAAATAATCCATGTCCTTCTGAATGACAATAAACATCAAGTTCCCCGCTGAGTGGATTTAAAATTAGTATGTTCATCATAATGACCAAGAGATTTCTACATAATGTATTTAAGGATACCATTGACTAAGAATCTCCAATACATACGTATGATTCTCTATCGATGAAGAACCTCGAATACAAATAAAAGATTCTCTAAATATCATACATATAAATCATTGAATGCTAAATCTAAAGGAAATTCCATTTTCATACTTGGTAATTTAGTAAGGATTCACAAACATAACTTAAATCTATAAAGAGAGTTTTAGAGTAGACAATAATTCCCCCCAAAAAGGTGTGATGATTCTGACCTCCCATCCTCTCGACCAATGAAAATTCTTAAGCCTCATTGGTCCACAACTAATGAGCACCTAACATTGGAATTTAGGTCCAAATGGATATAGAATCATTGGATGTTTACGATTCTATAAATAAACCCATTAGATACTGATTGGAATGTTTAAATCGTAAAGAAACAAGGTCATCCCCATTTTCTAGTTGAAACAAAGATTCATGGTATTACTTTCGCAGTCAACTTTCTCCTTTTTGAGGGAGTGGCTATTTCAAATTTTATAGAAAGTTACATTCATTCATTTGACCTATCCTTTCATTCATTCCACATATATTTGGGCTTGAAAAATAGTGTTTCTGGATTTTGTAACATGTTAATATTTCTTCTTAGATGGTATTTTGTTTATAGAATTTTTCTTATAACATTGATTTAATGTTGATTTACCTCTGTTTCTTCAAATATCCTCATAATAGGGAACATTTTTCAAATAATCACTAATATAAAAGACCAGCTATTTTTATCTTACATATGGATTATCATCACGATTTGTGTTACCCTTCATTGGTAACCTCTTGTGAATTTTGACCCATTTCTTACCTAATTCCTACAACTAATTTAGTCTTCATATTTTTTTAGAATTGATTCTCTTTATAGAACCAATGTGATTTCATAAAAATTGATATATATACTGATAAGATACATGTTTTCTCAATTTTTCTATGATTAAATTCATCAATTATTTCTTGTTGTGACATACTTCACACCATTATCCTATGGTGTAGTTTTCTAAACATGTTGCATCTATTTATACCCCAATGTAGACTCATCATTTTCTAATGGATTTTTCTAAATATTTTTCTATTTTTTTAGATTGGTAATTTATAGGAAATTATTGGTTAATTTATATTTTCACTTTATCATTTTGACCATATTTGTTGAAAAGCACATAGAAAATTTAGGAATTACAAATATCTTTTATGTTAATTGATTAATCTATTTATGTGAACTTTTCTTCTGAACAGTATGATTTCTCTTTACTTTAGATATTCTCACCATTAATATTGGCATTCTATAATTTGAAAACATTTACTGTATATTCCAAACCACTATTTATTTATATTAAAAAATTCAACATCACTAATAGTGACATATAAACCTTTATCTTTTTATTTTGAACTCATTTGGCCTATATTTGTTCATTACTATTTTTAAACTAAACAGTTCATCATATTAGTTTTTAATGGGATACATTATTCCTGAACATGTGTAAATCCTCCCTTGATGATGTTTTTGGTTTATCAGAAATTTTTTCCAACATTTGTTAGATTGTTCTTTATAATCAATACCAACTATTAAAATTGTTTTAGAAAAAAATATTATTCTAGAGAAGTATTTCTATTTTCATAAAAATAATGGAATATAAATACATATATGATACCAATTCCTCCATTATACCATAATCATTAAATTTACGAACATAACTCATTTTTTAAACATTCAAGGAAGTGCATATTCTTTTAAATTAATTGGAATTTTCTGGCCGAACTACTTATGATTCGTAATTTAAATTCATGTTCAGAGAACATAATTTTGAGGGTACTTCTCTCATCATCAATAAATTTATTTCTACCTTCACATTGTTTTTTCCAAAATAAAACTTATTATTTTTACATATTGTTATTATATTATGAGTAATGATCATGATATTTTATTCTTTTTGTCTTGATATCTAATTGAGTATCCATGGGATTCATGGATAATCTACGATATATTTCCATTAAACATATCCCCTCATTACTAATTTACATTCCCAATAATTCACAATAATTATATTTTTTAATAATACATTACACATATAGAATTTTTCATTATATATCAGTATTGATTGTTTAGTTTATTTTACTTCTTTGATGAGATTATATCAATTTTCACTAACTAAGTTAATCCCTTTCCTATCAGATTAGCCTCCAACCCCACTGGCAATTTATCATCCTGTAGCCTATGGATATACACTAGAATATATGTTAAAACATCAATAAGTGAATTTTTTAAATTTTCTATTATTTTAAAGTAAAAAATCACTTAGGGATTTTGTTAGTATATTGTTATCGCATATTGAACTATAATATTCAAGAAAACACTTATAACTAGATATAATAGATAAAGAACCACATTTATTACATTCAACTAATGGGGTACCCACTTAGTTCTTTGAAAAATTTGTAAACTTTTTTTCATTTTTATTCTTCCTATTTTTCAAGGATTTGGATGAAAATAACCTGTTTGTATTGATAAAGATGAGAATAGATATCTTTATCTACGGTAACTCATAACCTATTTTAAATTTTTATAGTATATAAAACTTATAGAAATTTAGGGATTAAAATAAACCCATTATTGGGAAACAATATTTGTAATGACCCGAGAAAACCATGTCTTGATTTTTGACCAGTTTTCTTTTCAATGTCACCCGTTGAGTGAATCAACAAACAACTAATAAGGTAATAATAATAAAATGCATCAAATGTATGAAAATTTCTTTTATTCAAATAAGAAACATTTTTGGCTACAACATCCACTAACCAAACAAGAATATAAATTAACCAAAGATCCCAACTAAGAACCTGATTACAATAATGGGGAGACCACTTAAAACTACTAAGAGACCGAGAATGCGGTAGGGGTTTTGAGCGTCCATCATAATGAACATGAGGATGGCCGAAGCCCCTTCAACCATGCTCAACACCAAGGGGATCATAAGAACCATCTTTGTTTCTCCTTCTGTCACCTGGAGTAAGGGACACCCCGAGACTAGACCCTTTTATAAGCACCCTAATCTTACCATTGAACTTCAAACGGCTATAAATTCGACCGTTGGTTTCCCCAAGAATCGTACGTTTTGTTTTGACCGTTGGTTCCTCCAATCCTCTATGTTTTTTTTGACCATTGGAAATAGGATGGATTACCCCTGGAAGGTTCAGAAAATTAATATACTTTAAAATGACATCAATGTTAATTTAGTTAATTTATCTCTTGTTTTCCCAAAATGAGAATTTTATTTTATGTTTCTAAACGGCGAAAATAAATATTATTGTTTTTCTTCTACTATACATATTAATTTGAAAAATTAAACTTTTATTTTCTAATTATATTAAACCTAATGGATTTTTACTTTATGAGTTATATATATATATTGCATCAAACCTTAAATTAAATATACTATTTCTTTTATAATTTGACCTTTATTAACTATTTTGGAAACTACGTCAAATTATGGTTTCTTCTACTCATGTGTTTCGTGGTAATGATAATTATATCAACACACTTTTATGTATGATTAAATGTAGTTGTGTTCAATAATAATCTTTAATTAATAAAGTTAAGGTAATTAACTAATAAAGGAAACTAAAATATATATATATACATATATATATATTTTCATGTTAGCATAATTATATTAAGTTACCATACTTTATAAAATTATGTTTTCTTTAACGTAAAATGAAAATTTATTATTTTGAAAATTTGTGTTAAATAGTCTATTTGTTTTAATAACATTTAGATATTAACATGTAAATTTAAATTTAGATAAGTAGCAATAAATATTAAATTATATGTTTTGATAAATGAAATAGAGGAAATTGAAAATATAATTTATGTTTTAAATTCAGTTCTAATAGTTTAATATATAGGTGTAATAATAACCCTTGACTTAAGATAATAATAGTTTATTAATAAGGTTATATCATTGAATTTATAACAGGTTAAAAAAATATATATTAAAACAATAGTTTTTTTATTATTATTTTTTATTTTTTATTTTTTTACGTTAAGAAACATTGAAAAATCAAGGGGCTGCATTTTTTTAACACCGCTTTTCTTTTGGGCTATCCGATCCGACGCGCTCGATCACGTCCATCCATCCTTTTTTAAAACCGCACTGTTTGTGAGCCGTCCGATCAATCTCCGGTTTTTTTCCCAACCACCCACGGTTTTCTCGATTTTCTTCTACCTCACGCCCGCAGCTTCTTCTCTTTCCTGGTGTTGTCGAACTAGTAGATGTAGGGCGGATTGTTTTCTCCGCCTAGGCCAGCTGTGCACTCATCTCGCCTCCCTCTTGTAAACAGGTCGGCACCACCCTCTTAAATGCCCGGCCTCGGATACCCTTCTTGCATGGGAATCTCCGTCTTCTTCCTTTTTTTTAAAAAAACCATGGTTGCACCGAACCAGGGGTGTTTGCACCGAGCATCTTGATCCCTCCGACCACCGGTCCGACTTCGTTGCTCCATTCTCCTCTCCTCCTCTCCGAACTGGTAAGGGTCATGTTCTGTTTTTTTCTCTTAAGTTGGCTTAAGCTTCGGGTTATATACAGATATATATATATATACGTATATACTTGTTATATGTACATGTATATCTTTTGCGTTTGTTCTTTCGGTTCCTCTTGCCTCGTCTACTCTTCCTCTCCAAGCAAGGTATGAATTAGGTTTATTTTGGTTTGTTTTTTTCAAATTGTGGTTTATATAAACTTATATATGTATATATACAAGTTATATATATTCTGGTGTATGTGAAACTGGTGAAAACCTAGACCATGAGATCTCCCTCTCGGCTTAAAGAACCAATTAGGAGTAAGGGGGAAAATCCTCTTCTTTGTTTCCTAACAATTATGTAAGTCTTATATAGTTATAAACTTGTTGTATAACTGTGTATAAAAATATACAGGACCATATAAACCGGTTTTACCCATTCTTGGAACCGATCTTGTCAGCCCCTTTGTGAAAACCTAAAATTGAGGGTAAGGGTTCGAAGGTTCTATTTTTATTTGGGTGCGGGTTATTACCTTTCACACCTTGTGTTTATATATGTATGTATATATATATAAATTTATATACACATATGTATAAGATGATAAACGCAATTATGCAACCTTTCCTAAATATTTATAACCCTGATTTTTCCTCTCTTCTATAAAAAAATGGAGATTTTGAGTAATTGAATGAATGGGTAAACTTATGCATGTGAATGAAGTATATTGTTGTATATATATATACATTTGGTTATATCAATGTGTCTATACAATAATATGAACTTGGTTCCCTTGTTTTGTAATTTATTACATTATAGCATGATGAATTTTATCAAAAGAGTTTACTCAATTATATACATGATTTCCCCAAGATGGACTTGATTATGCACATTGTAACCTCAACTGCTTGCATTAAACGCCTATGATATCCATTTATCATCATATGTGTAAGTTATGAATGACCATGCTTTAATTGGGTATTTTGATGTATAGAATGTTAAGTGTTATGATTATTTTCTTAAAATCCATGTTTTCAAATGTTAAGATAACTTTTTATGTGGACGGAGCTTTAGCATGCATGTCATAATCTTTTTAATGATTAAATTGTTTTCATGTTATGAATATGTAATTGAAAATGGGGTTTAATTAACAATGCATGAAACCCTATGAATAAATGACCATGTGAAGAGATGTGAGGGATGTATAGGACTTACATGTGACGGGTGCGCCCGGAATTATATAGCGCAACAAGAATGATGTGACGGGTGCGCCCAGAATTATACAGCGCTCCAATGCATTGGGTAAAGCAGGAGTCTCATGAGACGATTATGTGAGACGGTCTTGGCAGTTAGTCATGGCCTAAGCTACCAAGGAAACGGGGTGGGTAGTGAGCCTTGAACCGTTAAGTATGTTATACGGTCTTGACGAAATTTCTTGACAAATTCCAGTATTATACATTCCCTCTGCATGTAATGATTAAGGTCAACCAAGGGTTAGTTCAACTAATAGGACAACCCCTAGTTGAAAGCTCCCATGACTATGAAAATGCAATTAATATGTCAAGAACTGTTTTTCTTATGATAAACTATTAGATGATCTGTATTTTTTTCTCATGAACCATGATATGCATGTTTTCCCTGCTTAGCCGCAGAATCCTTTTAAAATTAAAGTAACCTTGTTTGAATATGATGCTTTTGTTTATTTTTCTTATGTTGCGCTCTCTGATCATGTTTACTTTAAAGATTATTTCAAGTACGTACTTCTTTGTACATGTGGTTTTCAAAAAAATGATGGATGTCATGTTTTAAGAAAAGATAATGTTTTGTTTTAGGAAAGTGTTTTACTCTCTTCAAAAAGACTTCTTTGGGAAAGGATTTTCTTAAAATGTTTTTAAAACCCCTTTCTGGGCATTTTTTCTCACCCTACGTTTTTTTTAAAAATTTTCAGGCATGGTTGATACCAATGAAGTTAATCGGAAGCAGCTGGTTTCCCAGAATCCTGAGCCTCGTGATCTTCTGTAGTAATGGGACATGATATTTAATTTGTAATGATGTAATGTTAAGTATATCATTTCTCATTAAGCACCCTGGGTTTGGGGGTCGCTACAAGATTGGATCTATCAATACTTTTTGGACATTACAATATCATTCAATCATATTTATAGTAGGTAAGTCAATGTAAAAAAAATTTAATGAATTTTTACTCATTTAATCTTCCGTCTTTATATTTAGACTTCGTAATTGGTTAAGTTGAATTGACCTATATATAAATTCCCACAACAAGAAAATACATGAAATGTATAAAACAAATAAAGATATTATCAAATAGTATATTTTATGTGGTTTGATCCCAATATGAATATTTACTATAACACCCCAAGGATTTACAAATAAATTTAAAATTTAATGCATGAAACACCAAGTCACTAAAAAATACCAATTTATTACAACTTATTTTGTAATCATAATTTTCACACATCTATGTTTTGAATTTTGAAAAACTTACATATAAGATTGATTTCAGCAAGACATTTAGAGTATGATAAGATCAACTTACGTTTTTTTCAATAATAACCTGACACTTATGAAAAGCTGCATAACCTTATGAATATTAATATGACCATTATTAATAGTAACCACACAAATTAAAGTATAAATAAAATTTAGGCACCTGATAAATGAAATATAATATTTTATAAATTAATAATTAAGTGTTGGTATTTTCTGATTGATAAATATTTAATTTCAATTTCATATTAATAACTTGATTTGAAATAAAACTAATTTTAATAAAATGTATTCCTAAATAAATTTTTTTTCTATGAGATTTGAATAATTTCAAAATTACTTAACTATTTTTTCAAGGTATTACAAAATCAGTTTTAGTTTTAAAACTATATTTTTAGAGTAAATGAGATTTTATTTAAAAATAAAATTTCACATATTTACAAAATTATTATTATAAAATGGTTTCCATATTTTAATTATAATAATCTAAAAATGTATAGTGTTAATTTTTATTATTTTTCTAAAATAATGTAATTTTGTGAATAGTAAAATACTATAATTTACGATAAATGCTAAATACTTGATTTAATGAGTCATAGGTGATGTAAGGATGATATAATCACACTTGGTTTGAAAAAAATTACTTATTACAGTTTTTGACACAATAATCAACAATATTTCTTTTTCTAGCTTAAAGATAATATAATGAATAAAATATTCCAAAATCACTCCTCTCCTCCACTATAAAAACCACCCCTCCCTCCATCTTCTATTCACTCCTCTCAAGCCTTTTTCCTTATCTAAATTATGCAAAAATATCTACCCAAGATCCTCCCTAAGTCAAAAATACCTTATTTTCTTCAAAAGGCCAAATCCCCTCACCTAAAGAGGCTCTTAAGGAAGATAAATTCAATAGGTAAATTCCTTTTTTCATTTCAATTATTTTTTTTCATGTTGGTTTATTTATTTTATTTCCTAAAATCCTTTCCTCCAAATGTTATGATAACACTAGTTCATTACATATACTGTAATTTTGTTATTATAATATAATAATTCATCATCATCTCTTCTTTCCCCTCCTTTTATACTAGAAATTAATACACTATCTGAGATGTGTTAATTTATCACATTCAAGGATGATGGGTTTTCAAATTCTATTACCATATTCAATTCTAGTCATGAAACCATTTTTATGGTCAAACTAGATCATAATATATGTAATATATCCTATGTAATGTTTTTGAGTCATTTTTTACCCATGGAATTAATTTATAAAACAAAATGAGTTTGTGGTGATTGAAAAACCACCAAATTAATCCAACTGTTTATAATTAAAATTTTATCTAATGATTCATCCTTACCCAAATAAAAAAAATTACTAATATGATCATTTAAATGTGTGTTTAAAAATTAATACAATATAACATCAATTCTGGAATTCAATTCTCATTTTATATTACTATCCATACAAATAAACCAATCATGAAAATAATGAAAAGAGAACACACAATAAAGGATATTAAATTTCTTAACCCATTAATATGTCCTTAATTGAACTTAATAAAATTATAATAAATCAAATACATGTCTATTAGGTTCATAATTAAGACATTAATATGAATAATGTTTTATTCCAGGACCTTAATTTCCAGAGTGGAACATATTCGGACATATGGTAAGGGTTTTCTACCCGAACCTCCATTTTCATTCGAGTTACTCTTATTCTATACATACCATAATGAAATTATTATATATTATTATGTACAAAAAATAAATTCTATTGTACTGTTCCATATATGTGTACAAAAATAATCCATCTTTTTTATGGGTAGTTACAAAATGTAAATGGTTCTTTCATAATTCTTCCCAGAATATATTCCCGATATAAAGTAATTTATCAAATTCATAAGTATTTTCATGTTTTCTATATATTTTTTTTAATAAACAATTATTTTTCTAAAACCACTAATTTCATTATATAAAACTACCATACTTAATTTTTTGGTTTTATTAAATGATCTTTCCAAAAGAACTCTTCTTCTCAATGTAAAATTGTATTTCCCTTCAAAATTCCATGATGAATTTATAGAGTATTTTTTTCTATTTCAAAACATCTATTAAATTTTAATCCTTATTGAGGTTAAAATCTTATGTTTATCATATAAAATATTTAATTAAATTTTTTATAGTAATTTTGACAATGAATGTGCTGTCTTGATACCATTCAACATACATCTCAGAATGGTTAGTGTTTATATATACATATTGGGGAAAGATACATCATATGTTAATATAGTATATATTTTCCCTATTTCATTTCTGGAATGAATTTGAAATAGAATGGGAAGGGTGGGGCCCACTATATACCCTTGATTCATTGGTAGGTCTCATCAGACAAAACATAATTGGGTTTTGGTCGAGGCCTAAATCTAGTATTTTCAAACATCTTAGAGGAGGCCTAGACTATATCATTCAGTTGTTCGGCATTATGCATTCGCTCGTTATGAAACTAGATATTGATAGTCCATGTTATTTTTTACTACTAAAATATCCATGTTATGTTTTATTAAATTATTTAATCATTTTTTTCTACCATATTATTCTCAACTATATTTTTAAAGGCCTTCATTTTTAGTAATTCATCTTACCTACTATTTTTGTTTATATTTTCTTTCACTGTATTATTTACCCTTACTGGGTATCTGAGATCACCCCTTTTTCATTTTTATTTTCTCCAGGTTGTAAAGAAATATATTATAAGTGACATGAAAGGATAATCTTGAAGGTTGGTTGTGATTAAAAATAAGTTGATATTTTGTATTTCCTTACAATTTATAATATTGAACTCATGTATGTATCTTGATTTCCAAAGATACTAAACTATTCATACCTTCAGGATACAAATTACTTGTTTATATGCCAATGTAATAAAATAAGGTAACAGATCTGGGACACTGGGAATGGTTCCTTACAATTCATATCACATTATGTTTAGTAGAAAATCTTGAAACTAGATTTAGAAAATGTATATTAGGGATAAAAACCCTAATATTGTCTTTGATGATAAAAATAAAAGAACATCTTGGGATTTTGGTAAGGAATATATTATGTGGATATTTATTGAAATTATATCCCTATCTGCATACTACATGTGTATGTGGTTCATGAATAGATTTATCTAGGAGTATGAACTTCAAAAAGGAGTTTCAGGCTTGACCCAAGGTATACGGGTACACGACAATGAGACTTACTTTCCACTTGGTTTTACACTACCTAGAGATATGCTTAAGATAATTCACATTTTTATTACATATAATTATGAAGGAAGTAAATGTAAAATTTTCATAAAAGAAAACATGCTTATGATTAATAGATTATCTGTTGATAAGATTTGAATTTATGCAGAGTATTTTTTTGTTGAGATTATACATTATGATTCAAAAATAAGTCTAATGTATGACATTATTTAGATATGGAGACTAATGAAAGAATGGAGACCGCATGAACGCATGTATTCCATGTAGGGATTTCCCTTTAATGAAAGTTAATGGTGCTGTATCTGGTGTTGTGATAGTTTCTAAGTAACATATAACTATACTAGGATAATTGACTCAGGTTTTGAACAATAACCTTACTCATATAGACCATCCGGATCTACAACATGGAGGATCTATGTTAGAAATTTTTTGCGAATATAAAATCTATAAATCAATGAGACTATAATCCCATTCGTAGAGGAGCAGTGGATAAGTTCTTCAGGGAATATATATATTTTTCATATGGTGACGTAATGAAATATAGAAGGTTTTCATGGAAGTTTATCATCTACCGAGAGATGCAGATCTATTGTGGTCATTAATTAAAAACACAAATGAGGTGGAATAAAAATAATAAATAGAATAGAGTGATTCTAAATATATATTATGATAAAAATACTTCTCTCATGAACAATGAGTAGATATGGAATGGCAGTTTCTGAATCTAAGGCAGAAAGAGGATAATAATGTTGGAATGTATGAAGATAACTTCACATGGTTAGAAAAGTATGCCACAAACTACATATGTAATCCAAGGTGTACTATTGATGATTATTTTATTGTTTAAAACCATTCCTATGATAGGAAATAGTATCACAAATATTCTCATAATTAGAAGAAATCATCTCATGTGCTATCAAGATAGAGAATAAATTCTCTAATTTATAATACTTTAAGGGACAATAATTTAATAATAGGGTGAAATGGGAAGGAATGGATAAAGGGAAGTATAAAAAGGGGTTTTTTCCAACATGTGATACTTGTGGTAGGAAACACCCAACTCTTGCTTAAAATAAAATGGAGTGTATTAAAATTGTAGAGAAATGGGCCACCAATATCATGATAGCAGGGGAAATAAATAATCTACCAATGTTCAATGATAAAATTTCAACGAGATGGGAGATTGTAAAAATTATTGTCATAAGTGTCAAGGAATATTTCCCCAGAAAATTCCAAGGGAGTAAGGCCATGAATATTCAATCACCACTACTAAGGATAATATTATTACTGATGTGGTGGAAGGTGCATTAATCATTTCTTCAAACTTATATAAGGATTTATTTTATTCTAGATCATCAAAATATTTTAAATCTTACCATTTTTTCAATTAAATTAGACACTTTCAATTTGATGTAATAAAGGAGTTGTCAATTAAAACACCTAAGGGATATATCATTACAATAAAGATGTGTTAGTCAATACCCATTATGATACATAAACATTGTTTAGTTCCAGACCTTAACTTCATAGCCATGATTGGCTGTGATATAATTCTCTGTATGGATTGGATTAAAAATTATGATGTGAAAATATATTACAAGAAAAACGAGGTATCAATTTTGGATAAAGGTGTAGATTCCATTATCTTTAGAGAAGAAAACATGATATTTGACTCTCATCTAGATCAATTTATTGTATCTCTACTGAATTTAATTATTTGGGAATAAGAGAATTCAATATCCATGGGTGAGGAATAGTATTTTTCAAATATAGGACTTACCTATTGTGAAAGAATATATTGATGTGTTTCTAGAGGATTTACCTTTATATCCTCTAGAGCGAGAAGTTAGGTTCTCAATGGATTTAATTCATGGTTCAAGAACTATATCAAACACTCCTTATATAATTTCCATTATGGAATTATAAGAACATAATAAACAACTAGAGGAATTTAGTGATAAAAGATTTATTCTCCATACTGTTTTTCCATAGGGATCCCTTATTCTTTTTGTTGAGAAGAAAGATGGATCTATGAGGTTATGCCTTGACAATAGGGAGATCAATGCTATAATAAATAATAATTATCCCCTACCTCACATTGATGATTTATTTGATAAACTTCATGGAGCCGAATATCTTTTAAAGATTGAAGTTCGATCTAGATAACATTAATTGTGAGTGTGGATGAAATGTATTCCAAAGACATCATTTCGAACTAGGTATAGGCATTACGAGTTTACAATATTTATTCTTTGATTATCCAATGAACCATATCGTTGCATTGATCTAATGAATATTGATTTCAAGAAATATCTTGGTGACATTGTTGAGGTCTTAATTGATGATATCTCAGTATACTCTAAAATATATTAAGATCATGAAAATTACTTTCACATTTTTAAGACTCACAGACAAAGTTATCTATATGGGATGTTTTGATTGTATGAATTTGGGATTCAATCAGTTTATTTTCATGGACATATTGTCTCTAAGGATAGAATATCTGTAGATCCTATGAAGATGAAGGTTGTTTAAGAATGGCTACAACAACGAACATAGTTGAGGTATGTATTTTTATTGTTATATTAAGTTATTATCGTTTTTTAATTCCGGACTTCGCCCGATTAGCCAAACTGTTAACCATGTTTACTCCTAAAGGGGATACGCTCATATGGACAAAAGAATGTGAGGAATATTTTGTAGAATTAAAGAGGATATTAGAGAATTATCATATCCTAACACTACCAGTGGGAAATTATATGTTTGTGAAGAATAGTGTTGCATCAAAGAAAGGACCTAGTTGTTTATTTATGGATATTGTTATTGTTATTTACTATGCATCAAGGTAGTTAAAAATTCATTAATAGAACTATATAACTCATCATATTTAGTTTGAAGCTATAATATTTTTTTAATATATAGAGACACTATCTCTATGGTGACAAATGTGAGATATATATGGATCACAAAAGATTGAAATATATCTTCACACAATGAACTAAACATGAGGAAGAGGTGATGGATTGAGATACTCAAGGAATATGATTTTTCCATACACTACCACCTAGGAAAGGTAAATAAGCTAGATAGTGCATTAAGCTGGAAGGATCATGGATTCTTAAACAAAATGAGAATTGATAAGAATTCTATGTAAATGGATCTAGTGGGGATGCATATGGGAATTATTAAAGAAGGTGAGACGTCGCTACTTTTTCCATTGGTTCCCCAACCATATTTATTGAAAATAATTAAATATTACAAAGCCTATGAAGAGAATATTCAAAAAAAATAATGATTTTAATGACGGGAAGTTGGAAAACATTGTGTTTGAGGAAGGTATTCTAAAATTTCGGAGGAGGCTATGTGTCCCTATATACCCAAGATGAAATGAGAGTTATTGGATGATGTTCGTAGCGTTAATTTTTCTATAAAAACTTGTATATCTAAAATGTATTTTTATTTGAAGGTACATTTCTTATGGGAAAACATGAAGCAGGAAATTTCTTATTATGTATCAAGATGTCTAGTCTTTCAACATGTGATGGTCGAATGATAACATATTGAAGGGGTCATGAAACCTCTATGTATTCCTACATGGAAATAAAACAACATCACCATGTATTTTTTCAATGAATTATCCAAAACACCAAGAAATAATGATGCAATATGGGTACTTGTGAATCGACTTATGAAATCTACAAATTTTCTCGCTATATGGGATGATTTTCAATAGGATCACCTTAAACAACTCTATATAAATGTTGTTGTGAGACTTAATGGATCAAATATCTCAAACATGTCTGATCACGATCCACAATTGACATCAAAATTCTTGAAAAGGATTCATATATATTTGGATACTGAGCTTCGTTTGAGTAATTCTTCTCACCCACAAACTAACATGCAATCGGAAAGGATGATTCAAAGTTTAAAATAAATGATGAGATCATTATCACTTTATTTTTATGGTATGTGGGATAATTATTTACCATTAGTGGAGTTTTCCAAAAATAATAGTTTCCATTCAAGTATTAAAATTTCACTATATATGACATTGTATGGAATGATATTCCACACACCAATGTTTTAGGATGGAGTTAGTGAAAAGATGCGTGTGGGCCTAGATCTTGTGGGTCATTATCTTGTGGAAGATAAAAAAGTGAAGGTAAAAACTATTCAAACACATATAAAAGCATCTCACAATTGTAAAAAGGGATAATTTGATAATATAAGTAGCCATTTTGAATTTTATGTGGCAGATCATGCATTCATGAAAGTATCTCCGTGGAACGGTGTAATATGATTAGGGAATAAAGGGAAACTGAGCCCCATATATATTGTCCCTTTTGAAATTTTAGAGAAAAATGGGGTTTTGGATTACCAATTTGAAATTTTATTTTTCCAGTCTATATTACACAATGTGTTCCATGAATCATTGTTGAGAAATTACATACCAAACCTAATGCATTTCCTCACATCTAATGCTATAGAATTGAAACCCGACATATCTTACAATGAAGATCCTATAAATGTTATGGATACTAAAGAACATGTGTTGAGGAATCTGAAAACCCGACTAGTAAAGATAAATTTTCAAAATCATTATATTAAAGAAACAACACAGGAGTATGAGGATCTTATGATGAATAACTATGAGAAAGCCTTATGTGAGTCACATTCTAGAATTTATAGGATGAAAATTTTATAAGGAGGAGAGAATTCAATATCCCATGGATTTTAAAATAAAATTTAATATTGAATTAATGAATCACTGACTCTCTAAAAAACACTGATTTCTTACAACCTAATCCATAAACAAAAATTTTCCACCTTGTGTTTTGAATTTCGAAAAACTAATAAATATAGATGCATTGAATAAGATTTTTAGAATATGATATGATCAACATAGATTTTTTTTTCTATATAGAAACTTGAAATGTATAAATAGTATTGTCTGCTTATAAATAGTAATATGATAGTTATGAATATTAACCCCACCCATGAATGTATATATAAAATTTAGGCACCTTGTAAATGAATTGGAATATTTTATAAATTAATAATTAAGTGTCGGTGTATTTGCTACTAATAAATATTTAATTAAACTATTAAATTAATATATTGATTTAAAAGAAAATTAATTTTTTATAAAATTAATTTTTAATTAAATATTTTGTTGTCCTATGATTTTAGAATAATTTAATAATACTATATTTAATTATTCAGGGTATTAATCAATCAGTTTTCATTTGAAAAAATATTTTTACTTGAGTACATGATGATTTTATTTAAAAATTAAATTTCAAAAATTAAAAAAATTATTTTGATAAAATTGAGTCCATATTTTAATTATAAACATAAAACATATGTTAGGGTTAGTGTTTGGGATTCTTCTAAAATAATGGAATTTTTTGTTAATAGAAAATTACAGTAATTTATGATAAACGATAAAGAAATGATTTATTGAGCAATAAGTGAACTAAATATGATTTAATCACACTTGGTTTTGACTCACATGAACCTATTAAAATTTTGTGTCATAATAATCAACAATATTTCTTGTCTTTCAAAAAATATTAAAATAATGAATAAAATATTTAAAAGTCAATCCTCTCCTCCATTATAAAAACCACCCCTCAGTCCCTTTTCTTTTCACTCCTCCCAAGCATTTTACCTTGTATAAATTTTTCTATAATATTTTTAAAAATCTCCTCTACATATCTAGTATCCCTTGATATATTCGTATACCAAATCCCCTCACCTATAGAAGTTATCTTGGAAGATAAATTCAAGAAGTAAATTCATCTTTTCATTTCGTTTATTTTCATTCAAGTTCCTTTCATTTTTTTCATTCCTCATATAATTTAAATAAAATTTTATGATACCTCCAGTAACTTAAATGTTGTGTAATTTTTTTAATATAATGAAATAATTCATCATCATCTCTCATTTCCCCTCATTTTATACAAGAAAATAAAAAAACCATCTAAGAAGTTTTAATTTTCCACATTCAAGGATGGCGGGTTTTCAAATTCTATTATCATATTAAATTCAGGTCATGAAACAATTTTCAAGGTTGAACCAGATCATTATATATGAAATATATCCTATTTAATGTTATGTAATCCTTTATTTACAAATGGTGTTAATTTATAAAACAAAATCAGTTCGTGGTGATTGAAAAACCACCAAATTATTCAAAGCATTAATCATTAAAATTTTATCTAATGATTCATCCTCACCAGAAGTAAGAAATTAATTATACGATCATTTAAACTTATGTATGAATATTAATAACATATAAAAACAATTCTAGAATTCAATTATCATTTTACATTAACTTCCATACAAATGAACTGATCATGAAAACTGATGAAACGAGTTGTCACAAATGATTATGTTGAATATATTAACCCTTGATAACAACCATAAATAAACTTAATAAAATTATAATAAATCAAATAACTGACTAATAGGTTATGAAATAATTTATTAATATTTCTAATTTCTTATTCTAGGTCCTTGTATTAAATGAAAGAACATATTATGATATAATGTAAGGATTTTCTTCTAGAACCACCATTTTAATCCAGGTTACTATTATTCTCTACATACCTCGATTAAATTATTATAAATTATTATTTACTAAACATAAATTTTATTCATATTATATATATATATGTACCAAATAGAATCCATCTTTATTTTATGGATAGTTACATATATTAAAAAGATCTTTCAAAATTATCCCTGAATTACATGCTTGATTCAAGGGAATATATCAAATTCATACCTATTTTTATGTTCAATATATAATATGTTTTAAGTCAAAATTATTTTTCTAAAACCACCCATTTCAACATGGAAAACATCATTACTTTGTTTCTGGTTTTATGTATTGATTTTTCAAAAAGAATACTTCTTTTCAAATTAATGATTATTTGTATCAAATATTCCTCGATGAATTTATCATTTATTTTTGTATATTCCAAAAACTATGTTGAATTTTATGCCTTATTGAGTTTCATATCCTATGTTTAACATCTATCATATTTTTTTAAATGGTTTACGATCATTTTGACTGTGGATGTTCTATCTTAACAGCATTCACCATACAACTCAGAATGGTTAGTGATTATGTGTACATATTGTGGAAAGTTATTTCATATGTTCATGTTGTTTATGTTTAGCCCATTTAATATGAAGAATGTATTATATTTTTCATGTGATGTTTTGGGGAAAATATAGCCCCTCAATGCATCAGTAGGACTTAGGATAGAAAACAAAATTGGGTTTCAGCTGAGGCCTTACTCTATTACATTCAGTCATCTTGGTTGAGGCATCAACGATATGTTTCATTTGTATGGTAGTAGGCATTCCCTAATTATAAAACTAGATAATTATATTCCATGTGATTATTAGACTAATAGAAAATCCATGGTTATGTTATGTGGAATTATTTAATCAGTTTTCATTCCTATCATAATATGATCAATTTTATTTTTAAAGGCACGAATTTCTAGTTATTCATCTTTCATAGTGTTTATATTTATATTTTCATGTGATTTATTATTTACCCTGACTAATCATCCAATCTCACCCCTTTCACATGTTTAATATTCCTCAGGCTTTGAAGAATTATTTTATGAATGACTGAATTGAAATTATAGTAGATTATGTATGATTCAAAAGAAGGTGATATATTGTTGATGAAGATATAATATTCACATATTATATACTGTATTTAAATTTTATATATCCCACCAATGTTTTATTTTATGGGAAATTGTCACATTTTTATGTTTTAGTTGTATTTTGAGCTCAAATGCAAAAATGGCATAATTTTTGTGTTTAACTGTTTTATTTTTGTTCTGTATTTTGGCCATAAAATTTTTTAAACTAAACCAAATTGTAAAATTCATTTTTTTTAAGGTTACTTACATCATTGGACTAATTTCATTCTTCTGGAGTCCCAGCTAAATCAATCATTTGGAGGCCGAAAATTAGCACACTATCCGGACATCATAAACTGTGCACAGATTTGGAATTTTTTAAAGATTATATTTTATCTCAATGCTGACCTAGCCAATGCAGCTAATATTAAACATGGATTTGGAGGGATAATTAATGAAAATCTTTCATTAAGGGTTCCACATTTGAATCGTCTGGTTTAAAAAGATTTAAATGCATGGGAAGTTGGAGTTGTGGAAGACGAAGAGTCACCTGGACAGATTAAATGTGCCGTACAGAAACAGCCATAATGCCTTGATACATGGACCAATCAACCAAAAATTTTGTGGAGGAACGCGGAAGAAGATGTGTATAAACTTTTCGGAAGGGACCATGTTCTAAAAATTCCATTTAATGGTCCTACAAGTCATGAACTTCATGTAGATATGATTGAGAGATATTTCTTCACCCATTTTCCTTATAAATTTGTAACTCCTCTCACTTTTACAAGGATAGCCATTTAAAGGGGGAAAGGATGAGTTGTTTTACGTAATTTTTCCTTATATATAATATATATTAGTGTATCTTTATTCTTATTCTTTTAATTTTATTCTTTTCTTTAATTTCTTTTATTTTTTTGTGTTTCTCCCAACTTGCTTCTTTCTAACTCCATGTTTGTGGAGAGCTAACCCTCACTATTGTTTCAGGGGGGAAGTGGTGGTATTTGAGTTTATTGTTCTTTATTGATTTATCATGTTTTTTCTAAGAATTAAGTGGTGGTTAAATGGTTTTGGTGAGTGGTCTCCCCACATTCTCTACCATTGTCTTCTTCCTCCTCGTTTATTATTTTTCCTTCCCATCAATATCGAATTCATTCAAACGGTGGAGTTTGGATTGGACATTGATGAAGAAGAGATTACTCCTGAATGCAGAGGTCTTGGTGTAGGGTAATACATCTCAAACGATATGGTGTGCAGTGAGAGGTCTTGATCTCCACATTGAACAATTCATTGATAGATATTTTGAATGACAAGGATAATTCCACCATGAAACCCCAAGAACAATGGTTTTCTTCTACTTACTTCATTGTGTATTTTCTTAATTTTCTTTGTATTTTGTATTTTTAATATATTTATATATATATAATATATTTATATTGTATACATTTCAAATTATCCGCCCCATTTATATTAGTATAATATTTAATATTAGATAGTTTACAATAGTGATAATAGGAAAATAGTGCGTGTGAGAAGCCTCTTTGTGATCGACCCTAGGGTGTGCCATTATGGTACATTTTTAGGTTTGTAAGAATTTAATTTAATTATGGTCCACGAAAACCCACTCTCATCAATTGGTTCTATTGCCGAGGAGGTTGCCTATGTTTTTTCTGATTTGTTTTCAAATGTTTTGGCTTTTTAACCACTAATTTTGTGTTAAAAAAAACAGAAAAATGGATTTTCACAGTGAATACTCCTATGTTTGGCCTGATTATAAATAATATGAAGATCCTGGTCATGATTATATTTTAAAATTTCAACAAGATACTCTTGAAATGCAACCAAATAATTTGGTGATTCAACAAAATATTCAAGAAGTTATAAACAAAATGGGAATTCTTTCTAATGAGTTAAAAGAATTGAAAGAACTGGAAGCTCAAAAAGATACTCAAGAAATGGAAAATGACATCCCACCAATTTTTGATGTTGATGAACCTTGAGTATATGTGTTGAAAACTGATTTTAAATCATCTTTTTCACATTTTAAGGAAGAAAGTTTTAGTGATTCAGCAATACATGTTTCTTTTGGAAATGAAAGCTCTTTTAAAAAGAATTGGGATGAATTTGTTGAAAATGAAATTTCATTTGAAGAAACTATTTTTGAAATTGATAATTTATAAAGATGTTATGAATCTTTGGATAAAAAAGAAGAAACACTTGAGCCATTCCATTTTTAAGAGCACATGGAAGAACTAGAGCTACTTCCCACATTCAATGCCACTATTTTTGACTCGGAAAAAGAGCTAGAACCTGAGAATCCACGGGGAGATGTCTCAAATTTAGATCCTTACTTTCATGCTAATTTTTATAATAATTTTATATGTGCTTCTACGTGTACCGATTTAGTTCATGTTTCTTTTGACTTGACTAATTTTTCAGATGATGAGGATTTCAAGGCTGAAATTGAGGAAAGGATGGTGTGCCCATTTCAACAACTAGTGGAGGTGTTTTATGAAGATAATCTATTGGGAGGTTTATTTTATGTTTTGTTCACGCTTCCACTATATCATCAAAACAAAAAGGTCATGGAGGGGAAGCTGAAGAAGTCTATTTTGGGAGCTTATACAAGATGTGTTAGCTGAAGAAGATTGGAGAGATTTCATTTTGGTGGTTCATGAAGAAAAAACATCATCCACCATCAGATTGGGGATAGAACGCTACAACTGCTAGACTTGGGGTAGCAAAAACCTAGAACTCACTGGGGGTTAAACCAAGAAGTATCCTCTTTCTTTCCCTTTCCTATTTATTTTCATTTATTTTTCTCATATTTCCCTAATTTCATGTCTTTTAGGTCATGTGGTAGTAGATAGGAGCTTAAATCAATGCTTCCACTGAAAATAAAGTCAGTCTGTATCTTTCCTTCCCTTTATTTTTCTTCCCTTATCTTTATTTTATTGAGCTCCATTGAGGGGTAGTGAAATATTGGTGTGTGGGGAGTGTCAACCTAGGTAGTTGTTTGGTTTGCTTTGTTTTTCCTTTTCTTTTTCATCTTTTATAATTATTGAGCTTTAATGAATAATCTGATAATTTTTCACACATAAATTCATTTTGAGATGATTTAAATCATTTTTAAGAAATGGATTTTGAAGGATTGTTGATGTGAAATTTTTTTCCTTGAATTGGATTTTCAAGCATTTTTATGAGTTAGACCAATTTTTGAAATTCATGCCCATGAAACATTGACTCAATACATTTTTCCTGTCCTGTGAGGTATTCTAAAATATTTGAAATATTCTTTCTAATACCCATACTTTCTTGAGAGAAGCTTGGATTTTATGTGATAACCAGAAACTGGGATTTTTATCGTTCGAAGCTTTGGATTTCATGGAATGTTTTTAATATGATTAAGGTATTTTTTTGTCTAGAAATATTTTATCTTGAGACCTACCTTTACTATCCTTCGTTATCCTTTAGATTCCATGAATTTCATTATATGTTTAAGCAACATTACAAGCCAAATTTTCCATACCTACCCACACTTTTGGTATTATTGCATAGATATTTCAAGTTTTAGTGTGGGGGGAGGGCCTTTCATGTGGGTTATTTGGGATGTGTTTCCTTTGTGGGTGATTTGAGGTATGTGTCAACTTTTTGGGCATTGTATTATAAAAATCAAATTGGGCATGAGTAATCATTTCATTGTTCTTTATTTGTTTCATCTGATTCTCCTTAAAAAAATGAAAAAATTAAAAAAAAATGGAAATGAGCTTGAATTTATCATTGTATATCCTTTGATGACTCATGTCCCTATCTAAATTCAAGGGAATGATGGTCATTCTTTCATTGTATTAATTTTCCATCTCATTCTCCATGAAAAAAAATATTAAAAAAAGAAAATAAAGGTGTGCATTTCTGGAGATTAACAAAAAAAGAAAAAAATGAAAAAAGGGGAGAAATTTGATGCAATCATTATTTGGAATAATTTCCTGTCTCATTTCCCATGTCATATAAAAAGGGGGTTTGGTGTTGTGTTTCACATTTTTAAGGGGATTGAGTGATAAATTCCTGATGTTTTCACTTGAATATTTATGCATTGTACTTAAGAGTACAACCTACTCTTTCTAGACTTAATTTTTCAATCATTTTCCCACCAAACCTAAGCCATATAATTCACCTGAAAAAGTTCTCATGATTAAATTAATTTTCATGTTTCGCGCTGTAGAGATATTAGAATTGTCACAAGCCTATGGTGATACATGCACTTTCCAAGTATGAGCATAACTCTAGATTTAATTTCTCTTGAGTGAAGAGTGACACAAAATTCAAGGCGAGGTAGGTTTTGATTGGGCCATGGATGGATTTATGAGTTTGAATAAATTTAAATGTGAGGATGGAAAATGATTGGGAATTGTTTTTCAGAGAGGATACATGATGGAATTTCATTTTTGGATGAGATCATTGATGTTTTCTCAATGTTTATTTTCGTGTGAATTTTGATTCGAATATATAATGATTTCCCGAGAGTGCAATGATTAAATTTGGGGGAGTGATGAAGCTATAATTTTCACATATTATATACTGTATTTAAATGTTATATATCCCACCAATGTGTTATTTTATGGGAAATTGTCACATTTTTATGTTTTAGTTGTATTTTGAGCTCAAATGCAACAATGGCCTAATTTCCGTGTTTAACTGTTTTATTTTCCTTCTGTATTTTGGCCATAAAATTTTATAAACTGAACCAAATTGTGAAATTCGTTTTTTAGGTTTACTAAAATACTTGGACTAATTTTATCCTTCTTTAGGCCCAGCTAAATAAATCATTTGGAGGCCCAAAATTATCTCACTATCCGGACCTCAAAAACTGTGCACAGATTTGTAATATTTTGAAGAGGTGCTTTTATCTCGAAGATAACAGATCCAATGGAGATGATATTAACCATTGAGATTTAGGAATAATTAATGGACATATTTCATTAAGTATTCCATGTCTGAATCGGCTGGTTTCCAGGATTTAAATGCATGGGAAGTTGGGGTTGTGGAAGACGAAGAGTCACCTGGACAGATTAAATGCCCCACACTAAAACACCCATAACTCCTTGACAGGTGGACCAATCAAACTGAATGTTTGTGGAGGAACACAGAAGAAGATGTGGAGAAACTCTCAAGAAGGGACCATGTTCCAAAAGATCCATTTAATGGTCCTACAAGTCGTTATCTTCGGGTGGATAGAATTGAGAGATATTTCTTCCCCCATTTTCCCTATAAAGTTGTAACTCCTCTCACTTTTACAAGGATAGCCATTTAAAGGGGGCAAGGTTGAGTTTTGTTTATTAATTTTTCTTTATATTTATAACATATATTAGTGTATCTTTCTTCTTCTTCTTTTAATTTACTTCTTTTCTTTCATTTCTTTTATTTTTTTGTGTTTCTCCCACCGTGCTTCTTTTTAAATCCATGTTTGTGGAGAGCTAACCTTCACTGTTGTTTGATGGGGGAAGTGGTGGTATTTGAGTTTATTTTGCTTTATTAATTTATCATGTTATTTTATAAGAATTTAGTGGTGGTTAAATGATTGTGTTGAGTGGTCGCCCCACTTTCTCTACCATTGTCTTCTTCCTCCTCGTTTATTATTTTTCCTTCCCATTAATATCCAATTCATTCAAACGGTGGAGTTTGGATTGGAAGTTTATGTGGAATAGATTACTCCTACATTCAGAGGTCTAAGTGTTGGGTAATAATCTCAAACAAGAGGTTTTGGAGTTACAGGTCTTGATCTCCACATTGAACAATTCATTGATAGATATTTTTAATGACAATGATAATTCCACTATGAAACCCCAAGAACAATGGTTTTATTATACTAACTTCTATGTGTCTTTTCTTAATTTTCTTTATATTTTGTATTTTTAATATATTTATATATTTATAATATATCTATATTGTATGAATTTCAAATTATCCCCCCTATTTATATTAGTATAATATTTTATATTAGTTAGTTTACAATAGTGACAATAGGAAAATAGTGTGTGTGAGCGGCCTCCTTGTGATCGTCCCAAGAGAAATGGTTTTATTCTACTAACTTCTTTGTGTCTTTTCTTCATTTACTTTGTATTTTGTATTTTTAATATATTAATATATTTATAATATATCTATATTGTATGCATTTCAAATTATCCCCTCCCCCCCATTTATATTAGTATAATATTTTATATTAGTAGATTATGTATGATTCAAAAGAATTTGATATATTGTATTTCATTTTCTTGCTGTAATTTTGAACTTATGTATGAATATTTTTTTCCAAATCTACTAAACAATTCATTAAATCAGGACACGACTTCCTTATTTATATGCCAATGTAATATAATAAGGCAGTGACTCTCGGAAACTGGGGGTCTTCAAATCTACTCCTTTATTTGTATTGATCAAATTAGAGACACATATATCATTAATAATAAAAATATTATTATAAGAGGAGGACAAAATACATTCATAAATAATATTATATTGAAATTATAAGGGAAAATTATATACATATATCTGGAAAAAATAGTAAGATAAGGGATGAAAACATCCTTGACTCTTGTGATGTTTTCTATGAGATTAAAAGAGTGGGATAGAAAAAATAGTTGACTCTATAAATCCATCAAATTAGAATAGATATCTCTTAATAAATATTAATAATAATTCTCAATATTATAAAATAAAATTTTCCATCACAAAGAATGATGTTATTATATGATTTATAGGATATCAATATATCCCTATAAAACATCTTCCTCCCTAAATTCAATAAATTTAACTATTTTGACATGTTAATTAGAAGTATATGCACATATTCCATATTATAAATTATTTCAATTTATGAACATAGGAATGATAAAATAAACAGATAAATTTTATTCTTCCTCCAAGATTGTAGTACCTCAATTGATGTGAACATGAATTTTAATTCCACAACATATATAAATAAATTCCAGTATAGTGTATTTATAGTCTATCTCATATAATATCAATCCAATCTCACAATTTCTATTTTAATTTATTTATATTGTTGAGTGAATATTATATCCACAATATTAATATGTAACCCTTTCTAAATATATATAATATTTAATGAATAATCAGTGTATCAACACAATCTTATTTGTTAATTTATTTATGGTTAGTATACTAATATACTAATTTAATCACTAATTCCAACATATTAGTGTATATTCCTCAATATATATAATAAGGGTAGTATATACACTTATCCCGTTAACTTCATGATACATATCATACATCTATAATAAGTAATTAAATTCCCTTACTCATATTACTCTTTGTTAAAAATATGGTCTTTAAATCTCTTGAATCTTTAGGATCTTCCTCATCTCCCAACACATAATTTATTTACTCATAATTATTATATTTAAAATAAATACTACAATCACAAATTAGTTCATTAGAATACATTTTTCCACATTAGATCTTAATAACTGGTATTAGAGACCAGTTCACTCTAAAACCTTTATATTGGTGATTTATATGAATCCCCATTACATAATAAAAAATCTATTAGTTACTATTTATAATGGGAAAGGATTTTATATATAGAAGTAGATAATGTTAATTAATCGTGTCTCTTATAAAAATGATCTTCTTGTTTCATGATTTAAGTATTTTTAAATTCCAAGTAATTATTTTTCATATTCTCCATATTATACAAAGAATATTAAGAGTAATGGGAAGGAATGAAAAGAACTAATAACTAAATTATATTAGTGAGAATTAACTGTTTTTATATTATGTAAAACTATAAATGAGTTGGGTACAATGATTCCTAGAATTATTGAAGGATATAATATTTTGAAAGAAATAATGCAATAAATTTATAGAAGTTAGTTGGAATATGTGAGAATAAAATTATATGAAAGTATTGATGTGTTCTTCAGTATGGTAAATATTTTTTTAAATATTATAAGAGTACATGTATGAACCCTTTAAAACTATTTATTAGTGATAAATATGATGATATTTCTCCCTATTAATTTTTAATGTTATGATCTCAACCCTTAAAGATGGATATAATTACAACTATACTATTTATGAATTTCATGGAATATTAATTAATAATTTATTTATAATAAAAATGGAACAAGAAAATGAGTAAGTAAAAGGATATTTTATTTAAAATATTCAAATATATATATATATATTGTATATTAGTGGGATTTCCCTGGTTAATAAAAATGTATGTCATATTTTAAAGACATTTTATCTATACTAGAATTGAATTTCAAGAGAGCAAAAGGAAAGAATAAATATAGGTGAGATTTAAAATGGTTTAAATATTATTAAATTACTTATATTTATTCCTTTATTCCATTGAGAATATATTCTGATAATAAATATTGTAACATCTCGGCCCAGGTTCCACGCAACGGTGCCCTGAGCCAGTTGGTCACATGACCTCAGGCGTACCTCCCCATATGCCATAGGCTAACAACTAGAAGCGTGTGTCTGGTAAGTAAGTCATGGGTAGATTATAACCTTTATTATCATATTAAAATACCTAAAGAAGTAAAAAATTAATAGTAGAAACATATATAATCATAAAAATACTAATGTCATAAGATAATATAACCCAGAAACATATTGCTCAATTGAATTGAAAAAATTACATGCCAAAGTAAGTTTCAAAGTTATAAAATGTATCTAAATGTAAAGAAACTAAGGACACTAAAGTGGGTCCCAAAACATGTCTGGTTCCATTATCCATGATCCATCCCTAATCAGCAATCTAATCTAGGGCCCTTTCCCTTATCAAGTCTTACAACAATAATGTATACTCTGTTATCAATCAAGAAGCCTAAATAGGGAGTGAGTAAGATATAGTAGGTCACCACCAATGGTGCCTAATAAAATCCACCCAACAATATTGTATAAAATTATAATAATATTAAGTATACTTCTATAATAATCAATTAATCACATTATTAAATATTATCTATTTAGTCACATAAATCACTAAGTTACCATAGATAATCACACCTCAATACCTACTTCATCCAATGCTGGAATGTGATATTTCCCCATGAATTACCTTGTGTTTGATATCCCATGTTTCCTTTCTTACTTTAAAAATTAATTACCATGTTACCATTATAATTTCATAAATGAATCACCATGTTATCATTAATTTAATCACACAATTTGAATGACCATGTTACCATTGTTATTTCACAAATTAATGACCATGTTAAAATTTATTTAATCATAAAATTTTAATGATCATGTTAACACTCATAATAATTGGCTTAAATTCATGTTACCATTCACCATTTCACACATATCACATGGATCTCATATATCAAGGTTAAAAAACATTAACCACATTATCACATATATCACAACATCCAAATATTCTTGATTAATTAACATTAAACAACTTACCCAAATTTAAAATTAATTAATTTTTATATTAATTAAAAAACTAATCCTCATTGATAATTAGACAACTAGTCTTCTCACAAAAATACCATAAATTAATTCCTTAATTAGTTAATCACATCAATATATTTAGTTAACACAACCATTAATTAATCACTTACTCATAATTAATGAATTGATTAATTATTTTGATTTCCAAAATCAACATCTCATAATTAATTCATCAATTGATTATTCAAATAGACTATTCTAGAGTCTTAAAATTAATTTCCCAAATAATTATCCCTTTCAAGGAATCAATACACTATAATTAATTCCATAATTAATTATCTCAAACCATGATCTCATTTTCCCATAATAAATTTCCAAACTAATTATCTCTATTTGAAACACCCACAAACTGAAATTAATTCCACAATTAAATATCTCATTCAATGATCCATAAATCTCAGAAGTTTAAAATCATCTCAATTAATTTAACATAGGTTTTAATTCTATTACGGATTATAATTTCTAAGAAAATATATTAATTATACAACTAGAATATACAAATACAAATCAGGACTGTGGGATTTAGAAATTTTTACAATCTACCTCAATTCATTGATGGGTATTCACTCAATGGAAATCCCTAAAATCTGAGTAGTATGACAATGTAGATCAATGATCCAGATATAATGCCTAAACTGAGATCAATGATATAAAGATACAATTATTCTAGATTTAGATCTACAATAATAGATGTATACCTCACCAATTAGGTTTTTATCTAATTAAACAAAGAATAAAATCCTCTAAAAGATCAAAAGAAGATGTATGAATTGATGGAATAAGGATTTGGATGAGATACACTTACCAAGAGAAGATATGATCTTCAATTCGTTCTGTGAATCATGAAAAATTGAAATTAGATGACCTTTGAACCCCTCCGAAAATCTCTAACTTCACCCAAAAATGCTAAGTCCCAAGAGAAAGTTAAAATAATGGTGTTTTGGGAGTCTGAGGTATTTTAAAATAAATGTTCACGTGAATTAAAAATGTGTACAAGGTTTTTTTGGTAGGGGCCCACAAATTAATAAACTGTGTTCCAACTACCCCACCCTCACTGTCTGGGACCACACGGTTAGATGGGTTGGGTGAACAGTTTAATCTAATAACACACCAACCATGCACAATCCACTTTTCTCAAAATATTCTTAAAAATCTACCCAAACTCACAAATGTAATAACTCTAATAAAATTTACTAAAATAAAACAAAATGTACCTGAATTTTCCCCTAAGATAACTCCAGAAAATTTAAGGATTGTACAATCTCCCTGCCTTTTAATAGATCATACTAGATCTCTACTTACATGATTTTCTAAGATCTACAACAAAGACTATCAGTCCATTGAGCCCTCAAATATACATCCATTTCCCATTATCCTCTTGTAAACATCCATGTTGTGATAACACATGAACTATCGATATGTTCTTTCCCAAAAACAACTTATCACTGTGATATAACACACGGATCATATGCTCGTTGATGGAAACAAATATCTCAGGATCAACCTCATCCAAATAGATCACATGAGAGTTGTTTGGGTGATACCTCTATAGTTTTGAAATATGAAAAACATGATACATTTTGTTTTATTTCTGTGGAATAGCTAATCAGTGTGCCACTAGACCAATTTTCTCTATAATCTCTAATGGTCCAGCAAACCTGGGTGCTACCTTTCCTTGTCATTGTATCATGTGGTTACCCAACATGGGTGACACCTAAATGAATACAAAATCACCTTCTATAAAATCTAGTGTTCATCTCTATTAATCAACATACAACTTCTGCATATTATCAGCAATAGCTATACGTTTCTGAATTAGCTGTACCTACTCCAACATTTCTTGTATGAGACTCGGTCCCAACAACTAAGACTCCCCAGCCTCTATCTAGCATATTGGTGATCTATGTGGAAAACCATAAAGATCCTCATTTGGTGCCATAAATATTGTTTCATGATAACTATTTTTATAGGAAATCACTACTAAATCTAGTTCATATTCCCAACAACCCCAAATTTAAACACAAAATCTCACAACATATCCTCAACCACCTTTATAGTGTGCTCTGACTGTCCATCCATCTACGAGTGAAAATTCATACACAATAATATCGATGTGACCAGACCTTTGAATAATCCCTTCCAGATGCATGATGTAAATAATGAATCATGCTCCCATACTATTGTTTGTGACACCCTGTGCTGACGAACTATCTCTAAACATACATTTCTCCCAACCGATCTACAGTAAATGATTCCATTATTAGAAACAAAGGAAATAACATTTTAAATCGATCCATAGTGACCCAAATAGCATAATTCTTCCAAAGAGTCTTCGGATGACCTTCCACAAAGTCTATAGTCACATCATCCCACTCCCACATAGAAATGGGTAACAGCTATAGAAAACCTCCAGGTTGTTGATCCACTACCTTCACCTACTGGAAGGTAAAAAATCATGTAACTAACACTCCTATTTACATTTCATTATCTTTCCACCAAATCTATATTTATTGGTCATAGAACATTTTGGTTACACCTGGATGTTCTGCCCATTTTGAGGCATGAAATTCTTGTATGATCCCCCCCCCTCCCACATGATCATAGGTACAACAAATCTATCCCTTACATATATGATCTCATCCTCATCTATCAACCAATTCAAAGTTATCTCCCCACCTTAGAAGCTTTCCCTTTAGGATAAAAAATCAAGATCCTCATATTTTATTTACCTGATCCATCTCAAAAGTGTACAATCCACTTCTAATGTAACTAGAGTCATCTGCTCTTAACTTTTCAGAACCACCACATGCATTTCAGCCAGTAATGTCATCATCTTCTTCTCAGCACTCAAATCCTAAACCATCTGAGTCTGAGTTCTAATTATGAAGGCATCATCCATGGAATTTACATTTTTATGCATATATTATAATTAAAAATTGAACGAATACATATATTCATCCATCTCTACTAATGAATATTGAACTCTCTCTACATGAAGATATACTTCAATATCTTAGGGTATGTTTAAAATGTAAATTTTCATAGGGTAGTTTTTTTTCATAAGACCTTAAATGTTGAGACCCATATGAAACAATGTGATATACCTTCCTCAACATAGCTATATGTCCAATCCTATAGGATTCACAATACACCATGTACTCCTCACTTAAAAAAGGAGGGATTTAAAGTACTACTGATGTCAAATGCATTGTGTTCTTCCTAAAATAATTATAGCATATTTTGGTCCACTCAAAAATTATCCCCTTCTTTTTCAAGCACAAAAATGGTGCTTCCAATTATCAAAAGTCCTGGATAAACCACATGTACTATAAAGATATTCCCAAAAACCAATAGATATCAAATAAATATTTATGGAACTCCCATGAAACCACTGACTAAACCATCTCTGAGTCCACTGACACACCTTAAAATAGGATTATATTCCCACTGAAGTTTACCTATCAAAATAAAAATGAAACATAGATATATTGGCATATAACTGATGATTTATTATTGTACTCAAGACAATGTCCTGATTTTTGGAATGATTATCACGAGTCTTGGTGTACACCAACGTTTCCACAAAAAACATCAAAAACCAATCAAGTTAAGGATGGAATATCCTGCTTATAAAGCCCATAAACACATCTAGTGCATTTTTCATCCATAAAGGCATTATGGAAAACTTATAAATTCTATAAGTTCTCTTAAAAACTGCCCTTGGTAAATTAGAAGTCCAAACTCTCAACTAGTAATACCCTGATATCATGTCGATATTTTAGAACACATAATCCCCATTTATCTATTCAGAAATATTTTCGATACACGGAATAGTATATTAGTTTGTCGTAGTCATCTTAATCAACTTTTGATAATAAACACAAAAATGTAAACTCTCGTTACCCTTATTGGTGAACAATACAAGTGGTCCATAAGGCGACGTACTAGGACAGATAAAACCTTTATCCTTCAACTCCTCCATTTGATTCTTTAGATATTGACATCTATCAGTGACATTCTATAAAGAATAATGGATACTGTCTCTGCCCTCGGTATGGGGTCAATACTGAGTTCCACATCTCTCTCAGGTGGAATCCCTGGGAAGTATTCTAGAAAGGCATCCTAAAAAAACTTAACTACTGGTGGGTGAAAATACTTCCCAATACCCCTGCAATCCAACATCAAACTCAAATCCAAGGCTTTGAGCTCTCTTAGTTGCTAAGTAATTTCCCTTACTCAGAATGAATGGATATCCCCCTCTTCCTAGTGAATGTAATAGTTTCCCTTAGGATGTGAAAATGAAAATACCCTATGGTAACAGTCCATAATGGTTTTGTATTCTATTAATCAATACATACCCAAAATTAGGTCAAAGAAAGTCATCTTAAGAATATAGAGATCCCATTGAAAATGGTACTACATGATCTCAAGAGAACATCCCTAGAACATACAAATGTCACAAAACTACACACCCATAGGTGTATCTATCATCTTAACCCTGCTCACAGACTCCACCACCAGGCTCAAACCATTAACATGTTTAGAAGATATAAATTAATGATATGCACCCATATTAAATAAGTCACCATATAATATTGAAGCTACAAGAATAAACCCTCTCACTATTGATACCATAACCTCACTATCCACGCATGTAGGCTACACCACATGCAAATATCCTATGCCTATTCCTTGTGATTGTAACACCCCAAGATTTCATAGTGCATCATTTCTTTAAAGTAATTCAATAACTTGCACTACACGCAAAACCGAATTCTAGCGTACAATGACTCCCCAAACAAGCCGTTCAAAAGTGGTTATGAATAGTATTAACTGAATTTTGATCATTATATAATCCTTATAATTTTATAATCCATATTATGAGTTTCTTAGACATAATTTAAGAATAAATACATTTTTTCAGATAAAAGAATAATTTTTAAAAAAATGCAGTTTTACCACCTTTTAATGGAAAAGCATTATTTTAATCCAATATTAGAAACTTTTATATATTAAATTTGACTAAATAAACTTCTTATTTAGAATCAGGACATAAGAATTTAGTTTCAATAAACTTTTGGTGTTTTTTTGATAATTTTCATATTTTGGTGAATAAAGAAAAATACTATATTTTAACTAAAAAAACTTTTTTTAATCAAAATAATTTATATTGTTAAATTAAACATTTTAATTTTTTTGATGTATAAATAGATTATATTGTTACCATTTTATCTAATTATTTTCATTGTATGTAATTTCACTTTGAAATTGGACATAAACAAGTGTCAAACTTTTGATAGTTATTATTTCTTAAAAATACGCCTTTTGGTTTAGACAGCGAGAATCAATTTTAAATTAATTAATTCAGATTTTATGTTTTTAATTTGGTAAAATAGACTTAATTTTTGGATTATTAATATCAAAATTAGATTAGGGTGTTATTTTGGTACTTTTCTGATAACTTTCATATTTTGATTAATAGTGAAAATTACTAAATTTTAATTAAAAACAACTTTTTAAATTACTAGTGATAAATTATGAATTTGAGTGATTTTAAGGTATAAATAGATTATAATTTTACCATTTAATCCAATTTTGTTCATTGTACATAATTTCATATTTAAACTAGACATAAGAATGTGTCAATCTTTTGATAGTTATTATTTGTTAAAAACACTCCTTTTATTTCGACAATGGGAATTAATTTTAAATTAATTTATGCCACTTCTATGTTTTGAATGTAAAAAAATGGATTCCATATTTATAATCAAGAGTTAAAAATTGTTTAAATAGGTAACTTTTATTTTTAGACACTTTGAATAATTACTTCAGTAATTATTTTATTTTCCATGGTTAAAGGGTAAATTTGGTAAATAAGAGTAAAAACATAATATTATAATAAAAATATTTTAACCTAAAACGTTTTCTAACCCTATTGGCTGATACATTTATTACCATTTCCATCTTTGGGTTGATTTTGGGACCCCATGGATCCACTTGTAAGTGATAATGACACTTTATATTAATTAAGTTAAAGTAAATACAAAAATGACAAAAGCATATATCTTTTATAAAAAAAAATTTACATAGGGTTATATATGTTATATTATCAACAATAAATATTTATTGTAAATATAAAATGATTTTTTAGATAATGGTATTTTATTTTTAATTTTTAGACATTTAATAATTAAATTTATTTATCACACAATAATGTTACAGTATTTTCCTTATTAATGAAAGAATCAAATAATTAGTATTATAAATGTTAAAATAAATATAAATTTAATTTTATGATTCCATACACTAATTTTATTTGTTAATATTACATTTTAGTATTTATTAAATGAATTTTTTTTGAAATAAAAAGTTTTAATGACTTTAAAAAAATTCAATTATTAGATATTGTCAAAATTGACATAAATGAGTTTTTAAAACAAGTATTATATTATTAATTGATATCATATTCCTAAAAATATAATATTTGGCCAAAGAACATATATAATGATAGTTGTTTTATTAATTGACCACTTAGGGATCTCCTTAATGTTTATAGTTAGTTTATTGACTATATAATATAAAAATACAAAGTGACATGGTAAGTGCCAAACTAATTAACTAAGAGATAAAACAAAAACATAAGGTTAATATAGTGACCCAAACCTGTCTAAAATCTATTTTATGAAAAGGATTATACCCTTCCCCAACTTATACTTTTAATAATCCACTTTGGAGCCATTATAAAACGAATATAAATTTATTATAAATTAATAATTCAAGTTTTTCCAAAAGAGCCCCTCGTCCCCCTTATAAAAGGACACCACTTCTAACCAATTCTTCATACATTAAAAGCCTTTTGGATCGGTCAACCCCTGCCCAAATATTCTCTCAAAATATCTCACTTAAACTCAGAGGCCTTCCTTTAGTCATAAATCCAACCTAAGGATCCCTTTTGATCAAATCAAAAGGAAGGACCCGAAGAATAGGTAATATTTTCACCACCCTCTTTCAAGTTCCTTTCTTCTTCTACATCTTCTTTCATTGAAATTTCCATTATAAAATAATAACTCCAGTATATTCTATATACTGTGATGTTATTATAAATATGATACAACCATATTCAGTATTCTATCAATCCTTTTAATGACATGTCACCATACATGCATACGTACGACTTACCATCACCACATCGTGGTGTAATTGCTATTCAAAACATTATTATTTGGATGGGTATGATAATGATGTGTAATTGATGTAAATAATAAATTTAACATGATAATTATTCTGTATATATTATATTCCATCCAATTATATATTACTTTAATATCAAAAGAATGATATTGTCGCTCGTGCGTACGTATGGACTACAGTCTCCATGAACGCGATGAGATTCATTCCCCATCGTATCCATTCCAAAATAATTTTCATTTGATGGTTAGAAATACTGTTTAAATACTTAATATAATTATGTATATGAATAAGATACAACCTATACATGAAAACATGGCTTATGTAACAAAACATATAAAAGAAAATGAGTAAGTTAACACTCGAAATGATGATAATACTAAGATATTATAAACAAAGAAATGTTACAAGATCATATATGATATCATATTAATTTATATGATTCTTGTATAATTTAATAAAAATTATTTCACCATTATACAGGAGGTTAACCTACTCTCAACCAAGGAAAACTACACGGTGAT
The DNA here is from genome assembly GCA_963277665.1 of Viscum album. Taxonomy (NCBI): domain Eukaryota; kingdom Viridiplantae; phylum Streptophyta; class Magnoliopsida; order Santalales; family Viscaceae; genus Viscum; species Viscum album. The sequence continues at coordinate 383,888,859 of OY728145.1, forward strand.
GGTTTATTTCAAAATCTCCTCATTATTCGAGGTTGTTTATACATAATTATCTACTGGGACCTCTTTATCATCCACATCCATGTTTCTTAAAAATGTATTTAAAATAATTATTACTATTTTATGGACTATTGTTTAATGTCATTTATACCTTTTTTTACTTTTTATATGATGTTTATAAAGGAATCATTCTGTCATTTTCCAAACACGGTCCTTTTTAACCTTTTAGACACAATTGATGTAAGAATGTCTGTTTTAACATATACGGTGGGTGCAGATATTTACCACTACTATAAAATCATTGAAGCTTCCATTACAAGCTTATAAGTATATTTTCAATGTAAATGTTTTATATATAATTATGTGACTTTTAAATGATTTCAAAAAAAGAGATATTTCTCTCAAATAGTTTTGATTTCATCTATGTCATCATCCATTGATAGATTTTAAGCTTATTTGAAGTTGATTTATTATGATTAAAAACCTCCATATTGTATTGAACCTTTTGTGATATGTTTGACAATAGATGTGTTATTTGTATACCATTCATGGTTTCTAGAGAAATTATTTACATTTCGTATGCTAGTTTTAATACGAATGTTTATGTTATGTTTAAACCTGTTCATATGAGGGATGCATTGGAATTAATAAGTGATGGGTGGAGCCCACTATAGATCCTCTATGCATCAGTATGTCTTATGAGACAAACTAGTGTCTTTGAAAAAGGCCATAACAAAATCTTATTTGTAGTCTTGGCACAAGGCCTTGACTATGTGGTTATGATAGTCTGGCATTATGCATTCCATCATTATGAAAGTGATTATTGATATTGCATGAGATTATTCGACTAGTAGAATATCCATTTGAATAAGTAAATGACATTATTTCATTTTATTTTTTCCATATTATGCTGAAGTTCATGTTTAAAAGGCTTTTGTTTTAGTTATACATTTCCTTAAATGTTTGTGCTTATTTATGAATGTTTTTACTATATTGTTATCCTTACTGAGCATCTAAGGTCGCCCCTTTCTATGTTTTATTTTTCCCAGGATTTGAAGAAATATTTTATGACTGACCTGTAGGGATAGTATAAATGGGATATGAGTGTGGACTATGGAGACTATGTTATTGTAGTTTTTCACTTTATGATGTAATGTAACAATTATGAATGTATCTAGTGTTTCAAGGTTACTAAACTAATTGGTATTTCGAGACTTGATCTTTTGTGATCATGTCAATGTTATGTAGTAATGTACCGACTCTGGTTAACTGGGGTCAGGGTGTTATAGTTAGTATCAGAGGAAGTTTAGTACAAATATTGGAAGATAGATTTAGATAAACTCTAATTAAATCACATAGCCCTAAGATATAATTTGAGGATTAGTATAGAAGAATTTCTTAACATTTTGGTACTGTAGTGATTTTGTGAGTTTTCAGAGCAATACATCCTTGTCTTGATACGAGCAGGTAGAGGCGGCTCTAGCACATATGTACCTAGGGGTAAAACCCAAAAACACCGCTTTGAGCTAGACTAGAATAGGAACTAGTGTATGACAACAGGCCTTGCTGCACTCTTGGTTACGACACTCATGGGGGATATTCTTAGGATAATTCTCATTTTCCATACAAATCATTATGAAGGGTTTATGAGTATATACTTCCTCAATGAAATAGTTTTATTATTATGGATTATATATATAAACCATTCAATTTATGTTAGGTATTTTACAGGTTTTGAATTATTCATCGCAAATCATAAACTGGCCTAGTTTATGGAATTGTATAGAAATGGCACCCAGTAGAAGGAATGTGAACTCCAGCAATACGTATGATCCAAAGAGTAATAAGGATCATATATTTTACAGTATTAATCCAACATTTAGAAGAAAAATAGTCTCCCATGTATTCTCAACATATGAAGAAATAGTATCATGTGTTAATAAGATAAGTAAATAATTCTCTCAGTCCTATGGCTTTGAAGGGAAGAAAGAGAAGAAAATGATGGAAGAAAGAAAGATAGATAAAGAGAAGAGGGAAAAGAAGAATTTCCCCATATGTGATAATTATGGGAAGAAACACCCTGGAACATGCCTGAAGGGAATGGGACTTTGTTATAAGTGTGGAGAAAAAGGACACCATATATGTGACTGTAAGGGTAAGAAAAAGATTTCAAATGTACAATGCTTCATATGAAAGTATTTCGGACACTACGTAATCCAATGTCCAAATCATCAGAGTATTCCCCAAATGATACTATTGGATAATAATCAAGTTATTATACTACGACAGATGAGGAGGAATGATTAGAGTTTTAATGATGTTATTATAGAATTATGTAATTTGAGTGTTGCATCAACAATTTACTGGTTATAATAGTTATGGAGTATATAAGGATTGTATTGTAGTACTATTTCATTAAGGACTTGAGATTGTGTAGATCTGAGAAAAGTGACACAATAGTAGGTTAAATGTTGGGAAAATATATTTTTGAGAGAAAGATAAACCATAACATAGTTCTAATACCAAGGTAGTGATTTTGGAATAATATATGATTGATTTGGATAAATTATATTGGATATTCTTGACTACCTTGAAACTGATTCATGATTTGTGTATTCCATCATTGTTGGAGTTTAAAAAAATTTAGATAGAAGGAGTATATCCAGTATTCTATAAGTAATAATGGATCATGAATGTAATCAATAAGGTTTTATGGTAATTCAGGATGTTGCAGTGTTATAAAAGAATACATGATGAGGGTGTTCACATGTTATGACATAGTAAAAAGGATCTTCATTGTGTTTACCTTCCTTATAAATTTTGGACTGTGAGTTTGGATATAAGTATTCTAGATAATTCTATTTTGAGGTTATTTTTGGATTGCCATAAAAGGACATCCCAAAGGTCGTGCGGCAACCTGTCACCTCTGGTAAGGCAGCGAGTCTTGAACACGCAACTGACGGGTGACAGGGGTGTATCACATACCATTTTTCCACATGATGTACTGGATTGAATAATGTAGTTTTTAAAAAACATCTGGTAGATTAATTATAAATTCATTTTTTTGAACCCTATACAAATAGGATAAATAGAATATTATTTTTAATTTCTATTATCTTTTAGGGTAAAAGATGAGTTTGTGGTAGAAATTAGTTAAAGGATAGGACTCTACTTATCAAGAATATAATTTTCTTCTTCTATTATTCTATGAAGAAATTAATTATTATACTTTATTGGAGGGATCTTAAAACAAGAAATTGTGTTATGCTAATACCATATGTTTTGTTGAACCGATAGTATTTTAAATCATCATAGATTGATGAATTTAAGGCCCTCAATTTTAAACTTGTTTTTGATTGATGACCTCAATAAATACCTATTAATAATTTTGTTTTTCGTTTAATTATATGTCTCTTATTTCCACCAATGTTCTCCTAATCGAGATCATAATTTGGTGGTGACCCTTTTATTTCTCTTTTCCTCTTATTAAGACTAAATTTTATTAACCTAATTTTTGATGTGGGTTTTCCCAAAATTATTTTCTATTATCAACCATTTATATTCGAAAAATAATTTCAAATTGAGAGGACACAATTTATTGAAGTAGGGAAGAATTTAACACCCCAAGATTTCATAGTACGTCATTTCTTCAAAGTAATTCAATAACTTGCACTACACGCAACACAGAGTTCTAACGCACCATGACTTACCAAACAAGCTGTTCAAAAGAGGTTATGAATAGTATTATCTAATTTTCTAACATTATATAATCATTATAATTTTATAATCTATATTATGAGTTTCTTAGACATAATGTAAGAACAAAAACATTTTTTCAGAAAAAAGAAGTATTATTCAAAAAAGGCAATTTTACCGCCTTTATATGGCGAAGCCTTTTTAAATCCAATATTTGAAACTTTTATATATTCAATTTGACAAAATAAACTTCTTATTTAGAATAGGGAAATGATAATTTAGTTTCAATAATGTTTTGGTATTTTTTTGAAAACTTTCATATTTGGATGAATAGTGAAAAATACTATATTTTAACCGAAAACAACATATTTTAATAAAAATAATTTGTATTGTTAAATTATTCATTTTAATGATTTGGAATTATAAATAGATTATATTTTTACCATTTAATCCAATTATTGTCATTTTATGTAATTTCAATTTGAAATTGGACATAAACAAGTGTCAAACTTTTGATTTGTTATTATTTCCTAAATATATGCCTTTTGATTTTGATAGCGGGAATTTATTTTCAATTAATAAATTAAAATTTTATGTTTTTAATTTGGTAAAATAGACTTAATTTTTGGATTCAAAATATAAAAATTATCTTAGGGTAAAATTTTGGTACTTTTCTGATAACATTCATATTTTGATTAATAGTGAAAATCAAAAAAATTAATTAAAAACAACTCTTTTAATTGAAATAATTAATAGTGATAAATTTTTAATTAGAGTTATTTTAAAGTATAATTAGATTATAAGTTTACCATCTAATCCAATTCTGGTCATTGGACATAATTTCATATTTAAACTGGACATAAGAAAGTGTCAATCTTTTGATAGTTATTATTTGTTAAAAACACGTTTTTTGTTTTGACAACGGGAATTAATTTTAAATTAATTTCTACCACATATGTGTTTTGAAGTTATAAAAATAGATTCCATATTTATAATCAGGTGGTCCAAATTGTGTAAATTGGTAACTTCTATTTTTAGAAATTTTGAAATATTACTTCGGTAAATATTTTATTTACCATGGTTAAAGGGTAAATCTGGTAAATAAGATTAAAAACATAATATTATAATAATAAAAAATTACCCTAAAACGTGTCCTCAACCTATTTGATGATAAATTTCCGACCATGGGAATCTATAGGTTGATATTGGGACCCCATGGATCCACTTGTAAGTGGTAATGACACTTTATATTAATTAAGTTAATGTAAGTACAAAAATGACAAAAGCATATATCTTTTAGTAAAAAAATTTTTACATAAGGTTATTTATGTTATATTTTCAACTATAAATATTCATTAGAAAGATAAAAATATTTCCTACATAATGGTATTTTATTTAAATTTTTTATTAATTGAATAATTATATTTATTTATGACACAATAATGATACTGTATCTTCCTCATTAATGAAAAAATTAAATAATTAGTATTATAAATGTTAAAATAAATATAATTTGAATTTTTTTAAGTTATACACGAATTTTATTGGTTAATATGACATTTTAGTATTTCTTAAATGAATTTTGTTTGAATTAATAAAGTTTTTATGATTTTAACAAAAATCTATTATTAGGTATTGTCAAAATTTACAAAAAAGGGTTTTTAAAACAAATATTATATTATTAATAGATATTATATTCCTAGAAATATAAGGTTCATACAAATAAATTATATAATGATATGTGTATTATTAATGGACCACTTTGGGGTCTCTTGGAAGTTTATAGTATGTCTATTGACTATATAATATAAAAATACAAAGTGACATGGTAAGTGCCAATCTAATTAACTAAGAGTTAAAACTAACATATAAGGTTAATATAGTGACCAAAACCTGTCTAAAATCTATTGGATGAAAGTATTTAGACCCATACCCACCTTATACTTTGAATAATCTACTAGGGATCCATTATAAACCAAATATAAATTTATTATAAATTAATACTTTAAGTGTTTCCTAAAGAGCCCCTCATCCCCCTTATAAAAGGACACCACTTCTAACCAATTCTTCATACCTTCAAAGAATTTTAGTTCAGCCAAACCCTGACCAAATATTTTCTCAACTTCCCTCACTTAAACATAGAGTAATTACATTAGTCATAAAGACAACCTATGGTACCTTTTGATCAAATCAAAAGGAAGAACCCGAAGAAGAGTTAATGTTTTCACCACCCTCTTTCAAGTTCCTTTCTTCTTCCACTTCTTTTTTTTTTGATATTTCCATTATAAAATTATAAATATAGTATCTTCTATAAACTTTGATGTTATTATAAATATGGTACAACCATATTCATTATTCTATCCATCCTTTTAATGACATGTCACCATACGTGCGTACGTACGGCTTACCGTCTCCATGTCGTGGGGTAATTGTAATACATTATTATTTGGATGGGTATGATAATGATGTGTAATTTATGTAAATAACAAATATAACATGATAATTATTCTGTATATATGATATTCCATCTGATTATATATTACATTAATATCAAAAGAATGGTATTGTCGCTCGTATGTACGTACAGACTACTGTCTCCATGAACTCAATGAGATTCATTACCCATCATATCTATTCAAGAATAATTTTCATTTGATGGTTAAAAATAATGTTTAAATACTTAATATCATTAATTATATGAATAAGATACAACCTATTCATAAAAAACATGGCTTATGTAACAAATCATATAAAATAAAAATGAGTAAGTTAACATCTGAAACGACGATAATACTAAGATATTATTAACAAAGAAATGTTAAAAGATAACATATGATATCATATTAATTTATATGATTATTTTATAATTTAATAAAAATTATTTCACCATTATACAGGAGGTTAACCTACCCTCATCCAATTAAAATTACAAGGTAAGGGTTTATTTCACAATCTCTTCATTATCCAAGGTTGTTTACCCGTAATTACCTACTAGGACCTCTTTATCATCCACATCCATGTTTCTTAAAATTGTATTTCAAATCATTATTACTATTTTATGGACTATGGGTTAAATTCATTTATACCCTTATTTACTTTTTATAAAAAATTTATAAAGTAATCTTTCCGCCGTTATCCAAACAAGGTCTTTTTTAACATTTTCGACAAAATTAAGGTAAGAATGTTTTTTTTAACATAAACGGTGGGTGCGGATAATTTCCTCCTTTATAAAATATTATAAGCTTCCATTAAAATCATATAAGGATATTTTCAAATTAAATGTTTTATTTTATAATTATGTGACTTTTAATTGATTTCAAAAAAAAATATTTTTCCCTCAAAGAGTTTTGATTTAATCTATGTCAACATCCTTTGATAGATTTTAAGCTTATTTGAAGTTGATTTATTATAATACAAAACTTACATATTGTATTGAAGGTTTTGTGATATGTTTGACTAAGGATGTGTTATTTTTATACCATTCATGGTTTTTGGAGAAAGTATTGACATTTGTTATGCTATTTTTAGTACGAATGTTTATGTTATGTTTAAACATATTCATATGTGGAATTAATTGGACTTAATAAGTGACGGGTGGAGCCCGCTATAGCTCGTTGATGCATCGGTAGGTCTCATGAGACAAACTAGTGTCTTGGCACAAGGCCTTGACAAAATCTTATTTTTAGTTTTGGAACAAGGCCTTGACTATGTGGTTTTGATATTCTGGCATTATGCATTCCATCATTATGAAAGTTGTTATTGATATTGCATGTGATTATTAGACTAGTAGAATATCCATGTGAATAATTAAATGGAATTATTTCATTTTATTTTTGCCATATTATGCTGAAGTTCAAGTTTAAAAGACTTTTGTTTTAGTTATACATTTCCTTAAATGCTTATGGTTATTTATGAAAGTTTCCGCTATATTGTTATCCTTACTGAGCATCTGAGCTCACCCCTTTCTATGTTTTATTTTTCCTAGGATGTGAAGAAATATGTTATGACTAACCTACAGAGATAGTAAAAAGGTGATATGAGTGTGGACTATGGAGACTATGTTATTTTAGTTTTTAACTTTATCATGTAATTTAACATTTATGAATGTATCTACTATTTTCAAGTCTTTTATGCTAATCAGTATTTTGAGACATGATCTTTTGTGATAATGACAATGTTATGTAATAATGCACCAACTTTGGGTAACTGGGGTCGGGGCGTTACAGTGATGCTACCTGATTCCCTTGTGTAGCAACACACTACTGATATGGGTGTTGTTTCCCAAAATAACAATGTCCTCTACTAATAACAACATGACTAGTTGAACTCAAACTTTTGTTCAAATATGGTGAAGAAGATCCCATTCCCACACTATGACTCTATCTAGTTACTCAATCACTACCTGACCACCTTTGGTTTTTGCAGAACCTCTTTAGATGTCCCATATTTCTATAAGATTGGAACTCCTCTGGTGGTCAGGAAAAGTTCTTAAAATAATGTCCAAACCCACCACACTGAGGAAATGTCACTATAGTAAGGTCTTGTGCAACTGAGCCTCCTATTTCGGTAGTCTTATTTCCACTTTCATGACTAATGTTTTCATAATGGAACTTCCTACTCTCAGAATTATCACCTCCATATCGTCCTAAAGAAACTATATATCTAGTATAATAAGCATATATTAGGTTACCTCAGCTATGAGAGCCTAATCCACCACTGTATCAAACCATTTTAATCAAAATAGATTTACTTGGGACTTAATCTCACATTGAAATCCATTCTTAAAGACTTTTCTGTAGTTAAATCATCTCTTGATAACACTGAATCAATGTGTTGCAGATCTATGAAGTGTCCAGCGTAATCTATAATGGACATTATCCCATGAGTCAACTTCCTTAAATCATCTATTTTATCCTACCACAATGTCTCTGGATTTAAATTCTCCAAGAAATTCTCCAAAAAGTCATTCAATATCATGCCATCATCCTATCAAGTCCGCGCATAAATTCACACCAGTGATTCACTGATCATCAAAGCATATAAGAGGCCATCTTGACCCAATTCTCAGTAAGGGTCTTGAGATTTCCAAGTATCATATTGATGGAATCATCCTAAAACTCAACACTCTATGGTCCTCCCTCTCCTGTAAAAGTATGAGGGTGCTATATGTGAAACTCCCATGTCATATTAGACATGATTTTCATAACCCTCCATGTGTCTATATCTATCAATTGCATGAAATGAGTGAATTTCTCTCAAAACTGATCTTCTACTTCCTCCCCAGTATTAACAGTGCTTTTGGTTCCCCCACTAGAGGATCTTCCACAACCATCTCCTTTGGTCGTCAACTCACAGGATCCTTCAGGGTGGCATATCTATCGAAACTAGACACACCTTATAACCAATATTCATAACAAATTCTATAACATTTTATTTCATATGAGAAAAAACAATCCATAATAATTCCTTTCCCAAACCCTCACCATGTCGTCAAAACTAAGGCACTATAAATACCCTTAACCATAATCCACCTGGTCCTAGTTAACAAGGGTAACCAGATTGTCATTATTCAAGTTCCTCATTTAGACCCCCAATTATCCTTATTTTACACTGTATTCATGTTCATCATATTATCCACAATATTCATTTCAATATCACAAGAGAGGAAAACAATTTATGTTAACAACCTACCAATAACCCATTTTCCTATGTCTTCCTAAAATGAAGCATAATGCAATAATCTTAGGTGCCTATAATGAGGTATGAAAACTCAAATCTCATTCCATTCTTGGCCACAAGTCATTTCCTTGAAATCTCAACAACAATTATCACAACACAAAATGAGGGTGTCACTGAAGGTGAAGTAATATTCAATTGTTGAAGACAACAACAATAACCATAATCCCACCCTGAGAATGTGGGTTTTCCCCTATACATGGATCTAAAACTCCCATGCATAACCTCATTACCAAGCCTCAACTCTATCGAGTCTCTTGTCTACCTTTTCCAAATAGTAATACAAAACAAGAAGAAATAAAACAAGTTATCTAACACCACTCTTTAATGTCTCATCTCGATTTCTATGCATTAGTGCCCCGAGATGGTTTGTCACATGACATCGGGCGGACCTCCCCATACGCTAGAGGCATCCGACCAGCAGCGAGGTTCTAGTAATTTAGTAAGGGGGTGAATATAACAAATTTTATCATAATAAAGTACCTTTATAAGTAAATAAGAAATAAAGAAAGCATATATAAGCATAAACATTACCAATGTCACATGATAATGAAAACTAGAAACACGGTACTTAGGTGAATGTGAAACATGTCATTCCAAATTAAGTGATGAAGTGTATAAAATGAAACTAAATGTAAAGACACTGATGATACCCAAGAGGGACCCTAACCATGTCTGGTTCCATCAACCATGATCTATCCCAAATCATCGACCTAATCGAGGGACCTTCACTTTAACAAGTCCCAATTCATCAAAGTATATTTTGGTACCAATCAGTTATCCCAAAAATGGTGTGAGTATGACTCAGCAGGCCACCACAAATGGTTTCTAAACAAATCCAGACAACAACAATGTTTTAAAATTTAACAATAATAAGTATAATTCTCAAATAAACAATTTTTCACATTATTAAATATTCTTTATTTCATAACATGAAACCAGAGGTTCCCATAAATAGCATACCTCAATACCTGCATCGGCCTATGCCGGAATCTATTTTTCCCTAATATTTTCTATGTTTTTTAATGCACATGTTACCTATATTACATCAAAAATGAATGAACATGTTACCATTATTATTTCAAAAATAATTGACTAAGTTACGATAACTTTAATGAAAGAATACAAATGACCATGCTACCATTATTATTTAAAAAATGAATGACCATGTTAAAATTCATTAAATCAAACAATTTGAATGATCATGCAACCATTCCTATTTCAAAAATGAATGACCATTTTACCATTCATTTAATCACATAATTTGAATGACCATGTTACCATTCCTAATAGTTGGCTGAATAAGCATGTTACCATTCACCATTTCACACAAATCTCATAGATCTCATTTTTCAAGGTTAATAAACAATAACCACATTATCACATATATAACAACATTAAAATAAGTATGATTAATCTTCATTAAAACTCTTACCCAAATATCACATTAATTAATTTATGAATTAATTAATCAACTCATCCTTATTACTAATTCAACAACTAGTCTTTAAATAAAAATACCTTTAATTAAATCCCTGATTAAGTAATCACATCTATCTCTTTAGTTAACTCAAACGTTAATTAATCACTTACTCATAAATAATTCATAAATTAATTATCTCAATTTCTATCTAAAAATCTCATAATTAATTCCTCAATTAATTATTTAAATAGACTATTCTATAGTTTTAATTGATTCCCCAAATAATTATCAAGATCATGGAATCATTATCCCATAATTAATTAACTAATTGACTATATCAAACCATGATCGAGGTTTCCCATAAATAATTTCCCAATTAATTATCTCAATATGAAACACCCAAAATCCTCAATTAATTCCACATATAATTATCTCTTTCAATAATCCATAAATCTAAAAATTTCACAATCATGTTAATTAATTAAGTTACCATAATAATGAATTCAATTAGGGATTATAATTTATAAATATAGCTTGAAATTATTTAATTCTCATATACATAAAAAATTGAATTATGTGATTTTGACTTCTGACCACCTACCTCAATTCAATGATGGATATTCACTCAATGGAAATATCCAAAATCTAAGTAGCATGATGATGTTGATCTGAGATCCAAATCTATTTTCTAAACCAAGATAAAATATATCAAGACATAATCTATCTAGATTTAGATATACAATACAATATTTGTTTCCCACAAATTTGGTTTATATCTAATGAAATATAGAATAAACTCCATGAAATGATTAAGAGAAGAAGGAAGAATTTTTGTAATAAGGATCATCATTAGATCCACTTATGGAGAGAATAGAGGATCTTCCATTCAGGCTATTAATCTTGAATAATTGAGTTTGTATAGCCTAGAAACCCCTTCAAAAATCTATAGAATCTCCCAAAAAAATCATTTTCAGAGCCACGGTTGAATTGAGGGTATTTATGTGGTTCAAGATATTTTAAAATAACATTTTTGGGTGAAATAAAACTACATGTATGGTTTTTCCTAGAACGGGAACATGGTTTAACCAATCGTGTACCAAATGTGCAACACTCATTGTTGGGGTTGCACGGTTAGTTGTAGTGGGTGAACAGTTTACTCTAACCATGATCTGGTCATGCATAGTCCGCTTTTATAAATATTTTTTAAAAAACCCACCCAATTTATATCATCTAACAAAGGTACATAAATAAAAAATGGTACCTGAAATTTCACCTGAGAAAACTCATCATAAGGTCAGGATCATAAAAATACGATGCTTTTTCCATGGGATCACCAAGAATGAAGATTATTTAAAGAAGGATATTCCATATTGGAATAATAATATGATATCCAAATTTTCAATTATGAACCTTATATAATATGTAGAATGTGTTTCTCCTTTTTAGGGGTGTATTATTAAATTATAAAACCGAATCTAAACTATTCAAAATGTTCATTTCACTCAGGAAGATGTTGGAACTACTTATTAAAAGGATGATACCAAAATTTTAAGTAAGTTTGGTACCATTGATGGTGAGTTTACCAAATAGTACACTATAATAATTGTGACCAAGATGTTCTTAAATAATTTTGGAAGTCTAATAGATGAAAACTTTCATTTCAAATGAAAAACTCGTTAAAGATATCAAATAAATAATAAATAATCAGATACGGATAGAGAAATTATAAAATTGAAACATTATAAATATATGAGAAAGAAGATAGTTGATGATAAGAATTGTAAAATGTTTTTTAAATATGAATATACTGGTATAATGATATTTAATTTTTAAATTTTAAAATAATAAGAGAAAAATTAAAATTATATAAATGTTATCTAGAAACCTCGTAAAGAACTAAGTTACATAAAAAGTAGATCAGAGATACTAAATTGTTGAGTGAATTTATGATATAGTAAAGGTTATCATTTCATTGTGAATAAGGAAATGTATATGATGCTAAACATATTATTTATGAAACACCTCAATTAAAAATAATATTTTAGGTGAATCTAACATAAAATTTTTCATAGTTATTTCTCATAATTTGGAAGTAATGTGAAAATCATCTCATATATTAGTAGAGAAATATTATATATATTTTTGAATTATATACCCTAATGTATAATGAATTATTTCACAATTGGATTTTTTTAACCATTATATAAAAGGATATAAAAAAACTTTTATGGTTAACTATCGATTTTATATATAATATTACATATTTCTATATGAATATTCAATACATTACAGAAATAAATATAGATAACCATAATTGTTTAGTGTAATTAGACACTTGGTAAAAAATCTTCTAATTTGGTAAAAGATAATTGGCATCTCATATAATGTTCTTTCCCATTATTATTCTTTACAAACATACGGTATACAGAACCTTTCATACTAAATTTTTGGAAGGAAAACAATTGAAAAGGTGAGATCAGATGATCAGTAAGGTAAAAAAATGGAGACACAAAATAATATCATGAACATAATTGTATGATACTTGAGAATAACTTCTGAAAATAATAGGATGAATATAAATGATTATAATCTCCAGTCATGGCCTAATGACAATCATTCCCTAAGACATAAATCATAATAAGATAAAGTAAATGTGATACAAGAGAGGATAACATTAGAATATGACATGGAAATATTGAATACACATAAGAATATGAAATATTATGTCACATTTACTCACCCAGACATTCATAACATGTGAGTAATGGGATAATCACACATTTACCTGCATTGGGTTATGTATAGCCACCTTTTTTTGAATTTTTAGGCTTGCCCTTACCACCCATGTAGCATACTTTTTGGGAAAGGTTTTACCACCCATGTACCCACATAAATCATTGAAAATTTCTTACTACCCAAAGTGTCATAGTGATATATAGGTCTCACCCATCACATAATTCATAAATTTGGGTGGAACAAAATCACAGAACATTCTCCATATCAGAAACCATGAAAATAAATAGGTTTCATAAAAACATTCATCATATATAAATTGTGTGAAATAAATGGTTTTCATAAAACATTTAATCATATAATAACCAATGAAATTGAAATGGGGTTTATAAACATTTTAACATGGTATAATACTTGTAAAAGAAAAGAGTTTCATAAACATCTTATCATCAGAAACATAAACCATCCATAGTAATAATTGGAATTGTATACTTTGCCCTTATACCATGTAAATAAAAAGTAACCTTAAATCATTTCATCTTACATGGAGAATGAACTTTAAAGAATAATCACTTGTAAACTTTCTTGGTAAAAATATCCTTTCTTTGAAAACAACTTTCACAACTAATATTTCAAGAAACTATTTGGAAAAAAATTATTTTAAAATGGACGTGATATATTATAAGTAATATTAAAAGAAAATAATTGTCATGATGGTGATAAATTATATCAATTTTTAGATGATATAATAATGATTATTTCATATTTTCAGTAAAAGATAAATGGTTTTTTTTAAAATGACATGAAGATTCCTTACAAAAAAACTAGTAAAAAAATTCAAACATGGTTAAAAATGGATTTAAAAAAAATAGTGTAATAATAAATAATTTTTTAATTTTTTAGGAAATATTTTTTTGAGAACAAAACATATTTCTAATTTAATAGAGAATTAAATTCTTATTTTCATAAAAATGTTTTCTCAATTATTTTAAGTACCAGTGAGTGGAAAAAATATACTATTACATGAAAATACCATGAATAGATGGAGGAAACTAAAATTCATGAGTTCATGGGATATGGATTGAAATATTTTTTATTTAATATAATAATTATAAACCATCCTTATGAATGAAGTGATTATAACATAAAATCATTACCACTTTTGTAATGTTGAATTTTAAGCCCCACGAAAGAGAGGCCCTCAAATGAAAATTTAAATCTCAATAATTCTTTAGAAGAATGATCATAAAATAAATTAATAGAAATTATATACATCAAATAAAATTAATATGTGTTTAATATGGAATATGTCTTGTATATGTAATAAGTGAGACAAATAAGCATTACCTTAAGTATCGACATCTATCAAATACGTTAAATTGTCCCCTTATTCAGGTATCCCTCATTAGTTCACACACAAATACTTCCTAGGTTTAATTTTTATCCAAATTAAGAATTAAAGGATGATATTATGGTTATTCAGAAGTTATTTGGGTAGCGATTGGCTAAATCAAAAGGGTTTCAAGGTGTGAGGAATAGAAGAGAGGGGTGGCCTTTTATATTTGAGGTGAGCGGTACCCTAGTAATTTTTATAGTGAAAGATTTTCATTCATTTCATTCATGTAAAAATGATCCAATAACAGTCCATTTTTCATCCTATAATATATAAGGTCTAAATACATAAATGAAAATTTTTTATACATGTTTTGGGTCATTTTTTACCCTTATACCTTTTGTTTAACCCTCAGAAAACCCATTTTTTCCTTAATAAAAGTAAATATATTTTTTTATTTGCTATTAGTTTTGGTCCAAAATTAAATTCACCTTATTATATAATATAAATTAATCATATTCCAAATATGAAATTCAATTAAAATATTTCAACTAACATGTGCAGAAAATTTTCATTAAAATTATTCTCACACACATAATGAGAATGTTGGGTCTTAAAGCAAAAATATTCAAATGATTGTAACGTTTATATATATATATATATTCAAAATAAAATTTATTAAAATTACCTAAATTAGATTAATGGATTTATAATTTGAATAACTTAACAATAAAACAATATTATAACATAATTTAACATTTAAATTAATTGAATGAAAAGGCATTCTTTAACTAAAATTCAGTATTTTTCAGTATTCATCAAAAATTGAAATTTTTTATAAAATTATAAAAAATTCATCCTAAGATAATTTTGATATTCCTAATTAAAAATTTGTTATTATTTTATCTAAAAAAACTTATTACGGTGTAAAATATTTACAGTTATTTATAGAAATAAATAAATAAAAATGTTTTTAAAATAATGTTTTTGAAACATTTTAATATTTTATTGAAAAATTAATCAATTTTATATAAATTTTATTCCTTTATATAAAACCATTTTAAATAATATTTATAATTTATCTATTTCTATTTATGCTTCGAATTTAGTGGATAAGTAATAAATGTCATTTTTTAAATAATTTTATTTATTTTTTGTTATAGTTTCTTAAAACTGAGTGTTGTGTGTACCACAAGATTACTTGGTGTTGCATGTAATGAAATATAAACATGATATTTCATTTGACAAAAAATACAGAAAATGTTGATTTTTTTGAATAATACATTTCAAAAAATAGCTAGGTATTACATTATACCCCTCTTTACATGAAATTTAACATTGAAATTTATTATATCTGTTTCAATATTTATGGATACATTTTCCTCATTCATCCTTAGGTTCCCACATAGCTTCTCGATGTAAGTGGTTTCACAAAGAAACACAAACCATGTATGTGGTCTTTTTTTGTAGAACATTATCTATTCAATGTAGTATCTCAATTTTTTTAAACTCATAATAAATATCATGCTTATATGGTATGAACTCAATATTAATTATATGTGCCTAGTATAGTATATACTTCATCAATAGTGATACATGTATAACATCATAAAACTAAGAGATGTTTAGTGGAAGATCCAAATGATAATCAACTATCAGGATATGATAAACTATTTAAATGTTTCTAATATACCTAGGTATTATTTTTTCCCTTCATTCATCCACTAAGTATTTCATAGAAATACATTATTACCATATTCAAATTCAATATAATCTCAATTGTTAAAAGCATAAAATTTCTATCAAATTTGTGTTGTCGATATTTATCATTGAATGTATCTAACCTTCATGAAATCAAATAATCATGATTTAGATCGAATTTTTCTTTCTAAAACTTCAATCCATTACATTTGAATTATACACTTCTTCCAATAAAGGTAATCGTAAGGATCTATATTAATCCTTCAGTGAAATCTATTATTTTCAGAAATCTCAACCTGAGGAAGGTGACAATCTAAACAACCATGGAAATCCATTAATGAAATCTTACCCTATTTTAAAGGGTTGTAATTATTCTGACATATCTAAAACTCAACTCTATATAAATATAAGGTTGACGACTTCACTAAAACATTGAGATAAGAATCATATCCCAAAAATAAAAAATAAATTTTTTTACTCCTTGAAACCTTAACACTTTTTTAATGAATATTTGAGATATAGGATCTTGAGATTTGTCTTCTGTAATAGAATTAAAGTGTGTTAACATGATAATGTGGTCAAATAAATATGGAATATAATATAAACCCTAAAGTTTACCAAAAACATAAATCATATGCCAGGAATGTATTGACGAATTACTCATCAGAAAACATTCTCTGTAATACATATACCAAACTAATCATTTTTATTTTATAATTGTCCCCTAAAATATCATTAATCTACTTAAAATCCGATATCATAAAACATTATAAGGGGTTTCAATAACTTATTATTAACCTTAAACTCATAAATCCTTGATGGTATCCATAACCATTAAAATAACCTTACTTTTATACATACACACTTCCAAAAGGCAATTAACAATTTATTCCTTATATAACAACTTATCTTATGCAAAAAAAATATAATGGAATATTGGGTTCAACCTCAAAATAATTTAATATCAAATTTGACTTTTTTATTCTATAATTCTTGTGGAGGGATATAATCACATGAAATTTCACTAATGTATGAACAATAAAGTTTTTTAAGGATATTTTATACAAAATCAAACATGAAACACCCAACCAATAAGGTGAGGATAACTGTGACCTTATTATTAGGATTTTCATCATTCATTATAACTTCCTAATATTTCCCTTTATTCTTTTCCAATAGAATTTTAATGTGGCTTGTCATCTATATTAGCCCTTGTATTGGGAATTGAATTGAATAATGCTCAAACGCCATGAACTTGAAAAACTAGAGTGTGGGTGGGGCATTTGTTGGCATACTCTTATACTCTATTCCATTAACTAGCTTGTCAATCATATTTCTACATTCATGGGTTTTATGACTAGTATGTCCACATATAAATTACTTTCATGTTCCATTCAAGGACTTCTCTTGATTCTTCTTACCAAATTACTTTAATATAGTTGGATGAAATTTCATTCCACCGTTTTTCATTTCATAGGAAATGATCTTCGTTTTTTTTCAAAACCATAGGAATGTTGGGAATATTCAATTTCCATTTATACCTTCAGTTCACATCAAATTACTTCTTCATATCTAGTGAACTCTCTTATAGTTAAGTATTTTCAAATATTTGGTTTTAAACCACTAATGAAGCAATCAAATGTTTATTTGGGGATGATTATTAAACTATAAGTACACCTTTAATGTCTTTTATAATTATCAGCATAGGTACCAATAGATTCATTATCCATTTTCATAAGTATAATGAGTTCTTTATCCATATTTTCTAAAGAATACTAGGGAAGTTCATACGGATAAATATCTTCTTATACTCTTCCCTTTATATTTATTAAATTTATTTTGGTACCCTTACATACTTAAGAATAGTTTTCCACTAATCTAATTCACCCATCAAATGATAAGAAAACAAGATGAATTTTCATGCTCTATACACTGATGAATGGAAAATACCCTTTTATTAGTACCGGTTCACTTCTCATTAATAAGTGGTTCATTGAATCTTCTAAAATATTTTTTTTATTTCCTCATAAAAAATTAAATAGAATTTTTTTTCTTCATTTTTTCATTTGGATGTAAAACGTGATTCATAAAGTGGTAAATATGTTTCAGTATACGAATTTTTTTTATATTCAACCTCCAATAACATTTGATTTCTTAGGAGGACATTAATTGAATTTTATGTTGCATTCATAATTAACATGGATCCTTTAGTTTCTATCCATTAACTAAAACCATGAAGTATAGTGTGAGAGACACTTATCACACAATAAAACCTAATATCATGAAAAATAATTTATTTTATATTAATAGCATGTAACATTATGTTCAATATATGACACCATAGTCTTATCCTAGTTCATTCATAGTCACCATCTATTTAAATAATTCATGATGGATTGTAAAGTGTTTTTTAGTTTTCAATGTGTATCACCTATGTGTGTTAAAATATGTGAGAAACAAGGCTTATTATGATTCACCAGGTGATAATAAAATCTAGCTCAATGTTCCCATTTTGGTGTAATTACCCCTAGGTACCTATATCTTATATCCACATACAATTGTAGTATCTATAAATGTATTTAATTTCATGGGAACCACTTGCCCTATCCTTTACCAAAATAACATGACATTTTTTGATATTTTAACTCACAATTAAACTTATCCTTAGGCATATCTTGAGATATATCCTTAAGAATATACCTATGGATCTTACTAAGGTTTACACATTCATTTATTCAATGGTTAACTAATCCTTTACTCTAATACCAACTATACAGACCAAGGATTTCATGAATAAATATCTCATCCTTTTGGATGAATATTCAATACATTACACATAAACACACCTGAGTACCATAATAGTTCAGTTTCTTTTTATACTATGTGCACAATCATATAATTTGGAAATATATCATCAACATCACCCACAAATATCCTCCCCTTTAGTAGTCTTTAAAAACATACTATAACTATAACAATTCTTTATAAACTAGGGAAAATAAGTATAAAAAATGGGATGATTAAATACTTATTACATGTAAAAAAGGGATATAATTCATCATAATATAGACATAAAGATATGATACATAAGAAAAAAATTTGAAAACCATACACTAAATAGAAAATTTCATAATCTTGTTTCATTAAATAAAGAGTGGAATTTCATAAGACATGAATCATATGAAAATTAAAGAACATAATTCAATAGAACATAAAATTAGAATTATACAATTAAATTTATCATACACATAATCCTAGAAAATATTATGTGACGGCTACCCACCAAGACATTCAAAAGATGTTATGATTGGGAGAACAAACTATGTACCTAATTTAGGATTGAGGTAACAACCAGTGTACCCTATTTTTCAGGCTTTTCCTAACAACATGTATAACCCCCCCCCCCTTCAGGCTTTGTATAACCACACATCTACCCTCATTTATTGTATAAGATTAATCATTACCAAAGGAAATAATAGGAGATAAAGGTCCAACCTTCCACATAATCTATACATTTGGGTTCTATAAGATCATAGGACATTTATCCTATCAGAAACCTTGAAAAACAATGGGTTTCATAAAATATTTAATTATATAATAAATCATGGAATATCAAGGGCCTTAATAAAAAATTTCAATATTGCATAACCCATGGTAATGTAATGGGTTTCATAAATATTTAATCACTATATTACCAATGGAAGAGAAATGGATTTTATAAATGCATTTTCATAAAAAAAACAATTTAGAGGAAGAATATGAATTTTATCCCTGGATCATATCCATAATAAATCATATTTAACCTCTATGGATGTCATCTTCTATGGATAATGATTTCTAAAGAAAATAACTTTGAATCTTTCTTTTGGAAAATAACCATTCATTGAAAACCACTTTTAAAACTAACAATTAATAAAAAGAAATATAAAATTTATTCTTTAAAAATAACCTTGAAATAATATTAAGAGTATCTAAAAAGTATAATGGTCATGATAGTGGGGAATTCCATTCATTTTTTTCTTGATAAAACAATGATTCCATTCTCATTTTCTATAAAAGAGAAACATGTAGTGTTTTTTAAAAAAAAAGGAATATTACTTGCAAACATTTTGTAAAAAAAACAAAACATGGGTAAAAATGTTTTTTTGAAAATAATAGGATAATTATAAAAATAAAATTGAATCATTTTTCGAAAATATGGTTTTGAGAATAAAATTATTTTCTGTTAGAAGATAGAAATAAAGTTAGATTTTCATAAAAACATTTTATCAAATATCTTTAATACAAAAGAGTTTAAAATGGTACTGTTACATTAAAATTTCATGAATAACCACAGTATAAGATATTTCAAATGTTTTTTGATAGATAGATAATATGATTTTACCATTAGAACTATAATTAAGTAAAATCCCTATAAATTTTGATATTATAACATAAAATCATTACATCTTGTTAAATTTGAATTGTAATCCCTAATAAAGAGAGATCCTCAAGTGGATAATTATTTCCCAATAATTTTCAAGAGAGTAATGATAAAATAAAATTTTGGATAATATGTACATAACATAAAATAAATTTTTAGATAATATGTAATATATCTCAAATAATGAAAAAAGTGAGATACAAACCCATTACCTTAAGTCCCAAATTCCATTGTACCATTCAAACCTTCCCCTTTTCAAGTTTCCCTATTTGGTTTAAACAAAAATAATTCCTATGATATATATTTTTCGAAAGAAATGCATAAATGTTCAGAGAAGGTAATTTATGATGTTATTTCACTATGTATTTCTTAATTAAAATCTTTTGAATTAGTGAATAAAAGAGGACAAGGGATGGACTTTTTTAAGTGAGGTAAATGGAATAATTCTAATTTTATGGATGAAATAATTCCACCCATATCTTTCATGTCATTAGGCATAAATAATTGACCATTCTTGATTCAAGAATATATAAGGTTGAAATATGGAAATCCAATGGGTTGTTTAATGGTTTTTGCCATTTCTGACATTCATATTTCTAGATTAACCCTTAGGTTATCCATTTTATCTTAACCCTGATAAATCACTTTTATATTTTTTACAATTATTTTTATTCAAAAATTTATGTTGACATCATTATATAATATTACTAATTTTTATTCAAAATATAGAATCCATCTATCTAAATTCCCCTCATAGATGTTTCAAAATTTAATTTAAAATTAATCTCACATATGCGATTAGAAAGTTGGTTTTTAAAGTGAAAATGTTTAAATGATTACAACGTTTTTAAATTGAAATTTAATGCGAGGTTTTTTAAAATAAACAAAATATGTCTAATTGATGTATAATTGAACTAATTTTACTTTATATCCATTTTTAAATATAAGTTATATTTTTATGTTAATTGAATGAAAAAAGTAGTTCTCAATTAAAATCCAATATTTGTTCACAACTGATCAAATAATGAAACTTTTTAGATAACACTCAAAACTCACTCTAAGATTATTTTTATATGATTATTTTAAAAATAAATTTCATTCTCTAAAATTAATTTTTAAAATATTTTTATTAGTAATTTTATTATTCTTCATAAAAATAAATAAATATAACTGTTTTTTCACAAAATATTATTTTGAAAACCAATACATACATTATTGATAATTATTACTTTTAACTATATGTTTAATTTATATAAGAAATTATAAGTAAATATTCAAAATTTAATTATTCATATTTATTATCCCATTTTAATAGCTAGTTAACAACTATCTTTTTATAATAATAGAAATTGTTTGTTGTGGTGTATCAAAAATTGGTGTTCCATGTATGGAAGGATAAAATTAATAGTGAGTGTAAATAAATGAAAAGGTGATATTTTGTGTAATAAAATATATATATATATATATAATATTAAATTTATTCAAAATATATTTCAATAATTCTATGGGTGTAACAGGTTAGAAACCTACAAATTTAGTAGCAAGATTTTATAGGAAAAAATCTATCAAGGTGTGGTCTCATTTTTTTGGAATATTTTTTGTACTAAAAATATTTTTGGAAATATTATATCATAGTCATTACTGAATAATTATTTTTGAATGTAAAACTATTTCATAGTCTTTTCCTAATTTTTGTGCTAAAAATCACAATTTGTTTGGAGAATTGAGGATTGTGGCAATGGAATATTTTGGACCACATAGTACCTGAAGAAGTTCACTATGGGTTTTTGTTTGAAAAATTCATATTAATATCATAGTATATATGATATAGAAACCAAATAGAATGTTTGTGAAAATAGAATGGAAAGAATATGAAAAGTCAATCCAATCACATCACAAAAATGAAATGTGAACTAAAAAGGGTGTACATGAATAATGGTTGAAGGTTGTGAATTTGAGGCCAAAACAGAGGGTGTTTGTTATTTCATAAGATATCTGGTTTTAGAGGCTATCATACTGTATTTTTATGCAATAAAAACCATAAAACATGTTGATTTTTAGGTATATTAAATTCATAATTTAGATAATAGTAATTTTGGTTAGTGGTTTCTCTAATATAATTTTTAATATATAAAGGACGACTAATCACATTATTATTTAGTTTCCGAAACATTAGACAGAATCATCACTTGTATAATTAAGTGATTTAAAAGAATTAGTTCATGAATGAGTTTATTCTTTGAAATATGATGTTTATAGTGGATGTTATGTTTGTGGAGGATCATTTATTGTGGTTACATGTAGCTCACAATAGAATGGTAGTTCACATGGAATAATACCTATGATATGTAGTCAATTAAAGATTTATTTATTCTATATGGTGTATGAAATTTTCTGAAGGATCTAATACACTTCATGTGAATGGAAACCATTTTTTATAGGACTACTGAAAATGAGATCAATACATAGTGAAGTGGATTTCATCTATTTTGTGAAGATGGAGATTTGTTATACATACCCATATGTGTGACAAAATTAAGAGATGATTCTGATCAATAGAATAATTCACTAGAGGTGCAATGTATTTACTTCATTGGATAGAGAGCATCAGTAAATAAAATTTTTGAGGGTTCAAAACCCGAATAGAAAGGGTTTTTTTCTCTAAATCATTTACAAAAACTATACATTACTAGTTTTTTTACATTGGACCACTTTCTTTATATGACCCTAAGATGTCTAGTCTTTTAACATGTGATGGTCGAATGATAACATACTGAAGGGGTCATGAAACCTCTATGTATTCCTACATGGAAATAAAACAACATCACCATGTATTTTTTCAATGAATTATCCAAAACACCAAGAAATAATGATGCAATATGGGTACTTGTGAATCGACTTATGAAATCTACAAATTTTCTCAATATATGGGATGATTTTCCATAGGATCACTTAAACAACTCTATATAAATGTTTTTGTGAGACTTAATGGATCAAATATCTCAAACATGTCTGATCACGATCCACAATTGACATCAAAATTCTTGAAAAGGATTCATATATATTGGGATACTGAGCTTCATTTGAGTAATTCTTCTCACCCACAAACTAAAATGCAATCGGAAAGGATGATTCAAAGTTTAGAATAAATGATGAGATCATTATCACTTTATTTCGATGGTATGTGGGATAATTATTTACCATTAGTGGAGTTTTCCAAAAATAATATTTTCCATTCAAGTATTAAAATTTCACCATATACGACATTGTATGGAATGAGATTCCACACACCAATGTTTTAGGATGGAGTTAGTCAAAAGATGCTTGTGGGCCTAGATCTTGTGGGTCATTATCTTGTGGAAGATAAAAAAGTGAAGGTAAAAACTATTCAAACACATATAAAAGCATCTCACAGTTGTAAAAAGGGATAATTTGATAATATAAGTAGCCATTTGGAATTTTATGTGGCAGATCATGCATTCATGAAAGTATCTCCGTGTAACGGTGTAATATGATTAGGGAATAAAGGGAAGCTGGGCCCCAGATATATTGTCCCTTTTGAAATTTTAGAGAAAAATGGGGTTGTGGATTACCAATTTGAAATTTTATTTTTCCAGTCTATATTACACAATGTGTTCCAGGAATCATTGTTGAGAAAGTACATACCAAACCCAATGCATGTCCTCACATCTAATGCTATAGAATTGAAACCCGACATATCTTACAATGAAGATCCTATAAATGTTATGGATACTAAAGAACATGTGTTGAGGAATCTGAAAACACGACTAGTAAAGATAAATTTTCAAAATCATTATATTAAAGAAACAACACAGGAGTATGAGGATCTTATGATGAATAACTATGAGAAAGCCTTATGTTAGTCACATTCTAGAATTTGTGGGATGAAAATTTTATAAGGAGGAGTGAATTCAATATCCCATGGATTTTAAAATAAAATTTAATATTGAATTAATGAATCACTGACTCTCAAAAAAACACTAATTTCTTACAACCTAATCCATAAACAAAATTTTTCCACCTTGTGTTTTGAATTTCGAAAAACTAACACACATAGATGCATTGAATAAGATTTTTAGAATATTATATGATCAACTTAGATTTTTTTTCTATATAGAAACTTGAAATATATAAATAGTATTGTCTGCTTATAAATAGTAATTTGATAGTTATGAATATTAACCCCACCCATGAATGTATATATAAAATTTAGGCACCTTGTAAATGAAATGGAATATTTTATAAATTAATAATTAAGTGTCGGTGTATTTGTTACTAATAAATATTTAATTAAACTATTAAATTAATAAATTGATATAAAAGAAAATTAATTTTTATAAAATTAATTTTTAATTAAATATTTTGTTGTCCTATGATTTTAGAATAATTTAATAATACCATATTTAATTATTCAGGGTATTAATCAATCAGTTTTCATTTGAAAAAATATTTTTACTTGAGTACATGATGATTTTATTTAAAAATTAAATTTCAAAAATTAAAAAATTATTTTGATAAAATTGAGTCCATATTTTAATTATAAACATAAAAAATATGTTAGGGTTAGTGTTTGGGATTCTTCTAAAATAATGGAATTTTTTGTTAATAGAAAATTACAGTAATTTACGATAAACGATAAAGAAATGATTTATTGAGTAATAAGTGAACTAAATATGATTTAATCACACTTGGTTTGAACTCACATGAACCTATTAAAATTTTGTGTCATAATAATCAACAATATTTCTTGTCTTTCAAAAAATATTAAAATAATGAATAAAATATTTAAAAGTCAATCCTCTCCTCCATTATAAAAACCACCCCTCAGTCCCTTTTCTTTTCACTCCTCCCAAGCATTTTACCTTGTATAAATTTTTCTATAATATTTTTAAAAATCTCCTCTACAAATATAGTATCCCTTGATATATTCGTATACCAAATCCCCTCACCTATAGAAGTTATCTTGGAAGATAAATTCAAGAAGTAAATTCATCTTTTCATTTCGTTTATTTTCATTCAAGTTCCTTTCATTTTTTTCATTCCTCATATAATTTAAATAAAATTTTATGATACCTCCAGTAACTTAAATGTTGTGTAATTTTTTTTAATATAATGAAATAATTCATCATCATCTCTCATTTCCCCTCATTTTATACTAGAAAATAAAAAAACCATCTAAGAAGTTTTAATTTTCCACATTCAAGGATGGCGGGTTTTCAAATTCTATTATAATATTAAATTAAGGCCATGGAACAATTTTCAAGGTTGAACCAGATCATTATATATGAAATATATTCTATTTAATGTTATGGAATCCTTTATTTACACATGGTGTTAATTTATAAAACAAAATGAGTTCGTGGTGATTGAAAAACCACAAAATTATTCAAAGCATTAATCATTAAAATTTTATCTAATGATTCATCCTCACCAGAAGTAAGAAATTAATTATACGATCATTTAAACTTATGTATGAATATTAATAACATATAAAAACAATTCTATAATTCAATTATCATTTTACATTAACTTCCATACAAATGAACTGATCATGAAAACTGATGAAACGAGTCGTCACAAATGATTATGTTGAATACATTAACCCTTGATAACAACCATAAATAAACTTAATAACATTATAATAAATCAAATAACTGACTAATAGGTTATGAAATAATTTATTAATATTTCTAATTTCTTATTCTAGGTCCTTGTATTAAAGGAAAGAACATATTATGATATAATGTAAGGATTTTCTTCTAGAACCACCATTTTAATCCAGGTTACAATTATTCTCTACATACCTCGATTAAATTATTATAAATTATTATTTACTAAACATAACTTCTATGAATATTATATATATATGTACCAAATAGAATCCATCTTTATTTTATGGATAGTTACATGTATTAAAAAGATCTTTCAAAATTATCCCCGAATTACATGCTTGATTCAAGGGAATATATCAAATTCATACCTATTTTTATGTTCAATATATAATATGTTTTAAGTCAAAATTATTTTTCTAAAACCACCCATTTCAACATGGAAAACATCATTACTTTGTTTCTGGTTTTATGTATTGATTTTTCAAAAAGAATACTTCTTTTCAAATTAATGATTATTTGTCTCAAATATTCCTCGATGAATTTATCATTTATTTTTGTATATTCCAAAACCTATATTGAATTTTATGCCTTATTGAGTTTCATATCCTATGTTTAACATCTATCATATTTTTTTAAATGGTTTACGATCATTTTGACTGTGGATGTTCCATCTTAACAGCATTCACTATACTACTCAGAATGGTTAGTGATTATGTGTACATATTATGGAAAGTTATTTCATATGTTCATGTTGTTTATGTTTAGCCCATTTAATATGAAGAATGTATTATATTTGGCATGTGATGTTTTGGGAAAAATATAGCCCCTTAATGCATCAGTAGGACTTAGGATAGAAAACAAAATTGGGTTTCAGCTGAGGCCTTACTCTATTACATTCAGTCATCTTCGTTGAGGCATCAACGATATGTTTCATTTGTATGGTAGTATGCATTCCCTCATTATAAAACTAGATAATTATATTCCATGTGATTATTAGACTAATAGAAAATCCATGGTTATGTTATGTGGAATTATTTAATCAGTTTTCATTCCTATCATAATATGATCAATTTTATTTTTAAAGGCACGAATTTCTAGTTATTCATCTTGCATAGTGTTTATATTTATATTTTCATGTGATTTATTATTTACCATGACTAATCATCCAATCTCACCCCTTTCACATGTTTAATATTCCTCAGGCTTTGAAGAATTATTTTATGAATGACTTGAATTGAAATTCTAGTAGATTATGTATGATTCAAAAGAAGGTGATATATTGTTGATGAAGATATAATACTCACATATTATATACTGTATTTAAATTTTATATATCCCACCAATGTTTTATTTTATGGGCAATTGTCACATTTTTATGTTTTAGTTGTATTTTGAGCTCAAATGCAAAAATGGCATAATTTTTGTGTTTAACTGTTTTATTTTTCTTCTGTATTTTGGCCATAAAATTTTTTAAACTAAACAAAATTGTAAAATTCATTTTTTTAAGGTTACTTACATAATTGGACTAATTTCATTCTTCTGGATTCCCAGCTAAATCAATCATTTGGAGGCCGAAAATTAGTACACTATCCAGGCCTCATAAACTGTGCACATATTTGGAATTTTTTAAAGATTAGATTTTATCTCGATGCTGACCTATCCAATGCAGCTGATATTAAACATGGATCTGGAGGGATAATTAATGAAACTCTTTCATTAAGGGGTCCACATTTGAATCGTATGGTTTAAAAAGATTTAAATGCATGGGAATTTGGAGTTGTGGAAGATGAAGAGTCACATGGACAGATTAAATGTGCCGTACAGAAACAACCATAATGCCTTGATACATGGACCAATCAACCTAATATTTTGTGGAGGCATGCGGAAGAAGATGTGGATAAACTTTTCGGAAGGGACCATGTTCCAAAAATTCAATTTAATGTTCCTACAAGTCGTGAACTTCAGGTAGATATGATTGAGAGATATTTCTTCACCCATTTTCCTTATAAATTTGTAACTCCTCTCACTTTTACAAGGATAGCCATTTAAAGGGGGAAAGGATGAGTTTTTTACGTAATTTTTCATTATAGATAATATATATTAGTGTATCTTTATTCTTATTCTTTTAATTTTATTCTTTTCTTTCATTTATTTTATTTTTTTGTGTTTCTCCCAACTTGCTTCTTTCTAACTCCATGTTTGTGGAGAGGTAACCCTCACTATTGTTTCAGGGGGGAAGTGGTGGTATTTGAGATTATTGTGCTTTATTGATTTATCATGTTTTTTTCTAAGAATTAAGTGGTGGTTAAATGATTTTGGTTAGTGGTCTCCCCATATTCTCTACCATTGTCTTCTTCCTCCTCGTTTATTATTTTTCCTTCCCATCAATATCGAATTCATTCAAATGGTGGAGTTTGGATTGGACATTGATGTAGAAGATATTACTCATGAATGCAGAGGTCTCGGTGTAGGTTAATACATCTCAAACGAGATGGTGTGTAGTGAGAGGTCTTGATCTCCACATTGAACAATTCATTGATAGATATTTTGAATGACAAGGATAATTCCACCATGAAACCCCAAGAACAATGGTTTTCTTCTACTTACTTCATTGTGTCTTTTCTTCATTTTCTTTGTATTTTTTATTTTTAATATATTTATATATATATAATATATTTATATTGTATACATTTGAAATTATCCTCCCCATTTATATTAGTATAATATTTAATATTAGATAGTTTACAATAGTGATAATAGGAAAATAGTGCGTGTGAGCAGCCTCCTTGTGATCGGCCCTAGGGTGTGCCATTATGGTACATTTTTAGGTTTGTAAGAATTTAATTTAATTATGGTCCACGAAAACCCACTCTCATCAATTGGTGTCATTGCCGAGAAGGTTGCCTATGTTTTTTCTGATTTGTTTTCAAATTTTTTGGCTTTTTAACCACTAATTTTGTGTTAAAAAAACTAAAAAATGGATTTTCACAGTGAATACTCATATGTTTGGCCTCATTATAAATAATATGAAGAGCCTGGTCATGATTAATTTTTAAAATTTCAACAAGATACTCTTGAAATGCAACCAAATAATTTGGTGATTCAACAAAATATTCAAGAAGTTATCAGAAAAATGGGAATTCTTTCTAATGAGTTAAAAGAATTGAAAGAACTGGAAGCTCAAAAAGATACTCAAGAAATGGAAAATGACATCCCACCGATTTTTGATGTCGATGAACCTTGGGTAGATGTGTTGAAAACTGATTTTAAATCATCTTTTTCACATTTTAAGGAAGAAATTTTTAGTGATTCAGCAATACATGTGTCTTTTGGAAATGAAAGCTCTTTTAAAAACAATTGGGATGAATTTGTTGAAAATGAAATTTCATTTGAAGAAAATATTTTTGAAATTGATAATTTATAATGATGTTCTAAATATTTGGATAAAAAAGAAGAAACACTTGAGCCATTACATTTTTAAGAGCACATGGAAGAACTAGAGCTACTTCCCACATTCAATGCCACTATTTTTGACTTGGAAAAAGAGCTAGAACCTGAGAATCCACAGGGAGATGTCTCAAATTTAGATCCTTACTTTCCTGCTAATTTTTATAATAATTTTATATGTGCTTCTACCTATACCGAAGAAGTATATTTTGGGAGCTTCTACAAGATGTGTTAGCTGAAGAATATTGGATAGATTTCATTTTGGTGGTTCATGAAGAAAAAACATCATCCACCATCAGATTGGGGATAAAACGCTACAACTGCTAGACTTGGGGCAGCAAAAACCTAGAACTCACTGGGGGGTTAAACCAAGCAGTATCCTCTTTCTTTCCCTTTCCTATTTATTTTCATTTATTTTTCTCATATTTCCCTAATTTCATGTCTTTTAGGTCAAGTGGTAGTATCTAGGAGCTTAAATCAATGCTTCCACTGAAAATAAATTCAGGTCGTATCTTTCCTTCCCTTTATTTTTCTTCCCATATCTTTATTTTTTTGAGCTCCATTGAGGGGTAGTGAAATATTGGTGTGTGGGGAGTGTCAACCTACGTAGTTGTTTGGTTTGCTTTGTTTTTCCTTTTCTTCTTCATCTTTTTAGTATTATTGAGATTTAATGAATACTCTGATCATTTTTCACACATCAATTCATTTTGAGATGATTTAAATCATTTTTAAGAAATGGATTTTTAAGGATTGTTGATGTGAAATTTTTTTCCTTGAATTGCATTTTCAAGCATTTTTATGAGTTAGACCAATTTTTGAAATTCATGCCCATGAAACATTGACTCAATACATTTTTCATGTCCTGTGCGGTATTCTAAAATACTTTGAAATATTCTTTCTAATACCCATACTTTCTTGAGAGAAGCTTGGATTTTGTGTGATAACCAGAAACTGGGATTTTTATCGTTTGAAGCTTTGGATTTCATGGAATGTTTTTAATATGATTGAGGAATTTGTTTGTCTAGAAATATTTTATCTTGAGACCTACCTTTACTATCCTTCGTTATCCCTTAGATTCCATGAATTTCTTTATATGTTTAAGCAACATTACAAGCCGAATTTTCCATACCTACCCGCACTTTTGGTATTATTGCATTGATATTTCAAGTTTGAGTGTGGGGGAAGGGCCTTTCATGTGCGTTATTTGGGATGTGTTTCCTTTGTGGGTGATTTCAGGTATGTGTCAACTTTTTGGGCATTGGATGATAAAAATCAAATTGGGCATGAATAATCATTTCATTGTTCTTTATTTGTTTCATCTGATTCTCCTTAAAAAATGAAAAAATTGAAAAAAATGGAAATGAGCTTGAATTTATCATTTTATATCCTTTAATGACTCATGTCCCTATCTAAATTCAAGGGAATTATGGTCATTATTTCATTGTATTCATTTTACATCTCATTCTCCATGAAAAAAAATAAAAAAATAAAAAAATAAAGTTGTGCCTTTCTGGAGACTTACAAAAAAAGAAAAAAATGAAAAAAAGGGGAGAAATTTAATGCAATAATTATTTGGAATAATTTCTTGTCTCATGTACCATGTCATATAAAAAGGAGGTTTGGTGTTGTGTTTCACATTTTTAAGGGGATTGAGTGATAAATTCCTAATGTTTTCACTTGAATATTTATGCATTGTACTTAAGAGTACAACCTACTCTTTCTAGACTTAATTTTTCAATCATTTTCCCACCAAACCTAAGCCATATAATTCACCTGAAAAGGTTCTCATGATTAAATTCATTTTCATGTTTCGTTCTGTAGATATATTAGAATTTTCATAAGCCTATGGTGATACATGCACTTTCCAAGTATGAGCATAACTCTAGATTTAATTTCTCTTGAGTGAAGAGTGACACAAAATTCAAGGCGAGGTAGGTTGTGATTGGGCCATGGATGGATTTATGAGGTTGAATAAATTTAAATGTGAGGATTGAAAATGATTGGGAATTGTCTTTCATAGAGGAGACATGATGGAATTTCATTTTTGGATGAGATCATTGATGTTTTCTCAATGTTGATTTTCGTGTGAATTTTGATTCGAATATATAATGATTTCCCAAGAGTGCAATGATTAAATGTGGGGGGAGTGATGAAGCTATAATTTTCACATATTATATAGTGTATTTAAATGTTATATATCCCACCAATGTGTTATTTTATGGGAAATTGTCTCATTTTTATGTTTTAGTTGTATTTTGAGCTCAAATGCATCAATGGCCTAATTTTCATGTTTAACTGTTTTATTTGCCTTATATATTTTGGCCATAAAATTTTATAAACTGAACCAAATTGTGAAATTCCTTTTTTTAGGTATACTCACATAATTGGACTAATTTTATCCTTCTTGAGGCCCATCTAAATCAATCATTTGTAGGCCCAAAATTATCTCACTATCCGGACCTCAAAAACTGTGCACAGATTTGTAATATTTTAAAGATGTGCTTTTATCTCGAATCTAACAGATCCAATGGAGATGATATTAACCATTGAGCTTTAGGAATAATTAATGGACATATTTCATTAAGGATTCCATGTCTGAATAGGCTGTTTTACAGGATTTAAATGCATGGGAAGTTGGTGTTGTGGAAGACGAAGAGTCACCTGGACAGATTAAATTCCCCACACTAAAACAACCATAACTCCTTGACAGGTGGACCAATCAAACTGAATGTTTGTGGAGGAACACGGAAGAAGATGTGGAGAAACTCTCCAGAAGGGACCATGTTCCAAAAGGGCCATTTAATTGTCCTACAAGTCGTGATCTTCAGGCGGATAGAATTGAGAGATATTTCTTCCCCCATTTTCCCTATAAATTTGTAACTCCTCTCACTTTTACAAGGATATCCATTTCAAGGGGGCAAGGTTGAGTTTTGTTTATTAATTTTTATTTTTATTTATAATATATATTAGTGTATCTTTATTCTTCTTCTTTTAATTTTCTTCTTTTCTTTCATTTCTTTTATTTTATTGTGGTTCTCCAACCGTGCTTCTTTTTAAATCCATGTTTGTGGAGAGCTAACCTTCACTGTTGTTCGAGGGGGGTAGTGGTGGTATTTGAGTTTATTGTGCTTTATTGATTTATCATGTTATTTTATAAGAATTTAGTGGTGGTTAAATGATTGTGTTGAGCGGTCTCCCCACTTTCTCTACCATTGTCTTCTTCCTCCTCATTTATTATTTTTCCTTCCCATTAATATCCAATTCATTCAAACGGTGGAGTTTGGATTGGAAGTTTATGTGGAATAGATTACTCCTACATTCAGAGGTCTAAGTGTTGGGTAATAATCTCAAAAAAGAGGTTGTGGAGTTACAGGTCTTGATCTCCACATTGAACAATTCATTCATAGATATTTTTAATGACAATGATAATTCCACTATGAAACCCCAAGAACAATGGTTTTATTATACTAACTTCTTTGTGTCTTTTCTTAATTTCCTTTGTATTTTGTATTTTTAATATATTTATATATTTATAATATATCTATTTTGTATTCATTTCAAATTATCCCCCTATTTATATTAGTATAATATTTTATATTAGTTAGTTTACAATAGTGACAATAGGAAAATAGTGTGTGTGAGCGGCCTCCTTGTGATCGACCCAAGAGCAATGGTTTTATTCTACAAACTTCTTTGTGTCTATTCTTCATTTACTTTGTATTTTGTATTTTTAATATATTAATATATTTATAATATATCTATATTGTATGCATTTCAAATTATCCCCTCCCCCCATTTATATTAGTATAATATTTTATATTAGTAGATTATGTATGATTCAAAAGAATTTGATATATTGTATTTCATTTTCTTGCTGTAATTTTGAACTTATGTATGAATATTTTTTTCCAAATCTACTAAACAATTCATTAAATCAGGACACGACCTCCTTATTTATATGCCAATGTAATATAATAAGGCAGTGACTCTCGGAAACTGGGGGTCTTAAAATCTACTCCTTTATTTGTATTGATCAAATTAGAGACACATATATCATTAATAATAAAAATATTATTATAAGAGGAGGAAAAAATACATTCATAAATAATATTATATTGAAATTATAAGGGAAAATTATATACATATATCTGGAAAAAATAGTAAGATAATGGATGAAAACATCCTTGACTCTTGTGATGTTTTCTATGAGATTAAAAGAGTGGGATAGAAAAAATAGTTGACTCTATAAATCCATCAAATCAGAATAGATATCTCTTAATAAATATTAATAATAATTCTCACTATTATAAAATAAAATTTTCCATCACAAAGAATGATGTTATTATATGATTTATAGGATATCAATATATCCCTATAAAACATCTTCCTCCCCAAATTCAATAAATTTAACTATTTTGACATGTTAATTATAAGTCTATGAACATATTCCATATTATCAATCATTTCAATTTATGAACATAAGAATGATAAAATAAACAGATAAATTTTATTCTTCCTCCATGATTGTAATACTTCAATTGATGTGAACATGAATTTTAATTCCACAACATAGATAAATAAATTCCAGTATAGTCTATTTATAGTCTATCTCATATAATATCAATCCAAACTCACAATTTCTATTTTACTTTATTTATATTGTTGAGTGAATATTATATCCACAATATTAATATGTAACCCTTTCTAAATATATATAATATTTTATGAATAATCAGTGTATCAACACAATCTTATTTGTTAATTTATTTATGGTTAGTATACTAATATACTAATTTAATCACTAATTCCAACATATTAGTGTATATTCCTCAATATATATAATAAGGGTAGTATATACACTTATCCCGTTAACTTCATGATACATATCATACATCTATAATAAGTAATTAAATCCCCTTACTCATATTACTCTTTGTTAAAAATATGGTCTTTAAATCTCTTGAATCTTTAGGATCTTCCTCATCTCCCAACACATAATTTATTTACTCATAATTATTATATTTAAAATAAATACTACAATCACAAATCAGTTCATTAGAATACATTTTTCCACATTAGATCTTAATAACTGGTATTAGAGACCAGTTCACCCGAAAACCTTTATATTGGTGATTTATATGAATCCCCATTACATAATAAAAAATCTATTAGTTACTATTTATAATGGGAAAGGATTTTATATATAGAAGTAAATAATGTTAATTAATCGTGTCTCTTATAAAACTGATCTTCTTGTTTCATGATTTAAATATTTTTAAATTCCAAGTAATTATTTTTCATATTCTCCATATTATACAAAGAATATTAAGAGTAATGGGAAGGAATGAAAAGAACTGAAAACTAAATTATATTGGTGAGAATTAACTGTTTTTATATTATGTAAAACTATAAATGAGTTGGGTACAATGATTCCTAGAATTATTGAAGGATATAATATTTTGAAAGAAATAATGCAATAAATTTATATAAGTTAGTTGGAATATGTGAGAATAAAATTATATGAAAGTATTGATATGTTCTTCACTATGGTAAATATTATTTTAAATATTATAAGAGTACATGTATGAACCCTTTAAAACTATTTATTAGTGATAAATATGATGATATTTCTCCCTATTAATTTTTAATGTTATGATCTCAACACTTAAAGATGGATATAATTACAACTATACTATTTATGAAATTCATGGAATATTAATTAATAATTTATTTATAATAAAAAAGGAACAAAACAATGAGTAAGTAAAAGGATATTTTATTTAAAATATTCAAATATATATATATATATTGTATATTAGTGGGATTTCCATGGTTAATAATAATGTATGTCATATTTTAATGACATTTTATCTATACTAGAATTGAATTTCAAGAGAACAAAAGGAAAGAATAAATATAGGTGAGATTTAAAATGGTTTAAATATTATTAAATTACTTATATTTTTTCCTTGATTCCATTGAGAATATATTCTGATAATAAATATTGTAACATCTCGGCCCAGGTTCCACGCAACGGTGCCCTGAGCCAGTCGGTCACATGACCTGAGGCGTACATCCCCATATGCCATAGGCTAACAACTAGAAGCGTGTGTCTGGTAAGTAAGTCATGGGTATATTATAACCTTTGTTATCATATTAAAATACCTAAAGAAGTAAAAAATTAATAGTAGAAACATATATAATCATAAAAATACTAATGTCATAAGATAATATAACCCAGAAACATATTGCTCAATTGAATTGAAAAAATTACATGCCAAAGTAAGTTTCAATGTTCTAAAATGTATCTAAATGTAAAGAATCTATGGATACTAAAGTGGGTCCCAAACCATGTCTGGTTCCATTATCCATGATCCATCCCCAATCAGCAATCTAATCTAGGGCCCTTTCCCTTATCAAGTCTTACAACAATAATGTATACTATGTTATCAATCAAGAAGCCTAAATAGGGAGTGAGTAAGATATTGTAGTCCACCACCAATGGTGCCTAAAAAAATCCACCCAAAAATATTGTATAAAATTATAATAATATTAAGTATACTTCTATAATAATCAATTAATCACATTATTAAATATTATCTATTTAGTCACATAAATCCCTGAGTTCCCATAGATAATCATACCTCAATACCTACTTCATCCAATGCTGGAATGTGATATTTCCCCATGAATTACCTTGTGTTTGATATCCCATGTTTCCTTTCTTACTTTAAAAATGAATTACAGTGTTACCATTATAATTTCATAAATGAATTACCATGTTATCATTAATTTAATCACACAATTTGAATGACCATGTTACCATTGTTATTTCACAAATTAATGACCATGTTAAAATTTATTTAATCATAAAATTTTAATGATCATGTTAACACTCATAATATTTGGCTTAAATTCATGTTACCATTTTCCATTTCACACATATCTCATGGATATCATATATCAAGGTTAAAAAAAATTAACCACAATATCACATATATCACAACATCCAAATATTCTTGATTAATTAACATTAAACGACTTACCCAAATTTAAAATTAATTAATTTTTATATTAATTAAACAACTAATCCTCATTGATAATTAGACAACTAGTCTTCTCACAAAAATACCATAAATTAATTCCTTAATTAGTTAATCACGTCAATATCTTTAGTTAACACAACCATTAATTAATCACTTACTCATAATTAATGAATTGATTAATTATTTTGATTTCCAAAATCAACATCTCATAATGAATTCATCAATTGATTATTCAAATAGACTATTTTAGAGTCTTAAAATTAATTTCCCAAATAATTATCCCTTTCAAGGAATCAATACACTATAATTAATTCCATAATTAATTATCTCAAACCATGATCTCATTTTCCCATAATAAATTTCCAAACTAATTATCTCTATTCGAAACACCCACAAACTGAAATTAATTCCACAATTAAATATCTCATTCAATGATCCATAAATCTCAGAAGTTTAAAATCATCTCAATTAATTTAAAACAGGTTTTAATTCTATTACGGAGTATAATTTCTAAGAAACTCTATTAATTATAGAACTAGAATATACAAATACAAATCAGGACTGTGGGATTTAGAAATTTTTACAATCTACCTCAATTCATTGATGGGTATTCACTCAATGGAAATCCCTAAAATCTGAGTAGTATGATAATGTAGATCAATGATCCAGATATAATGCCTAAACTGAGATCAATGATATAAAGATACAATCAATCTAGATTTAGATCTACAATAATAGATGTATACCTCGCCAATTAGGTTTTTATCTAATGAAACAAAGAATAAAATCCTCTAAAAGATCAAAATAAGATGTATGAATTGATGGAATAAGGATTTGGATGAGATCTACTTACCAAGAGAAGATATGATCTTCAATTCGTTCTGTGAATCATGGAAAATTGAAATTAGATGACCTTTGAACCCCTCCAAAAATCTCTAACTTCACCCAAAAATGTTAAGTCCCAGGAGAAAGTTAAAATAATGGTGTTTTGGGAGTCTGAGGTATTTTAAAATAAATTTTCACGTGAATTAAAATTGTGTACAAGGTTTTTTTGGCAGGGGCCCACAAATTAATAAACCGCGTTCCAACGACCCCACCCTCACTGTCTGGGACCACACGGTTAGATGGGATGGGTGAACAGTTTAATCTAATAACACACCAACCATTGACAATCCACTTTTCTCAAAATATTCTTAAAAATATACCCAAACTCACAAATGTAATAACTCTAACAAAATTTACTAAAATAAAACAAAATGTACCTGAATTTTCCCCTAAGATAACTCCAGAATATTTAAGGATTGTACAATCTCCCTACCTTTTAATAGATCATCCTAGATATCTACTTACATGATTTTCTAAGATCTACAACAAAGACTATCAGTCCATTGAGCCCTCAAATATACATCCATTTCCCATTATCCTCTTGTAAACATCCATGTTGTGATAACACATGAACTATCGATATGGTCTTTCCCAAAAACAACTTATCAGTGTGATATAACACACGGATCATATGCTCGTTGATGGAAACAAATATCTCAAGATCAACCTCATCCACATAGATCACATGAGAGTTGTTTGGGTGATACCTCTATAGTTTTGAAATATGAAAAACATGATACATTGTGTTTTATTTCTGTGGAATAGCTAATTAGTGTGCCACTAGACCAATTTTCTCTATAATCTCTAATGGTCCAGCAAACCTGGGTGTTACCTTTCCTTGTCATTGTATCATGTGGTTACCCAACATGGGTGACACCTAAACGAATACAAAATCACCTTCTATAAAATCTAGTGTTCATCTCTATCAATCAACATACAACTTCTGCCTATTATCAGCAATAGCTATACGTTTCTGAATTAGTTGTACCTACTCTGACATTTCTTGCATGAGACTCGGTCCCAACAACTAAGACTCCCCAGCCTCTATCAAGCATATCGGTGATCTATGTGGAAAACCATAAAGATCCTCATTTGGTGCCATAAATATTGTTTCATGATAACTATTTTTATAGGAAATCACTACTAAATCCAGTTCATATTCCCAACAACCCCAAATTTAAACACAAAAGCTCACAACATATCCTCAACCACCTTTATAGTGTGCTCTGACTGTCCATCCATCTACGAGTGAAAATCCATACACAATAATATCAATGTGACCAGACCTTTTAATAATCCCTTCCAGATGCATGATGTAAATAATGAATCATGCTCCGATACTATTGTTTGTGACACCCTGTGCTGACGAAATATCTCTAAACATACATTTCTCCCAACCGATCTACAGTAAATGATTCCATTATTAGAAACAAAGGAAATAACATTTTAAATCGATCCATAGTGACCCAAATAGCATAATTCTTTCAAAGAGTCTTCGTATGATCTTCCACAAAGTCTATAGTCACATCATCCCACTCCCACATAGAAATGGGTAACAGCTATAGAAAACCTCCAGGTTGTTGATCCACTACCTTCACCTACTGGAAGGTAAAAAATCATGTAACGAACACTCCTATCTACATTTCATTATCTTTCCACCAAATCTATATTCATTGGTCATGGAACATTTTGGTTACACCTGGATGTTCTACCCATTTTGAGGCATGAAATTCTTGTATGAGACCCCCCCTCCCACATGCTCATAGGTACAACAAATCTATCCCTTACATATATGATCTCATCCTCATCTATCAACCAATTCAAAGTTATCTCCCCACCTTAGAAGCTTTCCCTCTAGGATAAAAAATCAGGATCCTCATATTTTATTTACCTGATCCATCTCAAAAATGTACAATCCACTTCTAATGTAACTAGAGTCATCTGATCTTAACTTTTCAGTACCACCACATGCATTTCATCCAGTAATGTCATCATCTTCTTCTCAGCACTCAACTCCTAAACCATCTGAGTCTGAGTTCTAATTCTGAAGGCATCATCCATGGAATTTACATTTTTATGAATATATTATAATTAAAAATTGAATGAATACATATATTCATCCATCTCTACTAACGAATATTGAACTCTCTCTACATGAAGATATACTTCAACATCTTAGGGTCTGTTTAAAATGTAAATTTTCATAGGGTAGTTTTTTTCATAATACCTTAAATGTTGAGACCCATACGAAACAATGTGATATACCTTCCTCAACATAGCTATATGTCCAATCCTATAGGAGTTACAATACACCATGTACTCCTCACTTAACAAAGGAGGGATTTAAAGTACTACTGATGTCAAATGCATTGTGTTCTTCCTAAAATAATTATAGCATATTTTGGTCCACTCAAAAATTATCCTCTTCTTTTTCAAGCACAAAAATGGTGCTTCAAATTATCAAAAGTCCTGGATAAACCTCATGTACTATAAAGATATTCCCAAAAACCAATAGATATCAAATAAATTTTTATGAAACTCCCATGAAACCACTGACTAAACCATCTCTGCGTCCACTGACACACCTTCAAATAGGATTATATTCCCAGTGAAGTTTACCTGTCAATATAAAAATGAAACATAGATAGATTGGCATATAACTGATGATTTATTATTGTACTCAAGACAATGTCATTATTTTTGGAATGATTATCACGAGTCTTGGTGTACACCAACATTTCCACAAAAAACACCAAAAACCAATCATGTTAAGGATGGAATATCCTGCTTGTAAAGCCCATAAACACATCTAGTACATTTTTCAGCCATAAAGGCATTATGGAAAACTTATAAATTCTGTACTTTCTCTTAAAAACTGCCCTTGGTAAATTAGAAGTCCAAACTCTCAACTAATAATACCCTGATATCATGTCGATATTTTAGAACACATAATCCCCATTTATCTATTCGGAAATATTTTCGATACACGGAATAGGATATTAGTTTGTCGTAGTCATCTTATTCAACTTTTGATAATCAACACAAAATGTAAACTCTTGTTACCCTTATTGGTGAACAATACAAGTGATCCATAAGGCGACGTACTAGGATAGATGAAACCTTTATCCTTCAACTCCTCCATCTGATTCTTTAGATATTGACATCTATTAGTGACATTCTATAAAGAATAATGGATACTGGCTCTGCCCTCTGCATGGGGTCAATACTGAGTTCCACATCTCTCTCAGGTGGAAGCCCTGCGAAGTATTCTAGAAAGGCATCCTAAAAAAACTTAACTACTGGTGGGTGAAAATACTTCCCAATACCCCCGCAATCCAACATCAAACTCAAATCAAAGGCTTTGAGCTCTCTTAGTTGCTAAGTAATTTCCCCTGCTCAGAATGAATGGATATCCCCCTCTTCCTAGTGAATGTAATAGTTTCCCTTAGGATGTGAAAATGAAAATACCCTATGGTAACAGTCCACAATGGTTTGGTATTCTATTAATCAGTACATAACCAAAATTAGGTCAAAGAAAGTAATCTTAAGAATATAGAGATCCCATAGAAAATGGTACTACATGATCTCAAGAGAACATCCCTAGCACACACAAATGTCTCAAAACTACACACCCATAGGTGTATATATCATCTTAACCCTGCTCACAGACTCCACCACCAAGCTCAAACCATTAACATGTTTAGAAGATATAAATTAATGATATGCACCCATATTAAATAAGTCATCATATAATATTGAAGCTACAAGAATAAACCCTCTCACTATTGATAGCACAACCCCACTATCCACACATGTAGGCTATACCAAATGCAAATATCCTATGCTTATTCCTTGTGATTGTAACACCCCAAGATTTCATAGTGCATCATTTCTTTAAAGTAATTCAATAACTTGCACTACACGCAAAACCGAATTCTAGCGTATAATGACTCACCAAACAAGCCGTTCAAAAGTGGTTATGAATAGTATTAACTGGATTTTGATCTTTATATAATCCTTATAATTTTAGAATCCATATTATGAGTTTCTTAGACATAATTTAAGAATAAATACATTTTTTCAGATAAAAGAATAATTTTAAAAAAAATGCAGTTTTACCACCTTTTAATGGCGAAGCCTTATTTTAATCCAATATTAGAAACTTTTATATATTAAATTTGACTAAATAAACTTCTTATTTAGAATCAGTACATAAGAATTTAGTTTCAATAAACTTTTGGTGTTTTTTTGATAATTTTCATATTTGGGTGAATAAAGAAAAATACTATATTTTAACTAAAAAAACTTTTTTTAATCAAAATAATTTATATTGTTAAATTAAACATTTTAATGTTTTTGAAGTATAAATATATTATATTTTTACCATTTAATCCAATTATTTTCATTGTATGTAATTTCACTTTGAAATTGGACATAAACAAGTGTCAAACTTTTGATAGTTATTATTTCTTAAAAATACGCCTTTTGGTTTTGACAGCGAGAATCAATTTTAAATTAATAAATTCAGATTTTATGTTTTTAATTTGGTAAAATAGACTTCATTTTTGGATTATTAATATCAAAATTAGATTAGGGTGTTATTTTGGTACTTTTCTGACAACTTTCATATTTTGATTAATAGTGAAAATTACTAAATTTTAATTAAAAACAACTTTTTAAATCGAAATAATTACTAGTGATAAATTATGAATTTGAGTGATTTTAAGGTTTAATTAGATTATAATTTTACCATTTAATCAAATTTTGGTCATTGGACATAATTTCATATTTAAACTAGACATAAGAATGTGTCAATCTTTTGATAGTTATTATTTGTTAAAAACACTCCTTTTATTTTGACAATGGGAATTAATTTTAAATTAATTTATACCACTTCTATGTTTTGAATGTAAAAAAATGGATTAAATATTTATAATCAGGAGTCAAAAATTGTTTAAATAGGTAACTTTTATTTTTAGACACTTTGAATAATTACTTCGGTAAATATTTTATTTTCCATGGTTAAAGGGTAAATTAGGTAAATAAGAGTAAAACCATAATATTATAATAAAAATATTTTAACCTAAAACGTTTTCTAACCCTATTTTCTGATAACTTTATTACCATGGACATATTTGGGTCGATTTTGGGACCCCATGGATCCACTTGTAAGTGATAATGACACTTTATATTAATTAAGTTAAAGTAAATACAAAAATGACAAAAGCATATATCTTTTAGAAAAAAAAAATTTACATAGGGTTATATATGTTATATTATCAACAATAAATATTTATTGTAAATATAAAATGATTTTTTAGATAATGGTATTTTATTTTTAATTTTTAGACATTTAATAATTAAATTTATTTATCACACAATAATGTTACAGTATTTTCCTTATTAATGAAAGAATAAAATAATTGGTATTATAAATGTTAAATAAATATAAATTTAATGTTATGATTCTATAAACTAATTTTATTAGTTAATATTACATTTTAGTATTTATTAAATGAATTTTTTTTGAAATAAAAAGTTTTAATGACTTTAAAAAAATTCAATTATTAGATATTGTCAAAATTGACATAAATGAGTTTTTAAAACAAGTATTATATTATTAATTGATATCATATTCCTAAAAATATAATATTTGGCCAAAGAACATATATAATGATAGGTGTTTTATTAATTGACCACTTAGGGATCTCATAAAAGTTTATAGTTAGTTTATTAACTATATAATATAAAAATACAAAGTGACATGGTAAGTGCCAAACTAATTAACTAAGAGATAAAACAAAAACATAAGGTTAATATAGTGACCCAAACCTGTCTAAAATCTATTTTATGAAAAGGATTATACCCTTCCCCAACTTATACTTTTAATAATCCACTTTGGAGCCATTATAAAACGAATATAAATTTATTATAAATTAATAATTCAAGTTTTTTCAAAAGAGCCCCTCGTCCCCCTTATAAAAGGACACAACTTCTAACCAATTATTCATACATTAAAAGCCTTTTGGATCGGCCAACCCCTGCCCAAATATTCTCTCAAAATATATCACTTAAACTCATAGGCCTTCCTTTAGTCATAAATCCAACCTAAGGATCCCTTTTGATCAAATCAAAAGGAAGGACATGAAGAATAGGTAATATTTTCACCACCCTCTTTCAAGTTCCTTTCTTCTTCTACATATTCTTTCATTGAAATTTCCATTATAAAATAATAACTCCAGTATATTCTATATACTGTGATGTTATTATAAATATGATACAACCATATTCAGTATTCTATCAATCCTTTTAATGAAATGTCACCATACATGCATACGTACGACTTACCGTCACCACATCGCGGTGTAATTGCTATTCAAAACATTATTATTTGGATGGGTATGATAATGATGTATAATTGATGTAAATAATAAATTT
This sequence comes from Viscum album, assembly GCA_963277665.1. Classification (NCBI taxonomy): domain Eukaryota; kingdom Viridiplantae; phylum Streptophyta; class Magnoliopsida; order Santalales; family Viscaceae; genus Viscum; species Viscum album. The sequence goes on from OY728145.1 coordinate 383,933,350, forward strand.
AACATGATAATTATTCTTTATATATGATATTCCATCCAATTATATATTACTTTAATATCAAAAGAATGATATTGTCGCTCGTGCGTACGTATGGACTACAGTCTCTATGAACGCGATGAGATTCATTCCCCATCGTATCCATTCCAAAATAATTTTCATTTGATGGTTAGAAATACTATTTAAATACTTAATATAATTATGTATATGAATAAGATACAACCTATACATTAAAACATGGCTTATGTAACAAAACATATAAAAGAAAACAAGTAAGTTAACACTCGAAACGATGATAATACTAAGATATTATAAACAAAGAAATGTTAAAAGATCATATATGATATCATATTAATTTATATGAATCTTGTATAATTTAATAAAAATTATTTCACCATTATACAGGAGGTTAACCTACCCTCAACCAAGGAAAACTACGCGATGAGGGTTTATTTCAAAATCTCTTCATTATTCGAGGTTGTTTATACATAATTATCTACTAGGACCTCTTTATCATCCACATCCATGTTTCTTAAAAATGTATTTAAAATAATTATTACTATTTTATGGACTATTGTTTAATTTCATTTATACCTTTGTTTACTTTTTATATGATGTTTATAAAGGAATCATTCCGTCATTTTCCAAACACGGTCCTTTTTAACATTTTAGACGCAATTGATGTAAGAATGTCTTTTTTAACATATAAGGTGGGTGCAGATATTTTCCACTACTATAAAATCATTGAAGCTTACATTACAAGCTTATAAGTATATTTTCAATGTAAATGTTTTATATATAATTATTTGACTTTTAAATGATTTCAAAAAAAGAGATATTTCTCTCAAATAGTTTTGATTTCATCTATGTCATCATCCATTGATAGATTTTAAGCTTATTTGAAGTTGATTTATTATGATTAAAAACCTCCATATTGTATTGAACCTTTTGTGATATGTTTGACTATAGATGTGTTATTTGTATATCATTCATGGTTTCTAGATAAATTATTTACATTTTGTATGCTAGTTTTAATACAAATGTTTATGTTATGTTTAAAACTGTTTATATGAGGGATGCATTGGAATTAATAAGTGATGGGTGGAGCCCACTATAGCTCCTCTATGCATCAGTATGTCTTATGAGACAAACTAGTGTCTTGGAAAAAGGCCATGACAAAATCTTATTTGTAGTCTTGGCACAAGGCCTTGACTATGTGGTTATGATAGTCTGGAATTATGCATTCCATCATTATGAAAGTGATTATTGATATTGCATGTGATTATTCGACTAGTAGAATATCCATTTGAATAAGTAAATGACATTATTTCATTTTATTTTTTCCATATTATGCTGAAGTTCCAGTTTAAAAGGCTTTTGTTTTAGTTATACATTGTCTTAAATGTTTATGCTTATTTATGAATGTTTTTACTATATTGTTATCCTTACTGAGCATCTAAGGTCTCCCCTTTCTATGTTTTATTTTTCCCAGGATTTGAAGAAATATTTTATGACTGACTTGTAGGGATAGTATAAAGGGGATATGAGTGTGGGCTATGGAGACTATGTTATTGTAGTTTTTCACTTTATGATGTAATGTAACATTTATGAATGTATCTAGTGTTTCAAGGTTACTAAACTAATTGGTATTTCGAGACTTGATCTTTTTTGATCATGTCAATGTTATGTAGTAATGTACCGACTCTGGTTAACTGGGGTCAGGGTGTTATAGTTAGTATCAGAGGCAGTTTAGTACAAACCTTGGAAGATAGATTTAGATAAACTCCAATTAAATCACATAGACCTAAGATATAATTTGAGGATTAGTATAGAAGAATTTCCTAACATTTTGGTATTGTAGTGATTTTGTGAGTTTTCAGAGCAATACATCCCTGTCTGGATACGAGCAGGTAGAGGCGGCTCTAGCACATATGTACCTAGGGTTAAAACCCAAAAACACCGCTTTGAGCTAGACTAGAATAGGAACTAGTGTATGACAACAGGCCTTTCTGCACTCTTGGTTACGACACTCATGGGGGATATTCTTAGGATAATTCTCATTTTCCTTACAAATCATTATGAAGGGTTTATGAGTATATACTTCCTCAATGAAAATAGTTTTATTATTATGGATTATATCCATAAACCATTCAATTTATGTTAGGTATTTTACAGGTTTTGAATTATTCATCGCAAATCATAAACTGGCCTAGTTTATGGAATTGTATAGAAATGGCACCCACTAGAAGGAATGTGAACTCCAGCAATACGTATGATCCAAAGAGTAAGAAGGATCATATATTTTACAGTATTAATCCAACATTTAGAAGAAAAATAGTCTCCCATGTATTCTCAACATATGAAGAAATAGTATCATGTGTTAATAAGATAATTAAATAATTCTCTGAGTCCTATGGCTTTGAAGGGAAGAAAGAGAAGAAAATTATGGAAGAAAGAAAGATGGATAAAGAGAAGAGGGAAAAGGAGAATTTCCCCATATGTGATAATTATGGGAAGAAACACCCTGGAACATGCCTGAAGGGAATGGGACTTTGTTATAAGTGTGGAGAAAAAGGACACCATATATGTGACTGCAAGGGTAAGAAAAAGATTTCAAATGTACAATGCTTCATATGAAAGGATTTGGGACACTACGTAAACCAATGTCCAAATCATCAGAGTATGCCCCAAATGATACTATTGGATAATAATCAAGTTATTATACTACGACAGATGAGGAGGAATGATTAGAGTTTTAATGATGTTATTAGAGAATTATGTAATTTGAGTGTTGAATCAACAATTTACTGGTTATAATAGTTATGGAGTATATAAGGATTGTATTGTAGTACTATTTCATTAAGGACTTGAGATTGTGTAGAACCGAGAAAAGTGACACAATAGTAGGTTAAATGTTGGGAAAATATATTTTTGAGAGAAAGATAAACCATAACATAGTTCTAATACCGAGGTAGTGATTTTGGAATAATAGATGATTGATTTGGATAAATTATATTTGATATTCTTGACTACCTTGAAACTGATTCATGATTTGTATATTCCGTCATTGTTGGAGTTTAAAAAAATTTAGATAGAAGGAGTATATCCAGTATTCTATAAGTAATAATGGATCATGAATGTAATCAATAAGGTTTTATGGTAATTTAGGATGTTGTAGTGTTATAAAAGAATACATTATGAGGGTGTTCACATGTTATGACATAGTAAAAAGGATCTTCATTGTGTTTACCTTCCTTATAAATTTTGGACTGTGAGTTTGGATAGAAGTATTCTAGATAATTTTATTTTGAGGTTATTTTTGGATTTCCATAAAAGGACAACCCAGAGGTCGTGCGGCAACCTGTCACCTCTGGTAAGGCCGCGAGTCTTGAACCCGCAACTGATGAGTGACAGGGGTGTATCACATACCATTTTCCCATGTGATGTCCTGGATTGAATAATGTAGTTTTTAAAAAACATCTAGTAGATGAATTATAAATTCATTTTTTTGAATCCTATACAAATAGGATAAATAGAATATTATTTTTAAGTTCTATTATCTTTTAGGGTAAAAGATGAGTTTTGTGGTAGAAATTAGTTAAAGGATAGGACTCTACTTATCAAGAGTATAATTTTCTTCTTCTATTATTATATGAAGAAATTAATTATTATACTTTATTGGAGGGATCTTAAAACAAAAAATTGCATTATTAACATGGCTTATGTAACAAATCATATAAAATAAAAATGGGTAAGTTAACATCTGAAACGACGATAATACTAAGATATTCTTAACAAAGAAATGTTAAAAGATAACATATGATATCATATTAATTTATATGATTCTTTTATAATTTAATAAAAATTATTTCACCATTATACTGGAGGTTAACCTACCCTAAACCAATTAAAAGTACAAGGTAAGGGTTTATTTCACAATCTCTTCATTATCCAAGGTTGTTTACCCGTAATTACCTACTAGGACCTCTTTATCATCCACATCCATGTTTCTTAAAAATTAATTTCAAATCATTATTACTATTTTATGGACTATGGGTTAAATTCATTTATACCCTTGTTTACTTTTTATAAAATTTTTATAAAGTAATCTTTCCGCCGTTATCCAAACAAGGTCCTTTTTAACATTTTCGACAAAATTATGGTAAGAATTTTTTTTTAACATAAACGGTGGGTGTGGATAATTTCCTCCTTTATAAAATATTAGAAGCTTCCATTAAAAGCATATAAGGATATTTTCAAATTAAATGTTTTATTTTATAATTATGTGACTTTTAAATGATTTCAAAAAAATATATTTTTCCCTCAAAGAGTTTTGATTTAATCTATGTCAACATCCTTTGATGGATTTTAAGCTTATTTGAAGTTGATTTATTATAATACAAAACATACATATTGTATTGAAGGTTTTGTGATATGTTTGACTAAGGATGTGTCATTTTTATACCATTCATGGTTTCTGGAGAAAGTATTGACATTTTTTATGCTATTTTTAGTACGAATGTTTATGTTATGTTTAAACATGTTCATATGTGGAATTAATTGGACTTAATAAGTGACGGGTGGAGCCCGCTATAGCTCATTGATGCATCGGTAGGTCTCATGAGACAAACTAGTGTCTTGGCACAAGGCCTTGACAAAATCTTATTTTTATTTTTGGAACAAGGCCTTGACTATGTGGTTTTGATATTCTGGCATTATGCATTCCATCATTATGAAAGTTGTTATTGATATTGCATGTGATTATTAGACTAGTAGAATATCCATGTGAATAATTAAATGGAATTATTTCATTTTATTTTTTCCATATTATGCTGAAGTTCAAGTTTAAAAGACTTTTGTTTTAGTTATACATTTCCTTAAATGCTTATGCTTATTTATGAAAGTTTCTGCTATATTGTTATCCTTATTGAGCATTTGAGCTCACCCCTTTCTATGTTTTATTTTTTCCAGGATGTGAAGAAATATGTTATGACTGACCTGCAGAGATAGAAAAAAGGTGATATGAGTGTGGACTATGGAGACTATGTTATTTTAGTTTTTAACTTTATCATGTAATTTAACATTTATGAATGTATCTACTATTTCCAAGGATTTTATGACAATCGGTATTTTGAGACATGATCTTTTGTGATAATGACAATGTTATGTAATAATGCACCAACTATGGGTAACTGGGGTCGGGGCATTACAGTGATGCTACCTGATTCCCTTGTGTAGCAACACACTACTGATATGGGTGTTGTTTCCACAACCATCTCCTTTGGTCGTCAACTCACAGGATCCTTTAGGGTGGCATATATATCGAAACTAGACACACCTTATAACCAATATTCATAACAAATTCTATAACATTTTATTTCATATGAAAAAAAACAATCCATAATAATTCCTTTCCCAAACCCTCACCATGTGGTCAAAACTAAGGCACTATAAATACCCTTAACCATCAACCACCCGGTCCTAGTTAACAAGGGTAACCAGATTGTCATTATTCAAGTTCCTCATTTAGACCCCCAATTATCCTTATTTTACACCGTATTCATGTTCATCATGTTATCCACAATATTCATTTCAATATCACAAGAAAGGAAAACAATTTATGTTAACAACCTACCAATAACCCATTTTCCTATGTCTTCCTAAAATGAAGCATAATGCAATAATCTTAGGTGCCTATAATGAGGTATGAAAACTCAAATCTCATTCCATTCTTGGCCACAAGTCATTTCCTTGAAATCTCAACAACAATTACCACAACACAAAATCAGGGTGTCACTGAAGGTGAAGTAATATTCAATTGTTGAAGAAAACAAGAATAACCATAATCCCACCCTGAGAATGTGGGTTTTCCCCTATACATATATCTAAAACTCCCATGCATAACCTCATTACCAAGCCTCAACTCTATCGAGTCTCTTGTCAACCTTTTCCAAATATTAATACAAAACAAGAAGAAATAAAACATGTTATCTAACACCACTCTTTAATGTCTCATCTCGATTTATATGCATTAGTGCCCCGAGATGGTTTGTCACATGACATCGGGCGGACCTCCCCATATGCTAGAGGCATCCGACTAGCAGCGAGGTTCTAGTAATTTAGTAAGGGGGTGAATATAACAACTTTTATCATAATAAAGTAACTTTATAAGTAAATAAGAAACAAATAAAGCATATATGAGCATAAACATTACCAATGTCACATGATAATGAAAACTAGAAACACAGTACTCAGGTGAATGTGAAACATGTCATTCCAAATTAAGTGATGAAGTGTATAAAATGAAACTAAATGTAAAGACACTGATGACACCCAAGAGGGACCCTAACCATGTCTGGTTCCATCAACCATGATCTATCCCAAATCATCGACCTAATCGAGGGACCTTCACTTTAACAAGTCCCAATTCATCAATGTATATTTTGGTACCAATCAGTTATCCCAAAAATGGTGTGAGTATGACTCTGCAGGACACCACAAATGGTGTCTAAACAAATCCATACAACAAAAATGTTTGAAAATTTAACAATAATAAGTATAATTCTCAAATAAACAATTTTTCACATTATTAAATATTCTTTATTTCATAACATGAAACCAGAGGTTCCCATAAATAGCATACCTCAATACCTGCATCGGCCTATGACGGAATCTAATTTTCCCTAATATTTTCTATGTTTTTTAATGCACATGTTACCTATATTACATCAAAAATGAATGAACATGTTACCATTATTATTTCAAAAATAATTTACTAAGTTACGATAACTTTAAGGAAAGAATACAAATGACCATGCTACCATTATTATTTCTAAAATGAATGACCATGTTAAAATTCATTAAATCAAACAATTTGAATGATCATGCAACCATTCCTATTTCAAAAATGAATGACCATTTTACCATTCATTTAATCACATAATTTGAATGACCATGTTACTATTTCTAATAGTTGGCTGAATAAGAATGTTACCATTCACCATTTCACACAAATCTCATAGATCTCATTTTTCAAGGTTAATAAACAATAACCACATTATCACATATATAACAACATTAAAATAAGTATGATTAATCTTCATTAAAACTCTTACCCAAATATCTCATTAATTAATTTATGAATTAATTAATCAACTCATCCTTATTACTAATTCAACAACTAGTCTTCAAATAAAAATACCTTTAATTAAATCCCTGATTAAGTAATCACATCTATCTCTTTAGTTAACTCAAACTTTAATTAATCACTTACTCATAAATAATTCATAAATTAATTATCTCAATTTATATCTAAATATTTCATAATTAATTCCTCGATTAATTATTTAAACAGACTATTCTATAGTTTTAATTGATTCCCCAAATAATTATCAAGATCATGGAATCATTATCCCATAATTAATTAACTAATTGACTATATCAAACCATGATCGAGGTTTCCCATAAATAATTTCCCAATTAATTATCTCAATATGAAACACCCAAAATCCTCAATTAATTCCACATATAATTACCTCTTTCAATAATCCATAAATCTAAAAATTTCACAATCATGTTAATTAATTAATTTACAATAATAATGAATTCAATTAGGGATTATAATTGATAAATATAGCTTGAAATTATTTAATTCTCATATACATAAAAAATTGAATTATGTGATTTTGACTTCTGACCACCTACCTCAATTCAATGATGGATGTTCACTCAATGGAAATATCCAAAATCTGAGTAGCATGATGATGTTGATCTGAGATCCAAATCTATTTTCTAAACCAAGATAAAATATATCAAGACATAATCTATCTAGATTTAGATATACAATACAATATTTGTTTCCCACAAATTTGGTTTATATCTAATGAAATATAGAATAAACTCCACGAAATGATCAAGAGAAGAAGGAAGAATATTTGTAATAAGGATCATCATTAGATCCACTTATGGGGAGAATAGAGGATCTTCTATTCAGGCTATTAATCTTGAATAATGGAGTTTGTATAGCCTAGAAACCCCTTCAAAAATCTATAGAATCTCCCAAAGACATCATTTTCAAAGCCACGGTTGAAATGAGGGTATTTATGTGGTTCAAGATATTTTAAAATAACTTTTTTGGGTGAAATAAAACTACATGTATGGTTTTTCCTAGAACGGGAACATGGTTTAACCAATCGTGTGCCAAATGTGCAACACTCATTGTTTGGGGTTGCACGGTTAGTTGTAGTGGGTGAACAGTTTACTCTAACCATGCTCTGGTCATGCATAGTCCGCTTTTATAAATATTTTTTAAAAAACCCACCCAAACCCACCCAATTTATATCATCTAACAAAGGTACATAAATAAAAAATGGTACCTGAAATTTCACCTGATAAAACTCTTCATAAGGTCAGGATCATAAAAATATGATGCTTTTTCCATGGGATCACCAAGAATGAAGATTATTTCAAGAAAGATATTCCATATTGGAAGAATAATATGATATCAAAATTTTCAAGTATGAACCTTATATAATATGTAGAATGTGCTTATCCTTTTTAGGGGTGTGTTATTAAATTATAAAATCGAATCTAAACTATTCAAAATGTTCCTTTCACTAAGGAAGATGTTGGAACTACTTATTAAAAGGATGATACCAAAATTTTAAGTAAGTTTGGTACCATTTATGGTGAGTTTACCAAATAGTACACTATAATAATTGGGACCAAGATGTTCTTAAATAATTTTGGAAGTCTAATAGATGAAAACTTTCATTTCAAAGGAAAAACTCATTAAAGATATCAAATAAATAATAAATAATCAGATACGGATAGAGAAATTATAAAATTGAAACATTATAAATATATGAGAAAGAAGATAGTTGATGATAAGAATTGTAAAATATTTTTTAAATATGAATATTCTGGTATAATGATATTTAAATTTTAAATTTTAAAATAATAAGAAAAAAATTAAAATTATATAAATGTTATCTAGAAACCTCGTAAAGAACTAAGTTACATAAAAAGTAGATCAGAGATACTAAATTGTTCAGTGAATTTATGATATAGTAAAGGTTATCATTTCATTGGAAATAAGGAAATGTATATGATGCTAAACATATTATTTATGAAACACCTCAATTAAAAATAATATTTTAGGTGAATCTAACATAAAATTTTTCATAGTTATTTCTCATAATTTGGAAGTAATGTGAAAATCATCTCATATATTATTAGAGAAATATTCTATATATTTTTGAATTATATACCCTAATGTATAATGAATTATTTCACCAATGGATTTTTTTAACCATTATATAAAAGGATATAAAAAAAATTATGGTTAACTATCGATTTTATATATAATATTACATATTTCTATATGAATATTCAATACACTACAGAAATAAATATAGATAACCATAATTGTTTAGTGTAATTAGACACTTGGTAAAAAATCTTCTAATTTTGTAAAAGATAATTGACATCTCATATAATGTTCTTTCCCATTATTATTCTTTACAAACATACGGTATACAGAACCTTTCATAATAAAGTTTTGGAAGGAAAACAATTGAAAAGGTGAGATCAGATGATCAGTAAGGTAAAAAATGGAGACACAAAATAATATCATGAACATAAGTGTATGATACTTGAGAATAACTTTTGAAAATAATACGATGAATATAAATGATTATAATCTCCAGTCATGGCCTAATGACAATCATTCCCTAAGACATAAATCATAATAAGATAAAGTAAATGTGATACAAGAGAGGATAAAATTAGAATATGACATGGAAATATTGAATACACATAAGAATATGAAATATTATGTCACATTTACTCACCCAGACATTCATAACATGTGAGTAATGGGATAATCACACATTTACCTGCATTGGGTTATGTATAGCCACCTTTTTTTGAATTTTTAGGCTTTCCCTTACCACCCATGTAGCATACTTTTTGGGAAAGGTTTTACCCCCCATGTACCCACATAAATCATTGAAAATTTCTTAGTACCCAAAGTTTCATAGTGATATATAGGTCTCACCCATCACATAATTCATAAATTTGTGTCGAACAAAATCAGAGAACATTCTCCATATCATAAACCATTAAAATAAATAGGTTTCATAAAAGCATTCATCATATATAAATTGTGTGAAATAAATGGTTTTCATAAAACATTTAATCATATAATAACCAATGAAATTGAAATGGGGTTTATAAACATTTTATCATGGTATAATACTTGTAAAAGAAAAGAGTTTCATGAACATCTTATCATCAGAAACACAAACCATCCATAGTAATAATTAGAATTGTATACTTTGCCCTTATACCATGTAAATAAAAAGTAACCTTAAATCATTTCATCTTACATGGAGAATGAACTTTAAAGAATAATCACTTGTAACCTTTCTTGGTAAAAATATCCTTTCTTTGAAAACAACTTTCACAACTAATATTTCATGAAACTATTTGGAAAAAAATTCTTTTAAAATGGACGTGATATATTATAAGTAATATTAAAAGAAAATAATTGTCATGATGGTGATAAATTATATTCATTTTTAGATGATATAATAATGATTCTTTCATATTTTCAATAAAATATAAATGATTTTTTTTAAAATGACATGAAGATTCCTTACAAAAAAACTAATAAAAAAATTCAAACATGGGTAAAAATGGATTTAAAAAAAATAGTGTAATAATAAATAGTTTTTTTAATTTTTTAGGAAATATTTTTTTGAGAACAAAACATTTTTCTAATTTAATAGAGAATTAAATTTTTATTTTCATAAAAAAAATTTCTCAATTATTTTAAGTACCAGTGAGTGGAAAAAATATACTATTACAGAAAATACCATGAATATATGGAGGAAACTAAAATTCATGAGTTAAAGGGATATGGATTGAAAGATTTTTTATTTAATATAATAATTATAAACCATCCCTGTGAATGAAGTGATTATAACATAAAATCATTACCACTTTTGTAATGTTGAATTTTAAGCCCCACGAAAGAGAGGCCCTCAAATGAAAATTTAAATCTCAATAATTCTTTAGAAGAATGATCATAAAATAAATTACTAGAAATTATATACATCAAATAAAATAAATATGTGGTTAATATGCAATAGGTCTCGTATATGTAATAAGTGATACAAATAACCATTACCTTAAGTATCGACTTCTATCAAACACGTTAAATTGTCCCCTTATTCAGGTATCCCTCATTAGTTCACACACAAATACTTCCTAGGTTTAATTTTTAGCCAAATTAAGAATTAAAGGATGATATTATGGTTATTCAGAAGTTATTTGGGTAGCGAATGGCTAAATCAAAAGGGTTTCAAGGTGTGAAGAATAGAAGAGAGGGGTAGCCTTTTATATTTGAGGTGAGCGGTACCCTGGTAATTTTTTGAGTGAAAGATTTTCATTCATTTCATTCATGTAACAATGATCCAATAACTGTCCATTTTTCATCCTATAATATATAAGGTCTAAATACATAAATGAAATTTTTTTAAACACGTTTGGGGTCATTTTTTACCCTTATACCTTTTGTTTAACCCTCAGAAAACCCATTTTTTCCTTAATAAAAGTAAATATATTTTTTTATTTGCTATTAGTTTTGGTCCAAAATTAAATTCACCTTATTATATAATATAAATTAATCATATTACAACTATGAAATTCAATTAAAATATTTCCACTAACATGTGCAAAAAAATTTCATTAAAATTATTCTCACAAACATAATGAGAATGTTGGGTCTTAAAGAAAAAATATTCAAATGATTGTAACGTTTATATATATATATATTCAAAATAAAATTTATTAAAATTACCTAAATTATATTAATGGATTTATAATTTGAATAACTTAACAATAAAACAATATTATAACATAATTTAACATTTAAATTAATTGAATGAAAAGACATTCTTCAACTAAAATTCAGTATTTTTCAGTATTCATCAAAAATTGAAATTTTTTATAAAATTATAAAAAATTCATCCTAAGATAATTTTGATACTCCTAATTAAAAATTTGTTATTATTTTATCTAAATAAACTTATTACGGTGTAAAATATTTACTGTTATTTATAGAAATAAATAAATAAAAATGTTTTTAAAAGAATGTTTTTGAAACATTTTAATATTTTATTGAAAAATTAATCAATTTTATATAAATTTTATTCCTTTATATAAAACCATTTTAAATAATATTTATAATTTATCTATTTCTATTTATGCTTCGAATTTAGTGGATAAGTAATAAATGTCATTTTTTAAATAATATTATTTATTTTTTGTTATGGTTTCTTAAAACTGAGTGTTGTGTGTACCACAAGATTACTTGGTGTTGCATGTAATGAAATATACACATGATATTTCATTTGACAAAAAATACAGAAAATATTAATTTTTTTGAATAATACATTTCAAAAAATATCTAGGTATTACATTATACCCCTCTTTACATGAAATTTAACATTGAAATTTATTATATCTGTTTCAATATTTATGGATACTTTTGCATCATTCATCCTTAGGTTCCCACATAGCTTCCCAATGTAAGTGGTTTCACCAAGAAACACAAACCATGTATGTGGTCTTTTTTTGAAGAACATTATCTATTCAATGTAGTATCTCAATTTTTTTAAACTCATAATAAATATCATGCTCATATGGTATGAACTCAATTTTAATTATATGTGCCTAGTATAGTATATACTTCATCAATAGTGATACAAGTATAACATCATAAAACTAAGAGATGTTTAGTGGAAGATCCAAATGATAATCAACTATCCGGATATAATAAACTATTTAAATGTTTCTAATATACCTATGTATTATTTTTTCCCTTCATTCATCCACTAAGTATTTCATAGAAAGACCTTATTACCATAATCAAATTCAATATCATCTCAATTGTTAAAAGCATAAAATTTCTATCAAATTTGTGTTGTCAATATTTATCATTGAATGTCTCTAACCTTCTTGAAATCTAATAATCATGATTCAGTTCGAATTTTTCTTTCTAAAACTTCAATCCAGTACATTTGAATTATACACTTCTTCCAATAAAGATAATCGTAAGGATCTATATTAATTCTTTAGTGAAATCTATTATTTTCAGAAATCTCAACCTGAGGAAGGTGTCAATCTAAGAAACCATGGAAATCCATTAATGAAATCTTACCCTGTTTTAAAGGGTTTTAATTATTCTCACATATCTAAAACTCAACTCTATATAAATATAAGGTTGACGACTTCACTAAAACATTGAGATAAGAATCATATACCAAAAATAAAAAATAAAATTTTTTACTCCTTGAAACCTTAACACTTTTTTAATGAATATTTGAGATATAGGATCTTGATATTTGTCTTCTGTAATAGAATTAAAGTGTGTTAACATGATAATGTGGTCAAATAAATATGGAATATAATATAAACCCTAAAGTTTACCAAAAACATAAATCATATGCCAATAATGTGTTGAAGAATTACTCATCAGAAAACATTCTCTGTAACACATATACCAGACTAATCATTTTTTTTATAATTGTCTCCTAAAATATCATTAATCTACTTAAAATCCGATATCATAAAACATTATAAGGGGTTTCAATAACTTATTATTAACCTTAAACTCATAAATCCTTGATGGTATCCATAACCATTAAGGTAACCTTACTTTGATACATACACACTTCCAAAAGGCAATTAACAATTTATTCCTTATATAACAACTTATCTTATAAAAAAAATATAATGGATTATTGGGTTCAACCTCAAAATAATTTAATATAAAATTTGACTTTTTTATTCTATAATTCTTGTGGAGGGATATAATCACATGAAATTTCACTAATGTATGAACAATAAAGTTTTTTAAGGATATTTCATACAAAATCAAACATGAAACACCCAACCAATAAGGTGAGGATAACTGTGACCTTATTATTAGGATTATCATCATTCATTATAACTTCCTAATATTTCCCTTTATTCTTTTCCAATAGAGTTTTAATGTGGCTTATCATCTATATTAGCCCTTGTATTGGGAATTGAATTGCATAATTCTCAAACGCCATGAACTTGAAAAACTAGAGTGTGGGTGGGGCATTTGTTGGCATACTCTTATACTCTATTCCATTAACTACCTTATCAATCATATTTCTACATTCATGGGTTTTATGACTAGTATGTCCACATATAAATTACTTTCATGTTCCATTCAAGGACTTCTCTTGATTCTTCTTCCCAAATTTCTTTAATATAGTTGGATGAAATTTCATTCCACCATTTTTATTTTCATAGGAAATGATCTTTGTTTTTTTTCAAAACCATAAGAATGTTGGGAATATTCAATTTCCATTTCTACCTTCAGTTCACATCAAATTACTTCTTCATATATAGTGAACTCTCTTATAGTTAAGTATTTTCAAATATTTGGTTTTAAACCACTAATGAAGCAATCAAATGTTTATTTGTGGATGATTATTAAACCATAAGTACACCTTTAATGTCTTTTATAATTATCAGCATAGGTACCAATAGATTCATTATCCATTTTTATAAGTATAATGAGTTCTTTATCCATATTTTCTAAAGAATACTAGGGAATTTTATACGGATAAATATCTTCTTATACTCTTCCCTTTATATTTATTAAATTTATTTTGGTACCCTTACATACTTAAGAATAGTTTTCCACTAATCTAATTCACCCATCAAATGATAAGAAAACAAGATGAATTTTCATGATCTATACACTGATGAATGGAAAATACCCTTTTATTAGTACAGGTTCACTTCTCAGTAATAAGTAGTTCATTGAATCTTCTAAAAGGATTTTTTTTATTTCCTCATAAAAAATTAAATAGAATTTTGTTTCTTCATTTTTTCACTTAGATGTAAAACATGATTCATAATGTTGTAAATATGTTTCAGTATACGAAATTTTTTTATATTCAACCTCCAATAACATTTGGTTTCTTAGGAGGACATTAATTGAATTTTATGTTGCATTCATAATTAACATGGATCCTTTAGTTTCTATCCATTAACTAAAACCATGAAGTATAGTGTGAGAGACACTTATCACACAATAAAACCTAATATCATGAAAAATAATTTATTTTATATTAATAGCATGTAACATTATGTTCAATATATGACACCATAGTCTTATCCTAGTTCATTCATAGTCACCATCTATTTAAATCATTCATAATGGTTTGTAAAGTGTTTTTTAGTTTTCAATGTGTATCACCTATGTGTGTTAAAATATGTGAGAAACAAGGCTTATTATGATTCACCAGGTGATAATAAAATCCAGCTCAATGTTCCCATTTTGGTGTAATTACCCCTAGGTACCTATATCTTATATCCACATACAATTTTAGTATCTATAAAGGTATTTAATTTCATGGGAACCACTTGCCCTATCCTTTACCAAAATAACATGACATTTTTTGAAATTTTAACTCACAATTAGACTTATCCTTAGGTATATCTTGAGATATATCCTTAAAAATATACCTATGGATCTTACTAAGGTTTACACATTCATTTATCCAATGGTTAACTAATACTTTACTCTAATACCAACTATACAGACCAAGGATTTCATGAATAAATATCTCATCCTTTTGGATGAATATTCAATACATTACACATAAACACACCTGAGTACCATAATAGTTTAGTGTCTTTTTATACTATGTGCACAATCATATAATTTGGAAATATATCATCAACATCACCCACAAATATCCTCCCCTTTAGTAGTCTTTAAAAACATACTATAATTATAAAAATTCTTTATAAACTATGGAAAATAAATATAAAAAATGGGATGATTAAATACTTATTACAAGTAAAAAAAGGGATATAAGTCATCATAATATAAACATAAAGATATGATACATAAGAAAAAAATTTGAAAATCATACACTAAATAGAAAATTTCATAATCTTGTGTCATTAAATAAAGACTGGAATTTCATAAGACATGAATCATATGAAAATTAAAGAACATAATTCAATAGAACATAACATTAGAATTATACAATTAAATGTATCATACACATAATCCTAGAAAATATTATGTGACGGCTACCCACCAAGACATTAAAAAGATGTTATGATTGTGAGAACAAACTATGTACCTAATTTAGGATTGAGGTAACAACCAGTGTACCCTATTTTTCAGGATTGTCCTCACAACATGTATACCCCCCCCCCCCTCAAGCTTTGTATAACCACACATCTACCCTCATCGCTTGTATAAGATTAATCATTACCAAAGGAAATAATAGGAGATAAAGGTCCAACCTTCCACATAATCTATACATTTGGGTTCTATAAGATCATAGGACATTTATCCTATCAGAACCCTTGAAAAACAATGGGTTTCATAAAATATTTAATTATATAATAAATCATGGAATATCAAGGGTCTTAATAAAAAATTTCAATATTGCATAACCCATGGTAAAGTAATGGGTTTCATAAATATTTAATCACTATATTACCAATGGAAGAGAAATGGATTTCATAAATGCATTTTCATAAAAAAAACAATTTAGAGGAAGAATATGAATTTTATCCCTGGATCATATCCATAATAAATCATATTTAACCTCTACGGATGTCATCTTCTATGGATAATGATTTCTAAAGAAAATAACTTTGAATCTTTCTTTTGGAAAATAACCATTCATTGAAAACCACTTTTAAAACTAACAATTAATAAAAAGAAATATAAAATTTATTCTTTAAAAATAACCTTGAAATAATATTAAGAGTATCTAAAAAGTATAATGGTCATGATAGTGGGGGATTCCATTCATTTTTTTCTTTATAAAACAATGATTCCATTCTCATTTTCTATAAAAGAGAAACATGTAGTGTTTTTAAAAACAAAAGGAATATTACTTTCAAACATTTTGTAAAAAACAAAACATGGGTAAAAATGTTTTTTGAAAATAATAGGATAATTATAAAAATAAAATTGAATTATTTTTGGAAAATATGGTTTTTAGAATAAAATTATTTTCTGTTAGAAGATAGAAATAAAGTTAGATTTTCATAAAAACATTTTATCAAATATCTTTAATACAAAAGAGTTTAAAATGGTACTATTACATTAAAATTTCATGAATAACCACAGTATAAGATATTTCAAATGTTTTTTGATAGATGGATAATATGATTTTACCATTAGAACTATAATTAAGTAAAATCCCTATAAATTTTGATATTGTAACATAAAATCATTACATCTTGTTAAATTTGAATTGTAAGCCCCAATAAAGAGAGATCCTCAAGTGGATAATTATTTCCCAATAATTTTCAAGAGAGTAATGATAAAATAAATTTTTGGTTAATATGTACATAACTTAAAATAAATTTTTAGATAATATGTAATATATCTAAAATAATGAAAAAATTGAGATACAAACCCATTACCTTAAGTCCCAAATTCCATTGTACCATTCAAACCTCCCCCTTTTCAAGTTTCCCTATTTGGTTTAAACAAAAATAATTCCTATGATATATATTTTTTGAAAGAAATGCATAAATGTTCAGAGAAGGGAATTTATGATGTTATTTCACTATGTATTTCTTAATTAAAATCTTTTGAATTAGTGAATAAAGGAGGACAAGGGATGGACTTTTTTAAGTGAGGTAAATGGAATAATTCTAATTTTATGGATGAAATAATTCCACCCATATCATTCATGTCATTAGGCATAAATAATTGACCATTCTTGATTCAAGAAGATATAAGGTTGAAATATGGAATTCCAATGGGTTGTTTAATGGTTTTGGCCATTTTTGACAATCATATTTCTAGATTAACCGTTAGGTTATCCATTTTACCTTAACCCTGATAAATCACTTTTATATTTTTTACAATTATTTTTATTCAAAAATTATGTTGACATCATTATATAATATTACTAATTTTTATTCGAAATATAGAATCCATCTATCTAAATTCCCCTCATAGATGTTTCAAAATTTAATTTAAAATTAATCTCACATATGCGATTAGAAAGTTGGTTTTTAAAGTGAAAATGTTTAAATGATTACAACGTTTTTAAATTGAAATTTAATGCGATGTTTTTTAAAATAAACAAAATATGTCTAATTGATGTATAATTGAACTAATTTTACTTTATACCCATTTTTCAATATAAGTTATATTTTTATGTTAATTGAATGAAAAAAGTAGTTCTCAATTAAAATCCAATATTTGTTCACAACTGATCAAATAATGAAACTTTTTAGATAACACTCAAAAATCACTCTAAGATTATTTTTATATGATTATTTTAAAAATAAATTTCATTCTCTAAAATTAATTTTCAAAATATTTTTATTAGTAATTTTATTATTCTTCATAAAAATAAATAAATATAATTGTTTTTTCACAAAAATATTATTTTGAAAACCAATACATACATTATTGATAATTATTACTTTTAACTATATGTTTAATTTATATAAGAAATTACAAGTAAATATTTAATATTTAATTATTAATATTTATTATCCCATTTTAATAGCTAGTTAACAACTATCTTTTTATAATAATAGAAATTTTTTGTTGTGGTGTATCAAAAATTGGTGTTCCATGTATGGAAGGATAAAATTAATAGTGAGTGTAACTAAATGAAAAAGTGATATTTTGTGTAATAAAATATATGTATATATATAATATTAAATTTATTCAAAATATATTTCAATAATTCTATGGGTGTAACAGGTTAGAAACCTACAAATTTAGTAGCAAGATTTTATTGGAAAAAATCTATCAAGGTGTGGTCTCATTTTTTTGGCATATTTTGTGTACTAAAAATATATTTGGAAATATTGTATCATAGTCATTACTGAATAATTATTTTTGAATGTAGAACTATTTCATAGTCTTTTTCTAATTTTTGTGCTAAAAATCAAAATTTGTTTTGAGAATTGAGGATTGTGGCAATGGAATATTTTGGACCACATAGTACCCGAAGAAGTTCACTATGGGTTTTTGTTTGAAAAATTCATATTAATATCATAGTATATATGATATAGAAACCAAATAGAATGTTTGTGAAAATAGAATAGAAAGAATATGAAAAGTCAATCCAATCACATCACAAAAATGAAATGTTAACTAAAAAGGGTGTACATGAATAATGTTTGAAGGTTGTGAATTTGAGGCCAAAACAGAGGGTGTTTGTTATTTCATAAGATATCTGGTTTTAGAGGCTATAATAATGTGTTTTTATGCAATAAAAATCATAAAACATGTTGATTTTTAGGTATATTAAATTCATAATTTAGATAATAGTAATTTTGGTTAGTGGTTTTTCTAATATAATTTTTAATATATAAAGGACGACTAATCACATTATTATTTAGTTTCCGAAACATTAGACAGAATCATCACTTGTATAATTAAGTGATTTAAAAGAATTAGTTCATGAATGATTTTATTCTTTGAAATATGATGTTTATAGTGGATGTTATGTTTTTGTATGATCATTGATTGTGGTTACATGTAGCTCGCAATAGAATGGTAGTTCACATGGAATAATACCTATGATATGTAGTCAATTAAAGATTTATTTATTCTATATGGTGTATGAAATTTTCTGAAGGATCTAATACACTTCATGTGAATGGAAAACATTTTTTATAGGACTCCCAAAAATGATATCAATACATAGTGAAGTGGATTTCATCTATTTTGTGAAGATGGAGATTTGTTATACATACCCATATGTGTGACAAAATTAAAAGATGATTCTGATCAATAGAATAATTCACTAGAGGTGCAATGTATTTACTTAATTGGATAGAGAGCATCAATAAATAAAATTTTTGAGGGTTCAAAACCCGAATAGAAAGGGTTTTTTTCTCCAAATCATTTACAAAAACTATACATTACTAGTTTTTTTACATTGGACCACTTTCTTTATATGAAACTAAGGAATTATTGAGCGAGGTTTATCTAATTAAACATTTTTTTCACCTGCATGTTTTGACTTATAATTTTTAGTTCTATAATAAAAAGATATAAGATAATATTTTTTGGTAATAAAATATCAAAATGGGAAGTTTTTATAATATATCTTTCCAGTATTCCCCCGATTAGAGAATTTAATCTAGTTGGTATAACAATTGGTATTGGAGGAAGGGTTTAAAGATAGATTTCCTATTATTAAAGGAGAAATTGAAAGATTTATTCACAAAGGGATTCCAATATTCAATTGAAATGATTTTAGCTATGAAAGACTCTAATAAAACACTAACTTTGATCATTAGATATGGATATTATTTCAGCTAAAATGCTCAGTATTCTAGGCCAGTATGTGTTATTAATCCCTACTAGAAGAAGATTATAGAGAATAGAATTTTGATGCGAGAGAAATTAAAACATTCGGAAGAGAATTATAAAACACAATGTACATGAAGGTTATTTCATATAATTTATCACATTTCATGTAGGAAAAGTTATTAAATATCTATAAAGGGGATTCTAATGTTCAAGGAGTAAAATTAAGGCTTATGAAGAAAAAATATTTAGACGAGAATACTCACATCAATGAGTCTATAGATTCAATCTCTAATTAGGTGAATTATTTTCTAGAATTAATGTGTGGTCTTGGATAAATTATAAATTTTGTAAAGATCATTAATCGAATAATGGAAATAATTCCACATTTTTACAATTTGAATATCTCTATACTAAAGGATAATGGTCAAAATAATCTGACATTATATATTCTGAATTGTTATCTTTCCTAATAAGAGATGTGAAATGATGATAATAAGGTTTTGGAATAGAGGAAGTCTATAGATGTGGTATTCAAGTCCACAAATAATCTCACTATAAAAAATGATGAGAAATAATATGCAATGGATGGTATTATGTAATTAATTTCTTCAACTATATAAAGGGAAAAGGAATATTAAAAGGGAAACAACCTATTGCATGATTTAATTATGAAATGGTTGGAAATAGTGTAAAAAAATTTCAATGATTTTCAAGACAATAATGATGATGTTGTTGAAATTATCATGATGAATTCTTCGTCATATGTGAAAGTATAGAAAATTACTAAGAGAAATTTCATCCGAAAGAAAAAATTTATTTCATAAGATTGTTATTATCCTGAATTATCATAGGTGGAAGATATATAATTATATAAGGATCAAGGAAAAAATTATATGATGTTAGTTGTGGGTAACTCTTATACATAGTCAGATATAGGCAATGATGAAGGATATATCAAAGGAATAGGTGGAATATATGTTGAATTAGGTGTTACTCTTGATGATATAGATGTTTAGAGATCCTAAAAAAATAATCCAACAAATTCATCCATGATGTGAAAATATATATATAATATTTGTATGAAGATAATTGTATGATGAATTTTGAAATTGAAAATAGTAGATCTAAAAAAAGATAAAATACTTAGAGTAATTCATTATATAGATGTTCAAGGATGAATAATTTTCTATGGATATCAGTACTTTTACTTTCATTGTAAAAGATCGAGTCAAACATATCAAAGAACATGAGGGAAAATATTAAGCTTACCAATAAAGCTAAAAGATCAGGATAAACTCTTTATTCTTGGTATGCTATTAGAAAATAAGGTCATTCAGGAGATAGAAAAAGGGAAATTATAGTATGGAGTTCATGAAAAAAAAATTAATGGAATTCATGGAGAATAAAATGGCACATAAAAATGATATATATGGTATAGTGATTGATTTTAAATGTCAATGAGGTATGATTTTTTTCATACCATAAATATCTACTCCAAGTATATCTATTGATTTAAGTAAAAAAAGAATCAAAAGACACAAAGAAACCATGGGATAGCTAGTAATTCACTAATAACAGAATGGAATACAACTCATATCATGTTTT
This sequence comes from Viscum album, assembly GCA_963277665.1. Classification (NCBI taxonomy): domain Eukaryota; kingdom Viridiplantae; phylum Streptophyta; class Magnoliopsida; order Santalales; family Viscaceae; genus Viscum; species Viscum album. The sequence goes on from OY728145.1 coordinate 383,955,323, forward strand.
ATTTTTTGGGGAAAATTTGATATTCTGAAAATGTGTATTGTATACACAATAATAATTGATGGGTAGAATAAAAATTGAGGCATCCAAATAGAGTTCAACATTCTATTAATTATTTTGACTATCACTATTTTTAGTGTCGAATATTTGGATGTATGGCTATATATTGTTCATCATCTGTGAAGATGGATATGCAGAAATTGACCCAAATTTGTTATAAGAAGAATCCCAATAAATCATTTAATTAGAAAAAAAATCTATTTTTCATTATGGATGTTTATGTTGGCCCATCTTATTCTATGGAATGTCAAGAATATCATTCAACATCATGTACGAATCTAAGGAAATAGATTAAAAATAAAAGATTTGAGCATCCATTGTTTTTAGAGAGTACCTACAAAGAACTAGATCACACAATAATATAGATGGATGATAGTGGATGCACCTCCCATATGATGAAAAATTAGGAACTAGTGATAAGAATAAATTATGACAATTAAGGATTTTATAGATTTGGAAATAAAGAATGAATAAATATTTTTGGGTTCAATAAAATAAAATTTTGGGTGTCAAGATATGAGATGTGGTAATGTCTTTATTGTTGAAATTATCAATCACAATTGTTTATGATTTATTCAGTTATGTTACTATGGGCATGCAGTAACCTTTACCAAGAATGTGTACACCATTGGGGAAATAATTGTGCATATTTTTATATTTAAATAGTTTAAAGGGTAATCTCTATATTTTCACTATAGAATAAAATTTTTTCTTTATTTCCAAGGATAATGAAAATAGGTTTTGGCATAAAAATATTGTTCAATGAAAAAATCATCATTAGAAAATATATTTGATAGTGAGGATTCCATAAATCTCCATAGTTTATCACATGATCAGAGAAATAAATTGTATTCTTCCCAATAATGTAATATCCCTTGAAATTACTATAAGTAAAAATAGGAAGAGGACAATAATTGTACTTGAGATTGTTTATATTAGTGTGTGTGTACCTATGTAAAAAAATATATTTCTAGGATGGAATATTTAGTCCTCTTTTTTAATGGTTTTAATATAATGAAATGGGTTTTAATTAACACCCATAAGTCAGAGGTGTTCAATTTCTTGTAAAATTATTATAGGAAGTTTTAAAAGATTATTGTTTAAAAAATAAAAATGATCCAAACTGATAATTTAACTGAGTTCAAAAATATCCATATAAAGGATTATCTCAAGAAACATAGGATAAGTCACCATGCTTTAAAAGTTATAACTCATCAATAAAATAGAGTGGTTAAGAAATGAAATTGGATTTTCAAAATCATAACCAGAATGATTCTTATTAATAATTAACTTCTAAATAAGTTTTGGAAAAAAGAATTGTTGACATTGGTCTAAATTTTTTAATATATTCTTAATATTTCGAAGGGAATAAAAGTATCTTTATCAGTTATGTTATAAAAAGAAGCATTATTGATATACATTTGTTTTCTAGGATTAAGTGTTTCATTTTCAATATGGATAAATTTAAGAAGATTTTATTCCATATGGATAAAGGGATATTTATTTGTTACTCTTGGAAAACAAAATTAAATAAATTCTTCAATATGTGGCTAAAAGAAATTGTTGATAGTAATTATATTTTTATCACGGAAATGAGAAAATGATTTATCAGATCATTCAATAGTCTAGTGTGGATAGTTATGTATAGATGTGTATTTTGTGGGGAGTGAAATTATTGGAAGTAAATTCATAGATAAATTTAGAAGATGAGAATGTTGAGCTCAAACTTTTATCTATATAAAAAAGACCCAATAAAAATATTATAAGTATAAAATTATTGTTGATTAGATGACACTAGTTCAGACAATGAGAATGAAGGAACTACATCAATCATTCCTTCTATCAGTGGTATATAAATATTTTTTTGATGAAGCTACATGAGATTATAATTGGTTTCATGAAATTAATGAAGATATTGGCTAAATAAAAAAACCACTAGACCTGTTATCTTGAATTGATTCCAATAGATTAAATTTGCATCTAGACCAAATAGATCTTCTGAAAGAAAATTGAATATGGCCTTGTAATTTGAAATAGTGCTTGTCTAGTTTTTAAGGGATATTCTCCAATTTAGGGAATCAATGTACATGAAAAAATTTCACCCATTATGATAGTAGAGAAAATTCAATTATTCTTATCTATGGATGTATAAAATATATTCAAGAATTTAAAGATGGATTTATTGTCATAATTTCTAGAATGGGATCTATAAAAAAATGTGTACATTGAAAATCTCTATTTTTTCCTCATTCATGATAATGAGAACAATGTTTTGTTCATTAAAAAGGCTTTATATATGTTAATTGTATCAGTAAGAGTCTGGTATTCATGACATGATCTGAATTTGAGGAATCTTAGTTTATAACATTATAGTATTGATTGCAATTTCTATGTCAATAATGAGAGTTATAAAAGAATTATGGTACTAGTATGTTTTGATGACATAATCATTGGTGGATTGAATTAAGAGCATTGAAAATAGTTGGTATAATTCATGAAATGTTAATTTCAAATGTTAATGAATGATGATATGTCATTTATTTATGTTTTATAAGAGACAAAAATAATTCCTGGCACAATTATTTCTCAATACAAATAAACCATAGAGGTTTTAAGAACATTTGTAATGGATATTTCCAAGGAGATGGAAACTCAAATTGTAGCCCAAAGGATGATATAATGATATGATTAAGGAAGATTAGTGTAAAAAATATTAGAAAATCGTTCAGATACTTTTCTACCAAAAAGTGAAATGAAACGATATTGTTTTTTCATATGCCAAGCTGAACTGTATCATATCAATCCCAAACTAAATCCACATACTTATTGGGAGAAAAAAAAATTAGTATATCGAGGGTATGTAAGATTTTCTATTAGAATATAGTCACAAATCTCAATATATGTTATTAGTTTATACTGTTACTGAATGTAAAAGTTCAACATATGATAGAAAATCATTGTCACAAAGTTAATTATATCTTAGAGTATTGAATTGTGTTTCTAACCCAGAATAAAAATTGAATTTTGTTAGACACTATAAGATATACATATATTGTGTCTACTCAATATTTCATGTAGTTTGGGTGAATAAAGTCACATCCTTAGCATGTGGGAGTTAAAGTGAAGTCCCTAGTCCAATTCTATTATGATATTTCATTTTCTATAAATCTTAGAAAAAATCATGTACATCACTCAAGTACAAAGGACATTGAAATAAAGTATTTCTTTATTAAGGAGAATGTGGGGAATTCCCTTATAAATTTGTAGTATGTACCTACTAAACTAAAGTCTATAGAGAACATGAGGAATTTATTAACTAAAAAAACATTTAAAAACATTGACTATAACTTAGAGTTCAGCTGATTTCCTAAATTTTAAAATTATTGATGTGGGAAACCCAACCCCTAAGTACATTGTCTTTTTCCCCTATTAGATGACATGGATAATTTTACATATTATAGAACACAATGGTGTGAAATTTTGGTTTAATAAAAAGGGGTATAAATGCATTTATGAATGTGGAGAAGCTAATATGAGGAGAAACAAAACAAGGATAGCTTAAAATATATTGATATGAAATCTGTTCATTTATTACAGATAAAACACTATAGGAGTGTGTGATGAATTTTTTTTACGTAAGTATGGATAAAGAAGGTTTTCTTACCATGTACTACATGTTTTGTTAAAATTGGATTTATTTATATTTGGTATTGGGAAAAATATTTTCTTGTCATACTAATAATGATGGAGTTAATTGATTAACTTTAAATATTATTATTGTTTCAATCACCAATATTGAGACTTGTTGGCTTCAGTTATGTTTTTTTATTAATTTATTTTCAATGTTTGGTGTTAAATTGTCTGAGTGGAAATTGTAGAAGAATGTGTGTGTTTCAATATCAATAGATGTTCTAATTTAGTTTTATAGTGTTATCGACAAACCCTGGGGGGGTTATTGGTAAAAATCTATTTAGGTTCGATTTTAGTTTCTTTGGCTTGGTTGTTTTTTTGGAAAAGAAGATTGGAAATATTCCAAAATGGATGTTACTGAATGAATATATTTTTAAGATGGAATAATTTTCCATTTATTTCCATATTTATTGGCTTAAAAATAGTGATATTTTTTAAAAAATGGATTCCAAAATATTAAAATCAGTTGATAGTATTGAACCTGAAGGTGTTCGAGGTGGTTTTTGTAAAAATAAATATTTAAATTATATAAGCTCTTATATTGAATCCAGAATGAAATTATATGAAACCAAAAAAATCAATAAATAAAATTCAACAACATATAAAAAATGATATGTGGACCACAATGTGTTTCCATCGTTTCCATCTGAAGGTGGTGAATTGGAGTCCATCACAAAGGGTGTTTTTTATTTTTAAGAGATGGGGTTTCTGAGGCCAATGTAAATAGATATTTATTTTACCTGAACCACATATCTAGTTCAATTATTGGAAATGATTAATTTAAATATATGTTAATAGTAATTATTATTTGTGTTTTTTAATCTTTATTTAACTATATAAAGGTCCCCTAGTCACATAATTAATTATATAGAAAAAATTAGATTGAATCATCACTAGATGAATTTAGTCAAATCCAAAGAATTTGTGAAGTGGTTGAGTTTTCAAAATATGTATGTTGTCATGGATATTATGTTTTTTGAGGAAGTTTTTTTTAGTGGACCTTAATTTAAAATGAATTGTTCTTTAAGAGGTATCACCCAGTTTTAAAATCAGAAAGTTCGTAGCACACCTGTCACACATGGTGAAAAGTGTTCATAAAAGGTTTGAAATAGTTCATAGAGTATGAATAATACTTCATGAAAGGATTATATATAATTAAATCACTACAAGTAGACTTGTATTTAATGTATTGGGGGAAGACAATTCTTTATGGAACAATCACATAAGTGTGAAAAAAATTCTGATATGATTCAGATCAATTGTATAATTTATTGGATGAGCAGTTTGTTCACATTAGAATATAGAGAGTTCTGAGCTTATAAATAGTCAATGGTTTTAAACTATCAGGGAAATTGTGTCCACTTTGAATCATGTGACATTAGTGCACATTATTTTTTTGTAACATTAACACATTAACATTTTATGATCCTTGGATGTTTCCCTACGAGGGAGAGCCAAGAATATTTTTTTGTTTTTTATCTATGTTTTAGCTTCCACATATTATTTTATATGCGATGGTGTAATAAGTGAATTTTTATTAATGGTGAAATAAGATCAATATAATAATTTTTTATTCAATCATACACTGATTCACCACCATATATCATGGAGTTTCACCTTTTTGGATAAAAATTCTATCAACGGTGGAAATTTGTGGGTTATTAATGGGGTTGTGAAATATTTGGCCATAAAATATAAAGTTATTGGTATAATTTATATATATATATATATATACGACAACACGAGTTTAGGTGTAGACATGTGTAGAAATAGAAAAAAAAATTCCTTAACAGGTTTAGAGGAAAATAGAGATAAAATAGATTTTTGTAACTAAAATATGGACACAGAATGTGTGATTAAGATAGAGACACATTGGAAGAATGTGTTACAATTCTACAATCTCATATAAATTTAAATTTGATATATGATAATGTTTATATGAAGGATAAGTTGAAACAATAATATGATGTTGTTAAATATCCATTCATGTTATTAAAAATTAAGAATACATTCATTGTGGACGTACATAGACCATCACACATGAATAATTATTTAAATGACAAATAAATGTTATAAAATATGAGGGTTGAGGTGTTACCCTTACAAATGATAGTTCATTAAAGATAAAGGGTGAATAATTCCCAATAATAGTTTTTGATGGTGGAAATGAAGTTGTTTTTAGAAATATTGGTTGTATTATGAAATGATAGAAAATAGAGTCGTGAAATCATATGGTTTTAGAACTCATTGAAGCATATTTTAAGTTTGACAAGTTAAAGGTGGTTATTATATGAGTATGGAAACTAAAAAAAATTGGTTAGATGAATTTGTAATATTTTCAAAAATATAATGAGAATGTTAATCAAATTAGAGCCAAAAAGAAATGTTATTTTTTAAAATGAAGTCACAGTCAAAAATTGAAAAACATGTAAAAATTGAAATATGCACTATAATTCATAAGGGAATTGATATTAAAACATGGAACCTATTAGTGAATTAATACCCTATTTTTTGTTTTCCCTTTGGTAAGAATTCAATATGTTGAGATAATCATTTCATTAAATTCATTAATAATTTCAATATAATTACTTGAATTATGTTTATGTCACCAGAATACCAATATTTACACATGAATAAAAGTTCTGAAAAAATTATTGAGAATGAAATTGGATTTTTATTAAAGAAGAGGTGAATTTATAATATATGTGAGTATAATAATATATTATTTTTAAAATATCCTGAGATAAATTGTATAAGGAATGTGTTTTTTGAACATTGGACACTATAAAATATACAATATCTCAGAGAAATGATATTTTCCTTAATGATATAGCGATAAATATGCTAACAGAGTATTATACCTCAATGTATTTCTAGACTCAAGAAATTTCAAATGCTAGAATTATAAAATAACAAATTCATATGTGGCTCTAGATGAAATTTTTATAAACAAAAATCTACAATTGAGACTCTATAAATTGTTTATAAGTCTATGATTTATCAATGATAATAATAAATTATTATAAAATTATCTGGGAAATATTATGATTGAATATTTCTTATATATACATCAAATAGAAGTTCTTATTTGATTCTAATATAAAACAATAGGATGATAGTTCATCGTGTTGGTATCAAATTCATAGACAAAAAAGATGATTTCAAAATAGTAGTTAGTGATGATTATGTGTATGAGGTTATTATAATTTAACCTGATTTTTAAACTCATGAATATAAATAAATTCATTATTATGATACGAATATTAGTTACTCAAGACAAAATTTTGAACATGTCAAGACTACATAAAAAATATAAGCTTGAAAATGAATATTAAAGAGGAAAACAATATTAGAGATCAGAATCAAGGGTAACAAATACTGGAAAAATTAAAATTGCTAGTGAAACATGAATTCTATATAATATTTACTCCAAAATCATGAATATTTTATTGAATAGAAGGATTAAACTGAATAAATGAATGAAGAGAAAAAATAGATTGAAATTTATGATATGTGGGAGCTTGTACTATTTCATAATTTGAATAACAACATTCATAAAAAATATTTTTTCATAAACATTCTAAATGAAACAAATGTGATTTTAGAATAAATAATGATATATCATTTTACAAGTGTTATTCTTAATTGAAGGATTTTATTTTTTGTTAAAAATATCCCTCTTATATAAAAACATGGGACCATCCATATCATTATTTCTAGGTGGCATAACAAACTTCCCACCATATCAATTATATATATATATAATGTACATTTATTAATGGGGGAAAACATAGATGTATATATTTAACAACATGAGGGAATAATTCTAAATAAATATAAAATGTAGGTATGAAAATTAAATAATATATTTCATGTGTTGATTCAAACTCAAGGAGATTTGTATTTCATCATTTATGAGTACCTATGGAGAATTTAATTCAGAAGGGGAAAAATGCACATCAACTATAATATTTTGAATTTCGACATTAAAAAACACATTCTGATTGTATATTATTTTTATATTATTCTAACATGTAATTAAGATATATGTTTCTAATAAACATTCATAGTAATGAATGAAATTTTGAGATTTTGTTAAATAGATAGATACAAATTTTTGGTTTCAATGTACACAAACTAATAGTCATGTTTTTACATCTCAAGATAAATATTCTAAATATATTTTGAAAAAAACATCAATTAATTGAGTGGTGTTCCTAAAATAATTCAGTTGGTAGAAGAATTTATTAAATATATTGAATGGAATGGATTTAATGATAAATATTTTTGGGAAATGATTCATACGATAATTTATTTTATTCATTAATGTTAGACATATTTTCTGTAATTACAGTCTATGTGATGTATCAACTTATTCCAAAGGAGTAACACGTAATGTAATATAAGAGGATTCTAAGGTAAATTAATAATATTTCCATGTATACGATATTGTTTGATATTAAAGGAAACCTTGAATTATAAGGATTTATAGTCACTAAAGACAGTGATAATGTTAATGAAAAAAAATTCATGTGGTAAAGATTATTATTTTTTAGTGTACGATGTGAAGCCTGTAATTCCCTAAATAAATCATCAATAAACTTAATTACTACTAAATTTGAGTATGTGAATAAATCAAATACCGATAAAAAATTGTATGGATAAAGAATAAACATAAAAAACATATTTTAAATATTATTACTATATATCCACTTATTATTAGTAATTATAATAAATTAATATAAATATATCCAAGAATCTAGTGTAATATTTGAAATCAAACCACATTTATGTGAAATATTATTTCTCAAATCAAAACACATTTATTCTAGAATATGTATCATATGAAGAGTAATTTATTAAAATTACTATAAATTCTCTATAAACAAAGACTATATATAACTTGAGACTAGATTTTTGTGTGTATATCATTCGTAAATATCACTAAGTTATGTTTTAGATATATTTCTCCCTCTCTATTAATCATGTTTTCAATTCTAAAAATGGGAAGATATAATCAATCGGGGTAAAACCCTACTTGTGAATGTATATTTTAATCTATTTTTTTAGGTAACTACATGAAGTAACAAGAAAATATTTCTATAAATTTCCATGAAGAGAGTTTTTATAGTTTTTATCATGTATATAATTGTTTTAGGGATAGATTTGATGTTTATGTTAAAAAATATTGCTTTATATAGAGAGCTAGGTTATAAAGACTTAGAGTTGATTGATTTATGGATCATGTTTTTGTGAAAAGTGAAACTCCCCCTATCATAATAATATATTATTGTATTTTAAATAATGTATAAATGAGGACATTTCACTTTAGTTCATAAGGATACCTATTTAGGAGGGGAATAAAATATATCATTAATTATTTTAGAGAACATTTAATGTCAAATTGAAAAAAAAAATTAGAGAGTATTAACAAAAAATCCCAAAGAAGGGATTTTTAATCAAATGGATGATGATCGTGTATTTTTTATGTATATTTCATGAGTTTAAGACAATTTGAGAATAAAATGAAATGTCTATATATTATTTTAAGCTCTATGAAGTAGCATGAAATGTTTTTTATTTTTTTACATGCACTGAAATAACTAGATATTGAACATAAGAAAGTCTCTAGTTTCTATCATAAAAAGTTATATCCTATAGTATATAGGAAATTGAAAATAAAGAACATTATATTTACTCTTGGATTTGTAATACCATTAATATAAATATTATAAAACTAATAGTATTGTAATAATAAATTGTAGTTTATAGTTTAATATATATGATTTACTAAGATCACATGTAAGGCCAATCTAGTGATATTTAATAATAACTCCAATGTCTCACTGTTTATAAAATATTTAACGATATATAAGATTAACTATTTGTATCAACTGATACATGATATTTTTCTAGTATTTATGAAATATTAAACAGGATCTCCTTAGAGAAACATATTTCTAAATCAAATGATATTATTATGTTATCCATTATTTTAATTTCATGATGCTATGTGATTATCTAATATTAAATAGGTTAATGTAATTGAGATTTTATGTTCAAGATTTAATTATGATATAAAACATTGGACCACACCTATTTTTTTATGTGATAATGAATGTAGGGAAAATTGAAAAACAAATTTAAGGTTGTTCATATAATTGAAGGGAACATGTTTTGAGGAGAATTAATGAGATGATTATTGAAATTGAAGTAGATTTATTAATAATATACAAGGGGACTTGAAAAGGAGATATAGGTTTATTTATTATAATTATCATACCTGGAGGACTTTATTGTTCTTATTTGACCAGTTTCAATGTTGGAGATCAAGATATCAAATTTCACAAGTCTTTTTAAATGCTTAATATTGTAAAATATTCATGTTATCATTTTTTAGTTTAAAAAAAATTTATTGTGAGGTGTCCTTAACGTGAATGGGATTGTGGTGATAATATTATCAAAAAATGGCTGAAGGATATTAAAATATATAATTGGAAAACATTATATTAGTCTAGTTTATTCAATTCTTATACTTTACTCAATGATCATCCTTAAATTTCATTTATTTTTTATAAGTAAAATTTCAATCTAGTTTAAACAAGTTAGTTCTTGTTTTCAATAAGGTTAAATGATATTCTCTTAACCATGGGATTATCATGATAATTAAAATTATATTCTTCATATATGTCATACCTACCACCATAGACAATGTATAAATTCACCAATATTAGGGAAAAACTTGTAAATAAATTAAAATATGTCTTTACATTCCTAAACTAAAGATTTGATTTTTTTTGAACTGGCATGAGAGTATCTATATTAAAAGGAATAATTCATTAATACTGATTCATCCCCTCTTAGTGTTTATCATCCATTCAATTTATCCTAGAAATGTTTTATTAATTACAAGTAATATTGGTTTCTAATTACATTTAATACTATACGAAAACTTTTATATATTAATAAAACATAGTTTGATAAAAAATATTGTTACAAATTTTTTTCGAATTGTTTTTCTATGCATTTTTATTACCAAGACTCTATGATTCTAACAAATAATTATAAATTTAATCTCGGTTTTTATCTATAAATGTAATCCTCTTTACCACATACTCTTTACTTAGTGGCCCCATAACATGGTCATTCTCTATTTTCCTGCATCGAATCTCAATTAAATAAGATTTTTACATCTCAAGGTTTCTCTATTAAATAATATTTTCTCTTAATATAATTTAAGAGAACACCATGTAATGAACCAATAAATATCAACCTACCATATCCCCTTGGTCTACCCGCCATAAGCCATGAAGCACTATCCTAGTCACCATAGGATATCAAAAAGTACATAGGGTATTTAATATAACATATTTAAATTATTTCACATTCTCAAACTAGTATAAATATATAGAAATCGACAACTACAAATCTAGCATGAGTATCCATACAATGAGAAATCATGCTAAATAAATAACTAGTTTCGAAGTAATAACCATAAAAAGGAGTAATATGTTTTGAAATATATGTAAGCATATTATATTATTTAAAAACAGAATTTAAAATGTTATATATAACTTATATAATACCTGTGATATCAGAATAGTTGTGTGGTCAAATTATATGATTAATTTACATCCCAAATCAAACCAAAATACCCAAAATAAGATATAAACCATATCCTCATGAATTCTTCTCCCCTCCAAAACATCATTTCATCATAGGAGTGCTGATGTTGTATATAGAATCCGTCAAAGTAATATTCTCACTTTCAATTAACTAAATTAAAATAAACCATGTCTATATAGAAATGAGTATATTTTACAAAAAGTGTGAGATTTATTATAATACTATACCACCGAGAATCAATATAATTACTTTTTTAATCCATACCTAAAAATATAGTATTAATTATAATTATAAAAAATCTTAAAGATATATTTATATTGAAAAACCAAACACAATTAATTCCATTCTAATAAAAATATTCCATTTAAAAAAATGTAATCAAATGGAAGTAACCATGTTATCATTACAATATTATACCATAATTCATAATTTAAATGACAAGATATATTATGGAATAATATAAAATTAGAAAGAACTGATAGAGAAAAATTAAGACTATTGTTGGTAACAATGGACCTTACACATGTATCACTTGACGGTCTAATAACATCTTGAGCAATACATACATTGACTTACCCTCTTCAAAATTTTGGGTAATAACCCCAAACAATAGTGAGATCAAAGATAAGGTAGAAATCATCCTTTTTAACCACATATAATTAGTGAATCCCATGTCAAATATCATATTCAAAATCAAGGAATTAAATTTTTAAAATTCAAATAATTCTAATGACACTAGCCAAACACCCCCAATACCAAATCCCCCTCCATCAATTCCATAATCAAATAACTGAAATTAAAATATGGAATTTTATAACAAAATCAAACAACCTAAATATTGAAAAGTGGTTATATATAATTAATAACGATATCCATAATTTAAAAATAACCCATCTGGTCATTGAACATCAATGAATCATGAAACCAATTTTATATACAAAAAAACTTGTCAACGCCTTGTTTTTAATTTATTAGAACTAAAAAAATTCATAGATGAAATTCCAAAAACAAATCATCTCGAAAATAAAATTCATATTAAATACATACCCCATTAAAATAAATGGAATCCAATAATGGAATTCATAAAATAATGAAAAACCTTGAGAGAAATCATGGATTTATCAAAGGCTACTTTGGGGGTTCTCATTAACTTGAAAAAATGATAAGAACCAATGTTTTCAAAAATAAAAATGGATCAAAATGAAAAAAACTACCTAATTATTTTTCTATATAACATCACTGAAAAAATAGAATTTTTGATAAAAAAGGTTAGACATGAACCCTGAGAATGATGATTGTCATGATTATCCTAGACACTACCCATGAAATTAGTCAACATTTCTTGTTAAGGTTATGAAGAGTAATTATTTTTCAAAGTGTACATAAGTGATATAGGAAAAAAGCTAAAATAGAAGATTATGTTTAAGGGACCACTTTAGATCAATGAATATGATCCATATTAAAATAATATAGGGGAGGTTTGATAGCTTCTAACACACGGTGAATCGTTCTAAACATGGGTTGGGGATATGAGGAGTCCCTTAAATAAATTAGAAGATAGAATATATAAATATATTAATTATCTTAGAAAAGAATATAGTTGGGTGGAATGGTTAGAAAACCCATACACTTAACTATATTCAAAAACTCTTTCACATAGTTATTGAGCAAGGTTAGGGTAACCATGAACCTAATCCATGGAACCTAGTAAATTCACATAAATATTTATATTATGATAATTTTTTAATAAATAAATAATAAAACTCATAATTAATAAATTAAATACCATATTATAGTATTGTGGGTGTCACATTTCTCTACACTATTATATATTCTACCATCCCAAACTCATAAGTGACATCAACATGAGAAAAAGTAGAGATGTTTTTCATTCATCAACATATCACACTCTATTGTATCATTATTATCTTACCATGTTGTAAAATTACAACAACTAATGGAATATAATTTTCATATAACACTGTATTTTCATAATCAACAATACGATCATGTTACTCCATTATCTTGAAATTGGGTTCCATGTTTAAATCTATACATTCAACTACATGAGATGGAAAATATTGTATTTATTTTTTAAATATATATAAAAGACATCTTATATGGATATGAATTAGGATGACCATTTTGTTCTCCATATTATCAAGGTGTTATAATTTTTTAAATGGTATAAAAACTATAGTTATATATTTTCTACCATTATCTACATTTAATTCCCTAGTTTAGGAGAAGCTTTAAAAAACGACGAATCAACCATGAAAAATTTGAAATGATGAAATCAATTATCAACATATTATTTCAAATGATAATGAGTTATCACAAATATTTTATACGTCAATTTAACAATTAATTCAGTCTTTGAAAAACTTTTGAGTGCCAATAATAAATAATCACCCACATCAACCTAACAAATAGGGGACTGGTATGACATTCCATAAAGTTCCTCAAATGAAAAAATTTTGATCATTAATTAAGAACTATTATTTTAGTTTAACATAATCCATGATAATTCATTGTCATATGAGCCTCAAAATATTAGCATAAAATAATGGATAATATATTTAAGAATACTAATTTCCCATAAGTGTTACCATACATTTTTTGGGTGAAATATTATTCCTCAATTAATTTTAGATTTAATCATTTTTAATATATACTTCTAAAATCATAAATAAAATAGACAGACGCTATCAGAAATAATAAGGGATGGAACTTCACAATGATTTATAATTACTAAAATTAAGATCCTCAAGATCCATTAACTTAATACTATTCCTTACAGAAATAAAGGAAGTAGAATCATACAAATATCTTATTATGAACCAAAATGAATTCTTTACCTTGAGAGGTCAACTAAATATAATCTCAACACCCATAGAGATTAAATCTTACTTTAAAATAAAAATATGTATAGGATTCAAAAAATAAAATGATTTTAGGCCATAGATTTACCTTATTATGGGTGATACTTTAATATATAAATTTAATAAATATCTTATTTTCTTATGGCCCACTAATATCAATATTTAAAATCATGAAAATATTTTGTATCACAAGGAGAGAATCCTAACTCAAATAATGAAAATATCACATAAAAGCATATATCAGAGACAAAGGAACTGCTAACAACCTCAAAAATCAAATGGATCCCCCAAGAGACCTCAAAAAAATATATAATATGTCTCAATTTTTTATAAATACACTTATAAACTAATATATAGATTATAAATTTTCTCAAACAAAATTCAATCATCTATAGATGGTTTTACCTACACACTAGAAAAAAATACTTGATTATATTATTATGTTTCATATTGGTGTATTTCAACAAAAATACTTGTCTTGTTTCATTACACATTAATTTATTTCACTATAAGAGTTGTAAATTCTTAATAAAGGCACAAAAAACCACCTTCCATTTTCACAAGGTATAAGCATGATCAATATTGAATATTAATAAATTATCCTCCAAATGACTTTCTATAAGGTTCATATCCAATTAGGATAATGAAAACTTTTTAATTTTTCTTATGAATATAGATTGTAAACTAAAACATATACATATATATTTGTTACATTTTTTTAAGTCATGCAACACCACTACGAGATTTGATTCGTGAATCTGATAGATAATTTCATTATGGGGTAACAATATAGAGACACATCCAGATATATGGCCAGGTTTCACTGTAACTCACCCTTTCCCCATACATTATGCATCACAATACTGATATAATAAATTTTTGGTTTAGAAATAATTAAGTTAAGATTATAATATAACATTACATTCACCTCAATAGAGGACTTATAACCAATTTATGTTTATTCATATTTATCCAACTTTTAGATCATGCCCATTAAGGGTGATTACAACTTCAAGAAATCCTTAATAGGATACCATTAATAAATATCTATACTTAAAAATAGACTAATTTTGAACACATTCTCAAGATTACCCAAATAAAAAACAACTTAGAACTTCTCAATTTTTATATAAATTCCATTCTCTAACCCCATAACACCCCTAACTTTCACTTCATAAATCTATAATTTACATGTCAACAATTTAGTTTATAGTCTATTATCATTATATATTATTAAAAAAGTATCCAAATGATCCTTATGGTACTTATTCATCTTGGAATATCATATGATATAATTCTAAAATAAAATGAAAACATATTGAGGTACCAATGGAAGATACAATTCAAAAATAATGTTACGATTCTGAGTGAACTTATAATCTCAAATGGAATCACCAAATACTCATTATTCCTAATCCAATTTAATAAATTAATATTGGAAATATAATAATTTTTCATTAATTTTACTGTATATAGATATATGATCAATCCTTTAAAAATATTTTTCTCTCATGGGTTTATCAATGTGGGTTTCAATTTGAGGCCTGGTTTTTTTATGATCTCCAAGTTGTGGTTATGGTAATCAAAAAAATGATTTATTCCTTTGTTATCCGTATTTATAAAATAAAATGGGTATCCAATGGTGACACAATGGGGTATATGAAATGATTTTTTTTGATATATTCTAGATAAAAATTTTATTTTATTTATTTTTATCTTGATCCATTAAATATGATGGAAATAAGGGCTAACTCATCCATAGAAGTAGATCGGCGGAAACATTAACCTTATTTTTTATAGGAATATGGATAAATCATCTGGAATATTCTCAATATATCAAAATATTAATATAAAAAATTGGCCACAAAAATCACCTTTGATGGAATCAAATAATTAACTAGATAACTAACATGAAATAAAATCACTATCTATGACATTCAGCCCCTCCTTACTTGATCTTGGATCCCACTCACCCGGGAATATATGAGTTTTTTTAGGAGAAAATATTGAAAACATGAAATACATAAATTAAATTTAGTTATTAGTGATGATAATTTTATGCGTTAAAAATATAAGATAAAACATATCTTGATAAATAATGAATAAATCATATATATCCTCAACATTGGAAATCATTATATCACAAAAAGATCCATTAAAACCTTACTCATTTATATTCCATAAATGAGTAGTTTTTTCATCATTGATATTAAATTATCATATTAAATGCTAGTAAATTCAGTCAGTTGAAAACAAATAGTAGACATTGAGGCACTAGTAATAATAAAAAATGATGCAAAATGAACCAATGAATAGCATGACCCAAGTAGTCTTCGGTCAATCTTTTGATTCATCAAGTGCATGTTGTATTTTATATTGATACTCATACTCTATAATTATATATTATTTAAACTAGGATGAGACACAATTTCATTATAAATATACTCCTCCACTATCTTAAAATGAGGTGGTGTCCCTATATATTCCTAAAATCAAGTATGATCTTCTGGTATAAGAAAACCAACTTGGATACTCATAAGAGGATTATTAAAAAAACATTTGAAGCTAGCCCAACATCATCAATTATTGAATTCATTTTGGGACATTGTATAATTAGAATGAAAACTCCTAGACATGTTACCCTTGTGTAAATGGTACAAAAGAAAAGTGACGTAAGGGTCATTGAATAATCCCACTAATCCCTTTTTATGACTATTTAGGCTCCATTTTCTAAACATATGAAGAACTCTGACTTCCTTTAGTCATAATTTCATAACCACCCTTTCAAATATTTTGTAACATATCAATCTATACCATCATCACCATATTAACAAGCTCATTATATATATGACTCAAGATGAATAATTTTAAACATTATTCATGCCTTAATCCCATCTCATTTCAAAGAGCATTGAACAAATCAATTTTGGGATGATCAAGTGGAAATTTATCTAGATCATTATTCTAAGTGATATATTCCATCATAGAGTGATATTATCACTCCATATTCATAAATCTTCTAATTGATTCTATCTTAAAAGAAATCATAAAAAATAATGGATAAATATTTCTTTGAATGTTTCCCAGGTGACACCATTATAAATCGTGTCTAGCATACAAATTCGCACAGCATACAACAACACGGTTCTAGAATATATGTAAAAACATTCACTAATAAAGTATGAGCTATTTAAAACAAATTTAATATTTATTCAAACTTCTAAAACCATTTTTTATCTTCTACATACCCACAGTCAGCTAGAAATAAAGGTGATTTCATCTTTCTGGATACTCGGGCATGATACACCTTATTATGTTTGTTCCAGTCACTTAATTACCCAGATTTTAAATATTATATATTAAAAAATCAACATGGTTTGGACCAAAAATAGGGTTTCCTTCATTAAATATATCCAAGAATATTTTATTACAAGTTTTTAGAATCATTCTTGGAGTCCATGTCAATAAACATGATATACAAAAATGGGTCCGTAAATAACCAAACACTAGTAGAGTTAAAATACCAAAATGATACATGTATTATTTCATTAATGGGTAAAAAATAACAAATTAAATAGAAAATAATTAGGTATCAAAAAACATAATTTTCAATATTTTATATTTTTCATGGTTTGGTTATTAATTTTGGTATACAGTTTTACAACTATTAAATTCCCCCATGAATGTGTCTTGACCTAAATGTATTGTCTATACATGGTAACCATGAACCCTATAATTTCCAAAAAAATGTACTTATGATGTTAGTTTTTATAAAATAACCCATAATTAAATATATAATTGATTCATACCACAACATTTGTTTTCAAGAAAAAATGAAAATAAATCTCCAGATCATTATATTAATCTAGATAACCACATGTAGATAATGATTTAATATAATAATTAGTTGGAAAGACACTTCCCCATACCAACATTTTCAGTTCTAATAGTATAATTTTCATAATTTCACAAATATTAATATTGATCTTATACCATATTATAACTAACCAATAGGGATCGACATGCCACATCACTCATATTAGTCAAACATTAATATTAAAGCACTATTCCAATCATCATGGGATGAAAACAAGAATTGAGTGTATCATACATTATATAAGGTAATAATTTTACCCCTTGAAACCAATAAATAAATATAATAGAGTCTAGCTAGGAATTCATCATTTTTAATACATAAATTCAGTAATAATGATAAACTAATTGTCATTTTCAAATTAATAACCATCCAAATAGGTCATAGTTAATGAAAGCAAGAAAAATATTCAATCAAGAAATTATTAAATAATACATAAAGTAGAACATGAGCATTATAATAAAAGAGATAATAAAATAGTGGAATGGTAAAAGGGTCTTATGAATATATATTCTAAGACAAACCAAAATGCATAAAATTTATAAAAAAACACATATCATTATGACCTATCGTCACTATCCAATCATCATTCAATTATAATATTTTAGAAAAAATTTTATTTATACCACCAAAGGATAGTTTTTCCTTACCTTTTCCTAAATAAGACACAACAACATATTCATATACATGAGAGTTTTTAATGTTCTTATGAGAAAATACATAGTATTATTCCACTCTGAATAATTGTAATTCCACTTAGAAGTTATAAATTAAATGGTATATCACATTACAATTATGAAATAAATTTTTAATTTTAATTACAATGATAATACCTCCAATGGCCTGATAGCCTTCATTTTTTTTGATAATCCACCATCCAAGGGATGAGGTGGAATCCTTACAAGGACCGTAGATGTGAGTATTACATGGACCATAGGACTTGGAGTAATTCATTGCCCATAAGTTTCAAACATTACATACAACCTAGACTAACTACTTGGAACTAATCCTCCCTAAAATCTTCATCGTAAAACCATCTCTCCATCATCGTATGGTTGTTCATCTAGGGTTTCTCATGCATGCACAGGATTATCTCGATGGAAGGTTCCATACCCTCTCATTCTTGAAATTTTTTTAGCTTCTATTATGGTGGAAGCTCCTTTCTCATCCTCCTTCTGGAGTTTGTTCTTTGTAGGTTGTCTGGTTTGAAACTGCACTTATGGTGGCCCGAAGGCCTTAAGGTAGACCAAAGGCCTTGAGGTGGCCTTAAGGATTTACTAATCTGAAGTCCTAGGTTGCCTAAACGCCCTAAAGGACCCAGGGACCAAATCGTTCGCTATAAGGCCTAAACGGGGGAATAGTTCCATCTGCTATAGTTCCAAACAGTTCCTACTACACCTCCCACTATAGTACCTTATACAGTACTTCTACCATACTTAGAAATTATGCCTCCACATGGATTTGATCCTGGGTCACCTGGATTTACTTAAGAAGTCCTCAGCAACTGGGATGAGGCTCATGTGCTAATTAAAATGATAATAAAAATGCATCCCTATCCATTTAAAACAACCCATTCCATTTTTGAAATCATGTATTGAAAGGGATGTAAGCATGATATCATAAAATGAATATACCATAATGTATAATAGAAATTATAACATAGAGCACAACATAAACTAAAATAATAAAGGAATGGGATAAAAACTCAACACTACTAGAGAAAACCTAGAAACTTTTTTGTTGAACCATTCATAGAAAAATATGATCCTAATAGTCATGAAATTCAATTTTCCCTCATGGTCTTGATATTTGTAAAACTTTATCCAAATTGAAATCCTAGCAAAGTTATCACTCTTCAATAAATTATCACACATGGCTCACATTTAAACCATCATATTCCAATTAAGGTGTTTATATAGGGAAATATAAATAAATTGATGCTGATGAAGTGTTATATTTTTTCAATTTATTATAGAATATTCAATGACTATATTAATTTAAACCCACACTAATAGTAGGTGTTTCAAAGTAAATGTTTCAAATATATATTCTCTAGAATGAGAAAACTATCAGTTTTAGAAACACCTGTAGATAATGGATAATTAAATTTAGTTATGGATGGATGAAAAATTATTTGAAATAAATATATCCTGAATAATTATGATTTATTAGATAGAAATATTTCGAAGGAATAAGGTGTTATGAATATTGGAATGTATCAATCATGGGATTATTTGAAGGTATACCACTAATAATCAATAATTCCAATGATAGTGGATCATTAAACGAATTGATTTTACATGAAAAGGAAATTTTATAAAATAATTTTCTACCAAAAATGTGTGATAAAAAAAAGATTAATATCTTTTAAGGAATTTTTAAATATAAATTATTCTATAAGTTTATATCTAATATTAAAGTTGGTGTCTGAAAGTTCATGCTCAATATCTATGTAATATTTGGAATTATTTGAAATGAGGAATATCTATGAAGATTATGATATTATAAGAATATTTTTTTATTGATTATGTAATATTTATTTATAATCATTGGAAGGAATAAGTCCATGATTCAGATCTCATGTATGCATATGGTAAGACAATTTTGAATAATAATACTATGTGGTTTCATAAATCATATTAAATATGATAAGCATGTGAATGAGTATATTACATTAATAGGAAGACATTAGTGAATGTGATTTTACAAATCTATTATTATATTAATACAATGTCATATTAGTCTATATAGTGATGTAGAAATAATTTTTGGATGAAATAGAAAACAAAACACACGTCTATATATTATAATGAGTTGTAAAAAACAAAATTTATAATCAAAGAAGAAATGAGATCACAACCATGAATATATATTCATGGAGGTATTATAATGATGAAAAATTCTAGAATATTGGATATGTGGATACATTCATTCAAAATATATACATTGTTCATACAATAAATGCTTCTTGAATAAATAAACTATGATACCATTAAGATTTACACAAGCATGATGCAAAAAATAGTGCTGATGAAAAATTGAGTAAACTATGAAACTAATATTATATATGTGGTCATACATTTTAATGATTTATAGAATATGAGAAAGAAAATTATATAATAATATATGTATAATGTATTTTGTGATTATGAGTTGAATGTCTACCAGATGAAAATTTATTTCTAGAATAGGTGTTTTTTGAGTTCAATATAAATATATGGAAAGAGATAGATCCATGTATAATAAAATAAACATAATGAAATTTATTCAATATAAATATGATATTAAATGTGTATGAGGGTTTTTCGAATCTATAATGGGAGGTTTTAGGAGATAAAATGAGTGCTTGAAATGTGAGGTACATGGAGTGTGCTTAGAAGATGGTATTCTGAATCATCAAAAGAATTAATGTTTACAATAAGTGTGTCACGACCCGCCTTCACCAAAAGGAGGGAAGGGTCAGCAGGTTGCCATGCCCTTCCTTCTTTAAGTTGAAGGAGAGATAATGACCCCTGAAACCCGCCTTCAATAGGTCCCGGAGTGGCGACTAGCACCAAGGGTATAGGAAATTCTCGCGAATGGAAGGCATTACCCTTTTTATTTTATAGGATCGAAAGATAAGGAGGAGGAAACCCAACAACACCAAGGTTGAAAGAAAAGTAAAGCCAAAAGTAAACCATTCCCACATGCATGCTTCAAAAGTGAAAGCCACAAAGTGCAAAAGTTGACTACAAGGTAAGTACAAAAAGAAAAAGAGAAACAACTGCAACTGCTCCAAAAGTCCGAGCTAGTAAGGTCCTGCGTGATCCTCGAAGTCCTCCTGGAAACCTGAAAGCAGTTTTATATACGTAGGGTGAGCATACAAGTACACTCAGTAGGGAAAACCAAGACTCTCGTGCACAAGTGGGGGAACGTACTAATGTCCCGTGAGAAAAGAGTAAACCAAACACCTAACAAGGCAAACTATCCATCCCAGGCCTCACCAAGGCTCGCTCCCCAAATAACGCAAGTCAAGTAATATATATATAAGAGCACATCGATGTTTGGGTACCCCGCGCCACTTTCCCACTGGTTATTGAGACATCCTACGCATCGGACCAATCCCGCCATTCTCACCGCAGTCCCACTTCCACACCCGCCCGCACACACCTAGGCCACAACCACACGCAGTCCCACTGCCGAAACCCGCCCGCACACACCTGGGCCACAACCACACGCAGTCCCACTGCCGAATCCCGCCCGCAGACACCTGGGCCACAACTGTCACATGTAACTATGCCTGCAAACACCTAGGCCAGAACAACCACCGCTACGCCCGAAGACACCTGGGCTAAAGGATCCACTGCCACGCCCGAAGACACCTGGGCCTCATCCCGAAGACACTTGGGAAACCACCTGCCGCACACACCTGGCCAACCACCACAACACCCTGCCCGATGGTTCTTGGGCTAATAATGGACTTCAGGCCATCACAGCCTGCCCGAAGGTACTTGGGCTATCCGGGAAAGGGAGCAGAAAAGGAGCTAATAACCAGCCACTAAGTATAGTGTTGGGAAAAACACCCTTCCCCCATAAATGGGGGTGTTCGGCACTAAGTGCTCAACTTGGGTGGGGCACGAATAAGAAACACAAAGCTACAAGTATAGATATAGGTAACAAACACTCACCCAAATCTTAGGTTTTCCTAGCCAACCTACAGAACACAACACCACTGAGTCTGAGTCACAATTCACAACCCTTGCCCACAAAACCATTTGTCCCATTCTTGTTTCACGTTCAGTCAAAATGTTCAGTTAATTTTAAGCACTACTGGGAAACTACCATAAGCGTAACCAAGGAAAGCGTCAAAAGCATAGATCAACCAAAACACTCACACCCAGTTCTGCCAACAGAGGATCTCTCCCCAATTTGTGATAAAAACTCACAACCACTGAAACCATACCAACAGGAGATCCCATCCCCCAAATTCACACAACCACCGAGAGTATAAAAAGAATAGGGGATCCCATCCCCTCCCACATTTCCAGCAAACGTCTCGAAGGGAAAACAACCAACTACCACTACCAACACAAGTCATGGATTTTCAGATTTAAAGGATTTAACACACTCCATGATTTCAAATTTCCATGTGTTCTAACCGGGAGTTATCACAGAAGGATTGATCCTGGTGCTTTCAACTTATTCAGCCAGATATACGTGATTAACCAATTTCACAGCAGGAGTTCACAATTTCAGCAACCCATTTAAAACATCACCAGGGGATTCAAGTGCACACACACGACCACCAACGGCCTCAATTTTCAGAAAACATAAACCAGTACAACAAAAGGGATGATCACAAGATAAAGCATAAACTACGATCACAACCCCTTCCCCTTCTTTCTTTAGAACTTTGTTTATTATCTTCATTAGGGTTCGGTTCAACCAATTCCGTAAGAACAAAAATAACGCCCACCCCGCATGATACACAAAAGTGAGAGATGAAAGAAATTCCCTACTTGTTGATAGATGATCGACGTTTAGGCCGGGGGCGCGGAACTTTACGGATAACAACGCGGCGACCCCGATGCACCAGAAGAGCCACGATCGAAGAAGGGGGGAAACCATCGCCTAACCCTTAATTTATAAGAGCCGGGAACGGTTGAGATAAAAACGCCGAACCGCGTAAGACGTGGAAGTCGTGGGTTGACCACGCGGCTTGACTCATCATTAATGGTGCTGAGTGGTTTAAACCGACTCATGAGCCGATTTAGTATTTAATTAAGCTTTTGTGCGTGTTACTGGAACAACTTGGCAAGGCCAGGTGACGTCGGCCGGTTCCGCTGATCAGTCACACCGATCGGTCACACCGATCGGTCTCACCGATCGGTCTCACCGATCGGTCGCACCGATCCATACCCCTTAAGGATCCAGATTTTGGCAAAGGAAGGGACCAAGGGGGGTCTGGGTCATCACATCAGATACCTCTTAAATGATTCTCGTCCTCGAGAATCACAACAAACCAGAAGGAAGGAGAGGGTCCGAACAACCATCTTCGAAAGATACCTCTTAGGAGTGAACCTCTGCTAACTAAAAACACTCTCCTGACAAGAACTAAGCAACATACCACGCCAAACAGCCCGGTCATGCGGGTTTGGGGAGTTCCCCTCCCCCATGTCAAGATATTATCCGCTTTGGGCGGCACTGACCCGCCCACACGAGTTCAATCGCATCCACCTTAATGCGTCTTGATTAGGGGTCGGGTTCCCTCTTCCCTTTAGTCGGGGCTTTTCACACACAACAGAGGAAAGGAACTAGTACATTTCATAGCCAAAAAGGTCAAACGTTCTACCACAGCAGGTACAAAAGGAACAAAGCTCAAAACAACTTGGGGTATTGGGAACGCATCTGTGCTTCCCTTTCCCACGTACTCTCCTCGAGCCCGCCATGTCTCCACAACACACGAACCAAGGGAATAGCTCGCCCACGAAGCACCTTCTCCTTGCGATCCTCGATCATCACTGGTTTTTCCACAAAGGTTGTGTCGTCCTCGATGTCCAGTTCACCCCAATCAAGGACGTGTGAATCATCGTGCAGATAGAGACAGAGCTGGGATACATGAAAGACATCATGTATCCTTAGCAGCGGCGGAGGTAACGCTAGCTGATAAGCCACTTCGCCGACCCGCCGTAACACTTCGAAGGGTCCGAAGAATCTGGGGGAAAGCTTACCCCCCTTGCCGAACCTCTGTTGTCCACGCCGCGGGGAGACCTTCAAGAACACGTGGTCTCCAACCTCAAACTCCAAGGGCCTTCTCCTGGTATCAGCATAAGACTTCTGTCGATCCTGGGCCGTTGTTTCGCGCGGAATCCGTGGATGACCTCCTGGACGGGAGATTCAAATGTTCCGATCGGTTTCTAACGGGTTTGTTCGTAGAACCGGAAACATCCAATGATTCCACATCCGTTTGGACCTACTTTCCAAAGGCAGGCGCTCATTAGCTTGTGGGCTAATGAGTCTTGGGAATTTGCATTGGTCGAGAGGATGGGAGGTCAGACTCATCACACCTTTTTGAGGGGAATTATTGTCTACTCCGGGACTCTCTTTATAGATTTAAGTTATGTTCGTGAATCCTTATTACATTACCAAGTATAAAATGTGCTTTCCTTTAGTTTTAACAATCAATGATTAAATATGCAAGAAATTTAGAGAATCTTTTATAGGTATTCGAGGTTCTTCATCAATAGAGAATCATCTATATCTGTTTAGAGATTCTTGGTCAATGGTATCCTTCAAAACATTTATATAAAAGTCTCTTGGTCATTTATGATGACCAGGCTGGTTTTAAAGCCACTCAGTGGTGCACTTGAAGTTTATTGTCATTCACTACTTATGCTTTCATCACTGCTTGGTAAGTTACCAATTTCTCCCATGTTGTCTGGCTCGATTGCCGTAATTGACATTATGGATCTTTCCATAAGAGTATTTTGATTTGGGCCTATTTTGACAATTTGACTGATAGGTAACACATAATCTGTACTCACATGTGAAAAT
This sequence comes from Viscum album, assembly GCA_963277665.1. NCBI lineage: Eukaryota > Viridiplantae > Streptophyta > Magnoliopsida > Santalales > Viscaceae > Viscum > Viscum album. Next base: position 383,980,985 of record OY728145.1, read on the forward strand.
GGATTTATTGGAATTTTTTCCAAACCATATGGAGCATTAACTTTGGTAATTTCCTTCATTGTAGATTTTTCTCTTCCCTTCATGTGATAAAATTCCGCCTCAATGTATTGAGACTCACATGTCTTGAACGGGGCCTTATCACCATACAATGTTCCAACTTGACCATCGAAACAGTATTTGAGACATTGATGGTATGATGACGGAATAGCTGCATGCTGATGTAGCCAGGGTCTTCCAAGCAAGATATTGAAAGCTGAGTCCTGATCAACAATCATAAAATCCGAATTGGAAACAAGATCTCCAAACTGAGTTCTGAGTGTAACTTCTCCCAGTGGTTCTTGTTCATTTTTATCATATCCTTGCAACATCATGGTAGAAGGAGATAAATCAGATTCCGTGAGGCCCAATCGACGAAGTGTACGAATGGGCATGAGGTTGACTCCTGAAACATTGTCAATAAAATCTCTTCGAACATCTATACCATTGACTTTGCCAGATAAGTACAAAGGTTTTATGTGCCCATGCACAACATCATCTTCATCTTTATCAGTAAAAGATATCACTGCATGACATTCTGCAGGATTATTCTCTATGTGATAAATTTCAACTGCAGCAATTTCAGCTTCAAACTCCTGAGGACTTGACAAAGCTTCGATGAGTGCTTCCCGAAGATCTCTTGATAGATTCAAAGCATCCAAAATTAATAATTTGGCTGGTACTTGGGCCAAGTGTTTCAATATATCATACTTTTGATCTAGAGGCCTGCGTTTCCCAATAGGAATATGCGGTTTAGCAGGTACCTTGGAAGTAGATGCTTTGGAAGCTGATGCATCTTGTATTGAAGTTGGCAACATCTTTGGTTTTGGAAAATTAGACTGATTAGATCCATTTACTTGCTGAGATAAAGAAGATGGAACATTTAATCGATCTTCCAAAATAACTGTGCCGAAGCTGAGTTGGCCATTGGCAAAAAAACTTGTTTGTTCTTTTTGAGTTCGCTGAAGGGCTCTACCACGAGTTTCTGCTGCATATACAGTGCTAGCAGGGGTAGAATTAGAGTAGTGGCTTCGGAAAGATCCACTTCTTCCCCTATATCCTGAACCTCTAGAACTTCCTCGGGTTCCCTTATTTGATACAGGGAATTCAGGCTCATCAAGACTGGAATATGAATCTGTTAATTGAATCATATTAACAGAACCAAAGATTAACTCTTCGTCTGATAAAGACTCTGCCTGGTTAGCCTGTTTAGGCTGTGCCGTTTGGTGGGACGGTGCCCGTGGCTTTGAAGTATATGGAATGAAATCTTCCAGAGTCAAAGACAATTTAGGCTTTGATACATACTCATCTTCTCCTGATTCCTCTTTCTTCTTTGAATTGAGCTGCCCTTTTGAGGACTTGTCTTTTGATGGAGGCTTTACTGCAGCTTTTGTAGGAGACACAATTGGCTTCTTCAATTGTGTTCGCAAAATGGAATGGGTCCGATTGATTGTCTTTTTGACCATCAAATCATCATATTTTTTCGCAGTTTTGCTTTTGACTTCCTGCCACTCGCCTCCTTCCTCTGGATCTGTAGCGGTAATACACGCTACATGAGCTGAAGAACCCTTCAATTTGACTTGTCCCAAGTCGACCATATTTTGCAGGAGGTCTTTAAAGACAAAACACTCCTGGATGGGATGCCCCAACATTTTATGAAAGGGACAATAATTGGGATGATCTTCATTTCCTTCCTTGTTTGGCCTCTTCGGCACTGGTAATTGAACCAAATTATTTTCCAGAGCTTAAATGAAGTAACCAGGAACTTGCTCACTTCGGAAAGAGTATTTTTTACTCTTCATATCCTCAAATTGTTTTCGTCGTTGATCTTTTTGATCATTTGGACGAAATAGCGTTTGTTGTTGGCGTTCAGGAGGTGGAGCTCTTCGAGAAGATGAAGGTTTTGAAGTAGAAATAGGTACAGGTGCCTGTTTAAGCATAACTGTAGCAGTTTCTGCTTTACCCATTCTTCTTCCTGGAGCTGATGGAATTACACGAGATTTAACCTTAGCCTGTATAAGGGAATCTTCAATCTGTTGAGCGATTGAAGTAAGGTCTCGAAACCCTCTTGTGTATTTCACAGGGATCAATGGCGTGCGTAATTCGTCACGCAAATTTGCCACACAGATTGGCAACAATTCCTCCTGAGGGAGTGATAAACTCAAGGAATACGTTAATCCCTTCCAACGAGCAATGAAATCAGAGACTCTTTCATTCTCCCTTTGCTTGCAGTTTGTAAGATCGAAAACTGTCGTTTTTGGCAAAGTTGAGCTAAACTGAAGAAGGAATTTTTGACGAAGATCCTCCCATCCGATGACTGACCGGGATTTCAAGCTTGTATACCAGACAAAAGCTGGTCCTTGCAAGGTTCGCACGAAGCATCTGAGTTTCACTGCTTCTTGCTGCTCTGGAGTTCCCATCATAGGATCACAACAAGATACGTAATGCGTCAAATGTTGTTCAGGGTCGCCTGATCCATTGAAAGTAGGGAAAATAGGGTTTCCAAAACTGGATGGAGGAGAAATTGAATCTACCCATTCAGGGTAAACTTTCTTTTCAGGTTGAACTTGCGCCCGTTTCCCTTCCATAGTTTCTAACCGAGCTGTTAATGACTCAATAGTAGTTATTAACTTTTGAGAAACGTCAGGTTGAACTTGGTTTTGGGTAGGTGCAATGAATGGAGCTTGGACAGACGTGGTGGTTGGTGCTGCAACTGATGGTAGTGCTGCCAACCGTTGTTGCGTTTGACCCATAGGATTAGACCTCTGTGGGTGTACTGACAAAGGAGGATATTCTTGATCCATCTCAGTAGTTACAACAAATTCCTTCGGCTGTCGGACTTCAGCATTCTTAAGAAGAAGACTATTCTGAAGTAGTTCTGCATTCAACCTTCTTAATTCTTTCATTTCTTCCTCCTGTTGTGCAAACCTTTGCTCTAATGAGAGCGATTGACCTCCTTCAGAGGAAGGGTGAGAAGTAACCTGGTTCTTACCTTTCCCCTTATTGGATCCTTTTCGGAGAGGGGGAAGTGGTTTACTTGAAGGAATACCCAGATTTTGGGTAAGCCTTTGATTACGTGTGCGCACACCTTCTTCATTTAGGTCTGTGTGCGCGACTTCTTGAGCAGGAACCTCTTCGTCTGATCCCTCTGATTGAGCCTCATCTGGTGAATCAGCAGCAACGGCATTGATGACATTAATGGATGCATATTGCATGGAATCCTTTCTATCAGCATTTCTGTGATATTGTCTCCTTCTATGTCCATGATGAGACATGGCATTCCGTTGACTTGATCCCTCGGGAATTTCTTGGAGAACTGTCACTTGGAGAGAATCTCCTAACATCTTGGCTCTTCGTTCCTCTTGAGGCTTATTCCCTAATCGAGAGAATACTGACTTTCTCTGAGGGAGGGATTGAAGATTTGAAAAAGTCCCCAGTCCGGTGGACTGGGGGTGTTCCTGTTGCTTCCGCTCAACTCCTCGAATCCCATTCGTTGATTCTAAGGGTTGGGTTAGAGAAGTCCCCAGTCTGGCAAGCTGGGGTGTCTCTTTACATGCTATGTCTGAGATCTTTTTGAAATCTCTCTTGATCTTACGAATCTTAGTTCGGAAATTAGCTGGATGCATTAACCTGTATCCACTTTTATCACCTGGTTCAACAGACCGTTGGATGATTTCCGAAACTTCTGTCATTTGATGACGTGTTTGCTCCAGACGAGAGGCTTGTGCAATATTCTCGCCTGCTTGATGTAGGAGCAATTCAAAAACCTGTTCTCTATATACTTGATTTTGAGAGGAACTAGTTGAAGGTTGATCTCGAGCAAGCTTTTGATTATGAACAAAGCCCATTGACTGTGGCCGGCCATGGACAATAACATTGCATGAGACCATTTTCGGCGGGCTTTGCTGACCGGAAAGCAGCGTGAAATGTAGTGCTCCGTGAACACCCCATCCTCTGATATGAACATTAGATGGATCATTGGAAATTAACTGACGCAATCTTCTTAGTGCGCCAAGGCATGAACGTTGAAGGGTTCTCTGTTGCTTTTCAGCCTTCGGATACCGAGAGACTGATAGAGATGCCAAATCAATCTGGCGTTGTAACCCTTCTATTATCTTAAGATGATTTTCATATTCATCGTAAGATAATACCTTCTTCTTTAATTGACAAAGAGTTTTCCATATGTTGAGACGAATATCATGGATTCCATCATCCGTCAACATCTTTGGAATGTCGTACTGGGAATCAGCCAAAGGCCAAAACATGACTGGTACTTCACCTTTTGCCAGTTTTTTCCTCATGTTCAGCATTTCCTCTTTATCATTAAATGAAGATTCTTCTACCTGTTTGGACCAGAGTTGGTGTTTCCTTATTGCTTCATCGGATTCAACAAGATTGGTAGAGAAATCACTATTCATGCTGGAAGATGAATGACCCAGGGAAGGTTCGGAGAATAACCTGAACCCCAGGCTATCTTCTGATGGAGAAAGAGTTTCACCTGCCGATAGTAAAGCATCAGACATGACTGGTTTTACGTTTGCAAGTGCCTCGATATAGGAGGGCTTTCTCGTCACTACATTGCCTTCTGAAGAATTTTCGAGACAACGTGAATCACTACTGCGGAGAGGACTTTCGCAGCGAAGTTCATCACCATGAGGAGGACCGTCATGATGGGTTACAGAAAAAGATGAAATCTCTTGCTCCTTGGCCTTCTGACCACACAGAGGGTTCCTGTGGCTCTCATCTGAAGAAGAAACTTCAAGATTGACCGAATTTTCATGAAGCAAGTTTTCATGAGGAAGTGTCTGTTGAAGACCTTCAGAATTAATGTTCCCGTTATTGGGAACTGAGGGAGTAGAATCTTGAATTCCGACAGATAAATGTCTGAGGGCTTCAAGAACTCCAGCATCGAGCAAGGCTTGGTTACAGATTGGCCTTTGATCTCCTGACTGTGCTGGGCGGATCTTTTTCTTAGATGCCTTCTTACTCGCTTTAGAAACCACTTGATGACGAAAGTGATTGCTCTGAGCAGGTGTATGTGCCTAATCAGGAAAGATGGTCAGGTTAGGCTGACGATCATCGCTCAAATCAGGTGTATGTGCCTGACTTGGTTGTCCATATGATATGGGGGAGTATGCCCCATAACCCTCTTGGACTGGAACAGATGTGTGTGTCTGTTCCGGAGTGAATTGTTGATGTGTCACTCCACTGCTAGGGATAGATTTATGTGTCTGTCCCTGAGATGATGCTGAAGATGTTATGATATCCTGGCAAGCATCCAGAATATGAGCAGGAATTTGCTTCTGCTCTTTCACCATTGACAAAATATGCTTGGTGACTTCAGCCGCCGGAACAGGGATATACGTCCATTCCGGGCTTGGAGTAGGTGTATGTGCCTGCTCCTGTCCTCCTTTTCCTGTCATTGAATCCTGACAGTACTCAAGTGTGGAGGTAGAGAGTTTAGTCTGCCCCCTGTTTGTCGTCGGGACTTTCCGACTGACTTCTCCGTGCGCTACCAAGCGAGACTGTTGGTAGGCCTGGTTAGTATTAGCAGGTGTATGTGCCTGTTGATTACACTTCGCCAAACGCGGTTGATGAGATCCACCATATGTAGTCAGACGAGCCTGCTGACTAACTGGTGATGTATAAGCAGGTGTATGTTCCTGCCAATGGTACTCCGCCGGAATTGCCTGGCGGGATCGGCTTGATGCTGTCAGACGAGTCTGCTGGACAGCTGAATTAAAACGGGCAGGTGTGTGTGCCTGCTCGTTGTTTGCCACCAAGTTAGGTTGGTGGACTTCTCCGGAGATGGCAGGGATGACAACCTGCCTATTGTTAACCGGATTCCGTCTCTGGCAGTTCATCTTGCCTGCTCGGGTTCGAGGAACCTGAGCTGAATGCCTGGAGTCGGTACCCTCATCATGTTGAGGGCGCACTACCGCACGAGTCTGGCAGCGATTGTTGATGGGAGCCCTTGAGAAGGACTCCTGTCTTTTTGAATTAAGGCCCCGAGGGACCTGCTCATTCACTTCCTCGGAATAAGGGAGTGAATGGAAATTGCATTCCGGGGATAACGACCCGAAACGGTTGGAGACGGTAGTCAGCACCGCCTGCTTCTTGATTGCTGGTCGCCGTTGTCCGGACGACCAGGTAGAATTGTTAACTTGGAGGTCTTGACGAGCGGCCTCCAGAGTTGGGATAGTACCGTTGCGACGGTACTCCTTAACCAGTGCATTAGAAACACAACGTTGAATACGCTGAGTTGGTGATGTCATCCTCAGAGCGGATGACGTTCCAGCAGGAGTAGCAGCATTGGTTTTCACAGCAGCAGACCTCACAGTAGAGGTGTTCACAGCAGCAGTATTCACAGGGGTGAATTTAAGGAAAGCCATTTCTGCAGAAGATCTTGAGAAAAGAGTGCCTGTTCCATGTAACAGACATAATCAAGATGAATCCGGCTACTGCATCTTTTGGATGATCATATGTCAATGATTGCCTTGTTGGCCCAAGGGGCCTAACAGATAAGAAGAACATCACTTTAACTTGGTTAAGGATTCACGTCGGGTTCACCATTTTTGTTTCGCGCGGAATCCGGGGATGACCTCCTGGACGGGAGATTCAAACGTTCCGATCGGTTTCTAACGGGTTTGTTCGTAGAACCGGAAACATCCAATGATTCCACATCCGTTTGGACCTACTTTCCAAAGGCAGGCGCTCATTAGCTTGTGGGCTAATGAGTCTTGGGAATTTGCATTGGTCGAGAGGATGGGAGGTCGGACTCAACACACCTTTTTTAGGGGAATTATTGTCTAATCCGGGACTCTCTTTATAGATTTAAGTTATGTTCGTGAATCCTTATTACATTACCAAGTATAAAATGTGCTTTCCTTTAGTTTTAACAATCAATGATTAAATATGCAAGAAATTTAGAGAATCTTTTATAGGTATTTGAGGTTCTTCATCAATAGAGAATCATCTATATCTCTTTAGAGATTCTTGGTCAATGGTATCCTTCAAAACATTTATATAAAAGTATCTTGGTCATTTATGATGACCAGGCTGGTTTTAAAGCCACTCAGTGGGGCACTTGAAGTTTATTGTCATTCAGAAGGACAGAGATTATTTCAAAGTTTGGATCGAACCCATAAATGGGCTACCTACGTATCCTTTGTTTTAAAAAAGGAATCAGAACCCACGTAGTTCGAATTATGGAGTATGATGTTTATGATTGATGGTTCAAAGATGAATGTCATAATTACTTTTACACTCTAAGCTCACGTGAGTCATGCTCGGTGTGAGAAACAAGAGGTATTGGTAAAATTTAGACAATTGTGCCATAAAAGATGCAATCATAAGAATTTGTTTGGGGCTTATGTATAGATGACTGCCCAGATAGATGAAGGTTTAGGATTTACTTTTAGGGAGAAAATCCATGAACAGGGTCCACAAAGTTATATGTGCTTCATGGAGATTTAAATACTCTAATCTTGGGGCTTACTCCTAAGGAGGATGCCCAAGTTAGGAGGGGACTTATGATTGGGTTTTATTCCTGAAAAGGAAACCCAAATCAAAGGTAATTTATGACTGGTTAAGAGAAGTTTAAGGGGACTTGGGGCTTATTCTTGAAAAAGAAGCCCAAGGTTATGACTGAGTCTTATTCCTAAAAAAAGGATACCCAGGTTAGGGATTAAGGTTTGGGGCTTACTACTGAGGAAGATGCCCAGATCAAAGGTTTTATAACTGGGGATTATTCCTAAAAAGGAGACCCAAGTTAGGATTTTCTCATCTTAAAGGATGAGGTTGAATGAATGAACTCCCCGTATTTTAGTGACATAAGGATATTTAAATCACTAGACTTTGAGAGAGATTTCACAGAATTCCTTTCAGATAAGAAAGTCAAATCAAGAATTCATGCCATAAATGGTTTTGAAGAGTGTCTTGAAGACTGAATCTTAAAAAGGAAAGGTGAAATGGCTGAAGAGGGGTAAAATGGGCAAGATGGGCACCCAAAAAGATAGGGGCGCGCAAGTCTTGAAAGGCGCGCAAGTCCTACGGAGGCGCGCAAGTATTGGTCGCGCAAGTATACTTGCGCGACACATGATGTACTTGCGCGATTTTCAATCAGAATTGAAATACTTGAGCGACTCTCGATAAGACCCTTTATAATCCCCTTGAGATTCTTCCAGAAAAGGGATGCGCAAGTTATATTGAAGGAATTAAGTCGGCGCGCAAGTGTTTGATAAGTTTCAACACTCAGGCCTTCCTTCTTCTCTTTAGATCTTCCGTTCTAGGTAAGAAATTACCTTAGAAGTGTTCCGGAAGCTTTGAGAAGAGACTTGGGCATCAGGTGCTTCAATCCGAGTTTCTGAAAAAAGATCCTCCTGAATGGGGGGCCCACAGGGTCTATTTATAGGCAAAAGAAGACCCAGGGCGGTTACCGGGCGGTTACCAATTAGGTCGCGCAAGTCACCTGCGCGACCAAGGTAGCCGCACAAGTATACTTGCGCGGCAGTGGTATCACTTGCGCGGTGGATTTGCTGTTGATCCTTTGTTCAGGCCTTTGTCGATTTTTGATGTTTTCTTCAAAGGATGAATCACTTTCAGCTGAGATATTCCCTTTTCCGATCTTTAGATTCTGTGACGAAAGGAGCGTCAACAGCCGCCTTCATCCTTTCCCGTATGAGATGAGTCTTCTCTGTCGTGTTCTGAACTACCTCCGGGCCAAGGATGCCTGCCTCTCCTACTTCGGTCCAACACACAGGTGAACGGCATGGCCTCCCGTACAGAGCCTCAAACGGGGCCATACCGATGGTAGAGTGGTAGATATTATTGTAGGAAAACTCTACTAGAGGCAAGTATCGCACCCACGACTCTCCTGAGTCCAGAACACATTCCCGTAGCATATCCTCCAAGGTCTGGATGGTTCGCTCCGTTTGTCCATCTGTCTGGGGATGGAAAGCAGTGCTAAGGCGTAACTGGGTGCCAAACGCATGCTGAAATCCTCTCCAGATTCGTGAGGTAAAACGTGCATCCCTATCCGAGACTATAGACCTCGGAACTCCATGCAACTGCACCATCTCATTCACGTACTTTTGTGCCAAAGCATCCACAGTACTTGACTCCCGGATTGCCAGAAAGTGAGCTGATTTCGTCAACCTGTCCACCACCACCCAAATGGCGTCGCACCCTCCTTGGACCTTGGGTAGTCCCGTGACGAAATCCATTGAGATGTCATCCCACTTCCACTCGGGAACAGCTAAAGGCCGTAGTAGGCCGCCTGGAACCCGGTGTTCAGCCTTCACTTGCTGACATTCTAAGCATTTGGCCACGAATTCTGCCACCGCTCGCTTAACTACGGGCCACCAGAACTACCTTTTCAGCCCCTGGTACACCTTGGTAACTCCTGTGTGCACTGCCAGGGGTGAGTTGTGGAACTCACTGAGAACCTTGCCACGCATCACTATTGGAACAAACAACCTTTTCTGGAAAAGAATCCGGTGCTGACCATCCTCTGTCCATTCTCTCGGAGCATCACCCTGGTCAACCCGATCACGCATCACTTCGCACTCGGGGTCTCCCCACTGAGACTCCTCCACTTGTCGAAACAGAGACGACTGCACTATCATCTGATATAGGCAGCCTCTTCCACTATCCATCTTCGCATCCAGGTGTAAGGAAGCCAACTCCTCCATTGCCACCCAGGCATTTGCTGACTCTCGGACCGCATCCTTCTGTGTCCTCCTGCTCAAGGAATCGGCCACCACATTGCCCTTGCCCTCAGTATAAGAGATTTCAAAGTCGTAGTCTTGGAGGAACTCCACCCATCTCCGTTGTCGCAAGTTCAAGTCCCGCTGGGAGAAGATGTACTTTAAGCTTTTGTGATCTATGAAGACCACAAAGCATTCCCCGATGAGGTAGTGTCGCCATAACTTTAGCGCAAAAACGACCGCTGCAAGCTCCAGGTCATGGGTGGCATAGTTATGCTCATGGGGGCGTAACTGCCTGGACCCGTAAGAGATCACCCCTTGTTGCTGCATCAACACGCATCCCAGGCCCTATCCTAAAGCATCACAAAATACCTCATAGGCCATCCCTTCTTCTGGTAATCTCAACACTGGGGCACTAACCAGCTTTTCTTTTAGGTAGCTGAAGGACGACTCGCATTGCTCGCTCCACACGAAAACCTGGTCCTTCTTGGTCAAAGCCGTTAAAGGGGCTGCTACTCGGGAGAAGTTGGGTACAAATCTCCGGTAGTAACCTGCCAGTCCGAGGAAACTCCGGACTTTCGCCACATTCTTGGGTGCTCCCCAAGAAACAACTGCCTCAACCTTTGATGGGTCGACTGCTACCCCCTGCTCAGACACTACGTGCCCGAGGAAGTGCACTTCTCGTGTCCAGAACTTTCACTTCGACAACTTCCCGTAGAGCTGGTGCTGTCGGAGGACTTCCAAAACTGTCCTCAGGTGCTCTGCATGGTCCTTTTCTGACCTTGAATAGATCAGGATATCGTCGATTAATACCACCACAAACCGATCCATATACTCCCTAAATATGGAGTTCATAAGCCCTATGAACACGGCCGGGGCGTTCGTAACACCAAAGGGCATGACCACGAACTCGAAGTGCCCATACCTGCACCTGAACGCCGTCTTCGGGACGTCGCTATCCTTTACCCTCAGCTGGTGGTATCCAGATCACAGGTCGATCTTCGAGAACCATCCTTCCCCCTTCAGCTGGTCAAAAAGATCATCTATCCTCGGAAGAGGTTAGCGATTCTTGATCGTTACCTGATTCAGCCTCCTGTAATCAATGCACAACCTGAGGCCACCATCTGACTTCTTTGCGAACAAGACTGGGGCACCCCATGGTGACGCACTTGGACGAACATAACCCCTCTTCATCAGATCTTCAATCTGTATCCGCAACTCCCGTAGCTCCGAAGGTGCCATCCGGTAAGGAGCCATCGAGATGGGTCGAGAGCCGGGCTGCAGGTCTATCCCGAACTCGATATCACGCCGAGGGGGTAGAGTCGTCACCTCCTCAGGAAAGACGTCCATAAATTCACGAACGATCTCTGGTACTTCCACCATTTCCGCATCTACTGATTCTATCGTCAGTTCGGTCAAAAAGGAGAGGAGAGGTTCCTCCCTCCTGTTTCCCTTCGGACAGCTCCGCTCGCCGGTGAAAGTAACACGCTGGCCGTCCAAACCGGAGAACACCACCCTTCTTTGGAAACAGTCGATGACGGCACACACAGAATATAGCCAGTCGATGCCTAGGATGACATCGTACGGCTGAATCTGTAGCAGAAGGAGATCCCTAACCGACTGATGTGGCCCTAACATCAGTCTACATCCCCGACAAACAAACAGCAAGTCGGTCTGACCTCCAACTGGTGTGCTCAACACCAGGGGCACTGGAAGTCTCTCGGCATCTAGACCCAAGGCGCGGGCTAGACTGGGTGCAACAAAGGAGTGCGAAGCTCCGGTATCGAACAAAGCATAAGCAAGAGTGATAAACACACTGATCGTACCTCGAACAACCTCTGGCCCTGCTGGAATTGTTGCTTCTGCGGCGTGTAACTGTCCACGCCCAGCTCCCCTACCCCTCGGCTGTCGGCCACCTCCCCGACCATGCCCTGGTCGGGGTCCCTGGGGAGAGCCCTGAGGTCGGCCTCCCCCTCCTATGTCTGCCTGCAGAGGAGCGGGAGCTTGCTGTCCCTGCTGCTGCTGCCGGAAGGGTCTGGCTGGAAACTGCTGCTGCGGCGGATGCTGGGGATGACTGCCACTGCTGTACTGCACCCGATCAGGGCACTGACTTCGGAGATGTCCAGGGATCCCGCAGATGAAGCATCGTGGTCCCGAGCCTGAAGGAAAAGAACGTGGGCCAGGGGATCGAAACTGAAACTGCTGCGGCCTGCTCCCTGCGGGTCGGAACCTGGAGGGTCCCGATGCTAGAGGCCTGGCGCTGACGGCTTTCCCCTTCGATGGTCCCAGCTGGATCCCTTCTCGTGACACTCCGCCCAGAGCGTGCATCCTTTCCACCACTTCGGCCTTCTTCTGAACCTCTAAGTATGTCGGAAGGGTAAAGGTGGTAACAACATACTGGAGGGAGGGTCGGAGCGCCTCCTCCAAACGTCTTGCCCGAGACTCCTCATCGGGAAAGAGGTCCGGAGAAAAACGCAGGAGGTCCTTGAACTTGATTCCAAGTTCCCTCACGGACATGCTCCCCTGCTGGAGGGAGAGTAGCTCCTGCCTCTTCTCCGCCTTCATTGTCGAGGAGAGAAACTCCGCCCGGAACTCCTTCTCGAAATCCGCCCAGGCAACCTCGGACTCTTTCCTACTCCCCAGGTGAAGCATCCACCACTGACGTGCCGCTCCTCGCATCTGGCTAACAGCCAGAGGAACCCAGTACTCAGTCGGGGCCCGAATCAGGCCGAAGGCTATGACTAGATCCTCTAGCCAGCCTTCCGTCTTCATATCGGAGGTGCTGCCCTCATACTTCTCGAGGGCCTTTCGCTGGAAGGCTCGAAGAGTCTTCTGCCACTGGTCGTCCTCTTCCTCTCGATCAGCTCTCTGCCGATTGGCCAAAGTAGTCTCAGGAGTCTCGATCGCCTGTACCACACGTGGTCGCCTTCCAGGTGCCATAGCTGCAAGGTAAACAAGGAATGCCTAAGCCCAGTAGTGCAATGAAAATCGTTCTTAAAACTTATTAAGATTTAATTTATTCTTAATTTCCCAAGACATCCCAGAAACACAAGAACACAAGTCATTTATGATGCATGTACCTTTCCTAGGGTCTCTACCCTGCAATCAGTGTGGCCTCACTTGGTCATTCGGTAGGTCCAGAGTCCTTGCATCGGATCACGGGGGGACCTAAAATCTCGTGCCCTAGCCGGTCTTCCCTGGCCTAATTCACGCTCCAAGGTCACCCAACACCGTTGCCTTACCATTCCATGCAATCCTCACTGTGCCTAACTCCAGACTCCGTCCTATCTCTCAACCTCCTTTGATACCATTCTGTCACGACCCGCCTTCACCAAAAGGAGGGAAGGGTCAGCAGGTTGCCAGGCCCTTCCTTCTTTAAGTTGAAGGAGAGATAATGACCCCCGAAACCCGCCTTCAATAGGTCCCGGAGTGGCGACTAGCACCAAGGGTATAGGAAATTCTCGCGAATGGAAGGCATTACCCTTTTTATTTTATAGGATCGAAAGATAAGGAGGAGGAAACCCAACAACACCAAGGTAGAAAGAAACGTAAAGACAAAAGAAAACCATTCCCACATGCATGCTTCAAAAGTGAAAGCCACAAAGTGCAAAAGGTGACTACAAGGTAAGTACCAAAAGAAAAAGAGAAACAACTGCAACTGCTCCAAAAGTCCGAGCTAGTAAGGTCCTGTGTGATCCTCGAAGTCCTCCTGGAAACCTGAAAGCAGTTTTATATACGTAGGGTGAGCATACAAGTACACTCAGTAGGGAAAACCAAGACTCTCGTGCACAAGTGGGGGAACGTACTAAAGTCCCGTGAGAAAAGAGTAAACCAAACACCTAACAAGGCAAACTATCCATCCCAGGCCTCACCAAGGCTCGCTCCCCAAATAACGCAAGTCAAGTAATATATATATAAGAGCACATCGATGTTTGGGTACCCCGCGCCACTTTCCCACTGGTTATTGAGACATCCTACGCATCGGACCAATCCCGCCATTCTCACCGCAGTCCCACTGCCACACCCGCCCGCACACACCTGGGCCACAACCACACGCAGTCCCACTACCGAAACCCGCCCGCACACACCTGGGCCACAACCACACGCAGTCCCACTGCCGAATCCCGCCCGCACACACCTGGGCCACAACTGTCACATGTAACCATGCCTGCAAACACCTAGGCCAGAACAACCACCGCTACGCCCGAAGACACCTGGGCTAAAGGATCCACTGCCACGCCCGAAGACACCTGGGCCTCATCCCAAAGACACTTGGGAAACCACCTGCCGCACACACCTGGCCAACCACCACAACACCCTGCTCGATGGTTCTTGGGCTAATAATGGACTTCAGGCCATCACAGCCTGCCCGAAGGTACTTGGGCTATCCAGGAAAGGGAGCAGAAAAGGAGCTAATAACCAGCCACTAAGTATAGTGTTGGGAAAAACACCCTTCCCCCATAAATGGGGGTGTTCGGCACTAAGTGCTCAACTTGGGTGGGGCGCGAATAAGAAACACAAAGCTACAAGTATAGATATAGGTAATAAACACTCACCCAAAACTTAGGTTTTCCTAGCCAACCTACAGAACACAACACCACTGAGTCCGAGTCACAATTCACAACCCTTGCCCACAAAACCATTTGTCCCATTCTTGTTTCACGTTCAGTCAAAATGTTCAGTTAATTTTAAGCACTACTGGACAACTACCATAAGCATAACCAAGGAAAGCGTCAAAAGCATAGATCAACCAAAACACTCACACCTGGTTCTGCCAATAGAGGATCTCTCCCCAATTTGTGATAAAAACTCACAACCACTGAAACCATACCAACAGGATATCCCATCCCCCAAATTCACACAACCACCGAGAGTATAAAAAGAATAGGGGATCCCATCCCCTCCCACATTTCCAGTAAACGGCCCGAAGGGAAAACAACCAACTACCACTACCAACACAAGTCAGGGATTTTCAGATTTAAAGGATTTAACAGACTCCATGATTTCAAATTTCCGTGTGTTTTAACCTGGAGTTATCACAGAAGGGTTGATCCTGGTGCTTTCAACTTATTCAGCCGGATATACGTGATTAACCAATTTCACAGCATGAGTTCACAATTTCAGCAACCCATTTAAAACATCACGAGGGGATTCAAGTGCACACACACGACCACCAACGGCCTCAATTTTCAGAAAACATAAACCAGTACAACAAAAGGGATGAACACAGGATAAATCATAAACTACGATCACAACCCCTTCCCCTTATTTCTTTAGAACTTCGTTTATTATCTTCATTAGGGTTCGGTTCAACCAATTCCGTAAGAACAAAAATAACGCCCACCCCGCATGATACACAAAAGTGAGAGACGAAAGAAATTCCCTACTTGTTGATAGATGATCGACGTTTAGGCCGTGGGCGCGGAACTTTACGGATAACGACGCGGCAGCCCCGATGCACCAGAAGAGCCACGATCGAAGAAGGGGGGAAACCACGGCCTAACCCTTAATTTATAAGATCCGGGAACGGTTGAGATAAAAACGCCGAACCGCGTAAGACGTGGAAGTCGTGGGTTGACCATGTGGCTTGACTCATCATTAATGGTGCTGAGTGGTTTAAACCGACTCATGAGCCGATTTAGTATTTAATTAAGCTTTTGTGTGCGTTACTGGAACAACTTGGCAAGGCCGAGTGACGTCGGCCGGTTCCGCCGATCAGTCACACCGATCGGTCTCACCGATCGGTCGCACCGATCGGTCTCACCGATCGGTCTCACCGATCCGTACCCCTTAAGGATCCGGATTTTGGTAAAGGAAGGGACCAAGGGGGGTCTGGGTCATCACAAAGTGGTCTTAATCTATATAATGAGTGTATCAAAAAACAATTCTCCTTAGAATGATCGTCCAATGACATATAATAATCATGATAGGATGCAATAATTATATATGTCAGTAAATAAGAAGTCATAATTAATGTTCTTGATATGTGAAAATATGAGTGTAATAGAATTAATGATTTCTGAGTACTGGGTAGTATACAATGATTTTACTAGGAGAAGAATATGAGAAGAGTAACTATTATAGCATGTGTTTTTAAAATATTTATAAAATAATAAATGAATTTTTTTAAACGTGATTTCATTCATTAACATGTTGCATAAATATAAAACGCGTACACGATTAAAATATTTACAGCCTTAGAAAACTCAGTTTACTATAAAAATATGTCGATCAGTTCAATTTTTGAGGAATAGAATAAGTGTGTTTATATTTCCTAAACAAGTTCCATAGTTAAAAATATTCTACAAAATTAATAAAACTAGTGAACAAGTATGTTTCAAAAGAATCAACTATCTTGAGGAAAATCAAGTTTAAAAGTACCTACAAATACATGACTTTGAATGTCCAAAAAATTTTGGAATAGAGAAAATTAGAGGTCCATACATGAAGATTTTTTTGTGATATAATTTAGAGAATATTTTGTCTAAATACTAATACTTGTGGAGGTGGTAAGTAGTATTCATAATAAATTCATTCGAGAAATTTTTAATTTCAGTAGATGTTGTTAAGGAAATCTGTATTTCTGACAAGTAAAATAATTATAATTATGTTAAGTTGGATGATCTGAATTCTAATATTCATGAAAAAAATCATTATTATAGTTTAGTTTTTTAGAATATGTTTATTCCCTTATTTTAATAACATCTAACAAATATTTTTTATTTTGAAATTTTATGATATTCTTGAAGGCATTCAATAAAATATATTAAATTGAGAAAATAACAAAGTTTGATGACTTTATATCACCGAAAATATTAGCAATAGTTTATTCTATTTAATAGATAGGGTTATTCAAATTAATTATTTTTTAATGAATAGGATAATTTGAGAAATCTCTATTGAATAAGTTTATATTTTATAGAGTAAAATGTCTAACTGAGCTTTCAAAGAAGATTTTGTTGATTCAGTGTTTTTTTAGAAGTCTGGAACATCAGTTTCTGATGGAAGTTGAGAAGTATTAAAAATCAGGTTTTGATAAATTTTTATAAGACCATGAAATTAGGTTATAAATAAGTTATACCTATATATATATATTAATATGAAATACATGTTTAGTGTGAATGTTCTATAATATAATTAGAGGTTTTAGTAGAAGAGAAATTCAATTTCAAGGAATACTAATGACTGATGGGAGAAAGAATAATATAAATTCAGATTCATTATGATGTTTGGAGATTTAGTTTGATTGTTTAACAATATCGGTTATGGAAAAACTTCCTCGGACGAAAATAAATTAATGAAATGATTATTTGTTGAAAATTTATAACTAAACGAGAGTGACCATGGAATGGATTTGGTCATCAATGTGAGTTCAAGACATGTATTAATGCATATGTGTTGTTTACATTACATTTTCTTCATCACAATAGGGAAGACCGGTAAGGGTTGTTTATAAATATGTATACATCCTATCAAATTATATATGTTTAATATACTTAAATAAATAAATGAATTTAATTTTAACTTAATTAGAAAAAGTATCTCACCCTTAATTTACCCACCCCATCTCTATGCGACTCCATCCCCTTGGAATCTTATTCGGTATCAGATCATGGGTTCCATCCAAATGGATATATATTATTTTCTTCCAATATGTTTCATTGATACATATGAATCTCATATTATTAGGATTTGAAAATATAAATTCACTAGTGGAAATAATGATTGCATATTCTTAAATTTATAAATATTTCGCTTAGATGAAGTTAATGGAAGATAATATAGATTATTTAATCATGGAAAAATGAACTAAAACTTGAATTAATTAGAGGAAAGAACAATATAAGCTAAGGAATAAAATTTATGAAATTCAATAGATGGTGGATTCACCACCATCAGATGTTTATTTGGGATGAGTAAATATTTTAAAATCTATCAGATCAAATTCTCTATATTAAGAGTGTACTATATCTGATGAGTATGAATCCATTAAAATTATTATATATTTTTACAATGATTTTAATTATTATATAATTTCATGGAATAAATTATATTACATTCACAATATGTCTCCAACATTAAATAAGAATAATTTTAAAGGAGTATGTTTTCTAATATAGTTTTAAATGATATTTTTTATGTAAATACTACATGCAATAAAAAATTTAGTAAATTCCAAGAACTCTAAACTGGAATTAAAGTCAAAATATATAAAATAGCTAAAAGATCATTAATGAATGATTTTATGTTTCAAGAATAAAAATTTATAAAATAAAAAAATTAACTGAAAAAATAATTAAATATAATAACATCCCAAATAATTTTTTAATTAAAAGTGAATTTAATGAGAAAAAATATTGAATAACTCCCAATCCATTAAAGTTGAAACATTAATTCATTCTAAGAAAGATTATCTACATTTCTAAAGTTTTTATGAAAAATATCACTCAATATACTTGTAGTATGAATATTGTAATATTAGAAGTATTATATTTTCAAATACAAAAGAAACAAAATTCCATGTTTTGATGAATTTTTATACACTAAATATATTATTTTTAATATTATAGGTCATATTTTCAAGGAATAATTGATGATTAAAATTGAATATAGTCCAACCATATTAACAAAGGTTTGTGTAATAAGTAGATTATATCGTACCATAATGATGTTTGAAAAAAATATATTAATGTTCATGAATTAGAGGATGCATTCACCAACAAAAAAAATCACAAATGTATAAATAATATTTTGGGCTACATTTTGTGGTGTAAACAATTCAGGTATCATTTAATGAATTGTTATAATAACATGTTAGCTCTTGGTAAATGTATAATTCCTGAATTCAAGGGTTTAGATATATTCCACATGGGTACTCAAAAAAAAGAAAATCTATTTAAATTTAATAAAATTGAATTCCATTAAAATAACTATGGAATTTTTAAAATAATTGGGTATCATTATAGTGATAGTTAGTTTAAAACTACTATGAAAAACTTAATTACACCCAAAGGTAAAATAAAATAATTTAAATAAAAAACAACATAAATTAATGTAATATATTCCATGTTTTGTAATGAAAAGGATGTTAAATAGATGATAACACACAATATGAACGAAATGGGTGAATCCATAAAGAAGTGGTGATGCTTCAACCATCAAAGAAAGGGTCATTTTATTGAATTATCTAATAATTCCATGAACATTCAGTTTAAAAGAAGAAATATTGAAAAATAATTAAAATCATACCATAGAAAATATATGGTTTTTTATTTAATGAACGACTATGATGAAAAATTTTATGTTCACTAGAAGTTACCATAGAAGGGTAAATTAACTAAAGAAAACAAATTTTGTGGATAGTGTAACATGGAAAACCATACAAATATACAATACATGAAAATATTACTGGGGTAATATAATTTGTAGATTAAAAGGTAAAAACTATTGGAAATAAAAAATAATGAAAAATTTTATCAACTTTAGAAAGAAGTAGAACAAGTTGTAATGGTTTTCATGATTTTATGTCTAGAACAATCGAAAGAATAAATGATGTTATAAGATGAGGAAAAATATTAATTTTTGTTCATTACTAGTGTAGTTAATAATGAATCATTTATATTAACTAGAAAATAAATATTACAAGAATAATATTATTCTTCCCAATAAGATTGATGATTATAAAGTAAAGGGTGAATTCATGAATAAAAATAAAGAAAATATATGGCATTTTTACTTTTAGAGATCCTTCTCAGCCCTTTTTATAACTGATGTAAGAAATTTAGGTTCAAATTATTCCTTCATTGTATTTTATGAGGATCAATGAAATATGGAATTGATGGTGATGAAATATGTGGGTAGTTTCCCACTGAAAATTAAGTTAGTGATTTTGTAAACTCATTGAACTAAAAATGAAGAGACAAATTTCAAACAATAAAATTGTATGAAAGTAGAATTTAAATTTTCAATATTGTGAACACAGATGTAATTAAAGAAAATAATATTTTTTTACAGTTGAAATTATAGATATATATAATTTGGTGAAAATGTGTTTTCTCATATTTAGTAATTTTTTATATTCTTTCCCACTAATAAATTAAAATTGAAGTTTAAAATGGAAAAGTGATAAATTTATTTTTTTGATAAAAATTTGATTTTAACATATGGGTTAAAACTAGTTATTTTATTCTTTGAAATCATGGATAGATATATTTAGAAGAATTTATTAATATAAAATTATTTAATTTTTAATATTTTAGAACTTAAATAATATATTATAAATGTTGGAATCACTTAGTAAATTTTAAGGACAAATTTAATTTTTGGGATGATAGCAGTTTTTTTCTAAACTGAAAAAGGATCATGTGGACATAGATTTGTTTGTTTGTCTTATTAAATTAAGAAATAATATGTAATCCATATATGAATAAATTAAATTTTTAAATTTAGTATAAAGAAATAAATTAGAGGAGGAGAATAAATGGTTTGAAAAAATGTTATCTGTCACCCCAAATTTTTAAAAAGGGGATTCAAATTTGAATCAATATAGGGGAAGAAAAGTGTATAAAATAATCCCACACAAAGAAGACTATAAATTTATTATAAATAATTTTCTGAGAAAACTCATTGAATTTAAGGATAATTTTTTATTGAAAACAAAGCTTGGGGGATTTAAGTAACCATCAGTTGATGATGATGAATTATTATATTCATTTTCAAAGGATTATAGAAATTTTAATGTCTATGCTGATGTAAAATGGTATTTCAAATCATTTTTTCCAAATAAAATGTATGATAAGAACATTATTTATAAAGGGGTGACTATTACAAGAAGTGAAACCTATAGGCAAATGGAAGTGGAATAGAAGAATTTAGTGGATGTTAATAATTTAGTGCCCTTAATCCTAGTACTTGGGAGCCGGTGCCTTACTTTCTTAAATTATCATAGATACAAGGGTCGAAACCCAAAGGAATGATCATATTAGTAGTTTGGGAAGTTGGATTACATGCCTAAATCTTATATTGATATTTAAAACATAAAATACTATATAGAATATCTTTATAGAATTCTATTATTCTTTTAGATTAACCCTTCCTTTCAGTCATAATACATATCATGGAATTTGGTAAAAAATAAAAGATAAAGAATGTGTGATATTAGATGCTAAGTTAGGGTAACTTTATAGAGGAATATATCATAAATAAATATAAACTATAAAGAATTTTGAATGACTAATCAACTCATTCTAATAAAACATAATCATGACCAAAATATAGTAGGAATAAAAGATAAAAAAGATCACCATATAAATAATCACTTGAGAATAATGGGTAACCATATATATTCTACAAGTTGAATAATCACATGGATTATAAATAAATAATCTCATACAAAGGTAATGCATAATTTCGAACACTATAAACATACTATCAAGGCTTCAACTAAGACCCATAATATAATCGAGTAAGACATTAGCCAATACCAAAACTAGTTTTTTCATGAGACCTACCGATGAATCCAGGTGATATACCGGGCCCCACCCATCACTTACTAAGTCAAAATTATTCCTTTTATGAAAGGGGTGAAATATATTCAATATAAAAATTATTATTTAAACAGTCATATGAAATGTGAATACTTTAACCATAATTCATGGATGGTATCAAAATAGGACATCCATAGTCAAAAACTATCATAAACTCTTCAATACAATATAGTATATGGTATCATAAGATATCAAACTTAAAAAATTAATATGATATTAATAAAGATGATAAAAGAGATGAAAATACTCAAATAAAAATCATTAAACATTTCTTAAAAGAAATACCCATTTTTTTACTTTGAAATAATTTATTTAAAAGGCCTCACAATTCTAAAATAAAACATTTTGATTGGGAATAATTATGTATAATTGTAAATAAAGAAAGAATACATTATGGTTTCATGATAATGGTAAAATACTCTCATGCCATATAATTTATAAAAACATTCCGTCCATATTTTATGTAAAAATGTCATAAATTACCTCATTAGGAAAACAAAAAAAATCATTCAAACCATTTTATATAAATTAAAAAATAGTTAAAAATACTATAAACATTATAATGTTATGATTAAAAATATTATAAACCAAATTTTTAAGAAACATGTACATGTATGATAAATATTCCCCATTGGATATTTATGTTTAAATAATCATGAATTATATTGAGATTGTGAAATTAACCATTACCTTGTACATTCCTTTAGTAGACTATTCTTTAACCTCAGTATAATTTTTTTTAATTATGTTATAACTTTATACCAAAACCATATACATATTTTTTATTTCATATATGATCTTATTATATCGTTTTGTTAAAAAGTTTTCATTATTACCCTTGTTTTTTCGGTCAACGGCTTCTTTATCCTATGCGTGTTTTATCTTCTAAATCATGTTTATTATAAATATGATATAAAATATTTCATATCCAAAATGATATTAAGTCCATGGATATAAAATTTATTCATTATATAAATTTTTATACTCATTCTTAAATTGTTAACATTGAAAATGAATCACATCGCGTTGTGGAGATGATAGGCTATACGTACGGACAAGTGACGATATTATTCCCTTGTAAAATAGTACGGAGTTTAATGGTATTAAAAATTTAAAAAATAATTATAATGTAATATTTATTAATTATATCAATTATATCTATCATTATAACCATTCAAATAATATGGCGATGAAAGAAAAATACATCACGATGTGCGGACGTTGAGCATCATGTACGCAAGTGTGATTAATTTTTTTATTATAGGTTGCATAAAAGGAGGAATATGTCTTTACTCTAATCATAATAACATCTGAGAATATATATGAAACTGTAGTTATTACATTATTATGGAAACTACACAAAAATATAATGTATAAGGTGAAATGACCTTCAATGAGTTTCTAAAACTATTACCTCTTCCTAGATGAAATTTTTTAATATCTATTCTCAAGGGATATAGAGTTGGCCTTTTTGGAAGATCGAGACCTCCAAAAATGGATAAATATGTTATTAGGAGAAATATTCAGGGTTTTGTTGAGCTAGAAGTCTCAATGTGGTGTGAGGAGTTGAGGGAGGAGGTGACCTTTATAAAATATGGGAGGGTTACTTTTGGGATCTCTCAAAATATTAAATAATGATAAATTAATTTTCATTTACAAATGGCTAAAAATTGATTTATATGTAAGATAAGATGTTTATGGGTTGAAATCCTCTCAACCAATAATTTTTCTACAAGTTTAGGTTACACTTTTACCCTTATCCTTTGGCTTTAACCCTTAATTAATTCTTTTAACTCTTACCCTAACAACCTAGATTTTTTTCTATTTAAGGGTTAATATATTTACTATAAAATTCAAAAAAACCCTAAATGGATCATTTATGGACACCATAACCTTATACAAATAGTTAGAGGAAATTTATATTATTATGAATTTTATGTCATTTAATAAAATATTATTTATTTTATAGAATCATTAATGTCATTTTTTATACTATTCAATTCCTAGATTTTTCAAAAATATCATTACAAAATATAATATCATACATAAAATCATTAAAATAACCATAATATATCTATTTTTATATAAAATTATTATAATAAATTATATATCTGAAATTATATTTATATTTATATATTTAATATCCTTTATTTGATATTTCTATTAAATTATGGATTATGACATCATCATTATATAAGTCATTAAGTTAATTATTTATTTCCTAAAAATTAATGATAAATTAACTTGGTAAATAAAAAGATTTTATATTTCAAATGACTATTTATATGAAATTATATATTTTTCATAACCGTATAATAAAAATGTTGTAGCATTTAAAATATGAGTATGACATATTTCACTCTTCATTAAATAAAAAATAATAAATGTCATACTCTCATTAAAGTGGATTTAAAAGGGTTATAATTTTAGGCCAAATATGATTTTTTTAAAACTCACACATTAAATTAAATTATGACCAGTTTTATTGTAATGATTAATGTTTTTAATATAATTTTACCCTTAATTACCAAATTTAACTTTTACCATGTTAATAAAACATTAGTAAATTTACTATTCATAATAACCAAATATAAAAGAAAAATATTTTCATAATTTGAAACCACTAATTCCAAATACAGAATCTATTTTTAAAAAATGAAAATAGAAAATTTTATTAATTAATTTAGAATTAATCTCATTGACGGGGTGAGAAAATGTGTTATTAATGTTTAAAAATGAAAAATATTGAAATGTTAATATATCTAAATTAAATTTAAAATTGATTTAAATGAACTAAATTATATTAAAAAATAAACAATAATATATTTATAATTTTAAACCCATCAAAAATATAATTTAACACTATAAATTATTACGATAAAAAGAAGGTATTTTAATTTAGTAATTATTATTTTTCATTATTCATCTAAACATGAAATAATATAATAAAAATACCAAACATTCAACCAAATTAATTTTTATATTCTTATTTAAAATATTATTATTGTTTTCAAAATAGAATATATAAAGATGTGGCAATATTTTTAATTAAAATATGTTTTAAATTAAAAAGAGGTAAAACTAACATTATAAAAGTATAGGTTTTATACATAAAATTGGGATTGCTCATATCTTATCAATATAAAATATATTGGATGAATATAATTTTTTTTTATTAATATATAATAGACATATCTCATTAATATAATTTACAAATTGTAATTGATTTATTTTATTAAGGAAAAAAGATTTTGGGAGTATAAAAATAAAAATATTTTCCTTATATTCAATTGATTTATATTTTCATTTCTAATTAATTGGTAACCAATGAAATAACATTATATTTTTATAAACCACATATTTTTCAAGCTAGATAATACTATTCATAATCATTATTTAATGGCTAGGTTATATCGTATTATATTAAATAAAAATACTTTAATAATATACTCTTGTTTGGTAAAACTCGGTCTTGCGTTTAACACAAGATATCGATAAAATTTTCTCATGTGTGTAACACAAGATAAATTAGTGTTACATGCATTACAAGATATTAAATATATAAAATTAAAAAATAAAAAAATTGTAAATTCATGGGGAGTTACATTATCCCTGCCATAATTAAATTGTGTTCTCACAATTTAAACATAATAAAAATAATCAAGAGAATGATATTTTAAAATATTAATGTTGAAGAATCAAAATCATAAATAAATTTAATAACACATATTCATAATAAGTATGAAATGTCATTTGAAGGTCACCATTAAAATAGGATTTCTAATATGAGAACATTAGTGGACAGTAGAGATACGTACATGGAAGAAAATAAAAAATATTTGTAGTGTGTGATTGATATCATAAATCATAATCAAATGAATGGTAAATACAACTTCTTATACATCCAAGAAAAAAATCTATAATTATTTATAATACCATTAGTTCACAAAAAATTAACATTTTTATAAATCATTTTCCTAGAGTTTAGGAATTCATTCACTCTATAATAATGTAAAGATATATAATTACTTTGTACATTTATATAAACACAATATTATCCTTATGTTGTTTTATGAACTATTTATAACTCATTTCATCAAACAAGTTGCATCATATGGTGAAAGAATACATTAACCTCTATAATGAAATTCCAAATACAAATTTAAACCATTTAATAAATGGTTAACTTTTCTAAAATGATATTATAATTATTCTTCCCAGAACACGATCCATCACTTATTTATCATATTCTAAACATGTGAATACCTTCAAAATATATTCCATTAAAACATAAAATAGTATGAAAAAAAAAGTATGCTTCGCTTTTATAAATGGAATACAGATAATTGGATATACTCCTTAAATCCAAAAATTTTGTAAAATCCATCAATGAAGGCATGAACCAATTTTTCAACAAGAAATTAATTAGTTTTGAATAAATCAGTACTATAAAATTTACATTATCCAAATCAATCATCACTTTATTCTGACATAATTATCTCATAATCAAGAAACTATTAGGGGTTATCTTTTCCTAAAACAAATGTTTAAAACAATTAACTAGATACTTAGTCACTTTTCATGTTACCATTCAAAATACATTTCTAA
The DNA here is from genome assembly GCA_963277665.1 of Viscum album. NCBI lineage: Eukaryota > Viridiplantae > Streptophyta > Magnoliopsida > Santalales > Viscaceae > Viscum > Viscum album. The sequence continues at coordinate 384,006,882 of OY728145.1, forward strand.
ATATATAATGAAATTTTACTACATTAAAATCCTTATATATTGAATAATTCCTATAACCAATTCATCATTGATAAAATAGTAAAACGACATAATTTTTTAATCTAAACAAAAAAACATTAACCATTACCCTTTATATGTATCAAAAATAGAAGTATTCCCTTTATACCTTGACATCTTATGATTTATATTCCCATAAAGATTGAGGCATTAATTTTTATAGTAAGAAATCTTATTATTGTGGACACAATACAAATTTTTATTTTATTTCTTTCCCTTGAAATCATGAACTTGGTGGCCATTTCTCTAAACGTATAATAAACTCTCATTACCTCCAGACAAGTACCATAGAGTTTATTTCAAAAATTATATCATGTGGGAAAATAACTCTCTATATTTTTATTTTTATACATCTCTTACTTCATAGTTCTCTTCTTCTATTTATTTCCCTTAAAGTTATAATACTTAGATAATTATTTCTTTATCTTAATAGATTATGAGGCTATATCTTTGTATGGTGAGAAAATTGTGAGACCAAATCATTTTATAGGAATTCCTTTTAACACATTGAATAAATGATCAATTTTACGGTTTGGGTTACACATGTATTATGCTGCATTCCTTGTTATCCTTGTAAATTTGGATTCATATTTAGTAACATTATCATCCAAAATTTGCCTCATATTCAATAATTTTCTCTCTGTATATTCTATCCATTCATGAGGGAAATATTTTTATAACAATATTTCTATAAAAGCATTACATTCCATGTTTTATATTCCCTCATTCTCATTAGTGTTTTGAATCAATGAACACCATTAATATACATCCCCAGAGAGACACTAAACTTCTATGACAACCTTATCTCTTGAAATTCTTCCCAAAGAAAAAATATATATTCTTAAAGAAACATATAAATTTCTTTTATAAAATTTGATTTATATTTATATTAAATAATGGATGTTTTTTCTCATGAACTTGTCAATCATCGTTCCTCCACATAGTTTATTAGGGGTCCTAATATAGGTAATTTTGTAACTCATAACATATGCCAGTTGTCACAATATAGTTATATGTTGTTCATTACCTGTTTTAGCCCTATCGAAAACATATTTATCTTCTATTTGAGTGAAATATCTATATGGATTACATGTGTTGGTATGGCTAATATTTCCTCCACTAGGTTCTATTTTTTAAAATGGAAAGCATAAAATTAGGTTATGAATTATAATGCATAATTTTGAATAGGTGGCACTTTACATAAATTAAAACACTTATTCATATGTATGTTTATAATCGTAAATATGGTTTCTTTGAGGAAATATATACATTTTAATCCTTCAAAATGGTTTGTATTAGAAATTTTAATTTTCCTAATCATATCTCATTGGATTTTCAAACCAGGTACACAAAAAATCACCTTGTCATGTACCAGGTAACAGTGAGTCGAGCATGATGCACCTTTTTGTATTTTTTACCACTATGTACAGTTTTTATAGAACTATGCACTCTTATAGTTTTAGGATTTGCATGTAAATCTAGGAAGACCCACATAATTTCAGCCTTACAAAACTTTTTGGATATTGTTATATACTTATAATAACTCTGTATCTTAGGGTTATAATCCCCAATCTATGTTTTTAAAAACCATTTTCCAATGTTTCAACTAAACATACTCTGATACCAAATACAATGACCTCGACCCTAGTCACACTATGCTGATTCCTCACATTATTAAATTGGAATAGATACTTGTGTTTAATCATAGATGACATATCAGTTTAGAACATTTGTGAGCCATATTAAATACACAATGATAAAATTAAAATTTAAACCATAAAATACAACACCTAAAATGCTTTGAAAATTCCATTATTATCTTAGAATAACACTGCATAAAATTCATAATAAATATCATTGAATCATTTTAAATATAAAAAATAATAAAGAGATGAGATTAGTTACTAATTAAGGGTAATAATATGACATAATATATCATAAATAATAAAACAATATGGAAATGTGAATAAATAATCAACAGAAGCTATTAAAACATAGTATTGAGCATAATACGGAAGGAATAAAAGATGATGAAATATCGACATATAAATAATCACATGAGAATGATACTTGACCATGGATATTATAATAGTTGAATCTTCACATAGATTTCCAATAACTAATCTCATAACAAGGGAATTAATAATACTAAATATCATAGATATCCCAGAAGGCCTTCATCTAAGACACTATACATAATCAGGTAAGACATTAGTCAATAACCAAACTAGTTTTTCTCATGAGGCCTATCGATGCATCCATGTGATATTGTGGGCTCCACCTATATCTTACTATGTCCAATGCATTTGTATTATGAAAGGGGTTAAACATAATCAACATAAACCTTAATATTAAAAATACCATACGAAATTTGAATAATTTGACCATAAACCATAAATGGTATCAAAATAGCACATCCACAGTCAAAAATATCACAAACCCTTTAATAAAATATGGAAGATGGTATCATACGAGTTCAACTTCAAACAAGAATAAGATTCAACTACCAATGTGGAAATAGATGAAAACACTTGAATAAAGATCTTTAAAAAAATTTGAGAAATACCACTTTTCTACTTTGAAGTCATTTATTTAAAAGGACGGACAATTTTAAAAGAATAATTATTAATTGATTGAAAATTTTAAAATTGTAATGAATTCTTAACGTCTTTAATATGTTAGAACCCTTACGTTGTATGTTACATTACTTAAGCGTGATTAAAACTCCTATATGTAGGTTTAACCAGAAGAATAAATTTATACCAGAACTAGAACCATATTTATGATATCATATATTATCTTCTTATATAATTTTATTGATAATATTTCTTTATTAATGTTTCAACACGCCAAAGATTTAAAAAAAATTACATCAAAATTAAAAGTATTATTGATTCTAATGAAAAACATTGGAATAAATAATGAAAAATAATTTACTTAAACATTAGAACTAATGAATATTATTTTTTAACACTATAAATTATTTTGATGAAAAATGTTTTCAATTAAAAATTAGTATTTTCATTATTCATCAAAACATAAAAGATACCAAAAATATATAAAACATTCAACCAATGAAAATTTTTAAATTACAATATAAAATAAGATTATTCTTTTTTCAAATTTAATATATAAATATGTCAATAATTTTATTAAAATTTGATTCTCCATTAAATGGTGGTAAATTTTCATTTAAAAATATAGATGGTTTTTATGCATAAAATTATGTTTGTTCATATATTATGCCTATAAAATCAGTAAGATGAATATGAAAAATATTTTTTTAACTATATAACATATATATTTAATTTATATTATTTATCAATTTTAATTCATATAGTTAAATAAAACAAAATTCCTTTGGAATCATAAACATATAAATATATCCTTTATATTCAATTAGTTTGTATTTTCATTTCTAAATATTTAGTAACCAATCAATTCAAATTATATTTTTATAAATAATATATTTTCATAATTTAAAAAATATTATTAATAAAAATTATTTAATGGCACAATTATGTATTAATATACCAAATAATATTTTTTTTAATAATACACAATTGTTTGGTAAAACATGGTCTTGCGTATAACACAATCTATCGAAAAACATTTTCTTAATGTGTAACACAACCTAACCCGGTGTTGCATACTTTAAAATATATATAATATATTAAAATTAAAAACAAGTATATTTGAAATTCTTTGTGTGTTAGAAATAACAATGTAATGTCAGTTATGGTACGTTTTTGAAAATGTCACACTTAGAAACTATGATTCCATTGATAGTAGTGTATAACACCATGTGTGTTTATAAAAATCGTGTGTTCTATCATATAGTGTTTCATTACAAATGGATTAAAAAACAAAGAGAGAGAGAATTTATGTAATTTTAAAATATTAATGAGTCTATATGATCATAGTTAATATAAAATGTCGGGATTAGAAGGGCATTCCCATTATCCATGCAATATTTAAAAATTTATGAAAAGTGGACATTGTTATAAGATGATAAATTTATCTAAATATTGGTTTACTGATGAAGTAATATACTGTTATTATCACCATATGTAATACGAATAAGAAGTAAATTTATTATATGTGAGTGGAAGAACAATTAAGGGGATGGTTTCTATAAAGTTTCATTGAATATATTAAAAATTAGAATATCATTTATAGTGATATTTCAATAATTAGGAGATACCAATGTATGTGTTTTGAAACATTTATAATTATAATAATTCATTATTTTGTTAGTTTAGTAAATGATGTAAAAATAATTTGGATATGAAAATGAAAACAGTGCATGCGACCAGATTTTTCAATGTGTCAAAAAACACAATAGAATTGTTCAAAGAAGACTTGATCTCAAAACCATGAACTATGAATCCTAGACTCTATCCTATGAGGAAACCTTCTGGATGTTTTGATATGTTTATGCAATTAGTTGAAGCCTCTATATCATGTTTTCACCTAATGAATGAAAAATAAATAAGTCATTATAACCGATCGGGTTATGAAATATTGATGTACAAAATAATGGTGTTGAAAAATTTAGTAAACCAAAAAAATATGATTGAATCTGATTCTATAAATGCATGATATTGTTGGAATATGATATAGTTGATCTGATCATAATGGTAGTGTAATGAAGTTACAGATTATGGAATGAATATTATACCAGATGAACATAAATGATATGGGGAGGATTTGTTTTAGTACTATTTAAATGGAATTCAATGAGATAAATCCACATAAGAGAAAATAAAAAGAGTCAAATAAATATAACTTATATAAGAAGATATATGCATGTGTTTGTTTCTAGAATCAGATATGGGAATTTTATTAGATAAATAAAAGGGTATAGAGGTGAGCTATATACAATGTTCTTTGAATATGGTAACCTGAATCATACATGGGTTTAGATGATTACAATATGTTATATTAATCTAAAGGGTGAGTATATCACAATACGTGTCCCTAAAAAATAAACATGAAATGGGTTATTAGAATCATATGAGGGAGTAGTATCTGTATATCTCAGTAAAGAGGATGAAATATATCCTGAGTGCGATTTTTTATATAACAATCCTACTCTGTATTAAAAACTTGTTATAGATGCTTTCTTCAGGGTGCACGTGTCCATCTCATTTGGGGACAAAATAAGTGGTTTTGTTGCCCCACATTCCCTCTTTCAAAAGGTGGGAAGTATCCGTAACATTTTCAAGGGAGTTTTCTCCTTGATAGAAATGGGATGATGGGATGTCGATTCCTCCTTCTGTGGATTCCACCTCGAAACTTGTTGCCTATTCTGGGTCTCCCTTATAGATTTAAGACGTTCGTGAAACTCTTTTTAGCGTTATATCTTCATGGAAACCATTTAATTACACAACTTCTATCGGGACATTCCATGAGTTCCGTTTAGGGCAGCAACCTTCAGTAAGGGGAGTAGTCATGTTGGGCATTACTGGCATGTCTGGGCGTCGGGACACATGCACATCTCCTTTCTTCCCCTTATTACAGGGCTTATTGAGGGCGCAGAAGCCTGAGGCATCCCATGTCTAATGCGAGGAATTATATGCCATAGGACTTTTTATGAGGTTTTCCTCAAATTCCCATGTTTAACATAGTTATACCCCAAGTTTAAAGTCCAGTGGAGATGGAACAAACTCATCAGAACACTGACTGGAGTGGATCAGATGGGTGCAACCCCTGAAGGGAACACTGATGTTAGGGCCAACATGTGGTTGAATTCTCGGTCACTATTAAGGGTAATGGAGAATGAGATGGCATGATTTCACTGAGATGTGGTGGCCTCAATAAGAATCCAGATGGATGATGGAGTAGTTGTATGAAGTGGGTGGTGAAAGGGATTGAACCTTCATGAGGATGACGATGATTTTCTCTTGAGCCTTGAAGGGGCTTCTTACGTATCCCCATTGTAGGGAATCAAAGACCACACATTTCATTTGACGACAACATACCTCCAATTTGGGTTTTCAATGCCTTACAGCTGGATGGGGTCGCAAGAGCTTTCCAATAGACAAAATGTCAATGGATTACTGCTAAATAGGATCACAACGGCTTACAGTTGATTGAGGCCCCAATGACTTATCACTAGATACGGTGGAACCGACGTAAAGATGGTCAGGATGGCCGGGGGATGGTGCACAACAGCTTACTGCTGATTGGGGTCCACAGTTTAACATCGTGTAGGATGGGGGTGAATTGACGTGAATAAGGACATGGGGTCTAGATGGATGGTGTAGGAGAACCGACGTGAAGGTGGTTCGGAATGACCGGGTGTTGGACTTGAACCTCTGGGAGGCTTCCTACGTACCTCTCCTTAACAATGACCAAAGTCCTCATAGTTCAGATGGAGGGAATTTGGGGATTATGCTTTGATACATCCCAAATTGTTGGTGAACTAACGTGAATATAGGCAGTGCAACCGATTTTTGGGCTTGAAGCTCTTGGGGGCTTCCTACGTACCTTGCCTTGGAAAGGATCAAAGACCAGGTAGTTCAAGTTGGGTGTTAGGCTTACACCCTAGGATTCCCAGAGAGGATGTATTGCTTCACCGACACGAAGGTGGTTGGAACGAACAATTGGTGGTGGGATTTCACCTCATGGAGGCTTCCTACGTACCTTACCTTGGCAAGGATCAAAGACCACGAAGTTCAGGTGGCAAAAAAAGGACTAAACCTTAGGCGGGCTTCCCATATACCTTTCCTTGGCAAGGATCAAAGACCACATAGTTCGGGTTGGGGTGGGGCTTACACTCAAGACATCCTAGAAAGGATGGTTTGGTACACCTACGTGAAGGGGGTCAGAGCGACCAATGCGTGGTGGGCATGGACCTCAGGGTGGATTCCTACATACCTTGCCTTGGAAAGAATCAAAGACCACGTAGTTCAGGAGGAAAAAAAGGGGGCTTGAACCTCAGGGATGGATCTTACATACCTTTCCTTGGAAAGGATCAAAGACCACGTAGTTCAGGTTGGGGTAGTGCTTACACTCTAGGCTGCCCAGAGAGGATGGCTTGGTTCACCGACGTGAAGGAGGTCAGAGAGACCAATGGGTGGTGGTCATGGAGCATAGGGAGGCTTCTAAGTACCTTCCCTTAGAAAGGATCAATGACCACATAGTTCAATTGGAAAAAGGGGTCTTGAACCTCAGGGAGGCTTCCTACATACCTTGACTTGGCAAGGATCACAGACCACGTAGTTCCTGTTGGGGTGGGACTTACACTCTAGGATACCCAGAGAGGATGTCATGGTCGGTGATTGATCTAAGCCCACATGAGTCATGCTCATTGTGAGAAACAAGAGACAGCAAAGACCAGATGATTAGGTCATGAAAGGTGCGTCTGTGGGAAATGTAGTGGATCTTATGCATGATTGCATCCCAAAGAGGAAACAGGGACTTATGCATGGTTATCAGCCCAAAGAGGTTGGGACTTACTCTATGATGATGGAATGTTCGTGACAAAGCCCAGCAGGAGAGGGATTTTGCACCATAGAATGGAGGGGAAGGGATACTGGCTCCTACAAGAAAATCTAGGGTCTTACACCAGAGTGGTTGCCCTTTACCCACATAGGATGGATGGGGGGGAGTCACAGTTTAACGTCATGTGGTGAGGATGATGTTGCTTGGAAGTTTATCGGCCTACAGTTCGGATAAGGATGGTTCACTCCGCACACCTAGGACTTACATAACTAGTACCCTCTACACCTGGGGAAGAGAAGGGGTAGGTAACACCGTGGTTAGGGGTGTCATTGGGAGAACTATTTTGGTGTCCACATTAGCATGGCTATGCGAAGAATCAATATCCATTAGCATGCCTATGAGAAGAAGCATGAGGCCAAGAAACAAAATGGGAAGTGTTGTACAAGGGACTTTGAAGTTGCTTCGTGTGAACCTAGGAGGTTAGACAGAAGAGGGAGTTGCAGAGCAAAGGGGTTTATGAGTAGAGGCCACATAGTGCTCTGGTGCTCCATGCAAGGGAAGAGCTTCATGATGGTGCAGGAATCATGAATTGATGTGTCCTAGCCTAGACATAGGGAATATGTGTATAGAAGAGGCGGTTCAATAATTTTAAGGGCATTCATGAAGAAAATCCCTATGAAACATGGGTGACTCGCGAAGCAAGGTCCTGTGAAGCAATGTGCTTCACAAGGCAAAATGAATCGTCCTTAGCATTTGAGTAACATGTACATGGGGGTGCTTCATGAATCATGAACGCTTCGTGATGACTCGAGTCCATGTGAGGATCTCCATCTTTCACAAAGGCACGTGGGCTTTGTGAAAGGCATCCCTCTCAAAAGAGGGGGTGAAAACAAGGAAAAGAAGAGGCACTTCACGGATAAAAAGTACCTAGAGTAGCTCATTTTTCACAGAGCAGAAGGTGCTTCATGATTTGAGAGCTGATAAGAGGAAAGGTCAGATGATCCATGCTTTGGGCCTAGGGGAGGTCGGTATTTATAGGCAAGAGGCATCACGGTGTAGCATTTTCTTGGTGCGAATATGGATTCCACTCCACGGCGGACTCGCGAACGTCAAAGGGGATCACGGAGAATCCTACCTCTTGGCTTCGCGGTGGGCACACGAACATCAAAAGGGCTCGTGGATCATCCCGCCTCCTGGATTCACGGCGGGCTTGCAAACATCAAAAGGGCTCACGAAGCATCCCGCCTCCTGGATTCACGGTGGGCTTGCAAACGTCAAACCGCCTCATGGAGCATCCCACCTCCACGCTTCATGGCGGGCATGTGGGGCCATGGTGCTCCGTGAAAGGTCTTCGTGAGGCAGCTTCAGATCCTTTCTTATTAACCTTCTCCCTTCATATTTTTGGTTCCAACAACACTTAAACATGATTTGTTACATAAACATACACTTAAGAAAAATATGATGATCTATAGATCTAGTGTCATGGGAAATTAGGGACATTACCTGAAAATATAAGATATGAAATTACAACATTGTTTCGCGCGGAATCCGGGGATGACCTCCTGGACGGGAGATTCAAACGTTCCGATCGGTTTCTAATGGGTTTGTTCGTAGAACCGGAAACATCCAAAGATTCCACATCCGTTTGGACCTACTTTCCAAAGGCAGGCGCTCATTAGCTTGTGGGCTAATGAGGCTTAGGAATTTGCATTGGTCGAGAGGATGGGAGGTCGGACTCATCACACCTTTTTGAGGGGAATTATTGTCTACTTCGGGACTCTCTTTATAGATTTAAGTTAAGTTCGTGAATCCTTATTACATTACCAAGTATGAAATGAGCTTTCCTTTAGTTTTAACAATCAATGATTAAATATGCAAGAAATTTAGAGAATCTTTTATATGTATTCGAGGTTCTTCATAAATATAGAATCATCTATATTTGTTTAGATATTCTTGGTCAATGGTATCCTTCAAAACATTTATATAAAAGTCTCTTGGTCATTTTGATGACCAGGCTGGTTTTAAAGCCACTCAGTGGGGCACTTGAAGTTTATCGTCATTCAGAAGGACAGAGATTATTTCAATGTTGGGATCGAACCCATAAATGGGCTACCTACGTATCCTTTGTTTTGAAAAAGGAATCAGAACCCACGTAGTTCGAGGAATGGGATATGATGTTTTATGATTGATGGCTCAAAGATGAATGTCATGATTACTTTTACACTCTAAGCTCACGTGAGTCATGCTCGGTGTGAGAAACAAGAGGTATTGGTAAAATTTAGACAATTGTGCCATAAAAGATGCAATCATAAGAATTTTTTTTGGGGCTTATGTATAGATGACTGCCCAGATAGACGAAGGTTTAGGATTTACTTTTAGGGAGAAAATCCAAGAACAGGGTCCACAAAGTTATATGTGCTTCATGGAGATTTGAATACTCTAATCTTGGGGCTTACTCCTAAAGAGGATGCCCAAGTTAGGAGGGGACTTATGATTGGGTTTTATTCCTGAAAAGGAAACCCAAATCAAAGGTAATTTATGACTGGTTAAGAGAAATTTTAAGAGACTTGGGGATTATTCCTAAGAAGGATGCCCAAGATTTATGACTAGGACTTATTCTTGAGAAGGAAGCCTAGGTTAGGGGACTTGGGGCTTACTCTTGAAAAGGAAGCCCAAGGTTATGACTGAGTCTTATTCCTGAAAAGGAGACCCAGGTTAGGGATTAAGGTTTGGGGCTTACTCCTGAGGAGGATGCCCAAGATTAAAGGACTTGATTGGGGCTTATTCTTAAGAAAGATGCCCAGATCAAAGGTTTTTATAACTGGGGATTTATTCCTGAAAAGGAGACCCAGGTTAGGATTCTCTCATCTTTAAAGGATGAGGTTGAAAATGAATGAACTCTCAATCTTTGGTGACATAAAGATGTTTAAATCACTAGGTTTTGAGAGATATTTCACAGAATTCCTTTCAGATAAGGATGTCAAATCAAGAAATCATGCCATAAATGGCTTTGAAGAGTATCTTGAAGACTGAATCTTGAATAGGAAGGGTGAAATGGCTTAAGAGGGGTAAAAATGGGCAAGATGGGCACCCAAAAAGCTAGGGGCGCGCAAGTCTTTAAAGGCGCGCAAGTCCTGCGGCGGCGCGCAAGTAGTGGTCGCGCAAGTATACTTGCGCGACATGAGGGGTACTTGCGCGATTTTCAACCAGTATTGAAATGCTTGAGCGACTCTTTATTAAACCCTTTATCATCCTCTTGAGGTTCTTCCAGAAGAGGGACGCGCAAGTTATATTGAAGGAATTAAGTAGGCGCGCAAGTGTTTGATAAGTTTCAACACTTAGGCCTTCCTTTTTCTCTTTAGATCTTCCGTTCTAGGTAAGAAATTACCTTAGAAGTGTTTCGGAAGCTTTGAGAAAAGACTTGGGCGTCGGGAGCTTCAATCCGAGTTTCTGGAAAAAGATCCTCTTGAATGGGGGGCCCACAGGGTCTATTTATAGGCAAAAGAAGACCCCGGGCGGTTACTGGGCGGTTACCACATATGTCGCGCAAGTCCCTTGCACGAACATGAGGAGTCGCGCAAGTATTGAGGCGGCGCGCAAGTGTACTTGCGCGACCAAGAGGGAACTTGCGTGATCTATGGGAAATGTTCTCCTTGTGTATCCCTTTGTCGATTTTTGATGTTTCTTCAAAGGATTTAATCACTTTGAGCTCAGATATTCCCTTTTCCGATCTTTAGATTCTGTGACGAAAGGAGCGTCAACAAAAGTCCCCCCTCAGAGTTGGATCCGGAGAGAAAATGAGGATTTGACTCTGAGGAAATTGAATTCCTCAAAAGGAAAAGGGAGGCACGCAAGTTTTCAGTACGCACAGGGCGGCGCGCAAGTGTGCGTCGCGCAGGCCTTAATTGCTCTGGGTACGGCGCGCAAGTCTGCGTCGCGCAGGCTTTTGAGCGCTCTGGGTGCGGCGCGCAGATAGGCTTCCGAGCCTATAAATACACGGCTTCCGGCCGTAGATGGCATCTGAAGTTCCGGATTTCTCGAGCTCTCGCCGCGCAAGTCTTCCTCGCCGCGCAAGTCTCTTGTTTTCGCTGTTTCTTCGCTGCCGCGCTACTCTCAAGGTAATAGGGCTTGCGCGGTAATACTTGCGCGACCAAAACTTGCGCGGCACATGTATCACTTGCGCGACATCTCCATACTTGCGCGCCTTAATGCCTTAGCCATTTTTTTCAAATTCTTTCACAAATTTTATGAAAAATAAAACCCATTTAAGAGTTTAATTTATTCAACTCCTGTGCAGATTCAATGGCTCTTAGACCTGGATTAATTGATGAACTGGCTAGCAAGCGGATAGATGATATGATGAATATCATTGGCCCTGATTACTATACTGTCAAAAACAGCACTCTTCCAGATTTGGCTAAGTATCTGAAGAAATATCATCACGACTTTCCTCACTGCACTTACCTACCTTTGTATGGTCATGGTCATCTGCAAGAAGTCATTATTCCAGAAGTACAGAATTATCTTCCATTTTCTTGGTTTCAGAATTATACCAATTTTGCTTCAGCAAATATCTCAGGCGGAGGATCATTTCAAACTGCTGGAACAGTGGAGAAGGCTTATGTGATGCATCATAGCCCTTGCACACCAGATCTGAAAAAACATACACCTGAACTTCAACCACATTGTCATCCTTCAATCTTCCGAAATGCTCAGATGGATCAATCCAAAGGCTGGAAGAAAAGTTGGGATTTCCGTCCTGGGGGAGGTGTGAAACCAACTTGGATGTGGGTATACTGGGTGCGACAGACTTGCGTAGAGTTTATTGAGGATCTGAAGAGAGCTGCAATATATGAGGCTGTTTGGGTTGGGCAAACATATATTTACAGACATGATATCTTCGTGCCAGAGATACTCAGCCATTGGAGTCCAGCGACTAATTCTTTCCACTTGACTCATGGAGAAGTAGGTATCAGTTTGTGGGATGTCCACAAGATTTCAGGAGCTCCAATCTTGGGCGATATGTATGATGAGTTCATTCCTCCCAAGGTGACTTGGAATGATCCAGAGAAGACTCCTGCTTTGGCTCGAGAATTATTCAAAAATTTTCACAAGCGCAAGAGTTCAGAGACCTCATTAACTCATTTCAGAAAAGATATCCATCCGGAAGAATGGATGAATGTGTTTCTTACTGAGAAGAAAGGGATGGAGCCAAAGGAAAAAGGATCCAAGAAAAAGAAATCCAAGGATACCCAGTCCAGACGTCCTACCACTTGTCCAAAACCTGAGAAGAGAGGAGCTCCTGGCACATTCTGGCCAACTCTAGAAGCAGGAGAGTTTGAAAAATGGGGCTATGAAGTGAATCAAAGAATTCCAAAGAAAACTCGTCTGGCGGGTTTCTTGGCAATGTGGCTCAGTATTTATCTCTTGCCGGTCAGGGATTCGAAGGGAGGCGTTAGGCCAGGGACCTTCGTCATTGCGGCCAAGTTGGCTGAGGGAAAAATGGTTGGGTTAGCTACCCCCATTTTAGCAAAGATTCACAGGAGTTTACTTCACGTCTTCCAGGGTAAATCTCCTTTAAGAATAGTGGGACCATTCCAGGTTTTGTGGGGATGGATCGCCACTCACTTTAGGACTTACAATGTACAGAATGGATTACAAATTCCTGGAAGCTCTTTCAGACCGTCAGTGCAAGCTTTCTCTGGAATTGCTCCATTAGATGTCAATGGTTATGACATAAAAGTAAGACTAAGCATGTATAAGGAATTCAACTTCTTTCCTTATGGAAGTCCGCCATCTGGGCGGTTTGTTGATGATGGGAAAGCCCCTTTGGATTTGAGGGCATACATGCTAGCTTGCAGAGATGGCGCGTTAGTAGCCAGGATTGATGGAGAAATCATATGCGAGGCCTATACTCCATATAGATTTTCACGCCAATTCAAATGTTTGCAACAGATTGTTGTATCCCCTCCAGTACATGTCAGGTTAGAGCAACATCCGATGGTTGCTCGACAACTATGGTTGCTGACATCAAGAGAGAAGACTGGGGCAGTATTTGATCTACCAGTTAAAAAAGCGGCACATTATCTGACTACATTTTATGTCAAACACTGGATAGCATCATACCCTAAAGGGATATTGAATCACCCTGTATATCAAGTGGGAAAGAGGAAGAGGACTGTAGAGAAAGAAACTCTTCCTCATGAAGGTGATGCTTCTCCTCCTGAAATAGGTTCAACAGACTCCTCCTCTAGAACTGATTCCTCGGATTATCATGATGGGGATGATGAGGCACAACCGGCAGCAAAGCGGTTTCATGCCCGATATAATCCTCCGGCCAGAGTAAAAAGACCCACTCCATCAGCTCCTGGTGAGTTATTTGATTGTAATAACTTCAATCACTGCTACTTTATAAAGTAATAAGTCTCACTTTCTTATTCTCTATCTGTAGTTGCAGGAGTCGGGAAGAAATTAAAATCAAAAATTGTAGGACCTTCCTCACAGCCTTTATATCTAAGACCAGAGGTTGTTCAGCTATGGCAGAGCTTATACTGTGATACTGAGACCGCCTGGCTGGATTTGTGTGAGGGCCTACAACTTCCTGGGATAGGATATCTTCTAGCTTCTAAAGACCTTTAATACGGAGATAACCCCAATGAAGTGCGAGCTTATATCAGAGAGCTGGAAATGCTCATATATGCCACTGATAATTCGGTTCCTATCACCAGGTGGGTGAAGGAAATGATTGATCGTGGAACCACTAAGGGGGCTGGTGGTTCTGGAGATGAGGAGTGGCAAGAGTACGTGGCTCCTGAAGATGTAAGTTTTCTTTCCTTATTTTCTTTGAAACTTGATTTCAGTTGAAGCTTTGTTACTTAAGGAAGTTATTTTCTCCATCTTGCAGCTTGCAAAGAAAGGTACCGGGGTTCCTTCGCCACAATATAGCCCTGGTGGTACCGCTGTTGGGGCTGCTGCTGATTCTCCTCGCGAACCAGGCGAGATATCTCCAGGCCAGCAGGCCATGAATGAGGCACTGGACATAGCCTTTCATTCGCCAATCCAAGTGCCAATAAAGGAGACAACTGAAACTCCAAAAAAACAAAAGAATCCAAGGCAACGAAGGAGGAAATCCTTAGCTAAACGTTTCATTAGCAGTGGTAAGTCCTTCGAACAATCATGAGTTTATACCCATAATCATATGGTTACTCATATTTCTGAGGATTGCAGGGGCTTCTTCAATTTCCCCCTTGAGGGAAGGGACTGATCCTTCTTCAAAGGTCGTGGAGGGTGCTGTAGAACAACCACAGACTCAAGCTAACTTGGTTGCTCCTAGAGAAGAGCTACCATCCATTCCCAGTATCCCTCCCACTACTGAAGATGTTGTCCAGGGTCAGGGGTTGCAGGACATAAGTCAGCAAGAAGACGTAGCAAATGCTCCCACTGGTGAGACTAACCAAGATTCTGAAGTATCATTAGATGAAATGATGAATCAAGGAATGACTTTTGAAGAATTTTATGATCATGCTAGATTGTCATGTGATTTAGAAGACCTTGGGCGTGAGTGTTACCCTTCGCCCAAATTTTTCTTTTAAAAACAAAACATATTTCTAATCATGATGTAAAATAATATGCAGTTTCTTCCGTAGAAGCTGCTGAACTGCCAATGCCCGAAGAGGGTGTGGACACTGATGTCAACCCTATCATTGAAGAAACATTAGCTCAAGTAGAGCTAAATCCAATAAACTCTCCTGAGACCCATCCTGAAAATCCTGTTGAAACCGGGAAAGATGGGGAGAAGTCTTCTCCTGTTGCCGAACCACCATTGGGTAAGGGATAACAATATTTGTGATTGTACTTTATTTGCAAGACAATCCATTCTTTTGTTATCCTTTAAGATTCAACTCAAATCTTTCAATTGATCATGTAGGGCCATCAACTGTAATGGCTAGATCTGGGGATGAGGCTTCAGCCTCTTCCCCAACGGTAATTGAAAGTGAAGAAGCCCAAGTCAGAGGGGAAAGAGCAGGATGAGGCACTTCCTTAAGCATGTTAATTCCAGATTACATACCCCCTTCTGACGAAGATTTTGAATCAGATCCAGAGATGCTCAAAGCGTTCAGCTTTTCACGACGTAAGGCATGGAACAACATATGGAACATCATATCGGGGGTGCCTTTAGAAGAGCTACCATCAAAAATTTCCCGATTGTCATCCCAATTTGTTATAATGGGACTCGGTGGTTTTGGGTATGAAAAGATCCATGCTATGGTGAAACAGATTATTTTCAGGAGGGAGCAAATGCAGACAAGTCGCGAAGATTTGACCAGAGTGAAATTGTCAGTCAACATAGGCGAATTTGAGGCTGCGATATCCCAGGCTGAAGCTGATTATGCTGTCAAGATGAAGGATCTGAAGCAAAAAATCAAAGAAAAGGTCGTCCAGCAGGTGCAACTCCAGCAACAGTTAGATGCTGTTAGTGGGGAACTTGATCAGCTTAATAAATCATTGGATGAAACTCATATGAATGGCATGAAAGCCATTGCAGATGCTAAGAAGGCACTTCAGCAAGCTGAAAAGAGTGAAGTTGGTCAAGTGCACGAGCTTCAAGTAACTGTTGATAAGGCTCAGGATGCTATACATCAAATGAAGACTTATGTTGACAATCTTCTGTAATTCTTGAAAAAGAGAAGAGATTCCAGTCTGTGGATGTCCTTCTAACTCTTGTGTATCAATGAAAAACACTTTTGTCTTCAATCATTTGTACTTGCATTCTTCCATTACCTGCTTCAAATTTACTTAAGCCAATGGTCTTAGTAAGCATAGTTTGATTTTTACTAGGATTATTACAAATAACCCTACAAACTTTGAACCTTTTAACTGCTCAATATTACCTAAATCATACAAAAAAATGTATATTTAGTGAGCTGGAACTTGACTTTTATTCAGAGTTCCTTCGTCTTTTGTGTGGGCAGTTTAAAGTCATGCACGCCGGACATAAAGGGGCTAATGTTTAAGGTCGAAATAGCTTTGACCGAAAAATGGATTAAAATGGATTCAATTCCTTGACAATTTATCTGAAAACATATTTACCATACTCAAGTATGAGGGAAAAAAATGTAAACTATGGCTTAAGAATATTTGAATCTGAGGAATGATATGAAAAAGAGCTAAAAGGCATTAGAAGAAGTAGTTTCCAAGAATGAAGTTACTATTATTTAACAAAACCCGTTAGGGGGTTGAAATATGCAGGGCCACCTATGGGCATTGGCTGCATAGTCAAATAAAATAGCATCTTTTGGCTAACAAGTCTGTTATGTGGACTGTTTATGCAAGGCCACCTATGGGCACGTGCTGCATAGTCAGGCAAAAGAACTCCCAGAAATTTACTTTCCTAGTGCTAAAAGCCAGTGGAAGTTTATGGAGATTCAAATTTTCTAAAGCATAGAGTTTGTTGTATGGAAAGAGGTACTTGAATATGGAGAAGATATTTCCAAACAAGAATATCAAAGAACTGGATGAATATCACTCCTACGAAGGTCTGACCCAAACGTAGGGAAGAAGAATAAACCATATACTTGAATACTTTTAGATCATGAAAAAGGATATGGGACAAATACGTTAAGGATGGCTATTTTTGCGGATCCCTACATACTGTCGTTTAAGACAAATAAGGACAAAAGAGGCATTCTTCCCAAGAATGAAGTTACTATTATTTAACAAACCTGTTAGGGGGTTGAAAACATGCAGGGCCACCTATGGGCATTGGCTGCATGGTCAAATAAATAGCATCTCTTGGCTGACAAGTCTGTTATGTGGACTGTTTATGCAAGGCCACCTATGGGCACGTGCTGCATAGTCAGGCAAAAGAATTCTCAGAAGTTTGACATTTTTGTGACTATAAGTCATGAAAAGGGTTATGAAGATCTGAAAATATTTAAGGTTAGGATTATAATACATAAAGATGGGTATTTTCCAATGTATATAGAGATACATAGGTCAATGAAAACCATAATCATGTTGTGGCTGGGTCCTGAATTGAAACTTGGACTTCACTACGTATCTCATAAGAATGAGAATCAAGCCATACGTAGTTCTTGAAATGCAGTTTAACGTCGTGCAGGACGAAAGTATGAGTGATCTTAGTTTAGGGTCATAGAATTCGGACCATAATAATGAATACACAGTGTGTGTGTTCATGAAGACTTTTCAGCCAAGGGACTGAAAGTGAAATTTGGGGTTAGGCCCAAAAGACTTGGGACTGGATTCGAGGGACACTCGAATGTTCCTACGTATCCCATAAGGATGGGAATCAATTCCACGTAGTTCTAGATCTACCCTTTGTACAAATTTGGTTCGTACATGTGAAGGGTGAAAAGGGGACTTTAGTTCAATGATGGTTTTAACCTAAAATAAAAAGTTTAGGCATTACCATGTATGTACGTAGTCTTTTGAAAAATGAAAACCATGATTGAAAAAAGAATCAATGTTAATAATGGTTCCTTCTCAAATGAGGAAATCAAAGAATATTGTAGTTTATTGTCGTACCGGACAAAACGTGTTGTATAGTTTAACGTCATATAACAAGGACGAAAGTGAATCAATGTAAAGATATTGATTCCAGGGGTGGTTTCACAAATCATCATCATATGAGATGGTGGTGAACCAATGTGAAGAGATTGTTTTTGGGCTTGAACCTTTGGGAGGTTGCCTACATACCCAGCCTGGAGGGCAAGGATCAAAGTCCGTGTAGTTCAATTAAAGAATGAATCAATGATCAAGTTGTTCTTGTGGACAATGATCTAAAAAAAATGTTGTTGGGACTTACACATGGTTAGTGGCCCAAAGGGAGTGTTATGGTTGATGTTCTCTCTAAGCTCACGTGAGTCATACTCGGTGTGAGAAACAAGAGGTAATAACAACCTTAACGATGCACAGTTTAATGTCATGTAGGACATATCAATGACTTTTTGTACAGTTTAGCGTCATGTAGTTAGGACGATGGGGACAATACAGTTTAACGTCATATTGGACGAAAGGGGGATTGTGCAGTTTTAATGTCATGCTGGACTTTTGATGATTATATAGTTTAACGTCTTTCCGGATGTGAGGGACTTTTATACAGTTTAGCGTCATGTAGTTAGGACGTCACAGTTTAACGTCTTGCTGGACATATTTGCAAATAGTTTATGGTCATATACATGGACCAGGGATGATGCAGTTTAAAGTCATACGGGACCATTGCTGTATAGTTTAACGTCATATAGAAAGGATGAACTGGTGCTGTACAGTTTAAAGTCATGTAGCTAGGACTAAGGTGAACCAATATGAGGATATCAGTTCTGGGGATTCTTTACAGTTTAATGTCATGCTGGACGATGAAAGTGCCACACAGTTTAATGTCATGTTGCTAGGACACAATATAGTTTAATGTCATCTCGGACATATACAGTTTAGTGTCATGTAGTACATATTAGTAACCAATGTGACAGTTTAACGTCATGTTGGACGATAAGGGAACTGACACAGTTTAACGTCATGTTGGACGATGAAAGTGCCACACAGTTTAATGTCATGTTTCTAGGACACAATATAGTTTAATGTCATCTCGGACAAAATATAGGAACTTCTATACAGTTTATTGTCATGTAGGACAAAATCAGGGACTATTCAGTTTAAAGTCTTGCAGTTAGGACTATTGGTGCTGCACAGTTTAGTGTCATGTTGCAGGGACATAAGTGCGAATAGTTTAAGGTCATATGCATGGACCGTACAGTTTATCGTCATGCTGGACGTATTATAGTTTAATGTCATCTCGGACAAAAGTGTGACACAGTTTAATGTCATGTTGGACGAAGTTGTAGTTTAAGGTCATACTGGACCATTGCTGTATGAACCAAATGTAAAGAGTCTTGGTTCTGGGAACAATATTTTGTGTTTATACAAAATACTTCTTCAGAAATCTGGCATTAGTTGGAGTCGTGATGTGTTCTCCATCCATTGAAATCAGAGAATACGCTCCATTGGAGTAGACCTTATGTACTGAATAAGGTCCTTCCCATTTTGGTTCAAGCTTGGGAGGCTTCTTTCCTGGTATCATTGGTGTTCTGAGAACCAATACCAATTCTCCCTGAATGAATTAACGAAGACGAACTTTTTTGTTAAAAGCTCGTGCTATTCGATTCTGATAGATTTCCAAGTGGTGCAAAGTGCACAATCTTTTCTCATCTAACTGTTCCAATTCATTCAACCGCTTTTGGGATTGCTCATCTGTTGATAACTGATCACAAATGGCTATTCTAAGTGAGGGCAATTGAACTTCAATTGGCAAGACTGCTTCTGTTCCATATACCAATGAATATGGAGTAGACCGCGTTGCATTGCGAGTGGTAGTCCGATAAGCCCATAAAGCATGATAGAGTTTATCAGGCCATGACCTCTTATCTTTATCCACCATCTTTTGCAGTATATTTGAAAGATTCTTGTTGAAGGCCTCTATCTGGCCATTAGCCGCCGCATGATATCGAGATGAATGGTTGGACTTAATGTTGTATTCTTGATACAATCTCTTTACCTCAGAAGAACAGAAGTTGGTGCCATTGTCTGTCAATATGGTATGAGGGACACCAAATCTAGTAATGATGTTAGACTTGATGAAGCTAACAATGCATTTAGAACTGACTTCTTTGAGAGGTACTGCCTCTGCCCATTTGGAAAAGAAATCAGTAGCAGTAAGAATGTACTTAAACTGCTTGGTCGTAGCTGAAGGGTAAGGTCCCACCACATCCATTCCCCATGTGGAAGATGTCCATGAGTATTTAGCTGTATGAAGCAACTCTGGAGGTTGATGAATGAAATTGGCATATACTTGGCATGAATGACACTTCTTTGTGAAATTAACACAATCTTGTATCATTGAAGGCCAGAAGTATCCAAGCCTTCGAACTTGATCAGACAATCTATGTCCAGACTGGTGGGCACCACAGACTCCTGCATGCACTTCTTTTATGACAGCCATTGTCTCTTCACCATCAATACATCTGAAGAGAACTCCATCAAAACCACGTTTGTAGAGAATTTTCTCGAGGTGGTTTGGACCATCATAAAGAGTAAAATTGACCACACGTCGCCGAATTTGTTCTCTCTCGGCTCTATCAGGTGGAAGTGTTCCATTTTGAAGGTATTCCCTGATAGGTGACATCCATCCTGTAGTATGACCATATGGTTCAGGAAGGGGACTAATTTCATTGATTTCCTCTGTTCTGACTTGAACATAAGGTGAAATTGCACGACGGTGGGCAATACCGATGGTTGTCTCGTCCCGATTTGGATCTGCTAAAGCTGTGGCTATATTAGCCAGTGCATCAGCTTGAGCATTTTGTGATCTTGGGACATAAGAAAATGTCGGTTCTGAAGGGAATTCCGACATTAACTCTCTGACGTAATCATACAAAGGGATTAATTCTTCTTTTCTGATGGCATAATCCCCATTGATTTGTTTGATTACCAGGTCTGAATCACCTTTCACCTTTAAGTGATTCACTTGTGCTTGAAGCGCTAACTCCAAGCCTGCAATGAGAGCTTGGTATTCAGCTTCATTATTGGTACCACCTTCCCACAACAAAAAGGAATAAGGTAACACTGCCTTATCTGGAGAAATGAGCACAATTCCTAAACCAATTTTGTTGAATTTAGGATTTTCCATTTTCTTCCCTATTGGACTTCTAGAAGCACCATCAAAATACATTTCCCATGTTTGAGGACTCTCTTGAATAGAAAAAACTTCCTCATCAGGGAGTTCGATATCTGAATATGTGTCTTCCACTGAAGGGTGTTCAGCCAGGAAATCAGCCAGAGCTTGGCCCTTAATTACCTTTTGAGACACATACTGGATGTCGAACTGCTGTAGAATAACCGCCCACCTTGCCAGACGTCCTGTAAGCATTGGACGACTAAGGATGAATTTGAGTGGATTATTACGAGATACCAATTGGACCTCGTGATGTTGCAGGTAGTGTCTCAGTTTCTGAACTGCAAAGATTAATGCTAGGCAGCATTTTTCAATACTCGAATACCGGGTTTCTGCTTCAAGCATAGTTCTACTGAGATAGTAGAGACTATTTTCATTCCCAGCATCATTCTTTTGAGCGAGAAAGGAACCCAATGATCGCTCTAAAGCTGTCACATAGAGGATAAGAGGCATACCCTCAACAGGTGGCATGAGTACTGGTGGACTTAAGAGGTATTTCTTGAGAACATCAAATTCTTCTTGACATTCTTCAGTCCACTGGTAAGTGACTCCTTTCTTCAATAATTTGGTAAAAGGTAAACTTTTGCCTGCCAAATTGGCGATAAAACGCCGAATATAGGCTAAGTGTCCTTGAAGTCCTCTTAATTCTTTCAAATTCTGAGGAGGTGACATACCAAGGATTGATTTGGTCTTCTCAGGATCGACTTCAATACCACGATGGCGTACAACAAAGCCGAGGAATTTTCCTGAGGTTACCCCAAAAGCACATTTTAAGGGGTTCATCTTCAAATTATGTTGTCGAAGCTTGTGGAATATGATTTCCAAATCAGCCAAGTGATCAAAACGTTGTTTGGATTTAACCACCAAATCATCTACATAGCATTCAACAAATTTCCCTAGAAAAGGTTTGAAGATACGATGCATGGCGCGTTGATATGTTGCACCTGCATTCTTTAAACCAAAGGGCATCACCCGGTAACAAAACACACCTTGAGGAGCTCTGAAGTCTGTATATTCCTCATCTTCTGGGGCCATTCGGATCTGATTATATCCAGAATATCCATCCATGAAAGAAAGTACTTCAGAGCCAGCCGTCGCATCAATTAAGAGTTCTGTAATCGGAACTGGAAAATCATCTTTGGGACAATACCGATTAAGATCTCTGAAATCGATGCAAACCCTAATTTGTCCGTTCTTTTTCTTTACTGGGACAATATTAGCCAACCACTTGGGATATTGAACTTCTCTGACGAAGTTAGCTTTGATAAGCTTATCCACTTTAGCCTCGATTTTGGAAGCATAGGTTGGGTGTGTTCTTCTCGCGGCTTGCTTGAATCCTCGATGTTCTTTTCGCAAACCCAAATGATGGGTGGCAACATCAGGATCAAGGCCAGGCATCTCTGTATAATTCCAAGCAAAAATATCTTTATTTTGCTTTAGAAAAGAAATATACATCTCTTGTTCTTCAAGGGTCATGGCCGCACTAATTAAAGTGGGGCGTGGATCTTTCTCTGTACCCAGATTTACTTCTCTGAGTTAATCCACAGTGGTAGAGATACCCTCTTCAAATGCTGGAGGAGCATCTCTAAGATCTTCCTCTTCCTCTTCATCATGTGTTATTTCTTCCGTTTCTACTTGCAAAGTAGATGAAAAAACGAAATTCTCATGATCATAAGAGATGTCAAAATTTTCACATTTTGAAGAAGAAGCTTCCATTTCCGACCCTATTGATGAAAAAGGGTCTTCTTTGGGAAATAAAGAGGAGATGATGGATTGAGAATCGACATCAACATTCACCTCTGGTGTTGCTATAACTTCTTCTGGCCTGATTAGTGAAGTATAGACTTGTTGGATTTCAGCAGACGAAATGAAAACATCACCACTTATGCTTTCATCACTGCTTGGTAAGTTACCAATTTCTCCCATGTTGTCTGGCTCGATTGCCGTAATTGACATTATGGATCTTTCCATAAGAGTATTTTGATTTGGGCCTATTTTGTCAATTTGACTGATAGGTAACACATAATCTGTACTCACATGTGAAAATGGATTTATTGGAATTTTTTCCAAACCATATGGAGCATTAACTTTGGTAATTTCCTTCATTGTAGATTTTTCTCTTCCCTTCATGTGATAAAATTCCGCCTCAATGTATTGAGACTCACATGTTTTGAACGGGGCCTTATCACCATACAATGTTCCAACTTGACCATCGAAACAGTATTTGAGACATTGATGGTATGATGACGGAATAGCTGCATGCTGATGTAACCAGGGTCTTCCAAGCAAGATATTGAAAGCTGAGTCTTGATCGACAATCATGAAATCTGAATTGGAAACAAGATATCCAAACTGAGTTCTGAGCGTAACTTCTCCCAGTGGTTCTTGTTCATTTTTATCATATCCTTGCAACATCATGGTAGAAGGAGATAAATCAGATTCCGTGAGGCCCAATCGACGAAGTGTGCGAATGGGCATGAGGTTGACTCCTGAACCATTGTCAATAAAAGCTCTTCGAACATCTATACCATTGACTTTGCCATATAGGTACAAAGGTTTTATGTGCCCATGCACAACATCATCTTCATCTTTATCAGTAAAAGATATCACTGCATGGCATTCTGCAGGATTATTCTCTATGTGATAAATTTCGGCTGCAGCAATTTCAGCTTCAAACTCTTGAGGACTTGACAAAGCTTCGATGAGTGCTTCCCGAAGATCTCTTGATAGATTCAAAGCATCCAAAATTGATAATTTGGCTGGTACTTGGGCCAAGTGTTTCAATATATCATACTTTTGATCTAGAGGCCTGCGTTTCCCAATAGGAATATGCGGTTTAGCAGGTACCTTGGAAGCAGATGCTTTGGAAGCTGATGCATCTTGTATTGAAGTTGGCAACATCTTTGGTTTTGGAAAATTAGACTGATTAGATCCATTTACTTGCTGAGATAAAGAAGATGGAACCTTTAATCGGTCTTCCAAAATAACTGTGCCGAAGCTGAGTTGGCCATTGGCAGAAGAACTTGCTTGTTCATTTTGAGCTCGCTGAAGGGCTCTACCACGAGTTTCTGCTGCATATACAGTGCTAGCAGGGGTAGAATTAGAGTAGTGGCTTCGGAAAGATCCACGTCTTCCCCTATATCCTGAACCTCTAGAACTTCCTCGGGTTCCTTTATTTGATACAGGGAATTCAGGCTCATCAAGACTGGAATATGAATCTGTTAATTGAATCATATTAACAGAACCAAAGATCAATTCTTTGTCTGATAAAGACTCTGCCAAGTAAGCTTGTTTAGGCTGTGCCGTTTGGTGGGACGGTGCCCGTGGCTTTGAAGTAGATGGCATGAAATCTGCCAAAGTCAAAGACAATTTAGGCTTTGATACATACTCATATTCTCCTGATTCATCTTTCTTCTTTGAATTGCGCTGCCCTTTTGAGGATTTGTCCTTTGATGGAGGCTTTACTGCAGCTTTTGTAGGAGACACAATTGGCTTCTTCAATTGTGTTCGCAAAATGGAATGGGTCCGATTGATTGTCTTTCTGACCATCCAATCATCATATTTTTTCGCAGTTTTGCTTTTGACTTCCTGCCACTCGCCTCCTTCCTCTGGATCTGTAGCGGTAATACACGCTACATGAGCTGAAGAACCCTTCAATTTGACTTGTCCCAAGTCGACCATCTTTTGTAGGAGGTCTTTAAAGACAAAACACTCCTGGATGGGATGTCCCAACATTTGATGAAAGGGACAATAATTGGGACGGTCTTCATCTCCTTCCTTGTTTGGTCTCTTCGGCACTGGTAATTGAACCAAATTATTTTCCAGAGCTGAAATGAAGTAACTAGGAACTTGCTCACTTCGGAAAGAGTATGTTTTACTCTTCATATCCTCAAATTGTTTTCGTCGTTGATCTTTTTGATCATTTGGATGAAACAGCCTTTGTTGTTGGCGTTCAGGAGGTGGAGCCCTTCGAGAAGATGAAGGTTTTGAAGTAGAAATAGGTACAGGTGCCTGTTTAAGCATAACTGTAGCAGTTTCTGCTTTACCCATTCTTCTTCCTGGAGCTGATGGAATTACACGAGATTTAACCTTAGCCTGCATAAGGGAATCTTCAATCTGTTGAGCGATTGAAGTAAGGTCTCGAAACCCTCCTGTGTATTTCACAGGGATCAATGGCGTGCGTAATTCGTCACGCAAATTTGCCACACAGATTGGCAACAATTCCTCCTGAGGGAGTGATAAACTCAAGGAATACGTTAATCCCTTCCAACGAGCAATGAAATCAGAGACTCTTTCATTCTCCCTTTGCTTGCAGTTTGTAAGATCGAAAACTGTCGTTTTTGGCAAAGTTGAGCTAAACTGAAGAAGGAATTTTTGACGAAGATCCTCCCATCCGATGACTGACCGGGATTGCAAGCTTGTATACCAGACAAAAGCTGGTCCTTGCAAGGTTCGTACGAAGCATCTGAGTTTCACTGCTTCTTGCTGCTCTGGAGTTCCCATCATAGGATCACAACAAGACACGTAATGCGTCAAATGTTGTTCAGGGTCGCCCGATCCATTGAAAGTAGGAAAAATAGGGTTTCCAAAACTGGATGGAGGAGAAATTGAATCTACCCATTCAGGGTAAACTTTCTTTTCAGGTTGAACTTGCGCCCGTTTCCCTTCCATAGTTTCTAACCGAGCTGTTAATGACTCAATAGTAGTTATTAACTTTTGAGAAACGTCAGGTTGAACTTGGTTTTGGGTAGGTGCAATGAATTGAGCTTGGACAGCCGTGGAGGTTGGTGCTGCAACTAATGGTAGTGCTGCCAACCGTTGTTGTGTTTGACCCATAGGATTAGATCTCTGTGGGTGTACTGACAAAGGAGGATATTCCTGATCCATCTCAGTAGTTACAAAAAATTCCTTTGGCTGTCGGACTTCAGCATTCTTAAGAAGAAGACTACTCTGAAGTAGTTCTGCATTCAACCTTCTTAATTCTTTCATTTCTTCCTCCTGTTGTGCAAACCTTTGCTCTAATGAGAGCGATTGACCTCCTTCAGAGGAAGGGTGAGAAGTAACCTGATTCTTTCCTTTCCCCTTATTGGATCCTTTTCGGAGAGGGGGAAGTGGGTTACTTGAAGGAATACCCAGATTTTGGGTAAGCCTTTGATTACGTGTGCGCACACCTTCTTCATTTAGGTCTGTGTGCGCAACTTCTTGAGCAGGAACCTCTTCGTCTGATCCCTCTGATTGAGCCTCATCTGGTGAATCAGCAGCAACGGCAGTGATGACATTAATGGATGCATATTGCATGGAATCCTTTCTATCAGCATTTCTGTGATATTGTCTCCTTCTATGTCCATGATAAGACATGGCATTCCGTTGACTTGATCCCTCAGGAATTTCTTGGAGAACCGTCACTTGGAGAGAATCTCCTGACATCTTGGCTCTTCGTTCCTCTTGAGGCTTATTCCCTAATCGAGAGAATACTGACTTTCTCTGAGGGAGGGATTGAAGATTTGAAAAAGTCCCCAGTCCGGTGGACTGGGGGTGTTCCTGTTGCTTCCGCTCAACTCCTCGAATCCCATTCGTTGATTCTGAGGGTTGGGTTAGAGAAGTCCCCAGTCTGGAAAGCTGGGGTGTCTCTTGACATGCTATGTCTGAGATCTTTTTGAAATCTCTCTTGATCTTGCGAATCTTAGTTCGGAAATTAGCTGGATGCATTAACCTGTATCCACTTTTATCACCTGGTTCAACAGACCGTTGGATGATTTCCGAAACTTCTGTCATTTGATGACGTGTTTGCTCCAGACGAGAGGCTTGCGCAATATTCTCGCCTGCTTGATGTAGGAGCAATTCAACAACCTGTTCTCTATATACTTGACTTTGAGAGGAACTAGTTGAAGCTTGATCTCGAGCAAGCTTTTGATTATGAACAAAGCCCATTGACTATGGCCGGCCATGGGCAATAACATTGCATGAGACCATTTTCGGCGGGCTCTGCTGACCGGAAAGCACTGTGAAATGTAGTGCTCCGTGAACACCCCATCCTCTGATATGAACATTAGATGGAGCATTGGAAATTAACTGACGCAATCTTCTTAGTGCGCCAAGGCATGAACGTTGAAGGGTTCTCTGTTGCTTTTCAGCCTTCGGATACCGAGAGACTGATAGAGATGCCAAATCAATCTGGCGTTGTAACCCTTCTATTATCTTAAGATGATTTTCATATTCATCGTAAGATAATACCTTCTTCTTTAATTGACAAAGAGTTTTCCATATGTTAAGACGAATATCATGGATTCCATCATCCGTCAACATCTTTGGAATGTCATACTGTGAATCAGCCAAAGGCCAAAACATGACTGGTACTTCACCTTTTGCCAGTTTTTTCCTCATGTTCAGCAGTTCCTCTTTATCATTAAATGAAGATTCTTCTACCTGTTTGGACCAGAGTTGGTGTTTCCTTGTTGCTTCATCGGATTCAACAAGATTGGTAGAGGAATCACTATTCATGCTGGAAGATGAATGACCCAGGGAAGGTTCGGAGAATAACCTGAACCCCAAGCTATCTTCTAATGGAGAAAGAGTTTCACCTACTGATAGTAAAACTTCAGACATGACTGGTTTTACGTTTGCAAGTGCCTCGAGATAGGAGGGCTTTCTCGTCACTACATTGCCTTCTGAAGAATTTTCGAGATAATGTGAATCACTACTGCGGAGAGGACTTTCGCAGCGAAGTTCATCACCATGAGGAGGACCTTCATGATGGGTTACAACAAAAGATGAAATCTCTTGCTCCTTGGCCTTCTGACCACACAGAGGGTTCCTGTGGTTCTCATCTGAAGAAGAAACTTCAAGATTGACCGAATTTTCATGAAGCAAGTCTTCATGAGGAAGTGTCTATTGAAGACCTTCGGGATTAATGTTCCTGTTATTGGGAACTGAGGGAGTAGAATCTTGAATTCCGACAGATAAATGTCTGAGGGCTTCAAGAACTCCAGCATCGAGCAAGGCCTTGTTGCAGATTGGCCTTTGATCTCCTGACTGTGCTGGGCGGATCTTTTTCTTAGATGCCTTCTTACTCGCTTTAGAAACCACTTGATGACGAAAGTGATTGCTCTGAGCAGGTGTATGTGCCTGATCAGGAAATATGGTCAGGTTAGGCTGACGATCATCGCTCAAATCAGGTGTATGTGCCTGACTTGGTTGTCCATATGATATGGGGGAGTAGGCCCCACAACCCTCTTGGACTGGAACAGATGTGTGTGTCTGTTCCGGAGTGAATTGTTGATGTGTCACTCCACTGCTAGGGATAGATTTATGTGTCTGTCCCTGAGATGATGCTGAAGCTGTTATGATATCCTGGCAAGCATCCAGAATATGAGCAGGAATTTGCATCTGCTCTTTCACCATTGACAAAATATGTTTGGTGACTTCAGCCGCCGGAACGGGGATATACGTCCATTCCGGGCTTGGAGTAGGTGTATGTGCCTGCTCCTGTCCTCCTTTTCCTGTCAGTGAATCCTGACAGTACTCAAGTGTGGAGGCAGAGAGTTTAGTCTGCCTCCTGTTTGTCGTCGGGGCTTTCCGACTGACTTCTCCGTGCGCTACCAAGCGAGACTGTTGGTAGGCTTGATTAGTATTAGCAGGTGTATGTGCCTGCTGATTAAACTTCGCCAAACGCGGTTGATGAGATCCACCATATGTAGTCAGACGAGCCTGCTGACTAACTGCTGATGTATAAGCAGGTGTATGTTCCTGCCTATGGTACTCCGCCGGAATTGCCTGGCGGGATCGGCTTGATGCTGCCAGACGAGTCTGCTGGACAGCGGGATTAAAATGGACAGGTGTGTATGCCTGCTCGTTATTTTCCACCAAGTTAGTTTGGTGGACTTCTCCGGAGATGGCAGGGATGACAACCTGCCTATTGTTAACCGGATTCCGTCTCTGGCGATTCATCTTGCCTACTCGGGTTCGAGGAACCTGAGCTGAATGCCTGGAGTCGGTACCCTCATCATGTTGAGGGCGCACTACCGCACGAGTCTGGCGGCGATTGTTGATGGGAGCCTTTGAGAAGGACTCCTGTCTTTTTGAATTAAGGTCCTGCGGGACCTGCTCATTCACTTCCTCAGAGTAAGGGAGTGAATGGAAATTGCGTTCCGGGGATAACGACCCGAAACGGTTGGAGACGGTAGTCAGCACCGTATGCTTCTTGATTGCTGGTCGCCGTTGTCCGGACGACCAGGTAGAATTGTTAACTTGGAGGGCTTGACGAGCGGCCTCCAGAGTTGGGATAGTACCGTTGCGACTGTACTCCTTAACCAGTGCATTAGAAACACAGCGTTGAAGACGCTGAGTTGGTGATGTCATCCTCAGAGCGGATGACGTTCCAGCAGGAGTAGCAGCATTGGTTTTCACAGCAGCAGACCTCACAGTAGAGGTGTTCCCAGCAGCAGTATTCACAGGGGTGAATTTAAGGAAAGCCATTTTTTGTAGAAGATCTTGAAAAAAGAGTGCATGTTCCATGTAACAGACATAATCAAGATGAATCTGGCTACTGCATCTTTTGGATGATCATATGTCAATGATTGCCTTGTTGGCCCAAAGGGCCTAACAGATAAGAAGAACATCACTTTAACTTGGTTAAGGATTCACGTCGGGTTCACCATTTTTGTTTCGCGCGGAATCCGGGGATGACCTCCTGGACGGGAGATTCAAACGTTCCGATCGGTTTCTAACGGGTTTGTTCGTAGAACCGGAAACATCCAATGATTCCACATCTGTTTGGACCTACTTTCCAAAGGCAGGCGCTCATTAGCTTGTGGGCTAATGAGGCTTAGGAATTTGCATTGGTCGAGAGGATGGGAGGTCGGACTCATCGCACCATTTTGAGGGGAATTATTGTCTACTCCGGGACTCTCTTTATAGATTTAAGTTAAGTTCGTGAATCCTTATTACATTACCAAGTATGAAATGAGCTTTCCTTTAGTTTTAACAATCAATGATTAAATATGCAAGAAATTTAGAGAATCTTTTATATGTATTTGAGGTTCTTCATCAATATAGAATCATCTATATTTGTTTAGAGATTCTTGGTCAATGGTATCCTTCAAAACATTTATATAAAAGTCTCTTGGTCATTTTGATGACCAGGCTGGTTTTAAAGCCACTCAGTGGGGCACTTGAATTTTATCGTCATTCAGAAGGATAGAGATTATTTCAATGTTGGGATCGAACCCATAAATGGGCTACCTACGTATCCTTTGTTTTGAAAAAGGAATCAGAACCCACGTAGTTCGAGGAATGGGATATGATGTTTTATGATTGATGGCTCAAAGATGAATGTCATAATTACTTTTACACTCTAAGCTCACGTGAGTCATGCTCGGTGTGATAAACAAGAGGTATTGGTAAAATTTAGACAATTGTGCCATAAAAGATGCAATCATAAGAATTTGTTTTGGGGCTTATGTATAGATGACTGCCCAGATAGACGAAGGTTTAGGATTTACTTTTAGGGAGAAAATCCAAGAACAGGGTCCACAAAGTTATATGTGCTTCATGGATATTTGAATACTCTAATCTTGGGGCTTACTCCTAAGGAGGATGCCCAAGTTAGGAGGGGACTTATGATTGGGTTTTATTCCTGAAAAGGAAACCCAAATCAAAGGTAATTTATGACTGGTTAAGAGAAATTTTAAGAGACTTGGGGCTTATTCCTAAGAAGGATGCCCAAGATTTATGACTAGGACTTATTCCTGAGAAGGAAGCCTAGGTTAGGGGACTTGGGGCTTACTCCTGAAAAGGAAGCCCAAGGTTATGACTGAGTCTTATTCCTGAAAAGGAGACCCAGGTTAGGGATTAAGGTTTGGGGCTTACTCCTGAGGAGGATGCCCAAGATTAAAGGACTTGATTGGGGCTTATTCTTAAGAAAGATGCCCAGATCAAAGGTTTTTATAACTGGAGATTTATTCTTGAAAAGGAGACCCAGGTTAGGATTCTCTCATCTTTAAAGGATGAGGTTGAAAATGAATGAACTCTCAATCTTTGGTGACATAAAGATGTTTAAATCACTAGGTTTTGAGAGATATTTCACAGAATTCCTTTCAGATAAGGATGTCAAATCAAGAAATCTTGCCATAAATGGCTTTGAAGAGTATCTTGAAGACTGAATCTTGAATAGGAAGGGTGAAATGGCTTAAGAGGGGTAAAAATGGGCAAGATGGGCACCCAAAAAGCTAGGGGCGCGCAAGTCTTTAAAGGCGCGCAAGTCCTGCGGCGGCGCGCAAGTAGTGGTCGCGCAAGTATACTTGCGCGACATGAGGGGTACTTGCGCGATTTTCAACCAGTATTGAAATGCTTGAGCGACTCTTTATTAAACCCTTTATCATCCTCTTGAGGTTCTTCCAGAAGAGGGACGCGCAAGTTATATTGAAGGAATTAAGTAGGCGCGCAAGTGTTTGATAAGTTTCAACACTTAGGCCTTCCTTTTTCTCTTTAGATCTTCCGTTCTAGGTAAGAAATTACCTTAGAAGTGTTTCGGAAGCTTTGAGAAAAGACTTGGGCGTCGGGAGCTTCAATCCGAGTTTCTGGAAAAAGATCCTCTTGAATGGGGGGCCCACAGGGTCTATTTATAGGCAAAAGAAGACCCCGGGCGATTACTGGGCGGTTACCACATATGTCGCGCAAGTCCCTTGCACGAACATGAGGAGTCGCGCAAGTATTGAGGCGGCGCGCAAGTGTACTTGCGCGACCAAGAGGGAACTTGCGCGATCTATGGGCAATGTTCTCCTTGTGTATCCCTTTGTCGATTTTTGATGTTTCTTCAAAGGATTTAATCACTTTGAGCTCAGATATTCCCTTTTCTGATCTTTAGATTCTGTGACGAAAGGAGCGTCAACAAACATATTTATTGAAAACTTCTTTTACATGACCAAAACATTGCCTTGTACATATCATTGCATGGGATAACCAGAGGACATACATGTAAAAAGGGTGAGCTATAAATCCCAATAAGGGAGTAAAAAATCCATAAAATGAAGAATAGAATACTTGTTAGGGAAGAGTAATATCAATGGAGCATAACAGAAACATGAACATATAGGGATGATATATCATGATTATCATAACATGGAAATGTGGAAACAACATTTAACATGATATTACCATGATCCAAGGATCATTGCACATAGAGCATGAGTAAACCCTCAGTGCACATGAATTATAATGAGTAAAACCACATTTCACATGAATTATTATGTGTCAAAATTCATTGCATATGAGGTATCATGATACTATTCTTAAGAAAATGCATTATATCACTATTAGGGCGTACCCTTTATAAACATTTCTTTTCATGCATAAGTGTGCAACAAGGATCATATAACATGGAGTGATTTAAAATCATAATTTATTCCATGATTATGAATTTCGAATACATACATTTAAGTACCATTTAATATTTATTTTTGAATAAAGTTGAATACCATTTAAAGAGACATGGGGGTGGTATTCACTACATAATGATTTTGGCTTGCAAAATCACCGTTCAATTTCGACAGTATAACAGTGTGACATAAAAAATCATAACATTTTATGATGATAATGAAAGTGGAATCTCATTATATTTACATGAAATGGAAATTAAGGGTTCATATGGATACATGTCTCATCATATCTAATTTTTAAAAAGAAGGGATAACATAATATAGAACCTTCAAGAAAGACGAGAAATGGAATAACTCTTATGAAATTTCAGCATGGTAATAGGTGTTTGTGGGAGGGATTAATGAGAGATAAAGTGGTCTATATTCATTAAAACATAATGAGGGAAGTATGGGGTGGTTCTAAAACATACCCCAACATTTTTAATTAATAATAAAAGGGAAACATAACACAATGAAATTTGGACAAAATGGTAAAGGAATAAATCTCTTACATAGAAGTGTGATCTCAAAGGCTTGGGAGAGGCTTGAGAGGGGATTATTTGGAGCATGAGAGACCTTGGAAGGATTATAGAGAGAGGAATTCCGATTTTGGTCAATATCCAAAGGTTTTGAGTGAAGATAAATATGAGGTTGAGTGTTTTTATATATGAAAGGAGAGGTAATTCTTTATTATTTAGCTTTTGGACACTACACATTAAACTAATCAAAACCACAAACTACACCATGGTTTTTGCCCTTGGTTATTTCCAAAGGGGAGTGAAAAAAATTATTTTATATGTCCAATGGCCTAACTTATTAAAATATTAGTCTTGATTATTAGGAAGTGGCTCACAGTCTCAAATAAATCAATTTAGAATGTTAAAATGATTTATATGTCATGGAGGGTCCACTAAGCCCTTGTAGGATTAATAAAAAATTTATAAAATCACATTATTTTTAAGGTAAAACTTATATTGGCCGAAAATAACATTTATATTATTTTATTATATCATTATTGGGAAATTAGGATGTTAAAAAACAAATTATATATTTAAAAGATATTTAATTTTTACCCAAAAATTCAACTATCTCAGAAAATTATAAAACATTCACTGTTAGATAATTTTGACATCCTGATTCCAAATATATTATTCATTTTAACTAAATAATTCTCTATATATATGAATTTTTACTTATTATATAAATAATGATATTTGTCAAAAATTCATGAGTTTTGAAAAAAACAGATTTCAATCCTTACTAAAAATTACAATTGTATTCATAAAAATTATATGATCATTTATATTTAAAAAATTTAATTTATTAATAACATTTTATTAAAATATTGTTTAACTAAAAAATCCATTAATTTTTCAAAATTTATTTCTTAATTTAATATGAACTAAAAATACTATTGGCTCTTAAAACCCATTAACAATGTTACAATAATAAAATGAATGTATATTCTTTATTCTATAAAAAACTGATGCAAATAATCATAGTACAATGATATTGTTACATAGACCCTTATGACACCAGCATAAGACATAAGGGTATGGTGTGTGATTGTGATAGACTCCTGGGGTGGCTTGGATAACATCGCTCAAATGGTAATCTCTATTAACTTAAAAATCTCCCATAGGCAATTTCATTCAAGATTAACAAGTTAAAGCACCTCTTGGGATTGGTATAGAGATAATCCCAGTGATGCTAACTCCTTTCTGAGCTCTTAAAAATTGCCTTTTTATGGGGCAATTCTAATGTATGAGGCTATTGATTCCTTTCACTGAGTAAATTAAATTTTTTAATGCCCTATATTTATACTAATCATGTGTTCACTGTTAAAATGTTATATTAGCAACAAAAAAATCCTTAATGGTATTTTCAAGTCTAAAAACATAAAACCAAGTAAGTAAATATGATATATAACCATTTTACATAAAAAAATTGATTAGATAAAAAAGAATTTTCATTAATAAAAGTTTGGGTAATTAAAATCTTCCCCCCTTAAGAAATATATCCCTTTAAATTTAATTTTCCCACACTAAAATAGATGAGGGTAACTCTGCTTCATCACTTCCTCTAATTCACATGTTTCTTCATCAAACTTTTGGTTTCTCCACAACACCTTGAATAGGGGCATTGTCTAATTCGGTAGAACATTTTCCCTTCGATCTATGTTCTTCACCAGCTTATCTTCATATGAGTGGTCATTCCTCAATGGTACCACATCCTGATTGAGTACATGTGTTGGATCCAGTAATTACTTCATGAAGTGTGATACATGAAATATGTCATGTACTTGAATCACGTTTGGTGGGAGTGCTAGTCTATAGGGCGTTGCTCCAATTCCATCAAGGATCTCAAAAGGGACGATGTACCTTGGACTAATATTTTCCTCATTCCTAAATCTTATTACTCTCTTCCCCAGTGATATGTGGAGGAATACCAAATCTCCAACATAAATCTCTATACCTCATCAACAATTATTAGCATAGTTATTTTTTCGACTCTGAGTTGCTTTATGGTCTTTTGGATGGTCTTAACATTCACCACAATTTCATCGACCGTTTATGGACCTAATAGTGTTTTCTCCCCAACATCATCCCAACATACCAGTATTCTGCACCACTTCCCATAAAGGGCTTCATAAGGATCCATGTGGATTCTTGAGTGGAAACTATTATGGTAAGAGAACTCAACCAGAGGAAGATGTTTATCTCATACTCCTTTTAAGTACATTGAGAATGATCTTAGCATGTCTTCAAGTGTTTGGATAGTCCTCTCATATTACACATCATTTTGAGGAAGAGAAGACATATTGAAGTTCATCTCAGTATTCAGAGCATGTTGAAGACACTTCTAGGAATTAGAGGTGAATCATGAATCTCGATCAGATACAATTGATAGTGGTACTCCATATAGCCTTACCACTTCTCTAATCTATATTCGTGCTAGTATATCCACTGATAAATCTTCTTGAATTGAAACAAAGTGTGCAGTCTTTGTAAAATGATCAACAACAACCCAAATATCATTATTTCCTTTAGATGTTTTCGGAAGTCTGGTGAAAATTTCAATGGTGATTTTCTCCCATTCCCATGACGGTATGGGTAATGGTTTCATCGTCCCCTTAGACTTTTTTTTTCTCATCCTTCACTTGCTGATATACCAGCACATTGATATATACTCACTGATCTCTTTATTCATGTTTTCCTACCAAAAATTCCCATAGAGATCTCGATACATCTTTGTGTTTCCTAGGTTAATTGAGAAATTTTAACTATGTGCATCATCCAAAAGTTTATTCATTATCTATAGATGTGATTAAACACGTAGTCGTGTCCCAAATATCATAATTACTTCTTTATTAACATTTAACATTGTGGATTTACCTTTTTGGATAGTTTCCACTTTCTTTATAATTCCTACATCATCCTTTTGAGAATCCTCATTCCATTAAAAAAGAGACAGTTGAGAAATCATTTGTGAAAGGATTAATGATGTTCTCTTTTTATGATTCATATGTTCATATTCATCAACTCTAATAAAATTAGATCATTTTAAACTCTCTTCGATGATAGAATTTCTGGGTCCTTTCTACATAGAATATCTACCACCTTTTTCACTTTCTTAAGGTGGTAATGGATTGAGAATTCATAGTCATTGATCATCTCTAACCATCTTAGTTAGTGAATATTCAAATCATTCTGTGTGAATATATATTTGGGGATTTGTCAAATTTTAAGGTTAATATTAATACATCCAACTCCAAATCTTGTTTTGGATAGTTTTTCTCATGATAATTCAATTTGGTTGAAGCATAGGCAATGACTTTGTCATTATTCATCAACACACATGTTGTGTCGTTCTTCGACGCATCACTGAATACCACAAAAAGTTCTCCACTTATGTGTAATATAATCATGGGCACAGTGATATGATTCCTTTTAATCACCTTAAAGCTATCTTCGTATTCATCACTCCAAGGGAACTTGAATCCCTTTTAATTTATCTTGTTAATAAGGTTTGAAAATAATGAGATATTTACCACAAATTGGTGATAATATCCATTTAACCCTAAGAAGCTATGGATATATGTCACCGATGTTGTCCTCATCCATCCCTTAATTATAGCTGTCTTGGAGGGATCCATGGATATCTCATTTCTTATGATGATAAGACCAAAGAATGAGACTTTCTTAAATTATAACTCCCACTTCCTATTCTATTCATATAGCTTCTCCATTCTCAATATCTCTATAAAAGTGCTTAGATTCTCCTCAATCTCATCCATGGTTTTGGAGTAAATTATAATAGTTTCAATAAAGACAATCAGCTATTTTTTGTGGTAATCTCTAAAGAATATACTCATCAAGTTGATGAATATTTCAAGAGTATTAGTTGGCCAGAAAGGCGATACTATGAATTCATAGTGCCCATATCTTGTACGAAAAGCATTCTTGGGGGTATCCTCCTTCTTTACGATTACATGATAATATCCTAACCATAGAACCACCTTGGATAAGTATTTTTCTACACATATCTGATTGAACAATTCATTAATTTGGAGAAGTTGATATTTGTTCTTTATCATGATGTTGATCTCATGATAATCAATATAAAGGTTGATTTACCTATCCTTGTTCTTGAAAAAGAGAACTGGGGAACCCTATGGTGAAGCACTTGGGAGTATAAAGTCTTTATCCAGACTCTTCTATAGTTGTTTCCTTAGCTCCTGAAGCTCCAAAATAGCCATTCTATATGGAATCTTTAATATTGTCAACACCTTAGGTATAAGATCAATTGAGAATTCAAAAACCCCTCTATGAGGAAGACCAGACCATTCCTCAGGAAACATTTCAGTGAATTCCATCACAATAGGTATGTCTTCAAGGATGGATGCTTCCTTATAATCAATCATCATATAATATTTTTTATGCTCATAGGGAAGTAATATCTAAGCTTGAGATTATGGTGATAAATAAGATTCATCCTCCTCCTTGCACTTGTACAAAATTGGCGGTCGATTTTTCATATGGAGGGTGAATTATCTCTCACAGAAATTTATGTTGGTTCTATATAGGTAAAGACAATCCATGCTAATAATTTCATAAAATTCCACCAGAGGTAGTATTATGAGGTTCTTCAGGATTTTCAAACAACAAATTGTTATAGGGGAGGAGTTATATTCATTGGATGCAATGATTTCCCCATTTTCTATTTTCACCAACATCTTTACATCAATAATTTGTGGTGGTGTTGGGATTTTTGTACAAAACTTTCATGATATATTGTAGAACCAGAATGAAAAATTAAGTTCTATATTATTGAATGGATAACTAGAATACCTGTGACAACATTGTTGGCGGGGTTCAATCTGGTGGTAGTGATGGAAGAAGCTCGCCCTTTCTTCCTTGGAGGTTGTTGGAAGCCTCTGAATCCCATTGTCTTAGGGAACATGTTCGAAAAGTGCTCTGGTTATAAGAATTTAAAGTGATGAACAATGCATTTAGGGTCGAACAGAGCATACCTATCCTCTATCATAGTAGTGGTTTTTTCTTGTCTGTAGTTAATAGTCATGTTCCATTCTCTTCGATACCTAAAGAATTTCCTCGTGATCTTTAGGAAATTTTCAGATTGATTCTTTTCACACCATTGGAATGTGGGGTGTTGTAATTTCATAGCACCATTGGATTTATTCATTAGACCACCAGAATTAAAGTCGACCTTGTGACTATTATTCCCATTATACCCATGAGATTCACTAATCTCCATTTCTACTTTGAGGGCACATCAAAAAAATTACTCATAGCTCTTGAAGTCATAGATCACTGGGGCTTTCTATAGGCTAGGTTTTATCTCACCAAATAACTGGTCAACTATACATTCGGGGGTAACGAAAAAGATAGAGGCATATCGTGCAGGCCTTGTGAATTTTTCCTTGTACACTCTGATGCATTCTTCATCTTTTTTCTTGATGGAAAGTATGTACCATTCCATATTAAGATGAAGGGTATGAGGAAAATATTTATTAGAAAACATTTTCTGGAAATCTGTCCATTCCAATGCCTCAATTCCCTCCTTAAGCTTCATATTTTTTATCAATGTCCACCATTGATCAGATTCTCCCTCCATATGATAAGCAACCTGAAGTACCTTCTATTGTTCATAACATTTAAGGATAGAGAAGATCTTCTCAATGGAGTTGGTCCAT
This sequence comes from Viscum album, assembly GCA_963277665.1. NCBI lineage: Eukaryota > Viridiplantae > Streptophyta > Magnoliopsida > Santalales > Viscaceae > Viscum > Viscum album. Next base: position 384,045,766 of record OY728145.1, read on the forward strand.
TGTTCAGAAATTGAGTGATCAGATGATCCATTATAAGTAGGAGGACCATGTCTCATGAAGCTCTCAATTGTGATTTGTTCTTTATTAGGGGGTTTACCTTTTCTCTTGACTTGTTTTTCTATTAAACACATGAGTTAACTAAGATATTTTCATTACAATGTTTTCCATTCCCACTCCCATCGGATTGGGAATCTCATTAGAATAGTCATCACATTGATCATTGCATATGTTGTTAGCCTGAGTCATCCTATTACCGGTCATTGGTGGGAATAAAAAAAAATAGGGATAAAACATAATGTGGAATACAATGAAAATGGGATAAATTATAAATTACACTTATTTCTTTATTTTAGGAATTTATATGCTTCATTCTATGTTATCCGTGATATACGTCCTAGAATATATTTTTAGGGGAATTTTTTTATTCCCTTAACAATGGTTCATAATAAGATTAGGAATTTACCAGATCATATCCCTAGGGATTGTCGTAACGAAGAGTGTAGCAGGGCCCTTTTTCGTGCACCAGTTCCTATTTGAGACTTGCTCAAAGTGGTGTTTTTGGGTTTTACCCCAAAATACATTTATGCCAAAGCAACCTATATATTCTTGTATCTAGATAGGGGTGTATTTTCTTGATAAAACACTCACTAAATACTCACAAACATTTAGGGATGTTTTTATTTTACTTAGTATTATCCCTAAGGATTTAACTAGGGTCTTTTATTCATTATCCCCAAAAAACTCAACAAGTCCTCTAATACCAACTATAGAAACCCTACTCTTTAATACACACGTTAAAATGATTTATTAGATAAAAATTAACATAAGAAAACTCTAAAGATTGAGAGATATAGTGTCTTGGGAAATTAGTTACATTACATGACAACCTATGACATAAAAGTACAATATCTTTATTAAAAATGTCTTTTACATGGCCACAACATTCTCACGTACTTAGAATTTCATGGGATAACTTGAGGATATACATGTAAAAATGGTGAGCTATAAATCCTATTAAGCGAGTAAACAAGGCATAACATGAAAAATAAAATACATGTAAGGAAATAGGTATATTGATGGATCATAATAGAAACATGAACATAAAGGCAAAATATAGAATGATTATCATAACATGGAAATGTGGAAACAACATTTAACATGATATTAGCATGAGCCAAGTCTCATTGCACATAGAGAATGAGTAAACTCTCATTGCAATTGAATTAGAATGAGAAAAACCTCATTAAAATTTAATTATCATGATTCAATAATCATTGAACATGATGCATCATTATACAATTTTTTACCCAATGCATTGGAGTGCTATGAGGGTGTTACATTTATAAACATTTCATTTCATGCATATGTGTGGCACATATATCATATAACATGGATTCATTCAACATAATAAGTTATTAAAAGATTATTAAATGTGCAATACATACATGTAATTACCATTTAATATCTATATGTGCATAAAGGTGAATACCCTTGAGAGATACATGGGGGTGGTATTCCCTACACAATGATTTTGGCATTGAGAATTGCGGTCCAATTTTGGCAGCCTAACGGTGTGATATAAAAATTCATAAAAATGGTTTAAGAGAGTGTACAGGGAATCGCATAATATTTACAAGAAATAGACAGTATGGGGGTCATATGGATACATGTACCAATATATTAAATTTTGAAATATAAGGTGTAACATAATAAAGAAACTTCAAGAAAGATCAAAAAATGAATAACTCTTATGAAAGTTTGGTACGGTAACAGGTATATGTGGAAGGAATTAATGAGAGAGAAAGAGTTCTATCAACATTAAGAAATAACGAGGGAAGTATGGGGAAGGTTAATAATCATACCCCATCATATTTAATTTAAAATAAAAGGTTATAACAATATAAATAAATTTGGACAAAATAAGAAAGGAAGAAATCCCAACTTGGAAGTGTGATCCCAAAGGATTGGGAGAGGCTTGAGATGGGCTTCATGGGATATTTGTGGTGCCTTGGGAGGATTATAGAGAGAGGAGTGTAGAGTTTTGTTGAGCTCCAAATATTTTTACTGTTGAGAAATGGGAGGTTGAGTGGGATTATATTAGAAAAGAGACAGAATTCTTTATTTTTTATTTTTTGGGAACTACACATTAAACTAATCAAAACCACATACCATCCCATGGTTTTTGTTCCTTTTTTTCCAAAGGGGAGTGGAAAAAATTATTTTATAAGGAAATTGGACTAAATTATAAAAATATTAGGCTTGCTTATGTAGAGGTGATTCATACTCTCAATGAAAACAATTTAAAATGTTAAAATGTTTTATAAGTCTCGGAGGGTCCACTAAGGCTTTTTAAAATAAATTAAAAAAATTTAAAATCACATTATTTTAAACGTAAAATGTATATTGGCCCAAAAACCCATTTATATTAATTTATCACTTCACTATTGGTTCATTATGATGCCAAGAAAGATTATATATTTAAACAGTATTTATTTTTTACCCAAAAATTCGACTGTCTCAGAAAATTATAATAAATTCACTGTTAGATAATTTCAACATCCTTATTCCAAACCCAATATTCATTTTATTTAAATTATTTTCTATATATGTAAATATTTACTTTTAATATAATTATTTACATTTATCAAAAATTCATGGGTTTTGACAAAAAATAGCTTTTAATCCTTAATAAAAATTACAATTGTATTCATAAAAATTATACATTTATTTATATTTAATAAAAATAAATTTTGTAATAATATTTTATTAATATATTATTTAATTCAAATATCCATTACTTCCTGAAAATATATTTCTTAATTTAATATGAATTAAAAATACTATTTCTACTTAAAACACCATTTACAATGTAACAATAATAAAATGAATGTATATTCTTTATTCTATACAACAATAATGCACATAATCATAGTGCTATGATATTGTTACGTAACCACTTATAACACCTACATAAAACCTAATGGTATGGTGTTTGATAGTGATAAACTCTTGGGGTGGATCGGATAACATTGCTTAATTGGTAATCTCTATTGACATCCAATTCTCCCTTAAGCAATTTCGTTCAAGATTAACATGTTGAAGCTCAGCTTGGGCTTGGTAAAGGGAAAATCCCAGTGACGCTACCTCCTTTCTGACCTCTGACAAATAGTATTTTATTGAGAAATTATACTAGATGATTCCATCACTTCCATTGACTGAGTGAATTGGATTTGATAAGGCTCTATATTTATATTAAGCATGTGGTCACTGTTCAACGACTATATTAGTAATGACAACAATTCTTAACGGTATTTTAAAATCAAAAAACATAAAACCAAGGAATTAAATATGTTATATAACTATTTTACATAATAAGACATTTAATTAGATCAAGAGGAATATTCATTAATAAAGTTCTAGGTCATTACATGTTCCATGTTGATTGTAATGTAATCAAGGATATTTTATTTCAAATAATTATATGGTGAATTCAGGAGAAGAAAAATATGAGAAGAAAAAATATGATGACCTGTATATTTTAATTATTTCAAAATGAAGAGTATAATTTAAATAAAATTTTATTTCCACATTAACATTAAACATACATTGAAAATATGTTCACTATAAAAATATTAATGTTTGAAGAACATTTATATTAATAAAAGGAGGTGAATAGTAGTCCATGTATTGAGGTCATGATTATGTGAGTTGAAATTTAGGGAAGGGGTTCCATTATTAAAAAATTATATAAAATAATTAAAATGGGATAAAAGTTTTATTAATGAGATTCAATAATCTTGATGAAATTTCTGTTTAAAATGACCTGAGAATATATGAGTTTTAATTTCATGAAAATATTGCGAAAAGAGGAAATGATATGTCCAATAATGTAGGATATTTTTTCCAACTATAGAGATAATATGTTATTGAAATTTTAAGGCATGAATATATGAAAATAAATATATATAATAAAATTTATGTGACAAATTATTAAATCATGTGCATGTTTTTAGGAAAATTCTATTTTCATGAAGTTAAATAATTATGATGATTTTGAATATTATGATCAAAGTTCCAATAATTATGAAACAAATTCCTTGATTATTGACATGTATTAAGGAATAATTTTATCATTGGAATTTCAAAAAACATGATGATTATTGATAAATCTTAAATTTTTTGATATTATTAAATTCATTCAATGAAATATGTGATTGTGAGAAAATCTCGACAATTGATGGTTTTTTATCACCAAAATTATCAGGGAGGTATGTGTCTAAAAAGGATCTTAGACCCTAAAAACAAAATAAATATTAATTTAAAGAATAGTTATATATATATACATAAAAAGAAAATATTTGAGAGAGGAAGCATCCTATCAAACCTTTTATGGAACATTTAGTTGAGTTGATGATTTATGAAGAATCTTGGGACATTAGGTTATGAAAAAATTTGAGATGTCTGGATAATCGAGTTATTTGGATATCCTAGAAGAACATAATATCCTCTTATAAATAAGTTATTGATACATAATTAATTTTTTTAGGAAGTTGAATAAGGACGGTGTGGATATACTCTAGTTCAATAAAAAGATATAGTTAAATACATGTTCAAGTTTATATAATCATTATGATTTACCAGAATTAGTGTAATATAAATTTGGGAGACTTTGATACATAGGAAGACATAGTGTGTAGAATTAACACTTAGAGTTAAGGATAAATACATCCCATTCCATTCTTAATATTTAAAAATATTTTTAGTTGATTATCAGTGACTCGATAAAAGTCAACGCGATAAGGATTGATTTCTCACATTGAATGAAAAAAATATATGTGTTTTTTTTATATTACTTTATCCTTATAATATTATGGAAACATGGTTATGTAAATATATAAATATTCATAATAATTATAGATAAAATTGGTACAATCATCTTAAGGAAGAAAAAAAATTATGTTGGGATTAATCCAGAATTTTTTTGTAAACAGTCATAACCTCCACCACCTCCACCCCCCCCCCCCCCCCCCTCAGAGTGACAACAGGATCCCCTATGTATCTCATATATCCACATTAAAATAATTATTATTTATCAACCCATGTTCGATCTATACTATACCACTTTTATCAATTATGTAATAAAGTAACATATATTGTAATGTCAACATTTACAACAAACCCCAAAAGGGAAATTTGTAAAAGAAGAAATAAATATTCAATAAATCATCATATATAAATAAAAAATAAAATTCCATGAAAAAATCATTAATAAAGAAACCAATATTTTTTGAAATAAAAACAAAAAAAATATTTTGATCAAAATTATTTCATAGAAAAATCTAAAAACACCTTATGGGCCATAAAATTAAAATTGAAGATAAAATATATATAAAACATGGAAAAGCAATTATGTCGAGCATAAAAAACATAAAAACATGAGAAATAATATCAATTTATCAATAAATAATTTTATATATACTAAAAAACAGGTAGTATATAAATAAAATAACAACTCAATGTTTTTTCAAATATAAATAAATCACCTTAGAACCCTTGGCTATATATACTACAATCCACATTGATTATTTAATTAATAAGATATAGTTATCAAATATGACCTTGAAAACCCTAAATATTATGATATCCATGATTAACCCCAATTTTATCCTTGAAATTCACTACCATGGTTGGATAAGGAAAGGAAAAAATAAATAACAAATCAAGAGTGAATAGATAAAGATAACAAGGGATACATGAAAATTAACATAAATTAATACATTAAAATAAATTTGGAAGATCCACATAAGGAAAATATTGAGGGTTTATATCTTGGAACATATCTAGAATCTTCCTAAACATTTCAGGGGGGAATTAGAGGTGTCAAAAATAAATTTGAAGAAAAATATATAAAAATTCTCAGAAAATGCATAGTTGTGTTTCCTAATTAAACTAATCATGTGTCTAACCCAGCATAGACACTTAATAAAAATCACCCCCACATGGTAATAATGAATGGATATGGTAAGAAAATCCACAAACTATTTATATAGATAAAGTCAAAAAATAAATTTTAATTTCTACTCTTTAACTCAAAATAAATAATTAGACCCTTGAATATTCTATTAAATAAAAAATAGTGACATCATGAGTATCACGCCCATCATTATATCAATTTTCATATCACTTTCATATTGTAAAAATATCAGGGTATTTTATTTTATTTAACTATATATATATGATTTTTATCAACTATATAACTATTAATTCCATGTAATATGTAAATTAATTATCTAACATATTTTTTAAACTTCATTTATATGGAATTGATTTTACAGGGAAAAATATCTCTTAATATAGTTAAAGAAATTCATAGATAATAATCTCATGTTATGTATTTTATCTATAATAGATATATAATATTTTAAGGATTATATATTCATTGTGATCTATTTTATATATCAATTTTATTATGTATAAGAATTCAAATAGGAATAATCCTTAAATTATCCCAAGCACACCATAGGTGTTTATGTCGATATAATCTGGGGTTACTTCTTGATGTATTATATATATATTTATAATTTAATTAATATAAATGGGTTACATCATCCTAAATTTATATATTATTTATCCATAATTTAAAATTTTTATTATTTCAATATCTTTTTAATTACCCTTTAGATATAAGAATAACTTTTATAATAATTATTTTATTCTCAAGGGACTATTCATCAAATCCAAAAGAACCCATTTATAATAACCCAATAGATCATGAGATAACCTTTATTTATTATTTTCATCATTATTAAATATTATTTATTAATAGGTAATATTTTTCAAAAGAATTAATCCTATTAGTGATGATTTCCATAATGATAAATTATAATTTCATTTTTATGTTCACCTGTGATGACTATTTATATGTGTGGGATTTATTATTTTGTGATACAGTTTTTAGTTCTTTCATCTATTTATACTCTATTAATTCTTTAAGGTTAATTTTTTATATAATTATATATTCCCTCAATGAATTTGGTAGAATTTCAATTTTCAAGATGCTATGTATGGGGTCAGATTATAATTTTCTGACATTTGAGGCTACCCATTTTATAAGACCTCATTATGATACCATGAAATTGGAAGGTATTCCTACAATAATATATATTTATACTAAATTTTTTTGATACCATAACGTTAGTGGGTAGCCTTCTCAAAGTATATTTTATGACTTCATGCTATTGTGGATTATTAATAATGATAGTCCATTTGATCCCCGGTGATCCCTTATATTTATTTATGGTGCCATTTTTATCAATATAAATAATTTTATTTCAAAATTATTCTAACATTACATTTGTATCATCATCATTTGTGATATTTCCTACTTTTATGTTTATATTATACTTTTACTGATATTTTATGGTGGTATTTTTTAATGACATGCTACTATTTTACAATGATTACACATATGCAGCTTACAATAACCCTGTATCATCATGTAAAATATATATATTTCATAAAATATTATGAACAATATAATAATTATAGATCATTTTGTTACATCCATATGATTATTAAGAACATTGTTATAATATTTACCCTTGATTTTTTGTTTTTTAGCTAGAAACATAATAAATGAATCATTTATGTATTTGATAAATGTAATAAGTTATTATTTTATATTTTCAATGATATATGATAAAAATATATATGGAATTTCAAAAAATGGTTATTGAATACGTTGTTTTCCACCCAACTCAAAAGACTCTTTACATCTCAATTTTTTCCCATAAGAGGTCCCTTTTCTAGAATTTATATAAGAGGAAAAAAATGAGGTCCCTTATTCCCCTAGATGTTTCCCTTTAACATTACCAATCTATTTTATTTTCCCTATCCAACTCATTTTTTTAATATCATACATGGACACATTGAGATTAGTGGAAAACAGAGTATATGAAACATAATGAAATCAAATATGTAAGAAAACCCCAAAAAGGGGATCTTCCAACCAAAAACTTTTTATTTGACCATTGCACAAGAGGGAAGGGGTCCAAGGAGGAATAAAAGTCAGATGAGATTAAATTGTATGATCATATGGGGTAGTAATTTCTGGTAGTATATTTAATGAATCAAACATTCCCAAATCACTAGAGAATAATCAACGAGAATTAATCATCTAGAACACTGATGATAGGGTCATTACACATAACAAAAACTGAAATCACATATAATATAAAATTAAATGTTATCAAAAAAGGATCCTCCAACATTGGAATTAACTATATAGAGAGTCCATCTAGTCTTGATTAATCTGATAGATTGGTACTTAATTTTTAATGGAAACAATGAAGTTGAAAAAAAATCCAAAACTGAGGTGAGGTAGTAGTGATACATAAAATTTGGAATGAATCAGGAAGTAGTGGGAAGCATGAACACATGTAAAAATTATCACCAACAGAGGTATAAGCTCTGGATGAACCTAAAACACCCCTTCCAAACATCTGATGTCCATTCAACTAAATAAAACAATATAATATTGTGATTAAAATCGTTATGAAATATCCAAACAAAAAAAAATTAAATCTAATCGAATCTTGTGATTGATTACTCATCTCAAACAACCACACATTCATATTATGTTATAAAACAAGGGTTGATTCAATAAATATTCTTTCCCTAAATACTTGAGTGCACTATGTCACTAACATATTCCCCTATTGAATCTCATGAAACACTTTATACATATCATGGTGTAGTTTCATTAGCTAGATGTTCTGGTGCAACAGATTTTTGGAGTCATACCCTAAAGGAACTCCATCTTTTAATATATTAAATAACATCATCACACTAAATTTATATAATTTTAGGATTAATGATTGATTATATCATATGGAAAAATATTCAATATAGTGAGTGTTTTTTGAAAAATATTTTCTAAATAAACGGGGTTGTTATTCAATAAGGAAAATGCAATATAAAATTTTTTCGTGTTTTTTCTATCTTTTTTTTGAACAAAATAGTAAAAAAAATAATCATATTTAATTATTGGTTATTCATAAGAATTTAAGAAAATTTTAATGGTTTTTTTGTTTAAAATAGGTTTTATATTGAATAGTGACTTTTCAAGAACTATTTTTTGATGTTAAACAAATCATGGTGTGATTTGATGATATTAGGCTATTATTTTCATCCTACAAGTATTTTTATAAGGAATAGATAATCCTTCCATAAAAAAATTCCCCCAATGTTTTCTTCCAAAATATATTTTTTATGTTTCATAGAATATCATAAAACAATGTTAAGATGTAATTTCTTGATTCTTTAATCAATTATAATTATTCTTATGTCGTCTTTAAGACATATGTTTCGTTCCATATTTTAAAATTCATGATATATATTTGTTCCAATATGGTGATGTGATAATAATGTTTCACTATGAAGAAGGATGATTCCCCATGAAACTAGATATTATATAATAATATTATTATAAAATAAAATTTTTTGGTCAATAGATATTATAAATTTAAATTTAATTGAGTGTGCCAAACCCATCTTCTTATGGTGTAAGTGACAATTTTGGAGAAATTATTTATAAACTCATATTAACTAAATGTATTTCATCATAATAACATTTTGTATTCTATGGTTTGTTATTTTATTTAGTATCAACATGTTTAGTTGTTGTGCATTCAAGTATGACACATGGGATACTATAATTCAATTCCATAAGTTTCAAAATCATATCAACAGTGATTTAAATGGTTTGAATACTATAATTTTTTAAATTTATGTTTGAGAAGCTACGGGATAAATTTGAGATTTGAATTAAAAATTAAAAAAAAATAGAAAATGTGTGGATGTCCAAGGTGTGGGTGTGGAATAAATATATGAAGAGAGTGTGTAAGTTGAAAAGGAACCATAGAAGAATTATAACCACTTATTATGAAAATTTATTCAATTGTAATCTTTATATAGTCAATATCAAAGTATGTTTTGGAATAATATACAATACAGTTTTTATCAATGATTTTCTGAGTTTGTTCACATTGTTTGATGACCATAATCCATAAATACTTCACAACATCACCTTCGAAAAATAAAGAAGATGTTTTATGGTCTAAAAGAAATATTTTATCATTTAAAAATTTTAACAATTGAAGTAAAGTATATGAGGTTACGTTTTATTGATAGTAGATTTTGATATTCATATTGGATATATTTGATCTTTTTTATAATTTATTTGGATACTTATATTTATTATCCTATGAATCACCCTTGCCATAATCCCTTTAGGTAATGTAAAAAATTAACTTATGACCCCTTAAGAAAATATATAATATTCCATGGGATCGAGGCTAGCACAAAGAAGGATGCTAAAATAAATACCCCAATGAAGATCTCCAATGATAGAAACTCCCACCCTTAAAATTGAATGATTTTTTCTACTAATGTACATGATCATCACCAATTCCATCCTAATAACCTATAAATATAGTATATATGGAAATGATGAAAATAATGTTATACATAGTAATTTTATCCTGAAACTCTAGCATGCAAATGTCAATGAATCATACTCTTAAATTAGTAAAGAAATAGTGGAACCAACTCATCACTTATACCTTGTTAAAAACCTCAGATTTGTACCAAAGGACACTCACCAAAAAATCATAAGGATAATAATATAATATCATGGAAATATATTATAAGGTACTCTATATCTAAATCAACAAAAAACTAGTCACCACTAAAAACCTAATAGTTTTTTTGATGGTGTCACCATCCCTTCCATATACAAATAACAACATACTAGACCTAATAAAATCATAAACACAAATTTTATAACAATGTGACATATCATATATTCAAAATATATCTCCTTGAAAAAAAATATACTATAAAATAAATAAAGTCGAATAAATCCTCCCCTTGAATGCCTTAATCACATAACCACATCATTGTCTCATCAACATCACATGAAAAATATCATGCCCTAAAATTTTATTCTATGTCTGGAAGAGAGAGTAGCATAGAAGGAGTTCTCAAGCATAATGATAACTTATATCCTATATGTTTATAAAATCATAGAAATATACAATCCATATCATTTCTGGTTGTATCCTCCGACTCGCATGGTGCTGTGTGCGAAATAAAATAAAGCTAGAATAAATATAATAAATATATAAAATTCCCACCCAATGGTCTACTATCATGCCTAACATCATTACAAATGTAACCATCATATTACTATTTCTACTATAGAATGGAAATAACTTTCACCTCAAACAAAAATACATACCACACTTTTATCATCACACAACATCCATATCATAGAATCAAAAAACTCATTTCATAATTCTTCTCCACATTGATAATAATTCATCATTAACGAAAATAATGACTCATTCAAAAAAAAATATGAACAATAACATCTTTATGTGATCATTACTACTTTATATACCCATTACTACTCCATATAATTTTTATGTGAATTACAACAAATAAACAAACACTTATTCTCTTTATTATAATTTTCACCATTGAAACTATTATTCAGTTCTTCACATAATCATAATAGTATAGTCTAATTTTACTTTTAAATTTATCAATCAATTATTCATTATTGATTATTTATATATTATGAGGAAACAAGACAATTAATTCACAATAATAGCATCATACACCTATATTAAAAACATTTTTAGTAACCCAAAACATGAGCTCTTCCACCTATTGAACAACAAACACATCATACCAATTCAAAATACCAGAAAAAGATCATCAACCTTTTATCACGCACATTATGATAACCAGTAAAATAAAAAAACTATTTTAAAAATATAATAAAGAGAACATAAAATTATTAAAAAGGTAACATGACGTAACAAAAAAAATTGAATCAATATTAAATCATCACTTTATATTAGTGAAGTTATTAATGAACCCTAAATTCACTATTTTCCACCACTTCATTAATTTTTCATCATTAAAATTTTAATGTATTTTTAATATGATATGGTGTGTCAATAAAAATATCATAATCCATTTATCATACTAATATAAAAATAAAACAACCAAGATTCAATAGTAGTTATAATTAAAATATATAAAACCATAATCTTTATAATTTCACATTAATTTATTCACGTTCGGTTTATTATATTATTTTGGAAATTTAATTGTCTTCACCCAAAGAAAATAATACAATTATAATTCTACATCAATATACAAAAAGGATAATAACTGAATCACAGTCCTTGATTGATTATTCAAGAACATTTAGTAAAACAATAAGAAGATAAAGATTATCAACCACTACCAATATTAAATAATAAAATTTAGTAACATGTAACATGTCATCCCCATTAATCAATAGAAAAAAATTCAACAGAACTAGAAAAACAAGTCCCCTTCAATAACCTAATATGGAATAAAAATATAACAATGAAGAATGAAGATAGTAAATAACATTGTAGAGAACAATGGATCTATTAGGGGAAGTGGAAGGTATATGTTCTATAATTTTTGTGACAGATAATAAAAATAATCCTTACACTATATATGTTTTGATATATAGAGTTAATTGAATTGAATATTAGAAGAGGGGATTAGGTATTTATGATTAAAATATTTTTAACTTCACTATGGAGTGGTAAAGGCCAAACCATGATATAGTGATGTCATGTCAAAAGATATTTAACGGTTGATACCATTAAAATGGGACACACTCAACCTAATTCACCAAACCATTTTTCTTCTAGATTAAGTATTTGAAAACATCTATGTAGTAGTGGTCTAAATTATTCTGGTTTATCTTTATACCAAGAATCGAACCATAAAATAAAGGTATCGGGATTCATAGTGTTAGTATATGAGTTGAAGATTTAAAATTTATCATTGAAATAATTAAATAAAAATAATGTCACTAATGATTCAAAACATAGTAATTTTTTTGGATCTAATGTCAATATATTTAATCATATAAATCAAAACAAATAATTTACCTTTTCAATTTGATGTCACATTCGACCACTGTTCATCATCAGTGATTTTTCCTTGAAGTATCTAATATACAATTCTTCATGATCAATCACACGTGCATATAATGTCTTTTCAAATGAAAATCATTAATTTTTATGTGACAGTGTATATATCAAATGATGCCTCTTACAACTCAATGATCACCACTGCAATGTTCCATCATTCAATGAAGTACATCAAGAATTGATTTATTGGAATGGGAACTTCCACCTCTATTATGTGGGATGGATGAGAAGGGATATATCAAATTCAATTAAATGAATAGTACCTTATAAGATGGCTTCAAAATTAATTTATATTGATGATTAAACACTCTGAAAGGTCTTGCAACACTTGTATATGTAATTTGGACTAAATTATTCATAAATAACATGTTACAATCAACTAATTATTTCATAAACTTCATTTATATTTTTGTATCACATAATTGAGATATAATAAACATATAACAGGATAAAAGTGAGTCATAAAATCAACATTTTATTACCAAAAATATTTAATGAACCTTCAATATTTATATAATATCTTTTTGTTGTGTATTTTTCTATTGATTCACATAAATCATACTAAATACATTACAAAAAATTAAAATCGTATTTTTCTATACATGAATAATAGTGAATTTATTTATTCATTGAGGATAATTAATTTTTATAAATTATTTAGGAACCATGGTGTTCCTCACCATGTGATATTCTCTTGTTCATATGAATATGGAATATATTTGAATATGTTATTTCCGCAACACTCGTAGAAATTATCTGTATATAAGTTAATATTGTTCATAGACAATGAGAAAATTCTAGCAATCCATCAATCCCACTAAATAGATAATGAAAATTCATAGTAATGATAACCTTTCCTACAAACACCTGATCTATAATATAATCAATTTTTTATATCATATATCATAAATCAGGAAACACACTTTGTGTCATCATCCTTCATTTGTTAATTGTTTGTTAATATAAATGGATGTGCTTACCTTCTTCTACCACGAACATGGATTTATTGATGGTACTAAAATATTTATCAACTAGGCTTGTTATATCACTTCCTTCTAGATGTGAATAGTTTATATGGATCATTCAATAAATTCTATACTAAAAATGGTTCACTAAAAGAAAGTAACCTCATAAAAAAATAAATCTCATAATTTTCCTATTGAATCTAAGTATGTAATCATATAGAATTATATAATAATAATTTCAATTCAGGAGGCCATTATATATGTTTGTAAAAATGAACTACCTATGAAACCTAGAATATGGGGTGTTCTTATTGGTGTGTTAGTCATCATGATATCATATAATTTAGGTCACTAAATACAAATTTCATGAGAAAAATCTCAATACTTATGTGCCCCTAGAACCATGCAGTTGAAGACTGTCTATTTCCTATCATTGTTATATATTGGGACCATAGGAAAAAAATTATGATTATAATCATGGTATCTTTGGGTTCTAATTATAGACTGGAAACAACTATAACCTTTTAATATATCATGTAATATATGTACATTATCATAAATATTGGGGACATATATGAATCAAAACTATTATTATAATTTAAACACACAAAAACAAATACACACACACATGTACATATATATATATAAATATATAATTTTAATCAATTAATAAAAATTAGTTTGGGCTAGTGAACCCACCAGGAACACTCCCACATGCACTATAGCCAATATTTAACAATACAAAACTTACTAGATCCTATATGAAATTCCTTATAATACTAGGATATAGATATATTTAAGGGGTGTTCCATGTCACCCTCTATGGATAATATGCTAACTATGACATCACCTATCTGATTAAAATCCATCAAAGGATGGAACATTTGAATTATATGATTACTCTACTAGTGTGATTGAGGCTCAATTGAAAAAACCACTGTTACAACATATTCATAATAAACTAGATTTGGGTGAATATTTCTAGGCCAAAAAACAATATTTGATAAGGTTTTTTGTATCTAGATTACTTATTTGTTGCATTGGAAGCATCTATATAGTCAGATTCTATTGTAAAGTTGGCTTCCATTGGTTGATTCAAACATCTCTAACTAATCGCACCACTATTAAAGAAAAATATGTATCCTGGGTGACATTTGATATCATCGTGATATGTTAGAAAACTAGAATTTGTTTATTCTCCCACTACTAGTTCCCCATATCCTCCAAAAACTATGATCATATCATTTTCTTATTTCAACTAATTCAGGATGGTTTTTAAAACATCCTAATGCAACTCTCATAGAATATCATGATATATCCCCTCAAGGGATACAGAAAAATAATCATAAAAAATAGTATATAATATGATATACATGATAGATCTTATTACTAAAGAAAATGGTATTATAAAGAATATTTCCATATCCTCCTATGTTTTTAGACATTGTTTCATGGAGAAACAAACATCATGTGATAGTGTAGAGAAACCATCTTGGATTTTTTAATATATATATTTTCAGTACCTTTTGAAGATATGTAATTTGACTTAGCCCAAGTATCCATGGATATCTATCCCGACAGATCATGATCCCTAGTACGTACACTACTCCACCAACGTATTTCATGGATAAAACTTTATTTAACCATGTATTTACATACTGTAATATGTTAACATCATTTTATATAACTAATATTTCATAAATATATAATACAAATAAAATTATGGAATTCCCAATAAAAGTATAATAAATTCATGGCTCGCATTCATACTTGATGAAACCAAAATATCATATAGCCTCATAAATTTTGAGCATTCCATGATATTGATTATTACATCAAAACATAAATAGATATCTATATCTAGAATACATTATTGTAACTCATTGAATGAATGAACCCTTTGGGATGATTCATGTAGAAAAACTCAAAAAACTCCCCATTTAGAGAAGTTTTTTACATTGATTTTCTAAAATTCATAATCATGGAAGGATACTATTGTAAGTAATATAATAATGGTTTTCCGCATCTCAACTGGTTATAATGTTCTTTCCTTGTCTATTAATTGAGGTTTACGTAAACCCTTCATAACCAATTTTTCATTATTTTTGTTTACAATACCATCAATTTACATCATTTTCATGAATACCAATTTAAACCTAATGAACTTTACATCAGATGGAAGGTATCCCTAAAACCAAATATATTTTTGTTAGATATGCTCTATCTCATAATTCATGGAATCATTGAATTTAGCATCATCCTTATTTTTTACTATATCATTGAATGTTATTAGTTGATCAGTATATATGTTTAATGTGTCACATGAATTAGTGGAAGGAAAAATATATCATTCTAGTTCTCTAAAATGTTTTGTAGAGCTATGCAGTAATTTTATATCACATACATAATTATATCCCAATTTTCATTAAGAGATTGTTCCTATAGTAAATCTTGTGTATATGAAGCATCCACTTCATCAATGTCCATATTTCTCTCACTATTTCCATGGTAAATGTTATCATTTTATAAAAATATATAATTTTTTACCACACACATTTTTTAATGTAAAGGGACACATATGTAATATACTTTAGTTTCTATTAGATAACCTATAAAAATACACATCATGATTTGGGATGTTATTTTTTCACTATGTATACTCTAGAAAAAATCCTCACATCCCCACTCATAGAAGTGTGATTGACTGGGTTTCCTTTTATACACCAAATCATATTGAATCCCATATATTTGTTTGGTTGGTTTTTAATTAAGGTTTTATTCTTCCATCCAAGATATTTTTTTCCAAAGATATAATGGAAG
Source organism: Viscum album (assembly GCA_963277665.1). Lineage (NCBI taxonomy): Eukaryota > Viridiplantae > Streptophyta > Magnoliopsida > Santalales > Viscaceae > Viscum > Viscum album. The sequence goes on from OY728145.1 coordinate 384,062,597, forward strand.
AGCTTCTGGACTTTTCATTGATCGGACCATGTCTAACAAGTTCATATTACTCCTTTCATTGACACTACTCCATTAAAGTGTATAACAAGGAGTTCGTTTGGATACAATCTCATGTGCCATTAAGTGATCAATGAATTCTTAGTTTAGAAACTATTTTCCATGATCTAAGTGGGGGCCTTAATGTTCATACTAATTTAGTTTTCTAAATCATGTTTTCCTTCCTTATACATTTGAAATTAATATATATTATACCTCAATAGGTAGATAAATCCATACCTACCATAGTCATCATTAAAAGTAATGAATTAAAAAAAATCTCCATTCATTTATAAAAAATAGACTATATATATTTGTATGAATTAATTAAAATAGTTCATTGACGATTTTTCCCTTTACATATAAATGATTCTTTGGTAATATTACCTTGTAAGAAAGTGTGACATACATATAAGGGTTTTATCTCAGTAGTGTTTAAATACCATGCTTCATGTAATTTATGTAAATGCTACTCATTTACTTGACCATGAATAAAGTTCCATACACTAGTGCAGAAAACATTTTTTTACGGTGGTTATTAGTTATTTTTAATGTTGGATTTTGGGCGACATTATTATAGGAGATGTTATAAACTTAGTTTTTTATGTCATTTATTTTACAACTGACGTAAAAAAATGAAATCCAAAGTGTTTTTCACGTCGGTTGAAAAAAACCCAACATGGAAAATTCTTCAGAGTTGTGGTTTATTATGTCGGTTATTTAATAACAGATGTGTTATATACCCTTTCACACATGTTATTATATAACCGATGTCATAAATCACTCCTCCAAAGCATTTATCATGTTAGTTATTTTTATAACCGACGTGATAAACATGTTTGCCAAGTGGTTTCCAATGTCGGTTATATAATAATCGACGTAAAAACATATCTCTGACATCGGTTATAAAATAACCGACGTAAAAAACAATCCATTTCAATTTATTACGTCAGTTATGAAATAAATGACGTAAAAACCATTTCCCATGATGTTATTACATCGGTTTCCAAATAACCGATATTAAAACAAATACCAATGATTTTTTACGTCTGTTATGAAATAACCGACGTAAAAAACAAGTTGGTTTAAATAAAACCGAGCCACTGCTATGCCCAGCCGAATGACCTGAAACATAGATAAAGGTTACCAAAAACATACTCGAATAGACCAGACCCCCCCCCCCACCCCACATGACAACCTGCACCACACCCCTGGACACCCCCCACACCCCCTGGACACCCCCCCCCCCTTGACAACCGCCCACACCCCTTGAAAACCCCCACCCTCCGAGATACCCCCCATCCCCCACACCCCTAAACTACCCCACCACCCCCTGGACAACCCCCCACACCGCTAGACAACCCCCCACCCTCTTGTATACCCCCCACCCCCTGGACAGCACTCTCACACCCCTGGACAGCCCACCCACACCCCTAAAACAGACCAAAAAGTTAACAAAAACGTACCAGACCCCCCCCCCACCCTACTGGACAACCCCCACCACACCCCTAGACACTCCCACACCCTTGGATTTCCCCCACGCCCAGTACATCCCCCCAAAACTTTGGACAACCCCCCACCCTCCTGGACACCCCCCCCCCTCCACACACCCCTAGACTACCCCACCACCCCCATGTATACCCCCCAACCATTAGAAAACACTCCCACGCCCCTGAACAGCCCTCCCACACCCCTGAAAAGGACCAAAAAGTTACCAAAAATAAACCAGAACCCCCACCCCCACCCCGTTGGACAGCCCCCACCACACCCATGGACACCCCCAAACCCTTGGACTGCCCCACCACCCCCTAGACAACCACCACACCCCTGGAAACCCCCCCCCCCCACCCACCCACCCACCCTCCTCTATACCCCCACCCACGGGAAATTACTCCCGCACACCTAGAAAACCCTCCCATACCACCGAAACCGACAAAAAAGTTATCAAAAATAGACCAAAATAGAGCAGACCCCCCCCCACTAAACAGCCCCCACCAAACCCCTAGACACCCCCACACCCCTGGACTGTCCCCACCCCTTGGACAGTCCCACTCACACCCGGACAACCCCCCACCCTCCTGGACACCCCGAAACCCTTGGACTACACGCCACCCCCAAGATAACCCCACAAACCCCTGGAAAACCCCCCACCCTCCCGAACACCCCACACCCCTAGATATCCCCCCACCCCTTGGATAGCCCCCACACCCCTGGAAAACCCACCACCCTCCTGTATACCCCCCACACATAAGAGAACACTCCCACACCCCTGGACAGCCCTCCCAAACCCCTGAAACAAACCAAACAGTTACCCAAAACAAACCAAAACAGACTAGAACCCCCCTCCCACCCTACTGAACAGCCCCCACTACACCCATGGACACCCCCACCCCTAGACTACCCCCCCACCCACCCTCCTAGACACCCCCACCAACACCCCTGGACTGCCCCCACCCCTAGGACTAACCCCAACACACCTGGACACACCTATACATCCCCCAACTCTCCTAGAAATCCCTCCCACCCTTTTGGACACCATCCCACCCCACTAAATGGCCCCCACCACACCCCTGGACACCCCCCCCCCCTCATTGGACACCCCAGACCAAAAATAGACCAAAACCAGAACAGAACCCCCCACCCCACTGGACATCCCCAACCAAACACCTAGGTACCCCCCCCCCCCCCCCCCCCCCCGCACCCATGGACTGACCCCACCCCCTAGACAATCCCTAGATAGTTTGTGTTGGGAGAGGAGGCACCGCCATCCCTCGGGGGGATGAATGTCACTAGAAGGTACTCATTACTCCCACATGCGGAGCTTGAGCTCTCAAAATGTTTCACTAATTCTTTTGTCCCCTATAAACATCATTCATTCTATCACTTTGATTTTAGTATAACTAGGGGTAAAACATGGTCACAGATGACGAAGTTTCCCCTTGGTTATACTGGCATCAAAGTGATATAATTAATGATTCTTACATGGGAAGAAAGCATTGGTGAAACATTTTGAGAGCTCATGCTTCACATGTGGGAGTGATGAGTACCATCCAAGGGTGTTCATCACCCCGGATAGCCCTCCCACACCCCTAGATACCCCCTCCCCCCACACCCTTGGAACCCCTCCCTCCAGACCAGAAACTATACCATAAAAACCATCATAAGTAGACCAAAACAAGAAGTAGAGAAAAATTAAACATTCACATATATAACATTCAAAACTTACAATGTCAAATTAAAAAAATAAATCCAATAGAAACAACTACCAAATAAAAAATTACAATGAAAATTTTAAAAATTACAGTTTACACTACAAACAACTAAAATTCAATCAAACCTGTAAAATAATTTCACCATTCCACTTGTAAGTGTTTGACGTCTTCAGCACAAAAGGGTTGAGGGTCATCAAATAGCTACAAATTGAAAGGATGGTAGTTAACGTGTATAATGAATAAATCAAATGAAATATTATGGAAAAGTTTAAAAGGAAATCTTATTAGGTTAAAGTTCACAAATATCCCAGTTGTTATTATTTCATAATTAAATCTTAACATATAATATCTGAATTCAATGACACCATATTTTTCATGAAAATTCTGTTTGAATGAGTGGAAATTCAATATATTATTTTTATGTAATAAATAAAAAATTACAAATTATAAATGTATATTTACCTTTACATTTACATATTTGATCTTCGGACTACTTTTGTTTGTATTTTTTCGAAAGTAGACTCATCCCCTTTTAGAAAATAATATTAATGGGATAAATTTAAAATTCATTATAATATATAAAACTATTGACAAATTGAAACGTACTTTTCCTACATTTTCTTAAAAAAATCATGCACATCACCATGGCGAGAGCATATCAAATAAATTGTTTTCTCCCTTGGGATAAAAACCCCTAACATCCAATGATCACTGTTAAAAGAAAATTTAAGGTTAGTGGGTTTTTATGTTAAAAGATAATGAACTCTTTGATAGAGATGTGTTTCATACCTATCACAAAAAGGCATCATCCAACATTGTGTGAATATATTCTGTTCAAGTCTTTCACCAACATAAAGCATTCTTTGTACCTCATCCAATGAACATGCTTCAAGGGGAATCACATGTGGGTCCCTGAATCCATATACATCTGTCTGCTCATTATTATCACAAATGTTATAAAGATACCTAATATAAAACATACATAAGTATACCTTTTTAATAAATATAATGTAGGTAAAAGTTGTTAAGACTTACATGGAAAAAAAGTTCACCACGTTGATGCCCAACTTACCTCCAGTAACAACCTCTGTGATATTAGTTTTCACAATCCCCATAGTTATTTCATGTCCACAAACATGAGATTCCAATGGAAACTCATAATGATCATCCAACAAATTTGAATATCTTGAAAATCTGTCAAAACCACTATAATTTTTGTCTGATGTCATAGGCATTTGTCTTTGTTGTTTTTTATAAAGTATTTCATTACCTTTGATGTATTCCGGTAAAAATAAATAGAAAAATATATTAGTTTTCAGATGATAAAAAAACTTTAATAAAAAAATAAAATAGAAGATATAACATACATACCCCAATGGTAATGAGACGAAGAAGTCTGGATAGCCAAATTAAAAAATGGCTGACACTATGTCCAACTGTCGTCACCTCATCTGTAGGTAATGGTACTCAAGCAGATCTATCTATAATATCCTGTATAGTGACCCTCTGATTCTCTACCTCTAATTATTGATGATAAATTGTATCTTCTATACAATATACCAACCCATATGTAACTATATAATATTGAGGATAATTAACATACAACTCGCAATAAGTAGGAAGATGTGGTAGAGGAGTAGGATAAAACTGGGGTCCGCATGCTGAGGTGGGGGAGTGGGAGCAACTGGCGGAGGTGGAGGATAAATAATGGGGACTACAGGGGGGAGGTGGAGGAGTGGGAGCTGCAGTTTGAAATTGTCTTTGCATGTCTACAAACATAGATTGTACCGACTCTCTATTATTTTCCTCCATCGTCGCATTAATATTATAAAATTCAGCCTCCAAAGATTCTATTTTTTATAAACAACCTCAACATAAGATGTTTAATAACATGGAAACATATTTCTTACTGATACACCTGTCAGATATCCTCATACAAGACCAAGATGTTCGGGATTTCCCAATGTTGCAGATAAAATATCTTGCCTCCCAGCAACTGTAAATACCCCCGGTGAGCTCTTATCCTCAAGAGAATCCTGTATTAATTAATTGAAAATTTCTTTAATGATTGAAATTATATGAAGAAAATAGTTAACTAAAATAAATAAAATAGATATCTTATAATCCTATTAGCTACAATTATCGAATCTTCCGAAAGATATTTCCATGTTTTCCCATCTGAGCTCTCTTCCATTTTTCATGTCTATATAGAGGGGACTCCTCTCCAGAGCTTGAAGACTCAGCTCTTAGTTGTTTTAATTTTTCCGCCATTAGTTTTTCTTCCAATAACGTATACCCTCACCAAGATAAACTATGAGGGTAGACATTTTTAGATTGGATCTTCTGATGGTATTTCCTTGTTTTTTGTAAATTAAGAATAAGAAATCATTAAAAACAACATTATTAAGATCATTTATATAAGAAAGCTTATAAAAGTTGACATTGGCCTTTCCAAAAATGAATATTTTCTTCTACTTTCAATAAACTGTCTACATGTGCCTTTATTTATGAAAGGATATATAAGGCATGGATTTTCATGACTCCTTTGACCAAAAATGAAATCAGATGTGAGATTTTATTTGAAATCCCTCCATCTTCTAGAATCCATCGATAAGAATTTCTTCCTAACTCCTCCAGTGTTAGTAATATCAAATTTCATCTAATAAAGAAGAGGTTAAAAATATTATATATACTATAAACATTTAAATAATAGGAAAAAATAGCCAACGTTCATACCAAAATCATCTCCCACAACTGATATATTATCACTTTGTCCACACTTCTCCAGTCATCATACAAAATGCTTACCTTCTCTTACCCTGAGTTGATGAAAAACTCTTAAAATCTATTTCATTTGGAACTTGAGGAATATTATCCTCATAAAACTCAACGAGTATCCTCTGATCCTGCATACGGGAAAGTGATAATTTTGGTAAACATGTGCACCCATGTTTACCAACTCTTGAACTCTTTATCGTAATGGGAGCACATGAGGAAGATTGGGAAACATTAGGAGGAGCATTTGAATGTTCCTCCCAGGAGGTATGACCAATATTCTCATCTCTAAAATCATATGGTTGATCAACTGATAGATCTGGCATTATCCTTCAAATCAAAAAAAACAAACATTAGTTCTCAAATAGTCAAATTAAAATATTACAATACTACTGTAATCAGAAAATAGAAAATTGTAATAAGTTACGTAATAGTAAACATGGTTAATATGGTAAGAATGTTAAACAATGGTAAATATGGTAAAGATGGTATAGATGGCAAACATGGTAAACATGGTAAAGTAATTTTCCCTAAACAAAAATAATAGATATATAATTTTTGTAATGGTAAACATGATAATGTAAATAAAAAAAATTAAAACAAACAAAAACATATACTTTTTTTGTTTTATTATATGTTTTAATAAATAAAAAACTTACAATATCTAGCATTTTATGAAAATAATAAAAGTAAAAAAGAAATAAACAAATGTTACCTGTAATTTTAGGAATGTACAAATGGATTGTTTTCCTCAATTCCTTTATCATGATCGTTCCTTATGGCACAAACCATGTCTTCGGCATGCTCAACATTATGTTCTATTAATATTTCTATGAAGTAGGGATCTCACATAAATCAACATCTTCATCAAGTTCATCCTCACCAGCATATTGTTTTTCCCTTGTAAAACAATAGCCCACTGCATATCTGATTGATCTACTAGATAGAAAATTTGTTTTACATGTGTTTCCATTATAAAAGAATCAATTGTGTCTTCTAATCTATTCAGATTAACAACTTTCATTCCAAATTCATCGTGTCTGACACTATTGTTACCGATAAACCATTTACATTTAAAAACAGGAACATTAATTTTAAAGTAATCAACCTCCCATATGTCCCCTATCACTCCATAATATGAACTTGATGCAGAAATTGGTTTTTCCCTTAGCACTCAAAAAATGAATTGCTTCTGCAAACACCAATACACCACTATTCTAAACTGCACTTCTGTTGTCCTGAGCTTTCTTATGAAATGTATAGCCATTAATGTCATAACCGGACCATGTTATCTCTTTTAAACATGGACCACCCATTATGCATTTTAATGTCTTTGATACATCTTATCATCCATGCAAAGTCTTTTTAAAACATGGAAAAAATGTTTGTTGTGCTCATTCTAAAATCCACATTTCTTTATTCTTTGGATGACATTTTTTAACACTCATTAATATGCAATCTGATATATGGTTGAGCATCTACTATGATATTCAAGATGTATGATTATACTTCTTCATCTGTTCAACTGACAAAAATTTGACTTTCATGCATGAATCACATTTCCCACATTATTAACTCGTTCATATAGAGATAGAGGAAAACTTATGTGCTTCTCTACAACCAAGTAGCTCATACAAAACTCTACAAATTCCTTAGAAATATACTTTTCAATAATGGAGGATTCAGGTCGATATGGATTCTCAACATACCCCTTAAATATTTTCATATACCTTTCAAAAGGATACATCCAACGAAGATATACAGGTTCACAAAGCTTTATTTCTCGAACCAGATGAATCATTAAATGCACCATTATATCAAAAAAGTTGGAGGAAAATACATTTCCATTTTAAAAAGTATACAAATTGCATCCTTTTCCAAAATGTTAAAAGAATTCACATCATTCACCTTATTAAAAATTTAATTGAAAAAATAACACAACTTCGTTATTGTCTTTATGACATGGATGGGAAATATTTCATGCAATGAAACTGGTAGATGTTGTTGCATCATGACATGAGAATCATGAGATTTCATACCTATCAACTTCTTGTCCTTCAATGAGACAAAATTTTTCACATTTTAAGAATAACCTTGAGGCAGTTTGATATCATGAAGACACTAAAAAAATCTAATTATCTACCACTTTGACAATGTATGATAAACTGGGGGAAGAAATGTTCATCATCTATTAGAAGTGGGAGCTAACTTCAAAGGTATTCCAATTGATAGTAAGTATAATCCTGCATTCAACCCATCTTTTGTATTTCCCATAATATCTAACAATTTTTCAATCAAACTATCACATATATTCTTCTCCACATGCATGACATCAATATTATGTTTAACTTCATGATATCTCCAATATGGTAGCTCAAAAAATATTGACCTTTTCTTCCAAATATGTCTACCTTTACCAAATTTCTGTGTCTTTCCCAATGTCACATCAAGTTTTTTTACCCTCTCAAAATAAATATCAGGGGATAAAGGTTTTGGAGAAATATCAAATTCTTGTGAGCCAGTGAATGCCTTTTTTAGTCCTCTATATGAGGGATCCATAGTCAAAAATATTCGATGACACATTTACACTATTTCCCTCCCATGATGCAATTGACAATATGAAGCCTATTGTTCGCAAATTGGACATGCTTTATGCCCTTTGAAATTGTATCCAGAAAAATTTCCATATGCTGGTAAGTCATTTATAGTGAACAAAAGCACTGCAGGCAGTTGAAAATATTCCATTTTATAATAATCATACACCCTAAAGCCATCCCCCCATAAAAGTTTCAAATCACCATTCAATGGTGACAAGAAAACACCAATATCATTGTCGGGTTGCTTCAGACCAGATATCATTATACTCAACATTACATATTTTCACTTCATACAAACTTCATGAGAGAGGTTGTAAATTACCAATAAAACAGGCCATGAACTATGTGTGATACTGAGGGTTCGGTATGGATTCATTCCATCTATGCATAACCCTAGTCTGATTTTTCTAATTTCATTTCCAAATGTAGGATACTACTCATCAATTTTATTCCATTGTGGAAAATAAGGTAAATGACGTATTTTTCCATCACATAACCACTAATAAGTATGACATATTAACCGTTTTTCATAAAGTGAATTGTCAAATAAACGTTTGAAATGATGAATTATATGAAGATTCCAAAACACCTTTGAAGGTATATTTGTAATCTCTACACCAGCCTGTGATTTTTCTTTCAGCTTATACCGTGATGTCCCACATTAAAGACACTCTAAAAAAATCCATATTCCTTCCTATATATCATACATTCATTCGGACATGCGTTTATTTTCTTGTATCCCAATCCCATTGGTCATAATACTGGAAGATCGTTATCTTTTGGGAGAATGTCTTTCATCAATTACAGGAACTCTGTAAAACTTCTGTCACTCCATCCATGTTTCAACTTTAGGTTAATCAATCTTAACACCACTCACAAAACCATAAAATCTGTACAACCAGGATATAATGGGTTTTCAGCATCACCATATAGACACACAACTGTCAGTCATATCTCAATTTTTTCTGCTGCAATATCACAAATTTTTTTTTAATTCCATCAGAGTCACTATCTTGTGAATCATCATCATCAGTGACATTCCATGTAGTTTCACCATGCCAAATCCAAGGGATATAACTCGGATTAAAACCATGACAAATCATATGATCTTTTATCTCTCTACTTTTCACCTTCTTCATATTCAAACATTTCAGGCATGGACATAAAAAAATGTCACTACTTGGAACATTTCATTTAGAAAATTCCAAAAAGGCATCAACACCTTCATCATATTCATTGCTCATTCTATGTGTCGTAATCCAACTTCAACTTATTATTACCTATAAAAAATATCAAAATTATACATCTTTTTAAGATAAGACAAATATTTTTTTATATGAAAAAAAATAATAATTTGAATGTAAAACAATTTTGAAATATAAAACAAATCTATGCATATTTAAAAAAATATTCTTGACTATGATTTTAAAAAGAAAATATAGTTAGATATAATAGTTTTAAATTCATCTTTGATCCTTTTATATTATGGTTCACAATGAATACATCCTGGTGCAACTGGATACCAAATTCACCCTTCCATAAAAAAGAAATATGAAGTATAAATATTAAAATATTTATACATTCACTATTGAAAATTACACAGATCCTAATGATTTGAAACCTATGGACAGCCCCCACCCCTCTGGATACCCCCCCCCCACCTGGACACCACCCCCACCCCCTTTACATCACCCCCACCCCCATGGACACCACCCCCACCCCCTAGATGCCCCTACCCCCTTGGAAAATTGCCCCCACCACCTTGGACACCACCCCCACCCCCACCCCCTTGGACACCCCCTGGACACAACCACCCCCTTGGATATCCCCCACCCCCTAGACACCACCCCCACCCCCTTGGGCACTCCCTGGACACCACCCCCCCCCCCCCCTGGACACCCCCACCCCACCCTCTCAACACCCCCCCCCCACACCCCTCTGGACAGCCCCCACCCCTCTAGACACCCCCACCCCCTTAGAGACCCCCACCCATCCCGGACACCACCCCCACCCCCTACCCCCTTGGACACCCCCTAGACACCACCACCCCCTTGGACAGCCCCTCACCCCTCTGAATAGCCCCCACCCCCTGGACAGCCTCCCACCCCTCTAGATAGCCCCCAACCCCTTGCACACACCCACCCCTCCTAATAACCCTTGAACACATCGATTACTATTAAACCATCAATTTAAAATTGACCAAACATCCCTAATAATATAAGTAATAAAGTATAAGAAGAACTGGACAAAGAAGAAAAAAAGAAACAAAGAAAAAAGGAAGAAGAACGTGGAATAAGTAACTTATTTAAGGAAATTCCATGGAATCCAAGAAAACCATGGGGCCTCTAATGGTTGATAGAAATTAGAGAAAATGGAGTAAACCTGATAATCAAATCAAATTTAAAATAAAAACTCATATCGAGAACATCATAGTGTAAAGAATATCATCACGTCACAATGGGGTCAGAATAACTGCGCATCTTTGAAAACCACGACATGGTCTCCCCCATAACCCACAATTTTCTCATAGTCAATGACTAGTCAAAATATATATAACCAAATAGAATCATATTGCAATATCCCTAATCTTTTAATAATGCTTGAATCCCTAAAAATCATAGTGTAAACCTCAAACGTAGACTGTATCAACCCCCTTGGACACCGACCCCCACCACCTTGGACACCACACCCCCCCCCATCCCTATAAACAACACTAATAAATTATAGCCTAATATCCATGAAATAATACAATCATCATGTCATAATCTCACAAACCATGATGAAATAGTCAATCCCAACTGACACTAATCCCCCACCCACTCGGACACCACCCCCACCCCCTTGGACACCCCCTGGACACCACCACCCCCTTGGACAGCCCCCACCCCTTGGGAGAGCCCACCCCCCCCTCCCCACCTCTAGAAATCCGCCCTAGAAGCCCCTCACCCCTCTTGGACACCACCCCAGCCCCAAACCCCCTTGGACTCCCCCGTGGACACCCCCAACCCTCTGAACAGCCCCCCCCCCCCCTGGACAACCCCACAAACCCTCTGGACAGGCCCCCACCACCTTGGACACCCCCCTTGGACACCCCCACCCCCTTCGACCCCCCCCCCCCCCCACACACACACCACTTTACTGCACCCCAAACCCTCTGGATAGCCCCTCGAACCCTCTGTACAGCCCCCCACCCCCCTTGGATAGCCCCCGCACCCCCTGGACACCCCCACCCCCTTTGACATCCCCTGCATCCCCTTGGACATCCCCAAGCCCCTTGGATAACCCCCGCACCCCTGGACACCCCCCCCCCCCCTTTGACACCCCATGGACACCCCCACTCAACTAGAAATCCCACCCAACCCCCCTGGACACCCGCACCCACTTGCACAACCCCCCACCCCCTTGGAAACCCCATGTACACACACACAGACATGATAGAACACACAAAAATCATAAACCTGCATGATATCACCTCCATAGGTTTATTTTACCATAAGAAAATTTATCATGGTATAACTGAACACTATGAAACTAACCATGATAACAATAACAAAGAAAAATAACATCTCAAGAAATTAGTTTAGGGCATCACAGAAAACAAAACTGAAAAGGATTCGTATGAGGCTTACATGATTGTTGTGATTCAACCTGATAGATCTGATAATAATAAATATGAAGAATGATGTTGGAAAAATGATGCAAGAGGGAACGACTTCGATGAATCGATTCTAGGTTTTCTGTACTAGAGAGACGAGTCGCAGGTCGCCCGATCGAAGAAAACAGAATGATAGAATACGGGTTGTGATAAATCATTTAAAAGATTTATCACCTCGGTTATTTAACAACCGCCATGATAAACAATTTATTTATGTTTATAATGTCGGTTATTCAATAACTGACATAGAAAAATATTTATCACGTTGGTTATTTTATAACTGACATGGTAAAGCGCCGAGCTTTCCTTTATCTTGTCGATTATAAAATAACTGATATGCTAAAGTGCGTCAGATTAGATTTTCACATCGGTTATACCATAACCGATGTATAAAATATAATCTATGTATATTTTTCATCGGTTATAAAATAACCGATGTAAAATATGGATCTTGATCGATATATCACGTCGGTTATAAAATAACTGACTTGAAAAATGGCGACGTGTTAAATGTTTTTTCCACCATTGATAGGGGTGTTATTTATGTCATTTTCACTAATAGTTTTTTTGATTAGAATTACAGGGGTTTGAAAATCACATATACATAAAACATGTTCAAGATGCACCATACCATAATATAGGTTATCCTTATAAAATATAAACAATGTATTCCAAAACATAAAAAAAATCTCATTATCCAAACTTGACATTGGAATTTTTTTATCAAATAAGGTAACATGATTAATAATATTTAATATAACATCCAAACCACTTAGCATGGTCGGGTGATAATCCTTCAGTACCAAGGCTTCTGAACTCACACCATTTACGTCATGAAAATACACCTCACACTTTATAATCATCTACAATCTAATTGGTTATTGTATATGAAGAAAAATGTGTGATCAAAATGTTGCATCTAATGCCATATATATAGATAATGATAAATTGTATTCAATGATAAAAATATGAATGTTAGAAAAATATCATGGGTTCTTTTTCCAATCAATTCAATTATTCTTCCAGTATCCTTCATTTCCACATGGAATGAAGGAAGCCTATTCATTTCTGACCTTTAGTATATTTATATTCTTAGGTGGGAGAGAGTCTCTGACATGGTTTTATCATTATTCCCCTTAGCCTTTCCCTACCTCATTTTATTTGGAATAAGAATTGATGAGTAATTATTCTTAATATCCTTATGATCATGTAAAACTATATCCAATTGGTCCAAAGTGTACTTTTCCATGTTGTTCATCTTATAATTAACAATAAAATTCGATAAGTTTTGTTGTTAGGAGGAAAGTATAAGTTCAATTGTTGGTTATTTATTTAATTTCAATTAAAGGCTCTCCAAACTCCCATGTTACACAATCATAATCAGTATGTCATTCTCGATTCCCTTATTATATCTTACACCTATATAGTGAACTTGATATTTCATATTTTTATTTCATTTATCTCTCATAATATAACTCTTGAAGATAAGATAACATCTTATTTCAATCTTCATCCCCATAAATTTTATTTTGTTAATAGAAACTTAATTAAAATAGGATATACTATATATCTAGTTCATCATCTACATAATTGTTTAATTTATAATTATCTTAATTTATTTCTCCTAGAGGAGGATTAGAAAGAAGTTGGGTATCTAGAACAAAAAAGATTCCTCTTTAGGAGTTATACTATGTAAAATTTCATTTACTAATCCTTAAAGTTATGGTTGGTTTGGATATTCCCATTATCGAGAATTTAGCATAGTGATAATGAAATGTTGTGGTGATATCCATTTATATACAATAAATAAATATAATATTTCATACTCAATCATGATTACTGATCTAAAAGCACTTATTTATTAACTCCTAAAAATGTCTACACCTATTTTATCAATCCCTAGGATCCCTCACTACTACATTTAGACTACTTAGTTGCATGGGTATTCTTTTTACAATTATCCACGAACCCTCTCCTTATAGAGTAATATATGGATACCCCACCACTCAAAGAGGTTAATAGTATGCACTAGACTTACTATCAATATTGACATGTGTCTTCTTGAACTATTGAGTGAAGTCCCAGCTTCGGGGAATCACAACCTTTATTCACTCAACACATAACCTTTAAATATGAAATAATTTATCTATATATATTTATTTTCCATAAACTATAGTTAATTTTAAATATTTCTCTCATAATAACACCCAAAAAACAAGAGTAACCCTCAACTAGGGTTGATGATCACCTCATGCACCCATTTTTTGCGCAAATTTAAGTGACAAAAGGTGTTACCACTTAATATTTATTTGAGGGTTTTAATTATAACTAGAGGAATGTAATAATTTTATTTTTTATTTTTTCTTACTAAGTTATTTCTCTCAAAACTCAACAATAATTCAAATACTAACAACCATCATGTGTTTATTTGTTTTAATATATTCATTTTAGTTTATATTTTTTGTCAATGTGTAAACATGAAAATAAGAAAACAAACCATAGATATATTAAATAATAAATTTTAATTCTCTAAAACATTAATTATTAGTTGTTCCATTGAGCATAAATGTCTAAATCATGAGATGTAGGGGTTGAATACATGAGAAGTTCCAGATTATTTTTGTATGTCACACCCCTTTCTGATGTATCCATTTCCCTAATGGAATAAGGTATCATGTTGGAGAGGTCCATGCCTTATAACACCAAATACATTATATATTGATACTCAGGAAATGAAACATTACATTAAAAAATCCTAACAGACATCCATGCCCTTGTACCTTTTAATCAGGGAAAGGCTCTGTGTAGACCATAAAAAAATATTAATTATTACATACTTTGAATCCTGGTTCAACTTCCTCTGATTTTCTGCAATTGTTGATCGATGTAACTGGGGACGAATTCACCCAAATATTCCCCACATACATCTAATGTCCGTGAGAATAGTGATATTTGATACATGGGTGATAGGTTGGAGATATGATGAATCCCTCAATATCTTGATGATAGACACTACAACATTACCTTGGTCCATAAAGTATATCTAGAATGGATTTATTTGAATGTAAACTTCATTATCTGGTATGTATTAGTGATTAGAGATAATTTTCAAACTCAAGTGGATTTTTAATCCCTTGTAAAAGAGATCCCCTTACCTATATAGTAGATATTAAACCCCTAAAAGGGAACCTCAATCCCTATATGTGTAATTACAATACAAATAAATAAATGATATTTTATGACAACCTAATTTTATTATAAACATAATTTTCATTATTTTTAATCACTTACATGTAATATAATAAATATATTACAATATAAAATTGAGTCATTAATTCAAATAATTATTCCAGTAAATATTAAATGAACCTTGAGTATTAAAATAAAATTAATTTGTTAAATATCTTCTCATATATCCTCATAAATTATATTAAATCAATGAAATAAAATAATTTAACTCCAATTATTTTGTTCGTGAATAATAATGAATTTATTTATTCATTAATGGTCATTCGCTCTCAAACATATCATGGACCCCACATACCACCGTGTCCAAAACTCATATTCCTTAGACTATTCTAGACTATGGAATTGGGTAGGTGTATGTACTTTTAAGACCTTATATCAAGAGTAGTGAATATTATTCATAGACTATGAGTAGAGTCTATCAACCAATCAAGGAACCTATGAAAACAAGAAAATCACATAGAAATGATAACAATTCATATGAACACACAAAATGTAATATAATCTGTTTTCCATATGATACCCTATAAAGAGGGATACACACATTTATTCATCATCATTTCATTCCTTATTGTTCGTTGACCTAATTAGATGGCCTTAAAAAATTCTACAATGGACAAGGTTATAGTTTTGGTATTACATTTCTGATCAACTAGGTCTGAGATATCACCTCCATTCGTAAGTGAAAAAATATATTTTGATTATTCAATCAATATCATACCATTAGTGGAACACCAAATGTATGTTACCTCTCTAAGAAATAAATTTCATGTTTATCATTATGTGTACAACTATGTGATCAAATTGTATGTTCTAATAAAAATCTCATTTCAGTAGATAATTACATGTGTTCAAATATAGGAACTACCCATGGCACCTAAAACATGTGGTGTTCTTATTTTTGGGTTAGATCCCTTGATATCATTTACTTTAGATCACCAAGATAAAAAATCATGAGAATAATAATAAAGAATTACAATCCATCATCACCTGATAGTCACACACTATATGTGTCTTATCATCCTGATGTATCTGCACCATAGGGTATAATTTTAGGATTACTGTTTGGGTATATTTAAATTCTCATTATAGCATGGGTACTTCTATCAAAATTTTAAATGACATGTGATGTAAGGATATTACTATTACTTTGTTGGACAAAAAATTATTAACACTATTAATATAAAGTAAACACACACACACACACTGTATAAATGCAATTCTAATAAAAGTATGTAAATGAGTTTGTTTTAGGTCACCCACTCATAAAAAAACTATTATGGTATAACATATATCACACTCATTATTTTCCACTTATAATAATGACTTCTTTATGGTGCATTGTTCCAATAAAAATGATATGAGGCATAATGAAATCTAAAATTATCATTACAATCTATCTGAATTCTCATTTGGATTTCAATAAGGCACCATACACACTAAAATGTCTAAATCTATATCACCGTCAATGACCATTGAATAGGAATTTAAAAAATGGCCTCGTCTAACATTATCTCTATAAAACCAGGAAACCAAAAACCCAATGATTCCAATAGTGATATCACAAACACTCTTATACTCCCCCAAGGAAGAGTGGATTCCACCACACTAATTTTTACCATTAAGAACCCAAACCATATCTCTTCATCTCAATATCACCTATGAGATCAACTCCAACTCCTATAACATAGAAAAACCTAAATTTAATGGTTCAAAAAATTCAAATACCCTATTTTAGATACCTTTCAAATAATTATTTTTCTTTTTAATCAATGTTACTACCAATAAGAAAAAAACACCACAAATGAAAAGACACCATAGGACACATCATAAACCAAAATTCAACAAAAATGAAAATTAATGCAACCATATGTGGGAGGATAAACTTTAACCATATTATTATAGAATAAATATCTATATATCAATAAGAATAAATATGCAAAAAACATGGAAATTGATATCTCATTTACGATTTTTTACCATGTACATTCCAATAATCCATTTTGACTCCATAATGTAGGAACAAAAGGAATAAAACCTGTATAAATTATGCTCTTCAGATAATCATGAATCACAAAAAACTATTCATTGAACATATAATCATAATAAATATCCAAATATCTATATTTACTTACATTAGGTCCTTCTTAAATTTAATGAAAAGTAAATGGAAAATTTAAAGCATCAAAAACCCAATATATCTATGGTGGAAGATTCAAAAATATGATACCTTAGTGAAATGATCCAACCCCAGGAATGGTCAACAAAATAAAATGGAAACCTTCTTTTATAACCAAAATCGATATTTTATAGGATGAGAATAATCAAATAGTTACACATATTCTCCAACATTAATCTCAAGAGGAATCCTCCTATAATCAACTAAATAATTAATATTTTCATGATATACCTTAATCTTCTTAGGAAACAAATAAACCATTTATATCATTTATAATATATAACTAATAAAATAAAATAGTATCATACAATTCAACCATGATCCATAACAACAATGATAAATAAGTTCATTTATACAGTTTCATGTATAGATCCATACCAATTGATTATTGATAATTTGAATAATAATAGATATCAAAAAATGAATATAATTCAAACAAGATCCTAAAAAATCGAATACATGTGTGTGAAAAATGTTCTTTGGTGTATAGATAGTTTACTCAAAATAATTTCCCATATGAGGATGGAAAGCTGTGTTAGGTTATAATTTAGTGAATATTGAATACTTTATACTCTTATATATTCATGGGGTAAATTGGGAATCATGATTAGAGATTATTTTTTTCACCACCACATGAAGTCTTTCAACCTCCTCGATATACTAAATTTCTAAATAATCTACAAGTTATAAACCATAAAATGAGGTATAATCAACAACTAATCCGAAATCTCTTATTTGGAAACACATCATCAAATATTTTTAGGTAATCCAACCAAAATTGAATTAAAATTTATTCTCTTTTCCACTATGTAACATCTAATTGATACTAAAAACATACAAAAACATATTCCCTATCCTTCACCTGGTGACATATCATTAATTAATACATGACATAATCAACTAAGTCCCTTACCCTGGGCCTCTATAAATGACTCTTAAAATCATGATATATCTTGGATATAATATCATGCATTGAAAAAGGTGAGATAAGTAAGTCACCAAGAACCACCACTCAAATTAATAATGTACATAAGATCTACCACTGATATAACACCCTATTTCCACAATAGTTACCCACGGTTTCCACTAGTAGATATAAACTATTTATTGAAGAATATTCATTACATTATATAACAAACCATTCGTGAATCATATATGTCTAGTTCTATTATAAACATGGATATAGAAACAACTAGTTCATAAGTGAACTAAAATATCTCCCAGTTGATTCTTCATAACTATCACCCTTATTATACATATCATGAAAAATATGTTTCGTCAAAACATAGAGAATGGTAACCTAATAAACTATGATATCACATGCTCAATAATGGTAAACAAGTGAGATGTCAACATAACTTGGGAATAATACATTAAGAACATGAGCTTAACATTTTAAAATCATACCCTATATATCAAAGATCAAAATCATTAGATATGGAATAAATCATGGATGTTCATAAGAGGTAAATCATAAAAAAATCAAGTCACATCAGCCATCAATGTATAATTTTGGAATAAGGAATGTAATTGTGGAAAACACATAAGCATAGAAAATAATTTCATTCTTAGTAAAATATCATTGAAAATACTATCATAGTATAATGGATTCATTCACCAAACCATTATATAAGTAAATTTTTACTACCAATAATAATGTATTTGTCATATTCCCTCATTGAACTAGGTTTACTCCCCATTCAATCCTTTTTGTCTCATGAGATATCACTCATTACCAAATGTATTGGAGGGCTATATAATTTTGGGCCCACCCATCACAAAATTAAAATCATACAGATGTGTTCTATGATATCATAAAAAATTCATCATGTCATAACAAGTGAAAACTAAAGGTTTTTCATAAACATTTCATCCTAATATATCCCATGTAAAAGAAATATGGTTCATAATCACTAAATAAATCCATTGTAGAATATATCATGGAAAATAAATATTTTTTATAAACATTTATTAAACATAATCATAGACTATATATAGAAAGTTTTAGGATGGTATCATTGGATCATATCCCCATTAAATGTTATGTTATATCAATGGATTTCTTATTTGAAGGAAAGTGTTTTTAAAATATCACATAGATTTTTTTTAGGAAAATAACTTTTCAAATTTAAAATCACTTATTTAAAATATAATAATTTCTAAAATATTAAAAACATTATCTTTGAAAATAATCTTGTAACCTTATAAATGAATATTCAAATCATTTAACCATTATGGAAATATGAAATACCATTCCTTAAAAATACATTAAAATTAATATTCCTTTCACATTTTCAGTAAAAACTCAAAAGAGACTTTTTCAAAAAAAACGAAGCGTGGTAATTTTAAACTATTTTGTAAAAATTAAAAAATTGGTAAAAATTTCATTAAAAATATTTTTTTATTAGTAAGAATATTATTTAAATCATTTTTGAGTCAATAAAGTTCTCTTATGACATTTTTATTATTTTTTGTTTTGAAAATCACAAACATCTTTTCTTAAAGAAAATTATATTTCTCTAATAATTATTTTCTTAAGGAAAATTTTATTTGTCAATGAAATATTTTAAACTTTACTATGGTTCTCATTATATTTTATAATTTTTCTTAAACCATTTATAACCATTTTTTTGTCGAGTCAAAAATCAGTTCCTTATCAGCGTAAGAACCATATAGATTCTTAGTCTCTCAATACTCTGAAATCCAAACATTGAGTTCTTTGAAATTCAGACTCAGAATTCACTAAAATTCAATCTTTAAATTCTATAATATTAAGACTCCAAATTCTCTATAATATATACTATGAATTCTATGAAACTTAGACATTGAAGTCCCTAAAATTCAGACTCTGAATACTCTAAAAATCAGCCTCTGAATTCTCTGAAATTTTGAATCCACATTCTCTAAAATTCAGACTCCAAATTATCTTAAATTTAGACCCTGAATTCTATATAATTTAGATTCCATATTACTCATAATTATGACTCTGAATTCATTATAATCCAGACTCATAAATCCTAAAAATTCAAACTCTGAATTCATCAGAATTTAAACTCTCAATTCCTTAGAATTTAGACCCTTTATTCTATAGTATTTAGATTCTGAATTCATTTTAAAACAAAATATTAATATCAATTTTTTATAGAATTTGTTTTTCAATTCCTTAATAATTTGATTAAAAGTTTTCCTTATTGTTATTTAATATCCTTAAATAATACTCCCAACTTTATCGTATCATGTTTTGCATATGTTTCTCAAACATATAAATGTTTTTATTACATGATATAATTTCCTTTTACATGATTTTGTTACAACAAAACGACGTCGTAAAATCTGTTTTCTAACTAATTGTTGGTAGAGTGAAACCTATTCAAGAACATATGAGATTCAAGGAATAATATGACCATATAAGGAAGAGATGACCATTGAATATTTTTTCTATAAATAAGATCACATTCGAATGATCTCAATTAATATAATAATGGGTTAATGATTCGAGAGATTACTTGCTTTGAAGTGATTTATAAAGAGATAATGACTCTCTTGCTTTGTGTGATTTGTGAATAACTGGTTCAAACCTAAACAACTTGTTCAGCCTGCTTAGTGAGACTCCAATTGTTCATGAGTGCAATCGTGGGATTCATGGGATAAGAAGACAGTGGTTCTGACTACCTTAATTCTTGAGGACTTCTAGGTACAGAAATACAGAGGTTCCAATTACCATAAAGTTCAAAGGGCATTCGGGGATAGCAAGACAGACTATAATATTCTTATCTATGGCTTACCCTATTATGGTTAAGACAGTCTTTCTTGAATTTATAAATCAAGTGACCTTTATCCTAGGTTGTTGGATACCCTTCTATTTTGTTTAAAATATTTCCTACATTGTTAATTTTTTTGTTCAAAATTTTTATTTCCACATTATTTTGTTAAATAAAGAAACTATAACTTTCTTATACTTCCTTACCTTTGTCTAACACTGATAAATAGGATTCTATATGCTTTAAAGAATAATCTTTCCCTAAGTAAAAGCTTCTTATGTTTTCTTATGTTTAACTTTTTTATGTTTTCTTTTCTTATAATTTCTCATGGGCCCTTCCAATTGATCTTTTAATTAAGAACCAAATAGTGTTTGTGAATTTACATTCTTTAACTTTGTTAAACATAGTTTTACCTTTTAGTATTAAAATGGAATGTTTTTAAACCTACAATTCAACCATATTTTATTTTAGAATCTAAATATTCTATTTTTATCCTAAAATTGTTATCATAGGAGGTATCTGAAATATATATACTTTCATATATTTTTTCACGCTCAATTTTTTTTACATAACATTTCTATATCATGTTTTTCCTTAAACATATAATTTAAAAAATCTATTTCTAATAATTATTTTTATGGAAATGTATTTTTATTATATAAATCATAGGAATGAATGTCGGTTTTATAGACAACCTTAATCTTACAAGATCACCAATCTTTGATTGTAATGATTATTAGTATTATAGAGATAGGATGAATACTTTTTTTATAAACATTGGAGTAGACAATTTTGTCATGATCACTAGAGATTACCAAATTCCAGACAAAGAAGCCAAATATTTCACCAACCAAGAAAAACAAGAATATCTAATAAATTACAAGGTATACAATACATTTTTTTGTTCTTTGATCAGGAATATATACCGTCAAATATCATCATGTGAAGATACCAATTATAGTTGAAAGAAACTAAAAATAAGACATCATGGAAATTCTAATGTGATAGAAACTAGATGATCTATGTTAAGAGTTGAATATCACAGATTTTTATTTCCTTATTGAGAACCAATTTTCAATGTGAAAAAATAATTTATGACCATTTGCAATAGTCTTCAATCTTTGGAGAGAAAGTTCATTATAATGATGATCTTGTGGGCAATATAATTGATATAATTTCCAACTAGAGGGAATCAAAAAGGGAAGTTATTAAAGAAAATAGGAAAGTATCTAACATTACTCTAGATGAGTTATTTGGAACTATTATTTAGAACGAAACATAAATGAAGATAGATACTGATTTCAATTATAAGAATAATGGTAATGCAGATGTATCTTTCACTTCTATATCTAAGTCTATGACTCCTAAAAGGGTAACTAGATCAAAAGCGAAGAAACTGGTTGCTATATTTGAACCAAGTGATAGTGATCAGTATGAGAATGAAATTTGAAATATTTCTCAAAGGATGAACTAGATTTTGGTGAAGAAAGATGTTCAATATAGATATAAGAATAATGAAATAATGGACAATAAATATTCTAAAGTAACTTGTTCTTAATGAAAAAGGCCTGAACATATAAGACCAGATTGTCATATGCTTAAGAGAAAATATAGAAAGGAAAATCATTCTGAAAGGAATAGAAATATGTACTACAATTCTATGATAAATGGAGTCTTAAAGGCTGTTTTGTAAAGAATGGGACGTGATCAGTTCATGTGTCTGATTAAAGGGATCCAGTTTCGTTTAATCATTTCTATGGGGTTCCTTATCTCTGTGGCTTTTCCTGGTCTCCAACGGGTTTATTCGCAGAGCTAGAACCTCCCAATGGTTCTTGTATCCAACGATCCATAGACCCGATTTCCAAAGGTAGACACTCTTTAGGTGATATGGCCAATGACACTTAAGAACTCACATTGGTCGAGAGGATGGGAATTCAGTATTATCACACACTTTTGGGAGGGATTATTGCCTATTCAAGAAATTCCCTTATAGATTTAACATTTGTTCATAAGTTCGCGAATCATTGGTTTATCCCCAAGAATTGTATCCGTAGAATACCCATGGGATTAAATTCACAGGTATACATGGAGATCCAGAACCATCTATAACTAAGGTTTAACATCCCTCATTAGATTAGCAATTCGTGAGGTGTTTGAATTTTTTCAGACAGCACTGGCCTCAATCCTTATAATTAGGTGCTCTGGAGTTTATTGTCATCAAGGGGGACATAGAGTTACTTGAGTGTCTGGATCGATCCCGGAATACAAGCTTACTACGTATCCTCAAGAAAGGAATCAGAAGCCACGTAGTTTGGTTCCACTTAAGAGGACACATCACCTTTTAAATTCATGTGACAAATGTAACACCCAAATATTTCATAGTACGTTATATTTTCAAAGTAATTCAATAACTTGCACTACACGCAACATCGAGTTCAAGAGCACCATGACTTACCAAACTAGCCGTTCAAAAGAGGTTTTGAATATTATTAACTATATTTTAAATTTTATATACTCCATATAATTTTAACATCCATATTATGTGTTTCTTGGACATAATATAAGAACATATTCAATTTTCTAGACAAAGGAAGTATTTTTCAGAAAATGAAATTTTACCGCCTTTTAATGGAGAACCCTTTTTAAATATAATATTTGATACTATTATATATTAAATTTGAAAAAATAAACTTCTTCTTTAGAATCCGAACATAAAAATATAGTTTCAATAAATATTTAGTATTTTTATGAAAACTTTCATATTTTGGTGAATAGTGAAAAATACTAAATTTTTATTAAAAACAACATTTTAAATTGAAATAATTTATAGTGTTAAGTTATGAATTTAAATGGTTTTTAAGTATAATTAGATTATATTCTTATCATTTAATATAATTTAGGTTATTACAATTCATTTCATTTTGAAATTTCACATAAACAAGTGTCAATCTTTTGATAGATATTGTTTCTTAAAAACACGCTATTTGTTTTGACAACGGGAAAAAAATTTAAATTCTTTAATGCAACTTCTATGTTTTTAATTTGTTAAAATATACATCATTTTTTAATTCCAAATATCAAATATATCATAGGCTTAAATTTTGGTATTTTTCTGAAAAGTTTCAATTTTTAATGAATAGTGAAAAACACTGAGTTATTAGTTAAAATAGAGTTTTTATTTAATTATTTATTTATTTTATTTAAATTTAATTTAGGTTACAATAGATAAATAATACCTATATAAGTAAAATATAATTCATTGGATTCATTTTATAATAAGTTTAGATATATAAAAATTTTATTAAACCTTTTACAGTCTTTTACCCACCTCCTAAGAGCAATTGAAAATTTACATAAAACATAATTTTACTGCTTCTGTGAGTTGAATTTAAAAAATCATAAAGATAGGTTCACCATCAGTAAGTATAATGTGGTTCAATAAGATAATTTTTTTTGTGCATAGTATCTTTTGAATTTATTTACCGTGGTTAAAGGTTAATAGGGTAATTTAAGATAAAAAAAATATTATAATAATACCAAATTACCTTAACACATTACCTATCCTTATTGGATGAGTCCTGGCCGGCCATGGGCATATGTTGGTCTATTTTGGGACCCCACAGAGCAACTTATGAATGATAATGAGACTTTATTTTAATTAACTTAAAGTAAAGGCAAAAATGATATAAATAAATATCTTTTAGTAAATCAATTTTTAAATGGGGATAAATAAGTCATATTTTCGACTATAAATATTCATTGGAAAGATAAAAATATTTCTTACATAATGGTATTTTATATATATTTTTTAGACATTCAATAATTTAAATTATTTATGACACAATGATGATGTAGTAATTACCTTATTAATGAAATATTAAAATAATTGATATTATAAATATCCAAACAAATGTAATTTGAGACTTTTTATGAATACCACTAATTTTATAGGTTCATATAACATATTAGGCTTTATTAAATGAATTGTGTTTGAAGTATTAATGCTGTTATAAATTTATAGAAACCAAAATACCAAATAGTGTCAAAATTGATAAAAAAAGAGTTTTTAAAACAATTATTATATTATTAATTGTTATTATATTCCTAAAAATATATTTTCCTCAAAAAAGACTTATATAATAATATATTTGACATTTATGAACCAATTGGTGTTCTATGTACATTTTATTGTAAGTTTATTAACCATATATTATAAAAATACAAAGAGACATGGTAAACGTCAAACTATTTAACAAAGAGTTAAATCTAACAGTTAAGGTTAATATGGTGACCTAAACCTATCTAAAACCTATTGTTTGAGTGTTTTGTGACCCATAACCACCTTATCCTTTAAATAATTCATTTTTAGCAATTAGAAACCTAAAATGAATTTATTATAAATTAATATTTTATGTTTTTCCAAGGGTTCCCTTCACCCCTCATATAAAAGGGCACTCCCCCTTCTCTCAAATTCACACCTTCAAAGCCATTTGGCTCAGCCAAACCCTGACCAAATATTTTCCCAACTATACTACCTTCATCCTAGAATCCTTACATTAATCATAAAGGCAACCTAAGGACCCATTTTGATCAAATAAAAAGGAAGACCCAAAAAATGAGGTAAATATTTCATCACCTCTTTCAAGTTCTTTACTTCTTCCACTTGCTCTTTCTTTGTTGTTTCCATCCTAAAATAATAACTAAAGTATATTCTATATACTGTAATGTTATTATAAATATTTTACAACCATATTTATTATTCTATCCATCCTTTTAATGACATGTCACCATACGTGCGTACGTACGGCTTACCTTCTCCACGTCATGGTGTAATTGTTATTCAATACATTATTATTTGGATAGGTATAATAATAATGTGTAATTGATGTAAATAATAAATATAACATGATAATAATTTTGTATATATGATATAACATCCAATTATATGTTATTTTAATATCAAAATAATGATATTTTTGCTTGTGCATACGTACGGATAACCGTCTGCACGTCGCGATGAGATTTATTTCCACGTTCACCATTCATCGACGATTATAAAAATACATATTAATAATAATTATGTAATATATGACATAATAATGATACTGTGTGTATATATATATATGTGTGTGTATGTATTTATGTACATACATATATCTTATTCACCTAGATTCGTTCAATACAATATGAAAACAGAAACAGCGTTTATGCGTACGTACGGAATAACGTCTCCATAAACGGTGTTTTCCATTTCATATATATGTCTATTATAAAATTTTATATTCTAAATATATATGATATATAAATCATGTTTTATATTCTGTATTTATTTACATCATGATATAAGTGATACAATCAAGAGTAACAAGTTAAAACACGTACGATAAAAAAAGAGATTATTAACAGAAATGTTAATTTAACCTGGAAATTATTATTAAATGGGTAGTATAAAATCATAAAATAATCATGTATTATATCAAAAATATTAATATTTTTCTGTTATAATTTAATACCATACTTAGGTCTTTATACAGGAGGTTAAACGTACACTTGACTGAAGGAAAGTGCAAGGTGAGGGGTTTCTTATCTCACTTTTAATTCTGTGAGATTTCCATAGTTCACCACTTATTTATTGCATGTGGTGTATTGTGTACTTACATTTGATATGTATTATCATTATTCTATTTATATTCATGATATTTTTTGATTCATATGGTGGTTATTTACTATTGTTCATACGACTCGATTGATTACAATGAGGTAAGGGTTAATTCCTCAATCTCATTATTATCCGAGATTGTTTATGTGTAAGTTTTTACATGGAAATATTTATTGTCCATGCCCATGTTTCATAAAAGATTTTTCAAAAGGATTATTTTAAGGTAATATTTAACAAAAAAAATCATTCTAAATGTTTTAGAGATTTATTCTTCAAACCATTCTCATTAATGTCTATGTTTTCAAAATGATTTTAAGGATTTATTTATATGGACCTGAATGTTTTAAAATGTTAATTCACATCAAAAGTTTCAAAGTTGTATGGGACACGTTTATTAAAAAAATATATTTTAAATGACTTTATTTATAAATTTTCTGATTTTTAAAATTATTTCATGAAAAAAGGATATTTCTCTGAGTTTTACTGATCATTTTCAACTATGACAACATCATTTATTTGATATTATTCTTGATCGAGGTTGATTTATTTTGATAAAAATCTTCAATATTGTATTGAAGGTTTTGTGGTATGTTCGACTATGGATGTGTTATTTTTATACCATTCATGGATTATGGATAAAGTATTGACATTTCGTTTGCTACTTTTAATAAGAATGTTTATGTGATGTTTAAACCTTTTCATATGAGGAATGCATTGGACTTAGTAAGAGACGGGTGGAGCCTGCTATAGCTCCTCGATGCATCGGTAGGTCTCATGATACAACTAGATGTGGAATTGGTCGAGGCCTTTCCCAATTTTATACATGGTTTTGGCCAAGGCCTTAATCGTTTTTAGACATCTTAGCCGAGGCCTTAACAAAATGTATCATAATTTCTGGCATTATACATTCTCTCATTATGAAAATAATATTGATGGTTCATGTGGTCTTTCGTCAAGTAGAATACCCAAGATTAAGTTTTACTATGGAATTATTTACAAACCTCCTATTCTTTCTATAAAATTGTTCATCTTTATTACTGGTAAAGGCATGTCTTTTCAATTATTCTCCATACTTAATATTTATGTTATCTTCCACTTTATTTCTTACCCTTACTGATCATTTGATCTCACCCCTTTCTATGTTTTATATTTCCCATGATGCAAAGATGTATATTATGACTAACCTGCAGGGATAGTCTGTGGCATCTCAGTGTTGTTTATGGAAACAATGTTGTCGTAGTTTTCCATTTTATTATTTAACGTAAACCTTATGAATGTATCTAGTACTTTCAAGGCTACTAAACTAATCGGTCATTCGGGATTTGATCTTTTGTGACCATGCCAATAATACGTAATAATGTACATACTCTGGGAAACTGGGGTTGGGTTGTTACAGTTGGTATCAGAGGAACTATAGTAAAAACCTTGGAAACTAGATTTAGAAAACTCTGATTAGAGCACATATCACTAAGATAAACTTTGAGGATTAGTAAAGAAGAACTTCCTAGGGTTTTGGTACAGTAGAGATTTTGTGAGTTTTTCAATCTGTACATCCCTTTCTGGATACGAGCAAGTATAGGCAGCTCTGGCACATATGTATCTAGGGGTAAAACTTGAAAACACCGCTTTGAGCTAGACTCAAATGGGATCTGGGGCACGACAACGGGCCTTGCTACACTCTTGGTTACAACACTCACGGGGATATGCTTAGGATAATTCTCTCTTTCTTTACAAACCACTATGAATGGTTTATGAGTATATACCTCCTCAAAGAAAACATTTGTGTGATTATGGATTATATCCATAAACTTTTCAATTTACGTTAGGTATTTTACATATTTGGAATTATGAATTGTGATTCATAAATTGACCTAGTATATGCCATTGTTTAGAAATGGCACCCAATAGAATGAATGAGAACTCCAGTAATACGTATGATCCAAAGAGTAAGAAGGATCATATCATTCACGGTATTAAGAAATCATTTAAAAGGAAATAGTATCCCATGTATTTTCAACATATGAAGAAATAGTATCATGTGTTAATAATATAAGTAAATAATTCTTTGAGTCCTCTGGTTTTGAAGGGAATCAAGAGAAGAAAAGGATGTAAGAGAGATAGATGGACAAAAGGAAGAGGGAAAAGAAGGATTTTCCCATATGTAATAACTGTCAAAAGAATCACCTTGGTAAATTCTTAAAGGGATTGAGAGTTTGTTAAAAGTGTGGAGAAAAAGGACACCAAGTACGTGATTCCAAGGGTAAGAAAAAAGTTTCAAATGTACAATGATTCATCTGCAAGGCATTGGGACAATACATGAATTAGTGTCCCAGTCATCAGAGTATACCTTAAATGATGCTATTGGATAATAATAATGTTATGATAATACCTAAGATGAGGAAGAATGACCAATTTTCTTATGTTGTTATTATAGAATTATTTCATTTGAGTGTTGTATCAATAATTTACTTGTTATATGAATTATAGAGATAAATACGGATTGCACTGGGGTACTGTTTTATTGAGGATTTGAGATTATATGGTTCTAAGAAAAGTGGATTAATAGTATGATACACTTGTTTTTGAAAAAATACATGGTTAAAGGAAATGTAATTCTTAATATGGTACTGATAATGAGGTAGTGATTTTGGAATAATAGATGGTCGATTTGGATAAATTATAGTGGATATTCTTGACTTCCATGGAACTGATTAATAGTTTGTTTATTTCATCATTGTTGGAATATTCAATATTTCTGAATATAAGGAATATATCCAATATTATAGAAAGGATAAGGGATCATGAATGTAATCATTAAGTTTTTACGGAAATTCATGATGTTACCAAGTTTTAATATAATACATGATGAAGGTGTTCACATGTTATTACGTGGAATAAAAGATATTCATTATGTTTAACTTCCTTATAAATTTTGGAATGTGAGTGTGGATAGAAGTATTTTGGATACTGTAAAGGTTGGAATGGATTATGATTTAAATCGGATACTATTGTTAATTTTTTTTTGGATTTTTATAAAATGGACAACACAAAGACTGTGTGACAACCCGTCGCATCGGACAAAGCTGTGGGAATCAAACCCACAACTATAGTGTGATTGGTATTTATCACCTACCACTGGAAAACTTTAAGTCCCTGGATTGTATAATGTAGTTTTTTTAAAGGGTCTGATAGGTGAATTATAAATTCATTTTTTTGGAACCCTATACGAATAGGATAAATAGAATATTTTTTTATGTTCTATTATATTTTGTAGTGAAAGATGAGTTTGTGGTAGAAATTAGATAAATGATGGAACTCTAATTAAAAAATATATTTCTTTTTCTCCACTTATTTTATGAGAAAATTAATTATTAAACTTTAGGTAATGGATCTTAAAACAAAAAATGTGGTATCCTAATACCTTATGTTTTGTTGAACTGATGATATTTTAAATCATCATAGATTGATGGCTTTGAGGCCCTCAATTCTATAATTTTTTGTGACTGATGACCTCAATCACTCCATATAAATTGTTATGTTTTTCCTCTAATTATGCGTCTCTAATTTCCACCAATGTTCTCCTAATTGGGATCATAATTTGGTGGAGACTTTTTCATTCACCTTTTCCTCTTATTAAGACTAAATTTTATTAACCCAATTTTTTTGTGGGTTTTCACAAAAAGTTATTTTATATTTTCAACCTTTTATTTTTAAAGATCAATTTTAAATTGCAAGGATGAAATTTATTAAAGGAGGGAAGATTGAAACCCCCAAAGATTTCAGAGTATGTTATTTTTTCAAAGTAATTCGATATCTTGTACTACACACAACACCGAGTTCAAGCGCACCATGACTTACCAAACTAGCCGTTAAAAAGAGGTTATGAATAGTATTAACTGCATTTTGAATTTTATATTCTCTATATAATTTTAACATCAATATTATGTGTTTTTTTGACATAATATAAGAACAAATTCAATTTTTTAGATAAAGGAATTATTTCTCAAAAAATATAATTTTACCGCCTTTTAATGGAGAACCCTTTTTAAATCCAATATTTGACACTTTTATAGATTTAAATTGACAAAATAAACTTATTATTTAGAATCAGTACATAGAAATTTAGTTTTGAAAAAAAAATTATTATTTTTGCTAACTTTCATATTTTGGTGAATAGTAAAAAATACTCAATATTAATTAAAAACAACTTTTTAAATCAAAATAATTTATAGTGTTATATGATGAATTTAAATGGTTTTTAAGTATAATTAGATTATATTTTTATCATTTAATACAATTTAGATCATTTTAATAAATTTCACTTTGAAATTGGACATAAATAAGTATCAATATTTTGAAAGATATTGTTTCTTAAAAACACGCTATTTGTTTTGACAATGGGAAATAATTTTAAATTAATTAATGAAACTTATAAGTATTTAATTTTTTAAAATAGACATCATTTTTGAATTTATAATATCAAATATATCTTAGGCTGGAACTTTGATATTTCTATGAAAAGTTTCAATTTTTAATGAATAGTGAAAAACACTCAGTTATTCGTTAAAACCGAGTTTTTATTTAAATAGTAATTTCTTTTATTTAAATGTATTTTAGCTCCAAATAGATACATAATGCCTATATAAGTTCAATATAATTAATTGGAGTCATTTTAAAACAAATTTAGATATAAAAAAATTATTGAACTTTTAACTGTCTTTTACCCACCTCCTAGGAGCAATTTAAAATTTACATAAAACTTAATTTTACTGCTTCTGTGAGTTGAATTTCAAAAATTTGAGAGACACGTTTAACCTCAGTAAGTAAAATGTGGTTCAATAAGATGAAAATAATTTTTGGTGAATAGTAACTTTTTACTTTTATTTACTGTGGTTAAAGGATAATAGGGTATTTCAAGGTAAAAAGAATATTATAATAATACCAAATTACCTTAACACTTGTACTAACCATATTGAATGATTCATGGTCGACCATGTCCATCCTTCGGTTGATTTTGGGACCCCATGAAGCCACTTACAAATAATAATGAAACTTTATTTTAATTAACTTAAAGTAAAGGCAAATGACATAAACAAATATATTTTAGTAAATCATCTTTTACAAGGGGTTATATAAGTCATATTTTAGAATATAAAACTTCAATGGAAAGATAAAAAGATTTCATACATAATGGTAATTTATTTATATTTTTTAGACATTAAATAATTTAATTTAATTATGACACAATGATGATGCATTTGTTACCTTATTAATGAAATATAAAAACAATTGATAATATAAATTTAAATTTAAATGTTATTTGGGACTTATTATGAATTAAAATAATTTTATAGGTTAATTTGGCATATTATTGTTGATTTAAAAAAAATAGAAATAATAATGCTGTTATAAATTTAGAAAAAAACAAAATACCAAATAGTGTCAAAATTGACATAAAAGAGTTTTTAAAACAAATATTATATTATTAATAGTTATTATATTCATAAAAATATAAGGTCATCAAAAAGACTTATATAATAATATATGAAATTAATAAATCAATTGTGGTTTTATTGGAATTTTATAGTAAATTTATTAACCATATAATATAAAAATACAATGAGACATGGTAAATGACAAACTATTTAACAGAGTCAAATCTAAATGTTATGGTTAATATGGTGACCTAAACCTGTCTAAAACCTATTGGTTGGGTGTTTGGAGACCCATAACCACCATATCCTTTAAATAAATCATTTTAAGTCCATTATAAACTGAAAATAAATTTATTATAAAATAATATTTTAAGTTTTTCTTAAGGTGCCCCTCACCTCTCTAATAAAAGGGCACTCCCCCTTCTCTCAAATTAACACGTTCAATGCCATTTATCTCATCCAACCCCTACCCAAATATCCTCCCAAATATCCTCCCTTTATCCTAGTGGCCTTACTTTAGACAGATAGCTAACCTAAGAATCCCTTTTGATCAAATCAAAAGGAAGAACCCAAAGAAGAGGTAAATATTTCATAACCTATTTCAAGTTATTTTCTTCTTCCACTTTATCTTTATTTGTTTTTTCCGTTATAAAATTTTAACTCCAGTATCTTATATATATTGTGATGTTATTATAAATATGTTACAACCATATTCATTATTCTATCCATCCTTTGAATGACATGTCACCATACGTGCGTACGTACGGCTTACCATCTCTACATCGTGGTGTAATTATTATTCAATACATTATTATTTGGATGAGTATAATAATGATGTGTAATTTAAATAAAAAATATAACATGATAATTATTCGGTATATATGATATACATACAATTATATATTATTTTAATATCAAAAGAATGATATTGTCACTCGTGCTTACGTACAGATTATGGTCTCCACGACGTGATGAGATTCATTTCTAGGTTCACCATTCATCGATGATTATAAAAATATATATTAATAATAAGTATATAATATATGAAATAATAATTATACTGGATATATATATATTTTTGTATTTATGTACTTACATATATCTTATTCACCTAGATCCGTTCAATACGATATGAAAACAGAAACAACGTTTATACGTACCTACAGACTACTGTCTCCATAAACGGTGATTTCCATTTCATATATATGTATATTATACATATTTATATTCTAAATATATATGATATATAAATCATGTTTTATATTCAGGATGTATTTAAATCATGATCTAAGTGATACAATCAAGAGTAACCAGCTAAAACACGTACGATAAAGAAAGCGAGTATTACCCGAAATGTTAATTTAACCTAGAAATTATTATTAAATGGTTAGTATAAAATCATAAATGAATCATGTATTATGTTATAAATATTAATATGGTTCTGTTATAATTTAATAACATACTACGGTCTTTATACATAAGGTTAAATGTACCCATCACTAAAGGAAAGTGCAGGGTAAGGGGTTTCTTATCTCACTTTTAATTCCGTGAGATATCCATAGTTCACTAGTTTTTTATTGAATGTGGTGTATTGTGTACTAAAATTTGATATATATTATCATGATTCTATTTATATTCAGGATATTTTGTGATTTATTTGGTGGTTATTGACTATTTTTCATATGACTCGATTGATTACAATGAGGTAAAGGTTAATTCCTCAATCTCATTGTTATCCGAGATTGTTTTTGTGTAAGTTTTTACTGGGACATATTTATTATCCATGCCCATGTTTCAAAAAAGAGTTTTCAAAAGGGTTATTCTAAGGGACTCTTTAACTAAAAAATCAGTTTAAATGTTTTAAAGATTTATTCTTCTAAATCTTTCTCATTGATGTCTATGTTTTCAAAATGATTTTAAGGATTTATTTATATGGACCTGAATGTTTTAAAATGTTAATTCCCTTCAAAAGAATCAAAGTGGTATGGGACACTTTGATTCAAAAATATCTTTTAAATGACTTCCTTTATCAATTGTGTGACTTTTAAAATTATTTCATGAAAAATGGGATATTTCCTCAAAAATTATTACTGATCATTTTCAACTATGTCAACATCCTTTATTGGATATTATTCTTGATCGAGGTTGATTTATTATGATAAAAATATTCCATATTGTATTGAAAGTTTTGTGATATGTTTGACTGTAGATGTTTTATTTTTATACCATTCATGGTTTATGGATAAAGTATTGACATTTCATATGCTAGTTTTAATACAAATGTTTATGTTATTTGTAAACCATTTCATATGAGGAATGCATTGGACTTAGTAAGTGATGGGTGGAGCCCTCTATAGCTCCTTGATGCATCAGTAGGTCTCATGAGACAACTAGACATGGAATTGGTCGAGGCCTTTCCCAATTTGATACATGGTTTTGGCCGAGGCCTAAATCATTTTTAGACATCTTGGCCGAGGCCTTGACCAAATGTTTCAGAATTTTGGGCATTATACATTCCTTCATTATGGAAATAATATTTATATTTCATGTGGTCATTCGATTAGTAGAATACTGATGATTATGTTTTACTATGGAATAATTTACTAAACTCTTATTCATGCCATAAAATTGTTCTTGTTTATTACTGGTAAAGGCATGTGTTTTCAATTATTCATAATGCTTAATATTTATGTTATCTTTCGCTGTATTGCTTACCCTTACTGAGCGTTTGAGATCAACCCTTTTATATTTTATTTTTCCCAATATGCAAAGAAATATATTATGATTGACCTATAGGGATAGTATATGGGATCTCAGTTTTGTCTGTGGAAACAATATTGTTGTAGTTTTCCATTTTATGATGTAATAAAAATCTTATGAATGTATCTAGTACTTCCCAGTCTACTAAACTTATCAGTATTTCAAGACTTGATCTTTTGTGATCATGCCAATGATACGTAATAAAGCACCGACTCTGGGTAACAGGGGTTCTGGCGTTACAAAAAATACCCAATCATACAATTTAACATCATGTGGAAAGGATGACTAGGTGATATGTGCCCATTCAATGTTGGTGTGGGACTTATGCCGAAACAGACCAGAGGACCCAAGGGAAAATGATTACCTAGGCCCATGTATGATCCTGTTAGGGGGATCAGGATGCAGTCTGATAAGGATAGATGTGTATAATACTTATATTTTAGCCCCCAGGGAGGTTTCCTACATATCCAGGTTTGTTGGGAACCAAAGTGTACATAGTTCTAGAAAGTTAGGGCTTACACATAATAGTTTCCTATCGAGGGTGTGGATAGAATCCCATGTTGGTGTATAGTTAGGGCATACATGTGGTTGGTGGCATGAGTTGTGATATAGTCAAGTCTTACATGTGGTTGGTGGCTCGAGTCTAAATATGGTGAGGGATTACTAATGGTTGGTGGCGTGATTTGGGATATGGTTGGAGATTACAAGTGGTTGGTGGCCCGAGTTGGGATTGAACCATAGGGAGGTGTCCTATGTACCCTACATAGGAGACAAAGATCAAAACCTATATATTTTTGAATGGTTTGGTGATTTTTTAATACTTACAAACCACTAAGCTCACACGAGTCCTGATCTATGTGAGAAACAAGAGGATGTAAGATATTTGACAATGAACACGCCTCATCACCTGTTGGTGGGGGAGGGAGAGCCTACAACGGAAGTGGCTGAGGGAACCATGGGCAAGGGCACAGAACAATGAACCTTCCCAGATGAAAGGGGAAAGACTATTTCTGTATGACGAGGATGGTGTGTCACTTACTCTAGGTGGGATGCCCTGATGCCACTAAGGAGCGGCAACGGTGGGTGGGGCTTATGCAAGGAAGTTGCCTATGTGCCGCTAAGGAGCAGAAATGGATGGGGTTTATGCATGGAAGCAGCCTGTAATGTCATCCACATGTCTGGGCATAAGGGAATCCCAACTCATTGGTTGGTTGAGGCATATAATTGAGGATGAAACCTATGCACTGGTTCACAAACGGGATAACACCAAGGGTGTTGGAATCAGCCCAAACAAAGGGATATGAAAAGTGTGAATCACATTCCCATCATTTGGAAAGCAATGAGGGTGGCATGACAATGGAGGATAACTATTGACTGTGTTCAAAACACAAATTTTATATCACATTATCTTAAAATAGGTAAAAAAAAATGAGGTTCAACTGTTGACCGTGTTTGAAACACAAGACCTGACTTGAAGTGTCATCCAAAGTATTATAGTGTGTTGGACTAGAATGTTATGTGAGTTGGGGCAGCATGGTACCAGTCCATTAGGGTGTCCATTTAGATATAAAATAGGTTGAATATCTTAATTAAGTTCATTCAAATCATGAGGTGTACTGATGGAATGTTCGAAGAGATTCCGACTCTCTTGAAATTATTCCACTATATTCATGGAATGAGGCATATTATGCTCGTCACTCAAGGCATCTCTTATTTTGAACAAGAGGAATCCTATGATTGGATGATAGGGAATCCTAATGTTTATAGTCATCTAGAGAGGACTATTGGCCTCCTATGCTTGGCTCATAAGGAATCTCTTGTTTGGAATAAGATACGTCCTATGTTTGTCACGTATGAAGTACTATAGTTTATAGTCATATAGATAGGACTATTAAAATCTTATTCTTGGAAAATAAGACATCCCCTGTTTGGATTAAGAGGAATCCTATATTTTTCACATAGGGAATACTACAGTTTTTAGTCATGTAGAGAAATCTATTACAAAACAATTTATTGTCATGTGGTATGGATGATAACTCATAGTTTAATCTCATTGAGTTTGGACCAACCGTTGTAGAAACCCATGATTAGATGTAAAAAAATCGGGCTGGGATTTTCTAACATGTGTCGAACATGAGAGGGAAGGAATGTGTAAACTGTGACTATAGGGGTTCTCAGATTAGTAGAAATGATATGGGGCATACAAGACATTGAGGCATATAGAGGTAGGAAAGGACTCTCCTGAGACCGAATTTTCTTTTGATTGACGATCGTCTTGTAGGCTTCATATGTAGAGCCACCAGGGCATGATGTGCATAGTAAAACAATGGTTTCTGTAGGACACTGGATTTCTGCTTTTGATGGCCATGGAGGTTTATGAGATCTAGAATCACCAGACACATAGAGTTTGATGGAAAGAAAGGATGTGTTTGGGCATTTAAAAAACATTAAGGATGTGGTTTTCCATGGAGTTATGGGTCAACATCGCATAAGAGGTAGGTGATAGGGATTTGGGGAGGTGCATAAATAATGTCGCTTCACATGGTATTCAAGGGACGTATTTTTAGGTGGCATAAGGATGCAAGGTAAAATGTCATCATGATGTCTTGAAAAGTTCGTGGTGCGAGTCTCCAATTTTCATGGGTGTTAGTGATGGATGTGAAGGGACCGGCGCGAAGGGTCGGGACCATATCCTGACACACACTTGAGAGGGGGTGTGGGGGCACAACCCCACGGTATGGACTTGTGGGTATGAACGTTTTTCCGCATTGAGCATCTGCCTAAGAGCTGGTTGTGTTGGATTTGGCATCTTAGGATGATACGTGGGAGAGTTGTCCATGTGTGATGGTATGTAGAGGAGATTTCTGTAAACTCTCATCCACATAAGGGCATGTGTTTACTATCTTCCACATATGGTCATCCGTAAACCATCATCCGCATATCGACATCTAAGAACCGTCTTCCGTATATGGGAATCCACAAACCATTTTATTATATATATATATATATTTATTGGTTTTCTGATTGCATGTAGAGAGTCTTATGAATATGGATCATGAGGAGGATCTTCACAAACTTCATTCTGCATATGGTTCATGGGATGGGTTTTTCGAACTGCTTATTGTTCATGGGATGGAATCCACAAAGTATTTTGGATGTGGGATGGAGTCCCACGAACTAATTTGGGTGTGGGAGAAATTTCTCCCACTTTCTCTATGTTCTTCATACCCTTTTCACTGGTCCCAATACTCTCCCCCTTTGCCTTTTTTTCTTCTCCCTCTTTGATTCTCCTTGTGGTCCTTTTAATAGGGTACATGGGATGAACTATCTGTGATTTGCATGACACCTTCTTTAGAATCACGTGGAGAGATTCTCACCCGCAGATGACTCAGTCAACCATGATTTTTGGAGGTGCAAGATTTTATTGGGTTCTACTCATCCACGAACCACATTTTTTGCAGTGATGGTACGTGATTCGCATTTCTATCATATGTTTTCCAGTGCAAATGGTTCACGGCAGCTTCGGTTCGCAGGTAGATATTCACTGCAAACAGTTTCATTCGATGGCTAACAATTCACGGGACATCCCATCATAGGCCTTCCACATATAAGTGGTTCACGTTTTATACCTTTTTCCAACCTTTCATGGTAATCATTACATGGTCGGGAAAAATTCCTTTAAAAAATATGATTTCTTCAATTTTCTTCTCAAATTTTCAATCCAATATTATATCTTTTCCTCATCCAACTTGCAAGAGTATTCTTATTCCCTTTGGTGATTTTTCAAGACCCTATAAATTCCTCCAATAGGAATTGGCTCTGATCGTGACGAAGAGGAGGCTATTCTGATATAGAAGCGATCCTAAATTGAATGATCAAATAATTCACACATTTTTTCTAAGATAAGGGAATTATTGAACATAGTTTGGTTATTTATAGGGCTACATATAAATCAACACAAAATTTGTGCCTTTTTCATTATTACCCTTATTTTTCCTAGGGAAACTTGACACGGGAATAGCGGGCATAATTTGTATTTTTATTAGGTCTCCGTTTACGGGTTTTCTCCCTAACGGAATTTTTCACCATTTGATTTTTATTTATCAATTGTTTTCTAAGGCCATAAAAGGTGTAGGCCTGGTGAGCTGATACGTCGCTTTTTCCCAAGAAACCCTTTGCAGGTTTTCATCTCGACGAGTTTCATACCTATTTCTGTGATAGGTTTAAAGTCCATCAAACAACACTATCATTACTGATGTTTTAAGTCGAATAGATTTGACCTAATGTCATGGGACGAGGTCCCTGATGAGGTTTTTACTTATTTTGGATGCCTTAATACCTTTCAGACATATATGGGTGGGAATTTTACATTCATTTTTAGTCAACATGTAGGGAATTCCATGGGGAATAGGATCCATTTGAGGGTACAGTAGTAGTAAAAGCACCACCTAAAGAAGAATTTCATTTGGTAGATGGTCTAGGGGTGATCAATATGCAGAGCCGCTAAGGTTATGGTATGCATAGTTGATCAAAGGTGTACTTAAGTAAATGACTGTCTATAACTGGGGACATTTTTGAATTTCGAGGTACCTGGCCTTTGCAGTTTATCGTCATGTGGTAAGGACGCTTTACATTCAGTTTATCATCATGTGGTAAATACACTTCTTTAAATATCACACGTGATTAGAATGTAACCCGGTATGAATACCCTAACATGACCAAGACATGGTAAGGATGTATATAGTGTAAAATTTGATTATGAGGCCTCTTTGATTAGGAGAAATGATATGAGGGATTTGGGTTCGTTGGGCGTATGGGGGTGAGAACAGTGTCGCCTAAGGATGACCTGACTTTTGTTGACAGGACAGGGGTGATAAATATTTGGATCCACTAAGGGAATGGTATTCATATTCATGAAAAGGTATCTTCAAGTCGATGACCTTCCATGTCCGATGGACTTGGAGGTTTATGAGGATCCATGATTATTTGGGTCAAAAAGTCTGATGTACAGAAAGGGTATGTCTGGTCTTGTAAGAGATCTTAGGCTACAGTTTTCTTTGAATATCAGGAATTTACCTACACTGATTTTCCCTACAAGTGGGGTACACTTTCTCTCCGTGTAGTTTAACATCATGCGGTAAGGACGATCTGCTCTTAGTTTAACGGTATTAGAATTCGTACCAGCGTTGGCTGATGCTACGGTACCTATGGGATAATCAAATTAGGATGCTTGGGTGTTCTCTGATCAGAAATGAGGGATGATTTTTTAAACCATAATCTTGGGGTCTCTCGAATCAGGAGATATGGTATGGGGATCTGAGGCTGGTATGCGTACGGAGATAGGAAGAGTATCGCCTGAGGAAGGCTTGCCTTTGGTAGATGGGCCAGGGTCGATCAATATGCATAGATGTTGAGGGAATGGTATGCATAGTCATGTAAATGTTTCCACAGGTCGATGACCTTCCACTTTCAATGGCTTTTAATGATTATGAAGAAACAAGATCGCTCATGACACAATGTCTGGTAGGTGGGGAGAGATTTTTACAAACATACGAGAAACAACCATATTGAAATTGTCTGTTGGGATAAAGAAGCACAACTCTGGTGTAACATAAGGGATGCAGACCATCATAGGAACCACGGGAGGATACATAATCTAACCAGGTAGGGGAACCCTAGAAACATCACTTCATGAAGGGAACAAAAATGTAAACCACAGTTCCAGAAATTTTTGGATCGGGAAATGTTATACGGGGGGTCTGGGAAGGTAAGAATACGAAGAAAGGAAGAGCATCACCTGTATAAGACTTTCCTTTCATAGATGGTCCAGGGGAAATCAATATGAGACATTGCTGAGGGAATGACATGCATCGTCATGGAACGGTGTCCACAGGTCTGTGTCATTCTACTTCTGATATCCATGGGTGATTATTAAGATCTGTAATCCTCTGGGTCATGGAGTCTGATGAATGGAAATGATGCATACAAACATGAAATTAGTGTTCCATCCATGGTTTACCATGTATCTGGAGAGGATTATGACTTGTACAATGAATTTTTTAATCGTGTGGTATGGAAGGGCTCTGTATAGTTTAGCGTCATTCAGTAAGAACGATTGTCATGCAGTTTATTATCATGCGGTAAGGACAGTGAGCATTTTCAAATTCATGTTGTTTAACATCATGTGGTAATGGCAGTGTTGACCTAATGTGAAAATGGATTCCATGCAGTTTAACGTCATCTGGTAAGGACATGGTGTGTCGATGTGAAAATAAAAGGGTGTCATGTTGTTTAATGTCTTGTGGTAAGGATGAGCTCCATGTATTTTAGCATCATTCGGTAAGGACGAGGGTTATCATTTTTTCGAGGTTGGCTAGGGTGAGATAATGAAATCTTAGCATCTCTACGTATCCTGTGAGGGTAGGAATCAAGTCGTACATAGTTCTCAAAGCCCTTGTAATTCAAAGGAGCTTTCTGAGAAAATCCGATTTATACACATGAGGGTACATTTTTCATAGAGGTTGGTCCAGGGTATAGAAATACCAGCATCACTATGTATCCTATGAGGGAAAGAATCAAGTTGTATATAGTTCTTTGAATGTGGCATAAAAGATAAAAAAAATTTGGGATACCGATTTCTTCTCAGGTAAGGACACAATCTCACTCAAAATTATTTATTTAGGAAGGGAAAGCAAAAAAGCAAGCAGTCCAAAACCAAAGGGAAAAGGAGGAGGAGAACAAAATCATGGGGGTCTGAAATAGTGTAAGCCAAGGGCGTCCCCTCTCACAAGATCCTCTCCCTCATCCTTGAGAGTGCTCCTACCGTCGAGGCCCAAAAAGACCGAATTGTTGGACGCAATAGAGGCAAGGTGGTCAGCCACTTTGTTACCCTCGCGCCAAGTGTGACCCACTTTGGTATTGCTTGTCAGGAGGCCTTTGCATTTTCTGATAGTGTAGGAGATAGACTATGGGGTATTACCTATACCTTTCAGAGCGTTGAAGAGGGCCATGCAATCTGTCTCCGCTTCACTGATGATAATATTATGATGGAAACATAGCATGAGACCGGAAAGCATGGCTAAAGCCTCCGCCTGGAGAGAGTGTCTGCGCCCATACTGGGCTGTGAACAGCAGGATGATAGAGCCCCTGTAGTCATGGGCCACTCCGCCACCCCACATGATGCCTTGACGGAAGGAGCCATCCGTATTCAGCTTTATACTCGTGGAAGGAGGCATCCAGCGTACCCAGTGACCTGCACCAGCTCTGAGAGAAGCAGCGGCAGCCGTTGCGTTCGGTTGAAAGGGGCAGAGCGATGGAGCAAGATGCAGCTGGCTGTTCGACCTGAGGAAATCAATGAGCAGACTCCGAGTTCTGATGATGATGGATCTCTCAGACGGGCGAACACCTTCATGCCTGTCCATATTTCATGCTTGCCAGATTTACCAAAGACCAGCAGTGAAGATAGCAGCCCGAGCCTTCCTCTCTGCGCTCTGTTCCGGTGCTCCCTGGAACCACTGATCCAAGAAGTTAGATTCAGAAAAAACATGCCCATTATAAGCAGTGAGACCGCCAAAACAACTCCACACCGCATGTGCCCATGCCCCTTCGAAGAAAAGATGAAAAGTGCTCTCCTCCTTTGCATGGCAGCACAAACATCTGGACACCATAGGGATGCCGAGCCTTTTGATATTATCGTCAGTTTGAACTGCACGGTTCCGGATGCGCCAGGAGAGAAAACTATACTTGGATTGAATTTTCCTGCACCACATGGTCTCATGCCATGGGTCGGGACTGTCGTGAGAGTGTAAGGTTTTCCGAAACTCTTTGGTGGAAAACATTCCTGAAGCTGAAGGAGTGAAAACACACTGGTCAGGATCCATATTTAACTCAATACTCTCATAGGTTGCCTGCTGATCTTGGTTCAACACTACCCAGATAAAAGAGTGAAACCTGCTTGCCTCCTTAAAAGAAATCTGAGGGGCCGGACAGCCAGGAAAACTAATCCTTGAGCCAGCCCAATTATGGTGCCAAAACAGGATATCCCCTTTTTTCAATGACCCAGCGTGATAGGGGAAGGAGGGAGGGAAGGAAAGCAGCAATCATGGACCAGAGGGGAGAGGAGGAATGGGACCCAAGAGCAGGAGCATCACTGCAACGAGGTCTCATTACCCTGCCCCACAAGGACCTACCCTCAAGGGCCTCCCAAGCCAGTTTAGCATGCATGCACTGAATGGTGACAAAGAGGTTTCTGACATCAATACCT
Organism: Viscum album; assembly: GCA_963277665.1. Taxonomy (NCBI): domain Eukaryota; kingdom Viridiplantae; phylum Streptophyta; class Magnoliopsida; order Santalales; family Viscaceae; genus Viscum; species Viscum album. The sequence continues at coordinate 384,106,175 of OY728145.1, forward strand.
CCATTCCGGATAGGTTGGTCCATTCTCCTCCAAGAGACCCAGTGACGTTTCCCTTCAGAGAGGGCATCCCAGAGAAAACCAGCAAGGATCCTGTCAATGGACGTAATGACTCCCTTAGGAACTTTGATGGATGCCATCGCGTGAACAGGAATAGAAGACAGCACGCTATTGATGAGGATGATCCGGCCGCCGAAGGAGAGAAATCTGTTCTTCCAATTGAGTATTCTGCCTGTGATTTTCTGCACGATGTGATCAAAGTCATGGATGTGGAGTCTTTGAGGGGAGATAGGTGCACCAAGGTAGTTAACAGGAAAGTTTCCCCTTTGCATGTCCAGACTGTTCTCTAAGGTGACCACACGCCTTGCCTCGCACTTATTGGATATAAAAAGGTTACTCTTATAATGTTTGATGAGTTGGCCGCTCCAGTGGCAATATTCCTCCAGAAATTTAATGAAACTTTGGACTGATCTTAAGCTGCCATTCAAGAAGACCAAGGTGTCATCAGCAAACATGAGGTGAGTCATGCTGGAGGAGAGTGTACGACTCCGATATGGAAGAATCTGCCCTTGGTTCCTGCTCCTATTAAGTAGACGGCTAAGCACATCCTGGGCAATAATGAAGATGGTAGGGGATAGGGGGTCCCCCTGCCTGAGACCATGGGTGGCTTTGAAAAACCCATGAGTCTTCCCCATGAAGGAGACAACCAGCCATGAAGAGCTGAAGCATCTAAAGATAATGTCAGTGGCCCGGGAAGAAAAGCCCATACATGTGAACACTTTGTTGATGAAGATCCATTCAATTCTGTCATAGGCCTTACTCATGTCCAATTTGATGGCCATATTTGAACCATGAGATTTGATGTTAATGTCCGAGATCAGCTCCTGGGCCAAAGCTATAGATCCTTCTATAGACCTGCCTTTCACAAAGCCATGCTGCTCCAAGGAGATCCAATGGGGAAGAAAGCGCGATAGCCTTTTGTTGATGATGCAGGAGAGGATTTTATAGGGGAAGTTGCACATGTTGATAGGCCTATAATGATTCAGAGAAGATGGGTCTTTTATCTTAGGAATAAGCACCAACGTTGTTGCACTGGCCACACGAGGGAGAATGCCACCCCGAAAGAAATGTTGGATGGCTAGGACAACATCATGCTGAACAACTGACCAGGATTCCCTGTAAGAAGACCCCGGGAAGCCGTCCGGCCCCGGAGTGCTCTTGGGGTTAAGGCTCATCATGGCCTCATTGATCTCCTTCTCGTTCGGGATTGCTTCAAAGGACTCATTGTCTTGGCTGGAGACTTGAGAGGGGATCACATCAATGAAGGGGGCCCTGACACTTGGGTAACCCTCAGGAATACCAGGGTTAATGCCTGCAAGCAAGGCCTTAAAATGGGAGAAGGCCAGCCCACCAACCACATCCCTATCATCAGTGAAAGAGCCATCCTCCAGTCTCAGATTGGGTTTGAGATGACGCCGCTTTTCCTTAATGCAAGCATGAAAATAGGTAGTGTTTTTCCCCCTCTCGAAGCCATTGAACCCTGGATTGCTCACGGGCAAGGCGCTCTTGTGTTAGGAGAGCTTCCACCAAACTGTCTTTCTTCCTAGAAAGATCTTCAAACACCTGGTCATTCCAGCCATTTTCAAGACTAGCTTCAAGTTGTTCAACCTCTTTCAAGAGCACATCTGTATCCTTGTCAGTTGGGGGCACCTGTTGAAACCAGACTAATATGTCTTTCCTTAGGCGTCTCAGTTTGTTGTGGAGCCCGATCCATAGGTGACCAAATTCAGGAGGCCCCCACGAGCTTTTCACCACTTGATTGTAGCCTTCCATGCGAGTCCAAAGGTGATAGAATCTGAAAGAGTTATTGGTCTCCTGTCTTGAGGACAGGGAGAGTAGCAGGGGGGAGTGATCAGAAACACTGCGGGTAAGATGTGTTACCTGAGCATTGGGGTAGGCGGAGATGCCATGAATATTAGCCAAGCACCTATCAAGGCGGCTCCAAGATCTGCGTCCTCCTCTTTGATTGTTACACCAAGTGAAGCGGTCCCCGGAATAACCCATGTTGGAGAGACCCTTACCGCCCATGAATTGTACAAACTCTAAGCTCCCCTTCCGAGGGAAGGGACCTCGCCCCCTCTTCTCATCCGGATCAACAATGACATTAAAATCGCCGCCAACAAACCAGGGAGAGTTTCCTGGGTCAAAATAATGGATCCCCTTCCATAAAGAGCACCTTTTGTGGGGATCACAACTCCCATAAATGAAAGATGCAAAAATGGAGTCATTTCCAATTGTCACTTTGGTCGTGATGGATTGGTCATCAGCAGCAAGCTTGGCCACTGAGATATCCTTTTGCCAGAAAATCCAGATGTGGGTATTAGTTGGGTCCGCATGCATAAATCCCTGCATCCTGAGTTTGCGGGCAAACTCCCCAATTTTGGAATGATCCTGCTTGTGCTCCAAGATCACGACAATAGAGGCCCTATATTTCTTCGATTCCATAACAATGTAGTCAGTTTTTACCCAGGCCCCTAGGCCGCGGGAATTCCAGATGAAGATGCACGTCATTGAAATAGGGGGCGCCTGGATTTGGCCCCAGGCGAACGTAGCTCACGCGGAGGATTAGAGGGGGAAGCAGAAAGACCTCTGCGTTGAGATCTCGTGCGCACACCAGAAGGAGGTGGCAGGTGAAGAAGCCCCTGTGAAGAAGAGAAAGCCAGCTGATTGAGGGAAGGAACCTCGCCTCTGCAGAGCTTTCCATGAGGGGAAGTATCATGAGCAGCTGGAGAGAGAGCACCCATGACCCTCTTCTCCTCCCAAGTAGGAGGACCGATGGTCAGAAGCTTGGCACCCATAGAAGTATGGGAAAGGAGCGAAAGTGACTGCTCCTCAGTCGGCAAGAGGGAGGAGCAACTGGGTGCTCGAGAGGAAGCACTTAGGAAAAACAGACTGCCCATAATGTTCTCACGGATCCAGATGGCTTTGAAAAACGGTTCCATGGGAGGCTGGAATGACGCCAATCATGGAGGAGCCTGCTGCATAGATGAAACCAGAGGAAGGCAGGATTGGGTAAACTCATTGAGGTGAGGCCCCGCCGACAATGATCCGCGGCAAACAACCCGCAGAGCAGCTAGGCCGAAGTCAGGAACAGCATTGTGAGCGGACTCCAGGGAGACCACTGGTTGGGGGCCACGAGTAGGGGCAAGAGGATCAGACCTCCTAGCAACACTCAGCTGGCGCTGAGGTTTAGGATCACTGGCTGGGGGGTGCCGATTCCTACACCGGCCTTCAGAATGGCCTTGAAGCCGACAGAAGGGGCAGTACCTCGGAAACACTGGATAAAGGATGTCCTGCTTCCAAACCAACACGTCGGGCACCCGCAGGCAGAGGCTTTCCGGAGGAGGGAGGGAGAGGTCCAAATCCACGCAGATGCGCGCGACCGAGGACTCCTCGCACCTTGTTGTGCGATCATCGACACAAAGGAAACCCCCAAGAGAATCACCAATGGCTTTAAGGAAAACCTGATTTTGAAAAGGGAGCGGGAGACCCGGTAAGCTGAGCCACACCGCCGCACGGGGACCCTGTTTCCCTGTGTGAATCTCCATCGACCAGCGCACCAGGTTGAAACGCAAGAGCCCAGCCACCCGCGGAGCTTTGCACCAAGCCTGCATAAAGTCTGCTTCCGAGGACAGAGCCACACAGAAGGAATTGCGGTGGATTTGTGAGATCTGGGAAGGCGAGGAAAGACCCCATGAATCCACGAGGCCCCGAAAGATCGCCAGAGAGGGCATCACGCCGCCAAATCTAGCCACGAGAGTCCACTGCAGGCAACCCACCGCCTCCTCAAAATCCGCCACAGGGACATCAAGGGTGACACGGGGACCAACCCGGGACAGAGAGGGAGAAATCCGTCCGATTTCTGGATAGAAGGGGATCGAGAAGGTCGGGGAAGGGCCACAGAGGGCATCCTTGAAGGAACAAGGCGGATTCCCAGCCTGAGGGGCATGGAATGGGGGAGGAGAGACAGGCGGGGAGGCCTCCCGGCGGGGCTGACCAGGGTCAAAAACCGCCGGAGGTGGACAACACAGTGGAGGGGGAACGGGTGCAGGCGCGCAACCAGACGAAAAAATTTGAATCTCAGGAGGTGCGTGAGGCGCGTTCTGAGGGGGGGAAGCCATGGAGTGCACCTGGTAAGGACACAATCTTATTATGCAGTTTAATGTCATGAAACTAAGACATCTTTCACTTCGTTTGGGGTTCATAGAGCTTGGACTAGCACGACACTATTAATTTTCAAGTAACTGGGATGAAGTGACATATAGTTTAACGTCATGCAGTATAGAAGAGGGGAATTTTTAATTTAATATTATGCATCTCGGATGATTTACTAAACAGTTTATTATCATGTAGTAAGGAAATCTTTCCCTTTTTTGTGGGTCAAAGAGCTCGAACCGGTAGTAATCACTTCTAAACATGTGTGTATGCTATAATATAGTAGCAGAACCAATGTGAATGTGGCTGGGAGCCTCTGACGTGCACCTCAAGGGGGAAAATTCTTGACAGTTTGAAATCATAGTATCATGATTATTGGCTCTTGGTTTAGTGTTATAGAGTATAGACCAGCTCGGAATAGTTTATTTTCATCTTGTAGGGACAATGTACTGTGTAGTTTAACGTTGTGTGGTAGGGAAACTCCACTATGTAGTTTATTGTTAGGGAGTATGGACATTCTGGCTTGGCAGTTGAACTTCCTCTATCTTGAAAAAAATTACTCTTATGGTTACATTAAATCTATCTTTAGATATCTCATGTTTGTAGGAGTGGTGGTGAGCTTCCCATCCATAAATATTAGAGCATATTGTCTATTGGAGTAGAACCTTTGTATGACATATGACCCCTCTAACTTTGGATCTAGCTTCAGCGGCTTCTTTCCAGGTATCATCGGGTTCCGGAGGACCAATACCAATTCCCTTTTGAGGAAATACTGAAGACGATCCTTTTTTGAAGGCTCATGCAATCCAGTTCGGATATACCTATAGGTGGTGAAAAGTGTGCTACCGCATCTCATTTAGTATCTCTAATTCATCAAATCCATTTTATGCATGATCATCGTTGGGTAGTTGATCACAAATGGCAATGTGGAGTGATAGAAATTGGATTTCAAGGGGAAGAACTACTTCTGTTCTATATACTAATGAGTACGGAGTGTCTTGGGTAGTGATTTGAGTTGTGGTTTGATAGGGCCACAAGGAGTGGAATATTTTTTCTGGTCATGACTTCATGTCTTTGTCCACTATTTTTTGGAGTATGTTGGATGGGGTCTTGTTGAAGGCCTCTATTGGTCTATTGACTGTAGCATGGTATTGGGATGAATGGTTGGTCTTGAAACCGTATTCCTAGTATAGTTTCTCCAATTCATATGAGCAGAAGTTGGTGTGATTGTAAATTAGTATTCTATGAGGGAAGCCAAATCTTGTGATGATTTGGATTTCATGAAGCTGACAATGATTCTTACCCTGACTTCTTTAAGGGGGGAGCATCTTCCCACTTGAAAACGAAGTCGGTCATTGTGAGAATATATTTGAATTGTTTGACCATGGTGGGAGAGTATGGTTCCATGACATCCATTACCCAGATGGTGAACGGACAAGAGTACATATCTTGGTGAATTAGCTCCAAAGGATGATGAATGAAGTTGGCATGAATTAGGTAGGAGTGTAATTTCATAGTAAAGCTTGAAAATTACATTCTAGTGTGGGTCAATAGTATCCAAGCCTTCAAATATGATGATAAAGCTTGGATCCTAATTGATGCGCTTCACAAAATATAGCATGCACTTCACTAATGATGGGAGCAGTCTCTTCCCCATCAATGCATCTAACAAGGACTCCGTAAAGGCCTCACTTGTAGAGAACCTTATACTGGATTGTGTTACCATGTAGGACAAATTTGACTTCCATTCTCTATATATTTTCTCTTCTATCCCTATCCAGTGGAACTTCTCCCCTTTGATGGTAGTTTGTAATGAGAGTCATCAAGCTGTTAGTAGGAGCATATGGCTCGGGGAAAGGGCTGACTTCGTCAATTTCTTCCATGTTAGTTTGAACATATGGCAAGAACATTCGACAATGAGAAATACTGATAACAGTTTCATACCTATCTAGGTAAACTAGAGTTGTGGCCACAATGGATAATGCATCATCCTGGGCATTTTTAGACCAGAGAACATCGGTCAATGTATATTTTGTGGGTAACTCTTCCATTAACCCTCTGATGTGGTCGAACATGGAGATATGTTCCTCCTTCTTAATAGCAGAGTCACCATTGACTTTCTTGATGACCAATTACGAGTCGCCTTTTACTTTATGGTGTTGTACTTGCAGATGTAGTGCGAGCACTAGACCTTCCATGATGGCATGGTATTGCGCCTCATTTGTAACACCCCAAGCATCCATGGTATGCTTCTCTTTCAATAATGCAATAGCTTTCATTATAAGCAAGTTCATGATTCTAACACACTGCGACCAATTAAAGTAGCTGTTATAAATAGTAATACCCACTTTTTGAAATTATATAAATTTTATATTTCAAAATGGACTTCATTTTTGTATTCGGAATATCGAAATTAACCTAAGTTGAATTTTTTGTAATTTTCGGAGAACTTCCAATTTTCTATGAATAGTAAAAATACTTAAAAACAACATTTTTAATAAAAATAATTTATAGTGATAAGTTATAATATTGAGTGGTTTTAAAGTATAATTAGAATAAATTTTTACCATTTTATCCAATGGTGGTCATTAGAATTAATTTCACTTTGAAATTGGACATAAACAATTGTCAATCTGTTGATTGATATTGTTTCTTAAAAACACGCTATTTGTTTTGACAGCGGGAATTAATTATAAAATTAATTAATGCAACTTATATGTTTGAAATTTTATAAAATAGAAATCATTTTTTAATTCAGAATATCAATTATAGCTTAGGGTGAATTTTTGGTATTGTTATGAAAAACTTCGATTATTGATGAATAGTGAAACCATTAAGTGGTAGATAAAAAACTGATTTTTCGTTTAAATGAAATTTTACCACCTCTGTGATTTGGATTTCCAAAATCCCACATACATAATTGCCATTAGGAAGTAAAATTTGGTTCAATTGGATTAAAATAATTTTTGATGAATAGTAACTTTTAAGTTTTATTAATCTCGATTAAAGGTAATTAGTGTAATTTAAGGTAAATATAATGTTTTAATAATATGAAATTACCTTTACACTTTTCCTACTCTTATTGGATAAGTCATGGCCGACCAATAAAATCCATGGGTCAACTTGGGGACCCCATGGAGCCACTTGTGTAAGAAAATGACATTAATAACCTTTTATTTAAAGTAAAAATAAAATTGTCACAAACATGTGTTGTTTTACTAAAAAAATTATTACACGCGGTTATATAAGTTAACTTTTAGACTATAAATATTCATTGGAAATATAAAAAAATTTCCTACATCATGATATTTTTTATATAATTTTTAGACATTAAATAAAGTAAAAATTTTATGACACCATGATGATGCAGTAATTACCTCATTAATTAACGATTTTAATAAAATGGGAGGATAATGTAAACTCTAATACTTAAACTTCTCAAAAACCTATTGGATGAGTAGATTTAGAACCCTTATCACATTATCCTAGAAATATATCATTGTGGGACCTTTAAAATCCAAAAATCATTTCATAATAATGTAACATTTCATGACATTCCAAGAGTGCCCCTCCTCTCCTCTTATAAAAGGCCCCCACCTCTACCACCTTACTCACACATTCCAAGCCATTTGGCTCAGCCAACATCTGCCCAAATACTCTCTAAACTTCCCTCTATTACTTGTAGAAGCCTCAAATTGAGCAGAAGTCTTCCCAAGGAAGCCTTTGGCTCAAATCGAAAAGAGTTACCCGGTTTTAAGGTAATGTCTTATCTTATGTTCTTTTGTTTTATTTTGCTTCTCCAACCCTTTAAACTCTTTTTATTCTATTATTTTTTAACAACACCAGTATATAAAATATACTAGTATGTTTTCATTAGAATTATTCTATTTACACTTACACATACCTCCATTTAATGGTTAAAGAACATACTGTTTCTATGGGTGGATAATTACTGTCTCAGGAAATAATGATTGTTCAATATTCTTTTAACACCTCTCATGGTGGCCATTATGATGACAATATTTTTTATATATGATATATATTATGTTTATGTTTTCCTTATGCTTCTGTATTTTTCATTTATGGCACACCTTTATGATTTCCATTATGGGTAAACGCGATAATTTCATTTTAGGAAGTGCGGACTACCACCCCGTCAAAGTGATTTGAATCGTTAATGCCATATGTGGGATGTGTAAAGGATGGAGTAAATGATATTATATATGGATTTATAACATACCTTTATATAATTATTATTTAATTCCATTAAAAATGAAATATAAATGAAAGTAGCGTTCATGCGTACGTACAGCTTACCGTCTCCATGAACGGTGCATTTCATTTCTTACCTCTAAATGTTATGTAATATTTTGAATGAATGTATATACTGGATATATATGATATATATGATATCTACATAATGAATATAATTCTGTATATAATGGGTATTTCACCACATGAACAACTTTTAATTATAAGAAGTTTATTTTTGACTCAAGTACCAAAGATTGACAAAACAACCATTATTAACTTAAATAATTACATAATGTTCATAACATGGTAATAAGTGATATAAAAGGAATAATGAACATGAAAAACGTTCTTAAGAAATTATAAATTAACTCTAGTTTATTATTTAGGAGATTAAAGAATGATCGAGTCAAGTCGGACACGAGGTAAGGGAACTTCTTAACCCAATTTCCGTTCTTTGGGTTAATCTCCTACTTTCAAATTATGTCATGATATTATTATGTCCAATCTTATATTTTTACATTCTTTATGTGTAATTATAGTTAATACACATAACAGATCTATTTTATTTAAAAAATGATCTTTTTGAGGACTTCGTCTCAATATCCTTTCATTGAGGCATATTTTATTTTATACACAACTTTATTTTATACGGTGTACAAACCCCTTTTAATTTTACATTTATTAAAAAGGAATATTTTTTAAATGAATCATTTTACTAAATGAAAAAAGGGAATGTTTTTCTTGTCATACGTATGTGGAGAAAACAACTTCTTCACCGCCTTAACCATTATTTGAGTTTCAGCTTCCTCTACAAGCCATAACTTTTTTTAAAATGAAAAATAAATACCAAGATTTAATTTTATATTATTTTGGTCTTGAAAATGGTTTTGAAAGTGTTTTTATTATATCAATGTGTTGTATTGATATCTTGTGATTTAAAGTTGGAAATTTTATATTTCCTTGATGCATGTTTTATGTGATACGATTATGTTATGGTTTATGATATGTTTAAACCTGTTCATATGAGGAATGCATTGGACTTAATAAGTGACGGGTGGAGCCCGCTATAGCTCCTCGATGCATCAGTAGGTCTCATGAGACAAACTAGTGTCTTGGAACAAGGCCTCGATAGAATCTTATTTTTATTCTTGGCATGAGGCCTTGGCTATGTGGTTATGATATTCTGGCATTATGCATTCCATCATTATGAAAGTAGTTATTGATATTGCATGTGATTATTCGACCAGTAGAATATCCATGTGAATAAGTAAATGTCATTATCCCATTTTAATTTTTCCATATTATTTTGAAGTTCAAGTTTAAAAGGATTTTGTTTTAGTTATACATTGCCTTAAATGTTTTTGTTTATTTATGAAAGCTTCTGCTATATTGTTATCCTTACTGAGCATCTGAGCTCACCCCTTTTAATGTTTTAATTTTTCCTGGATGTGATGAAGTATATTATGAATGACTTGCAGGGATTGTATGAGGGGATATGAAGAAAGGATGTTTTTTTAGTTTTATTTTACTTTATGATGTAATGTAAGACTTATTAATGTATCTATTGTTTCCAAGACTACTAAACTAATCGGTATTTCGAGACTTGATCTTTTGTGATCATGCCAATGTTACGCAATAATGCACCGACTCTGGGTAACTGGGGTCGGGGTGTTACAGTTGGTATCATAGGTAGTTTAGTACTAACCTTGGAAGCTAGATTTAGATAAACTCTGATTAGAGTACATAGCCCAAATATAGATTGTGAGGATTAGTATAGATTAACTTCCTAGAATTTTGGTATTATAGATATTTTTGTGAGTTTTTCGAGCAATACATCCCTGTCAGGATACAAGCAGGTAGAGGTGGCTATGGCATAGATGTACCTAGGGGTAAAACCGGAATACATAACTTTGAGCTATACTCAAACAGGAACTGGTTCACGACAACGGGCCTTGCTGCACTCTTTGTTACGACACTCCCGGGGGATATGCTTAGGATAATTCTCATTTTCTTTACAAACCATTATGAAGGGTTTATGAGTATATACTTTCTCAAAGAAAACATTTTTATGATTATATTTCAATTTATGTTAAGTGTTTTACAAGTATGGAATTATGTATTTTGATTCATAAACTAATCTAGTTTATGCCATTGTTTAGAAATGGTGCCCAGTGGGAGGAATGGAAACCGTATCAATGCACACACTCCATGTAGGGATTTCAATCCTACTCAAGATAATTATAGTGGAGCTGGAGATACAACTAGTGCTGATCAACTTATCACCATACTGGGACAACTCACTCAGGTTATGAATAATAACCTTACTCGTATGGAGCACCCTGATCCGTAACGTGGAGGATCAATGTTAGATCGCTTCATGAGGAAAAAACCACCAACATTCAATGGGACTACAAATCCATTAGTAGCTGAGAAATGGATAAACTCCTTAGAGAAAATATTTCATGCCTTGGGGAGTAGCAAAATGGAGAAGGTTGTCATGGCAGTTTACGGCCTCACTGGAGATGCCGATCAATGGTAGTCACTGATTCAAAACACAAAAGAAGATGAAGAAGTATCTAATATGGAATGGAGGGAGTTCAAAGAGCTTTTCTTAGAAAAATACTTCCCTCGTGACCATAGAGAATATATGGAAAGGTAATTTCTAAGTCTGAGACAAAAGGAGGATGAGAATGTCACAAAGTATAAGGCCAACTTTACAAGGTTAGTGAGGTATGCTACATATTATATACATAACCAAAGAAGTAATATTGATCGTTTCTTATATGGGTTAAAACCATTTCTCCGTCGAGCATTAGTATCACAAACCTTCTCGTCATATGAAGATATAGCCTCATGTGATATCAATATAGAAAAGAAATTCCTTAAATCTTATGACAATAAAGTAAAGCAAGAGAAGAATAGAACAGTGGAACAAGAGATAGATAAAGGGAAAAAGGGAAAGAAAGATTTTCCATTACGCGATAATTGTGAGAAGAATCACCCCGGTACTTGCCTAAAAGGAATGGGAGTTTGTTATAAAAGTGGATAAAAAAGTTACCAGGCTCGTGATTGCAAGGGAAAGAAAGAGGCTATCAATGTTGAATGCTATAATTGTAGGGAAATGGGGAATTATGCATATGAATTCCCTAAGAGTCAGGGAAACTTACCATAGAAAATGCCAAGGGATCAAGGAAAATCTTATGCTATTACTACAGTTGAAGTGGAATAATTAATGTATTGGTGATTTTGGACTCAAGGATTATATTCTGGATATAAGAATAATGATATATATATAAGGATTGTACTATAGTACTTGTTGTTTTCATTAAGGTTTTTATATGACTAAGGTAATCATATTTTTACTATGTGATAATAAGAAAAACTTTACATTGTTTGGGGAATCTAATAGATTGATTTTGGAATTAAGAGGCCTTTTAGAGAAAGTCTGGACAGAGGTATTTTGGATAACTATAAAGGTTGGGATGGATTAAGTTGAACTTTGGATAGTATTGTTTAAGGTTAAAACATTTCTAAATATTATTTTTGGAATATTATAATACTATAGTTTTAGGAAAAGGACAACTTGCAGGTTGGTGGATAACCCGTCGCGTCAGACAAAGCTGTTGGAATTGAACCCACAACCATAGTGCGCCAAGCCTTTAGTACCTACCCCTAGCCTACAGGAAGTCCCTGGTTATTAAAAAATAGTTTTCCTAATCTAAATGGTATGTGATAATATTTTGAACCTTATACAATTAGGATAAATATAATATTTTTGAGTTCTATTATCTTTTTGAGTGAAAGATGAGTTTGTCATATAAATTAGTTGAAGTTTGAAATTATACTTTTCAATCATATATATATACCTACCTCTTATTCTATGAATTAATTAATTCTTAAACTTTAGGAAAGGTATATTAAAACAAAAAAATGTGTTATCCTAATACCTTATGTTTTGTTGAACTGGTGATATTTTAAATCACCATATATTCAAGGCTTTGATGCCCTCAATTTTACACTTGTTTTTGATTGATGACCTCAATCCCTCCTTAAAAATATTTACATTTTTCCTCCAATTATATTTCTCTACTTTCCACCAATTTTCTCATATTCGAGATCATAATTTGGTGGTGACTTTTTCATTTCCATTTCCCTATTATTAAGGCTAAATTTTATTAACCTTATTTCCGATGTAGGTTTTCCACAAATGTATTTTCTACTTTCAACCTTTTATTTTCAAAGAAAATTTTCAAATTGTGAGGACGTAATTTATTAAAGGAGGGGAGAATGTAACACCCCAAGATTCCATGTACGCTTCTCTATCAATAATTCAATAGCTTGCATTATACGCAAGCTCGTGATTCTAACACACCGCGACCAAATCAAAGTAGCATTTATGAATAGTAATAACCACCTTTTAAAATTATATAAATTTTATATTTCAAAATGGACTTCATTTTTGTATTTTGAATATCGAAATTATCCAAAGTTGATTTTTTTTTAATTTTCTGAGAACATCCAATTTTCTATGAAAAGTAAAAATACTTAAAAACAACTTTTTTAATAAAAATAATTTATAGTGATAAGTTATACTATTGAGTGGTTTTAAAGTATAATTTGAATATATATTTACCATTTTATCCAATGGTGGTCATTAGAATTAATTTCACATTGAAATTGGACATAAACAATTGTCAATCTTTTGATTGATATTGTTTCTTAAAAACACGCTATTTGTTTTGACAATGGGAATTAATTATAAAATTAATTAATAAAACTTATATGTTTGGAATTTTTTAAAATAGACATCATTTTTGAATTCAGAATACCAATTATATCTTAGGGTGAATTTTTTGTATTGTTCTAAAAAACATCGATTTTTGATGAATAGTGAAACCACTAAGTGGTAGTTAAAAAACTGATTTTTCATTTAAATGAAATTTTACCACCTCTGTGATTTGAATTTCCAAAATTCAACATACATCATTGTCATTAGAAATTAAAATTTGGTTCAATGGGATTATAATAATTTTTGTTGAATAGTACTTTTATGTTTTATTAATCACGATTAAAGGTAATTAGTGTAATGTAAGGTAAATATAATGTTTTACTAATATGAAATTAACTTTACACTTGTAATACCCTTTTTTTATGAGTCATTTCTGACCAATAAAATCCACGGGTCAACTTGGGGACCCCATGGATCCACTTGTGTAATAAAATGACATTAATAACATTTTATTTAAAGTAAAAATAAAATTGTCACAAACATGTGTTATTTTACAAAAACAATTATTACATGGGGTTATATAAGACAACTTTTTGACTATAAATATTAATTGGAAATAAAAAGAGATTTCATATATCATGATATTTTTTATATAATTTTTAGACATTAAATAAATTAAAATTTGTATGACACCATAATGATGCAGCGATTACCTCATTAATTAACAATTTTAATAAAATGGAATGATAATGTAAAATATAATACTTACACTTTTCAAAAACCTATTGGATGAGTATATTTAGAACTCTTATCATCTTATCCTTGAAATATATCATTGTGGGGCCTTTAAAATCTGAAAATCATTTCATAATAATGTAACATTTCATGACATTCCAAGAGTGCCCCTCCTCTCCTCTTATAAAAGGCCCACACCTCTACCACCTTACTCACACCTTCCAAGCCATTTGGCTTGGCCAAAATCTACCCAAATATTCTCTCAACTTCCCTCTCTTACTCCTAGAAGCCTCACTTTGGGCAGAAGTCTTCCCAAGGAATCCTTTGGCTCAAATCAGAAAGAGTTACCTGATTTTAAGGTAATGTATTCTCTTATGTTCTTTTGTTTTATTTTGCTTCTCCATCCCTTTAAACTCTTTTTATTCCATTATTTTTTAATAACACCAGTATCTAAAATATAATATTATTATTTCATGGGAAGGATTTTATTTACACTTATACATACCTTCATCTAATGGTTAAAGAACAGATTGTTTCTGTGGGTGGCGAATTACTGCCTCACGAAACGATGATTGTTCAATCTTATTTTAACACCTGTCATGGTGGCCATTATGATGACACTATTTTTTATATATGATATATAGTATTTTTATGTTTTCCTTATGCTCCGGTATTTTTCATTTATGGAACACATTTATGATTTCCATTATGGGTAAACGCGATAATTTCATTTTAGGAAGTGCGGATTACCGCCCCCTCAAAGTGATTTGAATCGTTAATGCCATATGTGGGACATGTAAAGGATAGATTAAATGATATTATATATTTAATTATAATATACCTTTATATAATTATGATTTAATTCCATTAAAAACGAAATATACATGAAATTATTGTCCATGCGTGCGTACGGCTTACCGTCTCCATGAACGGTGCATTTCATTTCATACTTCTAAATGTTACGTAATATTATGAATGAATGTATATACTGGATATATATGATATATATGATATCTACATCATGAATATAATTCTGGATATAATGGATATTTCACCACATGAACAACTTGTAATTATAAGAAGTTTATTTTTGACTCAAGTACCAAAGATCGACAAAACGACCATTATTAACTTAAATAATTACATAATGTTCATAACATGGTAATAAGTGATATAAAAGGAATAATGAACATTAAAAACGTTCTTAAGCAAGTAGAAATTAACTCTATTTTATTATTCAAAATATTAAAGAATGATCGAGTCAAGTCGGACACGAGGTAAGGGAACTTCTTAACCCAATTTCCGTTCTTTAGGTTAATCTCCTACTTTAAAATTATGTCATGATATTATTATGTCCTATATTGTATTTTTACTTTATTTATGTGTACTTATAGTGAATACACATAATAGATCTATTTTATTTAAAAAATGATCTTTTTAAGGACTTCATCTCAATCTCCTTTCATTGAGGCATATTTTATTTTATACACAACTTTCTTTTATACGGTGTACAAACCCCTTTGACATTTATGTTTATTCAAAAGGAATATTTTTTATACGAAGCATTTTACTAAACGACAAAAGGGAATGTTTTTTTGTCATACAAATGCGGTGATAATGACTTCTCCACCGCCATGACTATTATTTGAGTTTCGGCTTCCTCTACAAGCCATAACTTTTTTTAAAATGAAAAATAAATACCAAGATTTAATTTTCTTTTATTTTGGTATTGAAAATGGTTTTGAATGTGTTTTCATTTTATCAATGTGTTTTATTGATATATTTTGATTGAAATGTGGAAATGTTATGTTTCCTTGATGCATGTTTTATGTGATACGATTTTGTTATGGTTTATGATATGTTTAAACCTGTTCATATGAGGAATGCATTGGACTTAATAAGTGGTGGGTGGAGCCCGCTATAGCTCCTCGATGCATCGGTAGGTCTCATGAGACAAACTAGTGTCTTGGAACGAGGCCTTGACAAAATATTATTTATATTCTTGGCATGTGTCCTTGGCTACGTGGTTATGATATTCTGGCATTATGCATTCCATCATTATGAAAGTGGTTATTGATATTGCATGGGATTAGTCAACCAGTAGAATATCTGTGTGAATAAGTAAATGGAATTATCTCATTCTAATTTTGCCATATTATGTTGAAGTTCAAGTTTAAAAGGCTTTTGTTTTAGTTATACATTGTCTTAAATGTTTTTGTTTATTTATGAAAGCTTCCGCTATATTGTTATCCTTACTGAGCATCTGAGCTCACCCATTTCAATGATTTAATTTTTCCAGGATGTGATGAAGTATATTATGAATGACCAACAGGGATAGTATGAGGGGATATGAAGACAGGATGTTTTTTTTAGTTTTGTTTTACTTTATGATGTAATGTAAGACTTATAAATGTATTTACTGTTTCCAAGACTACTAAACTAATCGGTCTTTCGAGAATTGTTCTTTTGTGATCATGCCAATGTTACACAGTAATGCACCGACTCTGGGTAACTGGGGTCGGGGCATTACATCATTATTTGTGCATCATTTTGAAAAGAGGAATAAATATGGAAAAACTACCTACTCTATGGATATGAGTGTGACTCCCAGCCCCACCTTGTTAAACTTGGGGTCTTCCATTCTTTTACCTTTTGGGCTCCTGGATGTGCCGTCAATGTACATTTCCCACGATTGGGAATCTTTTTACAGAGATAATACATCTTCGTTGGGGAGTTCAATGTCTGATGAGTCATTCCTTGTCAAGGGATGCTCTGTAATAAAATATTTTAATGATTGGGCCTTTATATCTTTCTTAGGCACAAACCGAATGTAAAACTATAGCAAGATGATTGCCCATTGGGATAGGCATCTGGCAACATTGGATGGCTGAGGATGTACTTCAGCAGATTACTGCATGAGATCAGATGGACATCATGATGTTGTAGATAGTGTTGGAACTTTTGGACCATGAATACCATATCCAAACAACTCTACTCGATATTTCAATATTGGGTCACAACATCGACCATTGTTCGATTGAGATAATAAAGGTTGTTTTCACTACTCGTGTCATTCTTCTGCACGATGAAGGCTACTAGTGACCATTCTAAGACCATCACATATAGGATAAGTTTTCTTCCTTCAACCAGTTTCATGAGCACCAGTGGACTCAAAATGTACTACTTGACGCTGTTGAATTTATTTTGAAATCATCTGTCCATTTGTAGGTAACTCCATTGTTCATCAACCTGGTAAAGGGAATACATTTTCTTGCGAGATTTGCTAAAAAAGGTCGGATATATGCCAAGTTTCCTTTGATTCCTCTCATCTCAGTGAGGTTTTAGGGAGGTGGAAAAAAAAGGATATCATTTCTCTTATTAGAATTGATTTAAATTCCATGATGGCTTATGAAGAAGCCGAAAAATTTCCCTGAGAAAACCCTGACGGCGCATTTCGAGGGGTTTATATTCAGGCTGGGTTACAGAAGTTTTCTAAATACATTTTCAAGGTATGAAATGTGATATGAGCACGGTCATGATTTGAACTCCAATTCATCAACATAAAATTCAACAAACATCCCTGAAAAGGGGTTAAAAATGCGATGCATGGCACAATGATATGTATCTCCAATGTTTTTCAGACAAAAGGACATGACCTTGTAGAAAACATACTCCTTAGGGGGCATGAAGGCAGTGGTTTCATCATCTTATTAGGACTTTTTGGTTTATTATATCCGTAATAACCATCCATGAATAAGATAGCATCATATACAGCTATCACATTGATCAAGAGTTTGGTAATCGGGACTCGGAAATCATCTTTCAGGTAGTGCCATTTAAGATCTCTAAAATCGATGTAGATGCAGATCCGTCCATGTTTTTTGATAGGGACTATGTTGGCCAACCATATGGGATATTGGTCCTCTCAAATGAAGTCTTCTTTTATGATCTTGTCAACTTCAGCCTCTATGTTTTCTACTTGTGTGGGTTGTGTACTTCTGGCAGCCTGATTATATCCTTGGTGATCTTCTGGCAGGCCTATGTGGTGCGTCGCCACCTCGTAACTGAGTCCTAGAATTTTTATGTAATTACAGCAAAAACAACTCAATGATTCCTCAAGAGGGATGTATATACCTCTTGTTCCTCGTAATATATGGCTGCACTAATAAGAGTGGGTCTCGGGTCTTCTTCGTTACCCAGGTTTATTTCCCTGAGTTCATCAATAGTGGTAGAGATACCCTCTTAGAATGAACAGGTGATCTCTGAGGTCTTATTCCTCTTATTCCCCCAATCCCCCTCCTATTCTTCTTCTTATGGGGAGATAGGTCTTGATGTGGGTTCTCCAAATCTTAGAGGCAAGATGTATCATGGACGCTGTATGGAGGAAGCGACTTCCTCTAACTCAATTTATTGTTAGGGAACCTCTAGAGTGGGAGAAGTGAGGGGGTGACAAGTGTCTTGTCCTTCTACCGCTTCAGAGAGTGCGAAAGGGATATCTTGAGATTCCAAGGATGGGGCATGGTCACCCTTACTCTATCATTCTTTCTCAGATTTAGGACCAATAGTTTCCCATACGTTCTCAGACTCGGCTGTCACAACTGAGATCATGAGAATAGTTGAATATGCCTCTGGACTCGGATTCTTTCTCTCAACATGGTTGATGGGTAGAGTTTACTCTCCACCGAGCTTCTTAAGGGGGATCTTTGGGAACCACTTCAAGAAAATTTGTGGTAGGGACCTAATTAATACATCAATTGAATATTTCTTCCCCTTTTTCTTATAAAATCAGTAATTGATTTAATGTGACTCGGAGATCTCGGTAGGGGCCTTATCAGTGAGCAATGTCCCACCTTGTCAATTGACGCAATATTTGATACACTAGTGGTAGTAGGAGGTAATGGACATGTGTTGATGTAGCCATGGCCTTTCTATCATGGTAATGAATGTCTCAATTTCCTGAACCACCAGGAACTCTGAATGGGCCACAAGGTCCCAAAATGGTTTCAGAGCTTGATTTGTCCCACTGTCTTCTAATTTATATTATGATAACCCGAGAGAGTTGTGATTTAGGTGTCAGATTTTCCTCATTATATCCCAATCTATGAAATTTTCTTAGTGGAAGAAGGTTGAATTTGGATCCATTGTCGATGAAGACATTCCAGAATTTAGTGTCATTCAGCATGCCAAACACATATAGGGGTTTTATGTGTCCTTTCATGGTGTCATTTTCCTCTTGATTGGTGAATGAAATCACTACATTGCATTAATATGGGATAGTCTCCGTTTGATATGTCTTGGCGGCAGTGAATCCGGTAACACCCCGAGATTTTATGAGATATATTCTTTTTAATTTCTTTTATATCTTCTATTGTACGCTACACCATATTATCTTGCGCTATACGCAACACCATATTAGCTTGTAGTATACGCAACACTATTCTTGGATTGTGTTACACACAATTTCATGTTCATTTGATAGTAGTTATTCTACGCAACATTTAGTGTGTATATATATATATATAAATATATATATATATTCAATGTATAAATGAAAAATGGTTGGCTTCTGTTATATGTAATAACAAAGGAGTCTTTCACTACACGCAACCCTAACTTGGCTTGCGTTACACGCAATCGCGACCTTCCTTGATAGCATGTGTAGTACACAATACCAGGTTTCACTAAACAACGATATATTGTTATAATATTATTATGGACTAGCCGCTATGAATTGTATTAACGACATTTTTAATTTTATAACATTATTATTAATCTTACACATTTTCTAGAACATGGTATGAGAACAAGATAAATTTTTCAGATAAAATAAGTATTTTTCAAAAAATATAGTTTTCTCACATTTTGATGGCGCACCCACATTAAATATAGTTTTTGACTGGTTTATAAGTTCAATTTGACAAAATAAAATTCTTATTTGGAATCAGGATATAAAAATTTACTATGTATAAAACATTCATATTATTTTGATAACTTTCATATTTTAATGAATAGTAAAAAAGGTTATATTTTAAATAAAAACAACATTTTTCATCACAATAATTTATATGGTTAGATTATAATATTTAGTGGTTTTAAAGTATAAATATAATATATTTTTACCATTTAATATAATTTATGTCATTATCATTGATTTTACATTGAATTCATAGGTAAAATCATTTCAATCTTTTGCAATGTTTTAACTTTTAAAACTCATTTTCTTAACAACAGGATTAATTTTAAATTAATTTATGAAAATTTTTGTGTATTGAATTTATAAAAATGGATTCCATATTTGGAATCATTGGGTCAAAATTATGTCAATACGCTACTTTTTATTTTTGGGCATTATGAATAGTAACTACGGTAAATTTTATTTACCATAGTAAAAGGTAAATCGGGTAATTAAGGGTAAATATAATATTATAAAATTACCCAAACACTTGTCTTAATATAATTAGATTCTTATATTTCTCCCTAAGGTATATCTGGGTCGAAATTGAATCCATTGGAACCGACTTGGAGGTGATTAATACCTTTAGTTTATTTTATTTAAAGGAAAGTGAAATATGACTCACTCAACTTTAATAATTAAAGTATTTTTAATATAAGTTTATATATAATATAAAATAGGTTATAAATACTCATTTGAAAGATAAAATGTTTTTCATTATCATGGTAATTTATTCATAATGTTTAAGAGATATTTAATTACCTTAATAGCTTATACATTAATGATGCATAAATTATTTATTTAGTAAAAAATAAGTAATATAGTTTTTATTGAAATAATAATACCCATTAAAAGGATCAAAAACCAGAACAAAACTTTTTGGTAGTGTATATATACACCATAAGCATCCAATGAGCGAATATATGACCTTCTGGAGTCTGATAAAAGTGACTATGACACTTATATTATTTTATTTTAAATGATGTCAATGTTGTCACCTTCATAATTTAATAAATATAACATTTTAAAAGTTGGGTGTTTTAGAATATAAATCTGACTAAAAGTATTCTTATGAAATCCATAAGATTTATCTTCATACTAGTATTTTAATTTTAATTTTTATGCAAGAAAATAATTATATTTAATAATTATTAACAAATCTTGTAAAATTATTTTATTAATAGAAGTATCAAGAAAATGGTTTTACAAATACTAAAATAAATATTATATGAACTATTTAATGTGATCCACTAATTTTCTAGATGCATATGAAATTTTAGGAACCTATTAAATATTTTAGATTGAATATATACTCTGTGTGGATTTTATTTCAATTCAAATAAATAAATAGTGTCAAAATTGACACTATTGTTATTTTATAAACATAACATATTATTAAATTGTTTAAAAATAACAATAATATTAAAAAAAAAATTATATTTATATAGTCAGTAATTTCATAAATTATCCAATTATGGAAAATTAACAACACATAAGTGATTATTTATATCCATATAAAATTTAGAATTTTATTACCACAAATAAAATTAAATAGATTAAATAAGGATAAATAAAAATGATAAGGTTTAAAATAAGATCAAAAAATGTATAAATTTGATTGGTTTATAATATTACAACCTTATCTCATCTAATATTCGAATTGAGTCCTTTTTGGAGGTTTTTATGTGGGGTTTTAATTTATATTAAACTAATATTTTTGAGGCTTCCAAATGTGCCCCTCTCCTCCCTTATAAAAGGGAACCTCATCCCTTTCATCTTTACACAACTTTAAGCCTTAAATATCAGCCAAACCTTGAAAATTTACCTTATCAACTTTCCTAGAAATATTCTAGAGGTCCTGGTCTTCTTCAAAGACCAATTTTAGATCCCTAAGAGGAGGTTTCAAAGAGGCGTGTCGAAGAAGATGTAATATCCGCTACCGATTCTTTCAAATTTATTTCTTTTCTACTTCCTCTTATTTAGTTGTTTCATTATGAATTAATAACATCATTATCACTCGTATATTGATTTGTTATTATAAATATGAAATAACCATATTCCACCTTCTATCCATCCTATGGAAAACGAAATCACCGTGCGTGCGTACGTACGGAATACTGTCTCCACGCCGTGGTGTAATCTGTTTTCCACCACCACCTTACTTGGATGGGTATAATGGTGTAAAGAATAACTATATGTGATTATTTTAAAGTTATATTGATTCTAAAATAGTATACATATGCTTCAATACAATTCCACGATCATGGGAATGATATCATCGCTCGTGCATACGTACAGACTACCATCTCCCCGAACACGATAAGATTCATTCTTCATGTTAACCATTCATTAATGATTATAAAGTATATATAATGAATAATAATTAAATATATGAAATAATAATTCTACTGTATTTATATATATATATATATGTATGTCATTTATTTAATTCTATTCTATTCAATAAGGAAACGAAAACAACGTTCATGCGTACGTACGACCTACCGTCTCCATGAATGGTGTATTTCATTCCATTTATCAATCTATCATATATATGTATATGATGAATATTTATTATATATAAATCATGTTCTACATTATTAAATTAAGTAAATCATGATATAAGTAATAATATCAAGAACAACAAGTTGAAGCACGTAAGATAAATGAAACGATTTTACCCAAAACGCTGCTTTAACATGGATTTACAAAAGAACAGGTAATATAAAGTCGTAAGTGAACCATATATGATATCATAACAATGAATATGATTTTTTAATAAATCAATGGAATTATTTAAATCATTATATAGGAGGTTCAGATATGTACGAATCATATCGGACCTAAGGTAAGGGATAATGTTGCAATATCAATTGTTTTCTATCCGAGATTGCGTATATGTAAGTAATTGCTGGGGTTATATTTATCATCCATGTAAAAGTTTTATAAAAATGTTTTCATGTATGTTTAAATTCCTTTTTACCCTTTTTTAACTTTTACTACATGGTATGTAAGGAATATTTTTTTGTTTACCATACAAGGTACTTTTTGACTTTTCTGGCAAAAGTACGAGAAGAATGTTTTTTTAACTTATATGGCATTAACGGATTTTTATGGTTTCATAACGCCTTATTTTCCTGAAGCTTACTCTAAAATATTTCATGACTATTTTCAAAAAAATCCTTTTCCTTTAAAATTGAATGGAATTTTGTGAAATTAAAATGATCTTCAAGAAGAAAGGATATTTTCCTCAAGAATTCATTTCAAGTATTTTATCAAAATTATTTTCCATCTAAGATAATTTAGGTTTTTGTTTCTATCCCTATTCTTACATTGATTTGATTATGTTATGATGGAATTATTTTTATGATATCCTTTTATCTTATATGGATTATGTTATGATGGCATGATGTTTAATAATCCAATTTTATTACATGGGTTATGATATGATGTATGATTTTTGATTTTGTGGCACACATAATAATGGTTTCATTATGAGATGGGTGGGAACTATATCTCCCTCCAATGAATTGGGTAAAGATTTATATCTCATGAGATAGACATGGCTGAAATATCAAGTAAATCTGGTTCAGTAATACAGGGCTAGAATGACAAGTAAACCCAGTTCAGTAGGGGACTTTTTCTACTAAGATGGTCTTGGTAGCAATGTCATGGCTAATATGGAAATCATATCATGTGATTAATGCTTTTCAACAATTACTAGATTTATTTCCAAGATATTTTATCATGATTGATGTTCTATTATGATCTATTCCTTATGTACTTCCATGTTTTATGTCATTGCTGAAGATTTTAATGTTTTAACATTATGTTCATGTTTTTATGTTCAAATGTATATGGTTTGTTTTATTCTCTCCATGATTACCCTTACTGAGCATTTCATCTCACCCTTTATATGTTTGCTTTTCCCCAGGATATAAATAAAGGTTTTAGGTAAGAAAAAAAAGGGAAGATCTTTATGGGAGATGTTGAAGATCTTTCACCACGATTATAAGATTATGTTCTGAGTTTCCAAATACACAAAACTATTACGGTCCTTGTGTGTTTGTTCTTGTTATGTATTAAGTATTCCGCAAAAGTAATGTAATGTCCATGTACTTCAAGATTTTGGTCTCTATAGTTGGTATCAGAGGAAAGGTTTAGTTAACCTTTAGAAACTAGTATGTGAAAACATTAGTGAAATCCCTATAGATGTTTTTAAGGTATTGTTTCGCGCGGAATCCGGGGATGACCTCCTGGACGGGAGATTCAAACGTTCCGATCGGTTTCTAACGGGTTTGTTCGTAGAACCGGAAACATCCAATGATTCCACATCCGTTTGGACCTACTTTCCAAAGGCAGGCGCTCATTAGCTTGTGGGCTAATGAGGCTTAGGAATTTGCATTGGTCGAGAGGATGGGAGGTCGGACTCATCACACCTTTTTGAGGGGAATTATTGTCTACTCCGAGACTCTCTTTATAGATTTAAGTTATGTTCGTGAATCCTTATTACATTACCAAGTATAAAATGAGTTTTCCTTTAATTTTAACAATCAATGATCAAGTATGCAAGAAATTTAGAGAATCTTTTATATGTATTCGAGGTTCTTCATCAATAGAGAATCATCTATATTTGTTTAGAGATTCTTGGTCAATGGTATCCTTCAAAACATTTATATAAAAGTCTCTTGGTCATTATGATGACCAAGCTGGTTTTAAAGCCACTCAGTGGGGCACTTGAAGTTTATCGTCATTCAGAAGGACAGAGATTATTTCAAAGTTGGGATCGAACCCAAAAATGGGCTACCTACGTATCCTTTGTTTTGGAAAAGGAATCAGAACCCACGTAGTTCGAGAAATGGGATATGATGTTTTATGATTGATGGCTCAAAGATGAATGTCATAATTACTTTTACACTCTAAGCTCACGTGAGTCATGCTCGGTGTGAGAAACAAGAGGTATTGGTAAAATTTAGACAATTGTGCCATAAAAGATGCAATCATAAGAATTTGTTTTGGGGCTTATGTATAGATGACTGCCCAGATAGGCGAAGGTTTAGGATTTACTTTTAGGGAGAAAATCCAAGAACAGGGTCCACAAAGTTATATGTGCTTCATGGAGATTTGAATACTCTAATCTTGGGGCTTACTCCTAAGGAGGATGCCCAAGTTAGGAGGGGACTTATGATTGGGTTTTATTCCTGAAAAGGAAACCCAAATCAAAGATAAATTAGGACTGGTTAAGAGAAATTTAGGGGACTTGGGACTTACTCCTGAAAAGGAAGCCCAAGGTTATGACTGAGTCTTATTCCTGAAAAGGAGACCCAGGTTAGGGGACTTAGGGCTTACTCCTGAAAAGGAAGCCCAAGGTTATGACTGAGTCTTATTCCTGAAAAGGAGACCCAGGTTAGGGGACTTGGGGCTTACTCCTGAAAAGGAAGACCAAGGTTATGACTGAGTCTTATTCCTGAAAAGGAGACCCAGGTTAGGGATTAAGGTTTGGGGCTTACTCCTGAGGAGGATGCCCAAGTTTGGGAACTTTTAAGAATTTGGGGCTTACTCCTAAGGAGGATGCCCAAAGTTGGGGTTGAGGCTTACTCTTAAGAAAGATGCTCAAGATTTAGAGGACTTGATTGGGGCTTACTCCTGAGGAAGATGCCCAAGTTAGGATTCTCTCATCTTTAAAGGATGAGGTTGAATGAATGAACTCTCAATTTTTGGTGACATAAAGATGTTTAAATCACTAGGTTTTGAGAGATATTTCACAGAATTCCTTTCAGACAAGGATGTCAAATCAAGAAATCATGCCATAAATGGCTTTGAAGAGTATCTTGAAGACTGAATCTTGAATAGGAAAGGTGAAATGGCTTAAGAGGGGTAAAATGGGCAAGATGGGCACCCAAAAAGATAGGGGCGCGCAAGTATTAAAAGTCGCGCAAGTCCTGCGGCGGCGCGCAAGTATTGGTCGCGCAAGTATACTTGCGCAACATGAGGGATAATTGCGCGATTTACAACCAGAGTTGAAATACTTGAGCGATTCTTTATTAAACCCTTTATAATCCTCTTGAGGTTCTTCCAGAGAGGGGACGCGCAAGTTATATTGAAGGAATTAAGTCGGCGCGCAAGTGTTTGATCAGTTTCAACACTTGGCCTTCCTTCTTCCCTTGAGATCTTCCATTCTAGGTAAGAAATTACCTTAGAAGTGTTCTGGAAGCTTTGAGAAGAGACTTGGGCGTCGGGAGCTTCAATCCGAGTTTCTGGAAAAAGATCATCTCGAATGGGGGTCCCACAGGGTCTATTTATAGGCAAAAGAAGACCCCGGGCGGTTACTGGGCGGTTACCAGATATGTCGCGCAAGTCCCTTGCACGACCATGAGGAGTCGCGCAAGTGTTGAGGCGGCGCGCAAGTGTACTTGCGCGACCAAGAGGGAACTTGCGCGACCTATAGGCAATGTTCTCCTTTTTTTATCCCTTTGTCGATTTTTGATGTTTCTTCAAAGGATTAATCACTTTGAGCTCAGATATTCCCTTTTCCGAACTTTAGATTCCGTGACGAAAGGAGCGTCAACAAAAGTCCCCCCTCAGAGTTGGATCCGGAGAGAAAATGAGGATTTGACTCTGAGGAAATCGAATCCCTCTAAAGGAAAAGGGCGGCGCGCAAGTATTGGATGCACAGAAGTCGGCGCGCAAGTCTTCATCGCGCAGGCATTGAGCACTCTGGATGCGGCGCGCAGATAGGCCCCCTGGCCTATAAATATACGGCCTCACCTCCGTACAAGTATCCGGATTTCCGGACATCATCCCTTCTCGAGCTCTCACCGCGCAGGTCACTTTGACCGCGCAAGTTGCTCTGTTTTCTAGGTTTTTCCTCGATGTCGCGCCACTGTAAAGGTATTTGTACTTGCGCGGTTTATACTTGCGCGTCAAAAACTAGCGCGGTACACAAGACACTTGCGCGACAACTCCATACTTGCGCGCCTTAATGCCTTAGCCATTTTTCCCGAATTTCTTTACAAATTTTATGAAAATAAACCCATTTAAGAGTTAGTTTATTCATCTTTTGTGCAGATTCAGTGGTTCCCAAGGGAATTGAAACGGCTGATGAACTGGCTAGCAAGCAGATTGATGACATGATGAACATTATTGGCCATGATTATTATGATATCTGCGACAGCACTTTCCCAGATTTGGATAAGTATTTGAAGAAATATCATCTTAATTTCCCACAGAGCATCTACCTGTCTCTGTGTGTTCATGGTCATCTGCAAGGAGTCAATGTTCCAAATGCAAACAATTATACACCTGAGATGCAGCTGCACTGCTACTTCTCTATTTCGGTTATGCTGTGCATTAAGAGTAACAACAATGGTGTGAACTTTCAAATTCTTCCTCCATGTCATTCCTTTGAAGATATGAAAATGGAAAACCCATGGGCTGAAATGTTTTCCACTGCCGGTTGGTGGAGAGAAGACAAACATGGTATTAGAGCAATATCTGAAAAGAGTACTCTCTCCAAATGGCTCTTTACTTCCAATGCTCCATTCTCAAATCTACGTATCCATCTTCCAAGTCTCTTGGACAGAAACAGAGTCACTGTTTGATCAGCAGAAAATTTTCTCAAACCGCACTCAAGAACATCCTTTTACAATTGTTCCAAGAAGAGCTGGTATCACTGCATCTCTTATTGTATCCAGTTGAATGAATAAATTCTAGGTGGTTTCTAATGAAGATCGGGATGCCGTAAATCAAATGAAGTGTTTTGTTGACAATCTCCTGTAATTTCTTGAAAAAGAGAAGAGATTCCAATCTGTGGATGTCCTTCTAACTCTTGTGTATCAATGAAAAACACTTTTGTCTTCAATCATTTGTGCTTGCATTCTTCCATTACCTGCTTCAAATTTACTTAAGCCAATGTGCTTAGTAAGCATAGTTTGATTTTTACTAGGATTATTACAAATAACCCTACAAACTTTGAATCTTTTAACTGCTCAATATTAGCTAAATCATACAAAAAATGTATATTTAGTGAGCTGGAACTTGACTTTTATTCATAGTTCCTCTGTCTTTTGTGTGGGCAGTTTAAAGTCATGCAAGCCGGACATAAAGAGGCTAATGTTTAAGGTCGAAATAGCTTTGACCGAAAAAATAGATTAAAATGGATTCAATTCCTTGACAATTTATCTGAAAACATATTTACCATACTTAAGTATGAGGGAAAAAATGTAAACTATGGCTTAAGAATATTTGAATCTGAGGAATGATATGAAAAAGAGCTAAATAGCATTAGAAGAAGTAGTTTCCAAGAATGAAGTTACTATTATTTAACAAAACCCGTTAGGGGGTTGAAATATGCAGGGCCACCTATGGGCATTGGCTGCATAGTCAAATAAAATAGCATCTTTTGGCTGACAAGTCTGTTATGTGGACTGTTTATGCAAGGCCACCTATGGGCACGTGCTGCATAGTTAGGCAAAAGAACTCTCAGAAATTTACTTTCCTAGTGCTAAAAGCCAGTGAAAGTTTATGGAGATTCAAATTTTCTAAAGCATAGAGTTTGTTGTATGGAAAGAGGTACTTGAATATGGAGAAGATATTTCCAAACAAGAATATCAAAGAACTGGATGAATATCACTCCTACGAAGGTCTGACCCAAACGTAGGGAAGGAGAATAAACCATAGACTTGAATACTTTCAGATCATGAAAAAGGATATGGGACAAATACGTTAAGGATGGCTATTTTTGCGGATCCCTACATACTATTGTTTAAGACAAATAAGGACAAAAGAGGCATTCTTCCCAAGAATGAAGTTACTATTATTTAACAAACTCGTTAGGGGGTTGAAAACATGCAGG
This sequence comes from Viscum album, assembly GCA_963277665.1. Lineage (NCBI taxonomy): Eukaryota > Viridiplantae > Streptophyta > Magnoliopsida > Santalales > Viscaceae > Viscum > Viscum album. The sequence continues at coordinate 384,134,912 of OY728145.1, forward strand.
GCCACCTATGGGCATTGGCTACATGGTCAAATAAATAGCATCTCTTGGCTGACAAGTCTTTTATGTGGACTGTTTATGCAAGGCCACCTATGGGCACGTGCTGCATAGTCAGGCAAAAGAATTCTCAGAAGTTTGACATTTTTGTGACTATAAGTCATGAAAAGGGTTATGAAGATCTGAAAATATTTAAGGTTAGGATTATAATACATAAAGATGGGTATTTTCCAATGTATATAGAGATACATAGGTCAATGAAAACCATAATCATGTTGTGGCTGGATCCTGAATTGAAATTTGGACTTCACTACGTATCTCATAAGAATGAGAATCAAGCCATACGTAGTTCTTGAAACGCAGTTTAACGTCGTGCAGGACGAAAGTATGAGTGATCTTAGTTTAGGGTCATAGAATTCGGACCATAATAATGAATACACAGTGTGTGTTTTCATGAAGACTTTTCAGCCAAGGGACTGAAAGTGAAATTTGGGGTTAGGCCCAAAAGACTTGGGACTGGATTCGAGGGACACTCGAATGTTCCTACGTATCCCATAAGGATGGGAATCAAGTCCACGTAGTTCTTGAAACTACCCTTTGTACAAATTTGGTTCGTACATGTGAAGGGTGAAAAGGGACTTTAGTGCAATGATGGTTTTAACCTAAGATAAAAAGTTTAGGCATTACCATGTATGTACGTAGTCTTTTTGAAAATGAAAACCATGATTGAAAAAGAATCAATGTTAATAATGGTTCCTTCTCAAATGAGGAAATCAAAGAATATTGTAGTTTATTGTCGTACTGGACAAAAGTGTTGTATAGTTTAATGTCATATAACAAGGACGGAAGTGAATCAATGTAAAGATATTGATTCCAGGGGTGGTTTCACAAATCATCATCATATGAGATTGTGGTGAACCAATGTGAAGAGATTGTTTTTGGGCTTGAACCTTGGGAGGTTGCCTACATACCCAGCATGGAGGTCAAGGATCAAAGTCTGTGTAGTTCAATTAAAGAATGAATTAATGATCAAGTTGTTCTTGTGGACAATGATCTAAAAAATGTTGTTGGGACTTACACATGGTTAGTGGCCCAAAGGGAGTGTTATGGTTGATGTTCACTCTAAGTTCACGTGAGTCATACTCGGTGTGAGAAACAAGAGGTAATAACAACCTTAACGATGCACAGTTTAATGTCATGTAGGACATATCAAGGACTTTCTGTACAGTTTAGCGTCATGTAGTTAGGACAATGGGGACAATACAGTTTAACGTCATATTGGACGAAAGGGGGATTGTGCAGTTTTAATGTCATGCTGGACTTTTGATGATTATATAGTTTAACGTCTTTCCGGACGTGAGGGACTTTTATACAGTTTAACGTCATGTAGTTAGGACGTCACAGTTTAACGTCTTGCTGGACATATTTGCAAATAGTGTATGGTCGTATACATGGACCAGGAATGATGCAGTTTAAAGTCATACGGGACCATTGTTGTATAGTTTAACGTCATATAGCAAGGACGAACTGGTGTTGTACAGTTTAAAGTCATGTAGCTAGGACTAAGGTGAACCAATATGAGGATATCAGTTCTGGGGATTTTTTACAGTTTAATGTCATGCTGGACGATGAAAGCGCCACACAGTTTTAATGTCATGTTGCTAGGACAAAATATAGTTTAATGTCATCTCTAACATATACAGTTTAGTGTCATGTAGGACAAAATCAGGGACTATGCAGTTTAAAGTCTTGTAGTTAGGACTATTGGTGCTGCACAGTTTAGTGTCATGTTGCAGGGACATAAGTGTGAATAGTTTAAGGTCATATGCATGGACCGTACAGTTTATCGTCATGCTGGACGTATTATAGTTTAATGTCATCTCGGACAAAAGTGTGACACAGTTTAATGTCATGTTGGACGAAGTTGTAGTTTAAGGTCATACTGGACCATTGTGTAGTTTAAGGTCATACCAGACCTTTTCTGTATGAACCAATTGTAAGTCTTGGTTCTGGGAACAATATTTTGTGTTTATACAAAATACTTCTTCAGAAATCTGGCATTAGTTGGAGTCGTGATGTGTTCTCCATCCATTGAAATCAGAGAATACGCTCCATTGGAGTAGACCTTATGTACTGAATAAGGTCCTTCCCATTTTGGCTCAAGCTTGGGAGGCTTCTTTCCTGGTATCATTGGTGCTTTAAGAACCAATACCAATTCTCCCTGAATGAATGAATAAAGACGAACTTTTTTGTTAAAAGCTCGTGCTATTCGATTCTGATAGATTTCCAAGTGGTGCAAAGTGCACAATCTTTTCTCATCTAACTGTTCCAATTCATTCAAACGCTTTTGGGATTGCTCATCTGTTGATAACTGATCACAAATGGCTATTCTGAGTGAAGGCAATTGAACTTCAATTGGCAAGACTGCTTCTGTTCCATATACCAATGAATATGGAGTAGACCGCGTTGCATTGCGAGTGGTAGTCCGATAAGCCCATAAAGCATGAAAGAGTTTATCAGGCCATGACCTCTTATCTTTATCCACCATCTTTTGCAGTATATTTGAAAGAGTCTTGTTGAAGGCCTCTATCTGGCCATTAGCCGCTGCATGATATCGAGATGAATGGTTGGACTTAATGTTGTATTCTTGATACAATCTCTTTACCTCAGAAGAACAGAAGTTGGTGCCGTTGTCTGTCAATATGGTATGAGGGACACCAAATCTAGTAATGATGTTAGACTTGATGAAGCTAACAATGCATTTAGAACTGACTTCTTTGAGAGGTATTGCCTCTACCCATTTGGAAAAGAAATCAGTAGCAGTAAGAATGTACTTAAACTGCTTGGCCGTAGCTGAAGGGTAAGGTCCCACCACATCCATTCCCCATGTGGCAAATGGCCATGAGTATTTAGCTGTATGAAGCAACTCTGGAGGTTGATGAATGAAGTTGGCATATACTTGGCATGAATGACACTTCTTTGTGAAATTAACACAATCTTGTATTATTGAAGGCCAAAAGTATCCAAGCCTTCAAATTTGATCAGACAGTCTATGTCCAGACTGGTGGGCACCACAGACTCCTGCATGCACTTCTTTTATGACAGCCATTGTCTCTTCACCATCAATACATCTGAAGAGAACTCCATCAAAACCACGTTTGTAGAGAATTTTCTCGAGGTGGTTTGGACCATCATAAAGAGTAAAATTGACCACACGTCGCCGAATTTGTTCTCTCTCGGCTCTATCAGGTGGAAGTGTTCCATTTTGAAGGTATTCCCTGATAGGTGACATCCATCCTGTAGTATGACCATATGGTTCAGGAATGGGACTAATTTCATTAATTTCCTCTATTCTGACTTGAACATAAGGTGAAATTGCACGACGGTGGGCAATACAGATGGTTGTCTCGTCCCGATTTGGATCTGCTAATGCTGTGGCTATATTAGCCAGTGCATCTGCTTGAGCATTTTGTGATCTTGGGACATAAGAAAATGTCGGTTCTGAAGGGAATTCCAACATTAACTCTCTGACGTAATCATACAAAGGGATTAATTCTTCTTTTCTGATGGCATAATCCCCATTGACTTGTTTGATTACCAGGTCTGAATCACCTTTCACCTTTAAGTGATTCACTTGTGCTTGAAGCGCTAACTCCAAGCCTGCAATGAGAGCTTGGTATTCAGCTTCATTATTGGTACCACCTTCCCACAACAAAAAGGAATAAGGTAACACTGCCTTATCTGGAGAAATGAGCACAATTCCTAAACCAACTTTGTTGAATTTAGGATTTTCCATTTTCTTCCCTGTTGGACTTCTAGAAGCACCATCAAAATACATTTCCCATGTTTGAGGATTATCTTGAATAGAAAAAACTTCCTCATCAGGGAGTTCGATATCTGAATATGTGTCTTCCACTGAAGGGTGTTCAGCCAGGAAATCAGCCAGAGCTTGGCCCTTAATTGCCTTTTGAGACACATACTGAATGTCAAACTGTTGTAGAATAACCGCCCACCTTGCCAGACGTCCTGTAAGCATTGGATGACTAAGGATGAATTTGAGTGGATTATTACGAGATACCAATTGGACCTCGTGATGTTGCAGGTAGTGTCTCAGTTTCTGAACTGCAAAGATTAATTCCAGGCAACACTTTTCAATACTTGAATACCAGGTTTCTGCTTCAAGCATAGTTCTACTGAGATAGTAGAGACTATTTTCATTCCCAGCATCATTCTTTTGAGCAAGAAAGGCACCCAATGATCGCTCTAAAGCTGTCACATAGAGGATAAGAGGCCTACCCTCAACAGGTGGCATGAGTACTGGTGGACTCAAGAGGTATTTCTTGAGAACATCAAATGCTTCTTGACATTCTTCAGTCCAGTGGTAAGTGACTCCTTTCTTCAATAATTTGGTAAAAGGTAAACTTTTGCCTGCCAAATTGGCGATGAAACGCTGAATATAGGCTAAGTGTCCTTGAAGTCCTCTTAATTCTTTCAAATTCTGAGGAGGTGACATACCAAGGATTGATTTGGTCTTCTCAGGATCGACTTCAATACCACGATGGCGTACAACAAAGCCGAGGAATTTTCCTGAGGTTACCCCAAAAGCACATTTTAAGGGGTTCATCTTCAAATTATGTTGTCGAAGCTTGTGGAATATGATTTCCAAATCAGCCAAGTGATCAAAACGTTGTTTGGATTTAACCACCAGATCATCTACATAGCATTCAACAAATTTCCCTAGAAAAGGTTTGAAGATACGATGCATGGCACTTTGATATGTTGCACCTGCATTCTTTAAACCAAAGGGCATCACCCGGTAACAAAACACACCTTGAGGAGCTCTGAAGGCTGTATATTCCTCATCTTCTGGGGCCATTCGGATCTGATTATATCCAGAATACCCATCCATGAAAGAAAGTACTTCATATCCAGCCGTCGCATCAATTAAGAGTTCTGTAATTGGAACTGGAAAATCATCTTTGGGACAATACCGATTAAGATATCTGAAATCGATGCAAACCCTAATTTGTCCGTTCTTCTTCTTTACAGGGACAATATTATCCAACCACTTGGGATATTGAACTTCTCTGACAAAATTAGCTTTGATAAGCTTATCCACTTCAGCCTCGATTTTGGAAGCATAGGTTGGGTGTGTTCTTCTCGCGGCTTGCTTGAATCCTCGATGTTCTTTTGGCAAACCCAAATGATGGGTGGCAACATCAGGATCAAGGCCAGGCATCTCTGTATAATTCCAAGCAAAAATATCTTTATTTTGCTTTAGAAAAGAAATATACATCTCTTGTTCTTCAAGGGTCATGGCCGCACTAATTAAAGTGGGGCGTGGATCTTTCTCTGTACCCAGATTTACTTCTCTGAGTTCATCCACAGTGGTAGAGATACCCTCTTCAAATGCTGGAGGAGCATCTCTAAGATCTTCCTCTTCCTCTTCATCATGTGTTATTTCTTCCGTTTCTACTTGCAAAGTAGATGAAAAAAACGAAATTCTCATGATCATAAGAGATGTCAAAATTTTCACATTTTGAAGAAGAAGCTTCCATTTCCGACCCTATTGATGAAAAAGGGTCTTCTTTGGGAAATAAAGAGGAGATGATGGATTGAGAATCGACATCAACATTCACCTCTGGTGTTGCTATAACTTCTTCTGGCCTGATTAGCGAAGTATAGACTTGTTGGATTTCAGCAGACGAAATGAAAACGTCACCACTTATGCTTTCATCACTGCTTGGTAAGTTACCAATTTCTCCCATGTTGTCTGGCTCGATTGCCGTAATTGACATTATGGATCTTTCCATAAGAGTATTTTGATTTGGGCCTATTTTGTCAATTTGACTGATAGGTAACACATAATCTGTACTCACATGTGAAAATGGATTTATTGGAATTTTTTCCAAACCATATGGAGCATTAACTTTGGTAATTTCCTTCATTGTAGATTTTTCTCTTCCCTTCATGTGATAAAATTCCGCCTCAATGTATTGAGACTCACATGTTTTGAACGGGGCCTTATCACCATATAATGTTCCAACATGACCATCGAAACAGTATTTGAGACATTGATGGTATGATGACGGAATAGCTGCATGCTGATGTAACCAGGGTCTTCCAAGCAAGATATTGAAAGCTGAGTCTTGATCAACAATCATGAAATCTGAATTGGAAACAAGATCTCCAAACTGAGTTCTGAGCGTAACTTATCCCAGTGGTTCTTGTTCATTTTTATCATATCCTTGCAACATCATGGTAGAAGGAGATAAATCAGATTCCGTGAGGCCCAATCGACGAAGTGTGCGAATGGGCATGAGTTTGACTCCTGAACCATTGTCAATAAAAGCTCTTCGAACATCTATACCATTGACTTTCCCAGATAGGTACAAAGGTTTTATGTGCCCATGCACAACATCATCTTCATCTTTATCAGTAAAAGATATCACTGCATGGCATTCTGCAGGATTATTCTCTATGTGATAAATTTCAGCTGCAGCAATTTCAGCTTCAAACTCCTGAGGACTTGACAAAGCTTCGATGAGTGCTTCCTGAAGATCTTTTGATAGATTCAAAGCATCCAAAATTGATAATTTGGCTGGTACTTGGTCCAAGTGTTTCAATATATCATACTTTTGATCTAGAGGCCTGCGTTTCCCAATAGGAATATGCGGTTTAGCAGGTACTTTGGAAGCAGATGCTTTGGAAGCTGATGCCTCTTGTATTGAAGTTGGCAACATCTTTGGTTTTGGAAAATTAGACTGATTAGATCCATTTACTTGCTGAGATAAAGAAGATGGAACATTTAATCGGTCTTCCAAAATAACTGTGCCGAAGCTGAGTTGGCCATTGGCAGAAGAACTTGCTTGTTCATTTTGAGCTCGCTGAAGGGCTCTACCACGAGTTTCTGCTGCATATACAGTGCTAGCAGGGGTAGAATTAGAGTAGTGGCTTCGGAAAGATCCACGTCTTCCCCTATATCTTGAACCTCTAGAACTTCCTCGGGTTCCTTTATTTGATACAGGGAATTCAGGCTCATCAAGACTGGAATATGAATCTGTTAATTGAATCATATTAACAGAACCAAATATCAATTCTTCGTCTGATAAAGACTCTGCCAAGTTAGCCTGTTTAGGCTGTGCCGTTTGGTGGGACGGTGCCCGTGGCTTTGAAGTAGATGGCATGAAATCTGCCAGAGTCAAAGACAATTTAGGCCTTGATACATACTCATCTTCTCCTGATTCCTCTTTCTTCTTTGAATTGCGCTGCCCTTTTGAGGATTTGTCCTTTGATGGAGGCTTTACTGCAGCTTTTGTAGGAGACACAATTGGCTTCTTCAATTGTGTTCGCAAAATGGAATGGGTCCGATTGATTGTCTTTCTGACCATCCAATCATCATATTTTTTCGCAGTTTTGCTTTTGACTTCTTGCCACTCGCCTCCTTCCTCTGGATCTGTAGCGGTAATACACGCTACATGAGCTGAAGAACCCTTCAATTTGACTTGTCCCAAGTCAACCATCTTTTGTAGGAGGTCTTTAAAGACAAAACACTCCTGGATGGGATGTCCCAACATTTGATGAAAGGGACAATAATTGGGACGGTCTTCATCTCCTTCCTTGTTTGGTCTTTTCGGCACTGGTAATTGAACCAAATTATTTTCCAGAGCTGAAATGAAGTAACCAGGAACTTGCTCACTTCGGAAAGAGTATGTTTTACTCTTCATATCCTCAAATTGTTTTCGTCGTTGATCTTTTTGATCATTTGGACGAAACAGCCTTTGTTGTTGGCGTTCAGGAGGTGGAGCCCTTCGAGAAGATGAAGGTTTTGAAGTAGAAATAGGTACAGGTGCCTGTTTAAGCTTAACTGTAGCAGTTTCTGCTTTACCCATTCTTCTTCCTGGAGCTGATGGAATTACACGAGATTTAACCTTAGCCTGCATAAGGGAATCTTCAATCTGTTGAGCGATTGAAGTAAGGTCTCGAAACCCTCCTGTGTATTTCACAGGGATCAATGGCGTGCGTAATTCATCACGCAAATTTGCCACACAGATTGGCAACAATTCCTCCTGAGGGAGTGATAACCTCAAGGAATACGTTGATCCCTTCCAACGAGCAATGAAATCAGAGACTCTTTCATTCTCCCTTTGCTTGCAGTTTGTAAGATCGAAAACTGTCGTTTTTGGCAAAGTTGAGCTGAACTGAAGAAGGAATTTTTGACGAAGATCCTCCCATCCGATGACTGACCGGGATTTCAAGCTTGTATACCAGACAAAAGCTGGTCCTTGCAAGGTTCGCACGAAGCATCTGAGTTTCACTGCTTCTTGTTGCTCTGGAGTTCCCATCATAGGATCACAACAAGACACGTAATGCGTCAAATGTTGTTCAGGGTCACCTGATCCATTGAAAGTAGGGAAAATAGGGTTTCCAAAACTGGATGGAGGAGAAATTGAATCTACCCATTCAGGGTAAACTTTCTTTTCAGGTTGAACTTGCACCCGTTTCCCTTCCATAGTTTCTAACCGAGCTGTTAATGACTCAATAGTAGTTATTAACTTTTGAGAAACGTAAGGTTGAACTTGGTTTTGGGTAGGTGCAATGAATGGAGCTTGGACAGCCGTGGAGGTTGGTGCTGCAACTAATGGTAGTGCTGCCAACCGTTGTTGTGTTTGACCCGTAGGATTAGACCTATGTGGGTGTACTGATAAAGGAGGATATTCCTGATCCATCTCAGTAGTTACAACAAATTCCTTCGGCTGTCGGACTTCAGCATTCTTAAGAAGAAGACTACTCTGAAGTAGTTCTGCATTCAACCTTCTTAATTCTTTCATTTCTTCCTCCTGTTGTGCAAACCTTTGCTCTAATGAGAGCGATTGACCTCCTTCAGAGGAAGGGTGATAAGTAACCTGATTCTTTCCTTTCCCCTTATTGGATCCTTTTCGGAGAGGGGGAAGTGGGTTACTTGAAGGAATACCCAGATTTTGGGTAAGCCTTTGATTACGTGTGCGCACACCTTCTTCATTTAGGTCTGTGTGCGCAACTTCTTGAGCAAGAACCTCTTCATCTGATCCCTCTGATTGAGCCTCATCTGGTGAATCAGTAGCAACGGCAGTGATGACATTAATGGATGCATATTTCATGGAATCCTTTCTATCAGCATTTCTGTGATATTGTCTCCTTTTATGTCCATGATAAGGCATGGCATTCCGTTGACTTGATCCCTCAGGAATTTCTTGGAGAACCGTCACTTGGAGAGAATCTCCTGACATCTTGGCTCTTCGTTCCTCTTGAGGCTTATTCCCTAATCGAGAGAATACTGACTTTCTCTGAGGGAGGGATTGAAGATTTGAAAAAGTCCCCAGTCCGGTGGACTGGGGATGTTCCTGTTGCTTCCGCTCAACTCCTCGGATCCCATTCGTTGATTCTAAGGGTTGGGTTAGAGAAGTCCCCAGTCTGGCAAGCTGGGGTGTCTCTTGACATGCTATGTCTGAGATCTTCTTGAAATCTATCTTGATCTTGCGGATCTTAGTTCGGAAATTAGCTGGATGCATTAACCTGTATCCACTTTTATCACCTGGTTCAACAGACCGTTGGATGATTTCCGAAACTTCTGTCATTTGATGACGTGTTTGCTCCAGACGAGAGGCTTGTGCAATATTCTCGCCTGCTTGATGTAGGAGCAATTCAACAACCTGTTCTCTATATACTTGATTTTGAGAGGAACTAGTTGAAGCTTGATCTCGAGCAAGATTTTGATTATGAACAAAGCCCATTGACTGTGGCCGGCCATGGGCAATAACATTGCATGAGACCATTTTCGGCGGGCTCTGCTGACCGGAAAGCACTGTGAAATGTAGTGCTCCGTGAACACCCCATCCTCTGATATGAACATTAGATGGAGCATTGGATATTAACTGACGCAATCTTCTTAGTGCGCCAAGGCATGAACGTTGAAGGGTTCTCTGTTGCTTTTCAGCCTTCGGATACCGAGAGACTGATAGAGATGCCAAATCAATCTGGCGTTGTAACCCTTCTATTATCTTAAGATGATTTTCATATTCATCGTAAGATAATACCTTCTTCTTTAATTGACAAAGAGTTTTCCATATGTTGAGACGAATATCATGGATTCCATCATCCGTCAACATCTTTGGAATGTCGTACTGGGAGTCAGCCAAAGGCCAAAACATGACTGGTACTTCACCTTTTGCCAGTTTTTTCCTCATGTTCAGCATTTCCTCTTTATCATTAAATGAAGATTCTTTTACCTGTTTGGACCAGAGTTGGTGTTTCCTTGTTGCTTCATCGGATTCAACAAGATTGGTAGAGGAATCACTATTCATGCTGGAAGATGAATGACCCAGGGAAGGTTCGGAGAATAACCTGAACCCCAAGCTATCTTCTGATGGAGAAAGAGTTTCACCTGCCGATAGTAAAACTTCAGACATGACTGGTTTTACGTTTGCAAGTGCCTCGAGATAGGAGGGCTTTCTCGTCACTACATTGCCTTCTGAAGAATTTTCGAGACAATGTGAATCACTACTATGGAGAGGACTTTCGCAGCGAAGTTCATCACCATGAGGAGGACCTTCATGATGGGTTACAACAAAAGATGAGATCTCATGCTCCTTGGTCTTCTGACCACACAGAGGGTTCCTGTGGTTCTCATCTGAAGAAGAAACTTCAAGATTGACCGAATTTTCATGAAGCAATTCTTCATGAGGAAGTGTCTGTTGAAGACCTTCGGGATTAATGTTCCTGTTATTGGGAACTGAGGGAGTAGAATCTTGAATTCCGACAGATAAATGTCTGAGGGCTTTAAGAACTCCAGCATCGAGCAAGGCCTTGTTGCAGATTGGCCTTTGATCTCCTGACTGTGCTGGGCGGATCTTTTTCTTAGATGCCTTCTTACTCGCTTTAGAAATCACTTGATGACGAAAGTGATTGCTCTGAGCAGGTGTATGTGCCTGATCAGGAAAGATGGTCAGGTTAGGCTGACGATCATCGCTCAAATCAGGTGTATGTTCCTGACTTGGTTGTCCATATGATATGGGGGAGTAGGCCCCACAACCCTCTTGGACTGGAACAGATGTGTGTGTCTGTTCCGGAGTGAATTTTTGATGTGTCACTCCACTGCTAGGGATAGATTTATGTGTCTGTCCCTGAGATGATGCTGAAGCTGTTATGATATCCTGGCAAGCATCCAGAATATGAGCAGGAATTTGCTTCTGCTCTTTCACCATTGACAAAATATGTTTGGTGACTTCAGCCGCCGGAACGGGGATATACGTCCATTCCGGGCTTGGAGTAGGTGTATGTGCCTGCTCCTGTCCTCATTTTCCTGTCAGTGAATCCTGACAGTACTCAAGTGTGGAGGCAGAGAGTTTAGTCTGCCTCCTGTTTGTCGTCGGGGCTTTCCGACTGACTTCTCCGTGTGCTACCAAGGGAGACTGTTGGTAGGCTTGATTAGTATTAGCAGGTGTATGTGCCTGCTGATTACACTTCGTCAAATGCGGTTGACGAGATCCATCATATGTAGTCAGACGAGCCTGCTGACTAACTGCTGATGTATAAGCAGGTGTATGTTCCTGCCTATGGTACTCCGCCGGAATTGCCTGGCGGGATCGGCTTGATGCTGCCAGACGAGTCTGCTGGACAGCGGGATTAAAACGGGCAGGTGTGTATGCCTGCTCGTTGTTTGCCACCAAGTTAGGTTGGTGGACTTCTCCGGAGATGGCAGGGATGACAACCTGCCTATTGTTAACCGGATTCCGTCTCTGGCGATTCATCTTGCCTGCTCGGGTTCGAGGAACCTGAGCTGAACGCCTGGAGTCGGTACCCTCATCATGTTGAGGGCGCACTACCGCACGAGTCTGGCGGCGATTGTTGATGGGAGCCCTTGAGAAGGACTCCTGTCTTTTTGAATTAAGGTCCTGCGGGACCTGCTCATTCACTTCCTCGGAATAAGGGAGTGAATGGAAATTGTGTTCCGGGGATAACGACCCGAAACGGTTGGAGACGGTAGTCAGCACCGTCTGCTTCTTGATTGCTGGTCGCCGTTGTCCGGACGACCAGGTAGAATTGTTAACTTGGAGGGCTTGACGAGCGGCCTCCAGAGTTGGGATAGTACCGTTGCGACGGTACTCCTTAACCAGTGCATTAGAAACACAGCGTTGAAGACGCTGAGTTGGTGATGTCATCCTCAGAGCGGATGACGTTCCAGCAGGAGTAGCAGCATTGGTTTTCACAGCATCAGACCTCACAGTAGAGGTGTTCCCAGCAGCAGTATTCACAGGGGTGAATTTAAGGAAAGCCATTTTTGTAGAAGATCTTGAAAAAAGAGTGCCTGTTCCATGTAACAGACATAATCAAGATGAATCCGGCCACTGCATCTTTTGGATGAGCACATGTCAGTGATTGCCTTGTTGGCCCAAAGGGCCTAACAGATAAGAAGAACATCACTTTAACTTGGTTAAGGATTCACGTCGGGTTCACCATTTTTTGTTTCGCGCGGAATCCAGGGATGACCTCCTGGACGGGAGATTCAAACGTTCCGATCGGTTTCTAATGGGTTTGTTCGTAGAACCAGAAACATCCAATGATTCCACATCTGTTTGGACCTACTTTCCAAAGGCAGGCGCTCATTAGCTTGTGGGCTAATGAGGCTTAGGAATTTGCATTGGTCGAGAGGATGGGAGGTCGGACTCATCACACCTTTTTGAGGGGAATTATTGTCTACTCCGAGACTCTCTTTATAGATTTAAGTTATGTTCGTGAATCCTTATTACATTACCAAGTATAAAATGAGTTTTCCTTTAATTTTAACAATCAATGATCAAGTATGCAAGAAATTTAGAGAATCTTTTATATGTATTCGAGGTTCTTCATCAATAGAGAATCATCTATATTTGTTTAGAGATTCTTGGTCAATGGTATCCTTCAAAACATTTATATAAAAGTCTCTTGGTCATTATGATGACCAAGCTGGTTTTAAAGCCACTCAGTGGGGCACTTGAAGTTTATCGTCATTCAGAAGGACAGAGATTATTTCAAAGTTGGGATCGAACCCAAAAATGGGCTACCTACGTATCCTTTGTTTTGGAAAAGGAATCAGAACCCACGTAGTTCGAGAAATGGGATATGATGTTTTATGATTGATGGCTCAAAGATGAATGTCATAATTACTTTTACACTCTAAGCTCACGTGAGTCATGCTCGGTGTGAGAAACAAGAGGTATTGGTAAAATTTAGACAATTGTGCCATAAAAGATGCAATCATAAGAATTTGTTTTGGGGCTTATGTATAGATGACTGCCCAGATAGGCGAAGGTTTAGGATTTACTTTTAGGGAGAAAATCCAAGAACAGGGTCCACAAAGTTATATGTGCTTCATGGAGATTTGAATACTCTAATCTTGGGGCTTACTCCTAAGGAGGATGCCCAAGTTAGGAGGGGACTTATGATTGGGTTTTATTCCTGAAAAGGAAACCCAAATCAAAGATAAATTAGGACTGGATAAGAGAAATTTAGGGGACTTGGGGCTTACTCCTGAAAAGGAAGCCCAAGGTTATGACTGAGTCTTATTCCTGAAAAGGAGACCCAGGTTAGGGGACTTAGGGCTTACTCCTGAAAAGGAAGCCCAAGGTTATGACAGAGTCTTATTCCTGAAAAGGAGACCCAAGTTAGGGGACTTGGGGCTTACTCCTGAAAAGGAAGCCCAAGGTTATGACTGAGTCTTATTCCTGAAAAGGAGACCCAGGTTAGGGATTAAGGTTTGGGGCTTACTCCTGAGGAGGATGCCCAAGTTTGGGAACTTTTAAGAATTTGGGGCTTACTCCTGAGGAGGATGCCCAAAGTTGGGGTTGAGGCTTACTCTTAAGAAAGATGCTCAATATTTAGAGGACTTGATTGGGGCTTACTCCTGAGGAAGATGCCCAATTTCGGATTCTCTCATCTTTAAAGGATGAGGTTGAATGAATGAACTCTCAATTTTTGGTGACATAAAGATGTTTAAATCACTAGGTTTTGAGAGATATTTCACAGAATTCCTTTCAGACAAGGATGTCAAATCAAGAAATCATGCCATAAATGGCTTTGAAGAGTATCTTGAAGACTGAATCTTGAATAGGAAAGGTGAAATGGCTTAAGAGGGGTAAAATGGGCAAGATGGGCACCCAAAAAGATAGGGGCGCGCAAGTATTAAAAGTCGCGCAAGTCCTGCGGCGGCGCGCAAGTATTGGTCGCGCAAGTATACTTGCGCGACATGAGGGATACTTGCACGATTTACAACCAGAGTTGAAATACTTGAGCGATTCTTTATTAAACCCTTTATAATCCTCTTGAGGTTCTTCCAGAGAGGGGACGCGCAAGTTATATTGAAGGAATTAAGTCGGCGCGCAAGTGTTTGATCAGTTTCAACACTTGGCCTTCCTTCTTCCCTTGAGATCTTCCATTCTAGGTAAGAAATTACCTTAGAAGTGTTCTGGAAGCTTTGAGAAGAGACTTGGGCGTCGGGAGCTTCAATCCGAGTTTCTGGAAAAAGATCCTCTCGAATGGGGGGCCCACAGGGTCTATTTATAGGCAAAAGAAGACCCCGGGCGGTTACTGGGCGGTTACCAGATATGTCGCGCAAGTCCCTTGCACGACCATGAGGAGTCGCGCAAGTGTTGAGGCGGCGCGCAAGTGTACTTGCACGACCAAGAGGGAACTTGCGCGACCTATAGGCAATGTTCTCCTTTTTTTATCCCTTTGTCGATTTTTGATGTTTCTTCAAAGGATTAATCACTTTGAGCTCAGATATTCCCTTTTCCGAACTTTAGATTCCGTGACGAAAGGAGCGTCAACAGGTATGTCTAGGGATTTCCCTAAGTTTTAGTATAACTATAGGTTACAATCCTAGAGTAATATTGACAATCATGAATAACCTAGGGTGGACCTAAGGTGTCTTGGATTAAATAATGTGTGATAAGTTAGACATCCCATAAGTGAATTTTAATGATTATGTGGTTCCTTGTTATTTTAATTATTTCTTACACTATGGTTTCTGGTTTTAGTCAATAGAGGGAACGAGAAGGAATTCAGTTAATGTTTATTCCGATGGAAAAATTGGTGATTGTGATCAACAAAATTGTGTATTTCCTAGAGATAATGATATTGTGATTATGTCGAATCAGTCATTATGATATATGATTAACAAGGTGAAATTTGGTCGTATTCCTAAGTCATCAAATAAGAGGAAGATGAAATTTTATGCATGTTCTCAAGGTGAGAAGCATAGAGAAAGGAAGATTAATATTTCTAAAGAAGTGAAGAAGAACCTTGAGGAATACCTAAAATGAAGGGGAAGATGTTATCTGTGTGGAGAAAAGGTTCATAGAGTGACAGAAAGTTATGGAGTTCAATGTCTTATTTGTGGAGAACATGGGCATTACCCAACTCAATTCCCAGACCTAAGAGGTTACTTCTAAATCAAGGAAGGAATTACTCCATGACAATCATTAAAGAGGATGGATTGAAGTTTTTATGTATTGGTATTCGAGAATAATGTTGTTGAGTTACTTTTATGGTATATTGGAATATTTTTGTATTAGTCTATTGTGGTTTTCAATAATTTTATGGTACCGGTAACCAAGAAAAGTGATTCAAATATTTTGGAAAGAAGATGATATGCGCATAATGAATGGATAAGGAGAAAATAAAACGTTTGATAGTATTCATGAGCTCATGATTGATATAAGGAATAAGTGGTATCATGGTTTGAGTATATAGAATTTTTGGGATTTTGGTATGTGGAAAGTGTTAACATATTGACAGCATTCATGTTTTCGCTAAGGTTCAATGGGTATTCATTTTTCAAGATAATACATGATTAAGGTATTCACATGTCTGGAATGTGACCAACAAGATATATTTTAGGATATATGGGGGATAAATGATGTTATTCACATGCTCGGTAGATGACATTTCTAGTAATTGTTTTCTTTATACTATGAGCTCAGACAGAAGTATTTTGGATAAGCCTAATGATTGGAATGAATTAAGATAGTATTGTTTAAGGCTAGAACTTTTTTCGATATTATTGCAGGAATGTTATAATAGTGTAGTTTTAGAAAAAAGGACAACCGATAGGATGGGCGACAACCCATCACGTCGGACAAGGCTGCTAGAATCAAACCCACAACTGAAGTGCGACAAGCCTTTAGCGCTAACCACTGGCCAACAGGAAGTCCCAGATTAGTAAAAACTAGTTTTATTTTATTAAGTGGTATGATAGATAAAGTATAATTTCATTTTTGAAATCATATACGATTAACCTCACCATAAATGGACTTATGTATATTTGATAACTTTTGCTAACCTTTTGATTGAAACAGATGAAATGACCCATCATTCTATCACACGATTTGCTAACTCTTCACAAATAACAAATTCAACTTCATTTCTTTAAGAGATGATGTATAAAATGTTCAAGGCACAAACAATAGTGATATTGTACCAATATCATGTAAGTATTTCTTTTAATTCGTTAAATTTAGAGAAATGATCTTGAACACCAAAAATTTTTTCCTAGTGCTCTTATATCTAATGAATCAGATGGTCCCTTAGATCATCAAAAATTTTTGGCTTTGTGATTTTTTGCTTTATCATAGCCATGTCCTCTATAACTCTCCATTAGAACTTGATGGTTAGATTTCTCTTCCTTATCCATATTTTCACCTATGTTATCCTATATGTAAACCTAGTGATTAGTTAATTTGGGTAACCGTTACATTTCATACTTTAGTTTTTAAAGAAATGTTTTGGTATTCATTTTTACGATGTGGGTTTCTATGAAAGAAACTATCATGTAATAAACCATTTATAACCCCGACGAATTTCGAGGGAGAAATTCATTTTAAAGGGGGTATAATGTAACACCCTGAGATTTTATGAGATATATTCTTTTTAATTTCTTTCATATCTTCTATTGTACGCTACACCAAGATTTTATTGTGTTATATGCAACACCATATTAGCTTGCAGTATACGTAACACTATTCTTGGATTGTGTTACACACAATTTCAAGTTCGTTTGATAGTAGTTATTCTACGCAACATTGAGTGTGTGTGTGTATATATAAATATATATATATTCAATGTATAAATTAAATGTGGTTGTATTATGTTATATACAACAACAAATGAGTCTTTCACTACACGCAACACTGACTTGGCTTGCGTTACACGCAATCACGACCTTCCTCAATAGCGTGTGTAGTACGCAATACTGGGTTTCACTAAACAATGATATATTGTTATAATATTATTATGGACTAGCCGCTATGAATATTATTAACTACAATTTGAATTTTATAACATTATTATTCATGTTACACATTTTCTAGAACATGGTATAAGAACAAGATAAATTTTTCAGGTAAAATAAGTATTTTTAAAAAAATGTAGTTTTGTCGCCTTTTGATGGTGCACCCACATTAAATATAGTTTTTGATTGGTTTATAAGTTCAACTTGACAAAATAAAATTCTTCTTTGGAATAAAGATATAAAAATTTACTTTGGATAAAATTTTCATATTATTCTGATAACTTTCATATTTGAATGAATAGTAAAAATACGCTATATTTTAAATAAAAACAACTTTTTTCATCGAAATAATTTATATGGTTATATTATAATATTTAGTGGTTTTAAAGAATAAATAGAATATATTTTTACCATTTAATATAATTTATGTCATTATCATTGATTTTACATTGAATTCATAGGTAAAATCATTTCAATCTTTTGTAATGTTTTAACTTTTAAAACTCGTTTTCTTTACAACGGGATTAATTTTAAATTAATTTCTGCAACTTTTGTGTATTGAATTTAGAAAAATGGATTCCATATTTGGAATCATTGGGTTCAAATTTTGTTAATAGGCTACTTTTTATTTTTGTGCATTATGAATAGTAACTACGGTAAATTTTATTTACCATAGTAAAACGTAAATCAGGTAATTAAGAATAAATATAATATTATAAAATTACCCTAACACTTGTCTTAATATAATTGGATTCTTATATTTCGTCATAATTCATATTTGGGTCGAAATTGAATCCATTGGATCCCACTTGGAGGTGATTAAGACCATTAGTTTATTTTATTTAATGGAAAGTGAAATATGTCTCACTCAACTTTAATAATTAAAATATTTTTAATATAAGTTTATACAGAATATAAAATCGGTTATAAATACTCATTTGAAATATAAAATGTTTCTATTTATCAGGGTAATTTATTTATAATTTTTAAGAGATATTTAATTACCTTAATAGCTTATACATTAATGTTGCAGAAAGTATTTATTTAGTGAAAAATAAGTAATATAGTTTTTATTGAAATAATGATACCCCTTAAAAGGCTCACAAACCAGACCAAAACTTATTTTTAGTGTATATATACACCATAAGCATCCAATTACCTAATATATGACCGTTTGGAGTCTTATTAATGTAATTATGACACTTATATTATTTTATTTTAAATGATGTCAAAGTTGTCACATTCATAATTTAATAAATATAAAATTTTAAAAGTTGAGTATTTTATAATATAAATCTGAATAAAAGTGTTATTATGAAATCTTTAAGATTTATCTTCATCCTAGTATTTTATTTTTAATTTTTATGCAACAAATATGTATATTTAATAATTATACAAAAATGTTGTAAATTTATTTTATTAAGAGAAGTATCAAGTAAATGGTTTTAAAAATAGTAAAATAAATATTATATGAACTATTTAATGTGTTACACTATTTTATATATGGATATGACATGTTATAAACCTATTAAATATTTTATTTTGAATATAAACTCTGTTTGGATTTTATTTAAATTCAAATAAATGAATAGTGTCAAAATTGACACTATTGTTATTTTATAAAAATAACATATTATTAAATTGATTAAAAATAACAAAAATATTTAAAAATTATAAATTGAAATTTTATATTGTAAAATATCATAAATTGTCCAATTATTTAAAATTAACAACACATTAGTGATTATTTATAACCATTTAAAATTTAGAATTTTATTACCACAAATAAAATTAAATATATTAAATAAGGATAAATCAAAATGATAAGGTTTAAAATAAGATCAAAACATGTCAATGTTTGATTGGTTTATGAGATTACAACCCTATATCATCTAATATTTGAATTGAGTCATTTTTTGGAGTTTTTTATGTGGGGTTTGAATATATATTAAACTAATATTTTTGAGGATTCCAAAGGTGCCCCTATCCTCCCTTATAAAAGGGCACCTACTACCTCTAATCTTTACACAACATTGTGCCTTCAAGATAAGCCAAACCCTGACCATTTCCCTTATCAACTTCTGTATAAATATTCTAGAGGTCTTGGTCTTCTTCAAAGACCAATTTTGGTTCCCTAAGATGAGGTTTCAAAGAGGCGTTTCGAAGAAGAGGTAATATCTGTTACCGATTATTTCACATTTATTTCTTATTCTACTTCCTCTTATTTAGTTGTTTCATTATAAAGTAATAACATAAGTATCACTCATATACTGATATGTTATTATAAATATGAAACAAACATATTCCAACTTCTATCCATCCTACGGAAAACGAAATCACCGCGCGTGCGTACGTACGGAATACCGTCTCCACGCCGTGGTGTAATCCGTTTTCCACCACCACCTAACTTGGATGGGTATAATGGTGTAAAGAATAACTATATGTGATTATTTTAAAGTTATATTTATTATTAAATAGTATACATACACTTCAATACAATTCCACGATCATGGGAACGATATCATCGCTTGTGCATACGTACGGACTACCGTCTCCACGAACGCGATAAGATTCATTCTTCATGTTAACCATTCATGAATGATTATAAAGTATATATAATGAATAATAATGAAATATATTAAATAATAATGCTATTTAACTTATTTATTTATATATTTATGTCATCTATTTAATTTCATTCAATTCAATAAGGAAACGAAAACATCGTTCATGCGTACGTACGGCCTACCGTCTCCATGAACGGTGTATTTCATTCCATATATCAATCTATCATATATATGTATATGCTGAATATTTATTATATATAAACCATGTTTTAAATTATGAAATTAAGTAAATCAGTATATAAGTAATAATATCAAGAACAACAAGTCGAAACACGTACGATAAATGAAACTATTTTACCCAAAATGCTACTTTAACATGGGTTTACAAAAGAACAGGTAATATAAAGTCATAACTAAACCATATATGATATTATAACAATGAATATGATTCTGTAATAAGTTAATGACATTATTTAAATCATTATATAGGAGGTTCGGATACGTATGAATCATATCTGACCTAAGGTAAGGGATAATGTTGTTATCTCAATTGTTTTATATCCGAGATTTCTTATATGTAAGTAATTACTGGGGTTATATTTATAATCCATGTCCAAGTTTTATAAAAAGGTTTTCATGTATGTTTAAATTCCTTTTACCCATTTTTTACTTTTACTATATGGTATGTAAGGAATCTTTTTTTGTCTACCATATGAGGTACTTTTTGACTTTTTTGGCAAAAGTACGAGAAGACTGTTTTTTTAACTTATACGGCATGAACATATTTTTACGATTTCATAACGCCTTATTTTCATGAAGCTTACTCTACAATATTTCATGAATATTTTCAACAAAATCTTTTTGTTTTACAATTTAATGGAATTTTGTGAAAAGAAAATAATCTTCAAAAAGAAAGGATATTTTCCTCGAGAATTCATTTCAAGTATTTTATCAAAATTATTTTCCATCTAAGATAATATAGGTTTCTGTTTCGATCCATATTCCTACATTGATTTGATTATGTTATGATGGAATTATTTTTATGATGTCCTTTTATCTTATATGGATTATGTTAAGATTGCATGATGTTTAAGAATCCCATTTTATTACATAGGTTATGCTGTGATGTATGATTTATGATTTTGGGGCACACATAAGAATGGTTTCATTATGATATGGGTGGGACCTATATCTCACTCCAATGCATTGGGTAAATATTTATATCTCATGAGATAGACATGGCTAAAACGACAAGTAAATACGGTTCAGTAATACAGGGCTAGAACGGCATATAAACTCGGTTCAGTAAGGGACTTTGTCCACTAAGATGGTCTTGGAAGCAATGCCTTGGCTACTATGGAAATCATATCATGTGATTAATGTTTTTACACAATTAAAATTTTTATTTCCAAGCTATTTTATCATGATTTATGTTCCATTATGATCTATGCCTTACGTACTGCCATGTTTTATGTCATTGCTCAATATTTCAATGTTTTAACATTATGTTCATGTTTTTATGTTCAAATGTATATGGTTTGTTTTATTTTATCCATGCTTAACCTTACTGAGCATTTCAGCTAACCCTTTATATGTTTTATTTTTCCCAGGATATAAAGAATGGTTTTAGGTAAGAAAACCAAAGGGGAAGATCTTTATGGGAGATGTTGAAGATCTTTCACCACGATTAAAAGATTATGTTCCGAGTTTCCAAAGACACTAAACGATTAAGGTCCTTGTGTGTTTGTTCTTGTTATGTATTAAGTATTCCGCAATAGTAATCTAATGTCCATGTACATCAAGCTTTAGGTCTCTATAAATCCGACTTGAAATTCCTATTGGTAAAGTAGGGCTTCTATGAGTGCCTCTCTGAGGACTGCTGACAAACTCAGGGCATCAAGGATTGATAGATTGGATGGTACACGATCCATATACTTTGGGATATCATAATTTTACTCCAAAATCCAGCGCTTTTCTATTTTTGGGAGATCTTTAATAGGCACTTTAGGGGCTGGATCATGAGATGAAGAGGGAGCGGTCATAGGGGAAAGAGTTTGTGGTGCTCTTGTGTTCTGGGGACCTGACCTAGTAATTTTTCTCATGTTCCCTAGGCGACTAGACACTTGTTCCTCCCCTAATGGGTACCAGAGAACAAGGGGTCTAGACTGGCTGCTCATGGGAGAAGGGGAATATTCTTGTTCCTGTTGGGTACTTTAGAGGGATCTCCCATGTGTTTCCACAATATTGATGATTTGAGGTGGAGAATAATCATAGGTTTAGTTCTATCCATGGCTATGTCTTCCTTGGTATCCCCTAACTCTGCGATTCCACATTTCGGTCCCCTAATCAGGTTTCGGGAACTCGGGTTCATAACCATATTATTCATCAGAGAATGGTTCCATTAAATGGACAACATTTAAAAAGCTGAATATTAGTTTCTTGTTCAATTTCGGATTAGCTGGTGGGCTACCTCTGATGGTGTCATTTGGTGGGTCGGTTCCCGTTGTGTCAATCTTGATGGCATGAAATCCAAAAGAGTCAAAGCTACCTTGGGCCCTATCACAGACTACCCCTCTTGTACATTTTTCTTCCCTCTCTGATTATTCCAAGATAGCTAGATTTTAGAGGGTTTTGGGGCCAAGGAAGGTGGTTGTGTTACATTAAGATCTATTTGTGGCACAACCAGTTGATGAAATTGGGCTCGGAGTATGCCATGAGCTCGGATGACTGTTTTCTGAGTCATCCAACAATCAAATTTTTTATCCTTTTTCTAATGACTTCTATCACTCCTACCCCTCATCTGGGTCGGTGGAAGAATCATATGCCACATGTGTCAGGGTGGTCCTAGCTTGACCAACCCCAAGACCACCATCATTTTTAGTAGAACTTTGAAGACAAAGAATTCCAAAATACTATTTCCCAACATCCGAGGGTATGGATAATAATATGGTCGGTTGTCAAAGATGACTTTTCAAGCATTCTTGGCTCTAGTAAGTTGATCAAGTTACAATTCATGGATTCTATGAAATAGTCATGGCCTTGGACTTCTCATAACGAGTAATATTTATTTCTTTGTTACTCAAATTGGTTTCACCTAAGTCCTCTTTGAACTTCTCGTCAAGGATTAGGCGGCCATTTATACATCAGAAGCCCTTGGCGATTTGGCGAGGACCTAGGTGGTGGGGTAGGTGTGGGGGCTGGCTTGAGCATGGAATAAGCTACTTCAGCTCTACCTATTCTCTTTTTAGCAGCTAGTGAGGATATTCGGGACTTGAGGCTAGTCTGTTGTAGGGAGTATTCGATTCTCTAGGCAATATCAGAGAAATCCTTGAATCTGGTGGAGCATTTCACTGGTATGAGTGGAGTTCACAGCTCATCTAGGAGGTTGTCAATTAATATATAAATCATCTCGTCTTGGGGCAGTGGCATGTTCAAAGAGAAGGTCAAACCTTTCCATATGGCAATGAAGTCTAAGACCCTCTCATTCTCCCTCTGTTTTCAATTCATGAGGTCGTTAACTGTTGTCTTGGGTTATGATGAGCTGAATTGGAACAGGAACTGCTCCCTAAGATCCTCCCATCCATTTGTTAACTAATATAGCAAACTTGTGTACCAAACGAAGGCCTAACCTTGTAAGGTTCTCACAAAGAATTTGAGTTTCACTACTTTTTGTTATTCCGGAGTTCCCATCATAGGGTCGCAATGAGATGTGTTGTGCATCAAATGAAATTCTTAGATTCCTAAGACATTGAATATGGGGAATAAAGGGCTCCTAAAATTTGCTTGGGTGGATTTTTGCTCACCCAATATGGGTAAGGCTTTCTCTCTAGCTGTATTGGAGCGTGTTGTCAATCTATTTCTTTTAATTGATCTGTCATTACTTCGTTGGTGTTGGAGAGACCCAGGTTGACATCCTGTTGGGCTAGATCCCAAACGGGTACAGCCTGTGGTGCTTCCTGAAGTGCTGACTCAGCTTGTACCTGAGGCGCATATTCCATTGGTGGTACCTTCAAAAAATTTAGATGTACTCTCTCTGGTTTCATCCTAAGTGGAGGGAAGTATTAGTATGATTCTCAACCCATATTCATGTAGTTGGATGAGCCAGGTGCCACGCTAGGTGGGGGCTCTGAACTTGTTTCGTTTTTCATGTAAAACCCTTGTTGTTGAGGTGAACTTACTGGAAGTTCTTACTGTTACCCATATTGAAGAACGTATTCAAAAGGACTATTCCTCTGGAGTAGATCAGTGTTAATCTATTGTAATTCGATCATTTCCTCCTTTAAATGAGTGAACCTCTCTTCGAGCGTGGGAGGCTCGTTTGTGTTGAGATAAGGAGAAGGATTGATGACAACCATTCCTTTGTTCCTTTCTCTATTGGAAACTCACTTGGGATATGAAGGTGGATTTTATAGAGAGGTCTGTTTCAAGGTGGCCCTCTGGTTTTGGGTGGGCATGCCTACTTGCTCATTGTGGATCACACCCTGAATGGAACCATCTTCTCCTAATCCATTCATATTTTCATCATCTTTGGTGCCACCTATATGGTTAACATCCATTTTGTTGACATATTCATAAAATAGGGTGGAGGAGGTGTCATCTTCCAAGTAGTAAGAGGGCCTTCCGTTCCTCATACAAGTTTTACCTCTTATGTCCTAGGATTGTATTCAGGTTTCTTGATAAAGGGTGACACTAAAAGATCCTTGGTGTGACCTTATGAAACACCTCCCTCTAGGAGGGGATGGTGTTTCAAAGGAAGGGGCAGGACATGAAATTCCTCTTCTGACTACTCTTACAAAATGAGATAATACTAATTATCATGGGGTATTTTGTTGTTGAGCTAAAAATTCCCCCATCCTTGGGGTCTAGGGTTGGCTCTATTTTTTGGGAGCTTCACCTATTCCCATTTTTATGGTCTTATGGGGTATTTTGTTGTTAAAAATTCACCTAGCCTTAGATGCTGATGTTGGTCCCATATTGTGGTAGCTGCTGCTTCTATCCCTTCTTGCCTGATCTCACGTGCACCCATTCAGGGGTGATCTAGACATGGTGTCGATTTCAACTATGAATTAATTCCATCTTGGGAGGAAATCATTTATCGTCGATTGGCTAGTATTAGACAAGAATCCAATTTAATGTTCTCTGTAGCTTGATTCAGAAGTTAATGAATGGATCACTCTTGTCGGGCCCAATGTTTTTGAGACTTACTCGTGGAAGTTTTCTGTCAGATGTGTCACCTCTCCTAAATAGAGATTTCATTTTATTGTCATCTTGATGTTATTGAATTGCAAGAACTTTTTCGGAACGGGTTATGTTGGACATTAAGTGTAGTGAAATGTAGGGCTCCATGTTCTTCCCATCCTCAGATGTGAACTCCCATTAGAGAGTCATCAATAAGGTGACAGAATTTGTGCAGTGCACGAAGGCAGGTTAACTGAAGGTCCATTTTCCACCTCTCTGATCGCGATCGTCACACCGAAGGAAGGGCTTCCAGGTCAATGTGATGCAGGATCTCTCATATTGTCTTGACATGATCTGTATACCCTTGTTATGGTAGGAAGTTTAATTTCATCCAGAGAAGTGTAGTATAAATATTGGTGTGGATGTCAGATATGATTACTTTTGAAAACTCTATAGGTATGTTGAACTGAGAGGTGGTCGTGGGACAAAACATTTCTGGTATATCATCCCTGGCTAGTTGTTTCCTTGGGTGCAATATATTAGCATGTGCCAATGCCAGCAATTTCTTTACATGATCAGTCCAACTGAGATTCTTCATGATAGTATAATCGGAGGTAGTGGGCATGGTAGGGGTTGAATTGTTATGTTGGCGGCTCCGGGGTGGATCAGAGGATGATCGTTCTTCCAGAGCGTCTCCTGATTGAAGAAGGATGTCATTGATAGCTGACTAGGAATCTGACATGCTTGATTCCCTCCTTTTTTTGCCTCAGCATATGAGGGTTTTTTTACTTGAATCAACTGGGGGAGGACCTTCTTGTCGGTATGATATGTCACCGTATAGAGGACCTCCGCAGTTGGCACTGTAGTGGTGAGGTCTACCAACGCAGTTTGAAGTCTAACTAACAGAAATAATTCTTTAGATAATACCCTTAGGAGGACCTTCAGAGTATACTACTGCAAGAGGAGGAGCTTCTTCCATTTAAAGAAAATTGCAGGGATGACCTTCATAGTGGTTGTCACGGAGGTGAGGACTACCACCATTTCTGTTCTAGGGAGAAATCTTGCGGGGTACACCTGGGGGAGGGACTTTAGAATGTACCAAAATGAGGGGAGGTCCTGCTCATTTCTTGACGTCTTTGCAGGGAGGACCTCCTCTATACATTCTGTAATTGTGAGGACTTCCATTACCACATGATGCCTCATTGCCTAGAGGACTTTTGCAGTGCTTACCCTGGGGAGGACTTTCAGGGCAAACTGCATCAAGGGGAGGACCTTATGGATGCATAGTTTCGTTATAGGGAAGGCCTTCACTACAACTGTTATCATGGGGAGGATACAAATCATGGTTTGAAGTTCAATGTGCCTCCTGGGTAGGGCCATCTGGACACACTTCTACAAGGGGAGGACCTTCTTGTTGCTTAAAGACATTACAGGGAGGATCTTCACATTGGCGGCCATGACGGTGAGGACTACCATCATAGATTTCGTGATGGAGAGGACTACAATCATAGTTGTCACAGGGAGAATATATGTGGTGAAGACCCTGTGGAGGTCCTTTAGAATGTACCGCAAAAAGGGGAGGGCCTTCTCTTTGCTTGACATCTCTGTGGGAGGACCTCCGTTCTTATAGTGGTGAGGACTACCACAATAATCTGATTCTAGGCTACGTGAAATATCATTGCAATGTGACCCATGGGGAGGACCTTTAGGGTAGGGCACGGAAAGGGTAGGACCTTCTTGTTGTGATGAGATGTCACTGTGGGGAGGACATCCGCAGTTGTGACTATGAAGGCGAGGACTACCATCATAATCTTTTCTCCCACTACATAGAGAGATTCTATAGTGTATGCACTAGGGAGGACCATCAAGTTATACCAAAACAAGTAGAGGAAATTATTACTGATTGATATTCTAGTCAGGCAAAGGGCTTCTGTGACTCACATCAAAAGAGGAACTCTCGTGATCAATCGTTATATGCACATGAGGGCAGCCC
This sequence comes from Viscum album, assembly GCA_963277665.1. Classification (NCBI taxonomy): domain Eukaryota; kingdom Viridiplantae; phylum Streptophyta; class Magnoliopsida; order Santalales; family Viscaceae; genus Viscum; species Viscum album. The sequence continues at coordinate 384,161,949 of OY728145.1, forward strand.
TCATGGGTGCTTTGGAGAGGACCTTTAGAGATGCTGGTAGAATCATTTCGCAACTGCTACTGCTACTACCATAGTATGGTAATGGTATGGCATGGTTCCGAACCTTTGAGACATGTTTGGCAGCATTGAGAACCCCAACCTCTAGCAGAGCGGAGTCATTGATCGTACCACGATTCACTGTTTTATTCCACCCTTACACCGTAGTTTTAAACTAGTTTTGTATTGAATATTCCTAATATAATAATACATTTCACTTTATGTTTGAATCAATCAATTAATTTTAATCAAGATTATAATGGGCATTGTTACTTGTTTTTATTATTTCAATGTTGGTGGAGGTGATTTAGAGGGCCTTTGATGAAGTGGAAGAAAAATGGGCAAAAATTGCATGGATCCATGGACATATGTCCACTGTTTTTCATAGTACACGAAATCCGTGCATCCAAATGGGATAATATTTTGTGGGAATGTCCAGAATGTAATAGGATAAATTTAATATTAAGGAACACAATCCTGATTCGTCTTATATGGGGCCCATCCTAACTGATCTATCCAAAACACCGAATATGGACCAAGTCAAATGCGGTGTTCTGTATTTTATTAATATCTTGAGTTGTATTTGTTAAAAGGGTGCCAAACTTTTGGTGGAGACAGTAAAGAGGTAGGTATACAACCTCTCTATTTTCTCCAAAATGAGATAAGACTGTCTGAAGGCCAAAATGCGTGGTACAAGTAGATTGATGAAATCTGTGTGCCTAAAACAACTTTCTAATTTTCCTATAAAATGACACCTTGGGCTTCCCATTTGTAAGTCCGGCCAAGAGGAAAGGAGATGACATTTTGGAGTCCCCAAGGAGTCTTCTCAACATAACTAGAAGTTTTAGAGGCTATGGGAGGTGCTAATTCAACACATTCTTCTTCTTCCCCTCCCATGGATTTCTAAACCCCTTGTGATCACCCAGGGATGAAAGTGATGTAATCCCGAGATTCAAAGTTGTATTATTTTGAATGATCATTTTAATTCCAGGTTTTTGTGTTGTTTTTCATCATCCTCTATTCTTATTATATTGAGTTATTTACTAGTATGTCATGCTCAACTCATATGACCATGTTTGGGGGTACCCATTCATTTGATGCTTCACACACTGTTCACCATTTTCTTTTTCCCCTTCCAATTGCGGTGTTTGTGTGGTTCATATTGGTCAATTGAACTCGCATAATCACTATCAAGGTCATGAAAATTTATTTCATGGTATCACAACGAAATAACATATAAACCTGGATAGCACGTCGAATTCTTCATGTGTTGCCTTGGTGAGTTTCGGTTATGATGTCGAACACAAATCACCCAATCATCGGCGGTGTCCGGTGAATCGTTATGCGTTTTCGACTAAACCCTAGGAGGTATCCTAGTATAAACTCAGTAACATTCTGGTTCTAGGTGTTACAAACCAGGGATTAAAAGATCATAACCCCATCACTTGAAGCGATGAAGGATGAGCATCACGAGACTTCCCCAGGTTGATCACGTTTAATCAATCATGTTCATTTTTACTTTGTTTTATCGCTTTCATTTTCTATTTTCATCATTAATCATAAAACTCCCAAGTTTTCAAAAACCTAATTCACCTTATACTTTCATAATCAAAACCCTATTTTTAAATTAATGATCTAAGGCTTCGTCGAGAGACGACCTAGGGTTGCGGCTATACTGCAGAAATTCTAGTCAAAATTAAACAACTAATTTGACGCGCTTGACAATGTGATCAAATTTTTGCACCTTTTTTGGGGAGACAAGATCTTTTTTTCTTTATTTACTTTTATTTAGTTATTTTACTTCTTAATTAGTACTCCTTTAAATACCCCACCCCCATTTGATTGGTTTTGTTTTGGGTTTTTTCTTTATTTTTTGTTGTTTTTGGTGTGTTCTCTCTCTCTCTCTCTCTCTCTTCTTCTCCATCAACCTCTATAATTCTATAGTATAATATTCTATTCTTACTTCACCCTTTGTATGTTTTTTTTATCCATCTCAAATAAAAAAAACACAACAAAAAAATTAATCAATCAAACTGGACATCATTGTTGCATGACAAGATCTGGTAAAGAAACACTACTTGAATTTGATCCTGAAATTGAAAAGTCACTTCGCACACAAATAAAGGAATTTAGAGAAGGTCAATCAAGTAACATTGAGTAACCCCTTGAGAAACCTCAAGTGTTCCAAAACCAATAAAAAATTTAACTAAATCAAACCCCATAGATCATGGCTGCAAATAACCGAACATTAAAAGAACTGACCACCCCGGATGTGGAGTACCAACCTGCGTACATTTAATATCATGAAGATGCAGCCAATTTTGAGCTAAGATCAGGCCTCATCCACCTCCTTCCAAAATTCCATGTTCTTCCTAGTGAGGACCCTCACAAACATCTAAAGGAGTTTCAAATAGTGTGCTCCACCATGAAACCCCAAAATGTGTCTGAGGACCTCATTAAGTGTAGGGCCTTCCCTTTCTCCCTTGATGGTGTAGCAAAAGATTGGCTATACTATCTGCCTACCAAAATTGGGGCTAGAATGACCTTAAACGACTCTTTCTAGATATGTTTTTCCTTGCTTCCCGAACTACATCAATTAGGAAATAAATTTGTGGCATTAGGTAGTTACAAAGAGAGACCCTTCATGAATACTGGGAGAGATTCAAAAGATTTTGTTCAAGCTGCCCCCACCATTAGATTAATGAACAAGTAATAATTCAATACTACTATGAGGGATTTATTCCCATGGATTGTGGAATGATTAATGTTGCAGCTGGTGGTTCCCGAGTTGATAAAACTTCTTCTGCCGCTCGTGACTTAATAGCCAACATGGCTCAAAACGCACAACAATTTAGTACACGAGCAATTGTACCAACCTGAGGATTTCATGAGGTAAGTCATTCAACCCTAGAACAAAACGTAGATACTAAACTTGATGAGATGCATACCCTTATAAGACAATTAGCTCAAGAACAAGGTAACTCGCACTCTACTTATATTCCATTGCATTGTGGTATTTGTTCTGATAACACTCATTTTTCTTACCAGTGCCCACAACTTCAAGATTCATCTGAGTTTTGTGTATCTATGTTCCCAAGGCATCCATTCCAACAAGAACCTCCCTTCAAGCAAGAAAAATTCAGGAAAAATCCAAATCCATGGTGGCAAGCACAACCCCAGTACCGACAAGGAGGAAACTCAAGCTACCCAAAGCAGAATTAGTATCAACAAGGCCAAGGTATGCAACCTTCTTATCCTTCAACTTCTCAAAAAAACCATCCTCTTACTCCTAAATCTGAACCAAGCCTCGAGGATATGGTGAATAAAATGGTAACCCAGAACCTTTAGTTCCAACAGACCACACAATCGGCAATTCAAGATCTATGAACTCAAGTGGGACAATTGGCAAACACCATCGGTGAGCTTAATATTCAAAGGTCTGGACAACTACCATCCCAACCCATTTCCAATCCGAAGGAAAAAGGTAATGTATGTGCAATTACACTTCTTAGTGGTAAAGAAGCTTCTCCTTCTACTGACCCTATGAAATAGGTATGTCCCCCTCTTGAAAACACTCCTTCCCAACCCTCAAAAATTTCATGTAATGAAAAACAAAATAAAAAGGGAAATCAAATTATCGTTGATGATTCAAATAAACAATCAATTCCTATTCCTTTCCCTCAAATACTCTCTAATTCTAAGAAAAACATTGATAATGAGATTGAAAATGAAATAATGGATACATTTAAAAGAGTTCAAGTTAATATTCCATTGTTGGATGCAGTCAAGAAAATTCCCCGTTATGACAAATTTCATAAAGATCTTTGCACCCATCAATGAAGGTTGAAGGGGAATGAGAGAATCAACTTGGGGAGGAATTTCTCAGGCTTGATTAAACCAGCAATGCCAACCAAATGCAAGGATTCGTGCACATTCACGATACCTTGTACCATAGGGGAGACCTTATTTTCTGATGTTATGCTAGATTTAGGTGCTTCCATTAATGTGATGCCTCACTCTGTGTATACTTCTCTACAGGTCGGAGAGCTTCAACCAACAGGAATTTTCATGAAACTTTCCAACCAGAGTACAACACATCCAAAAGGAGTGATTGAGTATGTCCTTGTTAGAGTGAAGAATCTCATCTTCCCCACTGATTTCTACATTCTTGAGATGGAAGATACCTGAACCCAAGGACATGCCCCTCTCATACTTGGGAGGCCATTCCTCAAAACAGCAAAGACGATCATCAACGTTCACAATGGTACATTTTCCATGGAGTTTGGTGGAGAAAAGGTAAGTTTTAACATCCTTGAGGCTATGAAACACCCCGTTGAAGATCACTCCACTCTTCATGTCTATTCGATGGAAGTGCTCTCAAACGATGCACACACACACAATTCTCTCCTCAACCCAAACTCTGATTCATTTTTGTTTTCTTCACCATTGGATGATTTGAGTTTTGATTCATGTTTTGAGTGTTGTGTGGGTTTAGAAAAATGTAAATTTTGTGCTTTAATTGATGAGTGTGTTTATTTTGAGGTACCCATGACTATCGATGATTCTGTAAATCTCATTTCAATAGATTCTCTTTCCTTTGAGAATAAACATGAGCAGATAGATAGTTTCATAGAACTCACTCCCCCAAAATCCACTCCCTCAATCCAAAAACAACCGGTGTTGGATCTTAAACAACTTCCTTCTATTTTAAAATATGTATATCTTGAGGGTATTGACCAATTTCCCATCATTATTGCCAATAACCTCTCTCCACAACAGGAATTGAAACTGCTCAAACTTTTGATAGAGTGTAAAAAAGAAATAGGATGGACATTGGATGATATTCCTGGGATTATTCTATCTATTTGTATGCACCATATACTTTTGGATGATGAGGCTAAACCCGTAAGACAATCTCAACACCGGTTGAATCCCACTCTCCTTGAAGTGGTAAAATTGGAAGTTAGTAAATTACATGCTGTGGGGATCATTTATCCTATATCTGATAGTAACTGGGTTAGCCCAGTTCAAATTGTGACTAAAAAACAGGAATAACAGTTCTGTCAAATGAATGGAATGAATTGGTTCCAACACATGTGCAAAACAGTTGGCGAGTCTGTATTGACTACCATCGACTGAATCAAGCCATGAAAAAGGACCAATTTCCATTACCTTTCATTGACCAAATGTTAGAATGATTGGATGGTAAGTCCCATTATTGTTTCCTTGATGGATATTCGGGTTATTTCCAAATCCATATAGCCCCTGAGGATAAAGAAAATACAATATTTACCTGTCCATTCGGCACATTTGCATACAGGAGGATGCCATTCGGTCTATGTAATGCTCCTGGTACTTTTCAGTGATGTATGTTGAGTATTTATTTATGAGTACCTTTAGAGTTGTATGGAAGTCTTTATGGATGATTCCGCGGTCTATGGTTCTTCTTTTGATGATTGTTTGGAAAACCTAGGTTCTATCCTCCATCACTGCATTGAAAAAGATCTTGTTTTAAATTATGAAAAATGTCATTTCATGGTTGAGTGGGGGATATTTCTTGGGAATATCATTTAAAATAATGGGATTCAAGTTGATAAATCTAAAATCAAATTAATTTCATCCCTTCCATATCCAAAATGTGTTCATGAGGTGTGGTCTTTCTTGGGTCATGCTGGTTTTTACCGCCGATTCGTTAAAGACTTTAGTAAGATTGCACTTCCCTTATCTTGGTTATTACAAAAGGATTCTGAATTTGTTTTTGATAAAAATTGTGAGGTTTCTTTCAATTCACTAAAAATGAATCTCACATCACCTCCCATAATCCAACCACCAAGGTAGGATCTCCCATTAAAGCTTATGTGTGATGCCTCTAACTTTTCAGTTGGGGCAGTTTTATCACAAAGGGTTAAAAAGGATCCTCATGTCATTGCGTATGCCTCACGTACCCTTGACCCTACCCAGGTAAACTACACAACCACAGAAAAAGAACCCCTTTCTATTATGTTTTCCTTGGAAAAATTCCATTCATATATTCTTGGGTCAAGTGATTGTGTTTTCTGATCATGCTGCCCTTCGTTTCCTCTTAAAGAAACCTGAAGCCAAACCCCATCTCATACGGTGGATTCTCCTCATCCAAGAGTTTGACCTTGAGCTTAGAGATAAGAAGGGGGTGGAGAATGTGGTAGCTAACCACATTAGTAGGATTTCCCAACCATTGTACAATCATGTTGACTCACCCCTACACATTGGAGAATTCTTCCCTCATGAGAACCTTTGTGATGTTGTGGACCTTATCCCCTGGTATGCATACATTGTGAATTTTCTAGAAACATCTAGGGTCCCCACTGATTTCAGCATTGCACAATCCCATAGACTTAAGCATGATTCTCGTTGGTACATTTGGGGTGACCCATACTTGTGTAGAATTTGTAGTGACCAAGTAGTTCGTTGGTTTGTCCCTGACCATGAGTTCACCTCTGTTTTGACGTTCTGTCACACTTTGGCCTGTGGGGGCCACCTTGGCTCTCAACGTATAGCTCTAAAGGTCCTTGACTCAGGACTTTATTGGACAACATTGTATAGGGATGCCCAAATATTTTTCAATTCATGTAGTCGTTGTCAATTCACATGGAATATCTCCAAGAGGAATGAAATTCCCCAACAGCCCATGTTATTTTGTGTGATCTTCGATGCATGGGTCATTGACTCCATGGGGCCATTTCCAAATTCATTTGGCTTTGTGTACATCTTATTGGGTTTTTACTATGTATCTAAATTGGTGGAAGCAAAGGCCACTAGGACCGATGACTCTCGAGTGGTTGTTGATTTTGTGAGGTCCCAAATTTTTAGTAGGTTTGGTTTACCAAGATTCATCATTAGTGATCAGGGTTCACATTTTTTCAATTGCAACATGAAAAATTTTCTTCTTAAGTATGGGGTTGATCATAAAGTCTCCACTACATATCACCCCCAAACTAATGGGCAAGCAGAAATATCAAATCGGAAAGTTAAACAAATATTGGAAAAAATGGTAAAACCCAATAGGAAATATTGGAGTTTGCGCTTGGATGATGCACTTTGGGCGTACCGTACTGCTTTTAAACCCCCAATCGGAATGTCACCATACATAATTGTGTTTGGAAAGGCTTGTCACCTCCCATTGGAGGTAGAACACCGTGCATATTGGGCTGTTAGACAATGTAATATGAACCTTTCAGATGCAGGTGAGCAAAGAAAGTTGCAGATTCAAGAGTTGGAAGAAATTCTATGTGATGCATATAAGAACTCCCAGATCTATAAAGAGAAGACAAAGGCTATGCATGATATCATGATTCACCAACAGAAGTTTCATATTGGTGAGAAGGTCCTCATGTACAATTCTAGGATTAATCTCCACCCAGGTAAGCTTCGTTCCTGATGGCTCGGTCCCTATACTATTACTAATGTTTACCCTTTTGTTACAATACAGTTTTTGCATGAGAAGAGTGGAAGAAGTCTTACCATCAATGGCCAGTGACTTAAACACTTCTATGAGGATTTTCCAAAGAATCTGGTGGAGGAAATCCACCTTCTTGATGCATCAAACCAATAAAATACACCAGGTTTTATCCTTACTTCTCACATTCTCAATTATTTCAGTGAGGACACTGCACATTCTAGGTGTGGGGGGTGGATAAATTCCTGGGTTAGTTAGGAATTTTCATCATTTTCTCCTTTTTTTTCTCTTTTTGGCCTTCTTTATGGTATTTTCATTTTTTCCCCATCAAAAATTTCGAAGTTCCATGATTTGTCGACCATAAAGGGGGGAAAGTAAAAATACCATAACGAAGGCTAAAAAGAATTTGTGTATGAATTTACCATCATGGAGTGATTTTCTTTTAGTGAATTGGTTTTATGTCAATGATATAAATGGTCGTATCTATGTGAAACCTTTGCGATGATTTATGCCCTTTGTGTGAGTAGTTTTTTGGAAAACTATGTCACTAATATCTCCACAACTTTTTTCACCAAACCACAATGTGTGATTATTTCTTACATAATATAAGGTAAATATATGTTGGGTTAATATTTTTCAGCTTTAAATGATATTTCCATAAGTTCGTTCCTTATATGATATGTTTCATTATTATACCAGATTGACCTATGTGTGTGTACCTAATGTCCGACTGTTGTACACCCTCAAAAAAATTGTTGTGTCTTGGGAAGGTCAAAAACCACTCCTCTTCAACCTTTGATCTTGTTATAACTATTTCAATTAGTGTTGTGAGGAGATCAAACAAGGGTTGAGAGATGAGTGTGAGATTTTTTCCAATTGCAACTTCAAAAAATATATAATAAATGAGGGGAGTGATGAAATGTGCAACATATGGTGATATCTAGGTCAAGAGATTATGTTTTGACTTATGGTAATGCTTAAATGAGTGGGTCTTGAAATATTATTGCAAAGGATGTAGGATAGGTTTGGTGACAAAATCATTTAAGCTGAAAAATGTTAAAATAACACATATTTATTGGATATCAAGTGGAAAGAATAGCATGGAATGGGTTTCACACACACACATGGAGAGTTAGTGTCATGGTTTACTTCTTAATTCTTTTCTCAATTGGGTATCTTGAATTTTTTGAATTTCACTATGATATGATTTATGAGACATTTTTTTCTATTTTTCATTAGGAAGAACTCCTTGGTGTGGTTTGTGCATTGATCACTTTACTTTAAATAAAATTTCCTCAAATGATAAATCTTTAGGATGTTGTAAATTTATATATATATATATATATGCATAATTTTATTTTGATATGTGACTTTTCCCAAGAGTGAAAATATTTAGGTGTGGGGGTGTGATCGTACCACGATTCACTGTTTTATTCCACCCTTACACCACAATTTTAAACTAGTTTTGTAATGAATATTACAAATATAATAATAAATTTCACTTTATGTTTGAATCAATCAATTAATTTTAATCAAGATTAGAATAGGAAATGTTACTTGTTTTTATTATTTCAATGTAGGTGGAGGTGATTTGGAGGGCCTTTGATGAAGTGGAAGAAAAATGGGCCAAAATTGCATGGATCCATGGACATCTATCCATTGTTTTGCATATTAAATGAAATATGTGAATCCAAATGGGATGAACGTTTTTGGGCCTGTCCAAAATTTAATAAGATACATTTCTTATTAAGGAACCCAATCCTAATTAGGCATCTATAGGGCCCATCCGAACTGATATGTCCAAGCCCCCGAATATGGACCAAGTCAAATGAGGTGTTCTATATTTTATCAATATCTTGAGATGTAGTTGTCCAAAGCGTGCCAAACTTTTGGTGGAGATAGTCAGGAGGTAGGGATACAGCTTTTCTATTTTCTCCAAAATTGAGATAAGATTGTCTGAAGGCCGAAATGTGTGGTACAAGTGTCTTGATGAAATATATGTTCCTAAAACCACCTTCCAATTTTCCTATAAAATGACACATTAGGCTCCCCATTTGTAAGTTTGGCCAAGAGGAAAGGTGCTGACATTTGGGAGTCCCCAAGGATTCTTCTCCACATCCCTAGAAGTTATAGAGGCTATGGGAGGTGTTACTTCAACATCATCTTCTTCTTCCCCTCCCATGGGTTTCTAAACCCCTTGTGATCACCCGGGGAGGAATGTGATGTAATCCCGAGCTTCAAAGTTGTATTATTTTGAATGATCTTTTTAATTATAGTTTTTTGTGTTGTTTTTATTCATCCAATATTATTATTATTTTGAGTTATGTACTGATATGTCATTCTCAACTCATATGATCATGTTTGGGGGTACCCATTCATGTGATGTTTCACACACCGTTCACCATTTTCTTTTCCCCCTTCCAATTGCGGTGTTTGTGTGGTTCATATTGGTCAATTGAACTCGCATAATAACTATAAAGGTCATGCACATTTATTTCATGGTATCACAATGAAATAACATACAAACCTGGATAGCACATCGAATTCTTCATGTGTTGCCTTGGTGAGTTTCGGTTATGATGTCGAACAAAAATCACCCAATCATCAGCGGTGTCTGGTGAATCGTTATGTGATTTCGACTGAACCCTAGGAGGTATACTAGTATAAAATCAGTAAAATTCTGGTTCTAGGTGTTACAAACTATAGATTAAGAGATCATAACCCCATTCGTTGAATCGATGAAGGATGAGCATCACGAGACTTCCCTGGGTTGATCACGTTTAATCAATCTTGTTCATTTCTACTTTGTTTTATCACTTTCATTTTCTATTTTCATCATTAATCATTAAACCCCCAAGTTTTAAAAAACCTCATTCACCTTCTAATTTCATAATCAAAACCCTCTTTTTATATTATTGATCTAAGGCTCCATCGAGAGACGACCTAGGGTTGCTGCTATACTACATAAATTCTAGTCAAAATTAAACAACTAATTTGACGCACTCGACAACGTGATCATTCATAGACCCACTCTTAATTATTTGGGAGACTTCGATGTGTTCAGGGCACTCCCTTATAGGCAGCAGGGACCGTCTACTATTGATAATGGTTGTCACCTCTGGGTCCCTGTCTAATTGGGTCCTGTGATGTTGTTAGGAAATGCCGAAAAACATATTGAGTTTTGGTAGGGATATATGTCTTCCCTAGAGCATACACCCCAATGGATGTGTGTCCCACAGTTGGAATGAGTGATTATGCTCAATATAGTTTCCCTTGTATCACAGGATATAGATGAAGACCCTCCTAGAAAAAATCAAGGATTCATATCTTCTTCAAGGTGGTTATCTCGTCTCATAGATAAGTCACCTCAATTAGGGAGATGGGCTCACGGGCCTGAGTCCTTGTTTATTCCGATGCAATTACATTCTGGAAAGTATAAAAAATATGATTTGGGATTGATACCTACTCCTCCTTAATTTCCAAGATATTTAAAGATACATTCTTGGATGGAATGGGTATGAGGTTCACTTCCACTTTCTATGTAGGAATGTCTGGCTCTGGTCCTCCAGTGGCCAGTGGATACTGACGATTATCCTATATCAGGTTAGGTGAATGAATCTTACCCTATGCTGGGATATTCAAGCTTACTTCTCCGTTTTCCACCACATCAGGATGACAGAATTTACTTGCATTTACATGATGTTATCCTTGCATATGTTGGTGTCCCACCATATCGACTCGGTGGTATCTTTTGGTTGGGAGGTGTGCCTGACTGATGACTGCCACCCTATCGGGATGTCGTGCGTCGGGAGAATCTAAAAGGAGCTAGTCCTGTAGGCGTTGGATTTCTACCATGTCTGGTTGGTGGGATTCATGATCCTAGGAAGGGAGAGGTTCCTTCTGGGTAGGTGTCTTCATGTATGAGCAACGGGCTTGACGAAGCTCGGTGGGGATGTGCGCCTGCTCGTGGGTTGCCACCATATCTGGATGGAGGGCCTTGGAAGAGAGGACAGGTGCATGGGCCAGCCTGTGATATGTCTATCTGTCTGAGCAGTGAAGTTATTACCCAAAAATGTGGTTTATGACCTGTTTTGGGTTATATGTTGGCCGCCCTAGGTGGGCGGTCCAAGTGGCCAGAGCTCGGGGAGTGTGGGCGTAGATCCTTGGGATGGTATAATCTTCAGGGTGAGGATACGAGGTGGCGGCGTAGTTGCAGCGATGTCTTCAAGCGGGGTCCTTGGAGAGGTCCCCCCTTCTAATTGGGATGAATTCATCAACATCATCCTCATCCACCTTTATAAGATAAGCGAGTTATTCATTGCCTCATTCTGGGGAAAGTCTCCTGAAACGGTTCAAGGCAACTTTAGGGGCCACCTGGATCTTCTCCCCCAGTCGCTGCTAGGAAAGTGGTTGATGGGACTTAGCCGATTGTGGGGTGTACATAGCTACCTCCATAGCTGGGGGAGTACTGTTAAGGTGGTACTCTCAAATCAGAGAATCTGAGACCCAGTGTTGAAGATGTTGGGTGGGTGACGAGGTCCTCTGCCAATTCAGAGGCCCGGTCTACGCGTTGATCATCGTGCATGTTTGTGAACTCCTTTGTAACACCATTGGATTTATGGATGATCTTATGAATACCTGAAAAACATTTGAAAAGTACAAACATCAAAACCTATCAATGTAGTATCTCAAAATACCATGTGTAATTAATAACCTTGCTTGGCCCTCCTTTTTTATCCTAAAAGGGAGCATGATGTGGTATTATTTCACCACCTCGATTGAAGGCTCACGGCCGGGTCCATTTTGGTTTTAGTGGGAGAACTAACAAGTTGGTCTATTGGATATTGATCATCCATTTATTGTAGTGTAGTGTTTCAGATTAGGGTAAATATTTCATTCTGGTTAAATATTCAATTTGGGTTCACCATTTTTGTTTCTCGGCAAATAGGATGTGATTGGTTCCCATGTCTAATTAAAGGGATTCATTACTGTTTAATATTTTCTATCGGGTTCCCTAATTCTGTGGCTTCACCTAGTCTCCAACAGGTTTATTTGCAGATCCAGAAACACCAAACAATTCTTGTATACAATGATCCACGGACTTGCTTTCCAAAGGTAGATGCTCATTGGGTGATATGGCCAACGAAACTTAAGAACACACATTGGTTGAGAGGATGGGAACTCAAGCTCATCACACTCTTTTGGGGGGAATTATTATCAATTTTAGGACTCTATTATATATTTAATACATGTTCATATGTTCTTGAATCTCTAGTTTATCCCCAAGAATAGTATCCATGGATTACCCCTGGGCTTCCAGTCACAAGTTTACATAAGGATCCAGAACCATCTACATCCAAGGTTTACCATCCCTCATTGGATTATCAATTCTGGGGAAGTTTGAATTTGATCAAATAGCACTGGAATCAGGCCTTAAAATTAGGTGTTCTGGAGTTTATTGTCATCCAGGGGGGATAGAGAGTCACTTGAGAATTTGGATCGATCCTGGAATTTGGGATTCCTACATATACACGGGAGATTAATCATAATCCATGTAGTTATTTTCCACATAATAGGACACATCACCTTTTATGGTCGTGTGACAAAGACCCAACCATATATTTTAACCTTGTGTGGAAAGGATGTCTAGGTGACAGGTTCATAGTCAAGGATGGTATGGGACTTACGCTGAAGTGGCCCAAAGGACCCAAGGGAAAATGATTTCCTAGTCCTGCGTAGGATCCTACTAGGGGAATAAGGACACAATTTGATAAGGATATATGGGTATCATACTTAGATGTTGTCCCCTGAGGAGGTTTCCTACATATCCCAGTTGGCTGGGAATCAATGTTTACATAGTTCTAAAAGTTTAGGGCATACACATAGTAGTTTCCTGTCGAGGGTGTGGTTGGCATCCCATGTTGGGGTATGGTCAGGGCTTACATGTGGTTGGTGGCCCGAGTTGGGATATATTCTGGTCTTACATGTGGTTGGTGTCTGGAGATGGGATATGGTCAGGGTTTACATGTGTTTAGTGGACCGAGTTGGGATTGAACCTTATAGAGGTGTCTTACATACCCTGCTTTGGAGACAGGGATCAAAATCCATGTAGTTCAGAATGGTTTGGTGATTTCATAATCCTTACAAACCTCTAATCCCACATGATTAATGCTTGGTGTGAGAATCAAGTGAATTTGAAATATTCTACAATGCACATGCCTCCTCCCCAATTAGTACAGGAGAGGAAGAGGGTTAGGAAAATATGGGAAACGACGTGGAACAATGAACCTTTCTAAATGAAAGGAGAAAGGCTATTACCATCCGGAGAGGATTGTATGAGGATTAATCCTAGAGGGATGCCCCGGTGCTACTAAGGAGTGGAAATGGTGGGTGGGTCTTACTCATGGAAGATGTCTGTGAGCCACTAAGGAGTGACAATGGGTGGGGCTTACACATGAAATAATCCTGTAATTTCATTCTCATATATGGGAATGAAGTCATCGCAACTCCTTGGTTGGTTGAGGCATATAATTGAGTATGACACCTATGAACTAGTGTATAAATGGGATAATGACAAGGGTGTTGGAATCAGTCAGAATAAAGGGAGATGAAAAATGTGAACGACATTCCCGACAATTTGGAATGCAATTAGGGTGGTGTGATGATGGAGGATAACTATTCACCATGTTTGAAACATAATATCAATATCGCATTATCCTAAAATGGGGAAAACAAAGGAGGGTTGAATGTTGACCGTTTTCGGAACACAAGAAATGTCTCGAAGTGTCATCCAATGTCTTCTAGGGAATTGTCCCAGAATGGTTGGTGAGCCGATGTGGCATGGGACCAGGCTATTAGTGTGTCCCTTCATACATGAAAGAGGATGAAGATACAAATGAAGAACAAACAAAGCATGAGGGGGAGTGTTGTAATGTTGGAAGGGATTACAACTCTCTTGAAATTAAGCCACTTTAATCATGGAATAAGGGATCGTATACTCGTCACATAAAGAATATCTTATTTAAAATAAGGGTAATCCTATGATTGGATTATAAGGATGTTATAGTTTATAGTAATGTAGAGAGGATTGTTGCCTTCTTATGGTTGGCTCATAAGGAATATCTTGTTTGGAATAAGAGGAATCCTATGTTTTTCATGTAGGAAGTAGTACAGTTTATAGTCATATAGATAGAACTATTTGAATATTATGCTTGGATAATAAGGCATCCCATGTTTGGAGAAAGTGGAATCCTATATTTGTCACATAGGGAATACTACATTTTGTAGTCATGTAGAGAGGATGATTACTGAGCAATTTAACATATTGTGGTATGGATGATAACTCATAGTTTAAGGTAATAGTGTTTGGAACAACCATTATATAAACCCATGATTAGCTATAGTAAAATCGGAATGGGATGTTCTGACATTCCTCAAACATGAGGGGAAGGAACAATTAAACAGTGACGTTACGGGTTCTCAGATTAGGAGATATGATATGGTGCATGGAAGCCATTGAAGCGTACAAAGGTTGGAAAAGACTCTCATGAGGGTAAATTTTCCTTTTATTTATAGACGTCTTGTAGGCTTCATATGCAGAGCCACCGAGGAATGATGTTCATAGTCAAAAAAAGGTGTGTGAAGGACACTGGACTCCCACTTTGGATGGCCATGGAGGTTTATGCGGATCTGGAATCAATAGAGACATAGTGTTTGATGGATGGAAAGGATGTGTTCGAGCATTTAAGAAACATTAAGGCTATGATTTTCCATGGAGTTAAGGGTCAACCAGTCCTAGGAGGTATGTGATAGGGATGTCGGGAGGTTCATGAGGAATTTCTCTTCTCGTGGTATTCATGGTATGGATGTTTAAGAGGCATAAGGGTTCAATATAAAAAGTCATCATCATGGCCCAAACATTTCATGGTGCGAGTCTCCAATTTTGATGGGGGTTAGTGATGGAAGTGGAGGGACTAGCCCTAAGGGCTAGGACTGCAGCCCAATAGTTACCCGAGCGGGTGTGTGGGGGCATAGCCACCATGGTATGGACCTGTAGGTGCGAACTGTTTTCCTCATAGAGTGTCAGTGTAAGTGTTATCCGCGTAGGAACTAGACTCTTAGGATGATACGTGGAGGAGTTGGCTGCGTATGATGGTACACTGAGGATATTTCTACGAACTATCATCCACATAATGGAATTCGTGTACTATCTTCCCTATATGGTCATTCATGAACCATCTTCCACATAACGGCATCCACGAACTACCTTTCGCATATGGTCATCCATGAACAATTTTATTATATATATTTTTATTGGTTAATTGATTGGTTGCAGAGAGTCTTCTTAATATGGTTGGTGAAGAGGACCTTCACGAACTTATTTATACATATGGTTCGTGGGATGGGTTCCAAGAAATTATTATTGTTCGTGGGACGAAATCCATGAATAGCTGAAAATGTGGGATGGAGTCCCGCAAAATGCTTTAGGTGAGGAAGACATTTTTCCCACACTCTCTATGTTCTTCGTACCCTTTTCTCCCACCCCATATCTCTCTCCCTTGCCTTCTCTTTTTTTTCTTATCCCTCTTTGATTCCCATGGTGGTCCTTTTATAGAGTATAGGGGATGTTCTATCTGCAATTTTCATGGCACCATCTCTGGAATCCCATGGAGAGATTCTAGACCGCAAATGACTCAGGCACCCACAATTTGTAGAGGTGCGTGATGTCACAGACTTCACCTCATCTTCCAACCACATTTTTCACGAGGATGGTACACGGGGGAACTTCCACCAGATTTTTTCCATCGAAAATGGTTCACAGCAGCTTCAGTTCGCGGGTATAAATTCATTGCGAATAGATTCATTTACTGGCCAAATATTCTCAAGCCAGTGCGTCTTAGACCTTCCATGTACTGGTGGTTTGTGTTTTATGCCTTTTGAGAACCTTTCTTGGTAATCCGTACATGGTAGGGCCAAATTCTTTTTCGAAATTTGATTTCTTCAAATTTCTTCTCAAATTCTCAATCCAACTTTATATATTTTCTTTATCCAACTGGTAGGTGTATTTTCTATCCCTTTGGTGAATTTTTGGGACCCTACAATGGCTAATGACACTTGTACTGCCAGTGGTGGTGACTCTTCATGTGAATCTTCAGAATAAGAATCTTCTGTTCAGAAGAATATTGGTCTTATAGCCTGATTACCTATTAAAAATCCTTATTTTAAGGATAGGGAACATAATTATAAATCTTTAACCAATATGTCATTAAATGAAAATTTTCTAAATGATGAATATTAGGAATCCTCGGATGATGAATCTTCCTCATTAGAAGATAATACATTACCTTAATTTTAATAAGTCTCTATATTTGCTAAATTACGTGATAATGAGAACTGCAAGATAATAACAAATTTAGAGAAAGAAAATATTTGAATTTAAGTTTTAACAAAAGAAGTATCAGATCTTTCTAAATATATTGATTAAAAAAATCATGATTTTAAAAATCTATTTAAAAACCACAAAGAAGATAATTCTGGGAAGGATAAACATTCTAAAGATCTTGAAAATGTTATTTATAAAAACAATTTAGAGACTAACTCAAACTCTAAGACTAATAAATATAAGGATAAAAATTTAGTCATCATAATAAAATCTGAACTATTTTACTTTTATCAAATTTCACTTGAAGAATGAAAGAATTTGATTAAATGTATTGAAAAAATCATCCTCTTTGGAATTGTTCTGGATTTTTCTATACTCACACAAACCTAGTTTTTACTCACAATTACTTTGTTCCCAAAATTGATCCTTTTTGCACCAAGTTTCAATGTGGTGGACATTAGGATAACAAATTTTCATTAAATAAAACTCAACCCTTCAGTTTTCATAAGGATTATTTTTCTAAGAAAATGTAGATGCAAGATATTTTACTTTATACAATTTTCAGATCCAATAATGTTTGGATTCAAAAATCCTAACATTTTTATTTTCATGAAAATAATTAAATTACCAACATAAATTCTTGTTACATGGATTTTAGATTTTCCTGATACATTATTGGTAACAAAAAATTCTTTAAAACTGTCATCAAGAAGAAAGGAGGAAAAGTAACTTTAATAGATAATGATTAGGGGGAAATTATTATTATAAGTAATATTGTTTTTCTAGCAAATGATTTAATTTAAAATGTTTTATTTGATAAAGGTATTAAGCATAATCTTATAAGCATAATCCAATTATGTTTTTAATAATACCACACATATTTTAGGATGGATAAATGTCGAGTAAACAATTACAAGGAAGAATTTATTCTCTCTGCCCATAGGCATGATAATGTTTTATCACTGATCATAGAAGTCTTTAAGTGACAAGATCTACCTTTCCTCGGTGTAATTGAAGATCAATATTGGTTATGGAATATAATAATATGACATTGTAACCTTAGGAACCTATGAAAACAGTCAAATAAAAGACTTTTTAAGGATCTACTAGAGCTTAGATTTGACTATTCAAAAGACTTCCATCCTTGTCAATACGCAAAGAAACATAAATCAAGATTTAAATCAATTAATGAAGTCTCAAATTCTAATTCAATATAGTTAGTGAATATTGATCTTTTTTGACCAACACAAACTAAAAGTATTGGTGTTAAATACTATGTATTTATTTTATTAGATCATTTTACTAGACATACATAGGTCTATTTTCTGACAAATAAATATGAAGAATTTTCTTATTTTAAACCATTTTAGATCCTATGTAAAAAAATGAGAAAAAACGTCAATTGATAGTTATTCATAGTGATCATGGGGGAGAATTTCAGAGTTCATATTTTAAAACATTTTGTAGTATGAAAGTCATTACTCCTAATATCTCATCTCCATGAAGTCAAAAACAAAATAGTGTTTTTGAATGAAGAAATCGAATTCTATAAGAGATAACTAGACCCATGTTGAGGGAATATTATATTACTAAACATTTTAGGGATGAAGCTATAAGTTCCACATGATATACTATAAATTGAGTTTTAATCAAACATTTTCTTAATAAAACACCTTATGAATTGTGGACTAGTATAAATCCTTAGATTTCTAATTTCCAATTATTTGGATATAATTTGTTCTTATAGAATACTAAATATAACTTACATAAATTCTCATCCAAATTCAATGAAGGAATTTTATTAGGATACTCCACAACATCGAAGGATTATAGAGTTTTTTTTAAAAATCATGTTCTTTTGAAGAGACAATAAATGTTCAATTTGATGAAATACATTATTTTTTTAAATAACCCCATCCTAAATCCTCAGATGTGTTTTCAAAAACTAATTATCAATCTTTGATGGAAAACACTTATAATAAGGAAAACACTAATGAAACTATTTCTGAAGTATTTATCCCAGATTATTTTATACCTTATATTAATGAATAGGTTTTACAAAACTCAAATTAGTTGATTCTTAGATATCATAGATGTGATAGTATCATTTGTGATGTAAATTAACCTATAAGGACTAGAAGTTATATAAGAAATGAAGTATAAAGTCTGTCATTTATTTCCCAATTATAACCAAAAATCACTAATGAGTCTTTAGGTGATGATGATTGGATTAAATCCGTACAGTATGAACTAATGAAATTAGAAAGGAACAATGTTTAGACCATGGTTAAATGACCTAAGGAAACTTTTGTAATTACAGTAATATGGGTCATCAGAAATAAGTGTGATAAAAATAGAATCATTATAAGAAGAAAAGAAAGATTAGTTGCTAAAGGCTATAATCAAAAAGAAGAAATGGACTCTGAAGAAACCAATGCTTCACTATATAAACATGAATCTATTCATATTATATATCCGTTTTTAGCATTCTTCAATTTAAAACTTTTTCAAATGGACATGATGTGTATTTTTCTTAATGGATATGTTCAAAATAAAGTTTATGTTAAAAACCCTCCTAGTTTTTAAGACACAAAACATATTGAACATGTTTTTAAACTTACCAATGCTTTATATAGACTTAAAAAATCCCCAAGAGCCAGGTATGATATACTTATCAGATTTTTGTCACAAAATAATTATGTTAAGGGAACTACTGATCCAGTTATTTTTATAAATAAAAATAAGAAAAATATTTTGATTGTTCAAATTTGTGTTGATGAAATTATATTCATATCAACTCATGAATCTTTAAATTATTCATTTTCAAATCTTATGAAATATAAGTTTTAATTGTGTATAATGGGTGAGTTATCATTTTTCCTTGGATTTCAAATTTCTTTGAAAGTAGAAGGAACTCATTTTTCTCAACAGATGTATATTAAATATCTTCTTAGGATGTATGGATATGAAAAACCAAAAGTATAATTACTCTAATTGGTACCTCAAATTATCTTGATCTTGATGATGCGGGAAAACCAATAGATCAAAAATCTTCAAGATGTATGATAGGAAGATTATTATACATAGTGGCTAGTTGTCCAGAATTAATGTTTTCAGTATTATTACATGAAATATATAAATACAATCTAATGGAATCTCAGTAAATACAAGTGAATTCAATTTTTTTCTATTTAAATAGAACCATGGAATTATGAATTTTCTATTATTATGGAAATGAATTTGTTTTAAAATGTTTTTTAGTTGATTATATTGGTGAATGTTGAATGGATAGGAAAATTATATCCGGAAATTGTCATTTTTTATAATATTCACTGGTTTTTTGGTCATGCAAGAAGAAACACTTAGTACCACTTTCTACTGATAAAATTAAATATGTAGTAACTAGAAGTTGTTGTGCTCAAGTGTTGTGGATGCAACACACACTCACTGATGATGGAATGAGTTTTACCAAAACACATATATTTTGTGACAATAAAAGTGTCATTTCCCTATGAAAATACCATACACATAACTCTCATTAAAAACACATAAATATTAGGCATCACTTTCTTAATTATCACACACTTAAAAGATATATTATTCTTCAATTTATAGGAACACCAGATCAACTTACTGACATTTTCACAAAATCTTTACCCTATGATAGATTCGAATACATTAAAAAAATGTTAGGGATGATAACTGCATGGTAATATTCCATATTAATTCTTTTTTTCAAAACCTATCTCTTTAAATTAGGATACTCTTTTTTTCATAGAGGGAGTAAATTTGTGTATTCTTTAAAAAAATTATTCTCTTTAATAAAATTTTTCAGAAACTAATTTTTTCTATTTCCTTAATAAAATATTTCAATACATAAATGTTTTTATTTCATTAATAAAAAATTCCCAAATTTATGTTCTTTAATAATAACCTTATTAATATTAAAATTTCTACAATAAGAAATTGGGAATGTATGTTCCTTTGTTTAAATTTTTTATAATTATATTTTTTCTTGTGGGTATTTATATCTTGTTTTAAGAAGATTTATGGGATTTTTTCTATAAATATGGTTCTTTCCTCTAAAAACCTCAAAAGATCATAACCTACAAAATCATTCTTCAGGTTTCATCTCAACCATTAGATCAGATAAAGATTTTATTAACTGCTATATTGATTCACAATTTCGAACCGTCAACACAAATCCTATATAAAGGACCCCCCTTATTCGTATCCCACATCATTTTTTTCAAGACTTTTTGCACCTAAGATCTGTTTACCTACAAATTATTCAGTCAGATCTCTTAGTTTCCTTAAGTTCTGAATGCCACTTGAAATTTCATCTCAAAATAAGAAGGCCTCAAACAAGGAAATAAAAGATTAGAAAATGTAAAGATAAATGTTGGACGGACCAGATTTGTTTCTGAAGTATAATTCCTCAATTTTGATAGTTATGAAGAAGAATAGTTGGGAAATGCATTGTGTATCCAGGAAAAGGAATCAGGATCTGATTTATCTTGACCTCCTCATTTATTTTTTATTATTTTGTTAGTTTTTATGAAGATGGAGGAAGAGAATTTTTTCCTTTAAGAGCTATGGAAGTACCTATTCATTATTATTTAACATGGCTGAAAACATTCTATGTATTCTTTATAAAGTAGAAGTAATATTTTCCTCTCAGAAGCTGCCAGATAAGGAATGATGTTTTGATAAGGTAAAGGCAATTGAGTTCCTTTGAATCAAGAGAGTCAAGTCACTAAAGATAATGAATGATTTTGTGTCCTAGAACCATCTATTTTTACTTTGATTACATAAATATTTAATATATTTAAATATTAAACATCTTATTAAATATTTTTCATTTTTTTGCATGACTATAGTCTAATAGTGTCCTGGATTACTTCTCGTAGTAACAATGTCATAACATTTTCTAACTGTTATGAGACCCTTGAAGTACTATTACAATATTATTAAATATAGTTTTATGGTTGGATGAAATACTATAATGGTGAAAATAGTATAAAAACAGTCATGTGTGAGTAATCGTAAGTATATTATACTTATTCTCATGAAGTTTTCACTTGATAAACTCCAATACGCAAGATTATGGGAACAGACCCACCAGTAGGAATTATGCATGTTTTGGTGTCATCAGATATTCCTATATACGAGCATATGTAATGATCCTTAGACTTTAATATTATCATTAATACATGTAATAACTCTCAAACTTTTATTTTTTGATGAAAATCATCATGCCATATGTAGGAGGGATATATGCTATGTTGGGTACATCAAGAGTGGCATGTTATTAATGGATAATTCAAAGAATGATTCGTTACTTCCATTTATGGAGGTTGATATCTTGGCCCTTTGATTGAAATAGAACTGTCAAGAGAAATTACATGACCATGGTGTAACGTCGAGTTTAATTAAGGAATTAAAAGAACAGCATATCAAACACAAAGTTTGATGAAACTATCATTACACCTTCATGATGATATATTGAGACAATGTGATTATATTACATAGTGAACATTCAAAATTCCTTGAGATTCTCATCTTTGTACATAAATGCACCATGGAGGTATCAATTTGAATACCCATTTGAATCTACCAAACATGTATTATATTCTCATACTGTCTTACTCTTAAGACTTATGTAATACAAGATTTTTAAATGCATAGAGTAACATCCTATAGTACAATTTTTACATGATGTGTAGTTATAAACATTCAAAAACATTAATGTTTTAATTTTTATCAATCATGTAAAGTAGTCACCGTATAGTTCCAACTACATGTTCTGTACTACCTATGACATATATCCTAATGTACATGCCTAGGGACTTGGAAAGTGAAGCATACTTCAGAAATTTAGGAGTACACAACATGTAAAATGGTTTACACATTATGTTGTATCTATGTTACACATTTACCAGTTGTCTTAGCCCTGTATGGGATACACGGTTTTTCCCCCTGACCCGAAGGGACTAAACATTGTGTGTAGTGGGCCACACGGCGTGTAATCTAGTATGTGTGTGCCTGTATATCCTGGTCAACACACGGTGTAGAATCAACTAAACTACATGCAATAAATGAAAACATCTTGAGTTATTCCCTAATTACTCCCAATGAATTGTACACTACTATATTGCATGTAGTCAGGATTACATAGTATGTATTCAATAGAAAACGGTGTGTACTTTCATGTCACCGTGGTAAAATCGTCATCACCTCATGATGAGTTATCTGTTGAATTTTAATTAAAAAATCATTTATTTCTATGAAATATGTGAGAAATGAAAAAAGGGAGAACATATCTTGAAATCCAGATTACAAGAATGATTAAACTTGAATTGAGAAACTAGATTATCAAACCGTAAGTCATCAAAAAATTAATTAAATAATTATAAACTATGATGTTACCGCTAAGATATTAATTGTAGGTTCTGGGTGCAGTGGAATCATGGTTGGTCCAGTACCCAAAATTATTATTTACCACGATCAATGATTATTCCAGGGTCAATACGACAATGAACAAATGTTTTACACGCTATAGTCAGCATTACCTAATCTTCCTGCCAAAGAGGCGAGTGATGAGGATTTTCTAGTCTATGAGAAACATATGAGTGACATAGTTTACATTAAATGTTTTATTCAATCATCAATGCCTAGTGAGATCATGGATTCTCATGAAAGCATGGATTCTTATCGCATGCTAAAGAAACTCTATGGTCTTTACCATGAGAGATCAAGACACGAAAGGTTTGAGATCTCCAATGCACCCTATCAAAGTAATATTTGAGAGGGTTCCCCAACTGGTCCTCATGTAGTCAAGAACATTGTCTACAAAGAGTTCCTTGAGGGTTTAGGGTTTAAACACCCCAAATAACTAGCCACTGTTCTCATTATCACATCACTACCTCAGAGATTCTCCAACTTTATTGTCAATTTCAATGTCAACAACATTCAGAAGTCCATATCTGATCTTCATATCCTCACTCGCCAAGTGGAAAAAGATATGAACTATAAAAATCCTTCTTTCCTTATGGTAAATAATAGGAAAGGAAAGGCGAAGAGAATTAATTCCAAAGATTCTTAACAGCCATCTATGAAATGGAAGATCCAATTGGAGGCAAGGGAAGATGAGGTTTTTTTATTCACATTGGGAAAGAAGGACTGCAGGAATAAGAACTACACCAAGCCTAAAAAGCAGGTGTATGCTTTCGGTGTATTTGTTATCGAATGAAATCTATCTGTTTCTACAAATTGGGTATTATATACAGCTTTTTGTGAACACATATGTATCAAAATATAGGAATGAAGTAGATTTTGGATGATTTACCATGGGGAGGATGATCTTCAAGTTGCCAATGGAGCTAGGTTTGCTACTATAGCTATTGGGGACTATAACCTCACGTTTCCAAGTAGTATGATATTGGTGTTAGAGGGTTGTTATTATAAGTCATACATTACCAAAATAATTATTTCTGTATCCCAATTTGATACATATAGATTTGTTTTCATGTTTTCTAGTTAAGGTTTATTCTTTTAGAAAGATATCATTTCTTTTGGTAGTTCACATTTATACAGTGGTCTTTACGTGTTATATTACACAAATGATGTAATGGAAATTGATAACAAAGATGATTCACATGATTCATACCACACCCAACTTTTGAATCACCATCTAGGCCATGTAAATGAGATATACCTGACAAAGTTTCATCGAGATTGAAATTTAGATTCAAAAGAACTAAACACACATGATGTATTTCATGCATGATTACTAGGAAAAAAGACCAAATCCCCATTTAGTGGGAAAGGTGAAAGGGCGAAATAGATTATTGAATTGGTTCATACCGAAATATGTGGACCATTTCCATTTGATGGAAGGTGAGGGTACTCATACATCATAACTTTTATTAATTATTTTAGTAGATATGGATATATCTTCCTAATGAGGTACATGTTATATTCTTTTGATAAGTTCAAAGAACACAAGAGTGATGTTGAGAACCAAAATGATAAGAATATTAAAAAAATTTGATCAGACCGAGGTAGATATTATATAAATTAATAATTCATTGATTTCTTATGGGATTTTGGGATCCAATCCCAAGTCACTCATCCTTATAGGCCTAAGTGGAATGGTGTGAGAGATAGGAGAAACCACACCTTGTTGGACATGGTGGGATCAATGATAAGTAATGCGATTCATCCATCATCATTTTGGGGATATGCGTTAAAAATATCAGTGTAACACCCCAAGATTCCACGATACATTTCCCATTGAATAATGCAATATTTTGCGTTGTACGCAACTTCAGGATTTTAACACACCACGACCAATCAAACCGACCGTTATGAATAGTAATACCCATTTTTTGATATTTTATAGATTTTATTTTTCAAAATGGAATTCATTTTTTGATTTGGAGTTTAAAATTAGATTAGGGTGAATTTTTGGTACTCTTCTGAAAACATTCAATTTTTGGTGAACAGTGAAAATACTAAATTTTAATTAAAAACAAATTTTTTAATTGAAATAATTTATAGTGATAAACTATAAATTGGAGTGGTTTTAAAGTATCATTAGAATATATTTTTATAATTTTATATAATTTAGGTCATTGGATATAATTTCACAATTAAACTGGACATAAACCAGTGTCAATATTTTTATAGTCATTATTTCTTAAAAACACACTTTTTTGTTTTGACAACGAGAATTAATTTTAAATTAATTTCTGCCACTTTCATGTTTTGAATTTGGAAAAATGGATTCCATATTTGGAATCAAGAGGTCCAAATTGTGTAAATAGGTAACTTTTATTCTTTGACATTATATATATTTACTTCAGTAAATATTTTATTTACCATGGTTAAAGGATAAATTTAGTAAATAAGGGTAAAAAATATTATTATTATTATAATAAATTACCCTAAAATGTGTCTTATTCCTATTCATTGATACATTTCTAACCTTGGTCATACATGTGAAGATTTTTGGACCCCATGGAGCTACTTGAGAGAGATAATGACACTTTATATTAATTAATTTAAAGTAATGAAAAAAATGACATAAACATATATCATTTAGTAAAATAATTGTTACAAGGGGTTATATAAGCCATAATTTTGACTATAAGTATTACTTTTAAATCTACCACAATTTCATACATAATAGTATTTGTTTATAATTTTTATACATCATATAAATAAAATTATTTATGACACAATAATGATGTTGTATTTACCTCATTAAAGAATGATTTAAATATATGAGATTATAAAAATTAAAACCTTTTCCATAACCTGTCCAATTATTATTGGATGATTTTATTTTGAAAATGAGACATCTTATCATCTACTTTAATGAGTTTTGGACCTTTAAAACCCGAAAATAATTATATAATAAAATAATATTTTCAAACAGTCCTAAAGGGTCCCTCCTCCACATTAAAAAAGTCCTCTCTTCTATCCCATTTCTCACACCTCTCAAGAAACATGGCATGTCCAAACACTACCCAATTAAGCTCCCTACATCCCCCACCTCCTCTTAGAATCCATACCTTATATATAAGGCACTTTAAGGAATCCTTTTGGTTCAAACCAAATGGAGTTACCCGATTTAAACGTAACATCTCTTCTTAAGTTCTTTTATTTTAATTTACTTCTCCAACCCCCCTAAACTCTCTTTATTCTTTTATTTTATAAATACAAAAATATCCTCAAAATATTAAGTTGTTTTTATGAGAATTATTTGAACAACACTTACACACACACCCATCTAATTGGTATGGAACATAATGTTTCTATGGAAGGTGAACAACTGCCTCACGAAACAATAATTGTTCAATATTATACTACCACCTCTTATGGTGGCCATTGTGATGAAAAAATAATTATATATGATATTTATGATATTAATTTTATCTATAATCATCTGTAATATTTTTATAGCATAACTTTATTCTTTTCATGTTGTATATGTATGATAATTTCATTTGAGGAAGTGCGGACTACCGCCCACTCAAAGTGATATGACTCGTTCATACCATACATTGAATATATAAAGGATGGTGTTAATGAACTTACGTAACATATATAAAATATTTTATTATACTATAATAATAATATACCTATGTATAATTTTGTCTTATTTTCATTTAAAATAAAAATAATGAAATTGAAGTAGCATTTGTGCATACGTACGGATTACCGTATCCACGAACGTGATGAGATTCATTCCCCATCGTAAACATTCAAGAAAAATTTTCATTTTATTATTAAAAATAATATTTAAGAACATTATATCATTCTGTATATGAATCAAATACATCCTATCCATAACAAACATTACTTACGTAACAAAAAATATAAAGGAAAATGAATCAGTTAACAACCGAAACAATGATACTACTAAAATATTATTAACAAAGAAATATTAAAAGATCATATATGAAATAATATTTATGTATTTGGTTATTTATTAATTTAATAACAATGATTTAACTATTATACAGTAGTTCAATGTACCTTTGACCAAGGAAAAGTACATGGTGAGGGTTAATTTCACAATATCTTTATTGTCCGGGGTTGTTTTTGTGTAAGTATCCATGGGGACCTCTTTGTCATCCCCATCTGTGTTTCTTAAAAATGTATTTCAAAACATTTTTACTATGTACTATACTATGTTTTAACGTAATTTATATCCTTGTTTTACTTTTTATAAAATGTTTTGAAAGGAATATTTCTATCATTTTCAAAACAAGGTACTTTATGATGTTTTTGAAAAATTAGAGTAAGAATGTTTTTTAACTTATACGGAGGATGTGGTTATTATACACCATTATAACAACTTTGAATATTCCCTTACAATATTATAAAAATATTTTGGAAATAAATTTTTTCTTTTATAATTACATGACTTTTAAACGATTTCAAAATAGTATGAGATATTTCTCTCAAATAATTTTGATTTTATCTATGTCAACATCATTTAATGGATTTAATACTTGTATGAAGTTAATTTATTATGATACAAATATTTTATATTTTATTGAAGGTTTTGTGATATATTTTACTATGGATGTGTTATTTTTATACCATTCATGGTTTATGGTTAACGTATTAACAGTTAAGATGCTAGTTTAAATATGAATGCCTATGTTATGTTTCAACCTTTTCATAAGTGGAATGTGTTAGACTTAATAAGAGATGGGTGGATCCTGCTATAGCTCCTTGATGCATCGATAGGTCTCATGTGATAAACTAGTGTCTTGGTATAAGTCCTTGAAAAAATATTATTTGTAATCTTGGCACGAGGCCATGATTATGTGGTTATTATGTCTAACATTATGCATTCTATCATTATGAAATTGGCTATTGATATTACATGTGACTATTCAAATAGTAGAATATCCATGTGAATAAGTAAATGATATTATTTGATTTATATTTTCCATATTATGCTGTAGTTTAAGTTTAAAAGTCCTTTTTAGTTTTATACACTGCCTTAAATGTTTATTCTTAATTATGATGATTTTGGTATATTGTTATCCTTACTGAGCATCTGATCTCACCCCTTTACCTGTTTTATTATTCCTAAGATATGAAGAAGTATTTTATGGATAACCAGCAGGGATAGGATAAGGGATATAAGTGTGTCCAAAGGGTAAAAAATCTTGTTGTTTTTATCTCATGATGTAATGTAAAACTTATGTATGTATCTACTACTTCCAAAGATACTAAGCTAATAGTTCTTTTAGGATATGATTCTTTGTATCATGCCAATGTTATGTAATAATTCACTGACTCTGGGTAACTAGGGTTGGGGCATTACAATTGGTATTAGAGGAAGTTTAGTATAAACCATGGAATCTAGATTCAGAAAAACTCTTATTAAATAATGTTACCATAATATAGACATTGGTGATTAGTATAAAATTACTTCCTAGAATTTTGTTAATGTAGAAAATTTTTGAGTTTTCCAAGCAATACATCCCTATCTTGATACAACCAGGTAGGGGAGGATTTAGAACAAATGTACCTAGGAATGAAAACTCTAAAAAGGAGTTTCAGGCTTGACCCAAGGTATCCTAGTACACGACAATAGGCCTTGCTTCAATCTTGATTACGATGCACCCGAGGGATATGCTTAGGATAATTCACATTTTCTTTAAAATAATTTTGAATGATTTATGGGTATATACCTCATCAATGAAAACATTTTTGTGATTATGAATTATATCCATAAACTCTTCAATTTATGTTATGTGTTTTACAAGTCTTGAATTATGTATTGCGATTCATATACTAATATAGTGTATGTCGTTGTTTAGAAATTGTGCCTAGTAGAAGGAATGGGAACTATGTAAATGCATGTAATCCATGTAGGTATTGACCTCCTACTTAAGATAATTATAGTGTAATTTTTTATGCAACGGGTGCTGATCAGCTTATCACTATGCTGGGTCAACTCACTCAGGTTATGAATAAAAACCTTACCCGTATAGAGAAACCTGATCCACAATGAAGAGGATTAAATTTTTGAACGATTCATGAAGAAAAAACCACCAACATTAAATGGGAGTACAAATCAACTTGTAGCTAAGCAATTGATATGTTCCTTAGAGAAAATATTTCATGCATTGGGGATTAGCGAAAGGGAAAAAGTTTTCATGGATGTTTATCACCTCATGAGAGATATAGATCAATGGTGGTCATTAATTAAAAACACAAAGGAGGATGAAGAATTATAAAATATGTAATGGAGGTATTTTAAAGAGATTTTCTTACAAAAATAATTTCTTCTTGACTATCGAGTAGAAATGGAAAGTCAATTTCTGAGTCTGATGAAAAAGGAGGATGAGAATGTCGCATAGTATGAGGCTAACATTACAAGGTTTGAAAGGAATGTTTCGGATTATATATGTAACCCAAGAAGTAATATTGATTGATTATTTGATGGGATAACACCGTTTCTCCATCAAGCATTAGTCTCCCAATACTTCTCATCATATAAATATGTTGTCTCATGTGCTATCAATATAGAAAAGTATTTCTCTAAGTCATACGACTTTAAAAGCAAAGAAAGAGAAGAAGAGATATTCTGAACACTCTAGAAATGCAAATAAGGGGAATAATGGAAAAGATGAATATCCTTCTCGTGGTAAATGTGGGAATAAACAACCCAGTACTTTCCTGAAGGGAATGGGAGTCTGTTAAATGTTTCCTGAAAAAGGTTACCAAGCTCGTGATTGGAAGGGAAAGAAAGAGGCTATCAATGTTAAATGCTAAAATTGTAATGAAACGAGGCATTACGAAAATTAATTTCCTAAGATCCAGGGAAACATACCTCAGAAAAGGCCAAGGGAGCAAGACCAATATTATGTGATCAGTACTGCTATTTTTGAAGCTTCGAAAAATGTGGTGGAAGGTAATATAATGGTTTCCTTGTGTTTAGACAATTCTTTATTTGATTCTAGATCATCAAAATGTTTTATATATTCCCAGTTTGCTAAGAAAATTAGTTATTTCCAATTTTATTTAATGAGGGAGTTATCAGTAAAAACTCTTAAGGTAAGTATCATTGCAACAATGTTTTGTGAATCAGTCCCCATTATGGCATATAAATGTTCTTTATCTGTTGACCTCATCGTCATACCCATGATTGAATTTGATATAATCCTTGGTATAGATTGGCTTTTGGACCATGATGCAAAAATTTATTGTAATAAGAAGGAGGCTACAATTTTTTATGATGATATGGAATACCCAATCTATATAGAAGAAACATCACCATATGATTCTTATCTAGATCCACCCCTTGTTTCTCTACTAAATTCAATTATTGGGGAGTAATAGAGTGAAATAACTATCGGTGAGGAATGGAATGTTCAAATAGAGGATGTACTTATTTTACAATAATATATTAATGTATTTCTAGAATATTTACATGGACATCCACTAGGATGATAAATTGAGTTCTCCATTGATTTAATTCATGGTTCAAGGCCCATATCCAAGACCCCTTATAGAATGGCCATTATGTCATTAGTCGAGCTAAAAAATAACTAGAGGTGTTTAGTAATAAAGGATTTATTTGCCTTAGTGATTCCTCATGGGGAGAACCTATTATTTTTTTTAAGAAGAAAGATGGATCTACGAGGTTGTGCATTGAATAGAGGGATATTAATACAATAAAAATAAAGAAAAAGTATCCCCTACCCTGTATTGATGATTTATTTGATCAACCTCATAGAGATTAATATTTTTCAAAGATTGACCCTCGATCTGGATATCATCAGATGTGTGAGAAGAGGGATAAAATTCCAAAGACTACATTTCGAACAAGGTACAGGCATTACGAGTTTACAACAATGCCTTTTGGACTGACTAATTCACCCTCTATCTTCATGGATTTAATGAAAAATGTTTTCAAGGAATATCGTGATGAATTTTTAGTGGTATTTATTGACTATATCTTGGTATACTCCAAAAGATATGATGATCAGGAAAATCACTTGGTCACTATTCTAAAGAATCTTAGAAGAAATTAATTATATGGGATGTTCAGCACGCGTGAATTATGGATTCAAGAGATTTCATTTCTTGGCCATATTATCTCTAAGGATGGAATCTTTGTTGATCCTTCTAAGACAAGAGAAATACTAGATTGGCCAGCATAGACAGGTATAACTGAGGTACGTGGTTTTATTGGTTTAGAAGGTTATTATCAGTGTTTCTTCCAAACTTTTGCACGATTGGCTAACCCATTAACCACAATCACACGTATAGGGGTTAAATTTTTTTGGACAAAAGAGTGTGAAGAATGTTTTGAAGACCTTAAATGAATATTAGTGAATGCTCCTATATTTAATCTACCATCGAAGAATGATTGGTTTTTTATTTATAGTGATTCTTCAAAGAAAATACATGGTTGTATCCTTATACAGAATAACGGGGTTATTGCATATGCATCACGAGAGCTAAAAATTCATGAACAAAATTATCACACTCATGATCTTGAGTTAGCAGCTGTAATGTTTTCTTTGAAGATATAGAGACACTATCTCTATGGTGAAAAATGTGTGATTTATACTGATCACAAGAGTTTGAAGTATAGTTTCTCACAAAAAGAACTCAACATGAGGAAAAGGAGTTGGCTTGAACTACTCATGTATTATTATTTCACCATAAACTTCCACCAAGGGAAGGAAAATAAGGTGGCTGATGATTTAAGCAGAAATGATCATGGATTTTTGAACAAGATGAGTGTTGAAAGGGATCCTATGTTCATGAATATAGTAAATATGGATATGGGAATAATCTTGGAAGGTGAATCATCAATACATTTTCAAATGGTTTGTTGGTAAAAAATCCCTCAAGATATTATTGAAGCATTTTTGAGGTGATTCTGTTTGTGGAAAAAGTGGACATCTGTGTTTTGATTATTGACAAAGCAAACTATGACATAAAAATTTGTTGAAAAAGGGGATTTCATGATGGAATGTTGAGTTCAAGGGATATGGATAACGATCCATGTTTGATTCAAGAACGTCGACAAAGGAATGGTTGATCTGGAGGTGGTACAAAAAGAGCAGATACAAGGTGGCACCGTTTTCTAGTGTTTGCCAATGTTTTGGGCCTCAAAGTCGAAAAAATGAAGAAAAGTGTTTTTGGAAAAGGGACTTTTGCACCGAGGTCTTGGTGGATAGTAAACTTGTGCACCATATGTTTTTCTAGATTAGAACATCAAAATATGGCAAATGAAAAAGGGTCGAGCAAGTTTCAGTGTTGGTTGCGCAAGTGACTTGTGCGGTAGAGACTTATGCACTGAAACTTTTGCACCGAGGAAATACTATGCGCCATCATGTAGGGTGTCCAAATTCCTAAAAATAGAGGTCTAATCCTCCACATTTGGTATGAGTTCAACACAAAGAGAAAATTAGATATCTC
The DNA here is from genome assembly GCA_963277665.1 of Viscum album. Classification (NCBI taxonomy): domain Eukaryota; kingdom Viridiplantae; phylum Streptophyta; class Magnoliopsida; order Santalales; family Viscaceae; genus Viscum; species Viscum album. The sequence continues at coordinate 384,194,771 of OY728145.1, forward strand.
ATCGCATAGGTGTGGGGGTTGCGCAAGTGGTGGTGTGGCCGTGCAAGTAGATGTTGTGCGCCAGTTGGTTGTTTCACGTCCAGAGTGGTTTGGGAGAGAAAGGAAGGGAGTCTCCCAAGATTTGAGTTGAATAAGGGGGTTTCACACAAGTGGTTTGGTGACACTTGCGCGCAAGATATTGAAGAAGTGCAATAGTTGGTGTTTGCGCGCCAATATTGGTTTGGGCGTAAAAGGGTGTGAGTCGCTCAAATTTGGAGTTGAAGAAGGGAGTGTCACACAAGTGGTTGAGGTGAAATTGCACGCCAGTTTTAACTGGCGTGCCAATACATTCACACCGGCTTAGAGAAGGGCATCAAGTATGGTTGAAGTACGATAGTGATTCAGGGCTGCGTGGAAGCTTGAAGATTTCCCGATACCTTCGGTGGAAAATGAGATTCATCTACAGGTAAAAGATAGACTTCAACAGAGCATATACATACAACGGAGGATGTATTCAATAGTCATAATGAAGAGACATATAGGTCTATAAACTGTGAGTGGATCCTTTCCAAATCAGTGAGCAAAGAAAGAGGAAAAAGTTTATCCTCTCCACCAGCTGTGATTCAGAGAGAGAGAAACAGGGAGTGACCCTTTGGAAAGTAGTGAGCTAACCCTAAACCTTATAAAGGTAGTGAGCCTGGGAATAAAAGTGCTCTATCCTGAACCTTGTAAATAGTAGTGTGATTATAGTGGATTTGGTACATTGGAACATTGCTAGTGTATGCTCCTTGGATGTAGCCTAGTGAGGGTGAACCAAGTAAATATTTTTTTGTCCTGTTCTTGTTTTACTTTCTGTTTATATTGAGCAACAGGAAAGAGAAAGAATAGTGTTTTTCTTAATAGTGAAACAAGATCAGAATGGAATTTAAATTTAAATTAGTCATACCCTGATTCACCCCCCCCCCCATCTTAGGGTATTCGACCTTGTGGACCTCACATGGTTGCTATACCATTTTTACTAGAAAGGATAAAAAGTTCTCAGAGTGATGATGAGCTATTTAAAAAGAAAACTAAAGATGTGAATGATGGGAGATTAATCGAATTCATATATATAAGATGGGATTTGGAAATTTTCAAAGAGACTTTGTGTTCCTTACATACCTAATATAAAAAGGGAATTGTTGTATGATGCTCATAGCTCTAATTTATCTATAAACTCGAGAATCACTAAGATGTATAGAGATTTGAAGGAACATTATTGGTGGGATGACCTGAAGAGAGAGATTGGTGATTATGTGCCAAGATGTATGGTTTTTCAACATGTGAAAGCTGGAATACAACATCCTAGAGGAATCAATAAACCTCTTCCCTTACCCATGTGTAAATGGGATGATATTACGATGGAATTTTTCATGGGGTTACCAAAGACTCTTATAAGGAATGATACAATATGGGTCATTGTTGAACGTCTAACCAAGCTATCTCATTTTCTTGCTATAAGATATGATTTACCACTTAAACTTCTATAAAGACTATATATTAATGAAGTTTTAAGACATCATGGAGTACCCCTATCAATTTTTTCTGATCGTGATCCCTGTTTTACATCCAGATTCTAGAAATGTTTTCAGAAGCCCTTGTATATTAATCTTCAATTGAGCACTGACTACCACTATCAAACTAATGGATAATCAGAATAGACTATTCAAACATTAGAAGAAAAGTTGATATCTTTCTCACTTGACTTTCAAGGCTTGTGAGATCAATATTTACCTATGGTAGAATTTTCATATAACAATATTTTCCCTTCAAATATTCAGATGGCACCATATGAAGCATTATATGGAAAGAGATGTTGCACACCAACTAGTTGGGATGATGTTGGTGAAAGAAAATGTGTGGTCCCAGAACTTGATGAGGAATCAATGGAAAAGGTGAAGGGTATCCAAACACACATCAAAGTAGCTGAATGTGGGAAAAATAGCTATGTCGTTAACCGAAGGAAAGATTTGGAATTTCAAGTAGGAGATCATGTTTTCTTAAAGGTATCTCCATGGAAGGGTGTTATACAATTCGGTAAAAAAGTAAAATTAAGTCCCATGTATATTGGACCTTTGAAAATTATATAATTAATTGGATTGGTATATTATCATTTGGAAATGCCTCCATGTCTATCCAAAGTTCATGATGTGTTTCGCATATCACTATTAAGAAAATACAAGCCTGACCCAATGCATGTACTCAGTTATGAAGAAATAGAACCAGAACATGTTTTGTCTTATTGAGAAGAGCCTATTATAATTATTGATACCAGAGAATAAGTGTTCAGAAACAAGATGACTTGTCTAGTGAATGTTCTATGGAGAAACCATAAGATGGAAGAGGCAACATGGAAACCTGAGGAACTTATGATAAAGAACAACCCAGATAATTTTATGTAGTAGTATTCTAGAAATTTTGAGGATGAAATTATTCGAATGAGGGAATAATGTAACACCACAAGAATCCATGGTACTTTTTACTTTTAATAATGTAATTTCTATCATTTTACGCAACTTCGAGATTCTAAAATACCACGACCAATCAAACAAGCAGTAATGAATAGTAATACCCACTTTTTTAATTTTTATAAATTTTATTTCTCAAAATGGACGTCATTTTTTGATTCATAATATCAAAACTATCTTAGGGTGAATATTTTGTACTCTTCTGAAAACATTCAATTTTTTATGAATAGTGAAAAATACTAAATTTTAATTAAAGAAAACTTTTTTAATTGAAATAATTTATAGTGTCAAACTATACATTTGAGTGTTTTTAAAGTATCATTAGATTATATTTTTATAATTTAATATAATTTATCTAATTGGATGTAATTTTACGTTTAATATGGACATAAACAAGTGCCAATTTTTTATTGTTATTATTTCTTAAAAACAAGCTTTTGGTTTTGACAACGAGAATTTAATTTAAATTAATTTCTGCCACATATATGTTTTGAATTTGAAAAAATGGATTCCATATTTGAAATCAATAGGTCTAAATTGTGTAACTATATAACTTTTAGTTTTATACATTATGAATATTTACTTCAATAAATATTTTATTTACCATGGTTAAAGGGTAAATATGGTAAATAAGTGTAAAACAAATTATTATAATAATATTAAATTACCCTAACATATGTCCTATTACTATTGGTCGATACATGTCCGATCATGGTCATCCTTAGGTCGATTTTTGGACCCCATGGAGCCACTTCAGAGTGATAATGACACTTTAGTTTAATTAATTTAAAGTAAAGACAACAATGACATAAACATATATCTTTTAGTAAAATAATGTTTACAAGGGGTTTATAAGTTATAATTCCAACTATAAATATTAATTTGTATGAAAAAATTATTTCCTATATCATCGTATTTTTTTATAATTTTTAGACATAAAAAAATATATTTATGAAACAATAATGATGCAGTGTTTACCTCATTAAAGAAAGATTTATATAAATGAGATTATAAAAATTAAAACAATATCCAAAACCAATACAATTATTATTAGATAATTTTATTTCAAAGATTAGTCATCCTATATTCACATTTAATGAGTTTTGTACCTTCATAAACTGAATATCATTATATAATAAAATAATATTTTCAAACATTCCTAAAGTGCACCACCTCCCCCTTAAAAAATCCCTCACCTATAACACATTTCTCACACCTCTCAAGCCCCTTGGCTCATCCAACCTCTGACAAATAAATCTCCATACATCCCTCTATTCCTTTTAGAAGCCTTAAAATAGGAAGAAGGCACTTCAAAGAGGCCATTTGGTTTAAACCAAAGGGAGTTACCCGATTTAAAGGTAACATCTCCTCTTAAGTTCTTTTCTTTTATTTTACTTCTCCAAACCCCTAAATTAACTTTATTCCTTTCTTTAATAAAAACAATAGTATCCTAAATATTATAGGATGTTGATATGATAATTATTTGAACTAAAATTACACACACCTCCATCTAATAGATATAGAATATAATGTTTTTGTGGACGGTGAACTACTGCCTCATGAAACGATGATTGTTCAATTTTCTACTACCACCTGTTATGGTGGCCATTATGATTAAACTGTAATTATATATGATATTTATGATATATATTTAATCTATAATATTCTTTAATTCTCTTTTATAGTGTACATTTTGTTATTTTCATGTTGTATATGTACAATAATTTCATTCGAGGAAGTGCGGACTACCGCCCCATCCAAGTGATATGACTCGTTCATACCATACATGGAACGTATAAATGATGGTTTTAATGAACATATGTAATTTATATAAAATGTTTTTTATAATGTAATAATAATATACCTATGAATCATTTTTTCTTCTTTCCTTTTAAAATATAAAAAATTAAATGGAAGTAGCGTTCGCGCGTACATACGGATTACTGTCTCCACAAACGCGATGAGATTCATTCCTCGTCGTAACCATTTAAGAATAATTTTCATTTGATTATTAAAAATAATATTTAATAACATTATATCATTATGGATATGAATCAAATACATCCTATACATACTGAACATGACTTACGTAACAAAACATATAAAGGAAAACAAATCAGTTAACACCTGAAACAATGATACTACTAAAATATTATTAACAAATCAATATTCGAAGATCATATATAATATCATATTTATGTATGTGGTTATTTTATAATTTAATAACAATTATTTAACTATTATACATGATTTTAATGTACCCTCGACCAAGTAAAAGTACAAAGTAATGGTTAATTTCACAATCACTTTATTATATGAGGTTGTTTTTATGTAAGTGTCTACAGGAACCTCGTCATCATCCACATCCATGTTTCTTAAAAATATATTTCAAAAAAATTACTATTTACTAGACTATGGGTTAAAGTAATTTATACCCTTTTTTTAATTTTTTAAAATTGTATGAAAGGAATATTTCCTTCATTTTCTAAACAATGTACTTTATAACCTTTTCGACAAATTTAGGTAAGAATGTTTTTCTAACTCATACAGATGGTGCAGTTATTCTCTGCCATTATAACTCCTTTGAAACTTCCCTTACATGATTATATGAATATTTTAAAAATAAATATTTTCTTTTATAATTACATGACCTTTAAATGATTTCAAAATAAAAAGAGATATTTCTCTTAAATAGTTTTGATTTTGTCTCTATCAACACTCGTTGATGGATTTTATAATTTTGTGAAGTTTATTTATTTTGATTTAAATATTCCATATTTTATTGAAGGTTTTAGGATATGTTTCATTGTGGATGTGATATTTTGTACAATTCAGGGTTTATGGTTAACTTATTAACATTTCATCTTCTAGTTTTAATATGAATTCTTATGGTATGTTACAACCTTTTCATATGAGGAATGTGTTGGACTTAGTAAGTGACGGGTGGACCCCTCTATAGATCCTCGATGCATCGATAGGTCTCATGAGACAAACTAGTGTCTTGGAAAAATGCCTTGACAAAATCTTGTTTGTAGTCTTGGAACGAGGCCTTGACTATGTGGTTATGATGTTCGGCATTATGCATTCCATCATTATGAAATTAGCTATTGTTATTACATGTAATTATTCAACTAGTAGAATATTCATGTGAATATGTAAATGGAATTAATTGATTTATCATTGCCATATTATGCTGAATTTTATGTTTAAAAGGATTTTGTTTTAGATTTATACATTGACCTAAATATTTATGCTCATTTATGAAGTTTTCGTTATATTGTTGTCCATACTTATCATCTGAGCTCAACCCTTTCTATGTTTTATTTTTTCCAGGATATAAAGATATCTTTTATGGTTGACCTACAGGGATAGGTAAGGGATATAAATGTGTTCAAAGGGGACAAAATGTTGTTGTTGTTTTTATCTCATAACGTAATGTAAAACTTATATATGTATTTAGTACTTCCAAGGATATTAAACTAATTGGCCTTTTGGTACTTGAGTCACTATATCATGCCAATGTTATGTAATAATGAACCGATGTAGGGTAACTATGGTTGGGGAATTAAAAATAGTGCACATACTAAACCATGTTCTAAATAAATAGATAAATGGTATTCCATATGATTTTTGGAGCAGAAAAAAGCCATGTTATTGAACTTACATATGTGAGGAAGTGATGCATTTGTTAAAGCCTATTCAGCTAAAAAACATGCTCCCCGAGGCACAAAGTGTACCATTATAGGATTCCCCATGGAAACAAGAGTATATTACATATAAAACCTATCAGGAAAAAATGTTATAGTGGCAAAACATGACATATTCCTTGAGAGGGAGAGATCTCCAAATGAGATAGTGGGAGTGAGATATACTTCGACAAAGTCAAGGCTGAAGGTAAACAATAGTTGTACAGGAACGGATTATAAAAATCCCTATGGAAGAAAGAATTATTCTAGAGATAGAAGAACTGTGTAGGCATAAGAGAGAGGTTAGTGAACCAGAATGGTACAATTATATAGTTACTAAGGATGGTGACTCATTTTTAGTTGATAATAATGATCCTATAACCTATAAGGAAGCATTAAGTGAAACATATGTTACCAAATGGGAAGAAGCCATGAATTATAAAATGGATTCCATGTACCAAAACCATGTCTAGATATTGATAGAACCTCAAGTTGATTTAAATATTTTTTGTTGCAAATGGGTATTCAATAAGAAACTGGACATGGAAGTACATTTCAGTACCTATAAGGCACGACTAGTTGCAAAAGGGTTCAACCAGTGTCAACGTATTGAAAATGAAGAAACCTTTTCACCAGTTGTGATGCAGAAACCCATCATAATTCTATTGGTCACTGCCAGTAACCATGACTATGAGATTTGGAAAATGGATCTCAAAACATCCTTCCTTAATGGGAACCTTTAGGATGATGTCTACATCACACAACATGAAGGGTTTATGACTCTAAATAATTCTAATAATGTATGCAAGTTGTATAAATCCATTTATGGATTAAAGAAAGCATCTAGGTAATGAAACATTCGTTTTCATGAATCCATAACGAAATTTAGTTATATCAGGAATGAATGTGAGCCTTGTTTCTACAAATGTGTTTATGGGAGTGCAGTAGTTTTATTAATAGTAGATGTTGATGACATATTACTCATTTAAAATGAGATACCAGTCTTATATTCTATTAAGGATTGGTTTAATCGATGATTTTATATGAATGACTTGGGTGAGGCAGCATATATTCATGGGATCAAGACCCATCATGATAGTTCCATGATATTTTTGTTCCTAAGTCAATGTACATGCATTAATAAGACACTAAAGAGATTCAGAATGGAACAAACCAATAGGGGATTGTTTCTAGTGCCACATGAAATTCATCTTTCTAAGAAAATGTGTGCTCAAACACATGAGGAAATAATGATAATTTAAAGGAATCCATACACATAAGTGATTGGGTCAGTCATTTATGGCATGCTATGTTATAGGATATATGTCACCTATGCATTGAGTGTGGTAGGAAGATATCAAGCTGACCCAAGTGACCTTCATTGGATGGTAGTCCAGAAAATCCTATAGTATCTAAGGTTTTCTAAGGATATGTTCATGGTTTATGGAGGATATGATGAACTAGTCATCCTAGGATATTCAGATTCTATTTTCCAGACTGATCAAGATAAAATGAAGTCACAAACAGGATATCTCTTCACTTTGAATATATGTGTAGTGAGCTAAAAGAGCTCAAAGCAGAGTGTGGTTGCAGATTCTACTTCCTGGTCTGAGTATATCACAGGTTTTGAGGAATCTAAAGAAGATGTTTGTATGTGAAGCATCATCCATGAGTTGCATGTTATACCTAGAAGTGGATATCACATCACATTGTATTGTGATAATTATGCAGTTGTGGATCTCATAAAAGATCTAAGGTCACATTAGTGGAAAAGGCACAAACATCAGAGGTATCATCTCTTGAGGGGTTTTCCAATAAGAGGTGAAGTTGTAGAGAGTAATATTTCCACATAAGACAACATGGCATACCCATTGACTAAAGCCTAGACTCAGCAGAAACATGATCATCTTGTGAGGTCTAGCATACTGAAAGTCATAGGTAGTTGTCTCTAGTCCATGTGGGAGTTTCTAAGAGTTGGTGTCCAAGATCCAATTGTTTTTACTTTTATTATATGAATATTTAATAAATTTAAATATTAAAAAATTATTACATATTTTTCATTGTTCTAAATGACTTTAGTGTAATAATTTCCAAGAGTATTTGTCACATTGACAAGGTCATAACAGTTCCCTTATATAATAAGAAACTTTAAGTGCTATGAAAATATTCTTAAATATAGTTCTATGGTTGGATAAAATACTAAAATGGGACACATATTATAAATACATTCATGTGTGAGTAATCGTAAGCAGATGAGACTTCTTCTCAAGATGTTCGCACTTGGTAATCTCAAAGATGGGAGATTATGGGAACATACCCACCCATAATAATTCCACATGTTTTGGTGTCATCAGATATTCTAATTTGTGATCATGTGTAATGATCCTTATACTTTAATATTACCATTAATAAGTTTAATGACTCACGCACTATGATTTTCTGATGAAAACCATCATGCCATATGTTGGCAAGATGTAGGGTACGCTGGGTGCGTCACGAGTGACATGATATTAATGGATAAATTGAAGAAGTATTTGTCCCTTCAATTTATGGAAGTTCATATCTCGACTCTTTAATTGAAATAGAAACGTCACCTAAAATTACATGTTCATGGTGTAACTATGAGTTTATTTTAGGTATTCAAATAATGACATATCAAGAACAAAGGTTGATGACACTATCATGAAACCTGGTTGGTGAGATGTTGACACAATGGGATTATATTACACAATGAACATTCATATGTTTACATTCTTGTTGTGACTTTATGTTCTTTATCTTGTGTTCCTTGACCCATTTATATATATAAAACTTTGAATTTAGTCAATACCACCTAATTCCAATGAGAAATAATCCTCTAGGGTAGCACACTAAGTGTTTTTTGTGGTCTCAGTTAAATTCTATTGGAATTTAATTGATGAAATAAATATTTCTCTCAAGACTATGGAATAATTTATTTCAAGATAAAATAACCATATAAATTAAATAAATTTTTATTTATCAGATTATGATTAATATATATATATTAATTTTAGTAAACATTAAAGAAATATTTATTTACTTGTTTGTAAATAAAATATTTATTTAAGAGAACAAAATATATTTTTATTTATTCGGGTGTCCAATAAATGGAAGTACAGTTGGATCGGACCAAGGCTAGTCTAGTAGTAAAATAATTATTTTTAGAATGGTAAATGATTATTTAACAGTTGGTACATATTAATATAATAATAACGCTGCTATTATTTATTGATAAGTAATTTTATTTATAATTCTATTTTGTGCAAGTTGGAACACCATAAATAATGATGCTATATTATTATTAAGAGAATTAGGTTTCTCCAAGGTTATGAATTTATTTAATTTCTGTTAGGTGACTAAATATTGTAATCAAATCCCCATATTGATAAATAAAATTGTAATTCTATTGTGTCATGTACAGAACTCCACACCTGGTGAATTGATAATTTTTGAGCTAAACAATTTCTCTCTTGAATCATATTCCCACCTTTATCAAGAATGAGAGATTTTATTCAAGACATAAGAAAAATAGATCAAGAATGACCGAAAAAATACACTCACTTTTATGTGATAGCACTCAAAAAATGAGTGGCATTGATCAGAATCCATTAGAGCACTTTTGGATCATAGGTATAGGGGTTCTGGTTTGGATCCCCACAAGCACAATGAGACAATTTTAAAGGGTCATTCTGGAAGATCAACATCAATCGAAAATAAAATAAAAAAGATCCAAGTATTCCTTTCTTTATTAAATTAATTAAATTAATTATAAAAATTTTGTGCAAGATCCTCTCTAAGGGTTTCAAGAATCTTCTTTTTTTATCTAAAACTTTGATTATATTCTGTGGAGACTAGTGTTCATCGGTGTTTCGGCTGGAAATGGGGATGACCTCATTTGTTTAAGTTTCAAACATTCCAATCAGTTTCTAATGGGATTATTCATAGAACTAGAAACATCCAATGATTCGATATCCATATTGACCTACTTTCCAAAGGTAGGTGCTCATTACTTGTGGACCTATGAGGCTTAAGAATTGGCATTGGTCGAGAGGATGGGAGGTCGGACACATCACACCTTTTTTGGGGAATTATTGTCTACTCCGAGACTCTCTTTATAGATTTTAATTATGTTCATGAATCCTTATTAATTTACCAAGCATTAAAATGAGTCTTCCTTTAGATTTGGCAATCAATGATTGATATATGTGAGATTTAGATAATATTTTATATGTATTTGAGGTTCTTCATCGATAGAGAATCATTCGTATGTTTTGGATATTCTTAATCAATTGTATCCTTCAATACATTATGTAGAAATATCTTAGTCATTATGATGACCATACTAGTTTTAAATCCACTCAGTGGGGAACCTTAAGTTTATTGTCATTCAGAAGGACATGGATTATTTTAGAGTTGGGATCGTACCCGCAGATGGGCTACCTATGTATCCTTATTAGAAAAGGAATCAGAACCCACGTAGTTCGGGAATTAAGATATAGTTTAACATCATATGGGATGGATGAGAATTAATTGGTGATGGGATTGAACTTTAGAAAAGATTCCTATGTACTCTAATTTTAAGGCAGAGATCAAAGTCCACGTAGTTTGATTAAGAAATGTGGGGATTGCGTATAATTAATGGCCCAAAGAGATGTTTTGTGGTTACTTTTACACTCTAAGCTCACACGAGTCTGGATTAGTGTGAGAAAAAAGAGGTATTAGTAAACCTTACAATTTTTGCCACGAAAGATGTGGTCATAAGGAATGATATGGGGCTTATATATGTGTGACTGCCCAAGTAGATGAAGATTAGGATTTATTTCTGTGAAGAAACCTAGGAACAAGTTCTATAAAGGTATTGTTTCTTTATAGAGATTTGGATACTCTAACTTGGGCTTACTCTTGAGGAGGATGCCCAAATTAGGTGAGGCTTATGATTGGGGCTTACTCCTGAGAAGTAATCCCAAAATTAAAGAAATTATGACTGGGGCTTACTCCTGAAAAGGAGGCCCGGGTTAGGGAGATTTATAACTTGGGAATTACTCCTAAGAAGGAGGACTAATGTTAAAGAGGTTTATAACATGGGACTTAATCCTAAGAAGGAGGCCCAAAATTAAAGAAATTATAACTTGGGACTTACTCCTGAGAAGGAGGCCCATGTTAGGGAACTAGAGATATGGGGCTTACTTCTGAAAAGAAGGCTCAGGTTAAGGAATTTGGGGCTTACTCCTAAAGAGGATGCCCAAATTTGGGAACTTCTCATCTTAAAGGATGAGTTGTTTTAATGAATGAAATCTCTAACCTTAGTGACATAAATTCACGTAAAACATTATGTTTTGGGAGATATTCCATAGAATTTATTTCAGATAAGGTTTCCAACTAAGGAACCATGCCATAAATGGATTTGAAGATGGTATTGAAGGCTAAATCTTAGTGAGGAGAGGTGGATTTGAAGAAAATAGTTGAATAGGAAGGAGGGGCACCGAAAAAGAGTCAGGCGCGCAAGTCCTATTTGGGCGTGCAAGTCTTTGTCGCGCAAGTACTTGTGCGACATGGGCATACTTGGGTGACAGTTAACCCAAAGGGTAATACTTGGGAAAGACTTGTCTCAAGACTTTAGTATTATCCCTAAATTCTTCTAAAAGGGTGGAGCGCAAGTTTTGTTGAAGGAATAAGGCGGCGCGCAAGTGTGTCCATTTCCCTTAAGGGTTGGACCTTTAGGCATGCAAGTGTTGATGAATTCCAACACTTAGGCCTTGTTTCCCCTCTCTAGATCTTCCATTCTAGGTAAGAAATTACCTTATAAGTTTTCAAAAGACATCAAGAAAATACTAGGGCATCGAGAGAATAAATCTGACGTTTGGAATTTTTCATCCCCGAAATGGGGGGCCCACAAGGTGTATTTATATGCCATTGAGGGCCTTAGGAAAAAATAAAGTAGGGCGTGCAAGTCACCTATGCGACAAATATGTGGCGCGCAAGTATACTTGTGCGACCATGGTGAATATTGCGTGACCCATGCTTAAATAAATCCTTGTTCATGCCTTTGCCAATTTTTTAAGTTTCTTCAAAGGATGAATCTATTTTTTCCCAGGTATTCCCTTTTTTCATTTCTTAGTCTTTGTAAAATAAAGGAGCATCAACAAACGTCCCCCCTCAGAGTTGGATCTAAAAACGAAAAGAGGATTTGACTCTGAGGTAAAGGATAAAAGTAATGAAATTTGGGCGGGCAGTTAGCAGCGTGCAGGTATGAGCCACGAAGGGTATGGTGCGCAGTTGTGAGCTGCACAGGCTATGGTGCACTAGGTGCGGCCTTTGCCTATAAATATGCGGCACCACATCGTTAAAAGCACCCGGCTTTCCAATGCTTCAAACTCTCGGCACGCAAGTAGCTCTCATTCACGCAAGTGAATTGTTTTCTGCTGGTTCGCGCTTCTATTGGTGTCGTGCTTCTATAGAGGTATTTGGACTTGTGCAGCGATACCTATGTGCCCAAACTTGCGTGACTGACTTGGACTTGCGTGCGGATATAGGACTTGTGTGCCTTAATGCCTTAGACATTTTTTCACTTTTCTTCACAAATTTTATGAAAAATAAACTTACTTAACAGTTAATTATTTAACCTTTGTGTGGATTCAATGGCTCCTAGAAGAATTAAAAAGTCTAATGAGTTGTCTATCAAGCGGATTGATGAGATGATGAACCTCATTGGCCATTATTATTACAATATTAAGAAGGAAGTATCCCAGACATGGCCAAGTATTTAAAGAAGTATCATCTTAATTTCCCACAAATTATCTACCTGCCTATGTATGGGCACGGTCATCTGCAAGAAGTCAACACTCCAGATCCAAAGAACTATCTCCCGCATTCTTGGTTTCAGACTTACACCAACTTTTCTTTCGCAAATGTCTCAGTTTGAGGATCATTCATAAATGTTGGAACAGTGGAGAAGGCCTACATAATGCATCATAGCCCTTGTTCCCTAGATCTGAAACCTCACAATCCTGAGATGCAATTGCATTGTTATTCCTCAATCTTCTAAAATTCTCAGATGGATCAATCCAAAGGTTGTAATAAGAGTTGGGACTTCCATCCTAGAGTAGGTGTGAATCCAACTTGGATGTGGACATATTGGGTCCGACAAACCTGTGCAGTGTTTGTCGAAGATCTGAAGGGAGCTGCAATATATGAAGCCATCTAGGCTTGGAAGACGTATGTCTATAGGAATGATAACTTTGTGTCAGATCTGATCAGTAGCAGGATCCCAGAAACCAATTCTTTCCATCTTACTCATGGAGAAGTAGGCATCAGTTTGTGGGATGTCTAAAAGATCTCAAGGGCTCCAATTTTGGGAGATATGTATGATGAATTCACCCCCCCCCAAGGTGACTTGAAATGATTCGAAAAAGACTCTAGCTTTAGATAGGGAAATATTTAAATTTTTCACATGATCAAGAATTTGAAGACCTCCAAAACTCATTCTAGAAAGGATATTCATCTATATGAGTGGATGGATATGTTTCTAAACAAGAAGAAGGAGAAGGGGCCCACCTGTACTTTTCCAACTAGCTGCCCAAGAATAGAGAAGAGGGGTGCTCTTGGTACATTCTGGCTGACCGTGGAAGCAGGAGAATATGAGAATTGGGGGTACGAAGTAGATCAGAGAATCCCAGAAAAAACTTGTCTGGCGGGTTTCTTCGCCTTGTGGCTCAGTGTTTATCTTCTTCCAGTTAGGGATTTGAAGGGATGCGTTAGGCTAGGGACCTTCGTTGTGGCAGCCATGTTGGATGAGAGGAAAATAGTTGGGTTGGCCACCCCCTTTTTGGAAAATATTCAAAGGAACATACTCTATGTCTTTATGGGTAAGTATCCTTTGAGAATAGTGGTACCATTCCAAGTTTTTTGGGGATGGATCACCACTAATTTCAGGACATATTCTGTATAGAGTGGAGTACAGGTTCCTGGATGTTCTTTCAAGCCATCGGTGGAGGCATTTTCTAGAATATTTTTGTTATCCCTCAACTCCTATGATATGAAGGTGAGGCTGAGCATGTTCAATTAATTCCATTTCTTTCCTTATGGAAACCTGCCAACCGGTCAATTGTAAATGATGGAACAACAGGCCTAGAATTGAGGTCATACATTCTGGCTAGTAGAGATGGTTTATTGGACACCAGGATTAACAGAGATATTATATGTGATGCCTATGCTCTATATATATTTTCACATCAATTCAAGTTTCTGCAGCAGACTGTTGTATCCCCTCCTATGCATGTCCGGTCAGAGTATCATCTGATGGTTTCCCAACAATTATGGTTTCTAACATCTATGGAGAAGACCGGGGAAGTTTTTGATCTACCAGTTGCTCGAGCAGTGAGTAACTTTACTACATAGTATACTAAGAACTGGGTAGAATAATACCCGAAAGGGGTACTAAATCATCCGGTTCTTCGAGTGGGTAAAAAAGAGTTGTCGATAAAGAAACCCTTCATTTGGAAGGTGACTCTTCCACACCCGGAGCTTATTAACTAGGTCCCTCACCCAGGACTGACTCATCGAATTCTCAGGATAGGGACAATGAGGCACGACATTTATCAAAGCGGCCTCATGCCGTATGTAATCCTCCTGTCAGAATCAAGAGACCCACTCCATTGACTCCTGGTGAGTTACTTCATTGGGGAAATTTAACCTCCATTACTTTATAGAGCAACAAGTTTTATTTTATTATTCTCTATCTGTAATTGCAGGAGATGAGAAGAAGTTAAATTCCAAGATTATAGGACCCTCCTCGTAGCCTTCTGGTGGTCTTACTGAATATCTATGACCTGAGGCTCCCCAGACATGGTGGAGTTTATACTGCATGCTGAAACCACCTGGATGGACTTATGTGAAGGGATACACATCCCTAGAGTAGGGAATCTCCGGGATTCTAACAGTATCTATTTCAAGGATAACCCCGATGAAGTGTGGACTTACATCAGAGCGCCGTAGATGCTTATATATGCCACCAATGATTCTATTCCTGTCACCAAGTGGGTGAAGGAAATGATAGATCGTGGAACGATTGAGGGGACTGGTCCTTCTGGAGATGAGGAGTGGCACGATTACGGGGATCCTGAAGATGTAAGTCTCTTTCTTTATTTTCTTTGAAACTTTATTTCAGTTAAATTTTTTTTACAGAAGGAAATTATTTTCTTCATCCTGAAGCTTGCAAAGAAAGAAACTATTAAGGTTCCTTCACCAAAGTATAGCCCTGGTGGTACTGCCATTGGAGATAATGAATCTCCTCGTGAGCCGGGCGAGGTATCTCCGGGCCAGCAAGCCATGTATGAGGAGTTAGACATGGATTTTCACATTCCGATTCCTTTATTTGGAGATGATGATGCCAACACACCCAAAAAACCAAAGAAGCCAAGGCATCGAAGGAAGAATTCCACAAATAAATGCTTCATCAGTAGTGGTAAGTCCTTCAGATATTCATGAGTCTTATCTCATGAAAAGATTGGTCATACCTCTTGGAATTGTAGGGGATTATTCAATTTCCTCTTTGAGGGAGAGGATTGACCCTCCTCTGAGAATGAAAAAGGGTGCTGGTGAACAATCACAAATTCATGCTGACTTGGCTGCTCCTGAAGAAGAGTCGACGTATATTCGCAGTATTGATCCTACTGCTGCTATAATGAGAGAAGAGCCTACTTCTGGTAATTTAACAATGCTTCATAAAATGTTGAATAAAAACATCAACTGGCTTCCATTTTTTGATACTTTAGGTACAACACCTCCACCAGAAAACTTGGCGGCCACTACAACTGATGCTATAATTTTCTCTAAAGAAACTGTCTGGGGTTAAAGGCTGCAGGATGAGGGTTTCCAAGAAGCTACATCGAATGCTCCCACTGGTGAGACTAACCTAAAATATGAGATATCATTGGATGAAATGATGATACTTGGTGCATCTTTTGAAGACATTTTAGATCATGTTAAATTACAATGTAATTTATAGGATTTTGGACGTGAGTGTTATCCTTCGTCCTGTTAAAAATTTCTTATTACATTTCTGATCATGATTGGTTAAAATGTGCAGTTCCATTTGAGAAAGCTGCTGAACTACCAATTTTTGAAGGGGGTATAGACAACCCTACTACTATAGAGACACTAGCTCAAGTGGAGCTGAACCCGATAGAGCTTCCAAAAAACCCATCCTGACAATCCCGTTGAAGCTATGAAACACAGGGATGAGCCTTCTCATGTTGTTGATCTATTGTTGGGTAAAATATAATGATATTTGTGGTTTCACTTAATTTGAAAGACAAATTAATCAACTTTTTTTATCCTTTGAAACTAACCAAAACTTTCAATTCACTATGCAGGGCTGTCAATTTCAGTGGTTATATATGGAGGTGAAGACTCAGCCTCAGCCCCAACGGGAATAGAAAGTGAATTACCAAAGGTCAGGGGTGATGGACCAGAATAGGGCACTTCTCTAAGTGAATTAATTCCAAATTATATTCCCCCCTGTGATAGTGATACTGAATCAGACCCAGAGGTACAATAGGCGCTCCAGTTTTCACGACGCAAGGCATAGAAAAACATATGGAATATCTTATCGGATGTGCCTCTTGAAAATATTTCTTCGAAGATCCTGCAACTGTCATCCCTATTCGTCATGTTGGGGCTTGGAGATTTTGGATATCAAGAGATCCATGTCATGATAAAACAAGTCATTTTAAGGAGGGATCAGGAGAAGTGGTACCGTCAAGACCTGACCAGAGTGACGCTGTTGGCAAATATCAGTGAATTTAAGGCTGCGGTGTCCCAAGCTAAGGCTGACCATGCTGTGAAATTGAAGGAGTTGAAACATAAGATCAAGGAGAAATTTGTCCAGTAGATGCACCTTCAGCAACAGTTAGATTTTGTTACTGGGGAACTTCACCAGCTTAACAATTCACAGGATGGAGTTCAAAAAAATGGTATGAAATCCATTGTAGATGCCAAGAAATCACTTCATCAAGTTGAAAAGGGTGAAGTTTTTTGAGTTCATGAACTTCAAGTAGCTGCTGATGAATCTCGGGATGCTGTAAATCATATGAAGAGTTACGTTGAAAGCATTTTCTAATTCTTGAAAAAGAGAATAGAATCCAATATGTGGATGTCCTTCTAACTCTTGTGCATCAATGAAAAACACTTTCATCTTTAATCATTTGTGTCTACATCCTTTTGAAACTTTCTTTAAATTATTTTACCTAAGCCAATGGGCCTAGTAACCATAGTTTGATTGTTTCTAGGATTATAAAAATAACCCTACAAACTTTACATGTCAGACATAAAAAGGATAATGTTTAAGGTCAAATAGCTTGGACCAAATGGATTAAATTTGACTCAATTCCTTGATAATTTATCTAAAAACATATTACCACATTCAAGTATGGAGGAAAACATGTAAAATATGACTTAGGAAATTTTTAATCTGATTAATGATATGAAAATAGGGCTAAAGGAATTAGAAGAAGTATTTCCTAAGAGTGAAGTTACCATTATTTAACAAACCTATTAGGGGGTTGCATTATACAGGGCCGCATAAGGGAATTGGCTACATAGTCAAATAATAGCAGCTTTTGGCTGATAGGTCTGTTATGTAAACTACTTATGCAAGGCCACCTAGGGCCACGTGCTGCATTGTCAGGCAGAATAACTCTCAGAAATTTTACTTTTCTACTGCTTAAAATCCAGTGGAAGTTTATGCAGATTCAAATTTTTAAACGCATAGAGTTTTTTGTATGGAGGGAGGTACTTGAATATGGAAAGGATATTCCCAATCAAGATTGGAAAAAAAATTTGATGAATGTCGCTCCTACGAATGTCTGATACAAACAAAAGGAATGGAAATATAAACCGTAAACTTCAATAATTTTAGATCATGAAAAATGAATATGGGACAAATATGTTAAGGAGGGATATTTTTTTGGATCCCTACATATTGTTGTTAAGACCAATAAGGACAAAAGAGGTTTTTCTCCCAAGAATGAAGTTACCACTATTTGAAAAACCTGTTAGGGGGTTGAATTATGCATGGCCACCTAAGAGAATTGGATGCATAATCAAGTAATAGCATCCTTTGGATGATAGGTCCTTTATGTAGACGGTTTATGCAAGGCTGCCTAAGGGAACGTGCTGTATAGTTAGACAAAAGAATTCCCAGGTATCAAATATTTTGTGACTAAAAGTCAAGAAAAGGGTTATGGTAATCTAGAAGTATTTAAGGTTAAGAGTATATGGTACATGAAAATGGGTATTGTCCAATGCATGATGGAGATACACAGACTAATGCTGACCATAATCATGTTGAGTTTGGGACCTGAATTGAAATGATGGACTTCACTACGTATCCCATAAGGATGGGAATCAAGCCATACATAGTTCTTAAAATACAGTTTAACCTTATGTGGGACGAGAATGTAGAAGATCTTAGTTTAAGGTCATAGAGTTCAGACCATAATAAGGAATACATAGTGTGTGTTTTAAAAACATGATGTGAATGAGGACCAGGGTTTTCATACCACATTCATATTTTTAGAGGGGGACTTTTCAGCCAAGGGACTGAAAGTGGAATTTGGGGTTAGGCACAAAGACCTGGGGCTAGATTCGAGGGATGCTGAAATGTTCCTGCGTATCCCATAAGGATGGGAATCAAGCCGCATGTAGTTCATAAAATACCCTTTGTACGGATTTGGTTCGTACAAGTGAAGGGTGAAAAGGTGACTTTAGTGCAATGATGGTTTGACCCAAGATTAAAGGTTCAGTCATTACCATGTATGCACATAGTCTTTGGAATATGACATAATTGGGGATCAATGTCAATGATTATTCCCTCTCAGGCGAGGGACAATGGGGGACTGTATAGTTTAACATCATATAGTGAGGACGATGGTGTAGCACAATTTAGTGTCATGTAGCAGGGAAAAAAGGGACGTAGACAGTTTAACGTCATGTGGGAAAAAGGTGAACCAATGTAAAGAGATTGGTTTTGGGCTGCTTCAAGGATCAAAATCGTATGAGACACTGGTGAACTGAAGTGAAGAGATTGGTTTTGGGTTGCTTTACGGATCTACATTGTATGAGGCGAAGGTGAACTAACGTGAAGAGATTGGTTTTAGGCTGCTTCACAGATCAACATCGTATGAGACGGAGAAGAACCGACGTAAAAAGATTTGTTTTGGGCTTGAACCTCAGGAGGTTTCTTGTGTACCCATCCTAGAAGGAAAGGATCAAAGTCCGCATAGTTCAATGGATGAATGAATTGGTGATCAAGTCATATTTGAGAACAATGACCTAAAAATGGTGTTGGGACTTACGCATAGTTAACGGCCCAGAGAGGGTGTTATGGTTTAAGCTTACTCTAAGATCACGTGAGTCATACTTAGTGTGAGAAACAAGAGGTAACAACCACTCTAACGATTCACAGTTTAACATCATTTAGGACGCAAAAGGGACAGTTTCATAGTTTAAATGACATGTGTAACAGACATAGGGTTCTTAGAAGTTTAACATCTTGCAGCTTGGATGAATAGTTTAATGTCATGTTGGATGATAGAGGGGACTATGCAGTTTAAAGTCTAGTAGTGAGGACTATTGGTTCTACACAGTTTAGTATCATGTATCAGGGACGTATGGCTATGTAGTTTAATGTCTTGCAGTGAGGACAAAGGGTACACAATTTAACGTCATGTTGGACGTATTAGGGACTTTTTCATAGTTTAACGTCATGTTAGATGAAAGGGTGTTGTATAGTTTACCATCATTTAGCTAGGATGTGGTTATGCAATTAAACATCTTGCTGGACGTAAGTATTTGTGTTATACAAAATACTTTTTCATGAATTTGGCATTGGTTGGAGTCGTGATGAGTTCTCCATCCATTGAGATTAAAAAATAATCTCCATTGGAGTAGACCTTATGTATTGTATAAGGTCCTTCCCACTTTGGTTCAAGATTTGGAGGCTTCTCTCCTGGTATCATTGGAGTTCTGAGGACCAATACCAATTCTCCTTGAATTAATGAATGAGGAAAAACTTTTTTGTTGAAAGGAAGTTCTATTTGATTCTAATAGACTTCCAAATAGTGGAGGGTCCACAATCTTTTTTAATCTAATCATTCCAATTCATCCCATTGCTTTCGAGATTGTTCATCTGTATATGGCTGATCACAAATGGCTACTCTGAGTGAATATTATTAAACCTCAATGGGCAATACTGCTTCTGTTCCATATACCAATGAATATGGAGTTGACTGCGTAACAGTGCGGGTCGTGGTCCAATAAGCCCATAAAGCAAAAAAAAAGTTTATCAGACCATGATTTCTTATCTTTACCCACCATCTTTTGTAGAATATTTGAAATAGTCTTATTGAATTCCTCTATTTGGCCATTGTCCTCTGCATGATACCGAGATGAATGGTTGGATTTGATGTTGAATTATTAATAAAACTTCCTCACCTCGGATGAACAGAAGTTGGTTCCATTGTCCGTCAAAATGGTATGAGGGACACCTAATTTGTTAATTATGTTAGACTTGATGACGCTAAGAATTCTTTTATAACTAACTTCTTTGAGGGGTATTTCCTCTGTCCATTTGTAAATGAAGTCAGTAGAAGTAAGAATATACATAAACTGGATGGATGTAGCTGAAGGGTAAGCTCCCACTACATCCATTCCCCATGTGGAAAATGGACATGAGTATTTATCACTATGAAGAAACTATGGGGGTTGATGAATGAAATTGGAATATACTTGGAACGAATGAAACTTCTTAGTAAAATCAAAAAAATCTGGTATCATTGAATGCCAAAAATATCCAAGCCTTCAAACTTGATCAGACAGTCTATGTCCAGACTGGTGGGCACCATAGACTTCTGAATGTACTTATTTCATGATAGCCATTGTCTCTTCACCATCAACACGTGTGAAGAGAATTCCATCAAAACCAATTCTGTAGAGAATTTTTTCTAGGTGATTTGGGCTATCATAAAGAGTAAAATTGACCACACATCACCAGAATTGTTCTTTCACTGCTCTATCAGGTGGAAGTATTCCATTTTGAAGGTATTCTCTGATAGGTGTCATCCATCTTGTACTATGACCATATAGTTCAGATATGGGACTAATTGCATTGATTTCATTTGTTTTGATTTGAACATAAGGTGAAACTACACGAAAATGGACAATAATGATGATTGTCTCATCCTGGTTTGGATCTTCCAAGGTTGTAGCTACATTAGCCAATGCATCAGCTTAGGAATTTTGGGATTGTGGGATATAAGAAAATGTCGGTTCTGAAGGAAAATCCGCCATTAAATCTCTAACATAATCATAAAAAGGGATTAACTCTTCTTTACTTATGTCATATCCCCATTGACTTTTTTGATTACCAAGTTTGAATCACCTTTAACCATTATGTGATTCACTTGTGCCTGAAGCTCCAATTCCAAGCCTGTGATGAGAGCTTGATATTCTGATTCATTATTTGTACCGCCACCCAATAATAAGAATGAATAGGGTAGAATGGATTTTTCTGGGGAAATAAGTACAATTCCCAACCCAACATTGTTGAATTTAGGATCTTCCATTTTCTTCCCTGTTGGACTTCTGGAAGCACCATCAAAATACATTTCCCATGTCTGAAAATTATATTGAATAGAGAAGACTTCTTCATCAACAATTTTAGTATCTAAATATGTATCTTCTACTAAAGGGTGTTCAGAAAAGAAATCATCCAGAGCTTGGCCCTTTATTTCCTTTTGAGACACGTACTTTATATCAAACTGCTACAAAATAACTTCCCACCTTTCCAGAAGTCCTGTAAGCATTGGATGACTAAGGATACATTTGAGCAGGTTATTTTGAGATACCAAGTGGACCTCATGATGTTACAAATAATGTCTCAATTTCTAAACTGAAAAGATTAATGCTAGGAAACACTTTTCAATACTTGAATATCGAGTTTCTACTTCAAGAATAGTCTAACTGAGATAGTAAAGGTTGTTTTCATTCCCATTATCATTCTTTTGGGAAAAGAAGGCACCCAATGACCACTATAATGTTTTCACCTAAAGAATAAGTGGTCTTCCTTCAATAGGTTGCATTAATACTGGTGTACTTAAGAGATATTTCTTGAGAATATTGAATGCTTCTTGACATTCTTCAGTCCACTGTTAAGTGACTCCCTTATTCATCAATTTGGTGAAGGGTAAACATTTTCCTTCCAGATTGGTGATGAAACACCGAATATAGGCCAAGTATCATTGAAGTAATTGCAATTCATTCAAATTATGAGGAGGTGACATTCTAATGATTTATTTTATCTTCTCGGGATTGAATTTGATACCACGATGGCATACAACAAAGCCAAGAAATTTTCCTGATGTTACCCCAAAAGCACATTTCAAGGGGTTCATTTTCAAATTGTGTTGTCGAAGTTTGTGGAATATGATTTCTAAATCAGCCAAGTGATTAGAAAATTGTTTGGATTTAACCACCAAATAATCCACATAACATTCAACAAATTTCCCTAAAAAGGGTTTGAAGATATGGTGCATGGCACGTTGATACGTTGCACCTGCATTCTTCAAGCCAAAGGGCATTACCCAATAGAAAAACACACCCTGAGGGGCTCTGAAGGATATAGATTATTCATATTCTAGATCCATTTAGATTTGATTATACCCAGAATATTCATCCATTAAATAGAGTGCCTCATAGCCAGCTGTTTCATCAATTAAGAGTTCTTTGATCGGAACTGGAAAATCATCCTTGGGACAATGCTGATTAAGATCTCTAAAATCGATGAAAATTATGATTTGTCCATTCTTCTTTTTCACAGGGATAATATTATCTAGCTATTTGGGATATTTAACTTCTCTTATGAAGTTATCATTGATAAGCTTATCCACTTCAGCTTCTATTTTGGTAGCATAAGTTTGGTGTGTTCTTCTTGCGGATTTCTTGGATCCTTGATGTTCTTCTGAGAATCCCAAATGATGAGTGACAACATCGGGATCAAGACCTGGAATTTTTGTATAATTCCAAGCAAATACATCTTGATTTTTCTTTAGAAAGGAAGTATACATTTATTTCTCTTCAAGAGTCATTCCACACTAATTAAATTGTTAGTGGATATTCTTTTGTACCGAGATTTATTTCTCTGAGTTCATCCACGATGATAGAGATACCCTCTTCAAATGATAGAGGAGAATCTCTGAGGTCTCCCTCTTGTTCTTCAACACGTGTTATTTCTTCTGTTTCTACTTTTTTATTAGATGATGAATCATAATTTCCATGATCAAGAGATATGTTAAAAACTAAACATCCCGAAGAAGAGGCTACCATTTCTTACCCTATTGATGATGAAGGGTCTTCCTTGGGTAATAGAGAGGAGACAATGGATTGAGAATCGACATCATCGTTCATCTCCAGCATTGATATAACTTCTTCTGGCCTGGTTGATGAAGTATAGAATTGGTGGATTTCATAAGATTAAATGAATACACCTCCATTTGAGCTTTCATCATTTCATGTTGAATCACCAACCTCTCTCATGCTATATGGATTGGCTGCCATAATTGACATTATGGAAGTTTCTATAAGAATATTCAGATTTGGGTCTATCTTTTCAATTTGACTGATAGGTAACACATAATCTGTACTCACATGTATGAATGGGTTTACTGGAATCTTTTTCAAACCATATGAACCCTTAATTTTGGTGACCTCCTTCGCCGTGGATTTATCCTTCCCTTCCATGTGATAGAATTCTGCCTCAATGTATTGAGATTCACATGTTTTGAATGGGGTGTTATCACCATACAATGTCCCAATTTGACCATTGAAACAATATTTGAGACACTGATGGTATGATGAAGGTACGACCGCATGTTGATGTAGCCAAGGTCTTCCAAGAAAAATGTTTAAGGTTGTGTCTTGACGAACAACCATGAAATCTAAATTGGATACAAGGTTTCCAAACTGAGTTCTGAGTGTGATATCGCCCAGAGGTTCTTGTTCATTTTTATCATATCCTTGCAACATCTAAGTAGAAGGAGATAAATCAGATTCAGTGAGTCCTAATTGACAAAGTGTATGAATATGGAGGAGATTGAATCTTGAGCCATTATAAATGGAAGCTCGCCAGATGTCTATGTCATTGACCTTTCCAAATAAATAAAATGGTCTAATATGTCCATGAACAACATCATATTCATATTCATCTATAAAAGATATCACTACATGGAATTCTTTAGGACCATTCTCTACATTATAGACTTCAGCCACAGCAATTTTAGTTTCAAATTCCTGAGGACTTGACAAAGCCTTAATGAGTGCCTCTCGAAGATCCTTTGATAGGATCAAGGAACCCAGAATTCATAACTTGGCCGTTACTTGGGCCAAATGTTTCAGGACATCATACTTTTGGTCCAAAGGTCTGCGTTTCCCAACAAGAACATGTGGTTTCGCAGGTGCCTTAGAAGTTGATACTTTGGAAGTAGATGCATCTTGTATCGGGGTAGGAGTTGGAAATACTCCTGGCTTTGGAAGATTAGACCGACTAGGTCTATTTACTTTCTAAGAGGAAGAAGGTGTAACTTCCAACCGATCTTCCAAAATAATTGTTCCAGGAATGAATCTACCATGCGTGGAAGAAAATTCTTGTTCTTGTTGATCCCGCTGAAGGGATTTTCCACGAGTTTCTGCTACATATACAGTTCTAGCAGGGGTAGGATTAAAATAGTGGCTTCTAAAATATCCACATCTTCCTCTGTATCCTAGACCTCTGGAACTCCCTCTAATTCCTCTATTTGTTATATGAAATTCATGCACATAAAGATTACAACTGTGACTGACATAAGGATCTGTTAAGTAAATCATATTAATAGAACCAAAGATCAACTCTTCATCTAATGAAGATTCTACCTGATTAGCCAGTTTAGGTTGTGCTGATTGGTGGGACAATGCATGTCCTTTTAAAGTGGATGGCATAAAATCTTCCAGAGTCAAAGACAACTTGGGCTTTTACATGATCTCATCTTCATCTAACTGCTCTTCTTTCTTTGAATTATACCGCTTCTTTGAGAATTTTCCCTCTGATGAAGAGGGTTTTGCTGTGGAATTCATAGCATAAGACACAATTGGTTTCTTCAATTGTGTTCATAAAATGTCATGAGTTCGGTTGATTGTTTTCCTGACCATCCAATCCTCATATTTCTGCACATTTTTTCTTTTGACTTCCTGCCACTCGCCTTCTTCCTCTAGATCTGTAGTAGTAACACATGATTCATGGACTGAAGAACCCGTCATTTTTACCTGTACCGAGTCCACCATCTTTTGTAGGAGGTATTTGACGACAAAACACTCCTGAATGGGATTCCCCAACATCTTATGAAATGGGAAATAGTTTGGAAGGTCTTCATCTCATTCCTTCTTAGGCTTTTTAGGCCATGGAAACTAAACCAAATTATTTTCCAGAGCTGAAATGAAATAACCAGGAACTTGTTCATTTCAGAAAGAATAGACTTTGTTCTTTAAATCCTCATGTTGTTTATGCCTTTGATCTCTTTGATAATTTTGATGGTGTTACCATTGTTGTTGATTCTCAAGAGGTGTAGCCCTTCGATATGATGAATTTTTTGAAGTGGAAGCAGGTACAGGTGCTTGTTTAAGCATAATTTTAGCAGTCTCTTCTTTCCTCATTCTCTTTCCTGGAACTAGTGGAATTACATGAGTTTTAGCCTTAGTCTTTATAAGGGAATCTTCAATCTGTTGAGTGATTTAAGTAAGGTCTCAAAACCCTCATATGTATTTCACAAGGATCAATGGTGTGCGTAATTCCTCACAAAAATTTTCCACACATATTGGAAACAATTCTTCTTGAGGGACTGCTATGATTAAGGAATATGTTAATCCCTTCTAGCGAGCAATAAAATCTAGAACTCTTTCATTCTCCCTTTTCTTAAAATTTTTAAGATAAAAAAC
The DNA here is from genome assembly GCA_963277665.1 of Viscum album. Lineage (NCBI taxonomy): Eukaryota > Viridiplantae > Streptophyta > Magnoliopsida > Santalales > Viscaceae > Viscum > Viscum album. The sequence goes on from OY728145.1 coordinate 384,220,986, forward strand.
TGTTGTCTTTGGCAATGTTGAGATGAATTGAAGAAGGAATCGTTGACGGAGATCCTCCCACCTAGTAATTGACTGGGATTGCCAGCTTGTATACCAGACAAAATCAGGTCCTTGTAATGACTGTACAAAACACCTAATCTTAACTGCTTCATGTTGTTGATGAGTTCCCATCATGGTATCACAACGAGAACAAAATGTGTTAAGTGTTATTCTGGATCTCCCAAACCATTAATAATTGGGAATGTGGTACTTTCAAAATTTTATGGGGGGAGAATTACATCTACCCTTTCAGGGTAATCTCTCTTCTTTGGTTGAACTAGTACACGCTTTCCTTCTATAGTTTCCAACTAAGCTATTAATGACTCAATGGTAGTCATTAATTTTTGAGAAACATCGGGTTGGGATTGGACCTGTGCAGGTGCAAGAGCTATAGTTTGGATGGGTGTACCGACCAGGACTTCCACTGAAAGTAGTATTGCCTATTTTTGTTGTGTATAACCCATAATATTGGACCTGTGAGGGTGTACTGGTAAAGGAGGATATTCTTGATCTATCCCAGTAGCTGCAACAAATTACCTTGACTGACTGACTCCATCACGCTTAGGATGAATACTACCTTGAAGTAGTTCTACATTCAACCTCCTTACCTCCTTCATTTCCACCACTTGTTGTGAAAACCATTGCTCTAATGAGAGTGATTTCCCTTCTCCAGAGGTAGGGTGGGATGCAACCTAAATTTTTCTCTTTCCCCTTGTTGGATGCCTTTCGGAGAGGGGGGAGTTGGTTGTTTGAAGAAATACCTATATTCTGGGTATGGCTTTGAATTCGTGTATGCACACCTTCTTAATTTATGTCTGTGTGTACAGCCTCTTGAGCAGGAACTTCTTCATCAGATGATTCTGAGTGAGCCTCATGTTATGCAGGATAATAAACAATGGCATTGATGACATTTATTGATGTATAATGCATTGCATCCCTTCTATCGGCATTTCTTCCATACTGTCTTCTTCCATGTCCTTGATGAGACATTGCCTTTTTTTGAGTTGACCCCTCAGGAACTTCCTAATGAACCATAATTTGGAGGGAATCTCTGGATAATTCGGCTCTGCATTCCACTTGTGGCTTCTTCCCTAATCGAGAGAAGACTAACTTTAGATGAGGAAAAGATTGAGGATTTGAAAAAGTACCTATTCCAGTGGACTGGGATTTTTCTTGCTCAACTCCTCGAATACTATTTGTTGATTCCAAGGGTTGGGTTAAAGAGTCCCTAGTATGGAAAGCTGTGGTGGATCTTGAGCTACTACATCTGTGACTTTCTTAAAAGATCTCCTGATTTTGTGGACTTTAGCCCAAAAATTGGCCAGATGAATCAACCGAAATCCACTCAAATCACCTGGCTTAGATGACCGTTGGATGATTTTTGACACTTCTATCACTTGATGATGTGCACGCTCTAAAAAAATAGCATGTTCGATATTCTCATTTTCCTGATGCAAGATTAATTCAACAACTTGTTCTTTGTATGCCTGACTTTAAGAAGAACTAGTTGAGGCATGTTCTTGAGAAAGCATTTGATTACACACAAAACTAGTTGGCGGTGGCCGACCATGGGAAATAACATTGCATGAGTCCACTTTTGGCGGGCTTTGTTGACTGGAGAGCACAGTGAAATGCAGTACTCCATGAACACCCCATCCCCTGATATTAATATCAGATGAGGCATTGGAAATTAACTGGCGCAATCTTTTTAGTGCACCAAGGCATGAATGTTGAAGGTCTCTCTGATGATTTCCAACCTTTGGATATTGGGAATCTTAGAGATATTCCAAGTCAATTTGGCATTGCAAACCCTTATTTTATCTTGACTTTATTTTCATATTCATCATAAGATAACATTTTCTTCTTTAATTGAAAAAGAGTTTTCCATATGTTGAGATGAATATCGTGAATAAAATCTTCCATAAACATTTCTGGAATATCGTACTGAGAGTCTGCCAAAGGCCAAAACATGACTGGTACATCAACATTCGTCAGTTGTTTTCTCATATTCATTACTTCCTCCTTATCATTTGATGAATATTCATTTACCTAATTAGACCAGATCTGGTGCTTCATTTTTTTCTTTGTCAGATTCAACAATATTTTTAGAGAATTAATTTATCAAATTAGAAGATGCATGACTCAGGGGTGGTTTTGATAATGACCTACACCTCGAGCTATCTTCTGATTGAGAAAGTATTTCACTTGCTATCGGTAAAGAATCAGACATGACTGGCTTCACATTGGCAAGTGCCTCGAGATAAGAGGTCTTTCTTGTTACTGCATTTCCCATTGGAGAATTTTCCAGGCAATGCGTATTAATACCACAGAGAGGACTTTTTCAGCTAAATTCATCATCATGGGGAGGACCACCATGGTGGGTTACAGCAAAAGCTGAAACCTCTTGCTCCTTGGTCTTCTGGCCACACAGAGGGTTATTGTGGCTCCCATCTGAAGATGATACTTCGAGATCGACTGAACTGTCATGAAGCAAGCCTTCATGAGGAAGTGTCTGATAAAGACCATCAGAATTATTATTCCCACTATTGGGAAGTGAGAGAGTATAATCTTGAGTTGCAACAGATAATTGTCTGATTTCATCAATAACTCCAACATCGAGCAAGGCCTTATTATATATTGGCTCTTGACTTCTTGACTATGATGAACGGGTCTTTTTCTTAGATACATTATTACTCATTTTGGGAACCACTTTTTGATAAAAGTGGTTATTATGGGCAGGTGTATATACCTTCTCAAGAGACATAGTTAGGTTATGCTGATTATCTCTATTCAAATCAAGTGTATGTGCCTAACTTGATTGTCCTCATGACATGGGGGAGTATGAACCATGAACCTCCTAGACTGGAACAAAGGTGTGTATCTGCTCCGGAGTGACATGTTGATGATCACTCCATTGGTAGGGACAAATTTATGTTTCTTTCCCTGTGATGTTGCTGAATTTGTTATAATATTCTGGCAGGTATCCAAAATATGAGTAGGGATTTGCTTCTAATATTTTACCATTTTCCTAATGTGCTTGGTGACTTTAGCTGCTGGAATAGTAATATACATCCATTCCATTTCTGGAGTAGTTGTATGTACCTACTCCTATCCTCCTTATCTTGTTAGTAGATTATGACAGTACTTATGCATGTGGGCAGAGAGTTGAGTCTACTCCAAATTTGTCGTTGGGGATTTCCGACTGACTTCTCCAGGTGCTAACAAACGATACTTTTGGTAGGATTGATGAACATTGGTAGTTGTATGTGCCTATTGTGTATTCTTTTTCAAGTATGGTTGACGATTTTCCTTCAATACTGGTAGACGAGACTGCTGATAGAATTTTTGATTGTAAACAGGTGTATGTCCCTGATTATCAGCTGCCACCATATTAGATTGGGGAGCTTCTTTGGTCGTATTAAGATGAGCCTACTAATTAGCTAATTAGTTATCAACAGGTGTATATTCCTGCCTATAATAATCCATTGGAATTTCCTAACAGGATTGGTGGGGTGGAGCCAGACGAGTCTGCTGAACATCGGGATTAGAATGGACGGGTGTATGTGCCTGCTCATTGCTTTCCATCAAGTTATCTTGATGGACTTCTCTGGAGGGGGGAGAAATAATAACCTTCTCCCTGATAACCAGATTTCACCTCAGGTGGTTCGTCTTGAGGACTCGGGTCTGAGGGACCTGAGATGAACCTCTAAAGGTGATACCCTCATCATGTTGAAGGCGTACTACTGCACGAGTCTGTCCACGATTGTTGATGGGAGCCCTCGGGAAGGACTCATGTATCCTTGAATGGAGGCCCTGAGAGACCTACTGATCAACCTCCCTATAGTATGGGAGGGACAGTTTGTTGCACTCCGGGGATAACGACCCGAAATGGTGGGAGACGTTGGTTATCACCGCCTACTTCTTGATCACTAGTCATCGTTGTCTGGACAACTAGGGTGAATTATTGACTTGGAGGTCTTGCCGTGTGGCCTCAAGAGTCGGAATGGTACCGTGTTGATGGTATTACTTAACTAGTTCATTTGAGACCTGGATTTGTAGACACTGAGTAGGTGATGTCATCCTCAGAGCGGACGAGGATCCATCAGGAGTAGCAGTAAATGCATTCACATGTGTGAACTTTAGAGAAGCCATTTCTGTAATGCAGAGAGATCTTGGAAAAGAGTGCTTGTTTGATATAACAGACATAATCAAGATAAGTTCGTCTACTACATCTTTTGGATGAGCACATATGTCATTTATTGATTTGTTTTCCCACACTTTGAGTTAAATAGTGGCCCAACAAATAAGTAAAACATCATTTAACATGGTTAAGGATTCATGTCGGGTTCACCATTTTTTTGTTTTGGTTGGAAATGGGGATGACCTCATTTGTTTAAGGTTCAAAAATTCCAATCGGTTTCTAACGGGTTTATTCGTAGAACCAGAAACATCCAATGATTCTATATCTATTTGGACCTACTTTATAAAGGTAGGTTCTCATAAGTTGTGGACCGATGGGCTTAAAAATTTGCATTGTTCGAAAGTATGGGAGGTCAGACTCATCAGACCTTTTTTTGGGGGGGGGTATTTTATAACTCTTGGACTCTCTTTATAGATTTGAGTTATGTTCATGAATCCTTATTAATTTACCAAGCATGAAAATGAGTCTCCCTTTAGATTAGGCAATCAATGATTGATATGTATGTGATTTAGAGAATATTTTATATGTATTCATGGTTCTTCATCAATATAGAATCATCCATATGTATTGGGGATTCTTAGTCAATGGTATCCTTCAATACATTATGTAGAAATATCTTGGTCATTATGATGACCATACTAGTTTTAAAGACACTTAGTATGGAAATTGATGTTTATTTTCATTCAGAAGTACATGGATTATTTTAGGGTTGGGATCGTTCCCATAGATTGGCTACCTACGTATCCTTGTTAGAAAAGGAATCAGAAACCACGTAGTTCTAGAATTAAGATATAGTTTAACGTCATATGGGATGGATGATAATTAATGAGTGATATACTTGAACCTTAGAAAGTCTTCCTATGTAATCTACTTTTAGTGATAGATCAATGTCCACATAGTTTGATTAAGAAATGTGGGTCTTACATATGATTAACGGACCAAAGATATGTTTTGTGGTTACTTTTACACTCTAAGCTCACATGAGTCATGTTCGGTGTGAGAAAAAAGAGGTATCAGTAAACCTGACAATTTGTTCCATGAAAGATGTGGTCACAAGGAATGATATGGGGATTATATATGTGTGACTGCCCATGTAGATGAAGATTAGGATTTATTTCTGGGAAGAATCCTAGAAACAAGGTCCATAAAGGTATTTGTGCTTTATGGAGATTTGGATACTCTTACTTGGGGGGTTACTCTTGAAAAGGATGACAAAATTAGGTGAGACTTATGATTGGGTCTTACTTCTGAGAAGGAATCCCAAAATTAATGAAATAATGCCTGGGGCTTACTCCTGAAAAGGAGGCCCAGGTTAAGGAGATTTATAATATGAGACTTACTCCTAAGAAGGAGGCCCATAGTTAAGGAAATTTATAACATGGGACTTACTCCTATGAAGGAGGCCTAAAATTAAATAAATTATATCTTGGGACTTACTCCTGAGAAGGAGGCCCGGGTTAGGGAACTTGAGATCTGGGGCTTACTGCTAAAAAAGAGGCCCAAGTTAGGGAATTTGGGGCTTACTCCTAAGGAGGATTCCCAAATTTGGGAAATTCTCATCTTAAAGGAAGAGGTATTGAAATGAATGAAATCTATAACCCTAGTGACAGAAAGTTATGTAAATCAAGAGGTTTTGGGAGATGTTCCACCAAATTCCTTTCAGATAAGGAATTCAACAAAGGAACCATGCCATAAATGGCTTTGAAGAGGGCTTTGAAGGCTAAATCTTGAATAGGAGAGGTAGAATTGAAGAAAAGAGATGAATAGGAAGGAGGGTCGCCCAAAAAGAGGCAGGCGCGCAAGTCCTATTTGGGCGCGCAAGTCCTGGTCGCGCAAGTACTTGCGCGACATGGGTTTACTTGGGATACGGTTAACCTATAGGGTAATACTTGGGTGAGACTTGGCTCAAGCCTTTAGTATTGTCCCTAAAGGCTTCCAAAAGGGTGGTGCGCAAGTTTTGTTGAAGGAATAAGGCGTTGCGCAAGTGTGGTCATTTCCATTAAGGGTTGGACCTTTAGGCACGCAAGTGTTGATGAGTTTTAAAAGATAGGCCTTGTTTCCCCTCTTCAGATCTTCCATTCTAGGTAAGAAATTACCATATAAGTGTTCAGAAGACTTCAAGAAAAGACTAGGGCACCGAGAGCTTAAATATAACTTTTCAAATTTTTCATCTCCAAAATGGGGGGCCCACAAGGGGTATTTATAGGCTAATGAGGGCATTGGGTGAAAATAAAGTAGGGTGCGCAAGTCACATGTGCAACCAATATTTGGCAGAGAAGTATACTTTCTAGATCATGGTGAAACTTTTGTAACCCATGCTTAAAGAAATCCTTGTTCATGCCTTCGCCAATTTTTGATGTTTCTTCAAAGGATGAATCTCTTTGTTCCAAGGTATTCCCCTTTTTCATTCTTTAGAATCTGTAACAGAAAGGAGCATCAAAAATTTCATCTTTATTTTGATCCTGGAATAATCATTGATCATAGTAAAAATTAAAGTTGAGTATCGGCCCAACTATGCTTCGTCTTCTCCCAAAACCTGTAGATAATTCATCTTAAAACCAACTATAATTTGTTGGAATTTTGGATGTACTGATTTCTCATTCTGATAAAAGAAGATAAGGATTATCTCAAGAAGGGTGATATTTTTATGATGAAATTATTGTTTAATCATATAAAGATAACCCTTATCATGTACATCATTCTGACCATCAGGGATATCAATAATGGAACCCTCAAGTTTCCGATAATCATGTATCCAGTGATCTTGTCAAAGATCATAATTCTCCATTTAGAATCCTTTAAAATTCCTTGCAGTTAAAACCCTAGAACCTTCAGTATCATTTGGTTGAGTGATGATACACTTAGAAAGATGAAAATCAGTTTTAGTATCAAGTCAGTGTTGTTTTATTATCTTTCTGAAATTGAAATCCAAGCTTTGAGAAAGAAATGTTAAGTAGGGGGAAAATCAAAGAAAACCCAGAAGAAAACAAAGAAAAAAGAATTGGAACCAAATGAAAAGGAAACCATTCTATAAACCCAGTCAACTCCACCAAAGATAAACAAGAAAAAGACATTTTCTGATGATGTGGTATCCAAGTGGAGACAACAGAAGAAGAAGAAAATGGAGGGAGATTCATGTTTGTCTTAGAACCTACTAAGGAAAAAGCATTAAAAATTCAAGATGTTGAAGAACATGAGAATAAATAAATAGGGAGGAAGTTGAAGGATAAATTTTAGAAGCTTAGATCCTCCATGCCCTTCTTAAAGATACAATGAAGGCGTCCGAATAGGTCCAATTACCAGAATCCTTCCTTCAAGAGATAGTTCTAGTAGAAACTCTGAGAAGGAAATTTTCAATACTAAAACCCATTATGGAAGAAGAAATATCTCAACAAGAAGAAGAAGTAGAAGTTTAAGAAGATTAAGAGGAAAGTTAATATGTGATTAAAAAGGTGTAATAATATCATGAGAAGTAATGTGCTTCTGACAAGTTGTTGATCATAACATCCCAGGTTGAATAAAAAAATAATCTCTCAAGGGAACGATGATAATGAACCAGGTGAGGTTGATAATCCTTCTGATGATGTGATCATCAACTATAATTTAATTCATCCTAATGATGTTAAGTGATATTCTAGGAAAGAGGTTGTTGATGAAGGTAAAATAATCCATGTCTCAAATAGTGAACATGAAAATTTGAATGTTGGTAAGGAAATCTCTAGAACTGATAAAGGAACAAAATTTGTTGATGATTTTTCCAGGAAAGTTGTGGTTGTGAAATATAGGAACCATGTTGGTAGAATATCCAAGACGGAATCTGAAGAGAAAGATAACGTTTCTTAACTAGTGAAGGAATTTTCATCTAAATCATCATCTTTCATTGGACAAGATTTTATTGTCTAGTCTTTAAATAATATAGTAAATACAATACCCTTATTTCTAAGTATTTATTCAAGATTTAATATTCTTCATAATTCTATAAATCTGAAGTATTATTCGATAAGCATGACCATTGAAATGTTTATCAACCTTGAAATGGAGTTCATAACTTTTCATATTGGTTATGGTGTTCATAAGATATTGTTAAAGGAAATAACTGAATAGTCTAAGACAATGATTTATTATCTGAAAGTCATGGATGACATCAAATATTTAGTAAATGATTATTTTGATAAATTAGATGACACAATCATGAACCCCATAACGTGTTTTTTATAGAAGATGTATCTCGATAATGTTTCCTAGATTCAAGAGGATAGAGATATGAATGGAAATATCAATTTAGTTGCTCAAAATATGAAGAGAGAAATAGAACTCAAGTAAGTGTTGGAAGAAAAATTCAAACAACAAGAAGAGGTCATAAAGTATAAGAATAAGTTCTTAAGTGTCAAGAATAAAGGATCAAATATCTTGAGATGAAGAGTTGGGATCAATATTAATTAATCAAAAAAATTTAGGATGACCACAAAGAGCTGACGAAGTTAAAGGAAACCTTTTGGAATATTAAGATGAAATAAAATAAGGATGATTGATTTTTTTTCCTTACAATATGGTCATTGGTTATATTTTTCCATGTAAAATATTTTTTCCCATTATAATAAATTTCTTCTCCCTCCACATAATCTTTTCTTGTTTATTCCTAATATTTCATGTACATTGTTTTCATTCCTTCCATTCTGTTTTGAATATCACAAAAGGGAAGATATAAATGTTTAAATTAATTTTATAATAAGAATAATAGAATTCCCTATGAAAGGGGTAGATTAAGTAATAAGGAGTCTACCTAAAGAATATTTTATTAACCAAGAAGAATTAACTTCTCTATGAATGACAATAATACAACCCTTGGGGATTTCAAAACCTAAGGGGGAGTTAGTCATATTAATCATGGTCCATAAGTAAAAGGAGATAAGTTTTTTTTTCATTGAAAGTAAAAAAGTGAAAACCTTATTACTTATATTATTTTTCGAAAGGTTGTTTTTTCTTTCCAAAAAGGGTAACATTGTTAACTTAATAAGTTTTATTTATGAATTTTTCATTCCTTAATGTTTTGAAAATAACAAAAAAAAATTCTTCAGGAAAATGATATTTCTATAAGAATTATTTTCTTTAGGAAAATATTCCTTCTCTAAGAGAACTTTTTAAATTTAAATTTGGATTTTATTTTTGTTTCTACTATTACATTAACCAAGTATAACCACCTTTTTTAGTCAAAAATCAAATCCTTATTAATTAAGAACATTACAGTTTCTTAGACTCAGAATTTTTTGAAATCTAGTCACCGAATACTCTAAAATTCAGACTATGAATTCTATAAAATCTAGACTCTGAATTCTCTAAAATTCTGACTCCAAATTCTTTAAAACTCAGACTCTAGATTCTATGAAATTTATACTTGTAATTCTCTATAATTCAGACACTAATTTTTTTGAAAATCAAACACCAAATTATTTAAAAATCAGACTCTAAATTCATTGAAATTTAGACTCCAAATTATTTGAAATTTAGAATCCAAATTATTCAAAATTCAGACTCTCTGTTCTTCTTGATATAGAATCTTAATATCATTTTTTTCAAGATTGAATATTTCACTTCCTTAAGAATCAGATTAAAATTTTTCCTTATAGTTATTTTATTTCCTTAAATTATTTATCCAACATTGTCATATCCAATTTTACTTAAGTTTATTAATTTTAAGAATGTTTTTATTAGATTATAAAATTCCATTATGCATGATATTATTTGAAATGAAATGATGTCATACAATCTGTTTCTAACTAGCCATTGTCTTATTGACACCTGTACAGGCCCCTGTGAGATTCTAGGAAAAATATGACTATTGGAGGAGGAGCTAACTGTTCATAATTGTTCCTATAAATAGGATATCATTTGACTGATCTCAATTAAGATATCAATTTTTTTATGATACTAGTGATTACATGCTTTTAAGTCATTTATATAGAGGGAAAGACTCTCTGTATTTTTGTGATTTCTGAACAAATTGTTCAGCTCTCTTAGTGCAAAAACTATTGTTGTTGAGTAAAACTGAAGGATTTTAGGGATAGGAAGACAGAGGTTCTGACAACCTTAATGTTTTAAGACTTTCGAGGATAGGAAGACAAAGGTGCTACATGCCTTAATGTTCAAAGGGCTTGTGGGGATAGAAATAGGGACTCAAATATTCTTATCAAGGGATTACCCAGGTGTAGGTAAGACATAATTTCTTGAAAGTATAAATCAAGGGACCTTTATCCAATGTTGATGGATAACCTTATCTTTGGATTAAAATATTTCTTACATGGATACTTTTTTTGTTACACGTTTTTATTTCTGTTGTATTTTGTTATACAATGAAAGTATATCATTCTTATATTTTATTAGTTTTTTTAACTTTGATTAATAAGATCCCCTATGATTTAAGTTAGAATAATTATCTAAGTAAACATTTCTTAATATTTCTTATTTTTAACTTACTTATGATTAGGTTTCTTATAATTGGACCTGGGACCTTCCAATTTTTAGGGTAATTAAGAACCAACGATGGTCTTTAAATTTACCTTATTTAACTTTGTTAAACATAATTTTACATTTTAGTCTTAAAAGGGAAATTTTTAAACCAACTAATTACCCCCCTCCCCCATTGTATTTTAGAATCTAAATATTATATTTTAATTCTACAAACATTTCTAGAAAACATGGACATGGAAGAGAATGTATCATCGACCGAAGAGAGAGATAAAATAGTTTTCCCTAAAAATATTTTTTTTATATTGAGTACATATTTAGAGAAATGTGGGAATAAATAACTTATTATTAAAAAATAGATATAGGGGAAGAAAATTTGTGCGAGTTAGATTGTCATAATTCATCATCGAAAACATAATAAAAATCAATCTTGATAAATAACTGGATTATAAAAAAAACATTGCCACTTTGGAAACTATTGAATTGGTTGCCGCAAGAAATAATAAACCACATATTGATATTTATAAATAAAAACATACATTATAATAATTATAAAATAAATTAATGGGAATTATATACACCAAAAAAACAAGTGGTGAATATGGAATGTGTTCTATGGAAATAAATGTGAAATGAAAATCAAATGCCTCGAGTCTTTAATTTCCCCATGCACATTCACAAATCATATATAATAAATATGGGATTATTATAAATATAATACAATATACTAATCATATGTATCATAATATATATAATTCACTTTTAACCTTTTATCTCCCATTCATCAATAATTCTTTAGTAAAATCAATATTTCAGATAATAATCGCTTCATTTTTCATGTATGTTTTGGTTCATTAGTTTTTTCCCATGTACATGGATTATAGTTACATAATATCCAAAATGTTAATAATTATATAAATATAATATATATTATTCATATATCTATTTATATTAATCCATTAATGTTAGAGATAAAAAATCAATTACATTGTCCATGGAGACGATAGGTCAAACGTATGATTAAATGATGTTTCCATTTTGGCAATGAATGGAATGAAATAATTTTAAATAATATATAACATTTTAATAAACATTTTTATATTATGTATATAACATATAATCATATTATAAATTTTTATTACTATCCATTTCAAAATAAAGTGAAAAATGAATCACAACACTATAGAGGTGGTGGTCCACACGTACGCATGAACGACATTATCATCATCCAATTGACTGGAATATAAGTAGGTATATGTGATATTGTAATTCAAATACTCTAAATATATAATTAATATAATATATAAATATAAAATAAATAATTATCTTCATCCATGAGAGATGGTGATGGAAAACTAATTACATCGGCTCGTGAGGCTGTAGCCCTCCAGAAACACAATCGACTATTTCATTTCCTTTTTGATAACACTTATTCATACTAATTTACCATAACTTTTCTTATTCTATTATTATGTAGTATTAGATATAATTGGGTATCTAGAGAGTTTGTTGTTTCATGATTACAAAACATTTATTGTGTTGTATTGAATCACAAGTATCCAATTTATAAAAGATTACAAGGTTTTATTTATATAATTAAGGGATAGATTCAACCATTGTACAAAGGAGGATACAAATAATAGTTTACCTGTATTAATAATTTATTTGTTCCTTAAACGATAAAAATAATTAGTGATGACTTTATGTAATGATATTCTATTGATTTATTGAGTATTAATTATGTTTCAAAATATTTTTAGGAAACAAATGATGGAATTTCACCCATGGAATCATCTTTCAATCATCAAATTTTCTTACTGAAATTTAATATTTTAATTTACTTTCCACAATCACCATATACACCTACCATTTCCATGTTTTTATTTAAATAAATAAATAAATAATATTAATAAGTGCTCATTGAAATATGTAATTTCTATGGTTCCTTGAGATAAAAACATATGCATATCTCCCTATTTTTAAAATTAGTTGATTTAAATAAAACATTTTATAACCACACCACGATTCTCCTATAGTAATTTATATTCATTTTTTGAGGGGTTTGACATCCATTATTATTATTTATTAATTTTTATTTATTTATTTATTTATTCATTTTTAAATTTAATATTTTTAATCGAATATATACACAGTTTATTCTAATACAGATTTATATTATCCAACAATTAAATTCTTATACATTCTAGAAGAATTTATCAATAATCCATGAAATGCAGAGATGTAATTTATTAAAGATCACTTTCTAGAGATGGATCACCAATGTTCACAAGTTTTTAAAATATTTTAATTATATTATGATCTATATCTAGAGTATCACTTATAACACTTAATTACAATTCACTTTATAATAACTAAATCATATAGAAATGTGACTTCAATAATATCTCCCCATACACTAGAGGGTTCCAACTATTAGTGAGAGTCTATAGTAATACGTTAGGTAGTATTTGATTTTATATTATAGAAAGATAAAAGAGTAAAAATAATAACAATATAAAATATTCATGTGATTAAAAATAAAAGAGATTAAATAATAGTCAAAAATAACATATCCTAACCATGCTATATTAAAATGAGTGTTATAAAAATCATACATGTCATATAGACCATATAGTGATCACCTGTGGGTGATTCATATACCTCAGAACAAGAAAATGAAAACAACAACAAAAGAAGTGATGAAAATTTTTCCTGAGTCCAATAATGGTCTCATATCCCATACTCAATCCAATTAATCTAGATCAACCATCAATCACAATTCCCTTTCCCTTATTATGTCTTATAACCATGAGGTCTTCTTGGATACCCATGGTGGAATGAGTAAGGTGTGACTGTATCTTAGTATTACACTACCCAAACTGTCCCCAAGTATATCAATTATAATAAATAAGTTAATAATAATGTTCCACAATAAAATAACTAAAACATAATAAATAAACACTGTTGATCCTCAATATCTAAGGTGAAATGTATAATTGACCAAGCCTGGTTCCTTTAATGATAGGTGTCTCTAAATATCCACATAGAATCTATCATATACATACTCAATGTAAATTCACCCCACATGAGATATCTCATGTAAAACCATACCTAGGTGGGCGTGGCCCTCCAAGATATACAATATTCACCCTTGAGGTAAGTGTGTACCACCTAATAAATCTCATAAACAACCTTTGGGGAAGTATAATATTCTAAATACATATCATATGCACTATCATAGGAAGTGTGTAGTAGTTGCGATATATTATATAAACCCTCTAGTAAATCAAGCATCACCTTGTATGTCTCATATAAACATCTGAGGAAGTTTATCTGACCTTAGACATCTCATATACACATTTAAGGAAATCATGGGTCACCTTAGTCATCTCAAATACACCCTCATGATAATTTATGGCCCCTGAAACACCTCACATAAATACATTAAATCCTAAGAATCATCATAAGGTATAAAAATTCATTTTCAAGGCCACCAATAGTAAAGATAACCCCTGGTGTTGCTTCATTAAAATATCAGTTTCTTGAAGATAAGTCTCACCTTACATAGAGACCAAATGACTTGCCAAAAAATATTCTATAGTCTACACACCACTTGAGAGGGGTATTTTTTAATTGATTGGAAATAAAAATATTTTATTTTTGTTTATATTTAAGAATGTGTTATGTAAATATCACCACATATTTCACACACTTATAAAAGATGTGATACATTTTAGATAACTTAACAGCCACCAACATTATCTTGTAGAAGGTTATTCATAAAATATTAGTTATTGGTTTAATTTTAAGATTTGGAAATGTAAAAATCATCCCAAAAATATAGAAAATGGCCATAACATTCATAAAAAACATAAGTATTATTAAAATTAATGAAAAATTTTATAAATAGTTATAGATTCTACTCATGTAATCATCTTGATCGAACGAAATGTAAAACCATAAAAAATTGATGAAATTCTCAATTAAAGATGATGAAATGTGTCTGAGAAATATTATAGTCAAGATAAATGTGAACTGGTTTCGAAATTCTCTGATTTTTCATTTATTAGGGTTTCAATAATTTTATTAATATTTTATAAATTCTATAAAAATCCATCATTTAAAAAAAATTCCATACTCTAGATATATTTTAAAAAGATGTTATTTATTTAACATAAAATACCCTATGAAATTTATATTAAAATATATTATATATCACCTCCAAGAGGCCCATGTCTAATAAAATAGAAATATATTACAAAATAGAAGTATTCACTAACTTTTTCAGCTTCTTCTGTTACATCAAGATCGTTGGGTAACATCTGATCAAGGGGAATCCATAAATTTATTCATTATTTTATGTAACCTTTAATGGTGTTTGTATAATGGATTAGTTATGAATGATTTCTACCTTCAACATAGAGTTCCATTAATATGGAATAAAACAAAAAAATATCATAAACATCAATTTCATCCTATGTGTAGATTATAGGGATTTAACCAAAGGGATCACACCCACCAAAATGAATACCTCCATAAAATAGACATGCATAATAGTATATTCCCTTTTAAAACATATACCTTTTGAAATATCATCTCAAAATATTTCATATTTCCTATTGTAAATTCCTATAGTGATACCATGACCACTGTTTTACTCCATACTGGAATAGTGTATTCCATCAGTCCTAGTTTAACCTTTAAAAATTCAAATTTCATTTCTTCACCTTTAAGTAATATATGATATCCAATACAATACACTTCACACCCCAAAAACATAAAGTAAAATTCAAGCAAAATTCATGTATCTATATATTTTATGCAAGAGAACATCATAATTTTTAAAATATTATATTACACAAATTAGTTTCACAAATAAACCTAGATCATTATTACCCATTTGAATATTTTAGTGGATCTTGTGGAAATGGATTATACCATTCCATATTAAGGATAAAATTCTTCATTTTCAATTTTCAATAATATTCATTTTTATATTTTTGTTCATTACATAGACATTCTAATGAAATATCAAAATAAAATTTATTAACAAATAAAAAACATTCATATTGAAGAAGAAAGTTGTAAGAACTTTCATATTTCAACTTAATTGGTAATATTGTTTGAATATTCAAATAATTGTAAATGATTTTTATTCAGTGATTCAACACCTCTAAATGAATACTTATTTGTAAACACACTCTAACTAGTGGTATTGTATTCTTTGATTGGAAACAGTGTAGTGTGTTTCTTTTGATGACTTTGATGTTTTTGATGTTTATTGTTTCATGTTTAAATGGTTTTTATTGGAAATTATAATGAATTTATTTAGAATTGACTATATTAATTAATTTAATAAATTTTCCTATATAAACTCAAATGTTTTTAAGAAAATAATCCAACCATAACATATGCCATAATGTATGATAAAACTAAATATTTTATGTAATGGATTAAATTAAATTAAGAAAATTATTGTGAGGAATATATCTGATAATAAAAATAAAGATATATTTATAAGTAAAATTAATTTTATCCATACCTCATATTTATATAAATATATAATAAAAATTATGTAGATTAAATAGTGAAACAAATATTGGGTATGGTAAACATATTCATAAATGGAATGCTAGAGTTAATGAGGATAATCATGGAAGAAATTGGAATCCATTAATTATTTCCAATGGATTATTTATTTACATTTTTTAATGATGTTGTGATATCAATAATTTTTGTTAGAGAAACTCTTTATTATTCTATTAAATTCAAGATGTTTATTTGTATCTTTTCTAATAGGATTAATTCTAGAATGACATCTCTTTAATACTGTGATTTGAATAAATTTACACTAGATTCATTTTAGATTTTATTAGTGGCATGTTAAATAAAGAAATATGGTTAGTTTAAAATTATATGTAAATGATAGAAGTAAAAAAACATTCAAAACCTTAAATAAGTAAAAGAATTCCAGGGAGGTTAAAGAAATAAATGAATATTCTAATTTAACCATAGATATTGATGTGAATTTCTATAATATAATTTCATTTATCCTAGTATGTGTTCAAAAAAAGGTCAATTCCATGTTAAATTTTAATCATTAATTAAAATTACATAATTTTATAGAATAATAGAGCGAGGATGAAGAAATTACATCAAAGAATTTGTCCAAGAAGAAGGCTTGAAAATTCAGCATAAATAAGTTATATTTTTTGGAAAAATATAATAAAATTTATTGATTAAAAAGAAGATATATTATTAAAATATTGAGGAAGAATAGTATAATGATTGTAAAAATTAATTGTATTAATTACATAGTAATCATTTCAAAAATTTATTGATAACGAATGAGAACGAAGAGGAATTTTTTAGTGACGGAAATAATGAGGAAACAAAAATGGGATTCATGCTGAAGAATGAGTTAATGTAATGCATTTTCAAAATATATAAACTATAAAAGTATAATAGAAGGTAGTTAAGATAAAATATATTCCAAATATGGTAGATAAAACTAAAAGAGAAAGAGGTTTATAGTTAGTCAAATAAGTGAAGAGTTTATATGTCTCGATAAATGAACAAAAAAAGTTAAATAATGTATTTAATAATGAAATTTAATTAATATATATCTTTATTATTTCTATAAATGTTTATTTTATTTTTATGATCAATTGATTATAAAAATTATTTTAAAAAAAAATCAATGCAGGGAGTTAGCGAATATTTTAAAAACTATGAGCAGACTAGTGAAATTTCCAATAGTGTTGGAAATCATACAAATAATTTAAAAAACCACTATATTGATTCAAAATATTTATTATGATAAATATAATTACATTTTAGGTATTGTGAGGAGGAATAATTCAATGAATGTTTACTAACAAGATAAATTACTAAATTCTATAGAGTATAAAAATGGAGAATTAAAGTTGAAATCTATAATAAAGGGGAATGTAGAAGGTGGAAAATTTAAGAAATAATTATTACACAAAGGAAAATATGTTGGATAAAGAAAAAATTATTTGTTTAAAGAATTGGATGAAATAAAATTTATCAATGGAGGATGAATTAAAGATAAACTATCAGAAACGTGAGTTTTTTCTATAATATTTTCTTCTTCTTTGAAAATTTTCAACATTATGGTCAAAATGTGATTACAGTAAAGAAAATTTTGTCTAATTAAATATACTTTTAAAATAAATAAATTATTTTAGTATAGGAATTAATATTTATGAAACCCACTCACAGAATAAAATATTATAAAGAAGATGAAAATTTAGGAGTTCAAATACTAATTAGTTTCATGTTCTGAATGAATTCTGTTGAATATTTTATCAGTAATGTTACTTATCTATGATAAAAGTGGCAGTGTTTTAAATTCAATTTAATATAAATATTTATCAAATAATTTTGAGGAATAAATAATAGGGTAGTAAAATAATTATTATGGTTACTTGAATTTGGGTGTTTTTCACATATGACGGGTTATTTAATATTACTTAAATTCATTTATATGTTTTTATAATGATCAATCATATTAAATAATGATGGATTTCAAAAAATTAATGGATCCCCCTTATAAAAATTGGAGATAAGAAGATAAAATCTAATAGTACTCCCTTTCTTGATAGTTTTCAACACAAAATTATAAGGGTTTCTCAATAAAATAATAAAGATGATGAAGTGATATATTTTTACATATGAATATGTGGTGAAGATTTTAATGTTTTGATATGTTATTACATTAGGAAAAAAGGTAAAAGGCATCCAATTTTAGGTAGAATATACTAAAAATCCCTTTAACTTGATCTTGAATGATGGGAAAGAGTTGTTGCATTAACAACTCGGACATATCAGACAAAGGATCATGAATAATTTGAGTCATGGTGAGAATATTTATTGAGTTCCATAGTAAAAGAGAGAGAAAATTGTAATGAATTACATTTAAAAAAATAATTATTGTCAATTATCCATTTAAAATATTTCAGATAAAAAAACTCACCTCTTGATACATTACTATTTGTATATTTTCGGGAAATGACTAAGAAATCAAATATTAGTGATAAAAATTCCATTTCAATCGTTTATGACATTAATAATATCACTTTTATCGTTCTCGTGAAGAATAAAATATAAATTATCACAATGATTCAAGAGTTTAAAGTTGATTTTAGAAAATTAATATAGTTATTCATTTAATAAGTATCATATTAATAATATATCAGAATACATAATATAATGGTTTGTAGAGTTTTTAGATAATTTTGATATTCTTCATGATTATAATTAATCAAATACACCAAAAAATAGTGCTGCTAAAATGAATTAGTGATGTTCGATTAATATATATTCTAATATCTTTGTATAACATAGTACATATAATTTATTTCATAGGTATGTTATTTGGATAGTGGTACTCATTCAAGATTTATCTCTATATCATCTAATGTTTTATATATCCCTATATGAATTGTATTATGAAAATACACCTAGAATAAGGTTTCTAGAAGTTTTTAGTAGCCATTTTCTCATAAAATTTAATGATATTCCTTATATATCTAAAAATAGTAAGTTATATAATTTTTACTAAAAAGAATCTGGTATTATGATTAATGTTTACAACATGACGGTATTTGTTCACTAATCTAATCACCATAAATTACATAAGAATATTTCTAAATTTGATGAAAAATATGAGGAATTTACTATATAGTAATAGGAAAACACTAAAAAATGTGGATGATAAGAGTGGTAGAGTGAAGAATAGGTTGATTAAGTTTTATCTTGTAATAAATAATGGGTGAATTTAGTTCATTCATAGATAAGGAAGTATGTGGATTTTTAGAAAATCATTGGTGATTGTATAAAATATTTATAAAATTGATGATATTTGGGGATATAATCACACACATAATTGATTTATCCTGATAAAAAAGGTTTTTGGATTATTCATTGATTAATTAATAGTGGATTCACTAAATGAATTCATAATTGGGTTACAAATAGAAGAACCATACTTTGAATTTGCTGTCAAATCAAAAATATATATTATTATAGTAATGAAGTGTGTGATTTAAAATATGTTGAATAAGAATGGTGAATTGATACAGAATAATTAAAGGTTAATTTTCAAAGGATATTATTATGTTTAAGGTATTAACTTTGATGAATCATTTTATTTTTTTAGTATTGAAACTATAATATTTTTTCATGAAACCTCTTCTCAAATGTAACAAAATATTTTCTATAATAATGTGAAGTTGGTTTTTCTCAATGGTCAAATTTTTGAAGAGGTGCAGATTTGGTAACATGACGTTTTATACTTATCCAAAATAAAATATGTGGTTAAAAGTTATTTAAATATGTATATAGATTATAATAACCTCTAAGAGCATGGTATTAAAATATCAAATCATGATTGAATTCATTGGAATTTTGAAAAGGAAATTTAGATAAAAAATTCTACATAAAATGAAGGAATAAGTTTACCTCATAGTTATTATCTATTTTTATGATGATAACTTCTTTGGAAAAGAAAAAATATGTTTTCAAAGTATTTTACTCTCAACTTTAGGAGATTAATAATATTTTTATATCAGGAGAGGTGATTTATTATATCGTCAAATTTCTCAAGATTAAGATTTCACTTTTAATTATCAATAGAAATATATCTAAGATTTATTGGTAAAATATAGAACAGGGTTTGATAATTTTGTTGGTATCCATTTTTTAGAAGGAACCAATTATTAAAATATTGATATTGAAAGGAGGTTGACTAAAATGGTTGCCAAAAACATGTTTTTAGTTTACTCTATTTTGACATAATTGAGACTAGTTGTTTTCTAAAAGATAATATTTCATATATGATATCAAATTATTCCAAAAAATTAAAATTCATAGTAGAATCAAGTATTTTAATGTTTATTAAAGGAATTTTAAACATTATTTTAAAATAAAATAGAAATTTAAAACTTGATTTTTTGGTTATACTAATTAGTATTTGATAATAAATTTTTATGATTAGAAATTCCATGAACCAACCTGATTTGAACTCAAACTGATGACCTAATTCAATTAATGTTATGGCCCAAATGGTGTTCCTGATCCCTGTAGGCTATAGACTAGTTTTGGGAATTAATAGAGTATCTAAATGGAACGATTTCTCCCAATGAGAATAAACTAACTGAAGAGTGTAAATTAGTAGATTAATCTAATACGTATATATAAAATATCCAATCTGAACATTATTTATAAAAAAACTAAAAAAAAACTACACAACAAAATCCAAACTAAACCTCAGCACCACAATATCTCCCTCTAACCCCAGGGGTCACTCCTCGATACCATGACCACATGTCACCCAAAAAAATGAAACCATGATAAAACAAACAATATAAGATGAAAATAAGAAGGAACTATAGGTGTGAGTATTAAAATTTAGTTGGGTGCCTGAATAATTCTTTTCCCAATACAACTCCCATAAATAAATGAAACATCAATTTTAGGTTTGAAATAAAATATAAAATATAATCTTTTCCACACATTTTCTTCTTTAAATCAAAGCATGGTCCATTGGCCTCTTTACCACTTAAAACCTCATTCTCTTCCAAGAAGGAGATACATGAATATTTAGTGAAGATTAGTGAAATTTAATTTAAAAGAGGAAAAAGATAATAAAAACTGTCAAAAACTTTTTCCATAAGCACTTGAATTAATTTAATTACTTTTATTAAGGATCCAAACTATAAAATATACTAGAAAAAACATATGATAATAGAAATGGTAAAAATACCACACAAGATTTTCCCACCATCAAATGCATCTCAATCATTCACAATAGATAACTAAGTGTCTAAGGACATCAGAGAACGTAAGATCCTATGAAAAAATCCAGAACATATAATACATATTAACTCATCCTGAAAGCATGACTTACGAGATAGCGTCAAATTCCACCCACACAGATGATATCACCCTATATGGTCTGACTGAGGGGCATTATACTATAGCAATGTCTGACTGAGGGGCATTATACTATAGCAATAATAACAAAACA
The DNA here is from genome assembly GCA_963277665.1 of Viscum album. Taxonomy (NCBI): domain Eukaryota; kingdom Viridiplantae; phylum Streptophyta; class Magnoliopsida; order Santalales; family Viscaceae; genus Viscum; species Viscum album. The sequence goes on from OY728145.1 coordinate 384,242,744, forward strand.
AATCCCCTAATATGGTCTACAAGATTGGGTGTAACCATAACAAGTCCAACAACCATTCATAGAAAATTCAATAGTTATGTTAGGACCCCATGTCATCATTCAAGATGGGGTGATATAATCAAGACAAAAAAGTAATCAAAATATATACATATATCACACACATGAGAATCACACACAATCATCACCTTGAATCACCACAAGTGTCAACCTCTTTCCATAAATTCAATATCTCACATGATTCCACATCTAGGACCACCCATTCTACTCAAATTAAATGAATCACAAGGATTCCATAGTGAGAACATACCATCCATTCACACAAATGGATCACAAGTATTCCATAGTGAGGATATCCCATCCATTCAATAGAAAAAAAACCAAAATTGGAATATCAAAGGAGATTTCTCATAATAATCATTTTCATCTATCCTAAAAAAGTTTTAAATAGTCCTCATGAAACCTTTTTGTAACAACCAAATCGATGTTCATTAAATTCAAAATGGTTAATATTCTATAAATGCATCACCCATTTTCAAAAGGGAAAAAAATTCCTTCACATCCAAAACCATTTTCATAATCCAAAAACACACCTATTTTATATACAAACCACTTGAAAACCCCATTAATGAATGAAAAACCATCATTTTATATTCAATAAATAAAATTTCAAATACAATCTATGTGTTAAGTAACAAAAATCACTCAAAAATGTCAATAGGTCATTTTATCCAACACTTGGTCTGAAATAGTTAACAAAACAATTCCATTCAATTCATAATAAGGGAAAAATTATTACTTTTCACACCTAAAATTATTCACAAGATCAAACATCCCTATTTAACTTATAAGTAATGTGGGACAAGTATGAATTCAATTTTTTAAATTTAATGGGTAAGTGAAAAGGAAAAACTAACTCAAACTCATGACGCTTTAATAAAGAACAACTAAAATTACCTCACGAAGGTTCCATGAGGAATGAGAATCCAAGTGGAACCTTGAATAGAAAAAGACTCCAATATAAACCAAGGTAAACATGAACCCTATATCAACATGACCAAGGGATAAGATTAAATAAATTGAAAATGAATGGTTATAGAATATGGAGAAGATAATATGATACTTACTTGAGAAATCTATCCCCAAACCTGAAGAAACCCCAATATCCTCACCATGGTAAAGGATTAGAATCATGGTAAAGGAAAGAGCATTACACATTGGGTCACACGAACCATAAGACTATGAGGTTGAGTGATTTGGGGATAAAATCCAAAGAGGGTATAAATATAATTTCAAATTTTTAATGACATGGGATTTGTGAAAGATTAGGTCACACCTTTTACAAAATTGTGTACCCCTTACTAGACACACTAGGAACCTGCACAATTTAGCAGCATTGTATGGTAAATTGTGTTCCAACTGTGTGACATGGTTTTTTCCAAAATGGTAGAAACATGATAACACCTTATGCAATGTTTTCCAAACCATGTGTAGGTCATGTGGCCTGTCAACATGTATCTTAATGATTTTATGGTTTCCTAGGGAATGTTTTATGGTTTCCTCTAACCATGTGACAACTATTTTCCACCTTATGTCTAGCCCAATATCTCCACTTTTAACCAAAAACGCCTGAGGAAACTATAAAAAACATGGTAACAAAACTAACCAAAGGATAAAGCCAAAACACAGCTTGTAACACCAATAACTCTAGAAAAGCGCCAAGATCTAAATGATAAAACATAACCAAAAAAACAAAAATCCAGGTTTAAAAATTCCACCCACTATAACACTTTATGCCCCCAGATAGCTACATGATCTCTAGTTGATTGATAAAGGAAAAGGACTTCTAGAACCACATGATCAAACCTATCAAACCATGAATTCCTCAACCACCAGAAAAATAATCAAATACCTCTTCTGTGAAACGAACCAAAAAACTTAAACCACTTCTCACAAAATGATATAAAAATAAGCAATAAAACTCCTATAACCCACTCATAGATATAACTATTGAGTGTGATCTAAAAGACTAACATTCCCCCACAAAAAGAGGAATCTGAAATTAGATAACCTCTAAAGAACCCTCCCATTACCAATCAATATTGAAAAATTCATCGGATTGTTAACACTTGAGGCCCAAACAGACTCTCTATAATAAAAAATCAACACCAATCAAATTCAGAAGAAACCTCATTGACACCCATGGTGGATCTCCCCAACATTTAGGACCTGACCAACATGGGAAACTTTCCATGGATTAACTATTCAAACCCTAAAAAATTGGGGTCCCAATTAGAGTGACTCCAACTCAAATGATGAGTGAAAACAAAAAACATTCAATATGGACCATAATGAGGAAACTAGGCCTTCATATCTTTTTCAAAAAAAATATGACCTTTTTTATGAAGAAGCTACAATATAGGAACTAAAACTATCCTCATTCCAATGTTGGAGACCAAATCTAGAATAGGGTTAACAACACCATGCTGACTCACAACTGTGTGTGAGCTTCAAAATAGGGCATATAGCTAGAGTCTAATGACTTGAATCATCCACTACCTCATCTCTAGAAGTGGAAAATCCCAAATAAGAACACCTTTTTCCACAAAAATAGTTATTAATAAGATATTCACTCCATCTTAAGACTGACATGATTTAGAATTTCATAATATAAAAAACAAACTTCAATTGGAACATATGTTATTAAGATATTCACAAAATCCTTTTTTAAGTTTTAATGAAAATACAACACCACAAACACCCCTAGACACAACCACCAAAAGGAAGGAGCACCCAAATAGAAGGGACCTACAAACTGAACCTAAGACATTACATTACTAATAAAAATGATATGGGGTATCTTTTAAGGTGGTGGATCTAGATTTTTTTTAGTTCCTTCAAAACCCCTAATAAAACCATTAAAAGAGATGTAGGCATCCATAGGCATGATAGGTCCTCATAGAATTTGGAAACGATAAATTCTTATGATCAAGCTTGTCGTACCAATGAAACACCATCATCCTACACTTTTAAGAAATTGATTAATGATCAAGAGTCTTTTTCATTCCATGACCAGCAAAAATAAATTCAGGTCAATTCCCCATCTCTTTATAAGAATTCCCTTCACTAGTTCCAAAGACTAGAGGAAGGTTTGATACCCCAAAAAACTCCTACTAGCACATATTAAACACAAATAGCCTGCCCCACCACATCAGAAAATAAGGTATGACTAAACTATTGCACCTTAAACTGTAGAAATGGATAGAGACAAATATCAAAATATTTATCCTTTGAGGAATCATCCATATCCCACTCCAAAAGATAAGGAATTATATCCACAAAATGATGGATGTACTCTATCACCAATCCACTAAATTTCTCTAGACATCACATTTCCATTACCTTCCTCATCTTCAATACCACATATAAATATTGATAGATGACTAAAGACTTAAATAACCCCAAGGTAAGATATTCCCCATGTGTGGTTTGAGAAACTAAATTCCACAACTTCCAGGTTGGACCATCAATCGTGAAGGTAGCTAGATTTACCTCCAACTACACTAGAGAATCAAGGTAAATGAATTTTCTTTTAATTTTACACATCTAATATTCTAATTCGAGAGGATTAACATGACCATAAAATAGATTATGATTAATACTTTGAAACTTAATAAGGAATTACACAAGTTGATCAATCAGATTTTCTACTAATAGTAAACTACCCGTAGCTGCAACTCGAACATCCATCGAATTATTTCTGGGGGAATTAACTATAAAACAAGATAACCAAGAACTCCATTAAAACTAACTCATAAATATAAATAAAAACCCTAAATGTTGATAAGAAACATTCATAAATCATATAAAAACATTACACACAACCACTGGCTATCAAAAATCACAATTTCCCCCTTGAAAACAATTTCAAAAAGAAAACGCAACATGATTGGTTGCACAATCACCAATGAAATTATTTAGATCCCTACTCACTTGAACTTTTACATTACAATATGGGCACCCATCCACTCATTCAAATCCTGAAACACATCCACCAATTACATCAACCATCCACATTCCCACACATATCCATGCATGTGATAACTCATGAGAATACCAAAGGTGAAAACAAAATTATTCCACTTTTGAAAACAAAACATACAACCCAATTTTTCATATTGTTAATAAAGATACCCTTTCAAAATTGGTAAAACCTTTTAGAAGATAATTAACTTCCAAGTAAAAACCATTTTCAAACTCCAGACACAAATCCATTTTATCCTACCCAAAACTAAATTATATGGATTCAATCCAAAAACCCAACTCATCTCATTAAAAACATTTTTTAATCACTCAAAAAATCTCATTCCATAAAAATAATTTGATTAAAACCCCATTTTATTTAAACATGTTCTTATATAAATAAATTACCATAAAACTTTTTTTAAAATGTATCAAAAAATTAATTTTCATTCATTAAAACAAATTATTACCACTTTAAATCCATATTTCACAATTTCAAAAAAAGGTTTTTCCAAAAACAGTTAGAATCATGAAGACCCAAATCCATTCAAAAGACGAAACTATTTTCTATGGGTGACTTGGCCATATGGTTGGTGAGCATATTCCAAACAAGCCACTATCATGGAGAGTCCTCTAAGATCATGTCCATGTATCAACATGTCTTTCTAGGACCTATGATCTCACTGAGACCATTAGCCAACTCTCTTTTCATTTTACCCAACATAGAACAAATCACAAGAACCAAATCGGCCAAATAAAACCCAAATTCCCATGGAAACCCAATGTTCGGTATAGAATGTGCTTGATAGAAACTATGTCATAACTTCACCCTATGATCCGATAGTCCTACTTAGTCAACCTTGATATCCAGAAAAAACCAAAGGGTTCTTTGAAAGCTATGTCCTTTGAAAAACCAGTCAGATCTACAACCATTTTTTCACGAACCAACCAAATTTTTCACAGAACCAGTCACCCATATTGATTAATAGAAAGTCCCAGAGGGTGTTTTCAATCCCCATGGACAAGAAAATAGTGTAAGAATCAACTATGTAACCAAAGGGATGAATTTCTCTGAAAATAAAAATAAACTAAAGAGTGGAAATAAATAGATCATCCCAATATTTATATATAACGTATCCACACTAAAAATTATTTATACAATATCTAAAAATACAACCAAAATACCCAAAAAAATATGAACTGAACCAGACTACCACAATGTCTATATGTGAAATTGAGGGTCTCTCTCCAATACCGAAACCACCCATTGCACAATGTGATAGAAACTAACTTAAAACATGCACAAAAATATAAAAACAAGAAATAAATATAGTCTTAAGTAATAAAAATCAGTAGGAATGCCCATAAAATATATATTCCCAACTCACTTAACTTAAATAAAATATGAATCAATTTTACATTTGAAACAAAATATATAAAAATAATATTTTCCACCTATATTCTTTTTTAATGAAAATAATGATTCATTTCCATTTTTTCACATAAAACCACATTCTCTTCGAAGAAGGATGCATAATCATTTTTTAAGAATAATGGAGATATTACTTCTAAAAGGGGAAAAATAGAGTAAAACACATTCAAAACATTTTTACATAAATATATGAAACCATTTTACTACTTTTATCAAGGACTGGAAATGTACAATAAACCCAAACCATACATATGATAAGGGAAATGATATAAATATCACACAATATTATCCAACTAAGAAATGTATCTCAATAATCTACCATAGATAACTATGTGAATAAGTACATGGGAGAACCTAGGATCTCCTAAAATAATCTAGAACATACTATACATATTGAATAATCAAGATGAAATTATTTACCAGATAATGTTAAATTCTACTAATATGCTCGATTTCACCCAATATAGTCGGATTGAGGGGAATTATCTCATAGTTACAATAATAAAACAAATCCCCTTCAATGGCCCACTATCCAAAGCATAATCATAACTAGTATAGAAACCATTTTAAGAAAATTAATTAGTTATTCCAAGTTCCCATGTCAAGAATAAAGAATGGGTGGGAAAATCAATCCAAGAAAGAAATTAACACATATCATATATCACACACACGAGCATCACACACAAGAATCACCCCAAGTCACCCCAAGAATCAATATCTTTCCTTAAAACCAATATCTCAAATGTTTCCACATTGAGTACCTCCCATTCCACTCAATAAAAATGGATCTCCAGGATTCTAGAGTGAGTACATCCCATCAATTCACAATAATGGATCATGAGGATTCCAGAGCAATGATATCTTATTCATTCAATCTAAAAAAAGAAATAGTATTATAAAAGGAGAGTTTTTATTATAATAATTTTAATCATGTTAAAAAAAGTTCCAAACAATCCTCAAGAACCCTTTTTCAAAGAACCTATTTGACTTTAAATAAATTCCAATCATGCAATTCACTATCAATTAATCACCAATTTTCAAACAATAAAACAAACATATTTTCCATTACAGGAAAAACCAATTTCATAAAAAAACAGTCACCTATTATAAATCCAAAACTAATTGTAAAAACCATTCAAGAAATCCAAGCCATTATTTTATATGATAAAAATACATTTTTCAAATCCACACCACGATTTAAGTACCACAAATTAGTCAAAAAGGAAAACTAGTGATTTTATAAAACCCTTGGTGTGTAACATGTTAAAAAGAAATACCATTCACATCATAAAAATAGTAAAATCACCACTTTTCACACCAAATAATTATTCTAATAATCTAACATAACTATTTAACATAAAAGTAAGATGTTACAAGTAAAAAATTAATGATTATAAAATTTAAAAGGCAATTGAAAATGGAAACCTTCATCAATATCATGACACTTCAACAATACACACTCAAAATAACCTCCCAAATGTTCCTAGAGGAAAAAGATTCCAAGAGGAACCTTGAACACAAAAAAATACCAATATAAAAAAAATGAAAACACGAAACCTAAATCCAAATGACTATGTGAGAAGAGAAAACTAAGAGAAAATGTAAGTAGAAGGAAGAGGAAGAAGGGTATATGATATTACCTTGAAAAATATAGCCCCAAACATGAAAAAAACCTAGATCCACACCATGGGAAAGGAGGGGAATCAAGGATAATGGGGGAGGATCCTCATTTGGGCCACAAGAACCATAAGATAATGATAATGGGTGATGTGGGGATAATTTAATAAGAGATTAGAAATAGAATTTCACATTTTTAATGACATAGAAATAGTGCACGGTTAGGCCACACGGTTTACCAATATTTGCACCAACCTTGACCCCTTTACTAGACACACTAGGAAGCCACATGGTTGGGCTACATAGTTTGGGAAACTATGAACCAACCATGTGACATGGTGTTTTCCAAAATAGTAGAACCATTTTTATACATTTTATATAATTTTCCTAACCATGTGTGGGTTGTGTGCCCCCATCCAGAGGTATCCCATGGCTCACATGGTTTCATAGATCTTTACACATAGTTTCCTCTAACCATGCACCAACCATACCCCACATAATGGTAAGACCAAACTCTCCATGATTCATGAAAAACCCATATGATACTAGAGAACAAACATGGGACTGAAACCAAACAAAATAAAACCTCAAAACACAACTTCAAACAACTGAAACTCAAGAGAAGTGCTAAGATCCAAAATATAAACCAGACAAAAATGGTCAAGAACTAAAATATGGGCGTGACAAGAATCTTAATCTTGTTGAAGTACTTTTCATGAGACAAAATAATATTACATGACACACAATGAATAATAATTTAATGATCTGGATTTCAAAAGAAATATAACATATTGTTTCCACCCAAGAATATACAAAATTAATGTTGGTGATAATTTAATTGGAATAACAATGGGTAATGTCATGTTTTTAATACAAGTAATCATTTAGAATCAGTGTTTCAATAATCCTTAAAAATATCTATTCTTATATTCTTGATCCAAGAACATAGATGTCAAGTAATATTTTATCATGGATATGGGGGAAGAATGCTTCATCAAAGGATTATTTTATTATAAGAGAAAACGTTTTATCTATTATTACCAAATCATTTCATATTGAAGAATTATAAAAAATGTCGTTGATGATGGGAATTCATCCATGACTTTATCTGGTATAATTTATGTTTTCTCATCTATTGTCACAAATTTTTTTGGATTTTTTTATAAATGGGGAGAGATAATGAAGGATAAATAAAATGATATACATTTTCCTACACAAGGAGAAATCTATTATTAAGGGTTGTATATATTATTGGGGAGTTTTTGAAAATGGATATGTTTTTACCTCAGGATGTGTCAAAAAAATAATCAATGTATGAATGTTTTTATAATTTTTATTATGTTTGTCCTGGGGTATTTTGTTTGGAACATGTTTGGGAATATTTTTTAGACTATGAATTGAGAATAAGAGTATATTATGGTAGTTTCAAAGTGAATGGGGTTATTATTATGGATAAAATCGATATTATTGTGAGTAAATATCATTTAATATACATTTAAATAGTTTATACTTGAGTGTTATTGGAAATACATTCACTATAAATAAAAAGGTTATTTCATGAATGTAGATATTATTTAATAGGGTGATTCCATAATAAATATATGTGTTAATAGATATTGTGTGTTATGATGAAATGTGGCATTTCATGTTTCAATAATTATAGTGTAAGTGTTACTTTAAATAAATTTTGATGTAAACACCTAGTAACTACATGTGTTATACTTTAATGAACATCATTGAATAGTGACTTTTTTTAACTCTTATTTTGATATTTTTTTATAATGTATCTTTGTGGATGAAGCATGGGAAATTATAACTCAATAAATGAATTTATTATAGAATATAAATGGTAAATAAAAGGGATAGATTAACCAAATGGATCATATACAAGTAGAGGAATTTTTAAAATATAGTTTGTTCTTAATTTTAAATTAAAAAATCAAATTTATCAAAAGATAGAATGTGTGTTTGTGGAATGTGTGGGTTGTATCATATATAATAATAGATACTATAATCGATCTAAAGTTATAATATACACTGATTAATAAGTTTAGAAACTAAATACAAAAAATTTATTGAAGATAAATAATTATATAGTGAAGATATTTGTTTTATTTATACTTAAATATATCTTAATTGGAGAAAAAGTATGATGTAAAGTAGATTAAAATAAGTGTTTTTTACTAAATAAATTATTATAATTGATTGAAAAATCTAATATATGTTGATAATATATTGAAAATATATTTGGAGATTATTTTGCCTATAGAAGATACCTAATTTTATTTCATCGAAGATTTTTCTTCATTATTCCTACAAGAACATCCTACGTATTTTGAGATATTTTTATACTCACAAGTTTCAAAGATAAATCCTACTCATTATAAAATTTTTGATTGAAGTGGATTTTATAATAATGTATGATACTGTTACATTCCATTAATATATCCATTTGTATCAAATATTAACCCTTATACATCACTATCTTATTCTTTATGGGATATTTTTTAAGTAAAACCCACTAAACAAAATTGATTAACATCAAAATGAGTTTTTAATTGAAACACAATGTTTTTATAGCCTGATTGTTTTAACTTAACATTTGATAAAGTTTTATTGTTGTAATAATTATAAAATATTATTTTTCACCAATTCACCCCCCCCCCTCTTAGTGAATACACACATGGTACCTCACTAATAATAGAGATAATTTCTTCTTGTAGAAAATAAACACACCAATATCTCCTCAGGGGTGTGAATCAATCAAACAATAGTTTAAATCTTATACATGCAATTTTTACTCCCATCAATATTATTCCATCATAAATTGTTTTGGGTACTATTTCTATACAATTTCTAATTTATATTATATGATACATATTTTCCCCTTAGAAATCACTCTATAACATGAAATCCCTATAAAAACTTTCTTACCAGCTATGAGTTAATATGAACCTATATGGGAAAATTCTTCCCAATTTCATCATCATCATTTACTTATTACATAGAAAATAGGATCCATCAACAAAAACCGGAGTTAACAACAAACAAATAATGATTTAATTATATCCCTACCAAATCTTGAAAACATAATTTAATTAATATTGTTTCATATCATCTTGTATAATACTCAAAAACACTTATTTTATATAGGATATCTCTTCATAGAAATAAATCATGGAACTATAAAAAATTAAAAATATAAAAATATATATTTAAATAAATAAGTAAATAGATTTTTTTTAAATAATTAAATAAATAATCACTATTTTATATTATTCAAAATTCCTATAATCCCCTTGTAAATTGAGTAACAATTATAATTATATTTTGTTAGTTATATTTAAACATTATATATTTAGTCCTAACATGTATTATCTATGCCATTGTAAAATTAAGCCCCATAAATCATAAATCTCATTTAACCAATTTATAACTCCCCAAAATATTTCATTCCATTAAGCACTAATTGGATACACCTCATTAGATCAATTTTTCTCCAATGATTATTAATAACTGTAAACTAGTATTAAGGGTAAATAAATGATCAATTGGAATAAGTAACCCCAAAAATAAAGTAAACTATAAAATATCTAAAACAAATATATCAAAATTATTAAAATGGAGTTACATAGGAACTCACACACAAAAAAGGGTTCTAAGAGAAATATCAAACTCCATCATATTATTATACTCCTTGTAATGAAATTTAAATGATAAAATATTGATCATGGGAACAAATAATATTTGAAAATATGAATATCATGAGTTACAAGAGTTATAAAACTAATGAATTGAGATTTTCATTAGAATTATTGTATGGAAACTTTGTTAAGAAAAATAAAAACATAATGAATTGAGTCATCATAAATTGAACTTTATCTCATCACAAGACATTCTCCCAATAATCTATTATATACAACTACCAACTATAATAATTTTTATCCAGACCTTTTCTGAAAAAAAAAATATCTTAAAATATTAATTTAACACAAATATATGTAATATTTATATTTGGGAAGAGAGTATAAAGAACTCGGTAAGATTTATCTAGATGACATTGAATAACTCTTCTGGGAAAATTACTATATTCAGGTGATCATGTTATTGATAAAATTGAGTTAGATACCTTAGTTTCTCCTAAGATTGTATCCAATCATTTTGAAATCAGATTAGTCCTAAACAATTCCCAAACTAAACCATAAGAAATCATTTACCATTAATGAGTCCTACATGCTATGTATACATAATGAATTAATAAGTAAATCCATTACCAATATTCAACCTCATGAACCAATCAATATATTACTTTATAGAACAAACCATGAATTAATAGAATATTTGAAATGATCATCAACTAGGTGTAATCTGACACATCCAATCATAATGGTAAATATAATGGTGTTATCATCACATGGTTGATCTTGAGGGAAAATAAAAAAAGGCTTCATCCTCACATGATTGATTGGAATGGGAGAAAATTATAAGAAATCCCTTACATGACTAATTAAAAGGAAAAGGACTTTTATGCCATGTAGTGTTACCATCTATGTTTTTGTGAACATTATAATAAAACCATTTGGGATACTCATGGGATTACAAGTCTCAACACCCCATTAAAACCACACATTGAGCATATCATTCATGTTTAACATCAAAACATTTATTACATTTATTACCATGGATATAAATGTAAACCATAATTATAATAATTACCCAAATAAAATAAATCGAATTTAGAAATGTAATGACTTATAAGAAATAATAAATATTCATTAAAAAAATATCAATTATAAAAAAACTCCAATCATTGAAGTAAATAAATAATTATATAATCAATTAAAAAATGTATAACTAAATCCTCTTATTTATTGAATTAAAAAACAATATATAATTTCTAATTTATTAAGTAAAATGAATTGAGAAACATGTTTTTATATCCAATGTTTTTTAAGAAAAAATAATATAACACATATTTAATGTAAGAAAAAATCACATAAATTATTCCCTTAAATTTAATTTCCTAACAGTAAACAGAGCTCTCTTTACCCAACACCACCCCACTCATAGATTCATCTCTTACTTTCCCAAACTTATTCTTGTATAAAAATAATAAACAGGAGATAATTTTGACACCACCAATAAAAAATAATCAACGAATTCTTGAAATATAGTATTTATCTCTATGGAAAGAGATACAATGTTCTATTAAAAACCAATAAAATTTATCCAAGATATAAATTTCATAATTATGCCACCTAAATTTATATAAAAATATAATAAATATAGGTCTTTCCTTTCTATCTCTTAAATTATTGAAAGAGAAAATAATAAATTGATTGGGTAATATTGTTGTGTTTGTTAAAATAAATAGTAGTAAGAAGATGAATTATTTTAAGTTATTTTTCATCAGTGTTCCAAAAATATCCTAATAAATTATTTAATAGACCATAGGGTAATTATTAGACCCAATCAGAAATATAGTGGGACTTATAAGCTTTAGGTAACCCCCCCCCCCCCCAATAGATTATTAATAAAAAACATATTGGGATACTTTTTGGGCCCACTCGACTTTAAACAAACCATAATAAACTTCATATAGGGTTTAATAAATCCCACCAATACCATTCTTACTCCACCACTCATCCAATACCCTTCAAATGTACTTTAACCAATTTTTTCTTCAATTTATGTAACTTCATAATAATAATAATAATAATAATAACTATGATTTAAAATTAAATATATATCTAAATATTATGTGTTCAACATGAAATTGAATTCATTAAACTCTAAAAAATATAAAATGATTTAAAAATAATAAAAAATATATAATTAAGAATAGTGTATTAGGTAATGATTTTAGATGTTCTAAGTGTAACAAAATGGGCTCATTATGTAATATTAATCATAATAAATGTGGTTATATGATTTCCTTAAAAAACTAAAATAATTGATATAAAAGATAACCACAATGTATATAAAGACTATGATGAGTCATCTAATACTATTAGTTCAATATGGAATATATATAATCAATAAAACATTTTCCTTATAAAAAATAAGTGAGTATGATTATAAATATCAATCTTGTTAAAATTATAATAATTTTAATTTATTCTTATAAAATTATAAAAATATCTAATATAAGAAAAAAGAAAATTTTAAAAAATAATTCAAAATATTTAAAACATTTTATGGGTATATCATATACGAAAGAGACTCATTCACCAAGGAATTTTATAATATAAAATTTAGACATATTAATGTTTAAACCAAAAATGATATAGGTAATTTTTCTTGAACAAAATAGAAGAATAATTTTATTCTCATATCATAGGAATGTTATAATGAATCGACTATGGATGACCTGACACATAACCCAAGATATTCTACCATTAGGTCTGAAGAATGTTCCTAATCATCATGGTCTAGTAACAAGAACCTAGGTATCAGATACAAAACCATGGGAATGATTTCACCATGAAGACAGAACAAAACATTTCTCATATATAATAAAATAAGAATAAAAAATTACAGTACACCACTAAAAAATAGGTACACAACCATGAGAGATAATAAAACTAGCCCAAATATTAATCTTATAAATAAAACAAGTCCAAGACCATTACAAACTCTCCATGTGACCATCTATTGAAACTATCACAAACTACCATGAATTGACACAAACAAATAGAATTCATCAAGTTATATAACACCCTTCCATATACCTATATCCGAATATAACATGTATTTTTATGCACAATGTCATATGTTGGGTTTGTGGATAACTTCTGGTAGGATTCCACTGTGAATCTAAAAAATTTCTTTCTTCAAGATACAATTAGTATTGTCTTTAAAACAAAATAAGTTTCCTAAATTGTCACATTTAAAACTAATTATCATAAAATATTATTTTGTTTTCCTTAGTACTTTCCACATTCAAATCCACAAGGATATGGAAATAAACATGAATGGAAATATAATGGGAATTAGTAAAAAAGAATCAATATCTCTGTTGATGAACATGTGAGAAATCAATGAATGGAAATTACCATCCAAAATAAACAAATAATAGGTTGGATCTATACTATGGGAATATGTAAATATGAAAGACAAGGAACACTATCAAATGTATAAGAATCCCAATGATACTTAGTCCCACCATAGTCTATTAGTATAAGAAAATACCTAGAGGCACCACACTCAATAAGGATTGCATATATCCATAACCCTTTGCACACAATGGTCATAATGTACTATGTTTTCCCATCGATTTTCAAGTAAAATATTCCCAAAATTTAATAAAACATTTACACAAGTTAAACATTTCCACTCCCAGGCTTAAAACCCAATTTTATAGGCAAAATATTCTTTGATTAATTTCATCAAAAACATGAGGAGCATGAATCTTATTTTAAAAAATAAAATACCCTTTTGAAATCATTCTAAATTACATAAAAGGCATGTTAAAAAAAGTAACCCTTATATATATCATTAAACCATTTTCTAAATCCAAAATAAAGGAAAAATAAGAACAATTTGTTATTCCATGAGAAAGAACTAATTAATAGGTATTCTACAATGATAATAGGGTAAAAATAGTATCCTTTAAAAATATTGAACAAAAATGAAGAAATATGGTCCTAAAACCCCTAAATACATAAGAAACTTCATCAATTCCACACTTTATACCCATAATATGGTATTCACTTCCCATTAATTTTCCAAGAAAATCATTTTAAAGATATATCAAGAGTATATCTTGAGAAAAAGAATTAATCGAGAGTAAATTTTCACATACCTTCAAGATATCCACCACAATCGATAGAGAACCACCAAGAGACGCATGTAAAAATCTCTAAAAACATCCAGGAAGGGTAGGTTCATGTTTTTGGGATACTACAGTGAGATTATTTTAGGAAATGAATAATGTTATTAAGATATTTTTCCATTTTTAAGAAAGTTATATAGATTTCATGGATAAGATACACCGATATACAAACCATGTTCTAAACATGGATTACTTAATAACCCATGAAAACAACATCACGCATTTTCCTTTTAATATAAATTATATTAAAGAATACATGAACAAGTCATGAAACCACCTTTGTACGCAATATTAACCACGCACATGGTTTTTATAGTAGTCTCACATATTTAGACAAAATGTTCTCAAACCATTTAATACTCCACAAATGTTTATGGAATGATACTATGCTACTACCTCACAGTTACTACTAACTATGTGTAGACTGTGTGTTGGGATTATTTCTCCTAAAACTAAAAAATCCCAACCCCTAAATCTCAAAAATATTTTGAACCTCAATTGATAGAAAATAATCAAAAAATAAAACATGGATGTGAACTTAAAGATGTCAAAATTCTCTACTCTATGAAATTACTTATCCCCCAAAAAATCTCAATATTCTAGACTCTCAATGTTAGAAGGTCATCTCTACCTCATTAGTGCTTCATGCTCCCATGTATCATGTCTCTCATGTATACACTTCTACATTATACTAACTAATTCACACTTTTTATCTTTAATACATTATTCTAATTATAAATAATATAAAATAGTGGCTCAACTAAAAAGATGTCAGGATCAATATAAAATTATCCCCACTCTATAATATTATAAGGGTCTAGTTGATACCTCTATTTTTTTGAAAACTTGAAACACATCATGAATAAATTATCAATTAAATTTTATATCCAACTAATATACCAATATTACAATACATTTGATGATCTAGAAAGAGAAAATAAATCCCATTTCAATTTTATCCTATATTCCCAAAAAATGATGTCTCGAGTGAGGAAAAAACCTGATTGAACCTTGATCAGATAATATAAACCCAGTTGAAAATGATGATAATCCACATTATATTACATGGTGACACCAACATAAAGAATATCTGTATGGATTCCCATACAATGGTTCAATATGATCAATTTTAATTAAAGGCTTATGACTAATTTAATAGTTGAACTCTTTCATTAGAAATTGATTTCGTCATGTTCCATTGAAATCAAGCTATCTATCATGGAGCATGTCCTCAAGAATATTATAAACTCCCTCGGTCTGCCCATCCATTAGTGGTTGATATTTTATACTTATCTTCCACTGGGTACCCATTTCCACATATAATACATTATGAAACTAGTATGTAAATAAATTATTTATGTTATAAACAATATTATAATTCACCCTATAGATCATCACTCTTAGTTATACTTACATGTTTCTGAGCTCTTTTACATTCATCATCTCCTTAATAGGAAAAAAATGAGATAATTTCAAAAGTTGATAAATGATCACACAAATTGAATTTTTTCCATGATGATTCCATGGTAAATAGATATTGAATTATGTGGATATGTAATATGACATTAATATTTGAATGGGTAAATCTTGAAAAAAATCTGTAGGTCATTAGTGTTCTACCTTAGTCTCCTCGTAGGTTAGGTATCATAATATGATTTCTATAATTTATCACTTTATCCTTGGATGCTACAACCAGAGTCTAAAATAATGATATATCATGGTATTCCTATGTTTTAAAGAAAAACTATACAATTTCCACTATCCATAAACTCTTACCATATTTTTATCAGAATGACTAATCATCCACATAAATGAGAAACACCATTAGAAAACGAGACCAGTCTGTCAAGGACTCACCACCATAAAATATTTCACTTAAAACTGAAAATAATATTTTGTTTATTGTATAAGAAAAATATTATCAATAATTGAACTTTATAAAATCACATAATCCAAAATCGCCTTTCTATCAGATTCTTCCACATCCTAGCACATCTCAGCAAACATACTAATGAAATACCATTCTATAATTGATTCCACCAAGGATTTAGTAAAACAATTTCTTTCTCAACCCATATGTTACCTCATTTTACATTATATTTTTACATTCTATATCAAAAATAAAATGTATAATGGTAATCAATAAATCATCTTGATCATAGGTTTATATCCCTCCTGGTAAGAAACTTATTCATGATATTATGATCAGAATATACAATAAACCACCCTATAAAAAGATTGGGGTACTATGTATTGAGAGAATACATCATCAAATATAACTATATTTCATGATTAATATAATATTTCACATGAGGGAAAACTTAGTGATATCTATAGTCCACCACCTACTTCACCAATGTTATCCCACATCATAACCCAAAACCTAATGCATTATAAAAAATTGCATAACCCAAACAGGGTTTCAAGGGAATACTTACTACCATCGAAGTAAAAATAAAAACATATTCCTTAAATGATCATTCACACAAACCATTACACTCAAACATGACACCCTTACTACAAAAATATATCATTCTAGTTGAAATCATGGATAAATTTAAAACAAAACCCATGTAATATCCAGAAAAAACCAAAAAAACACTATGTCTTAAATGCATTTTTGTGTTTCTACCAATAAATCACAACAATAAACTTTTTCATAATCCAATAAGATTCACCTATCAAATATATCATGGATGAGAGACCAAAATTCTTGGTTCCAACATTGTAATTTTTGAAATATCTCCATATATATAGTGTTATTTTGGAGTTTAATGAACATTATACATAAGGTACTTGTGTTTATCATTTGAGTTATAAAATACCAAAATATAATCTTTAAAAACTCATGAAAGAGTCTAATAACTATTGAAAAATTATATTCTACAAATCCAAAAACATTATTAAAGTGGTAGGAAATAATGACGTAATCAAATTCTCATCATGTCTATATGTACTCCTAAATGTTTTTTTCGAAAGATTCTTCTCCTAAACAGTTAAATGATAGTACCATGATTGCATTTAAACATTATAAAATCATAAGGAACCCCTAATTTGATCAAATAAATATACATTTTATGTCAAATGATACTTGTTCTTAATATTCATATGATTAATCTTTCAGTATTCAACATAAATCTACAGGATTCCTTCTATATTATTTGTGAAAATATCAAGAAAATACAAAAGTTACACACGTGTATGAATAAATAAAATTTCCATAAGATCCTCAATCTTAAAATTCTTTCCTATCAAATCATTGGGTTCCATATGATAATATTTCAAATATATGGGATACATCCATAAAAGTAAGTCAATAAAAAATTAAACATCTCTATGGGGTTGTAACCTAGAAAAGATAATAAGGAAAAACATTAGGTAACTCATTCACCATGTCATGAAATAGATAACTTATACACTATCTGATAAAATATATAAACATCTCTTATAATTGTGTTGATGTCATTCTAATGTCTTCAAAAATGATCCCCTCACTCTCAATACTAAGATCCCACTCACATTGAAAGACATGAGTAAACCCATCAAGAGATAGAAATTCAATTTGATGATAATAACAATCGATCCGGGACTAAAAATGAACAATCCAATATATTATAATAGTATTTTATAAGAATTCATGATTAAAAACTAGAAAATACCATATATACTCATAGTTTTAGATCATAACAAAACCCTCAGAATAATTAAAAACACATTTTTTCCTCCTTCACAATGGATTTGAAAGACCAATCATAAATGGATTAGTAATTGATCATAATCCCAACATAAAAAATAATCATAGAAAATTTAGATAAAGTATATTCACTAGTTTCAAAACAATCTACCACTAAATAGGGAAACATAAATAATGTACCACTAAAAATAATTTTACCCAATTCAGATTCTTCTGGTGTACACTGCGCTATATAAAGGCTTTAGGAATCAGCTCATCGCTGGTATTTTATTGTTACCTGAGTTTCCCCTATTCAAAAGAAGGATATCTACCACATTTCATTGAATCTAATCGAACCTTGGGACAATTTTAAATATTTTATAAGCTCTATTTTTCTGGGATATAATTCTAAAAAAAATTATTATAGTAGTTGGACTATCCAAAGTGATTTAAAATCCTAGTAATTGTTGTGTAATAATGTTTAGTATGTTTAGGTAATTTACACTATAATAAAACCCCCATGATCTTTCTTATTTAATTGTTGATAAAGTATCCTAGAAAAAATGATAACACATACAATTCTTTTTTTTGTATCCATTAGACACACTTTGATGACCCCCCATTTCAACAAAAGCACCACTAAGACATATCTTCCCAAATAAGTCTTCCTATTTTATAGATTTTTTATCAACTACCTCAAAAAAGGATCATAGGAACATTTGAAAAGTAATCCACTAAATTTTATTCTTTTGAAACATCATAAATAATCTATCCTTGATGTAGTAATTTGTGAAAATATCTATAGATAGATGAACCAACTTAGTGAAATGAGTAACATAATCCATCACTAAATAATCTCCTTGTTTGATAGTTAAAAAATCATAAACCTTCACCCTAAGAAATGTTTTTGGAAAGATATAATGATTAAATTCCTTCTTGAAAGATATACAAGTGTGGTTCTTATGTAATTTAGCTTGGATGATAGAATCTAGCCATTTAAATATTGGTATTTCAAAAATATAAGTTGAAAATCTAACATTTGGGTCCCCCTATGATTATTAAAAACTAGATATTCCACTATATTATTTCAATAAATTTCTTAGGTTCTTCGGTTCCTTTCTCACTATTGATATTGGTAGCTTTTATTTGTTAAATCCCCATGAATAATCCCTTATTTATTCCTAGTTTCTTCCACCCTCGTGACCAATAGATTGAATAGTTAGGATTCCCATTATAACTAGAGTGGGCCTAACTATTGTATTTTCCTATGGGGAATCCCCTATATGACCTTTACTGGTAATTTAATAGGTATTTTTAAAATGAATTATCTATAAAACCTAATATACAACACCTTATTAGATAAAGAATACATCTTCAAATACAATAATAAAATTCACAAATCCATATTAAATCCATAAAAAAATAATTATTAATGAATCATCATACTCAATGAGTGATAGATAAAAAATAATGACAAATAATAGAAAAACAGTAAATGTATATTCTAAATAAACCAAAAAATCATGCTCAAAATGTTGATGAAAAATCATGAAACCCCATGTTAACTGATGTTTAGATAAAAAAGTGAGCTATCTAGGAACCCTTCTAGGCCTATCACCCATTTACCAATGTTTTTAACGTCATTATTTAAATTAACTCTAGAAACAACTACTTCCAATTATTCCGTTATAAATTTACCAACCCATGTCAACTAGATACATAACCTAAGATAGACCACAGCAGGGCACGAAGTGTGTTCCTGATCACCATGGGATGGTGATGAGAACCTAGTAATCAATATAAAAATCATAGGAATTATTTCACTCTAAAAACATAGTATAACATGTATCAAATATAAAAATATATTGGAAAAAATAAAAGTAAATCACAAAAGAAGAGTTACAAAAAACCTGATACATAGCAAAAGAATCCAAGATGATTATCTCAAATTCAAAACAAGTCCATGAACATAACAATATTTCTATTTGGTCTTTGGTCCCCATCATACCAAAAGACCATGAAGAGACACAAACCAAGAGAATTCATAAAGCTAAATGACACCCTTCCCTTTACATGTATCATGATAAACCAGTTTTTCATATTTTTTAATGCATATAAGAATAGGATAAAAATTCGCAATAGGATACAAGACCGAATACTTATTGTATTTATGAGTTCTCCTCGATAACTTGTGTATTTATTATTTTGATATTGCGTCTCTTATACCAAGATTTTAAAACATTATTAGGGGTGATGCTCTTGGGCTTCACCATTTTAGGCCCCGCTGATCTTATCATATGTCTCTTTTTTCTATGACTAAATTAAAATGTTTTTTATGTAACTCTAAAGAATATGATAATTATAATTAATGGAAACATATAGGTAATTATTAAAAAAAATTAACATCTCAAAATTTAAACATGTGAGCAATCATATCATTAATATTTCTATCCAGAATATACTAAGAACAAATGGTCCCTAGCCAATGAGAATACAATACTAGAACATTATGGTAAAAATAGAATGATTACAGGGAATCATAATGATATTAGGTCTTACCACAATATATCAATATCATAAACATAACTCTAAGTAGTGCTAAGCCACAATGGTTTTCATATTTCAATAACCTAATGCACCCATGGATCCCAATGTGTTATGTTTTGAAAAAAAACATTTAGTTAACCAATTATTATAATTTTATATAACATTTACAAAAGGAAATAATTACCAATATTACTCTTGAAAATATATTTTAGATCCATATTTGATACATTTCATTGAACATATGAAGTGCGTAAAACTGATTTAAAAAATAACCCATTTTGAAATCATATTCCCTACCGATATATATACAATGACATAAAATATCACTCAGAGTTATCAAATAAATCATTTCAAAAAAATTAGCAAAAACAAAAAAATTTATTCCACAAGTAAGAACCACGTTATATATAAATATATATTTCTAATGGATTAATCTTATAATACTTAAAAACAATTAATAGAAATGAAGTGATCTAGTTTCCAAAATCCAAGATCCATATGAAACATCTTCAATTCTCTACCCAACACCCGATATATCATCATTACTATGTATTAGGGTTCCAATTAGTCAATGGGAAGAGATATTAAGGGTATATATATATATATATATTATAGTGGAATAATCTATAGTAGATTCACACATACATTTAAGTGATCCACCCAATTGATGGAGAAACACGAACAGACCAAGGGGAAAACATCCTAGAGAATCAATGTTGGTTTGGTTCAATATAATGAGATATTAATATAATATTTCAGTTAAAATGGTAAATTTTATTGGGGTAACATTATATTCTTAATGAAATTAAAATGAGTCCCACGGTTAGGTCTCATAGTCCTACAAACCATTCACAAATAGTGTATTCCATACTGTCCCATGAAAACAAAAGTGCACAGTCTCTTGGGAATTTTAAAATGGTTAAAAAAATATGTACAAGCCATGAAAAAACCTATAAAACAAAACCCAACATCATTAATGGCTTTATAATAAATTTTAAATAATTATAGACACCATTTTCTAATAACAAAAAAATCACTATAGTGAATAGAGTCAAAACGCAAAGTTACCGCTTGGTTACTGTTAATAATGTGTGGCTTGTGTGCCTATCCTTTTTCATTGAATATCCAAATTATCAAACATTAATTCTTGAACACCATTAGAACCACATGATAGATAAAACCCTTAAAATAAAACATATATATAACCTAGTTTGTTTCATAAATAAAAAATATAAATATAATAAATAAAAGTCAAAAATTAATCCAAAATCTTATAGAATATTAAAAGATACAATATATAAATAGAAAATATAAAAATACTAATATATTCCAGACTAGAATTAATCCAAAAATACACATGAAACAAACAATCATCCATGATCAGGAATACAAAACTGAAACAATTGTTTCAATATATAATTACAAAAAACACATAAATCCATCATTATAATGAAACTACCATCATTATAATACATATAAACATTCTAATAATAAATCATATAACAATACACAACCCTATAATTACAATCATTTTTCATATATGATTAAATATAAATGTTTTAAATAAATTATTTTTTTTCCTAAAATTTTAAATAATGTAAGTCCCATGTTATGAAGTTGAAAGAGAATTGGTGTTTGAATTTTATGGGATATTGTAGTAGCCTATGAATGTTATAATTGAGGTATTACTAAATCTATGTTTATGTGCCCCTGAAACATCAATTTCAACCATGAAAGTGTATTTTCAAATGTTGAGTAATTTTATTTTTACTCCAATAATTTAAAAAAAATTATTCCTTCATTTTAAACATCATTAGATCAGTTTAATGATATTTTTACCCCGCACCCCCCCCCCCACTCTGCTGCTTTACTCTCCAACCACTCTTCTTCAGCTTTTAATTCTTCAGTTCTTGACAAAATAATAATCAGTAAACTATAGTGGAATATATACATTGTGTTTATTGAAATGTCTATATTTTTATTTAATTAATATTTGATACTTAATTTTCTATATTGAACCCTATTTTAGATATATTATTGAATTATTGGAGAAATTATTATTTTTTGTTAATATCATGTGTTGATTTTCTCATATTAGCTTTGGTTGTATAATTTATTGTTACCTATATTTTTTATTTTGGTTATTTGGGTACTATATGTTCTAGTCTGTGTTGTGACATGGGAAATCAGTTCATGAATCCTAATTAAGATTCTACATTTCTTCAGATAAAATGAATATTTTCAAATAATATACTTGGGATGAAATAAATATTCTGCCTAAGGATAAATAATTTTATTATAGAACTATGATTTAATTACATTTGTGTCAATTTATTGAAATTTGAAAATATTAATTATTATTTTTGTAATTGAGTAAAATATGTTAAGGATGTGTTTTATTGTTAACATTTTGATCATTTATAATTGATTATTTAAAATTAAAGATAATATATTTTGGATGATGGTTTTTAAAATATTACAATGTTACAAAATTAATGTTTTATTTAGGATCTTCCCATGTTATATTTTCATTCCATGTTATATATTAAATTATCCATTCTATTAAATTTATTATCCATTTCTATGATCAATGTTGGATAATCAATGTGATAATTAGTAATGACATTGTCTAGTTGAACTTATATATATGAAAATGATATGTTTGCAGATTTTACCATTGGATATGTCAAGAATGCAGTTATCTCTATTGAAAAAAATACAAGGAAGTTAATTTAAAATGTAAGTTTACCTATTTTACAAAATTCATAAAAAGAATACTTATATATTTTATTTTCCATCTTAGAATGATATGTAATTAGAGGTATACTAGTTATAAAATTAAATAGTAATATCATTACTTTTGAATAATTATTATGAACATAGGTTTACTCTATTGTCTTGTAATGTGTTATACCCTTCTATTTTGGCATTAAATAGAGTTTACCCGGGTATGATACAAGTTATAATTTACTTCTACAATTTCATCATGGAAGGAGGATACCGAGACATGGTTGATATTCACATTCCCCTCCTATATGGGATGTGTAATGAGGTTACAATATAAAATATTCTATAATCTATATGATTATCCTAGCAATGATTGAATATGGTATGTTCACACTCTAAGGTGGCCTAGTAGGAAAATAATCTCTTCATTCTATGAAACTTTTATATTTTCTTAACCATTATAAAGATTATATTTTCTCATTATAAAACATATAGATAATGATGTACAACTTTACAACACTTACACAAACATAGACTATTCCACATTAGTAACATTTTAGTGTCAATTGATGGTGACTACTATGAAAATCCTTTTATACCATATATAAAAACTTCTCATTTACACAAATAATTTATGTATCATGATTTATGTATGTTAAGGATCCCAATGATGGATATACGATGTTAGAGGTAGTATAAAAAGATGGTTTAGACATGACGATTAGAGGCAAAACAATGTCCCATTTTGATGGATTGAGTCTCCATTCATTATGTTATTATTTTGAGACTCCTTTTTATATAGTATTAACACATAGGGTTATTATGATAATTAAATATGTATAAATCACCTGACACATTACATGTATATCATTTTCATACATGTTATCATATGATAGTATTTTTATTTTTATTAACATTTGGAATGGTGGATGGTATTGATAGAATTTTTTATTAAATTGTTAAATTATTGATTTATTTGTCAATCATATATAGAATCTCATTAAGATATTATGAAATAATAAGTTAAATATGAATATTCCCTTAGTTATGTTTTTTAGATCCTGACTCTGGTCACCAACTTCCAACGATCAAAGAAGAGGAAAAATGCAATGTGGTAATTTGATTTAGGTCATTTAGATTAGGATAATCTTTATGACATTACGCACCCAGTACATCTAATAAAAGATTAAATCACACATAATAATATCACATATATACCACACAGTAACCCCAAAAACTCCAGCATCAAAAATAATATCTATGAAACATGTCCATAATATATAAATATGAATAAATTAAAATAAAATATTATTCACATCACCTTAATAACCTATGAAAAATCATCACCCAATAATTCAAATAAAAAATTAGATAAAATACGAAGAAAAACAAAAATCGATAGACCATACATGATTACACCAAGATTTTTTCCTTATTAATATTATCTTCTTTCACTTATAAAAAATGACATGGATTACACTAAAATTATATTTACGTAAAAATATTAATGAGAAATATTATTATTATTCTTCAAAATAGTATGAATCTCACTGAAAGATATACCCTTATATATGAAGTAAAAACTCTAATAGCAGCCATACTAATGTAACACATGGTCAAAAACTAATTATACTTTAAAAGGGGGTATAAATATATATAAAATAATAAATAGGTTCCCAAAATTGGACAAAAAAATTATATTGGATAAAAATAATATCCCAATCCTTTAAGACCATTACACAATGATAATAAGGGTTATAACTAATATTAGTTTATATTGAAAACTTAAAAGCAATAGGTGGTCTATCTTGTGATCAAACCACATAATAAAACCATGTTTTGGAATTTTGGAATGTATTTAAAAAATAATATTTCATAGAGGTTCTCTAGAAGATGAGAAACTAATTAAATTATAATAAATCAAATATTTCTTCAAATGACTCATTTGGAATCAAAAAATGATTTTTATATAAAATTTATGGGAAATATAAAGTTAATGGGAATTGAAATTTGGCTTTTAATTGAATATAAAAATCATGTTTGGTAAGATTTAAAAATTGATGTTGTGACAAAGGATATGAATTTGTAAAGTAAAAAAACAATATTAATTTTCCTGCCCCAACCACCATTGTTATATATCCCTCCCCACACTCTTGTATCCAGATATCCTCATCAACCACCATGGACTGATCAAACACACCAACAACATCATTCATCATCATCCACCGTGTTCATATCACTCTGTAACTACATCACCCACATTATCTCAAACACGTACCAAAACATCATTTTTCTATTACTCAAAAATTTCCTTTTGGCCACTCTTCCTCAATTTATAAGACCACACAATATATTATAGGTCATTAAACCTCAAGGTTCCCTAATCTTAGTACATTCATCACTCACTACTACCATGTCATGAATTGTAAACTAATTAGTTTTTTCCACCACACACCCTTAGGAAATGAAAAATTTCATCTCATGATATTAACTTATGACCCATGGATATATCTTCATAGGAATAACATAGTTAAAATATTATGATTCTCATTGAACGGAATTTCTTATAACCAATTATTATATAATATCATTTCTATCAAATATTAGAATTTTTTATGCCACGAAATCTATCTTCCTTATTAGAAAATAAACATAAAATAGATATCCTATTTTATTTATTTTCATAACTTTATTTCTCTCATAGATAATTATTTTTGAAATATTTTCATTGGGATTCATAATATATTAATTTTTATAAACCCCTAAAATGAAATATAGAGGATGGCCTTAGAATCTTCTCATAATGTTTATTAAAATCACAATGTGATACTTAGTTGTCATTTATTAAAAAAATTGTGTCTTTGTTTTTATAAAAGATATATGAAATAGTGTAGTATGGATATTAAAACAAAATAAAATTCATGTGATATAAAAAAAATAAGTGATTTTATGAAATAATCATGTTTTACATTTCAATATTGAACCATATCAGTTCAATAATGATTCTAAATATATTATTAAATGTAAATTTATTCTCTGTGTCATTTTTTCATGATAATATCTATATTATTTTAATATAAATACAATGAATTCTCTCATAAATACATTTAATATATCTTTAAATTACATCAATTTACATTCCCTAGGGATTTCAAATGGATCTCTGGTCTTAATAACTCATAACACCCACTATTATGGTATGCATCCTTCTAATAATTAATCCCAAAAAGTACACCCTATCCTTCATAGACACTGTTATGGGATAATCCCTAAATACCCATCATGTTCACCAATCATATTCCAAATATCTATGAAAAGGGAAGATTAATTGAGAAAAAATTAGATAAAAATAATCTAATATAAGTTATATGATTGGAAACTATCACCTACACCAATCACAGGATACATTAAATTTTTTGAGTATAATAATAGAATTAAACCAATATATATATGATTAAGAACTACACTATAATTATACATTAAACTAAACATGGTTTTTTACCAATTTATATAAATATAGTTTAATACACAATAGATAAAAAATTATCAAATATAGAATGAACTGAACAATATAAAAAATTAGAAAAAACACTAGCTAAACTTTATCAGGATGAGGACTAGAATACAGTCTCCTAAGTTCTCTTCTACCATTTAAATCACTATTAATATTCACTAAGTAACAAATGATCATTCCAAATGGATTTATAAACTTTTATGATCATATGTCTTAATAACGAGATGTTATTTTTATAGGTCCACTTGGGTTTTAGTCCCTATAACCTTTTCCACCTCTCACTAAGATCAATCCCCATTTGGATTACTTATTGAATAATTAACCAATTTTTTGGATAATATATATGGTAAATATTTTAAGATGACATGTACTCCACTTGGACTTCTTCTCCATCAATGGTCACTAATATCATTGATTTTTACAATATTTTTTTTTTATTGAAAAAGGTGGTGTATTTTTTGAAACACAATATATGTTTGGTATTCATACTCCAAATGTGTAATCTCACTAGATATATTGACATCATAGGTATAAATATCATATTTCATATTATTAATTTTCATTGTAAGTGGAATTTGTGTGCCCCATCTTATATATTTTATCATATATTAATCTCTCAAAAATATATAATACAAAAACACATATTATGAATGTTAAAGAAAGATATGTTCCTTAATCATATTTTTTTGTTGGGATAACTTATCTATCTTGGGGTATAGAATGGTTATCATCAGTGTTTTCACCTTCTTAAAAATTAGATTCAAATAATATCTCATTTAATGTTGTATTGAATTTTGGATATAGATAACATTGTTTTGGATTCATCTTTCCTAGTAGTGACCTAGGAACAGACGCAAATGTGATGTTTTCATGAGATAGAATGCTTAAACATCAAACCATTGTTATTATATGAATTAAAAATAGATTGTATTATACTATATAATCACCCTTATTGGGTCTGATGGGAATAGTTTCAATATGAATTCACTAAATACATAGTTTTTTATCTTATATGGCCTTTTATTATCACTATTTGACAGTACAATGATAGTGATGGATAAGTATTTCGACACCTAAACATCCATAAAAACACATAAAATGTTATTCCCTATCAATTACTCTAAAAAATGTAAATAACTGATGTATTTATTTATATAATTCCATTTCAAAAAAATAATTCTTAACAATCAAAAATAATCTTAAACATAAGATAATTACCTATGAATAGAATAATTTTTTTGTTTTCTTATCTAATTTACAAATTAAAAACAATAATATTTTCCCTCTAATAATATACTACCATTCATATATGTCACACTTCTAGGAAACTCTTAATGAATTAAATTGAAATTATATATCCAATTTAATATTCAATTTCAATTGAAATTAATGTTGAACTTTTTAAACCAAAATACATCATCAATCTTATTAATCCTTCTTTATGATCTAAAATCCAAATATTTCTACGTTTCCCTATAAATTATATTTCCAACATTAAATTTAATTCCATGTAGAATTGATCTTACCTTCATGTAAATGGTTTTCCTCGCCACACTTAATACGATTTATTAATGTTTTTCTCAATATCAAACCCATTATTACATTACAATAATATTAAGAATTTTATTGTTTCTCCACTACTACATCAAGGTTTAGTATCAATATTGAGTTATTATAATTTTTTTTATTGGTGAAGTTGGCTATTTTAGATATGAAAAAAATTCAGACTTATGAGGTTATACTCGTTAGGAAAAATGAATTATTTACAAGTGTTTCACTTAATGTAATTACCACATTCAGACTCCTAAGTTAGGATTTATCCATCAAAAATATTTCGGTTTTTTAATATAGGTTCTCATAAAAAATAATACAATGAATGAATCATTCCATATTTTATATTTTCTATTAATTTATTTTTTAGAAAAAAACACATTTTTTATTAGAGAAAGAGAGTGTAACTTTAACTAATATAAGAATAGTTATATCCCATTATTACATGAGATAACACACCAAAAAACATTTTTATTATAATAATAATTTTGTTTTTTCATATCTCATATTTGTAAGATTTTAATGATCTCAAATACACTTCATATGTTATTGATGTTTTTGTTCTTTAATTGTGTCCATCTTGTTTTATCATTGTATTTAGCTAATTATGTTGAAATAAAAAATTTATGGAAGCCTATTAAAAAATTTCTTATGTATAGAAAATTAGATATGTGAGGCACTCAGCTATGTAGAGAAATGGGTATGTTGAAAAATAAACTACATTAATCAGATACATTATAAATATATCTATATGAAACAATAATGATATGAAATTTTCTACATGAAAATTTCCTACATTGCTGAGTTTTCTATGTAGGAGATCACTTATATAGGTTAAATGGGTACATGAATTAGTTATGTTGAGTAATTAGCTTAATTATATTCCTATGTGGTGAAATTAGCTATGTGGTTCCAAATGGATACATAGTTCTTCTAGCTACATTAAATTGGTATATTTCGGAAGAAAGGATATGTAATGAACTTAAACAATGTGAAGACATTATAAGAAATTCAGTTAGATGTATAAATCAGTTATGTAAATAATGTCTACGGGAATATATTTAGCTACATGAATTTAAATCTATGAAATTTGGCTATGTGGTCAACCAGTATCATCTATATTTATCAAAAATATTATATTTATTATAATTGATGTAATGTTTGAGAAAATTTATACTGGTGTTCATGAATTAACTATTTGATAGCATCATTTGGTAAATAATGAGTGAAAATGATTTATATACCAAAATAATAAATAAGTACAAGGTTTTTTTAAGGGTCATTGGTTTTTTGGAGTACTTTTGAACAAAAATGATATGTTTAATTTAATACTAATCTTGTATTCTATGCATATGATGATGTGTTATTAAAAGATAAGTTTTTCATCCTTTTTCTTATGTAGTGCGGAAGATAATGTGGTTAATAAAAAAGGAACTTTCACTATAATATATCTATCAAATTCCTAGAATCATTTTTAGTGTTTCTTTATTTTACATGAAGAATGATAAGAAGAATAAGTAGATTGAAATATCTACAGATGCACTATAAAGATGATATTTTATATTTCTATAGTGATTCTCCTCGATTTTTTAATTATTATCATCTACCATATATATTTATTCTCTTTTATCAGATATATATTACAAGTATTATCCATATATATAAACACTCTATTTATCTCACTTTTTAATTGAATGTTCTGAGGGAAATACCATTAAATCCTTTTGTTTGTAAAAACTTTTTGGAGCCTGGTCAAAAGCTCCTAATATTTTACCCTTTTTAATACATGAACTCAATAATGACGTCCCAAGGAAGAGGAATTTATGTCCCTAGTAAACATAATCAAATAGTGAAATTCCCCAAGATCATGGAATTAATCATTGTTGCAGTGGACATGGTAATTTATATTTTCTAAACCCATTTAAATATCTAGTATATTTTCTCATTTCATTGAGATTTTATTTATTTTTTGATCTTGTGTTGTGAAAATAACATATGTAATCATATATATAAATATAGTGGTTTATAAGTCCTAAAAATTCCAAGAAACCTATTCACCACCCCTCCCATCAAGAGTCTTAGTTAGGTCAGTCACTGAAAAACAATTGGTTTCAATTTGTATGAAAATTGAGTTATCAACTTTCAAATGATGCAGTCTAATTATCATTTCCAAAATGGATATTATGTTTGAAAAAATAAATGTTATGTTAATGGTTTGATTTCCCTTATTTAATTTTTCTAATTCTTATTGTTGGAAGGTGTTTATAATTATTTATCTAAATAAATTTTCAATAATGTTTTATCCTAATTCGATAAACCATTAGAAAATTCAAAAGACACAACCAAAAAAATGTGATTTTAACACTAATTGATATAGTCTAAAATAAAAATCAATGAATACTATAATATATGGACTATGTCCTTATGTGTTCAATAATGTTTGAAAATGTGTACTAGTTCATGAAATGTGGACTACATTATCAGTTTTTTCTGAAGGAACGTACAATGTGAGTGATATTCTATATAATACAGTCAATATTATGTTCAAAACATATAGAATGATGGAAATATAAATAATCATACATCAGAATAAAAAACATAATAAGGTTGTAAATAATGTTTCTTCTTTTAGATAAAAAATTCTAAAACTATATCAAGCTCTAAAAATCCTAAAATTCAATCACCAAGATGGAGTGGAATATTGGCGTCTATTAGGTAATCTAAATATTTGCTAATTTTTAAAATCAAATATCATTTTTGAACTCTTATATTGTATTAATATGATATAGATCTAAATATGTAGATAATAGATTTGTTAGTTAGTAGAATTCTTCATTAAAATTATGAAAATAAAAAACTGACAAGAAAAAAAATGTAGTACAATTGGATTAATCATCTAATGAAGATACATCAAATAGTGCTACTTAAATATTGAATATTCTCATTTTGAAATAATGATAATAAAAATATATAAAAGGTGGAGAGGATCCAAGATTTTATTCAATAAGTACGACAATAATTAAGTCAATTATAATAAAGATAGCTGGTATAAGTGTAATAATCTCAAGAACATTAAAACTGACCACCATCAATTTCTAGACAAAAACAATCAGAGAAAATTTATTTTCCATATGGTGGATATAATAAGAGATCCAATAAATTAATAAAAGAAACATAGAGTGATTACGAAGTCTGTAATGATGATATATCTTCAATCTCAAAAGACCAAATTTATAATTAAAAGGATAATATGTTTTTTATGGAAAATAGAGATGTGGTATATTTCTATTATTCATATGGACATGACTCTGAATCTAAAAATGAAAATTGATCATATGAATAATTAAATAAAAATTGTACCATGATATAAAAATAATATGAATTTTTCAAAAACTATAAATAAAATGCATAAATATTCTTAGGTTGATTTTATGAATAAAAATAAGGACTTCAATAAATAAATTTTATATTTGAAAACCAATATAGAAAATTATTTGGTTTCATATAATGAACATGGTAAAAATATTTAATGATTATAGAAATAAGTCAAACACATTAAATATACTAAATGTGTATTCAAAAAAAGAGGAAATTACATAAATCAAATTCATGGAGACAAATAAATATTATGAAAATTTAATTTGGAATATGAATCAAATATAAATATCCATAGATTTATAAAAATTGATTTTCACCTAGATTAAAGAATAAAAAAATCACCAAATTTAATTGTTTTCATTATGGAGAGTTATTGAACTATGAAACTAATTATAGTTTAATAAACCCTTAAATGTGGATAATAAAAGATGAATTTATTCGAAAAAAAAATCACAATTTACTGCTAAATTTTACTAATAGAACAAAAATATTTGGATTCCCAAATCTTTAGATGCAAACATAGTTTGACCCTAGAGAATATGGGTACCAAAAGAGTTTCTGGTTTACTTTTACCTAGAGAGAAACCATACAAGGTCATACATGAGAAATATTATATGAATAGTGGATTAAGAATAAATATGAGGGGATAGATATCTATTTTCCACTCCTTTTAAAAAAATCTGGAAGCGTATAAAAAATTTAGGGAAAATTAAAAAGGTTGGATTAATGGAGTTGGATTAGTTGTTAATTCAATCCCATTCCTCATAAAAAAAGTTCATTATGGGAATGTATTTAAGAACAATATGATATGTATTTAACGTCATTGTGGGTGGAGTTTTTATTTCTAAAATTTTCTAATAAGTTATGTTCTATTTTCAATAATTAAATTCTTAAACATGAAGCACCTAGAACAATGAATGTATATAATCTTGATATTAATTCATTTATTAAAAAATTGAACTTTTCTAAATCCAGAAAAAAATGAATCATTGGTTAGTAATAGAGTATAGGGACATTGTAATGTCTATTCATTGATAAAATTGAACAAAATGTATTTAGATTGAAATTTCAGACAACTAAAATTGAATAAAAACTAAATGTTTTATGCATGCCCAATGTGAAAGAAATACATGTCATCTATCAAACCAATTAAATTTGTTTATACATCTGAACCCATCAAAATTATTCAAATGGATTCTTTTTGGAAATCTAGAACTACAATACAAAGATGAAAATCAGTAGTTTATGTTTTAGTAAATTATTTATCTAGATTTACATATTTTCTATTTTTAACAATTAATAGTTCATCTTGTTCTTTTTTTATTAGTATGATAAATTGTTTCAAAAAAATAATTATTAACAATTATTTCTATAATGTGTGAACATAGAGGAGTATTTTAAAATCATAATTTTAAATCTTATCATTAAAAACATTATAGTAATAATACTTTTTATGCTTCTAGGACAACTCAAAAGATTGATGTTGTTGAAAGGAGGAATATAAATTTTTATGAAACATCTATAAAATGTTGTGTAAATTTAAATTAACTTCACATTTTTGGGGTTAAAAATATTAATATAAAATTTTATTTCATAAATAGAGTTCTACTTATAAATAATTTGAAGAAAACACACTTTGAGTTGTGAAATAATAAAAATCCAAATGATTGATAATTTAAAGTATTTGGATACAAAGTTTACAATATAAACACAAATTATAATCTTTGTAATGCTTCTATAAATGATTATCTAGTAATATTATTTATCTATTCTACTAATTACAAGGCATATAGAGTTTTAAATAAAATTAATTATTGGTGAAGACTAACAACATGTAAATAATGATTAAAGTGATCCTCTTAATCAAAAAATGACTCAAATTAATAATCTAACAGATTATTTTGAAAACAAGAGACCTATAAATATCTTTTAAAATAAAATTATTATGGATTGGGACCGGATTTTGTTAAACCAAATCCCAAAAGGATAGATTCTAGTGAACCAAAACATGTTCTCCATATACATCCTAAAACCGTTAATAACCATCCCATAGAAACATGTATAGCTTGTTACGATGAACGCATTATGACTACATGGAGTACAATAGATCTTGTATAATTTTATTCTATTTTATCTCAAATATTACCTAAAACTATAAATGTGTCCTTAGTTGATGACATCTTGGTTTTATCATTGAAATCATAATTAAACTAGTTCAAGAGGAATAAGGTATGATAATTAATTGATGGACCCAATGACTATACTTTTATTATAATAAATTGGGTTTTTAAGAATAAATAATAATTCTCATGATGTTATTAATATGAATAAGGATAGACTAGTAACTAAATTTTATAACCAATAATCATGTATAGAATCTGAAGATTCATTTTCAACTACATCCATATTAGTATCCATTAGGAATATTTTATCATATACATCACACATAAACATCAAATTATATCACATGGATGTAAAATAATATTTCATAGATGGTATTTTAATTAAATAATTTTAGGTCAAATAACCTCTCAATTTTAAGAATCCACAATTTTCAAATTTAGTTTCTAAATGTACCAAATCACATTATAGCCTTAAAAAAGCACCTTGAGCTTGGTATAGATGTTTATATTATATTGATTTATAAAATGGTTTTTTAACAGTAGTGGAAGATCCTAATATACTCATGATAACATTATATCTAGATATTATTTTAGTTTATGTATATATTTACAATGTGATTTTTGGTTCTACAAATAATTGGTTATATAATTAATTATAAAAATTCTTACAAAATGAACTTCAAATGAGAAATATGGGTGAGTTAAATAATTTTATGGGATATGATATTTATCAAAAAGTATTTGGAATGATATGAATCAATTTAAAAACATATTTTTCTTACTTAAATGGTTTGGACTCAAAAATGATAAAGAATAAATAACTCGGATGAGTTATAATGTAATGATTTACTTGGATGAAGATTGGAAAATGTTGATAATTATTTGTATAGAGGAATTGTTTGATGTCTATTATATTTAACTAATAGAATAACTGATATTATGTTTATATTATGCTTATGTACTTTATTTCATGCTAATCCCAAAAATCTCATTTAAAGCATCCAAATGAATTTTAAGAGATTTAAAAGAAATAATTTCACTTTCCTTACATTTTTTTTAAAAAAAACATATGATTTTAATTTTACTTATTCTTCTAATATTGACATTGTTTATTGTAGACTATATAAGAAGAGATATTTAGGGGACATAAATTTTCTAGTAAATTGTAACGCCCCGACCACAGAATCCAGGAGCCGGTGCATTATTTTAATACATTGGCATGATCACAAGGAATCAAGTCCTGAAGGACTGATCAGTTTAGTATCCTTAGAAATAATATACATAAATAAGTTCAGCATTATAACTTGAAAATAAACACAACACTAATTTATTCCATTAGAAACATCCAAGCCTCCTAGATTATGCCTGCAAGTCACTCATAACTAACTCCTTCATATCCTAGAAAATGAAATATAAGAAAGGGGTGAGCTCAAACTCTCAGTAAGGGTAAGAATTATAGTGTAAGATAACATAAATATTAAGCATGGTGAATAATTAAAAACACATTACTTTAAAAATAATAATCATGAACACTTTTATGGCATGAATATGAGATGAGTAAATAATGCCATAATAAAACATAATCATGGGTATTCTACTAGTCAAAAAACCATATGAAATATCAATATATAATCTTATAATTATGGAATACATAAATTCGGACATTTAGAAACATTTTTCCAAGGCCTCGGCCAAGACATCTAAAAAATGATTAAGGCCTCAGCCAAAAACCATATATCAAAAATTGGAAAAGGCCTTGGCCAATTCCATGGGTAATTGTCTCATGATACCTATAGATGCATCTAGGATCTATAGTGGGCTCAACCCATCACATACCAAGTCCAATGAATTCATCATATAAAAAGGATGGATCATAATCTAAACACAATTATTAAAACTAGAATACAAAATGTCAATACATTATCCATAGATACTGAATGGTATAAAAATAGCACATTCACAGTCAAACATAAATCATTAAATACAATATGGAAGATTGTATTATAAAAAATTAACCTCAATCGATAATAATGAAGGATATTGAAAAATATGAAAATAATCATCAAAACTATTTGAGATAAATATCACCCTTTGTCTTAAAACATTTAAATGTCACACTATTTATTAAGAGGTATTTTCAAATAGATTTTTTAATAAAAGTGTCTCATACCACATTGAAACGTTTAAAAGGTATTTTAATTTGAAAAAAATAATTTCCATATAAATAAATCCTTAAAACCATTTTTAAAACATGGACATTAATGAAAAATATTTAGAAGAATAAATCATTAAAATATTCAAATGATATTTTACTTAGAGTTCCTAACCAAAATTGAGACACTTGAATACAAATAATTGAGGTAATAAAAACTTTATAAAATCATGAGAATAAATGGATTCATGATATATTATGTCAAAGTACATTATATACACCATATAAAAGTGAATAGGCATATAACAACAAAAAAGTCTCAATAGATTGTAAATTGAGATGAAATACTTTATAAATACTGTATCCTTGGGTTAAGGATAAATCAATTACATTATTATGTGTGAAAAATATAAATACACTCAATATTATTGGATATTTAGGGTAAATCAATTATAGGACCTTCACACATATTCTTGTAGAAACAATAGCAATGACTTGGATGTTTAACTCAATGAATGGAAATTGAGTTAAGATTACTCTTATCAAGTTCATATCAATGAATTGAGAAATTATCAATGGATTGATTATGTGTACCAGAAGTATATCCACACAAAGGAGAGTGTAAATCACTACATAAATAATAAATAGTGATTCCACACATAATCTTGGAGTAAAATAATCAATGAAGTATGCGTAAAGCCCAATGAGTGGAAATTGAAATTTGAAATTTCCTTACCGATTTGGTAAATTATGAAACATACACCCCATGAAATAAAGATCATATAATGAAGATGTAAATACCCATAAATTAAAGTATATTAAACCAATAATAAAATCATGGGCAGTACATACGCCACACAAAATCAAATAGTGTCCAATATAGCAATAATCTTACGAAAATAAAAATTGAGATGAAAAAACCTTACTTCGTTGTAATCAATGGAGTCGTATGACCAAAGGTTAATAACCACCAAATTAATCAAATAATACCATGAATATAAATTGAATAATGATAATGTATATCAAATGTCAGTACACAATACACCATATTTAGTAAATAAGTGGTGAATAATGGGAATCTCGGGGAATTAAAAGTGAGATAATAAACCCCTTACTTGTAATTTTCCTTGGTCGAGGGTAGGTTAACCACCTTTATAATGGTGAAATAATGGTAATTAAATTATAAAAGAACCATATACATTAATATGACATCATATATGATCTTTTAATATTTCATTGTTAATAATATTTTAGTATTATCGTCGTTTTGGGTGTTAACTGATTTTTTTTTCCTTTATATGATTTGTTATGTAAGTAATGTTTGTTATGGATAGGATGTATCTTATTAATATTAATAATGATATTAATTATTTAAATATTATTTTTAATCACAAAATGAAAATTATTCTTGAATGGATATGATGGGGAATGAATCTCATCGTGTTCGTCGAGACGGTAATCCGTACGTACGCACGAGCGACAGTATCATTCTTTAGATATGAAAATAATATATAATTGGAAGGTATATGATTTATACAGAATCATTATCATGTTATATTTATTATTTAAATAAATTACACATCAGTATTATACCAATCCAAATAATAATGTATTGAATAACAATTACACCACGACGTGGAGACGGTAAGCCTTACGTACGCATGTATGGTGACATGTCATTCAAAGGATGGATAGAATAATGAATATGGTTGTACCATATTTATAATAACATCACAGTATATATAAGATAATGGAGTTATTATTTTAGAATGGAAACAAAAAATAAAGAGGAAGTGGAAGAAGAATGGAACTTGAAAGAGGTGATGAAATATTTACCTCTTCTTCAGGATCTTCCTTTTGATTTGATCAACAGGGATCCTTAGGTTGGATTTTTGAATAAATAAAGGCCTCTAAAATGAAGGTAGGATAGTGGATATGATATTTGGGCAGGGGTTGGCTGATCCAAAGGGCTTTGAAGGTGTGAATTAGAGAGAATTTGAAGTGCCATTTTATAATAGGGTGAGGGGCACCTTAGGAAAATATTGAAATATTATTTTATAATAAAATGATTTTCGGTTTATAATGGATTCAAGATAAATTATTTAAATTATAAGGTGGGGTGTGGTCGAAAACCACTCACTAATTGAATTTTACACTTTAACAAGGGTTTTAAATCATTGGTAAAGTCCTGGAAACTCTTGGTATATAGTATACCAATGGTTCCCTCAACCGTGGCCAAGTAAGGCGTGACAAATTGCCTATACCAACGGTTCCGTGAAAACTGTTGGTATAGGTGTCAAAGTAGAAGGTCTAATAATGGTTTGCTATAAACTATTGTTATATGGGTGTTAAAGTATAACATATACCAACAATTATAAATTGTTGGTATAGAGGGCATATGGAAAGCCATAAGGCTTTACCAACGGTTTTGTTATAACAATTCGTATAAAGATATACCAACGGTTATAACAAACTGTTGTTATAGTTTTATTATAGTATCTATACAAATGGTTTTGAAACCATTTGTATACAATTTATCATATCCATAGTAGCAGGCCCCTCTCCCCTCTCCAGACCTGCAACAACATAGCAACCCCTCTCCAGACCTGCAATAAAACCAATACAAAATCCCCATCCAAAGTATTCAAAATTTTGAATTCATTCCAGATTTTTGAAATTTACAAATTTAGAAATTCAAATGAAATAACACCCATATGTGAAAAGTCCTATATGTTATAGGAAATTCAATAACACCCAAAAGAGTATTCCAAATTTACAATTCATTCCTCACTCAAACCAAAACACCAAGACACATAATAGTATTCAAAATTTAGAATTCATTCCTCACTCAAACCACAAAACTAATACACACAAGAGAAAAAACATACATGTTATAGGAAGCACATCGGATGTTTAGTTATGGTCTTGGGTTGAGTATCTTAAATCCAACAGAAAAACATGGGTGGAGTGGCAAGGATCATGATACCCCTAAGATAGACAATGGTAGTTGTCATGTGCTTAGACCTAGGATGAGTTATAGGAAGCACATAGGATGTTTATATTCCTCTAATGATTATATATACATGTATAAATGGTTCCTGATTTGTTAGTGGGAAACATTTTCCAATCTAGACATATGAGATGGGTTAACGGAATAGCCTACATGTTTTTCATATACTTTTCAATTAGAACAAGGGGGTATGTGGCTAATTGTAATTTTCTCTCCTGGGTATGATGTGAGATGAATCCACATCTTGGGTAGTGGGTATGAATATTCAATTAAGTCTTTGGTATTGGGTTACCAAAGAGGCATTGGTTTGATCCAAGAACCCACTATTTGAGGATGGGATTGAGGTGATCTATGGGGATATGGGGTCACCATATGTATTCCTCACCATTGGGGTATTTTTATGAGACTTTGAAACTTATTTTTCAATAATCTATGTGTATCCTTATTGAAAAATTTGTTATATGGTATTCTTGAGTGTTCATAGGTTTTATAAGAAATAACTATATGATATTTATTTATTGTATGTTATTGTATAGAATGAACGACCCATGATTGAGAATTAGAACATGAGTGTTGGTGCATGATCATGATGGGATGTTGAGACTCATTCCTAATATAATTCATGTTTTTCTATATATACTATAACCCATTGTGTTTCAATCTATGCCTTGTGAATATTTTCTCCTAGTGATGTATGACCAATAGACCATATTTTATTTTTTATCCCTTAGTTTCAAGAATCTATGTGTAGCTTTGTGAAGATTTTCTGTATGTCAGTTGTTGTTTTCACGTAAAATGTTGTCCGTTTGAAACAAAAGTAAGACACTTTGAGTGATACCAGTCACATCGTGCCTCAGATTGAGGTGGGGTTGACTCGCACCCGTCACAAATGATCCATGGATCGTAGGGTGGGAGGATGTCTAGGGTGGGGGGTTTTCGGGGGGGGGGGTTGATTTCTGGTGGGTGGGGGCTGTCCAGGGTGGGGGGCTGTCCGGGGGTGCGGGGGGCTATCCGTGGGTGAGGGGGTTGTCCGGGGTAGGGGGAGGTCATGTCCGGAGTACGCTTTCGGCCATCATGGTCACACTACAACTCTGATTGACGTGTTTTCATGCCAACTATTTCACAATTAACCCACTCTTTGTTTTCGTCCGATTTCATGGTATTCCGAGGTCGTTCGGCCGGTTTCGACCACCCCACGCACGTTTTTCAAGCAAGCCAAAAACCTAAAAAACACATATTCTATTGTACCGCACAAACCTCCCATACGAATGATGTGTCGTATTTTTATACACCTCACTAATAATAATTATGTTGTTTTCGTGTGATTTCAAGTCATTCCGATGTCGTTCAGTATGTATTTGATCGTAAAACACGTGTTTTGGCCATTTAAGACACGCAGAGTGCATTTTCGGTCACCACGGTCATACGAAACCTTTGATTGACATGTCTCATAGATGACCATTTCAAACGTCACCCACTCTTTGTTGTTTTCCGATTTCATGGTATTCTGAGTTCATTCGGCCGGTTTTGACCACCCCACACATGATTTTCAAACGAGCCAAACACTTAAAAAACACATATTCAGTCATGCCACACAAAATGCACATCCGAATGATGTTTTGTATCCAAATACACCTTAAGAATAATAATTAGGGTGTTTTGTGTGATTTCAAGTCATTATAATGTCTTTCGGGATGCATTTGATCATTAAACGCATGTTTTGGCCATTTACGACACGCGGAGTGCGTTTTCACCACCACGGTCACACGAAACCTCCAATTGACGTTCCATATATTTGACCATTTCAAAATTCACCCACACTTTATTTTTGTCTGATTTCATGATATTCCAAATTCGTTCGGCCATTTTCCACCACCCCACACACGTTTTTCAAGCGCACCAAACACCTAAATAGCACATATTTAGTCGTGTCGTGAAAACCATGGGTCCGAATGATGTAATGTCTTTTATTACACCTCAAGAATAATAATTAGGGTGTTTTCATGTGATTTCAAGTCATTCTGATATCGTTCGGTATGTATTTGATCGTAAAACACATGTTTTGGCCATTTACAACATGCATAGTGCGTTTTCAGCCACCACGATCACATGAAACCTCCGATTGACATTAAGTCTGGCCGAACATTTCAAAATTCACCAACCCTTTGTTGTCATCTGATTTCATGGAATTCCAAGGTCGTTCAGCCTATTTTGACCACCCCGCGCATGCTTTTCAAGCGGGCCAAACACCTAAAAAACACATATTCAGCTGTGCCGCGCAAACCGTGCATCCGAATGATGCGTAGTCTCCTTGTACACCACAAGAATAATAATTAGGGTGTTTTCATGTGATTTCAAGTCATTATGATGTCGTTCGTTATGTATTTTCTTGTAAAATGCATGTTTGGGCCATTTACGGCACCCAGAGTGCATTTTCGGCCACCACGGTCACACGACACATCCGATTGACATGTCGTCTGGCCGACCATTTCACAATTCAGCAACCCTTTGTTGTCGTCCAATTTCATGGCATACATAGGTCATTCGTCCATTTTTTACCACCCCATACACGCTTTTCAAATGCACCAAACACCTAAAAACACATATTCAGCCTTGCCGCGCAAACCACGCGTTCGAATGACGTGATGTCTCCTCATGCACCTCAAGAATAATAATTAGGGTGTTTTTATGTGATTTCAAGTCATTCTAATGTCTTTTTGGATGCATTTGACCGTTAAATTCATGTTTTGGCCATTTATGACACACAGAGTGCATTTTCGGCCATCACGGTCACATGACACCTCCGATTGACGTGCATTCTGGCCGACCATTTCACAATTCACCCACCCTTTGTTTTTGTCTGATTTCATGGAATTCCAAGGTAGTTAGTCCGTTTTCAACCACCCCACACATGTTTTTCAAGCACGCCAAACACCTAAAAAACACATATTCTGCCGTGCACCGTAAACCACAGGTCTGAATGACGTGGTGTCTTTTCGTGCACATCAAAAATAATAATTATGGTATTTTTGGGTGATTTCAAGTCCTTCCTATATCATGAGGTATGTATTTTACTGTAAAACACATGTTTTCTCCATTTACGACATTCTGAGTGTCTTTTCCGCCACCACGGTCACACGACACCTCTGATTGACGGTCGTCTGGCTGACCATTTCACAATTCACCCACCCTTTGTTGTCGTACAATTTCATGACATTACGAGGTCATTCGGTTTACTTTGAAAAATGTAGGCTTCTCAAGCACGCCAAACACAAAAGAAACACATATTTAGTCGTGTCACGCCAACTGTGTTCCCGAATGACGTACTGTCTCCTCTTAGACCTCACGAATAATAATTAGGTTGTTTTTGTGTAATTTCATGTCATTTCAATGTCGTTCGGTATGCATTTGATCGCAAAACAAATGTTTTTTCCATTTACGACACGCAGAGTGTGTTTTCAGCCACCGCGATCACATGACACCTCCAATTGACATACCGTCTAGCCAATCATTTCAGAATTCACCCACCCTTTCTAAGACACTTAGAATGCATTTTCGGCCACCGTGGTCACACGAAACCTCCAATTGAAGTTCCATCAGTCTGACCATTTCACAATTCACCAACCCTTTTTTGTAGTCCGATTTCATGGCATTCTGAGGTCATTCGGCTGGTTTTGAGCTCCCCACGCATGCTTTTCAAGCGCGCCAAACACCTCAACAACACATATTCATTCGTGCTGTGCAAATCGTGCTTTTGAATGATTTGTTGTCTCCTCATACACCTCACGAATAATAATTAGGGTTTTTGTGTGATTTCATGTCATTCTGATGTCATTCAGGATGCATTCGACCATTAAACGC
Source organism: Viscum album (assembly GCA_963277665.1). Taxonomy (NCBI): domain Eukaryota; kingdom Viridiplantae; phylum Streptophyta; class Magnoliopsida; order Santalales; family Viscaceae; genus Viscum; species Viscum album. The sequence continues at coordinate 384,286,183 of OY728145.1, forward strand.
ATGTTTTGGCCATTTACAACACGTGGAGTGCATTTTCGGCCACCACTGTAGACAACACCTCCGATTGAAGTCTCATCTAGCCAAATAATTCATAATTCATCCATCCTTTATTGTCGTCCGATTTCATGGCATTCCGAGGTCGTTCGGCCAGTTTTGACCACCCCACACATGTTTTTCAAACGCGCCAAACACCTAAAAAACACATATTCAGTGGTGTCGCGCAAATCGCGCATCCGAATGACATGTAGTCTCCTTGTACACCTCAAAAATAATAATTAGGGTGTTTTTGTGTGATTTAAAGTCATTAAGATGTCGTTCGTTATGCATTTGACTGTAAAAAACATGTTTTGGCCATTTACGACACACAGAGTGCATTTTCGGCCACCGCGGTCACACAACACCTCCGATTGACATGTCGTCTAGCCGACCATTTCACAATTCACCCACCATTTGTTGTCATTTAATTTCATGGAATTCTAAGGTCGTTCGGATAATTTTGACCACCCACACAAGCTTTTCAAGTGCGTCAAACACCTAAAAAACACATATTCAGTCATACTGTGAAAACCGCACGTTAGAATGACATTTCGTCTCCTCATACACCTCACGAATAATAATTATGGCATTTTAGCCTGATTTCAAGTCATTCCGATGTAGCTCGATATACATTTGACTGTTAAACGCATGTTTTGGCCATTTAGAACATGAAAAGTGTGTTTTCGGCCACCGCGGTCACACGACAGCTCCGATTGATGTATCATATAGATTACCATTTCACAATTCACCCACACTTTGTTTTTGTCTGATTTCATGGCATTCTGAGGTCATTCGGTCGGTTTTGACCACCCCATGTACGCTTTTCAAGTGCATCAAACACCTAAAAACCACATATTCAGAAGTGTTGCGCAAACTGCGCATCCAAACGACATGTCGTCTCCTCATACACCTCAAGAATAATAATTAGGGTCTTTTCGTGTGATTTCAAGTCATTATGATGTCGTTTGGCATTCATTTTACAGTTAAATGCATGTTTTGTCCATTTACAACACGCAAAGTGCGTTTTCGAACACCGTTGTCACATGACACCTCTGATTGACGTGTCATCTATCCGACCATTTCAAAATTCACCCAAACTTTGTTTTAGTCTAATTTCATGGCTTTTCGAGGTCATTTGGCCAGTTTTGACCACCCCACGCATGCTTTTCAAGCATGCCAAACACCTAAAAAATGCATATTCAGTCGTGCCGTGAAAACCGCGAATCCAAATTACGTTTCGTCTCCTCATACATCTCAAATATAATAATTATGGTGTTTTTGTGTGATTTTAAGTCATTCCAATATCGTTCGTCAAGCATTTGATAGTTAAATGCATGTTTTGGCCATTTACGACATGCAGAGTGCATTTTCAGTCATCACGGTCACACGAAACCTCTGATTGAGGCGGAGTTGACTCGTACCCATCACAAATGACCAATGTATCATTGTCTTAAATTATCAACACAATCTGAATAAATTTGATCAGTTTTTCGTATGTCAGTTATTTTTTTCAATTAAAATGAGGTCCATTTCAAATAAAAGTGAGACACTTTTAGTGGTACCGGCCACACCGTGCCTCAGACTGATGCGATGTTGACTCCTACACGTCACAAATATTCCATGGATCATTTTTCAAAAGTATCAATAGAATCCGAATACGTTTGTTTTGTTTTCCGTATGTCAGTTTTTGTTTTCACTTAAAATGATGTCCATTTCAAATAAAAGTGAGACACTTTGAGTGGTATTAGCCACACTATGCCTCAGATTGAGGCGGGGTTGAGTCATACATGTCACATATGACCCATGGATTGTTTTCCTAAAGTATCAACACAATCCAAATATGTTTGGTCATTTTTCCATATGCCAGTTGTTTTTACTTAAAATGGTGACCATTTTAAACAAAAGAGATACAATTTGAGTGATATCAGCCACACCATGCCTTGTATTGAGGTAGGGTTGACTTTTACACATCACATATGACTCATGGATCATTTTCCTAAAGTATCAACACAATCTGGATGCGTTTGGTCCATTTTCTGTATGCCAGTTAAGCTAATCATGCAACAACAGTGATAATATCTTATACTAAAACTATAGACATTGTGCATGATGTGCATCCCCTGGTTCATGGTAAGGTAAAATCATATACATTGCATCTAATATATAGCCCTATATAGTAGGTAAATACCTTGTGGGATGGACTTAAATTTTTTACTAACTGTGAGGCATAGTGTTTTTTTATGACGACCAGGGTTTCGAGCTCCAAGAAATCCCTAAGAAGCCCTATAAACCATTATAACATCATTAGGCTCCCATATTTGGTCAAAAATAAAGAGTTATACTAAATTCAAAAATATCCATACCAAAGTGAAAAACCAGGTTAAAAAATAAAGAGTTATACAGAATTCAAAAATACAATGGATCAATCTGCCCCTGATCACCATCACCATCACCACTGTCATCATCAGCCTCATTCTTGCCACCATCTCTTTCCTCATCTTCATCATCGTCAACATCCCCATGCTCATCCTCGGCCCCATCCACACCCTCGACCCCATCCTCTCCCTCGTCCTCATCCTCGCCCTTGTCCTCTTCAGCATCCTCGTCATCACCAGGAGCATCATCATCTCGACCGCCACTTGAACTGCCACCTGGTGCATTTGATAATGCACCCATCAACAACATATATGTCTGACAATCCACACTAGCCTCTAGTGGAAGTGATAAAGATAAATCTTTGATTAGTTTCATAAATTCTTTCTCTCTCGTTTGAATATGTTCTTCCAACTCTGTGACCCTTTTATTAGACTGTCTTGCATACTTCTTGACCTATTCCAACTCGTTGGTACTGGAATGGATACCTAGAGAGGACAAATACCTCATCGGGACTATATTATTACCAGTTTGGTAGCGTGCTTGACCAGAGTGCTCATCTCCCAAAACGTGATATAAATGATCATGTGTCCCTAAATTCTCAGGATTTTGGGCATCAAGGGCCTCTAAAGAAACTTGTTAAAAGTATTAATAGATTATTAAATTTCAAAATAGATATTAAACTTTGAAATAAACAAATTAAAACTTAAAATCTTTTCTTATGTCGGTTCATTAATTGTAGTTCCATATTTTTTCCTTCTACTCGAGCAAAATAATTATGCTTGAGGGATATGTGCTTCAATATTCAATTTGTACTTCTGTAATGACATTGAAACAATGTAAAGTTCAAGTATAATCATATATTCAATATTCAATAAATCACATAATTTAACTAGGAAACAATAAAAAGGTCAAGTCCAAAAGAAAAATTATAAACTATATCGTACCAGTTGCCTCTCATGATTTTACATAGTAGTGCACCCCAATGTGTGGAGGTATTGCTTTGAATCAATGTTTTTTTGTTTTTTTCAGAAGATTCTTAAATAATGTTTAATAATAAATAAGACAATATTAATGATAAATATGAAAAATGTAATTTAAATACCTTAAATGGGAATAATACCTTAAATTTAGAAGTCGCCCAATGGGTAATAATTTGGAAATATTGCTCTATCAAGCAGTCATCCACAATTGGTATTGTCTCCAACTCGATGCCCACTCTATCACACCAGCCAACAAATAGCTCATGCTAATAACCTCTCCAAAGCTCTCCTAACTCCTTTAAACGTGCTGGTCATGCACCATCACCATCAGGGAAGTTAAACCAAAGATGACACCCAATAGATTAATTAAAATAAATACAAAAAAATACTACATTAAATCCAATTAATTTTTTACCCATATTTGTGTCAATTCATTATCCTTGACTTTGTGTGGCAGATGTCTCCAAGAGAGAGGGCTAACCAGAATAATGTCGGAGTATTTTTCTACCATCTCCAAAAAAACCCGACATTCCTACCCTAATTTATCAATCATCCATCCATAATCATTGTATTCTACCATAAACTCTGGCTGGATCTTCCATACCACACACAAGCGAGTACACCCCCTCCCCCGCCTCCTATCATTAGATGAATCTGTTATTAAAGAAAAAAATTGCAGTACAAGTAATAATAAAAATAAATTTTGGAATAAAAATTTGTTAGAGTTATATAAATATACATGTGGTAGTCAGATCAATGGGAATCATTGGATGTGAAAAAGATGAAGGAATATCCTGTATAGGTGGAGTGTCCCTCAGTGTATGCTCCTCAGCCACATACTTTTTCAGAGCAGGAGTCGAAGAAGGTGGAATATAATAGCTTGTAGATAATGAACTAGAAGCAAAAGATGATGGCACAGACATCTGGACAACTGGTAATGTAAACATCGGAGACCTAAATATCCCATGTTTCCCTAAAGACACATGTATGAACTCGGATATTCGTTTCAGGTATGTCTTTCCTTTTTCTGGAGTTTTTGGGAAAAATGAAGTTTCTGGGAATTTTTGAAGAACACGCCGTGTACTTTCTGAGTATATGTCGTGTACTCTTTTCCCGCTCGAAGCCGTGTACTGGCCATGTCTAGGCCACCCACACGGTGTGTAGGGGTGACATGGAGTCCGATTTTGGAAGAGTACAGAAAGACCTAGTACATGTTGTGTACTCTAAAAGTACACGCCGTGTACTTTCTTTTTTTTCATTAATCGGACCGGGGTCATGCCCGACCTTCATAAACGTCTTCTTCTAGATCATGTTCATCCGAGAGCTCCAGGAATCCGCGGATCTTCGATGATCCACCAAGCCTCCATCCATTCTCCAATTCGAGAACAGTCTATTTCATTGTAATTGCAAAGGTGAGTTCTTCCTTCTGCTTGAGCCTTGTTTTCCAATTCCTCCTCCTTCTCAAGTTATCGTAGTTTGAACGTTTTGGGTGTTTTCTCATATATTCTATGTTATAAGGAGAATCAGTCATTGTGGTTCACGTATATCTATCTCCTAGGATCGAGGTAGGTGGTTTGTTCCTTACTATTAAATGTCTTTGAGTTTTATATGAAAATTCCACCAATACCCATGAACGGGGTATTGCGTGTTTACCTTTTTTCCCTTGTTGTTTTCCTTCTTTGCTTGTATACTTATGTAGAGGTAAATTAATCATGTTAGAGGATAATGTTTTGTGCTTGGATGTTTTACCCATGCTTTTCTCTATTTACGACCTTTGGGTCTTGTTAGCCTTTGGCCGTTATGATTCTTTTCATGCCTTGTGTCTATAGGATGGAGTGTTTTGTATTACATGCTTGTTGTCCTATAGAATTTTATCCAAGTAGCTCTTTAGGTGTACTTTGGTTAGCCAAGTATCTTTGTAGGTGTACTTTGGTCTTATAGAATTATCATGCACTGACTGGCACGGGGCTGTGAGAACCTGGTGCTATAGACTATAAGGGATAGACCGAGTGAGCTTCCCAGAGAGTCTTTGACATTATAGACTATAGGAGGGTAGACCGAGTGAGCTACCTCAATGAGTCATAGACATTATAGGCCACAGGGGATAGATCGAGCGAGCTTCCCAGAGTTCCTTCAGATATTATAGACTATAGGATGGTAGACTGAGTGAGCTTCCTTAAAGAGTCTTACCTTGTTTGTTTTCTCTTTAAGAACCCTTCCCGGGCTAGAGGAGGAATTGATCGAGTGAGCTTCCTCAGAGATTTTGTGGTATACCTGAGGATATAGGAGGAATTGACTGAGATAGCTTCCTCAGAGAGTCTCTAGACCTTGGGGATAAGAGGGTTAGACCACGTGATCATCCTCATATAGTACCTGACTACACAAGACTATAAGGGGAATTGACCGAGTGAGCTTCCCCAGAGAGTCTCATAAATTCGTATGACCAAACCAGAGGGGTTAGGCTGAGTGAACTACACAGAGGGTTGTGGTATGTATTGGATAGGACCAGAGGGGATGGATGCGAGTACTTCCTTGGGGGTTTCCGTTTATGGTTAGTTTTCTTGCTTCTCCGCTGCTTGTTGTGCTATGGTTTGACTACTGTTGTACGTCACCCTATTACTTCTTACTATTTTTTACCTACTGTTTACTGCTACTGTTTTCTGCTTACTGTACCATTACCTGCCATATACTCACTGACTATTAAGTACAAATCTTTGGGTGGTTTCCTACTGGTATTTTATCTCACACCTTGTTTGGGACATGCTTTTGGGCCCAAGCAGACTATGTTGTGGCAGGTATAGACAAGGGCAAGCACCCTTCGACTTCTAGAACTTGATTGCTTGGAGTAGGAGAACATGGGATCAAGATTTGGCTTGCGATGCTAAGGAGATATTTTACTTTCTTTTGTACTTTTTTTTGGAACTGTGGTGTTTCCCAGCATTGTGACTTGTTTGGATGCTTTCCTAGATATGTATAATGCATCATTGTATATATAAATATGTGCTCTAGTTTGTTGATTTAGTCTTCCGCTATTTATATTTTTGGTTATTAATGCTTCCATTATTGCATGTTTATTACTTCCACTATGTATCTTCCAATGAGGGCATAGTTTCCCCACTATCACACCCAAGGCCCTCACTGCTAGTCTGCAGCCTCTGGCGTTTGGGGACATGTGCTTGAGACCATGTGACCAACCGGGTACGGGGCGCCTTTGGGTGGATTCCAGAACTGGGATGTTATAAAGTGGTATTAGAGGAATTCTTTTCTCTTGATTTACTGTTTGGAGCCTTTATCTAGGGATAGGATGGATTTGGTACTTGTTAATAAGTTGTGCCCGGGAGTAGCTAAACCGTGTACATGGAAAAGCCATACTACCTCGTTTATTGCAGTTTTCTGGTTTTGAGATTTTATGGTTGATATGATTTCACCTATAGAGATTCATGTGCTTCGTGTTGTTATTGTTTTGATATTATGGTTCTATTTCTGTTACAACTCGATGAGATGAGGGTCTGCCATCTCATGCATCATATAGGCACTTGTTATAAATCACATTCCATGCATTCTTTCCATGCCATCTAGGGTGAATTTTCAATTGCATGTTGTTGTGATAGACTCTGTGTAGATTATGTATGCAGTTGTTATAGATGCTTGATAGAATCCCTACTGTTGTAATAGAGAAATTGATTGCGTAGTACTTTGCTTAAATGAATGCCAAATTTTTATTCTTGAGGTGTTATGGGCCCTCTTGAATCAGAATTTGGTGGACCATGATCCTGGTTTCTTTTGTACGTGACTATAGGAGATGCCATGATTTGATTCGCAGGGAGTATGGTCCCTCACGGATCGGAATTTGGCACCTCTTTGCCTTGTTTTCAGTATTTCTGGGCTTCTGTGCAGTTTATGAGATACTACCCAGAAAAACCCAGAATATACGGTGTGTAATTTCTGGATACATGTCGTGTAGTTTTCAAGCAGTGTCACTGACCGTGTGAGAAGAAAAACAGTGTCGTGAAAATAACTTCAGGAACACGTTGTGTACGGTTAGTGCACGTCGTTTAGTTTAGAGCCGTGTACCCAGCCGTGTCACTAACTACACGGGGCGGGGAAGCTCGAGTAGAACATTCCATGTTGTTAAAGAACATGCCATGTAGTTTTGTTCTAGGTAACTGGCCATGTCATGAACAACACGGGTCGGTGTTACCTTCTTCTATATGCGTTGTATTTGTTCGGAACATGCCGTGTAAGGGAATCCATGTAGACGGCTATGTAACTAACAACACGGGCTGCCGAGACCATGTCTAGTACACGTCATGTCCCTAGGGAACACGCCATGTAGTCTGGGGTTAGTTTGGATAGTGTGTGTTAGCCATGTAAGGGGACTCGGGTAGGGGTCTAGAGTTCAAGTACATGTCGTGTGTGGGAACAACACGCCATGTAGTTTGGGGTGTTACATGACCAGTAGTGGCAGGAGTACACGCCCTTGTTAATGGCTTTAACGGACACATCATGTAGTTTTTATACACACCGTGTAGTCGTGTTTCGTAAAACTTGATAGTTTCTTTCCCCTATTCCTATTTTGTACTCCTGTGTTTTTAGTCCTTGTTAATCCTGACTTAATTTGTGATTTTGATCTTCAGAGTTATGCCTCAGAGACGTCCTCCGGTCATATGTAATATGCCGGATGGTGACTAGACACCGGATATGGCCGATCAGGGACCTCCTATTGATCCTCTTGCTGTTCCATCCTTGGAACCATTAGATATACCCATCATAGGTGTCGATCCGCCGTTCAGGGAGTATTTCTTGAAGATGATGAAAACTTTTCAGGGAGCGCCGCCTCCTACCCTGTCAAAGGATGAGTTGACAAGGGTCTTTCAGCAGCAGCAGCATCCTTCTTTCTCAGGGGATGGAGGACCCCAAGATGCAGAGTCATGGTTCGAGGCCACCCTAACTATCTTTGAGCATCTTAAGATACCCCCAGAGAAGAGGGTAAAGTTGGCCACCTATATGCTCCGAGACACTGCCAAGAGGTGGTGGGAGGTGATCTCACAGTTAGGGCATCGGCAGGGCATGTCATGGGACGAGTTTCTACACACCTTCTATGACTACTTCTATCTGGAGACCCTGAGGGCCGATCGAGCCCGGAAGTTTATGATTCTGTAGTAGGGTACTCTTTCTGTTATGGAGTACTCGTCTCACTTCACTGAGCTACAGCATTTCATGTCGATCCCAGCAGGTGATGATTTGTTCCTTGCTAGGAAGTTCGATGACGGTCTTAGACAGGAGATCCATTCCTAGGTGAATATCTTCCAGTTGACTTCGATATCTTCTATCGTCAACCAGGTACTGATCACTGAGCACAATCTAAGGGATTCTGGAGCAATGATCCAGGGCGGTTCGACATCCATAGTTGGTGTTCCTCCTATGGACAATAGGAAGAATCGCAAAGAGTCTTCTTGAGGAGATCGGGATTTGTGGGATGCGTCTGTTGGCAGCCAGGTTGTATGCTACCTGTGTGGTATGAGTGGGCATACCAGGACTCAGTGCCAGAGAGATCCGATGGAGTGTCGATCTTGCGGCAATATGGTTCATCTTCAGCGCTTTTGTCACATATTCTCACCGTCATCTGGTGGTAGGGGTTCTTCTATGACCCTGTGTTCTAGAGATGCTTCGCCAGTTTCCCAACAGTCTAGGAACTGGAGTTCTTCCAGCTGTTCGAGCCGAGGTGGAGGTCGTGGCCATGGTGGTCAGTCACCAGGTCATCAACGACAGCATAATGGATCAGCTTAGAGTGGTCAGCCAAGGGCACAGGGCCATGGTGCAGGCCAGTCTTTCGCTATGGAGAAGACCTATCAGGAGCAGGATCCCAGCCCTTATACAGTTCAAGGTACGATCTTAGTATCCTCAGTTTTATCTTCAACTCTTTTCGATACTGGTGCTTCACATATCTTTATCTCTGTTGCTGTTGTGGAGAGACTTGGGCTCTGTATCTTTTCATCTGCCAACTTGTTGACTCTTGACACGCTGTTGGGAACGAGGACATCTAGCGTACGTCAGTGCAGAGAGTGTCCTCTTGAGTTTGTGGGTTGTCATTTCTTATGGGACCTCTATGTACTAGAGATAACGGGCTATGACATCATTCTCGGGATGGACTGGTTGGTTCCCTTCCAGGAAGTCGTTGATTGCTATCGCCGCAGGGTGAGTTTCATATCACCAAAGAGAGGATCATTCCTTCATAGAGGCAAGTGGGATGTCTAGGTGGGTAGAGCTGGACCAGAGCATCATGGGCTAGGGGAAGTTATATCCCAGATTTCTAGTATTTGTCTAGATGACCAGGGGACTTCACAGTTAGACTTTCCCCTAGTGGTGGATTGTTTCAGGGATGTTTTTCTAGAGGACTTTTCAGGTTTTCCCCCAAAGTGTGAGGTAGAATTCTTGATTGAGATCATTCTATGAGTGGAACCAGTGTCCATTACTCCTTATAGGATGGCTACACCTGAATTGAAGGAGCTCAAGAAGCAGTTGGAGGAGTTGCACGAAATGGGTTTCATCCGACCCAGTACTTCTCCTTGGGTTTCGCATGTCCTGTTTGTAAAAAAGGCAGATGGCACCCTTCAGCTTTGTGTGGATTATCAGAAACTGAATCGGTTGATGGTCAAGAACTGATATCCCTTTCTGAGGATAGATAACCTCTTTGATCAGCTTCGAGGAGCCCGAGTGTTCTCAAAGAATGATTTTAGGTCTGGTTATCATCAGTTGCGTTTTAGACCATCAGATATACCTCTTATAGCCTTCAAAAGAAGGTATGGTCTATACGAGTATACAGTCATGTCGTTCGGTCTCAAGAATGCGCCTGCAGTTTTAATGGCACTGATGAACTGAGTGTTTCATCCGTACTTGGACTCCTTCATCGTGGTCTTCATGGAAGATGTTTTGGTGTACTCTCACACTCGACACGACCATGCCTCACATCTTGAGATCATTCTGAGTACACTGAGAGAGCATCGACATTATTCTAAACTCTCGAAGTTCCACTTTTGGATGGATTAGATTCACTTATTGGGTCACGTCATCTCAGAGGCTGGAGTATCTATGGACCCAGAAAACGTGATATTTGTAGTTTCTTGGGAGTATCCAAAGAACGTTTTTGAGGTGTGGAGTTTCCTAGGTTTGGCTGGATACTACATACGTTTCATTCAGGACTTCTCGCGCCTAGCAGCACCATTGACAGTTTTAACCAAGAAGGGGGAAAAGTTTTTATGGTCAGATTCTTGTGAGTTATCCTTTTAGGAGCTAAAGGGGAGGTTTACATCAATACCGATACTAGTCTTGCCAGAGCCGGGCAAGGGCTACACATTTTACTATGATGCTTCAGGTATCAGGTTGGGAGTTGTGCTTATGCAGGGAGATGGAGTCGTTGTATATGGGTCTCGGCAGATAAGGCCACACAAGAGAAATTACACTATGCACGATCTGGAGTTGACATCTTTTTTTCATGCCTTATTTTGTTGGAGACACTACCTTCTAGGAGAGCACTTTGTGTTTTTCACCGACCACAAGAGTCTCAAGTATATCTTCACTCAGCGTGATCTGAATCTGAGACAGTGTAGGTGGGTAGAGTATCTTCAGTCTTTCGACTTTGAGCTCGCCTATATATTGGGGAAGGGCAATGTAGTGGAAGATGCGTTGAGTAGAAGAACTCAGATTCAGGCATTTCAGGAAGCCAGCGGTGAGTGGAAGCTTATGGATCTGTTCTCTAAGATGCGCTTAAAAGTGTACGACAGGCAGGAACATATTGTCCTATCTTCTATAGTTGTTACCTCTACACTTCTTGATCGGGTGCGAATGAGGTAGCTATCATATTCAGATACCTTAGTCCTACGGGAGAGTGTGTCAGGAGGAGACCCTCTTCCTGGATGGACTGTGGGCGAGGATGAGATCTTGTGTTTCCAGGGAATCATATGGGTGCCAGTAGACATACGCGAGGAGCTGATGTGGGATTTTCATTCCTCAATTTGGGCAGTTCATCCTGGCATCCCCAAGATGTATCTTGATCTACACCGCTAGTACTGGTGGCCAAGTATGAAGAAAGATGTTGCTGGTTTTGTTATTAGATATTCTACTTGTCATCAGGTGCAAGTAGAGCATCAGCAACCAACATGGCCTTTACAGCAGTTACCCATTCTCGAGTGGAAGTGGAATGATGTCGTGATGGACTTCATGACCGGGTTTCCAAGGTCGCCTCAGGGAAATGATGTTGTTTGGTTTGTCATTGATAGTCTTACGAAGGTTGCACACTTCATGCCAATCAAAGAGACCTTCAGTGTTGATGATCTAGAACGGTTGTACATCCGAGAGATTGTACATCTACATGGAGTTCCACACTCCATTGTATTGCACAGAGATGCGCGTTTTACCTCTCGGTTTTGGTAGGGACTTTATAAGGCTTTGGGAACACAGGTACTTTTGAGTACAGCATACAATCCCCAGAATGATGGCCAGTCCGAGCGTATGATCTAGGTGCTTGAGGATATGATCTGAGATTTCATTATAGACTTCGGCGGTTCTTGGTAGAAGCATATACCTCTTGTGGAGTTCACCTACAACAACAGTTTTTAGGCCACCATTCAGATGGCACCTTATGAGGCTTTGTACGGTAGGCCATGCCGATCACCCTTATGCTGGCTGGGGCAGAAGAGGCAGCTTTGCTGGGACCTCGTCTTGTTTAGGAAACCTAAGATAGATAATTTTGATTCAGAAGAGGATGGATACAGCACAGTCTCGACATAAGTCTTATGCTGATCAGCAGAGACGACCTCTGGAGTTCGAGGTCGGGGATAAGGTTTTCCGGTGTGTCACACCGAGGTTGGGAAACAAGAGGATTCAGAGACAGGGTAATCTTTCACCGCGGTATGTCCAGCTGTTTGAGGTATTGGAGAGGGTTAGGCCAGTTGCCTATCGGTTTCTATTACCTCATAGGTACCGGTCCATGCACGACGTCTTCCACGTCTCTCAGCTCCGACATTACTTTTTAGACTCATCTCATGTCTTTCAGCCCGAGGAGGTAGAGCTCAAAGTGGATGCATCGTTTGAGGGGAATCCTATCCGGATTGTCGATCGTAGTATGAAGGTTCTCCATGGGCGGTCTATTACTTTAGTACGGGTGCTTTAGCATCATGGGCGATAACAGGATAAGACCTGGGAGAGGGAGTCCAATGTACGATCGCAGTGGTCGGAGCTGTTCGGGGTTTCTTCTTCTACACCTCGTTAGAGAAATTCGGGGATGAATTTTTTTAATGGGGGAAGTTTGTAAGAACCCGGATCTTCGTTTTAGGTATGTCTTTCCTTTTTCTAGAGTTTTTGAGAAAAATAAAGTTTCTGGAAATTTTTGAAGTACACACCGTGTACTTTCTGAGTACACATCGTGTACACTTTTCCCGCTTGAAGCCGTGTACTGGCCATGTCCGGACCACACTCACGGTGTGTAGGGGTGATGTGGAGGCCGATTTTGGCAGAGTACAGAATGAACTGGTACATGTTGTGTACTCTAAAATTACACATTGTGTACTTTATTTGTTTTCATTAATCTGATTGGGGTCACGCCCGACCACCATAAACGTCTTCTTCTAGGTCTTGTTCATTCGAGAGCGTCGGGAATCCACAGATCTTTGACGAGCCACTGAGCCTACATCCATTCTCCGAGTCAAGCACTGTCGATTTCTTTGGAATCGCAGCGGTGAGTTCTTCCTTCTGCTTGATCCTTGTTTTCTAATTCCTCCTCCTTCTCAAGTTATCATGGTTTGAACGTTTTGAGAGTTTTCTCATATCTTTGATGTTCTAAGTAGAATCAGTCATCGTGGTTCATGTATATCTATATCCTAGGATCGAGGTAGGTGGTTTGTGCCTTAATGTTCAATTTTTTTGAGTTTTATGTACAAATTCCCCCAATACCCTTGAACGGGGTATTACGTGTTTACCTTTTTGCCCTTGTTGTTTTCCTTCCTTGCTTGTATTCTTGTGTAGAAGTCAATTAATCATGTTAGAGGATAATTTTTTGTGATTGGATGTTTTTTCCATGATTTTCTCTATTTACGACCTTTTGGTCTTGTTAGCCTTTGTCCGTTATGATTCTTTTCATGCCTTGTGTCTATAGGATGGAGTGTTTTGTATTATATGCTTGTTGTCCTATAGAATGTTAGCCAAGTAGATCTATAGGTGTACTTTGGTTATCCAAGTAGATCTGTAGGTGTACGTTAGTCTTATAGCATTATCATGAAATGAGTGGCACGGGGATGTGAGAACTTGGTGATATAGAATATAAGGAATAGACCGAGTGATCTTCCTAGAGAGTCTTTGACAATATAGACTACATGAGGGTAGACCGAGTGATCTTCCTCAATGAGTATTAGACATTATAGGTCACAGGGGATAGACCAAGTGAGCTTCCCATAGTTCCTTTAGATATTATAGACTACAGGAGGGTAGACCAAGTGAGCTTCCTCAGAGAGTCTTACCTTATTTGTTTTCTCTTTAAGAACCTTTCTCGAGCTAGAGGAGGAATTGACCGAGTGAGATTCCTCAGAGAGTCTATGGTATACCTGAGGCTATAGGAGGAATTGACCAAGATAGCTTCCTCAGAGAGTCTCTAGACCTTGGGGCTAAGAGGGTTAGGCCACGTGATCTTCCTCAGAGAGTCCCTGACTACCCTAGACTATAAGGGGAATTGACCGAGTGATATTCCTCTGAGAGTCTCATAAATTCGTATGACCAAACTAGAGGGGTTAGGTTGAGTGCACTGCCGAGAGGGTTGTGGTATGTCTTGGATGGGACCATAGGGGATGGCTGCGAGTACTTCCTAGGGGGTTTCTATTTGTGGTTATTTGTTTGATTCTTTTCTACTTGTTGTGTTGTGGTTTGACTACTGTTGTACGTCACCCTATTACTACTTACTATGTATTACCTACTGTTCACTGCTGCTGTTTGCTGCTTACTGTACTATTACTTGCCATATACTCACTGACTATTAGGTACAGATCTTCTGGTGGTTTTCTATTGAGATTTTATCTCACACCCTATTTGGGCTATGCTTTTGGGCCCAAGAAGACTATTTTGTTGCAGGTATAGACAAGGACAAGCGCCCTTCGACTTCTAGTACTTGATTTCTTGGAGTAGGAGATCATGGGACCAAGCTTTGGATTGCGATGTCGAGGAGCTGTTTTACTTTATTTTGTACTTTTTTTTGGTACTTTGGTGTTTCCCAGCAGTGTGACTTGTTTGGATGCTTTCCTAGATATGTATCATGCATCATTTTATATATACATATGTGCTCCAGTTTATTGATTTGGTCTTCCGCTGTTTATATTGATGGTTATTGATGCTTCCATTATTGCATGTTTATTACTTCTGCTGTGTACTCTGCCAATGAGGGCATAGTTTCCCCACTATCACACTCAAGTCCCTCGCTGCTAGTCGGCAGCCTATGGTGTTTGGGGAAATGCACTTGAGGCCATGTGACGGATGGGTACAAGGCGCCTTTGGGTGGCTTCCGGAACCGGGACGTTACAACACACCAGGATCAAAATGGGGTGTAGAAGATACGTCTGTGGTAGGGGCATAGTCCAATTGGGTAAGACTATTGGATCGTCTAACTCTCGCACCACGAGACCTCGTACCACTAGCCTCAGTACCGAAACCAACAAATGACCATCTAACTCTGACACCACCCCCCCCCCCCTCCTACCACAAGCCTCTGTACTAGGGGAAATATCAGGTACCTTGTCGGATATCTCTCGTCTAGGGGGTGGATCCTGAAAAAAAAAGTTTAACACAAAAGTAAACACATGATATTATAAGTTATTGAAATATATATATTTGAAATAAAATACTCACAACAGGGATGAGTGGAGGAACACCCTTCTGTGTTATGCGACAATTATTTTCTGTCATCTTTTTCCACCGCACCTCTTCAATGGGTGTCATTTCCTACAATGAAAAAAATATTAAAGTAATTAGAAAGAGATAACTAATCTTTAAACCAAAAAAATATAGAAAACCCATTCTGATAAAAAACATAAAGAAACAGAGGATTTAAGGTTGGTTGAAAGTAATCACTTGGATACACACTCTGAATGATGTTGGTGTATTCATTGAATCATGTCCCAATTGATTTTGGAGAGGGAACTTCAATAGTAATAGGTATGGATTTGATTAGAAACACCTATAAAAAGGATATCTATAAATTTTGACATCCCAAACCAGGATGCCACTCATTAGTGACGTGAACCCAGATGGACACATGGCCTCAGGAACATCTACTAAAATTACAAATGTTATTGAATAATTTTGAGAGCCTTTATTATGTCTGGGGGAGACTATTCCCTCATTACCTAAGTTTCACAACTTTAATATTATATGTTAAAAAGTTAAAGAAAGATAACAATGGTAAAATATTGGAAATGGATGAAAATAACCAAATCAGTAATACCAACTAATAACCGAATCATAAACCAAATAATGGTAATGTATGTCATGTATCAAGAAGAAAAACATAGGTATAACAAGTATGAAGTAGTACTATACAAGAGGATCAATAAATTATAAAATTTGACCTAGCTTCTTGAGCTACAACCCAGTCATCTAGTTTATCGGTGGCAAGAGTGTGCGTCATGTCAATAACTCGAAATCCACAATCATCAATAAAGGTGCATTGCCTCATCATTGAATAAAACCATTGGTAAAGGGAATATTTTTACCAATGGTTGCACACAATCATTGGTAAAATAGTACTTGAGGGACCCTTTATAGGCATCCCAAATAGAGGCACATGCCTCAAGTCCCATTATGTGTTATAGGCATCCCAAATCATTCACTCATGTTCAATGAATCATTCTTGGCACCTCTTTGGTCATGCCATTCATTACCCAATTTGTTCCCAAAGTCAAGCGCACCCCATGGGTGGATAATGTATAGGTTTATAAACTAATAGGTTGTTCATGGCTTGTAAAAAGGTTTAATTTCATAAAGTATAGATAAAAACATTAATTTTTAAATTTGAGATTAATAATAAAGTATGTCAATGATACCAAGATTACTGAATTAAACTTGTGACTTATCTAACATTGTTATGGATGTATACACATGCCAGCATGGCTAGTGAAAATCACCCCACCATCATAAAAGTGAGTATTGGCCAAAAAAGAGACATAATATACAATGTATAGTGAGAACCATATTTAATTGACCTTAAAGTTATATTAGTACAGTCATCTTAGGAATCCAATTATCACTCATGACTAACCATGCCACTATAAACAACCTAGAGTGTATGAGTTTTCTCTTGGATATTAACAACATCATCACACATTATTAACATGATATGAATCATGTGGAATATGGGTGATATTAAGAAAAAATTTCCAACAATACCAAGCCTTCAATGAACTGAAAATTTATGGATGATATTAACACATAATTCATTTTGAATCAAATTTGGTTCACTACCAAAGCCCAACACACACACCCAAATCAAAAAGAAAAAAAATTCATACACACCCAAATAAAAAAATAAAATAAAAAAAGTAAATGTAGAACATTAAAATGAAAGTATCACTTACAAATTATAATTGTAGAACTAAGAAATTTTGAAAATGGATAATAACGAAGTATTTCCGTGGTAGGGTAAACAGAATCCCACTTATCCACTTCACCCAAATGAAAACATAAAAAAAATAGTAGATGCAGTATACCTTAAAGAATAAAAGTGAATAACTAATAATTCTTAAAGATGGAAGGATTTCGGCCATAGGGGACGAAAAATCCCAATTCTCCCTTTTATTTAGGGCTACAGTAGCACAGAATGGGGGAGTCCATGATTCTGTGAATTTGGGGAAAAACTTTCCCAACGGTTTGTAAAAACCATTGGGAAAGTTACCCATTACCAACAGTTTTTACAAATCATTGGTAATGGCTGATTTAAACCTCTCTATACCAATGGATTTAAAAAATCATTGGTATAGAGTATACTTTTCCCAACGGTTTTGAAAAACCAATGGGAAAAGATGATTTAACCAGATTTTACCAATAGTTTCTTTAAATAGTTGGTAAAAGTACTCTACAAGTGTTGGGAAAACCTCCCTTTCTAGTAGTGACTCAACCAGTAGGTTTTACACAGGTTTGGGTCACTATATTTCTTTATCTTTTAGATTTAACTCTTCATTAATTAGTTTGACATTAACCATGTCTCTTTGTATTTTTATATTATATGGTTAATAAACATACTATAAACATCCAAGAGAACCTAAAGTGGTTCATTAATGACATATATAATATTATTTAAGGAATTTGACCATACCATAGATTTTTAGGAATATAATATCAATTAATAATATAATATTTGTTTTAAATACTCTTTTATGACAATTTTGATACTATTCACTATTTTGTTTTTGTTAAATTCCTAACTTCATTATTACTTCAAAAAAATTAATTTAATCAATCATAACATGTCACATTAACGTGGAAAATTCTTGGATGGCATCAAAACTTTCAAATTATATTTATTTTAGTATCTATAATACCATTTATTTTATTCATTCATTAATAAAGAAAATACAACATCATCATTGTGTCATAAATAAATATATGTATTTTATATCTAAAAATTATAAATAAAATATCATGAGGTATGAAATATTTTTATATTTATAATGACTATTTATTGTCGAATAGATGAATTATATAACCTTTTTATTTGTATTTTTACTAAAAGATATTCGATTTTGTGATTTTTGTCTTTACATAAAATTAATTAATATAAAGTGCCATTATCACTTACATGTGGCTCCATGGGGTCCCAAAATTGACCAAAGGATTCCCATGGCCGGAAATGTATCATACAATAGGGTTATGACACATGTTAGGGTAATTTAATATTATTATAATATTATTTTTGACCCTTATTTACTGGATTTATCTTTTAACCATGGTAAATAAAATATTTACCGAAGTAATTATGAAAAATTACTAAAAATATAAGTTACCTATTAACACAATTTGGACCTCCTGATTCTAAATATTGAATCTATTTTTCTAAATTCAAAACACAGTAGTGGCAGAAATTAATTTAAAATTAATTCATGTTGTCAAAACGAAAAATGTGATTTTAAGAAATAATAACTATCAAAAGATTGACACGTTTTTATGTCCAGTTTAATCGTGAGATTACATCCAATGACATAAATTAAAGTAAATGATAGAAATATAATCTAATCATACGTAAAAACTATTAAAATGTATAATTTAACACTATAAATTATTTCAGTTTAAAAAGTTGTTTTTAATTATAATTTAGTATTTTCACTATTCATCAAAAATTTAATGTTTTCTGAAAAATACCAAAAATTCACCCTAAGCTAATTTCAATATTTTGAATCCAAACATGATGTTCATTTCAAAAGATAAAATTCAAAAAATTTAAAAAAGTTGGTATTTCTATTCATAACGGCTAGTTTGATTGGGCATGGGGTGTTAGAATCTTGAAGTTGCGTACAATGCAAGCTATTACATTATTCAAAGGGAAACGTACCTTGGAATCTTGGGGTATTACATCTTCCCCCCTTTTTGAAATTTCGTCCTCACATTTTTTGAAATTGGGCTTGGGAACATCATTGAAAGCCCCACATCAAAAAAAGAGTCAATAAAACTATCACTTTAAAAGAAAGAAAGAGAAGTACAAAGGTCACCTGAGATAACCCATACTAGGATTCCATGTAGGAAAACATGGATATGGAAGATAAACTAAGTGTTATGTTCTGATGGAGAGGGATAGAAAACATGATCATGAGAAATTTAACAATAATAAAACTACAATCTTGTGATGGGACCGACAGTCATTAGTTTTCCAGGAGGAAAAGTAAACGGAAAACTTTTTTTTTAGTTCCATTGCATAAAGATGAGGAATTTATTTATGAGATTAACTAATAACATAAATGGATATACTTACGTTTTAAGTATAGTTTCATTATTTAATAAATTTCTACCACTAACACATTTTTTTTCAAATGATGAGTATTCAAGATGACTTATTCACACCAGAAGAGCTAGAATCAACTTCTAGAGAATCACATGATCCACAAAGGATAAACTATATATTTACCTTGTCTTTAGAGATTAACCAAAACCAAAATGGTTAGTACAAGATCAGATGATCTCCCAAAAGGATAATCCTTTATACAAATAAACACTAATCTTAATTTCTAAAATTAAACCAACAATACCCCCAAAGTTAAATAAATACCATTAAATTAACAATTTTCCTTAAAATCCTTCAATATAATACAAACTAATATTGAAACCTAAAACTTAGAAGAATATGGTTACGTAGTCTTCCACAATAAATTGTATCTCCAAATGACATCGAGTACTCTTAAAGTCACATTATTAAATGTAATTAACCTAATCACATATTATCTATTATTTGTTAATCATTTCAATAAATAACCCACATCACTATAAATCCCTAATAAAATCATAGCTAAAAATCCACCATTACTCCTCAAATAAAATTCCATAGTATTCTATTTTCCTTAGGAATATAGTGTTCCCAACAGAGCAAACGTCTTCCAAAATAACATTTATCACTTAATTACCAAATTGTTTTACTATACTGAGGGTATTAATTTGATAAGACATAAGATCCCAAATCAATTTATTATTGATCAATAAAACCATTTAACAAAAAATAATTAGTCACACTAACTAGGGACTTTACGTAGTCCAGTGGTAGGCGATGAATTACAATTGCGCTCTGGTTGTGGGTTCGATTCCCACAGCTTTTTCTGACGTGACGGGTTGTCACATGGTCAATGTGTTGTCCTTTTTCAAAAACTATATTTTATAACATTACCAAAATAACTTAAATTCCTCAAAATAACCATACATAATTTCACCAAAAATGTTATCTCATAACTTGCATTTTCATCCCAAAATATAATAACTTATAATTTCCTCAGAAAAAATGATCATATAAAACAAAATGGTTATTTATAACTATATTCATAAGAAAAAGGATAATTCTTCCTCAAATATCATTTTCAAATGACAAACTGCAGGGTTACAAAAATAAGAGAAAATTATTCCAAAGTAATCTCATCAACAAAGAGCACTAATAATTTTAAACATTTATCCAACCATTTATTTCCACATATCTTTTTCTTTGACAAAGAAAATATCCTATAGAATAGGGAATTCTGTCAGGTAATGGCCAGGTCCCCTACATTTATGGCAAATGACTATAAATGGGTTCTGGGGACCATTTTTTTCCTTCCATAATACTCTTCATTTTTTCACAGAAATTGTTTTTTTATGTACTTCTTTCCCACACGTAAATCATTTCTTCTTTCTATTGAGACACTTTCCTAGGTGTATCCTTTCACATTTCCTGCATGATGGAAATTGTGGTTTCATTTCTCCATGGTCTCCACTGTTGGAGCTCTTATTATTCATCACCTTTCTCTTATTTTTTGAGTCCAGGAGTTGGTTAATATATATGTTATTGAGAATATTTTTGGAAAACTGATTTGGCATGAACACAATATCATTTACGCCAATCAACATTTCATTTTGTTGCTTATTTCCACCACCATTCTTTCACTGTACATCATGTTCAAAGTTACTATGACTTCCTTGGAATCTAGTCATTGACTAAAACCAGAAAACATTGTGTGAGTAACAATAGTCATAAAATAATTTAGAGAATATCATAACACCATATTTTTAATCTAAAACACCTTAGGATTAACCAAGGTCATTTATTCTCATCTTATATTAAAATCCTTCAAATTAATTTGTCAAGAAAATGTAAATTAACCTAAGAATATACCCCAGGAGTGTTGCAATAAAGAGTGCAGCAAGGCCCATTTTCGGGCACCATTTCCTGTTCGAGTCTATCTCAAAGCGGTTTTTTCGGGTTTTCCCCTAGGTACATATGTTCCAGATTCGCCTCTACCTACACATATCCAGACAGGTATGTACAGCTTGGATAACTCACAATATCTCTACAGTACTAAAATTCTAGGATGTTCTTATATATTAATCCCCAATGTCTATCTTAGGGCTATGTGCTCCAATCAGAGTTTATCTAAATCTAGTTTCCAAGGTTTGTACTAAACTTCCTCTGATACCAACTGTAACGCCCTAACCCCAATATCCAAGATCTAGTGCATTATTTAAAAACATTAGCATGATCACAAGGAATCAATTCCCGAAGAACCGATCAGTTTAGTAGTCTTGGAAACAAGATACATACATAATTTTGACTTTACAACTTGAAAATAAATACAACACTAATTTATTCCATTAGAAACATACAAGCATCCTAGATTATGCCTGCAAGTCACTCAAAAATAACTCCTTCATATCTTGGGAAAATGAAACATAATAAAGTGGTGAGCTCAAATGCTCAGTAAAGGTATGCAATACAACAGAAGATAACATAAATATTAAGCATGGTGAACAATTGAAAACACATTCCTTTACAAATAATAAACATGAACATGTTTATGGCCTGAATATGAGATGAGAAAATAATGACATAATAAAACATAATCATGAGTATTCTACTAGTCGAACGACCATATGAAATATCAATAGCTAATCTCATAATGATGGAATGCATAATGCCGTAAATTCTGAAACATTCTATCAAGGCCTCAGCCAAGACATCTAATAAATGATTAAGGCCATGGACAAAAACATATATCATAAATTGGGAAAGGCCTCTACAAATTCCACGTCAAATTGTCTCATGAGACCTACCGATGCATCGAAGAGCTATTTCAGGCACCACCCACCACATACTAAGTCCAATACATTCCACATATGAAAAGGTTGAAACATAATCTGAACATTCGTATTAAAAATAGTATACGAAATGTAAATACATTATCCATAAACCATGAATGGTATAAAAATATAACATCCACAGTAAAAAATAACTCATTATATACAATATGGAATATTATATTATAAAAAATTAACCTCAATCGAGAATAAGGAAGGATATTGAAAAAGATGAAAATAATCATCCAAACTATTCGAGAGATATATGCCCCTTTTTCTTGAAAACATTTAAATGACACACTATCTATTAAGAAGTCATTTAAAATAGATTTTTGAATCAAAGGTTCCCATACCACATTCAAACTTTTAAAAGGAATTTTAATTTGAAAACATTATTTTCCATATAAATAAATCCTTAAAACCATTTTTAAAACATGGACATTGATGAGAAATATTTATAAGAATAAATCTTTAAAACATTTAAATGATATTTTCATTAGAGTTCCTAACCAAAATTGAGACACTTGAATACAAATAACTGAGGTAATAAAAAAATTAAAATTAGAATAAATGGATTCATGATATATTATGTCAAAGTATATTATATACACCATATAAAAGTGAATTGGCATATAACAAAAAAAAGTCTCAATGGATTTTAAATTGAGATGAAATCCCTTATAAATATTGTATCCTTAGGTTAAAGATAAATCAATGACATAATTATGTCTGAAAAATATAAATACACTCAATATGATTGGATAATTCATTTTTCTAATCACATTACATTCACTCATATTCTTGTAAAAACAACACTAATGACTTGTATGTTTAACTCAATGAATGGAAATTATGTTAAGATTATTCTTATCAAGTTCATATCAATGAATTTTGAAATTATCAATGGATTGATTATGTGTATAAAAAGTATATCAAAAAAAATTAGAGAGGAAATTACTACATAAATAATAAATATTTATTCCACACATAATCTAGGAGTAAAATAATCAATGAAGTATGCGTAAAGCATAATGAGTGGAAAATGAAATTTGAAATTTCCTTGCTGATTTGTTAACATAGGAAACATACACCCCATGAAATAAGGATCATAAAATATAGATGTAAATACCCATAAATTAAATTATATTACACCAAGAATACAATCATGGGCAGTACATATGCCACATAAAAGGAAATAGTGGCCAATATAGCATGAATCTCATGGAAATAAGAAGTGAGATGAAAACCCATTACTTCATTGTAATAAATCAAGTCGTATGACCAAAAGTTAATAACCACAAAATTAATCACATAATTCCTTTAATATAAAAACAATAATGATAATATATATCAAATGTTAGTACACAATACACCACATTTAATAAATAAGTGGCAAACAATGGGAATCTCATGGAATTAAAAGTGAGATAAGAAACCCCTTACTTGTAATTTTCCTCGGTCGAGGGTAGGTTAACCTCATTTATAATGGTTAAATAATTGTTATTAAATTATACAAGAACCATATACATTAATATTATATCATATATGATCTATAAATATTTCATTGTTAATAATATTTTAGTATTATTGTCATTTCGGGTGTTAACTGATTTTTTCCTTTATATGATTTGTTACATAAGTTATGTTTTTTATGGATAGTATATATCTTATTCATATTAAGAGTTATGTTAAGTCTTTAAAAATTATTTTTAATCATCAAATGAAAATTATTCTTGTATGGATATGATGGGGAATGAATATCATCGTGTTTGTCGAGACGGTAATTTGTACGTACGCACAACCGATAAAATCATTATTTTGATATTAAAATAATATATAATTGGATGGTATATCATATATACAGAATAATTATCAGGTTTTATTTATTATTTACATCAATTACACATAATTATTATACCCATCCAAATAATAATGTATTGAATAACAATTACACCACGACGTGGAAAAGTTAAGTCGTACGTACGCACGTATGGTGAAATTTCATTCAAAGGATGGATAGAATAATGAATATGGTTGTACCATATTTATAATAACATCACAGTATATAGAAGATACTGGATTTATTATTTTATAATGGAAACAACAAAGAAAGAGTAAGTGTAAGAAGAAAGGAACTTGAAAGAGGCGATGAAATATTTACCTCTTCTTCAGGTTTTTCCTTTTGATTTGATCAAAATGGATCCATAGGTTTGATTTATTACTAAATGAAAGCCTCTAAGATGAGTTAAGGATTGTGGAGAGGATATTTGTTTAGGTTTTTTCTGAGCCAAATGGATTTTAAGGTGTGAATTAGAGAGAAGGGGAAGTGCCATTTTATAACAGGGGTGAGGGGTACCTTAGGAAAAGATTGAAATATTATTTCATAATAAAATAATTTTCAGTTTATAATAGCTAAAAAATAAATTATTAAAATTATAAGGTGGTTATGGGTTGAAAACCACTCAACCAATAGTTTTTAGATAGTTTCGGGTCACTATATAATCTTTATCTTTTAGATTTAACTCTTAGTTAATTAGTTTGGCATTTACATGTCTCTTTGTATTTTTATATTATGTGGTTAATAAATGTACTATAAACATTCAAAAGAACCTCAAGTGGTTCATTAATGACATATATAATATTATTTAATACCTTTCCCAGAACCATATATTTTTTGGAATAGAATATCAATTAATAATATAATATATGTTTTAAAAACTCTTTTATGTCAATTTTGACACTATTTGGTATTTTGTTTTTGTTAAATTCATAACAGCATTATTACTTTGCATAAAATTTATTTAATAAATAATAACATGTCACATTAACCTATAAAATTAGTTAATGGCATAAAAACTTTCAAATTATATTTATTTTAACATCTATAATACCATTTATTTGATTCTATCTTTAATAAGGAAAATACTTCATCATCATTGTGTCATAAATAAATTTATTTATTTTATGTCTAGAAATTATAAATAAAATATCTTGAGCTAGGAAATATTTTTATCTTTATAATTATTTTTTATAGTCAAATAGATCAATTATATAACCTCATATAAAAATTTATTTACTAAAATATATTTTCTTTTGTTATTTTTGTCTTTACTTTAAATTAATTAATATTAAGAGTCATTATCCCTTACAAGTGGCTCCATGTGGTCCCAAAATCGACCAAAGGATGAACAGGGTTGGATATGTATCATACAATAGGGTGAGGATACGTGGTAGGTTAATTTAATATTATTATAATATTATTTTTACACTTATTTACCGGATTTACCCTTTAACCATGGTAAATAAAATAATTTCCGAAGTAATTATTCAAAATGTCTAAAAATAAAATTTACCTATTTACAAAATTTGTACCTCTTGATACTAAATATTGAATATATTTTTCTAAATTCAAAACACATAAGTGGTATAAATCAATTTAAAATTAATTCTCACTGTCAAAGCGAAAAGCGTGTTTTTAAGAAATAATAACTATCAAAAGATTGGCACTTGTTTATGTCCAGTTTAATCATGAGATTACATCCAATGACATAAATTACTTTAAATGATAAAAAACATATAATCTCATTATACATAAAAACTATTCAAATGTATCATTTAACACTATAAATTATTTTGATTTAAAAATTTGTTTTTAATTAAAATTTAGTATTTTTACTATTCATCAAATATTGAAAGTTTTCAGAAAAATACTAAAAATTCACCTAAGATAATTTTGATATTCCAAATCCAAAAATGAAGTCCATTTTTAATGATAAAATTTATAAAATTTCAAAAAGTGTGTATTACTATTTATAACGACTAGTTTGATTGGTCGCGGTGTGATAGAATCTCAAAGTTGTATACAATGCAAGGTATTACATTATTCAAACGGAAATGTATCGTGGAAGCTTGGCGTGCTACATAAATTAATTGTTATCTTGGTAAAGTAAGAAACAAAATGCAGTTGCATTATCTATTGCTAAAGAATAATATATAGCAATTTGTAGATGTTGTGATCAAGTGTTTTGGTTGAAAGTAGCCTTGATGGATTTTGGATTCAATAATAATCCATTATGAATCATAAATAACAATAATAGTGATATAAATATTTCAAATAATCTGATAGATCATTCTAGAACATAAAATATAGAAGGAAGGATTCCATTATTGACACATCACGCCAAAAGAGGAAATATTATCCTCAAGTTTATTTTTTCTGAGAACCAATTATAATAAATTTTTAATAAGTCCATGCCTATTATTTTTTTAATTTCACTAATTTAGAATTATGGATATTTGATTTTAAATTATTTTAGTTTATATTGTACCATTAAATTTATTTTCATAAGTATTTTAATTATTTATGAAAATCAAGAGAATGTATTATATTTATTTGAAAACATTATTCCATTACTATTACATAAATTATCATTGTGGTTTTTATTAGAAAAATATCATTTCTATTTTAGTTATTTATTTACTTATTTATTTTAAGTCATAATTGGCTCTAATTCCTTAATTGGTTACATAACCCTTATGTGGACCATGTATATTACCTAAAATCCTATTTAACCCCCATTTAATCCTCTATTATACAATATCATTTATCTTAAAAGCAGAAATATCACTCTTTTCACTCCTCATATCTCTTCATTACCACTCTACCTTCTATCAAAATTCATTAATGAGAAATTTTATTCATCTATATGATGGAATCTCTAGTTATTATAATAAATCAATTCTAGGGAGTTCCTCACATATGTTACTATCTAAAAATCCATTAATTTTGGTTGGTTGAATTTTACTATGATGTTACTGACAAAATTATTTCAATTTCAATGTTGGGAGTTCTTTTTTTATGAAAATATGTAATGATTTATCTTTTACAAAAATTTAATTGAGTTCATGATGAATTCTGCATTCTAGTTTCATGAAGAAGAGGATGTGAAATCACCGAAAGTAAATGGTAAACATGTACTTTTTATCAATGTAACATACTGAAATATTTCACTATCAATATATGGTGGAATTTAATTTTAGGTAGAATCTAGTTGTTACATGATCAAAAGGACCACCCGAGGTTTTCATGACTTTTTGGAATATCAACCTTTTAAAATAATCTTTTAGTGGATTTACAAGATGAATAGAAATTTTTTTGAAATTTCGTTCAGATTGGTATTAAGTAGAGAGCATATGAAATAGAGGAGATATCTATTCTGGAGATTTGCCTCTTATATTTATTAATGAAAAATTTCAACAAAAATATGGAATGGTATATGATGCATTTTACATATCACTACTATAACGGGAAAGGTAATCTAGACCATTGACCTTTTATAAGGCTTATCTCCCTACTAAAAAAGGAAAAATAGGTACATATAAATAAGGGAGAGGCTATGAAATTCCATAGAGGTAATAATATTTTATCATTTCTTTTAATATAATTGGATGTCACTTGTTTAATACTTAAATCTATTTAATACTATTAGAAAAAATGTTTTAGCTCAAGGGGAGCCATCCCAAACCTCATCACATAGGGATGCAACACCTATTGAGATTATACATGTTATGGAGTTCTAATATTCAGTGGAAAATGGACTAGATCATCATTTTATAGTCATAATATCATATGTAGGAGATCCAGTATAAAGATAGGGAGTAAAAGTTTTCAAATATTCTATATGTTCATCATGATGCACCAACTATTGAGAAAATTTTTATGGCTCATGAGAAGAGGAAATTTGAGACTGTTCCTAGTGTTTTAACTTTAAGAAAATAGAATACACTGATGTTGAACATAAAATATTTGATCTTATAATTCAAGGATCAACATATGAAAATTATTGGGTGATAGATACAGTTTTATAAGATTATGGAGTTCCTTCTCATACTTCATAGGTTGGTTCCCCTTGTGTGTATGAGGATTCACCTTATGCATGTATGATATCTAAAATTTTTGGTATGAAAAACTTTACCTATGCCATTATTAATAGGTTTGGTAATATCATGGGAGATTATCATAGGTTAAAAATATATCTAATATCCTTTAAGGAAAATATTATTAAACTCAATTAAATTTCTATTTCAAATGAATATTTTTACAAGATAGTTGAAATCTTAGAAACTCAAACACACATGGTAATGAAATTTAAACCAGTACCTCTACTACAATCAGTTACATCTGAATTTATTTCTAAATGTATTAACAAAATGAAATATCAAGTAGGTTGAAGTCAATAATTCTATGCTAAAAATACTAAATTGAATAAGAGATGTGTAACACCACGAGATTTTAAAACAACTATATGTTTAATTCCATACGTTTGACATTACACTGATCATAAAAAAACTCCCATATATCAGTATTTTTACATGACCATTATAAACTATAAAATATTTGGATGTTTTTAATATGATTAAATATAAAATTAAATAAATATTAAGTTCAAATTCAATACAAATTTAATTATTCATACGAAATGTACACATAATTTTCAGTGAAGTTATTTTATTCTTCAAATAAATGTTTTCCTAAAAAAGGGATTTTTATTTTATTCTATATAAAATATAACTATTTTTTGAAAATATTAGAAAATAAATATGGAAAACGTTATTTTTCAACTCAGACCATTATAATTTTATTAGGGTAATTTTTTTGGTAATTTTATAAAAAATTGATTTTGGGTTAAAAAGTGAAAACACAAATTTACAAAATACCATAACTATTATGAAATAATATTATATGATCATGATTTAAAATTTATTAACACTTATTATTGAACAATATATGTTTTATGGAATGAAATAATACATTATTTGTTACATTTAAAAAGACCAAAATTTGGAAATCCACGCTTTTGACCATAAAAAACTTATTTATGAGTTATATGCCTAACATATTTAGAATTTATTTTTACCACTTCTATAAATTTAATAAAGTAAAATTTATTCAATATTTTAAAATAGGAGTTCCATAATATGTTATATGTTCATTTTCATTTTTAGTCAAAAAATATCATGGAAAAAATCATTTACTGTAGTATATGTAAAATGATGTAGCGTGTTGAAATAAAATGGTAAAAACTTAAAATACCTAAAAACTAATAAATTAATTCAATGTTTGTTGTGATTCTCAGCCATAATAATCCATTAAAATATTGATTATATAAAAATTATTTGGAATTAATTCCACCAAAATGTGGTTGATTGTAAATATAAAATAACAATTATATAATCACTTAAAACAACCCCTCCTCAAGTATAAATACCACCCTTCACTTCTACATTTCTCATCACAAGCCTTGAAGTTATTAAAATAACTTCCAAACCTCTCATCCCCATTATTCCCACATCTCGGTGATACTGGTTTCACCTAAATACCAATTACATGTTCCTTAATGAAGTCTGTCAAGGAAGTGATATTAAAGAGGTAACTTTCTCAAACCACCTCTCTTAATTTAATTTCCTATTATACCTTCTCCCCACCTCAATCATACATAACATATTAATAACACCAGTATAATTTATATAATATAATTTTATATTGATAGTGTAATTTCTTTTATCCACCCCTTTTCTTGTCTCTGCTTATACACTGAAACGAAATCATTTCCTTGATACATGCATTTAACTATCTCCAAGAACAATGATTTTTATCATTATCAATTAATGCCTTAAATTATGATAATAAAAGTATTATTATGTTTAAATAATATTTTAATAATTATATTACAACATATTTCATCTTGTGAAACAAGTATATAGACATAATATTGAATAAAACAAAACAAGTTTGTGATGGTCATAAAAACCTCCAAAATAAACTAAATAGTTATCATTAATATTCTATCATATTAATCATCCTCATTCAATAATGAAAAATCTGGTATTGGACCTTTTAAACTAATATAATTTCATTAATACCATTTTATTTTTGTTATATAGTTTAATTACTATCTCATAATAACATACATAATTATACAGAAGTGAACCAGCGTTGAAACAAGGAAATGAATGCACCAAAAACAAGTAAAATAATGAAATATTAATGATTAATTGGTGGTAATATGTTATAAATTTAGCAACCCATCCATTTACACATATAATTAAATTATTTTAATTCTATTTAAACATCAAATTACGCGCCAAGGATCATAAAGTCTATTGTCTTGGAAGACTAGGTACATAATTAAACATCTCAAATGAAACTTTTATTAAATCTTAATATTTAGATCCTAACATAAATTTAATGCATACATCTACATAAGATAACGTGGGGATAACCTGAAAACATGTATGAGATAAAAAATCCAAGAATGTTAATAAAAAAAGATTAAAACTTAACAGATGGGTTAGAAGGAATAAAATAACAATATAAAGAGGCATGGAACATGATTAAACATAAGTAATAATAATATTTAGAGCATGGGATTATATAATCATATAATAAAAGGAATGTGGAAGAAATATAAATCAATCATTTAGCATGAGCCTAGCTCATTGAACCTAGAGTATAACAAGTAATGGTTAACTACCATGACCATTTCACATTGAGCACGAGTCAAAGATAAATGTCAAGTCTATTGCACATAACGTCTCATGAGACAAAACATTAACCAATTCATTAGAGCACTATCTGGGTGCATGCATCCTAAAAATTTCATGAACAAGTCTTCCTTATGAAGAATCATACATAAACATAAGGGTACACATGGAATTAAATTGGCAAGATAATCATGTCACAAAGAATAATAAATCGGTGTATCATACAAGTGTCTATCAAAGATATATATTAAAAAATACATGTACATTAATAAGGTAAAATAGGAATTTATCAAGTTAATTAATGTCAAACATAATTGATAACATGTAAGAAGATTATCTAATAAATTTTATCATTAAAACATTTTAGTGATGTTTTCATGAAAATAATAATGTGTATTTAAAATAGAAAAGGGGACGATATTTTATATTAAACTATAAGTGAACCAAGAACATTTTCATACTAAAAATAATGATTTTATAAATAAATTGTATCTTAATAAATATGATATAGTGCATGTAAAATTCAGTAATAATTTCATAAATTCCTTTAAAACGGGCTCACTTATAAGGAAGAATTGAGGAGGTAACCGCTTAAAATATGTATATCACTGAAAGAGATTAATGAATGGATCTATATACATGTGTTTGGAATATATAAAAATAATTTATAATATGTAAATTAAAAAAAATAACATCATTTGGGTAAAAATAAATATAGAGAAACCTGAAGGAATATTGGAATTTCTAGTAGAATCCATTACCTTAAGTCTGAAAGTGTTCTTCACATGATTATATTTTCCTCTTGATTCCTTCCTCTTAAGAACCTCATAAGGGAATTGGTTTTGGTATTCTAATGATAACAAGAGCTCATATAAATGGTATAGGGGTGTAGGAAGGGATTTGATTAGATTTTGGATAAGGCACAAGGCTTGAAAGGTATGTGGATAAGAGGTGGTGATTGGTGGTTTTTGTATTGGAGGAAAGGGGATGTTTCCCAATATTAAATTCATTAGTTTATCATTTTTCCCATCACAATAAATAGTGATGATTTTTATGAATAAAAATAGTAATATTTTTGTGTGAGTTTAAAAAAATGTCCATTTACATTACCAATGACTTAAATATGATGCAAAAATTCATTTATTTATCAAATTTCGTAAATTGTCAATTTTCACTATTAACCAAAAATTTATGTATTTCAAAAAAATATCAAAAATTCTTTATAACCATTGTTCATCATTTTGAATCCAAAAATGAACTTCATTTTATGAAAATAATTTTATAAATTTGAGAAATTTAGTTATTAATAAAAATCATAATTTAATTCAAAAATACAAACATTAAAACTCTAAATGATTTTATAACAATTTAAAAAATTAACTAATGTCTCCTAAAATTATCTTATAATAATAAGACATAATAATATTATTTTATGAATACATTTTTCGAAAATACATATTCATTTAGATTATTAATTTTTAATTAAGTATTTATGACTTACCAAAAATACCAACACTATCATATTATCACTTATAAGTTGGATAAATTTTATTTATACTTTCATTGGTATTTTTACTATTCACTTGGCAGATTTACTATTCATAAAAATCATATTAATATTCTTACGAGTAACATTACTATTCACAAGGGTAAATTACTATTCATGAAAAATTATGTTTCTCTTATCGGTCTCCAAATATCTTTTTGAATGAAAATGTGTATGTTAGATTTCCAATATACAAATCATATAAGTGAAAAAAAATTATTTATAAAGTCAGATAGTATATATTAGTTCCTTAAATCATGATGTGGCATTATTTTATGATTTTATGTGATAATTCAATAAGAAAAAAAATTATAATAAGGTAATTTCCATTGATTAAACTTTGGGTCATTACATTCTTCCCCTATTATGAAATTTTTTCCTCAGAATTTCATTTTTCATTCTAATCTAGAAACATGTGTGGGTACTTTTCCATCATTGCTTCCTCCAGTTCTCATGTTTCTTCTTCGTACTTATGGTTCTTCCATATTACATTTCCCAAGTGGGTAGTATAGATACATATAACTTTATCTCTACCATCCAAGATCTTTACTGGATTCTTCTCATAAGAAATGTCATTTTCCAGCTCTACCATATTTAAAGGCAGAACATGTGAAGGATCAGGTAATTAATCTTTAAGAGGGATACATGGAATGCATTATGTACTTTAGACAACGTAGGTGTAACTTCTAGTCAATATGCTATATCATTGACATGATTTTGAATCTCAAAGAGGTTAACGTACCTAGGACTTAGCTTTCCTTTCTTCCCAAATCTCATGACCTTCTTCCATGGAGATATGCAAAGGAATACCATGTCTCTGAATTTAAACTCAATGGCTCATCGATGATTATATTCATAACTCTTTTATCTAATTTGGGATTCCTTGATATTCTACTAAATGGTTTTCACCTTCTCTATCATTTCATCAACACCTTCATGTCCTAGAATCTTACGCCCACTGACTTCATCCCACCACACCAGTGTTCTGCACCTTTTCCCATAAAGGGCTTCATAAGGAGACATTTGGAAACTAGAGTTGAAACTATTATTGTAAGAAAATTATACTAGTGGAATATGTTAGTCAAATACCCCTTTAGAATCAATATAACACACTCTCAACATTTCTTTTAGTCTCTGAATGGTTTTCATAGATTGGCCATCAGTCTGAGTATGATAGGTTGTGCTGAAGATTAGTTCAGTGCTTAGAACATTTTGGAGACTTTTCCAAAATAGTGAGGTAAATCTTGAATCTATATAAAATAAAATATATAGTGTTACATCATATATTCTTACCACATCTTTGATATATATTCGAGCTAGTTGATCCATTGAGAATTCCTCTCAAAATGTGTTAATGTGAGCGATCTTGGTAAGAGAATGTACAATGACCCATATATCATTGTTTCCATTGGATGTCCATGGAATTCTTGTGGAAATATCCATGGTGATGTTCCCCCACTTCAATTTTGTTATGGGTAGTTGTTGCATCATTTCAATAGTCTTTTCCCTTTAATCCTTTACTTGGAGTCAAACTAAGAACTTTGATATATATGTTGGAGTTGGTGGTCTAGAACCAACTACTTTGTAATTTATTCATTAAATAAAATCCTTATCACATCTTGATTGTTCTTCTGCGTGACAATGCATGTGATAATGTCCTAAGGATAGCTGTTGCATTAATGGGTCATAGTAGATCTCTACTATGATGAGAACCTGGAAGTGCCATAACATTGTTCTTGAATATATATTCTATGGCCGGATGATATTATTTGAGTGACACAAATAATACATGTCATTAGGGGTGAGGAATCATAAAAATTTGAGGCACCTTCTCATGGTGTGCGCCCTTGGTAATATCCAGGAGGATATTATGAGAACGAGAACCGCCAGTAGGAAATCCTCATTTCATAGTGTCATTGGATGTTCCTATCTGTGGATGTGTGTATTGGTCCTTAGACTTTAAGATTATTATTAATGGGTATTAAAACTTTTTCACTTAGATGTATTGATGAAAATGGTGACGACACATTCGCAGTGAGGTAGGATGTGTTGGGTGCGTCATGAGTAATACTGCATTAATAGATAATGCAAGAAAGGATTTGTCCCTTCTGTTCCATAACGAAAGTAGATATCTCAGGCTCTTTGATGGAATTGATATAGCCTAAATAAATCCATGGCCATGGTAAGGTATGGGCGAGTTCAATTCCGGGAATTCAAAGAAAGAATAATCGAGCACATGGGTTGATGGAACTAGCATGCAACCCGTTTGATTGGAGATATCGAGACAAAGGGATTTTATTACACGGTAAGCGTTAGTAGGAGGTGACATGTCATTGTGGCGTTAACTTCTTTCTCTATGGGTGCCTTGGTGTGTTTCTAGACGCTAACCTTGGACTTTAGGCAGGCTCTGCCTAATGCCACTGAGAAAGAGGCCTAGAGGGTCATACACTAAGTGTGTCCATGTATCTTAGTTAAATATTAATTTAACAAGTTAAATAAATATTATTCCCAACTATGGTTTAATAATTATTTAAGGATTCCTAATCATATTTATTTCGACACTAGTTATTCGAGAGAATATATTGTGGGCGAAATAATATATATATTTGTTAGAGAGTAATGCAGTTATATTTATTTAAAAAATAAATAGGCATTACTCACGGTCTAATAAATATGGTGGAGGAAATAAATAAAATAGAAAAATAAAAGTGCACACCGTGTATATTTATATACACGGCGTGTAGTTTGTTTTTCAGGATTCGTGAGAAAATATTGTTTATTTAATTAAATGATATTAAATGTAATATGTTGGGCACATGTCAAGTAATAATGATGGTCTACTGTCATTATTAAGACATGGGGTATTACTTAGAATTAAATGAAATGATTAAATGCTTTCAGGAAATTAATTCATTTTATTATTCTAAGTATTATAATCCCAAATTACATTATTCTCATTAGAGTGAGAGCCATTTGGTTGTGCAAAACGGATTGGGAAATACTCTCAAGCAAAGAGAGAATTCCTTTTCCACCAAGAACGCTTTCAAGTTACGAAATCGAGATCCTCCACTGGATCAAGGTGGTAGAAGGCGGACATCGCAAGCGAAGGTTCTTCCGCGCTAGCACCCGAAGATCCCTTCAGCGACGTCCAGAGATGCGTAGAGCATGTGTGGATCACTGTTAGAGGAATCATGTACCTGGATTCTACGACGCAACGACGGATCACAAGATCGTGACCGGAGACTCCAATGAAGAAAAAATTCCATCGAGGTAATTCTTATGAATTTATTAAATTAATTATAACCAAAATATGATGATCCTATCTCAAGGGTTCTGGGACTCTTCTTTTCAATTTCGTTCTTCGTTCTATTCCGAATATTCGGCATTTTAAATCATGACGGATCTCGTATTAAACGTTGTTTAACGTTAAAATTAAAGTTGGGAAAACCCACCAACGCGCTTCCACTGTGACTGGAACCTACAAGTGGTATCAGAGCGGTCATATCGTTGATTTTAATTATTTAGTTTTTCATTGGTAATTTACGCATTTAATAATTTAGTTATTTCAATTCCAGTTTAATCATTCTGGAAATCTGAATATCGATATCTGTTCCTCCTCCCTCGTTTCTCGTTCACCTCACAGTAACGAATTTTTCTTTTAATTTTGATTAAAATAAAATAGAGGAACTCATCCGGAGGAGCCAAACTTTTCTGGCCGTACAACAACAGAATACACAGCGTGTATTCAGAAGTACACATTGTGTAGTCTAGGTTCAATGCATTGAATGATCCGCCAAATCAGGCCATGTATTGGATTCTTTCTAAGAATTTAAGACACCGTGTGTTGAACAGAAATAGGTGGCACACGGTTTACGAAATACACGTTTTGTAGTCCAATGAACACGGTGTGTAGTCCCTTCGGGTTAGGGTTGGGATGTGTACTCCGTACACAGCCTACCCAGCTGGAAACCATGTAACATGGAAACTACACGGCGTGTGTCCCACTGTACACGCCGTGTACTCTAAAAATTTCTGAAGTACATTAACACGCCCTGTCCCCGGGCGTATACTTTGGATGGACGGTGAAGAAAAGTACACACCATGTAGTCAGAACTACATGTCATGTACTCACCCAAATTACGCAGATTTATTAAAATTTATTATTATATTATACAAACCCTTGAGACGTGTACCATGGTGCAGGCGTAAAGCTGAGGAACAACATGTGATAGGTGTTTTATATATATGTGTTTAATTTAACATCTGCATAATGAATGTGAATTCACCGAGTTGCCTCCAAGGTACAAGATACGTACAAGGATAATTTTAAATGAATTTATTTGTTTAAAATTATAATGGATGAGAAACTCAAGGAAATTCAGAAAATGGTTTAAGATAAAAGGATTGATTAATTAAAGATAATTAATTGATTCGAGTGTGATATATCTTAAACAAAAATGATTAAAGAATTGAATGCTAGTTTTATTTATGCGTAAATATCGTTGCATGTATGGATGATCATGAGATAGATCGAGACCTTTGTATGTGAATGGTTTCTTTTAATTTATTTATTTAAATTAAATTTGTTGGCCTGCAAGTCGTCTCCTCATTAATATGTAGGGCCTGCACGACCAAGGATTTTTTTATGTAAAAACCCCTTTTACCCCTCACCTGCATGTGAGATAAATGCGTATGTAATGGATGGATCTCCCAAGCTATTGGAGGCGGCTCAAGTTAGGAGCCAAGGTGAAACCAATCTAAGGAGATACAAAGGTGGACAGGTGGAAAACTATAAACAGGAACCCGAAAGGTTCAAGGTGTTTCTCCCCTAGGTCTTGGGTTAGTTAATCAACTGCTAGATAAACTAACCAATAGAAAATCTCATGATCATACCATTTATTTTATTTCTGTCAGTTGCATGGTTTATTTATTGTGGGTCTGTTGTCACAATCACACATTTAATAAATTAAACGAGCATGCAAGATGGAACTAAAATAAAACTGGTTTATATGTAAATATTATCTTAGACATGGTTAATCACTTAAGTATATCCCACTTAATATTAACAAGAATGTAATCAAAGATAATAAAATGGAAATTTACGTATAAGGATAAAATCCCTCAAAATAAATATTAAGTCAGTATAGCCTTCCATAATCTTGGTTAGAATCGAACCATAGTTCAAAGTGCTTGACCAACCCTAGTTGGGGTGCTTTCAATTATCGGGGAATTCTAATTCAAGGTTTTGGGTTGACTTGACTTGGTTTGCATCAATGTTTGACTGCCATAGTAGTACTTGGTGTGACCAAGAGGCAAAGGTTGAGGAAATCCAAAAATAAAAGGATTTCAGGATTGGGGATTTCACTCAGCGGATCAAGGAGCTGCGAGTTAATGCAGTTGGCATTTGTAATGCCTACCTAAAACCCTTCAAGTTGCTTGACCAACCCTAGTTGGGGTAATGCGAAGGGAAATATGGATCCTTGCCACTAGAATATTCAGGAAACAGAATATTCCAAAATCAATGGTGAGGGCTATTGGATTTCAATAAAATAGTGGGAGACTAATAAGTATTAATTTATTTATTTGTCTCAATTTTGTAATAAAGTACTAAACCTTTGCTCATCTTAATTTGTAGAAACGACAAGAAAATGACTTCAAACATATCATTGCGCACCATACTCGAAAAAGAAAACCTTCTCACCGGCACCAATTTCCAAGAGTGGTAGAGGCGTTTACACGTCGTCCTTCACCATGAAAGGAAATTGTATGTGCTGGAAGAGCCTATTCCAGTTGTGCCGGGGAAAGAGGCTAGTGATGGGGAATTATCTCTCTACATGAAACACATGGATGATGCCACAAATGTCCAGTGTTTCATGCTATCGGCCATGTCTAATGAGCTCTTGAAGCAACATGAAAACATGGACATGTATAGCATGATGTCTCACCTTAAGGATCTCTACTAAGAGAAGGCGAGATACGAGAGGTATGAGATCTCCAATGCTTTGTTTACCACGAATCGTGGAGAGTCTGCACCAGCTGGGCCTCATATAGTCAAGCTTATTGGCTACATTGAATGTAACACCCCGAGATATTCTTTTTAATTTCACTAATGTCTTGTGTTGTACGCTACACCAAAAGGAGCTTGCTCAACACGCATCCTTGACTTGCCTTGTATTACACGCAATCATGACTTTCCTCGATAGCGTGTGTAGTACACAATACCGAGTTTCACTAAACAACGATATGCTATTAAAATATTATTAAAACTAGCCGTTATGAATAGTAATAACCACCTTTTAAAATTTTAGAAATTTTATCTCTTAAAATGGACTTCATTTTTGGATTCGTAGTATCGAATTTAGCCTAAGGTGAAATTTTGGTACTTTTCGGATAACTTTCATTTTCTGATGAATAGTGAAAATTACTAAATTTTAATTAAAAACAACTTTTTTAATCAAAATAATTAATAGTGATAAATTATTAATTTGAGTAGTTTTAAAGTATATTTAGAATATATTTTTACAATTCAATACAATGTTGGTCATTGGATGTAATTTCACATTTACACCAGACATAAACAAGTGTTAATCTTTTGATAGTTATTATCTCTTAAAAACACGCTATTTGTTGTGACAGCGGAAATTAATTATAAAATTAATTAATGAAACTTATATGTTGGGAATTTTTTAAAATAGAAATCATTTTTGAATTCGGAATATCAATTATAGCTTAGGGTGAAATTTTGGCATTTTTCTGAAAAACTTCAATTTTTGATGAATAATGAAACTACTAAGTGGTGGTTAAAAAAAATTAATTTTTTCATAAATCTTAATTTTACCGCTTATGTGAATGGAATTTAAAAAATCCAAGAGACACGGTTGATGTCAGTAAGTAAAATTTGGTTCAATGAGATGAAAATAATTTTTGGTGAATAGTAACTTTTTACTTTTATTTACCACGGTTAAAAGTAAATAGGATAATTAAGGGTAAAAATGATATTAATATTACCCTAACACATGTACTAATCCTATTGGACAAGTCTATCTCGACCAAAAACAACCTTAAGTGTAAAATATTACCATTTAGGCCCACTTGAATTAGATTAGGATATTTATTATTATTTAATTCAAAGAAGAGTTAAAAGAGTTAAAATCAATGTTTATTTAATAAAACATTTTTAATATAGGGTTATACATAAGATAAATTCGACTATAAATATTAATTATAAAGATAACAATATTTCCTAAACAATGGTATTTTATTTGTAATTTTTAGACATTAAATAATTTAATTTATTTATGACACAAAGATGATGCAGTAATTATCTTATTAATGAAATATTGACATAATTGATGTTATAAATACCAAAATAAAGGTAATTTAAGACTTTTTATGAATTACAATAATTTTCTAGGTTAATATGACATGTTAGTATTGATTTAATTAACTGTTTTCGAACTTATAATTCTGTTATGATTTTCACAAAAATCAATTACTAAATAGTGTCAAAATTGACATAAAATAGTTTTTAAAACAAATATTATATTATTAATTGTTAGTTTATTCCTAAAAATATAAGGTTCGGCCAAATGACTTAGATAAGGTTATATATATTAATAATAAACATTTTGGGGTTCTTTTGGCTTCTTATAGTAAGTTTATTAACCATATAGTGTAAGAAAACAAAAAGACACAGTAAAAGTTAAATTATTTAACTTAGAGTTAAATCTAATTGATAAGGTTAAAATAATAACCTAAACTTGTCTAAATCCTATTGGATGAGAGTATTTCAACCCATCCCCACCTTAGCTTCTAAATAAATCAATTTGGAGCTATTTAAAACCGAATTTGTCTTTATAATGAAATAATATTTTTAGTTATTCCAAAGGTGCCCCTCTCCTCCCTTATAAAAGGGAACCTCCTCCCTCTCCTCCTCACACCAATTTGAGCATTCAAGCTCGGCCAAACCCTGCCAAAATATCTTCTCCACTTCCCTAGTATCATCCTAGAGGTCCTGGTCTTCTTAAAAGACCAATTTTAGTGCCCTAAAAGGAGGTCTCAAAGAAGCACTTCAAAGAAGAGGTAATATCCATTACCAATCCTTTCCAATTTCTTTCTTCTTCAACTTCTTCTTCTTTAGTTGTTTCATTATGAAGTAATAACATCAGTCTCATTCATATACTGATATTTTATTATAAGTATGAAACAACCCTATTTAACCATCTATCCATCCTACGGAAAATGAAATCACCGCGCGTGCGTACGTACGGAATACCGTCTCCACGCCGTGGTGTAATCTATTTTCCACCACCACCTTGATAGGATGGGTATAATGGTGTAATGAGTAACTATATATGATTATTATAAAGTGATATTGATACTGAAATAGTATACATACACCTTAACACAATTCCACGACCATGGGAACGATATCATCGCTCGTGCGTACGTACGGACTACCGTCTCCACGACGCGATGAGATTCATTCTCCACATTAACCATTCATGAATGATTATAAAGTATATATAATAAGTACTAATGAAATATATGAAATAATAATGATACTGGATTTATGTAAATTTATATGTATGTCCTCTACTTAATTCCATTCAATTCAATAAGGAAACGAAAACAGCGTTCATGCGTACGTACGGACTACCGTCTCCATGAACGGTGTATTTCATTCCATTTATCGATATATTATATATATATATTATGAATATATATTATATATAAATAATGTTTTACATTCTGGATATAAGTAATCATGATCCAAGTAATCATATTAATAATTACAAGTTAAAAACATGAATGACAAATGAGACGATTTTACCCAAAACGCTACTTTAACATGAATTTACAAAAGAACCGGTAATATAAAGTCATAAGTGGACCATATATGATATAATAACAATTAATATGATTCTGGAATAAGTCAATAAAATGATTTAAATCATTATACAGGAGGTTCGGACACTTACAAAGCAAGTTGGACCTAAGGTAAAGGAAATATCACAATCTCATTTTTATCCGAGATTGTTTATACTTTGGTATTTACTGGGGTTTATTTTATCATCCACATCCATGTTTCCTCAATATGTAATATTATTTCCATTCACCTACAATTGTTTAAATCCAATTTTACCCTTCGGTGAGTTTTTAGTAAAAGATATGAAAGGAATCTTTCGTCGTTTTTCGTACGAGGTACTTTTTGACTTTTCCGACAAAAGTACGAAGAATGTTTTTTTTAACTTATACGGAATGAATGGATTTTTAAAACATTATTTCCAAGAAGCTTCCTTTACAAGTTTTAAAGTTTATTTTTAATCAACTTCTTTTTGTACGACATGTTAAGAAAGGAAAAAATGTTTTTAAAGAAGAAAGGATATTTTCCTCAAGAATGGAGTTCAAGTGTTTTATCAGAATTATTTTCCATCTAAGATAATAAAGGGTTCTGTTTTTATCCCTATTATTACATTGATTTGATTATGTTGTGATGGAATTATTTTTATGAATTCCTTTATCTTATATGAATTGATTTATGATGTCATGATGTTTAAGATTCCCATTTGTATTGCATGGGTTATGCAATGATGTATGATTTATGATTTTGTGGAACACATAAGAATGGTATCATTATGAGATGGGTGGGACCTATATCTCCCTCCAATGCATTGGGTAAAGATTTTATATCTCATGAGATAGACATGGCTGGAATGGTAGGTTATATCGGTTCAGTGAAACAGGACTGGAACGAGGGTGACTCGGTTCAGAAAGGGACTTTGTCCACTAAGATAGTCTTGGTAATGAGTCTTGACTAACAAAAATTGATTCTATATGATTATGTGTGTATGCCACAAAGTTTCATGTTTTAAGTTATGATTATTGGAATTACATTTCACTTCTATGATTTATCCCATGTTATAATATTATGAGCTCTTTTGCAGGTTAAGATTTCCAAAAGCTATATTCTTATGTATATGATGTGATTGATATTTCTTTTGTTTACCCTTACTGATCATTTGAGCTCACCCTTTTATGTTTTCTTTTCCCCAGGATATAAAGAAAGGTTTTAGGTATAAAAAAAAGGAAGATCTTTATGGGAGATGTTGAAGATCTTTCACCACGATTAGAAGATTTTATTCCGAGTTTCCAAAGACACTAAACTATTACGGTCCTTGTGTGTGTGTTTTGTTATGTACTAAGTATTCCGCAAAAGTAATGTAGTGTTCATGTACGTTAAGCTGCGGGTCTCTACAGTTGGTATCAGAGGAAAGGTTTAGTCAACCTTTGGAAACTAGGATGCGAGAAATTTAGTGAGATCCCTAGAGATATTTCTAAGGTATGTCTAGGGATGTCTCTAAGGTTAAGTATACATAATGGTTATAGTCCTAGAATTACGCTAACGATCTTAGAATTTAACCTAAGATGTTAGATATTGAGGGTACTCCCACTTTATTATGTTGTTTTCCCTATCATGATTTTTTCCTCTCACACTATTCTTTTTGGGTTTTAGACGATGGATGGAACCCGAAGGAACCGTGTTGATCAATGCAATGGACAATACAATGATTTTCCTCCTGAACAAACAAATGTTATGGGAGATGGAGTGAAAAATCTTATTGTTATACTTACACAAGCTATGAATCATTCTGGACTTCCAAATGAGCAGAGAAGGGAAAAATATTCTATTGATTCCTTCATGAGGCAACGTCCACCTTCTTTCAGTGGGACTTCCGATCCACTTGTTGCTGAACAATGGATCAGTACCACTAAAAAGATATTTTTAGTTCTTCAATGTTCTGAACATGATAAAGTCATATTAGCAGTATATCGTTTGGAAGGTGAAGTTGATCAATGGTGGAATCTTATCAAGAATACGAGGCCAAGAGATGAAATTGAGTCCATGGAATGGGACGAGTTCAAGAACTTGTTTTTCAGTAAGTACTTCCCTCGTATTCTTCGAACAAAGATTGAAAAGGAGTTTCTTGAGCTGAAGCAGAAGGATGATGAATCTGTTGGTATATACAAAGCAAATTTTACAAGACTTGCAAGGTATGCATCTGGCATTATCATCCAACTTGAAAGTAAAGTTGATCGATTTTTCAGTGGCTTAAAACCAAGTCTTCGAAGGGCATTAGCTATAAGAGACTTCAGTAGCTATGAAGAAATTGTGCGTTGTGCTATCAAGGTAGAAATGGAAGTTGGTGATACATATCCATCTCATGGTTTTGACAAGAAACGAAAGATGGAGTTCAAGGAGAAATCTCATAATAATGGTGAAAAGAAGATGAATGTTTCCTTATGCACAAAGTGTGGAAAAAATCATGGTGGAGATTGTCTTAAAGGGACTAGAAAATGTTTTAAGTGTGGAAAAGAAGGTCATCGAGCAGCTGAGTGTTGAGGTAATGGAAAAAGGTTTTCTAATGATGTGAATAAAGCAAACACTGCAGAGAACGCACCACCAACACTTCAATGCTTCAAGTGCAAGGAAATGGGGCATTATGCTAATAAATTCCCTAATCCAAGGTTTAGTGATGATCAACATGAGCAACCACTAAAGGAAAAGGACAAAGGGAAGTCACATGCGATCACTATTGGCGATGTTGAATATGACAATGATGTGGTGGAATGATTAAGTGTTTATGTAATGGGATTCCAAAATAATGTGGTATCATAAAGTATTGGAATATTTATGTGTTAGTCTAATGTGGTATTCAAAGTGATTGAGATATTTTTTGGAAATAATATGATATGCGCATAATGAAGGGAAAACGAGAAAATTAAATGTTTAACAGTATTCATGAGCTCATGATTGATATAAGGACTAAGTGATATCATGGTTTGAGTATATAGAATTTTGAGGATTTTGGTATGTGGAAGGTGTTAACTTTTAACTGCATTCATGTTTTCCCTAAGGTATTCAAGAGAATACATGATTAAGGACTTTGGATGTTTGGAATGGGACCAAAAAAACATATCTTATGATATATGGGGATCGACGATGGTGTTAAATCTTTGGTA
Source organism: Viscum album (assembly GCA_963277665.1). NCBI lineage: Eukaryota > Viridiplantae > Streptophyta > Magnoliopsida > Santalales > Viscaceae > Viscum > Viscum album. The sequence continues at coordinate 384,330,526 of OY728145.1, forward strand.
ATCGTTTTCACTATGTTATGAGAATGGACTGCAGTATTATGGATAAGCCTAAAGATTAGAATGGATTATGTTGGACATAAGTTAGGATAAAACGTTTTTCGATATTATTGATGGGATGTTATAGTAATATAGCTTTAGAAAAAGGACAACCTGCAGGACGGGCAACAGCCCATCGCGTCGGACAAGGCTGTTGGAATCGAACCCACAACCGAAGTGCGACTGGCCTTTATTGCCTACCACTGGCCTACAGGAAGTCCCTGTTTAGTAGAAACTAGTTTTATTATATTAAGAAGTATGATATATGAAGTATAAGTCCATTTTAGGAACCATATATGATTAATCTCACTATAGAATGACTTATGTATATTTAATAACTTTTTCTTGAGACAGATGGAATGACCTATCATTCTATCACATGATCTGCTAACACTTCACGAATAACAAAATCAACTTCATTTATTTAGGAGATGAAGTGGAAAATGTTCAAGGCACGAACAACAGTGAGATTGTACCAAAATAAAGTAAGTATTTATTCTAATTCAAATTCTTCAACTTTAGGGAAACGATCTTGAAAACCAAAAAAAATGTTTTCCTAGTGCTCTTATATCTGATTAATCATATGGTACCTTAGATCGTCACAAATTTATGGCTTTGTGATTGCTAGCTTTTCCATTTCCATGTTCTCTACCACTCTTCATCAGAACATGATGGTTAGATTTTTCTTCCATATCCATATTTTCACCTATGTGGAAACCCAGGGATTAGTTTATTTGGGTAACCGTTACGTTGCATACTTTCTTTTTTAAAGATTGGTGTTGGTATTACTTTTTACGATGTGGGTTTCTATTAAAGAAACTTTCGAATAGTAAACCATTTATAACCCCGACGAATTTCGAGGGCAAAATTCATTTTAAGGGGGGTAGAATGTAACACCCCGAGATATTCTTTTTAATTTCACTAATGTCTTGTGTTGTACGCTACACCAAAAGGAGCTTGCTCAACACGCATCCTTGACTTTCCTTTTATTACACGCAATCGCGACTTTCCTCGATAGCGTGTGTAGTACGCAATACCGAGTTTCACTAAACAATGATATGCTATTAAAATATTATTAAAACAAGTCGTTATGAATAGTAATAACCACCTTTTAAAATTTTAGAAATTTTATCTCTTAAAATGGACTTTATTTTTGGATTCGGAGTATCGAATTTAGCCTAAGGTGAAATTTTGGTACTTTTCGGAAAACTTTCATTTTCTGATGAATAGTGAAAATTACTAAATTTTAATTAAAAACAACTTTTTTAATCGAAATAATTAATAGTGATAAATTATTAATTTGAGTGGTTTTAAAGTATATTTTGAATATATTTTTACAATTCAATATAATGTTGGTCATTGGATGTAATTTCACATTTACACCAGACATAAACAAGTGTTAATCTTTTGATAGTTATTATCTCTTAAAAACACGCTATTTGTTGTGACAGCGGAAATTAATTATAAAATTAATTAATGCAACTTATATGTTGGGAATTTGGTAAAATAGAAATCATTTTTGAATTTGGAATATCAATTATAGCTTAGGGTGAAATTTTGGCATTTTTCTGAAAAACTTCAATTTTTGATGAATAGTGAAACTACTAAGTGGTCGTTAAAAAAAATTAATTTTTTCATAAATCTTAATTTTACCACTTCTGTGAATGGAATTTCAAAAATCCGAGAGACACGATTGATGTCAGTAAGTAAAATGTTGTTCAATGAGATGAAAATAATTTTTGGTGAATAGTAACTTTTTACTTTTATTTACCACGGTTAAAAGTAAATAGGGTAATTAAGGGTAAAAATGATATTAATATTACCCTAACACATGTCCTAATCCTATTGGAAAAGTGTATATCGACCAAAAACAACCTTAATTTTAAAATATTACCATTTAGGCCCACTTGAATTAGATTAGGACATTTATTATTATTTAATTCAAAGAAGAGTTAAAAGAGTTAAAATCAAAGTTTATTTAATAAAACATTTTTAATATAGGGTTATACATAAGATAAATTCTACTATAAATATTCATTATAAAGAAAAACATATTTCCTACATAATGGTATTTTATTTGTAATTTTTAGACATTAAATAATTTAATTTATTTATGACACAAAGATGATGCAGTAATTATCTTATTAATGAAATATTGACATAATTGATGTTATAAATACCAACATAAAGGTAATTTAATACTTTTAATGAATTAAACTAATTTTATAGGTTAATATGACATGTTAGTGTTGATTTAATTAACTTTTTTTGAACTTATCATTCTGTTATGATTTTCACAAAAATAAATTACTAAATAGTGTCAAAATTGACATAAAATAGTTTTTAAAACAAATATTATATTATTAATTGTTATTTTATTCCTAAAAATCTAAGGTTCGTCAAAATGACTTAGATAAGGTTATATATATTAATAATAAACAATTTGGGGTTCTTTTGGCTTCTTATAGTAAGTTTATTAACCATATAGTGTAAGAAAACAAAAAGACACGGTAAAAGTTAAATTATTTAACTTAGAGTTAAATCTAATTGATTAGGTTAAAATAATAACCTAAACTTGTCTAAATCCTATTTTATGAGATGATTTAGACCCATCCCCACCTTAGTTTCGAAATAAATCAATTTGGATCTATTTAAAACCGAATTTGGCTTTATAATAAAATAATATTTTTAGTTATTCCAAAGGTGCCCCTCTCCTCCCTTATAAAAGGGCACCTCCTCCCTCTCCTCCTCACACCAATTTGAGCATTCAAGCTCGGCCAACCCCTGACAAAATCTCTTCTCCACTTCCCTAGTATCATCCTAGAGGTCCTGGTCTTCTTAAAAGACCAATTTTAGTGCCCTAAAAGGAGGTCTCAAAGAAGCACTTCAAAGAAGAGGTAATATCCATTACCGATCCTTTCCAATTTCTTTCTTCTTCAACTTATTCTTCTTTAGTTGTTTCATTATGAAGTAATAACATCAGTATCATTGATATACTGATATGTTATTATAATTATTAAACAACCCTATTTAACCATCTATCCATCCTACGGAAAATGAAATCACCGCGCGTGCGTACGTACGGAATACCGTCTCCACGCCGTGGTGTAATCTATTTTCCACCACCACCTTAATAGGATGGGTATAATGGTGTAATGAGTAACTATATATGATTATTATAAAGTGATATTGATACTTAAATAGTATACATACACTTTAACACAATTCCACGACCATGGGAACGATATCATCGCTCGTGCGTACGTACGGACTATCGTCTCCACGACGCGATGAGATTCATTCTCCACATTAACCATTCATGAATGATTATAAAGTATATATAATAAGTACTAATGAAATATATGACATAATAATGATACTGGATTTATGTATATTTATATGTATGTCCTCTACTTAATTCCATTCAATTCAATAAGGAAACGAAAACAGCGTTCATGCGTACGTACGGACTACCATCCCCATGAATGGTGTATTTCATTCCATTTATCGATATATTATATATATATTCTGAATATATATTATATATAAATCATGTTTTACATTCTGGATATAAGTAATCATGATCCAATTAATCATATTAATAATTACAAGTTAAAAACACGAACGACAAATGAGACGATTTTACCCAAAACGCTACTTTAACATGAATTTACAAAAGAACGGGTAATATAAAGTCATAAGTGGACCATATATGATATAATAACAATGAATATGATTCTGTAATAAGTCAATAACATGATTTAAATCATTATACAGGAGGTTCGGACACTTACAAAGCAAGTCGGACCTAAGGTAAGGGAAATATCACAATCTCATTTTTATCCGAGATTGTTTATACTTTGGTGTTTATTGGGGTGTATTTTATCATCCACATCCATATTTCCTCAATATGTAATATTATTTCCATTCACCTACAATTTTTTAAATCCAATTTTACCCTTCGGTGAGTTTTTAGTAAAAGATATGAAAGGAATCTTTTGTCGTTTTTCGTACGAGGTACTTTTTGACTTTTCCGACAAAAGTACGAAGAATGTTTTTTTTAACTTATACGGCATGAATGGGTTTTTAAAACATTATTTCAAAGAAGCGTCCTTTACAAGTTTTCAAGTTTATTTTTAATCAACTTCTTTTTGTACGACATGTTATGAAAGGAAAAAATGTTTTTGAAGAAGAAAGGATATTTTCCCCAAGAATGGAGTTCAAGTGTTTTATCAAAATTATTTTCCATCTAAGATAATAAAGGGTTCTGTTTTTATCCCTATTATTAACTTTATTTGATTATGTTGTGATGGAATTATTTTTATGAATTCCTTTATCTTATATGAATTGATTTATGATGTCATGATGTTTAAGATTCCCATTTGTATTACATGGGTTATGCAATGATGTATGATTTATGATTTTGTGGAACACATAAGAATGGTATCATTATGAGATGGGTGGGACCTATATCTCCATCCAATGCATTGGGTAAAGATTTTATATCTCATGAGATAGACATGGCTGGAATGGTAGGTTATACCGGTTCAGTGAAACAGGACTGGAATGAGGGTGACTCGGTTCAGAAAGGGACTTTGTCCACTAAGATAGTCTTGGAAATGAGTCTTGACTAACAAGAAATGATTCTCTATGATTATGTGTGTATGCCACAATGTTTCATGTTTTAAGTTATGATTATTGGAATTACATTTCACTTCTATGATTTATCCCATGTTATGATATTATGAGCTCTTTTGCAGGTTAAGATTTTCAAAAGCTATATTCTTATGTATATGATGTAATTGATATTTATTTTTTTTACCCTTACTGAGCATTTGAGCTCACCCTTTTATGTTTTCTTTTCCCCAGGATATAAAGAAAGGTTTTAGGTATAAAAAAAAGGAAGATCTTTATGGGAGATGTTGAAGATCTTTCACCACGATTAGAAGATTTTATTCCAATTTTCCAAAGACACTAAACTATTACGGTCCTTGTGTGTGTGTTTTGTTATGTACTAAGTATTCCGCAAAAGTAATGTAGTGTTCATGTACGTTAAGCTGCGGGTCTCTACATTGAACGCCTGGACATCTTTGGGATTAAATTCCTGGATGAGTTGCATACAGATATCATCATATCATCACTGCCCAAAACCTTCTCTAGCTTCATTGTCAACTATAACATGAGAGGAAATGAGAAGATTCTGTCAGAGATTATGACCTTGATTCGCCAGGTTGAAAAGGGTATGGGGCGTGACAAACCTGCAGTCCTTATGGTGAACAAGAAAATGAAGGACAGGGCAAAGGGTCCAAAGACTTATAAACGGTCTGAAGCCCCCAAGCACCGTCCCTCCAAGAAGGGGAAGATCCAGAGGCGAGGCAAGGAATGGGAGGCAGTGTGTTTTTCATGTGGAAAGCAGGGCCACTGGAAGAGGAACTGAACCCAGAAGCATGGGATGCTAAAGTTGCATTTGTTATCGAGTTCAATCTTTCTATTTCTACACATTTGGTATTAGATACAACTTGTGGGGCTCACATCTGTATTCAAATACAGGAACCAAGAAGATTTAGAAAGATCGCCAGAGGAGAGGTGGATCTTCGAGCTGCCAATGGCGCAAGGCTGGCTACGTTGGCTGTTGGCAACTACCACCTCTCATTGCCGACTGGGATGATTTTGGTTTTACATAACTATTATTATGTGCCTAGTGTTACCAAGAACATAATTTATGTATCTTTTTTGGATATGGATGGATTTGTTTTCAAATTTGGAAATAAGGGTTGTCTCTTTTATAAGAACAACGTATGTTATGGTATGGCACATTTAAATAATGTTTTGTATGTATTGAATTATGAAAACCAAGTGTTGGTAATTGATAACGAAACAAACTCACATGACTCATACATCACCCAGTTATGGCATCATCGCCTTGGTCATGTGAATGAGAAGTGATTGAAAAAGCTCTACCAAGATGGCTATTTAGACTCTACTGATCTAAAACCACTTGATTGATGTCACGCTTGTTTACAAGGAAAAATGACCAAGCCTCCTTTTGGTGGACAAGGTGAAAGGGACACAGAGCTTCTAGGATTGGTACACACGGATGTGTGTGGACCATTTCCAGTAGAATCTAGAGGTGGATATTCTTACTTCATTACTTTTACTGATGATTTGAGTAGATATGGTTATGTCTACTTAATGAGGTATAAGTCAGAGTCCTTAGAGAAATTTAAGGAATTCAATAATGAAGTAGAGAATCATCTTGGTAAGAATATAAAGAAACTTCAATCGGATAGAGGTGGAGAATATCTGAACTAAGAGTTCATCGATCTTCTATGGGAGTTTGGGATTCCATCTCAGCTTACTCCTCCTTATACACCATAGTGGAATGGTGTTAGTGAAAGGAGGAACCGCACCTTGTTGGACATGGTGAGGTCGATGATGATTCATGCAGATCTTCCATTATCCTTTTGGGGATATGCATTACAAACTGCAGCATACATATTAAACCGAGTACCAACTAAGGCGGCAAATGGAATTCCATCCGAGTTATGGAATGGAAGGAATCCCACTTTTTCGCAAACACGTGTATGGGGATGCGAGGCGTTTGTTAAGGCCTTCTGAGGAAACAAACTAGCACCTCGGGGCATGAAGTGTATCTTCATAGGATATCCCAAGGAAACGAAAGGATATTACCTATATAACCCTCAAGACAAGAAAGTGATTGTCGCCATACAAGTTGTCTTTCTTGAGAGGGATAACGTCCTCAAGAAGTATAGTGGGAGAAAGATTGACTTCAACGAAGTTGATGCTCAAGATACACAGGAGTTGGTACAGGAACCAGTTCCACAGGTCCCTGTGGAAGAGGTTCCAGAAACACAAGTACTGCGTAGGAGCTCAAGAGAGGTAAGGGAACCAGAGAGATATGGTTTCCTATTCACCGATGATGGTGAATCATTATTATTGGACAATGATGAACCTCTCTCCTACAAGGAAGTAGTAGAAAGCTCAGAAGCTACAAGATGGCTAGAAGCTATGAATTATGAGATGGATTCCATGTATCAGAATCAAGTCTGGGTTCTAGTCGATGAGCCAGTTGATGTAAAGCCTATTGGATGCAAATGGGTATTCAAGAGAAAGCTGGACATAGAAGGTCAAGTTAGCACCTATAAAGAAAGTCTAGTGGCTAAAGGATTTAGACAACGTCAAGGAATTGACTATGATGAAACCCTCTCGCCATTTTCCATGTTTAAATCCATAAGAATCATACTTGCCATAGCAGCTTACCATGACTACGAGATTTGGAAAATGGATGTCAAAATAGCATTCCTTAACGGGAACCTTCAGGAAGATGTCTATATGACACAACCAGAAGGGTTTGTGACACCAGGTGAATCCAAACGGGTTTGCAAGTTGCATAAATCCATTTATGGATTGAAGCAAGCATCCAGGTCATGGAAAATTCGATTTGATGAAGCCATAAAGGAATTTGGTTTCATTAAGAACGAATGTGAGCCTTGTGTTTATAGGCAGTTTAATGGGAATGCGGTCATCATCCTAGTGGTATATGTTGATGACATATTGCTTATTGGAAATGGCGTACCAGCCTTACAGTTAGTTAAGGACAGGTTGAACAAGTGTATCTCCATGAAGGACTAAGGAGAAGCAGCCTACATTCTAGGGATAAAGATCATTCATGATAGATCCAAGAGGCTGCTTGGCCTAAGTCAGGGTATATACATTGACCAGATACTAAAGAGATTTAGTATGGAAAAATACAAGAGGGGATTGGTTCTAGTGTCACATGGCTTAAATCTTTTTAAGAAAATATGTCCCCAGACACAACAGGAGAAAGATAGAATGAGTAAGATCCCATACGCTTCAGCTATAGGATCCATCTTGTATGCCATGTTATGTACCAGGCTTGATGTTGCCTATGCACTGAGCATGGTAGGTAGATATCAAGCAGATCCAGGAGAACAGCATTGGAATGATGTTAAGACTATCCTTAAGTATCTGAGAAGAACTAAGGATATGTTCCTAGTGTATGGAGGAGACGAGGATCTTGTCATTAGAGGGTATGCTGATACTGGTTTTCAAACAGATCAGAATGATCTGAAGTTGCAATCTGGATATGTTTTTTGTCTCAATGGAGGAGCTGTGAGATGGAAGAGTTCAAAGCAGCCAGTTGTCACTGATTCTACAGCGGAGTCTGAGTATATAGAAGCTTCTGATGCATCCAAGGAAGCCGTCTAGATTCGAAACTTTTTCTAGGAGCTTGATGTAGTGCCTAGAATTAAATGTCTAATTACATTGTATTGTGATAATACTGTAGTGGTGGATCTTACAAAAGAACTAAGGTCACATCAACGGACAAAGCATATACTCTGGAAGTATCACCTCTTGAGGGATTTCTATCAAAGGGGTGAAGTTACAGTGAGTGGAGTGTCCACAAAAGAGAACGTGGCAGACCCCATGACTAAAGGCCTATCTCAGCAGAAGCATGAATATCATGTGAGAGCTAGCGGGTTAAAGGTTATTAGCAGTTGGCTCTAGTCCAAGTGGGAGTCTCTTGGAGTTGGTGGTCTAGAACCAACTACTTTGTACTTTATTCATTAAATAAAAGACTTATCACATCTTGATTGTTCTTCTGCGTGGCAATGCATGTGATAATGTCCTAAGGATAGTTGTTTCATTAATGGGTCATAGCGGTTCCCTACTATGATGAGAACCCGGAAGTGCCATAACATTTTTCTTGAATATATGTTCTATGTTCGGATGATATTATTTGAGGGACACAAATAATACAGGTCATTAGGGGTGAGGACTCATAAAACTTTTAGGCACCTTCTCATGGTGTGCGCCCTTGGTAATATCCAGGAGGATATTATGAGAATGAGACCCGCCAGTAGGAAATCCACATTTCATAGTGTCATTGGATGTTCCTATCTGCATACGTGTGTATTGGTCCTTAGACTTTTAGATTATTATTAATGGGTATTACAACTCACGTACTTAGATGTATTGACAAAAACTATGATGACACATTCGAAGTGAGGTAGGATATGTTGGGTGCGTCATGAGTAATACTGCATTAATAGATAATTCGAGAAAGGATTTGTCCCTTCTGTTCCATAATTGAAGTAGATATCTCAGGCCCTTTGATGGAATTGATATAGACTAAATAAATCCATGTCTATGGTAAGGTATGGGAAATTTCAATTCTAATAAGTCAAAGAAAGAATAATCGAGCACATGGATTGATGGCACTAGCATGCAACCCGTTTGATTGGAAATATCAAGACAAAGGGATTTTATTACACGGTAAGCATTCATAGGAGGTGACACATCATTGCGGCGTTAACTTATTTCTCTATGGGTGCCTTGGAGTGTTTCTAGACGCTAACCTTGGACTTTAGGCAGGCTACGCCTAATGTCATTGAGAAAGAGGCCTAGAGGGTCACACACTAAGTGTGTCCATGTATCTCAGTTAAATATTAATTTAACAAGTTAAATAAATATTATTCCCGACTGTGGTTTAATAATTATTTAAGGATGCCTGGTCGCATTTATTTCGACACTAGTTATTTGAGAGAATATATTGTGGGAGAAATAATATATATATTTATTAGCGAGTAATGTAGTTATATTTATTTATGAAATAAATAGCCATTACGCAAGGTCTAATAAATATGGTGGAGGAAATAAATAAAATGGAAAAATAAAAGCACACGCCGTGTATATTTATATACACGTCGTGTAGTTTTTTTTCGGGATTCGTGAGAAAATATTGTTTATTTAATTAAATTATATTCAATGTAACATGTTGGGTGCATGTCAAGTAATAATGATGGTCAACTATCATTATTAAGACATGGGGTATTACTAATAATTAAATGAAATGATTAAATGCTTTCGGGTAATTAATTCATTTTATTATTCTAAGTATTATAATCCCAAATTACATTATTCTCATTAGAGTGAGATCCATTTTTTTGTGCACAACAGATTGGGAAATACTCTCAAGCCAAGAGAGAATTCCTTTTCCACCAATAATGCTTTCAAGTTACGAAAGTGAGATCCTCCACCGGATCAAGGTGGTAGAAGGCGGACATCGCAAGTGAAGGTTCTTCTGCGCTAGCACCCAGAGATACCTTCGGTGATGTCCAGTGATACATGGAGCACGTGTGGATCACCACTAGGGGAATCCTGTACTTGGATTCTACGACGCAATGACGGATCACAAGATCATGACCGGAGACTCCAACGAAGAAAAAATTCCATCGAGGTAATTCTTATGAATTAATTAAATTAATTATAACCAACATATGATGATCCTATCTCAAGGGTTCTGGGACTCTTCTTTTCTTTTTCATTCTTCGTTCTATTCTGAAGATTCATCATTTTAAATCGTGATGGATCTCGGATTGAACATTGTTTAACGTTAAAATTAAAGTTGGAAAAACCCACCAATGTGCTTCCGCTGCGCCCAGAACCTATAATATACTCAGCAATATCCTTCTTCAAATTGTCCCACCAATAATTCTTTTAAAGATCGTGATACATTTGTGTGCTCCCTAGGAGAATAGAGAATGTTGATCTATGTTCATAATTTAGAATCTCATTCTTTATCTATGGATCATATGGTACATATAATCATGACCCAAATCTTATGACTTCATCATTTTCAATCTTGAACTCAGAGGATTTCCCATTTTTATAGCTTCCCTAGTTTCTTGACTTTTCACATAATTTCTTTGATCATACATTATTTTATCCATGAGGTATCATTGAGAAATCATTTTAGAAATAATTGATGATGTTCTTCCTTAAATAATTCCCATGTTTATCCTCTAAAGACTTAAGAAGATTGGATCCTTTTCAATTCCCATCATTGATAAAGTTGTAGAATCTGTTCTATTTAGAGCATATTCCACCTTATTTTTCTTACTAGGAAGGTAGTGGATTGATAAGTCATAGTAAATAATTATGTTTAAATTCATTCAATGGAGTATATTAATATTTGATTTTATTGTGATCATTATATATCTCACACTTATCCCCATAGAGGTAAAGCAGCCAGATTTTCAATGAAAAGATCATAAGCACCAACTCCAGATCATGTGTGGGATAGTTTTGCTTAGGGATTTTCAACTGCCTATAGGATTAGACTATCACTTTATCATTTTTCATTAGAAAACTGCCAAATCCATTCATTAAATCGTGACTATACACCCTAAATAGTTATCCACTTATCGGGAGTGTGAGTACCGGTGTGGTGATATATAAGGCCCCATCCTTAAACCTTACTTAATATTGAATTAAATTAATAATTCACATTGAGGATATTTTCAGGTTTAGAGTTTTAGAGAATTAGGACATAACTATTACATCTCAAAAGATTACAAAGTAGACACTTTTACTAAGTTTCCAAAATCAAAAAAAACACTTAAAAAGAAACATGTCTAGTTCTATGTTTTATATAGCGTGGCATTCCCTTGATCACATCCTTGACCTTATTCCACTTTAAGTACTGTGAAAAACATTTCGAAAAACTTGGGGTGAGCATAAAAAGCTCAGTAAGGGATACACAAAGAATGAAAACTGTTACTTTTTCAAACATCAAGTAAAACATGTATACTCTATCAAAGTAATACCTTCACCTTCATGAAGTAGTAAAAACTCTTCACTGAATAAAGTATCATTACTTACCTTTTTGTAACCAAAGGGTTACCATAAAACCCATATAAAGAACACATAGCATATATAAAGGTAACTTGGGACATAAACATACTTAAGTGGAATAACCATACGGTCGACTTCCACACATATCACTTAATGGAATAGCCATACGACCAATTTCCATACATACTTAATAGAATAGCCATACGGCCGACTTCCATACCCAATGCATTGGAGGTTATAACGTAACCACCCATCTTGGTATTCACAGCACCACCTGTCATATGGTTTATCACATAACCACCCGTCAAATGTCCAAGTACCAATATAAAATCATAAGACATAAAGCAAACATAAAGGAAAGAAAACATTTTCAAACATTGATCACAATATATCACTCAAATATATTGACATAACAAATCCATTATAAAAACCATTTTCAATACCAAAATACATAAAAGAGTATATGGTATTTATTTCATTTTAAAAAAACATTACGGCTTGTTCAGGAAGCCAAAGACCAAATAATACTCGCGGTGGCGGAAAAGGTCATTGTCACCGCGTACGTTAAAAAAACATTCCTTTTTGTCGTTTAGTAAAGCACTTCATAGAAAAATATTTCTTTTGTATAAAAGTAAAATTCAAAGGGTTTTATACACCATATAAAAGAAAGTTGTGTATAAAATGAAATATGCCTCAATGAAAGGAGATTGAGACGAAGTCCCTTACAAAGACAGTATCCTTGGTTTAAGGATAAATCAATTACATAATTATGTGTGACCAACGAATACACCAAATATAAGTGGATATTAAGTGTAAAATAATCAAAGGTCACTCACACATATTCAACGTATGACACATTCAATAACTACATGTTGAACCCAAAGAAATCGAAATTGGGTTAAGAAGTTCCCTTGACAGCCTAACGGCGTCACATCAAAATGAGTTGATGAGAGATAAAAAAAGGGTATCTCATCACATGGACATAAAATTTACATCAATAATGATATATGAGAACATATCCCAACATAAAAATATGTAAATTAAAAGACCCAACAAAGAAGCCTTTTAAAAAGAGGAGGGTGAAAGGTTCCCTTACCAACATGGGTATCTTTCGAAGCATACACCTCGTGAAATAAGGACAATACAACATTGATGTAAATACTCATAAAAGAAATTATATTACACAATGAGTAAAATAATGGGCAGTACATACACCACTCAAAGGAAATTGTGGCAAATGTAGCATAAATCTCACGGGAATAAAAGTGAGACGAAAAATCCCTTATGAAAACTCAGCAGTCTAATGACGCCATTCAAAACTTCCAAAATGGATTGATGAGAGAGAATAGGGTCTCTCATCACATGAACCTAAAAATTACAGCAAGATTAATATAAAATAACATCCCAATAACAATAAATATGAGCTTTAAAAGGAATGATATAAAAGAGTGTACTTATAAAGAAAGAGAGGAGTAGGATCCCTTACCTCAGGTCCGACTTGACTCGATCGTTCTTTAATGTCCTGAATAATAAAATTGAGTTAATTTATACTTTCTTATGAACCTTATTAAAGTTCGTTATTCCTTTTATATCACTTATTTCAATGTTATAAACATTATGTAATCATTTAAGTTAATAATGTTTGTTTTTTTAATATTTGGTTCTTTAGTCGAAAATGGACTTCTTACAATTACATTGTTTCTGACGCTTCCGCCGGGGCGCGCGCGCATCCGTCCGTCCGCGGAGGAGGATGCACGGCTTTGTTGCCCCGCATTCCCGCTTTCCAAAGGTGGGTGGCATTCGTTCCTTGTTCAGGTATGTCTGCTCCTTGATCGAAACGGGATGATGGGATGTCGATTCTTCCCTCCGTGGATTCCTCCTCGGAGCTCGTCACCTAGTCTGGGTCTCCCTCATAGATTTAATACGTAGTTCATGAAACTCTTCCCAGTTCCATGTTTCCATGGACGCCGGTTAATTATATTGCTTCTATCGGGACATTCCAAAGGGTCCAGTCAGGGAAGCAACCTTCAGTCGGGGGAGTAGTCACGTTGAGGCATCAGTAGCATGTCTGGATGCTGGGGAACCCGGCGTGTTTGTCTGTCGTCCCTGGTCACAGGGATTCTCGAGGGCGTGGAAGCCTGAGGAATCCCAAATAGAATGTGGGGAATTATATGCCATAGACACATATCTGAGGTTTTCCTCAGCTTCCCGTGTTTAACACAGGGTATGCCGCGAGTTTAACGTCCAGCGAAGACGGATCAGCCCAATCAGAGCATTAGCTAGGATGGATCAGTTTGAGGGATTTCTCTTGAAGGGATGCCGATACCGGGGCCAGCCCATAGGTAGCTGTGAAGAGTGCACCGACATGGTCTCGTCGGGATATGACGGTCCGGGCGAGGATCAGGGTGGATAGTGGATGAATGGAGCAGAGGGGATTGAAATGGGACCATCGCAGGGGCGACGGTGGAGTTGGGCTTGATCCTTGAAGAGGCTTCCTACGTATCCCCGTGGCAGGTAATCAAAGTCTGCGTAGTTCGGGACGGTGCCGATAAACCGGCATGAGGGTGGACCTTGGTCCGATGGTCATCGTCAGCGAACCGACGTGAAAGTAGACCCGTGAGTCCACTAATGGTGGGCTTGAACCTCGGGAAGGTTTCCGACGTACCATGACTTGACATGGATCAAAGTCCTCGTAGTTCAAATGATTGATGGAATACAGTTTAACGTCATGCGGGACGATAGTGAACCCTGACGTGAATGAACGACGGGCAATGGGTGTCGGCGAACCGATGTAAACGAGGGACCTTGGTCTGATGGGAGATGGGAGTTTGGCACACCGACAAGGAGACGGTTTGGGCCAATGATTTTTGGGCTTGAACCTCGAGAAGTTTTCCTACGTACCATGCCTTGACAAGGATCAAAGACCTCATAGTTCAGGTGGAATACAGTTTAACGTCGTGCTGGACGTAGGTAGAACTCGACGTGAATTGGATGATGGGTGGGCTTGAACCTCGTGGAGGCTTCCTACATACCATGCCTTGACATGGATCAAAGTCCTCGTAGTTCGGAGGATGAGTCACAACGGCTTGCCATTGGACCGGAATGCAGTTTAACGTCGTGCTGGATGGGGGTGTGCAGTTTAACGTCATGCTAGACAGGGGTGTGACCCGACGTGAAAGTAGACCTGTGAGTCAACTAGTGGTGGGCTTGAACCTCGTGGAGGTTTCCTACGTACCATGCCTTGTCATGGATCAAAGTCCTCATAGTTCGGGTGAAAATGGGTCGCAACGGCTTACCACTGGACCAGAATTCAGTTTAACGTCGTGTTGGACGGGAATGAGACCCGACGTGAAATGACGGGTGGGCTTGAACCTCAGGGAGGCTTCCTACGTACCATGCCTTGGCATGGATCAAAGTCCTCGTAGTTCGCTATGGAATGGGTGTCAGGGTAGGTGCTCACTCTAAGCCCACGTGAGTCATGCTCGGTGTGAGAAACAAGAGGTTTCAAGGACCTGACGATCACGTCGCAAAGGATGCGTCCGTGAGAAGCGAAGAGGGGCTTACGCGTTAGGCGGCCCATGGTGCTGGGACTTACTCCAGGATGGAGGCCCATGGTGCGACAAAGCGCGATAAAGATGGACCTTGGCCCAATAATAGGAGTTACCTCGTCCCATATCACGCCCTCCACTGACCTTGGTAGTGGGGAAGTACGGAGATGTAGAGGTGCAGCCATCCGTTGGGGAGCTAGGGTCGCCCTTCTCCTACGAACATACGCCACTCCGAAAAGGAGGATATCATCCCTTGTGGATGGGTGATTCCATTCCCGTGGAGAAGAGTGGTGTAACGAATGTTCGAGCTGGGAGGACCCTTCGTGGGAGACACGAGGTCGGATCACAGTTTAACGTCATGTGTTGAGGACGCGGTGCTTGGCAGTTTAACGTCCTGCATCTCGGACGAGGTGGGTTCATTCCACACCCTTAGGACTTACATAACCGGTACCCTCTGGTCCTTGGGGAAGGGAAGGTACCAGTAAGGCCATGGTCAAGGGGGGTTGTGGGATGAACCATCAAAGGGTCCACGTTAGCGTGGCTATGTGAAGAATCAATAGCCGTTAGTGTGCCTATGCGAAGAAGCATTAGGCGAAGCAACGCTGCGGGTGGTATTGTCCATGGGACTTTGAAATCACATTGTGCAAACCTAGAGGGTCACACAGGAAGAGGAATCGCTAAGAAAAGGAGTGTGCTTCACGAAGTGGAGTGCCTTGGCCTTAGCATGGGGCATGGGTGCGAATGGAATGTGCTTCGCGAAGTGGAACAGTGTTCGCGGAGCACTGCCTCGCGAAGAAGGGGTGTCTCGCGAAGCAGGGTCCTGCAAAGCAATGTGCTTCGCGAAGTGGAGCGCCTTGGCCTTAGCACGGGGCGTGGGTGTGAATGGAATGTGCTTCGCGAAGTGGAACAGTGTTTTCAGAGCACTGCCTCGCGAAGAAGGGGTGTCTCGCGAAGCAGGGTCCTGCAAAGCAATGTGCTTCGCGAAGTGGAGCGATCCTGCCTTAGCATAGGTATCACTAGTATGAGTTGGGTGTTTCGTGAAGCACAAGTGTTGTGCGGCTGCCCGGGTTCCCTTGGGAATCCCCTTCCTTCACAAATGCCCTTGAGCTTCGCGAAGGGCATCCCTCTCGGAAGAGGGGCTCAAAACGAAACAAAGGAGAGTCGTTTCGCGAAGTAGGAATACCTCGCGGAGCTCATGATTCCCGGGGCAAAGCGTGCTTCGCGATTCGGGAGAGGATAAGCCGAAAGGTCGGATTGTCCATCCTGCGGGACTCGGGGGGAGGTCGGTATTTATAGGGAAGGGGCGCCGCGAAGCAAAACTCGTGGGCCGCCTCCGGTGCTTCGCGGCGCACTGGCAAACGTCCAAGGCATTCGCAGAGCATCACCGCCTCGGGAGCTTCGCAGTGGCTCGCGAATGTCAAATGCGTTCGCGGAGCATCACCGCCTCTGGAGCTTCACGGCAGCTCGCGAACGTCAAATGCGTTCGCGGATCATCACCTCCTCTGGATCTTCACGGCGGCTCGCGAATGTCAAATGCGTTCGCGGAGCATCACCGCCTCTGAAGCTTCGCAGGGCCGTGAGGGTCGGAGCGCTTCGCGGCGGGACTTCGCGAGGGTACTTCGCGGCGGGTCTTCGCGAGGCAGCGCGCCTACATTCCTTTTTTGCTCCTTTCTTTCGGGCCATATTTTGGCGCCAACAAATTCCCCCCCTCAGACTTGGAGCCATGGAGGGCAAGGGTCGAAGTCTGAGGGAAAATCGCCAAAATTGTTGGAGGTTAGCGATGCCGCTCAGCGAAGGGGGCCCGCGATCCTGACTGGGGCTGCGGATCCGGATGCGCCGCGATGCTCCGCACGGGGGAGGCGCGCCGCGATGCTCCGGGGTCTCCGCCTATAAATAGGGGGGTCGACCTCTTTTGTCTTCACGTGCCTTCCTTGTCTTTTTGTGCTATCGACTTCGCGAAGCTCCGCGTACTCTGTGACAGCCCTCCGCGAATCGAGCTTCGCGGCGAACCGCGGGTCTCCGGCTTCGCATCCGCGTTAAGCGAACCTCTGCTTGTCGGCCTTGTCCGGGCTTCGTAACTTGCTCTCACGACCGATCTTCGTGATTCTGCTTCGTGATTCAGCTTCGCGGTCGAGCTTCGTGATCCAGCTGAAAAAATTCTTTTCTGAGGGCCAGAGTTAGAATGGCCCATCAAGAGGCTATATTGGGGGTACTTGCGGATGCTGCTCATCGGGATGAAATGGCCAACTGTCCAGGCCTGGGGGAGATGGTCTGAAGCCATTCGGACCACACTTCTTTGACAGATCTGTTATCAGAGGGTCATAAGGATTGTCCGCAATGCAAGAAACTGCCACTGTACGGCTTCGGGCTGAGGGATGACGCCTTTATCCCTGAGGCGAGTAGGGATGAACCAGCTTGCTGGTTCAGGAGCATACCATGCCAACACCAATGGTTCAGGGCGGCTGATGGTCATGCACAGGAGAACTTCACACCCGTCACCGCTGACTGTCTCTACAACCATGTGAACGACATTGACGGGAGGCCACTGCAACCGGAGACGTCCCCTCCTCTCTACCGCACCATACTGAAGGCGGCTTTGCAGGATTCGAAGAATGGATGGTCCGATGAGTGGGACCTACGCCAGGGCGGCAACTTTACCGATGACTGGGCCTAGGCCTACTGGGTAGGCGCCTCATGCGAGGAGTTCGGGGCCGAGCTGAGGAGAGTGGGGTTGTATGAGGCGGCGTGGGCCTCCCAATTCCACATTTACCAACCAAAGCAAATGATGCCGGAATTGCTGAGTAGATGGTCGTCCAGGACCAACACTTTCCATCTGCATCACGGGGAGGTGGGCATCAGCCTGTGGGATGTCCACCAGATTTCTGGGGTCCCGATATTGGGGGCCATGTATGACGAATTCCTCCCCGTCATCAGTGCGTGGGAGGATACGGAGCAAATGCCGCGACTGGCGTCGGCGCTGATGGCACTTGTCCCTGGAGAGGACAAGGAGGCAGTGAGGGATGACCATTTTAGGAGATGGTTCAAATGCTTCCTGAACTTCTCGGAGAATCGAGAGTTCCCTCCGAGGCCTCGAACTTGTCCGAGAGCGGCCCAACGGGGCAAGGGGCACTCGTACTGGCGGGTCATGGAGGACAGCCAATGGAAGACTTGGGGTTTCAGTGTCAGCACTGAACAATAGCCGATAGTCAGGCTAGCGGCGTTCATCGCGACTCTCATCTGTGGTTGGATCCTACCGGTGAGAGATACAAGCATGGGGGTACGGCCCAGCTCGTTTATCATGTCGTCATTGTTAGCCATGGGGCAGCGGATCAATCTGGGGATTCCGATGCTCACCAAACTGTACAGAATGTTATAGCACATTAGCGAGGGCAAGAAGCCGCCACGGATATGCGGGCCCTTCCACCTCCTGTATGGGTGGATCGCAGCGCATATCAGGGAGATTTATGAGTATCCAAACCCCATTTCTCCGCCGGGATCGAACTTCCTCCCCTCCATCCTGAATGCAGTCGGGAGCTTCCCGTTCAAACTGACTGTTCCGATGGTACTGAATCGGGTGTGGAGGGCGGACGAGTTTAATTTCCACCCCTTCCCCTTGCCGACAGGGGTACTTACTGATGACGGGCGGGGAACAGAGGTACATCAAGCCTACCTCCTAGCCTTTCGAGGTGGAGTTTTGGTGGCCCGGATAGATCGTGAGCCACTCTGCGAACCGTACACCCCGCATCGGTTTGCGAGGCAGTTCTGGTGCCTCCAGCGGCTGACCCCGCAGGTCTACTGGGAGGTGAATCACGAGGAGCACCCGTGTGTGATGAGGCAATTGTGGCTCATGTTCACACGGGAATATGGGAAGATGCGGATTTCCTTGCCTCCATCCACCGCTGCTTTCGGATTGGTGAAGGAGTACGCCATCAGTTGGGAGGCTGCTTACCCAGGAGAGATGCTGAAGCAACCAACTATTCGTGTCGGTGACGGTGGGCCTCCTCTATCTCGAGGTCGGGGTCGGAGGGCAGCTAGGGCCGCTCACAATAGCGGGGCTACCATGGCGGCGAGACCCGCACCGGCCGAGGGTATGGCAGCAGTGGTGGATCCGGTGATTCCGGAAGAGCAGGGTCATCCAGAGGGGCGGCCACCGAGGGGATTTCGTAGGATATCCACTCAGGCTCCGGGGAAGCTGTCGTTTTCCCGGAAGCTTGGGACATTTGGGATGTCAACCGACAATTCCTCAGTCCACCCGAGATATGGGCCCACCTGAATCTCCTAGGGATGGAATTACCGGGGATAGGCCCAGTTCGGGCGGGATTCATGGTGTCTCCGGCGGAGGCAGAACAATACCTGACCGAGCTAGAGGATTACGTCCACTCCAGTGATGTCCCTCGCCTGATGACAGACTGAGTGAGGGTACTGTTGAATCAGACGGTCCCTCCACAGTTATCGGCTGCCGATCTGAGGGAGCGCTTCCCCTTGCCGGAGGAATCAGAGGACTCCTCTCGGGAGGATGAGGCCGGAGGAGGGAGCCCGTTGGAGGAGGGCAAGGTCAGAGACCAAGGCTCAGAATCCGACGACTTTGCGGAGGCTCTCGAGGTAGCACTCCAAACTTCTATCCTTACGATCCGTTCTTGGGTCACTATGGACTTCTCACCAATGTTTGAGCCATGCAGGAGGAACTTGTTCGCAGGCCTTGTTCTCTCTCCTTAGCGGGTGATGATGCGGGACCTTCAGAACCTGCGCCTATGGCTGCGTCCAGCTCCACGTCTGGTGGGACCAGGGTGCCTGAGGTGGCTCCTTCGGAATTTTTAGACCTTCCAACAGTATACGGAGGGCCTCGTCCCGGAGTCCCATCAGCACCATCTCAAGAGCAGGGCCAGAAGGTCGATCTCCGTAAGTCTCCTCTACCGGTCTCCCCGTTATCACATGTAGACCATGCCAACTAACATTTGTGTCTCTCTCTGTCGTACAGTTCTTCGACTGGCGTGGGCTAATGCGGCAAGACTGGTCGGGATGTCTGGTGGCGTCCCTCCTAGGGGCATGCCGGTGATGGTGGCGATAGTCCCCCCATCTTCTCAAGCTGCGACGCACACCATCACTGGCGGGACCATCAGCAGGGCTGTACCCGAAGTCATTGAGGTGGACTCCGAGGAAGAGGATCAACCAGTCGGTCCCAGTCCTGTCACGCCTGCTTCGGCGTCAGGTGTCGTACCGGATTCAACACCAGATGTTGATCTTGCCGAGGATTTCTTGCGGGCATATCCCGCATACGAGCCTTCCAATCGCGCGGACTGGGACGAAACGGCCTCCGACGAGGAAGACATCAGCATAGTCCACCACCGGTCGTGGAAGCTGATCACGCGCTTTATCAAGGACACCCCCCAAGCGCAATGGTTGGCCGAAATGGGTAGACTCCGCTCGCGATTGCGTGAACTGTGTGCTGGGGGAGTGGATGCCCAACGTCCTCACGTGCTCATCCGAGATCTTATGGCTGAGAAGATCCAGGAGCATGATCGTGGGCTTAGCGTGGGCTGGCAGCGGAGAAAGGTGACCAGCATCAAGAAGCTCTAGGAGGCTGAAGGTGAGGTCCAACAGATGCAGACCCGGGCGGACGAGATTTTAGCCTCTCTTGACGCACAATCTGAGCCGGTCTCACGGTTGAAGGCCCAGCTGGCAGAGGCAGAAGAGCAGATGAGGCAGACCTCTGAAAAGATGGCTGCCGTTCAAGCCGGCATAGAGAGGGCCAAAGCCAGGACTGACGAACTGTGCCCCGCCGCTGCTGAGGAGGAGCGGGAGCTGATTCAACGGCAGCAAGCCTTGGATGCCGCAAGTCAACGGGTGGCGGAGCTGCAACGCTCTTTTTACGGGGTCAACCCATCCATGGGGGGAGTCAACCCCCGGGTATTGTAACAAACCCAAAAACCTTTAATTGGTACTTTCTTGCTTCCATTTTTTTCTTTCTTTGTTTTGAATGCTGTAGCGCACACGATTTCCACTTTTTGAATCGCCTTGTTACATCCCTACAATGTTTGCGGGACGTTCGGTGACAATTCTCCAAGCCCACTTGGGTCGAGCCCGATGTGAGAAACAGGAGATAATTGCCCTTTAATCCCACCTAACATGGGAATGGGGATCATGCTCCGGGAATCCTGGATTCGGATTACCAGTCCGGATCTCTGAAAGACGGGAGAGGCTTGATCAGAGAAGGAACTTTCAGGATAGCCATCTGTTTCTTCAACGTGCTCTTATGCACGAACGGGGCAACGCCAGGGGCGCTGAAATCGGTCCAAACAGATGAAAATGGGAAATGTGAATCACGATACCCCATATTCGGAATGCTGTGGGGATGGCGTGACAATAAGGGACAACCGTTAACCTCGGAGGAGAAGCGATATCCTTACTGCGTTAGCCTGTAATGGGGACAACAAGTGAGGGTTGACCGTTGACCACATTCGAAACATGATACCATGTCACAAATGTTGTTGATCAATCCTTTGGGACGTTGGCCCAAGACATCTGGCGGACCATAGGTCAGACATCCATACTGTTAGGTGGTCCTTCCAGACATGACCCGTCTTCCGGAACGTTGGCCTAGGATGGTAGGTGAGCCGATGCGGCATAAGACTAGGCCGTTAGGGGGTTCCTTAAGACATGAAAAGGGGACAAGGGTCCGAATAAGGGGTACGCAAAGCGTGGAATATGGAGTGATGGTTTGTCCGAACGGAATCCAACACTTAGGCAGTTACACCACCGTGGTGGGAGCACACCAGACGGGTGCATCAGTCTGATCATGGATCATTCCTTCTTTGGGACAGGGCCTCTCTGGCGAGGGGGTCTGTCACTTCCCAATGAGATCTTGGGGCATCCTGAACTTGTTCAGGGTAGAATCGCAGTTTAGTGTCAGTCGTTGAGGACATACAGACTCCTGTAATGCCATACGATAGGACGTGGAGAAAAAGGAAAGATCCTAGGAAGCGTGTGGCGCGGTATATATGAAACCGACGTGAATGAGGACTTGGGGTCCAAATCATACCACATACCCCTGGAGGAAACTCTTCAGGTCGAGGGACCAAGAGTGAGGATTAGGCTGGGCCCGAAGCAGAGTGGTCGGGCGTTCCTACGTACCCCATGAGGATGGGAATCAAGCCATACGTAGTTCTAAAAGCACAGTTTAACATCATGAGGGACGATGAGGAGCCTGGCCGTGTTGGTACACATCCTGCCAAAACTACTAAGCCCACGTGAGTCGTGCTCGGTGTGGGAAACAAGCAGTAGTGGTGGGAATTTTCCGACAAAAAGGGGAAGGTTAGGGCAAAGGGACGCTCGGTGAATACCAGCCTAGTGACACTAACACGATCATTTGGCACACCTAGATGCGCGAAGAGAAAGAGCCGAGTATGATGGAATTCCACTTGAACATGAGGAAGTGGAAATGTGTGAATCATAGCGCTCGTGATTCAGACCATGATGATGGTGGCGTGACGATGGAGGATAACTGCTGACCATGTTCGCAACACAGCATCCTGTCGCATTGGCCTAGAATGGGGACAGACAAATGAGGGTTGACCGTTGACTATGTTCGAAACACGGGACCATGTCACAAATGTTGTCAAATATCTGTAGGGACGTTGGCCCGAAACGATTGGAGGGCCCTTAGGTCCAGCATTCATGGAGATCCCTTAAGCCTAGTATCCATGTCGTCCGAGGGTCCTTTTGGATGTGGAAGAGGATGAGGATCCAAATAGCAAGCTCACGAAGCTTGGTCATGGGATGAGGGTAATGTCCCTATGAAAATCCCACACTTCGGGCTCGTTTTTGAAACACATCTGAATACGGAAATGAGATGTATTAGATAGGGGGTGCAGATTCCTTTCCCATAGGGAGATCTTAGTTTAGGGTCGTAGAATTAGGACCATGGATGGGTAAGGGGAGCAGGGGATACATGGCAAGGTGGTTACAAAACCTGACGTGAATGAGGACCTAAGTCCTACTTACCATGCATTCCCTGGGGAAATTCTCGAGTCGAGGGACCGAACACGAAGGTTAGGCTGGGCCCGTGGGAAAGTTTCCGGGCGCTCCTACGTATCTCATAAAGATGATAATCAAGCCATACGTAGTTCTGGATGGATCTTAGTTTATGGTCTTAGAGCTCGGACCATGGGAGCCCCAAAGGACGCCGTATTGCAGCTTTGTCCCTTTGACATGCAAAGGTGCACTAAGGGATAGTGCCGAAAGTGTCGAGATTCCACCTAAACATGATGGGGTGGAAAATGATGTGAATCATGCAACCAACAGTCGAGGACTGAAGGGGATGGCGTGGCGACAGAGTATTGATGCTGACCATGTTCGCAACACAGAATCCTGTCGCGTTAGCCTGAAATGGGGACAAACAAATGAGCATCGACCGCTGACCGTATTTGCAACGTCGGATCTTATCGATTTGTTGTCCAAAACCCTCGGGGGCGTTGGCCCGTAACAGTAGGAGAGCCCTTGGGCGGAGTATCCAGGCCGTTATTGGGGGGTCCCTCCGGGTGTGAATGGTAATGGAAGCCCGAATGGAGGGGAACACAAAGCTTGACAAGTGGAAGGAACTTGACCAAGTTGAATCTGACACTCTTGGTCCTAGACCAGAGTACTCTTAACACATGGGTTGGTAGCTGTATAGAGTCAAGGGACTCGCCTTGAAGGTGATCGAGAGATGGTGGATTCTTGGGAGAAGGGGGCATGGTGCCCAAAGCCTTGTATCATACCTACATATCCCCCTTATGGGGAGGGATGGACCAAGTGGCCTAGGTGACCGGGAGATCAGGAGATCTCTAAGAGGTGGGTCTAGACCCGAAGCCTAGACATTCGGGTGGTCCTACGTATCCCATGAGGATGGGAATCAAGCCACATGTAGTTCTTGAAGGGTGCCTTTTAATGTCATGCTGGACAAGGAATATGAGGGATAACTCTCAAAATAGGGGTGCGTGTGGTGCAGCTATTGTAAACCCGACGTGAATGAGGACATAATCCCACACTACGCCACGCAGTCCCGTAGTCGGGGTCCTGAAGGCAGGACCAGAGAGGTGAATTTGCTGAACTCAAGCTGGAACCAGAGACAAGGGGTCTGGGCATTCCTACGTATTCTATCAAGATAGGAATCACGCTGGACGTAGTTCCAGATGAGAATCTTAGTTTATGGTCTTAGAGCTCGGACCTTAAGTGGTGACCATTCCCGAGTAAGCACAGATGTCAATCCGATCCCTAAGCCCACGTGAACTAAACTCGGTGTGGGAAACAAGGTGTGTATCCTCATCGCAATACTTGGAGTGAGTCGAACGAGCGTTGGTAGAGAGCCCTGAAGGATACCTTCGACACGGCTTGTTCCCCCAACGCGCAAACGTGCACGGAGGAAAAGTACCAAGGGTTATGAGACTCTACTTGGACACGGTGAAGTGATGAAGGGTGTGAATTGTGCACCTGACATTTTGGGCCAATGGGTCGGCATGGAGAGAGAGGAAAACTATTAACCATGGTGGAAAAACAGCATCCATCGCATTAGCCTAAGGTGGGAATGAAAAATTAGCATCGACCGCTGACCATATTCGCAACGCGGGATTTTATCGATTTTTTGTCCAAAACCCTCAGGGGCGTTGGCCTGTAATGGTAGGAGAGCCCTTGGGTGAAGTATCCAGGCCGTCATTGGGGGTCCCTCCGGGTGTGGAAGATGATGGAAGCCCTGATGCAGGGATACACAAAGCATGGAAAGCGGGTGCGGACGTGTCCGAGTAAAGCTTGGCATTCTAGGTAATAAACCAGAGTACTCTTAGGCACATTGGTGAATCGCCGAAAAGGGATCGACGAAACAGCTCACTAAAGATAGGTACATGGCGTGGTCATTACGAGACCAACGTGAATGAGGACATAATCCCACACCACATCATATAATCCTCTCATGAAGGAAGGGTTGGCCAAGGGGCCAAGATGGGATAAAGATTCCCGAGGGATGGGGCTGGACCCGAATCCTAGACATTCAGGTGGTCCTACGTATCCCATAAGGATGGGAATCAAGCCACACGTAGTTCTCCAAATGTAGTTTAACGTCATACGGGACGATGAGAGGAGTAATATACCCCTAAAAAAAGGGAGGTGTACGGTATGGCGAAGAAGCCGTCGTGAATGAGGACGTAACCCCACACCACACTATACACTCCTATAAGGGAGGACCTAGATCGTGGCCCGAAAAGGCCAAGGGGCTTGATGGTTAGGCACTGGTCAGGAAGGCTTGACCTGCTTGCGTTTTAACGTCTTGCAATGAGGATGAGGGTCGTGGACCCGAGAAGGCCAAGGGGCCTGAGGCTGGGCCTCGTAAAGGAGGGCATACGACATAGTACATGATCCGACGTGAATGAGGACATAATCCCACACCACATCGTACACCCCAGGTGAAGGATTGGGCAGAGGGGCCTGAGAAGGCCAAGGGGCCTATGGTCAGGCATCAGTCAGGAAGGCCTGACTGGGTTGCAGTTTAACGTCTTACAGTAAGGACGGGGGGCCATGGGCCCGAGGAGGCAAAGGGGCCTGATGCTGGGCCTCGTAAGGGAGGACGTACGGCATGGTACATGATCCCGATGTGAATGAGGGCATAATCCCACACCACATCGTACACCCCTATGGGGAGTCAGGGCCGCGGGCCCGATTGCTAGCACCGCCCCGGGGGAAGTTTGTCACCTCGGGATGGGGCAGAATGAATCACTGCACTCGATGTCTGGGACATCACGGGGCGGACCCAAAGATCCGGGACACTGTTGACCATGTTCGAAACACAGCGTTCCTATGGTAACCTGATATGGAAGAAACAAGTGAGCGTCGACCGCTGACCAAATTCGCAACGCGGGACTTGTATCGTCTTGTTGCTTGAACCCCTCAGGGGCGTTGGCCCATAACAGTAGGAGAGCCCTTGGACGTTGTATCCAGGTCGTTCTTGGGGGTCCCTCCGGGTGTGAAAGACGATGGAATCCCAGACAAGGAGTGGATGAAGCATAGTTGTGTCCATCCATGAAAGGGGCAAACATCTCCATGGGGGATGTATAGCCGGGTCGAGGCTTGCTCTATGTGAGTTGGGGCAAAAGTGTGCACCATGCCATATCTTAACCTGAGGGGAAGATCTTGGCTTTTGGGATGGGCCAACGGACGAAATGTCTGGGCGTTCCTATGTATCTCATGAGGATGAGAATCAAGCCATACGTAGTTCTTGAAGGACATGCAGTTTAGCGTCATGCGGTGAGGACGTGGGAGGATAGAAGAACGGGAGTGGGCACATGGTGTGACCCTTACAATCCTTGTGTGAGCGGGGTCGTTTGAGTGGGGCTAAGAAAGTCTACTCCTTCTGCACAAAGATTCTAAAAGGAAACTACCCCCAGGGGGGGAATAGTGGAAGAGAAATGCTTGGGGATGGGATCAAGACGAGGCGTCTGAGTGTTCCTACATATCCCATGAAGATGGGAATCAAGCCACACGTAGTTCTTGACATGCAGTTTAACGTCATGCGGGACGAAGAGCATCTCATTCGGGTATGTGTACGGTGAGGCAAGTAATCCGACATGAATGAGGACGTAGTCCTACACCACACCATATGACCCCGCGAGAGGATAAGTCGGGGAAAAAACCAAGGGGGCCTGGGGCCAGACCGTAGTCAGAGAGACCTGACCGGCTTGCGGTTTAACGTCTCGCAGCGAAGACGGGGGCCAGGGGCCCAAGGAGGCCAAGGGGCTTGAGGCTAAGCCTCGGTCAGGAAGGCCTGACTGGATTGCAGTTTAACGTCTTGCAGTAAGGACGGAGATACAGTTTAAGATCGTGCGGGACCATGGAGGCCAAGGGGCCTGAGGCTGAGCCTCGGTCAGGAAGGCCTGACTGGCTTGCAGTTTAACGTCTTGTAGTAAGGGCGGAGATGCAGTTTAAGTTCGTGTGGGACCATGGAGGCCAAGGGGCCTGAGGCTGAGCCTCGGTCAGGAAGGCCTGACTGGCTTGCAGTTTAACATCTTGCAGTAAGGACGGCGATGCAGTTTAAGGTCGTGCGGGACCATGTCACAGTTTAGGTTCGTGCAGGACCCTCTCGCAGTTTAGGGTCATGCAGGACCATGGAGGCCAAGGGGTCTGAGGTTGAGCCTCGGTCAGGAAGGCCTGACTGGCTTGCAGTTTAACGTCTTGCAGTAAGGACGGCGATGCAGTTTAAGGTCGTGCGGGACCATGTCGCAGTTTAGGGTCGTGCCGGACCCTCTCGCAGTTTAGGGTCGTGCAGGACCACTGTTGCCCTAGGCAAAGTATCGCTTGAGGAATTTGGCATTGGTGGGAGGGGTTATACGCTCTCCATCTGTGGTCACCAAGGAGTATGCTCCATTGGGGTAAACCTTATGGATGATATAAGGCCCTTCCCATTTGGGTTCTAATTTGGGTGGTTTTCTGCCGGGAATCATTGGCGCTCGAAGGGCCAGTACCAGGTCGCCCTGTAGAAAAGAGCGGAGACGAACCTTCTTGTCGAAGGCCCTCGCTATCTTGTCCTGATGCCTTTCCAGATTGTGCAAGGCACGGAGCCGGTTCTTGTCCAGTGCTTCCAATTCAGCTAAACGGATCTCGGCTACCTCATCTGATGTCTGGTGATCATAAACTGCAGTTCTTAGTGATGGCAGCTGGATCTCAATGGGTAGGACGGCCTCAGCTCCATACACCAGGGAATATGGGGTCACCTGGGTAGAGTTGCGAGTCATCGTCCGGTAAGCCCAGAGGGCGTTGGGGAGCTTGTCCGGACAACTTTTCTTGTTCTATCCAACCATCTTCTGTAGAATTTTAGAGAGGGTCTTGTTGAACGCCTCGATCTGTCCATTCGCATGCGTGTGGTAGCGGGAGGTATGGTTCGACCCGATGTTGTACTTGGCGTACAATTTCTTTAATTCAGCTGCTCGGAAGTTGGTGTCGTTATCGGTGAGGACGGCGTGAGGTACCCCAAACCGATGGATAATATTGGAGCTCACGAAGTCAACGATGGAACGGGCTTTGACCTCTTTGAGCGGAACTGCCTCTGCCCACTTGGAGAATAAATCTGTAGCAGTCATGATGAACCTATACTGGCGGGCTGTTGCCGGTGGATATGGTCCCACTACATCAAGCCCCCATACCGCAAATGTCCAAGAGTACTTGGTGGGGTGGAGGGGCTCCAGCGGCCGATGCAAGAAGTTGGCGTGAAATTGGCACGCGTGGCATCTCTTGGCATACCCAATGCAATTGTGGATCATAGAGGGCCAAAAGTACCCCAACCTCCGGATTTGATGGGACAGCTTCGGCCCAGCTTGATGGGCGCCACAGGAACCGGCGTGAACCTCTTGCATAACTTGAGGTATCTCTAATCCTTGGATTCAACGGAGGAGGACACCATCGAAACTCCGCTTATAAAGAATTCGTTCAAGACTGGGGCCACTCTGGAGGGTAAATTCTAGCGCGCGACGTCGGATTCGCTCGCGCTCGGCCCGGTCGTCCGGGAGGCGACCATTTTGGAGATACTCAACAAAAGGTACCCTCCAGTCAGGAGTGGATTCAATTACTGCGTCTGACGAACCTAGGACCCCTAACGTAGAGGGTCCGGTAGTGAGTTGACTTACCCGCAAGCCATCATCGTCCTCTTGGGTGAAGGGAGCAATAACTCTCTGGTGTGCCACATGTATGATCAAATCATCTTGATCGGGTTCTGCGAGAGATGCGGCCAATCCAGCCAAGGCATCTGCTTGGCCGTTCGGCGACCGTGGGACATGGGTAACCTATGGTCGAGAAGAGAATCGGGACATTAGGCAGAGGGTGTACTCCAACAACGGTGCAAGCTCCGGCTTCCTGACGACGTAGTCTCCATTAACCTGTTTGATTACCAGCTCGGAATCTCCCTTCACATGTAGATGGGGAACATGGATCTCAAGGGCCAACTCGAGGCTGGTAATAAGAGCCTGGTACTCTGCCTCATTGTTCGTACAACCTTCTGACAACAGGAATGAGTATGGCAGGACAGCCTGCGCTGGGGTAATAAAGACAATACCTAGGCCCACCCTGTTGAGCTTGGGATCGTTGAGCCTCCTACCGGTGGGGCTCCGGGAGGCGCCGTAGAAATGCATTTTCCAACACGGGACAGCATGATCGACCGAGAGGATCGTCTCGTTAGGGAAATCCAGTTCCAGGGATTGATCCGCGGAGGTTGGATGGGAAGCTAAAAAGTCTGCCAATGCCTGTCCCTTAATGGCCTTCTGAGGCACGAACCTGATATCAAACTGCTGGAGGATCACCGCCCACCGTGCGAGTCGTCCAGTCAGCATGGGGCGGTTCAGGATGTACTTCAGTGGATCTACCCGGGAGACCAATTACACCTCATGGTGCAGCAGGTAATGTCGCAACTTCTGCACGGTGAATACGAGCGCAAGGAAGCTCTTTTCGATAGGGGAGTATCTTACCTCCGTATCGAGAAGCATGTGGATGAGATAGTAGATATTGTTCTCAGTACCCTCGTTATTATTCCGGGCGAGCAGCGCACCGAGGGATTTCTCTAGGGCGGTCACATAAAGGATCTGCGGCTTTCTGGAGACGGGTGGCATCAAGACCGGAGGTTGGAGCAGATACTGCTTGATTTCCTCGAAGGCGGTCTGACACTCCTCATCCCATTTGTAGGCGGCACCCTTCTTCATGAGCCGGGAAAAGGGCTTACACTTTCCGTCCAAATTCGCGATGAATCGGCGTATATAGGCTAAGTGGCCTTGAAGGCCCCAAAGCTCCCGAATGTTGATCGGGGGAGGCATTTGGCTGATGGCCTTGATCTTCTCTGGGTCGATCTCGATACCTCGGTACCTGACAACAAAGCCCAGAAACTTCCTGGAGGTGACCCCGAAGGCACACTTCAATGGGTTCATCTTCAGGTGACGGGAACGGAGGAAACCGAACAATTTCTCGAGGTCTTTGAGATGGCTCTGGCGCTGACATGATTTGACTACGAGGTCGTCCACGTAGCATTCCACCAATGTCCCGAGGATTGATTTGAATATGCGATGCATGGACCTTTGATAAGTGGCACCTGCATTCTTCAAACCGAATGGCATAACCTGGTAGCAGAATGTACCTTGGGGAGCCCTGAAGGCAGTGGACTCCTCGTCTTCGGGGGCCATCCGGATCTGGTTGTACCCAGAGTATCCATCCATGAAAGAGAGGGCTTGGAACCCAACTGTGGCGTCAATCAATAACTCCGTCACCGGGAGTGGGAATTCATCCTTTGGGCAGTGGCGATTAAGATCGCGGAAGTCGATGCAGACTCTGATCTGCCCGCTCTTCTTCATGACTGGCACAATGTTGGAAAGCCACTTGGGGTACTGGACCTACTTAATGAAGTTGGCTTTGATAAGCTTGTAAACTTCGGCTTCAACCATAGCACCATGAGAAGGGTGCATTTTCTTGGTGGGCTGCTTAAACCCACGGTGTTTTGCCGGGAGGCCCAGACGGTGAACGGCTACCTGGGGATCTAGTCCTGGCATCTCGTTGTAACTACAGGCAAACACATCACGGTGCCGTTTGACGAAGTCTATGTACTGCTACCGCTCCTCGGGGGACATGGTTGCACTGATCAATGTGGGTTTTGGATCTGCCTCGCTACCAAGGTTCACTTGTACCAGTTCATCAACCGTGGTAGAGACGCCTTCTTCAAAGGCGGGGGGAGCATCCTCCAGGTCTTCCTCCCAACCCGTAGGGGGACTTCCCGCGACGGAAGATACTGTCAGGCTATCGAAACCCGAGGGGGAGCTGGTGCCGGCTTAGGCAGCGGCGGTCATCACATCGGGAGACTCACTTGCCATTGAGACCGTAGCAATGAATTCATTCGATCATATCCCATCTGGTCTTCGGCCTAAGGGGCCACGTTTGATAATATCAAAGCAGTGGTGACGTGTCGGCCTGAGTCGGTGGATTCCAGCCCGGCGGAAGAGACACGTATGGCGTACCGCTGTCGTCATAAGCTTGACGTCCCGGTACCGTGCAGGGGTAGGATGTTCCGGGATGACCTGAGCCTGGTTGATGTAGTAGTACGAGTTGATTTTCCACCGTTGCTTGGACACGGGAACATGCCTTCCTTGCGTACTCGAAACAACAAAACATTGACCCATGTCGGGGGTCGTAGCCTCCAACCGGTGGATCGCAAGGATGTAGGTGTCATCCATACTTTCCCAGGGATCACTTGTGACCGGGGCGGGTCCATCCTCACTTACTATGATTTGTTTACCCTTAGTTTTGTAATAACCCGCATCCAGGTAGCAGGCCTCACAAGAAGCGAAAGGGGACGCATATCATTGGAGCACGCCTACTCGACCGTTGAGGGAGTACTTGAGGCACTGGTGATACGACGAAGGGACCGCTGCATGCAGATGGAGCCATGGCCTACCCATCAACGCGTTGTAGGCGGTGTCCTGAGAGACAACCATGAACTCGGTGCTGGCAACCAAGCCACCGAATTGAGTCTTCAGGTGGATCTTGCCGACTGGGGTTTGCTCAGTCCTGTCGTACCCCTGGATCCTGAGGTCAGAGGGATTCAAATCACCTTCAGACAGACCCAGCTTTCGCAACGTCCGGGTCGTAATTAGATTGATTCCAGAACCCGTGTCAATGAGATAGCGGCGGATTTCCACACCATTAAAGTGGCCAGTTATGTACAGCGGGCGAATGTGCCCCTATATAGGAGGGTCCTCATATTCACCGTAGAACGAGATAACTTCCTGACACTCGGCGATTTCAATCGCCTCGGTATGGAAGGCTTCCGCAGCTGCTACCTCCGTCTCAAACTGGAGGGGGATCCTTAAGGCTTCGGCAAGTGCCTCGCGCATTTCGGATGATAGGAGAAGGGCCTCAAGGATGGATATCCTCGCCGGAATGCTGGCCAGGTGTTTCAAGACATCGTATTTGCATGCCAAACGCGAACCTCTGCTTACAGGAGGTTGCTCGGCACTTGGAGAGACAGCGGGTCCTGCTGGTTGGACCGGCGATCGGCTAGTACTGGGTACATCCTTCTTCCTACTAGTTGAAGCCTGGAGGATAGTCACCAGACTAGGATTGGGCAGCAGAGGCTGGCCTGTAGCTGGGCAAGACCGACTGTGATATGAACGGGGCAGCTCTCCCCGATCCAGTAGCATGAATGGTGGTAGAGGTAGAGCTGAGGGCGTTATATGGGGTTGCGCGTGCTAAGATCTGCGCTGAGCCTGCTGCCTGGTCTCAGTAGCATGCACGACTTGGCCAAAAGTGCCTGCTGACGTACCTCGATGACCGGCGTGATTGCGATCCCGCTGACGTTGACGTCGACTGGGAACGTTGGGGAGGTCTGCCTGGCGTTCCCCCTCATTGGGGGTCATATAGGGCTTTACCAGCTCCACGGTGTTGACCGAAGCGTACCCCTGACTGTCGCTCGAGGAGTCATCCACCACTGGGTGGATTCTGGGAGGAATCCCCATTTCAGGGGGCATAAAATCGCCGAGAGTGCGGGATGAAGACAGCACCGGGGGTGCACGTTGCTTCTTCTTGCATCGCCGCTGCTTGCCCTTTTGGGAAGAGGTCGACTACGAAGATGATGTAGAGGCACCGGCTACTTCTTCTGAAGGCTCCGACTGCTTCAGGCATGCCCAGATGATACCGTGGGCACGGACGACAGTTTTTCGAGCCATCCAGTCGTCGTATTTCCGGGATCCGCGGCTGGGGACCTGTTGCCACTCGCTTTCGTTGTCGCTACCGATCTCTAATCCTGCAAAGACACACGCCACTTGTGCTGGTGTCGGGCCCAACTTGACTATGTTGTTATTGACCTGGTCTTGAATCCATTCCTTAAACACATAGCATTGCTTGAGGGTGTTCCCCAGAATCTGATGATAAGGGCAGTAGTTGGGGTGATCAGAGAGATTTTCCTCTGCCGGCCTTCTGCACTCAGGCAGGCGCACAATCCCTTGCTCTAGAGCACTTCGGAAATAGCCAGGGAGCTGATTTTCGTTAAATGAATAAGTCTGGTGCCTTCTTTTCGGATAGGGGGCCCTGGGGGCCTAGCCTTGACGAGGGGCCGGAGGGGCCTACTGAGGAGGCGGCGCCTAGTTGTCCCGCCTAGGTGGCGGTGGCGCATTGCGCGGGGGAACCTGTCAATTCTGGGGCGGTCGCTGCTGGGCAGGAGCCTGTGCTTGAGGTGGAGGACCTCTGCGGGGTTACGGGGGTGGTGCCACCGGCAGTAACTCCATCTGCCTCGGGGCTTCTATTTGGGCCACCGCGGCGGGTTCAGCCCTGGTGGCCCTCCTGGTTGGGATCATGGGGGGAAACAAACGTGCCTGACTAGCTTGTTGCAGGGCTTCCTCGAGGCGCTGAGCCTTATCTTAGAAATCCCTGAACCCTCCAAGGTAGTTCTGGGTGATCAGAGAGGGTACCAGCTCTGTCTTGACGTTCCCCACACACATCGTCAGTAATTACTCCTGAGTTAATGGCATATCGAGGGAATACGTAAGTCCCTTCCACCGGGCGATGAAATCGGCAACCCGCTCATCAAGCCTCTGCTTGCACTTGAAGAGGTCTGCAATGCTAGTCTTCCGCATGGTGGAGCTGAACTGGTACAGGAACTGCCGGCGGAGATCCTCCCAACCGGTCACCGATCCGATAGGGAGCTGGTTGTACCAAACGAATGTCGGACCTTCCAATGTATGTACAAAACATCAGAGTTTAGCGGCTTCTTGCTGAGCTGGGGTCCCCAGCATGGGGCCACACCTGGAAGAGAAATGATCCAAGTGCTGAGGCGGGTCCCCTATCCCGTTGAAGGGCGAGAAAGTGGGGTTCCCAAAACCTGGAGGTGCGGGCATATCATCCACCCACGCAGGATAAGGCTTGCCATCCGGTGGGACCGCCACCTGCCGCATTTCTAACGCTTCAAGGCGGGCTATGAGTGCCGCAATAAGATCATTCGGGCAGGGGTCCCTGTCTTGACGGGGATCTCTAAACACAAGTGCATTGCCAGGTTCCTCAACACGGTAGACGGCTTCGGCCGCTCGTGGGTCAACTGGCTGGACGACCTGCGGGGCGACTGGGGGAACCCGGACCGGATTCTTCGAGTTGCCCTGTCGCTCAGGGGGGTTGGCGAAACGTATTGCGCCCTCTTGCCATACGTCCCGGCTTCTGCCCTGTCTGCGGCAGTAGCATGATAAGGGTTGCCCGGAGGCATCTCACCGGGGGGAAATTGTTCCTGCCCCTGCTGCCCCGGCCTGGGATTACCATAGTCAGGTCGCCGCTCTGCGGCGCGCTCAGCCAAGAGTTCGTCAACCAGCCTCTTCTGCTCGGCAAGCTGCTGGCGTAACATGGCCTTCTCATAATCTTTGTCCGTTTTCTGCACAGAGGCAGACGGGTCGGAGTGCTTGATAGTTCTGACATGCTCCTTACCCTTTCCGGTGTTTCGACCGAGTGCCAGTGACTCGGTGGGTACGGGGACGCCCAGCAGGTTCCTCTGCTGACGGGTAACTCTCCCTGATGGGTCCAGCAGTGGCAGTACTCCCTCAAGGTGTAAGTCTCCATCAAGGAGTTCGAGCTCGTCTTCCTTTTCCACGATGTCGGCCATGTGGACCGCAACTCCTCTCGAAGGCATGTCCTCGATGTTGCATAGCGAATCGGGCTGTCGTCGGATAGGATCAAAGAGGAGACCGGCATAGTGTCCCCAACCACGGACTTGCACATAGGGGGTGGCTTCCCTAACGATTCTGCGGAGTGCTTTAAGACTCTGAACGCATTTCCGTTGAAGGGCGCTCTGGCGGCCTGGCGACTCAGGGTGCTGGGCCACAAGGAGTGCGGCTGCATCGATCAGGCGGCACTGCTCGCCGATTTCTTCGAAGTGCTCCCTACTTCTGGGGTACACCACCCGTTCGTAATGGAGGCAGAAGTGCGTCGCCCATAGGGTTCGACAAAAGCACCCCACTTCTTCAGGGGTAAGAGACTCCGGTACGCGAAAATTCAGCACCGTCGTCGGCCAAAATTTCTCCGAGAAGTAATCTGCTGCAAGAATACTCAAGAATCTCCTGGGCTCGAACTCAGGGTCTGGCCCTGTGTTGCCCCACTCGTCAACCAGGGGAGGCTGAGGGAACGGTAGCGGCACCAAGGCGGACCTCTGGGATAGTAGACTTGGCGGCGGAGAATACGGCGAACGAGCTGACTGGCCGCCGAACTCCGGGCCATCCTCCGAAGAGCGAGGTGACATGGCCACGATGTCACGGTACGATGGGCTGATAGCCACAGCTTCCGGCACAGGAATCGCAGCTACTGGTGACCGGTCATGTTGTCTCTCTACTGCCATTGGCCCCCAAAATAGATCTTTGTGGTCTCTGGTAGAGGTAGAGGGCGCTTCTGGTGACGATGGTGGTGATTACGCGGTCGAGACCTGCGGAATTCCCAGAATCTCTTCCTCCTGGATGTACCTGTGGAGGGAGATGGGAATCCGTGGACCTCATGTTCCGGGAGAATGAGGCTAACGCGTCTGGTTCCTGCCCCAATCCTTGATACGGAGGAGCAGGGAGAAGACTCCATGGCTGAGTCGCATTTTGCCTCAGAGTCGGAGAAGAGGGCAGGTTTGATCTCCACCCGGGATTTCCCAGGACTCTTCTTGTGGCGACGACGACCTGCTCCCCTACCCCGGGGTGGATCTTCGGGACGGGGTTGATCCCTATCATGGAGTCCCAGGGCGGCGCTGGCGCTGTGGCGGAGAGGACCCCCACTCGAGATGGCCGAGGTGCGAGGGGCACCGGGGCAGATGTCGAAGGGTACATGGGGAGGGCCTCTATGAACATCACCCGTGTAGGCGGGGCCTCTATTGGAATTGGCAGGAGCATGGGGAGGACCTCCATGGTCACTGCGGGTGGAGCGAGGCTGACCTTCACTCCTATAGTTGCTGGGGCGAGGAGGACCTTCGTCGGTTGCAGATAGAACGTAGGGAGGGCCCCCACGTTGGAGAAGGACTGGATGGATGGCTCCTTCAGATCGGCGATTGGGGGCAGGAGGATGGACTCCATACCCCGTATGGTGGGCGCGGGAAAGATTTCCGTGCTGGGCGTCACTGCCACGGGGCAGGTCTTCCTTGGGGATGGGGGTAGCACGAGGCATGCCTCCATGATGGACTTCGGAGCGGGGAAGGCCCACGCTCTGTGAAGTAGTGGCACGGGGAGGACCTCTGTACGGGGTGATATCACCGCGGGTTAGCTCGCGGTGATCACCACTTGGGCCGGCAACCCGGAGAGTCAACCCAGCCTGCTCGTGGGGCGGTTGGGGTCTCGATCCTGGTCGGGTAAAAGAGTTCCCCTACTCAGGGTATGCGGGGGATTCGTGATGCACGTCGGCGGTGGCTCGGTCCACTGTAGTTGTCGACGTCGACGCGCCTAGGCGAGCGTCCTCGGCCCGGGCCTGACGCTGACGTCGAGTCAGGCGAGCTGGTGCAGGTGGTGCAGGGGCATGTCCTACCTGCTCTTCCTGCGGAGCCGGACGGCGGTGCTGACGCGGCCGGGCGGGAGCTCTCGCCTGGAGCCCTTGGGTCGGGACCCTGAGTGGTCTGAGCCGGACGGCGCCCGCCTCTTCGGCGTAAGGCGAGGAGTTGTCAAGGCGTTCCGGGGACAGGCTCCCGAAACGGTTGAACGTTGGGGTGGGGAGCAGAGGCTCCCTGCGCGGCCTGTTAGGGCGGCGTTGACGGCGAGGCCTGGATGCCTCCAGGTCCAGGCGGGCCATATCCCTAGTTGGGATGACCCCTTCCTCCTCGTACCTGCGCACGAGGTTGTTGATCACCCTTCGCAGGATGACCTCGGATGGGGAAAGGGGACGTGGGCGCCCCGTATTCCGCGATGTGGCAGCCGTTGTAGCAGTAACGGCGCCATGTGGGGTGGCCGTGGCGATTTTTCCCCTGCCCCTGCATAGGCTAGCGGGCGATGATCGCGTCTCTGTAACAGCAACCTGGTTCCTGAGAAACGAAGGGATCAACTCATCAGCACTGAGAGGAAAAGGATTGACAGCCAGTGCCCCAGCGTCCTTCCATTCTCCATGTCTGTAAGAAGGATCCACGCCAACACGCTGCGGAACAGAGTGCCCCACGTTCTACTGCCCCGACTTCCGGTGAGTTTCACGACAGGCCCACTATTTGCTTGGCGGGACCAGGCACCGAATATCTGGATCCGGCGACACGTCAATCTATTGGTGTCTTGAACGCTACTAATCTCCATACTGAGGAGAAGAATTTCATGTCGGGTTCACCATTTCTGTTTTCGATGCTTCCGGCGGGGCGCGCGCGCATCCATCCGTCCGCGGAGGAGGACACGCGGCTTTATTGCCCCGCATTCCCGCTTTCCAAAGGTGGGTGGCATTCGTTCCTTGTTTAGGTACGTCTGATCCTTGATCGAAATGGGATGATGGGATGTCGGTTCTTCCCTCCGTGGATTCCTCCTCGGAGCTCGTCACCTAGTCCGGGTCTCCCTCATAGATTTAATACGTAGTTCGTGAAACTCTTCCCAGTGCCATGTTTCCATGGACGCCGGTTAATTACACTACTTCTGTCAGGACATTCCAAAGGGTCCAGTCAGGGAAGAAACCTTCAGTCGGGGGAGTAGTCACGTTGAGGCATCAGTAGCGTGTCTGGATGCTGGGGAACCTGGCGTGTTTGTCTGTCATCCCTGGTCACAGGGCTTCTCGAGGGCGTGGAAGCCCGAGGAATCCCACATCGAACGTGGGGAATTATATGCCATAGACACATATCTGAGGTTTTTCTCAGCTTCCCATGTTTAACACAGGGTATGCCGCGAGTTTAACGTCCAGCGGAGATGGATCAGCCCAATCAGAGCATTAGCTAGGATGGATCGGTTTGAGGGATTTCTCATGAAGGGATGCCGATACCGGGGCCAGCCCATAGGCGGCTGTGAAGAGTGCACCGACATGGTCTCGTCGGGGTATGACGGTCCGGGCGAGGATCAGGGTGGATAGTGGATGAATGGAGCGGAGGGGAGTGAAATGGGACCATCACAGGGGCAACGGAGGAGTTGGGCTTGAGCCTTGAAGAGGCTTCCTACGTATCCCTGTGGCAGGGAATCAAAGTCCGCGTAGTTCGGGATGGTGCCGGTAAACCGGCATGAGGGTGGACCTTGGTCTGATGGGCATCGCCAGCGAACCAACGTGAAAGTAGACCCGTGAGTCCACTAATGGTGGGATTGAACCTCGGGAAGGTTTCCGACGTACCATGCCTTGACATGGATCAAAGTCCTCATAGTTCAAAGGATTTATGGAATACATTTTAACGTCATGCGGGACGATAGTGAACCCTGACGTGAATGAACGACGGGCAATGGGTGTTGGCGAACCGACGTAAACGAGGGACCTTGGTCTGATGGGATATGGGAGTTTGGCACACCGACAAGGAGACGGTTTGGGCCAATGATTTTTGGGCTTGAACCTCGAGAAGGTTTCCTACGTACCATGCCTTGACATGGATCAAAGACCTCGTAGTTCAGGTGGAATACAGTTTAACGTCGTGCTGGACGTAGGTAGAACTCGACGTGAATTGGATGATGGGTGGGCTTGAACCTCATGGAGGCTTCTTACGTACCACGCCTTGACATGGATCAAAGTCCTCGTAGTTCGGAGGATGAGTCACAACAGCTTGCCATTGGACCAGAATGTAGTTTAACGTCGTGCTGGATGGGAGTGTGCAGTTTAACGTCATGCTGGACGGGGGTGTGACCCGACGTGAAAGTAGACCCGTGAGTCCACTAGTGGTGGGCTTGAACCTCGTGGAGGTTTCCTACGTACCATGCCTTGGCATGGATCAAATTCCTCGTAGTTCGGGTGAAAATGGGTCGCAACGGCTTACCACTAGACCAGAATGCAGTTTAACATCGTGCTGGACGGGAATGAGACCCGACGTGAAATGACGGGTGGGCTAGAACCTCAGGGAGGCTTCCTACGTACCATGCCTTGGCATGGATCAAAGTCCTCGTAGTTCGCTATGGAATGGGTGTCAGGGTCGGTGCTCACTCTAAGCCCACGTGATTCATGCTCGGTGTGAGAAACAAGAGGTTGCAAGGACCTGACGATCACGTCGCGAAGGATGCGTCCGTGAGAAGCGAAGAGGGGCTTACGTGTTAGGCGGCCCATGGTGTTGGGACTTACTCCAGGATGGAGTCCCATGGTGCGAAAAAGCGCGAGAAATATGGACCTTGGCCCAATGATGGGAGGTACCTCGTCCCATATCACGCCCTCCACTGACCTTGGTAGTGGGGAAGTACGGAGATGCAGAGGTGCAGCCATCCATTGGGGAGCTAGGGTCGCCCTTCTCCTACGAACATATGCCACTCCGAAAAGGAGGATATCATCCCTTGTGGATGGGTGATTCCATTCCCATGGAGACGAGTGGTGTAAAGAATGTTCGAGCTGGGAGGACCCTTCATGGGAGACACGAGGTTAGATCACAGTTTAACGTCATGTGTTGAGGACGCAGTGCTTGGCAGTTTAACGTCCTACAGCTCAGACGAGGTGGGTTCATTCCACACCCTTAGGACTTACATAACTGGTACCCTCTGGTTCTTGGGGAAGGGAAGGTACCAGTAAGTCCATGGTCAAGGGGGGTTGTGGGATGAACCATCAAAGGGTCCACGTAAGCGTGGCTATGCGAAGAAGCAATAGCCGTTAGCGTGCCTATGCGAAGAAGCATTAGGCGAAGCAACGCTACGGGTGGTATTGTCCATGGGACTTTGAAATCACATCGTGCAAACCTGGAGGGTCGCACGGGAAGAGGAATCGCTAAGCAAAGGAGTGTGCTTCGCGAAGTGGAGTGCCTTGGCCTTAGCATGGGGCATGGGTGCGAATGGAATGTGCTTCACGAAGTGGAATAGTGTTCGCGGAGCACTGCCTCACGAAGAAGGGGTGTCTCGCGAAGCAGGGTCCTGCAAAGCAATGTGCTTCGCGAAGTGGAGCACCTTGGCCTTAGCACAGGGCGTGGGTGTGAATGGAATGTGCTTCACGAAGTGGAACAATGTTCACAGAGCACTGCATCGCGAAGAAGGGGTGTCTCGCGAAGCAGGGTCCTACAAAGCAATGTGCTTCACAAAGTGGAGCGATCCTGCCTTAGCATAGGGATCACTAGTATGAGTTGGGTGTTTTGCGAAGCACAAGTGCTCCGCGGCTGCCCGGGTTCCCTTGGGAATCCCCTTCCTTCGCGAATTCCCTTGAGCTTCGTGAAGGGCATCCCTCTCGGAAGAGGGGCTCAAAACGAAGAAAAGGAGAGTCGTCTCGCGAAGTAGGAATACCTCGCAGAGCTCATGATTCCCAGGGCAAAACGTGCTTCACGATTTGGGAGAGGAGAAGCCGAAAGGTCGGATTGTCCGTCCTGCGGGACTCGGGGGGAGGTCGGTATTTATAGGGAAGGGGCGCCGCGAAGCAGAACTCGTGGGCCGCCTCCGGTGCTTCGTGGCGCGCTGGCAAACGTCCAAGACGTTCGCGGAGCATCACCACCTCGGGAGCTTCGCGGCAGCTCGCAAACGTCAAATGCGTTCGCGGAGTATCACCGCCTCTGGAGCTTCGCGGCGGCTCGCGAACGTCAAATGCGTTCACGGAGCATCACCGCCTCTGGAGCTTCGCGGCGGCTCGCGAACGTCAAATGCGTTCGCGGAGCATCACCTCCTCTGGAGCTTCGCGGGGCCGCGAGGGTCGGAGCGCTTCGCGGCGGGACTTCGTGAGGGTACTTCATGGCGGGTCTTCGCGAGGCAGCGCGCCTGTATTCCTTTTTTTCTTCTTTATTTCGGGCCATATTTTGGCGCCAACATACATGTTGTTTGTGTGGTCAAAGGTTCATTATATCCAGAATGATATTCATGATTTGGATATCATATATATCATATATATCCATCATATAAATGTATTTATAATATTACATAATCATTTATAGATAAGAAATGAAATGCACCGTTCATGGAGACGGTAAGCCGTACGTACGCATGAATGCTACTTTCATTTCTATCTCATACTTTAATGGAAAGAAAAAATAATGATATAGAGGTATATTATAATTCCAGTATAACATCATATATAATAACTTTAAATCCATCCTTTATACACCCCACGTATGGCATTAACGAATCAAATCACTTTGAGGGGGCGGTAGTCCGCACTTCCTAAAATGAAATTATCGTGTTTACCCATAATGGAAACCATAAAGGTATGAAACAAATGAAAATACAGAAGATTAAGTAAAACATAAACATATTATATATCATATATAAATATAGTGTCATCTAAATGGCCACCTTTGAAGGTGTTATATGAGTGTTGAACAATCATTGTTTCGGGAGGCAGAATTTCGCCATCCACAGAAACCATATGTTCTTTAACCATTTGATGTAGTTGTGTGAGAGTGTAGCTCGAATAAATCTTATAACAACATCCTATTATATTTAAGATACTGGTTTTGTTACAAAAGAAGTAAATAAAAAGAGTTTAGGGGGTTGGAGAAGCAAAATAAAACAAATGAACATGAGAGAATGAATTACCTTTAAAAGTGTAACTCCTTTTGATTTGAGCCTAAAGGCTTCCTTTGAAAGGATTCTGCCCAAAGGGAATCCTCTAGGATGAGGAGAGGGATGTGGAGAGAGTAAATGGGTAGGGTATGGCCGAGCCAAAGGCTTGAGGAGTGTGTGAAATGAGGTAGAGGTGGGGGCCTTTTATAAGAGGAGAGGAGGGGCCCTTTTGGAAATCATGAAACTATTATTTTATTTTCAAAAGTTTTTCAAATTTATAAGGTCCCACATTGCTATATTTCAAATATAAGATGATAAGGCTTCTAAATATTCCCATCCAATAGTTTTTGGACAAGTGTAGGTCTTAGAATTTATATTATCGTTTCATTTTATTTAAACTGTTCATTAATGAGGTCATCGTTGCATCATCATGATGTCGTAATTAAATTAATTTATTTAATATCTAAAAATTATAAAAAAAAAATACTATGATGTAGGAAATCATTTTTAGATTTCTAATGAATATTTATAGTCAAAATTTGGACTTGTGTAACCGCACTTAAAAATGTTTTTAGTGAAACAACTCATGTTTGTGTCAATTTAATTTTAACATTAAATAAATATATATTAATGTCATTTTCCAACCAAAGTGGCTCCATGGGGTCCCCAAGTTGACCCATGGGATGTCTTGGTCGTCCATGACTCATCCAATAGGGGTAGGAAAAGTGTCATGGTGTTTTCATATTTTTTATAATATCATTTTTACCTTAAATTACACTAATTACCTCTAATTGCGATTAATGAAAAAAAAAGTTACTATTCACCAAAAAATTATTTTCATCTTGAACCACATTTTACATACTAATGACAACCATGTATGTCGGATTTTCAAAATTCAATACACATTAGTGGTAAACTTTCATTTAACTGAAAAATCAGTTTGCTTGATTACCACTTAGTGGTTTCACTATTCATCAAAAAATGGAGTTTTTCAGAAAATTACCAAAAATTCAACCTAAGTTATATTTGACATTCTGAATTCAAAAATGATGTATATTTTATAAAATTCATAACATATAAGGAACATTAATTAATTTAATAATTAATTCCCATTGTCAGATCAAATAGCGTGTTTTTATGAAACAATAAGTATCAAAAGATTGACACTGGTTTAAGTCTGATTTCAAAGTGAAATTAATTCCAACGACCACTATTGGATTTAACGGTAAAAATATATTCTAATTTCACTTTAAAACCAATTAAAAAGATAATCTAATCATATAAATAAATTAGATTAAAAAGAGTTTTTGAATTAAAATACAACATTTTACACTATTCATTTAAAAAAATGAACTTTATCAGAAAGATACCAAAAATTTACACAAAGTAAATTTTGATGTCCCAATTCTTAAGAAGAGTTTTATTTGGTCCAATTGAATTTATAAGAGTGAAAAAAACTATATTTAATGACGTTTCACCATCAAAAGACGATAAGTGACCCTTTAGTGAAAACCAGGGCATATACGCCTAAAATTGAATTCTTTCCATATTTTTAGCCTTTATCTTTTATTGGATAAATGTAAAAACATTTAAAAACACTTATAATCGTATTTTAGTTATTTATATCCATTCCCTCCAATACAACGGCTACATGTTAACTACCATATAAAATAATATTATTTTATTATTAGATTGCAACGTAAGATTCCCAAGAAACTCGTTGTTGCGTGTTGGGTACGCCATCGAGCATAGCGTTCCCTTTAAAGTAATATTAATATTTTATTCACAAATATGTATAAATATAAAAATTTCATATTCTTTATTTACCTGGGGTGTTACATCCTTACCCCCTTTTAGGAATTGCGTCCTCGCAATTTTAAAATTGGGCTCAGAAACTTCATTGAAAATCCCACATCGAAACAAGAGTTAATAAAACAATCACTTTAAAAGAAAGAAAGAGGAGTACGGAGGTCACCCGAGTTAACCCATACTAGGATTCCATGTAAGTAAACATGGACATGGAAGAAAAAACAAAGGGTCATGTTCTGAGGGAGAGTGATAGTAAACATGTCTAGGAGAAAGTTAACCATAAAAAAAATCACAAAATTGTGATGGGTTAAACGGTATTCGATTCCCCTGTAGGAAAAGTTAATAAACAACATTTTTGTTTTACTTTACTTTTTATTGGGGAATTTATTCAAAAGAAAACATAATCACTTATCATGTGGACTTTCAACTTTTATTAGATTCCTTACACAACTCATATTTTCCCCAAACGATGAGTATTTCAGAAGACTTGTTCGCATTAAGAGTACTATAATCAAATTCTTGAGAATCACCTAATCCACAAAAGAGAACTATACATTTCCCATGTCTTTAGACCTTAACCAAAACTAAAACAAAAAAAAATTATTATGAGATCAGATAATACCCAAAAAGGATAATCCTTAAAAAAACAAATCTATTCTTAATCTCCAAAATTTATCAAAGAATACCCAAAGTTCAACAAAGACCATTCAATAAACTATTTGTCCATTAAAT
Organism: Viscum album; assembly: GCA_963277665.1. NCBI lineage: Eukaryota > Viridiplantae > Streptophyta > Magnoliopsida > Santalales > Viscaceae > Viscum > Viscum album. Next base: position 384,374,873 of record OY728145.1, read on the forward strand.
TCTTAAAATTAAACCAATCTAAGATGGAAACCCAAATATTTGAAGGATTTAGTCACATAGTCTTCCAAGGTACAAATTAACACTTATCTCCAAATAACATCAGTTACTCTTAATGTCTCATATTGAAAAGTAATTAACCTAATCACATATCCTCCATGATATGTTAATAATTTCCATAGATAACCCAAAATCAACTTACTCTTAATTCATAAAATCATCTAACTAAAAATAATCGGTCAAACTAACCAGGGACTTCACGTAGTACAGTGGTAGGCGATAAATACCAGTTGCACTTTTTTTGTGGGTTCGATTCCTGCAGCTTTGTCTGATGCAACAGGTTGTCACACGGTCTGCATGTTGTCCTTTTTATAAAACTCCAGAAATAACCCTAACATGTTTTAACCTCAACAGTTTCCTTATAACTTTAATTTTCATCCAAATTCATTATGATCCCAACACCTTAATTCTTGAAGTCTTATTTCACCACCATAAGATAAAATAAAATGATTCCCAAAATGAATAACATCATACCTTGATCATGGCATCCACTCGGTTTCATCATCATCTTGCTCATGTAGGTAGAAGTCTCATGCATTACAACAAAGATTTAGAGATCCTTCAAAATCATTTGCTTCCTCCATCCAAATACACCTCATGCAACATGGGTCATATGGGTGTTCATAGAAAAACAGTTTTGGAAAATAATCATGTATGACATATAATTCCAAAACATCTGATAAAACATGATTTCTAAAAAATAGTCGGACTGAAATTTATTTGAAACTTTCTATCATTGGTCCTTTTAAAATACCATAAGTATGTGATGTGAGACTATATTTTAAAAGAAAATATAAATAGGTTGCGCAAGGGTCTCCTTCCTCAGCACCATTTTTAAAATCATAATATGTTTCAAATTCTTGTGATAAGGTAAAATATTTGAAAATACCTTGATAATATTTACCTCTCTTGAAAACATGAGAATATTGTGAAAATAGTATTTTTCTAAAAACAACCCATGATCCATGATGATAACGAGGTATAGCGGAGGTGTTTGATATCTCAAACAAATGCTTGCAAGTGAGTTATATGCTAGAAAAAGTTTCACAATCATCCGAAGATGACTTTGCAATAATTATTGCAAGAATGTCATCAGGAAGAGATAGGAATGTCGTTTGAGATCCTCCTCCTTCCATTCGTAACCGACTTTACTTGACCTGAAAAAAAGTTTTAAAACAAGGATTTAACTGAAATAATAGTTATAGGGACTAATCATGTGCCTCACAAAAACTCCTAATCCCTAAAGTTGTCTAAAATGACCTTTGATACCAACTATAAGGCCCCATCCTTAAACCTTACTTAATATTGAATTAAATGAATAATTCACATTGAGGATCTTTTCAGGTTTAGAGTTTTAGAGAATTAGTACATAACTATTACATCTCAAAAGATTACAAAGTAGACACTTCTACTAAGTTTCCATAATAAAAAAAACTCTTAAAAAGAAACATGTCTAGTTCCATGTTTTATATAGCGTGGCATTCCCTTGATCCCATCCTTGACCTTATTCCAATTTAAGTCCTGTGAAAAACATTTCGAAAAACTTGGGGTGAGCATAAAAAGCTCAGTAAGGGATACACAAAGAATGAAAACTGTTACTTTTTCAAACATCAAGTAAAACATGTATACTCTATCAAAGTAATACCTTCACCTTCATGAAGTAGTAAAAACTCTTCACTGAATAAAGTATCATTACTTACCTTTTTGTAACCAAAGGGTTACCATAAAACCCATATAAAGAACACATAGCATATATAAAGGTAACTTGGGACATAAACATACTTAAGTGGAATAACCATATGGTCAACTTCCACACATATCACTTAATGGAATAGCAATACGGCCAATTTCCATACATACTTAATGGAATAGCCATACGGCCGACTTACATACCCAATTCATTGGAGGTTATAACGTAACCACCCATCCTGGTATTCACGGCACCACCCGTCATATGGTTTATCACGTAACCACCCGTCAAATGTCCAAGTACCAATATAAAATCATAAGTCATAAAGCAAACATAAAGGAAAGAAAACATTTTCACACTTTGATCACAATATATCACTCAAATATATTGACATAACAAATCCATTATAAAAACCATTTTCAATACCAAAATACATAAAAGAGTATATGGTATTTATTTCATTTTAAAAAAAACATTACGTCTTGTTCAGGAAGCCAAAGACCAAATAATACTCGCGGCGGCGAAAAAGGTCATTGTCACCGCGTACGTTAAAAAAACATTCCTTTTTGTCATTTAGTAAAGCGCTTCATAGAAAAAGATTCCTTTTGTATAAAAGTAAAATTCCAAGGGTTTTATACACTGTATAAAAGAAAGTTGTGTATAAAATGAAATATGCCTCAATGAAAGGAGATTGAGACGAAGTCCCTTACAAAGACAGTATCCTTGGTTTAAGGATAAATCAATTACATAATTATGTGTGACCAACGAATACACCAAATATAAGTGGATATTAAGTGTAAAATAATCAAAGGTCACTCACACATATTCAAAGGATGACACATTCAATAACTACATGTTGAACCCAAAGAAATCGAAATTGGGTTAAGAAGTTCCCTTGACAGCCTAACGGCGTCACATCAAAATGAGTTGATGAGAGATAAAAAAAAGGGTATATCATCACATGGACATAAAATTTACATCAATAAGGATATATGAGAACATATCCCAACATAAAAATATGTAAATTAAAAGACCCAACAAAAGAAGTCTTTTAAAAAGAGGAGGGTGAAAGGTTCCCTTACCGACATGGGTATCTTTCGAAGCATACACCTCGTGAAAGAAGGACAATACAACATTGATGTAAATACTCATAAAAGAAATTATATTACACAATGAGTAAAATAATGGGCAGTACATACACCACTCAAAGGAAATTGTGGAAAATGTAGCATAAATCTCACGGGAATAAAAGTGAGATGAAAAATCCCTTACGAAAACTCGGCAGCCTAACGGCGCCACTCAAAACTTCCAAAATGGATTGATGAGAGAGAATAGGGTCTCTCATCTCATGAACCTAAAAATTACAGTAATATTAACATAAAAGAACATCCCAATAACAAGAAATATGAGCTTTAAAAGGAAAGACATAAAAAAGTGTACTTATAAAGAAAGAGAGGAGTAGGATCCCTTACCTCAGGTCCGACTTGACTCGATCGTTCTTTAACATCCTGAATAATAAACTTGAGTTAATTTATACCTTCTTATGAACCTTATTAAAGTTAATTATTCCTTTTATGTCACTTATTTAAATGTTATAAACATTATGTAATCATTTAAGTTAATAATGTTTGTTTTTTCAATATTTGGTTCTTTAGTCGAAAATGGACTTCTTACAATTACATGTTGTTTGTGTGGTAAAAGTTTCATTATATCCAGAATTATATTCATGGTTTGGATATCATATATATCATATATATCCAGCATATACATGTATTTGTAATATTACATAATCATTTAGAGGTAAGAAATGAAATGCACCGTTCATGGAGACGATAAGTCGTACGTACGCATGAACGCTACTTTCATTTCTATCTCATACTTTAATGGAAATAAAAAATAATGATATAGAGGTATATTATAATTCCAGTATAACATCATATATAATAACTTTAAATCCATCCTTTATGCGTCCCACGTATGGCATTAACGAATCAAATCACTTTGAGGGGGCGGTAGTCCGCACTTCCTAAAATGAAATTATCGTGTTTACCCACAATGGAAACCATAAAGGTATGAAACAAATAAAAATACAGAAGCTCAAGTAAAACATAAACATATTATATATCATATATAAATATAGTTTCATCTAAATGGACACCTTTGAAGGTGTTATATGAGTGTTGAACAATCATTGTTTCGGGAGGCAGAATTTCGCCATACACGGAAACCGTATGTTCTTTAAACATTTGATATAGTTCTGTGAGAGTGTAGCTCGAATAAATCTTATAACAACATCCTAGTATATTTAAGATACTGTTTTTGTTACAAAAGAAGTAAATAAAAAGAGTTTAGGGGGTTGGAGAAGCAAAATAAAACAAATGAACATGAGAGAATGAATTACCTTTAAAAGTGTAACTCCTTTTGATTTGAGCCTAAAGGCTTAATTTGAAAGGATTATGCCCAAAGGGAATCCTCTAGGATGAGGATAGGGATGTGGAGAGAGTAAATGGGCAGGGTATGGCCGAGCCAAAGGCTTGAGGAGTGCGTGAAATGAGGTAGAGGTGGGGGCCTTTTATAAGAGGAGATGAGGGGCACTTTTGGAAATCATGAAAGTATTATTTTATTTTTCAAAAGTGTTTCGAATTTCTAAGGTCCCACATTGATGTATTTCGAATATAAGATGCTAAGGCTTTGAAATATTCCCATCCAATAGTTTTTTTACAAGTGTAGGTCTTAGATTTTATATTATCGTTTCATTTTATTTAAATTGTTCATTAATAAGGTCATCGTTGCATCATCATGATGTCGTAATTAAATTAATTTATTTAATATCTAAAAATTATAAAACAAATACTATGATGTAGGAAATTGTTTTATCTTTCTAATGAATATTTATAGTCAAAATTTGGACTTGTGTAACTCCACTTAAAAACTATTTTAGTAAAACAACTCATGTTTGTGTCAATTTAATTTTAACATTAAATAAATATATATTAATGTCATTTTCCAACCAAAGTAGATCCATGGGGTCCCCAAGTTGACCCATGGGTTGTATTGGTCGGCCATGACTCATCCAATAGGGTTAGGACAAGTTTCATGGTGTTTTCATATTTTTTATAATATCATTTTTACCTTAAATTACACTAATTACCTCTAATCGCGATTAATGAAAAAAAAGTTACTATTCACCAAAAAATTATTTTCATCCCATTGAACCACATTTTACATACTAATGACAACCATGTATGTAGGATTTTCAAAATTCAATACACATTAGTGGTAAACTTTCATTTAACTGGAAAATCAGTTTGCTTGATTACCACTTAGTGGTTTCACTATTCATCAAAAATTGGAGTTTTTCAGAAAATTACCAAAAATTCAACCTAAGCTATATTTGATATTCTGAATTCAAAAATGTTGTCTATTTTATAAAACTCATAACATATAAGGAACATTAATTAATTTAATAATTAATTCCCGCTGTCAGATCAAATAGCGTGTTTTTATGAAACAATAAGTATCAAAAGATTGACACTGGTTTAAGTCTGATTTCAAAGTGAAATTAATTCCAACGACCACTATTGGATTTAACGGTAAAAATATATTCTAATTTCACTTTAAAAACAATTCAAAAGATAATCTAATCATATAAATAAATTAGATTAAAAAGAGGTTTTGAATTAAAATACAACATTTTACACTATTTATTTAAAAAAATGAACTTTATCGGAAAGATACCAAAAATTTACACAAAGTAAATTTTGATGTCCCAATTCTTAATAAGAGTTTTATTTGGTCCAATTGAATTTATAAGAGTGAAAAAAACTATATTTAATGACGGTTCGCCATCAAAAGGCGATAAGTGACCCTTTAGTGAAAACCAGGGCATATACGCCTAAAATTGAATTCTTTCCATATTTTTAGCCTTTATCTTTTATTGGATAAATGTAAAAACATTTAAAAACACTTATAATCATATTTTAGTTATTTCTATCCATTTCCGCCAATACAATGGCTACATGTTAACTACCATATAAAATAATATTATTTTATTATTAGAGTGCAATGTAAGATTCCCAAGAAACTCGTTGTTGCGTGTTGGGTACGCCATCGAGCATAGCGTCCCCTTTAAAGTCATATTAATATTTTATTCACAAATATGTATAAATATAAAAATTTAATATTCTTTATTTACCTGGGGTGTTACATCCTTCCCCCCTTTTAGGAATTGCGTCCTCGCAATTTTAAAATTGGGCTCAAAAACTTCATTGAAAATCCCACATCGAAACAAGAGTTAATAAAACAATCACTTTAAAAGAAAGAAAGAGGAGTACGGAGGTCACCCGAGTTAACCCATACTAGGATTCCATGTAAGTAAACATTGACATGGAAGAAAAAACAAAGGGTCATGTTCTGAGGGAGAGTGATAGTAAACATGTCTAGGAGAAAGTTAACCATAAAAAAAATCAAAAACTTGTGATGGGTTAAACGGTATTCAATTCCCCTGTAGGAAAAGTTAATAAACAACATTTTTGTTTTACTTTACTTTTTATTGGGGAATTTATTCATAAGAAAACATAATCACTTATCATGTGGACTTTCAACTTTTATTAGATTCCTTACACAAACTCATATTTTCCCCAAACGATGAGTATTTAGGAAGACTTTTTCGCATTAAGAGTACTATAATCAAATTCTTGAGAATCACCTAATACACAAAAGAGAACTATAAATTTCCCATGTCTTTAGACCTTAACCAAAACTAAAACAAAAACATTTATTATGAGATCATATAATACCCAAAAAAGATAATCCTTAAAAAAAACAAATATATTCTTAATCTCCAAAATTTATCAAACAATACCCAAAGTTCAACAAAGACCATTCAATAAACTATTTGTCCATAAAATTCTTCAAATTAAACCAATCTAAGATGGAAACCAAAATATTTGAAGGATTTAGTCACATAGTCTTCCAAGGTACAAATTAACACTTATCTCCAAATAACATCTGTTACTATTAATGTCTCATATTGAAAAGTAATTAACCTAATCACATATCCTCCATGATAGGTTAATAATTTCCATAGATAACCCAAAATCAACTTACTCTTAATTCATAAAATCATCTAACTAAAAATAATCGGTCAAACTAACCAGGGACTTCACGTAGTACAGTGGTAGGTGATAAATACCAGTTTCACTTTTTTTGTGGGTTCGATTCCCGCAGCTTTGTCCGATGCAACAGGTTGTCACACGGTCTGCATGTTGTCCTTTTTATAAAACTCCAAAAATAACCCTAACATGTTTTAACCTCAATAGTTTCCTTATACCTTTAATTTTCATCCAAATTCATTATGATCCCAACACCTTAATTCTTGAAGTCTTATATCACCACCATAATATAAAATAAAAGGATTCCCAAAATGAATAACATCATACCTTGATCATGGCGTCCACTCGGTTTCATCATCATCTTGCTCATGTAGGTAGAAGTCTCATGAATTACAAAAATGATTTAGATATACTTCAAAATCATTTGCTTCATCCATCCAAATACACCTCGTGCAACATGGGTCATATGGGTGTTCATAGAAAAACAGTTTTGGAAAATAATCATGTATGACATATAATTCCAAAACATCTGATAAAACATGATTTCTAAAAAATAGTCGGACCGAAATTGAGTTGAAACTTTATATCATTGGTCCTTTTAAAATACCATAAGTATGTGATGTGAGACTATATTTTAAAAGAAAATATAAATAGGTTGCGCAAGGGTCTCCTTCCTCAGCACCATTTTTAAAATCATAATATGCTTCAAATTCTTGTGATAAGGTAAAATATTTGAAAATACCTTGATAATATTTACCTCTCTTGAAAACATGAGAATATTGTGAAAATAGTATTTTTCTAAAAACAACCCATGATCCATGATGATAACGAGGTATAGCAGAGGTGTTTGATATCTCAAACAAATGATTGCAAGTGAGTTATATGCTAGAAAAAGTTTCACAATCATCTTAAGATGACTTTGCAATAATTATTGCAAGCATGTCATCAGGAAGAGATAGGAATGTCGTTTGAGATCCTCCTCCTTCCATTCGTAACCGACTTTACTTGACCTGAAAAAAAAGTTTTAAAACAATGATTTAACTGAAATAATAGTTATAGGGACTAATCATGTGCCTCACAAAAACTCCTAATCCCTAAAGTTGTCTAAACCGACCTTTGATACCAACTATAAGGCCCCAGCCTTAAACCTTACTTAATATTGAATTAAATGAATAATTCACATTGAGGATCTTTTCAGGTATAGAGTTTTAGAGAATTAGGACATAACTATTACATCTCAAAAGATTACAAAGTAGACACTTCTACTATGTTTCCATAATCAAAAAAAATCTTAAAAAGAAACATGTCTAGTTCCATGTTTTATATAGCGTGGCATTCCCTTGATCCCATCCTTGACCTTATTCCACTTTAAGTCATGTGAAAAACATTTCGAAAAACTTGGGGTGAGCATAAAAATCTCAGTAAGGGATACACAAAGAATGAAAACTTTTACTTTTTCAAACATCAAGTAAAACATGTATACTCTATCAAAGTAATACCTTCACCTTCATGAAGTAGTAAAAACTCTTCACTGAATAAAGTATCATTACTTACCTTTTTGTAACCAAAGGGTTACCATAAAACCCATATAAAGAACACATAGCATATATAAAGGTAACTTGGGACATAAACATACTTAAGTGGAATAACCATACGGTCGACTTCCACACATATCACTTAATGGAATAGACATGCAGCCAATTTCCATACATACTTAATGGAATAGCCATACGGCCGACTTCCATACCCAATTCATTGGAGGTTATAACGTAACCACCCATCCTGGTATTCACGGCACCACCTGTCATATGGTTTATCATGTAACCACCCGTCAAATGTCCAAGTACTAATATAAAATCATAAGTCATAAAGCAAACATAAAGGAAAGAAAAAAATTTCACACTTTGATCACAATATATCACTCAAATATATTGACATAACAAATCCATTATAAAAACCATTTTCAATACCAAAATACATAAAAGAGTATATGGTATTTATTTCATTTAAAAAAAACATTACGGCTTGTTCAGGAAGCCAAAGACCAAATAATACTCGCGGCGGCGGAAAAGGTCATTGTCACCGCGTACGTTAAAAAAACATTCCTTTTTGTCATTTAGTAAATCGCTTCGTAGAAAAATATTCCTTTTTTATAAAAGTAAAATTAAAAGGGTTTTATACACCGTATAAAAGAAAGTTGTGTATAAAATGAAATATGCCTCAATGAAAGGAGATTGATACGAAGTCCCTTTCAAAGACAGTATCCTTAGTTTAAGGATAAATCAATTACATAATTATGTGTGACCAACGAATACACCAAATATAAGTGGATATTAAGTGTAAAATAATCAAAGGTCACTCACACATATTCAAAGTATGACACATTCAATAACTACATGTTGAACCCAAAGAAATCGAAATTGGGTTAAGAAGTTCCCTTGACAGCCTAACGGCGTCACATCAAAATGAGTTGATGAGAGATAAAAAAAAGGGTATCTCATCACATGGACATAAAATTTACATCAATAAGGATATATGAGAACATATCCCAACATAACTATATGTAAATTAAAAGACCCAACAAAAGAAGTCTTTTAAAAAGAGGAGGGTGAAAGGTTCCCTTACCGACATGGGTATCTTTCGAAGCATACACCTCGTGAAAGAAGGACAATACAACATTGATGTAAATACTAATAAAATAAAGTATATTACACAATGAGTAAAATAATGGGCAGTACATACACCACTCAAAGGAAATTGTGGAAAATTTAGCATAAATCTCACGGGAATAAAAGTGAGATGAAAAATCCCTTACGAAAACTCGGCAGCCTAACGGCGCCACTCAAAACTTCCAAAATGGATTGATGAGAGAGAATAGGGTCTCTCATCTCATGAACCTAAAAATTAAAGTAATATTAATATAAAATAACATCCCAATAACAATAAATATGAGCTTTAAAAGGAATGACATAAAAAAGTGTACTTATAAAGAAAGAGAGGAGTAGGATCTCTTACCTCAGGTCCGACTTGACTCGATCGTTCTTTAACGTCCTGAATAATAAAATTGAGTTAATTTATACTTTCTTATGAACCTTATTAAAGTTAATTATTCCTTTTATATCACTTATTTCAATGTTATAAACATTATGTAATCATTTAAGTTAATAATGTTTGTTTTTTCAATATTTGGTTCTTTAGTCGAAAATGGACTTCTTACAATTACATGTTGTTTGTGTGGTCAAAGTTTCATTATATCCAGAATGATATTCATTATTTGGATATCATATATATCATATATATCCATCATATAAATGTATTTATAATATTACATAATCATTTAGAGGTAAGAAATGAAATGCACCGTTCATGGAGACGGTAAGCCGTACGTACGCATGAACGCTACTTTCATTTCTATCTCATACTTTAATGGAAAGAAACAATAATGATATAGAGGTGTATTATAATTACAGTATAACATCATATATAATAACTTTAAATCCATCCTTTATACATCCCACGTATGGCATTAACGAATCAAATCACTTTGAGGGGGCGGTAGTCCGCACTTCCTAAAATGAAATTATCGTGTTTACCCACAATGGAAACCATAAAGGTATGAAAAAAATAAAAATACAGAAGCTTAAGTAAAACATAAACATATTATATATCATATATAAATATAGTGTCATCTAAATGGCCACCTTTGAAGGTGTTATATGAGTGTTGAACAATCATTGTTTCGGGAGGCAGAATTTCGCCATCCACGGAAACCGTATGTTCTTTAAACATTTGATATAGTTGTGTGAGAGTTTAGCTCGAATAAATCTTATAACAACATCCTAGTATATTTAATATACTGTTTTTATTACAAAATAAGTAAATAAAAAGAGTTTTGGGGGTTGGAGAAGAAAAATAAAACAAATGAAAATGAGAGAATGAATTACCTTTAAAAGTGTAACTCCTTTTGATTTGAGCCTAAAGGCTTCATTTGAAAGGATTATGCCCAAAGGGAATCCTCTAGAATGAAAAGAGGGATGTGGAGAGAGTAAATGGGCAGGGTATGGCCGAGCCAAAGGCTTGAGGAGTGTGTAAAATGAGGTAGAGGTGGGGGGCTTTTATAAGAGGAGAGGAGGGGCACTTTTGGAAATCATGAAACTATTATTTTATTTTCAAAGGTGTTTCGAATTTCTAAGGTCCCACATTGATATATTTAAAAGATAAGATGATAAGGCTTTGAAATATTCCCATCCAATAGTTTTTGGACAAGTGTAGGTCTTAGATTTTATATTATCGTTTCATTTTATTTAAATTGTTCATTAATAAGGTCATCGTTGCATCATCATGATGTCGTAATTAAATTAATTTATTTAATATATAAAAATTATAAAAAAAATACTATGATGTAGGAAATCTTTTTAGATTTCTAATGAATATTTATAGTCAAAATTTGGACGTCTGTAACTCCACTTAAAAACTGTTTTAGTAAAACAACTCATGTTTGTGTCAATTTAATTTTAACATTAAATAAATATATATTAATGTCATTTTCCAACCAAAGTGGCTCCATGGGGTCCCCAAGTTGACCCATGGGTTTTCTTGGTCTGCCATGACTCATCCAATAGGGGTAGGACAAGTGTCATGGTGTTTTCATATTTTTTATAATATCATTTTTACCTTAAATTACACTAATTACCTCTAATCGCGATTAATGAAAAAAAAAGTTACTATTCACCAAAAAATTATTTTCATCCCATTGAACCACATTTTACATACTAATGACAACCATGTATGTCGGATTTTCAAAATTCAATACACATTAGTGGTAAACTTTCATTTAACTGAAAAATCAGTTTGCTTGATTACCACTTAGTGGTTTCACTATTCATCAAAAATTGGAGATTTTCAGAAAATTACCAAAAATTCAACCTAGGCTATATTTGATATTCCAAATTCAAAAATGATTTCTATTTTATAAAACTCATAACATATAAGGCACATTAATTAATTTAATAATTAATTCCCGCTGTCAGATCAAATAGCGTGTTTTTATGAAACAATAAGTATCAAAAGATTGACACTGGTTTAAGTCTGATTTCAAAGTGAAATTAATTCCAACGACCACTATTGGATTTAACGGTAAAAATATATTCTAATTTCACTTTAAAACCAATTCAAAATATAATCTAATCATATAAATAAATTAGATTAAAAAGAGGTTTTGAATTAAAATACAACATTTTACACTATTCATTTAAAAAAAATGAACTTTATCGGAAAGATACCAAAAATTTACACAAAGTAAATTTTGATGTCCCAATTCTTAAGAAGAGTTTTATTTGGTCCAATTGAATGTATAAGAGTGAACAAAACTATATTTAATAACGGTTCTCCATCAAAAGGCGATAAGTGACCCTTTAGTGAAAACCAGGGCATATACGCCTAAAATTGAATTCTTTCCATATTTTTAGCCTTTATCTTTTATTGGATAAATGTAAAAACATTTAAAAACACTTATAATCGTATTTTAGTTATTTCTATCCATTCCCGCCAATACAATGGCTACATGTTAACTACCATATAAAATAATATTATTTTATTATTAGAGTGCAACGTAAGATTCTCAAGAAACTCGTTGTTGCGTGTTGGGTACGCCATCGAGCATAGCGTCCCCTTTAAAGTCATATTAATATTTTATTCACAAATATGGATAAATATAAAAATCTCATATTCTTTATTTACCTGGGGTGTTACATGATAGGCCTCTTTTTGATCTCCTTAAAGCATTCCTCAAATTCTTGATTCTAGAAGAACATAACTTCCTTCCCTTCCAACTTGGTAATTGGGTTTAAAAATAATTACATATTCTTCAAAAATCATCGATAATATCTGACTATACCCATAAATATATAGATCTCTATTATATATGTTTTCCTCTACCACTCTTTGATTACCTTTGTCTTCAAATGGTCCATAAATACTTCTTTTCTAGTGATAAGATAACCCATTAATGGTACTTCCTCTATCCAAAAGTCATATTTATAGTACTTTTCATAACTATTCTCCCTTCTCAATTTAATCATCATGGTATTCAAATGATCTTCATGTTTATCCTTTCACTTAGATTATATCACAATATTATCGGTAAATACTTCCACAATTTTTTTGAGGTAATATCTAAAGACTATTCATTAAATCCATAAATATTTATGGATTATTAGCTAGTTAGAAGGGAATCACAATAAATTAAAATTTTCCATACCACATTTGAAATGTATGTTTGGAAATATATTCTTTCGTCACCTTTAATTGGTGATATCCCAACCATTTTTCTACCTTAGAGAAATAACTATCCCCATAAATTTGATTAAACAAGTCATAAATTCATGGTAGGTGTTTCTTGTTCTTTATCTTGATTTTATTAAATTCATGATAATTGATGTAGAGGTTCATTGATCCATCCTACTTATTGATGAAGAGGAGTGGCACACCCCATGGTAATGCACTCGAGTGTATAAGGCACTTCTCCAGATTCTCCTGTAACTACTTCTTCAGCTCTTCCATCTCTTTAGTGTCTATTCTATAAGGTTTCTTTGATATATGTATCTAGTAATAAATTAAATTGAGAACTTGACATCTTGATCAGGAGTAAGATCAGGAAATTATTTATGGAATACATAAGTGTAATCCCTCGTGATGGGCATATCTTCGAGAAGTATCATCTATTTTGTCTCAATAATTTGAGCAAGATATGCATTCTCAAAAGATAGCATTATCCACACATGAGGTTATGATTCTGAAGGGGTTTCAAATTCCTCCATAGATTTTTACATGATTTGAGGATATTGTGATATGTGAAGTGTGATCTCCCTTTCCTGATAGTTAATGTTGGCTATGTATAATGATATCCAATCCATGCTTAAAATTGCATCGAACTCCACCAGAGGATGTATGACAATATTTAATGGTAGATTTAGTACCCAAACATTTATCAGATGGGAAGAATAAATCTTGGACACAATAATTTTCCCATTCGTTGTTCCCATAGATAACTCAACAAACAAATATTTATGTGGGGTTGGAATAGTTCGACTAATCTTAAAAGATATGAAAGAATGCCTAGAAAAATAATTAAAGAATATGTTCTCTATTCTTGATTGAATAACTAGTGTACCTGTCACCATATTATTATCTGGCTCCAACTCAGTAGAATTTGTAGCATAAGACATTCATTGTTTCCTTGGATGTTGTTGTTGATTTTGTAACGACCCGAAATTTTGAATAAATCTTATTTCCTAATTTTATGTGTCATTTTATTTTATTTTTTATACTCAACAAAAAATGTTTCATTTGATAACATGATTATAATTAAAATGAGACCGTTGGGTTTTGACTATTATATGACCATTGGTCAATATTACTGCTGGAAACTAAATGTTTCGATTATTGTCTCTAAATACAAGTAATCTTGGTTATTTATTATAGAAAGAAGATTTTATGGCCTCACCCAATAGTCTTGGACCGATCGAAGCCCATCTAACAGAACTTGGGAAGGAGGTAGCACCACCGGGCTTTGCTCTGGACCAAACCCAAGCCGAACTTCATCGTGTGAAGCTAGAACGGAATCGCCTTTGCGAGAAGTTCAAACTAATAGAAATTACTACTCGTGCGATGTTGGCCGATCCTCCCTCAGATTCTCTCACCTTAGCACACCTTACACTTAGGTCATATGCTGGTGTGATAAGGGGCTATGTAAGGAGACCATAACTGCCTCGTGTAATCCTTTGTTTTAAATAAAAATTGGGATTTCTTCTTATGAAGTTTATGAATTTTCAAATGTCCAGATAAATATAGTATGCATATTTTTGGTGAATTTTAGAGAAAGGATATTTTAAAAAAAAATTATGTAAACCTTAAGTAAATAAAAATGTGTAATGATTTTCAAAAAATGGTCTTCTAAAATTATGTTCAGTACGAAATTTAGAGTCTAATAAGATCAAATTGATTTTTGATGAATAGTAAATTATGAATAGTGATTTTACGCTTAGGATTAGTAATGTGACCAAATGGATTAGTAATCTCACTTAAAGAAAGTTTTAAAATAATCTAGGCACCTTGATTAAGTAATGTGATTCAATAAAATTGTTAAATAACGGTTTCATAAATTATTATTCAAGTATTAGTTTTTTTGGGTGAATAGTGTTTTTTAATTAAAAATTAAATTAAAAATATTTATAAAATTATTTTTATAAAATAGATTTCATTTTTGAACTCAGAGCATCGATATTATGTTAAGGTAATTTTTGGGGTTTTTTCTGAAAAAAATGAATTTTTAGTGAATAGTGTATTTATTTAAAAATAAAATTAAAAATATTTAGAAAATTATTTTTATAAAATGGAGTTCATTTTTGAAATCAGAGCATTGATATTTGGTTAATGTGAAATTTTGGGATTTTTCTGAGAAAGTTGAATTTTCAGTGAATAGTAAAAATACAGTTTTAGGGTTTCGGTATGTTTAGTGACATCATAACTGTGTCATGGTGATTTCATGAGATATTTTAAGGGTTGGCCGACCTAAGGTAATGGATATTTTTATTTGGGGCCCCATGTGGCCAAACTTAATGGGAAATATCATGGGAGAGCACATGGTTTTGAGAAAAGCACATGTGAGGTGTCCATTGGCCATTAATGCCTTGTCCCCTCACTTTCCCTATAAATACCAAGCCCTCCTCTCATCCTTTCGACTCCAAAACCATCCTCAACGAAGTTCTGGTCTCCTTACCTCCAAATTAGTCCTCCCAAGGTTCCCCCAAGCCCTCAAGGTCCAAACCTTTGAGTTTTAAGAGTTACGTTTTAAGGTAAGGGATCTGATCTTTCTCTTTCTTTTCAAGAAATATCTTTTATGTAATTTCTTTTATGATCCATGTTCTTATGTTAAAGGGTGTTATTTTATACTACTCTTACTGCCCTTTTCATGTTCTCATAATGATAGATCCCCTCTTACTCTCATTATTTCGTTTTATGAAGTTTTAAGTGGCGTTGTTAGGCTGCCGAAATTTTTGTAACGGATTCTTTCTCCCTTCTCATTTTTCAAGATCTATTTTCATGTAAAGTATTTAAAGTTCCTTTTTGTTATGTTGGGGTATGATCTCTATATCTATCATACTGATATTTTATGACCATATGATGAGAGACCCCATTTTATCTCTTCAATTCAGTATTTTGAAGTTTTAAGTGGCGCCGTTAGGCTGCCAAATTTTTAAGTGGTTCTTCACCCTTCTCGTTTTGAAGTTCTACTTTCATGTCAATTCTTTCAAGTTACTTTTTGTTATGTTGGGGTATGATCTCTATATATATAATACTTATATTTTATGACCATATGATTAGAGACCCCATTTGATCTCTTCAATTCAGTATTTTGAAGTTTTAAGTGGCGCTGTTAGGCTGCCGAATTTTTAAGTGGTTCTTCACCCTTCTCATTTTGAAGTTCTACTTTCATGTCAATTCTTTAAAGTTCCTTTTTGTTATGTTGGGGTATGATCTCTATATCTATAATAATTATATTTTATGACCATATTATTAGATAACCCATTTGATCTCTTCAATTCAGTATTTTGAAGTTTAAGTGGCGTCGTTAGACTGCTGAATTTTTAAGTGGTCCTTGCAACTTTCTCCCTTTTCAAAATTCTAATTCCATGTCAAGTCTTGAAAATTACTTTTTATTATGTTGGGTTATGATCTCTATATCTATAATACTGATCTTTTATTTTCATATGATTAGATACCCTATTTTATCTCATCAATTCATTTTTGGTTGAAGTTTATGTAACGCTGTTAGGCTGCCGAATTTTCATAAGAGAAATCTTATTTTTGTCTTCCTTTCATGTTCTTCATTTCATATGGTATATTTTAAAATTTCATTACCATGTTCTTAAATCCCTTATATTCTATCCCTCTACTGTTTTATGGGTCATCTATGAATGTTTTACCCATGTCCCCTCTCTTTTCAATGTTTTCTAAAACCCCGAAACATAGCTGTTATGCTGCAGAATTTCCGTCTCAAAATGTCTCTCTCTTTTTCTAAAGTTCTTTTATTTTATTAATTGAATACTCAAAGATATCTCTTCTATAGGTGTATTCAAATATATACCAAGTTTTTCTATTTTAAATTCTGGGATTTACATACATGAGACCCGCTCTCCCTTTCTGTGGGTTTAAAGTGACATAAAGATCATGTCTTTAAAGCAGTTTTTAAAAAGTTATGATTATGAAATGAAACCCATTTATTTTATGCTATATGGGTTATTTATGAAATGATTGATGATGTTATATGTGGATCACATGATAATAAATACATGTCAAGGGTGCGCCCAGATAGCGCTCTAATGCATTGCGTAAAGACTTAATCTCTAGAGATGACTTTTTAGACTGATACCTTGGTGAATAACCTTGGTAATTTTTAATGACACCTTGGGGATGGACCTTGGTGAAATGAAATGATTGTCAATATTAAATGTTTTAGCCACATCTTCAAGTTATGAAAAAATGATATTTTTATTATGATATGCCTCATGATTTCTTTCTCATGCCTTAATGTTCTTTTCATGACCTTATTGAAGTATCTCAAGTTCACATGTAAAATGTTTCTCTTGTTTCTCTTACTGGGCCTTCTGCTCACCCTTTCTTTTGATGTATGTCCCCAGGTTATGAGATGCAGTAATGAACCAAGGATGAACATGAGGAGAAGCCTTTCAAGTGTTTAAGAAGAATCTTTTATGTTTTCATGTTTAAAGTTCTTGGTTTCCAAGACACTAAACCTTAAAGATTCTCAGTTTTGTAAAATGTAATGAAAGTTTATGTGATAAAAAGGCGGGATGTTATAGATTTCCTCTGACAACCCTGGACTTTGTTCAATTGTTTTCATAATTTTCATTTTCCTTATAGTTGTAACATTATAGTATAGTTTGAGTGTGGATCTGAACATTACTTTCTTCTTACATGTTAGTGGAATTATTCATATTCCACCTAGATTTAGTTTCCAAATCATCCATTATTCGACATTTCAAGCAATTCCTTGTTCCCTTTAGACAGTTCCCAGGAAGTGTCTTCTTAAAATTTTTACATGTGGTATGTTTAGTCCTCCTTACATCATGGGATTTATTTTCCAAACCTCCCATATTAGAATCAATTTAAACTTTTTTCATCATTCCTATGACACCATTAAGATTATACAATCTCCATTTCACCCTTGAGGTCACAACGGACAATCTCCTTATAAATGTTGGAGTCACAAATCACCAATTCTTTTCATAGGCTCATATTTATTCTACTAAAATAGTGATCCAACTTGCATTCAGTGTTCCTAAAAAGGCCAAAAGTGTATCTTTCAATCCATGTGATTTTTTATTCATATACCTTGATAGACTCATCTTCCTTATTCTTATGTTCGAGGAACTCTCTTTCCATCTTGATATAGAGGGTTCAAGTAAAACATTTATTCAAACAAATATTCTTAAATTCCTCAAAATCCATGGAATCAACATCCTGCTGGGACATCGTATTCTCGGTCATTTTCCACCACTGATCAACTTCCCCATCAAAATTATAGACCTCCTGTACGAATTTTTCTTGTTTTGATCACTAGAGTATAGAGAATAAATTTTCAAGAGAGTTAATCCATTATTCCATGAGGTGGGAATTGTAAGATACACTAAATATAGGAGTTGTTTTCCATATAATGGATTCGATGAAAACAATCTCTTTCCTTGGAGGAGGATGGAGTTCCACATAATTCAAGTTATTATTCATAACTTGATACTCCATAGAAATTAATGTCATGAATTTTTGAGCACCTGTTCCAATCATATTTTACATATAATTAGGGAAATACCCATATTCTTTAACACACTGATTGATGAACGTTTTATTCTATTTTCCACCATTAACTACGAAATGAAAGTGAAATTAGGGGGCTTTAAGATGTAGCTTACAAGAAAAAAAATGAAAACTTTAAACATAAAAGGACAAACTTGTAAAGGACAAGTATATCATATCTTGTGATTCTATAGTTTTAAATATAGGTTTTCCTTGATCTATTTCTTAATATATATTCTTATGGGATTTTTTTATTCCCTTAAAAATGGTTCATAATGAGCTTATGAATTTACCAAAACCATTCCCTAGAGAGTGTCCAACAAAGTGTAGAGAAAGTCTCATTATTGTGTACAAGGTTACCTCGTGTTTGGCCCGAAACACCTTATCAGAGTTGTTACTCCTAGGTACATATGTACTTGAACCATTTCCACATGTAGTGTCCAAACAAGGATGTATGTTCTTAATAAACCACATAATATATACTAACCAAATTTTAGGGATGTTTTCTTATACATAGTCTTACACATTAGGTTCTTACTAAAATTATTATTCTCCCAATCTCTAAAAATAACTAGAAATTCCTTTGATAACAAAATTAAAAACCAAAACCTTTTAAACATATCATTATATGATTTTAAGCATAAGTAAATATCAAATTAAATGCCAAGGATCATAAATTCTAGTTTCTTGGAATACTAGGTACATAAATAAACATATAAAAATATATTTTATTAAATCTCAATATTGAACTCCTATCTTCCACTGTGTTCATATATCTACAAAGGATAACCTATGGATAACGTGGACAAATGGATGATCTAAAAATATCATTAAGGGAATAAATATAAGAATAAAATATAGTACATGTGTTAGAAGGCATAACATAACGATATAGAGAGGCATGGTACATGATTAGACATAAAGAATCATTAAATATAGAACATGGTATCATATAATCAAAGAATAATAGGAATTTTGAGGCAACATAATACCTGACTCTAGCACGATCCCAACTCACTTCATATAGAATAGAACGAGTCAAGGTTAACCCCCAAGACCGTTTCATGTGGAGCACTAATCAAGGATAACCGCCAAGACTATTGCGCATAATGTCTCACAAGACTAAAATTTACCCAAAGAATTAAGAACTATATAGGAGAAACCATTGTTACATGTTCATTAATATTTTTTCCACATAAATTATCTTACATAATTAGTTATAGTTAAATATAAGGGTACCCATGGAAAAAATGGGTATCATAATCATGTCATAAAGAATAATAAATGGGAGTGTTATACAAGTGTCCACAAAATAAAGGATTTAAAAAATACATGGACATTCATAAGTGAAAATAATAATTTATGATGTGAAGTGATTTCAAATAGAAGTGATAACATGTAAGAAGGGTATATAAGAAATTTTTGTATTATAACAATTTTTTGCGGTTTTGAAGAAAATACTAAAGTGCAGTTGAAATAGAAAATGGCATAATCATTTATATTAAACAATAAGTGAACCAAACAAGTTTTCATAATAAAATACAAATTTTATAAAAAAATGGTGGCTTAAAACAGATGATAGAGTGCACTGCAAATTTGCTAAGAATTCTAGAAGTTCCCTTAAAATGGGCTTACTTAGCAGGAAGAATTTAGAAGGGAACCGCATAAAAATATGCAGATCCCTTAAAGATAAAATAATCAAAGAGTAACCTAAATGAATAATGTAGGTTCGGGTAGAATCCCTTACCTTAAGTCTGAATGTGTTCTTCACTTGATCTTAATGTCCTATTGATTACTTCCCCTTGATAACCTCTTTAGAGAAGAGGTTTTGGTATTTTGATGAGAAAACGAGAATCAGGACATGTGAGAGGGTATAAGGGGAGGATTTGAGTAGAATTTGGACAATTCATAAGGCTTAAATGGTTTTTAGAGAAGAGGTGGTGAGGGTGGTTTTTTATAGTAGAGGAGAGGGGAGTTTTTTCAATATTTAATTAATTATTTTATCATTTTTTAATGACAAGAAATAGTGATGATTATTGTGACCAGAAAAAGTAATAATTTAATGTGAGTGCAAACTATTGGACATTTACATCATCTATGACTCAAGCATAATGCATAAATTCATTTATTTTAAATATTTTGTAAGTTATCAAATTTCACTATTCATCAAAAATTCATGTATTTCAAAAAAATACCCAAAATTCAAAATTAGAATTTATTGATGTGTAGAACCAAAAAAATGTTATCCATTTCTTGAAAAAAAATTCTTAATATGAGGAATATAATTTTTAAGTAAAATCACTACATACTTGAAAAATAAAAAAAATTGAAATTGTAACTGATTTAATGACACTTTTTGAAACTAATAAGATCTCATAAATTATATTATAATAATAAGACATAAATTTATTATTTTATGAATACATTTTATGAAAATAAATTATCAATTAAATTATTAAATCGTAATTAAATATTTATGACTTACAAAAATACAAACATTATTATATTATCACTTATATGTTGGGTAAATTATATTTATACTTTCATTGGTAATGTTACTATACAATTCGCTAATTTAATATTCATATGGGTAATATTAGTATTCTTATAGGTAAAATTTCTATTCATAAGGGTATGTTATTATTCCCTAAAAACTATTTTTGTCCTATCGGACACCAGACGTCTTATGATCACAATTGTGTATATAAGATTTTTAAAATTCAATTCCCAGATGTGGAAAAATTATGTTTAAAGGTCACATAGTATTTATTATTTCATTAAATTATAATGTGTAATTATGTTTTTATTTTATGTGATTATTCTATATGAAAATATTATAAGCATAGAATTTTTATTGATTAATCTTTAGTCATTACAATAAAAGGATCAAATAACGTAATATAAATATGAATATAATTCATGAATTAATTAATAACATTCTTCAAACCAATATTTAGGAGGCTCAATAATGAAAAACAACTGATAATCATGAGTTAAGGGTTTGTCATCACACTTTTTATTCTCTGAGATATATGCCTCATTCACAAATTCAGTCCTTTAAATTGCACATATATATTGACCTATGATATATCATATCATTAATCTCATTATATTCATGGTAATAAATGGTTTATTTTATAATTATTAAATTTATGGGGTATATGATTAATCTTATTACAAATGGTAATGGATTTCGTAACTCAATTTTCATTCATTGAGTTAAATTTCTACTTCATTGATTTTTCATGCGAAGATTATGCCTAAAATGACTTTTGATTACCTTATGTTTTATTTATAGTTGTATTATTTGGATTTATAGTAGAAAATAGTATTTTATTCATTTTTATTAATTCTCACTTTAATATGTAATTTATTCTCGCTCAAATTTACCCAAGAGATGAAGGTAGAACGGTCCTTGTAGCCTAGCTTGGGTTGTCAAATCCTCAGAGACCTAAGAAGTAACCTACAGATAGGTACATTATATGGATTGTTTTTGGATATGAAGTGGCCAACTTGGGTTGATTTTATATGTTTTTAAGTGAAATACAAGAGACTTAAGTGTATTCAATTAAATTAAAATGGGTTGATCTTAAGATTATGCTAGGGGTGGACTGAATGAATTTTACTTCTTTAGACAATTTTGGTTTAATTAATTCTTGATGAATCCATTCTTCAAAATAACACTACCTTCATCATTTTCTAGTTTGATACAACTAAACTAAATTAATAATCCCCTACACACTTAGAGAATCAAATTCATTATGTCTCCAAGGTATATGGTCCTTTAGTAATTGGATTTATCTTCCTCAAACACAGTGACGATGAAGAGTGGAAATAACTGAAGAATGGAAGTCTTAAATTAGTTAACCAATTAACAAAAATTCGTTCATAAAATAACATTCAATCCATCCTTTGAATCTTCCTAAGATAAACCCATTAAATTTTTATCCCTCCATTAATGTTATACTCTCAATGGTGGGAGTAAGATGGCTTACAAGAATTAGATTGAAGAAATTAAAACTGCGGAAATAACGAGCACTCCTCCATGTGTGTGAATGAAATTCACACCTATGTGTGAATGAAATTCACACCTATGTGTGAACTAATTAAGAAAAACAAAGATATATCACTGTGATTTGTGATTATAAAGTTTTAATGAAAGAAATGGGAAGAATATAAAAGAAATGTGTTTATTAAGAACAAATAAGTACAAAAAGAAAACTTACATGGAAATTGAAATGCGATTATAAACACAAAGTGGCAGCATAACATTACAATTAAACCAAACACCCAAGATCCTTAAATACTAAAACACCACTGTATTAAATAGGCACTTTTGAGCCCTTTGGTTGAGCCTCAAATAGTCCAAGTCTCCTCAATTAATTGTGGTAGGCCATAGGTGGGTGGAAAGTAAGGGAGAGTTGATTTTTCCACCCTTGACCCGAGGTGGCAGCCAGCTTTCCTTCACCGAAAATAAGTGCTTGGAAGACCTTCTAGATGGCCAAATCAAAGTGGACCATAGAATAATAAAATGGATCCTTCTATGTATTCTAACCTCCTGTCAAATTTGGGCCCATTTGGAGCTTTTTATTCTGAGATATGATCATATTAGTGGGCTGTTTTTCTGGGCCGCAGAATCTGGCCCAGAATTTTATCTCTAAATTGGGCCGATTAAATAACCGTAATGGAAGCATAATTAGCACTAGATCCTGTAGAATTATTTGTTCCTATATATTTATTATAGTATCCTACAATATATGGGCTTCATTGAGCCTTTATTATGGGCCCAACATTCTCATCAGTGGGTTGGTGTCCAATCTGCCTTCTCCAGAATGTTTTCTTTTCATCGCCAAATATCTCCATCGTCTTCCATTAATTCTCCATTGATCCCTGAATGAAACATGTTCATATTTAAGTGTAGATCAATTTCCCAAAATATAAAATTAAAATATGGATAATTATATTCCTTAAAATTATATCCATCATTGGGTACTTTAAATAATGTTCACAAATGTACCACATAATAGTGCATTTTAAGAAGTAATTACAATCATATTGTGAAATGATGTTCAAAGTGTAAAATTCACTAAAATGGTGTTTATTACTAATAAAGAACATGAATATTATATAAATTAACAATGAATATTAGCCTCATTTAGTGTCTAATCACACCCCCCAACTTGAGTTTTTCTAGTCCCGAGCAAAATATATCTTATCAAAATGAAATTCGAATTCCCTTTTCCAAAAACATTTTAATACACAATGATAAAAAAAACCCTTATACCAAACAATCATGAAACCCATAAAAATATTTTAATACAAGAGAGTTTCATAAGCAGATCTCAATCCCAAGCTCATTCCTTTGTTCAAATTCATTTCCATATTTTATCCAATATCAATTAAGTATGAGGATGTGTTGTGCGTCACAATAGACATGGGGGGTTCATCTTTATTCAAGGGGGAAATTATGGAAGTTCTAGGTGGAATCACATTTCAATATTAAGATGAGTATTCAATTTGTTTTTTTTATCATATATATATTTTTTTTGTTTTTTTTTTGTTCTTTTTTTGTGCAATTTTTCCATGGTAATTGAAATTCCACTCAAAAGAGTCAACCCCTGTAGCGAGACTTTGTTGATGACTCCCAGGCTCAAAGACCTTAGGGCACCAAGTGAATCCCACATACTCAGGCATCATCTCAAGTTAAATCAATCAAAAAGAAATTCAAATTACCAAAAATATAGATAAAATTACTAACTCTAGGCCAGACAACTATGGAGCCACGATCCCCAAGTTCCAAAAGCCACGCATTAGGTCATTTTATTGCTCTACGCGCAAATTTATTATTATTATTTTATTTTTTTTATTTAATACTCATACTAAAACTAAAATTATCACCAAAACAATGCTATTTATTTGGGGGACCCCATGAACTCAAACTAATACCCCACTATCAAAAGGACGTGCATTGTGATCTTTTTTTTATTTGGATGAAAATACAAACGATGAAATATCACATTGGACAGCCACACTTTCCAAAATCTATGCTCATGAAATTATACAAGGATTAAAATTAGAATCAGGGCATGCTAAATTTTTTGATATTCAGTTTCAAAGTGTGCAATGTGTATTACAATGTTCAAAGTTAAAGGAATTTTTCCTTCCATTTACACAATTTTTTTTCAACTCATTTTTTTGACACAAAAGCATTTTTAATTTTATCTCCCCCCCCCCAACTTAAAATAACACTATCCCAATTGTTTAAAGAAAATAAAATTTAGAAGGGGGTTGAGGTAGAGAATGAATGTTCAAAAAGGAAATTGAAAATGAGGATCATGGAATGAAGTCACCTGGTGGTTAAAGTTGAAATTCTTGACACTCCAATTTAGTCCTTTGATATCCATATCGCTTGCAGAGTTCCCTAGTGGAAAAAGGAAAACAAACAAACAAAACAAAATAGTATATATATATATATATAAGTAAAATATAATTATATATATAAAATAAAATAAACTGATGATACATTGTCTTATTTTTAAATTTCTGGGTAAGGTATTACTCAAGGATCACACCATGTGACATGGATGAATATGGTGATCCCCTTTCGTACCCATCCATACTCATAATAGAAGAACAGGTAAAAATTCTATTTTATTATTATTATTATTATTATTTATTTTTATTTTTAAATATCAAAATGATTAATTAATATTATCTGAAAAATAAATATGATTCAGAAAGATTAGAAACATGAAAACCATGGGTTGCCTCCTGTGCAGCGCTTTTGTTTAACGTCGTTAGCCCGACATAGATCCTAAATCTATCAATTTTTTCCTGGTTCATAGATTGGCTCAATTAACTCAACCTCTATTTCCTGTGTATTGAATGAATCAATGAATGGTTTTAACCTTTTACCATTGACCTTGAAAATGTAACCACTAGTGGGATCTTGAATCTCTACTGCCCCATGGGGGTACACATGATGCACTATGAAAGTAACTGACCATCTAGACCTTAACTTTACCGGGTGTAAATGAATTTTTGAACTATATAAGAGCACAAATTTTCCCAGTTCAAAATGTTTGACCTTGATATTTATAGATTGGTAGTATTTAACTCTAGCTTTATTGATCCTTGAATTTTCATAAGCCTCTATCCTTAGTTCCTCCAGTTCATTGAGATCTAATTTCCTTTTTGTTCCGGCCAATGAGAGGTCATAATCCATTTTCTTAATTTCCCAAAAGGCCTTATGTTCAATCTCCACTGCAAAATGTCATGCTTTACCATAAACCAACCTATATGGTTACATTCCTAGGATGGTTTTGTATGCTGTAAAATATTCCCAAAGAGCATCCAAGAGTTTCTTGGACCAATATTTCCTAGAAGGATTGACAGTTTTCTCAAGAATTTGTTTTATTTCACGATTGGATAACTCAACTTAACCATTGGTCTGTGGGTGGTAAGCAGTGGAAACTTTGTGAGAAATTCCATATTTTTTCATGAGTAATGATAATGGATGGTTGAAAAAATGAGTTAAATGATCACTAATTATAGCCCTAGGAATTCCAAATCTAGGGAAGATTTTTTCCTTGAGAAATCTAATCACAATTTTATGATCATTGGATTTTGTAGGAATGGCCTCAACCCATTTAGAGACATAATAGATAGTTAAGAGAATGTAAATATATCCCCTAGAGTTTGGGAAGGGACCCATGAAATCAATTCCCCAACAGTCAAAGATTTCAACCACTAAGATGGGAGTGAGTGGAATTTGATTCCTTTTTGTGATGGACCCTACTTGTTGACACCTAGGACAGCTTTGACAAAATGTGTAGGAGTACCTTGAGAGGGTGTTCCACAAGATACCACATTGAATAATCTTAGAAGATGTTTTCTTAGAGGAAAAGTGACCTCCACATGCCTCACTATGATAGAATTTAAGGATGGACTCTTGTTCAGATTCTGGAACACACCTCCTAATGACTTGGTCAGGGCAGAACTTATAGAGGTATGGATCATCAAACACATAGTGTCTAACATCAGAAAGGAATTTCCTTTGATCTTGAGCCCCTAATAATTTTGGAATGACTCCTGTAACTAAAAAATTGGCTATGTAAGCATACCAAGGGCAGTCACTCACAGAGTATAGGTGTTCATCAGGAAATGAATCAGACACAGAAAGGTGATTTTAGTTTTCTTTGAATTCCATCCTAGAGAGGTGATCAGATACAAAATTTTCAACGCCCTTTTTATCCTTGATTGTGAGGTCAAATTCTTGTAAGATTAGGACCCACATAATCAGTCTAGCCTTCGCATCTTGTTTTTGGAAGAGCTATTTTAGTGCATAATGGTCAGTGAACACAGTGATGGGGGATCCTAAGAGGTAGGACCTAAACTTTTATAAGTCAAACACAATAGCAAGTAACTCCTTTTTAGTAGTGGTGTAGATTATTTGGGAATCATTTAAGGATTTTCTTGCATAAGCAATGATATAAGTAGTTTTATCACAATGTTTTCCTAACACAGATCCAACAGGAAAGTCACTGGAATCACACATAAGTTTGAAAGGAAGGTTCCAATTTGGAGATTTCATAATGTGAGGAGATATGAGAGAGGATTTGAGGGTTGAGAATGCACCCTCACAGCTTTCTGTCAAAACAAATGGAGCATCCTTTACTAGCAGAGCACAAAGGGGAAGGGAGATTGAACTAAAGTCCTTAATGAATCTTCTATAGAAACTGGCATATCCTAAGAAAGACCTCACTTCCTTGACAGTTTTGGGTGATGGAAGGTGACGGATGATGTCAAACTTGGCTTTATCAACTTCAATCCCCCTACCTGAGACCAGATGTCCTAGAACTAGTCCCTCTTTAACCATGAAATGGAATTTTTTCCAATTTAGGACCAGATTTTTTTCTTCACATCTTGACAAGACTCTCTCCACATTCTATAAACAACCCTCAAATGTATACCCAAACACAGAGAAGTCATCCATGAATACCTCTAGAAAATCCCCTACCATGTCTGAGAATATTCCCATCATGCACCGCTAGAAGGTTCCAAGGGCATTGCATAACCTGAAGGGAATTCATTTGAAGGCAAAGGTTCCAAATGGACATGTGAATGTAGTCTTCCCTTGATCCTCTAGGGAGACCTCAATTTGATTATACCCTGAGTACCCATCTAAGAAACAGTAGAAGGCATGACCTGCCACTTTCTCAAGGACTTGGTCAATGAATGCTAAGGGGAAATGGTCCTTCTTAGTGAATGAGTTTAGCTTCCTATAGTCAATGTAGACCCTCCATCCACTAATCACCCTTGTTGGAAGAATCTATCCATCCTCATTGGTTATCACTGTGATTCCATCTTTTTTTGGAAACACTTGAATTGGGCTCACCCACTCACTCTCAGCTATGGGATAGATGATACCAGCTTTTAACAATTTCATAAGTTCTTTCCTTACTACCTCCATGAGATTAGGATTTAGTTGCTGTTGAGGTTGACAACATGGCTTTGAATTAGATTCCAGAACAATCCTATGAGTCCCAATAAGTGGGCTAATCCCAGGAATATTAGACAGGGTCCAACCAATGGATTTCTTATGTTTCCTAAGGACATCTAGAATCATCCTCTCATGATTGGCTTCAATAGAAGAAGAAATGACAATAGGATTTGTTTTATTATCCCCTAGGAAAGCATACTTGAGTGTAGCAGGAAGTTCCTTCAATTCAAGATCAGGTTGGTTCAGAATTTCAGTAGAATATTGGGACATTGGGTCAAGTTCAATTTATTTTTTCTGAGTTTCAGATAGGGTTGATTCCCCACATGTAGAAGTTTCAGCTACTAGATTGGCTTGAACAGATTTAGGGAAGGAAGTTTTATTGGTCTCCATGATATTAGTTTCCTGAAAGGTTTCACTGATTTTTGTACCTAAGACTTCATCATAAGAGAAATTTGAAAATGATTCAATCCAAGGAGATAAACTTCCTTCATGTGAACAAAGGAAATCAATCTCATCCTGACTTAAACATTCATAAAATATTCCTTGATGTTCTATGGATTCATTATCAATGCTTCCTATCATGTTTACTTCATGAAAGACCACGTCATCCCCTATTTGTGAGCTTGCATTATAGATGTTCAAGTCTTGACTCATGTTCCCAAAGGCGATTGTCATGTTCCCATTTCGGACTCGGATAACAGAGTTGATTATTGAAAGGAAGGGACGACCAAGGATGATTGGGGTTTGTTCCTTATTTCCTAAGTTTGGATGGTTGTCGAGGACAATGAAGTCAACAGGGTAGATGAATTTTTCAACCTTTACCAGAACGTCCTTTAAAATCCCCTTTGGAACCCTAATGCTACGATCAGCAAGTTGAAGTGTGATAGATGTGTGTTGGAGTTCTTCTAGTCCTAACTGGCAGTACACAGCATAAGGGATGAGATTGACACTAGCACCTAGATCACACAAGGCCTTGATAACTTTGCTTTATCCTAGTTCAACATTGATTTAAGGGAAACCTGGGTCTTTCAACTTAGTAGGAATGGTCCCTTGAATGGTGGTACTCACATTAGCAGCCAAAAGGACTTGGTTTTTATATGAAATTTTTCTTTTAAAAGTGCACAATTCCTTAAGGTACTTTGAGTAGGAAGGTATGGTTTGGATGGCATCGAGAAGGGGAATTTTCAACTTGACTTGTGAGAATATTTCCCTCAATGTTTCACTCAGTTCAGGCTTGGGTTTTCCCCTCATACATTGAGTAAATGGTGCAGGTTGTGGGGTTGTTTGTTGAAGAGTTGTTTCTTTCACATTGTTATCAGTTTCCTCAGTTTGATCTTGTGGTTCATTTGAATTTTCATCCAAGTTTGAATCTTCAGGTGGGTTTTGAAATAGTTTTTCAGGTTTCTCAATTGATTTCCCACTTCTTAAAACAGTCACAGCCTTTAGCTGTTCATGAGTTGTTTGAGTACAACTTGACTCTCCACTTGAAGTTGAGGATAGAACCGCCTGAGTAGGCATGGGTGCCTTTCCATTTTTAATGGTTTGAAGTTCTTTTTTTAGGTAAGAGACTTATGAGTTCATCCTCTCCATTTTTTTGCACAGTTGTTCTAGTAGTCTTTGTGGAACAGTTTGGGTTGGTGCTTGATAATATTGGTTTATCCTAGGGGGATATTTTGGAGGTGGGATGTTTTGTTGAAAATGGAACGGTGGCTATTGGTATTGGATAGGTTGGGTTTGGAACTGTTTATGGGTTTGGTAGTTCTGATGGGGGTAAGGATTTTGTCCTTGTGGTTGGCTAGGTTGTTGGTTATCTTTCCAGCAGAAGCATGGGTGGTCATT
This sequence comes from Viscum album, assembly GCA_963277665.1. Taxonomy (NCBI): domain Eukaryota; kingdom Viridiplantae; phylum Streptophyta; class Magnoliopsida; order Santalales; family Viscaceae; genus Viscum; species Viscum album. The sequence goes on from OY728145.1 coordinate 384,404,946, forward strand.
ATACCGTGGGTTGAAGTTGTTTTGGTATTGAGTATTTTGAAAGTTTAAACATTTACTTCCGTTGGGGGTCCTCCTAAAATGAAATCCTTCATAGATGGAATGGTTGGGCAGTTTTCTGTCTTATGGTCATGTTTGTCATAAATTGTGCAAACAGGGTCAACAGTTTGGATTTCATGGACTTTCCTAAGGTCTATCTCTTCAACCTTCCTAGAGAGTGCTGTGAGTTTAGCCCTAAGGCTTTACTCTTCTCTAAGTGTATTAATTCCAGTAGTTCTTTGTGGATTTTTAGAATAAGGTGAAGTTCCCCATGTTTTCTTTTGTTCAGAAAGGCTTTCTAGATACTCATAAGCATCATTTGGGTCTTTGTTTTTAAAGGTTCCATTACACATCATGTCAATGAATTGTTTATTCCTTGGACCCAACCCTTCATAGAAAATTATCACTTGTTCAAGTATATAAAAATCATGGTTTGGAACCATGTTTAGAGTGTCTTTGAACCTCTCCCATGTTTCATAGAATGACTCTCCCTCTTTTTCAAAAAAGTTTTGGATACTCTTTTTAAGTGAAATTGTTTTGTGGTGGGGAAAGTATTTTTTGTAGAATTATTTTTATAGTTGGTACCAAGAGTTTATGGATGATGGTATCAAATTTTTTATCCAATTTTTATCTCAATACTTTAAAGAAAAAGGAAATATCCTCATCTTAGCTGATTCTAGTTGACATGGGGGACACATGGTTTCTACAATGTCATTGAACTCCTTAATGTGAAGGTAGGGCATCTCGGACTCCATTCCATGGAATGTGGGAAGGTGGTTTAAGACATGGGGTTTAAAGATGTAGTTGGAATATCCTAGGTAATTGTGTATAATGCATGAGGGGGCATTGGTCCAGGAAGGTGTGAGGTAGTCATTCATGGTTTTATCATTTGCATTCTCCAAGTTTGGGGCTGCCTCATTTGGGTTTCCATTTTGGTTTCCACCTGGGTTTATGAGTTGGTTTCTTTGAAGACCTTCCATTGAAATGGGCTCAATTTTGGACTCTAGAGTATTAGGAAGATTAGGATCTAATGGAATGAGTTCCCTTGGTGTACTTGACTCCCCAACCCCAGGACTATCCACCCTAACTAGACGGTTTGATTGATCGCGGGTGTAGGCGGACATGCGCCAAAAGAAAAAAAACGAGAAAGGGACAAGATAAGAGAATTTGAATGAGAAAAGAAGAAATGGGGGAGAATAGAATGGGTGTTTAGATGACTTACTTGGGTCCTCGAAAATGGCTCCAAAATTTGATTCTCGCTCAAATTTACCCAAGAGATGAAGGTAGAACGGTCCTTGTAGTCTAGCTTCGGTTGTCGAATCCTCAGAGACCTAAGAAGTAACCTATAGACACGTACATTCTATGGATTGTTTTTGGCTATGAATTGGCCAACATGGGTTGATTTTATATGGTTTTAAGTGAACTATAATAGACTTAAGTGTATTCAATTAAATTAAAATGGGTTTATCTTAAGATTATGCTAGGGGTGGATTGAATGAATTTTACTTCTTTAGACAATTTGGTTTAATTAATTCTTGATGAATCCATTATTTAAAATAACACTACCTTCATCATTTTCTGGTTTGATGCAACTAAACTCAATTAATAATCCCCTACACACTTAGAGAACCAAATTCATTATGTCTCCATTGTATATGGTTCTTTTAGTAATTGGATTTATCTTCCTCAAACACAGTGAAGATGAAGAGTGGAAATAACTGAAGAATGGAAGTCTTAAATTAGTTAACCAATTAACAAAAATTCGTTCATAAAATAACATTCAATCTAGCCTTTTCATCTTCCTAATATCAACCCATTAAATGGTTATCCCTCTATTGATTTTATACTCTCAATGGTGGGTGGAAGATGACTTACAAGAATTAGATTGAAGAAATTAGAACTGTGGAAATAACGAGCACTCCTCCGTGTGTGTGAATGAAATTCACACCTATATGTGAAATAATTCAGCACAACAAAGATATATCACTGTGATTTGTTATTATAAAGTTTTAATGAATGAAATGGGAATAATATAATAGAAATATGTTTATTAAGAACAAATAAGTACAAAAAGTAAACTTACATGGAAATTGAAATGCGATTACAAACACAAAAAGGTAGCATAACATTACAATTAAACCAAACACCCAAGATCCTTAAATACTCAAAAACCAATGACTTAAAATAGGAATTTTTGAGCCCTTGGGTCGAGACTCCAATATTCCAAGTCTCCTCAATTAATTTTGGTAGGCCATAGGTGGGTGGAAAGTAAGGGAGAGTTGATTTTTCCACCCTTGACCCGAGGTGGCAGCCAGCTTTCCTTCACCGAACAGAAGTGCTTGTAAGACCTTCTAGATAGCCGAAGAAGAGTGGTCCATAGAAGATTAAAATTGAGCCTTTTATTTCTTAGAAACTCCTGTAAAATTTTGGCCCATTTGGATTTGTGGATTCCGAGATATGATCATATTAGTGGTCTGTTTTTCTGGGCCACAGAATCTGGCCCATAATTTTATCTCTAAATTGGGCCGATTAAATAACCATAATGGAAGAGGAATTAGCACTAGATCCTAAAGAATTATTTGTTCCTATATATGTATTCTAGTATCCTAATAAATTTTGGCTTCATTGGGACTGTATTTTGGTCCCAACATTCTCATCAGTGGGATGGTGTCCAATCTGTCTTCTCCAGAATTGTTTCTTTTCATCGCCAAATATCTCCATCGTCTTCCATGAATTCTCCATTGATCCCTGAATGAAACATGTTCATATTTAAGTTTAGATAAATTTCCAAAAATATAAAATTAAAATATGGATAATTATATTCATTAAAATCAGATGAACCATTGGGTACTTTAAATGATGTTCAAAAATGTACAATATTAGTGCATTTTAAGAAGTAATTACAATCATAATGTGCAATGATGTTCAAAGTGTAAAATGCACTAAAATGGTGTTTATGACTAATAAAGCACATGAATAGTATATAAATTAACAATTAATATTATCCTCATTTAGTGGCTAATCAATAATACCCCAGGATTTTATAGTACGATATCTCTTTAAAGTAATTTTACAGCTTTTGCCACACGCAACACCGAGTTCAAGCGCATCACGACTTATCAATCAAGCCATTTAAAAAGCAGTTATGAATATTATTAACAAAATTTTTAAATTTATATTTATCCTATATAATTATAACATTCATATTTTGTGTTTATCAGACATAATATAAGAACAGATACAATTTTTTAGATAAAATAAGTATTTTAAAAAAAATGCAGTTTTTCCGCCTTTTAATGGAAAATCATTTTTAAATCCAATATGTGAAACTTTCAAATATTAAATTTAATTAAAATTTATATATTCTTTATAATAGGGACATAAAAATTTAGTTGGGATGAATTTTTGGTACATTTATGATAACTTTCATATTTTGATGAATAGTGAAAAATACCAAATTTTAATTGAAAACAACATTTCTAATCGAAATAATTTATTGTGTTAAATTATGAATTTGAGTGGTTTTAAATTATAATTAGATTATATTTTTTATCATTTAATATAATGTAGGTAATTTCATGTAATTTCACATTTAAATTGGACATAAACACATGTCAATCTTTTGATAGTTTTTACGTCTTAAAAACACGCTTTTTAGTTTTGACAACGTGAATTAATTTTAAATTAATTAATGATACTTATATTTTTTTAATTTGGTAAAATAGATATCATTTTTGAATTTATAATATCTATCTTTTGGTGAATTTTTTATATTATTCAGAAAATAATCAATTTTTGATGAATAGTGAAAAACTCTCTATTGTAGATAAAAACAGACTTTTTCATTTAAATAGTTATTTTTCATAACAAATTTATGTTAAATTAAAAATATATATATAATACATATATTCTTCCAATGTAATTAATTGGATTAATTTTATAATATGATTCGACATATAAAATTTTATTGAAATTTTTTAACGTTTTTACCCACCCTATAGGCACATTTACAATTTTTCATAAAACAAAATTTTACCTCTTATATGAATTTAATTTCAAAAATACCAAAGACACAGTTTACATCGGTAAGTTAAATTTGGTTCAATATGATGAAAATAATTTTTGGTGAACAGTTACTTTTGAATTTTATTTACCACACCTAAAAGTAAAAAAAAGGGTAATTAAAGGTATAAATGATATTTTAATTACCCTAACACGTGTCCTAATTATATTGTATAAGTTTTTTTACACCGAAATAAACTTTAGTACAAACATAATATCCTTTTTGATCTGTTTGGGTTAGATTATGACATTTATTATATTTTCTTTAAAGAAGAGTTAAAAGTGTTAAATTCTAATTTTAATAACTAAATCATTTTTAATATTGGGTTATACATAAGATAAATCCAACTATAAATATTCATTAGAAAGATAAAAATATTTCATATATCATGGTATTTTATTTATAAATTTTAAACCTAATATAATTAAATATATTTATGACACAATAATGATGCAGTAATTACCTTATTGATGAAATATTAAAATAATTGATATTATAAATATCAAAATAAATGTAAATTGAGACTTTTGATTCCATAAAAGAATTTTCTAGGTAAATATGACATATTAGGATTGATTCAATTAATTTTTGGAAATGTAATTAAGTTTTTATGACTTTAACAAAAAACTAATACTAAATAGTCTTGAAATTGATATAAATGAGTTTTTAAAAAAAATACTATTTTTTAAATGATATAATATTCATAAAGATATAATATTCGACCAAGGGACTTAAATAATTATAGATATGTAATTAAGGAACTACTTGAGGTTTTCTTGGCATTTTATATAATATTTATTAACCATGTAATATAAGAAATAAAAGAAGACATGGTAAAAGTAAAACGATTTAACTATGAGTTAAATCTAAAAGAGAAGGTTAATATGGGGACATAAACGTGCCTAAAACCAATTGTTTGAGAGTCTTTATACTGATCCCTACCTTATACTCAGAATAAATCCATTTTAATCAATTATAAACTGAAAAATATTTTATAATAAAATAATATTTCAAGCTTTTCCTAAAGTGACTCTCACCTCTCTTATAAAGAGTATTTCTACTTCTCTTAATTTCACACCTACAAATCCATTTTCCTCATCCAAAATATGATCAAATATCCTCACAAATACCCTCAACTCAACCTACAGGCCTTAATTTGATCATAAATAAATCCTAAGGAGCCCTTTTATTCAAATAAAAAAAGCACCTGAAGAAGAGTTAATTATTTTATCACCTCTTGCAATGTTTATTTATACTTCCTATTTTCTTGTTGTTACCATATTAAAATAATAAATCCAAAAAATTCTACAATATGATATGTTATTTTCAATATTTTACAACCATATTCATTATTCTATCCATCCTATAAATGGCAAAGTCACCATACGTGCACACGTACGGCTTACCGTCTCCACGCCGTGCTGTAGTTTCTTATTCAACACTACATTATTTGGATGGTTATATTAATGGGTATAATTAATTTAAATAATGAATATAACTTGGTAATGATTCTTTATATGTAATAGACCATCCAATTAGACATTATTGTACCATCAATATAATGATATAGTCACTCGTTCAAACATATGACTTTTTGTCTCCACGACGCGATGAGATTCATCTTCAAAAATCACCCTTCAAGAATTTTTATAAATATATATATTGATTAATTATGAGTTATATGAAATAATATTAACACGAGAATAATATATATTTATGTAGATAAATATATGTTGTTTACTTACTTATATATTATACGATAAGAAAATAGAAACAGTGTTCATGCATACTTACAGACTACTGTCTCCATGAACGGTGTTTCCATTTCATATATTTATCTATTATACATAGTTATATTATGAATATATATGATATATAATTTTTTTTATATTCTGGAAGTTTGTAAATCATGATCTAAGTGATATGATCAAGAATAAAAAGTTAAAACATGTATGATAAAGAAAGTATTATTACCCGAAATATTATTTTAACCTGGAAATTATTATTAAATGGGTAGTATAAGGTCATAATGAATCCAGTATGATATAATAAATATTTATATGGTTTTGGTACAATTTAATAACATATTATAGTCATTATGCATGAGTTTAAACGTACCCTTGACCAAAGTAAAGTATAAGATAGGGGTTAATTCTTCAATCTCATTATTATTCGAGATTTTTTATGTGTGATTTTTACTAGGAAATATTTATTATCCATGTCCACGTTTCATAAAAGGGTTTTCAAATGGATTATTTGTAAAGGACTCATTAACTAAAACATCATTTTAACTGGTTTCACTATTTATTCTTCTAAATCATTCTCATTATTGTCTCTTTTTTCAAAATGGTTTTAAGGATATATTTATATGGGCATAAATGTTTTAAAATTTTAATTCCATTCAAAGGTTTAAAAGTGGTATGGAAAACTTTGATTCAATAATTTCTTTTAAATGAATTTCATTCTAAATTGTGTGACTTTTAAATGATTTCATTAAAAGGGGATATTTCTCTCAAAGATTTTTACTAATCATTTTCAACTATGTCAACATACATTAAGAGATATTAATATTGATTGAGGTTGATTAATTATAAAATAATATTACATATTGTATTAAATGAGTTATGATATGCTTGATTGTGGATGCTCTATTTTTATACAATTCATGGTTTATAGTTAATGTATTGACATATCTTATGTTAGTTTTAATAAAAATGTTTATGTTATCTTTCACCCTTTTCATATGAAGAGTTTATTGGATGTAGTAAGTGACAGGAGGGGCCTACTATATCCCCTCGATGCATCGGTATATCTCATGAGAAAAATTAGTGTCTTGGCACAAGGCCTTGAAAAAATTTTATTTGTAGTCTTGGCATGAGGCCTTGACTATGTGGTTATGATGTTTGGAATTATGCATTCCCTCATTACGAAATTAGTTATTACATGTTATTATTCAACTAGTAGAATATCCATGTACATGTTTATATGGTAATGTTTGATTTATTTTTTCCATATTATGTTCAAGTTTATGTTTAAAAGTTTGTTGTTTTTATTACACATCTTTCCTTAAAAGTTTATAGCTTTCTCTAAATTAGTTACCCTTACTGAGAATCTGAGATCATCCCTTTTTTATGTTTTGTTTTCCTAGGATTCCAAGAAGGGTATTATGATTTATATACATGGTTAAGCTAGTGTATTAATGGAATTTTTATAGTATTTTTTATGTTGTGTTTTATTTTATAAAGTTTAATGTAATGTTCATGTTTGTAATATATTTTCCAAGACTGCTAAACCGATCGGTCCTTCGGGACTTAGTTCCTTGTAATCATGATAATATATTAAAATAAACCACTAGATCCGGGATTCTGAGATGGGGGTGTTACAGTTGGTATCAGAGGTAGTTTAGAAATAACATTGGAAACTAGATTTTTATAAACTCTAATTAGGAAACATTACCCAAAGATATACTTTGAAGATTAGTATATAAGAACATCTAAATATTTAGGTCTTGTAGATATTATGTGGGATTTCTAAGCAATACATCTCTGTTTGGATACTACAAGTGGGTGTGGTTCTGGCACAGATGTACCTAGGATTGAAAACACCGATAAGGGGTTTTAGGCTTCACTCGGGGTATCCTGGTACATGACAACGGGCCTTACTGCACACCTGGTTTGACACTTCCATGGGATATTCTTAGGGTAATTAAAATTTTCTTTACAAACCAATATGAAAAATATAAGATTAAATGTGTTAGTAAAGAAACCATTTCTATGATTATTAGAGTAGATGTGTGAAATTATTTAATTAATGTTGATAATTTTTCTAGTTTTTGTATTATACATTATGATATGATCTAACATAGTGTATGTCTTCATTTAGAAATGGCTCCCAATAGAAGGAATGATAACTCTATAAATACACATGATCCCAAGAGTAGGAATGATTTTAACTTTTATGGTCTTAATCCAACATTTATAAGGGATATAGTCTCCCTTGTATTATCATCATATGAATAAATAACATCATGTCTTAATAAGATAAGTAAATAATTATTTGATTCTTATGGCTTTGAAGGGAATCAAGACAATAAGAGGATGGCAGAGAAAAAGCTGGATAAAGGGATTAAGGAAAAGAAGAACTTTCCCACGTGTGATAACTGTGGAAAGAATCACCTTGGTAAATTATAGAAGGGAATGGGGGTTTTTTATGAGTGTGGAGAAAAAGGAATCCATGTTCTTGATTGAAAGGGTAAGAAAAAGGTTTCAAATATTCAATTATTAATCTACAAGGGGTTGAGACACTACACAAATCAATGTCCAAATCATCAGAGTATACCCCAAATGATGCGATTGGATAACAATCAAGTTATGATACTACCGTATATGAAGAGCAATGATTAGGGTTCTTAAGTTGTTATTAAATAATATTTTCATTTGAGTATTGTATTAATGATGTTCAAGTATATGAATTATGGAATTAAATAAGGATTGTGATACAGTATTATTTCATTAAGCATTTGTGATTTTGTGGTACCAAGAAATGTGACTCAGTAGCAATTTTGTCATTTTGAAAAATATATTTTTGAGGGAAAGATAACTCTTAAAATAGTCTTGAGTTTTAGGTAATGATTTTGGAATAAAACATGATTGATTTGGATAAATTATATTAGATATTCTTGACTACCTTAAAACTAATTAATTAGTAGTTGGAGTTTACAATATATTTGGATTTAAGGAGTATATATGGTATTATATAAGTAATAAGACAGAATTAATGTATTCAATAGGGTTTTATGGTAATTCAGGTTATTACCATGTTTTAATAGAATACCTAATTAAGGTATTCACATGTTCTTATGTGATAAAATAGATCTTCATTATGTTATGTTGACCTTCATTATAAATTTTTGGACTGTGGTTTTGGAAAAAAGTATTTTGGATAAGTCTAATGGTTGGAATTGATTAAGTTTGACCTTGGATACTATTGTTTAAGTTTAAAAAATTTCTTAATATTATGTTATTATTATTATAAAAAGTACAACTCAGATGTTTGGTGACAACCCATCGCGTCCGGTAAAGCCGTGAGACTTGAACCTTCAACTAAAGGTCAACAAGGGTGCATTACCTACCACTGGACAACGTGATGTCCTGGTTTGTATAATATAGTTTTTTTATACTGGTCTGAAAGATGAATTAAAAATTCATTTTTTGGAACCCAATAGGATTTGGTTAAATAGAATATTTTTGAGTTCTATTATCTTTTGGACTGAAAGATGAGTTTTTGGTAGAAATTAGTTAAACGATGGAACTCTACTTATCAAGTATTATTTTTTTCTTATTATATGAAGAAATAAATTATTAAACTTTAGGGAAAAGATCTTAAAACAAAAATTGTGCTATCCTAATACCTTATGTTTTATTGAACTGGTGATATTTTAAATCATCATAGATTTATGGCTTCGAGGACCAGAATTCCCCATTTATTGTTCACTTGTTTGTGATTGATGACCTCATTCACTCCCTATAAATATATATGTTTTCCTCTAATTATGCATCTATAATTCCCATTAATTTTCTCTTATTAGAAACCCTAATTTGGTGGTTATTTTTTTATTTCCCTTTCCCTCTTATTATGACTAAATTTTATTAACCCTATTTTTGATGTGGGTTTCCACAAAGGTATTTTCAATTTTCAACCTTTTATTTTTGAAGAACATTTCCAAATTGCGAGGATTAAATTTATTTATGGTGGGGAGAATGTAACACCCCCTGTATTTCATAGTACACTATCTCTTTAATGTAATTCAATAGCTTGTGCCAAAGGCAATACTGTGTTCAAGTGCATCATGACCTATCAATCTAGCCATTTAAAAAGTGGTTATGAATATTATAATCAAAATTTTGGATTTTATAGATATACTATATATTTTTAACAATCATATATTGTGTTTCTTAGAAATATTATTAGGAAAAATTCAATTTTTAAGATAAAATAAGTATTTATAAAAAAAATAAAATTTTCTACCTTTTAATGGAAAACACTTATTATATACAACATTAGACACTTTTATATATTCAATTTAATGAAATTAATTTATTCTTTATAATCGGGACATAAAAATTTTGTTTAGATAAATTGTTTGGTACTTTTTTGATAACTTTTATATTTTGAGGAATGATGAAAAATACCAAATTTTAATTGAAAACAACTTTTTTAATCAAAATAATTTATAGTGATAAATTTTTAATTTGAGTAGTTTTAAAGAATAATTAAACTAATTTTTTACAATTTAATATAATTTAAGTCATTTCAAGTAATTTCACATTTAAATTGGACATAAACACATGTCAATCTTTTGATAGTTTTTACTTTTTAAACACCTGCTTTCTGGTTTTGACAATGGGAATTAATTTTAAATTATTTTATGAGACTTATATATTTTTAATTTGGTAAACTAGATATCATTTTTCAATTTGTAATTTCAAAATTATCTTTGGGTGAATTTTTGGAATTTTTCTGTAAACATTCAATTTTTGATGAATAGTGAAAAACACTATGTTGTAGATAAAAACAAACTTTTTCATTTGAATAATTATTTTTAATTAAAAATTTTTCATAAATTAAAAACACATACATAATAAATATATTTTTCCAATGTAATTCATTTTAGTAATTTTGTAATAATATTAAACATATAAAATTTTATTGATCTTTTTTAACGTCTTTTAACCACCTTCTTGGCACATTTGCAAATTTGCATAAAATATTATTTTACCTCTTCTATAGATTGAATTTAAAAAATCTGAGAGACACAATTGACATCAGTATGTAAAATTTGGTTCAATAGAAGGAAAATAATTTATGGTTAATAGTAACTTTTGAATTTTATTTACAATATTTAAAAGTAAATAAGGTAATTGAAGGTAAAAATGATAATATAATTAACCTAAAACATGTTCTAATTATATTGGATAAGTTTTTTTCAACCAAAATAATCCTTAGAAAAAACATGAGATCTTTTTTGACCCATTTGGGTTAGATTAGAACATGTATTATATTTTATTTAAAGAAGAGCTAAAAGTGTTAAATTCACTTTTTAATAACTAAATAATATTTAATATGGGGTTACACATACCATAAATAAGAATATCAATATTAATTATCAATATAAAGATATTTCCTATATCATGTTATTTTATTTATAATTATTATACATTAAGTAATTAAATTTATTTATGACATAATGACGATGCAGTAATTACCTTATTAATGAAAGATTAAAATAATTGATTTTATAAATATCAAAATAAATTAAAATTGAGACTTTTGATGCCATAAACGAATTTTCAAGGTGAATATGACATGATATGATTGATTAAATGTATTTGTTTCCAAGTAATTAAGTTGTTATGACCTTAACTAAAAACTAATACTAAATAGTGTCAAAATTGACAAAAATGAGTTTAAAAAAATACTATTATATTAAATGAATATTCCTAAAAATATGTTATTTGGCCAAAGGGATTAAATAATTATAGATATTTCATTAATTAACCATTTTAGGTCTTGAAATTTTATAGTATTTTTATTAACCATTTAATTTAAAAAATACAGGAATACATGGTAAAAGGTAAACTATTTAACTAAGAGTTAAATCTAATAGATAAGGTTAATATGGGGACCTAAACATTCCTAAAACCTATTGGTTGAAATTATTTATACCTATACCTACCTTTTAATAGAAATAAATACATTTTTATCCATTATCAAACAAAAATGATTTTATAATAAAATAATATTTCAATCTTTTCCTCAAGTGACCCTCACCTCTCTTATAAAAGTATACTTCCCATTCTCTTAATTTCAAACCACCAAAGCCATTTCTCTCAGAAAAAAACTACACAAATATCCTCAAAAAGACCCTTAATTCATCTTAGAGACCTTACTTTTATCAGAAAGAAAACCTAAGAAGTCTTTTTTTTTTTCAAATCAAAAGGAAGCACCTGAAGAAGAGGTAATTATTTTATCACATCTTTCAAAGTTATTTTTCTAATTCCTATTTCTTTTTTATTACCATAATAAAATAATAAATCCAGTACCTTCTACATTTAGAGATTTTATTATAAATAACGTACAACCATATTCATTATTTTATCCATATTATTAATGACAATGTCACCTTACGTGCATGTGTACGGCTTACCGTCTCCATGTCGTAGTGTAGTTTCTCATTCAACACTATATTATTTGGATGTGTATAATATTGAGTATAATTAATTTAAATAAAGAATATTAGATCTTAATGATTCTTTATATGTAATATACCATGAAATTAAACATCATTTCTCCATCAATAGAATGATATTGTTGTTCGAGCGTATATACGGATTACCGTCTCCACGACACGATGAGATTCATCTTCAACAATCACCCTTCATGAATTTTTGTAACTATATATATATTGATTAATTATGAGTTATATAAAATAATATTTATACTATAATAATATATATTTATTTACATAAATATATTTTGTTTACTTAATTCCATACTATACGATAATAAAACGAAAAAAAAACATTCATGCGTACATATGGACTACCGTCTCCATGAACGGTGTTTCCATTTCATATATCTAAATATTACACATATTTATATTTTGAATATATATAATATATAAATAATTTTTTATATTCTGTAATTATGTAAATCCTGATCGAAGTGATATGATCTAGAATAAAAAGTTAAAACATGTATGATAACGAAATAGATTATTACCCGAAATGTTAATTTAACATGGAAATTTTTATTAAATGGGTAGTATAAGGTCATAAATGAATCAAGTATGATATAAAAAATATTAATATGGTTCTGGAATAATTTATAAACATACTATGCTCTTTATATAGGAGGTTAAATGTACCCCGATCAAAAGAAAGTACAAAGTAAGGGGTAATTCTTCAGGCTCATAATTATCTGAGATTGTTTATATGTATGTTTTTACTTGGACATATTTATTATTCATATCCATAATTAATAAAAGAGATTTAAAAAGGATACTTTTTTAGAGACTCTTTAACTAAAACATCATTTTAAATGGTTTAAATATTTATTCTTCTTAAATCATTATCATTAATGTCAATGTTTTTAAAATGGTTTTAAACATTTATTTATATGTACATGAATTTTTTAAAATGTTAACTCCTTTCAAAATTTTCAAAGTGGTATGGGAAAAATTTATTCAAAAATGTCTTTTAAATGTCTTCCTTACTAAATTTTGTGACATTTTAATGATTTCATAAAAACAATTTATTCCTATCAAAGAGTTTTACTGATCATTTTCAACTATGTCAACAATGTTTAGTAGATATTTTTCTTGACTGAGGATGATTAATTATAATGCAATATTCCATATTGTATTGAATTATTTATGATATTTTTTATTATGGATGTGTTATTTTTATACCATTCATGGTTTATGGTTAAATTATTATCATTTCGTATGTTAGTTTTATTACGAATGTTTATTTTATGTTTCACCCTTTTCATATGAAGAATGCATTGGATAGTGTAAGTGATGGGCGGGGCCCACTATATCCCCACGATGAATCGGTTGGTCCCATTAGACATATTAGTGTCTTGGAATAAGGCCTTGAAATTTTTTTTACTTTTAGCCATTGAACAAGGCCTTGACTATGTGGTTATGATGTCAAGCATTATACATTCCCTAATTATAAAATTTGTTAATACATGTGATTATTCGACTTATAAAATATCCATTTCCATGTTTATATGGTAATTATTGATTTATTTTTTCCATATTATGTTCATGTTTATGTTTAAAAGGTTTTTGTTTTTATTACACATCTTTCCTTAAAAGTTTATAGCTTCCTCTAAATTATTTACCCTTATTGCGCATCTGAGCTCACCCTTTTCTTATGTTTTTTTCCCAAGATTCTAGGAAGTGTATTATGATTTTTATTCAGGGTTAAACTTAGATATTAATGAAATTATAAAAGTATTATTTACCATTTGTTTTATGTTAGAAATTGTAAAGTAATATTCATGTTTGTAATCTATTTTCAAATATAGCTAAACTGATTTTTCCTTCAAGACTTGGTTGCCTATAATCATGCCAATGTATTAAAATGATTCACTAGCTCTGGGATTCTAGGGTTGGAGAGTTACATAATAGATATTATATTTTTAAGATACATTCTTTAAAAAAATTATCTTTTTTAATAATGCCACTAAAAATATATTTTTCTTCTACGTCCATATTCTCTATAATTGTATCCAAAAATGATTTTACAATTCTCCTATAATAGTTTAATGTCATTTTTAATAATTTTTTAATTATTAAAAAGTGTTTTGAAAGGAATATTTTTTAATTTTTTAAACCAAGTAGTCTGAGAATTTTTCAACAAAAATATGGAATTATTTTTTTAACTTATATTGAATGAGTCGATTTTCTTACAATCATGATACCTTAATGCTTTAAATATTCCGTTACAATTTAGAATATTTATTTTAGGATAAATTTTCCTTTCATAATTTCATACAATTTTACTAATAAGAGATTTTCAAAGTGAAAAGGGTTATTTTACTCTAGAATATTTCAATGACCTCATTCAAAGTACTTTTATCTATGTCATCATCCTTTTTTGAATCTTATGGATAATTAAGATTGATCTATTATGATACCATTTTTCATATAATATTATGTTTTTTATGATCATTTTGAATGGGGTTGTTTTATTTTGATTTCATTTACCATATTACTATATATGGGTTGGTATTAGGTTTACATATTGGGGAAGGTTTTTAAAACATAGAATTTGAGTTTCAAAACAAATGTATGTATTTATTTTGTTTTACCCCTTTCAATTATAGAATACAATAAACTTAGAAAGTGATTGGAAGGGCCCACTATATCCCCTCGATATATTAGTAGGTCTCATGATAAAACCTAGTTTGGTTATTACCTTATCTATTCCTTGTTTATGTGTGGTTCCTTGCAATAAGAGTTGACGATATGTTTATATTGTATGGTATTGTTAATTCTGTAATTATGATGTTATATATTGATTTCATTGTGATTATTCGATAAGTAGAATTTCGATGTTTAATTTTTCTACATCATTTGATTATTAGTTTCACATTATTTGATCATCATTTATTCTATCCATGTTTAGATGAAGTTATTGATTAAATTTCATGTGTTTAGCTTTCCATAATTATTTATGATTATTTATGACAGCTTCCAATTTACATAATCCATATTAAGAATATGCGATCAACCCCTTCTTATGTTTTTTCTCCATAGGATTCTATAAAGTTTTTTAAAATTGATATGCATGGTTAATCTAGAATAATAATGGTGTTCTAAATGTTTTCACTATGTTTTATTTTTTATTTTCAATTGTAATATAAGTTTAAAGAATGTGTCTAGTTTTTGAAAACTACTAAATCGTTCGGTCCTTAGGGATATGACTCCTTCTATATTAGGATAATGTAATAACGTAACCACTAACTCTGGGCTATTAGGTTTTGTGGTGTTAAAGATGGTTTGAAATGAAGTTTAGTATAAAACATGAGAACAATATTTAAGAAAACATACATTATAGACCGATCACTATGAATAACTTCTACGATATGTCTATGTATAGGATAATATTCTATAGATATGGTAATACTCATGGATAGCCTATTTTTAACCTAAGGACTCATAGATTGAGAAGGTGTGATTATTTGGACTATCTATAAATGATTCTTCATGATTATGAGATTTACCACTATTTTAGTGATCCTCAGATTGTGATTATTAGTTTTAGTTAGAAGATGGATCCAAAAAGAATTGGGTTTATGATGAGTTTGATAGGCATTTTGTTTTCAAGAAACTAAATGGGATAATGACTAGAGGGAAGAATATTGTGATTATGACAAAAAATATTCATGATTTATTATTAACAACATACACCTTAACAAACTCTTAGATCCACAATATAAGATAAGGTTGTTGTTCACTATATTATTTGGTGGAGGACACCATGGAAGAAAGATGATTTAGAATCCTATATTTTAAGAATGTGGGAAAAAAACCCCAAGTGAATGTCTTAGAGGGATAGGAAGAAATTTTCGGTGTTGAAAAGGACACAAAGTAATTTCAATGGGAAAAATAAATTTGTTTTGATGAAGTATATGATAAAAATTGTCTCCCTAAGGAACTATCAAGGTTTTAATGTTTTAAATGTAAAAAATATGGTAATTATGAAAATTGACATTCTATGGTTAAATTATGTAAATGTTTGTGAGTAATGGTTATATTACTGGTGATGGAGAGACTAAAAATAAAAACATTATTAAAGGAGGTATTTAGTAATAAGTTGGTGAGAACAAATTAGTGGTTTTATAAGGTAGATGGATCAAAGAAAAATGTTGTAAAAATATTTTATTTATGATATTCTCGAAACATTTAAGGATTGTACGTTGATATTATTTCTTAATGGATTTTGAAGCATGTATTGATTGGAATACCAAAAAAAGATTCAGTGGAATGTATAAATTGTTTAAAAACACATGATTTATGGAAATATATATAACTAATATTTTCTCTATGTTTAGATAATTATAATAATATGTTTATAGGATTACATTGGGGAATGTTAAATTGGTTAGTGATTTGGTGATGTATATTATCTTTTATAGAGTTTAATATATGGTTGTATTTAATGATAATATCCAATAATCTATATTTTAAATCAGAAATATGGAATGATTACTTTAGAAATATGGAATGATTCATGTTTTCAATAATGATTTATGATAATTAATCTTATTGCCATGTTTCAATAGAATATATAAATAATATATTCTCATGTTAGCTATGTGATTATTAATGTTTTTTCCAGGTTTTTTGAGAGATTAATGGTAACTTAATTTTTAAAAAAATTTAACCTTCTTTATACTATTTTTGATCTTGTTATTTTATAATATTCAAAAGTTTAACCATTTATAAAATGGTTTATGTTAAAAATTGTATTATATTTAAAATATTGATGAATTTATGTATATAAAATAACATATTCCAACCATATTGGTTTTGAAAAATATACTGAGATTGATAGAATGAATTTTTTATATTTATGGATTCTAAAATCTGTTAAAATATAATTTTATTGGTTTATAAATACACAAAATCCCAGATTGGATATTCATTTTATGGTGTAAGGTATGACATTAATATGCACTTTCTCACTGGATTACTAATGACTCAAAGCAAGAATGATGTTGTATAGTTTAGTATATTTTTGGGAGTACAAAAGAAATATAATAGATAACCTTTAAAGATATTATTAAAATTGAATAATTATTATAATAATATAGATCTAGAAAAAGGACAAACTGCATGTAAGTTGAAAACCCATCACTTCCATTAAGGTTATGAGGCTTCAATCCACAACTAAAGGGAGACAAGGTGTAATCACCTACCATTGGCCTATGTGATATCTTGGTTGGTATAAAATAGTTTTTCATTATTTTAATGTTATGATAGATAATGTATCAATTAATTTTGGGAGCAATATATGATTATGATGAATAGAATATTTTGAAATGTTATATTCATTTGGAGAAAAATAAGAGTTTATGGTTAAATGTTTTTAATCGATAAAACTCTACCTATGAAGTAAGTATATTTACATATATTCTTAATCTTTTAATAAAGATATTAACTCACCTTTAGTAAATTTATTTTTGAAAAAAAAACATTTTAATTTTTTTAATAAGAAATTTATGTCCTTTTAACAAATAAAAAATTTAAGTTTATTGATAGAAAAAATTCTAATTACAATGTACTCTATTACACCCCATCAAAACATAAATGTTAGATTAATTTTTTATGTCCATGTTTTCAATTCCCACTAATGTTATTCTATTTTGTAACCTATTATTATGTTAACCTTTTATTTTCTATTCCCTATTTTTAAGAATATTTTTAATTTACCCATTATATGATGTGGGTTTCCTATAAAAGAATTTTAAAATATCATCCTTTTTTGTGTTAAATATTAAATTGTGGGGATTAAATTTGTTGAAGTAGGGGAGAATGTAACACACTAATATTTTGTAATAACATTATGTTCAATACCTTATATTTCACATAACACCGACCTTAAATGAAATCCAAAACATCATTATTCTAACATAATGGTTATAAACTAGCCATTAATTTAGAGGGTATGGATAGGATGGACCGAATTTATAAATAAATATGTTCTTCATGTTCAATATAACATTAATTATTCTTGGGAAATAAACACATAATTATTAATAAATCCATTTAGTTCATTAAATAAATTATTTCAATATAACCCTTAAGATTAATTTTTTTAGTGAAAGTTTTATTTTAGTAAAAATAATTGAATATTTTATTTAAATATGTTTAAATTTATTGAAAACTATTAGGGTTAAAATGATATTTTATGTTAATTTAATTATGGTTATTAAAAGGGTAAGTACATGTTTGAAACAAATGTTTAATTATATATACAGCCATGTGATTGAAAAATCATTTTCTAACTAAGTGATTTTGATTTTTTTGGAGAAAAGCACAATTTTGGGAACATTATATGTTTAAGGTAAAAGGGAAATACTTTTTTATTGGATAGGTTTTTTCATGTGGAATAATGTTTTATTTATCTTTTTTCTTTATGTAATTTCTGGCATTTTATGGAAAATATTAGTACATTTTTTGAGGTTATATGATTAAGAAATATAATTTTTTTGTATATAAATTTATGAGTTACTAAATATTGGTTGGACATAAAATTTAAATTTATCTTCGAAGAATATGTGATCATATCCTTTAGATTTTGGTTTTTGGACTTGGTCTCAAATATTTGGAAGATCATTAAAGTTAGTTATTTATCAAAATATTTATGTATATATTTTTATTATTGTTGAGGATTTAGAGATTAATTTTGTATTACATCATATGAATGTTTATTCATATAGTACATTATCCTGCCAGGTGATAACCATTTTGGTTTTCGTTATGACTAAATACACGTGGAGTAACTTTTTATGAGTTTAGGATCTTGTTATCTATTAGAAGTTTATTATAGTTCTTCAGGGATGAAAATTTCATTTTGAATTTTATTTTCTTACTGTAATAGATTAGATAAATGAATAAAAATTCATGGAAGCACAACCAATGGAAGTAAGTATGCTTATAAAAATGGAAAAAATCAAGTAATTATATTTCTTATGTCCTCTATATTTAGGGTAAAGTAAAGCCTAAAATCAAGGAAAGTTATATTGAAATTAAAATTTTATTATTTAACATTCATTTACAAGGATGTAATAGTCTTCTTTAACCCTTAATGATTTATGGTTTTGTGGTCACTAACTTTCCCATGATCATCGTCTCTATCAGTCCCAAACATTATTTGGACATTACTTTTTTCCTCCATGTCCATATTTAAAATTTACACTAATTTTATCCAAATTTTGTACCTATTTATGTATTATTCTTGTTGACCCTCATATTTCACTTTAACCCTTTTCAAAATGAGGTTTTATTGAGACTTTTTATGATGTGGGATTTTATAAGAGGAATTTTCAAATGTTAAACCCCTAATTATCGATATCATGATAAAATCACAAGTATGTAATTTATTAAAGTGGGGAGAATATGAAACCATAATATTTTTAAATAAAAATATGGTCAATAGTTTATATGATAGAGAACACCAAGATTAAACAAACCATGACACGATAAAACATTTAATTTGACATTTATAACTTCACCATCGAATTGGTGAGTATGAATAAGAATAGTCAAATAAATAAATACATATAAAAATGTTCTATTTAATAAAAAATAATTGATTAATTCTTATGAAATATGTGTTCAATTTTTAGAAAAATAATTTTATTCTTCAAAAAATCATTTTCTTAAAAATGGTTTTTATTTCTTTTTTTAAAGAATATTATATTTATTTTATACTATTTTTAGTATTTTTATTTGATAAAATTTATATAATTATTTATATCATAATCTCAATTTTTTAAGGATATATATTTTGTAAATGTTCTGAAAAGGTTGATTTTTCAATGAATACTAAAAAATACAGCTTTTATTGAAAACATTATTTTCATTTCATGTATTTTCAAAGGGAAAATTTGTTTTGAATTGATTTCAAATTTTAATTAGTCCATTTTTATTAAATCATATTAAATTAATTTCATTATAATTTTCCTTATTATTTATTTTGGTATAATACAATGTTATACTTAAAAATGAATTTTTATAAAAACCTGTTTTTTCATCGTGTTTTTATGGGTTTCTATTAAAAGTAATTTTTTTAAAAATATTAGAAATATATTAGATAAAATGAAACTTATTTTTGTCCTCATAAATTATAATTTTTCCTCAAATGTTGTTTTTAGATTCTTCTTAAAAATTTACATTTTTTTGAATAGTAAAAAAATAAAATTTTCTGAAGTACAATATCTTTTATGATATTTATAAGAAATAAATTTGAAATAAAAACTTATTAAATATATGAAATGAATCATGTATGATAATATAATACATATATAATAAAAAAATAATTTATAACATGAAAATTATAATTTATTTCATGTTAAATATGAAAATTATTTTCTGGGTCGATGGGGAACTTTTGAAACACTGGAAAATTGATTTTGGTATCCTAAAGATAGTATTTGAGAATGAAGGAGTATTCAATAGAATTTATTAATTAATATGATGTATAACAAGTTTTATATAATGATACTTATTAATTTTTGAGTTATATAACAATAAAGATATCTAAATTCTTATGCAGTCCTTAAGTAAGGGGAGAAAATGTCAAAAAAACTATTAAATAAGTTTTCAAAAAATAGATTTGATTAAAAATACATATTTAATTATTATAATTTTTTATTGAAATTAAATAATATTAATATTATTTTTATTTAATTTTATTTTTTGTGATTGTGTATTTACCTTAAATGGTTAAAAAATGCTTGCTTAGTGCTTGTGAAATCATTTGAAAAATCAAAGTTAATGATTGTTTAAACATCATAAGTAATAGTTATTTTTTGATTAAATATTGTGTCACATGAATATTATGTTTAATAAAAATATAAATTTTATTTGGAAATATTTTATATTTTAATCCCAACCCTTTCCAGATATCCATAATGTCAAAATATCTAAATAGTTCTTTAAATTAATAGAACCTTGTTTTATGTCAAATAATATATTATTAAATAACTTAAAAAATTAAAAATACTTAAATGTAATAAAGGTGATGGGATATAGTCTAAAATATTATATCTGGAAAATTTTTTATCCAATTATTACCTTAGGTGTAAACTTATAACTCTTTAGTGTTGAAAATTTTGTTAAAATGGTTAGGGTTAATATTGGATAATAAAGGGGTTAAACCCAAAAAGAAGTTATAAAATGCTAGATAAAACTTCCCAGATTTTATTGGTTCAAATTAATTCAACATTAAAATAATTTATATTTTAAATTTTTTGAAATTGGTTCTACATTCAAATGAAAATGTATTTATTATATTTAAATGTTTTATATAATTCTATGTTTGTCAATTCCTTACCTATAAAACGACAACACCTTTCTTCTATTCTTCACTCTATCTTAAGACACTTCGTTTGAACAACCCATGACAAAACCTCTTATTAACATCTTTATATACATTATATGGGTCTTGGTCTTATTAAAATAAAATCCTTAGTGTACATAAGGTGAAATCCAAAGGTGGTATCATAAGAAATATTGGGTTAAAGTGTTTACAAATCAAGTCAAGATTTAGGTACGTGTTTCTCATCACGCTTTAATTTATTTGAGAAATATGACATATTTCCTACTTTTTTTGTCTGGTGTATATACTAACCATGATGTATTTAATGGTTATTATCATGAAAAATATGGGGATTTAAAAAAAATTCAAATGTTATATATATTATATGGGTTATTATTCACAAGTTACTAAAGTGTTAAAAATTTATATTATAATATCATTTATTTTAAGGATTTTTTAGGATAAATGTATATTGTGGGAAATGTTATGGATCTCATTATTTAAACCCCATATATTTTTTTACTCCTGTTATACCAACCATTTTCATGTATTAGTACCATTTTATCTATCTTTGGTACATAAAATGATTGATAATTTTTTTAAAGAAATTTCAGACTTATTTTATCTTTGTATTAAGAACATTTTAATTTATATCCCTGATCATAAAATTATTTTATGAATTTTCATTCATAAAATTTATATTTTTAAAAAAAATTACTATCATAATGTTGACTTTTTTACAATGGTTAAAAATTCAACTTTCTAAACGTTTTTTGAATAATTAATTTTCCAATTTTTACAATATTAGGAAAGGAATGATTTCATTTAATTTATACATCATGAAAAGATTATACCAATGACATTATCATTTTTTTCTTGGTATATTACATTATATTCTATTTTTATTTTCAAATAAAAAGAGTTTTTCAATATTCTAGTAATAATATGATGATGAAGGTTCAAAAATTACAGCACCTAATAGAATAACCAAATATCATAGACTTCAGGGGGTCTTATGAGAATAATGAATCAAGTCATGTTGTAGTTTATTTTTATGTTGGTGGGGGGATATCAGATAGGATATTTACCTAGGGGGATACTCATAGAGAACTGTGATGGATATGTGTAGAGAAATTGTGCATTTTGTGAATGTTTTTCATTTTATGGGTGTAACTAATGGGGATTTAAATCATATAATTTACTATTTATTAAAAAATATGAAAAAGAAATGAAAAAAAACTAATAATTTTGGTCTCTCTATCTTCACTGAAGAATGTTATATGTACTATAGTTTATTAGGTTATTCTTAGTGTGATTCTTTATAATTTATACAACTTAATTTTAAAATGGAAATTGTTTTTTAGAGTGAAGAAACTATTTTTTACATTTTACATAGTGGTGTATCTCTATTCTAAGATAAAAATGATAAGGTATTATTTAACACTATACTACCTGGAGAACATAACCTTGAATATAACCATGGTTATCAACATTACATAGAGAAAAAGATCTGGTTATAAATATTCTTATATGATTTTAAAAAAAAAAAGTGGATTACATATACACAAGTTCCTAATCAACCATTGATTAGTGGAAGAGAGGAATCGAAAAATCGAGTAGATTGTGTAGTACATTATAGGGTAAATAAATATAGATCAATGAACAAGATCAAGATTCAAGAATTTCAAGTCACTGCATAAAATATATCTGAATAATAAATTAAAGGGCTTAATTTAATTTTTTGTATCATAGATATTGAAAAGGTAATATAATCACTTATGAGGAATTGAATATAGGATTGGATCACCAAGAATCAATTCTTTTTGTGGCTGATGTCCAGGATATTAGGAAAGATGCTGATGTGTATTTAAATAGAAAAATTGATTATAATAAATTTATAACTACTTCTATGTAAAGGCATAAATTTTAAAAATTATTATAACATGTGTAGTGAATTGTGCAATTTTTATTAGGATAATAGTTGATTAATTAATATGGATAAACTGAAAACTATGCTCAAAGATCATGGAATTAGGGATAGAGAAATATTTCAACATATAATTTCATAGGTAAAACATATAATGATGGTAGACTTGATTATGAATAATTTTTAATTATTATGAGAATTGGAATGGAATATAAAGTGCATGATAGTTATAACTCCTTAATAGTGGGAAGGAATGTCAGTGAGTTATTTCCTTAAATCTTTTCAATAAGATTTTGTGATGATTAGAAATGGTTTATCTTTGATCCTCTATATTTTCCTTTACATCATGGACTCCTCCAATATAGAATGGTAATGCTACTTTAAAATGATAGTTCTAGGTTCATCATAGGAAAGGAACATTTTAATGGATAACATAAATTTTTTAGGTGATCTAAAACATAAACCCTTCTCAAAATATAAAGGAATACCCTTCCTATAGGCTTTAAAAGGAGAAGATCTATAAAAATTAGCTTCCTCAATGATTCCCCATTTCATAAAATTAGAGGAAGTAAGACTTTTAGTCATTGTTGGACCTAAACCACTCTTCAAAGGATAAATATGTGTAAGGTTTATATATTGGTGTGAATCACATATTAATAGGGTAAAACTGTGGCCTATTACAAATCTCATGTTCTGAATCTCTCACTATTTTGAAAAAAGATTGGAAATTCATTCCAATTGGATGAGGATATAAAAAAATTATTCAAGGATCCTAGGATGATCATAAATTATCTTGGAGGTTTGTAAACATTATATTGAACCCTAGTTTTATATGTTTATCTGAATGGGACGTCTCCTTTAACCCCTTCATCCAATATAACTCTTTGGGAAAAATATAGTTTAGGCGTCATGGTTCAAATTGGGTTTTTTGGCACATGAGGTTTCTAAATAATATAGAATCTTGTATAGGTATCCCCTTGAAGATTGATAAGTGCACTCTAAATGGGGATCTAGGCCTATATGAAAAATAATTTTTGATTCCAACATGGATTAAAACTACCAGAATTTATAAGCATCAATTCTAATTATTAAAAATAAGATATCGACGTAGTGCATGTCAATAAACCTTTTTTATCTGATGTACACATTATAATTGTTCAATCTATTTCTGCATGTAGGGTGATTTAAAATAATGTGAAACCAACGCCTAATAATGATTAAAATGAGTTCAATAAAACTAAAAAATAAAACACTCCTATTAATAAGAAGGGTTAACATTCTAAAAATAATGATGTTGGTAAATTGGTAAAAAAACAGGACGTCTTTCCTAAAAAAATATAAACCTATAAAGAATTGTTTTGATATAGTTGGAGAAGAGGAGATGGAAACTGAAGATGATACCATGGATGTTTAAATTACATAGGGTATTTTTTAGCATGTTAACTACACCCAACCTAAAGACACTCTTGAAGGATCAAATACTAACATGAAAATTAATCCTATTGATTTTGTTCTTCATATTACTACCTTTAAGAATAGTGGTGTACATAGAAACTTATTTTTCGAGGGACATCAGAATTCATTATATACCTTCCATTTTATTATTAATGTCAATATAAAATGCATTCTTTAGAACAATGTATATTCTAAACAAAAAAGTACAAACTGAAATACCTGAATACATGCATGACCCAACTAAAGAATCCTCTTCTGATGATAAATTCACCGCTAAGGACCTTGAACTAGAGATTTATGATTTATTATAACATGTTGGCATATATATCATCTCCACTACCCATAAAAATAAACTCAAGAAGATCACTAGTCAGAGAGTAGGAAATTAACTTCAAGCTGATCAACCTACTAGTCATGGTGTTATAATAATCTCTTAGTCCAAAGAGGATGATATAGTGAAATATTCCAATATATATTTCGATATTATTCCTAGAAAATTGAATACTATGATTTTTCTTTTCATGGTCACAATACTCCTCTAAATATAAAGGAATATAGATATAGAAGCATTGATTTTTTTACAACTCCTCTTATCAAGTAGAGTGTGTATACTTTTGTTCCATGTTCAAAAATCACTATACCAACTAAAAAATCAACAATGATAAATATATATAAATTTAAAATGGATTTCCAACACTAAAAACAAGTTTAAATCAATATGATTTTTTGAATTTTTGGGAACTGGAAAACCCCGACCCACTCAATTTAATAAAAATATTTATTCATCCTCATATACCCATGATTTTTTCTATTTATGAGCCTAAGAATAATTACTCTCTTGTATTTTTTATTTAAAGTATAAAATATATTCTCTCATTGTTTATAACATGAAAAATTATTTGGTTGTCTCTCATTGGGTATTTTCTCATTCATATCTTAACAATGTTTTTGATTCTATCATTAATGAACAGGAGTTCACTTGTGGGGTGTCTGTTTTTCACAATTCCCACATATGTTTCTCCTTCATCTATTCTATAAATACATATTTAGAGAGAATAAGTATTTGGAAGAATTTATATTATTTATGCAGTTTAACACATGATCCCATGGTTATTATTGGGGACATCAATGTTAATCATTGTTCGAGTAAAAAATAGGTCTAGATCATTATACTCTATGTACAATGGACATTAAATCCTACATTAAAGAAAAAAATATGATTGGTAATCATTTTTAGAGCTAAATATGGTTGGTATAGAAGGAATTATAATAGAATTTTGGCTATTATGATTGACTGAGACTTCTCTAGTGATAAATATCTTAATATGTGGTATATTATTCCAAGCACCACCACTATAAGAATAAATTTTGATCATGATATGGTTTTGATAATACATTAAATTAGAAGCTCCATACCTATCCTCCCTTTCTTATTTAATAATTTCTTTTCATTCCACCATTATTTTTAGCATATTGTTAAATTGTATTGGAATTTTATGAATTTTTTAAGTGATTATTTTTCTTGTATAATGTAGTTGAAATTCTTGAATCAAAAACTCAAGGGTTGGTGGAATGTTTCATCATACAAATTGAAAATAAAAATTTCACTCTAGAAGACAAACTTAATAAAATGAAAGATTCTTCTATATTTTTTGACATTGATTCTAATGTTTAGTAGGAAATAGAGCTCACTTCCATGTTAAACTATCTTCTCTCTATAAATGATAAACATAAAAAGTATATTTTCAAAGTCACGTGGCTCAAAGATAAATATAAACACAAAAAGTGTTACAATTCTCACCAAATTGATAGGATATATTATAGACCTCTTACATTACATAATGTTGTAGAAAAATTATTGATAATAAGGAAATCCCTGATAATCATATTGTTTCCTATTTTACCAATACCTTCAATGGGACCTACCTAAATAAGGATTTAATTCCGGATATCATTACATAAATTTCTAGTAGTGAGGATGATAATTTTATAACTTATTCCCCTATTGATTTCAAAATAAAGGATGATGTCTTTAATCTGAATCGAGTTAGTTCTCTTAGGCTTGATGGTTTTCTGGTTATTTTTTCAGCATTATTGGTATTTTATACATCTGGAAATGTGGAAATAGGTTAAATAATTATTCTATAATAGAATTATTATGCATGGACATAATTCCAAATCCCTCAATTTTATTCCCAAAGTTGATAATGCCTCTGAGATACACCTTTATAGTCCTATATCTCTTATCAGCACACTATACAAGATTATTTCCAATATTATTTATAGTATTTTTTCCATAATTGAAAACAAAGTTGTCTCTTGTAAAAAATTTTGGATTTATTAAAAGTATAAAGATTCAATATTTGTTATTCTTGGCATATGAATTAACCAATCTTATAAATATATCAAATAGATGAGGTATAATTTATTCTAAACATGATATTATAAAGTATTTTGATACTATAGATTAGAGCTTCACATTCAAGGTTCTTCACTGTTTTGGTATCAATGATATTTTGCAACAGGATTAAATCACTCTTTAGCTCTGGTCACATCTCAATTATCATCAATTGGCCTCTTAATGTTTATTTTAAATTCTAAAAAGGGGTTATAATACAAGACCCCCTATCTTCCATCCTCTTCTATATTGTTTAGGATTATTTATATAGGCTCCTCAGGCATTTGGTGGATCTAGGTAGACTTAATCCCATACATTCTTTAAGAATTTTTTTTTAATTCTCATCTCCTTTATGTGGATGAAATTGGTTTATTCTTCTAAGGGGGGAAAATGAATTGTTCAAATTATAAAGGAAGCTATCACTTATTATGAAGATGTTTTAGGTCATACTATAAACTGAAATAAATATTTTATTTTACTTGGGAAAAAGTTTCTGATGGATAAAAAAATTCATATAATGAATGACTTGGAAATAAAATAGGGGTCACTTACCTTCACCTATTTTTGTGTCCCACTATTTTGGTGAAGTCTTAAAATTAGTTATTTTTCTAGAATAGTTAATTAGATAAAAAATCATCTTTTTTCTTAGAATGGGAAGTCCTTATATATTAGTTGCATATTATTCCTTGTTAAATTTACCATTGTTTCTAAAATGATTTATTCCATGATGGTTTATAAATGGACTATTGGGATTCATAAAAGTGTCAATTTCTCCATTAAAATTTCTGTTTAGAGTGGAATCAATCTTGAAATAATTTTTTTTAATTTCCCTTAGATTAAATTTTGTAACCCTCTTCCAAATGGTGGCATATGAATCAAGAATCCTAAATTGTTTAGTGACGTATTATAAGATAAGATTACTTGGATCCTTAAAAATAATAATCCCATGGCCTCAAATTTCATAGAACTAGGTTTCTTGATAATCTAAAGAAAGGAAACCTCCACTATATGGAATCCTTTATTTAGTCGGTCATCAAATAATCATTTTCCATCATTATTTCTCATTATATATATATCTTTAAGAGTAAGTCTTTTATAATTTTTTGGTTGAATAATTGGATGGGTTCTCATATTATTTCAATCGTAGATTTTAAGAATTTATCTTTTGATAGTCACTTTTCTATTAATGACTTTTTGTCTTCACCTAGACTGGATCTTCCTAATAATATCATTAGATTAGTCAATAATTAATATTTTATCCTATTAATTATTTTTTGATCTAGTAAACTTATTTTAGTTGTATTATTGATTTTATACATTTCTATAATCACAATTTTAGTGGATTAAATTATGATTTCTCAAGGATTCAAATCATTGATAAGACTTGATCTAGCCTTATCTATTTACTTCTGTATGTGAAGTACTGATCATAATCAAATTCTTTTTTATGCATATTTACAATAATTTGGTAATAAACTATGATCAAAATTTCATCTTTCAAACAATCATAATGAATATTATGACCACCCTTTATTTTTTGTGTTACCACATCTTCTATATTGATGTATATTTATTATCTTTTTGAAATCAGGTGGTAGGATGTTGATTCCATTCGGCCTCAACTCCAACAATGTATAGGCTTTTGCATATCACCGTAGCTCAAGAACCTACTCATCACTACCGCATCTGAACTGATCCACTATTTGGTATGAAATAAATTCATTCATTTACAATAACTCTACTTTTGAATTTTATGAGTTGTCGGAGAAACTCCACACTATTTAAAATAATTATATCCCCATAAAACATGATTTTTTAAAAAACACCATTCAGAATTTTTCTATGTCTAATCGTGTGGGAGTTGCTAGAAATTATTGGCAACATAGGGGTACTTTTTAAGAATTATAGAAATCACCACTTCTATGATTACTCAATTTTAACCTAGATGGTGCCTCAAAATGAAACTCATATCATTCAAGTGGTGGAGATATCAATTGGGACCATAAAGTATAGATTATTGGTTGTTTTTATAGAACATGTGGAACAAAATCTTTCTTGGAAGAGTGAATTATTAGGAATAAAATTACTATATATTTTTAAAGGAAAACATGATGGACCAAGCTCTGGGTTGAAAGTGACAACACCACCTTTATTCAAGTAGTTTGTAATGGAATGACACATTTTTCATGTCCCCTAATAGCTAGATGGATAGAATTATTACTTTTTCTATTAGGATTTAACCATATCATTAAGAATGATTTTTGAGAAGGGATCTTAATGGAAGATAGTCTTTCTGGAAAAGTATTCACCACCCATATCACATAGTAGGATGGTTTTTCTCCATATTGTTTTTAAAATATTGTAATAAAATTACCTTTTTTATATATTTTAATTATTTTTAAATAAATTATCCTTATTCTTTTTTATAAATCCATCACCATTTAAAAAATTAAATATAATGTATAACCATTTAGTTCTGTGGAAAGAATCTGTAAGTCCAATTTTAGACATGTTTTCTTTACTAAGATTATGATTTGATCACATAATATAGGTTGTGTGAGTTTTCCTATTTCTTATTAATGTATTATTTTCTCTATACTAGTTCATTTCCTATATGAACTTATATAAATATAATGATAAGTGATTTTAGGATTGATAAAAATATTCTATTAATTTTTTGTTAAAATTTTATCAATGGAAAAAAGATATTTTCACATATTTTCAGAGAAATATTTGAATGGTCTTTTAAGGTAAGTTTTCATCTTTTTCAAAATCACCTAATGATTGTTTTCATTAACTATTTATATGATGTTATGATACCACCTACTTTTATCCTCAAGATGTCTTATGATGATGATAACTTATGGTTTATTCTCTAAAGCATGTTTCTTTACCATGGGTTAATTAAGTTAAATTGAAATCTTTATGAAACTCATTTTGTTTAAATAAGTTAATCAATAATGTAATGATTGAATTTATATGAAACCTATTTACATTACATGGTTTATGATATCATAAATTGATGAATTTTTTATGATTTTTGTGGTATAAATATGTATGTTTTTTATTTTCTAAGGGGTTGATTTATTATATATCTCCAATGAATTGGGTAAAGTCTTAAATATAATGAGATAATTATGGAAAATGACTTGATTTACTCGATCCACTTCATTATCCAGTATGATATGGGAAACTAGTGGGGATTCATGATTCCACTATAACATGGGAAATATGTTGTTATTGATGATTAACTGTGATGTAGGAAATATGTTTTGTTTCATGGTCAACTATAACATGATTTATTCAATAGTTAACCTTGACATGTGATATGGTTCATAATAATATGATGTCTCCACAATCTCATAACATGTTTCTATTCAGATTATTTGAACTCATATAAGGTGATTTTTGTATGATTCCATAATCTTTTGAAATACTAATGTTTTATGAAATGACTCATGATTAAGATCTACAAATTTTTTAGGTTGTAATTTCAATTAATAATAATATAATCTTAATACCTTATTCGTATGATATGGTCACAAGTAATCATTGATTAATATCTCTCATGTTTACCCTTACTAAGTATCTGAGATCAACCTTTCATATGTTTCCATTTTACATAAGTTATAAATAATGATCTTATATTATTTTAAAATTGAGGGGTATCATGTGTAGAGAATTTGGTGGGGGATGTTGAAAAAATTATATGGATTAATAAAATCCATGTATAATGGGAAAAAATACAATTTGATCATAATGATATAAATTTTGTTTTAAAATTTTTTTTCCATAATTCTATAAAACTCTAAATCACAAAGGTCATGGGTATGCATGTTACTCAATGTTATCTATGGATACTGTAACAATATATGGTTAAAGATAGGTCATGTTTATCAGTATCAAAGACATAAATATAAAGATGAATTTCTAAGCATCGAATTTAGGAGTATAGGTTTTATATTATTATATAATCTTTATACATTAGTTTATATTTTTGGAGTCCAGATGAAAAGTTTGTGATAGGAATATTCCCCTATCTGATAGTTTTTATGAAAGTAGTGGCTCTAATTTGAGTTTTCATAATGGAATGGGAATCATTCATGAAGAATAGGTCACATGAAAACATAGATATTTCTATAAGTGGTTATAATTTTACATTAGAAGTAATTTAACAAACTTATAAAAAGATGACAAGACTATTTTAAAGACTATAAGATACTATTACAGATAGTTTTGAATAAAATATAAGAAATGGGGTAAGGTATTCAAAATTATGGAGATATATTTATTGAAAATAAGGGGAATAAAAATGATTACACTTTAGAAACATAATAAATAATAAGGTATAGATTTCCAAGATGAGTGATAGAAGAATAAAAACATAATAATAATTCTAGGATAAATGTTGGAATGATAAAATAAAAATTAAATAAGAGATCTTAGAGACTATCTCACTGGAATATCATATGGTTTATTAAATCTATAAAAAAAATTTATGATTGATACACCATCCCTGGTTTAATTTTTTTATTTCTTATTGAAGGAAAAGTAGATTACATAAGGAGTAGTGAGTCAATTCTTCTAGGGAGAGCAGTGAGTCCATCACTTATATATAAATAATATAAAACTTTCAGGTCATCGAATCCACATAAAATTAGTAAAAAATGACTTTACATAGTCTTTTAAGTAAATTAATACATTCTTGTTTCTTACTTCTTTAGATTATACTATTTTGGTCGAACCAAAAATTAACTCTTATTTCTCTATTTTATTTTTTATCAAATTTTACCAATTATGAGGGATAGAGAGTAAGAGCCTAAGATTTTACTATATACTGTTTCAATTAAATAAAAAATATATTCAATAGTTATTTCCACTCGCGATATCAAACTAAAAAAACACAACACATATTAAATAAGAGAATTGTAACACTAGTAAAAACTATGGTAGATATAAATATTATAATCAGTTATAAATGTATACAAAATGTCATTAAAAATACATTCTTTTTTAAAAGGAGTTCTATGAAAATAATTTTTCACTTTATGTATTTTATTTTTTATTTAAAATATAATATTTTATATTTTATAATTTCCATTTAATAAATCGGAAAATATATTTTCGACTTATAATAAAAATACTATATTAGGATCTTTTTTGGGATTTTTTAAATAAATTAATTTTTTTCTAAATAGTGAGAAATATAGTTCTTATAATAACATTTTATTATATGAATTTATTAGAAATACCTTGATTTGTATAAAACATTTTGATTTGAAATGTATTTTTTTTATGTAAAAAATATACATTTCAAAAATACTAAGTTAAAATTAGAAAATATTTGATTAAAATTTTAAATACTTAAGAAATATTTTCATATACTATTTATTTTTCTTATTTTCTTATAAATAAATATTATTTTGGTAAAATATGGTTTTAGATTTATATTAAATCCACATAAAATTAATATATTTTATTATTAACAAATTAATATCAATAAAATCATTTAAATTGATAATTTTATCCTAAAGATAAATTTTATTCTTAAAAGAAAACTTTTTCTAGAAACATGTTTTTCAAGTAACATGTGATAATGTTAGAGTTGATTTTTCATACACATTAAAATTTTATCTGATAAAATTTAATTATCATTTTTTAGTGATATAAATAAATTATGTAATAAGGTAAATTTTGATTCAAGTAACAAAAAATTATTCTCTTTGGTAAAAAATTTTAACCATGGTAAAACCAAAAATTGTAAGATGGAAAATTAAAATAGTAAACGATGTAAAAACCTTTTTAAAAATTGTAGAAATTGTATTTTTAATGGATTATGGACCTTATCTTATCCCACAATCCGTTATTATCCACTTTTTTCTTCATTACATGGGAAACATGTTCTCTCTTTTTATTAATTTCAAATATTTAAAATAAAGTAATTCTCACCACATATAAAAGGGGCCTCTCAGCACCCATTTAGTACAAATATAAAATTCAATTTCCTGTTAAAACATCACCATTATTCCTTCCAATTGAATACTATTTCATTCAATTAATATTCTAGTCATAATAACCATTTTTAATACCTCCCTTTCCATGGAGTTGTCTAAGGTAAAGACCTACTTCTCAATGTGAGGTCTAATTTTAATTAATTTATATTATTTCCTTTCTGACTTTTAAAAAAGTATTTTTCATAGTAATATATAAAGAATTAATTTTTTTATAATTAATTTTATTCTTATAATTTCATAAATATTAACCATCATTAACCATTTCCACTATGGAAAACAAAAAACATCATTCATGTATATGTGTGTACTTCCACCTCTAAGAAGAATAATGTTTCTTATTTCTTAACCCCCATTCATAGATGGTCTCAATTTGAAATTTAGTAATTAATTATGACCTTGGTAACATATTTTATATAGTATGCTGATAAACTAAATTAATCATTTTCCTTATTTTATGGAAAAGAAAATCATCATCCCGACGTACTTATGGATTATCACCTATATGAAATGGTGTATACCATCATTCATTACGACCCATCACGATTAGATATAAGATTGGTTTTACGAGATAAATTTTATATTGATGAAATTTTTAAAATTATGGTAAGAAAGATTTTACAACTTATTGATAATATTAGAAATAAACAGCTATTGTATATTTAACTATACAAAAAGAGATACTGAGTGAGAAAATTGATTTCTTCTTATTATATAACAACTTTCAACTGGTTATATTATAATTATAATTATTTAAAATTATGATAAATCACTATAATAAAAACTAAATATTATTTTTATTATTCTTGTATAATTATATTAAAACTAATCCACTTCATAGTCATCCAGTAATTATAGTGTGTTCTTATTTGGGATGGTTTAACCACCTACCACAACAATGCTATGAATTTATTTCATGGATGACAATATGAATGTTATTTAAGGTAATATATGATATTAATAAGTAAACAACGGGGTTTTTTTTGTTTTTGAATTATAGAAATATAATAATTCTCAATAATTTATATATTAATGTATGTTCATTAAAAATCACTAAAATATGATCGTCATTTATTTCAATAGTAAGGATGGTAATAAAAACATACATATAATGAAATTATTACATTATAAAGTATTATAATGTATAAATTAATATACCTTTTATGATATAAGAATGTTAAATGATGGGAAAATAATTAATAAAATAACCACTATTATAAAAATAGTTTAGAACAATTAACATTACTCAAATATGATATTGAAAATAACTAATAACTAACAAATAGAAATATAGAGAATAAATATAAATGAGGGTTAAAAATGATTATATATTCCAATAAGGTTTTCTAAAAATTTATTAATATAATTATTTTTTCAAAGATAATTTTAGAGCGCAATCAACTAATATGGAATTTTTGGTAAGGAGTTCTTTTTTCAAGTTTACACTACGGAGGAATATTTTTTAATATACTTCATGTATTCTTTAGAATGGTGTATCTTCTTCTCATTTAATATTATTTTTTAGTATCCTGATCTTATTCAGGATATTTAATTTTTCAATTTGAATTGTATCCATCAATGGGTTTTGAATCTAATGTTTTTATGGTTTTAATGGGTTATTGTATAAAATTAATTTCATGAGACAAGTTTGATATTTCATGCCATTATTTATTTTTTATGGTTTATTCACTATATAATTGATTTAAAGTATAAAATAAGTTCTATTTCATGATATTTTATTTTATATTTAATGATATTCCTTCCAATCTCCTTTGATTATGACATTACCCATACCATTAT
The DNA here is from genome assembly GCA_963277665.1 of Viscum album. Taxonomy (NCBI): domain Eukaryota; kingdom Viridiplantae; phylum Streptophyta; class Magnoliopsida; order Santalales; family Viscaceae; genus Viscum; species Viscum album. The sequence goes on from OY728145.1 coordinate 384,440,257, forward strand.
GGTTTCTTTACCAATCTCATTTTCAAATTGAGATTTATTTTTTAATACAATTCATATGTGGAATTGAAAAAAAAATCTCTCTTAAACCCATATCATTATATTCTACTCTATTCATTCTTTTGTTTTTATTTATCTTTTCCCTATTTCATTTTCCTCCTTAGATCATTATTTTCCCATTATTAGGAAATAAACACTCCCTTTTTTAAGAACCTCCCTTTTTATATGTCCATATTCATTAGATGCTTTTGAGAATATACTTATCTATTACTAAATAATTAATTAAGATCATTTTGTAATAATTTAACATCATTAATAGTTTTAAAGAATTTTTTTTCTTTTTATATGTTTTATTTTCATCAAAGTGTGATAATCATATCATTTTAATGTTTTCTATGTAAAAACATGTTTCTACCATAATTGTCATTTTATATGAACCTTTATCTCTATCATTCCATTGTTTCTAAATAAAGTTATTTTTATCCAATTTTTGTATGATATTTATTTTAAAATTATTTCAGAAATAAAGTATATTACATTTTCCATGTGATTTTTCTAAAACTAAAAAATATAGTGATTTTAATATAAGACATTATCTTTTGACATATATTATGCTTCATTGATTATATTCTTAAACATTTACCAACAGAATTATTTATACAGAAGTGTAATTTAATTTTTTTTCTATTAAATATATGATCTATCATGTCCTTTATCTTTACAATCCATCCACCATGAGTAAGAATAATTATTTTTCAAATATATTTATTTTTATTACCATGTTTTCCATGTCATTGATTTAAGTGTGTTCACCTAGATTCCATATATCGATTTAATAGGGAAAATTATTGAATAAACCAGATAAATATTATTTATAATGTATAGATTCCTTACACCTCGTAATCTTAATTGATAGGTAGTTAACTATAAAGTCACTTAAAATACTTGGTTATACATTTATATTCCATGGGTTTCTCATGTTATTTATTGTATTGTTATTTTTTTAAAGGCTATGAAAGTATTTTTTATCTCCTCGGTTTCTTTATTATATAATGAATGTATCCCATTTTTATTCCATGGTTTATTTATTATTTTTTAAATTAAATCCATTTTTATTCCATGGGTTCTTATGATATTATGAATGATTGATTTCAAGTGGCACACCTTTATATAGATTAATTATGGGTGGGTCTTATATAACCATCCAATACATTGGGTAAATGTTTGTATGTAAATCATAGGTAATTATAGAATAATAATTTTTCGTACTTATTAAAAATTTTGGATTATATAGTAATTTTACCATAATGGGGTACTACGTTTGACATCATACCTAACACACAACATTTAGATTCTCCAAAATCTTATGTTTCACACAATACTGAGTTATACAGAAAATGAAAAAATATATTGCAATATTATTATTTTAAATGGTAGTTATCACATAGCCATTGAATTGAATAAAATGAATAGAACTAACTATATTATGTTTACACATTTTAAGGAAATATTTTACATTTCTTCTAATAAAATTTAGAGGATTAAAATGAGAATAAATCCGATTTTAATCCCAAAATATTCATATATTTTTTAAAGGTAGTTTTACCGCCTTTTGATGGAGAACCCTTTTTAGAAATAGTTTTGGTCAATTTTATACATTATATATTAAAAAATAAACATCTTCTTTTGAAGCAGGACATAAAAATTAACATTGGATGAATGTTTGGTATTTTTCTGATAAAATTCATAAAATAAAGAATAGTGAAAAATAATGCATTTTTAATTCATAACACCCTTTTCATATAATTTATTTTTATTGTTAGATTATACATTTCCATGGTTTTATGGTATAACCGAATGATGTTCTATCAGTTAATTCAATTTAGTTCGTTGTATTTTTTTCAAATTAAAATTAAATAGAAAAACTCTGTGAACTTTTGAACATTTTACTTAAAAAACATGTTTTCTTGATCTGTCAACCTGATTGGTGTAAAAAAAATTAACCACATATATTAATTGAATCTTAAAAAATAGAAATATATTGTTGTTATCATTATATGAAATTTGGTCCAATAGAATCAAAGTAATTTTTGATAAATAGTAACTTTTGTATTTTATTAAACAAATTAAAAGGTAAATCGGGAAATTAAATGTAAAATTAATATAATAAAATTATAAAATTATTCTAAACATTTAACTAAATTTATTGGATGAGTTATTATTTACTATGACCATACTTGGGTCGAAATTGTTACTTTTTTAAGCCACTTGGTTGTGATTATGACATTTATAACATTTAATTTCAAGTAAAGGCAAATATGTCATGAAAATGGTTCTTTTTTACTTAAATTTTTTTAATATGGAGTCATTTAAATGATATCTAAGAATATTAATAGTCCTTGTAAATATAATAATATTTCCTACAACATGGTAATTTATTTATGACTTTTAAGAAATAAATTATTAAATTTCATTATGACATAAAGATGATTCAGTAATAGATTTATTAATGAAAGAATTAAATAAATGATATTAATAATATAAAAATAAATATAATTTGAAATAATTTTTTTCATAAATAAATTTTATATATGACTATGACATGTTAGTATTGATTTAATGTAGTTTTTAAAGGAATAATGTTTTTATGATATTCTAAAAAAGTGATGTATTGAATAGTGTCAAAATTGACATAATTCATATTTAAAAACATATCATATTTAATTAAATGGTATAAAATTTATAAATTTCTAATATTCATCCAAATGGTTCATATACCTCTGAAAATACCATTAATTACTCATTCATTGGAAATTTATCAAGACTTAGTAATTATTCTATATGTCTAAGTGTAAATTACTTGATAAATTTGTAAAAGTGAAAGGGGTTAAAACAAAAAAATAAGTATTAAAAATACATAAACTTGTCAAATATTATTTACATGATAATATTTTAACTTATAATCATCCTAAATTCTATCTAGATTAGTTTATACCCATTTAGAATCGAAATTAAATTTATTTTAATTTAATAATTTGGATAATTCCAAGGGTGCCCCTCCCCTTTTCTATAAAAAGGGACCCATTATTCTCTACTACTCACACTTACAAAACATTTTGGCTCTGCCAGGATCTACCCAAAACCCTTCATAGAATCCCTATACACATTATTGATGCCTTATTTTAGGTATAATACCCTTCTTATATGTATTAAGGTGTTAAGAAAGGTGGTCATCTGAAGGAATGGTATTGTTTTTATTTAAGTGTTTCAATTTCATTTCTTCTTCCACATCTATAAAACCTCCTCCAAACACGATGAGATAATAAATATAGTATACCCAATATAATAAGATGTTATTATGTTAATATCATCACCTAATTCTTTCTCCAGTTTCATTATATGTGAAATGAACTTTTCCATCGTGTGTACATCGGACTACCGCCTCACAAACTGATATAGATCTTTTTTCATTATCATCATTCAATAATGGGTATAATAATGGAATTAATACACATATATTATGATCATGACACATATTTCATTATAATATATAGAAATATCAATTATTTTCTTACATTTCATTCACCTAAAAATGATAATGTCGTTCGTCTGTATGCGTGAACTATCACCTCCACGAGGCGATGTGAATCGTTTTTATTAACCACAATAATTTTATGGTATATATAAGAATATTTAAATGATTATTATGTTTTTAATAATACTAGGATCATTATGAAAATAAAAAATTATAATTACCTTATTTTTGTAATGATCAGTGAAAAATGGTAATGTTACTCTTGCGTACGTATGACTTACCTTCACCATGGGTATAACATTGTTCATTTTTTGTATTACCATAATCAATGGTTTGATTTAAAAGTATATTATATTTATAAAAGTGATCAATATTTCCTGAATATTATTCTGGACAAGATGGACTGAAGACCACAAAAACTATTGACACCGTACCAAGATCATTTTCGACTCAAGTACTGAATATCAACAAAATGGCTGATATGAACTTAAAAAATTATGTAGTTATCATAAAATGATAATAAAAGATATAAAAGAATAAATAAACATGAAAATGTCTCTAAATAAAGTATAAATTCGCATATTTTTATTTTTTAGGAATATAAATATTGTATATGATGATTTGAACTAATGGTTAGGGACTTCATATAAATATCATTTCATTAAGGAATTTCTTGATAATATGCATTGTTATATTTTAATAAGGTATATATACATCCATTATGATAATTTTTTATCCATATTTTATTTATACTGATATTATTTAATGTTTTTTTAAATGTATTAATTCATGGAGATTATGACTTAAATGTTCAAAGTGGTATGGGACACCTTGAATGTTTAAAGAATTAATTATCAAGTCATTTTCTTCATCATATCAATTTACATATATTTTTTTTAAATGGATATAAATTGATAATACAAGACATTTTATGTCTATCTATAATTTCATTCAATGTTTTAAAAAGGAGTATTTTTTATTAATCCTTTTACATTCTTTACAAAATGATAAAAGAAATGTTTTTTCTACATTGACAATTCCTTATTTACCACTATAACCTTAATTTGATATTTAGATTCCTTTATAAACCTTAATGTCAATTAAAAGGAAAATAAATTATTTACTTGTATTTTTTGGTATCATGTTATTGAAAATTGTATCTTAAATGAAAATGGTAATTTTACAAAAATGTGTTTTTCATATGAGAATAGAAGAGTTTTATAAAGGTATTTGTGAAGAAACTGTTTTATTCATGAAATGTTACTTGAGAATTATATGAAATGGGTTATCCTGATAAAACATATATGATGTTTTGGGCCCCATTATAGCTCACGGGTGATCCCAACATAGTTTATACGATTGATTGATCCACATTATAGCTCACGGGTGATCAAGTTATATATTATATAAAGGGATGATCCCAATTATAGGTCATGGGTGAGCCTAATATAGCTTATATGAAGGATTATACCCAATATAGATCTCAAATTAATTAGGTGATGATAATATTGTAATTATTCCATGTGGATATTCCATTTAAAAAGGGGTTTAAAATGGATTTATTTGTATGATTATCAAAGTCACCTAATAGAGTTTCATTTCTTACTATTGGTTTCAATGTTTTACTATGAGAAAAAAATATTAACATTATTCATGTGAAAATATTTTATTTCATTTTCTCAAAGAACATTAAATGGATTACTATGTTTTAACTGGACTAATGGTTTTCTTTATTTTTTATGAACCTTACTTTGTTTTTTGTGCTCATCCTATGTTTTTAAATGTTTTTTATAGGATTTAACAAATAATTATGTCAAAGATAGAATCAAGGAAAAGGTATTATGATTAGACATGAAAAAACCCATGTTTCTTTTTAAATGTTCTTCTGTTATGAAAGAAATGTATATTATTTGAAGTTTGAATTTTTTTTATATATATTATTGTTATACAATAGTTATGGTCTAACTCTCTATGATCTCTAAAACTGAAAAGATCCTTTATGTGAATTATTGACTTAACTCAAGATTATGTAATGTTTAATATAATGGCCTTAATATTGGTATCAAAGTTTGTTTTAGATAACTTTCGATGTTAGAATGGGGTTAATTTATTTTTTTTATGGGGTTTTACTTTATGTTTCAGTTGAAATGATGTTTAATTTTAATATTCTATTGTTTCTTTATATAAAATAAGTTTGTTTAAAATGGTTTTCCATAGAGGAAATAAGAATTCTATAATGGGAAGTCATCAAGATGAAAACAACCTTTCAAATAAAAAACATGAGGTGGTCTGAATTGGAACTGGATAGTTTGTTGTAGTGATGAATCAGTTGAATCATGATATAAATCGTGGTTGTATCCATGCACGAGATCATCCAGATCAACCATAGAGGAATATTTCAGCAGTGGAAATTTTTTTAAGGAAACATCCCCAATCATTCAATTGACCCTCTGACCTAGTAGTAGTTGAAGGATGGATAAATACCCTAAAAAGATATTTGATGTTATGGGATATTCATAAGTTCAAAAGGCAACTCTATCCGTCTATTTTTTTGAAGGCAAAGTTAATCGGTGGTGGTCATTTTTTTAGAATACTAGAGAGAAAAATGATCTTGGTTCCAAGGAATGTGAAGCATTTATGGATATTTCCTTGAGAAATATTTCCCTATAGTATTTTGGCTTAGGATGGAAAAACAATTCCTGGAATCAAAAAATGCATGATGATTCAGTTTCCACATATGAATCCAACTTCAGAATACTGTCTAGTTATGTTCTAGATTTTTTATAAAAGGTTGGGGTCGAAGCCACATTTTATTATTAAATAAAAAAAGACCTTATTAACTAGGTAGATGGAGACCCATTAAATAGCCCGAAGGTCCAATGGGAATTTAGCCCAGTACATAGCCTGTAGGCCCAAAATTTTGGACCAATTCCCATTCTGTGAATAGTAATTATACAGTATTTGTGCTGCTATAGTACATGTCGCTGCTACAGTACTCATGTCGCTGCTACAGTACCATCATTGCTAGAGTATTTCCACTACTACAGCATCTCTACAGTGTGGCTACAGTAACTTGTGCCCAGTGGATTATGAACCCCCATTTTTTGTGTAGGATTACAGGGTGCTTACCACTAAGCCAGACCCCAACTACTTCTGTATTTTATTCTATACATTGATAGTAAAATTAATTGATTTCACTTAGGATTGAAATTAGTGATATGAACATATTTTACCCACTTATAATTTAAAACATATGATAATTTGGTTCATTTTGCTGATAAAGTTAAAATGGTGTTTGACGACACTTATGTTCCACGAGATGATAAGAGTAAAAAACGGTCAAGGTGGAAGGAAATAGGGAAGCAACCAACTAAGAATTCTATATGTAATCCAATGTTTCTAGTGTGGTAAAATAATTTTTGGTTAATGTATGAAAAGGTATGAAAAGTGTTAACAGTGTGTTATGTTTGGTCACAAGGTTTGTGATTGTAAGGAAAATGGTTCTAAATAGTCCAACAATGATATAAAATATGGGGAGTTAACAGTAATATGTTGTAGATCTATTGAGTTGGAACATTATGAAAATAAATGTCCAAAGATAATTATATAGGGGGTAAATCATTATGATTAGAAAGAAAAAGGTTTGGGAAAATATTTTTCTGCTACCATAATTAATATTGAGAGACCTTGTGAAGTGATGGAATCTTCTAAGAGCCTGGTATTTTTCAAAGTATAACCAAATATTCAATGTTTTAGGAACACCATCTGAGGTTTTAAGTGATGTGATAATAAGTTATTAAGGTCATTTCTAGGAACTACTTTTTGGGGTTATGTTTACGTAAGGCTTCTGCTTAATGTGGAAGTATTCCATTACATTTGAAAATCAATTTTAAAATATTGATAACCGCTATGTTTTTTGTGATATTTGATGCTTAACATTATTATTAGGTGTGTTCATCCTAATTATTTGAATATTATGAGGATTAAATTATACTTTTAAAATAGAAATACGTCATGTAAGTATGTTTCTTATGTTCTTATTTTAGGAATTAAATGAATTCCAGAACTCAATGAAAGGGATCTTAGAACAAAAACGTTATCTATTTAATTTTCCTACTATGAAATCAAATATTGTTTAACCCTTCAAAATTTATAGCTTTCTTATTGTTAACTTTTTCTGGGAAATGTTTTCTATCAATATCTATCAAAACATTATGGTTAGTTTTCACTTTATATCCATGTTTTCCTACATGAAACCCTAGTATTTTGTATCTCATGTGACCTTTTTTACTTCACTTTATTTATTTCAAAATGGAGGTTTTATGGAATATTTTTCTAACATTGGATTTAAATGAAGTTTCCAAACCTGAATTTAAAATTGCGAGGATGCAATTTCCAAAAGGGGAGAAGGATGTAACATATTAGGTAATAATAGAATAATACAATTTAATACATATTAAATATTATAAATTAGAAAGTAATTTTACCTTGAAGGGGTGATCTGTTAGATAGCATACCTGACACATAACAAAGTGATTCTTAGAAATATAACGTAGCACACAAGACATAGTTGTACCGAAAAAGAAATAATATATTATAATTTTATTATTTTAAATGTTATTTATCACCAAACAGTTTCATTGGTGGAAATGAATAGAACTAACTATATTTTGGTTACACATATTTATTACACATTTTTTAATTATTCCAACAAAATTTAGAGGCCTAAAATGAGAATAAATCCAATTTTATGTATAAAATACTCTAATATTTTTAAAGCTAGTTTTACTACCTTTTGATGGAGTACTGATATTCAATCTAGTTTTTAAAACTTTTTTATGTTCTATACGAAGAAATAAAATTTTTCTTTGGAAAAGGGACATCAAAATTTACTTTGGTAGATTTTTTGGTATTTTTCTATTAAAATTCATATTTTAATGAATAGTGAGAATTACTAAATTTTTAATTCAAAACTTCCTCTTCATCTAATTTATTTATATTATTATATTATCCTTCTACATATTTTTAAGTTATAATTAGATTATGTTTTTATCATTTAATACAATGTAGTTCATTGGATGCATTTTTAATTTAAAATTATATAGAAAAACAATGTGAACTTTTGAACATTTTACATAAAAAACATGTTTTAGCGATCCGTCAATGAGATTACTGTTAAACCTCGTCTAACAACATATGTTAATTAAAATTTTAAAAATAGATATACATGGTTGTACGGATTAGGAAAAATTTTGTCCAACAAAATCAAAATAAATTTTGGTGAATATTAACTATAATATTTTATGTACCATGGTTAGAGGTAAATTTGGTAATTAAAGGTAAAAATAATATTATAATATTATAAAATTACTCTAAAAAATTTAATGGGTTATTATCTACCATTTATATCATTGGGATTAAAGTGTGACCTTTGGAAGCCACATGGGTGTGATTATGACATTTATAACATTTAATTTAAAGTAAAGGCCAATATGTTATAAAAATGTCTCTTCATAGTAACTAAATTTAAATATGGTGTTATGTAACTGATATCTTAGACAATTAACATTCCTTAAAAATATAAAATTATTATCTACAACATGGTAATTTATATATAATTTTTAGGAAACAAATAATTAAATTTAATTATGACACAAAGATGATGGAGTAATTGATTTATTAAAGAAATAATCAAATAAATGATATTAATAATATTAAAAAACTATTTTCAAATATTTAATACCATAGACTAATTTTTTTTATGACTATGATATGTTGGTATTTATTTAATTTAGTTTTTTAAGGAATCGAGTGGTTATGATATTTTAAAAAATTCATGTAATGAATAATGTAAAAATTGTTATAATTTAAATTTTAGATTATAAAATATTTAGTTAAATTATATGAAATGTATAAAAATAATAATATTCATCCAAAAAGTTTATATTATCTAAAAAAATTCATTAATGACTCATTTATTGGATGTTTTACATGATTTGGTAACCATTTAACCCTCCAAGTGTAAATTACACGATAAAATGGTAAGAGTTGAAAAGGGTTAAAACTAAAACGAGAAGTATTAAAGAAATATTAAAACTAGTATAATTTTCATTTTATTATAATATTTATACCCATACTCATCATATATTCTAACTAAATGATTTTGGAGCCATTCATAATATAAATTTAATTTATATTAATTTAAAACTTTTAATAATTCCTAGGGTTCCCCTCTCATCACCTATAAAAAGGGACACATTATTCTCTATTTGTCACACTTCCAAACCATTTGTTTCATAACATATCTTCCTAATAAAATTACTAGAATCCATATACATATTCTTGAAGCCTTGTTTTAGGTATAACTGACTCCTAATAAGTGTTAATGTGTCAAGAAAGGTGATCATCTGAAGGAAAGGTAATGTTATTATTTAAGTGTTTCTATTTCATTTCTTTTTCCACTTCCTTCAAATATCCTCCAACCATGATAATATAATATATCCAATATCCCCAATATATTGAGATTTTATTATTTTAATATAATCACTTAAATTCTTCTCTAATTCCATCAAATGGGAAATGAACATTTCATTCGCGTGTACGGCGGACTACTGCCTCACAAACTGATATAGTTTATTTTTCATTATTGTCTTCCAAGAAAAGTCAGAATGATTGAATTAATTTTTATATATTTTTTCATGACATATTTATCACTATAATATAATAATATATTAATTATTTTCTTACATTCCGTGCATAAAAAAATGATAACGTTGTTCGTGCGTATGTGTGAACTATCACATCCACGAAGCGATGCGAATCGTTTTTACTCATGAGATCACTTGTAAAATATATATATAAGTATATTTAAATGATTATTATGATGTTAATAATATTATAATAATTCGTTAAATATAAAATTATAATTACCTTATTTCTATAATGATCAATGAAAAATGGAAACGTTACTTATGCCTAGGCATCACCTACAATCTCAATGATTATAATGTTGTTCGTATTTTATTAGCGTAATTAATGGTTTGATTTAAAAGTATATTGGATGTATAAAAGTGATCCTTATTTTGTGAATATTATTCTAGATATTATTTACTTATGATCGCAAGGACCGTTGACACCGTACCAAGTTCATTTTCGACTCAACTAACAAATATGGACAAAACGTTTGATATGAACTTAAATAATTATTTAATTTTCATAACATGATAATAAGTGATATAAAAGGAATAATAAAAATGAAAAAGGTTCTCAAAAAAGTATAAATTAACATTATTATACTATTCAGTAATATAAATATTGTATGTGATGAGTGAGACTAAAGGAAAGAGGCTTCGTCTCAATCTCCTTTCATTTGGGCAATTCTCTATAATATGCATTTTTATTCTTGTATAAGTGGTATCTACAGCCACTGCGACATTTATTATCAATATTTTTATCTATAGTAATTGTATTTATCATTTTAGTAAAATTATTAATTAATGGATATTATTATTAAAATGTCCGAAGTGTTGTGGGACACCTTGAACGTTTAATGATTTAATAATCAAAACTTAATCTTCATAATATTAATTAAAATATATATTTAAAAGGATATAAAATGATTATACATGACATTTTATTTCTATCATGAATTTCATTCAATTTTATAAATAGGATTTTTTATACTAGTCATTTTAATTTCATTTAAAAATAACAAAAATAATGTTTTTTATACGGTGACAACGACTTCTGCGCTGTTGTAACCGTTATTGTATATTTGGATACATCTATAATAATTAATGTCTTTTAAAAGGAAAATAAACCCCATGTTTTGAAAATGAGATCTTAAATTAAATTGGTATTTTTATATGAATGTTTTTTTCATATAGGATTAGAATAATCTTTCAAAAGGTCTTTGTGATGAAAGAGTTTTATTTAGGAAATGGTACTTTAACATTATAAGAAGTGGGTGAGCCTTATACAGCTTTATAAAGGGTTAAACTCCATAATAGCTCATGGTTGAGCCTGAAATAGATTATATTAAGGGTTTATCTACATTATAGCTCATGGGTGAGCCTATTATAGATTATATGAATGGGTGGGACCAATTATAGCTCACGGGTGAGCCCAATATAGATTATACGATGGGTGATCATAATTTTATATCTCTAATTCATTAGGTAATAATAATATTGGTAGTATTCCATATGGTTATTCCAATTGAAAAGTGTTTTGATATATATATATATATATATATATATATATAATGCTCTAAGTCACCTAATGGATTTTTATATGCTTTCTATTGGTTTTGAAGTTTTTCTTTGATAAAAAAGTGGGAGTGTTACTCATGTGAAATTTTTTTATTCATTTGCTCAAATAACATTAAATAGGTTACCATGTTTTAACTAGGCTAATTTTTTTCTTTATTTTTATTTCCCTTGCTATGCTTTTTGTGCTCATCCCATGTTTTGAAAAAAATTTCACATGATTTAAGGTAGAATATAGTTAAGGATGGAATTGAGGAAACATTATGATGATTAAACATGAAAAGAAACCCTATTTATTTTTAAAAATTCATTTTTTATGAATGGAATTGATACTTTTGGAGGATTCCACATAGTATTTCTAATGGTTTTTATGTAATAGTTAAGGACTAATTCTATAAATCTATAAATATGAAAAGATCCTTAATGTTAATTCTTGAATTAACTCAATATTATGTAATGTTTATGGTTGGGGTCTAATATTAAATCCCATGAGATATATATTGTATAGTACATTTTTATTTTTTATAAGTTTGGGAACTGATAGAGTATCTAATGAAATTAATGTTTCCCAATATTAATGTTTGTTTCACATTTGAAAGATATAATAGTTTTATGCTTATACTTATGACTATGTTATACTCTCCTGGTTCATGTTTATTCACTCATGTTCCACACTATTTTGAATCATGTCTTATGATATTACAATCATTATTCTATGATTTATGATCCATTATTTGTTTTTTATAATATGATTTGTATATTTATTATACACATATACTCATCTAATACTCACTTATGATGTTAAATTATAATCACTTATGTTTACCCTTACTAAGAATTATATCTCACCCCTTTTAAAAGGTTTATATTTTCCTGATGTAATAAAAGGAGTTTTTGATTTTTTGGAGATGTTAATGACCTATTATAATTAGTTTCCTATATTATGGATTAAAGGTCTATTAGATATGAAGAACATGGGTTTTAATACTGATATATTTTTTCCAATTATCTAAAACTCAAAATCTAAAATGTTTATTGATATATAAATGTTACATTATATGTGAATATTCTTATAATGAAGGATATATATTAAATCCAATGTGAGAAGTATGTTTTTTAGCACCAGATATGGGATTTCATGTCTAAGACACGTGAGAGAGTATTCTTAACAATTGTGGAACATGATAATTAGCGAGGTTCACTAAAAGATATAGATATTCTATACCCCCCCCCCCCCAATCATGGAATTACCTTTAATGGGTCCAAAAATTTGAATGATCACACATAACTAAAATTGGATATTTCACTTCAAATCTAATGTCCCCAAGATACTACTTTATTTATAAAACTTGTGTACATGATTGAGTTGTCATAATGAACATAGATTTAAATGTTCATAATGAAAAATATTCATTATTATTACTTATCCTATGAAAAAACATGATTCTAAGAATGAATACACTACCTGATGTAGAAATTATTCTATCCACTAAACTAGAAAAATCTACATTTTTATTTTTCAATAACACATAATTTGATGTTTCATGGAAAAAATTCTTAAAATATATTGTAGCAATAATATACCAATGTATTTTTTCAACAATATCAGTTGTATTTAATTGGGAAAACATTCATGCTTTTTGGTTTGGCATGTGGAAAACATAATTTCAAATATATTTATTGTAATGTACATTATGCTTGTATTAATTTTCCTATACATTATGATATTGGACCCTTTTCCATCATAATTCCTTGAAAATTCCATATAGACATCAAATTTGTTTTATAACCTTGAAATCCACTATTTTTAATCATTTCAAAAACTCCTTGTAATATTTTTATTGGGAAATAAATATCCCATGCCATCCTTATATCACATAAAAACCAAGGTAAAACATCAATTTTTGATTTATTGAAATTTCAAACTTACATTTATGAATTCCAAAAACAACATTCATTGTGATTTTTTTGGTCTCAAAAAAACATTATTTCATTAGTATAAATAAGAAAAATCATTTGTTGTTCATTATTATTTTTTATATAGTGATTATTATCAACTTTACATCCATAAAAATTATAGTTTTTTAAATAAGGATCATTTTTTGAATAATATTTTCTTAGTGGTTGATTCATCCCATAAAAAAATTCTTCTACTAGATAACTTCAGTCTCATCCTCATTCATGATAAAAAAATCCAGGCTACTCAATATATAACTCTTCATTGTGTGATCCATTTAGGAATGAAAAATAAACATCCATTTGGAAAACCTTGAACCTTTTTTACAAATTCATGGAAAAAATAAATGAATTTTTTCTAACCTAACCATACAATAAAATGACTCATCCATGTCCATTCCATTAGTTTAGAAATATAACTTACACACAATATTTTCACTATTTAAAATAAATTTTCTTTATTTATTGATATTATTGCAGAATTACCTTTTGGTTTCAATTAAATTTTTATTTTTAATCCTGGAAATACTTTCCCAGTTATTATTTTTCTCCATTTAGAGAAGATCATAATTTATATTCATGATACAATTATCATTCTCATTAGAATATTCAAAACCCATAGTCTCTATCGAATATATGATTGATATTTGGCGTAGACAGTACATTCCTCAAATTTTCACTTGAGTTATCTAGTCACTAATTGTGTTTTGGTCAATAAGTTCATCCTATATTCTCAACCCTTTTATAATTAAATATCTTTCTTCTAGTTTATCATCTTATGTGTCCACCATATAATCAACATCATCGACGTCTTTTCCCCCTAATCTGCTTAATTCCTTATCATTTTCCACTATAGTTGGCTTGTTGTTTTACAAAAATTTATTCACTTTCCACAACAAGTAATATGCTGGATTACAATAAATTTATTGGATAATATACTCATCATGATCTTTGAAGAGTATCCTAGAAATATATATCCATATCCATGATATTAAAACCTTTGGTATCTCTTTCTCGTATTGAGAAAAAAATATTAATTCAGAATATTATAAATTACATTAGAATTGGATTCTTTCCATACCACATCTTGTAATGATTCTTTTCATCACCCTAAAACAAAATTTCCCTAATTATTATATATACTTATATGAAGACTCATTATACCAAATATGTATTTGGTAGGTGTTTCTATATAAGAATTTTTCAAGCCATGTTGTTTCTGATCTACTTTCTCCTCTTAACTACACCATTACATTAGGAATTATTTACTACTAATACTTGGTGTTATATATCATATTTCGCAAGAAAATATTCTAGTTTTATGTTCCTGGTCTCTATGCCACTATTACTTTATAAATTCAATATTTTTTACCGAATTATCTTATTTAATTTTTTTGATAGTGTAATACCCTAGAAAATGTTAGAATTATAGGTATTCACCATTAACTTAACCATCATACAATAATCAAGAATGAGTATTGACAATTATTAGAAGAATAAATGTATCACTGAGAGGGGGAGGTGTGAATCAGGTATATCTTTTTCTTTTATGTTTCATTTATTTTGAGATGACATTCACCTCTTATTAATAAGAATATACCTTGATGAAAACAAAACCAATCACTCATCCCTATAAAAACAATAATTTATATGGTTCACTACTCAAAAAGAGTATATATGTCCATGGTATAGTATGGGAACAATCTGATGTCGCATGATACAATAGTAAACAATCATTTTTCATGGATAAAATGAGTAGGATGTGCCCTTACTCTTATGAAAAACTATGTTCAATATAATAATTCATGTTATTTAAGTAGAAAAAAATGAATTCAATCAACTTTAGTAATATGTTAATAAAATTTCACCAAATGATTCAAAAAAAGTTATTGTGGTGCCTTTTCAACTTCCAAAAAAATCAAGACTATTCTTCACTTTTTTACCCAGCTATAGGTAAGAACTTCCTAGACATCATAACGATGCTCGGTCTAATTTCCTAGTCATAAATTCACATTCATATTATTTATTTTCATAATAATACTCTTCCATAATACCATTGAAACAAATCTAAACTGCTTCTACTCTAGACCATAAATCCTAGTCTGATTGCTCAGTCTGAATTTGGAAACTATGAATATGATATTCTCTCTTATCCTTTTATTCTTGTGTCCATCAAACATCTTTAATAAAAAAATCTGGAAATTCCTTCCCTCTATAAATCATCAAAACTCTATTTTCTCTCTTCTTCACCCAAGTATTCTAGAAGGGTCAAAAAAAATCAATGGGGTTCCTCTATTTATAGGCATCCCAAAAGTTTTTTGGGTGGGATTGTAAAAAGTTTTCTTCTCACCCAAATTACCCAAAAATTACATTCCCCTTGAATTTCAAATACATATTTGCCTTCATTAACACTTCTCAACTCTTCTCAAATATTTATGATTCTTCTAACAACTTTATATTTATTTATACTTTCTTACCAATCCACAATCTAATTCCAATTCAACAATTAGTGTTTATCATTACATTGAAGATAGAATATTCTTTATGATGTTTCTCCACGTCAATTGGAAACCAAACATATAAAATCTAGATATCTTCTATTACGATTATCAGAATCAAGAAAAAATCCCTCTCTAATCCTCTACCAATAAAAATTCTTATTATCATGATTTATAAGAACTGATAAAATAAATAAAAAAATTCTATATACCGACTTGGAATATATAAAAAATTTAAACAATTCTTCAAAAATCATTGTTTCTACTTTATTAGACCTGATTAGACTTTTATTTTATAATAAACATAGTGGAGACGTATAAAAAATCCTACACTTCCATATAAACACTTTAGTATCAGATATAACCTATTTGACGAACATTTTCTCAAACTTTGAGCCCCTCTGGACAAACCTTTTTTGTTTTTGGAAATAATACTTCTTTTCTTCTTTATATCATACAAATGATCCTGTCTTTTATGAGATTATTGGTGTCTGCCCGGGTCTGGTGGATCGGTCTCTAATCAAGTCGAATAATTGTTTTCATCGCAAGTCTAATGTCTCTTAACCCATATGATACAAAAAAATATGATATTTTCATTTCACTAGACTCAAATAAAGACTACCAATATTTATCATGATGAATGTGGTTGACTATATTGTTGATTGGTATCCAAAATTCTAAACCAGGATCGGTCTCAATAAATTTACTTCATTTCATTTCATCAGCCACAAATAATACTGACAAAACAATTTTCCCTCTAATTCCTCACTACATCTGATGATTGTTGGTTGTACCACTCACATTATTGGTTTTTTTTAAATGTAGTGTTCTGTTCAACAACCAAAACACAAAATTTATTGATAGAAAAAAATGGATACACTAAGTCTGAAAAATGGAATTTTGTTCCCATTCCTAACATAAAGCTGGAGTAACTGAGGAGGAAGATCATCCCTCCAAATCACACCTGATCCAATTGAAATGGTATTAGCAGTTATGAATTCATAACATCATCATCAATTTTTTATTACCAAAAATAAGGAGAAAGTATAAGAAAAAAAAGGTCTGCAACGGCAGACCAGAGAAGAATAGAATCACGGGGCCTAAAATCGTGAACACCGAGGGCGTCTCCTCTATGTATATTAACACCCTCCGGCTTAAAAATATACAAGTCATGAAAGAATAAACACTTCGTACCAAGAAATTCCATCGAAGCTAGGTAGTCTGCATATTTATTACCCTCCTGCCATGTATGAGAATCTTTGATGGTAATGCCCCGAAATTTTCTAATGATATACAATATCGACCAAGGAATAATACCCTTCCCATGAATTTCATTATGCAAGAGCGTAGAATCCGTTTCAGCTTCATTAATCTTTAAATTCATCTGCTTACAAATGTTCAGCCCTGTGAGCAAAGCCATTGCCTCAGCATGAAGCGAGTTACCCTGTCCGAGCTTAACAGAGAAAGCCAGGAAGACAGAACCACCACTATCACGAAGAACACCACCCCCACGAATCAAACCATCTACACACGAGCCATCACTGTTGAGTTTCAAACCCCTTGAAGGTGGGTGCCAACATACCTAATGACCCAGATATTGATCACATTGCTTAGGTAAAATCTGAGAATCTGGAATTAATTTCTACATAGAAGGTGCCACCTTCCATCTGCCTAAAGCCCTAATGATATCCATGAGTAAAATTATGATCCTACAGATAATAAACCATCTGTTAGACACCACATCCTCATAGATTGATTTATTTCTTGCCTTCCATAAACACCAGCAGCCAGCATGAAGGATAACAGTACGAGCCACTCTTTCAATGCCTCTCACACCTGAGCCATGATACCAGCGATCAAGAAAAGGTTGGTCAGCCATGGTTGGAGAAGATATAGCGGTGAACTCTCCAAAATATTACCACACCGCATGATCTCATTCACTATCAAAGAACAAATGCTCTGAGTTTTCTTCTTTGTGTCTAGTACAACAAACACATCTGGAAACAATGGGAATCCCACATCATTTAACATTTTCATTCACTATCAAAGAACAAATGCTCTGAGTTTTCTTCTTTGTGTCTAGTACAACAAACACATCTGGAAACAATGGGAATCCCACATCATTTAACATTTTCATTCATATAAACAGCACCATTTCGAATCCTCCAGAACAGAAAATTAAACTTTGTGGGGATAAATTTAATATAAAGGACTTCATTCCATGTGTTAACTGTATCCTGCATATACAAGGTCCGACGATAGTCTTTTGTTGTGAAAAAACCAGATGGTGAAGGAGTAAAGAAACACTTATCCAGGTCTGAGGATAACTCAATGAGGTTGAAAAGGTTCTATTTGTCACTTTCCAAAACAGCATTAGTAAAAGCAAGAAATTGACAGGCCTCCTTGAATGAGATGTTTGGAGCAGGGCATCCCAGAAACCCAATATTCACCAAACTCCAATTGTGATGCCAGAACAAAATATCACCCCTCCCAACAATCCAGTGAGCAAAGGAACAAAGAGATTCAATTATCAAACTAATCCATGATTAGAAAGGAGAGGCATGTCTAATCAAAAAAGTCTTATCAACCGCCAAATTTTCATGCATAGATCTTCCCCATAACATGCGATTTTCAAGAACTTCCCATGCGAGTTTCGCATGCATACATGAAAGAATATCCTAAAGACAACGAACATTTATTCCAACTTCCAGCACCGGACGAGCCATCTTACCCCATGACACCCAATGCCTCCTACCCTTAACTTTAGGATCCCAAATTAAATTGGCTAAAATTCTGTCAATGTTTTTGATCACCGCCTTTGGAACCTTGACAGAAGAGAGAGCATTAATAGGGGTGGCCAGAAGAACACTATTTATCAATGTTATTCTTCCTCCAAAGGATAAGCAGATATTTTTCCAATTGAAAACCCGATCCATTACCTTATTGATCAAATAATCAAAATCACTGATTCGAAGTCTCCTAGAATAATGGGGAGCACCCAGATAAACCATGGGGAAAATCCCTTTCTTCATGTCCAAAATATGTCCAAAAGTTGATATCCGACCTGGGGTACAGCAACTGGAAATATAAAAACAGCTTTTGTTCTTATTAATCCTCTAACCACTCCAATGGATATACTCATCCAGAACCCTATCTAATCCCTGCAAATATCTGCTTGAATCATTCATGAAAATTATAGTGTCATCTGCCAACATGAGATGAGAAACTGAAGGAGATCCCATCCTACACCGGTACTGAGAAATAACACCATTATTAAGGCTCCTATTAATAATCCGGCTGAGAATATCCTATTCAATGATAAAAACACTCACCGAAATCGGGTCCCCCTGACGAAGACCACGGGTAGACTTAAAAAAACCATAGTTACTTCCCATAAAATATACTTCCAACAAAGAAGAACAATAGCAGCAAAAAATTATATCAATGTTCCAGAAAGAAAAACCTATACCTGGCAAGATTTTGTTGATAAAACTCCATTCTACATGATCATATGATTTATTCATATCATGCTTAATAACCACATTATATCCCCGGGTTTTGAGATTAATATCCCTTACCATTTCTTGAGCCAAAGCTATAGCCCCCTGAATAGAACGACCTCTTACAAAACCGTGTTATTCCATTGAGATCCATCGAGGCAGGTGAACAGACAGCTGAGTATTGATAAGGTTGGTAAGGATCTTATAGGGAACATTACACATACTTATAAGACGAAAGTCAAGGATAGAAGTGGGGTTCCTAGATTTGGGAATGAACACCACAGTGGTAACACTAGCAACACGAGGCAACTGCCCACCTCGGAAAAAAATCCTGGATTGCATTAATAAGATCATTCTTAATAACCTCCCATGAAGACCTATAAAAAGAGGCAGGGAACCCATCCGGACCCGCATTACTATCTGGATTAAGTTTCATCGTAGCATCAAAGATCTCTCTCTCTTACGGAAGACTCCCAAGATCATCATTATCTCACTCATAAACACAGTTTGGGATCACCTCTAAAAGATCAGTGGGTTCCCCTGGATATCCATTAGGTTGCTATGCATTAGGACCAGCCAAGAGATCTTTAAGATGAGAGAAAGCCAGGGCTCCAATAACATCCCTGTCCTCTGTAAAAGAACCATCCTCCAGTAAAATACTAGGACTAAATAATCTTTTCCTCTCCTTAATGCAGGCATGAAAGTATGCTGTATTTCTATCTCCCTCTTTTAACTACTTAATTCTCGCATTATCCCTGGCCAAACACTCCTGTTCTAAGATCATCTCTGCTAAGTTATCTTTTTTTTAAATATCCTCATAAACCCGAATATTCCAGCTTTCCTCCAGACTTTTTTATAGACGATCAACTTCTAGCATGATATTCTGCATATCTTTGTCTAGGGAAGGGAGATTTTTTGACCACACCTGTAATCTAAGCTTGAGGAGCCTAAGCTTATTATGAATTACATTCCAAGTATTTCCTTGGGAGGGTTCATTCCAAGATTACCTAACCAAATCATGAAAGTCTGGATTTTCATCCCAAAACAAATAATATCTGAATCTCTTGTAATGATCATTCCTAGAAGATAAATTGATCAGTAGAGGAGAATGATCTGAAATACCTTGCACCAAATGAACCACCTTTGTGTTAGCATACATGGAGATGAAATGCATATTACCCAAACATTTGTCTAAGCGACTCCACGATCTGCGATCCCCCCTTAGATTATTACACCATGTAAACTTATCACTAGAGAAACCAAGATCTAGAAGCCCCTTCCCTGCCATGAAATGAGTAAAATCCAAGATAGCCCATCTGGGAAAAGAACCTCTCCCCTTTTTCTCATCCAGATCAGCAATAATATTAAAATCACCTCCAACAATCCACGGAATTACGCCAGGATCAAAAGAATTGAGACTACTCCATAAAAGCTACATATGCTGAGAGTCGCAACTTCCATATACAAAGGAGACAAAGAAAGTATGAGGATCACAGTTCGCCTTTATTGTGATGAATTGATCATCTGCCTGGATTAAATCCACTCTGAAGCTTCCATTCCAAAAAATCCAGATATGATTATTGATCGGATCCGCATGCATGAATCCATGCATTTTTAGTTTTCTGGAAAAATCTTCAATTCTGTCTGGGTGTTGCTTGTGTTACAGAATGCCAACCAATACAACCTTGTGTTTAATTATCTCTGAAGTTAGGTAATCCAACTTAATCCTAGCTCAAAGACATTGGGCATTCCATATGATAATTGGGATCATTGATAAAATAAGGTTTTGGGATTGGCTCCAGAAATTATAGCCAACTCAAAGTGGGATATAAACCTCACCTTTTGGGACTTGGACTAAGAACTCATACAAACTCTATTAGTTCTCGGTATATAAACAGCTAAGGGGGAAGAGAAATACTGATGACCTGATCTCCCTCTTCTTTCCAAAGTTGATTTAGACCCACCGCCATTCTGTACTGAAGGAGAATAGACCAACAGCCCTTTCAAACAAGAAACAGTCAGAGTAAAAGAATTAACATCTGCTATAAAATCAGTAGATGAAAGAGCCACTCCTAAGGAATCCTCCCTACCTTTAGAATAATCTAGAGATTTAATAAAAGGTAACATCAAAGGCCCAGATTGTCGGAACAACATTCCTTGAAGAAAATCCATATTACAAAATCCCGTGAATTACAAGTGCCTGAATAAGAAAGAAAAACCATTACAAACCTGAACCTGGGGCACTGGACTAGCGATATAAGGAACTATCTCTTTACAGGACAATCCATCTTCCTGCTCCTTATCATTCAGTAGCTCAGAAGAAGGGATTGAAAGTACATCACCAGAGACATGATTTTCATCCAGTATTATTCCAGAGATATTACCAGCGGACAAAGAAAACCGATCATCTTTGATCACACGCCCTTTCCTATCTCTATTCTGTCGGCACACCTGCAACGAATGCCCTTGGAGTAGACATTTGGAACAAAATCTTGGGAAAACAGGATACACTATATCTTGATTCCTAGAAAAAGAATCGTGTACCCTAAGAACAAGCTTTTCAGGCACCAGATGAGAAGGATCCAACTCCACACAAATTTGTTCCATTGACATATCAACACAGGACTTGGTCCTAATATCTGAGCACAAAAATCGACCAAGAGAATCCCCAATCATCTTCAGAAACCCTTCATTCTGAAATGGAAGTGGAAGATCTGGTAGATTAATCCAGACCACTGCCACTGGGTTCTCCTTGCCATAATGAGCATCTAAAGACCATCTGGATAGACTGAATCTCCACCTGCCAACTGAACGAGGAGAAAAGCACCACGCCAGAATGAAATCCTCCCAGGAATTTAGAACAAGACAGTAGGACTGCCTGTGGATCGAAGATATCTATGCTGGAAACTTAAGACCCCAAGAATCCACAATACGCTGAAAAACTGATTACGATGGCTTCGCACCCCCAAAACGAGCAACCAGTGTCCACCTCAAGTAACTTGAGGCCGCCTCAAAAGCCGACAAGGGGAAATCCATACATATTCTGGATCCCTCTCGTATCACTAGAGGCTAGGCCGCATTAATTTCTGGAAAACACAGAGAAGAAAAAGACTCACCGCCGCATAGAACCTCCTTGAACGAAGGAAAGGGCCCGTTTCCTATTTAGGAGAACCAGGTGAAGACGACAAAGGAAGCACCTCAGGATCAACTGAGGTTCCGGGATCAAAAATCACCGAAGACGAAAGCAGGGAACCAGTGAAACCCGCCGTGATAGTCGGGTAGGGACGAAGAAGAGGAAGTGCGTGCGGCGCGTTCTTTGCGTGATTCATTACGTTCTATACCGTTATGAATTCATAAAATTAATTCCTTTTTTGATTAATATTACCTAAAACTTCTTTATTCGATGTTTTCTATATCTTGGATTATTGGTCAAGCATAAAAATATCATCATTATCTTCATACATTCTGAATAAAAACATTCCCAGACTTCAAAAAAAAATCGGCATCTGGTGATCTCACGTTGACGAATTTGAGAGAGGAAAACATTGAATTTGGCCACATCCTTTTTCTCCAAACGTTATCATGTATCCAGAATTTCTCAAGACTTTTGATAACATTTAAGATCAGATTCAACATCATCAAACTTACACATAGAAATATTGTATCTTCCAATTATTTCTAGAAACATCTTTCTTACCAACCAATCTTTCAATATGATTAGAAGAAATCATTTTCTCCTTTTCATTCATAAATATTTCAGCATATATTCTTCACATTACTTATGTTTTTTGTGAATTACTAAATATAAAATAATCATCATATTTATCATAGAATCCATCAATAATCCAATACAATTTCTTATTATGATCAGAACCTCATTCTAGACCCATGGTGAGTCTGATGAACCCTTTCATACAGATTACTTCTTTCCAATCTGATAGAATTTCTTAACCATTATGAGTCTGAAATACTAAATATTATAGGGATTCTAATAAAAAAAATACAAAGTTATGTTATTTTTTTCTCTTCTTTAAATTCATTGAAAAAAATACAACACATTTAGGAAAAAATGCTTTAATCCACCTTTTTTCCAAGAAGTATCACCCAATAACATTTTCCATCTACGGATTAAGGTGATATTTTTTTCATACACATCAGTATGCCCCATATAAGAAACTCTGATAAATTTTTATCATTCATATTTAATTTCATCTGAATTATCTTCTACCATCTCGAAAACATCACACATGTGATTAAAATATGGAGTGACCATTAAGATAACACAAGCTCCTCCATTCTTCACTAAATCCTCAAAAGAGTATTGGCTAATGTGTCTATTCCATTTATTACCCCATTTTTTAATTTTTTAGAAATAAAACATGTC
This sequence comes from Viscum album, assembly GCA_963277665.1. Lineage (NCBI taxonomy): Eukaryota > Viridiplantae > Streptophyta > Magnoliopsida > Santalales > Viscaceae > Viscum > Viscum album. Next base: position 384,464,394 of record OY728145.1, read on the forward strand.
TACTTATCCACTAATAAGATAGATATTTTCTTTCATTTTCATTGTTTTCAACATAATAACACTAACTATTCCTTTAAATTTATGAGTTTTATTTTTGAAATTTATTTAATTCCTTGATTCACCCTATTATCTAACACTAAGAAAGTCATTCACAATGCCTTTAATATCTAGGAAAACTATGCATCTAATATCATTACCCCCAACTATGAATTTATCCAAGCTAATGATTTCAATAATTCATCATTACCAAATAACAAAACACTATATTTTTTATATACGATGTTTGTGACATAATCATTATTTATCATCATATTGGAACTACATCGACTATCTAATATTTACAATCCAAGCTAATTTTTTATATTAATGAAATGTCTATGAAATTATCCTTTCGAATATTATTTCCTTAATTCATTACCATTATTTTATCCCTTTGGGTAGTAAGTATGCATATTACTCTTATATATCCATCAAATAAATTTTATCTTGTAACGATAAAAAGTAAATTTTAATTTTTCTCCAGCTTAATGGTAAATATATCTACTATATTCTTACATTTCAATTCCACTTTATCACCTTCATTAAATTCCTTGATTATTAATAAATGGATTTATACATATAACCTCCAAAACACAATATCTTTTAAAAACATACCAAATATAGGAATTATTTTCTCATCTATTTTTGTTTCCTTTTTACCTTGAACTATAACATTACTATGGGACACATGTATTGATTATATACCATATTTATAAAATAATGTTTCCTAATTTATGGTGTATTTCTTCATGAAAACAACAATGGTCCAATATCTTTTTGGATCATTTAATATTCACACAAGTAAATATTCTTCTAATGGGTGGGTGTCTATGCGATTAGATCAACTAATAAAACTTTTTATTATGATCAATACCCACATATGTTTTGGATTTATTCATTAAATGTTCAATTTATGAGAAATCATCTATGTTCTTAGTAGGATCACCAAAAATTAACTTCACATTATTTGTATACCATTCATTCCAGCATTATGATGTCATTTAAGGTGTTAATAGCCTTTCTTCATACTCAATATTTTACTCTAACCTTATAATCTATATGTTAAGAATGTTGTTTTCTTTGACCCTATACATCATTATATTATTCAATATATCAGCTATTTGGTTATATTCATAAATTTTGAGTATATACACAAGTGCATTGACTAATTTATTAAGATATCAATATCTCATCCACTCAAGCTCTAAATTCAACATAGAATTTTCTTCTTATCCAGTGACATGAATATATTGTAATCATGAAAAAACTATAACACATCAATATTCTATCCCTAAAAACATAAATATCTTACAATGAATGTTATAGTTCAATATTAGGGACTAATATTTCCTTAACGTTATCAACCATTCCATTTATATTTTTTTAATTGTTGTTTTACTCTGATAATTATAGGTTCTTCTTCATTGAGGTCTTTTCAATACTCAATTTATAATAGATTTGTTTCATTATCATCAAAATATTATTGTAAATGAATTTTCTTCATCTGGTAGAATTTTAACTTGGTTCCCCTCTTTTCATTGATATCTGTTAATGAATTCTCCATGGTAAAATATTCTTCATAAACCCTATAAAATTTCATTGTCCAGTTTACAGTATGGATCCCAACCATGTTGTATCAAAAATAGATGATTGTAATCTTAATATTGAATTTTCCTTTCCCCTATTCAAATTTGTGGAAAATAATGACAGAATTTCATCTTCCTCTTTTTCTTCTAGAGCATCCTCACCTAAGAATTTATTGAATTATTTAAAATTAACTTCATGATATATTTCTTTTCTACACGATCATTATCATTATTTTTCATTTCATATGAAATATGAATTTAATGAATACATTATAATGTATTCCCCAAGGGATCGTTTTCCTTGATCACTAAATAAATTAGATTGAATTGGTGTGGAAATGTTCTGATAGTTATATTCAGGATCTTGATATGATTGATGATTTTGTTGAGATCATGCATTTCATCCACTATCACATTTACCTAGTAAAATAATAAATCATCATATTTGTTTCTGTGTATCCTAAAGTTTTCATACTTGTTTCAAAGAACCAATAATTTATCATCACATACATTCAAGTCATATTCATCAATAGTTACCAACTTTTACCACATTGAATGTGAATATTTACACGAAATAATATTCATATAGATTATAGATGGAAAATATTCCACTAAATAAACAATCCCATTGGAATTAATGTCCAATTATTTGTGACATATTTTAGACAAATCTTCATTATCCATGTTTTTTTTATTTCTATGTATAATCATTATCTACACAACCATTCCAAGTGAAAGAAAGTATTGTTACATATGGTACTTCTGTGGTTGAAATTTTCTTCCATCAACGTTTGGTATACCTTTATGATTAGCTATTATTTCCATGGGTTCAAAATGAGATAACTCAATAAGAATTTACCTTTGAATTTAATACCAACTGTTGGTACCAAAAACAATGTTACCCTAAGTGGGGGTTGAATCAAGGTATGAATTTTTTAACTAATCCATTTAAATAATCATATTACACTATATGTAAGTAATATCCTCTCTCCCGCATAGTGATATTGTAGTCATAAATAAGTATTGAGATACATAATCATTTTTAAATCTTTCACCCACACCAAGATAATCCATGGAGAATATAATGACAATACACTCTGTAATATAATCACTAATATCACAACTAGTTTTACAATTTAGAGTGCACATATTGAATCTTTAGGTTTAAAACATTCAAAAAACCAAAAAAAAAATCATTGATCACATAACTATAATAATATCACTCCTATCCCTAAAATCATCATAATCTACTCTTTTATTATAAGGAATAAAAACATCCAAAACACGAAAAAACAAAAAACAAAAAGAAACCAAAAATCCAAGAATTCTAGGGGGCCGGAAATGGTGAAGGCCGAGGGAATCCCCTCTAATCAAATTGACACCATCAGGATTCAAATAGAAAATATCATGTAGACTAATAGGGTTGTGGAAAAGGACTTCCAAAGATACTAGGTAATCCTCCACTTTGTTACTGTCATGCTAAGAATGAAGAACTTTGATGTGGTTGTTGTGGTTGTTGATCATGCCTTTACTAGTAATGGTGCAACTATCATCTCTTTTTTCATTTATGTGATGAAACTCTTTGGTGTTATAGTTATATAGATTCTTAAATCTCATTCTTCGCCTCTTCTCATTCTATAAAAACTACTGGAAAAATACCCTATACCAACGGTTTGGAACCGTTGGTATAGGCCCTCAAACCCTTGGTATAGGCTATACCAACGGTTTGGAGGACCGTTGGCAAGTAAGTCGTGACAATAGGTCTATACCAACGGTTTTGGGAAAACCGTTGGTATAAGTAATATGAAAACCTATACCAACGGTTCTCAAAACCGTTGGTATATGTATTTCAAAAAAAAACATTCGGTGGGATTTGATCCCAGAACCTCTAGTTTATAATTGAATGACTTAACCACTAACCTAACATGAATTTTGTGAACATAATTTCATAAATATATATATATATATATGTATTGTTTTAATAATTTTAAATTTTGATTTATATAATGTTCTCGGTAAGAAGATTCGATTAAAAATCGAAGGACCTATACCAACGGTTTTGAGAACCGTTGGTATATGTCCTTTGATTTGGGGACCTATACCAACGGTTTTGGACAAACCGTTGGTATAGGGGGGACCTATACCAACGGTTTGGCCAAACCGTTGGTATAGGGTCTCTATAATGGAACTATACCAATGGTTTGGCCAAAACCGTTGGTATAGGTCCTATAGGTCCCCCCTATACCAACGGTTTGTCCAAAACCGTTGGTATAGGTCCATATAAGTGACCTATACCAACGGTTTTGGCAAAACCGTTGGTATAGGTCCAAATTAATGAACTATACCAACAGTTTGACCAAAACCGTTGGTAAAAGTCATATTTCCAGTAGTGAAAATATATAGAATACCTACTATTTTGTCTACTTTCCACTACACCTTCTCTTTCCATTAATAATATCTATATATATTTAACTAAATGGATTCCCTATTGGGTTTTCTATTTAGAAAATAAATTAAATTTTCTATGATTTCCTCCTCAATGTGAAGGTCCTTAAAGAATACTAGAATTTGTAGAATTAATATATTCTATGACACCAAACATGTTTATTGATTGACTACCATCTATAAAATCAAAATATTTCATTTTAAATTTTAAATAAAATCAAGTAAATAATTTCCACAATTAAACACAAGTTAAGAATCCTTGATATTTATTATAATTTTCATCATTTAATACTCTATGAATAATATCATAAAAATAAATAAATAAATACTAATTTTTTCAAATTATTTGGTCATGAAACTATAAATTCATCCTTCCTCAATTAGAGAGAATTATTTAATCTCATTGATCCTTTATATTATTCTTACATATTCTACGTAATCCTAAATTAATATTATTTATCTCTATAAATTTCCAAAAATATAGCAGGAGTAATGAGTTACTCAGGTATACCATAAAAGTTTACAATATGTATTCCCATTTTTAATAATTTACTCTTATATAACCCCATATTCTGTTCCATGTCACTCTTAAATATTTCTATGTTATTCTTCTATGTTCCCTCTTACTATCTAACTTATTCTTATATATAGTTGATTTACTCTTAAATATTTATGATTTACTCTTACATATTTCCTTTTCAAGAACTTTACTCTTATATATCATTATGGATTTTCATACATATTCCATTGTTATTTTTTGGAATCGAAGAATAAACATGTCTATACATTTCATCGACTATGAAAAAACTCATAAATCCTTCAGAAAACATTATCCTTGACAACATTAATTAAAAATGATTCCTTGAATCCTTCAAGAGGGCTTTAACATTTATTTTTCAACAAATACAATACAAAATAATTCCAAGGATTTTAACTAACCTGGTCCCTCTACCTATCATAAATTTCTAAAGTACTCCATTTAGGGTAATGTTGAAGAACTTTACGATGAAAATACACATGTTCACTCTTGTTATTATAAATATATCATTGCAGGAGACAATAAAATAGATTGTAGATAATCACATTTATAGTATTACATGAATATTACCTCTCGTATTTGATTATAAGTTTCCCATAGTAACCCTTGAAATAAATTAAAATGAATTGTTTTCCTCACTATCAATTATATTGAGGTGAAATTTATATATTTGGTAAATTACACAGTGTTATTAAAAAAGGATAAAATTCACAAACCACTATATTATCTAATTATGGATAAAAAATGCCTCTATTGAGACACCCCTTTCAAAATAAGAAAATGTTTTCATGTGACTATTTTACATTGATTTTCGATATGATAATATTTATCAAAATAATGTTTTGAATGATTCTTATTCAATACAGATAATACGATTTGATCAGATGATAATTTCCATCCAAAGAAAACATATAGATAGAAATTTTTTGCCTCTATTTATATTTTGATTACTAAACCAAAAATTAAATTATCCTAGAATAGTTTGGTCATAATGGAGATGATAATATTTTCATAATAGATATTAAGGCTTAGATATATTCCACCCTTTATAATTCCATTGAATTAGATCTTAGATAATTTTCACTCGCATTTGAAGACGGGTTTTCAACCACTATAAATGAACTTAAGCAAGTAAATCTAGGTATTAATGATTATGGGGTTATCTGAAACCCCATATAAATTCATTTTATGTATAATTGGAAGGGGTTATGCGCAACCCCATCTAATAATAAAATTTTGAGGGGGTTATGAATAACATCTAAATTAATTTTATATAGAAATTATTGGGGGTTATATGAAATTGCCACTAGTTATCCAATTTAGAGGAGGTTATGAACCCGCTGTAATTTCTTAAATTAGAGGAGGATTTGATCCCCCACTATTTTTTAAAATTATTTTTTTAATATATGATTGGATATAGGTGGGGGTTTTAAACAGCTTCTAATTTAAGAAAATATAGGGCGTTCATTACCACTGCTAATCAATGAGGTTGGTGACTATTCATAACCCCCTCTAATTTCTTAAATTAGTGGGGGTTAAAAAACCTCTAATGTATTAAATTATAGGGAGCTAAAATTCCCCAATAATATCTTCAATTAGAGGGGTTGTGAACCCCCACTACTTAGAAAACCAATTCTATAATATATATAAATATATACAATTGAAACACTATATATAAATATATTTAAATACATTATATGGAAATATTATATAAAATATTTATTTGATTATATTAAAAAAAAATATATGTATGCATAAATGTAATTGTATAATGTTGTGTACATTAATATATATTTATTTTTTTAAATTGTATTTCATTTAATATTATGTATATATAATATAACAACACAAACATATTATATATATATAATTTATTAAGAAAATATATCATACAACAACCCGATATTTAATTTTTAATAATTTATATAATAATAATAATAATAAATTTATTTTTAAATAATATGTTTATGCTTTAATATTATATATATTTAATATTATAATAAATACTATTTATACAAATAAATATATATTAATGTACAAAATATTATACAATTATATTTATTAAAGTATATACTTAATAATTTACATAATAATAAATATATGTATTGAAATAAATTATATATATCTTTATAAAAGTTGTATTTCATATAATATTAATTATATATTAATTATATACAATATTATACAATTTATACAATTAAATATATATTAATGTATATAATAGTAAATATATGTATTGAAATTCACTACATAAATATATTTTAAAATACATTATATAAATATATGAAATAAATACAAATATATATATATATATTTATATTATAAATATAACGTATATAATATATAAATATATATTTACGTATACAAATAATTTACATAAATATGTTTTTAAATTTATGTGTAAAAACATACATAAATAGAATTATAAAATATATTTAATCAAATGTATGTAAATACACATATAAAATATATAGTTTTTATAAATGTATAAACTAGATACAATATAATGATATTATAATATGAATATATAAATACATAATGCAAACATACATATATTAATTTATATTAATATATATATATATATTCATATGTTATATATTAATATGTATTTAAATATTTACTCAAATAATATTCATTTGAATAAGATTCAATATATATATATATATATAATTATTATAATGCATAATTATAACACTGAAATATTGTTTCCATGGTGGTAGAGACGCATGAGAGGTATATTCCAGATCCTCAATTCAAAACCCACCAAAGAAAACCTTTAAAGATGGAGAGGTAAATCTAATGGCATGGGTGGAGAGGCTTGTGCGAACTTGTTTTGGGGTAGTCACGATAACTGCTTTCAAGGATGGGCTATGGAAGAGGGACATAGGTCTAGGTAAATAGGGAAATGGGAATAGGAGGCAGGGGTCCACGACCATAGGAATGGGATGGGAGTCTAGGGCCATTGTGGGGAACTAGATATAGAATTACTGGGTGGAAACTGATTATTTTAAAAAAATATTAGAGGTATTTTTCAAACGACCTCTAATATTGAGATCTATTCGAGGGGGTTCACCCCCTCTAATTTGGCCTTGCAATGATTCGGTTTGGAACGTTGTCCCTAATATTTTTATTATAACTCCATTATGGGAGGTTCACAACCATCCTTAATGTGATAAATAGATTACAGTGGGTAAAACCTCCTCTAAACTATGATTTTCTGATGAAATTAGATGGGATTTTAACCCCCCCTAAATTTAACCACCACTAATTTCTCATTACCTTACCAGTGGTTTACAAAAACTGCCACTTACAACATGTTGTGGGGACATTATTGGTCATTATAAGTAACCCTCTTAATTTATTTTTAGAGTGTTAGGACCCCCTCTTACCACCAAAATAACCCCTTATAATAGGGGCACTTTTTATAGTATGAGGATGATAATATCCTCGTAATAGAGATAAAGATTTGGAAATTTCCCACCCTTTATAATTTAATGACCCAAATCTTTGACCAAGGTACATATAGTTAGTTTTTTGATGTCTTAAATAGACCTAATGAAGTAAAATAATCAAGATAAGTAGGTTACAGGAGCATTAGGGGATCAACTGTAGCCCGGAACATAGAAATGGTGAAAGAAAACAAGGCCGCATGGTTTTTCAGCAACTATGTGTCCCAAGCGCACAGCCGTGCAATAGATATAGCGGTGGTCCATATCCCGTTTTAATGGTCTATGCATGGTTAGTGAAACTGTGCATAGAGACAATGTAGTGATCCTAGAAATTCAGTGAGCTACGAAAAGTGTGCATACGATTTGGCCAAACCATGCATAGAAACTGTGCGACCAAGTTTTTTAAGGAAAAAAAGACGTGTTTTCCCTTATTCCCTTTATGTTTCAAATATCCTTCTTCCTTTCATGATGTACATAATAGCCATCCTATTTCTCCCTTGATAATCCAAGATCTCTCCTCCTTCATCCTCTCACTACACCTATGTTTGGTGTCTAATCATAATTCATTCAGAAGCATTCTATCCTCTTAGGTAAGGCTAACGTCATGATCCCCTCTTTCCTTACTAAATTCCGCAATCAGTTGTGTTAGTTAGATGCAGTCTCATAAGCCCTATTTTTCATGGTGTTTTGAAGGAAACCCAGATCTACTCCATCCTTCTCTGAATCTGATGTTGATACTCAGTGAGTCATCATCTATGACCTTAAGGTAGGTGGTCTTGTAGCTCTTCATTTGAGTTTTTGTTGTTTCATATTTAATCTCCTTATGTTGTGGGTTGGTCTTTCCTGAGATCATTTTTTTGTTTTATTTATTCATGTATAATTAACCCTAATGTTATTAGATTGGTTAACTGACTCCTTTTAGGGTATTAGAGATCCACCTTGATCGATATGGATTCCCAAGTTGTTTTCCACATAAATTGGCCATTTTAGGCCAATTTCCCAAAAATGGGAATTGTGATTTAAGGTTCCCAGAATGGTTTTTAATTTAATTTACCATTATCCCATGTGCATTTAACTATTATAAAGGTGTATCAATGATTTTTTTGGCTCTATTGAGTTGGAATTGGAAAATTAAACATAAGGGTATTTGACCTTGATTCTTTAGCCTTCACACCTTTCCATGGAGTGTATTTCCTTGTTAGGAAAATTAGATGGTTAGTTCAATGGGTTGGATATGATGAAATAGAATGAACCTTTAAAATTATGTTCTTTAGATTGAATGATTTTTGGGGATGGCATGGGCATGCCAATGTTTTGGGTTTCATTAGAATTGAATTGAAACTTGGTATGTTTCCACAAATTGAAATAATGTGAGATGGTTTGCCTTAAATTTTATAACATATTAATGCATTTATCAATTGTATGCAAGTGGATTCTATTAAATGTAGGAATTAGAAATTATATCCCCATTCCATTCAGTTATATGAGGGTGGTAGGCATTATAGACCCATGAAATTCTATTAAATGTGGATAGTATGCATTATAGTATCATGCCATTCTTTTAAATGTGGGTGGTAGGAATTATAATCCCAAGCAATTCTATTAAATGTAGGTTGTAATAATTGTTACCCCATGACAATTATATCAATATAAATATACCAAGAGACATACTCAGATATGCCAACATTGAGATGAAGTATGTAGACCCACCAGGTGTCCCTATAGAACCTGAGCGAGAGGGTATTTGTTTATTCTGTATTGATTTACTTTCCTTAAATTAAATTCACATTGATTATTATGAGCATAATTGGATTACATATAGACACTATTTGGCATGGCCTACTGAGATTTATCTCACACCCTATTTGGTCTCCCTTTGTCACCCAAGTAAACTGTTTTCCTACATGTACAGATAGTGGAAACCACCACTCTTCTGGTTGTTGACTCGTTTTCATATGTGGAGATGAGGAGAAAAGGACCACTCTTAGGCTTAATATGTTATAGAGTGGATTTTGGATTTTGTTACTTTTTTCCTTGTGTAGTTGTATGCCTATTTCCTATTTCTGTTCCCATTTTGTACTAGAATGTCATTCATGCATACATGGATCAGACACCACCTATAAGGCCTTTCTTATATTATTATACTTCTGTTGCACTTGTTATTTAGTATTACACTTTAAATTATCAATCTAATATCTTTTCTTCCTCTACTTTATGTTTATATTACATTGAAGTGTACTCTATTATGGGATTAATTTCTCCCCGCTGATTTTACCATTATACCTACATTACTTGTCAGCATCCCCTAGCTTATGGGGGGATGTGTCAAGGGTCCTGTGGCCAACTAAACTCAGGCATGGGTTACATGGAATCCAAGTCCGGGACATCACAAAGTGGTATCAGTGGCAGTTTATTTCATTCTTTACTATTTGGATATAATAGATTGTAGTTTTGGAACACTTAGGGACTTAGTCATGAGCCATGCTTGGGCATCGCGAACACATGTACGGGGTAAAGTCCAAGTTCCTTACTTATTGTTTCTATTGATTATGATATTTCTATAGTTATCATTTTACCAGTGGGTTCTTCTCATGTTTTATTATTACATTTATATTGATGATATTGGAATTGTGATTTCATTGTTCGTCCTGATGAAATGAGTGTTGTGTATTAGATCATGCAACATAGTAGGCACAATATGTATTGGCCATGAATTTTTCCATGTCCCATTTCAATTTCTAGAGAGCATTGCCTCTGCATATTATTATGCCTTATTATGTATTGGTAATTATGAGGACACCTTTCTGCAGGTTGGATCATTTATGGTGTGAGTTAAGTTGGTGGGTTCCAATATTTGATTCATAAGGTGTGTGGGCCATTACGGATCAGAAAATAGAATTTCAACTAGCTCAACCATTTTGGTGATGATATAGTCACATGTATAATCACAATTTAACACGGAAATGACATCCAAGTGAGTGTCGTCTTTTCAATCACAAGGTGTATGCGCACTTATGGGATAGAAAATGACATATCATTGGACTCAGTGGTTTGAAATAACTTATAACATGAGAACAAACTTTTTCACATTCCTAACCTAGAATATTGACCTGGAACCAAAAATAGTAAGATGTTTTGGTGTTCTTCATTCTTATGTCACATTACGGTCTATTCCAACATCTCTTCTTGGATTTATAATTAGGTAGAGAGGCAAGTTCGTTCATTTAGGAAGGATTTCGTGCCTATCCTAGTTTCTTAAATTATTTTCTCTAAAGAGTTAATTCTATTATAAGGAATTTTTTAGGCATTGTAGCATTATACATCCATTATTTCTTCCATTCTTGTACCCTAACGGTGGTGATGATCATGTTCTTGAGGTGGTGGTCCCTGTGACACTATTTGTTCTTCCAGAAGAGGAGCTTATGTTTCCTCCTCTTATAGCTGAATTAGATGTTAATACCCATTTTCAAGATGGAATCTTGTATATTATGCATAATATGAAAGGTGGAGTGTGACCTATCCCGATCATGGTAGAGTTCACTTGTGAGTTTCTATAGAAACATCCTACCACTTTCTCCGGGGATAGTGGTCCATTCGTTGTAGAGTATTCAATTGAGGCAATGCTTTTTATTTTATAGCACCTAGAGACCCCTCCAGTGTAGATTGTTATGCTAGATACATTACTCAGCCAAGATGTAGTGGGATTTTATCACCTAGGAAGGCCAACATAGAGAGATGTGTTGGAATGACTTCTATATGGTAATTTACAAAAAAATATTTTGTAACGCCCCGACCCTAGTTACCCAGAGTCGGTGCATTATTACATAACATTGGCATGATCACAAGAAAGATCAAATCTCGAAAGACCGATTGGTTTAGTAGCCTTGGAAACACTAGATATATTCATAAGTTTTACATTACATCATAAAATGAAAAACTACTACAACAACATAATGTTTCCACAATCCACACTATTAACCCCTCATAAAATCCCTGCAGGTCATTCATAACTTACTTCTTCACATCCTGGGAAAAATAAAACATAGAAAAGGGGTGAGCTCAAATGCCCAGTAAGGATAACAATATATAGCGGAAACTTTCATAAATAAGAATAAACATTTAAGGCAATGCATTACTAAAACAAAAGCCTTTTAAACTTTAACTTCAACATAGTATGGCAAAAGTAAAATGAAATAATGCCATTTACTTATTCACATGGATATTCTACTAATCGAATAATCACATGCAAAAATCAATAACCACTTTCATAATGTTGGAATGCATAATGCCAGACTATCATAACCACATAGTCAAGGCCTCGTGCCAAGACTACAAATAAGATTTTGTCAAGGCCTTGTGCCAAGACACTAGTTTGTCTCATGAGACCTACCGATGCATCGAGGAGCTATAGCGGGCTCCACCCGTCACTTATTAAGTCCAATGCATTCCCATATGAAATAGTTTAAACATAACATAAACATTCGTATTAAAACTAGCATACGAAATGTCAATAATTTCACCATAAACTATGAATGGTATAAAAATAGCACATCCATAGTCAAACATATCACAAAACCTTCAATACAATATAGAAGTTTTGTATCATAATAAATCAACTTCAAATAATCTTAAAATCCATCAAAGGATGTTGACATAGATGAAATCAAAATTCTTTTTAAAGAAATATCTCCTTTTATTTTGAAATCATCTAAGATCCATATAAAATAAAACATTTTCTTTGAAAATATTCTTATAAGCTTGTAAGGGAAGCTTTGAAGATTTTATAACGGCGAAAAATAGCCGCACCCGCCGTATAAGTTAAAAAAAACATTCTTACCTTAATTCTGTCGAAAAGGTTAAAAAGGACCTTGTTTTGAAAACGACCGAAAGATTCCTTTATAAACCACTTATAAAAGTCAAAAAGGGTATAAATGATTTTAACTCATATTCTAGTAAATAGTAAAAATGTTTTGAAATACATTTTGAAGAAACATGGACGTGGATGATAACGAGGTCCCAGTAGATAATTATGTATAAACAACCTCGGATAATGAAGAGATTGCGAAATAAACCCTTACCTTGTACTTTTACTTGGTTGGGGTAGGTTAACCTCCTGTATAATAGTGAAATAGTTGTTATTAAATTATACAAGAATCATCTATATTAATATGATATCATATATGATCTTTTAACATTGATTTGTTAATAATATCTTAGAATTATCGTCGTTTCGGGAGTTAACTTACTCATTTTCTTTTATATGTTTTGTTACATAAGACATGGTTGTTGTATCTTATTCATATCCAGAATGATATCCAGTCCTTAAACATCATTTTTAAATCATCAAATGATAATTATACTTGAATGGATACGATGGAGAATGAATCTCATCGCGTTCGTGGAGACGGTAGTCCGTACGTACGCACGAGCGACAATATCATTCTTTTGATATTAAAATAATATATAAATGGATGGTATATCATATATACAGAATCATTAACATGTTATATTTATTATTTACATGAGTTACACATCATTATTATACCCATCCAAATAATATTATATTGAATAACAATTACACCACGACGTGGAGACGGTAAGCCGTACGTACGCACGTATGGTGACATGTTATTCAAAGGGTGGATAGAATACTGAATATGGTTGTGCCATATTTATAATAACATCACAGTATATGTGAGATACTGGAGTTATTATTTTAGAATGGTAAGAACAAAGGAAGAATAAGTGGAAGAAGAAATGAACTTAGAAAAGGGTGGTGAAATCATTACCTCTTCTTCGGGTTCTTCCTTTTGATTTGATCAAAAGGGATCCTTAGGTTGGCTTTCTGATCAAACTAAGGCCTCTAGGTTGTAGTGAGGGATGTTGGGAGAGTATTTGGGCAGAGTTTGGCCGAACCAAAAGGCTTTAGAGGTGTGAAGAAATGAGAAGGAGGAGTGCCCTTTTATAAGAGGGGTGAGGGGCACCTTTGGAAAAGCTAGAAATATTAATTTATAATAAATTCATATTCGGTTTCTAATGGCTCCAAAGTTGACTATTCAAAGGTTAAGGTGGGGATAGGTCTAAAAACACTCAACCAATAGAATTTAGACAGGTTTGGGTACTTATATTAACCTTATCTTTAAGTATTAACTCTAAGTTAATTAGTTTCACTTTTATAATGTCTCTTTGTATTTTTATATAATATGGTTAATAAACTTACTATATACATCCAAAAGACCCCCCAGTGGTCCATTAATGATGAACCTATCATGATATAAGTATCTTGGCCGAACCTTAGATTTTTAGGAATTTAATATCAATTAATAATATAATATTTGTTTTAAGAACTCTTTTATGTCAATTTTGACACTATTCAATAGTTGATTTTTGTGAAACTCATAACAGATTGATTAATTCAAAAAAAGTCAATTAGATCAATCCTAATATATCATATTATCCTAGAAAATTAGTTTAATGCATTAAAAGTTTCATATTATATTTATTTGGGTATTTTTAATATCAATTATTTTGATTTTTCACTATTATAGTAATTACTGCATCATCATTGTGTCATAAATAAAATAAATTATTTAATGTCTAAAAATTATAAATAAAATATCATTATGTAGGAAATATTTGTATCTTTCTAATGAATATTTATAATCTAAAATCCAACATATATAACCCTATGTAACAATTGTTTTTCTAAAAGATATATGCTTGTGTCATTTTTGTATTCATTTTAACTTAATTAAAATAAAGTGTCATTATCACTTACAAGTGGATCCATGGGGTCCCAAAATAGACCCAAAGATTCCCATGGTCGAACATGTATCCACCAATAGGGTTAAGACACGTTTTAGGGTAATTTAGTATTATTATAATATTATTTTTTAACCCTTATTTACCGGATTTACCCTTAACCATGGTAAATAAAATATTTACCGCAGTAATTATTCAAAATGTCTAAAAATAAAAGTTACCTATTTACACAATTTGAACATCCTGATTCCAAATATGGAATCCATTTTCCTAAATTCAAAACACAGAAGTGGCAGAAATTAATTTAAAATTAATTCCCGCTATCAAAACAAAAAGCGTGTTTTTAAGAGATAATAACTATCAAAAGATTGACACTTGTTTATGTTCGGTTTAATTGTAAAATTATGTCCAATGACCAACATTATATTAAATGGTAAAAATATATTCTAAATATACTTTAAAACCACTAAAATTCATAATTTATCACTATTAATTATTTTGATTAAAAAAGTTGTTTTTAATTAAAATTTAGTAATTTTCACTATTCATCAAAATATAAAAGTTATCCGAAAAGTACCAAAATTTCACCCTAGGCTAATTTCGATATTCCGAATCCAAAAATAAAGTCTATTTTGAAATATAAAATATATATGATTTCAAAAAGTAGGTATTACTATTCACAACGGTTATTAGTTGTGGTGTGTGTTAGAACTCGAGGTTGCGTACAACACACGCTATCGCATTATTCGAAGGGAAACGTACCGTGGAAGCTTGGGATGTTTCATTTTAAATTTTTTTGATGTCCCCATTTAGTCAAAAAGTATAAAATATTGTATTTAAAAAGGTTTCACTATTAAAAGTTGATAAAAGTGTAATACTGAAAATGAATCTGTTCTTGCATTATGACTAAGAAACTCATAATATGGATTCTAAAATTATAAAGTTTAAAATTTAGTTAATAATATTCATAACCTCTTTTGAATGGATTTTTCCTTTGGTAATTCATGGTGTGATTGAACTCGGTGTTGCGTGTAGTGCAAGTTATTGAATTATTTTTAAGAAATAACACACTCTGAAATCCTGGGGTGTTACATATTTTCCCAGACTCTGAGGGCTGACTGAGCTATAGAATTTATGAATATATAACATAACACCATGTCAGTCATAGACTGCTCGTCCCATTTCACTGAGTTGTAGCATTTTTCTTCTTCTCTAGCCAATGATAACCTTATGGATTCTAGGAAATTTGAGTATGGGTTATGTTATGTCGTCCAGTCATAAGTAAATGTTTTCAGAATGATGACTGTTTTTTATATCTTCAACAAAGACAATATTATTGAGAGAAGATTGAGAGATGTTGTGGGGTGGAATTCAAGGCGATTTGGCACCAAAATATTCTAGGGGGACTTATTTGGTGAAAAAGTGTGGTTTTTAGGAATCTTATAGGAATGGTGGTGTTCAGGCTCCCTCAACTAGAGGTTCTCCAATTTGTCATCAGTGCAGAGTACCAGGGCATTACAAGAGGTAGTGCACATGATATCCAGTTGAATGCAGAGGTTGTGGAATGATGGGTCACATCCACCATTTCTAAATATTTCTTACTCCATTTCCTAGTTAGAAACAATTTTCACATACCCCTCGGTCAGGAGTAGGGTTATCGGGATCACGACATGTGGGTAGCTGGAATACCCCTGGTCGATTAAGCTGAAGTGGTGGTCGAGGCATATGCAATCAGTCATGTTTTAAACGATAGATATGAGGTCAGGCTTTCATCATGGGAGTGTCAAGAAATTATACATACCTTGAATAGAATTCAGGTGTAGGTATGGTCTTTACAAGTACCTGTTTATGCCGTTCGAACATACAAAATCACGTATTACCTTTATGGATCTTATGAATTGGGTTTTTCACCCTTGTCTGGATTCAATTATGGTTATATTTTTAGATGATGTCTTGGTGTATTCTCACTATAAATATAACCATGAAATCCATCATGATATCATTATGAATATGATGAGAGAGAATAGACTCTATGATAAGCTTTGTAAATTCCACTTCTAGATCAATAGAGTCCACTTATTATGCTATATTATCTTAGAGTCAAGATTTTCTGTTAACCCGGAGAAAGTGAGGGAGGTTGTTTCTTGGGAGTATCCCAATAATGTATTTGATATCCAATTTTTCTTAGGGTATGTCGGAAACTATAGACATTTCATTCATGATTTATAACACCTTGCTTCACCGCTTAAATGTTTGATTAAAAAGGGTGTCAAATTTGAATGGTCAGAGTATTGTGATGTAGATTTTCAAGATTTGAATAGAAGACTTACATCATCATCAATACATATTCCTCCAGAGCTAAGTTGGTCTTACATAGTCTATTGTGACACATCTAGTATCGGGCTTGGATCTATCTTGATACAGGATGATTGAGTCATTTTGTATTGTTCTTATCTATTGAGGCATCACGACAGAAATTACCCAACGCATGACCAAAATCTCATTACAGTTGTTTATTCCTTACCCTACTAGAAACACTATTTATTTGGAGAGTTTTTTGGTGTTTAAAGACCAAAAAATCCTCAAATACATTCGTACACAATGAGATATGAATCTTAAGAAGCATAGGTGGCTCGAGTACCTAAAATCGTTTGATTTCAAAATTTCCTACCCTCTAGGTAAATAGAATTTAGTGGATAATGTTATGAGCTGAAAGACTCATAAATTGGTAGTTAAGGAGTCTAATGATTAATTTAAGGTTATATAATTATTCTCAGAGATGCATATTGAGGTCTAAGAGGTCCATGGTTAGACTATCCTCTCATCCTAAGTACTGACCTATACTCTTCTGGAATGAGTAAGGTCGAGAAATGTAACTAATCTTGAAGGTCTTGCCCTATGGGAGAGTGTCTCAGATTAAATCAAATCTTCCAAATGGACAATCAATTGGGATGATACTATTCTGTTATTTGGGAATGTATGGGTCCCATAAGACCTGAGAGAGCAGTTGATGAGGGATTTCCACACCTCAACATGGTCAGTTCACCCTGGTGCCACCAAAATGTACCAAGATCTACAACTTCGGTATTGGTGGCCCAACATGAAATGTGAAATATCATGTTCTGTTACATGATGCTCCAACTATCAGCCGGTGAAGGAGGAACACCAGCGTCCGGTAGGGTTTCTTTAGCTGTTTCCCATTACTGATGGGAAGAGGGAAGATGTTTTGATAGACTTTGTAACTATACTACCCAGATCACCCTATGGAAACGATGTAGTGTGGGTTGTTTTTTATCATTTTTCAAAGGTCACACATTTATTACCTGTGTGATATACCTTTTTTGTTGATGATCTAGGAAGACTATACATTAAAAATGTGGTACATCATCATGGAGAACCTCATTATATTTTTTGATAGGGATTCTTACTTCATGTCATGGTTCTATAAAGGGTTGAAGAAGGAATTGTGTATATAGGTAATTTTGAGCATGGCCTATCACCCTCATACCAATGGGTTGAAGAAGTGTACTATTCAGGTGCTATAGGATATGCTTCATGTCCGTGTTGTTGAATTTGGAGGTTATAGAGAGAAACAAATTCCCTTCATTGAGTTCTCTTATAACAACAAATTCTAGGATACCATTGATAGGGATCCCTTTGAAGCCTGGTATGGTAGGCCTTGTCGCTCGCCTCTATGATGGTTGGATTTAGGGGACACAACTTTCCTTGTGCCTCATCTTCTATAGGATAATTTACAGCAGGTCCAGTTGATTCAGTAGCATATGTTGATAGCATAGTCTAGACAGCAGTCGTATACCAACAGATGTGAGCAACCACTTGAGTTCAAGGTTGAAAATTGGGCTCTCTTGAAAGTATAACCTAGGTTGGGGAATATATGTTTCCTGTAGTAGGGTAATTTATCACCGAGATTTGTTGGACCCTTCAATGTTGTGAAGCAGATCAGACCATTGGCTTACCAGTTATCACTTCCTTAGAGATATATGTCCATGCATGATTTTTTTCATGTATATCAACTTCACCAGTATTATCCATACCAATCTCACTTCTTTCATCCCAATGAGGTTGAGTTTTATATGGAAGCTTTCTTTGAGGAGGAACTAGTTCAGATTATTGATCGGTCTATGATGATTTACTGAGGTAGGTTTGCTCCTCTTGTATAGGCTCTATGTCAACATGTATGGGTACATGATGAGTCCTAGGAGTGGGAAGCTAATGTGGGATCACAATTTTTGGAACTCTTTTCCAACGGTACCTCTTTGCCCACAGAAGGTCAACTCAGGGAAGATTTGCTTTAAATATGGAAGGTTGTAATGTCCTAACACTTCAAACATTGTACAAATCATTATTTTTTCTTTTTTAATGTCTTAAATGGACCTAATGAAGTAACCTAATCAAGCTAAGGAGGTCACAGAAGTGTCCGGGGCTCAACCAGATCCTGGATCTTAGATATGTGGAAATCAGACTAGGCTACATGGTATGTTTACAATCGTGTGTCCTAGGTGCATGATCGTGTAGCTACTGCAATGGGGGTCCAGAGCCCATAATCATGGTCTATGCATGGTTAGTCAAACCATGCACAGAGGACATTCAATGTTCCCATTGAAGTTGTTAGCTTTTAACGGTGTGTGTATGGTTTGTCCAAACCATGCAAAGAAACCAAGTGAGCCAGTTTTTATGGGAAAAGATACAATTTTACATCCATCCCTTTAAGTTTCTAATTTCCTCCTACCTTTCAGGATGTGCACAATAGCTTTCCTCAATCTCCATTGAGCATCCAAGATCTCTCCTCCTTAAACATCTTTCTACACCTTTATATGGTGTCCCATGTTCATTCTTTCTGAAGAATTGGATACCCTGAGGTAAGGCCAGCCTCATGGTCCCCACTTTCCTTGATAAATATAGTCATTAGTTGTGCTATTTATATGCAAGATCATTCACCCTATTTTTAGGGTCTTCGAAGAAAACTCAGATATACTCCATCCTACCCAAAATCTGAGGCCGAAACTCAGTGAGTCATCTTCTATGGCCCTAAGGTAGGCGGTCATGTAGTTCTCCATTTTATTTTTGAGAGTTTCGAATTTAATCTCGTTGTGTTGTGGCTCGACATATATCATGTTCCTTTTTTGTGATTCTTTCTTCATGTCGAATTGAACTTAATGTGATGACATAGGTTAACTGACTCTTTTTTAGGGTATTAGAGATAACCCTTGTACAACATTGACTCCCAAGAGGTGTTCCACCTAAATTGGCCATTTTATACCAATTTCTCCAAAATGGTAAATTGTGATTTAAGCATCCCATGATGTTTTTTAATCAAATTTACCCTTGTCCCATGTGTATTTGACTCTTATAAAGTTTCTTATATTTTTTTGTCACTTATGATATGGAATTAGAAAATTTACCATATGGGTCTTTGACCTTAGTCCTTTAGCCTTGAGACCTTGCCATGGACTGTATTACATTATTATGAAAATCGGAGGGTTAGTTGAATGGGTTGGATAGAATGAAATATCATGATCCTTTAAAATTAATTTTCTTAGATTTAATGGTTTTAGATGATGTCATGTCCATGGAAATGTTTTGGGTTTCACAATAAATGCATTGCAACATGGATTTTTTCCAAAACATGTTATAAAGTGAGATGGTTTGCCTTAAATTTTATAACATATAAATTTGTCTATCATTGGTATGCTAGTGGATTCTATTAAATTTGGGTTGTAGGAATTAAATCCCCATGACATTATATTAAATGTGTGTTGTAGGAATTATATCCTTATGCCATTCTATTAAATGTGGGAAGTAAGAATTATATCCTTATGTCATTCTATTAAATGTGGGGGTAGGCATTATAGCCCTGATCTATTCTATTATATGTATGGTGTATGAATTTTAGCCCCATAAAAATTATATAAATATTTATATATACTTGGTGACATACTTAGACATGCCGGTATTGAGCTGATATAGGTAGACCCACTAGGTGATCCTTAAGAACCTGAACATGAATGTAATTGTTTGTTCTATATTGCTTTACTTTAATTATATTAGTTTTAAATTGATTACTCATGGGTTCCACCAAGATTACATGTAGACACTATTGGTTTTTTCCTATTAGGATTTATCTTACACCCTATTCAAGCCACCTTTGGCACCAAAGTAGACTATTTTCCTGTAGGTATAGAGAGAGGCAACCACCCTCTTCTATTTGTTGGATCCTTTTCATAGGTGGATATTTAGAGTAGAGGATCAGTCTTAGGCTTGAGATTATATAGAAAATATTTTGGGTTTAATTATTTTTTTCCTTATATAGTTGTATTCATGTTTATTTCTCTTGTACCCCTTTTGTACTAGCATGCCATGCATGCATGCTTGGATCAGACACTGCCTATGAGGCCTTTATTCTATTATTAGTCTTCCACTGCCTTTGTTATTAAGTCTTCTATTGTTTACTTTATCTATCTGATTGTTATTATTCTACTACTATAGGTTTCTATTACACCACTGTGTGCTCTGATATGGGGTAAAGTCTCCCCACTGATTTTACCATTAAACCCTCACTACTTGTTAGTAGCCCCTATCTTATGGGGAGATGTGCCAAGGGTCAAGTGGACAACTAGGATTGGGCATGGGTTACATGGTAGATGGTTTTGGGACATCACATATAAATCCATTGAATATATTCATAGATATGTTTCAAAAGAATTTGAATAAGTTGTGTCAATAACTAATAATTAACAGAAGTAAGAAAATCTAGATATTAAAGAAGACCCATGACTCTCACTAATCAATTTTGACATTTAATTTGAGGATTATGAGAAGTACATAACATTCCTTAGATAAAACTAGGGTGTGTTTTCTTGGGATTACATAAATATGATGATTATAATAGTTTATTTGGTAGTTTTTCACCACATAGGACTACATATTATCTAACATAATAACAAAAAAAGAATTTATAATAATTTATCCAACTCATGGTTTAATACTTAAAGCCAAAGTTTACAAGTAGACCAAGTATAATTTTATTTGATAGGTCCAATGGACTATGTATATCACTAACATTGTCCTAGTTGTGAAAAAACCATAAGAGAATTATGGTTTACATCAACTTCAAAGAGTTTAGAAATCATTTTATTAAAGAAGATCTCTTTATCTCAATCATATAATTTTTGATCGATAAAATAGATAGTTTTCAAGACCTCTTATACATAGAACGGTATTATGGATATAATCATATTTTAGTATCTCTTGAAGATTGGGAGGATATTACCTTTAGATAATCTAATATAATATATTTCAATATGGTGATACTATTTTTTCTTAAAAATTATAAATCCACTTATTAATGATTAATGTACCATATTTTTAACCATCTTGTAAAATCATGTCATCATATGTGGATGTTATTATTCTCATGTCATATTGATGTCAGAATAATATTTTTCTAATTAAATATTTATTTTAAAACACCAATCAATATGATGATAAATACCCTAAAATATTCATTTGGAGTGATGTTAGGAATGTATCTCAGTTCCAAAGCTCATTATCATACCACCAATGATGTTATATATAAAACAAATTCGATACAAGAGATTCCCCTTCTTGAAATATCTATGAGTTGTGAGTTATTTAATGGAATATTAACTACATTAGGTTATTCATTGCAAACCTCACTGTAATATCATATTTCTTCATGATTATGATGAAAAAAGAAGTAACTTATCAATATGATAATGATTTACTAAAATATTTTGATGAGAATTGAAAATATATCATCAATACAATAATTAAAATGTTTTATATAGAAATGAACATTCTATTCATCCACATAAAACCATTTATTATTCTCTTGGTTATATTATTTCCAAGAGAAATGATGAAGTCTAGGAAAAAATCCACTATTATCTTAGTCAAACAATGTTGGAAACTAAGAGTTAATATACCAATAATGATAAAAATTTCCACAATTTGATCTTTGTAGTATAGAATTTTTGCCACTATGAATAAAATATTTAAATACATATAATCTTCTCTTTGACCTGGCTAAATATAAACATGGTACTCCTGTATTGATGAAATAGCTAGATTGATTGGTTATAATCCCTTAATAATTCAATATCCAATCTGTATCCCAAAGGGTCATCAAAGGAAAAGATTTTTTATGTTTACTAACAACAAAACCTATCATAGAAGATTCCCCATTAGATATATAACTATATAATGAGAAGATTTTATCTATTTATGAATCCTTTCAAACATGGAAATTGTACTTCAATAGAACTTATCAAAATCTGATCTAAAAGGGAAGCAAGTCCTATTACTCTAGTGAGTTAGTTTCTGAATTGTTTTTATTTAACCCAAAAAAATGAATTATTAAGCTAATTCATCCTCCTATTAGAATAATTTTAAAACAATTTTATGATGCTCGATAGGATTAAAAAACTAATCTATTTATAGATCTTGAAGATTAGATTAAGATATAAAATAATTTATATTTAACAGCAGAGGGTATAATTTTCATTATTAAAAAATATTTAGAAGAAATAAATGAGGTTAATATAAAATCATAACAAGATGAATCCCCATACCTATAAACTAATGTGTGGAGTGGATCGAAATATTTAATTATAGAATTCATTCATAATGTGACTCTTCTAAAAGAGTGCAAAATAAAGAAATATATTCATCGATAAGAATCTTTCCTTGTTCCCTATGATTGATCCAACTCCAATAAAATATTTTATGACCATTTCTTTGATGAAGTCTCTCTTAGATGCATCTAATGATAAATGGATCTCAATGGCATATAATAATTCAATAATAGTAGCAATAGTTCCCATGAAATTTCAATATAGGTATTTCTTAAAATCTAACTTATTAGCTACTTTAGGCTATGTCTGATGGGTGATTTTATGGAATTCACAAGGAGTTTCAATACATGTTAGGTAAAATCTACCTTCATTCATAAGTATCTACAATTATTCCACACTACTAAATACCCCAAACCATTTTCTATATTAGAAAGTAATATAATGGGTCAACACCCTCCAATTACTGTTAGAAAATTCAAATTAATTTTTACTATTATTACCTTCATCCATAAATGAGCTAAATCTATATCATTATTGAAATTTAAGAAAAATTTTATCATCAATTTCATGAAGAGAAATATCATGACTAGATCTAGAGCCACTCACACAATTTTGAAAGAAAGTGGTACTAAATTGTGTGTGTTTGAATTAAGTAAATTTTATTTAGAATACAATACCTGATCCAATCATGTATTATGATACCATGTCTTTATGAATAGATAGATAGGGGTTTTAAAGAATAATTTTTGAAATATCCTATATAATATGGGGGATAAGTATAAAAATTATTATCCTGAAAAGGATTATATTGCTTTATGGTCATGTCTCACTGTTACCCATGCTTCAATGAAAGAGGCCTTGAATTCCTAACTGTATGTAATAAAGGTATTTTTTCTATTTTATAGTTAGTTTCCTTTACTCCAAATATCCATTGTTAACTAACTAACTAAAGATGAATGATTCCAGGTTTGGATTTTTTATCTATAACATCTTGATGAGAAAATGTAATAGGTATTAAACAACCTTTATGTTTTTTATAATCATGAGGTATGAGAATTAATAGAAAAGTGTTTCCTCTAATCGACTATCTAAGGATAATAGGTGTTATTTTTAGGGAAACCAACAATATTTGAAAGGAATACTTCAAAATTAAATTAGACATTTGATGTATCATATGTCATATATAAAGTTAATTCAACTAGAGGATATTCTAGGATCATAATTGATGGAGATTGAATCACACCTCTAACTAATGCGAGGTTTCTTGAACTATTTTCATATAACTTCACATTGGGTTAAAATATCATCATTGCATGAAATTAAATTCCTTAAAAAAAATTCATTAAAGTATAAATCTAAATTGTATGACATATGGTTATTTGCTCAAGAAATTTATCCATACAATGATAAGTCCTTTGATTAGGATGTTAACATGTTTCAGATAAGGTCCTCATCACATGACACCAAAAAATAAAATGTAAAGTATATCCAATATAACCATAAAAATAAAAATAGTGGTCTATTATATTTAATATTATTTTAATATATTAGATCATAATATCAATATTAGTTTTTAGTTTATGGCCCTCAAATCCATGTATAATTTCTTTTAATAATCCATCACGAGGATTGAAATTCTCACTCCTCTTGAACTATGAGTGGCTTGATTCTTATTTCCAAAAGATATGTTGAAATGTTTTGATCACCTGTGTCATACCTAGACATAAATTCATAAATGATCCTACATTCCATTCACACTATCCTTTAATATAGGCTTACCAATTGAAATCATGTTTTTTCATTAACCATTCACTAGGATTCAATATTTTTATCTTTTAAGAACAACTTGTGGATTTGTTTCAATATCTATAGGATGTGTAGTGATGTCAGGGTTATCTGAATAATATATTTTCTAAAAATCGCATCCACTACCATATCTTCTCTAGGAAATTTTTTCAAACAAAATTTATCATAATTAAGTTATAATATTTTAGATTCAATTAAATATTCCTTTTCAATACAACTTTAAATTTGTAACATCTAAATTATAATGATATTTCGATGGTTATTGGTAATAAGTATATTTAATCCCTACAAACCCCATTTTTTGGTGATGGTTCATTCACCAAATATAAAAATTACCTATAACCAACCAAGGTAATAAAAATAACCTATAAATAAATTTCAAAAACTTCATATGACTTTAGCATAATTAAAGTAGAAGCCATGATTCAAAAAAATATCAATAATCCTTGGTATGTTTTTCTAATTGTATAGTTATAGACCGGTCATTTGGGAATTTCATTCTACCATCCTAAATTATTTATTATCATCCCATAATTTCCAAATTCAAATTCCTCAAAAAATAATTTACAGAACTTGTAGACCATTCTTCAATGATATAAAATGTATTTTGTCTATCCAAATTGCATTTCCTTTCTCACATTTCCCTTATTCTTTATTATTCATATTATTGTTACAACTAATTCGTATCAGTTAAATTTCATTCGAAAAATGAATGGAATCTTTTTCAATACACTCCACATCAAATGAGAATAAATTATATTAAAATTTTGTCCATTATTTATGAACATAAACTTTTATTTGTATCTCGTACTAACCACAATGACCTAAAAATAGGTGGAAATATTCTCTAGGTTTTTACATACTTTAATTTACAAAACACATTTGGGGTTAATTTTTCCTTTCTCTATTTATATAAAACCTCACTCTACTCCAAGAACCATGGCCCTAAATTAAATATTTCTTCCCTACTAGGTGATATTTACCAGCTCTCATATTACATCAATTCATGTCATTTAAATCTTTACCTCCTTGTTTTTTATTCCACCTCAGTTTTATCAAAGTTGTATGAACTTAAATTCCATCAATATTTTTTTCAATGTTTCATCACCTTAAACCCCACACATACATTGGTTAAAAGCCTATGACCTAGAACTTGATTCTTTCATAGTATAATATATACGAACACTCGAAAAATGTTTGAAATGTCTAATTTATTACTATTAAATGAAAATTTATATATCATATATTAATTTGAATACCCATAAAAATGATACCTAAGAAACATTGGAGACACTTCTCATGAATACATCCCTTTCAAGGAATTGGAAACAGTTAGTCTTTTGATGAAAAAAAGACAAAAAACATTTCAGGTTGATAACCCACAATGGGTAAACTAAAAAATCTAAGTATTTGGTTAATAAGTATGCACTTTAATTCCATTGGAAAAAAGATTGACCTTAAAATAAAAGAAAAAAATATTATAGGGAAAAATATTAAACATGTTAAAAAACAAATACATACTCACTAGGTCTAAATATTATGGTAAAAGGTAGAGTGTATCTTTATTTTTAAGATATATTAGTTTATATAAATTATGAAATGTGAGAAATGATATAATTTCAGACTACTCAAACCAATATTAAAATACTCATTCAAATCCCCATTCATCATTTTTATTATACCAAGTCATTTATTCTCTCGCATCTAAATGGCCTAAACCTACCCTATTATGAAGAACATGTGTTGTGTTTGGATTATAAAAATATTCTTCAAAGAGAACATGTCCATAAGTAAAATAAAACCTTTTCCATAAACTATAAAAAATGTTAACATCAATTCATAATGTTGTTGTAATCATAAATGGCTATATAATACAAATCAAAGAGTAATACCTTAAAAAATAAATGTTCAATCAAACCATTACCACATTAAATCAAGAATTTACAATCATGATTGGTAAGTAATTAATTTTTAATCAACGATCAATGAGAGTGAACAACATTAAAATTTCCCTTTTTCTAATTTAATATGTTTTCATAAATTAGTTTTTTAAGTGATAGGAGTTTACGTCAATAAAATAAATAGTAAATTACTTTAGAGTAATAAATTTACTCATTTGTTGAACAAATAATAGAATAAATGTATAGAATATAGATTATTATTAGGAAATAACAAAAATTAATTGAAAATTCCAAAGAAAAATATAAACAACTTTTATTGGAAGAATAATATATTTCAAAAAAAGGGATGGAACCATTGATCAATATTTGAAGATTCAAAAACCTACTAGATTATAATATATATTATAGATAAATCTATATGATTAAAAGAGAAAACTACTATAATTTTCTCCAAATTATTTTAATTTTAACTAATGTTTCTTTCATAGAAACTATTAGGCACTCCTACTACTCAATCTCCACTGTCTAAATAGATATTTATTATAAAGTTCTAGATTCTTTTATTTCTTACTAATAAATCACTGGAGTAGTAAACTCAACTAATTATAAATGATGATCTTAGTTATTTATGAATTAATATATTTTCATCAAGTTTTTATTTGTTCTAAAAAATTAGATTTTTTTCGGAAGATTGTGTATATTCTTTGGTCATAAAATCTACTCTCTTCCGAACCTATAAATATCTGGTGTAAGTGATATAATTTATCACCCATTTAAATTAAAGGATCATGAGAGGGATGACCTAGACTCTAAACCCCATAAAAAATCTAAATTAAAAACCTTACACATATACTTTTATTTCAATAAATAATAACCAAAAACATATACATTATATTACACATTTTATCAATATTAATACACACAATACAGGAACACAAATGTGTAGTGTATTTAAATATTAGCTACATAAATGTCCTATTACACATAAAAAACTTATGTTTCCACATATTCAATATCTCCTATAAATAGCCCTCCCATGTGATTACATTTTAATACATATCTCATAAAATATTTTTCATCATAACATATGTAATGGAATAAAAAAAGGTGACATTAGATATTAAATAAGTGTAATAAAGAGAGAACATGATTAAAAATCATATGTGAACATAATATGAACATCTGGGTATAAGAACATAATTGAGGTTCAATGAAATAACAGAGAAGAATTATAACCCATAATAAATAGATCATAAGTTAGGAATCATGGTAAAAATATTTTTAAATTACATAAGACATGAGTAATTAGATTATGGAAACATGAGTCAATAATCATGAAAACATAACATAACCATAAAACAATTTTCACATACATAAGAATAGAAAATCATTATTTATTTCCAGGATCACTTCTAATACCATCATGACATAGTGTAAAAAGTACCAAATTTTATTTTTTTCTCTCCCTAATCCCTAACATGTTAGCTCATGATATATAATTCTTTAACTAATGAATTTAAGATAAATACCCAACCCACCTGTCACTTAGTAGAAAAAGTACCTAAGGGTTTTGTGTTTAGTCTATATTACCTATCATATCATGAGATAATTATTTACCCAATAAATTATAGGGACATAATATACCCACAAATCACATACTAATAATCCATATATACATGTTTCACATGAATATGAAAACATTTATAATTACCTTAACCTATTTGAAAAACATGGGTTCCTTGAAAACGTCAACAACAAATAATTGTAAGACATATATTGTAATAAGGTCGATGGTATAATTGGATCATATCCCAATTTAAGTATAAGAAAAGTTAAATAATTTTTACATACATTAAAAACACTTTTACAAGATTATTATAAAAATTCATTGAAAATTATGATGAAATTTCCTCTATTTTTAAAAAAATATTTTCTAAAGAACTTTATTTATAAAAAATGGATATAGAAATTAATTTTGACAAAAATGTATGGATTTGAATATTAAAAAATAAAACAAATGAAGAATATTGTAAAATGAATTCATTTGGAATATGTTAAAAAGATTTCTTTCCCACCTTTATAATAAAATTAAAAGACAACAGAAAATGACACATGAGGAAACCATTAAAAAGGGATTACTATAAATATTTTTTAAATAAATACAATGGAAATATGAAATGATATTACTAAATAATATAAGAATAGAAAAGTCTTTACATAAAAAATTATAGAGAATACATACATAGAGGAGAAATATTCTCAACCAAATGAAGAGATAAGGTCTGTTCAAATTACATGTATCTTTTCGATTGAATTTTCAGTCAATAAAATGTGAAATGGTAAGATGACATGTAATACATAGAAATAAAAAATGAATAATAAAATTTAATTTATTACAGTATAAATAACAATAAACTTCCTCCAATGAAAACTTATTCTTAAAAAATATCAATATTATTGTGATATTGGAAAGAAACCCTTAAAAATTTTATGAAATTGTTTTTTAAAATGAAATAATTTATAAGAAATTGAGATTATAAATTAAATATTAATAACTTGATTACATGTATAGTAATATAATTAGACAATACTTATGTCTATTTTGAGAAATTATGATCATATAAAAACGTTTAAAATTATCATAACTCAATAAAAATGAGTTTAGTTAACAGAAAAAACCATACATAAGTGGTAATAAATCAGTCCAAAAAATATGAAGGATGGATCACAAAATTTACCTTCAAATCTCAATAATGAAATTTTATAATGTCATTAAAATTAAAGGGGGTAGTAATTACATTATATAAAATAAAACTTGGTGCATAATATGAAACGTTTCTCAATAATGGGAAATAGAAATAAACAAACCCTTAACTTTACTCTCTATATCAAAAAAGAGATTTAGCCTTCTGTATAATAAAAAAACCTTACTAATCACTTATCTTGGAACCTTATTTATATATATTAATTTTTGTACTTTTAAATTATAATCACTCATTACACATATATTAGTTGGTTGTTTTTTATTTTCATTTTCATATATTTGTAATTTTTTGATTAAAACATGTTTCATAATGGTGATGTCAGTCCATATTTTTTTATACCAAGTTCATAATTTCCAAATTATTTAGAGA
This sequence comes from Viscum album, assembly GCA_963277665.1. Taxonomy (NCBI): domain Eukaryota; kingdom Viridiplantae; phylum Streptophyta; class Magnoliopsida; order Santalales; family Viscaceae; genus Viscum; species Viscum album. Next base: position 384,494,669 of record OY728145.1, read on the forward strand.
ATTAAATTTTTTTATTTCAATGATTTATCTAATCCCATTTTTATTTTATGGTAATTATGGGTTTGGTTCTTGAGAATGGAATCCATGAGAAGTTTGTTTCCAATTATTTACAGATAAAAACATGTTACCATATAATGAATATTAATAATATATTATATTCATATGGTGATATTAATGAAATTAATTACTCATTAATAACATATATAACCATTATTAATGTCTTGATAATCATTCATGTAGGAAATTATGATAAAAGTATAGCATCATTCATGTAGATTTTTCAACTGACCCATACAAGAAGATTGAATAATAATTAATGAGTAAGGGTATGGATTTTATAATAGTAATATATATTTATCAAAATAATAATGATTTTGATATAAAAATATTTCAATAGATGGTTAGATTTATAAAGAGTGTATTTTATATGGTAATTAAAAATTATCTTGAAGAACAAGGTACATACTTTTATGAATTTGCTCCCTCACGATATGGGTGCCTTTGTAATGAAGGATTGAGGCCTCCTAATTAGTACTATAAGCTTTCCAAATTCAAAGGAGGATTTATGAGATGATAAAAATGGTGATTAAAGAGTTAACAAAAGGAAAATATTTGTTTGGTATGGGTTTGAGTGTTATCTTTTTATATAGGAAAATGAGGTATATTTCATTGAAACTTGAGTAAATTGAAGGGTGAAGATGAAATCACATGGGAATTATGTGAGTTAGACAAGTAAATGATGGCGATACATGTCATTTTTATTCCCAAAACAATCAAAGGTCTCATGAAATATTTGAATATAAAATTAACAGCTCACAATTTGATCCATTTAAATTTCCTCTTTTTATCTTTTTTAATTATTTACCAATGTAATTATTTTTTTATTACAAATGTTAAATAACCCCAAATACAAAATTTTTACATGTTGATTCCATATTTTGACTCTATTTAATCCAATTTAGTTTCTAAAGATGATACATTTTTTCTTTTAAAGTAAACATTAAATATATAGAAAAAATAATTTTTATTAAAAGTGTCTTTAAATTTTAAGTGTTTTTATCCTATTTAATATCAATTATTAATTAAATTAGTGTTGTTATATTTGTTTTTATATAAGAAAATTTATTTATAAAAATTATTTAATGGTTATAAATTTAATTTGTTTTTTTAAAAATAAAAAAACATAAAAATAAATTTCTTTAAAATATCCCACATTAATATTAAATGATTTCAATCATGCCACATCAAACATAAATTATTTATCTTCTAATAATTTTATTTTATTAATTTAGTGGTATTATAATCATTATATTAATTTTATAAACAAATAAAATTATATTTAAAATTAATTATAATCGTGATAACTAAAAATTAATAATTTTATTAAATATTATCTTTTTGTTCCATTAAATAATTATTTATTATATGTGAATTATGATACTTTTAATTAATTAAAAAACTTCAATGAAACTATTATATATATATATATATATAATTACCATATCTATAATGACCATATATCATATGGGCATATTGTAATCCTCTGTCAAACGTAATGAAATTTTATATTCTGAAAGGGGGGAAATGCTGAGACCATTCATGGGGGTCTAAAGTAGTGCAGCCTAAAGGTATCAGCTTTAACTTAACTATTACACTAAGGAGGAAGGGATTATAATTTAGTAAAGATGGTTCCTAGATTACCAAAATATTCCCAATCAGAAATGATTTGTGTGACCTTTTTTCCCTCCATCCACATGTAGTTAACATCCATGTGATTGTTGAAAAGATGTATGCATCCACCAACGAAAAAAATGATAGCATGAGAGATCAAGATAGCCATATGAATTGACTTGAGCGGTATAATGGACTCTTTTTAAACCTGGTGCTATATAATACCATGAGAGTAGAAAAGTTCAAATCACTTAAGCATTTTTGATGCTTCTATAATGATAGAATCCCCCTCGTAGAAGATAGAACTAAAAGGCAACAAGATAAAACCAGCCCTATCCTGAACTTCTCCCCCACATGTATCTGTTAATGAATGAACCATAAACATAAAATTTGATAAAACTATTATGAGGTATCCAGTGCACCCATTTATATTTCCTAAACATTCTGATAGCCATGGTAAAAGAGACTCTAGTATCTATGATCAACCATAGGGATTGGGGCTCCAACGTCTTGAGGAGGGGAATCAACTCAGCCACCAGGTATCTATCCCAAGCCATCACTTCCAGTCTCAATCAGGGAATCTACCCATGTTTATCCTTGTTATGTGAATTAAAAATTCTTCAATATATGACCTCTAGTAACAACGATCTCTCCTAAATATCATAGACATTTATTTCAATGTTGTGGAACATGAAATGGATAAAAATGTTACCAGAATCTCCCTGCACCACCATTCCACTAGAAGATCAAATACCAAACCAAGTAAAGGATTCAAAATTTCCTGCAAGGAAAATATAGGACTCTTACTAATCCATTATACTACCATAACTCTTTCACTTTGGAAAAATAGATATTACCTTGAGTATCATTTCCTCATATATAGGCAGTTCCAAATTTTGAAACACACCAAACAAAGAAGTTATATTTAGTAGGAATATATTGGATTTATATAGTACCTCTCCATGCATCATGTTTAGAACCTACATGAATAACATTATGATTATACTCCTTCAAGAATAAAAATGTAAAATAGTTAGAAAACACTATTTTTTCCAATTTATCATTGATAAAAATTATTATATAGGCCACCTATTATTGAGGGTTTAGAGTGGTGTGGATGAAGGAGGGAAAGCAAATGGATTGTGAGAATCAAATTTCTAGAACCTGACATCTTGAGAAGTTGTGTATTCTGTCCACCATGTTAGCATCTCAAAAACTGAGTGATCCACACCCAACAAACCTTCACATGATTTGTTGAACATAAGGTAGATTTGGTTGATCAGGTCTTGGGGTTTAGATGCTTTTCCCTTCCATCATTCTAGATGAGAAAAATATTTTTTGGTGATAAATACTGACTACATCGATCTTCTTTCCATATAGTCATAGGAATTATACCTTAGAGGAATATTTTAGTTCCCGAAACACTTCTAAAATTTAACCATCCATCCTTTACTTCCCAGGTCATCATATTCCATAATTCCCAGTGATTTCTACCCTCCACCTACACATCCCCGATAAATTCAACCAGAATATTCTCACTATTTATAAGCACGACCATTGGAACAATTGTGGCTTACAATATATGCATGGGTATTGAAAAAATCACACTATTAACCAAGGTGATATATCCTCCAAAGGAAGAACGTGGTTTTTTATTTGAGAATACGGTTGAATTTTTTTTCAACAATCCCATCATAATGATGAATCCTTATTTTACCAAGGGAGAATGGGAAACCTAAATATTCCATGGGAAAATACCTTCTAGGTACTCCCATCTTGTATTCAATTTTCTTACATCAATCATCCAATCATATTCTTGAGATATAGACATTACATTTCCCTCAATTGATCAACATACTAATCCCCTTGTTGTACTCATCATGAAAATGGTCGGGCACCTAAATATAACTACTACTAACATTGATGAAAAGAATAATTTTATCTGAAAAGAATAGGTATGAAACCACATTGATTCTTTTTCTACATGGGAATAGAAAAATACACACCTCACTAATGATTTTATATATGTATCTATTGATGGAGTCTTGGAAAATAATTAAGACACTGGGGGAGAGTGCTTAACCTTTCTTTAGTCCCTGGATATGGTTGATGAAACCATAAATTTCCCCATAAAGCTAAATGATAACCAAGGATGGAAAATGAAACATAAGAAAATATCAACCACCAACTTAAATAAACCTATGAAACCCACAACTATGATAATAAAACTCTACTCCACCCTATCAAAATCATTTTCTATATCAAGAATCATACGGGTATTAGACTCAATATTCTTCCTATTGATATCTCAGATCATCTCAGGGGCCACCGTAATGTCATATTGGGTATATATTTCTTCAATGAAAACTTGTTGCCCATAAAAATTCCATCTATGATGATGCACCAAGAGATTTTTGTTGATAATATTAACATGAAATTTGTAGGGTTTTTTGAAAAACTGATTGAACTATATAGTTTTAGAGAGGTTGGTTCTTTATCTTTCAGAATGAGAATAAAAGTAGTGGCACCAGCCATTCTGTATAAGCTTCCATCCCAAAAATAATGTGGAATGATACCCACAAGCTCATTTGTGATGAGTTCCCATGAATCCTTATAGAAAGATCATGGGAACCCATCAATCAAGAAGGAACTTCCATACTTGATGGTAGTAACCCCCCATATACCTCCTCTTTATCCAAAATTTTCTCAAAAAAGCAGTTGATATCTGGTAAAACCACATGGGGGATATTTTCTAAGAGATCGATAAGACCTACATGTTATCCATCATGCATGTAATGGTAAATATCTAAAATAAGTGAGATAAAATGGGATGAATCCATTCCTACAACCATTTGGGGATCATTAGTGAAGGTTCCATCCTTTAAAAATAATTTTTTGAATGTAGTAACATTTTTTTCTTCAATAATTCATGAAAAAATGCATTGTATTTGTCATCCTACTTCAACCAAGTCACTCATGACCTTTATTTTCATGATCATTCCTACTAAAGAATAAATTCATCCAGTCAGTTCTTCATGAAAACCAAATTACTAAAAGAACAACATCCCACCAATATTTCAGGTCTAGATTAACTTGGTCAACATCTATCTAATGTTTATTGAAAACTAAAAAATGGGGTGGACTACTTGAATCCCATGTTTATAGGTATTCTTTAAATTTTCATATTTTATTATGGAATCAATCCCAATATAAAATATCCATGTGCTTCTTCCATGAATAATTCATCACATAGTTATATTTGGGATTTTTCACCCACTGACAGGAATAGTAGAAACATGCACCGATTGCACCACTATGGGAAAGGAAGATGAGAAGAGGGGAGTGATCAGAAAGTTCTTTGACCAAGTGATCCATGTTGGAATTAGAGAGAGAGGAGATAGATTAGATATTTGAGAAACACAGGTCTAAATGAAATTAAATTTAATGGATTCCTCATTAGTTTTTACACCATATGTATTTATCCCCTGAGAATATCATGTCAAAAAAATAATTTATGTACAAAAAACACATGAACTATTTAATATCATTTCATGCATAATAACTTCTATATTTCTTCTCTAATGAGTCCAATATAACATTTAAATCCCTTATAAAGAGTCATGATGCATCCTTAGTATTGAAGTTATTTATATCTTTCTAAAGAAACTACCTATCTCTCATGATACATTTGGAATAGATAAGGTAAATGAAGAAGGTGATGTTTTTTAAAATGATATTAGTTGAAATATTTAGGTTAAATATAGTGATTATCTTGACTTTAGGAGATATAATTCAAAAAACCCATATATGATTGTTTTTTGACCCACTGTGCATACAATTGCAAAGCCCAATATTCATAATAATGTCATGAATTTTGGAGGGTATTTCCTTGTGTTCAAGGACTTACACTTACGAAACCTTGTTATGAAGAAGATCATATTAAAGGAAATATGTTTTACCCATTCCCCCCAGACCCAATAATTTCATAGGAGGAACTAAATCCCTGAGATAGGAGACACTTGGATCCCCTAGTATCAATAAGCACTTAGATTGAGAATATATGGAGGATAGTTTATGATTATCACAAGATCTAATATAGGAACTATTTGTTAGAGGAGAATTCTCTAGGACTTCCTTACTGACATCCACTTGTAATAATGAACTATTTCCATTTGAAAAAAAGGGGAGGGGCCAAAGTGTAAGGATCACTAGGTTATTAAAATTGGAGGACATGCTCCATTCCATACTAAGGGATAGTTTCCTGATTCACTAACCAAGAGGGATCTACCCAAGGGAGGTAGAAAAATAATATTCTGTCTAGACACCTTGAATCAAGACACAATCATGAATGGTATACAAAGGCGAGTAGAGTTCCACAATTATCATGCATGTTTTTCAGTTTTCACTTGTATTGGACCACCAAACCAATATAATATGTGTTGGTGGAGGGACCATTAGAGTGACATCATTTATGGGGAATGAAGAGTTCATGGAATGTGGTAATTATCCACTACTACTAGGGTTCCACCGGCCACCATATCAGGCTCCTTAACAATCTATAATAATGGGTGTCCATAAAATGGGGGTTGAGCTGGGGTGAGAATAGTAATATTGTCCAACTACTTTTGACAAATTGGAAGAGGGTGACCTTGAAGAATACATCTCATTTAGAACTGATTGTGGGAATGTAAAACATGGGATTTACAATAGTATACCACTTCATTATCCCTGAGAAGAATGTGGGATTGAAGAGGGTGAGATAAATCTATGTCAATGCAGATATGCAAAGCTCCCACTTCTTGGAGCTACAATGTTCACGCATCCACACAAACGAAAAAACCAATGGTTCCACATATGCCATAAAGAAGAAAAATGTTGTGAGATGGGAGGGGAAGTCTATAAATATTGATCTATACCACTTCCTAAGATGATTCACAAAAGAAACAATCTTAGATCAACCATCAAAATAGATTTAACCACAAATTTCTGAAAAACCAATGTCTCTAACAGCATGACTTCACAAAACAATCTTGGGATATGAGCACTGCACAAAATTCCTTTCAGTTAAGAATCGAGACCCATGATGGATCATACAATCCCTACGATGTGACAAAATTATGGAATAACACAAAGTACGGTTTTCCTTCCCCAAACCTAGCCACCAAAGTCCATCGATGGAATTATATGACGACCTCAATGGAATATTGTTTAAAATCAAGTGATATGCACCCACCATAGAGGCATATAGAAGGTCACCAAGATGATTCTCATGAATCAAGGAAAGATGTGTTGTTCGGGAGGGGGATGGATGAAGGATGACTTCCTTTAGGGAGGTTATAGCCGAAATTTTCTTATCCATCATAGGAGGAGGCACAAAAACTGGGTTTGGAGTGACAGGAGAGGGGTTCTTGTCAGAAATAGGAAGGAGAGGGTTGGGTGCCTAGGAATAAAATTCCTTAGAGGAAACGAGTAAGGGCAGAGACAGTATAACGGGTGAAGAAGTTTGAAAAATGGGAGGCATGTGGGGAACAAAATCTGTAGATAAGTCCATAAAATATCTCTTTTCTTTAATCCCTAATGGAATATCATGAAATTCTGATATTTCTCTATATATTTTACTCAAAAAATAATAATTTGTTCAATAACCTACCCCACATGCAACGCTGAACTCAAGAAAAAAATCAAGATATATTTAGGTAACATATACATATTATATATAACCTTTCAAACCAATCCATTAAATTTAATGGTATGAATAGGGGTAACCATCATTAAAATTATTTATATTAAGAAAATATATACCACTATATCACAAATGAAATGTAATTAGTATTCCCAAAGAAACCAGTAAAATAACTTTATTCTTAAAAATGGATTTTTGAGAAATTAGAATTTTATTACAAGGTAATATATTTTTTAGGATTGAGTAGTATATTTATTTTCTTATTTTATGAGTAATATTTTAAAACTATATTTATTATTAATTTAAAGTAAAAAATTAATGTTAATAAACCCAGAGATTTTTTCCAATATAAATAACTCTTCATAATATTTTTTTTCTATTAATTAAAATTATAATTTATAGATTTTAAGATGTGAATTTAAAAAAAAAAATATTTATCATGGAAATATTAACTTAAAATATCATTTTGATATTTAAAAAAAAAATAGTTAAATGGTTCAATATACCTCTTCTACTAATACTGTGATTTTATGCCATTATTAATATATAAATATGATCAATAAATTTATGAAACATTTTTCTTAACATGATATATGTTTTTTTAAAATTTACATTATTCATTTTTTTTAATATTGATTATATCTTACAAGCCTATGTTTAATATTTTAAAACACAATTATTATTTTTCTCAAAAATTAATTTAATATAATTCACAATAAATATATTAAAAATAATTATTACTACTTTTATAAATTTAATCATAAAAAATTTATTTCAAATTTAGAATCATTATTTCAAAATTATATTAAAAGAACAAATTATTTTTCATCAGAAAAATTAATCTTAGGTAAAAATTAATTATCATGTTAAAAAAGTTATTTACATAGAATGTTATTTTTCTAAATATTGTGTATTTTTAAATAATCTATTTAAAATTTTGACTCTAATGTAATGTTTAAATATATATATATATATATTTATATATATATATATATATATTTTAACACCCATTTAATTTATAATCACTATTGAATACTATTTAGAACACATAATATTTAAAACATCACATTTCTTCAAAAATGGTTTTTCTATACACTATATTTTAGAATTTAAATGTTAATTTTCACTAATTTAAAAATTAAATTCTGTTCAATGGATCCCAAATTTGGATTTTTTATATCACAATTTAGTTATAAGTTCCATCTAATATTTTTAGTAATATAAAATTAGAATGTTTAGTTTTTAATCAAGATTAATAAATGTAAAACTAGGAAGAAAACCTATCTTAATGTTTTAATCATTAAATGATCGCTTACACCTTATAGAAATCCTTTTTAGGTATAAAAGTCATACCCATATTTTTCACCTAACATTTCTTCACCTACCTTTCCTAAGACACATAACACCCTTGTGATATCATTCTTTCCTCTCACCTAACATTAGTTTCCAAAAAAATGTCCATATTTTCTACCAATAAAAATAGATTACTCTAACTGATTATCTAAAAAATCTACACACCAAAGGAATTTATCATGAATTTATTTTCCCAATACTACACTAAATATCTCTAAATTAGTTCCTATGATTCTATGGACTCCTCCTCTTATTTTACAAGCTACTTAGTTTGGTAAGGGTTCTCCACCTCCTCCTTTTGATTCATGTGATTACTTTGTCATAATCCTATTTTAGTTCCATGTTATTATTATTATATGTATTAATAATGAATAATTTAATTTCCAAATGATTCACTATATATTTTGGACTTCCCTTATCTCACATTAATTATGTTATTTAATCCCTTTTTTATAGTTGTTATGCTGTCAAAACCACTCCTCTATTCTCTCCATAATCTTTTTAATTCATAATATTTCTCAATGAAAGCCCTTTTCTTCATGTGACTATTATTAAATGTGGTTATAATCAAATTTTTACTATCCAAATGATGTACTATTATTGAGATACTACCCCTCTCTCACATTAATCTCATTTCGAAGTCCCTTTTGTATAGTCTTCATGTTGCCAAAATTTCTATGTTAGCCTCCCTCTCAGCTTGTAAATTCTAGAACTTAATTTGTTTTAATCCATTTGATTTAAATGTAGTTTTCTTCCATATATTCATAAAAATTAACTCACTCTCCATAAAATTTATTATTAAATAGATACTACTATTCTCACTCATTAAATACATTCCTTAACCCTTTTGAATACACATCATGTTTTGAATCAATTCATTCATTTTCCATCTTCATGTTATGAATACACAACAATAATATCATTCATGGGTATCCATAGAAATGGATCATATAAAATTTTATTGACATCAAAAATTCTATGAAAATCACTATTCATTGAGGCATGCATGATAATATACACCAATCTCTATTTTTATGGTTTAAATACTATGCCCATGACTTATAATATCATAAATTATATTTTAACTTGTAAACTTCACTTTCTATAATGATCCTCTTTGATTTTGGATATGATTGATATCTTATCCAAGATATAATTGTTTTTTATAACTCAATATTATTCTAGAGTTATAATTTTTTCTATGATATTCTTCTTTCAGTTCATATGGTATACCCAGTTTTTATATTGGTAGATTGATTTTATTCAAATATTCTATATTTATGAGTTCTATTACTTCTTGAAAATGTAGCTATTTTAAGAATAATTCTCATCCTTCTTACTAATAGTTTTCTCTTTTTATATATATTTTATATTATAGAAAATTTTACCCTTAATAATTGTAAATAAATATAAATGTTTTCTCATGTGAAAATAACATTTTTGTTCTCATCAATTAATAATTGTCTTCTTCTATCTATTTTCTTATGTTGGTTTCCCACAATGATATTTCAAAGCATTAGAAAGTTCTTTATATTTTTTAAAAATTAATGGTTTTATCCTCTAAACCATATTTGTTTTATAGACTTTATACATTTTAAACGTATATAATTAAATAATATTTTTAAAAGTACAATCTTTCAAGACGTTTTCACGTCACCTTTTAAAAAATGGATATTCATGTGACAGTAACTTCCTCTTTTATGCCAAAGGAAAAAATATTTTTTTTTAAAAACTATGTTAATATTTCACCATCACCATCCTTTATATCCCTAAAGGAACTATTTCATTGGATATTATTCATCTAAAATCACCTTAACAATTTTATAATAAAATAATATATTACGGTGATTTAATTTTTTTATCAATCATTAAAATGATTAAGGTAAATGTTTTGGATACCATTATTATGTTATGTGAAGCCCATTTTTTTCTTTACTGTGGTTTCAATATGATTTTATGAATAAAACCTATTTTCCTTCCCATCAATTTTCAAGAAATGTTGAATTATTTGAGTCTTATGTCACTTATATGTTTATATAATGATTGTTATGGTCCTATATCTCTGACATTTATTTGGTTAGGGATTTTTATCTCATGGGAGAAGTTTGTTAAGTATATACATTTTTTTTTACAACATGAAAAATTGTAATTGTATTATTTTACCACATGAAGTGTGGGAATTGTTTTCCAAATCTTATGTGTGGTAATTTTATTTATTCATAACTTGAAGGTTCAACATTTTTTATTCATAATATGAATCATGGAAATTTTTTTAATTCAAAACCTGAATTTTGTGAATTTGTTTTTTCATAACATGAGGGGTGGGAATTTTTTATTCATATCATGAAACTTGGTAATTTTTTTATTCATAACATGAAGCATATACATTTTTTACAAATATTATTTCTTCCCTATTATAATATTTTTTCTATATGTAAAACATTTTACTGTTTTATAATTATTCTCATATTATTTTATTCTCTCTTTACTCATATTTATTACCTCAATTAGGTATTATCTAATGCCAAGCCTTGTCAAATGATTCAGGAAATATGATTTATTGGTTTTCAGTTTCATATGTATCTTAATTATACCTATATGTGAATCTTTTAATATTTCTTAAGTTTACCCATACTGATCATCTAAGAATTTACCGTTGTTATATTATCTTTCCCAATGTTTAGAATGATATTATAACCTAGTATATTTCTTGAAGTCATTCTATTGATTTTATAATATCTAAAAATGTCAACAAGTATTTAAAAACAAGATGTTTTGTAGCTAGTCTCCAATACACTAAATAACTTTGTCCTTGAAATGTGTGAAAATTTGTGATATGTATTAATTTTACCATCAAATCAATAAAATATTTTTGTATGTTTTACAAGGTACATTTATCAAATTTCCAACATACATATCTTAAAAAAAGATATATATTACATCCATACTTCATTCATATATATTTCCTTAAAAACATTATTAATACATTCATCATTTTTTATTACCTCTCTTGACTTGTATATTGTACTTATAATGTTTTGATTTTTTTATATATTTATAATAAAAAGTATGATATTTAATGAAACCCCTGAGGATTTTGATTATATATTCATTAAATTTTATTTAGATGTGGTTTTATTCCACTTACAGTTTTCTTAGTAAGGTTTCATATTTTATTATAATAAAGTATTAATGTTTCTATTTGATTAAAATATTTTATCACAATAAATTATATCAAGGATATTTTTAGCTCAATGTTATATGTATTACTATATATAGAACCCATGATTTTTATATTAAGTTAAATAAATATTAAAATATCACGGTTTTCAATTCTACCCACCCTAAAAATAATTTTTCTCTCATAATTTCATTACTCGGATTAAAAAAAATTAGGTGCCTCTGCCTCATTATATTTTAGGTTCCCCTATAGATTCCCTAAACTTATGATTCATCCATACATCTTTAACCTTGTGAGTGGTCATGTTTCATAGTATTATATCTCTCAAATACATAATTTATAAAGGTTTTCCTTATAAGATAGATCATGTTCCAATTATACTAAATATGTCTTCAATACATGTGAAGGGTTTTGTTTTTTACTTTATCAAAAGTAATACATGGAACTCACCATGAACATGGGAAAGGTTAAGTTAATGTTTGTGAAAATAAGTTACCATCCATACATTATTAAGGATTTAAAATTGGCTAATATGTCTAGGTCTCAACATTATATTTTTCCTAAACCTTATAATCCTCTCCAATGGTAATAATTGAATGAAATATTACCTTTGACTTCAACCTACAGATATCATCAAATATTATTAGCACTACTCGTATAATGTATTTAGTAATTTTTAAAAATATATTAATTGGTTTAAATCATGTCTAAAATATTTTTTGAAATATTTATTACCATAAGATTAATCTCTCCAATTTAATCCAAACATGACATATTTTTGAACCTATTATTTTATAGAGCCTTATGTTTTGGCATTTGAATTCAATAGAAGAAACTGTTGTCATATGAGAACTCTACTAGGGGAAGGTGAAGACCCCAAACCATTTTTAAATATATTGAGAAGGATCTAATCATATAATATGGAATTTTAATGGGCCTTTTAAATTGGGAATCAATATGAGGATGGTAATCAAAATTAAAACATGGCTTAGTATCCAAAACTTTTAGAATGATTCACAATAACATTGAAGAAAACATTAGATCTTGGTCTGATACATTAAAAATTGATAATCCATGTATCCTAAAAACTACCTTTATATATGTCTTAAAAATTTTATTGAGTGATAAATATTATTTAATGGAAATGAAATGAGGTGATTTTGTAAGGTGATAAACTCCTATCCAAATGTAATTATGGCCTTTATTAGTCTTGGTACTTTTTATAATGAATTATATAGTTATTTTATCCCACTTCTACTAAGGTATGTGTAATGGTTTCATCAACCCATTATACATATATTATTCAACCTTAACCTACTATAAAACCAAACTTCGAGATAAATACTCTTCAATCTACCTATTTTTATTATGACCCCAAAAATGGTTCTTGAGATATCTATATATCATTATGCTTCCTTTGTGGATAGATAATGATGATCTATGTCTATCATAAAATAGATCCTTCATCAACTATATCATTTATGAATATATATATATATATATATATATAATCCTCATTATTATAATAAAATTGACCAGATAGGATGTCTCCACTTATCTTATTATTTAATGGTACATGCTTTGAAAATCCATGAATATTGGTTCTATTTCAATCCACATCTTGGATATAGTAGCCAGATCTTTCCAGATCAAAGCATCATCCACCTTGTTTTCCTTCCTAGGGTGAAAATATATTGAGCAGTTGAAGTCCTCTATCAATTCCAACAATATCTTTCAGTGTATGTTTAACTCCATTTATATGAATATATACATTAAGTTCTTATAATCATTATATATATAAAACTTTCAAATATATAGATAATTCCTTCATATCTTTAATAAAAAAATTAATTTTTCTAGCTCCAAATCATGTATTCGGATATTTTTCTCATGAAACATTAATCGATGGGTTTAATAAGCTATTAGCATGCCATTTTTCAAAAATAAACATCAAAATTTATAATTTAATGAATCCTTATATATCAAAAACCCTTATCCACTATAGGGCAGTGTTACAATATGTGTAGTGAAAAAACCGTTGCCAAGATCCTTGAAATTTTATTCACATTCATCTATCCAGTGCAACTTAACTCCCTTCTGAGTTAACTTTTTTAGTGTATTTGAATATAATGAAACAATTCTCATAAATTGTTGATAGTATCCTAGAAATCCAATAAATTTATGGATATATTTTATAGTAATTATTATGTGACATTCTTAAATCACCTTTGCCGTATAAAGATCCATGAATATACCCTCTCTTGTCATTACGTTACCAAAGACTAAATCTTTTTGTACAAGAATTCACAGTTGCTATATTTTTCAAAAAGAATTTCCTTTCTGAAGGCCATTAGAAGGATCTAAAAATGAAATTATTTTTATTCCTTTATCATTGAATATATAATAATATCATTTTTATATACATCCAAAAATTGATCAAGGTAATCTCTCAAGACTCTATTAGTCAGATCTATGAAGTTATTAGGGTAATTTTCATGTATGAATGGAATCCTAATGAATTTAAAGTTTCTATATCCTCTATGAAAGGGTGTCTTGGATAAATCCTCTATTTTCATCATTAATAAATTATATCCAAATAAAATTTCATTATTTTATATTTTTTATACCCTTTATTCTAATAAACAATGTAAAAATTTTGGGTTAGAGGATACTTCTTCTTGATTTAGATTTTTTATGTTTATTGTAATGAATGAAAAGATTCAGTAATAAACTTTTATTATTAATAAAGAGTAATGGTACATTGTATGTTGAAGAACATGGTTATAAAAACACTTATATTGGTTCTATGGGTACTTATTATTTAAATTATCCAATTTAATTATGGTTGTTCTATATGAGGTCTTTAATATTAACATGACACCAAGAATGAGTTCTATTGAAAAATCAAATGCACAATCTATGGGAAGAACCTGAAACTCCTTAGAAAATACATCAACATATTCCTTCAAAATATTAATATAATCAATATCATGAATTTCTCAACCCATTTGAGATACATTTCCCTTATTATTATGTAACAAGTCAAATATAATGGAGGTGACTTCACATGAGATTTCATAGTCATCCTTACATCAATTGATTATCATGTGTTTATTTGGGATATGAAATGTGATTTAATTATCACAAAAATAGATATGGGATCTATGTTTTAATATCCAATCCATACCCTAAATCACATAAAATTTAACAAAAGGGAGACAAAAAATATTTATTATAAAACAAATCTCACAAACGTTTACCAGATAAAAGTTGTAGGCTTAGGTTGAAATCATAAACGAGCTATATTTTTACTGATAATTTAATATTTATTCATTGGTAATATTAATCTATAATTATATATAATTTTTATGATATTATGAAATTTATATAAATAGGATTAAATAAAAAAATTTCAATATTGAACGTTCCTTTCACTACCCAATATCATGATTCTATTATCAATCAATTAAAAAACCAAAATTGATTGTGTGAGTATTTGAAAACAATAATTCAGATTAAGTAATCAAATGATAAGAAAAATCATTCCTATTATGCCTTAAATTATAAATATTTTAAGTAAACCAATAACATTTTAATTTTATCCATCAAAATTATTGGTTCCACATATGTTTTTTAAGATATAACTTATTTTTTCTTATACCATAATCACTAAAAAATAAATAAATCTCAATTTGATACCAATGAGACTAACTAAAACCACACTCCTATATCTGGGGAAAATTCAAACGTTCCATATATATTGTAATACCAACATAGATAACCCAAAAAATTACATACTTCAAGTCACTTATCTTATCAATAAAAAAATCTAGATCCTAAAGGTTTAGCCTCTTTAAAGATTAGATAAATAAATTTATTGTTAATCATAAAAAAATTATTCTACATAATCATTAATATCTCCCAGAAATATCTTTCTCACGTGGTAACATTTTTCGATATATTATTCAACTTCATTGCAAAAAAATAGATACTTTAAAAAGTATGGGATCTAATTCTCTAAAACAGTAAACAAATTAAAAATAACAGAATATCATAAGTGATCATATTATGATCATGTTAGTATAAGAACATTATCTATGCGCATGGATATAAAATAAATCAGTAATAACCCATGAATCATAGATCATAAATCATGAGTCATGGAATAAATATTTTTTCATAAAATAAGAAATGGGTAACAAGAGTGTGGAAACATGAGTCAATAATCTTGAAAACATAATAAAGGAATAATAATACAACATATAAATAAGAATATAAAATCATTCCTTATGTAGAGGATCACTACCAATTCTAGAATCTCATATAGTGATTTTTTTTCTCCTTGGTCCTTCACATGTCAACTCACGAGATAAAAGTCTTTACACAATCTATTAGAGGGAGTAACAAACCCTCCTATCACATAGTGGACAAAGAACCTCACAGGATTTGGTTTACTCCCCATGCCTCATTACCTCAAGAGATAATACATTAACAAATTAATTATAGGAATACTACAGACCCACAAGTCATGTAGTAATAAATCATACATATGTGTTCCAGATGAAAATAAAAACATTTATAATTCCATTAACCCTAGGAAAGAGACATTTTTCATGAAAACATCCATAATAAATATTCATAAGTCATTAAATGTAAGAAGTTGGAAAGAATTATTTAAAAATAGAACTAATGAATTATTAAATAATTTTAAGTTATTTTGAAATAGATAAAAACTATATTTACAAGATCACGTGAAAATTTATTCCAAATTAAGAAGAAATAACTTTAAATTTTTAATAAAAAAAACTACTTTCAAAACAAAATTATTCATAAAAAATTAGGTATAAAAATTACATTAGAAAACCATAAAAAAATGAATCCAAATATTTATAAATAAACTCAATTAAGAGTGAGGTAAAATTCATTAATTCTAAATACATTAAGAAATATACATTTCATGCCTCTATATAGAATGAAAATGAAAATAAAAAAATTTCTAGTGAGGGTCACAAACCTCTCACACTACCCCACTGATATGTTGTGGGACCCATTATTTAGGGCCCAGACCTTCGAGAAGGGGTTCAGACGGGTGATCAGAGCTCTAACGATCTCACTAAGCATCCCGACATAGGTGGGGTTGCTAGAGACAAAACTCCTGGTCGAGAGTTTCCTTGGTGAGCAGTCACCAGTAGTGAGATCCACCACCAGTAGACACGTAACAGAGTCTTTTGCAGCTGACAGTAGATAGATATCGTAGAGTTTTGAGAGGACCAGACCTACAGGTGGATGAACGCATGACTTAGGATTGGTTGTGCGGGGCACCTAAAGCAGAGATGGACATGCCAGGAGTGGGAAGTGTTACTCATGCGGTGAGTAGGGTCACATGGCTTGTGACTGCCGGACCTTCTGTTTAGATGATCATCATATGGTCGAAGAACCACCCAAGTAGAGACAGAGATATGATCGAGGCGGTCTGCAGGGTGCAGGAGGACATGGCAGAGGAGCTGGTCATGTAGCTGGCGGTGAGCGACGTTTTGAGGTATTACCACCACCACCACCAGGAGGTCCACACTGACCGCAGGGAGCAGGTGGACTGGGGAGAGCTCAGCTCTAGGTAGCTGAGACATACGATCATGGTGCTCTGGTGATGATTTGAGGTACGATCTGTGTCTACCCCACCATAGATGCAGTACTTATAGAAATAGGCTCCAGTCACTCTTTCATTTACACTACCCTCATTCGGAGCTCAGAGATTCTGATTGAGATGTTATCTTGATACTTATGGATAGAGACTACAACAAGAGTAGATTCAATGATTATGCACTGGCGCTGGTGGCGCGAGCTTACTCTATGAGGCGAGAGCTTTGGATGGGATCTCCTAATAGCATCGTTGAGGACTTACGATGTCATATTGGGTATGGATTGGTTATCTACAGTCCAAGCACATATTGACTGTATTAGGTATAATGTGCGTTGTATCCACACGGATAGGACAAGGTTTACCTTCACTAGTGAGAAGGGATCCTTTGCATCACATGATAGACTTGCACGAAGGAGAGTGTAGCCTATTACTCATCAGTTGGCTAGCCTTACCCTTAGATAAATTGATGTGGAGAGTCTGGCTTATCCTATAGTGGTGGACCAGTACCCGGATGTTTTTCTTGATGATTTCCTAGGTCTACCCCCTCACCAAGAGGTATAATTTTACATTGACTTGTACCCCGGGACGACACCGATATCTACACCAGCATATCAGACGGCTCCCACGGAGCTTCGCAAGCTACGAGTACAACTGGAGGACTTGTAGGATAAGGGATTCATCTGGCCCAATGTTTCTCCCTAGGAAACCCCAATTCTATTCTCTAAGAAGGCAGATAAGAGCCTGAGGCTTTGTGTTGACTATTGGAGCCTGAACCAGGTGATCATGAATAACAAGTACCCACTCCCGAGGATTGATGACCTCTTCTATCAGCTGAAGGGATCATGGTGGTTCTCGAAGATAGACCTCAGATCAGGTTATCACCAGCTCAGAGTTCAAGGTGAGGATGTGCAGAAGATGGCTTTCAGATGTCGGTACGACCACTATGAGTTCTTGGATATGATTTTCGGAGTAACCAATGCTCCAGCAGTGTTTATGGGACTCAAAAACAGGTTTTTCAATCGTACCATGATCTTTTTGTAGTGGACTTCATCGAAGAAATTCTGATATACTCATCTACTGAGGAGGAGTATGCCTATTTTTTGCGGGTAGTACTGGACAGACTCTAAGAGAACTGGATTTATGGTAAGCTCTCGAAGTACCAGTTCTAGATACGAGAGGTTCACTTTCTGGGACATGTCATCTCAGAGGCTAGAGTTGTAGTGGATCTAGTGAAGATTTAGGCGGTACTTTCTTGGGAGCCACCCAGCAGTATGACTGAAGTACGGAGTTTCCTGGGTTTGGATGGATACTAACGGAGTATTGTATTATATTTCTACAGAGTTGCAGCACCACTATCAACCTTAACAAAGAAGGAGAAACCCATTGTGTGGTCGGAGAGATGCGAGCAGAACTTTCACGATCTGAGGTAGAGGATGACTAGTGCCCCCATCTTGAGCCTTCTAGAGGAAGGCATAAGGTACGTAGTCTACTACGATGCATCAGGGACTAGACACGGATGTGTCCTGATGCATGAGCGAGCAATGATCGCTTATAGATCTCAAGAGCTAAGACATAATGAGTAGAACTATTCTACCCATGACCTGGAGTTAGCAGTGGTGGTCTTCTCCTTTAATATGTGGCGACACTATTTTATGGGCGAGCGTTTTACCATGTACTCTGATCACAAGAGTCTCAGGTATATCTTCCCCCAGAAGGACCTGAACCTGAGTCATCAATGTTTTCTTGAGTTCCTCATGAACTATGACTTAGAGATAGTCTATACTACTGGTAAGTGGAACATTGTTGCTGATTCACTGAGTAGGAGATCTGGTATACAACTTCTAGGTGAGGCTACAGAGCAGTTGGACACTTTGTCAATATCCTTTGTGTATAGAGATGGATAAACCTTCCTTCAGTCTCTTACAGTCACTCCTCCACTTCTTCAGTGAGTCATGGAGGTGCAGTGTGGGGATACTAACTTCAAGACACGATGTGATTATATATCAACAAGACATGCACCTGATGGATTTTATGCAGGTGGGGAGAATTTCATCCTCTTCAGAGGAAGTACCTTGGTACTGGTGTCACTTCAGGAGGAAGTGTTGAGGGAGTTCCACACATCCCCTCTAGAGGTACATCTAGGAGTGGCGAAGATGTATCGAGATCTCCGATGACAGAACTGGTGGCGGGGAATGAAGAAATCAGTTGTAGAGTTTGTCTCTCAGTGCCTCACTTGTCAGTAGGTGAAGACAGAGCATCAGGTACTAGCAGTCTTGGTTCAGCCTTTGGAGGTCCCAGAGTGGAAGTGGGATGGGATATCCATGGACTTCTTTATGGGTATTCCACGTACATCTAGGAGACATGACTCGATTTGGGTGATCGTCGACCGACTCACCAAGTCAGCCCACTTCTTACCGATCAGAGAGCTAGGATCAGTAAAGAGATTGGGACGTCTCTATGTATAAGAGATTACGAGGCTACGTGGAGTACCTTCGAGGATTATCTCTGATTGTGAGATAGGTTTTACATCATAGATATGGAAGGGGTTGTATGAGGCTTTCAGGACATAGCTTCATTTGAGTACCCGTCTTCCATCCTCAGACGGATGGCCACACTGAGCAGACCATTCATACCCTTGAGGAAATGTTGAGTGCTTGTGTCCTCGACTTCGGTTACAGCTAGGAGGATTACTTACCTTTGGTAGAGTTTTCATAAAACAACAACTGTCACTACACCACAGGGATCACACCTTTTGAGACATTATACGGGTGACCATACAGATCACCTTTGTGCTAGACTGACCTTGGGGAGTCAGCACTAGTTGGACCAGAGATGGTACGAGCTACCACAGAGAAGGTGCAGATCATACAGGAGCAGATGAAGACTACATAAAGCAGACAAAAGTCGTATGCTGACTGCAGATAGAGACCTCTAGAGTTCGAGGATGGAGACCACGTATTTCTACAGGTCTCACCTTGATGAGGTCTATGGAGATTTGGCTGAGGAGGCAAGTTATCTCTGATATTCATCATACCTTTTCAGGTCCTTAGTAGAGTTGGGGAGGTGGCATACCGCTTAGGTCTTTCGCCTCAGTTGCACTGGGTGCACGACGTCTTCCAAGTATCCCATTTGAGGAGATACGTGCATGACCCTTCTCACATCATCGACCATGGTGATCTGGACATCGATGATGGGGAGAATTTTATGGAGGTTCCAATAGAGATATAGGATCGAGAGGAGCGAGTCCATCATGGACAGTCGATACCTCTAGTGCGCGTTTTCTGGCAGCACAGGAACCTCCAAGAGAGCACATGGGAGCGGGAGGCTCAGATGTGTGCTCAGTACCCCCACTTGTTCTATTAGTTGAGTTGTGGCTTATGGGGAAATATATCCCTGAGGTGGGGAGAATGTAAAAAATCATAATTTCTATGTAATTTTTTTTAATTTAATGTGAATTTTACAAGTCTGAGAAAATTGACCGCGCGTGATTCAGAGGCCCAGAGTGCCCAAAATAAATTTTTGAAGTTTTTTTCAGGTACGTTCAGTAAAAGTATGAGAAGGTTTTTCTAATTCTGAACCGGTTCTCAGAATTAAAATCTCATGTCATCGTTGAACTCGTAGCGCCAGTTTTTGCTTAAGAATAATTTCACCTCGATGACAGTTGGTCGAGGGTGAATGTTAGTTTTTGGGTTTTTCGTGGAAATAATAAAATAAAATAAACACATATTTATTTTATTTTATCTATTATAACCACCTATGTAAAAGTTAGAGGTGGGGACCACCACAACATAACCTCCCATGAGAGGTTATGGTGGTGGGGCCCACCCGAACCTAACCTCCCATGAGAGGTTACGGTGTGGGGACCACCCAGGACTAAACCCCCCTAGTAATGGTGGCAAAGGAATACCTCTCAACTCCCTCATAAATGAGGGAGAGCCTCTTGAACTCCCCCACCTTTATTGTGCCAACGCACAAGCCAATTAAATGTGCCAACTCCTCTAACATTTAATTATTCCAACTTAACCATTTTGAAATTTGTGTCAACGATTAAATAATAGATAACTTAATCTATTATCTTGGCATGGATTTTTCATTTTAGTAGAACTTGGGGAAATATTGGGAGAGGAGAAATCTTGGGAGAAATAAAGTTCTCCAACGAAGAACTTCATTTCACAACGAAGAATGCTCCACCGACGAAGAATGACCTTGACTTCGACTTTCTTCTTCGAAACCTCCTTCGATGTAGGACGTGTTCATCTACAAAGAAAAAAAGTCTGCCTTCACGCACCAACATTGAAGAAAAATGAACAAGTTAGGGTTTTAATTTTATTTATGTATGAATTTTTCCCATGTTCTTCCTTTCTTTCAAAAAAATGAACGTGGATGTTTTTCTTTTTGCGAAAGGATTGTTGTGCTTTGTTCTTGATGATCCAATTTCTACCACCCTAAACGTAGAGGGTGCATGCCAAGCTAACATGGCTCGAACCCCCACCAATCTTCTTTTTGGTGTTCTTAGAAATGGTGACGAAGGCGATGAAGAAAACGACCGCACCACCCGCAGCCTCAGTGGCCTGCACCACCCACATTGCGTTTCGACTGCCGACCGAACCAACCCCCATGCCCCGACCACGCTGTACCCCAGCTGCACCGCCTCGCCAGCCGCCCCACCCTCACCGGCCATGCAACCCATGCCGACCCCACCACCCTCACCAGCCTCACCGCCATCACCAACCTTGCCTCCCTCACCGGTCATGCCCCTGCGCCGGTCGCACCTCAGCCGCGCTGCCCCCGGCCAAACCGGTCGCGCCCTCACGATGCCCTGGACAAACCGGCCCCAATTGGCACCCTTATGGGCCGAACCTAATGGGCTGGTATGCCCAACGGGTTAGGCTGGGTAGACCCGAATCGGGTCAGCCCAGACTTTTTTGTGCCACGTCGGTCCGACCGGGTCAGACTGGACCAAAGCCCACTAGGACCCTTTACTTTATTTTGGCCATATCTTTGGCACCAGACATCTGTTTGACGAACTGTCAGTGGTGCTGGTAATCTTGGAGTGTGGCGGTCTCATTGAGTATATTCCACTAGAGTTTGGGGTATAGTTGGGATACAGTCTGGTTGGATCGTTCACAAATCCAACCAGGCCCCCGGGACTAAAAGGCTAATAACTCACAGACCGGGCGTCCGATTGATGCGTTGTCAGTTGCGTTGAGACCCGTAAGACGTGGCATACCTGGAATACTTCTTTGTGGGACTTCAAGGTAGAGGATATTTGACTATTATCTTGTGGATTGGATCTTCCAGAGACGAGTGAGCATTTCTGCAGGAACCTAGTAGTTGGCTAAGATTTGACGACTGCCGACCAATTGACTCATAGTGACTCGACTAGCCCATTGGGGAGCACCTGATTATGGCGGTAGACCCACAACGGAGGAGTACCTGGTTGTGTTGGTAGACCCATGGTGGGGAGCACCTCTATGTGATGCAACAGACCCATGGTACTTGATAGGAGGAGTACCTCAACAGTCCAAGGTTAGTGGGAAGCATCGGGTTAGGGCGACATGCCCACTATACTCGATAGAGGAGGAGTTATCCAGAAGATGAGGGATCAAAATGTTTTACCAATAGAATAAATCCTGGTTTGTGCTGAGTTAGTTTTTCTACGTTTTCCTCATGATTGAGATGGATCACATGATAACTTAGGTATATGTATGGGCATATACCGAAGTAAGGTTATCTGTTGATTTCATACTTGGTGGTTTATCCTTGTTGGATTTTGTGAGACCATGAGGGTTTTAGGGTCCTTAATTAGTATCATTATACTCACCCATGCACAGGCCATGCCCGCACCTTGTTGTGTTGGATGCAGAAGATGGACAACGGTGACCGAGACTGAGAGTACCAGGACTGGATGATACCTGGAGGTGGACCATACGGTGTGACGGTATACAGAGGAGACAGACAGAAGAGGAGTGCTGAGGAGGCAATCTATACCTACCCTTTATGTAGGATCCTGGAAGACAACCCAGTAGCTATTTTTCATTTCTTTCTCACTTGTACTTGTTTTTCAGTTGTACTTGTACTCTACAGTTGTGCTTGTATTTTTGACCCTTTTAATTTCATCACCCTTTTGTTATACCATTTTAATTAGTATTTCGTATATAGTTTTGTGCTCTATTGTATCTTTTTATAGTTTATAAAGGAAATTCCTTCTCATTTTTAGGGAATTAAGCCATTGGTGCTAGTCTCCAGCCTCTGGCCTATGGAAGGAGGGCTTGGGGTAGTCACGACACGGGCCCTGATGGGCAGGTCCTGATATTTAACATGTGAATAATTTTAAAAATATATTCCAGGAATTATTTAGAATATAATGTTAAGTGAAATTAAAAAAATAATTAAGAAAACATAGGAATATATATAAATATTTCCCCCAAACAGTATATGGAGTTTGCAAATTGATGTGATGGATTTATGACTAAATCAAGAGATATGGTCCGTTTCACTTACAGTTATCTTTTCTATTGAATTTTAAACAAAAGGAATATGAAATTGTAAAAATATATATAAACCTAGAATTAACCATTAAGAGAAAAAATAGATTTTTTTAATGAATGGACAGAAAATTTCCAACAATAGAAATTTAGTCGTAGATAATCATGATTTCAATGTGAGATTGGAATAAAACCTTACATTTTAAAAAATTAAGTTTTTTTAAAAAAGTTAGAATTGAAATTACATAAGAATACCATAAATAATAGGTGAATAAAATTAATATAAAAAATTAATATATATGTTAGGGAATTTTGAATATTCAGTAAGTGTTAAAAAGATTATAACTCGATCAAAATTATTTATGTTAATAGAAACTCATTACACATTTTGTAATTAATGAATCAAAATAATATGAATAATATATCATTAAATAGAATTTTAAATACCATGAATATAAATTGAATTAATATAAGTAAAGTCAATTATGTATTGAGTTCTTCATATAAATGAAAATTTAGTGAATAATATGAAAATTGTCTCAATGGGGGAAAATTGAGATAAAATACCCATACCTTTACACTTAAATTCCACAAAAGTTATTTTACCTCCAACATAATAAATTTATCCATATTAATCACTTATTATAGAACATTATTAATATTTAATTCCTTTTATACTCTTAAAACATACTCTTTCATTAAATTTATATAAGTGAATTATTATTTATTTTCATCACCGTATGTTTTTGAAAATTTTATTATTTCATAAAAATTTTATAATGGGGATGTGAATAATCATTCCTTGATACCAAGTACCTAATTTTAAAATTACTCATGTTAGTGGAAAACTATTTTTCTCAATGATTTATGTAGTCTCAGGTTCATTTAATGAAGAGTATGGGTATTGTTTATGATAATGGAATCTATGATGAGCATGTTTTATGTGTTTTTCTAATATTAAAAAGTTATTTAAAATGACCATTATTCTTTTTATTATTTCCCTATATAATAGTATTAATGATATACATTACTCCTTTATATCATATATCATCATTAAAAATGACTTTATACTCATTCATGTTGAAACTGGTGGACATGGTATAACATCGTGCATGTTGGTGGTTGTACCGGTCCAGAAAATAACATGGTATTCTAGTTGATGCATATGGATATATGATTATAAATTAGTAATATAATTTAAAGAAAAGAATAACCACATAATAAAAAATAATTACAATGGGTAATGAGATATTGAATGAGTGGAAAATAGAAGGTAATTGAAAATGATAGTGAATAACTAGATACATAATTTAAGGGAATCGCTCTTCGACACTGGTTCCTTTGGAATAAATGATTTAAACCACCTTATAACCATAATATAAAATAATATAATATGGATTTAGGATAGTAAAAATGGACAAGTATTCTAGAGTGAGATGAAGGAAAAGAGTGACATTAGAGGGGGGCTAGAGAGCTCTTTGATTCATGAAAAAGATGGATATTTACTTGTAACCGTGAGTTAGGTAAATGTTATTGATGGAATGACATGGGTTTTAGGTGATTTAAGTAACAATATGACTGTGAGACATGTAGGTTATACTCATATACCTATAAAAATAATTCTATAATTTTAAATTATCAAATTAATTACTCAAAATTCACCAAGTAATTTATATATTATTTTACCCCTTTTACCTCGATCAATTATTTATCAAATAAATTATTATTTTACTACATATATAAAATTTCCCTTCATACAAAATGTCTACTTAATGAATAAAAATTGGGAAACTAGTTAATATATTTCATTTTATAAATATGATTATTCTAATATTTTAATGAAAACATAAAATATATAAAAAATAATTTTATAGAGAAATGAATTGTAAAAAATTAATCATTCATAATCTTATTTCATATAAATTACTATTAAAATTACTAAATAAATAATAATTTATAAATTTAAATATTTTATTATAATAATACTTTCATGGTGTTCAATTTAATTTATTGAGATAAAAATACAAAGCACATGAACAAACAATTTTTGAAAAAATATCACATTTTATATCAAAATATATTAACCATTCCCCATTAAATATAATTTATTTATCTTATAACCATTAAATTTTATTAATAAGTTATTTTTAGAATCATTATTGTAATTTTATAAAAACATAAATTGATTTTTAAAAAATAATATCAATAATAATAAAATGTTAAGAATAAAAATACGTATTTTTATTACATGTTATCGTTTAGTTTCATTCTACATTTTTTATTATTCATTTTTTATATTACATTAAATTAAATAATAACAACTTCTATGTACCTATTGTTACTAGTATTCTCAATGAACACATATCCAATGATAATATTTCCAAATGTTTTATGTCCAATGACCATATATATTATGGTTATATTTTATTCATATATATAGGCTTACAATATTCACTAAAATCATTAATCATTTTTATTTACTTCTCTATGAACATTTATATTATGTTTACAATATTTTATTTCAATCCGTAGTTATAATTATATGTATGAAATTTAATGCAAGCCATTTGGATAAAGATATAATATTCATGGTCTTTTTTTTCACATGTTGTTTTATTCCATTGAAGTCTTCTTAATGATGCTTCATATTATATTCTCACTATATATTAATGTTTAATTTTAATCTATTATCTTAATAAATGATATCATGGTTTTTTATTTCACTATTTTGTGTGTCATAGGCTTTAAGACTCACAATATTTATATAAAAAGAAATATGTACTAAAATTTTATTGTGTTACAAAGATAAATATAAGCATATATATTTTTCAACAGCCTTTCAGGTGTTTCTCACTTCAATATAATGGATTTCACTTTAGATAATATTTTAACGTATGCATTAATATTATATTTTAGGATGGAAATACTCATAGAAAACAAATTAACCTATTGATGTTGTGTGATTGGAACAAGACCAAAATCTTCTATTTTGGGAGAGATTTTCCCTAAAGGATCTTGATCTGTGTGGGTGTGGTAGAAATATTGCATCAAAAGGATTCTTAGAAGTCTTGTGAACTTAATATCACTATAGTAAAATTGGGTAACCAAAACTCCTTAAATCAATATGTGAATGAAGGAATTTTATCTGATGACTAGTTTGGTGTCCTGAGATCACTGATCAACCACTTTTATTGGAGCATATTTTTCATGAGTTGTGGAATGTAACTCAATGAAATCATTGTACTAGATTTATTCATTATTCCATTTGAACAAAATTTTAGACTTGGATTTGAAATATAGGACCTATGATTATTGAATTTCCCCTACTAGTAAATTATCTTAATAGAATATGGTAAACTTCTAAGCATATTCTAAGGAAAAACATATATGTGCACTAATTAACTGTAAATTGATTTTGGTACGAGAGTCCTCATATATAACCATCAACTAGAACTATTATATGATCATAGGGAATTACTAATCTCATATACCATATTAAATATATGTACAGACCCACTATAGACATTTGAACTTCCTTTTGAATTAGTTTGAATGAACATATAGCAAATTGAAACTCCATTAACTATAGTTATAAGAAATCAATCCGAAATTAGGATTATGTAAACACAATCCTAGACTATACCCATTGTTTAATTTATCATCATTCCAATCAAATCGTGATATGGATTAAATGTAAACATAGAGTGACACATGAGTGTACTAGCCAACTCCATGGATGTATTCCCATGAAATTCAATAATGTGGGTATAAATGTGAAATTATGAGATAATATTATGCTCCTAGATACATACCTATTGTGAGAAAATAATATCCAACCATTTATGTATTGTATTAGGATAAAATACTATATAGGATATAACCCTATTAAACTAGTCTACAAACATGGTAATGTCCCTCTAAGGTTGGTATGACAGGACGTGTCTATCTCCCTATTTATAGGTGCGTGAACATAATAAATGTAATATACCTTAACCAGATTTATGTTTTTAATGTTGTTAATGATCATACACTATGAAACATTTCCATAATTCCAACCAATAATTGGTCTATGTTCAACTCAAATCTCCAATGATAACCCCAGGTTGTATGCTAACCTTCATCTGTAATGGAACAATAAGTTTTTTAGATACCACATCTATGTTGACATGGATAGGTCATTGTCCTATTCTCAATTAAATCTAACCGAGTTGTACATAAATGATATTGGACCCAATGTTGAATGAACTATTTAGAAGTTGATGAACCTTTCCATTCAATTTACTGTCAACTAGTTCTAATAAATACCATGCCAAATATAAAATTTGATCAACATAATTGAAATAAATATGAGTGGGGGAAAACCCATCATACATTTCACTAAAAATAGTAATTCATTATATCATATAAATATCCTAGAGGTGGATATCAACTTCCCCATATAGTAATTGAAATCATTAGTTTCTAAGAACAAATGGTTAACAAACTATAAATGTGATTAATATTATGATATAATAAGAAATATAAAGTTCATATTACTTTATAAAATACAAAACACCATTAATTGGGGAACAAACTCAACATAAAATTTATTTACCCAGTACATCCATGACCACTCTTCAGATAAATTTAACCCTGGGTGAATATTCCATTCATGGATTTATCCTTTACACTATATTTTTATGGAGGAAACAAAAATGTTCAATTATTAAAAAATGACCAATACATATATTTTAGCCTAGTTATTACTTATTACTAGATAATACACTATTTTATTATTTCTTATCCACACTTTCCCATATTATCTTGACATTGAATGATATTTCCATACATGATTTTATTCTTGATGAAAAAAAACAAACACAATGATGTTATCAAAAAATTCATAAATGGTAGGGTCACATAGTATGTAAAATTTTTATAGATGGATATTATTTATAATGGATTATAGACCATGACTATTAAATCAAACCCAGATAAAATAAGATTATATAGTGAACTTATCTTATGATTTAGGAAGTATGACTCACAAACAAACACATTATCCATGTACCAAAAGATTTAATTTATTGGATATTAACCACATAAATATCTTATTATACAACACCTGTAAACATTTATCTATAATAATTCTCTTATAGAATATTTTCTATACAAATCACATGATTGAATAATCTCTATAACATATGTGTGGAAAATATAAGAAATGGGTGAGCTAAGATTCGTAGTAAGGAAAAAACATGTCATAATTTATCGAATCATAAACATGAACAAGAACATGAGGAAGAAAAAATTATTTTAAGAAAACATCATAAAACCATATATAATAATTATAAAACATGATAGTGAAACATTACATCTTATCAATATATTTATGGAAATTTGAATATTATGACAGTGCTCAAAATACATAATTGTAATAATTAAATGTGTAATCCTGACATAGAGGTGTGTAATAGTTTAAAAATAAGGTGTAATCATGAGAATATATAATCCCATGGAAAGTTAATGCATCTTGATAATTATTCATAAATTTAAAAAAAAAATTTAAATGTGGCACAATGATCCATAGGAAAACCATTGTGAGAAAACCAATTATGCCCAATCCTACATGAACAAACTCATTATGTCCAAGCCTCAAAATTTGGGCAAACTCATCATCCCCAAACATGTGTGAATAAATTTTTTATGTCCATGTTTTACTATCTTATAAGATATAAACTTAAACCAATTAGTTGGATTGATATATTAGACCCCACCCACAATTATCTATACATATATGTACCACTTAAAATAAATCATCCTTATATATTAAAAATCATAAGGAAAAAAGAATGAAATTATTAAATATCCAAATATAATCCAATCATGTTTCATAAAAAAACATATGGAAATAAAATTTGTTTCATAAAACATAAAAATGGTATAATATAACATCATGAATTAAATAATTTTATATTGAAACTTGATCGCAAAAAATCATTAAATAATTAAATAAAATATATGGTGAAACAAGAAACATAACTAAATTTGGGATATATTGTTTTTAGATAACTAAAACCAAATCATAAATATAGTTTTTTTGAAAAATAAATTATATTCAACATTGTAATGTTTTATAGAAACAATTCCTTATCCAAAAGTCCCTGTTTATATTAAAAAATGAAAATAAAACCATTCATGGAAATGGATTTGGATCAAAAACATTTTTTTACCAAGAAATAAAAAAGAAATCATTATTTAAAATTTAAAACATATTAAAGATATTGGAAAGTAAAACAAGAAGAAAGTATAACTCAAAGGAAGGAGTTCGGTAACCAGGTCCCTTACCTTAAACACTAATTTCTACATAAGTGATTTAATATCCAATACATTGTACATTACTATATTAATAAATTATATTAAATACTTTATATAATTATACTACCCTTTTATAATTTATTATAACCATATATTAAAAATATATTAATCGTTAATAGTTTATTTTCATTATAGGGTGTAAGAACATTTAGTTTTCTGTTCAGTACAAACTTTATGAAGAAGGTATTTATTATAAATAATTACTTTCAATTTCATAATTTTTGGATCATTAAAGAAAGAAAAATTATTTTTTAATTATTTTTTATCTCCTTTTTCATTAGGTGGAAGACAAGAATATAGATTGTGAGAAAAGAAATTGTAATGAACTAGTTTTCAACATGATTAAAGATTAGAATGTGGTATATTAATAAATATTTTAAATTTTAAAAATAAAATTATATAATAATTAAAAATATTACATATTTCATTATAACACGATGTTATCATTATATAAAAACTCATCATCATTTATTTCATGATCATTATAACATCATTTACAAAGGATGTTAAATCAACCCAAATGGTATCATTTTTTAATGATTTCAGGAGTAATGGAATTTACTTATATAATGACAATTTTACATACTTAATTTCTTAAAAAATTGATTATTATAAAATATTCTCATAAAATTCATTGTTATAACCATCTAATATGCATGGCGATAGCAAATGAATTTTTTTTGGGGAGGCGGTATTCTGTATGTGCGTATGATTAAAGATCTCATTTATCAATAAATTTATAGAAGGATGGTATATTTTTATTGATAATTTTAGAATTTTATTTGTGATATATAAAAATATTTATTTATTAAATTCATACATAATTCCATCCTTGGTATGCAGTGATGAAAATAAAACGAAATCGCTCTGTGGAGGCGGTAGTCTGAACATAGACACGATAGATGTTATGAATTTTCTTAGTGGATTAAATGGAATGAATAATTGTTTTTTAATTAATATAATGGAATTTATGTATAATAATTAAACATAATTCAATATATATAGAATTTTATAGAATTTTAGGATAGTAAAAAATAATATGGAGACACTAAGAAGGAGTGGATACTCATTTAAGGGGTATGAATTTTCTCTCAAAACTCTCCTTTGAAATGAGAGACATATAATTACAAAAAGTAAAAAGAAGATTTTGGATATGGGAGAGGGTTACAATAGTGAAACTATTATATATTATCAGGTAAAATTGTAATGTATGGGTATTCTTGAATTTATGGAATTATTACATTTTAAACATAAATAGATGGGTAGTTTTGGAAGTAAACCTTACATTTTAAACAATATGTAGTTACTATTCAATGGCCAATTGCCACAAAATAGGAAAATTGGATTTTAAAGTGATTATGGGTATAAAATCACCTCAAACACTCATTTATTGATATAATCTTACGTTTTTTGTGGATTCTTCTTTAAACATCTGAAAATTTACCATAATTTACTTTTATATCAGTAATTCATTTTTTAAACACTATAATTAATTTTAATAAAAAAATATAACATTGAACCTAATAATTAATTTTACCCTTTTGATTTGAAATTTGTAAATCATTTTTTCAAATAATAATGCTAAGGGTTTGAAAAGTAAATTTTATTATTTATTTATATAATGCAAAAAAAGGGTTTTTAGACTAAGTATGTTTTTAAGAATAAAATTTATGTGTAAGCCATAGTTCTCAAAATTATCAATTCCCATTATATAAATAGTTTTTTAAAAAATATTAAAAGCAACGAGACCTTCAAGGAGATCTAGAACTGAATCTCACCTTGAAAACACATGATTCAATGAAAATACAAAAAAATATTTAACCAACATTTTAATTTAGTTTCAAAAGTATTGGAAATTGGATTTATAAGTTCAAATAATATTTTGAAATGAATAATTTTATTCTTTAAATACATATTTTATTACTTAATTTTTTTTTAAACTTTTAGGAAATTATTACATAATGATAAAAACATAAAAATTATAATTTTCATGAAACTTTATCGTTCAATAAATAATCATTATTTTTCAGAAAAAATCTTACATTTATTATAATTAAGTTTTGATGTGTTGAATTTAAAAGAACATTTGATTTTATCAAAATTTCTTTTTCAAAATTTTAAATATATTTTTAAGAGAAAATGATTAATATAAAGAACACATATTTTATTGAAAATAAACTTTTCCAATATTAAATCACATTAATTATTTATATTCTAAAGGTATCAGATTTTAACCATTTTCCATATAAGTGTTTTTTATAGATTAATTAATAAATTTATTCTAATATTTTTTAGTTTTTTATGTTGGTTTTGGATTATAATAGAATTTATCAAAAATAATATTAGTTTTTTGAGGTGTAGAGTTTTGGGTCTTTACATTCTACCCCTATTAATAAAAATTTGTCCAAAAAAAATTATAACATAGAGTAAAAAAATTTATGGTAATTTATCATCATCACATCCTCAAGTTACCGTATGGCTTCATCAAGCTTATGGTTCCACCATATAACCTCGACAAGATGAGGGATCTTATTTCACATAAACTTATCTCTTCGACCCATGATTTTTGTCAGTTGTTCTTCATATGAAAGGACTTTTTCCTGTTATACAACATCTAATCTTGGTACTTGTGATGAATCTAGTATAGTATTATTTAAAATATATACATGGAACAAATAATTCACTTGAGAGATATGTGGAGGGAATGTAAAGTGACAGGATATGACCCCAACAAAATCAAAGATCTCAAAGTGATTGATTTAACTTGGGCTCTTATTCCCTTTCTTCAAAAAATATCAAAATTTTACTTAATAGAGATATTAAAAGAAAACCCATTTCACCATCTTCAAACTCTATAAATCATTAATTATTATCTTCTTAACCACTCTATCAAATTTTTTCACTTTAATATTACATTGAATTGTTTGAATTGTTTCTATAATTTCATAGAAAACATCAGGACCTTTCAGTATCCTCTATCTCTAAATTCATCATAACATGTTGGATTCCTACATCTCTTCACATATGGAGCCTCATATGGTTCAATATAAATGATTGAATATAAAATTTTTAATTTGAGAACTATATGAGGCGGAATAGTAGATCCCAATAACCTTGGGAATCCATAGAAAAATATCCCAACATAACCAATAGAGGCTGAATTGGCCACTCAGACTAGATAGCATCAGAGGATGATATGTACTTTTAAAGATCAGATGTATCTCCAATGTTTTATAAAAACTTCTCCATAACGTCATGGTAAACCTCAGATACGGGTCAGATATAATAGACAATGGTACTCCATGTAACCTCACAACTTCCCTTATATATATCACGATGATTTTTACAAGGGGGAATATTCATTAATTTTGATATAATCCCATGAGTTTGTAAGGTGATAGACTCTAACCCGAATGGAATTATGGAAATTAGAGATTTTGGGGAGTCATGTCGTGATTTCCATAGTGATGTTCTCCCATTTCCATACTAATATGGGTAACTTTTATAATATACCCATAAACTTTTATCATTTGGACTTAACTTGCTGACATACCAAGCATCGAGATACATATTCTACATTTTTTCTTTTCATGTTATCTCACTAGACATTTTCATTTAGATATCTATACATCTTTTTACTACCAAGATATATATAATCCCACCTGAAGTGCCACAGAATTATGCCCTTAAATGATGGAAACAAAACCTCATGTGCATCTCTCCTAACACGAGAGTCTACTTACTAGTAGAAAAGGCCATGGATGTTTTAGTGAGAAGGATATTCCCTAATATATTAGAGTATTCACAATGGTAAATGATAGATAATAAAAAGTTGAATCATAATTTGAAATAGGAAGCAATAAAAGATATTGTAAATAAGCCAATAAGAATAAATAAATAAAATTTGAAATAATGATAACAAAATTAGATTCAAATATTATGGGGATGGTAATTCCAATTTATATACAAAAATTGAGTATGGGGAGATGGGGATAGAATAACATACTACATGTTGGAATAATATAAAAATTTGAAAAAACTACTACAAAAATAATCTCAAGAATAGGCTTAGCCCTCTACCTCTTGATTAATCCTATAGCTACAAATCAATCAAGAATCATACATTGAACACTTCCCTTTATCCATTCCTACAAACATAAAATCTTCTTGGGTGCCAACGGTGTCCCAAGAATCATGTGAGATACAATATCAATAGGCCATCGCCCATTGTTTCTAGGCCAATACATTTCATGTAATAAAATAAATGACATTCAATTATAATAATAAATTCAGGACAATAAAAATTTAAATAATGAACACCTTAGCTCAAGTTCCTTAATGGACACCAGATTGATACTGCCTATGTCGACCTAAACCGAATGTATGAAAAATGTACCTATTCAAGGAATATTTCTATACAAGGGCCAATAAAAAATAATTAACTAAATTAGAAGAAGAACCAATGCTTTAACTTTATCTTCGTGGTCACATTTCCATGTCATCATATAAGAATGCTCATAATATTAAAGTAATACATCACATGTGAACAACAAATAAATTGATCCATAAAATTCATTTGTGGAGTCCTGAGCCCATCTATGGTGATCTAAACAGAATCCCAAGAGTTTATATGACTATCTCTGATAGAACCAGTACCTTAGACACCATCCAAAGAAACCCACATGGTGTCCCTTGAAACACTCAAGTCAGAGTGACTCTGATTCCATACTAAGTACCTCGCATAGGGGACCATGTATCACATGGCGCATGGCATAACCATATTTCCCATGAGTCCATCCCCACTTTCTCCCCTAGGGAACCGTTTACACTCATAATTAAAAGTAAATCACATATAGATCTGATACCTTGAAATCCAAGGGATCAATCTCATTGTTTCAAGTAGATCCAACCAAGCTTGGAGAGTCTATCCATGACATCCTTAAATTGAGACCCATGTTCTCTCCTAGCCTGTAGTATGTGATACATTATAACCAAGGACAAATCATAATCCACGACATTTATATAATTTCATGACATCAATGAAGAACCTAAATATCACATGCTCACAATTAATCAAACTATGAAATTTAAGCCAAAAAAACCTGGAACAATTTATATGGTAAATTCTTAATACATCAAACATGAGAAAAGAATATTATAAGGCCTAAAAAACAAGGCCTTTCATATTCATAATCACATGTCATAATTTAAATTTCATTATCCCGAGATAACAATCATCTCTAATCATATAATTCAATTCAAAACACTGATTTTTTACATAGGTAATGAGTTCAAAGTATAAAATACATAGAATGGAATAAATAGAAAGAAACCACATATAGAAATGAGCATAGGTGTCCAACCAAATTAACACAATTCACTTATATATTAATTTCATTTAACCAATGGGCTACCCACATGGTAGTTTGCTACTCAAGGCATGGAAAAAATTATATTCAATGTTGAACACCCAAAGGAGTGACAAAAAACATGGAGAAGAACCACAATGATGGGATCCGATGCATAGTAGTGTCATAACATACATGGAAAAGCATTTAAAATAATTTATTAAACAAGAATGAAGAATCGCTGGAAGGGTCTGGTGGGTGTCATGATTCCATTTCATTTAGAAATAAAAAATGATGGTAATGTTCCTAGACCACCAACCAAGATGTAGTATCACTCCACTCATCTTTTATTGAGGCATGAATTGACCTTGAATTGAAGAAATAAAAGTATTTTTCAAATTCCTAGAAAATAAGTAAAAAATCATTGCACCAAAATAGCACGACTAATTTAAGATAATCATTAAAATAAAGTATTGTTAAAGGAAGATCTTATTGGGGGTTTTCTGTTTCATTAGACAGTGAAGTATTTTATCACCAGATGAAGGAGATACCAAAAAACCCTATAGAGGATGAGGAGATTGAGATCTACATATGGGGGAGTAGGAAAATCTTGTTAAAAGGCAAGAGGTAATATAAATAAAGGATTAAAACAACTAATTAAGGGTAAAATTAGTACTTATCCCACATAGGATGGGTCACATGGTTTGGCCATATAGTTGGTTAATCTTTGAACCAACTATACAGTAGATTAAGCTTAAAGTGGGAACACCACATGGATAGGTGCATGGTTTTAATAACCATGTGAAGTCCACGTGGAACCTCTCTATAAAAAATAGTAGTTGGTCGCACATCCATACGCCTTGGGTCACACAGTTGGAGAAAAATTGTGGGGCCCTTTTCACCCTATTCTCAACAACCACATGGTTTATGAAAACCATGTGGGTTGGGCTGAATGGTTTTCTCTAACCGTGTGGCCTAGTATTCCTCTTCCTGTTTTAGGGATCCTATCTTTAAAAAATCCCCAGATGCACTTGAGAACTCCATTAAAATGTAATTCATTCTTAATAGGGAATTCTAAACAAATTTAATCAAAAAAAATTAATGGTTCATATTTTTAGAAAATTCGGGATATTACAAACTCCACTATTTAAGGAAACTCAACCCCGAGATTCACTTCAAATGGTGGTGCGATGTTATCTGGAAGGAGTTTTAGCCATTGTACATGTATATCAGCCTCCCTCTCCCAGGTATCATCCTCTACACATCCACGCTACCATATTACTCATACCTTATGAACTAACCATCCATGGAGAACCTTCATTTTATAATCTATGACGTATATCAGATGCTCCTCAAAGGATGCATTTGCTTCTATCTCTATGTCCTCATTGTCAAATAAAGGAAACAAGTCTTGAGGATATCATCAAAGATGAAATAATTAGATGATGTAGTTCATGGCATGGTACCTCTGAGATAACACAAACTGATAAGTTATCCCCCCCTCTCCAATATCTCAAAAGGCTCAAAAAAAACAAGTTGATAACTTTCCTTGTCTCCTGATTCATCTATGATCCAATCCAGGTGAAACATGTATAAAGACATGATGTCCCACCTCAACCACCATAGGTATATGGTGAAAATTGGTATAAGACTTCTACTTGGACTATGTTGTATCCATATGCTTCTGAATCAGTTTGACTTTCTCTAAAGTCTTATGAATGAGATGATGACCTTATAGAGTTGCCTCACCAGCCTTTAGCTAGTATATAGATAAATGGAACATTCTATCGTAAATGGCCTTATTTGAAGCCATCTGAATTGTTTCTTGAAAGCTATCATTGTATTAAAACTCAACTATGGGAACAATATTTTCCCAAAAACCTTTAAAATCAAGGATATAGGCCTGTAGCATATCCTCTAACACCTGTATAGTTCTCTTAGACCACCCATCAGCATGATGGTTATATGAATTACTTAATATAACCTATGAAGCCATTTACTTTTTCAACCCTTTCAAAACCCATGATGTGATGTGGGAATCTTGGTCTGGAATGATAGAATGGGGTACCCCATGTAATCACAATATCTCCCAGATTTAAATCCTTCCTATCTTGTCAATAGAGAAGATTTTCCAAATTAGTAGGAACTCTATGTCATTGGTTAACCTATCAAATATCACCCATATAACATCACTACCACGAGGATATCTCAAAAATCCTATCAAGAAATCCTTGGTGGAATCATTTCATTTCCACTCAGTAATAGAGAGAGGACACATAATTTCATCTTGTTGTATGTGTTTTGCCTTCACCTACTGATGAGTGGACCATTGAGTAATTAATCTCACAATTTTCCTCCTCATTAATGGCCACCAGTACTAATGATGTATAACTCTATACATTTGGTGAGAAAAGAATGAATTCCCCATATATAGGCATGTGATTCCCTCATTAACTCCCATATATCTTACGACACCCATACACGACCCCAGAATAGTAGAGTTTCATAGCCATCAACAACCCAACAAAGAGGTAGGTTCTCTCCTATGACATTCTCTATTAAGAAATGGATCTCAAAATCAAATCACTGCCTCATCTGGACCCACTCCATAAGGGATGATGTTACTGCTAGAGATTCTAGAAATGGATTTCCATGATTTTTGAAAACCTCAATGTCTAACTTAGAGAATGTATCCATCATTTTCCACTCACCTTTGTGCCCATTGATGGATTATGTCTAGTTTTTCCATCTCAAGGCATAATCTATGGAATTACCATTACTGGGGGTATAAGATATCTCAAAATTAAAGGACTTCAGGTATTAAACCAACCTATAATGCCTAATATTCAAGTCACAATGTGTGGAAATGTACTTAATACTTTTATGATCCATGTAGACAACGAATCTCTCACAAAAAAAAAGATAGTTCCTCCAACAACGTAGAGATTGAACCATAAATACTAAAATGGGGTCATGTGTTAGGTAATTCTACTCATGTGGCCTTATCTGGAAAGACCCATTTTTCATAACTTGATTACACTAAATTATAACTTCACCAAACCTGATTTCTAAAGAATCACAATAGATAGTATAACTCCTACCCAGCTCAAGTAGAAAAATGATCGGCACTAAGTTGATTATTCCCTTTAACTCATGAAAATATTTCTCACAATATTTAGACTATAGGAACTAAACAACCTACCAATTCAATGTTGTAAGTGCTTCTTATAATAAGAAGATGTCCTAAATGAATATCCTGTTATAGTTATCTCACCAAAATAAGCTACATGTTTCTAATACATTATTAGGATGGTCTGAGGAAACCATGTCTCTCACCTTCTCCGGGTCAACATATACGCTTTCCTCCTATATGATATAATCCAATAATTGTACCTTTTGTATCCAAAGGTGTAATTTATTAAGCTTCTCATATAGCTGATGAACTCTTATTGTATGCGACATGATCTCAATATGATAGGCATAGTTGTGTCTAGTGTGTGAGTACACTAAGATGTCATATAAAAATACCACCACAAAGGAATCAAGATACTGGTGGAAAACCCAATTCATCAAATCCATTAATGTTACAGTCATGTTCATTATACTGAATGGAATAACTTGACACTTTTACAGGACATACATTCTCTAGAATGCAATGTATAGTATATCTGATGTCCTCACATGAATCCAATAGTATCCCAGCCTCAAATTGATCTTGGAGAAAAAAATTTCTCCTTAGAGCTGGTCAAAGAGGTCATCTGTATGATCTAGTGGATATAGGTTCTTCACTATAATCTGGTTTAATAGGTCTTAATCCATGCACAATAAAAGGGTATTTCCCAACATCTTGGAAAAAAGGAATGTATAACCCCATTGAGATGTTTTAGTTCTAATAAAACCCTTAGCATCATGATCGTAAAGTAACTTATTGAGTTCCTAAATCTCTCTTGGTTCCAACCTTTATGAAGGGATAGACACAAGTTCTGCACCTAGGACTAGATCTATGGCGATCTCAACCTCTCTCTCAGGAGGTAACCTGAAGAAATCATCATGTAAGACATCTTGGAAATGATCCAAAACAAAATGGTATTCTAATAACAGAATTCCATGATACCTCATAAATAGAATCACTAACTGAGATGTCACTCTACGAAGACTATTTCTATAGGGTGAAGCTCGATCATCTTGGATATCACATTCAACATCATGTATATATGTGTTTCCCTCAGGTGATGTGATTGACATCTGTTGGTGTAGCAATCCACTTGGTCACAATAATCCACAAAGCAGTATGTATTGAGAATAAAAATGAATCTGGTCATCTCGAGGATGAAGAAAATACAGAAGAAAATAAACCCACCAACCTCAAGGGGGAACTCTCGACACTAGCATATACCCACTTTGATGACTCATAATGGTGCATTGAGAGACATGATTCAACATAAGTACTCAATTGAAATACCATGAATTTCTATAACTACAGTAGATATAGAAGAGTTTGAGTCACTTGTATAAAAAAGGGAATAAAATAAGATCACTCGAATAATACCCCATACTGTACATAGACATATAATCTACTCTTCATGAGTTTAATACACAACATAATATTTCTATAACCGTGGCCTTGATATGTTGTCTAACTGGCCTGATCAGACCCACTCCGCTGACACTAAAGATCTGGGGCCTGACTACCTTGGCCATGACCACTACAACATCATCCTAATCATCTAGTAAAATCCCAACTCCCATCCTAACGTGGACTCATAGATCATGTACCTAATAGAGGTGTCGGTGCAGGTCCCTTATCACTGGGGTCTGAAATAAAATAATTCCATAATTATTGATGGTGACCCATCCCACTACAAACTCAACATTAGATCTGGTTCCTCATGCACTGAGGATTATTATGGCCTCACCAACTGCACCAGTGACATGCAATAGAACTATCATATTGTGTCACTTATCTGGGACCACCCCCACATGCACCCTTTAAATAGTTCTTTTGACTACTATAATAATTGTTTCCCTATCTAAGAACTGAATTTACCAAGATCAAATTTATATATTCTCTAAGATTTCATTTGGTAATAAGGGTATGGATCACTATATCTATAATGGTAGTAAAATGTATGATTTCTACCTAAGTGAGAATAGAATATCCAAGACCAAACACAAAACTCCTCATAGATATCAACTCTTCACAGGTTAGAGATAGAGAAAAACACTGGATCTCAGTGAAGCAAGAAGAATACTCAAACAAGGTTATAGAGCCATATTAAAGATGCATGAACTCTTAGTCATGATCCTCTCTAATATTCTATTGGAATAAGTGATCTAGTAAATTCATTAGGAAGTCTACATAGACCATACCTCGGTAAAAATCAAAATGAGATATGTCATCCCACTAGTGTTTGGGGAAGTAACCCAAAATATAGATAATGATCTTGACCCTCCACTGTGGTGGCCTCTCAAGATGGCCTAATATATATTCCATGAACTATAGCCAATATTCTATAGCATGATTACCTCAATCCGTTGAGAAGGTGGGAGGTTTCTTATAATGGAAGTCTTGATTCAGCTCTTCCATAGGATGGGATAACTGAGGATCACTAAAAACAGATAATAAAAACTGAAGGCAGCCTTCTCCAAAACTTGGAACCAATTCCTGTAACAGGATTATCATGAGGTTCCTCATGTGGAACTATTGGTGGTATAAAAAGTGGATCAGATTCCACCACCTTCAAATGGTTCTCATCACCACTATATTAGAATACATCACGAGTATGTATTGGTGGAATGGATATACATTGGAAATTCTAGTCCTCAAACTGGATTTAAAATAGAAATGGAAAACAAATGAGGATAGTGTTAAAGTAGAGAAGGTACAAATCCATCTATAATCAAAATAGAATTGATATCCTACTCCTAAATACCGGATCATATTATAGGGAAACATAGAATTATGACTAAGAACATGAGAAGCATATTATACGTCCCATTTCTACTATTTTGTCGAGACAAGGTCACAAAATTTTCATGTATTAGGCCCATTTCATTTTTAGGTGGTTATCACTTTGATT
Source organism: Viscum album (assembly GCA_963277665.1). NCBI lineage: Eukaryota > Viridiplantae > Streptophyta > Magnoliopsida > Santalales > Viscaceae > Viscum > Viscum album. The sequence continues at coordinate 384,536,471 of OY728145.1, forward strand.
CATATGTGGATTTAATTATCCATTAAATAGTTAAATTAGGTGGATCACCATTTTAACTTATAAGGTCTCATACACCATTAAATTTTAAATTGGACGTCCACAAAATTCAGACCACATCATGATCCTACATGTATAATTGGAACATTTCATTGTTTACATTTAACAGACAAACCCTGCAAGACATAACAATATGGCACAATATAAATCACCTGAAAATAGGCAATTCATGTAGAAATTAGATATGTCAAGGCACAACTCATGACATTTTATGTATTATAAGGCTTAATATGATGTATTCTTATAATTTTCCCTCATCTCATTAGGCTATGTAATAAAAACCATAATATCAATAATACCAATATAAACAACATCAGAAAACATGTGAGTCACCCAATCGTAAAGTTGCATCAACTATAAATGGAATAATTAATAATAGTAATTTCTGATCCCATGCAATTTGGGATTCCCCATTACATGGATTAGTAACATACAAGTGCATAGTATGGCCTGAATTCAAATGTCTTAGTTTCCTGTTTAATACTCAAATAGTAAGAAAAATGTAAAATAATCTATGATACTACTTTAAAACTTCCCATCCTGAGTTCCACTGAACTGTTCCCTGAGATGAGTATCACATGACCTCAATCTAATATCCCCTAATGTCGTAGGCTGGGAACTTGTAGCGAGTGCCTTGGTTGTGTCTATGTGATAACTATACTCTCATAGATCATTGCATTCACAATATTAAATGGTATATTATATGTATTTGAGACATAATTTGAAATAGACAGCTACAAAATATCGTATAAATAAACCATGAAGAAGAAATAAATAACTAGGGGTAGCATAATAAAAAAAAGTAGATACAAAAATAATGATGATGTTATGTGAAATTTCTATACAAGAAAGTGAGTACGGGGAGCTAGGGATACAAGCCTATACTAAATGATGGACAAATATACAAAAAAGAAAAAATGATATAACAAGACTCTCAATCATAAGCACAGTCATCTTCCTTGTGCTCTTTCTTAAACTTGTAAATCAATCAAGAATCGAAACCTTCATGCTTCCCTTTATCCATTCCCATTATCATAAAATCTTATTGGGTGCTAAGGGAATACCAAGGATGGTGTGAGATAAAATATTAGAAGTTTGGTACCCACAGTGTCTAGGATGATCCATTTCATGAAATAAAATGCACAATTGTGTTTCATAATAATAAATACATGATAGCACACATTTAAATAATTAACACCCCCTGAGTTCTAAAGTGGACACCTGACCAATACCACATGCCTTGGCCTAGGTGGGATGTATGAAAAAGGTACCAATTCAAGTCATAATATGTATTTAAGGGATAATACAAAATAATCCACCAAATTGTAAGAAGATCAAAATATTTTCATTCATCTTAGAGGTCACATTTCTTTGTTATCATATAATAAATCTCATAATACAAATGGATGTCATCACATGTGTAAAAAAAATATTGTTCCATAAAATCCATTGGTGGAGTCCTGATCCTATCTATGGAGATCTAAATAGATTTCGAAGGGTCTGTATGGGTATCTATAATATTTTCAATACCTATAAGTCCACTCACAGAAACCAATACTGTATCCCTTGTATAACTCAAGACATGGTGACTTTGAGTTAATACCAAGTATCTCACTTAAGAACCATGTATCACCTGAGGCATGGTGTTTCCATCTTTCTTATGTGTCTACCATCAGTTTCAACCCAAGGGAATTGGTTTCAATCTTAATTAAATATAAAGAACCCATATATCTCATACCTGGAATACCAAATGATCACTCCCAGTACATCAAGTAGATCGAACCAATCACGGTGAGTTCATCCATGGAATCATTAAAATTGGGACCCATGTTCTCTCATGACTCGTAACAAGGTATCCATGGTAACTAAGCACATATCACAAGGAATAAAATTTATATAATCAAATTATATCAACAAAACACATCAACATCCCTTGCTCACAATTATTCAAACTATGAAATTTAATCCAAAAAAACATGGCATAATTTAAATGGTAAAGGATTAAGGAATAAAACTTGATCAGGCCATGAAATGAGGTGTAAGAAACAAGGTCTAGCATATTCATAATCACATTTCCTAAAAGAAATTTCATTATCATAATCTAACAATATTTTATAATTATATAATTCAATTAAAACCACTGAGTTATGGTATAAGCATTGAGTTCAAGGTATAAAATAAATATCATCACATAAATAGGAAGAAACATCATAAGAAAATGAGAAAATGAGTCAAACCATATTAACACAATTCATTTATATATTTAATTAATTTAACTAGTGAGAAACCCACATTGTGGATAGCTATTCAAGGCATGGGAAAAAGTCCATTCAATGTCTCACACCCAAATGGGTGGCCAATAACAAGGCTAATAACCCTAAAGATGGGTTTATCTACATGGAAGGGTCAGAAAAACCCGAAAACCCATTTTAAATAATTTATTAAATAAGAAAAAAGAATATTCAGAATGGTCAGGTGAGTGGCATGATGGATTTTCATTTAGAATGTGATAAAATAATGGGAAAGATCCTAGACCACCTATATCAATGTAGTATCACTCCAATTATCTATAATAGAGGCTTGATTCGACCAATAATGGATGACATTGAAGTATTTTTAAAATTCCCTAAAAAAGGGAAAACTTTCACACCAAAATAGCACAATATTTGGAAGAGGAACTATAAAATAAAAGAGTGTGGAATGAAGGGATTTCTATTGCTTCTAAAAGTGAAGGATTTGAGTTCAACATGAAGGAGATACTATAAACCCTGTGGAGGAGGAGGAGATGGAGCTCCACATGTGGGGGGGGGGGGATCCCATTAGAATGGAATATTGAAAATTAAATAAGGTTTAAAAAGATTCATTGATTTTAAAATGTGTATTTCACCCACATAGGAGGGGTCACATGGTTTGGCCACATCTTTTTCCAAATAGTGTGCCATCCATGCAGAAAGTTCTTCTTCAAGGGGGGACACCACATGGTTAAGCACATAGTTTGACTAACCATGTGAAAACCATATAGAACCTCTCTGTCCAAAACCTCCATGCAGTCACATGGTCATGCACCCTAGGTCTAATGGATGAATAAAAACCATGAAACCCTCTACACCCCCACTACCTTCAACCGCACATTTTAGGGAAATTGTGTAGGCTAGACTTCAAAATTTTCTCTAACTATATGACTCAATCTGCCTCTTTTCATTTCATCTCTCCATGCTTCAAAAAAACCCCAAACTCACCTGAGTTCTTCTTTAGAATTTTATACATCATTAATTGGTATTTTTAAAGGAATTTAAACATAAATTTCGTAGTCTGTACCTTTGAGAAAATCAGGGACATTACATGATTTATAGAAAAGGATTATCCATGTGTGTCATCTAAAAGTTCCTTTATCAATTCAGGAACTGATGTGACCCATATCAAGGTTAAAATCTTTATAAATTAATTTTATCAAAGTTAAACTTTGTAATATTTACTAAATTTTTGTATCTCAACATCATATTTCTTGGATTATTTGATCTTAATGTGGATGGAAGGATGAACACTCAGTTGGGTAAGATACGATTTATCTCCTCACATTATGATTTCAAGATTCAACCATTTAAAATCTATTAGTATTGCATTTTTTTCAATCCTCATCCTAAATAGAGAAGTATAGTGTTTCCTTCTCAGAGCATCAACCACCTAGTTTTCTTTCCCCATGTTTTAATGTATTGATAAGTAGTAACATTTTATCAATTAACATCAAAACATTGGTGTAATATTCAATTCCTTTTGTGTGAATGCATATTTTAATCTATTTAATATATATATATATCACACTTTTCTAGGTTGGAATAATGTCTTTGTATCTTCAATGAAAATATCACTTCTTCTTTCTCTAAATAACGTGTGAGGAAATTTTTCCGATGGGTCTTTAACTATTTTGAGGAATAAGAAATTCCCATATCATTCTATATGTGGATAGAATTATTGTATATTACAAGCCATTCCCCATTTTATGGTAAAGAAGGTATTATTGCAGTGACCAACAACTTTTTTAGTTCAATTAAACATTATTTTTTCTTTCTCTATCGAAATAAACATTACTCTCTTCCATGTTATCTTTAATAGTTGATTTTATATCCGTGATAAGTTTATCACATAAATTCGATAATATATTGATCACCTAATAAAACTACTAACCTCAATTTTAGTGGTTGATCTTGGCCATTACTAGATAACTTTGGCCATTTATGGATGTACTAATATGATCTTTCTTATGATTACATTACCCAATAATGGTAGTTTATGAAGAAAAAAATCAAAATTGATAAATTTTTAATATAGATTCCACATTCTCAATTTCATTATCATAATTCACAAATGATATTTATTCTCTTCTATACACATTGAGTATATAATAATATCATATATAAATATGGCATCATATTGATTGAGGTAGTCTATAAAGACACAATTCATTAGATCTAGGAACACTGATGAAGAATTTGTAAGTCCAAAGGTAATCACTATAAATTCATAGTACCCATACTTTATATCGAATGTTTTCTTTCAAATATATTCCATTTTAATCCTTAACTAATAATATTCATATCAGAGTTAAATATTTTAGAAGCATCAATATCCTATTAATTAATCAAATGGATCATCGATGTTAGGTAGACAATACCTATTCTTGGCCATTATTTTATTCATCTCATGATAATCAATGTAAACATTCATCGATCCAAACTTCTTTTCAAAAAAGTTGTTTGGTGTACCCCCATAGGGAAGCATTGGGGCATATATAACTTTTTTTACAAATTTTCTTGTAGTTACTTCTTTAACACCTATAAATCATTGGCATGAACTATATGTGGACTTATTTTATATGGGAAAGTATCTAGGTATGGGTTTTATTGAAAAATAAACCTCACACTCTGGGGGGATATCAGGAAGTTCATCTATGAAATGCATAACCATATTCTTGTGCAATATCCATGAAATCAATGTGGACTTCCCCCCCCCCAATCATTTGAGTCAAAATTCTCTCATTATTGGGTGTCACAAAAAATAATATAATTTTTTTTCATATGTAGTTAATTTTATTCATTGAGTTAATACATGATACTAATATGATTTTAGATATGAAATTAGAACCTATAATCCCAAAAAGTGGTGTGTGATTTATACATTCGAATCCTATCCATACCCAATATTATATAAAATTCAATCCAAATAAGAATAATTAGATCTGTAAGAAGTATCATCTAAGGAATCTCAATTATATCAGATTTATAATGCTTATATGTTATCATTATTCCAGAAGGGGTTTTAACTAATAATTCAATATTAATTATTTGGGGTGATGATCCATCATTCTTAGAAAACGTATGTATTATAAAAGAGTGGTAAGAACCAAAATCCAATAAGGTATAAGTATAACTTGAAAATATATCAATTGTACCCCACATCAATTCATTATCATGATCTACCTCATAGGTAGTGATTTTGAATTCGATTCCGTGTTCCCACTATTTGGGACGTTTTCATGGCCTATTTTTTATTGGCCTGAGTTATTGGGAATTAATCCATATAATTATAGAAATTATTTTCTGTTATGTATTATAGTTCTTGTAGATCATTAGTTGGAACCTTCTTCTCTTATATTGCGGTAATTGGTCACTTGTAATTCATTTGACAATTGTGGGAATTTTGTCTTACTTTACCATACTGAAAACACTTCCATGATCCCTTTAAGAAATTACTTTGGTGATTTATCCCATATTTGTTTCATATAAAAAATTAATTTCTTCCCACCATGTGTCTTATCAATGTTAATTCCATTATAATCCATTTTCCTTTTCTTTTCCCCAGAATATTGAGATGTGTTGGTTTCTATTTCTAACTTAAGAGTTCATCGAACAATATATTCATAGTTACTAAAGTCTTTTAATTCTAACTCCGTTAAAATTTGAGGCTTTATTCATGTAATGAAGTAATAACTTTTTCCCATAGTATTAGAGATAATGCTAGAGGCCTACCATGTCAGTCCTGTGATTTTTTTTTCATATGATCTTATATATTCATCCAATTTTTTTTTTAAATTCAAATAATTCTTAAAACATTGTTCTTTGAAGAGTATGAGAAAAATACATGGTGAAAAATATCTTCTTGATCTATTATTATATCATAGATTATATTTCCTCCTTTTTTTTGTTATTATTAATGAGACTCTACCACTGGTCAATATCACCTTCTAGGAGATATAATGCAAAAATAACCTTCCTGTGGTCCAAGAACTAATTAATAGAAAATGTATTTTCTGTTTCATTGATCCAAATTCAAGAAACCACAAAAAATGGTAGATCTTGTCAAATAAATTACTTGATAGTTATTTTCTACCTCATTGGTGAATTTGGGAGCTCAACATTATTGGGTTATTTCCCAAATCTTTAGACACCAGGGTGATAATTTCAATGATGTTTTTCATTATTGACACAACCTCATTTAGTTTCAATTTATAATAATCATTTCATCATTCATTTCACCAATAGTTTACTTGTTTCTTTCAATTTATCACCAGCTACTTGAATAAAGTAAATTTTGGATGACTATATATAAATTAATTAATATTCACAAAATATAACTATAATATTTTAACTAGTATTTCAAAAATTATGAGCATAGGTTAGCCAATAAATATTGGGGTTTTAATCTATTTGATCAATGGATACATTTATAACTAAAATATTGATATATATATTTTAATCCTTCATAATTATTTGTAAAGATAATATGATTAACAAAATCATATCCAATAGAAGTGTCAAAATATGTGTTTAGTTAGTCCTCTTTTTCATTATTCCATTTGGATCTAAGGATTTGGATGGGCTCCACATGACGATGCTAATTGTGGGGGGTTTATGTTTTAAACTTTCATGATCATCAGGCTTCCATTTCTGATCTTACTATGATCTCTTAATGCTTCCCTCATCCATAACTGGGTATGTAACTTCTTACCAAAGGTAAGTGGTCACCTGGGTTTTTAGGCCAGAAAACTCTTGGGGACTCGCATTAGTCGAGAGTTTGGATGTTTTGGCTCATAAAACCCCTTTTGGGGAATTTGTTCCTACACTAGGACTCTCTTATAGATTTAAGATATGTTCTTTAATCTCTTTATAATCCAAATACGGGACCGGTTACACTAAAAAATGACTATTTGTTAATTCTATATCATATGAAAAAGATCAGGATCTCTTTTGTGAATCCATCTGTATGTATCGTAGATTCTCCGTCATTTTCTAGTAATGGGTTGTTTCTTACATTCTAAAGTACTATAACAACATGATTTGGAATATGCTTCCACACAAGTAGGCGATTAATATTCTAGCAAGGGTATTAATCCATTATAAGGAACCCCACATATCATGGTTATTGTAGGAATCAAAATCCTTATAGTTTTGTGGAATTGTGTAGTTTACATTCATGATGAAAAGACTTTTATAGGTTCTTTAGGGCACCCAATATTTAATCTTGAGTCTTGGAGGGATGTCCTATGTATTTAGAGTATTGGAAGAATCATATTTTTTATAGTTCATTTGATCTTGATTTATATTTTGTGGTCACCCCGGTCATTAGAGAGACTCATAGTGCAGATGATATGATTATTACAATTACATAAGCTCACATGATCTATGATCAGTATGAGAAATAATGGGTGGTAAATGATCATTTCATTTCTCATGTTATGTGACTTATATGTTAGGAATACCATGAGATGAATTTTTATGCAACACAAGCCTCAAATATATGTTAAAAGTATCATAGTTATAGAAAAAATCAGAGCCATCTTAGATATGCTTATTTCTCAATATATTGATGAATGAGATAGGGTGATCATATCATGGGAATAATTGTGTTCTGATGCTTGAGATATCGAAGTCATAAATGTACTTACACTAAAAGGGGTTGTTTATTTTAGGTTGGGCTTGAGGAGGAATCCTACATACCCTATTTATTATATGATTCAGAGTTCTCATTGCAACTTCCTAAGCCCATGTGATCCATGCTCATTGTGAGAAATAATGGATATCTTGTAATCAATGTCATTTCCCTAAATAAGGGACTTAAACTATGAGATATCACTAGGATATCAATATGGAGAACTAAGATCAATGAGAGGTGGCCTAAATATCCTGAATATGGAAGAAATTAGAGTTTTCAAAGTTCTAATTATTGTGGCTTACACAATGAGGCTGCCCAAATGGTTGGGTCTTACACTCTCAGGTTACCCTATTGGTACATTCTCAGGTTGCCCTATTGGTCAAGTCTTATAGTCTGAGGCTTCATGATTGGTTGGGGCTTACACACCGAGGTAGGAAAATATTATCAAGTCATGGGATTCCCTTGTGACTTGTCCAGCATATCTGGAGGGTGTTTTATGACCTAGTTGAATTTCTCGGATGACATCGCATGATCTAAATGGTTTTTCATGGAAACCACCACATGACCTAGCTGGATTGTCTAGGGGTGTTGCATGATCCATCAAACATTCCCTGGAGTCATTCACAAGAGTTTACTAGACACATATAGTGTGTGTCATGAGAGTAAATATGAAATGTCTCATAGGATGCCACACACCTTGGATAACATACATAGAGGACATCACGAGACGAAGCTGACAGTTTTGGAAGTAGTCGTGAGTCTCTACTGAATTTCCAAAAGGGTGCCATGATAGCATAGTTTCCAAGCCCAGATTTAGCTGTAAGAATTTAATAATATGAGTAGGAACCATTAAATAAGCCGCATGATTTATATGAAGGACATCACAAGGCTTGGGTGACTAGACTAGAGGGATTCATGAGACAAAATAGGTGTGCTTAGGGGGACCAAGTAAATTTCTCTAACATGCTCGGATGATTTCTTATGTCCCAATTATCATTCTAATGGAGGTTCATGAGATCTTGGCAACATGTCTGGGTTCTGTAGTGAGTCTAGGATGATTCACATAAATCATATAATGGCCAAAGAGAACGTTTTTATCTTATGTTTTCCACTTTTTGTCTTTTTATATCCATTATTTTTTGAAGGGCTCAAGTTTATTCAGTATCAGTTTCTTTTGAGTCTCGCATGATCTGGAGGACATGAAATATGTTATTAGAACATCTCAATAGAATTTCTTCACATGATCTATGGGTGATCATGTGAATTTCCTCATGTATGGAGCATGACTATACCAACTATTCACTAATATATTACCTAACATTAGACATGACGGTCATGAGATCATCCACTATGATAATTCTACACTAGTGCGTGTAATATAAATGTCAAAAATACCTTTAACTTAGGAGTCTAGAGGTAAAGAGTACAACCCTATTTTCATGTTGGTTTAGGTAATATATAGGCCTCTCTACTATAGTTTTTCAGCATTTTGTGTGGTGTATCTAGAATAAATACAGGATAGAGTTTGTGAAGGGCTCTAGAGACAATCATTTTCATGAGACTCCATTGTGGAATGCTTCCATGGGTGCTTCCAAATATTCAGCAACTGAAAATCTCTCCATCAATGCTCCCTTCATTGGATTATTTCTAACAAATGGGTGCTTTTTTGATCACGAGGGAATGAAAAGGTCCCTCTCATGATCCAAGTTCTTGTTTAATGGTTTCCATGTGATACCTGATGACTTTTCCAGGAAATTTCATGATTAAAAGGTGCTTTTTCAAGGCTCCTTCATGGGATCAGGCTGGATTTTCCAAGAGTTTTGTAATATTGTATAACAAACAATCATGGGGCATCATATAGGTTTAAAAATCACGATTCAATCCACCTCATTTACATTTATTTCTATTTTTTATGTGACAAAGGTTATGAGTCATATGAGATTTCATGAGTAATTCCAATGAAAATTAATATATTTTTTGATGATGTGACATGGGACTAATGTGATCTATATTAGAGTGCACAATCATTTCATGAAAAAATCTATCCATTTTCCTTAGGGGAATGAAAAAGAATTTCATGGTTTCCTGGATATCATGAGGATTTCATTATGAGGAGGCAGAAAAGAAAAAATAATTTTATGATATGAGGCGGGTATGTTGCTTGGGACTCGTAGTGTCTTGCAGACTACCAAGGGCATGCTGCATGTCTTTCAATGACCATGGGTAGCTCCCACATCCTACAATTTTATTTCCTTCAATTATTTTTACAAAGGTTAAAGGTCATGTAGGATTTCTTGGATGTTTTCAAGAATAATTACCCTTCTCATAAGTGATGTGTCTCATGATCATTATTACCTATAGAGGTATCTACCTTTTAGAAAACATTTCCTCCCATCTTCAAAAGATTTTCAGGTTGGAGTTTTATTTGATTGATGTCGACAATCTGTGTGGTCTGTGGGAGCTTATTTGATTTCCACTGTGCGTATAATGGTCATCCAAATTTCCTTCAAGAAAGTTGGTCATATTGTTTTAAGGGGATCTACTATATCTATTGTAGGCTATGCACTATGCATGGTCCTTTTTTCATGACCTTATAATAGTCACGCAATCGTGATTTCATGGAAGGTTCATGTGATTCACAGGTCTCAACCATTTTCTTATTCCTTTTCTTTTTTAGGGAAAATAATTCTCATATTCATGTATTTCTTCCTTTTCAAATTTTTCAATGCTCATTTGGAGGTTGTTAACAAATTCCCCCTCTCAGAAGTGATAGCCTTAGGGATAAGTGCTCAATTATAAGGAGAGTACATTCCCACCAGAGTCATTGGTGGTGTTGCAAATCGGTGTCTTGGACGACATTTAGTCAATTGGGTGATTATTGGTATTCCACAGAAATACCTATATATATATATGGATGGAGGGTGGCCTTATTCACTGACTACCATTTCCCCAGAGATCTTTCACCCAGATTCATCGCATACTCCTTCCACAAGACCATTTTATGAGTCTTAATCATGAGACCCCATTGCGATCATTCATCGCTAGGTTGATCTTGAAAAATATTTTTTTTCAGGAATGTTTATAATATGAATACGAACCATACTTTATAATTCTTTTTGAATAATGACCATGACGTACTGAGATTGTCTTGAGGGTTTTATGGGGTTAGTTGTCTTGATCATTCGATAGAATTATTATCATGTAATTTGCATGACCATGTTCAAGTGACATGATCTTGAGTCCCAAAATGGGTCATATGATTGTGCGATTCCCTATGGGGGTTATGAAACGTAAGGGTTATATGGAGGTTAAGAAATTTTCAAACCCATCCAGGTGATTTGTAAATTCCTTTTTGATTCATGCAATGCACATGATGGTGCTGTAATTTTCATGACTTTATTTTTGAAAATATTATATATTCTTTTTGTTTGATATGTTCCACATAATTATTTTCATATGTATTATGATTCTACTAAATATCACTCATCTATGTAAAATCAAAGTAAAATTTTTTCCATGAATTTTAATGTCAATCTATGATATCATGTGCATACAGATAATGATACCCGAAAGAAGTTATTATCATCTAGGCTCGAAAACTATACCTTATATCATCTAATTCCTTTTTACAGGTTCAGTTTTATATAAAATAATACCATTAAACTACCCTATATTAATCATATATCTAGTTAGGTGTCCAATTCTCTTTATTTAATTCATAAAATTATTGATGAGGATGGTCTGCTGGTTAAAGCTCAATCCCAATGTTTGTCTTATATGTTGGGAAACTCTACTATGGGATCAGATGGATGTGATTCAACCTAGTAACCTATTGCTCAAATTTATTTGAGTACACTTGACACTTCTCTCGATAATTGAAAGGCGCTGTCGTGGGCACTTTCAAATGATATTGTTTCTTTACTAAGTGCAGCACAATGGCTGACCTAGGTAGTTCTCTTGAGGAGGAATTAGTTTAACAACCCTTATAATGCTTGAATAAACCAAAAAAAAGAAACAAAATGATAAAATATGGGGGTGGTTTGATTGAAAGACCTTTAGAACACGAAACAAAACAATCAAGGCAATCAAGGAGTAAAAGACAATCACGAACACTATTTCTTTAAAAGCACTACTATGAGAAGTCGTAGCCAATCTAATCTACCCCTTCACCATTCTTTAATCATTATTCCATATGATTATAATTCATTAAAATGTGACCCCCTAACCTTGTCAACCCCCGAACCCTACAGAATTTGACACAACCACATGTATTTTAAAAAATGAGCACTAGGTTGTCTTTGAGACTTCCAATCGCAGTACCCTACTTTGATTGTGGTCCAAATACAACTTATGATCAATGGTCAATTAGGGCAAAACCTCCTCTCTAGAGTTTAGAATTAATTAAGTTTAGGGATGAGAGTTGAACCCTACAATTCTATCCCAAGTTGATTAGATTTTACAATTGAAGTTTGTCTCTCTCGATTCACATAGGACCGACCTCATGGTCAGATGCAAGTCGAGTGAGTTCCTTACAACTTAAATCTCAATTATTTGATCAAAAATTATGAATTACAGTATGTTCATGGATTCAAAATGAATATATGAAGGGGGTAGGGATTAGATCGACTATGAACGAAACTACTCTTCCATGGTTGGAATTTTCATTGTGGAGACGTTTTGCATAAGCAACTGATTGAAAGGGAAATACCCAATCTTGTCTCCACTCTAAGATTCTAGAACCAAGAAGCAAAAAAAAAAAAAGATAGTAAAAGAATAACAAAGAAAATTTATTGAAGAAAAGGACAAGTTACAAGCATGAAAACAATGAAAACACAAGTGGAGGTGGGAGAGGAGAGCCTTCTTGGAAGAGATCCTTGCACAAACCCTCACTTCTTCCAAGGGTTTAGAGGAGTTCCTAGGAAACCAAATCTTGGATAAACCTTGCCCAAGCTCCTAACCAGCCACCCAAAGAGTGAAAATGTCCTTTAAATAGAGTTGGGGATGGCTAGGGTTATAAATGGTTTCAAGTGTGAATGTGGAAATTCGGGAAATTATTTTAATCCAAGTTGCACCGCCTGTTTGACCTCCAAAACGCGCGATCCAGCTGCTCTTCCAGAAGAATGATTTGAGAGAATTTTTTTCTTCTATATGTACTCCAAATATGGGCCACACACAAGCACGGATAAGAAATTTATGGCCCAAATACAGAAGCACTATCCAGCCCAGCGAGTCCAGTCCATCTTTGTATTAATGGCCCATTTACTCCAAGTAAACCCACGATCTAGCTCCAATGGCCTGAATGAAAGTTGTATAACATTTAGTGAGGCATTCGGTCACAAAATATTAAGTTCCAATTCGGGAAATAAAAATATTTATTCATAATATACCACAATGAACTTTAAAAGGGTAAAACTGGAATTTTCATCAAATTTTCAATTGAGTGATCTAATCCCAAATATTCCATAATTGATCATATATAACACAATGTGAGGAAATTATATCATTTATTATCAATAAAATATTCAATAAAATAGTGTTTTATCAACTCTCCCACACTTACGCTTTTTCACTCCTGGGCAAAACCTCATATCAAGTAAACATCAATATCAAATCAAAACCATTTTTAAAACACATATCCTTGAGATCAATCAATTTTCCACCAAGAATAAAAAGATATCATGCCTCATAAAAAACATTATTTCAAGTTCTCCATTTATATCATTCAATATATTTCCACTTCATTTATCCTCCCATGCACAAAACACTTACCTCGCTTGAATTTTCTCTCATCACTCAAATATCAATTTTTTTGAAATGTCTTTCTCATCCAAACTCATACAAGGGTCACCATAGGCTTGATAGATTCCTACATCGCTACCCGATGTGAGTCAAGGACATATGTTTATCATGAGGACTTTTTAGGGTTGTTCTGTGGCTTTCAATTGGTAGGATTAAGATGTGAAAAACTCTGAGGCTGAATGAAGAGGGCTTGACTCTTTTGAAGCAAAATTACATTAATCTAATTTTCACTTAAATATGGTCTTCTCCTCAATCCCCATAGTATCAATTCAGCTCCATCATCATGAAAAGTCATGAAAGATTTGCACCATTCATCATTTCAGCATAAAAAATTTCAATCTTCTCAAACATGATTTTCTTGAAAGCTCTAGATGGGCACAACTTTCCACCTCAATTAGAAGCTCCAGAAAAGGCACAGCTTCACTTGTCATGAAAGCTCCAGAAAAGGCACAACTTTCAATATAATGAATTTATTTAGTAGCAAACACATCTTTTCAGAATTTAATTTTCCACCCAAAGTATCACAGAATGTGGTGGCACAACACAAGACAACTTCCCCCACACTTAAGCTCAACTAGATTATGCAATTTCACTTCAAGAGTTGGTTGGATATGGAAAATTGGATTGTAATGTGGCTAACCTAACAAGTTGTGCATGGATTGTAAGGGCTAAAAGGATTAAATATTCAAGGTAGGCCATTATAAAAAATTATTCTTTGAAATAGGGTCTTTAATACCAAACAAATTCCTCAATCATTTAAACATAAGTACCTCAAACCCTCAAGTTTTGACAGGAATAAATCAAATTCTGGTTAAATAAAGCATGGTTTGGTTCTCTCAAGAAGTGAGGTGAATGTAAAGAATATGAAAATAATGGTTCAGAAGCCTCACAGGAAAGTGATTTCAAATATAAAGACAGTGAGATGTGGCATGAGATTCAAAATTCGGTGTACTTTCCATGAAATTACTAAATATTTGAACTTGAAACAAAGTCATTTCAGCATTCATTTAAGCTTAGTTTCAAGGGGTAAATTGTTTCACTTATTGATATGGATTTAAAAATGGTGATGAGAATCATTTCAGCTCAAAAGTTTCAAAAACACACAAAAAATTGTAAAATAAACACACAAAATTTGAAAAACACACATTTTTTTTTGGTTTTTTTTGAACAGGAAAGCAATTGAAATTACTAAACTAAAAGGTTCCCTCCCCCAAACTTAAAATATTGCATTGTACTCAATGTTAACCTATGAGATGATATATTCACATGAAATGTAGAATTTTTAAAGAGGACGAATAATATAAAATTGAAATGGTTAGGAACAGCCTGATGTGCTCAAGTGATGATGGGGTTATGCAGTGTGATAAAATCCACTGCATTAGTAGGAAGTCCCTCAATGTATCTCTTCAAACGTTGCCCATTGAATGTAAAGCTCCTTCCAGAGTCCTCTTGTGTGATCTCCACTGCACCATAAGGAAAAACATTAGACACAATATAAGGACCTAACCATCTGGAATGCAACTTACCAGGCATTAACTTCAGTCGTGAACTATAGAGAAGGACTTTCTCTCCAACATGAAACTCCCTTTGTTGGATCATTTTGTCATGATATGCTTTTGATCTTTCCTTGTAGAGCCTTGAGTTATCATATGATGACAGTCGAATCTCCTCAAGCTCTTGAATTTGCAACTTCCTTTGAATTCCATCTTGGGCCAAATCCATGTTGCATTTCTTTATAGCCCAATATGCCCGATGCTCGACTTCCACGGGGAGATGACACGCTTTTCCAAAAACAATCCGAAATGGGGACATACCAATGGGGGTCTTGTATGCTGTCCTATAAGCCCACAATTCATCATCCAAGCGCTTTCTCCAATCCTTCCTATTTGGCTGCACGGTTTTCTCCAAGATTTGTTTCAACTCACGATTTGAAACCTCAGCCTGACCATTTGTTTGGGGGTGGTATGGTGTTTATGTTTTGTGTGTCACCCCATAATTTAGAAGGAGGGAAGAAAAATTTCTATTGAAAAAGTGTGTCCCTTGGTCACTGATGATGGCCTTTGGTACTCCAAACCTGCAAAAAATATGTGCTTTGACAAAGTCCACAACATGAGAATCGTCAGTCCTGGTGGCCTTAGCCTCCACCCATTTACTCACATAATCAACAACAACCAAAATATGCAAAAATCCAAATGAACTAGGAAAAGGACCCATAAAGTCGATGACCCATACATCAAAAATATCACAAAACAGTATGGGTTGTTGGGGCATCTCATGTCTCCTATAAATGTTCCCAGTGTGTTGGCAACGAGAGCATGACTTACAAAACACATGGGCATCATGGAACAAGCTAGGCCAATATAATCCAGAGTCCAAAACCTTCCTAGCTATCCTTTGGGGTCCAAAGTGTCCACCACAAGCAAGTGTATGACAGAAATGCAAAATAGACTCAAACTCATGATCAAGAACACACCTCCTAATGACTTTGTCACTACACATGCGCCAGAGGTAAGGATAATCCCACACATAAAAACTAGACCCACTTTTTAATTTTTGGACTTGATGTTTCTTTAAATTTGCAGGGATTTCAGAGGCAACAATGTAGTTAACTAAATCGGCATACCAAGGATGCGTACCTGAGATGGAATAAAGATGCTCATCGGGGAAAGTGTCCCGAAGTGGTACCTGGTCCAAGGTGCCATCCTCTAATGTGTGAGTAAGCCTACTCATGTGGTCTGCCACCAAATTCTCTGAACCCTTCTTATCCTTTATATCAATATCAAATTCCTGAAGAAGAAGAATCCAACAGATAAGTCGTGGCTTTGCATTTGGCTTCTTCAAGAGGTACCTCAGAGCTGCATGGTTAGAAAAAACAACTACTTTAGAGCCCAATAAATATGAACGGAATTTATCTAAAGCAAATATGACACCAAGAAACTCCTTTTCTGTGGTTGTGTAGTTTTATTGGGCTGAATCCAATATACTTGATGCATAGGAAATCACATGTGAACATCCTTCCACCCTCTGAGATAAGACTGCTCCAACCGCGAAGTTGGAGGCGTCACACATAAGCTCAAATGGAAGGTCCCACCACGGGGGCTGTATGATCGGTGGAGTGGTCAGACACTTATTTAGCTCATCAAATGATACCCTACATGAATCATCAAAATTGAAGTCAATATCTTTTTGAAGCAATCGAGATAATGGTAGAGCGATCTTACTAAAATCTCTGATGAAGCGTCGATAAAATCCAGCATGTCCAAGGAATGATCGAACATCATGCACACATGAAGGATATGGTAAGGACGAAATAATATCTACCTTTGAACTATCAACCTCTATCCCATGTTTTGACACTACATTCCCTAAGACAATGCCATGCTCTACCATGAAATGACACTTTTCAAAGTTCAGGATCGAATTCTTCTCAATACAACGATTCAACACCTTTCCCAAACTAATTAGACATTCATCAAATGAAGACCCATACACTGTAAAATCATCCATAAATACCTCCATGTAGGTCTCAATAAAATCAGAAAAAATACTCACCATGCATCTCTGGAAGGAATTTAGGGAACCTTTGCTGATGTCCAGAGCCATACCTCATGTCCGGTTGATCTTTACACCCTTGGTTGTATGTTGGAGCAAATGAATCAAACTCCTTTTGGGGATATGGTTGTTGTTGCTGCTGAAATGGTCTCCCTGGGAATACTGCTGCACAATCCTCTGTCTCTTGTAGTTGTGGGCAACAGTTAGTTGGGTGGATTGTCTCAGTGCAAATGCCACAAGGCCTTGAAGGAGGGGGTAGAGATTTCTTTTGTACCAAAGCAATTTGCCTCACTATAGTTGTCAATTCTTCTAACTTGGTATCAATCAAATTACTCTTAAGAGAAGAAGGACTTACCTGATGTACTCCCCTGATATGTGGTGTACCTTGATCACCAAATTATTGGGAGTTTTGGGCCATCTTGTCGATCAATGCATGTGTGACTGCTGATGTCTTGTCCACCAATGCTCCTCCAGCTGCAACATCCACCATGCTCCTCTCCATAGGTGTGAGGCCTTCGTAGAAGTATTGGATGAGGAGTTGCTCACTAATTTGGTGATGCGGACAGCTTGCACATAACTTCTTGAAGTGCTCCTAGTACTCATACATCGACTTCCCTTGTGCCTGCTTGATCCCTGATATCTCCTTTCGAATGGATGTAGTCCTTGATGCTGGAAAAAATCTCTGCAAGAAAAGACATTTCAAATCGTTCCAACAAGTTACATCTTTGGGTTGTAAATAATACATCCAGTCTTTTGCAGCTCCATCAAGTGAGAATGGAAATGCTCTTAATTTGATTTGATCTTCAGAAAAATTTCTTGGTTTAAGGGTTGAGAAAACCACATTAAATTATTTCAAATGTTTATTGGGATCCTCACCAGATAATCCATGAAACTTTGGAAGAAGGTGAATTAGTCCAGATTTAAGTTCAAAGTCTGATTCAAGAGTTGGGTATGCAATGAAATTTGGTTGATAGTTAATATCTGGTGCGGACAATTCTCGAATGGTTCTATTAAGTTCATTTACATTATTCTCAGCCATTGGTTCTTGTTTTAGTTTGGATTTAGATGTGTTTCCAATTTCAGTGTTTCCAAAATGGAGGAGTTCTCCTGTTGGGTAAATGTCGACACTTCCCGTGGATCGAGATTTCCTGATTCGAGCCCTAAGGATGCGTTCAATCTCGGGGTCTAGATCAAAGAGATCCTCAGGTTGGGACCGTGTCATAAATCATATAAAAATATAGAAATGAAGAATAAGAATAGACCACAATATCATGAGAATGTAGTTCAATTGATGGTCTAAAAAAAATTAAGAAGAAGAAGAAGAGAAAAATGAACCAACATTGAGAAAGGTGAAAGAAGAAAGTGAGAATAGGAATAAGAGAATGAAATAAAAAACAAATACCTCTAATTGATTGAGAAAACTATTTCCTCCCCGGCAATGACGCCAAATTTGAAAGGCGCTGTCGTGGGCGCTTTCAAATGATATTGTTTATTTACTAAGTGCAGCACAGTGGCTGACCTAGGTCGTTCTATTGAGTAGGAATTAGTTTAACAACCCTTAGAAGGCTTGAAGAAACCAAAAAAAAAAGAAACAAAATGATAAAATATGGGGGTGGTTTGATTGAAATACTTTTAGAACACGAAATAAAACAATCAAGGCAATCAAGGAGTAAAATACAATCACGAACACTGTTTCTTTAAAAGAACTACTATGAGAAGTCGTAGCCAATCTAATCTACCCCTTAACCATTATTTAATAATTATCCCATATGATTATAATTCATTAAAATGTGACCCCCTAACCTTTTCAATCCTCGAACCCTACGGAATTTGACACAACCACATGTATTTGAAGAAATGAGCACTAGGTTGTCTTTGAGACTTCCAATCGCAGTACCCTACTTTGATTGTGGTCCAAATCAAACTTATGATCAATGGTCAATTAGGGAAGAACCTCCTCTCTATAGTTGAGAATTAATTACGTTTATGGATGAGAGTTTAACCCTATAATTCTATCCCAAGTTGATTAGATTTTACAATTGAAGTTTGCCTCTCTCGATTCACACAGGACCGACCTCGCGGTCAGATGAAAGTCGAGTGAGTTCCTTACAACTTAAATCTCAATTAATTGATCACAAATTATGAATTACAGTATGTTCATGGATTCAAAATGAATAAATGAATGGGGTAGGGATTAGATCTACTATGAACGAAACTACTCTTCCATGGTTGGAATTTTCATTGTGAAGACGTTTTGCATAAGCAACAGATTGAAAGGGAAATACCCAATATTGTCTCCACTCTAAGATTCCAGAACTAAGAAGCAAAAAAAAAAAGAAGATAGTAAAAGAATAAAAAAGAAAATTTATTGAATAAAAGGAAAAGTTACAATCATGAAAACAATGAAAACACAAGTGGAGGTGGGAGAGGAGAGCCTTCTTGGAAGAGATCCTTGCACAAAGCCTCACTTCTTCCAAGGGGTTAGAGGAGTTCCTAGGAAACCAACTCTCGGATACACCTTGACCAAGCACCGAACCAGCCTCCCAAAGAGTGAAAATGTCCTTTAAATAGAGTTGGGGAGGGCTAGGGTTATAAATGGTTTCAAGTGTGAATGTGGAAATTTGGGAAATTATTTTAATCCAAGTTGCACCGCCTGTTTGACCTCCAAAACGCGCGATCCAGATGCTCTTCCAGAAGAATGATTTTCAAGAAGTTTTTTCTTCTAGATGGTCTCCAAATTTGGGCCACATCTAAGCACAGATAAGAAATTTATGGCCCAAATACAGAATCACTATCCAGCCTAGTGAGTCCAGTCCAGCTTTGTCTTCATGGCCCATTTACTCCAAGTAAACCCAAGATCTAGCTCCAATGGACCGAATAAAAGTTGTAGAAAATTTAGTGAGGCATTTGGTCAAAAAATATTAAGTTCCAATTCTGGCAATAAAAATATTAATTCATAATATACCACAGTGCACTTTAAAAGGGTAAAACTGGAATTTTCATCAAATTTTCAATTGAGTGATCTAATCCCAAATATTCCATAATTGATCATATATAACATAATGTGAGGAAATTATATCATTTATTATCAATAAAATATTCAATAAAATAGTGTTTTATCAATAATCCTGGATGTAGATTGTACTCAAAATGGGATCTTCATCCTAGAGGAAACTTCTCTGATGAGGGGGTGTGACCCTTCTAGGTTAGACAAAGCTATTGGGAGTTTTCTGATGATTTATATAGGGTTCTTCTCTATGAAGTCATGTGGATATCACAATTTACCACCTATCACTATCCCACCCTCCTTCGAGAGATGACCAACCATTGGGGTTCTGGAACCATTACATTTCATTGTTCCCATGGTGAAGTGGTCATCATACTATGATACATCTATCAGTTGGGTGAGATTCAACACCTTGGAGAAATGTATGATGAGTTCCTTCGATCTACAGACGCCTGTGATGATCCTTCATAGGATCCATCATTGGGGAGATATATGCATATTATTGGGAAAGAGAATTCAAAGACAGAGCTGACAATGTGCTCACTTGTTTCTTTCAAGTATTAGATCAATATTTTCTTTTGTATTAGTTGAGTTAGACCAACTTCTATTAATCCTTGTTGGTGCCCTTCCCAAAAAGTCTATGCCAATGATGTCTCATCTTGGTCTATCTTAGAGTATAGAGATTACACCTCATTAGGATATTTTGTGAACTCAGAGATCTCTCCAAGCCTGAGACTGGTAGGCTTTATAACCATGTTCTTGAATGAGTGGATCTTTCCCAATGGGGATACATTTTCAAGAATCTGTGTAAGTACACTTGTTATGTAAGCATGAATGGTGGAGGGACATCACCTCAATTTGGTAATGATTGTCCTTGCATGATTTTACCATATCCTAATTGATATCTAATTGGGTGACACCCATTACAACATCAATTGACCCTTCCAATTTTTAATTAGCTAGATAGGGGATAATTTCCACTGTTATGAATATTATAACACTACCATGATCCCTAATGCCTCACTCCATCCTATATTTATGAACCTATTTGGTGTTGCAGCAATATAATTAGACTCTAATGAGATTGTTGGCACACTACGTTGATCTGAAAGCTTTGAAATCACCCCTTAACACACAACTGCTAAGATAATTACTAACAATGGCAGTGGTTCCATTAGTGAAAGGTCCTATATGATCTCCCTTCGATATGAAGTTCTTGTAGATAGGGTAGATGATATTGTCATATGTGATCCTTATACACCATATAGATTCAATCATCAATTGTTTTTCATCTAAAGGGTCTCCCACTTCCCTTGGTTGGTGTACGGGGAGAACTTCATCCTAGGGTGATCTGTCAATTTTGGATTATGCTAACACATAAATATTATGAAGTTGAGATCATACCTCCATCCAATGATGCTCCTTCCTCCCTTACCCAATATTATTATTAGGCTTGGGTAGCGGCTTATTTGGATAGTGTGCAATGCCATTTGGTCCGTCATGTGGATAATAATTTTTCCTTATCAACCACTTTGTTAGAGGATGCGATGCAATTGATCGATGATCTAGATGAGACATCGAGAAGGATACCTCATTAAAGTTATGAATATTCTGATGGTAAAACATGTTATGTTGTGGAATTTAATCCTCCATCATACGCTATAGATGATATGCCTATTGAGATAAGGGAATATTTCTATTTTTCTATTGTTTTCACATTGGTTAAACTGGTTTGTAACACTCTTATTGTGTCCACATCATCAGTTGTAGAGGCACTGACACAACATTAGATGGACTGGGGATATATACATGCCTTTATCACTAAAACACCCTTGGAATTATTCCTATACCTAGGGGAATTCCTTCACCATTTATTTTTGACTTGGGGGTAGATGGTTTTGATAGAAATCCTTTGTATGAAATTATATTGAAAATCATCATGAACCAACAAGATCTGACCATGAATGAAAGAGACAAGAATGATCTTGTAGATGAGGCCCCCATTTGTAATAAAATTATGGAGACATCAGAGGCATTAGAGCAGGGTCATCTATATTGATCTGAACTCCAAGATCAAATGGATTCATGGACTATGAAGATATGGATATATGAGTAGATTATTGATCATATGAGGTTTAACCTTTCGACATCATCATACTCATTGGCCACTACTCAGAAGAGGGTAAAATATTTGACTAATTTGGTCGGGAGTCTCTGTATTGGGAAAGAAGTGGATGATTTGGGAAGAGTGGAACTCCAACATTCAATTGATGTTTCTCACCGGACTCTTGTTTATCTTACCAGTACAGGTGACTAATTTTTATCATGATTCATTTTTTTAATGCAGTACATTTTTTATGATACTTCAAATAGAATACAAAATATGTATATTCCTCCCTCCATTTCATACTCTGGATAGATGATTTTTTTAACATTCTATACTACTATGTAGTTTTATTTCCTTCACGATGTTCATGATATCTCATTGATCTGAAATTATAAGAATGCTCAAATACATCCATCCCTTGCTTTATATTGAAAGAACATGAATTACTGGAATTGAATGTTCAAATTCTAATATATTTCCTTTGATATATGCTTTTGAATGTCCAAATACATGAGATTCTGTATTGATAATATATTCTAGCTATCTTTAAATCTCTCTATTTACAGAAGTATCATCTAGGGTAGGACATATGTACTGACAGGGAGTGCATTTTTTTTCAACGAAGGTGATAAGATTATCTAGAGAAACTCAATCTTGTAAAGTCCATGTAGTTGGACTTACAAGATTCTTTAGGCTAAATAATTTCAATGATATTTAGTTTCGTACCTTTTTTTCTCAGACCCGATATCACTATAGTTTAGGGTCTTTTAGATAAGACCTGGTGTTGCATTTTTTTAGGGTCTTTTAGCTCATACCTAATGTCACATTAGTTAATGATATTTTAACACAGACTAGATGTCGCTTTAGTTTTGGGGTTTTTAGCTCCGACCTGATGTTGATTTAGTTTAGTTTATTTTAGCTCATACATTATATAACTTCAATTTTGGGTATTTTAGCTCAGACTTTATATCACATTATTTTTAGGTCTTTTAAATTGGTCCATATATCACATTAGTTTAGGGTATTTTAGCTTAGACCTAATTGATCTTTCGTTTAGGGTATTTTAGCTCATACTTGATGTCACATTAGTCTACGGCCTTTTTTATCATACCTACTATCACTTTATTGTAGGGTATTGTAGCTCAGAACTTATATTGCTTTTGTTTATGGTCTTCTAGCTCGAACCTGATATCTCTTTAGTTTTAGGTATTTTAGCTTTAACCTATAATCGTTTTATATTATCGTCATTCAAATCATACCTTATATCACTTTAGTTTAAGGTCTTTTATCTCAGAACTAATACGTCTTTACTTTAGGGTCTTTTAACTCAAACCTAATGTCGATTTTGTTTAGTGTCTTTTAGATTGAACCTTCCATCGCTTTAGTTAAAGGTATTTTATCTTGGACCTTATATAACAGCAGTTTAAGGTATTTTAGCTCATACATGTTATCACATTTGTTTAGAGTCTTTTAGATTGCACCTTATATTGAATTGGATTAAGTTATTTTAGCTCAGACCTGATATATGATCTTAAGATATGGTGAAGACATGCCCGAAATGACCTAAAACACACTAAGGTGTTGGGTTCTACTGTGGTGTTGCTAAGTCTTGCGAGGATCAGAAATATGGTTTCACAAACTGACACATTTGGTTTATGACCATAGATTCATATGCTGGAGCCATTGGCATGCATGCATACTCAAGAAAAGGTTCCCTAAAATCCAGGTATATTATCCATGGGAAATTGGAGATTTATAGAGGTTATATTGGTTGAGGGAAAAATACAAGGGATTCTTGTTCCACCTGGATACTTGGAGTATGGATGATGTAAATCATAACCCAAAGGAATGAGTTTTTAGATGTAGGATGGAGTATACATATTGAGGATGAATCGTAACACTTTGAGGTTTCAAGTTTTGTTGCGGTGTTTCCAAGTCTCACAAGGATTAAAGCTTCTTTTTGATATAGAGGGTATTCCATTAGTTTTATAGTAATGGAACTTATGCATTGACAAAATTTCTAATAAAATATGTTCTCCACTTATTTCTAAGAGTTATAAAAGGTTTCCGAAGACTAAAATGTCTAGATGATGATGTTTGGTATTGAATGAAAGTTATCCAGGTAGATTTCATGCACCCTAAATATGTTTAGTTATTAATGTGAAACTCTAGATCTACGCCCTATGCTTCTGAATCATAATTCATTGGACATAAAAGGTTCATGAATGGATGTTTGAATTCCATCCATGAGGAAGGGTACAAAACATGGTGATGTAATGTTGCGGATATCGAACCCACTTAGATAGTCTAGTATGAGGATCGTAAATCATGGTCCAGAGTGCTCAGATTGAGAAGATGACATGGGAAAGTCATATTAATAGTAGTTCAGAATCATTTTGGTGGGGAGTGCTATCATGATGGTGTCCGAGCTCAAAAGGAAGGGAATGTCCATTTTGAAAAGTGATGCATTTGGTTGACGCCATAGTCACATATGCAGGAGCCATGTGCATGTTGAAATATTCAAGAAAGGGGTCCTTTGAAGAAATATATCTTTTCTATTCACTATGAAAGGTTTAAAGTGATCTGAGACACCCAAATCATGATGTTTTATTTTCATAAATTCTATTATCTAGTAATGGTTCAAACACACTAAAGGTTTTTTTTACCATATAGAAAACATATTCTCGTGGTGAGGAGATGTGAAAAATTATTGCTCTATATTTTTCTTGGACCATGGGGTCCCGAGAGCATATCTTACCTTTTAATTGGGCTATAATGTATTCCAATTGAGCTTTATGCCTTATAAGTTTTCACCCAAATTGTTTCCTAAACTCTGGAGATGAATAGTTTAGTGGGCAGAGACTTCAATTTTTCTCAGGTCTCCCTTTTTGAGTTTTCAACCTAACATGTTTTGTACCTATTTTTATAGAAGTTTAAGGACATTTGATTTTGACCATTATAGGCTTGAGTTTATATTCATATAGCTTTGGTGAAATAATAGGTTGTTTAAGGTCATGACTTACATGGACCTAATATGGGGGATGTCATAGATGACCCTAATTATAATACCAAGGTTCAAGAGTACGCCATCATCTTTCTGAGAAGTGGATAATTTTTTTTAAATTCTGGATCTATTTTCTCAAGTCATGAGTAATGATATTGGACAATAATACTAAGTGTAGTTCATACTCACTAAGTAATTGAGTACTTCAGCAATGATGTCAGATATCATAAGGATTGTAATGTTCTTTTGTATAGTGTTGTATTTTGGCTACAACTATATGGGAATATGTTGGAGTCATAGGCATACATTTATAATCAACAAAAGGGTTTCTTTAAGCCATATATCCTTTCCAAGGGCCATGGAAGGTTCGTGGTTACCTATGACTCTCAAGAAATGAATTGTGGTATATGGATTGAGGTTCTTTTAGAATATGACAGAATCTCCTTGTACTCTGCTTGACTAGGGTAAGGCTCTTTTTTCCCTTTGTTAAGGGATGATGAAGGGTGATGTATTTCATAGGTTATCATCATGTAGTGGATATATTTTTTGTGATGTTTAATGTCATATGGTAAAGATAGTTTCCATGCAATTTATCATCATGTTGTAAGGATGTATTTTTTATGTAGTTTTATTTTCATGTTACCAAGATATTTACCTTGAAGTTTAATGTTGTGTGGAAAGGATGTACTTCCATACAATTTATCATCTTGTTGTAATAATGTATAAACCTATGTGAGAGGATGGAAATTTTGTAGTTATGCCCATGGTTGCAAGCTCGGGTGTCACTATATATTTCATGAAAATGATATTCAAACCACATATATTTATTGAGAGTCATGTAGTTTAACGACATGCGATGAGGACGTGGATCCCACAATGTGAAATGGTGGAATCATAGCTGAGACCATGAATAGAATTATTGGTGTCAATACATATCTGATGGCGATGGGAATCAAACCACATGTAGTTCTTAAAGTCCATTCCTTACGTAGGTCTGACCCATACACAATGATGGGGAATATTTATATTTATTATTTTTAACTAGGACCAGTGTTAAAAATTTGGGCATTGCTATATATCCTTCAAGGATAGGAATCAAGTCACACATAGTTCTTGAACAAAAAACACTCTCTTTGCTGGTATGCACTGTACAGATAGGTGGGAATTGTTTTTATTGATTTTTGTAGCTTCACCTAGGATTAGAGATCTAGGCATAACTACATATCTTATGATGATCATAATCAATCCACACATAGTTTTTGAAGGAACCATTCATTTTAATGTCATGTGGAGTGGATGAAGTTGGTTAGATGTGAAAAGGTGGTGATGTTGCTGTTGGGATAAAGTATGGAATTCTGAGCATATCTATATATATCATGAAGATGAGAATCAAATAACACATATTTGTAGAGATTTGTGTAGTTTGAAATCATTCTATAGAAATACAAATGACTTTATGTGAATAAAGATGGATGTTATGGATCTATGAAATTTTAAGTCATGTGGTAAGTACGTTGTCTATGAAATTAAACGTCATGTGTCAAGGACTTTTATGGTTATTCATTCAAGAACGTTATGGACCTATCACATAATTTAATTCCTTGTTATTGTGGGTAATACCTTATTATAATTCCTAAGATCATGTTACCCATGCTTGTTGTGGGAGACAAGGAGTAGAAAGGGTCCCTCTCACAATACAGAGGAAGTTGATAGTAAACTAGAGCTATTTTATATCATGTAGTCCCTATACCAAGATATAATATCGAGGCATCCCTACGTGTCCCATAAAAATTTATAATCAAGTCATATATAGTTCAAGATGTTCTATAGAGTATTATGGTATGTGGTGAGTATATTAATCATGCAGTTTAACATCATTTGGTAAGTACATTGGTCACCTGAGGTGAAAGGAAAGTAATCCTATAGTTGGGACCATGAATAGTATTTTTTAGCCTCACTATGTATCCAATGGTTATAGGAATAAAGCCACACGTAGATCTTAGGAAAATGTGTAGTTTAACATCATGTGGAAAGGTTGAACTCTATATAGTTTACTGTCATGTAGTCAGGAAAAATTTGTATAGTTTAACATCATGAAACCAGGAATAATGATGGGACTTACTCTTATATGGATTCCAATGTTAGTGACAGATTATGAAAAGTATTTCTTGATAAAGATCACATTTGTGGGTGGTTATATACACACCCTAACCATGGTGGCCAAAGAAAAGGATCCACTATGATAAACCTTATGTATTACATAAGGCCCCTCCAACATGGGTTCCAATTTTGGGGGAATCTTTCACAATATCATGGGGGTTCTTAAAGCCAGTACCAGTTCTTCTTTGAGGAATGAATGAAGGGGATATTTTTTTTATTAAAGGCTTGTTCTATCTAATTTTGATGGACCTCTAGGTTGTGTAGTGTTAGCAATCTATTCTAATTTATCCACTATAATTCATCCCAAATATTTTTTGATTTTTCATCATCTGAGAGAATTTCACATATGGTTATTTAGAGTGAAGGAACCTAGAACTATATGGGTAATACTACCTCTATTCCATACACCAATGAGTATGGTATTTCCTATGAGGAAGTATGTTTGGTGGTACAGTAGGCCCATAATGCATGGAGGAGTTTATCTAGCCAAGACTTCTTATCCTTATTCACTATATTCTAGAGTATATTAGATAGAGTCTTATTAAAGGCCTCTATTTATCTATTTTTTGCAACATGAAAGATTGATGAGTGAATGGACTAGATATTTTACTCCTAGTAAAGAATATTCATCTTCGTGGAATAGAAATAGGTGTTTTTGTCCATCAATATTATGTGAAGGACCATTATTCCGGTGATGATATAGGACTTCATGAAGTTGATGATATTCTTCCTCCAAACATCCGTGAGGGCTATTTCCTCATCCCATATGGAAAATCATCTAGTAGAAGTATGGATGTACATAACATCGTAGTTGTGGATCGGGAATGGGGACCCAAGACATCCATTCCCAAGATGGAAAAAATAAATGAATATTTAGATGTTTGTACCAATTTCAGTGGTTGATTGATGAATTTTGTATGGATTTGGCATGAATGACATTTTTGGTGAATTCAACATAGTTATATATAATGGTTTTCTTAAAATATCCCAACATCCTAATTTCATGGGTGTGTTATCTTCTAGATTTATGGGTGTCACAAATGCCTACCTAGACTTATTCCATAATGGAGGCAATTTATCCTTCTATTATGCACCTGAGGAGGATTCCATGAAAGACAAGTTTGTAGAGGAATGTTTCCTCATTTAGACCATCCTGTAGAGTGAAATTTAATGCATGGAGCTGAATTTATTCCCTTATAGCATGATCCATTCGAATAATCCTATTTTGGAGATAGCTAATAATGGGTTCCATCAATCCAAGAGTGCTAATTGGTTCATCATGCTCTGGGGTGATGTTGACCTGATTGATTTCTTCCTTATCACATACGATGATTGTTGAGACCATTCTTTGATGTGTAAAATACAATATTTCTTCTTCCTGATTAAGGTAAGCTAGGATGAAATTTTCATTATCCAGTTCATCAGTGAAAGAATTCTATGATTGGTCAATATGATGCAATGTGTCCATAAATGGGAATACTACCATATGTCCTCTTATGTAGACAATAAAGGGCCAATTATTCATTTTAAATGGAATATTCATCATTGGTATTCTTCATCACCAATTAAAAATACCCTATGATATTAATGTTGGATATGTGTAGCTATAGGACTAGTTCCAACCAAGCAATGATGGATTGGTATTTTTCCCCATTATTTTTATATCCTTTAGATACTAAGAAAGAGTAGGGAAAAAGTTCTTTGTCTAGAGAGAGAAATACAATCACTAGTCTAAAACGATTGAGCATATAGTTTTCCATCCTCATACAGAGAGGACTTTGAGAGGAACCATAAAAATACTTCTCTTGTGATTGGGGAGGGTCATTAGAATAGAAGACATGTTCATATGGGAGCTTGGGATCTTCCAGTTTATTTTCCAGGGTAGGATGTGCTGTGAGGAAATCATCTACGAATTTTCCTTTTACTGATTTCTATTATATAATCTAAATTTTAAATTGATGTATAATGAATTTAAATCAAGAAAAGAGACTATTCAATATATTGAGGCCAAGTATACACTTGATAAGATCAATAAGAGATAACAGATGGACTTTGTTGTGGTTCAAGTAATGACTCAACTTTTTCACCGCAAACATGGGTACACAGATGTTCATTTCGATAACATAATATCTAGTCTTAGTACCTTGAATCATCTGGATGAGGTAGTAGATATTTTCCTCACTCCCCAAAACATTTTTCTGTGCAAGGAGGGACCCTAGTGCACATTTAATGGTGTGCACATATAAGATGAGTGGCCTCCCTTCACCAGAGGCACTAAGACTGATGGGTGTAGAAATTACTCCTTGATAATTTAAAAGGATTTTTGACAGTCATCATCCTATTGATAGTAAATTCCCTTCTTTATTATATTGGTGAAGGGGAGATATTTTCTCACTAGGTTGGCTATGAATCTCTGAATGTAAGTGAGGTTCCCTTAGAGTCCCCTCAGTTTTATGAGATTTATAGGAGGTGACATTGTTAAAATTGAGCTAGTATTCTCTAGATAAGCCTCAATTCCATGGTGGTATACCACAAAGCCTAAGAACATTCATTATGTTACCCTGAAAGAAATTTCCAAAAGATAAATCTTTTAATTGTGTTGTGGTGGCTTGTTGATGATTGATAGGATATCAATAAAGTGATCACATCACTGTCAGGATTTAACAACTAGTTCGTCGACATAACACTCAACTATCCTTTACAAGAGTGGCTTAGAAATGTGATGCATGACACATTGATATGTTGTTCCAACATTATTTAATCCAAATGTAATGACCAGGGTCATAGAAGAACCCTTTAAGAACTCTGAAAGTGATGGATTATTCTTCTTCTAGGACCATCTTGATCTGATTGTACATCGAGTACATGTCCATGAATAAATGGTATTAGAATCTAACAGTTGCATTGATAAAGAGTTTTATAATTAGTAATGGGAAATAATCCTTCTAGTAATGTGAATTAAGGTCTATGAAATCAATGCATACCCTAATCTGAATGTTCTTTTTTTAACGCGGATGATGTTGTAAAACTATCATGGGTATTGCATGTAACACCCCGAGATTTTATGAAAAATATTCTTTTTAATTTCACTAATGTCTTGTGTTGTATGCTACACCAAAAGGAGCTTGAACAACACACATCCTTGATTTTCCTTGCATTACACGCAATCGCGACCTTCCTCGATAGCGTGTGTAGTACGCAATAACGAGTTTCACTAAACAACAATACGCTATTAAAATATTATTAAAACTAGCCGTTATGAATAGTAATAACCACTTTTTTAAATTTTGTAATTTTATTTTTCAAAATGGAATTCATTTTTGGATTCATAATATTGAAATTAGCTTAGGGTGAAATTTTGGTACTTTTCGGATAACTTTTATTTTCTGATGAATAGTGAAAATTACTAAATTTTAATTAAAAAAAACTTTTTTAATCGAAATAATTAATAGTGATAAATTATTAATTTGAGTGGTTTTAAATTATATTTAGAATATATTTTTACAATTCAATACAATGTTGGTCATTGGATGTAATTTCACATTTACACCAGACATAAACAAGTGTTAATCTTTTGATAGTTATTATCTCTTAAAAACACGCTATTTGTTGTGACAGTGGAAATTAATTATAAAATTAATTAATGAAAATTATATGTTGGGAATTTTTTAAAATAGAAATCATTTTTGAATTCGGAATATCAATTATAGCTTAGGGTGAAATTTTGGCATTTTTTCTGAAAAACTTCAATTTTTGATGAATAGTGAAACTACTAAGTGGTAGTTAAAAAATTAATTTTTTCATAAATCTTAATTTTACCGCTTCTGTGAATGGAATTTCAAAAATCCGAGAGACACGGTTGATGTCAGTAAGTAAAATGTGGTTCAATGAGATGAAAATAATTTTTGGTGAATAGTAACTTTTTACTTTTATTTACCACGGTTAAAAGTAAATAGGGTAATTAAGGGTAAAAATGATATTAATATTACCCTAACACATGACCTAATCCTATTGGACAAGTGTATCTCGACCAAAAACAACCTTAAGTGTAAAATATTATCATTTAGGCCCACTTGGATTATATTAGGACATTTATTATTATTTAATTCAAAGAAGAGTTAAAAGAGTTAAAATCAAAGTTTATTTACTAAAACATTTTTAATATAGGGTTATACATAATATAATTTAGACTATAAATATTAATTAGAAATATAAAAAGATTTCCTAAATAATGGTATTTTATTTGTAATTTTTATACTTTAAAAAATTTAATTTATTTATGACACAACGATGATGCAGTAATTACCTTTTTAAGAAAATATTAACATAATTAATGTTATAAATGCCCAAATAAATGTAATTTGAGACTTTTTATGACTTAAACTAATTTTATAGGTTAATATGACATGTTATTGTTGATTTAAGTAACTTGGTTTGAACTTATCATTCTGTTAAAAATTTCATAAAAATCATGTACCAAATAGTGTCAAAATTGACATAAATTAGTTTTTAAAACAAATATTATATTATTAATTGTTATTTAATTCCTAAAAATCTAAGGTTCGGCCAAATGACTTAGATAAGGATATATATATTAATAATAAACAACTTGGGGTTCGTTTGGCATGTTATAGTAAGTGTATTAACCATATAGTGTAAGAAAACAAAAAGTCACGGTAAAAGTTAAATTAGTTAACTTAGAGTTAAATCTAATTGATAAGGTTAAAATAATAACCTAAACTTGTATAAATCCTATTGGTTGATAGTATTTCTACCCATCCCCACTCTACCTTCGAAATAAGACCCTTTGGAACCATTATAAACCGATTTTGACTTTAATATAAAATAATATTTTGAGATATTCCTAAGGTGCCCCTCTCCTCCCTTATAAAAGGGCACCTCCTCCCCCTCCTCATCACACCAATTTGAGCACTCAAGCTCGGCCAACCCCTAACAAAATCCCTTCTCCATTTCCCTAGAATAATCCTAGATGTCCTGGTCTTCTTCAAAGACCAATCTTAGTTCCCTAAGTGGAGGATTCAAAGAGGCGTTTCAAAGAAGAGGTAATATCCATTATCAATCTTTTCAATTTCTTTCTTCTTCAAATTCTTCTTCTTTAGTTGTTTCATGATAAAGTAATAACATTAGTATTACTTACATACTGATATGTTATTATAAATATGAAACAACCCTAATTCACCTTCTATCCATCCTACGGAAAAATTAAATCACCGCGCGTGCGTATGTACGGAATACCGTCTCCATGCCGTGGTGTAATCTATTTTCCACCATCACCTTACAAGGATGGGTATAATGGTGTAATGAGTAACTATATATGATTATTATAAAGTGATATTGATACTGAAATAGTATAAATACACTTAAATACAATTCCACGATCATGGGAACAATATCATCGCTCGTGCGTACGTACGGAATACTATCTCCACGATGTGATGCGACTCGTTCTACATGATCATCATTACATAGTAATTATATAAATGAATTGAATGAATAAATATGATATATGTTACACTAATACCATTCTGGATATAAGGTATCTATAAGCTTAAAATAAGAATAA
Source organism: Viscum album (assembly GCA_963277665.1). Lineage (NCBI taxonomy): Eukaryota > Viridiplantae > Streptophyta > Magnoliopsida > Santalales > Viscaceae > Viscum > Viscum album. The sequence continues at coordinate 384,569,670 of OY728145.1, forward strand.
GAATTTATTCGGCAAAACACGCATAAGAACAAAAGGCAATAAAGACCCGAGTAACAAGTAACAATGAAATATTACTAATAAGAAGATAAGAATATGACCATATATTATATCATATAAGTATGTATGATTCTGGAATAAGTCAATAACATTAATTAAACCATTATACAGGAGCTTCGGACATGTACAAAGCAAATCAGACCTAAGGTAAGGGAAATATCACAATCTCATTTTTATCCGAGATTGTTTATACTTTGAAATTTACTGGGGTGTATTTTATCATCCACATCCATGTTTCCTCAATATGTAATATTATTTCCATTCACCTACAATTTTTTAAATCCAATTTTACCCTTTGGTGTGTTTTTAGTAAAAGATATGAAAGGAATCTTTTGTCTTTTTTCGTACGAGGTACTTTTTGACTTCTCCGATAAAAGTACGAGAAGAATGTTTTTTTAACTTATAAGGCATGAATGGATTTTTAAAACATTATTTCAAAGAAGATTCCTTTAAAAGTTTTCAAGTTTATTTTTAATCAACTTCTTTTAATTTAAAGTTGTATGACATGTTAAGAAATGAAAAATGTTTTTTAAGAAGAAAGGATATTTTCCTCAAGAATGGAGTTCAAGTGTTTTATCAAAATTATTTTCCATCTAAGATAAAAAAGGGTTCTGTTTCTATCCATATTATTACATTGATTTGATTATGTTGTGATGGAAATATTTTTATGAATTTCTTTATCTTATATGAATTGTTTTATGATGTCATGTTGTTTAAGAATCCCATTTTATTACATGGGTTATGCTATGATGTATGGTTTATGATTTTGTGGCACACATAAGAATGGTATCATTATGAGATGGGTGGGAACTATATCTCCCTCCAATGCATTGGGTAAATATTTTATATCTCATGAGATAGACATGGCTGGAACGGTAGGTTATACCGGTTCAGTGAAACAGGACTGAAATGAGGGTGACTCAGTTCAGAAAGGGACTTTGTCCACTAAGATAGTCTTGGCAATGAGTCTTGACTAACAAGAAATGATTCTCTATGATTATGTGTGAATGCCACAAAGTTTCATGTTTTAAGTTATGATTATTGGGATTTCATTTCACTACTATGATTTATCCCATGTTATGAAATTATTCTCTCTTTTGCAGGTTAAGATTTCCAAAAGTTATGTTCTTATGAATATGATGTGATTGATTTTTCTTTTGTTTACCCTTACTGAGCATTTGAGCTCACCCTTTTATGTTTTCTTTTCCCCAGGATATAAAGAAATGTTTTAGGTAAAAAAAGGGAAGATCTTTATGGGAGATATTGAAGATCTTTCACCACGATTAGAAGATTACGTTCCGAGTTTCCAAAGACACTAAACTATTACAATCCTTGTGTGTGTGTTTTTTGTTATGTACTAAGTATTCCGCAAAAGTAATGTAATGTTCATGTATGTTAAGCTTTGGGTCTCTACATTGCATTTATCCGAAGAAGTTTTATTTGATAAACTTGACAATTTCTGCCTCTACATTGGTAGGATGAAGGGGGTGAATTATCTTAAAGTCATGTTTAAATCCTAGATGCTCATCAGGTAGTCCATGATGGTTCATAGACATATATTGATTTAGTTTTAGAATTTAAGTATAGATCCAGGAAAACACATACCAGTGATATTTTTTAAATGCAATATACATATCCTTCTCTTTGAGGGGAATGGTGACACTAATCAGAGTAGGTCGTGGACCTTCTTTCATTCCAAGATTTATTAGCCTGAGCTCATCTATGGTGGTGTAGATTCTTTACTCAAATAATGGAGGGGCCTTCCTAATTTCATCCTCATCTTCTTCCGTTCTTGTGTCTGTGGATACATTTTTAGGTGAATATGGAAATCTGGGGGCCTCTCCATCACTCTTAGGGTGAGGAAGGCTGTTGGAAGAGACATAATCATACCTTTCTATCTGATTCATTGTAAAGAGATATTGGAGATGATTTTATTATACACTATCACTGAGGATATGAGGGGCCTGGACCACTAGGATGAGATCCGCTACATTTACCATATTTATGGGGAGCATATAGTCATCATCATGTATACTCCATGAACTCATAAGGGAATTCCCCCAATAAATTGGGAGCTACTTCCTTTATATAAACATCTTCCATTGGTTTATTTCATAATTTTTTAGCTATCTAATTTATCATATGTGGGTCTACATGTTTCAAAGGGGGTATTTTCACCATGCAGTATACAAACCCTTCCATTGATGCGGTACATCCGACATTGATGAAATGTTGATAGTACCACCAAGTGGATATAGAGCCAGGTCCTTTCAAGAAGGAAATTATAATAGGTATCTTACTGGATAACAATTTACTTATCTTCATATGTGAGTTCCCAAAATTGATCTTTGGTTTTGATATTCCTAAGAGGTATTTTATCACATGTATCATACCCTTGAATGGTTAGCTTTGTGGTGGATAAGTCCCCTTCACTAGATCCCAAATGTTAGAGGGTTCAAACTATGATGAGATAGGTTCTATATCCATTATCAATTCGAACCCTTTGGATATTGAAATAATTGAGTATGCCTAAACCATATAGGGGGATGATGTTCCCTTGAATGGACTCTTCTTGATATTGGACATTGAATTTTAAAGATACATGACATTCTGAGGGCATAGTATCTACTAGGTATACCTCCACCACAATGACTTCTGTCTTGAATTTGTATAGCCTCTAGACGACTTCAATAAGTGCCTCAATGAGTTCTTTTGAAGGATATAGTGCATAGTGCATTGATATCTTTGTTTGGACAATAACTATATGTTTCAAATCATCTTAATTTTGTGCCAAAGTGTGGTACATCCAAATATGGGGATGCTCTTGGCCATGTGGTTCAGGAGCCAAGGTATTTGAAGTGGATGGGGGCAGTGCTTGTACAGAGGACATGGGGGCATCCATTGCAAGCGTTTCAGGCCATGTTGTTCTTCCACTTTGTATGGGTTGATCATATGATTGGGATCCCGCTAAGTGATTGGGAAAGGTAATTAGATTTGAATGGTCGCATGAGGGTTATGGGATGCCTTTATGCCTCTTTTGATCATGGTGGAGTGTTTTCCCATTAGCCTTAGCTGAATATTTTTCCCCTATAAGGATATGACTGAAATATTGAGTGTGGCCACATCTATGAAGTCCCCTATATCATTGATTCTGGTGCATGCAGACTCTCATTCCCCGAATATGTGTAGGAAAACTACATTAAAGGTAATATTCATCATTTGAGAAGGGTTCTTCCAAGTATATCACATTGATATAACCAAAGATGATCTCTTATTCCATAGAGGATTTTTTTTTGTTGGGGCAGTGCCAAGGTTGCAGATGTTATAGGGAATAAATATGCAAGAGTTATGGATTGTTTTGGAGCAGAATATGGTTCTTCCTCCTCAATTTCTTCCGTAAAATGGTGGTCATGCCCTCCTTTTTTAGGAACATATGATGTATCCTTCTTGAGTGGTAGAGCTATTACGGTTCTATGCAACTATGCTTTCAGAGTGTCATGAGATTGATCAACTATTTTATAAGTAATCCCAACTCTCAAACTATTTCACACACCTAGACATAACTTTCTACCAAACATTTTCTTCTTCTGAATGGATGACAGTTATTCAATCCACCTGATCTAGAAAATATTTTAACATCACCTATCCAGAGTCAACCATGTCTTGAAGGATGTCTTTGAAGATTATTTAAACATAGATATTACTACCCATCCTTCTATGGAAAGGGAAGTATTAAGTATGTTTGGTGAGGAGGACCTCATCATGTCTTCTAGGATGTGGAAGCTTGAGTAGGTCATTGTATATAGATGCCAAGAAATAACTATGGACATGTTCATTTCTGAAGAAATATGAATTATTTATCCATTCATCAAATCCTGAGTGGCCCAGATTTCTCTGTGCTTTTTGATAAGGGATATTATGTGGTTGTTTTCACTTGGTAGAAAGTGTTGGGCAGTTTGGTGGTTACCTAGGTTCATAGATGGGCAATACTACTAGCATAAGGTTCACAACTGTAGCTTCTACTCAGCCTAGATTTTCCCTTGTTTATCGAGTATGTGTCGATACTAGGATCGAGTTTACTGAATAGCCTCTTCAAGATGTTATACCATTTAAGAAAACTTTAAAACCTCACCTGGATTTTTTATGGGGATAATAGGTGTTTGTAAATCATCCCTGAGATTTCCAGCACCATGTTCCAATAGTTTCTACTGTGAGTGGGGGATGTAATGTGAATAAGTTAAACATTTCCAACTTTGTATGAAATAATACACCCTATCATTATTATTTGGTTTTCATTTCTTCTGGTTTACGATCATCATTTTTCTCAAATTTGGAGATGAAATAATAAAGGAACTGACAAATAAGGTCTTCTCATCCTGTAATGGATCATGTTGGTAGGTTTCTATACCGAACAAAGGCTAGGCTTGTCATATTCTGCATGAAACAACTCATCTTTATTTCCTCCCATTGATCTCAAAAACCCTTCATCATCCCACATCATTATATAAAGTGTGTGATTTGTTTTTTATGGTCACCCATACCATCAAAGGATGATAATGTATGATATGAAATGTTAGGTGAAGGTAGAGTATTATCCACCCATTTGGGATATGGATTCCTCTCAGGATACATGGGTGCACGTAACTCTTCCATAGATTTCAGTCGAGTAGCTAGGGACTCGATGGAATTAAGTATCTTTGGTGGCACTACACTCTGAGCTTCCTCTCATCCACTATGAGAAAGTGGGGGCTGATGAGGTGTCCCCACCTACATCTCTAACTGATTCTTAATTCATCATATGAATGATTGATTACCCTGAAGAGGGAGAGGCTTTAGCAACAAGGGAGGTATGTCTCAATAATTTTGGACAACCTCATTTATTTGGAATATAAATCTTGATCCCGAGCCAATATAATTCTTAAATACCACTCTCATAGGTTGATATTCTATGGTTGGTAGAATATTCATCTCTGGATGAAGATGATACCGAGTGGGAATGTTTCCCCTGAGTAGTTCCACATTTATTTGTTAGAGAGATTTTATTTCAGTCTCATACTATGACAATTGTTCCTCCAGTGAAGGAAATTCAGTTCTTCTGGGAGGTGATCAGGATGTACCCATACAATTAAATTTTTCTTTAGTAGTATTCCTTATAGGAGGTGGAAACATGCTTCTCAATAGTGCCATATTTTTTTATCTTTTTTTGATTTCAGGTGTGTGCAACCTCATTTGGTGCATCCCAATCACTATCCTCTTTGGGTACATTTTCCATGTTTTGACTGTTATTGTTTTCATCTTGATCAATTTACTCTATGTTGAAAATGATGGAATTCATAGAGGCATATTAAGAAATGGTGGTTGTGCCATTACTTTCAACGCAATAGGATAATTCTGCATTGCCTTCATCATAGTCTTTATTTAAACCCTTGGCCATATTGGGTAGTTTTGTATTGAATCCCCAAAGAGTTAAAATCTCCATTATCATACACTCTATCCATATTGGTATCTACATAGTGACTTTGAAAGAGTTTCTAGTTTTGTTTTCCTACGTATCCCCCACCAATAGAGGTTTTTCTTGTGGTGGGGAGAACATGTGAGGTGTTGACCATTGATTTTTCACTCCCAACATAGGGAATACTAATTCTATGTTTGGTTTTAATAATGAAAATCCCCTCAGCACTGTGTGGTGGGGTTCATTCAGGACTACCACTGGAATTTATTGTTCATGTTGCTGAGGATCCAATAACTCCAATAAGGTACATGATGATTAATTATACGAACATGAAGATATAATTCCCCCATCCCAATTGGGTTGGGCTAATCTGTAATCACTATTGATTCTTCTAAGACCCTCTCATTAGATGATGAACTTAGATATGGTGATTGCGACAAAAAAATCCTATATTCCATAGGGATGGGGTTTAATTTTAGTAACAGAGTATATGTTTTAAATCCTCTAGTGAATTGATTATTATAGGGGTGGAGGTAGTGGTAGATATTCTCTTGGCATAGGGGTCTAGGTCCTCCCCTAGATGACTATAATGGTAGCTTTTATAGCAGCCTGTTTGATTTATCGTAACTCAGTTCTCATGGGATTTGGGTGTGATGGAATGCCATGATGAGAACCGTTCATTATGGGATGTTTTCTAGATGATCGCAACTTTATTATCATTGTCCAAAATGTGTTCCTGTTGGTTTTAGGGGACTATTTTATAATATTTTGGGGTATCCTATACCTTTTTTCATATTTTATGGTTTTTTTAAAGAGGGTTCATTCCATTATAGTGTTCAACTAGCTCCATCATTACCTAGTCCCCTAATTTTCTTAGTGTCTATAACATTACTAGATTCAAAATCTAAGGGGTAATGTTGTTTCAGGGGTTCTATAAAGTGAAATTATCCATAATATCCCCATATGAGAATACATATTCATGATGTGGATTCAGATATCAGCTACTAAAGTATCATAATTCAATGCAAGCAAATGTGTTGCATATTTACAATGGAATTTTTTAGTTTTGGAACACGGGACATAGATATATTAGGTAAGTCGAACTGACAATAGAGTATCATGATTTTCCAAAGGTGACACTCATATCTTTAATAAGGTATATATCAGAATTTTAGTCACTGATGAGTATCCCAGATATTTTGGCATAGATTAGTAATGAACTACATTTCTAGATCATCTTGGATCTCATAGCTAGAAGTAACGAGGGTCCAGATGATGATGATGGGGGGGGGGGTTATTTTTTTCTAACTCTATCCATATTTCAATGTTTGCATCCTCCTCATCAGACTTACACACCTCCATTTATTCAGACCATACAAGATTTATCTAATGGAAACCTATGGAAGGGAGTGGTGTGGTGATGAATTTTGATGGGGGAATCATATAATGTTCACCCTAATGTTTTTATAACCTCTCTATATGAAGGTGTCAGAGTTTTGAACACCTCTTTATAAGAAGGAGTCTAGTAAGGGGGTAGAATTACATACACTTTGGAGATATCTTTGTGGGTAGATTGACCATATTGGATGTCAGGAGTAGATTCCATATGATCTATATCAACACTACCACACAGAAGACTATCATGGTAAATAACTTCATCTACTTCCTTTTTGATAGAATAATTGATGGACCCTCATGTTGTTGATAATGTGTCTCGAAAAAACTCAAGGAAACTGGAACAAAGTAGATTAAGAATATGAGCCATGTTATTCATTGTGGATAGAATATTTCAACTTGACTTCTCGGGTTGTTTATGGATATGAGCCTGTTGTGTGATGGTTTCCGTAATTTGTATATAACCATCTGGTGATGAGGGAGTTTGAGCCTGCTACTTTTAATCAATTGGAATAATCCAATAATCTATCTCATTATGGATAATAATATGGTTATATCCTGAGGCATGTGCCTTTTTCACTTGGTGAGCCTCAATCAAGATGAGAGTATGATTCCAATACTAGTACTTTTGTGATATCATGTTGGTATTTCTTGGAAGGAGCATTATCCTTCCCCAATTCATGTTTGTCTCTCACTAGGTGAGCCCCGGTTGGAAAACGAATATGATTATGGTCTATGTATGTATTCCAAATTAGAATATGTAGATGGTCCTCCAAAATGGGGGAAGGAATATGAGCCTCCTTCTATATTTCCTTAGAATTATGTTGGCATAATCATTCTTTAGCAGAAGTAGGAATATGTGTCTTACTTCTTTGATCTTCTGGAATATTCCATGCAGATTCACTGACATGAATATAAGCTCATCATAGGGATTTTCCATTATAAATTGGTCATCCTCATTCATTACGTGAATATATTCCTTATCCTAGGCATTTGGTGTATGAAACTACACTTATATAACAAGAATATGGGCTTGTATCGAGGCTTTTTCCTCTCAAGTGGTAATTCCTAGCCAGAATGTGCATATGAGCCCGATCCAGGACCTTTGGAATATATCTTTATATTTATTTGGCAGGAATGTTCCCATATCTCAAGGCATTTTATGCTCTCACCTACTAAGCCCTGTCTGGAATGTTAATATGATCCAGGTCTAATGCCTCTTCCTTAATCAGAATATGCTAGTAATCCTCCTGGATGGTAGAAAGAGTGTGTTCTTGATCTTGTACAACCACTTTTTTTCAATGATCAGAGTGTTCAGTTTCCTTAGCTGTAATGATAGGAGTATGTTCTTGTACCTTTATCAAGATTAGTATCAAAATATAATAGTAGGTATCTTCAGATTTTTCTAAAATATATCTGAATTTTAGAAAAAAAATTGCAGGGATATAAGACATCACATTTTCCATCTCCAATATGAATTGGAATCTGTCTTTGATTGATGTAGGGACATGCTCCCACTTTTTTTCTCCTTTTACCATCATAGTATGAAAATGGGATTCAAGCATAGGAATATGGATATGCACCTCCCCCATGCCTAATATGGTAATATTCCCACAAACTTATTCAAAGTCAGCAAGGATATGAGCATGATTTTTTGTTCTTGTTAAAATATGCTAGTAGGCATCATCATTAAAGGTGGGGATATGAGACACCTCATGGATATCCAAAAAATTCCTCTCCTGATGATCCTTCCTTGATTCTCGGGCATGGGAATCAGAGGGGGAAATTTTTTAGGTGGTACCGTTAGTAGGAAATCAATGGGTAACGACGGGATGATACTGATGATGGTAGTGGGAAGATACCCTCCTATTTGGAACCTGTTTAGAAAGGGAACCATATGTGGATTCCTAATCCACCTTCATCATATATGGGGGTGTCATTTCTCCCCTTGGGGATAAGCTCATGAATCAGTTGGTTGAACTAGAATAGGCTAATTCCTTAGCATTAGACATCCCTGTGTGAAGCAGAATCACCGACTACCATTCTTCGAGAGCTTCACATGAATCTTCCATGGTTCGGATTGTACCATGTTAGTGGTACTCTAAAATGAACATATATTTTACCTATCGTTGGAATTTTTGAGTAGGTGAAACTACTTTGTGACCCATAGGGGTTTCAGTTATAGATGATTTATGGGAGTTAATTCTGGATGATGAATACATTATCCTAAATCAGAATGTTTTCAGTATCTTTAGTCATTCAGAAATCAAGGAACAAGGTCACCAATTAGTGAAATATCATAGTAATAATTTGATCAACTAGATATGAATGGTTAACACAATTTTCCTGATATTACTGAGCTATCCATTTTGTTCATTTGGACTTTCCAAAATGAAGATGGAATTATGAGAACCCTAGTTAAAAAGGATCATATGCATGATTATTCCAGTCTTAGTATTTTTTATAGGGTTTGAAAATAAAGTTTCATAATATATTCATGTTGGGCTTGTAAATTTTGTTTTCCTATGGGGTGAAAACAAAATGGCTCGATGATTATAACTTGGTCATTTTTTAGAGATTCACATCAGGTTCACCATTTTTGTTCGGTTGGGATTTGAGGATATGAATGGGCTCCACCTAACGGTTCTGATAGTGGGGGTTTTAGTTGTAAGAAATCTTGAACATCGGTCTACCATTATTTCTCTAATTAGGAACTCCAATGGATCCCTCATCCATAATTAGTTACTGAACTACATTCCAAAGGCAGGTGGTCACCTGGGTTTTTAGGCCTCATGACTCTTGTGGACTTGCATTGGTTGAGAGGATGGGAGGTCGAGCTCATCGCACCCTTTTGGGGGGAATTTTTTCCAACTCTGGGAATCTTTTATAGATTTATGATATGTTCATGAATCTCTACATAATCCTGATTTGGACTGGTTACCCTAAAAAAGGCTATTGCTTAATTTTATTTTATGTGCAAAAGACAGGGATCTCTTTGGTGAATCCCTCTGTTTTTAAATGATATTCTCTATCATTTTCTAGTAATGGGTAGCTTCTTATGTGCTAAAGTCATATAAAGAAGTTCTTTAGAATGTGTCTCCCTACAAGGAGTAAGTTAATATTATGAGGATGTTATTGAGCCATTATAAGGCGTCCTACATATCCTTGTTATTACAGGAATAAAACCCCACATAGTTTGTTGGACTCATTTAGTTTAACATCATGTTAAAATGACTTTTATTGGTGCTATGGGACCCGAAGTATCCAGTCTCGAGTCTTGGAGGGGAATCTTATGTATCATAAGTATATAAAGAAATAAAATTTCCATAGTTTATTTAATCAGGGATTATATATTAAGGTCACCCCTATCATTGTAGAGACTCATGTTTCATATTCTAAGATTATTTCAATTCTTTAATATCATGTGAACTATGACTAGTGTGAGAAAAAAGGTGCAGAAAATGATTACTTCATTTCTCATGTTATGTGAATTATATGGTGGTACTACCCTGATATGATTTATTATGGAACTCGAGACTCAGAGAGATGTCTTATGTATCCTGGTTATAGAATAAATAAGAGTCTTCATTGTTTAGTTGATTTCTTTGTCCACTGATCGATGACATATGTTGATTAGTTCATAGTAATAATTGGATCCTAGTGGCTGAGATATCAGATTCATAATAGAAACTATATAAAATGGGGGTGTTCATTTGATATTGGGCCTTCATAAGGCATCCTACATATCATGGTTATTGTAGGAATTAGAGTTCTCATAGTTCAATCTCTTTTGTCTTACACTCAAAGGTTCCCCTTACCTTTATGGAGGTTTAGAGTGTAGATTTTATTATCATTTCAACTCCCTAATCCAACGTGATCCAAGCTCGTTGTGAGAAAAATGGATAGAAATTAATCAATTTCATTGCTTTGAATAAGGGACTTAAAAGATGATATCAACCTGTTTAATCAATATGGAGCTCAAACCTCATGGAAAGGGGTCCTACGTATCCTAAATATGGTAGGAATGAGAGTCACCATAGTTACATTTATCTAGGATTATAAACTGAGTCTTTCATAACAGTTAGGGCTTACACTCTGGGGGTTCCCATATTGGTCATGCCATACACACTAAGGTTTACCCATTGGTTGGGGATTACACTATGAGGTTTCCGGATTGGTTGGGTCTTACACACCGAGGAAGAAAAAAAGTTATCATGTATAGGGATGCCCTTGTGACATGGCCTGCTTATATAGAGGGGGTCACATTACCTAGTTGACATTCTTGGAGGACATCTCAAGATCCAAATCATCTATCCTAGAGGTCATTGCATGACTAGGTTGGCTTTATAGGTGGTGTCGAATGATACATCTAACATTCCCTACTTTCATACGCAATATTTGACTTGAATCATATTGGAGGTGCTGTGAGAGTAAATATGACATGGGTCAGAGTATGTCGCACATCTTGGATAACATCCTTGGAGGGCACGCGAGACCTAGATGACATGTCAGGAAGTCGTCACAGGTCTCAGCTGACTTGACCAGAGGGTTTTGTGAGATCTCAGTCGGTATGCCCAGATATAACTATGAGACTTGATTGATATGAACTGGCACCGTTATATGAGTCAGGTGATGTATCTGAATATAGTTACAGGGCTTGGATGATAGGCCCAAAGGGATTCAAGAGACTACCATGGTGTGCCCATGGGGACCATGTGACTTGATATGGCACGTTAAGATGATTTTTCAAGGCCCAAATTTAATATTTATGGAACATAATGAGATCTAAGAGATATTTCCTGGTGATGTTGTGTGTATTGGATGAATCAGGTGATGTTCATGAGGCCCGTATAACCTTTATTTCTCTTAATTATTCATCTTTTAAGATTTTTTATAGACCTTGTATTGTGAATGCTTCAGGTTTATCTTTTATCAGTTTCTTTGGCGTCTCTTTTGATCAGGAATAAATGTGGTATGTTCTTCGCACATCTCTCTATAAGTACTTCATGTGATCTATGGATGATCAGACAGGGTGAATCATGTATGGTGAATGATTATAATGGAAATTATCCAGCACATTACCTGATGGTATAATTATCGGTCCTGAGATCAGCTACTCTAATATGTCTTCTCTAGAACCGGTGCATCTGAATGTTTGAAATCCCTTTCACCTGAGGGTCCAAAAGTCAACAGTCTAAGCATTTTTCCTTTTTGGGGTGGGAAATTTATAATCCTCACCACCTCAGTTGTTTATTGATTTTGACGGTGTATCTATAGAAAATCTAGGCTATAGTTGGATAAGGGTTCTAGTGACATGTGATTTTGTGAGTCTCTATTATGGACCACTTCCATGGGCATCGCCTGATTTTCAGAAACTGCGAGTCCCCTCATCAATGTTCCCTCTATGTATTATTTATAATTAATGGGGCCACGTTTGATCATGTGGAAATATCAAGGGTCTTCCATATTTTTGTATTGACTTGTCTAGGGGCCTTCACAAGATTGATGTGGTTGTTGAATGGCATGCATGTTTTTCTTGATGACTTTCCTAGGACATTTCATGGGGCATGGGCGGTTTATAATGGGACCTTCACAGGATCAGGCCAGATTGTCTAGGAGTCTCTCAAGATCGTATCGATGTCATCCTTGGCATGTCTCATATGTTTTATGATTGAGAGTTCTTGCACCTCCTTACCTTTTATTTCCTTTTTTAAGTGATAATGGTTGGGAGTCATGTGATATTGCACAAGTTGTCTCAAATACAATTACTCAATTTTTTTTGATGATGTGTCATGTGACCAATATGGGCCATATGAGGGTGTCTGATCATTTCATGTAAAAATATATTTGTTTGTCCTTATGGGACCCAAAAGTAATTTCATTGTTTTCGGGACATACCCGAGGATTTCCTTGTGAAGAGCTTGATAAGCCCAGAGGGATTTTGCGAGATGATGTGGGTATTTATCTAGGGACTCACGATGTCTTGTAGACCACCCAGGGCACAATGTATTTCCTTCAGTGACTGTGAGTATCTCTCACCTCCTCCCCTTTTATTTCCTTTTTTATTTTCTATAAATGTTAAGGGTCATTCAATATTTCTTGGATGTTTTCAAGATTAATTAACCTTACTATCAGTTTTTGAGTCTCGTGAACATTATCACAACTAGGGTTCTCCAGATTTTGGATATATCTCCTCCCATTTTTGGAGGATTTTTAGGTTAAATATTTAGTTTCTTGCTGTCAATAATCTATGTGGCCTAGGAGAGCCTATCCGGCTACCACCACAAGGATACTAGTTATCTGGAGTGCCTTCACAAAATCAGGTTGATTTTTTGGAATGGGATCTTTAGAATGTACATTAGTCTATGTACTATGCGTGGTCATTTTCATGTGACCTTATAATGTTTATGCGACCACGGGACCTTTGAAGGTTCACACAATTTGCAGCTCTCAGCCACTTTCTAATTCCTTTTCTTTTCCATGAAAAATAATACCAATATTCTGGTCTTTCTTCCTTTATATATTTTTTGATTCACATTTAAAGGGTGTCAAAATTCATACACTGTGTCATTATTACATTAAAACCCAACATGCCATCTTCGAGGTTATAACCCCAGGGTATATATTTACCATATCCTTAATCCACTTATAGTATCTAAATAGGGATGTAATTTCTAGAAGAACCAAACAATATCAACTTTATCAAATCATTTGGATGTTATAAAATACTTAGAATCATCCCACATACTTTTCATTGGTGTTTCTGATAAAGTTATCTCAACTAATCTCAAAAAATAATGAAACTTTACTCTAATACAAGCTATAAAGACTGAAGCTAATCATAACATAAATTGTACAATTGTCTAATTATTTAGATAATACATCTCATAAATAGTCACACGAACTAAGGAACTAAGAGTATAGTATCTTCAGAATTATTTACCTAAACATTTTATTTTACAATGCTTGAAAACATTTCTCTATTATATTTCTTATTGGGACCCTTTTTTAGACATCTCAAATCATATAATCATCTTCATAATCCAAAGGATAGAAATCAAATGGAAGAGGTTATCTTATACACTCAATAAGATAATAAATATCATAATGTATCAAATCATAATTCTGAAAGAGTATATGAGAAGTATTAAATATCATAATCAAAGATCACAAGACCATATATGATAATCATAAAATATACTATTGAAACATAGCATCATAATAAGATATTTAAGGAAACATTAATGTTATTATGTGGCTCAAAATACAAATCAATAATAATAAAACATGTTGGAAATATATAAAGGTAAATAATACCTAAAAAATAATTCAAAATCATGAAAATATGTAATTTCATGAAAATTAAACTAATTAGGAAAAATTATCATAACTTCTTAAACATTATGGAAATTTATATAAAACATAAGTATATGAAAAAAATTGTTAGAAACCCCATTATTCACATACCTATGTGAAAATATCATTATTTTCATTCCTTAAAATATGAGAAAACCAATCATTCCCACACCTATTTGAACAATTTCATTATGTCAATTCCTCACTATCTCATGATATATAAACATAAACCAATGCATTAAGAGTTATATAGGTCATCACCCATCATAATATATACAATTGTGTTCCATATAAAATCAATCATCATCATATCTTAAAGAAACCATTGAAAAAAGAATGAGTTTTTTAAACACCTAAATGGAAATCATTCACCCTTCATAAAAATCCCATGTATATAAACATGTTTCCTAAAAAATTTAAATTATCTAAAATAAAATACGGAATTAAATCAATTGATACCAAAAACATGATCACAAAATATAATCATATAATTAATGAAAATATATTGTGAAACATGAAACATAAATCCATTAGGGATAGATCATTTTAATATAATGAATACTAAATCACTAAAAAATATTTTCGGAAAAATATCTATACTAATCATTATAAAATTCATATTTATGAAGATCTTTTCAAAAAGTACCATTTGTTATTATAAAAGGTGAAAAGAAAACCCTTTAGGAAAATGAATTTTGATCAAACACACTTTTAACTAGAAATTAAATTTTTATCATTATTTAAAATAGATAATTTTGAGAAAATAGGGGAATGAAAATCAAGATAAAAAAATATAACTCAAAGGAAGCGGTGTGAGTTACCAAGTCCCTTACCTTTAACATTGATTTGTATAGAAGAAATTTAATATCTTGTATCATGATAACTAATATCTTAATAACTTATGTCAAAAACAAAATATAAACTTAATACCATTTAAATAATTATTTTATAACACTATATTACAAATATATTAACTGATTATAGTTTATTTTCATTTTCAAGTGTCAGAACTTTGGATTGTCTATTTGACAAACTTTGCAATAAGTAAAGTTAAATTCTTACTAATTGGTTTCCTATTCAAAATTTTGAGATCGTTAATGATATAAATATCATTGTTTTCAATTACTTCTTAATTTCTAATTTCATTAG
This sequence comes from Viscum album, assembly GCA_963277665.1. Lineage (NCBI taxonomy): Eukaryota > Viridiplantae > Streptophyta > Magnoliopsida > Santalales > Viscaceae > Viscum > Viscum album. The sequence continues at coordinate 384,585,079 of OY728145.1, forward strand.
TTTAAAGAAGTGAATAAACTATGTGAAAATGGAACTTGTAATGTACTAGTTTTTGATGTGTTTAACAATTGAGAGGTGATATATTAATAAATATTTTAAATAATAATAAAAACATTATAGAGTAATTAAAACATATTAAATATATCATTATTTCATGATATCACCATTTTTGGGCATCTCATATTCATTTAAGACATAATGTTCAAAACATCATTTATAGAGGTGGAAAAATCAACCTTAATTGTAACATGTTATAATTTTTTCAAGAGGAAATTTATTTAGATAATGATAATATGAAATATTTAAAATAAAAAAATCATTATTATCATATATCCTCATTAAATTCATTACAATAACCATTCATGTTATGTGGTGATGAAAAATTTGATTCATTGTTCCTAGATGTGGCAGTTAGCACGTACATATGATTAACGATCCCATTTCTGAACAAATTGATAAAAAGAAGGTATATGGTAAATAATTATTTAATAATTTTATTTTTGATATATAAAACATATTTATTCATAATTTAAATCATTTATACCATCCATTGGAGGTTGTTATGAAAAATTAATAGCATCACTTCATGGAGGATGTAATCGACATGTACACACAATCCATGTTTTTGTTTTTCTTAGTGGGGGAATCTATTCAATAATTATTTTTCTAATTAATATAACAAATGTTTTTTTATAATAATTATACTTAAATTATTATATTACTTAGGTTATATAATGTTAGGATATAAAAAATTAAGTAGGAAACACTAAGAAAAAGTGGATACTCATATCAGGGGCCTAAATTTTCTCAAGGAATTATCCTTCAAAATAAAGTCATTTTGCTAACTAATATTAACCATAAGATTTTGAAAATGGTGTATGGTTCCATGAGGATAACATTAGTATATCTTCAAGGATAATTTTTTTCTTAATTATAATCATTAAAGGAGGAAGTGTTAGCTTTTTAAAAGTGAAGTGGAGGGTAGTTTTAGAAGTAACCATTACATTTTAAATAATTTAAAGTTAATATTGAATATTTAATATAAAAAATGGATAAAATTTGAGGGAAAATTAGTATTGGTCTAAAATAACATCAATAACTAGTTCTTAATACATACTCAAGTTTTTTAGGTTTTTTTATTTAAACTAATTATCTTTTACAAAAATTTACTTTTATAATTGAGATTAATTTTTTATCCGTAGTAATTATTTTAATGAAAAAAAGTAATATTTACTATTTTAACTAATTTGTTATTTTTTATTTAACATTTGAATAAAAAATGATCAAATAAAAATTTTAATGGTTTGAACGGTTAATTTGAATATTAGAACACCAATAAGGTCAATGCAGTTTTTAGAAAGTGTGTTTTTAAGATTAAATTTTATGGGTAAACCATAGTTATTAAAATTATAAATTCTCATGAGATAAATTTTTTTTATAATAAAAAATATTTATGATACTTTCATTTAATGATAATACTAATTCTCACCTAAAAAACATAATTCAAATAAAAGACCCAAAAAATTTACTAAACAAACATTTTAATTTATTTCTAAAAAAATATTAGATATAGGATTTATATGGTCAAATAATTTATAAAAACTATAATTTCATTCAATAAATGCATATTTTTTAATTAAATGGCTTTTTGAACTTCTATGATATTCCTAAAAAATTATAAAATATGAAAAAGCTATCATTTTCACTAAAAAATGAATTTCTCATGTATAAATCCATATTTTTATAAAACATTTAAAAATTTATACTAATTATATATTGATTTAATGAATTAGAAAATGAAAATAATTTTATAATGTGGAAATTATAAATATTTTTAATTTAGTTTTTAAATTAAAATAAATAATATAAACAAACTATTTTTTTATTAAAAGTTCATTTATCAGTATTACCACATATTAATTATTCATCTTATAAAGTTAATATATTGTAATAATCTAGAATATTAATTTTTATTATAGATATATTAATAATTTTATTTTAATATTTTTTTGGTTATTTTTCATTTGTTTTAGCAGGTAATAAATGTTATAAAATATGTCATCAATTTTACAAGTACTATAAATTTGATTCATTATAATAGGATATAGAAAACTTGAGATAACCCAGTTTTCTGGAATGATAAAGTATCATGATTCAAGATCAAAGTCATCAATAATCACCTAAATATTTGTTGATAAAACTTAATTTTATATTTTATTTAACAATTTATCCATTGTTTTATGGTTTGAAAAAGAGTTAGTTAATCTATTTCAAAATTAAGGGGAATGGGGAAAAATTATTTAGAGACAAAATAATAATATTGAGAAACAAATTTAGTAGGATATTTATTCAGGAATTATAATATTTTACCCAAACTAACATCCCCATGTGAATTTTTCCAATATAATTTACCCAAACCTCTAAAAACATCATCCCAATATGGTACTCCTATAATAACACCCAACAGAGCATTCAATTATCTGTGGAAGGCATCGATCTCAGACATGAAAGATTAAAGTGTGCAATAAAATAAAAAAAATAAAAAAATAGAGATTAATTATAATATTATTTAATAATATGTTCATGTTCCATGAATATAATACTCCCACATAATTATATAGGATGATAATTCCACCCCCAATTCCCACATTTTTTTCTTTCTACTGAGTAGATAATAGATTTTTATTTGAGGTAGCACATGTTACCCATATATACAATAGCTTATACCCATATACTGAAACATATATATGTGAAATCCATAGAAAAAATTACATTTCTGAGTCTAATTTTAAAAATAATATGATCCGTTTTTCTAAAATAGATCAAATAATTAAGGGGGAATTTATTATACATAAAACATTATAAAAGGAAAGTACCTGAATTATTAACTTGATTTTAGAAAATATTAAAAGGGAAGAGGTGGTCAGAAGAATTGACTCATGATTTTGAGTGACTATTTCTATAAACTTCATGCTTGCGAATTATTTTCATGTTTCCTTCCTAATTCCCATACTCACTCAACCACATACCTCATTAACTACTACACACACACCTCACACTTCTATCACCAATGCCTATATCCCTCATATATGTGCCTCTCCCACTTACACCCTACATAAATACCCATGTCTCATGCCTTACAGATATCTTGCATGCCTGTATGCATGAATGGGTTCCCAAGTAGTTACATATAGTTTTCATGAATTCCCAAGTTCCTTAGACTCTTTTTCAATAAGAATAAAAATCAACCTCCCACTTCAACATAAATTTACAAAAAAAAAATCCAAATGAGAACTCTCTTGAGCATCATAGCACATGCCTGCATTCCCAATCCTTTGAACACTAACCCATAAAATAATTTAAAATTAAGAATCAATTTTAATTAATATAAAATTGGTTTATTTCAGTAATTTTATATTTATACAATTATAACATACATGATATACTATATCACCTAGTTCTTACCCTATGTTAGGGTAACAGAATCCTTCCCAAAAGGGATCTCAAACAAAAATTCCAGATATACATGGTGTGAAGTTCATAATGGATCATGAACACACACATAGAGGGTGGAGATTCCTTATGGAAAAATATTTAATGAATATTGTTTTTTAAAAATATACAAATTATATTATTATTGTATTTTTTAATTATACCTAACAAAATACATCACCTGAAAATATGTTTATAAATTAGGATATTGATAAAATGTACTTATAAGTTTCACCCTCAATATGGGTGACTGCATATTTGATGTATTTAGGTTGAGTTTTAGACACATATATCCCATATTATCATAATTTTAATACAAATGTAAGGTATGAACCTTATCCATAAAATCAATTTCAAAAAAAAAACTTCTCTTATGAAAGGTTCCTTATATCGGATCCCTCTTGTATATATTGGGTGTTCTCAACATCCTTCTATAATAATATATTCTTTTAACACTATGATAATATAGCGTTAAATAATATGCGTTCTTCCTTAATTATGTTCTTTAACTATAGTGATGTTTAGTAATAGTATCATGCATGTTGTTATCTTCTAAACTTTATAACGATCAGTATATGTACAACATCCTGAAATCAAAGTTTTTATTTTTTCTCTTCATAAAAGGGTCATTTAGTGATCAAATACAATAGAATCTCACATAAATTTAGATGATAATCTAAAACAGTGATTGTATATTGGTTTCATATCTTATATTTATTTATACATACAATTTAAAACTAATAATATTTATTAACAGTATGTATATATTTTCTTAATATAGTCATCTTCTATAATAAAGAATTTTTACATTAAGTGATTCATTGGTATCTCTTACTATATGTCTTCATCTTCTCATATTCTCTTTATAGAATCATAATAGATCACAATTAAATTTTTTTCATATTTCAAATATATAAACTTCCTTGGAACATGTTGCATTATTATCTTTATTCTCGACATCTTTCCTTTTATATTTTTTTAATATCCTTTAAAACCACTATAAGAGTGAACCCTAAGATATGGAAACATATATTCTTATTCAAAACTCATCTAATATAATTCAAGGAAATTATAAAATCTCCATGATATTCCTCATTTAATTCTCAATAAATGTCCTATTAAATTTTAATTCATGCTTTAATAAATATTATATCTCATTTTCCACATATGCATGCTCAGACGTAAATAAAATATTAAAATAAAAATATATTTCTCCTCTAATTCCATTTTTGTCTTATTTTTAGGATAAACCAAATTTTATGGGTTAATGGGGAACCTGTACATGGCACATAGACCTAATGGATAGTAATCACATTACAATTTGATGGCCTAAAATCCCTATGGCATGAAATCCCATTATATAGCTCAAAGGCCCCTTCTATAAATAGTACTACAATAGTTCTGCATCCTATAGTTCATACTAAATTATCACTAACACTATAATACCTTATGCTCTTAGAGTACCAGTTATATTACCCACTCAGTACTTGATATAGTTCTCTTATAGTTCATGTTCAAAAATCCCCTAAATTAAGTGTCATATGGGGTGTAACCCCAACCTATTGGATGAAGAAAAAGGTGTGGTACCACTCTCGAACCACATATTTGGATCCTTCTCATAGAAAAATATTATTTTTCATATCTCATCACAAATTTTGACTCCAATCCAAGCATTAATCACTAATAATATTGATTTTAACCACTATAGTATCATAGCATCATCATAGTTGATATTACAAATTCTCTAAGAACTCATTTATAATATTACAAGACCTCAAAAAAGATCTTACATATTAGTATAAATCCTTAGGTTACTCTTACATATCTTCATATCTAATATTATTTGATCCAACATACTTCTTATTTGTTATTTGGAAACTCATAATTATCCTTATGTTTCATATACATAATCTTGAAAATTTAGAATAACATTGGATATATTCATAAATGTCATCAATGTATTCTTACATATAATCAAAATTACACTTATGTGTCACTATAAACCTATATTTTAATATTACATACACTCTATGATATATTACAAACCAAAAAATTAATCTTATATATCATTGATGAGATGTTTCATATCATTTGAAATTATATATCTATTTTAACATGTTATCACACTGATCTTATGTATCATAGTGTAAAATCATCAATAATTTTCCAAAACTATACTCTGAGAGACCATATGCATACCTTTCATTTTCCTGTAAAATGAGAGATTTTACTTGTGATTGATATAATTTTTAAATTTAATTCAAAATTTCTAAAAACTTCTTTATCCTCCTCATCTAATTTTAAAACAAACTAAAACACTTTAAAAATACATTAATATTCTATGAAAATCTTTAAAAATTCAAAAATTGAATTTATCATATAAATGAAATTTTTATTAACTTGATAAATCTATACATAATAAATAATTATATATTATATTCATCATATTTTTTAAATAGAAGTTTCATAATTAATTGTCAAATAATACTACACCTCTCTTTCAAAATAAGCTTTATAATAATTCTTAGAAGACTTATAAAATTTATCATAACCAGATTCTCTTATTTCATTTTAAAGATATCATATTTAGTACCATACTTCATGAAACATATCTCTCTACTCTAACATCTCAAACATAAATATATGCATCAACATGAAAAACTAAATCGGTGTGGAATTTCTATAAAATACCCTCAAAATGAATATGGAAACATCTTTAACCATTAACAAGAACAAGTAGTAAAAATTGTTTTTAGTGATTATTTTTTATTCAATATAATTTAATATCCAATATCATTACATATTATTTAATACATCATTAAATACAAATATCCAAAATCTCCAGGTAATATTGACATATTCATATTATTTACCACAAGATATTATAGAAGTATAACATTCTCTTTTCTGAATCATCACATTCCAGTATATAAATTGTAATACCCTAAGATTTTATTTTATATTCGGTTTCATAATAAAACTATATAAAACACCATATGAAACCTTAATCTTAAATGAACTGTGAAATAATATTATTTAAGTATGGTTGTTATAACATAGTTGTTGGGTTGGCGGATAAGAATAATAATACTCACATTACAAAGTATATCTAAAATAATATTTCATTAATTAAAATTATTAATTCAATAATGACATTTATCATTCAAATAATTTTAATTATTATGAAAGGAATAAGAATAAATTAATTTTATGCTTCAAAAATGGTTTCTAATGATTTCTATATGTGGATATTATAATTAACTTCAATAAATTTAATAAATTGTATTTTTTTCTATGGATATAATTTTTGAAATCAAAAGTTCATAACATTCTTATGATTAAGGTAATATTTTCCAAAATATCTTTTTGATTGAATAGTGAAAATGCAGATTTTTGGAAAACTACCATTTTTTTTAATTAAATAATGTAATTTAAAAGATGAATGTTGTTTGGGATTTTAATTTAAACCAAAATATTATTAATTTTATTCAAAATAATCTAATTAATTCCAGAGTAATCATCATTATATTTTTTTGGTCTAATCAAAATTTTATGCTTAAAACACATTTTTCAAGAAACTATTTTTTCACCAGTTTGTGTAATTCTATTAAAATATTTTTTTTAAAATTACATGACTTGAATCATGAAAAAACATATTTAATATTTATAATAATTATTTTAAAATTTATTAAATAGGTAAATTTAATTTTTAGTCATAATAAATAGTAACTATAGTAAAATTTATCACTATGGTAATGGGGAAATAGGTTTATTAAGCCTAAAACTATGGGATAAGGTCTCAAAATCAACCCAAGACTTACCTTTATTTATTTTTATATGTTTAATTATTCAATATCCACAAAAAATAAAATATATGTCCTTATTTGGTAATTATCCATTGATAAGAACATTTACATTACATTAATTAATGAATACATACAAAATGTCACTCTATTTCAATACCTCAAATATATTTTAATTAGAATAAAATAATGTTGTGGTGGAATATAAAATATTATTTGGAATATAAATAAATCATTTTTAACATGGTAATTTATTGTTATTTTTTGGTGATGGTATAATTAAATTAAATTATTACATATTGTTGACTTGTTGTTTGTGGAAATAATAGAAAAAATCTAATAAATTATTTTAAAAACATAAAAATAAATATTTTTGAGATTAATTGTGGATTTAAATGGATTTAATAGGTAATTATATATAATAATTAAGTTTAAATATGTTTATATTCTAATTCAATTATTTTATTAATGCCTTTGAAGTCAAATTAAATGGATAGTGTCAAAATGGATTTAATGATATTTTCTGAAAAACTACATTTTATCAATGGATTTAAAATTTTAAAAAATAAAATTGTATAAGTGGGATGTTAAATGTTATAAAATTTTATCCAATTACCATTTTAAGCTACTTGTTACCTTAGAAATGAATTTATAGTACTTATAGGATAAAAAATGTGTTAACACACTTTAGAACGAAAGGAGAAAATGAGGGGGTTAAACCAAATGATAATGTGTAACATGAAATTTCAACATGTGTGTGTTTTATTGGTTGAAGATATTTAGACCTTATCATATCTTAAATTATAAATTATGTCTATTTGGTTCCACTGGATATGATTATGATATATCATATATTTAAACATTTTATGTAATTCCAAGTTTGTAAATTCCCTCAGTTATAAAAGGGAGCCACTTATCCTCTCTTCATCATGCCTCTTAAGACACATATACCAACCAATAATATAATGCCTCATTACCTTTGTATTATGTATGTTTTATCCTTTTTTTACTTTCCATTTCTTTCATTTTTAGATTAAACCTATAGTTTTTTCTGTTCACTGGTCAATTACATATTGTGTAATTAGAGTACACGTAGTGTAATAGCTTCCAAAAAGAATCCATGAACTAGATACATAGTGTGGTAGTTTTACATTCCTTTTAAAGGGTTCATTTCTTGTAATAAAGAATATAATTTTGTTATTAAAAAGTTCATGGGTTTTTTTATGTATATGATCTTCAGGAATACATGATATGTATAGGGATTAAACTAGAGGTAATAGTCATGAATTGGTGATTTAGGGTGATTCTCGAGTAGTTTCTTATTTTAGTCATTATAGGATTCCTTCATCTTAACCCAAAGGCTCTTTTTAGGTCATTTTGGGTGATTACCTCCCTTTCGGGTTCCTTTGTTAAATGATTGATCACCTTTGTTGTTTTATTTCATCTCTTTGTATATGTAATCCTTCTATTTTTTTCTTTGGATTTGGTTAAATCTATTGCATTGGCTATGATTGTGTTTATATTTTTGATTAGATAGTTTTTTAGATCAATTATTTCGTTTTATAGTCATCCCTTATCTTTTGAAGTCCATTCTTTAATTTTCTAATCACTTTTATCAAAACAAACATAGTTTATAACATTTTGAGGAAGGTGTTTATATAAAATGGGTTAATTTGATGAATTTCAGGAAGTTCATGATACAACCCATTAGTTTTTTCATTAATTTGAAGTGATACATGGTTTCAAATGATTACATAGAAAATAAAATGTTGTTAAAATGATTTTTTCTTTGACCATATATTTTCTTGATTTGGAAATGGGAATTTAAACTCTTAAGAAGATTGGATTAGCTTTGAAAACGTTTTAAAAAATTATGGCCATGATTTTTAAAATGAATTTGTAAAATTTCACATATGTAACCTTTGGTTAATTTGTAAAGATACCCCAGTAGCCTTAGTGTGTGCTTGAAACCACTAAGAGGAGACATTTTGTGATATCAATTGTAAGGAAATGATATCTCTTGGATACAACATATGAATATTTAGGATCGGGAGTGTCTAGTACATAATGTACCATAGTCTAGAGGCCAATACGTGGTGCTTTATCATTTTTCATTTATGCTTATTCACCACATGATTGTTTTTATCATTTATTTTTTCTTACATATTTTTATATGAGGTTGTATCATATAGATTCACATGATATGTTATTTCATTAATATGTGTACCTCTTGATGCATTGGTATGATTTCTGATTTTATAAATTCTTCTTGTCAGATTTGTAGTTCATTAATACAATATTATTTTATTAAAATCAATGGATAAAAATGGGAAATTTTTTACAATTGGATTTAATTTCTGTAAGTGCTTTGTAAAACTATTTTTCATTAAAATCTATAATTATTGAATTCATGATATTATACCTCGTATAAGAAATATGGCGGTATCCTAATGGTATTTGGCACACACCCTACTTGTTGTTTTGGCCATTTTTAGTTATTTTATTAAAGGATTCTGGTAAAGTGAAGAGCATCTTGTACCATGCTGAATACTCTTGTTATTTATGCTTTTAGTTCGATTTGGTCTGGAGGTGACTATTGGTCATGTGGATAATTGACTTACTTTTTGGTTTAGCTTATTTTATCTTTGATTGTATGTATTTTGGTATCTCATTTTTTCATCTTTGTAATATAGTTGTAAGTCTTGTTTTTTATAAAATCAAGTTTGGTTTCTATTATCCCGTTTGACCTATACTATGTGATGGTCTAGTTTTTGTGGTGTATCTAGTTGACCTAGGTTGGTTTGTTACAATTTGGTATCAAAGGGATGCTCAGAATGATGTTTGTTAACATTGTCTACATTTTGTTTTTTTTGGTATATAAGATTTAAGACAGTCATAATTTAGACAATAAGAATGAAAAAGTGGTCTATCCAACTTAATTCTATGACCAAAATCGAGTTATTTGATGGTTCTAAGAACAACGGAATCCTATTATGGGTTTTTTATAGCATTATTATTTTTATGATCAATGATAACTCAGATATTTTCATAAAGATGAATATAGTCATCAAAATAACTGAATTAAATAAAATAGACAAGGGACAAAACATTGGAACCAAATATATGATCATCACATATTTTTTATAATTAATTTAATAAACTAAATAATTACATTGTGTTAATTATTTCTCTATTGATGGATACAGAAACAAATTTTTATTGTACCACCTTTTCATTGTAGTAATATAAATAATTTTCCCTATAGTGATGATCCACACATGTTCCAAAAAACACAAAGGTCGATGTACCAATCTCTGGTTACTCCCATGGTAGGTCTTATTACTTTCATCATTCGCCTTTGAGAACCACGATAATCAATTCCAAATAATTCTCTTTAACATATCTATACTCAAGAGTGGGTGGTGGAGTAATATCACTCTTTGATCTTCAAGTGTTTTTAGAGAAGGATCTCTATGTGGCTTGAAAGGATTTTCTACAGATGTCATTGTGCACAACACAAAATGAATAGGATCTCTTGGAAAAAAATATATTTGGGTTTAAATACCACTAGGGTTTAGAAAAAAATATGTTCACATGTTCCCTTTAAGGCTTATTCAATCCTTTTCAGAACCCCGTATCTAAAATAATAATAATAATATTATTTTTCTAACTTGCTCATAATTTGAAAATTGTATTAAATATTATTAAATCAAATAATATTAAACATATTTTATTTCTCAAAAGTCCTAAAAAATTATTCCTCTATTAATCTATAATTATTATCGGGCATTGAATAATGAACATTTATTTAATAAATAAATATCATGATATTTTTTCCAATAAATAAAAAATACAACATTCACTAAATAAAAATTAAATATTTATTAAATATTCCGCTCACATAATATTCTCTTGAATAACTAGTGAAAAAATATATGTGATCAAGCATAAATGAAAAATTATTAAACAATTTGTGGGAATCATATATATTCAACTAGTTAAATAATAAATAATAATATATTATTTATTTTTGATTATGGATACACATAGTGTGTGAACCTCTCATCCTCATTCTCTGTGGTGTTAGGCGAATCATCCTAATGCACAAGGTAATCATCTAAAAACACTCCAAGGAACCCATAGAGAAATAATTTAATGTCATAATGACATAATACCTCATAAGGATTCTCACAGTGTAATATAATCCTTTTATCAAAATATCTCTAATCAAGATGGTAGCATGTCAATACCATCGTCCAATGTTCTCGATGTATCTTTTATGTCCTTAGTAATCGATATTTACCATATAACACCCTGGACATGGATTTATTTAAGATATATCATTTCCATAAAGTATTCTAAGAAATCAAATTCTTTTAAAGAACAAAAGGGATAAACAATTTAATGCCTTATCTTTTAATGCAGTATTGACTACATAAAAATTGTAATTAGTGAAGTTTATTTTTTTTCAGAAGTGATGCTGGTAAACATCGCTAATTAATTTACTAAAATTTCTAAAATAATCTATAAATGATTTTTCACTAATTTAGGTTCATTTTTTATAAACATTGGTAACTGATGTTTCTAAAAAATATCTCCAATTTTTTAGTGATGCTTGTAAACGATGTTAATTAGTGACACCTCATTTAGAATTTTTTTTAGAAACATCGTTAAGGTGTACTTGAATTACCGTTGTTTGTAAAAAGAGTCACTCATTTTTCTTGGTTAAATTCATACATTTTCTATTTTTTTAGAATTTTTTTATTTGATATATATGTTTTTTTAAAATCCAAACTCTCCCCACCTACACTGCATCATACACTTACCCCACCCATCCCCCTCCCCAATACCCTAGCCCACCTCTCCACATCTTCTCTCCCCAACACCCCTCTCTCCAGTACCCCCACTCCTACGTCTCCCCCCCAATGACCCTCTATGTCCCTATGCCCCTTACCTACCCACCAATCATATATCACTCCCACCTCTCTCCCCAAACACCCCTCTAGTACCCAATCCATCTCTCAGTTCCCACAATCTAGTACTTCCCTTCCAGAATCTACTACCCCCACATCTCAATCCCCTATACACAGCACGTCCCGCATAACATATGTAAATGAATATATCTAGTACCGCGTAGGAATCTACCCATGTACCTTATTCTCCCAACCGAATAACACAACCAACCAATTTGACCAGATTTAAAAAAAATTAATTGTACAATCATATATTTATATTTATATATATAAATCTATTTCAATATTTATGATATTAATAATATATATATGTTAATATATTTATCTTTATATTTTTTATTTTTTATTTTTTTATTTTTTTTAATTTTAATTTTTAATTTTATATATTTTATATTTTACATTTTATGTACATATATACATATATATGTTTATATATTACATATATGATTACATATTATATTATAAATATATATATTTTATGTTTCTAAATATTTATATATCTATATAAATATTTTTATTATATATGTGTGTGTGTGTGTGTTTTTTTTATTTATATAGGTATATATCACACACACACACACACACACACAGATATATATATTATTTTTATATGTCTCATTGTATAAATATATTTGTGTATGCATAAATATATATAATTATAAATATAAATAAACACACACACACACACACACATATAGTCATGTTTTAATACATGGTTAAAATTTACACTAAACTAGTCACATTTTTTTAAAACATGACTAAATTGAATATTTTAATTTTATTATGTTATATTTATATATCTATAAATTGATTTAAATATTTAAAAAACAACTTTATATATATATATATATATTTTATTGATATATTAATATACATATATTAATATATATATATATATTAATATATATATATATATATGTTTATATTCTATTGTTTATATTTTATGTTTATATAATGTATATATAAGTTTATATTTTACATATATGTTTATTATATATATATGATTATTTTTTCTGTATATATATGTTTATATTTTATGTCTATTTATATGTTTATATTATATATATGTGTGTTTATTTATATGTCTGTGAGTGTATAAGTATATAAGTGAATGTGTATACATATATGTTTATAATTATAAATTCACACACACACACACACACACACACACATATATTGCTATATTTTAAAACCCTGGTAAAAATGTCATTAAAATAGACACGTTTTCTTAATAACATGACTAAATTCGAAATATATATGTGTTTATTTAAATATATATATATATATATGAATATTTATATTTATATTTTTATATATATGTGTGTTTGTGTTTATATATATATATATATGATTTTATATATGTTTCCTTGTTAATATATATATATATATATATATATCAAAATATATATTTACATTGATGTGTGGAACTGAGCTATATAAATATATAAATATATAAATATATATATATATATATATATAGTGATGTTTTTTGTGAAAACATCGCATAATTAGAGACATTTTGGGGAAAACATTGATAAATTAGAAACATTATTTGGGAAACACTGTTAATCTAGAGACATTTTGGAGGAAACATAGCTAAATTGCCAAGGTTTTTCAGTAATGTTGCTTAAAAGCATCGCTAAATTCTATATCTTTTTTACAGGGATTTCTCATGAAACACCCATTATTTCCTACCTCACTATGAACATATTGCATCACAGTTTTCATCAACACATTATACTACAAGAATTATAATATTCATTAATAATATTATTAAAATTTAAAGATCAATACACATATTCATAGATAGAAACATCCAACGACACATTTGAATGTGGATTTACGATTGGAGGGGTACGCTATCATAATATCCTACAATTTATATCTCCGAGAGTGTACACCATGAGAAGGTGCCTCAATTTCTTATTAGTATCAACCCCTAATAGCCTATATCAATTGTGTCGCTCAAATGATATCATCCATCTATATAATTTATATTTAAGAATAGTTTCATAGCACTTTTGTGTTTTCATCACAACAAGAAAATGATACGACCTTTTAGTGAAACATCTAATCTTTGTGCATTAACACATATTATGATACACAGGATAATAAATCACAATGTGATATGTATTTTATTAATATTAAAAAATATGGATACATGTTATCATAAAATACATAGAAATTGGTTCCAGGGTACCAAATCCAACAGACTCTCACTTTCACTAGAGCCAACTACTAACAACCTTCAGTTCGCTAGATCTCACATGATACTCATGAATCTGTTGAGATATGCCTTTATTCAAGAGGTCCAACATGTACTCTTCTGTTGGTAATCTAATTACTGTAAATTTAACCCTTTGATAAAATTATCCAAATAGGTGATACTTCTAGAGTATATTCTTTGTCTTCTCTCATCACCTTGCTCATTTTTAAGATCCAACACAACAATATTTTCACAATACAATGTGATAGGGTATTCTCTTCTTGGAACCATATCACGTTCCTTTAAAAACATCCATATCCAAATAGAATCCTTGGTTGCATCAAAATTCACTATATACTTGGAATCTATTGTAGAATCGACAACAACTGGCTACTTTGAACTCTTTTAGCTCCCAACTCCTCCATTGAGATAGAAAACATATAAATATTGTGACTTTAGATGATTATGATTTATTTGAAAACTAGCATCAGTATAACCCTTGTTGGTCAGATCATCATCTCCTCCATACACTAGGAGAATATACCTAGTTCTTCTAAAATACATATTGATATCCATAATAGTTGACCAATGGTGTTCTCATAGATATTCTTGATATCTACATACCATGTTAAATATATAGGAAACATCAATTTTAGTACACAACATGGAATACATGATTGATCATATTGTTTAAGTGTATAATATTTTACTCAATATCTCCTTCTAATATTCTTCTTGAGGACACATTTTATTATAAAGTTGTCAACCATGTGAAACCAAAACCAATTTTTTCTTATTTTATTCTATACTAAATATCTTTAGTATCTAATCGATGTTTGTATTTTGAATTTTTCAAGAAGCCTCTTGTATCTATAAGAAGTTATCTTGAACCCTAGAATATAGGTTACCTCAACTAATTCCATCATGGAGAAAAACTTTTTTAATTGGTTCTTAATAGTAACTAAAACTTGTATTTCATTTTCAATAAGAAATATGTCATCAACATAAACTAATAGAACAATAACTTCACTTCCATTAAACCACTTTCAAACACACAGATCATATTCATTATTAATAAAAGAAAATTACTTTATGTCCTAAGTGAACTGAATTTTCCATGACAAGGATTCTTTCTATAGTCCATAAATGGATCTCTATAGATTAAATATCGTTTTGTTATTACCTGAAGTCATAAACCCTTCAGGTTGTGTCATATAGACAACTTACTCAAGGTTCCGATTAAGGATTCCAGTTTTGACATTCATCTGTCAAATATCACAGTCATGGTAATCAACTATACTAAGTATAATTCTTAAGGAATTAAACATGGAAACTGGTGAAAAGGTTATATTATAGTAAATTATTTTATAGTGTTTAAACCCTTTATTCATTATCCTTTATTTATATGTATTTAATTTACCATTCAAGTTCAATTTTCTCTTGAATACCCTTTTTCACCCGATGGGATTTACATCAACTAGCACATCGACTAGAACCCAAAATTGGATCTAATACATGGAGTATATTTCAGAATTTATGGATTCATTCCGTCTTGCAGCTTCTGAGATCTCTATTTCCTATTTATAAGAAATATGTTCGTTATTGTCAACTGGTAATGAGTCATAATCTTTGTTTTATTGAAAAAATATATATATATATATGGTTCTATAAACTCTATTGTTCTCCAACATAGTACATGTGTTTCAAGAACTAACTCTTCCACGAGGACCTGAAGAACCTATTCTTATACCAATCCTTGTGTGTAACGACCCAATGTTTTTAATGGAAATTCCCTTATTATAAATATTCCATAAGATCACATAATAATGAACTAATAAGTGATAAGTGACCTTTAAACATAAGTTTGTCACTTCTGTGTTTGGAATTTCGAAAATCCGGCATACACAATTGTGTTCAATATGTTTTTTGGAGTCTAATAAAAAATAATTAGTGAATAGTAACCTACCCTAATGAATAGTAATATACCATTATGAATATTCATATACCATAATGAATAGTAATCTTACCTATAGTGGTATAAAAATAATATTCATGTTGGAAGTTCGATATACCTATAGTTTAGAATGAGTTAATGAATTCTTTAAAGCTGGTTTTGAAAATAAATTATTATTTTACTTAAATATTAAAATAATCATATTTAGAAAATTATTTTTGAAAAACGGACTTCATTTTTTTATTTTAAACATTGAAAAATGGTGGGGGTAAATTTTTGGGATTTTTCTAAAATACTTGAATTTTTGATGAATAGTGAAATACCGTAATTTACAAAAATAAGTTAAGTAAGCTAATTATAGAGTCATGTGTGATGTTATGGTGATGTAAGACAACTTGGTTCGGGATTAAATTATAAAATTAATATACTTGGTCATGCAATACTCACTATTCCTTGTCTTGGGGGGAATTAATAAACTAATGAATTTTATATTAAGAAAACCCCTCTCTCCTCCACTATAAAACCCCCCCTTCACTCCCTCTTTTCTCCACTCCTCTCAATCTTCAAACCTTCTCTAAATTCTACCTAAATACCCTCCCAAGATCCTTCCCCATGTCCAAGGATTTCTGGTCTTTCCAAAAGACCAAAATCAAAGCCCCTAAGAGGAGTCTCAAAGAGAGGAGATCAAAGGGTAAGAACCCTCTTTCGTTTTCAAGTGTTTTGTATTCATTTTTCTTTCTTTTCTTATACCCTCTTCCCCATACCTTATCCAAAAATCATGAAATCTCCATAATCTCATATATTCTGTATGATAATCATGTTTATGGAAAATTTCAAGCATCATGCTTCCCCTCCTCTCCCTCACGTTCTAGAATTAAAACATCGCCCGTGATGTGTCAAATTACCAACATCATGGATAATGTGTTTTCAAATTCTTTTATCATTTTGTTTCTGGTCATGAGACCATTTATGTTATGGTTAAACCAGATTATTATATATGTTATATGTTCTATTCAAGGTTCTGTAATCCTCATACACTCAATATATAAAACAATAATACAAAAAAATTCAATTATGGGAAAAATCATTAAAATTAATTCAAGTGTTTATCATTAATGTTTAATGTAAAGGTTCTCTTTCAATATAATTAACAAAATGGATTTTGTAACCATGTAGCCTACTAGATTTCAACTAATGTTATATAACTTCAATTCTAGACAACCACTTTCATCTTACAATTTATTTGAACCTAAATACAACTGAACCAATCATTAAAACAAATGAAACAAACGGACACGAACAATGAAATTGAACCACGTAATCAACCAAGATGTGTATAAATGAAATTAAAAAGGTTATACTGAATCTTTTAATTTTAGATATGGTTTTGGAACTATTGATTAATAATCATAATTTGACTATTCAGGTCATTAATATCAAGTGGAGAACACCAACGGGCCTAAGGTAAGGGATACTCTCAATTTCAATCTTATTCAATATTGTTCACTATGTTAGGACATGTTGTGTGTAATTATTAATTATGGGGTATGATTTCACACCTACCCCATACTTCCCTCTTTATGTATACGTGATGATAATTCCCTTCCCTCTCTCATTAAGCCCCCTTAAGTACTCCTGATACCATGCTGATAATTCGTAAAGAATTATACGCGAACCTCTTTTATTCCTTCGGGTTGTCTTATCTACCTTTCTACCAAAATGATGTTATCTTATACTTTCATGTACATACTCTAAACGTTGTGTAAATGATCCAAGTTTATTTATCAACACTCTTTCATCACTCTCTTTCAGGGATATGCATGCTTTTGAGTGTTTCTGTCGTCATTACTTCCCGATAAGTGAACCTATTTTAAGGGAACTTCCTGAATTCTTTCCTATTATAAAATATACTCTATACTCTGTTTTAATGAACATTTTTCCTTATAAAATCAGTCTTTTTATTAGGAAACCTTCCTATTTTACTTCTGGTTTTACAAAATATATTCTACCTCTTTTCGTTTTAAGAGATATTCGATGTTTTATTAAACCACACTAAAATGTTTTGACTCAAAGATTCCTAAAAACTATTTTTACATGTTATCACTTAAGTTTGTTTTCTCTTGTCATTATTTATTCCTTTATATGTTATTAATGTCTATTTATGATTTAATTCCTTTCTTTTAGAGATTCTTGTATGTTACTCCCCTTTTTATTATGCTTCATGATGTGATTGCATGCCCATTTCTTTCCTTGGGTACTCTTATGTTTATGTATGGTTGAGGTTCTTTATGTGGAAAGAATAAAAATGAATACGATTAGATGGGTGCGCCTAGATAGTGCTCCAATTCATTGGGTAAATTTAATGTCTCATGAGAATATTGTAGGCAAACGGTCCGGACGGTTAGCCTTGGCTTGTGCTACTATGGGAAACGAGATTGGTGGTTATCCTTGACTCATACTAAAGTCATATTGAAAGTTTCTTCCACCTCTCTATGAAACTATTCTTATATAATCTCATGCTTATATGATCCCATGATTATTTTATCCTATGTTTTTATGATCCCATGTTTATACGTTATGATTACATATGTTCCATGCTTCCAATATAATTATGTCATGCCTCCTAACTCATGTGCTTAAAGTTTATTCTTATGTTATTTCTCTTACTGGGATTTTTAGCTCATCCCTTTGTTCATGTGTTCCCCAGGGTACCCTATAAAGATGTAAGGGCTAAAAGGAAGTTAGGAGCTCATTATGAAGATTAAATAAAGAACTGTTTTTTTATCCCATGTTTTATGTTATATGTACCTAGTCTTCCAATACACAAGAATTAATGATCCTTGGCATGTACTCTGATGATGAATTATGTTTAAAATCATGAAATGTTATGTGTAAAAGGCTAGGGTCACTATAGTTGGTATTAGAGGATGTTCTAGTTATTTTTGGAGATTAAAAATAGAGCACCTTAGTGAGAACCTTAAGGATGAGACTAAGTATTAGAAAACATTCCCAAATCTTGGTGAGTATTGAGTAAGTGGTTTATCAAGCAAATACATCCTTATCTGGATACGAGCAAGTAGAGGCGGCTCTGGCACAGATGTATCGTCAGGGTAAAACCAAAAAACACCACATTTATCTAGACTCGAACGGGAACTGGTGCATGACAATTGGCCTTGCTGCACTCTTGGTTACAAAAGTCCCAGGGGATATGCTTTGGTAGATTCAAGAGCTTAGTACAAAACATTATTAAGGGAAAAATACCATAAGAATATAAGTTAAGAAATAGACTGAGGATAATCTAGATATAAACCTAAGGAATCACAAGTCAGGATGTACTTATTATTTATAAGTTTATCCTTTGATGTTCAAAGTTTCCTTTCTATGCTCAATAGCTAAGTATTCAAGACCTCTAATTATATGTTATTTTTCTTAGTTAATGGCGGGAAATATAAGAACACATTCCAACATCCAACGTGATAGGCAATGTGATGATTGCCCTAATGATATGCCTGAGGTGATGGAATCAGGTGCTCAAAACTTCATGGAAGTACTTGCTCAGCTGGATCAAGTTATGAATAATAACTTGAATCAGGTGGAACATCCTCCTCCTCCAAGGAAAGAGCAAGTTGCCATGGAATCCTTCATGCGGAAAATGCCTCCCATGTTTAGCGGGTCTTCTGATCCCCTCCTCCTAGAACAATGGATTAAATCCATTGAAAATATTTTCTCCGTCCTCTAGTGTTTGGAAGAAGAGAAGGTGGTACTGGCTATCTATCGTTTTGATGGGGAAGCTGATAAGTGGTGGACACTGATCAAGAATACAAAGTCCCAAGATGAAATCGATTCCATAGATTGGGTGGAATTCAAGAGGATGTTTTTCAACAAATATTTTCCTTGAACCCTCCGTATCAAGATGGAAAGAGAATTCCTCGGACTCAAGCAGAAGGAAGATGAGTCCATCGGGGCGTATGAAGCAAACTTTACCAGGCTTGCAAGGTACGCCTATGGATTTTTCATGAACACTGAAAGCAAGGTAGATCGCTTCTTTAGCGGACTAAAGCCGAGTCTACGAAAAGTGTTGGTGATTCGAGACTTCGACAGCTATGAGGATATTGTTCGTTGTGTCCTCAAGGTTGAAATTGAGATTGGAGACTATCAGTAGTATCATGGGCCCAGTGATAAGAAGTGGAAGATGGAAAACAACCTGGGAGGTCCATCAAAAAAATACCATGATTGGAAGAATCCCAACTTTCCCCTTTGCAAAAATTGTGGGAAGAATCATCCTGGAAACTATCTGAGGGGAACCAATAATTGATTCAAATGTGAAAAGTTTGGTCATCTGGCCAAGAATTGCCGAAGGGATATGAAAAATCCCGCTAATGTTAAAGAAGGAAGGAAGGTTCAGATCAACACTCAGTCTGTAGTGTAGTGTTATAACTACATGGAGCTTGGGCATTATGTGAACAATTGCCTTAATCCAAGGGTTGTCACAGGCAATCAGAAACAACCTACAAGGCAACAAGGAAGGGATTATTCTATCACTACTTCTGAGGTGGAGCCGAAAAACAATGTGGTGATAGGTGCACTTGTTATTCATTCAAGAATAGAAAATGTACTATTTGATTCTGGTTCTAAACATTCTTTCATATCTTACAAGTTTAGTAGAACTATTCAAACACCACCTCAAAATTTAGAGGAAAAGTTATTTTTGAGAACAACGAATGGGGAAATTATTGCATCCATGGTTTATAACTCCTCCCCGATTAAAGTTTGTGGAATGAACCTCCTAGAAAATATTGTCATACTTTCTTTAGTATAGTTTGACACTATATTGGGCATGGATTGGCTATCTTTGTACAAGGCCAACATCAACTGCTGGGAAAGGTAGATTACTCTTCACATCCTGAAGCATCCTCCGATTCTTTAAAAGTGCAAGGAGGAAGATTAATCTCCTTTAGAAGATTTGTCTCAAGTTTGGATATTGCTTCCTTGTGAGAAAGAATATCTAGCTCAAATGATTGAGACAAAGGAGAGAATCATTCTTGAAGACATAACCATCATGAGGGATTACACTGATGTATTCCTTGAAGATTTTCCTGGTCTTCCCCCTAACTGAGAGGTTGAGTTCTCAATTGATCTTATCCCTAGATCTCTGCCAATCTAAAAGACACCTTACAGAATGGACACCATAGAGCTAGAAGAGTTGAAGAAGTAGTTACAGGAGAATATGAAGAAGGGTTTTATATGCCTGAGTGCTTTACCATGGGGTGATCCAGTCCTCTTCATCAAGAAGGATGGATTAATGTGCCTCTGTATTGATTATCATGAGCTCAATAAAATCACAATAAAGAACAATTATCCCCTTCCACAGATAGATGGATTGTTCGATCAGCTACATGGGGCAAATTATTTCTCTAAGGTGGACCTTCGGTCAGGATATCACCAACTAAAGGTGAGGAAGGAAGATATTCCCAAGACTGCCTTTCGAATGAGGTATGGACACTATGAGTCCATAGTGATTCCCTTCAGACTCACTAATGCTCCATAAATTTTCATGGATTTAATGAATAGAGTCTTTAGAGATTACCTCCAAAAATTTGTGGTAGCCTTTATTAATGATATTCTGATATACTCCAAGAGCAAGGTGGAACATGAGGAGCATTTGGAAACTATGTTAAGTAATTTGCGAAGGGAGAAGTTGTATTCAAAGTATAGTAAATGTGAGTTCTGGATGGTGGAAGTATCATTCTTGGGGCATGTTATCACCAGCAAAGGGATATCTGCGGACCCTTCCAAGACGAAGAAAAGTTAAGAGTGACCTAGACCAACTTCTATAACAAAGATCCGCATTTTTTTGGGTCTAGATGGATATTATCGACGATTAGTGAATAACTTTTCACGATTGTCATACCCAATAACCAAGATGAAACGGAAGGGAGTAAAGTATGTCTGGACATAGGAGTGTGAAGACTGTTTCAAGGAGTTGATGAATAGGCTTATCACAACACCAGTATTCACACTCCCTACCAGTGGGGAACTATTTGTGGTGTATAGTGATGCTTCTAAGAAGGGCTTAGGATGTGTACTGATGAAAAATGATAAAGTGATATCCTATTCCTTAAGGCAGCTGAAAATCCATGAGCAAAACTATCCAACGCATGATCTGCAGTTAGTGGCTGTGATCTTTTCCTTGAAAATCTGACGGCATTATATCTATGGGGAGAAATGTGAGATATATAATAACCACATGAGTCTCAAGTATATATTCACATAGAAAGAGATTAATATGTTCCAACAAAGATGGATAGAGCTCATCAAGGATTATGACTTCTCAATCCACTACCATCCCAGTAAGGAAAACAAGGTGGTAGATGCTCTAAGTAGAAAGGATCCTGTATCTTTATCAATGTTGATAATTGAAAAGGATCTGATCATCTTAGGTTTGAAAAGGATGGACATGGGAATCATTAAGGGAGGAACATCATCAATCCTTTCTCAAATTATTGCTCAACCATCCCTCTTGGAGAAAATAAAGTTTTCTCAAAGAAAGGATGTGGAAATTCAGAAAAGGGTGGAAGCTGTTAAAAATGGGAAATCCTCTGATTTCAAAATTGATGAGGAAGGAGTTATAAGATTTGGGACATGATTATGTGTACCATCTAATTCAGAGATAAAGAAGGAGATATTTAATGATGCACATAGCTCGACCTTCTCTATCCATCCTGGGAGTACCAAAATATACCGTGATCTCCGAGAACACTTCTTGTGGGATAACATGAAGAGAGAGATTACGAAATATATATCAAGGTGCTTGGTATGTCAGAAATTTAAAGCTGAGTGAAAAAAGTACAAAGGTATAATACAGCCATTGCCTATACCCATGTGGAAATGGGAAAATTTTGCTATGGACTTTGTCACGGGTCTCCCGAAGACGTCGAAGGGAAATAATGCGATATGGGTTGTAGTTGACTGACTCACCAATACATCCCATTTCATCACTATTCGGGAAGATATTTCTCTCTTGAACAACTTGCAAAGATACATGTGAAGGAAGTGGTAAGACTTCATGGTGTTCCACTTTCAATTGTCTCTGACCGTGATCCAAGGTTCACATCTAAATTATAGAAGAGTCTTCAACATGCTTTGGGTATTAAATTAAATTTCATCATGGCCTATCACCCCCAAACTGATGGCCAGTCTGAAAGAACTATTTAGACGCTTGAAGATATGATTAGAGCCTGCTCTCTAGAATTCAAAGGTGGATGGGATCAGCATATCCCATTGGTTGAGTTCTCATAAAACAATAGCTTCCACTCAAGTATTCAAATGGATCCATATGAAGCTCTGTATGGAAAGCGATGTAGAACTCCAACCTGTTGGGCTGAAGTTGGAGAAAGAAAGCTACTTGGACCCAATATTTTTCAAGAGATGACAGAGAATGTTCAAGTCATCCAAAAAACATCAAATCTACTCAAAGTCAGCAAAAGAGCTATGCTGACAACCGTCGAAGGGATTTGGAGTTCGATGTTGGAGATAAAGTCTTCCTTCAAATATATCCATGGAAGAGAGTCATGCGATTCGGGAAGAAAGGGAAGCTAAGCCCAATGTATATTGGCCCCTTTGAGATCCTTGACCACATAGCAGTCATGGCCTATCGGCTTGCACTTCCACCGAATACGGCTCGAGTTCATGATGTTTTTCATGTATCACTCTTGAGGAAGTACATACCTGATCCCTCACATGTACTAAACTCATAGGTGGTGCAGCTGGAATATGATCTCTCCTATGGGGAGCAGCCAGTAATGTTTCTAGATCGAAGAGATAAGGTTCAATGCAACAAGACAACCCATCTTGTCAAAGTGTTGTGGAGGAACCATAAGTTTGAGGAAGCAACATGGGAGCTGGAGGAATCAATGAAGGAAAAATACCCACATCTGTTTTTGGCCAAGAATGTAAAATGAAATTTCGAGGGTGAAATTTCTTAAGGGGGAAGAATGTAAGGACCCATTGTTTTTAATGGAAATTCTCTTCTTATAAATATTCTATAAAATCACATAATAATGAACTACTAAGTGATAAGTGACCTTTAAACATATGTTTTCCACTTCAGTGTTTGGAATTTCAAAAAGCCGGCACACATGGTTGTGTTCAAGATGTTTTTTGGAGTCTAATAAAAAAATAATAATTGATGAATAGTAACATACCCTAATGAGTAGTAATATACCCTTATAAATAGTGATATACCCTAATTAATAGTAACCTTACCTATGGTGTTATAAAAATAATATTCATGTTGGATGTTCGATATACCTATAGTTTAGAATGAGTTAATAAATGCTTTAATGCTGGTTTTGATAATAAATTATTATTTTATTTAAATATTAAAATAATAATATTTAGAAAATTATTTTTAAAAAATGGACTACATTTTTGGATTCTACACGTCAAAAAATGGTTGGGGTAAATTTTTGGGATTTTTCTAAAATACTTGAATTTTTGATGAATAGTGAAATACCGTAATTTACAAAAAACAAGCTAAATAAGATAATTATAGAGTCATGTGTGATATTCTACTGATGTAAGCCCACTTGGTTCGAGATTAAAGTATAAAATTGATATACTTTTTCATTGAAGACTAACTATTCTTTGTCTTGGGAGGAATTAATAAACTAATGAATTTTATATTAAGAAAACCCCTCTCTCCTCCACTATAAAACCCCCCTTCACTCCCTCTTTTCTACACTCCTCTCAAGCTTCAATCCTTCTCTAAATTCTTACCAAAAACCCTCAAAATCTCCTTCCACACGACCAAGTCTTTCTGGTCTTTCCAAAAGTCCAAAATCAAAGCCCCTAAGAGGAGTCTGAAAGAGAGGAGATCAAAGGGTAAGAACCCTCTTTCGTTTTCAAGTGTTTTGTATTCCTTTTTCTTTCTTTTCTTATACCCTCTTCCCCTTCCCTTATACAAAAGGAATGAAAGCTCCATAATCTCATATATTATGTATGATAATAATGTTTATGGAAAATTTCAATCATAATGCTTCCCCTCCTCTCCCTCACGTTCTAGAATTAAAACATCACCCGTGATGTGTCCAATTACCAACATCATGGATAATGTGTTTTCAAATTATTTTATCATTTTGTTTTTGGTCCTGAAACCATTTATGTTATGGTTGAAACAGATTATCATATATTTTATATTTACTATTTAAGTTTCTGTAATCCTCATACACTCATGATATAAAACAATAATACAAAGCAAGTCAATTATGGGAAAAATCGTTAAAATTAATTCAAGTGTTTATCATTAATGTTTAATGTAAAGGTTATATTTCACTCTAATTAACCAAATGAATTTTATTACCATGTATCCTAATGTATGTACACTAATGTTATATAGCTTCAATTCTGGACAACCACTTTCATCTTACAATTAATTTGAACCTAAATACAATTGAACCGATCATTAAAACAAATGAAACAAACGGACCCGAACAATGAAATTGAACCTTGTAATCAACCAAGATGGGTATAAATGAACTTAAAAATGTTATAATTAATATTTTAATTTTAGATATGGTTCTGGAACAATTTATTAATAAATCAAATTTGACTATTCAGGTCATTAATATCAAGTGGATAACACCAACGGGCCTAAGGTAAGGGATCCTCTCAATTTCAATCTTATTCAAGATTGTTCACTATGTTAGGACATGTTGTGTGTAATTATTAATTATGGGGTATGATTTTGCACATCCCCCATACTTCCCTCTTTATGTATAAGTGATGATAATTCCCTTCCCTCTTTCACTAATCCCCCTTAAGTACTCATGATACCATGCCAATAATTCGTAAAGAATTATACCCGAACCTCTTTTATTCCTTCAGGTTGTCTTATCTACCTCTCTACCAAAATGATTTTATCTTATCCTTTCATGTGAATACTCTAAACTTTGTTTACATGTTCCATGTTTATTTATCAAGACTCTTTCATCACTCTATTTCGGGGATATGCATGCTTTTAAGTGTTTCTCTCCTCATTACTTCCCGATAAGTAAACCCGTTTTAAGGGAACTTCCCGAATTCTTTCCTATTATTAAATGTACTCTATCCTCTATTTTAATTCACATTTTTCCTTATAAAATCAGTATTTTTATTAGGAAAACCCTCCTGGTTTACTTATGGTTTTATAAAAAATATTATGCCTCTTTTCGTTTTAAGAGATATTCGATGTTTTCTTAAACCACACTAAAATGTTTTGACTCAAAGATCCCTAAAACCTATTTTTACATGTTATCACTTCAGTTTGTTATCTATTTTCATGATTTAGGCCTTTATATGTTATTAATTTCTATTTATGATTTAATTCCTTTCTTTCATGGATGCATGTATGTTACACCCCTTTTTATTATGCTTCATGACGTGATTGTGTGCCCATTTCTTTCCTTGGGTAATATTATGTTTATGTATGATTGAGGTTCTTTATGTGGAAAGCATATACATGAATAAGATTATATGGGTGCAACCAAATAGATCTCCAATGCATTGGGTAAAGTTAATTTCTCATGAGAAGATTATGGGAAAACGGTCCGGGCGGTTAGCCTTGGCTTGTGCTACTATGGGAAACGAGATTGGCGGTTAGCCTTGACTCGTACTAAAGTGATGTTTAAAGTTGCTGCCACCTCTCTATGAAACTATGCTTATATAATCTCATGATTATATGATCCAATGATTATTTTATCCTATGTTTTTATGATCTCATGTTTATACGTTATGATTCCATATGTTCCATGCTTCCAATATCATTATGTCAAGCCTCCTAACTCATGTGATTAAAGTTTATTCTTATGTTCTTTCAATTACTGGGATTTTTAGCTCATACCTTTGTTCATGTGTTCCCCAGGGTACCCTATGCAGATGTAAGGGCTCAAAAGAAGTTTGGAGCTCATTATGAATATTAAATAAAGAAGTTTTTTTTAGCCCATGTTTTATGTTATATGTACCTAGTCTTCTAAGACACTAGACTTAACGATCCTTGGCTTGTACTCTGATGATGAATTATGTTTAAAATCATGAAATGTGATGTGTAAAAAGCCAGGGTCACTATATTGTGTGTCTTGAGAATCAACTAAATCA
Organism: Viscum album; assembly: GCA_963277665.1. Taxonomy (NCBI): domain Eukaryota; kingdom Viridiplantae; phylum Streptophyta; class Magnoliopsida; order Santalales; family Viscaceae; genus Viscum; species Viscum album. Next base: position 384,612,640 of record OY728145.1, read on the forward strand.
AATTAAATATTTCAGTCAATATTCTTTTGGAGGATTTTATCCTTCTCAAGAAAGACAACTTCTCTGATTACCGTCACTTTCTTATCTCAGGTGTTTTATAGGTATTATCCAATTTTTTGTATCCCCAATAAAGATATATATTTTTCATTGGTGTGATAATTTGTTTCCTAAGAAGGATTTAACAAGCACCTCATAACCCCATACACATGTATGTGACAAAACAGGTTTCATTCCACTCTATAACTAAAAGGATATTCCATTTTCCTCTATAGTTGGTACTCGAATTAATGTGTATGTCGTATTTTGTAATTAATGACCCTGAAATTATAATCAATTATTTTCATGACTCTTTATCGACCTTATCATGTCCACTAATGTACTTTTTCTCTTTTAACTAACACAATTCCATAGTGGTGTATAAGGTTTATTGAGTTGAGATAGAATCCAAAACACCCATAGAAATTTGATAAACTCTTGGTTAAGATATTCACCACCTCAAGCTGATCAAATATTCTTTATCTTATTTATATTTTGAATTTTTACTTCATTCTTGAATTCCTTTATTTTTTCAAAGGACTCTAACTTATAACTCATTAGGTAGACAAAAACATATCTACTCAAGTCATCACTAAATGTTATGATGTAAGAATACCCCCTATAGATTCTATTATAAATATTCAACACACATTAGTGTGTAATAATCCTAGATACTAAGGGTCCCTTTTACACCATCCACCGAATGCTAGTTTGTTCATTTTTTTATATAAATAATCATGACATCTTTGATGTTTTTTAGCTCAAATGAATCTAAATAACTGTCTTGACAAAGATTTTTCAATCTCTTTTCATTTACATGACCAATATGGTGATGCCATAATTGGGCGTTATATGAGTCATGTGAAAATTACTCATTATCTATTTCCAATAATTGGTTTTTGGAATTTAAAAGATAAAGAAAGATATTTAAATTTTCCAAGAAATAACATATGTCTTCATTATAAAATAAACAAATTTGATTTCCAAACATGAAAATAAACCCATCTTCATCTAGTCATGATACATAAATTATGTTCTTGGTAATTATTGATACAGAATAAAAATATATCAATAACAAAATCATTCCCATTGGAAATCAAATTTTGTAGTCACCAATGGATAGAGAAGCCAATATCACACCACTAGTAGCTCTCAAATCCACCTCTCCCATATTAATATTTCATAATATACTTTGTTCTTACATTGGGAGTTATATGTGAGAACCACAAGCTATATCTAATACCAAATGTGTATATATTGAAAGATTACACTCGATAATAAACACACCTTTATCTTCCCCTTACTTATTGATGCAGTTATTCTTCCAAGGGCCTAGATTACGACATGAAAAATGTACTCCCACCTCTATCATTCCCTATCTCTGGAACATCCTCTAATTTGGAGGATGGTTCTCGGAATATTTTTACTTTTTATGATTCATGTGTTCCTTCACCTTGTTCAATCTTTTATTATTCACTATAATGAAAATGAGATTATCATGACCCATGCCCTTATTCACTTGGAGAATCAAAGTCATATGTTTCAATAGAATCTTCATATTATTTCTCATATTTTAATTAATAATAAAACTTTATATGTTAATGAGAAGTAATAAAATAATGAGATCTATATGAAACTCCTCTAGGAATTTAATCCCTATGATTTATAAGAGTTCAATGTAGATAATAATCTTGGTTGCATGAGGCCCATCTGGAATAGACTCACCAACAATAGTTATAAGCAAAGAATTGGATATATTGTATGTCTCATATCTTTCCTTTTATTGATATAGATATTTAATGGGATACATCATTTTATATTCATCCATGTCCTCACAATTCTTCAAAAGATCATTAGAAATAGATGATATCTTGATTAACTGAAAATATGTAACATCATCCAAATGTTCTCATATAGAGACAACTCTTCCTCACTAGCCTCATTTCCAAGAGCATTAAGAATATCTTTGTCTAACACATACAATTTACTTTCATGGAGAAGGATTGCTTGTAAACATCTTTTCCACTCATGAAAATTTGTTTTGGTGACAAGGATATCCTTCTCAAGTATAGATCACAGTGACATTGTTTCATTTTTATAGCTATTTCTATAATAATGATGAGAAGAGTTTTATTACTTTATCAAATAAAATGTATACAAATAAATAAATATTATATTTATTAATCTTCTATAATTTTATTGAAACCCAATAGCCCTCGGCATTCAATTTATAATATCATGTTGCATGGATATTCTAGTGGCAAATATCCATATTTCCATTCTCATTACCCAAACATTGGTTTCTCAAGTAACTTGAATGGTTTTAGTTAGGCATTATGAATACCAACTATATTAACTCACAAGTCCTTGAAATGTTGAGTGGACTCTCCAATATTGAAATACTTAAATTGGATTTCCTCAACCATTTCCTCTCTATTACAACAATTCCCTCTTTAGAATTCAACCCACGATGTGAACTAAGTTAATTCAACCCAAAACATCATTTAATAATTTCCTAATAATTGAAATCAACCCAACTTTGGCTTGTCAAGAACTTTAAACAATTGTTCTATTATCACCAATGTAATGGAAGTATATACTAACACAATATAAAATTGAAGGATTTTATTATTTATGTGTAAATTCAAAATTATTATCTTTATCACATGCTTATTAATATTAAGTGTATTTACATAAGTTATTAACCATGTCAGGGATAATTTGTATGCATAGTCCAATTTACTTTAGTTTTTTCTTGTATTATTATTAATTCATTAATTCATGTGACCATAACAAAACATCCATTATTAAATAACCATGAAACTTTATAGCTAATAATAATAAAGCGGTATGATCATGAGATTTTACTAATGGTTAGTTTATATAGGGGTTGATAAACTAATTGTTCACCTATAGGAAAAATACCTTAAACTAATTAGGGTTCATGTTATAGCTTTCCACTTTTACACCTATGTATGTCTCATGGATTTGTTCACCTCAGATATGAACATGAATCGTCTCCACTTTCTTCATAGCTCCATCAATTACAAATTATTTTACTCACACATAGGTGAGGATAAAAGGGTTTACATAAAAAAACTATGTAAATTCTAGCCCATACATAATAAGAGGGGAGAAATCATATACTCCAACTATTTAATTTCATAATAAATTAAAATAAAACAATCATATAAAAATGTTTATTCTATGCTAATGGCCATCCACAAGCATGAAACAAATTATGCATTTAACAGAACTAGAATTCAATTCTAACTCATTTTTATTTATGATAAATCACACTCAAAATAATTAATTGTATTTATTAATTAATCAATTTATTTATCTTAATTATCATCTAAATTTTCTAGAGATTCTCATACATCATAACTTTTAACAAATTAAAAAGTTTTATTTAAAATTATATTTGATCATAAATGCACCTTAGAGGCTACATTGTGAACACTCTTTCAAATCTGCCCAATATACATTATAATTATATACTACTTAATCTTATGACATAGGGAATACATGACTTATCACTTAATTTAATGAAATTTACTATCAACTATATGATTAAATGAATTACATGATTTTTCTATAAAGTTTTCTGATTCCATGTAGGTATAGTAATATATGTCATAAGAGTCTCACATTATATGTAGATCTGAACATTATACAGAAATTAATTAAACATTTATATATATATATATATATATATATTAAAACTAATCACACAGTGTGTCCTATCAAATTAATGGCCACCTGAAATCACATAGTGACTCATCATGTAAACCAAGCCTCAGAAAAATTGGAGTACAGGGTGTGTACAAGTGCTACATTTTGTGTGGTATTCAATTTACATAGTCCCCAATCAGGTAGGCCATGTATAAAAATAAATGGATCATCAATGACTTAAATGGATAGAGGCCATGTATATGGGATACATAGTGTGTACTCTGGTAGACCATGTTCCCGGATGTACTAGTTAACACACGGCGTAAGAAATTAAATGGACCACATATATTCAATGCACATGGTTTGAATTAGTTCTGAATTAATTCATGGTGCATTAAACATTATAACATGGCATGTAACTCTTATTAAATGGTGTGTACTATTATGTTATCCATCCGTTATCCTCGGTACCCCTAGATGAGTTCTCTAATTTCATTACATTTATAAAATTTATTTATTTGATTAGATCTATGAGAAAATAAAGAGGAAGAAGAATATCTCACAATTTCATTTAAAGAATAATGAAAATTATATTGAAAACTAAATCACAAATGCATAAATCAATCAATGATCATTAAATAAATATAAATAAATATATGATCATTATGATACTAATTTTATGGTTTCGAGTGTAACGGAACCATGCGATACGTCGTGCCCAATTATAATTTTTTTGCACAATCTATGATGAATCTGAAATTTTCAGGATGAGGAATTTTGTAATAAAAAAAATTGATTTAATGAAAATAGAAAAGTAAAATTACACCAAAACCAATCATAAAACCATATCATATTATTTATATTTAATTTATTCAATAAAAGAATTACTTTCCCCAAATTCCTTCTTCATTGAAGGATCTCGTAACATATATGCATTTTGTGAGAGTTGCATTGTATGAATAAAAAAAATATTCCCTCTAGTGATGATCTACACGTGTCTCAAAAATATCTTAATATCACTATAGGAATCATTAGGTTATGGCATGGTAGATCCTATCTCTTGCATCATTCACCTTTGATCACTGTGGGAATCACTTCCAAATCATTTTCCATGAACTCTCTAGACTCGAGAGTGTGTGGCGGGTGAATATCTCTCTTCTTTCGTATGGAATTTTTAGAGAGGGATCTCTCCAGGGAATGAAAGGATTCTCTCCAGTTGTAGTGGTTCCCAACAAAAAATGAATTACATCTCATGAAAAATAATATAATTGGTTTCAAATACCACAAGGGTTTATAAATAAATATTTTCACATGTTTCTTTTAATATATATTTAATCCCTTGTGGAAGATCATTCCTAAAATAAAAATATTAATATTATTTTCTTACAATGCCCTTAACTAGAAATTTAAATTTAATATTATTTAATAAAATAATATTCAATATATATTATTTCTCATCAAAACAAAAAAACTCAGTTCTCCATTCCTTCATATTATTTATCAGTCTGTGCAAAATATATATTTATTTAATAAATAAATATCACTACATTATTCTTCAATAAAAAAATTAATATTATATTTATTAAATATATAATAAAAATTTATTAAATATTCCGATCATATAATATTCACTCGAACAGTTGATGAAATAATATATGTGATCAAGAATACATGAATTATTATTGAGCCATGTAAAAGAATAATATTTATTAAATTGTTAAATAATTAATAATAATATATTATTTATCTAAGATTCTCAATATACTTAGTGTGTGTATCTCTAGGCCTTTTTCTTAGTGGCATTAGCTGAAGCATCCTAAAATCCAAGGTCAGTGTCTATAAATATTACAAGGAACCCATAGATAACAAAATTAATGTCGTTATTACCTAATACCTCATGTGGATTCTCACTGTGTAATATAATCCTTTTATCATGATATTTCTAATAAAATAGGTTTCATGCTGGTACCATCAATATATATTTCTGAAGTTTCATTCTTTGGACTGTTATAAATAGAAATATACTATACAAAACCATGGATATGGATTTATTTATTCTATATCATTTACATCAAAGGTCCTAGGATATCAACTTCTGTTAAAGAGCAGAAGTTGAAAATAATTTCTTTCATTATTCAGTAATGAAAATATTACTCATGACACACCCAATATGTAACACCCCAAGATTTCATAGTGTGTTATTTCTTTAAAATAATTCAATAACTTGCACTACACGCAACACCGAGTTAAAGCGCACCATGACTTACCAAACTAGCCGTTATGCATAGTAATACCTACTTTTAAAATTTTATAAATTATATCTCTCAAAATGGACTTCATTTTTGGATTCGGAATATCAAAATTAGCCTAGGGTGAAATTTTGGTACTTTTCGGATAACTTTAATATTTTAATGAATAGTGAAAATTACTAAATTTTAATTAAAAACAACTATTTTAATAAAAATAATTAATAGTGATAAATTATGAATTTGAGTGGTTTTAAAGTATAATTGGAATAAATTTTTACCATTTTATCCAATGGTGTTCATTAGAATTAATTTCACTTTGAAATTGGACCTAAACAATTGTCAATCTTTTAATATATATTGTTTCTTAAAAACACTCTATTTGTTGTGACATCGGGAATTAATTATAAAATTAATTAATGAAACTCATATGTTTGGAATTTTGTAAAATAGACATCATTTTTGAATTCGGAATATCAATTATATCTTAGGGTGAAATTTTGGCATTGTTCTGAAAAACTTCAATTTTTGATGAATAGTGAAACTACTAAGTGGTAGTTAAAAAAACTGAATTTTTCATAAAACTTAATTTTACCGCTTCTGTGAATGGAATTTCGAAAATATGAGAGACAATGTTAATATCAAGAAGTAAAATTTGGTTCAATGAAATGAAAATAATTTTTGGTGAATAGTAACTTTTTACTTTTATTTACCAAGGTTAAAAGTAAATACGGTAATTAAGGGTAAAAATGATATTAATATTACCATAACACATGTCCTAATTCTATTGGACAAGTTTATCTCGACCAAAAACAAACTTAGGAATAAAATATTATCATTTAGGTCCACTTGGATTAGATTAGGACATTTATTATTATTTAATGCAAAGAAGAGTTAAAAGAGTTAAAACCAAAGTTTATTTACTAAAATATTTTTAATATAGGGTGATACATAAGATAAATTCTATTGTAAATATTCATTAGAAAGATAATACGATTTCCTACATAATGATATTTTATTTATAATTTTTAGACATTAAATAATTTAATTTATTTATGACACAATGATGATGTAATAATTACCATAATAGTGAAAAATTAAAATAATTGATATTATAAATACCCAAATAAATATAATTTGAGACTTTTAATGAATTAAAACAATTTTCTAGGATAATATGACATATTAGGATTGATTTAATTGACTTTGTTTCTAAGTAATAATTCTGTTATGAGTTTCACAAAAATCAACTATTAAATAGTGTCAAAATTGACATAAAAGAGTTTTTAAAACAAATATTATATTATTAATTGATATTAAATTTCTAAAAATCTAAGTTCCGGCCAAGAGACTTATATCATGATAGGTGTATCATTAATGGACCACTTGGGGGTCTCTTGTATTTATATAGTAAGTTTATTAACTATATAATATAAAAATACAAAGTAACACGGTAAATGTCAAACTAATTAACTAAGAGTTAAAACAAAAAGATAAGGTTAATATAATGACCCAAACCTGTCTAAATTCTATTGGTTGAATGGTTTTAGACCTTTACCAACCTTAAACTTTAAATAATCAACTTTGGAGCCATTAGAAACCAAATATGAATTTATTATAAATTAATATTTCTAGCTTTTCCAAAGGTGCCTCTCACCCCTCTTATAAAAGGGCACTCCACCTTATCATTTCTTCACACCTTTAAAGCCTTTTGGTTCGGCCAACCCCTGCCCAAATAATCTCTCAACTTCGCTAACTACAAACTTGAGGCCTTAGTTTGATCAGAAAGCCAACCTAAGGATCCCTTTTGATCAAATCAAAAGGAAGAACCCGAAGAAGAGGTAATGTTTTCACCACCCTTTTTCAAGTTCCATTCTTCTCCCACTTCTTCTTTCTTTGTTATTACCATTATAAAATAATAACTCCAGTATCTTATATATACTATGATGTTATTATAAATATGGTACAACCATATTTAGTATTCTATCCACCCTCTGAATAACATGTCACCATACGTGCGTACGTACGACTTGCCGTCTCCACATCGTGGTGTAATTGTTATTCAATAAATTATTATTTGGATGGGTATAATAATGATGTGTAATTCATGTAAATAATAAATGTAACATGATAATGATTCTGTATATATGATATACCATCAAATTATATATTATTTTAATATCAAAAGAATGATATTGTCGCTCGTGCGTACGTACGGACTACCGTCTCCACGAACACGATGAGATTCATTCTCCATCGTATCCATTCAAGTATAATTATCATTTTATGATTTAAAAATAATTTTTAAGGACTTTATATCATTCTGGATATGAATAAGATACAACCTATACATGAAAAACATGTCTTACATAACAAAACATATAAAAGAAAACGAGTAAGTTAACACCTGAAACAACGATAATTCTAAGATATTATTAACAAAGCAATGTTAAAAGATAATATATGATATCATATGAATGTATATGATTCTTTTATAATTTAATAAAAATTATTTCACCATTATACAGGAGGTTAACCTACCCTCAATCAAGGAAAAGTACAAGGTAAGGGTTATTTCACAATCTCTTCATTATCCGAGGTTGTTTATACGTAATAATCTACTAGGATCTCTTTATCATCCACATACATGTTTCTTAAAAATGTATTTCAAAACATTTTTACTATTTAAAAGAATATGGGTTAAAGTCATTTATACCCTTGTTTTACTTTTTATAAGAGTTTTATAAAGGAATATTTTCGTCATTTTCCAAACAGGGTGCTTTTTAACCTTTTTGACAGAATTAAGGTAAGAATGTTTTTTTAACTTATACGGCGGGTGCGGTTATTTTCCACTGTTATAAAATCGTCGAAGCTTCCCTTACAAGATTATAAGAATATTTTCATAGAAAATGTTTTATTTTATAAATATATGACTCTTAAATGATTTCAAAATAGAAAGAGATATTTCTCTAAAAAGAGTTTTGATTTCATCTATGTCACCTTCCTTTGATGGATTTTACCCTTATTTGAAGTTGATTTATTATGATACAAAACTTATATATTGTATTGAAGGTTTTGTGATATGTTTGACTGTAGATGTGCTATTTTTACACCATTCATAGTTTATGGTGAAAGTATTGACATTCCGTATGCTAGTTTTAATATGAATGTTTATGTTATGTTTAAACCTTTTCATATGGGAATGCATTGGACTTAATATGTGACGGGTGGAGCCTGCTATAGCTCCTCGATGCATCGATAGGTCTAATGAGACAAATTAGTGTCTTGGAACAAGGCCTTGGAAAAATATTATTTGTAGTCTTGGCACGAGGCCTTGGCTACGTGGTTATGATAGTCTGACATTATGCATTCCATCATTATGAAAGTGGTTATTGTTTTTTCATGTGATTATTCGATTAGTAGAATATCCATGTGAATAAGTAAATGGAATTATTTCATTTTATTTTGCCATACTATGTTGAATTTAAAGTTTAAAAGGATTTTTTTTAGTTATACATTACCTTAAATGTTTATTCTTATTTATGAAAGTTTCCTCTATATTGTTATCCTTACTCGGCATTTGAGCTCACCCTTTTTCTATGTTTTATTTTTCCCAGGATGTGAAGAAGTAAATTATAAATGACCTGCAGGGATATTATGAGGGGATAATTGTGTGGACTATGGAGACAATATGTTGTAGTAGTAGTTTTTCACCTTATGATGTAATGTAAAACTTTATGAATATATCTAGTATTTCCAAGGCTACTAAACCAATCGGTCTTTCGAGATTTGATCTTTCTTGTGATCATGCCAATGTTACAAAGTAATGCACCAAATCTGGGTAACTGGGGTCGGAGCATTACAGTTGGTATCAGAGGAAGTTTAGTACAAACCTTGGAAGCTATATTTAGATAAACTCTTATTAGGGCACATAGATTTAAGATGGACTTTGAGGATTAGTATAGAAGAACTTCCTAGAATTTTGGTATTGTAGAGATTTTGTGAGTTTTCCGAGCAATAAATCCCTATCTGGATACGAGCAGGTAGAGGAGGCTCTGGTACAGATGTACCTAGGGGTAAAACCCGAAAACACCGCTTTGAGCTGGACTCGAATGGGAATTGGTGCACGACAACGGGCCTTGCTGCACTCTTGGTTACGACACTCCCGGGGGATATGCTTAGGATAATTCTCATTTTCTTTACAAACCATTATGAAGGGTTTATGAGTATATACTTCCTCAAAGGAGACATTTTTATGATTATTGATTATATAAATAAACTATTTAATTTATTTTATGTGTTTTACAAGTTTGGGATTAGGTATTGTTATTCATAAACTAATATAGTGTATGCCATTGTTTAGAAATGGCGCCCAATAGAAGGAATGAGAACTCCAGCAATGCACATGATACAAAGAGAAATAAGGATCATATATTTCGTGGTCTTAAGCCAGAATTTATAAGAGAAATAGTCTCGCATGTATTATCATCATATGAAGAAATAATATCATGTGTTGATAAGTTAAGTAAAGAGTTTACTGAGTCCTATGGCTTTGAAGGGAAGCAAGAGAAGAAAAGGATGGAAGAGAGAAAGATGAATAAAGGGAATAGGGAAAAGAATAATTTTCCCATATGTGATAACTATGGAAAGAAACACCCTGGAACTTTCCTGAAAGGAATGAGAGTTTGTTATAAGTGTGGAGGAAAAGGGCACAAAGTACATGACTGCAAGGGTAAGAAAATGGCTTCAAATGTACAATGCTTCATTTGCAAGGAGTTTGGACACTACGCAAACCTATGTCTCAGTCATCAGAATATGCCGCAAATTATGCTATTGGATAATAATCAAGTTATGATACTACCACAGACGAAGAGGAATGATTAGAGTTATTATGTTGATTATGTCATTTGAGTGTTGTATCAACAATGTACTTGTTATAATAATTAAGGAGTATATAAGGATTGTACTGCAGTACTATTTTATTATGGACTTGAGATTGTGTGGAACAAATAAAAGTGACTCAATAGCAGGTTAAATTTTTGGAAAATATATGGTTGATAGAAAGATAAACCATAATATGGTTCTGATAACGAGGTAGTGATTTTAGAATAATACATGATTGTTTTGGATAAATTATATTGGATATTCTTGACTACCTTGAAACTGATTAATGATTTGTATATTCCATCATTGTTGGGGTTTAAAACATTTTTGGATTGAAGGAGTATATCTATTATTCTTTAAGGAATAAGGGATCATGAATGTAATCAATAAGGTTTTATGGTAATTCAGGATGTTGCAGTGTTTTAAAAGAATACATGATGAAGGTGTTCACATGTTATTACGCGGAAAAAAGGATCTTTATTGTGTTTAACTTCCTTATAAATTTTGGACTGAAGTATTTTAGATAGTTCTAGTTTGGATTATTTTGGATTGCCATAAAAGGACAACCCGGAAGTCGGGCGGAAAACCGTCGCGTCTGGCAAGGCCGCGAGACTTGAACCCACAACCGAAGGGCAACAAGGGTGTATCACCTACCACTGACCCACATGATTTCCTGGATTGAATAATGTCATTTCTTAATGGTTCTGGTAGATGAATTATAAATTCATTTTTTTAACCCTATACGAATAGGATAAATAGAATATTATTTTAAGTTCTATTATCTTTTAGAGTGAAAGATGAGTCTATGGTAAAAATTAGTTAAAGGATGGAAATTTACTTGTCAAGAATATATATATTTTTTCTTCTCTTATTATATGAAGAAATTAATTCTTATACTTTATTTAAGGAATCCTAAAACCAAAAATGTGTTATCCTAATACCCTATGTTTTGTTGAACTGATGGTATTTCAAATCATCATAGATTGATGAATTTAAGGACCTCAATTTTAAACTTGTTTGTGATTGATGACCTCAATCACTACCTATAAATATTTACGTTTTTCCTCCAATTATATGTCTCTAATTTCCACCAATGTTCTCTTAATCGAGATCATAATTTGGTGGTGACCCTTTCATTTCTCTTTTCCTCATATTAAGACTAAATTTTAGTAACCCAATTTCCGATGTGGGTTTTCCCACAAAGATATTTTTTATTTTCAACCTTTTATTTTCGAAGAACAATTTCAAATTGTGAGGATGAAATTTATTGAAGGAGGGGAGAATGTAACACCCCAGGATTTCATAGTGTGTTATTTCTTCAAAATAATTCAATAACTTGCACTACACGCAACACCGAGTTAAAGCGCACCATGACTTACCAAACTAGCCGTTATGAATAGTAATACCTACTTTTGAAATTTTATAAATTCTATCTCTCAAAATGGACTTCATTTTTGGATTTGGAATATCAAAATTAGCCTAGGGTGAAATTTTGGTACTTTTCGGATAACTTTAATATTTTGATGAATAGTGAAAATTACTAAATTTTAATTAAAAACAACTATTTTAATCAAAATAATAAATAGTGATAAATTATGAATTTGAGTGGTTTTAAAGTATAATTGGAATATATTTTTACCATTTTATACAATGGTGTTCATTAGAATTAATTTCACTTTAAAATTGGACCTAAACAATTGTCAATCTTTTGATATATATTGTTTCTTAAAAACACGATATTTGTTGTGACAGAGGGAATTAATTATAAAATTAATTAATACAACTCATATGTTTGGAATTTTGTAAAATAGAAATCATTTTTGAATTCGGAATATCAATTATAGCTTAGGGTGAAATTTTGGCATTGTTCTGAAAAACTTTAATTTTTGATGAATAGTGAAACTACTAAGTGGTAGTTAAAAAAACTGAATTTTTCATAAAACTTAATTTTACCGCTTCTGTGAATGGAATTTCAAAAATCCGAGAGACACGGTTAATATCAAGAAGTAACATGTGGTTCAATGAGATGAAAATAATTTTTGGTGAATAGTAACTTTTTACTTTTATTTACCACGGTTAAAAGTAAATATGGTAATTAAGGGTAAAACTGATATTAATATTACCCTAACAGATGTCCTAATTCTATTGGACAAGTTTATCTCGACCAAAAACAACCTTAGGAATAAAATATTATCATTTAGGTCCACTTGGATTAGATTAGGACATTTATTATTATTTAATTCAAAGAAGAGTTAAAAGAGTTAAAACCAAAGTTTATTTACTAAAACATTTTTAATATAGGGTTATACATAAGATAAATTCAATTGTAAATATTCATTATAAATATAATAAGATTTACTACATAATTATATTTTATTTATAATTTTTAGACATTAAATAAGTTAATTTATTTATGACACAATGATGATGCAATAATTACCATAATAGTGAAAAATTAAAATAATTGATATTATAAATACCCAAATAAATATAATTTCAGACTTTTAATGAATTACACTAATTTTATAGGATAATATGACATATTATGATTGATTTAATTGACTTTGTTCGAAGTAATCATTCTGTTATGAGTTTCACAAAAATCAACTATTAAATAGTGTCAAAATTGACATAAAAGAGTTTTTAAAACAAATATTATATTATTAATTGATATTAAATTTCTAAAAATCTAAGGTTCGGCCAAGAGACTTATATCATGATAGGTATATCATTAATGGATCACTTGGGGGTCACTTGGATTTATATAGTAAGTTTATTAACTATATAATATAAAAATACAAAGTAACATGGTAAATGTCAAACTAATTAACTAAGAGTTAAAACAAAAAGATAAGGTTAATATAATGACACAAACCTATATAAATTCTATTGTTTGAATGGTTTTCGACCTATCCTAAGCTTAACCTTTAAATAATCAACTTTGGATCCATTAGAAACCTAATATGAATTTATTATAAATTAATTTTTCTAGCTTTTCCAAAGGTGCCCCTCACCCCTCTTATAAAAGGGCACTCCTTCTTCTCATTTCTTCACACCTTAAAAGCCTTTTGGTTCAAAAAAACCCTGCCCAAATACTCTCTCAAATTACCTCAATACAACATAGAGGCCTTAGTTTGATCAGAAAGCCAACCTAAGGAGCCCTTTTGATCAAATCAAAAGGAAGAACCTGAAGAAGAGGTAATGTTTTCACCACCCTTTTTCAAGTTCACTTCTTCTCCCACTTCTTCTTTCTTTGTTATTACCATTATAAAATAATAACTCCAGTATATTATATATACTTTGATGTTATTATAAATATGGTACAACCATATTCAGTATTCTATCCACCCTTTGAATAACATGTCACCATACGTGCGTACGTACGACTTACCGTCTCCACGTCGTGGTGTAATTGTTATTCAATAAATTATTATTTGGATGGGTATAATAATGATGTGTAATTCATGTAAATAATAAATGTAACATTATAATGATTCTGTATATATGATATACCATCCAATTATATATTATTTTAATATCAAAAGAATGATATTGTCGCTCGTGCGTACGTACAGACTACTGTCTCCACGAACGCGATGAGATTCATTCTCCATCGTATCCATTCAAGTATAATTATCATTTTATGATTTAAAAATAATTTTTAAGGACTTGATATCATTATGGATATGAATAAGATACAACCTATACATAAAAAACATGGCTTATGTAACAAAACATATAAAAGAAAACGAGTAAGTTAACACCCAAAACAACGACAATTCTAAGATATTATTAACAAAGCAATGTTAAAAGATAATATATGATATCATATGAATGTATATGATTATTTTATAATTTAATAACAATTATTTCACCATTATACAGGAGGTTAACCTACCCTCAATCAAGGAAAAGTACAAGGTAAGGGTTATTTCACAATCTCTTCATTATCCGAGGTTGTTTATACGTAATAATCTACTGGGATCTCTTTATCATCCACATCCATGTTTCTTAAAAATGTATTTAAAAACATTTTTACTATTTAAAAGAATATGGTTTAAAGTAATTTATACCCTTGTTTGACTTTTTATAAGAGTTTTATAAAGTAATCTTTCCGTCTTTTTCCAAACATGGTGATTTTTAACCTTTTTGACAGAATTATGGTAAGAATGTTTTTTTAACTTATACGGTGGGTGCGGTTATTTTCCACCGTTATAAAATAATCGAAGCTTCCCTTACAAGCTTATAAGAATATTTTTAAAGAAAATGTTTTATTTTATAAATATATGACTCTTAAATGATTTCAAAATAGAAAGAGATATTTCTCTAAAAAGAGTTTTCATTTCATCTATGTCAACATCCTTTGATGGATTTTACTCTTATTTGAAGTTGATTTATTATTATACAAAACTTCTATATTGTATTGAAGGTTTTGTGATATGTTTGACTGTGGATGTGCTATTTTTATACCATTCATAGTTTATGGTGAAAGTATTGACATTCCGTATGCTAGTTTTAATACGAATGTTTATGTTATGTTTAAACCTTTTCATATGGGAATGCATTGGACTTAATATGTGATGGGTGGAGCCCGCTATAGCTCCTCGATGCATCGGTAGGTCTCATGAGACAAATTAGTGTCTTGGCACAAGGCCTTGGAAAAATCTTATTTGTAGTCTTGGCACGAGGCCTTGGCTACGTGGTTATGATAGTCTGACATTATGCATTCCGTCATTATGAAAGTGGTTCTTGATTTTGCATGTGATTATTCAATTATTAGAATATCCATGTGAATAAGTAAATGGAATTATTTCATTTTATTTTTTCCATACTATGTTTAAGTTCAAGTTTAAAAGGCTTTTGTTTTAGTTATACATTGCCTTAAATGTTTATTCTTATTTATGAAAGTTTCCGCTATATTGTTATCCTTACTGGGCATTTGAGCTAACCCTTTTCTATGTTTTATTTTTCCCAGGATGTGAATAAGTAAATTATAATTGACTTGCAGGGATATTATGAGGGGATAATAGTGTGGACTATAGAGACAATATGTTGTTGTAGTAGTTTTTCACCTTATGATGTAATGTAAAACTTTATGAATATATCTAGTGTTTCCAAGGCTACTAAACCAATCAGTCTTTCGAGATTTGATCTTTCTTGTGATCATGCCAATGTTACGAAGTAATGCACCAACTCTGGGTAACTGGGGTCGGGGCGTTACACAATATATCCTACCACACAGAGAACATATATTGTGATAATTTTCATCAATACATAAAAGTACATGACTTATAATATTCATTAATAATAAAATTAATGTCTAACTATCAATAAACATATCCATAGATAGGAACATCCAATGACACATATGAATGAAGATGTTCTACTAGCATATCTTATTCTCATAATATCCTACACTCGATATAACCAAGGGTGTACATCATGAGAAGGTGCATCAAAGTTTTATGAGCATCTATAATTGAATGACTATATCATTTACATCTCTCAAATGATATCACCTCACTATAGAACATATATTTAAGAATAGTTCCATAACACTTATGGTTTCTCATCATAGTAGGGAACTGTTATGAACTTCTAGTATGAAAATTACTCTAAGGACATTATCACATTCTATGTTATGCAGAAGAAAAGTCATGATTTAATAAGGTTTTTATTAATATTTAAAACTATGAATTTAGGTTATCATAAATTACACAGAATTTGGTTCTAGGGAACCAACTCCAACATTATCATGGGTGGTCAGGGATGTTTACTATGATTGTGGCTTCAGTATTATGGTCATTTGGTAGAATTATATAGGATTTTTATTTAAACTAACTTGTTCTTTTTTAAGTATGGTTTTCCTGGTTTCTAAAAAACATTATTTATTGAATATTTTTTATAAATACTAGATATTATTCTAATGTTTTTGGAATTTTCTAATGAATAATTGTTTTTGACATTGGTTACAAAATTACTTTGAGAAGATCCATTCCGAATCTGGGAGAAGAAGTTGTAAGACATGTTCTATGGGAAAAACTTTTTAGTGGATGATAATTTGGTAGAAGTTTTTATCTTCACTATTTAGGATCATTTCCATATAGGTTTCAGGAACCTAGAAATCACGGTATATCATGGATCTAAATTTACTTGGTAGTATAAAACCATCTTTTATGGTGGAAAACGACCCTAGGAATATGGGGAGTGGCTTGAGAGGATAAAGAAGATATTCAACATCTTGAAGACTCTTGAAGATACTAAGCAGGGTTTTTTCAAATATATGCTTGAGGGATCAGTAAAGAGGAGGTAGTAATATATTTTATAAACTAATTTGCATGATGATTTTACCTTGGTTTCATTTATTAAAATATTTAACCAATATATTTGTCCTAAGACATTATGTGTAGTGAAAACCAATGATGTTATGACCTTAAATAATGGGTTTCATACCACTATGGGTTATTCTACCTGTTTTATTTTAAGTTGGTGCATATGGAACTAGAGAATATCACTAATGTATACCTAAAGGATTGAATGTTTGTATTATGACAGAGGCCTGATATTCATTCGATGTTGGTACTAATATGTCCTTAAACATTTTTAAAGGTTGTTGAAAATGAAAATTTTGTCGAGGTTGTCATATCTAGGAAGATAGTTTTGGGTGAAGATTCAGTTGGTTCATTAGTTAGACAGGGTGTATCTTATGGATAGAATAGAAAGCTTAAGAGTGATATGGTTTCCTTAGGGATAGTTACAATGGATTTGATAGGGTTACAACTGGTTGTTATCTACATGTGTGGAATGTGTGTTCATACCAGGCATAACTATATGACTGATCCTGGGACTTTCCATCTATGTGGATGATTTGGACACCTACCTTGTTTTGCAGAAAATATATCTCAGGGAAATTGGGAAGGATCTACTCTTATCAATGGTTCTCTGGTTTATATTAATGCTTCCAAAGGCGGTAGGTCTAATACTCAGGATAAGGGATATTTTCATGTGGATAAGAATGAATAACTTTATATTGTGGAGTATGATCTTGTGGAATCCAAACTAGTGCCATCTATTATTATAAGTACGGTGTTTATCTCATCTTATATGGTTCAAGATTTGTTTGAAAAATTTGATACTAATGATTTTATATTGAAAGTGTTGGTTGATTTTTTGGGTTTAAGTATAGATCTTAACTCATTATTGTTGGAAAGTTTTGTGGATTTGGTAAATAGGTCTAAAAAATTAGTTGGATGTCCTACATGTCAGGTGATGATGGATGAATTTGATGTGGACTATGAGTTTTTAGTTCTTGATCTTGAAATCTTCAACATGATTATCAGTATGGATTGGATTATCATGGTTAATTCCTAGATAGATTGATATCACTATCATGTTCATTTGTTATATACCTAGGGGGTCACTCATGTTTTCCAGGGTGAGTGGGGCTCTAGATTAGGAAGGGAAGGGTCAATTGTTCCTTATACTGGATTAGTCTCATTCTAGTTCTTGGAGATTATTGTTGGTGCATTTACCCTTTTTGGATCATTGACTTCATGAAGTAGTATATGAATACCCTGATGGTTTTTCTGTTTTACCACCCTAGAGATAGATTTTGTTTTTTATAGACCTTCTCCTTGGTATGAAATCCATTTCTATTTCATATTACCATATGGAACCTACTAATTCTTTGAAACTTAAGGTTAATATTGAGGACCTAGTGAATAATTTACTTATTTTCTATAGCATGTCACCTTGGGCTTCTCCATTCCTTTTTCTAAGAAGTGAGATAAGAGCCCCATACTTTTTATGGATTATCAAAAGATAAATAAGGTGACCATTAGGAATAAATATCATCTACCAAGGATTAATGATAACTTTTATTAGTATAGAGTGGATCATCTGTTTTCTAATATTGACATATAGTCATGGTATCACCAGTTTAGATTCTCGAAAGAGGATATACCTAAAATACAGTTTAGGGGTCGATATGATAATTTTTATTTTCTATTTATTCCATTAGGTATGCCTTAATATACTGCAATATTTATGGTTTGGATGAACCAGATCATTCAACATTTATTTAACTCTTTTTTATTGTGATCATGGGTGATATTTTGGTGTACTCCAACTCAGTGGAGGAGCACATAGACCATTTAGATATCATTCTTTGAGCATAAAATGAACATCTTCTATATGATACTCTTTCCAAATCTATGTTTCGGATATTGGATGTGAATTTTATGGGGCAGGTGATATCTAATAGGGGAGTCTCAGTAGATCTTAAAAAGTTATAGGTATTTATGTCTTGGTAGAATCCCAAAATTTGTTTCAAATTCAGAGCTTCTTAGGACATTCTGGTTACTATAAATGGTTTTTTCAGGAGTTCTCCAAGATCACATCTTATATGTCCACTTTAACCTATAAGGGTGTTAAGATTTAATTGAATAAGAAGTTTCCAAGATATTTTGAGAAGCTAAATTTGAGTTGAACTTCACTGCCAGTTTTGATTCTTCTAGAACGAGGATCGAGTGATGATATTTTCTATGATGATTTTGGTACTGTTTTTGGCATGTTTCTTAATTTAGAAAAAACATGTTGTGGCTTATAGATATTTCCAGTTACACCTTCATCATACTAACTACCCTACCCATGATCATTAGTTGGTAGTTTTATACCTGAACTAAAAAGGTGGAATAATTATCTCTTTAGGTGGAGTTTTACAATGTATTCCGACCGTAAGTGCTCGCAATGTATTTGTTATCAGAGGGATCTGATTTTTTAACAAATTCTCAAGGAAGACTATCTTTTGAATTTTGATTTTGATATTACATATACCACTGAAAAATGGAATGTGGTTGTCGATGCGTTAAGAAGAAAATTACCAACACAAGATGTGAATGAGTCATATTATGAGTGATATCTGATGAGTTTTTTCTAATATTAGCATGTAAGTGTAAGAGGATGGTTAACAAAGTTTCTTGTCTTTAGTGGAACATGAATCATCTTTTTATTTCTAGGTTTGACTTGAGAAGATTTTCGACACCAAGTTACTTAGTTTTCGTGGAATTTTTTGTGGTGGGGAGACATTGGGTGAGTGGTCTCAATCTCCCAAAAGGGAGTTTTTCATCCATATCAGGTTGGTTGTTCTTGTTTTCCTAAGGCAGGAGTTTTTGGAAAATGGACACCATTCTTGTTGGTCTGTGAACCCAGGTACTACCACAATATATCATGATCTGATACTTTATTATTGGTGTAAATGGATTATATGGTCAACTACAGAATTTTTATCATAGTGTATTAATTTCTAGGGAATTAAGGTGGAGACCATGAGACCTGTGGGGTTGTTAAAGGAATTAAACATTATGATGTAGAAATGGGATGATATTTCCATTATTTACATCATTGGTCTACCATGGAATCCTAGTGGGAAGGATAAAATTTGGGTGATCATTGATTGAATCATGAAATTTTCACATTTATAACCTATCAAGGATATGAAAGCAGAATGGCATGTGGGATTGTATGACTGAGAGTTTCTGATAATTCCTTAGGTTCTCTCTAAAGTTGTATCTGGTAGGGATCTATAGATAACATCTTGGTTCTAGAATGGTTTTTATAAGGATATGGATTCCCATATTATATTGAGCACAATTTATTATCCATATATGGATAGACATACATAGAGGTATATCTTGGTTCTATAAAATATACTTCAGCATTGTGTGATTTATTTCGGAGGATATTTTGAAAGTAATTCTCCTTCAGTTGAATTTTATTATAAAAATAGTTAGTTGGATTTGATAAATATTGTTCCCTTTGATGATTTTTATGGGAGGGAATGTAGATTTACCTTGTTCTATTCAGAGTTGGATGATCAGTCCATTATTGGACTGAGTATTGTTCAAGAGTTGATAGAGATGGTGCAGTTTATTGAGAGGCATTTTATCATAAAATCGATTTAACATAAATCTTATTTAGACCATGATCATTGTCTGCTGGAGTATGAGGTTAGAGATAGGGTATTTCTCAAAGTTTCACCTCAATTGGTACATCATCTGTTGGGTAATTTTGGTATCTTGGAATTGAAGTTTGATAAAACATTTGAGATCGTTGGATGACTAAGGAGGATGGACTATTAGTCTCACTTACCATCTAGTTTGACATCTATCCACAAAATGTTTCATGTTCCCCAATTGTAGAGGTATATACCATATCTTTATCATATAATTAGATTGTTGGATGTTAATCTTGATCCCTATAACACTTTGGTTGAGCATCCAGTTCAGATTATGGACCTCTAGGATATAGTAATGCATGGTAAAATGACCCCCCTAGTCTCTGTACTATGGTAGTGTTTGCAAGATAACCACAAGACATGGGAGCGAGATTTATTGATGAGGAATTAGTGGAATTATCTTTTGGGGTATCCAAGATCATGAGTGATTTATATGGGATGAAATCAATTATAGTGATTGGATGGTAATTCCCCATTACCTTTCTATCATTTTTTAGTTTCCTTATTTTTTGGAATTTTCTGCATAAACCTAAATTTTTTTTGTTCACTAGGAAATTACACACTGTATAGTGGGATTATACACTATGTAAGGGTTTTTAGGAATAAGTCATGAAATGGTTACAAAAAATAAGAGGTTTATATTCGATGTAAAGGTATCATATATTTTAATGTAAAATATCAAATTTTTAATAAACATGTGATGGGCTTTATATTGTATATAAACATCATCCAATACATGATGTGTAAATGGTTTCTAGACAATGTAATAGAAAAAATGGGGTTTTTATGGTGATACATGAGTGGCTTAATATTTCATTCATTATAGGATTCCTTACTCTCGACCTAGAGGATCGTCCTATGTGATTTTGGGTGATTCCCTCTCTTATAGGTCACTTGTTTTAGCGATAGATCACCTTTGTGGTTATATTTCTTCTCTCTAGGCATAATTCATCTATTTTTTTATTTCTATTTGGTTACAAATTTGGTTTTTTCTGTGTTTGTGTTCCGATTTGTGATCTGATTTTGTTTTCTATTGATCCTTTTCAGTTTCATGTCATGCCTTTTCTATCAAAAGTCATTCTCTTATTTTCCAGTCACTATTATTGAAGACGTCTTGGTTTCTACCTTATTGAGGTAGGTGTTTCTATAAAATGGGGTAATTTGATTAATTTTATATTTTTATTGATAAATTTCTTTGGTTTTTTCATTTATTTGAAGTGATATATAATTTTAATTTATTTCATTGAAAATAAAATGTTTTAAAAGGTTGTTTTTATTTGAAAAAAGGTTTTATTGATTTGGAGATAAGTTTTCAAACTCCAAAGAATATTTTCATGGCTTTCAAAAAAATTATACAATTGTAGGAATGGATTTTGAATTTAATTTGGATAATTTCATATTGGAAACCTTGGGTGTGTCAATAAAGAGACATGAGTAGCCTTAGTCTGTGTTTGGCATGTAACCTTTTTTGATATCAACTGGTAGGACTCTATATCTATAGGATCCAAGATATGATGGTTTAGGACTTTTAGTGCCTATAACTCATTGTCCCATATTCTTGAGCCAAATTCTAGGTTCCATTAAATTTTCCATTTATTGTTATTTATCACATGATTATTTTTTCCATGGATTTTTGTGCACATGTTTTTATATGAAGTTGTGTCGCATAGCTTTACATGATAGGTTATTTCATGGATATGTGTACCTCTTGATGAATGGATATGATTTCTTATTTTATCAATTATACTTTTCATACTTATGGTTTTATAATATTAAATTATTTTATGAAAAAAAGGACAAAAATAGAAATTGATTTATAAGTAGATTTAATTTCTAAAAATAATTGCTAAAACAATTTTTTTTTAATAGTTATAATTATTAAATTATTGATATTAGAAATTGAATAGACATTGTGGTGGTATACTACTATATTTTTCTCATGCCCTAATTAGGACTTTGGGAATTTATATATGTTTTGTTATAGGATTCAGGTAAAGGGAAGAGTATCTTGAAGCATTTTGGCCTCTCTTGTTGTTACGACTTTTGGATTGGGTTAGTATGGAGGTGACTATTGGGAACATAAATATTTGAAATAATTTTTGGTTTAACATATTTTTTTATGGACAATATGTTTTTTTGTAATCTCACACATTTCCACTTTTTTGTCCTATTTTATGTCATGTTTTCCTTATATTTACCACTGGTTTCAGTTTTCTTATTTTAGCTATATTATGTGACGGGCTGATTCAGGTAGATTTTCATATTGATCGGGTTGGTTCATTATAAATACCTAATAAAATCCCCTACAAATGATACTCCCAATTATTTATAGGCTCTTTTCTCATCAAATTATAAACCTAGATGGCTTAAGATGTAAGCAAAAGCTGTTTTATGAAGAAGGGGTAAAGTCTTAACTGAGTGTTTTCATTTTATTTCCTCCTTTACCTCCTTAAAATATTCTATAACCATTATAATATAATAACATGATTATATTATCTATTCGCTAATTTTATTATTATTGATGGTAAACCCTTATTCACCTCCTTTATGCCCTATGGAAAGTGAATACTTCACTTGTGCGTATGTACAACCTTAAATCAACACCTGGCGATGTAATGTTTCTTTCATAGATGTTTTAATTGGATGGTTATATAAGTGGAATTAATGAATATATATGATATTTATGAGATTATTATGTCTCTGGAAATATAATATATCTTCTACATTCATATCATTCCATTTTTCAGAAAATGATAACATTATTTATGCGTATGTGTAGAATCCCACCTCCAAAAAATGATTTGATTAGTTTTTTATTACCACTATTCATTTACAATTATAATATTTTATATAATTAATTAAAATATATTCATGAAATTATCACATCTTTCACATGATGGAACCATTTCATGACTTCCTTGACCATGTTTAATACACTAAAGTAATGTAGGATAATTTTACTGAAAACCCATAAGTGGTGGATGTAGGAAAGATATTTTTAATGAATATATTTAAGATTATTATAAAATAAAATTAATAATTTTAATATATATTAAAAGTTTCTTAATAAGATTATTAATAAATTTAAATTCATTATACCAGAAGATCAAACATGTACAACTATGAAGAGACCTAAGGTAAGAGTAATTTTTTCTCATTTCCACTTCAGTGAGACATGTTTCACATTATGCACCTAAATTTTTATACATGGTGTATATACTAATCCTTTTAAAATTTATATCATGAATTCCTATAAATTAATTATATTCATATTTTTTATTCATGTTTTCTCATTAAGGTGTTTTTATTCAAAAATTACCAAAGTAGTAAGGGATTTCTTATCTCAATTTCCTTTAATTAACACATATTCTAATTTCACAATAAAATTTATTTTGAGTTGTTTATTAACTAACCTATAATTATATTTTTTATTTATTTAATAAAAATATTGTGGTTTACAAGCCAATTTCATGTTCTATTCATCAACATGCTTTTTTAAAAACTTACAAAATTCATAAGGGGTTTCCCTTAAAAATGTTGTTTTAAACTCTTTCTCTATATTATCCATGTTATTTTAAATATTTCATGAATTTTATTTTTTATTCATAAAAGTTTTATAAATTTCATTTCAAAATAAATTTAAATTTCCTTTAAATTTTTTAAAAATAAATCAATTGAGTATTTTCTATATGGATTATTTTTGAATTTTTAGAAAGGTATAAAATGAATATTTTTTTAATGAATACATCTTAACCACCAATTCCCCCATTAATATCCATTATAGGTTATCAAGATTCCATTACAAGTATATATATTTGAATTTGTTTTCTAATTTTTTTTAAATATTATTAAAATAAATGGGTCTTACTTTCATTGAGTAATGATAATAAATTTTAAAGTAAATTATAACAGAATTCTTATAAAAAGATACAAGGAAGTTATTTTTAATGTTTTTATTATAATTTATTTTATAATGTCTTTATATTACAATAAAACTTTCATTTATAATGAATTTAGGTTCTTATACAATCCTTTAATGATAATATATTATACTTTGTTTTCATATCATTCAATTTCTTTAGATCATGTTTTATGTCACTCTCTATTATTCAATATACATTTTTCTCCTACATGGCCATATTTTCAATATAATGGAGTATTTAAATATAATTTATATTAATTTTAAGATGGATCAACCATATACCATTTCAATATATTCTTTCAGTTTAATGATGTTTATTAGTAAAGTTATTTCATTTACTAGGGAAATGCTGACATTATGTATTCTTGATTCAATATTAATAATTGTGAACATATAATGAATTTTGAGAATAAATTTTATTGATAATTTAAAATATTATTAATGCATAAGATATATATGTTATGGGTAGTTTTTAGTTATAGATATTCCTTTTATTCATCAAAGGTATAATGGGAAAAATAGGTATCCATATTATATGGATATTTTATTTACACATTTCCAGTTGTTAATAATGATGGATCATTTTAGAATCCTTTATGGTATAACTCCCAATAACATGTATAGTCCATTATAAAAATTACATGAATGTACATATTTATGTATCTTGTTTATTGAGAATTCAGTTTCCATTATCCATTTGATTTCTAGGTTCATATTATCCATGGATATTCATTTAAATAATGTTATTGGTTGAATAAATGTTTTGGTTTTCCCCTTTTCAATATTGATTATGCCTAATTTACCCGTGATAAATTTTACAATAAATAATAATCACTAAGCATCATAGATTATCCTTTTTTCAATACCTGGCATATGAAGAAGAAATATTATTATTATTTTGAAAGATATACTAATTTTGTCGTTAATTTTATTAAGTAATAAAGAAGTCATCTATGTATCAAGTTTCCAAGACATCTAAACAAATCAATCTTGGGTAGTGTGAAACCTTGTATGTTATAAATATGTAATAATTAATTATAAACTAGGTGTTATTGGAGTTGGGTGATACAAATTGCATTAGAGAAATTTTTTTAGGACCCTTGGGATATATATTTTCTATTAACATAGTTAATGTGGTCATTATGATAATCCATTGGTGTATTTGAGATCTTATTAAGTATTTTTATTCCTTGCCACAATATGTATGATGAATTTGGGTAACATTATAAGTTTCACTATTTAGGGATGGTACCTAGAGTAAGGAATGGAATCAGAACCCATGATTATTTTAAAGATTACTTTATTAACTATACCAACAAAGTGGGTGTTAGAGTCTATTAGATCATGGATATATTATGGAAACCAGATTTATTTATGATTAACATCCTTACACATATGGAGACACCATATAGTGACCCACACATTTTATAAATTAATATGAAATCACTTTTTTGGAATAATTATAAAATTAGAGAAATAGACACCCGAAGACCGTATTAGTATACTGCATTTGGAAACATCAAAACATAAAAACTCATGCATAAATGGGCTACATTATCTCCCACTAGGTTCTTCTTGAATATAAACCTTTTTAGAAACACTAAACAAAATTTGTATCTTTGTACACTAGGGGAAATGTAAAAATAAAATGGGGTGGGATCAGAAGCTCAGTACGGGTAAACAAGGGAGATAAGTAAACATAATCTTGAGTATAAGGGTAGGATTACATGATCATTGAAATAGATGATAATACCTTCTATATCAAATATCATAAACATGAATCATGACATAAATGATGGAAGTTCATAACATTTGAATTATAAAGAAATAAAGAACACAAGACATGAAATCATAACATATGAATTATACATGGAATTGTGGTAGACACATAAGCATATATAATGATTTTCATAGTATTAAATGCATCACTTACAAGACCATATTAGTGGAAAAAGTCCTTTACTGAACCTAGTTCACTCCCCATTCCAATCCTATATTACTAATCTAAGTTCACTCCTTGTTCTATCCCTGTAATAATGAACCTAGTTCACTACTCATTCTATCAATGTTTATCTCATTAGATATAACTCTTTAACCAATTAATTGAAGAGATATATAGCTCACACCCATCTCATTATGAAATCATACATACATGTTCCAAAAATTAATAAAAAATTATATCCTAACTGATGTAATGAAATTGTTTTTATAAACATGTAATTCTATAAAAACCTATCCAAAAATACAGATTTCATAATAATTTTATCAAAGCATAACCTGTGAAAGGAAGTGGTTTCATAATCATATAACCCATGAAATTTAAACAGGTTTAATAAACATATAACTCATGGACTATAAATCGGTTTCATAAGTATCATGCTATAAAAATATAAACCATTCAAAGAAAAAATATGAATGGATAGATTGAATAATTTCCCATAAATTAATGTGTAACACCGATGAATGTCATCTTAGATGGAAAATTGTTTTTAAAGATCTTTCAAAAACATTTTTTGAGGAATATATATTTTCTTCATTGAAAAAGGATCTTTAAAACATAAAACCTTTTTGAAACCATTTTGTTGAAAAATCATTTTAAATCATAGGAAGTAATCTTAAAAATAATTTTGAAAACCATTTCCCTTGAATACTTAAAAAAATATCAAGAATACATTTTTAAAACCTTTTCCCTTAAAAAGATATAAAATAATCTTCAAAACATTTTTATGACCTTTTTTCAATGAAAAAAATTCAAAAGTAATAATGAAAGATTGAAAATGTTTTTAGATCTATTTAATTGAAAATAATTTGAAAAATTATAAAGAAATCGTGAAAACATTTTAAAAACCGTTAATTTTAAAATACAATGAAAACATATAAATAAAGCTTCAAAACATTATGAAAACCATTACTTTGAAAATACTTCAAAAACATATAAAGAAAGATTGAAAATGTTTCGAAAACCACATCATTAAAAATATATATATAACATAAAAATAAATTTTAAAAACATTTCCAAAACCATTTATTTGAAAATAATTTAAACACTTATAATGAATTCTTGAAAACATTTTGAAGACATTTTTTGAAAAAATGGTTTCGAAATAATATAGATTTCTGATCAAAGAGAGATGTAAAGTTGTACATTCTTAAAAACAATTTATTAATCATCTTATTTAATAATGATTTGAAATAATTGTACCAATATTTTAATATATATTAAGTAAATAAAATATAATTAAACTCAAGAGTTTTCTTGAAATATTGAATATAGCATTTCTTCAATGGGAGAATAATCATAATCAGTCTTGATAAATGATGAAATTATTTCAATAAACATATTATCACTTGGTAACTTTTAATCACAATAATAATGTTATCAAATTAAGTCACATAAAGCATAAAATATCATTAATGTAATGATATTCAAGATACAACATTTCAAATACAGTATATACACCATATATAAAAATATAGGTTCATTACATTGCATGTGTCTCAAAGATAGAAAATTGAGATAAAATAACTTTACTGATTTGGTGACATTTGAAACATAAATCCCATAAAATAAAGATAGTATAATGGATAAATAAATACCCATAATCTTAATAATAATCATTAAATAATAAATTCATGGGAATTACATACACCATTCCAGAGAAAAGTGTGGCGAATAATGCATGTATCTAACAAATATAAAAAGTGAGATGAAATTACATTAAATTATGTATTGAATGTCTTCATACATGAAAATCTGTCTTGTATAAAAAAATTAATTTTATTTTAAATATTTTATAGAATATTATTCTTATATCTAATACCATATATGTTTTTCTATTACCCAATTGTCAACAATTTTATGTTAAGGTTTTACTTCGAATAATATTCACCTTGTTTTGTCATATTTTGTAATATCTTTATACATATATCACAATTTCCATAACATAAAAAATGACATAAATATCATTTATATTAATTATATGTGTATTATTATAATATATATAATATATAATTGTGAAATGGAAAACATCGTGCATAGATATGGTTGGTCGTATGTACGCACGAATGTTGTTTCTATTTTATTATCATATTGAAGGAAAGATATTTAATGACATATATGTATATATATCATTATTAATAGGATTATTATATCATATATATTATATAATTTCACTAAACCCATCCTTAAAATATTTCATGTAGTGTGTGAACGAATCACATCACTTTGAAGGAGAGGTAGTGCACACTTCCTCAAACAAAAATTATCATACTTAAACGAAAATAAAAGTATAAATATATGTGTTTTAAAATTATTACAGAAGATTAAATAAATAAAAATATAATATATAAAATTTATAAACAAACTTTCCATTATAATTTCCATGATGAGAGGTGTAAAGGAGAAACGAACAATCATCTTTTTGTGATTCAGTAGTTCATTGTACATGTAAATAGAATGTTAGTTAAACATTAGATGGAAGTGTGTGTAATTTTAGGTAAACATATTAGCCTAAAAAAATCCTATAATATTTAGGATACCTTTTTTGTTATAAAATCATATAATAATAGGATTTCAGGGGGTGGATTATTGAAATAAAATAAAAGAACATGAGGAAGATCGTTACCTCTAGTTAGGGTAACTCCTTATAGTTTACACCAAAGGGCTTCCTTGGATTTATTTATACCGAAGAGGAGGATTATATGATGAAGTTATCAATGTTTGGAGACTATTGGGGAATATTTTTTTTTTGATACAAAGTGGCTTGAGTGGTTTGAGGAAAGGGTAGAGTGCTTTCCTTTTTATAGTGGAGGGTGTGTGACACTCTTGTAAATATCATTAGTTATTCAATAATTGGAGGATGATTTACCTAATGTGACTAAAAATTGAAAAAATAATGGAGTAATGTAAATTTAATGTCTAAACAAATATATAAGCCACAAAAAAAATATTTTCCTTTTAATAATTTGGTTGCTTAACTTATAAGATTCCCTAATTTTGTTATTTTGGTTTTTATAAAGAATCTAGATTTCTAACCTATGTAATTTATCCATTAAGAGTAATATAAATTGAGATATATTATATTATAGATAACCAATTAATTATAAATATTATTCTTGATTTAAAAATTAAAAATATCAGGCATTTTTAAATTAATTTTTTGGACAATCGCATGTGATGCACAAAACATTGCTTAACCCTAGACCGTGTTAACAATGTTTTTACAATATATGGGTAAATATGTTAATTATAAAAGATAAATTGGTCCATTAATATATCATATTAGATATATTTTAACACAAAAATCACTTGTAATAATATATTATTTTTATTAATTTTAAATCATTTATTAAAATATCATTGATTGGAAAATAACAATACTGTTAATTTTGACATTATTTATTTAATTTTAATTTTAAAAAATCAAAATTATATTGTAATTAATATATACTAAATTTAAATATGTTTACAATGATATATAAATCTTAAAAAATAATTAAATAAGAAAATTCAATCAATTCACTTAACTTTTAACATTTATACCATCATTTATTTTAGTTAATTATGAACTAAATAATAAAGGTATTGGTGTTTCTTAATAATTTTAAGTAACTAAATCATATATAAAATTATTGATAAATTATTATGATAAACACATACCATTTATATTTACAAATGAAATTTATAACCTAAAATATGATGTTTTTTAAAAATCTCAAATTTTTATAAATGTGAAAGGTATGGAAGGTTCCCTTTTTTGTCTTTTTCCTTACTTAACCTTTTATATAGGTCACTTCCCTTTAATAATATTACAATAACCGATAAAATATAAACTTATATGGTATATGATCGATTAATTTTTAGAAAATGGATTGTGGACAAGTGTCCATGTCATTTTGGTCCTTAAGATTAAGGTTTAGTCCCTAATTAAGTTTAATCTTACCTTAATCACTGTGATTAATTTTAATAAATTTCACTAATAATTTTTGTCAAAAATTAAGTTGATATTATTAGAATAACATTATAATATTTATTACAACCATATAGGTTTATTTTCCAAAATCCAAATCATAAAAGTGGGAAAATTAAGTTAAACTCAAATCCTGTAGACATAGCGAGCAAGTGGAGTTTTAACGTAAAATTTTTCAAAATATCAATAAGTTTTTAGAACCAATATCTATATAAAAATTAATCCAATGACCTACATTGTATTAATATATGTATAATGGATATATTTTTACATTAAAAACACAATAAAAATAAAAATTAATATGAAAAATTATTTAAATTTATATTTACTTTTTAAATAAAATAAACTATTTTTCACTATTCATTAAAAAAATGTATTTTATCTGAAAAATATAAAAAGAATTATAAAATCTAATTCAAAAATTTTGAATTTAAAAAATAAGTTTATTTTTTAAAATTAAATTTCTAAAATTTTTAAAATTAATTTTATTGTTTTTCATATATGGACATGAAAAACAGTTCAATTTGATAAAATAATATATTAAAACATATAAATACTTTACCAAAAATTATATTTTTCATACAAAATATATTTTATTTATATAAAACAAAAATAAAACTTATTTTAAAATTATTTATTACTATTTATATTACAAATTTTATCGACTAGGTTATAACTATATCGTTTAAATAATTCTAACAATAAAATGATGTTTCATAGAAACTCGGTGTTGCGTGTAATGTACCCCAATCCAATGTTCTTTATAGTGTAATTTAATTAAGTTTTATATGAAAGGAATGTTTGACTTAGTGAAATAAAAGACATCAATTAAAATTAATTCATTTGAAAATAATTACAAAATATCACTGTATTACATTCTACCCCCTTAAAATTGATTTCTCCCTTGAAATTTTTCTAGGTTATTAGTGGTTAAATAATTGAAAGTTTAATTCCAAGAAACCCACACTGTAAAAATTAATACTAAAACATCCCTTGAAAAGTAAAATTGTAACCATAATAGTCAAACAATGTAACTCATAACGAGATTCCCACTGAAGAGAACATAAGTGGGAAGTGAAAAATTTTACATGGAAGAGAAATATTTCTATCAAGTTCTGATGTAGAGTGATAGAGAACTAGGTTATGAGAATGTTAAAAATCACAAAGCCATAAATCTACGATGAACTAAAGGACCATCTGATCCATCAAGAAAAAGGTACTAGGATAAATTTTTTTGTTTCGATATCCTTTTTCTTAAAGTTTAATATTTTTCATGAAAAGGTATACTTGCATGATTTCTAGACAACCTCATCCTTTTTTGTTCCTTGATCTACTTAAATACTTTCTCCAAAATGGGAGGTTAATTTTTCATTCCTAATTAAATAAGAGTGGATGAGATTAATTATCTTCCATCAAATGTTTCATCAATATTCATTAACATAATTTTGTTTGAATAGGTTATCCAATATGCATAAATCCTTTTGTGGTGATATAATGCTTTAATCTCACAAACATCACTTTAATTTTAACATAATCTCACCATAAATGGTTAACCTTTAACCCTTTCAAACTATGAAAATAAAAAACATTATAAATATTTTCATGAAATTATCTTAAAATTGACCCACATATATCACAAATTATTTGTTGGTTGTCACATTACAAATAAGTGAATACCCTCATTGTATTTTCCCTTAGAACATGTTGTTAACCTGAATTACTATAAATGATTTTGAAAAATTTGCATGGTTTTTTATTCCCATGATTATTGGATACATTCATTAAATAAATGTTATTATAAACTTCATCCTTGAAAACATTCAATTATTTTTCAATTATTAGTTCTAGGGTAATCTATACTATCCAATTTATATATTCATATCCAACATATCAATATCTAACCATAAATATCTCAATATTAGGCAATAATTAATGGATACTTTCTGTCAATAAAAATATCACCCATCCATGAAACAAATTTTATATGTCTTAATAAAAATTAATATATCCTTTTCAATAATTATAAAATTATATTTAGAATACTTATATATTTCATTATTAATATAATATAATCCTTTAATTCCAAAACATAAATATTTTATTCATTCAAATTTATTCCTAAACCATTATGCTGGCATCATCAACCCATTATTTAATAACTCTTTCCTATAATATGTAATATTTATCATGTATTATGTTTCATCAACCTCAATTTAATCATTATTATGATGTTGAATGTAAAAAATATTAGAATAACATCAAATATATTTTACATGTTATTTGTGGTCACTTCATCATTAGCAGTAAAACCATTAATTATACCACACTGTCGATTATATTCATTATCCTTCCATATAAGAAATAAATTTTCATAATGCTCATAATTTCAATATTTAAATTATTTATCAATTTATAATACATTTTGGAGACCAACATTCCCATCTAGTGTATTAACTAATCATTTTATTTTTCCATTACAGTTATTTGTTTTTGTCCTTATTTTCCACAGTCAAAAAACCTTTGTTCTCCTCTAAGACACTCACTTAGTAGATTTTTATACATTCTGGAAAAAAAGGAAACCTTATCTTCTTACCTCCATGGTCCCTATTACCTGATCTCTTATCTAAATCCTTCTTTCTATTCTTCAGTGAGTCTGAGTGTTATTTAATATACACATCGATAATCACGTTTCTTGAAGACTAATTTGGAATGATCACAATATCCTTCACTATAGTGATCCTCCCATTTGACTTCTTATTAGTAAATTTTCCATCATGTTCAACATTAACTCAGTTCCTTATGGTTCCTTTCATTGACTAGAAGCATAAATAATTGAGTAAGAAAGGATTGTCATAATGAGGAATCACATACTCATGAAATGAACATTTATGATGTCTAACTTATGACACATTTATTAAACTTTGAATACTCCGGTTTATACTAGGTTATTCATAACCAGTCCTATTTAAATTCATCCTGATGGTTCATGAAGAGTTTTTGATTTTCTAAAGAATATCCCCAAGGAGTGTCAAACCAGGTGTGTAGTAAGGCCCATTTTCATGTACCAGATTACCCAGAGTTATGCCTAGGACATCTTGTCAGAATTATTAACCCTAGGTATATATGTTTGAAAGACACATCCACTTCTAGTATCTAGGTAGAGACTTATATATTAGAAACCACTCACTCTATATTTTACCAAAATTCTAGGAAATTTTCAGATATGTTAAATCATCCATATACATGTCCTTAGAGACGTCCCTAAACATATCCGTCTAAATATACCCAGGGATAACAATAATGTTTTATCATCCTATTTTAAAAAGTTGAACAAAAACATTTCATTAATACCAACTATAGGGACCCTTGATTTTCATACATTAAATCATATCACTTTTGTGGAAAACATAAAATATTATAAAACAAATTATTGAATACCATATTAGTATAGTTCCTTTGGAAACATGATAACATAAATACTCATTCATAAATTAAGTACATTATCTCACACTAGGTTATTCTTAACTCATAACCTTCTTAGACACATCGAAGATAATATGTATATTTATAATATGGGGGAAAGGAAACATAAAAAGGGGTGAGATCAAATGCTCTATAAGGGTAAACAAGGGAGATATGTAAACATAATCTTGAGAATAAGGGTATTATAACATCATCATGAAAATGAATGATTTTATCCTACAGATCAATGATCATAAACATGAATCATGGCATAAAGCTTGGCAGTTCATAAGACATGAATCATAAAAAAATAAAGAGCATAAGAAATGAATGAAATCATAGAAATAATACATGGAATTATTATAGACACATAATATTATATAATTATTACCATATTAATAAAGGCATCGCTTCTAAGGCAATCTTAGTGGACAAAGTCTTTTACTGAACTGGGTTCACTTCCCATTTCAACCATATATTACTGAACTGAGTTCACTCCTCCTTTCAGCCCTGTAATATTGAACCGAGATCACTCATCATTTGATCAATGTTTGTCTTATGATATATAAATCTTTACCCAATTCATTAGAGGGATATATATGTCCCACGAATCTCATAATTAAATCATATATACATGTTCCACAAATTCATAAAAAATATTATTGTAACCTATGAAATGAAATGGGTATCATAATAATGTAATCATTTCTTAACTGGTAAAAAAATACTGGTTTCATAACCATTTCATCAAAACATAACTCCTGAAAGGAAGTGGGTTTCGTAAGTATATAACCCATCAAATAGAAATGGGTTTCATAAACATATAACTTGTGGAAGATAAATTAGTTTTATAAACTTCATTCCATAAAAACATCAACTATTTGGAGAAATAAAATGGATGGATACATTGAGAAATTTCCACATAAAGGTATGAGTAACACAAAAAAATGTCATCATACATGGAAAATATTTTTGAAATATATTTTAAAAACATTTCTTGAGGAAAATATCTTTTCTTCTTTGAAAAATGATATTTAAAAAATAAACATTGAAAACTGTATTTTCTTAAAAAATCCATTTAAAATGTAGAATGAATTCATAAAAATAACGTTGAAAACCTTTTCCCTTTAAAACCTTTAAAATAAACTTAAAAACATTTCAAAAACCTTTTTCCTTGAAAACTTGTAAAATATGCTTCAAAACATCTTAAAACAGTTTTCTTTGAAAACACATGGATAACATATAAAGAAAGATTGAAAATGTTTTGAAATCCATTTCATTGAAAATAATTTTGAAAAGTTATAAATAAATCTGGAAAACATTTTGAAATCCATTTCTTTTAAAATACTTTTAAAATCTATAGATAAATTTGGAAAACATTTTTAAAACAATTTCTCTAAAAATACTTTAAAAATTTGTAAAGAAACCATGAAAGAATTTTGAAACCCATTTCATTGAAAATTATTAAAAAGATATAAATAAATATTGAACATTTTTTGAAAATAATTTCTTTCAAAATAATTTATAAACTTATACATAATTCATGAAAACATTTCTAAAACCTTTTTAGAAAACCTGGTTTTGAATGAACACTGACTTCCAATCGGAGAGAGAGCTAAAGTTGTACTTTTATAAAAATAATTTCTTAATAGTATTATGAAACAAAGAGTGGTGATAATGGTTATAATATAAGAATATGTTTTCAATAAACTTATTAGAATTAAATTCATGATTTTTCTTGAAACATGGATCAAAATATTACATTAATGGAAGCATAATCATAAACAATCTCGATAAATGATGAGATTGCTTCAACAAACATCTTGTCACATGGTAACATTGAATTATACTCTTATTATAAGAAAATTAAATTTAAAGAATCTTAAAATATAATTAATGTAATTTTATTCATGATATAATATATCAAATATTGTATATACACTTTATATAAAAATATAGGTGCAAAACATGGCATGTTCATAAAGAATGAAAAATGAGACTAAATTACATTTCTAATTTGGTGAATTTTGAAAAATAATTACCCTAAAAGAAACATAATATAATGGATATTTAAATACACATAAATTTAAAAATAATTATAATATAATACATTCATGGGATTTATATACACCATGTAGGAGAAATGTGTGGTGAACATGGCATGTGTCTCACTGATATAAAAAGTGACATGAAATTCCCTTACCTTAAGTATTGACTCGATTCATACTTGAAAAGTATTCATGTAAAATAAAATTAATTTTATTATAAATATTTTAATAAATATTATTATTATATAAATTTCCATATATAGTTTTATATTACACTATTGTTAATAATTTTAAGTTAAGGATTCACTTCGGGTAATATTCACTTTGTTTTTCTCTTGTGTCATAATGTGTTATATCATTGATCCTTATAAATATATCAGGATTTTTAGATTTTAAATGGGGATATAAATTTAATTTAAATTCAATATTTTTTTTATAATAATCTATTGAATATAGATGTATTAAATGAAATATATCATTCATATAGACGGCAGGTCATACATACACATGAATGATGTTTTGGTTTTCTTATTGTGTTGGAAGAAAGAGATAAATAACATATATTTAATATATGTATATATAAAATTATAATAGTATCATTATTATATCATATATATCATATAATCTCACTAAAACCACCTTAATACTTTCCATGTAGTGTGTGAACAAATCACATCGTTTTGAGGGCGGTAGTCGACACTTCCACAAACACAATTATCATATTCACACCAAATGAAATTTATAAATATATGTGTTGTAAAAGGATTAAGTAAGATTAAATACATAATAAATATAATATATAACATATATAAATAGAGTTTCCGTCATAATTCCAATCATCAGAGGAGTTAAAGAAAAAATTAACAAACATTATTTCAAGAGGCATTAGTTCACTGTACACATAAACTGCATGTTTGTTACCCAATATATATAAGTGTGGGTAATTTTAGGTCTAAAACTTAGCGTAAAAAAATCCTATTATATTAAGGATACTGTGTTTTCTTTAAAAACATGGAATAATAGGAGTTGAGGGAGTGTATAATTGAAATAATATAAAATAACTTGAGGAAAAATGTTAAATCTTTTTAGGGTAACTTATTTTGGTTTGGACCAATGGGCTTCCATGGATTTATTTCTGCCCAAGTATAGGCTTCTAGGTGTAATTTATGGATGTTGGTAAACTATTTGGGCAGATTTTGTAAGATGAAAATTGGATTGAGAGGTGGGAGTTAGGGGTTGAATTCTTGCCGTCTTTATAGTGGAGGGGGAGTGGCACTCTTGTAAATACCAAAATGTATTCAATAATGGAAGGTCTCCTTTACCTAATGTAAAAAAAAATAAATATAAATGATTAATTTTAATTTATCCTCTAACCAAATCGAAACTACCTAAAAATAAGTTCATTTTAATAATTTTCTTCCTTAACTTCAAGGATTCTCCAATTTTATTATTTTAGTGTTTATTAAAACATCTAGTTTTCAAACCTAAGTAATTTAACTATTTAAAATAAACGAAATTGAGATTTATTATGTTTTATGGATATAATTAATTTTAAATATGATACATAATTTAAAAAAATGACATACTCATTTGTTTTGTAAATTATTATTTAAAACCAGCACATGTGATAGGAAAAACACTACTTAAACACGAACGATGCTAACAATTTTTTTGCAATATATGGGTCAATATGTTAATTTTCAAATATCAACTGTTCTATTAATAAAAAAAATTTAATATATTTTAACACATAAAAATAAATTGGAAAAATATATTATCTTTATTAATTTTAAATTGCTTAATAAAATATCATTTAATATAAAATAGCAAATATATTAATTTTAACATTATTTATTTAATTTTAATTTTAAAAAATCATATTAACATTATAATTAAACTATATTAAGTTTAAGGATGTTTAACATGATATATTAAGGTTCAAAAATAATTATATACATTAATTAAATCAATTCAATTCACATTTAACATTTATAATATCATTTATTTTAGTTAATTTTTAACTAAATAATCACTACATTTATGTTTTTAAGCATTTCAAGTAACTAAATCCTATCTAAAAATAATTGATAAATTATTATTATAAAAAAATACATTTATATTTAAATGGGATATTTATAACATAAAATTTGATTTTTTCTATATATATCAATGTTTTATAAATTTTAACGCTAAGGAAAGTTATCTTTTTTCCTTTTTCCTTACATAAATTTTTTTACAGTGAAACACCATTTAATAATATCCCAATAACCCATAAAATTCAATGAATGCGGGTATATGGTCGATATAGTTTCATAAAATGTCTTTTGGAAAATCTTCTAGGTCATTTTGTCCCATAAGATTACGGTTTAGTCCCTAATTAAGCTTAATCGTACCTTAATCATTGTGATTAATTTTAATCAATTTTACAAATATTTTTGTTCAAAAAATAATTTGATCTGATTATAATAAAAATATCATAATTATTACATCCATTTTTCCTATTTTTTAAAATTAAAATCACAGAAGTGGGAAAATTAAGTTTATTGCTAATCACACATACATGGTGAGAAAGGGGGTTTTTAATGTAAAAAAACGTTCAAAAATTAAATAAGTTTTTATAAACAATTTACACATAAAAATGATTCATATATCCTAAATTGGGTTAATATATGTATAAATTATCTATTTTGACTTTAAAATAAAAATAAAAATAAAAATTAATGTTAATAATTATTGAAACAAAAATGTTGTTTTTAACTAAAATATAGTATTTTTTTCTATTCATCAAAAAATTAAGTTTCATTGAAAAATATCAATAATTAAACCTAAGATATTTCAAAATTATGATTTCAAAAATGATATTTGTTTTTTAATATTAAATTTATAAAATGGTCTAAAATTAATTTTAGTGTTTTTTTATAAAAGGACATGAAAAGTAGTTCATTTGAGAAAATAGTATTTTTAAACATATAAAGACTTTACAAAAAAATATATTTTATATAATCTATTTTTTTTATATAAAAACATTATAAAATATATTTGAAAATTATTTATTAATATTCATATTAAAAATTTTATTAGTTAGGTAATAATTATCATGTTTAAATAATTCTATTAATAAAATGATATTTCACATAAACTTAGTGTTGCATGTAACATATGCCAAGTCAATGTTGTGCGTAGCATAAGCTAAGTCAGTGTAGTGTGAAAGGAATATTTTAATTACTGTAATGCAATACCTTAAAAAAATAATTCATTTGAAAAAATATATTTCAAAAACTCTCGGGGTGTTATAAACCAAATATGATAGAATTTAGAGTGAATTGAATTATGATATTTCATAAAAGATATGTCAAGTTATAAAAAGAATCTTAAACTAACTATATTTCATAGCAATATAAGATAAGTGTAATTTCAGGAATTTCTATTTTATAAAGACTATATAAATAAAATTATTTTACATCCCACCTTTCAATAATGTGAAAGGAGTCCCTTAGGTAAATTCTTAAGGGGAAGAGAGTTTTTAAAAACTCTAGAGAAAAGACCAATCATGATCATAACAAAAAACTAAATAAATAATCTATTAATATCTAATGCCTTATGTAAAAGGAGATGATCCATTCTGTAAACCAATAACCTAAACATCAAGGATGACCTTGATAATTTTATTTATTAATTATTTCTTGATGATTATAAATATATTTTGAAGAAAAAAGAACCAATTGAGAATCATTCAAGATTCTTTTAGAGGAAAATTAATTATAGGAGAAATATATTACATTAAAAGATAAATTTCATAAATTTTCATATCAATGAAACATTATGAATATATATATATATATGTAAGATCTAATGATCTTTATAAGGAAAAAGGAAATCTATTTATAGCCCTTATAGATGAATATTGAATTTAAGGATTTTAATTCAAGGTAATTATTGCTAAAGAAGAGGATATATGATAATGGTATAACGATATTTATAAATATTAGTTTGGTATGATTATTAAGAAAAACAATCCATGAATTGTTCTAATAATATTAATTTGTATGAAAAATTCTGAAAATTTGAACTTTGGAAACATTTTTTAAATGGTATCAATCACCATGAAAAGTGATTTTTAGGACAGTCTGATATTTTTTTGATATATTTTTTTAATAATATATATATGATCAGTGAGTTTATTATGTGATATTGGAAGATGATAATTTTTTAAATTTACTACATTTTATTATAGTTTATTTGGTAAAAATTATATTAGGTCATATACATATTTGAGTATATAACTATGTGAGTGATAAAGGTCGTTTGGGGATTAAAAAAAATTGATTATGGATTAATGAGTGATGAAACCGTTATAATTTATATTATTAAATTTATCATTGGTCAAAATTATTATATTGGGTAGATATATGTATGAAGGATTATTCATATTGGTAACTATTTTAGCTTGTGTTAATTATTTTAATTATAGATAAGAGTTCATCATTTTGTGGATTATATAATTGATTAAAACTTGATTTTTGTTCTTTATTAATGAAACATTCATTATAATAATTATGATTCAAATTGAAAGATGAAACTATTCTTATAAAATTGTAAAAGTAAATTAAGTAAATTTTATAATATTTTCTATCAAAAAAGTAAATGATTTTATCAAAATAGAGAAAATTGAATGTAAATATATTGAGTTTTAAATAGAATGTATCACTCACCTTCCAAGATACATTTTCAGAAACTCATATACAAGTATTATTCTTATTGAGTTTTATTCATTTTAAGTTTCCTATTCATAAACTATTTAGTAAAAATTATGGTAAAACCTATATCAATATTTATTGATAAATTATTATGTTTTTATTTTAGAAAAGAAGAATGAAAATTTTGAGGATACAATTTCATTAATGGGGGAGAATGTAATACAATAATACATTAGTTTATAATTTCATTTTAAGGAACACTATAGCATATAGCGCATACATACTCTATCTTAAATAAACTATAAAATAATATAATTTAAATATATCTATTATAACCTTGGCATTGGGTTGGTAGGTATGAGTAGTAAAAATCACCTTATGATGTATATTTAAAATAAATATTAGTTAATTAAAATAATTAATTCAATTAATAAATTTAAAATTCACCTATTTGTAATTATTAGGTATAGAATAAGATTAAAGTAATTTTAATATTAAAAAATATATTTGTTTATAAATGGGTTTTATTAAATTTGTTTCTTTCCTAATATAATTTATTTTTGAAAATTTTATAAATTTTATTTGAAAAACAATTATATTATATTTGAAATCATCATGTAATAATATTCTTAGAAATAATGTTTGAGATTATCTAAAGATATAATTTTTGATTTATAGTCAAAAATGTCAATTTTTGTAAAATATTCATTTCTTTTCTTTAAATAAAGTTATTTTAAAGTCACATGATGTTTTAAAATTATGTGTAATGTTGAATTTGGTTATTTTACTAAATATAATATAATTAATTACATTGGAAACAAAATTATATTTGATTTTGGTATAATTTAGTTTT
The DNA here is from genome assembly GCA_963277665.1 of Viscum album. Lineage (NCBI taxonomy): Eukaryota > Viridiplantae > Streptophyta > Magnoliopsida > Santalales > Viscaceae > Viscum > Viscum album. The sequence goes on from OY728145.1 coordinate 384,654,447, forward strand.
ATGCTTCAAAAGACATTCTTCTAGAATCTATTTTCTAATGTTGTTTTCGTACTTATATTAAAAACATTTTCTACTAGTTCATAGAATTGAATAATGAAAAATTGATTTAATATTTGTAATCAGGAGGTTCAAAATTTTTAAATTTGACTATGTCATTATTATTCACCATGAATAATATCCATGGTCAAATTTTATCATCACCATAATGGGTAAAACATGTTAATTATGGTAAAAAATTAGGATAAAGTCTGAAAATAATATCATAACATGCCTTAGTTTATTTTTTAATATGAATTATACCATATCCAACCTAAATTTGAATATATTTAATTTTGGTGAAATATTTCTTTGATACTTACATTTATATTACTTTAAGTAAAGAATAAAAACAAAATGTTACTCTATTTCATTTAATATCTATAATATATTTTCATTTGAATAAGAAAAGATGGTATGAATGAATCTTAAAGTTAATTATGAACATAAAAATATTATTTTTTGGATTTTATTTTTTTTTAATTTTTTTATGATATAATTACCTTAAATGTTTACACAACACTGTCTTAGTGATTGTTAAAATTGTAGAAAAAATATAGTAAATGATTTTGAAAACATTACAGGAATTTTTTTTGGATGAGCTACATAAATCCATGAATTTAATATGTAATTATACATTATATTTAATATTATATGTTTTCAGATTATAATTCTTTTGTTTTCTTATTTTCTTTGAAATCAAATTAAATGAATATTTCTAAAATGACATTACTAATATTTTATGATAATTTTTTTATTAATTGATTTAATAATAAAAATAATATTTAATATGGATGGTTGAAAATAAATATTCACTAAAATACCATCTATAAAAATAATTTATTCACTTTTCACCTTATATGTAAATTTATGATCCTTAATTTCCAAAAAATATGTTTCCACTATTAAGGTTACAAAAGTTAATGAGGGCGTTAACCCAAAAGATAAAATTTAAAATAAAACATAAGCATATCTAAATTTTATTAGAAAAAGTTATTATGAACTTATAATTTTGTGTCATTGATATTATTCCCATGTGGTTTCACTTGACATGATTATGATGTATATTGTATTTAAATCTTTTATGTAATTCCATGTTTTTCAATTCCCTCACTTATAATAAGGCACCACTTATTATATCTTATTCATAACTCTTGATCCATATATCTTGACCAATAACTACTAGAATCCTTTCCTCACATTCAACTCTATAACCTAGACTCTCTAGCCTCTTCAAAGGACCAACTTAGATGGATTAAAGTGTAATCTAAATGTGGTTTTCTGATGAATATGTATAACTCTCAACTGAGTTTTTTAATTATATTTCCTCTTATATATCCTTAAAATATTCTATAAATATTTTTATATAATAAAATATTTGTATTCAATAAAAAAATTCATTTTTTTCTTGAGGCACAACCCATATTCACATTTTTATGTCCTATAAAAGATTAAGGCATCGTTCGTGCTTACATATGACCTATCATCTCCACGTAATGGTGTAATTTATTTCATAAAAATTTTATGTGGTTGATAATAAATAATTAATAAATGAATATATATGTTATTTATGATAAAATAATGATTCTGTAAATATAATATAACATATATCATCTCATCCATCCATTCTTTGGAGAATGATAACGTCGCATGTGTGTACCTGTGGACTACCACCTCCATGAAGATATATAATTCATTTTTCTATTTACACTATGAATGAATTATCATAAAATTGTATATAATTAATAAAAAATAAATTCATTGTATTTTTAATATTAAATAAATTTTGGAACCATTTCATAACTCCTTTAACAATGGCTAGTATACCAAAGTAATTTTGGATAATTTGACCAAACAACTGTAAGTGGTAAATTTAATAAATAACTATTAAATTAATGGGTTTAGAATTATTATAAGAAGATATTGGGAATATAATATAGACGAATAATTTTCTTAATAATGTATTTAGTAAATTTAAATTTGTTATGTATGTGGATCAACCATGTATGACTATGAAGAGACCCAAAGAAAAGGTTAATTTTTTCTCATTTTCAATTCAATGAGATATGTTTTACATTATATACATAATTTACATTACCTGGTTTTTATACATCCTCTTCAACAACTTATATCATTTATATCTATTTATTCATGGTATTCAATATTTTTTATTCAGGTTTTATCTTCTAGGAGATTGATTCAAAAGTTTTTAATTGAGGAAAGGACTTGTTGTCTCAATCTCGTTTCGTTGAGACTTATGAAAATCTCAACACATGTTTTCTTTTTTGTCATCTATGAAACACCTTATGGATATATTTTATTCATTAATTTAATAAAAAAAATTACAAATATATTTCATCTTAAATTCTTCAAAACCCTTTAATTTCATGAGTTATGCCAGTCCTAATAGATTTCCCATTAAAACAATGTTTTAATGTTTTAAATTATATATCTTCCATATACATTTTATTTTGAATATATCAAGAATAAAATGTTTCAAATGGTATTTTTGCAAATATATTTTATTTTATTTTTTACAAAGGTTTAAAAATAAATATTTTCAGTGATCTCTTCGGGGACTATTTTCGGATGTTTACAAAAGTAGAAAAATAATGTTTTTTAACACATAAAAATTGAAATCCCTTTCTTACCATCATAAATTTTATATGTTATCAATATTAATTTAAAATATTCATGGTTATTTTTAAATAAAACATTGGTCTCAAGATAATGGATTTTTTTATTTAAAATTTAATAAAAATAAAAGGGTCTTATTTTCATAAAGAAACAAAAACAATTTTGAAATTGGTTTATATACACCTTCTTAAAAAAATATAAAAGGAAGTTATTTTTAATATTTAGTGTAAATTTATTTTAGAGACAATTTATTTTACAAAAAATAACTTTATTTATGATGAATTTATGGTCTTGTACCAGGATTTACTAATAATGTATTTTACTTTGTTTTGAGATCATTCACTTTCATGTGATCATGTTCTCTATCAATCTCAATTATATATTGGGAACTATTTTTCTCCTTCAAGCCCATATTTTCAATATCATGGATAAATTAAACATAATTTATGTTAATTTGATGATTTTTTAACCATTTACCATTTCTATATATGGTTTCAATTTAATTATGTTTATTAATTATATTGTTTTATTTATTGGGGAAATATTGAAATTCTGTATTCTTGATGTAATATGAATAATTATTAACTTATAATGAATTTTGAAAATTTAATTTTAATGATCATTCAAAATATAAATAATACATAGTATTTTAAAGAGATGGGTGGTGTTTGGTTATTGATAACACCTTGAGGCATCACCAGGTACAATGAGATAAAACAGGTGGCCATATTTGATTGGAATTTTATTTACAACTACCCATTTATTAAGAATGACGAGTTGGTTGAGATATCTTTCTGGTAATATTTTTGATAACATGAATGATCTAGTTAACCAACCATAGTAACATAGAGATGTTATCCACTTTATTACTTTGGAACTTAATATAAGAGAACACATCCCAAAATACTGAATAGATAAGTAGTCTTGGTATAATAGATACATATATGATTCCAATATTATATTTTAATACAAAAAATGAATAATAATGTCTTTCAGGAATATCTTAATTCTATCTATAATTTTCTCACATACCATTTATAGTACACTTCTCGGATTCCTAGGAAAGGTAAAAAATAAGGGTGAGCTCAAACTCTTAGTAACAGTTATGTACAACAAAAGATATCGATAGTAAATAAAGTTTAATCAATACGGAATAGTCAATATGAGAATATAAATATTCTAAAAACATATTAAATCTAATAAATAACCTAAATATCATGATTTGATAAGGAATAACCAATAGGGAAAGGTAAACAAATGAAAAAATATCCCATTTAATCAATAAACAAAGAACAAAATACATCTAGATATAATATCATTAAAAAAATCATGGATAGTAATAGATAAATTCATAAAAAGGAAATTCATAATTATTTTACATCATGAGCTAAAGCATCATGATACATCTAATTTCAAGACCTTTCAGAAGACAATTTAAAACTGGTGGGTAGGTATACACCAAAAACTCATTTAACTGAGTCTAGCCAATTGTTTCATCACATGAGACTACTAATGCATCAAGTGTCATTCTAAAACTGGGCCCCACCTTTCTTTTCATATAAAAAACATTACTTATATATCAAATTATAAATTTATTTCATGAATAATATTTCTTATCAACAAATTTATGTATTGGAAAAAGAGCACGAATTAGAAATAATTTTCTCAGTCATCCATATAAATTTCAATGAAAAATACCAAATGTAGAAATGATATATAGTTTTAGCTATACTCATATACAAGATAATAAATATAGATATTTAGGTAAAATATAATATCCCATGATAACAAGAAATTTAACATTTCAAGGAAAAGTTAATGATTTCAAAAATTAATATGGAAAGAGAATGTCAACAATTTGCCTATTCAAATTGACAATAAACCATATAGTGAAATAATAAGGATGGTATTAATACAAAATATCCACAAAGAATCATAATAATAATAAATGGTTTATGTTATTCATGAATATAAATACAATACAAATGTAATTAAATATATTCTTGAAGAAAATAACATTTTTAATTTGAATATAATTATAAAAAACTAAAACTTTATAAAATGTTTTGAAAAATGATTTATTTGAAAATTATAGTCAAAACAATTAAAATAATATTTAAAAATTATTAGTCTTGATGGTGGGAAATTATATACAATCAATAAAATTTTAAAAAAACATTCCTTTTATACAATTGTAAAACTATTAAAAAGGTCCTCATTCGAAAAATGAAAATAATATTTTTATTCAAAATTTTAAAAAAAGTAAAAATTGGTTAAAATATATTAAATAAATCATTTTTACAATGTTAAAAAACATTTTTAAAAAAAATTAGAAAATAATGTTGAATTAGATGAAAAATCATTTTCGACCGAAGAGATAAATACATTCAAATTTTCTTTAAAACATTTTCTCAATCCTTTTAGGTACTATTGAGAGGAAAATGGTAATATCTCTTGACAATTTCATGAATATATAGATGGGAATATAATTAAATGTGTTTGTTATAAAATAATCAAATAATTTCCTTCAATGTAAATTTATGTATAAACAATCTCAATTAAAATGAAATTGTTAAAAAACCCTTAAAAGGATCAAGACATTGTATTGAGAATTTATTAAAGAAGTAATTATGTGATTCAAGTGAAAATAAAAATAAAAAATTGTAAATAATAAATAAGATATTTGAAATTAATTACACACATAATTTTATAATATCAAATACAATGAATAATTAATATAAACCCCTGAAAAGAAATTTTGTTATGAAATTCATTACCACTTGGTAACATTCAAGTCAAATAATCGTGGATGAAATAGTTCAAATTGAAACTGAAAATACCATTATGTGTGATTAATTCATGATATTATATGTAATAGAGATAATATGAACACCATATAATGAAATTAGTGGCATTACATTGTAGTAAGCCTCAATGAAAGGCCATAGAGACAAAATCCATTAACTCATGATTTATTTTGGTTGAACATTCATTAAACTCATGTATAATGGTTTTAATCATGTTATTAATTTATAAAAGTACCATATTTAAATTTCTAATTTCATAAATGATCTTATTATACATTTTAGAACCCGTTTTTTAATAAAATTTCATTATTTTCATTATTTTGGGTATTCATTTTCATGTTTGTTATGCATGTTTTGTAATGAAAGTTATGTTTATTATGTATAGAATATATATAAATGATCTAAATTTTCATATTAATGTTATAAATATCATATTTAACCACTATATAAATGTTTATAATCATTATTGAATGTTATGAATTGAAAATGAATCGCATTGCTTTGTCGAGACGGTAGGTCTTATGTACACACAAGTGACAATATCCTTCCATTAATGAGTTGAAGTGTAATTAAGAGGGTGATATATTAATTTTATAAAAAATATCATGTAATGTATATAAAATATATTCATTAAATTTATTCTTATTACATTCCATTTAAATTGTAAGTGAAAAATGAATCACATTGCTTCGTGAGGTGGTAGTTTGTTGTATACACAAGATACATTATCATATTTTAAATGAAATGGAAAGTAAGAAAATATATGTTATTTTATAAATAAATAATTTTGAAAAATTTTATTAATATTATATTTATATATATAAATTAAATCCATAATTATATATAATTTTGAGATGTGATGATGGAAAATGAGTTACATTGGTTCGAGATGCGGTAGTCTGTAGTACGCACGATCGGCAATTTTGATTCCCATTTGATAAAGAATAAGATATATAGATATTTTTACATCAACATAATATCATATCAATATGTTATATATAATAGTTTTATTATATTGGAAGTGTTAATACATAATTTAATGTCAAAATAAGGACAAAAGAAAGTGGAAGAGCATTGTTAAGATAGTTAACTACTCTCAGAGAAACCTCCTTTGCATCTTCTATTAAGTACCCTAGGGTTGGTATTTTTGGATCACCATTAGATATAAAATTTCTATATGGAAGTTTTATATGAATTTCAAAAGGGTTTTTTCAATTCAAATGGATTTATATATGTGAATAAGTGAAGGGATGGATTATCATTTTATAAGTGGGGGAGAGGGCACACATGGATATTTTGAAAAGAATAAAGTGTACCCACATTTTTCATATGATCAAAAAGATCCAACATAGTCTATTATAGAACCATATTGGTTATATGGTCAAAAAATATTTATCTAATGGTTTTTTACAAGTTTTATCACATTTTAAACCCTTAACTTCTTATGGTTAACCCTTGGTAAACCTATTTTTACCTTAACCATATTAATTAATTTTTACTGATTTTACTATTCATAATGGTGACAAATTCAGATAATTTTTTTTGATAATATAAACTATGGTAATTCAAAATATGGGATCTGTTTTTTTCAAATTAAATTCATCAAAGTGGTAGAATTAAAATAATAATTAAACCCAGAGACGTGTCAAAAAACTATTTTCCAAAAAAACATTCAAAAACGTAAAAACATATTATATCAATATTTAATTAGAAATTGATTACAGTGACCTAAATTAGATATCTTTTAATATAACTAAGCAAATTTTACTTAAAAATAAATTTAAAATATAATTTAACTTTGTAAATAATTCAAAGTGAAATGTAGTTTTCATTAAAAATTAGCATTGTTTACTGTTCATAGAAAACTTAGTCTTTTTAAGAAATTCCTAAAAATTCACCCAAAGATAATTTTGAAATGTAGATTTTAAAAATAATGTTTATTTTCTAAAATATAATTTTAAAAAGTTTTAAAAATTATTTTTTTAATTATCTGTAAAAAGTGTGAATAAACTGCCATTTAAAAAATATAGTATTTTAGAAAACATTTCCTTTTCATTTTAATGATAATTATTTTATTTATAATCAATATATAACAAATTAATTTTTTTATACATCTGTAAACAAAATAATTTTCATAATTTAGTGATAACTATTCATACCCACCAAATTAACACCTATGTTCTAATGGTATACTATATTATGGATCATTTTGGCTCATGGTTTCATGTTCCTCAAGATATCGATGAGATCAAATTTATTTAAAATTAAATATATCATAAATTATTGAGGTGGAACATTCTAATCTAAGATCATTATTGAATGTAATATATGATATCAAACTCAATTTTATTCTTTTAAAATATTGGGTTGTTACATTCACCCACCTTCAATAAAAATTGTTCTCATAATATGAACATTCACTCAAAGATAAATGGATTTAAATTTAGTAATTACAATTTGAAAAACTCACATCTAGAATATTTTAAATCAAACAATAATAAACATTGTTTTTATTACACAATTATCCACGATTTATTAAATAATATTAAACATATTACAACCTAGAAGATTGAGGAGTCTTGTAATTTTGGGTAATTATGTATATTACATAACAACATAAAATAGAGGGTATATTAGTTTTATTGAAAACTTATTTTTCATCCTCATATTATTCGATCGTTCATAGTATTATATGGGATAACCTAGGGGAATACATAAAAAGGGTGAGCTATAAAAACCTATAAGGGAATAAACAAATCATAACATTAAGAAAGTATTACATTTTATATAATAAGAATATTCATGGACATAAAAGGGTTAAGAATCATTAAAATGAACATTGAGGTGTGATATAGCATGATAACTTAAGGGAAACATAGGAATATGGAAAAAAATTAAATAAGATATCATAAACATAAGTCAAGGTTATCCACTAAGACATCATGAAATAATTTTCTAAGGATAACCTCTCATTCACTATACATAGTGTCTTAGGAGACTAAAATGTTACCCAATGAGTTGGAGCGCAATTTTAGTGCACCCATTATATTCATATCACATAAATGAATAATTGTTCCACTTAGATAATACAAATTAAGAACATATTTTATCACATTTAATTCCACATTCAAGGATTATATAATAAATACATGGATGTACCCAATAAAATAATTATACGTATGTATAGGTTAATACCATTTAGTGGAAATAGTAATGGTGTTCATAATAAAAAGGATTGGCTTGAAAAAATAAGAGTGAAATTTCAACAACACAAAGTTACTATATAAAGGTTAATAAAATGATTTAATTAGATATAAAGTGGTATATAATCATTTTTAAATCAAATTTACAGTAATAGACCTATTGAAAAACATGTCTCAAAATTATGAATTAGAAATAAAAGAGCATAAAATTAATAAGATGCTTGAATAGAAAAAAAGAGATGGAGATCCCTTACATTGATAAGGTGATTGGAAAGGTTTGGGAGGAGCTTCTTGAGAAATTGGGGTATCTATGGGAGGACTATATGGAGGGGAGGTAAGATTATTTTCATTATATATATTTTTTTAGTGAAATGGAATGGGATATTAGGTTGGTTTCTATTGGAAAATAGAGAGGAGTTCTTTATAATTTATCAAACTTGGGTTTTGGACTCTACAAAATAATGTAATAAAAACAAAAAACCTTACCACGGTTTTTGATGATTTTTTCTACCAAATAAGAGTGTATTTAATTATTTTATATTTATAATGACATAAATCATTAAAATATTACCCTTGGTGATGTGGAAGTGAGTCATGTTCTTTAAGGAAATTATTTTAAAACCACAAAAGATACCATATATTTTGGAGGATTCATAAAGGCTTTATAAAATTAATAAAATATCCTAAAAACGATTTATGTTAAAGGGGAGACATATATTTTGTATTTTATACATTTTATTTTATTTATTAATTCAATTTTGGGTCATTATGATGTCATAATACACACTGTATATTTATACCATATTTACTTTTTACCCGAAAATTTGATTGTCTCAAATAATTGTGAAATATTCACCATTAGATAATTTCTATATACTAATTCAAAAAATAATATTTATTTTTTCAAAAAAATCTAAATATTTTAATTTTTAATTTTAAAATATAATTCACATTTAATGAAAAATTATTGGTTTTTTAGAATAATAGTTTTCAAACCCTTATAAAAATTAAATTTTACATCGTAAAAATTATATTATCATTTATAATAAATTTTTTTTTATAATATTTAATTAAATTGGCATTAATATAAAATATCCATTATTTAATAAAATTTATTGCCTTATTTGAAATTTTATATACAATTTATGCTTTATCAAACCAATATCAAAATCATTAACAATGTAACAATAATGAAAATTAAATATAACCATTATTCTATTGAAAATACAATATACATATTCATATTCTTAGGGTCTAGAAACATATCAATTTATTACACGAGAAAAAAACCTAAAGGGTAATGTGTGAAATAGTGATATTTTCATGGGATGGTTTAGTGTACATAGTTTGGGATGTGATCATAATGAGCTTGAACATCTCCCATAAATGGTTTCTCTCATTCTTTAGCTGTTTGGTATCTTCTTTGGATTATTCAAGGGAAAATATCATTGATCAAATATCCTTCGGAATCTCTAATAAATGGGATTCATAGGGTATGATACTACTAGTCGGGGCCATCACTTCCTTTTTCTATGTCAATTGGATTTGTCAAATACCTATATTTATGTTAATCATATGATCACTATTCAATTACTATATTATCAATGGTTATGAAACTCAATGGTATTTTAAATCAAGTTACATATAATAAAACCAAGGAATAACTATGCTTTCTATACTCCTAATGGGGTATTTTATTTAATCAGAAAGGTCATTTTATTTATAAAAGTATGGGTCATTATAATCCCCCCCTCATAAATTTCAACATCAAAATTTTCATTTTATAAGCTTAAAAAATGAGGATATCTTTGTTTCATCACATCCTCTAGTTCCCAAATCACTTTATTCAAATTTTTTGTTTCTCCATATCACATTGACCAAGTGAAATGTCCAATTTCATATAACTTTTCCTCTACGATCTAAGATCATCACCAGATACTCCCTATTTGCAGGATCATTCTCCAAATTTACCACCTATGGATTCAGTACATGTAATGGGTATGTTATGTACTTCCTCAATATGGATACATGTAACACATTGTGTAATTAAGATAGGTTTGGTGGGTGGTCTAGTTGATATTTCATTACTCTATTTCCATCAAGGATCATAGAGGAACTGATGTATCATGGACTAATATTTCACTTCAACTTAAAAATTATGAATTTATTACATAGATATATGTAGAAGAATGATTTATCTCTAACCTCAAACTCAGTGTCTCGTCAGATATTTTTATCAATTATCTCTTTTCATCTCTGACCAGTCTTGTTGTGTTGTTGAATAGTCATGACCTTTTATGTTATATCCTTGACCATTTAATTTCCCAGCTAGTTGTGTTTACCAACTTCATCCCAACATGAAGTTGTTTTGTACCTATTTCTATAAATTCAGTCATAGGGATCCATTTTGATTCTTTAGTGGAAGCTGTTATTGTAGGAGAACTCAACTAGAGGAATATATTGATCCCATATTCCTTTTAATTCCATTGAGAATTCTCTTAACATTTTCTTGAGTTTCTACATAGTCCACTTAGATTGTCCATCTATTTGAGGGTGATAAGCTATGATGAAGTTTAACTCGGTATTTAGATCATTTTGTAGACTCTTCTAGATCATTAAGGTAGATATTGGATTATAATCAAATATAAATTGATGGTGGTGTTACATGTAGCCTAAAAAATTCTCTAATGTATATCCTTACAGGTTGATCGAGTGAGAAGTACTCTTGTATTTAAAGTAAGTGAGTAGTCTTTTTAAGATGATACACCACAACTAATACAGAATAATTTTCTATTGATGTCTTCAAAAGACCAATGACAAGGTCTATGGTTTTGTTTTCTTATTTCATGTAAGTATGGGCATTTATTATATAATCACCTTGTATTTTTACCTTTCATGCTTCACTTGGTGACATTATAAGATAGGTTGAGGTATATACCATGATATCCTTCTTTATATTGTCCACAAATAGTTATATTGGAGATCTGGATACATATTTACGCTCCATAGATGGATAGAGAATCTCATGCTATTTGAATTATCCAACATCTCTTTATTTAACTAAGAAATATATGGTGCACATAGTAATGACCCAAATCTTACAAACCATTCATTAATTTTGAACTTTGTGGATTTCCCTTTTCTTATAGCTTCCACAAACTTATCAATTTCTACATTATCACTTTGATACCCCTTTATCTTCTCCAAAAGGAATGGTTGAGAAATAATTTGTGTAAGTATTGATGGTGTTTTTCCTCTATAATTACAATGTCCATCATTTTTAAGAATAAGAACATTATAACTTTCAAAATTCTTATTAATGATAAAATTATAGGATCCTTTCTACAGAGAGAATCTTCCTTTATTTTCTATCCCAAGATGGTAGTGAATTGAGAAGTCATATTCCTTAATCATCTCTATCCATCTTTCGCAGCACATATTCAACTCTTTCAATGTGAATATATACTTGAGGCTCTTATTATTTGTATATGTTCCACACTTCTCCACAAAGAGATAATTATTCCATATTTTCAATGTGAACATTACTACAACCTACTCCAAATTATGTGTTGGGTAGTCCTGTTCATGAACATTCAATTGCCTTCAAGCATATGATATCACTTTTTTGTTTTTTTATTAGTACACATCTTAACCCATTATTTGAACCATCATTGTGTACCATGAAAAGTTTCCCTGTTAGGGGTAGCATGTAACGACCCAGACCCAGCCTACCACCTGAAGAGTGCCGAACGGGTCGGGTGTCACTACCTTAGGCGCACCACCCCAAATGCCAAAGGCTGCCGACCAGCAGTGAGGGTTTGTTAGGTATAGTGGGGAGGTTATACCCTCTCGTAGGATCATAATAAGGGCACTGGTCCGAGAACAAAAATAAATATGTAGTGGAATGAAAGAATTAGCAGACTCAACCAGACCTGCAGAGCGGAAGTATAATCAATATAGATAAATAGTAGAAGCAATAAATATAACAACAGTAGCGAAAATAAACACAACATCATGTTCATATCATGTAACTACTACTGAACAGTAAAACATGCATCCAAAGCAGGTCACACATACTGAATATAAAAGGGCGCCAATGGATAACAAACAGTAGATACAACATGTAATCATGCCGATACAGAAAAGAAGAAAGAACAAAGTAATCACCAGCAAGGTGTGACCTCAAGGTCCATACCATCTCCATGAAACAATTAACGCAGCCCAGCTCCGGAAGCTAGCCTTTTTCCTGCAGGTAAATCCATAAAGTCTTCACATGTCCTGAAGTGCCCATGTAGGGTGTGAGAAAAATCTCGGTAGGATACCACCAAACGGTGTGTACCAAATATATGTGTTTATGCAGTCATGCATTTATAAGAAAAGCAGTAAACAATACAGTGCACAAGTAAACAGAAACTCCTATGGTACTCAACAGCCACCATGGAGTGTCACCTGCTTCGGCCAATGTCAGAATCTCTATTGTGTAACCCGACACCATGTGCCACCTGATACCTCATGTCTCATGTACAAACATCCCGAAGGCATGCCCAAGAATAGTAACTCAGCACCATGTGCCTCCTGACACCTCGTGCCTCATGTATCGACGTCTTGAAGGCACGCCCAAAAATAGTAACCCATAACCATTTTCCTCCTGACAACTTGTGTCTCAAGTACTGACATCCCGAAGGCACGCCCAAAAATAGTAACCCAACACCATGTGCCTCCTGACACCTTGTGTCTCATGTACCGATGTCCCAAAGTCACACCCATACCCGAAAGGCTCCTCACCTCCCACATGGCTTTCTATGGAAAGCACCCCCAACCAAAATACCTAACCGCAACTACGGGGGCCTCTACCCACACAAGTGGTCAAAAACACCTCTTCATGGAGTATATCTATGTGCACACTACTCAAAGATCCGGGTGAGCGGTAATCACCAAAATAGTACCTAAGCAACCAACTCATCTGACACCTCGTGTCCCTGAAACCATGTCGCTCAAGTCTGATGGCATCGCCAACCTAGTAACCTGGGCCATGCCCAACCTCACAATCATACTTGCCTCAAGAAGACATCCATGATGCCCAATCCAGTGGTCAAAAGCACCCAAAGTAACCCAGGCCAAGACCAACCTGTGATCAGCATCACTCAAGCGTAACTGGGCCAAGACCAACACAACCCAAAGGGTCCAGCAGATGCAATTCAGCACTTGCATATATAAAATATTTAAACAGAAAACTTAAACAGGCAAAACAAACTAAACAGTTGAATTGCACTGTGCAAGGTTTTGTCCCATACTAGCAATGAGGTCTTAAATGCCTCTAGTAATCATATCAGGCTTTAATAACTTAAAATAACAGTTTAACACATTAATATTTCAATTAAAACCATTCTGGCATTCCCCGGCCAAAATTCCCCGACGAACAACAACCCCTAACCCGGCCCCGCTCACGCAAACTGGTAACAGGACCTACCCAAAGGCATCCCATAGGTCCAACAAGCAATTCAATATGAAATACTAGATAAAACAGGTGCCTCTAAAAATATCCGAAAACACGCCGAAGGCTGCGTCACCCAAACAACCGCAAAAACAAAAAATGAAGTATGCACCACCTACCTGAGACTCGTACGATGCTACTCCTCCGGTAATAACTGCCAATTCAGTCTAAAATGCGGTAAATCTACAAAAGATTCAAAACCGCTCAAACTCCTATAACTTGTTCTAGAACTAAAATCAAACAAAACGGACAAAGAGAAATTGAGGCCTTACTGTGGGGGTTCTAACGCATCTAATCGTGATCAAATCCGACTTTGAACAAAGAATCGAGAGAGTATTTAATTCCCGGCTGGTAGGGTTCGTGAAACCGGGTGATATATTGAGGTTCTGCCTCAATACGAGGCTACTGCCCATTTAAAGGAAAAAAATGAAATTACACGGCATTTACTTCATGACTACACGCCATGTATATATCATTTAACTGTTGATAAGATGGCTTAATTCCATCGCCTTACATTCCAAACCTACATACATGAGTACATGGCATGTACCGATGGGTACACGACATGTACCGGGTTTTTCTTCTCTTCTTCGCTGACTTACCCACACGCCATGTATATCCCTCACACATGGCTAGAATAAATGACGTTTCCAAGGGGAACATGATGTGTACTTGGCTCTACCCGGCCAATAGGCCTACACGCCATGTATGGCCACCACACAGTTGGGGGTACACAGCGTGTAGTAAGAAATTTTACACGGTCATCACACGACATGTACTTGGAGAGCACATGGATGACCACTTGCATAACATATACACAACGTGTACTTAATGCACACGGCGTGTAGTCTTGAAATTTCTAGAAACTTCCCATTTTCTCCAGTTTCCTAAAAAACTAGTCAAAAATTAAAACAAGGTCAGGATTTTGACACATTCTAAAAACCTGGGTTCTTACATACATAGGTACAAGTGATGTGAAAATCCTATTTTATAAATCCTTGAATCTATATTCACATTCATTATTCCAAAAAAAACATGACTTCCTTCTTAGTTAGCTTAGTTAGATGGATTTATAATTGCCAAAAATTACACAAAAATATAGTATACAACCCAGTTAATCCAAGGAAACAACAAATTTATGTCATACATGTGGGAATCATTCATAATTCAATGTACTCTATCTTTAAAGGGTCTACATATATCCCATTTATTGTGATAATATACCCCATTAATGAGACCTTTTTAACTAGAACTCACATTCAATGTACTTTAAAATAATCTCAGGTGTTACTCATGATCCTCCTTGATATTTGAGTATATAACAATATCATCTGTACATACTTCCACAAATTCTTAAATTTAATCACTAAATACTCTATTAATCAAGTCCATAATGATTTCCTGATCATTTTTGTGTCCAAATAGAATTTCTATGAACTCATAATGCCATACCTTATATTGAAATAAATCTTAGGGATATCCTGTTCATAACACTTAAATGGTAAGACCCAAAATAAAGATCCACCTTAGAGAAATATTGGAATTTACATAGTTGATTCGACAAGTTATCAATATATTCCATAGAATACTTTTCTTTATTTTGATCTTTTTTAATTCACGGTAATCAATACCAAGGCACATTAACCCATCCTTCTTCTTGATAAAGATGAATAGTTCAACCCCTGGTGAATTACATGGGTGTATAAACCATTTATCTAGATTCTCCTATAGTTTTTTCTTCTCCTCATCAAGTTCCATAAAATACATTTTATACAGAGTCTTGGATAATAGAAATTCCCCAATTATAATATCAATAGAAAATATAACCTCACGACTTGGAAGAAGATGGAACAATTCATAATGAAACTCATTTGTGTATTCTATCACAATGATAATATATTAAAGGATGATAATTTTCGTTGACACAATCGTTTATGCTAGATACACTTTCTCATTGGTCAATAATATCCATTTTGGGATGTTGGTTCTAAAAAATATTCATCCAGCTTCTTGCACTTGAATTGAATCAGAGGATTATTCTCAATATAGAGAGATGTTTTCTTCTTATGGAAATTTATGTTGGGTATATATAATTAAAGACAATACATATCTTGAGTTTCATAAAATTAAACTAAAAGGAGTATCATATGGTTCAATAGAAATTTTAACCCACAGATTTTGATAGGGGAGGAATTATATACTTGCGATGTAATAATTCTCCATTTTCTATTTTTACCTACATATTTACATCCCTGATTTGTGGTGGTGTTTGAAAATATTTACAAAACCATTTTGATATTAAGGAGTGTGTATAACATTAATCAAAATCTAAATTAACTATTCATGAAAGAATAACTAACATTATTATCACCCCTTATTTTTCAATATATTCCTCAATGGTTTTGATGGACTATGCTCTCCCTTACTACCTTAGAGGTTGTTGGAATTGATTTTATCTAACAAACCTTGTCTTAGGTTAATGGTTTTTAGGATATAATTATTATTTGAAATTGAATCATTGGACAATAGGAATAGTTTTGGCTAGATAATTCATCTCTTCCATTTCATTGGTGGGTTTCTCCCTTCAAAAATCTCTTCTATGTGTCCTTCCTCTCCTCATGAAAAGCCTTTATTTACCCCCCTTGAGAAATTTATGGGGTGCTTCTTTCCGCACTTTTGAAAAGTAGATTATTGAAATTTATTTTCACCAATTTATTTCTTTATAACAATTCTAGAATTAAACTTCGCTTTCTTCTTCTTATCCCTATGAAACCCTTGAGATTCATTGATATCTATTTCAACTTTGAGGGCACACCAGACAATTTCTGCATAGATATCAATGTCCATCACTGATCAGCTTCTCCCCCCATATTATAAACAGCCTGTATAACCTTCTCTCTCTTATAATATTGAATTATTGAGAAGGTCTTCTTAATGGAGTTGATCCATTGTTCTATGATTAAGGGATTGTATGATACATTGATATTCAAAGGCATTTTTTATAAAAAGGTCTCAATTATATATTATTATTTATAAGATGGATTTGTGTTTTCTTTTTGATATAGGTTTTTATTAACAACTAGATTCAACTGATAGAGTATTGTCACAACATTCAGGATTCTACCACCCATAGGGTTGGACATATACTTTGGTCAATAATCTCATTGCACTTCACCTTGGTTGTTTATTCATTTCACCTATTTCTGGACATTGGAAATAATTCAATGAAAATTATGGATGAGTATATTTAAATTATTAAAAAATTATTTATAATACAATAACACTAAAAGATTATTTAATAAATGACATGTATTTACTTAACAAATGAATTTTTACGATTCAATTTAAGTTATTAGGGACCTGTTTTCAAAAATACATTCTTCTTATAATTTTTATTACCTTAATAATGGTTTGTAATGAGCAAGTAAATTTACTAAATCATATTTCCTATAAGTATCAAACTAGTTTCACATCAAGGTCCATTTTTTTGTACCGATTCCAAATCGAGTTTAACTCAATACAGTGTTATTGTGTGTTATCCGATATACATTTTTACAAGAGACAAATCCACTTATATTATTCAAATAGGGATGTATTTGATTTTATTCCACTTACTCTATACCTATCCAAAATCTAGGGATTCTTTTTTCATATTTTTATTATTATCCCTATTTTTTTCTCTACAGTTATCTAATCCTAATCCCAAAAATAACTAAACATTCCATTGATTGAAACAATGAAATCCCTTATTTATATTACACATTAATTCATCATTTATTATATATAAATGAACATAATACAACACATAAGATCATAAAGTCTAGTGTCTTTGGGTAATTTTGTAGATTAGATAACAACATAAAATAGGGGTATATCACCATTATTTAAAAAAACTTAACAAAATCATATTATTCCATAGTTCTTAAAAGTGCATGGGATAACCTAGGGACATACCTAAGAAAGGGTGAGTTATAAATCCGATTAAGGAAATAAAAAATTCATAACTGGAATACAGTATTACACATTAAATAATAATAATTTCCATGGGATATAAAAGGGATGGGAATAATAAACATGAACATTGAGGCATGATATTTTATGATAACTCAAAGACAAAAAGGGAATGTGGAAACAACATTAAATCTGAAATCATAAAAATAAGTCAAAGTTAACCACCAAAACATCATAACATAATGTTATTAGGTTAAAATAATGCACTATATTATTGGAGTCTCATGAGACTAAAACATTACCCATTGAGTTAGACCACTATTTGGGCTCACCCATTATAATCATATCATTGACATGAATAAGTTTCCTACATAGATCATATAACATAAGAACACATTTCACCAAATTTAATTCCATTATCAAGGATTTTGGAATAAATACAAAGAATCACCTAGTAAAAAACATATAGGTATGTCTAGGTGAACACCCTTGAGTGGAAATAGTGATGGTATTCACAACAGAAAGGGTTCTCTAGAAAAATCAAAGTGAAATTTTGGCAGCATGACAAAAGCACATAGAGGTCCATAAAATTTTTTAAGGAGAGATAAAGGGGTCTCTCATAATTTTTAAATCAAATGGTAATTAATAGTTATGTGTAAAAATATATTCCAACCTTAGTTATTTTAAATAATACAGTATAAAATGAAGAAGATGCTTGAATTAAAAATAAGAGAGATAATTCCCTTACCTTGAGAGGGTGATTATAAAATCTTGGGAGTGGATTGTTGATATATTTGGGAACATTGGAGAACTATAGTGGTTATAGAAGAGTAATAATGTGTTATATGGTTTTTAGTGAATATGAATGGCATCATGGTTGGGTTAATATAAGAATGTAGAGGGGAGTTCTTTATTATTTTCAAAAAATGGGTTTTGGACTCTATACAATAAGGTAATAAAAACCACAAAACTTCTGATGGTTTTTACCATGTTTCTACCAAATAGGATTGGATTAAAATATTTTATATTTACAAGGTCTATATCCATTAAAATATTACCCTTGGTGATGTGGAAGTGAGTCGTGATCTTAAAGAAATGGTTTTAAAATGTTAAAATATAATAGAGGTTTTGGAGAATTCATAAAAGATTTAAAAATTAATTAAATAACATCAAAAACACATTAATTTAAAGGTTAAACATATATTTTGTTATGTAAATAATTTAATGAATTTACTAAATCACTTTTGGTTTATTATGATTCCATAATATACAATGTATATTTTTTTCGTATTTAATTTTTTCCCAAAAATTGTCTATCATAGAAAATTATTAAGAAATAACCATTGGATAATTTAAAAATTCTGATTAAAAAATTAGTATTTATTTTATCCAAATAATTTTCTACATATTTTATTTTTTAAATTTTAAAACAGAATCTACATTTATTGAGAAATTCAATATTGTTTTACAATAAAAGTCATCGAAACCTTATGAAAATTACATTTGTCTTCATAAAAATTATATTAATAAAAATATTTAATAAAAAATATTTTTTAATAATATTTTTATTAAAATTTAATTTATTTAAAAAAACTATTAATTCATCAAAATTAATTTCTAATTAGAAATTTCATATACAATTTTTGTTTTATCGAACCAAAATTAAAATAATTTATAATGTAATAATAATAAGAAGTAAATATAGCTATTATTCTATTAAAATAAATTATAAATATTAAAATTATGTGGTTCTTGAAACATATCCATTTATTACACCAGAAAAATCCCAAAGGTTAAGGTGTGCACTGGAGATATTTTTAGGGGTGGTTCAGCATACATGGTTTGGGAAGTGATCTCGATGAGCATAAAAATTACATATAAATGGTATAGTTCATTTGTAGATACCCAAAGCTCGAAGTACATGGACATTACATTAATTTTTCTAAATAATTAATACAAAACAAAAACAAACACACAATGACTGTAATAGTTCAGTGTCTTTGGAAACTCGGATCATAATCTTCTAATCGTGGTGAAAGATCTTCAACATCTCCCATAAATATCTTACCCTTTTTTTTCTTACCCAAAACCTTTATTTATATCCTAGAGAAAAGAAAACATATAAAGGGTGATCTCAAATGCTCAGTAAGGGTAAACATAGAGAACATAAAACAATCCATAAAAATTTGAAGGCAAAAACTTGAACATAAAATCTAAACATAAAAATCTTGAACAAAGACATAAATCTTGGAAGTACGTGAGGCATATATCATAAAGTAACATCAATAATGATAAAATAGCATGGGATCAAAACATTTAATTGTGTAAAACAATTAATCACATGATATTATTTCCATAGTAGCCAAGGCATTGCTTCCAGATCCATCTTACTGGACAAATTCCCTTTTTGAATCAAGTTCACTCCTCATTCCAGCCCTGTAACACTGAACCAGATTAACTTACCGTTCCAGCCATGTCAATATCATGAGATATAAATCTTTACCAAATGCATTGGAGGGAGATATAGGTCCCACCCATCTCATAATAAAATCATTATTACTTGTGCCACAACATGAACATAAATCATTCTTCATTACCCAAAGTATAAAATGGGTTTCATAAACATCATCCAATCATAATATAATCCATAAAAATAAAAATTGATATCATTTCATCATAAGAAAATTGAAACAATATAAATCATAGCGACATTATACTTGAAACATACACATATGAAATAATGTCATCTTAGATGGAAAATGGTTTTGATAAAACACTTGAAATGAATTCTTGAGGAAAATATCAATTCTTCTTCAAAATCATTTTCTTTTCAAAAAATGCCATGAAATTTTAAAAGAAAAGGATTTTTTTGAAAATAGTCATTAAATATTGTAGAGTAAGCTTCATGAAAATAAGGAGTTATGAAACTGTAAAAATTTGTTCACGCCATATAAGTTAAAAATAACATTATTCTCGTACTTTTGTCAGAAAAGTCAAAAAGTTTTCCGTGTGGTAAAAAAAAGTAAGATTCCTTTAATAACATGTGGTAAATTTCAAAAAATGGGTAAAATGAATTCAAAAATACATTAAAACATTTTTATAAAACATGGTCATGGATGATAACAAAAACCCTAGTAAATACCTACGAATAACAATCTTGGATAAGAACGAGATTGGAATAGTTATCCCTTACCTTAGGTCTGATATGCTTTGTACGTATCCGGAACTCCTATATAATGATTTAAATAATGTCATTGACTTATTAAAGAATAATTTTCATTTTTATGATATCATATATGGTTCACTTATGACTTTATATTACCCGTTCTTTTGTAAATTCCTTGTTAAAGCAGCAATTTGGGTAAAATCGTTTCATTTATCGTACGTGTTTCAACTTTTTGTTCTAGATATTATTACTTATATCCTGATTTAATTAATTCCATAATTTAAAACATGATATATATATATATATAATATATATAGTCATCATATACATATATATATGATAGATCGATAAATGGAATGAAATACACCGTTCATGGAGACGGTAGGCCGTACGTACGCATGAACGTTGTTTTCGTTTCCTTATTGAATTGAATGGAATTAAGGAGATGACATACATATATATATACACGAATCCAGTATCATTATTATGTCATATATGTCATTATTATTCATTATATATACTTTATAATCATTCAGGAATGGTTAACATGGAGAATGAATCTCATCGCGTGGTGGAGACGGTAGTCTGTACGTACGCACGAGCGATGATATCATTCCCATGATCGTGGAATTTTATTAAAGTGTATGTATAATATTTAAGATTAAATTTCACTTTACAATAATCATATATAGTTATTTATTTACACCATTACACCCATCCATGTAAGGTGGTGGTTGAAAACAGATTACACCACGGCGTGGAGACAATATTGTGTACGTACGCACGCGCAGTGATTTAGTATTTCATAGGATTGATAGAAGCTGAAATAGGGTTGTTTTATATTTATAATAACATATCATTATATAAGTAATACTTATGTTTTTACTTTATAATGAAAAAACTAAAGAAGATGAAGTAGAAGAAGAAAGAAACTTGAAAGACTCGGTAGAAGAGATTACCTCTTCCTCGACGCACCTCCTTTAAAATTCTTCTTAGGGCACTAGATTTGGTCTTTTGAGATGAGACAAATATCTATGATGTAACTAGAGAGGTTGAGAAGATTAATTTTCAGGGTTTGGACAAGCTTCAAGGCTCAAAAGGGTGTGAAGAGAAGAGGGAAGGGGTGCCCCTTTTATAAGGGAGGAGAGGGGCACCTTTGGAAAAACTTAAAATATTATTTTATAATAAAGTCATATTCGGTTTATAATAGTTCCAAATTGATTTATTTAGAATATAAAGTGGAGATGGGTCTAAATACTCTCAAACAATAGGTTTTAGACAAGTTTAGGTTACTATTTTAACATTATCTCTTAGATTTAACTCTAAGTTAAATAATTTAACTTTTACCACGTCTTCTTGTTTTCTTACACTATATGGTTAATAAACTTACTATAACAAGACAAATGAACCCCAAGTGGTTCATTATTAATATATATAACCTTATCTAATCCATTTTTCTTAACCATAGATTTTTAATAATAAAATAAAAATTAATAATATAATATTTTTTTAAAAAACTATTTTAAGTCAATTTTGACACTATTTGGTAATTGATTTTTGTGAAAATCATAACAGCATGATTAGTTATAAAAAGTTAATTAAATCAATAATAACATGTAATATTATCCTATAAAAGTAGTTTAATTCATAAAAAGTCTCAAATTACATTTATTTGGGTATTTATAATATCAATTATTTTAATATTTCATTATTTAGGTAATTACTGCATCACCATTGTGTCATAAATAAATTAAATTATATAATGTATAAAAATTATAAATAAAATAACATTAGGTAATAAATATTTTTATATTTCTAATGAATATTTATAGTCGAATTTATCTTATGTATAACCCTATATTAAAAATGTATTATTTATTAAACTTTTATTTTAACTATTTTAACTCTTTTTTAAATAAAATAATATTAAATGTCCTAATCTAATCCAAGTGGACCTAAAGGATAATATTATATTCCTAATGTTGTTTTTGGTCGAATTATACTTATCCAATATAATTAGAACATGTGTTAGGGTAATAATAATATCATTTTACCCTTAATTACCCTATTTAATTTTAACCGTGGTAAAAAAAGTAAAACGTTACTATTCACCAAAAATTATTTTTATCTTATTGAACCACATTGTACTCCTTCATATTAACTGTGTCACTTGTATTTTCAAAATTCCACTCACAGAAGCGTTAAAATTATGTTTTATGTAAATTTTCAAATTCTCCTAGGAGGTGGGTAAAATACGGTGAAAAGTTCAATAAAAATTTTATATATCTAATATTATTATAAAATGACTCAAATGAATTACATTGAATATATGGGTATTAAGTATCAATTTTTACCTAAAATAAATTTAAATTAAATAAATAATTATTTAAATAAAAATTCGGTTTTTAAATAGTAACCGAGTGTTTTCACTATTCATCAACAATTGAATGTTTTCAGAAAAATACAAATAATTCAACCTAGGATAATTTCGATATTCTGAATATAAAAATGAAGTCCATTTTGAAAGATAAAATTTATAAAATTTCAAAATATGGGTATTAATATTCATAATGGCTAGTTTATATAATATTTTAAAAACATTTCATTGTTTAGTGAAACTCGGTATTGTGTACAACACATGCTATCATGAAAGGTCGTGATTTCATGTAATAAAGACAAGTTAGGGTTGTGTGTAGTGAAATACTCTTTTGTTGTTGCGTATAACAAAATCCAACCATATTTCATTTATACATTTATATATATATATATATATATCTGCTCAATGTTGCGTAGAATAACTACTATCAAACGAACATGAAATTGTTTGTAGCATGATCCAAGAATAGTGTTACGTATATTGCAAGCTAATACGGTCTTGGGTATAATGCAAGATAATCTTTGTGTAGCATACAAAAGAAGATATGAAATAAATTAAAAAGAATAAATCTCATAAAATCTCGGGGTGTTACATTCTACCCCCCTTAAAATGAATTTCGCCCTCGAAATTCGTCAGGGTTATAAATGGATTATTACATGAGAGTTTCTTTCATAGAACCCCACATCGTAAAAAGGAATACCAAAACTTATCTTTAAAAACTAATGTGTGAAACGTAAGAGTTACCCAAATTAACTAATCACTTGGTTTCTACATAGGATAACATATGAGGAAATATGGATATGGAAGAGAAATCTAACCATCATGTTCTGATGGAGAGTGGTAGAGGACATGGCTATGATACAACCAGAAGTCACAAATCCATAAATTTGTGATGATCTAAGGTACCATCTGATTCATCAGATATGAGGGCAATAGGACAAAATTTTTGGTCTTCAAGATCATTTCCCTAATGTTGAATATTTTCTTTGAATTAAAAGAAATACTTACTTGATTTTGGTATGATCTCACTGTTTTTTGTGCCTTGAACAATTTCCACTTCATCTCTTAAAGAAATGAAGTTGAATTTGTCTTCTGTGAAGTTTTAGCAGATCATACAATAGAATGATAGGTCATTCGATCCGTCTCAAACATAAGGTTAGCAAAAGTTATCAAATATACATAAGTCCATATTTAGTGAGATTAATCGTATATGGTTCCTAAAATGGACTTAAACTTCATATACCATACCTCTTAATATAATAAAACTAGTTTCTACTAACCAGGGACTTCTTGTAGGCTAGTGGTATGCGATAAAGGCCCGTCGCACTTCAGTTCTGGGTTTGATTCCCACAGCCCTGTCTGACGTGATAGGTTGTCGCTCGTTCTATGGGTTGTCCTTTTTTTAAAACTACACTATTATAACATTCAAAAAATAATATCAAAAAACAAGTTCTGTCCTTAAACAATACTATCTGATGTCTAACATAATCCATTACAATCTTTATTATTATCCAAAATACATCTATCCAATCTCATAGTATAAAGAAAACAATTACTGAAAAGGTCACATAACAAGTACGTGGATACCATCGTTTATCCCCCACATATCATAAGATATATCTTGTTGATGTCATTCCAAACATGTGAAAACCTTAATCATGCATTCTCTTGAAACATAAATTACCACAGAACCTTAGTGAAAACATAAATTCTATCAAAAGTTAACTCTTACCATAAACCAAAATCCCAAAAAATCTATATACTCAAATCATGATATCACTTTGTCCTTTTATCAGCCATGAGATCATGAATACTATAAAACATATTACTTTCTCTTTATCCCTTCATTATGTGCATATCATCTTCTTTCCAAAAATATCTGAATAACCTTTCATGGTTATCGGTACCATTCAAAATATACTTTCAAATAATTTAAGAAAAACAATAGTGTAACAATAATTAGATGTTTCTTTATTCCATAGTACCATTAAAATACCTATACAACATAACCCTTGATAAAAATACAATCATTCCACTACCTTCTTAAACCATTGACCAAGCTTCAACACTTCTTTCATCTCATATATCATTTGTAGTTTCCTCATCATCATCCACATAAATACTACCCATATGACCATGCTGATTCTTTTCATGAGATTTTACCTTAGGGAATTGGTTTGCATAATGCCCATACATTCCACATTTAAAACTTCTAATCATTGTTGATGGCGTAGAAATACCATTATACTTCTCCATGGTGTTAACTGAACCATTTCCTTTGTAGTTACTGGATTTGTGTTCTTCTTTTCCACACCCAAAGCATCTTCTAGTTCCTTTGAAGCATTATCCTTGATGTCTCTTCCCACATGATTTACATGAGAGAAATTAAACTTTATTTCCTCTATGATCATCATGAAACTCCATATTTCTCTTATTAGCTGAGTTGGGAAACTTACCTAAGTTGAGATTATTGATCATATTCTGAGATTTCTAATTAGGCATAATAACGATGTTTGGACTTCCAAATCCCATTTCATTTGGTTTCTCATCAATAATATCATTCCATTGTATATCATATCCTCCATTATCGTGAATCTTCCTGTTTCCAGCCATTTTCTAAAAACCAAAAATAATAGTGTGACAGGAAAAAATCATGTTAGAGAAAACAATATAATAAAGGGGGAGTACCGTCAATATCTAACATCTTAGGTTAAATTCTAAGATCGTTACCGTAATTCTAGGGCTACAACCTGTACGTGTAATTATCCTTAGGGACATCCCTAGACATACCTTAGAAATACCTCTAGGGGTTTCACTAAAGTTTTTGCATCCTAGTTTCCAAAGGTTAACTAAACCTTTCCTCGGATACCAACTATAGAGACCCAAATCTTGACGTACATGGAAATTACATTACTTTTTTGGAATACTTAATACATAACAAAAACAAACACACAAGGACCATAATAGTTTAGTGTCTTTGGAAACTCGGATCATAGTCTTCTAATCGTGGTGAAAGATCTTCACATCTCCCATAAATATCTTCCCCTTTTTTTCTTACCTAAAACCTTTCTTTATATCCTGGTGAAAAGAAAACATATAAAGGGTGAACTCAAATTCTCAGTAAGGGTAAACATAGAGAACATAAAACAATCCATAAACATTTGAATGCAAAAACTTGAACATAAAATCTAAACATCAAAATCTTGAGCAAAGACATAAATCTTGGAAGTACGTGAGGCATATATCATAAAGGAACATCAATCATGATACAATAGCATGTGAACAAAACATGTAATTGTGGAAAACCATTAAGAACATGATATGATTTCCATAGTATCCAAGAAATTGCTGCCAAATCCATCTTAGTGGACAAAGTCCCTTTCTGAATCGAGTTCACTCCTTGTTCCAGTCCGGTAACACTGAATCAGATTAACTTACCATTCCAGCCATGTCTATCTCATGAGATATAAATCTTTACCCATTTCATTGGAGTGAGATATAGGTCCCACCCATCTCATAATAAAATCTTTCTTACTTGTCCCACAACATGAACATAAATCATTCATCATTACCCAAAGTATAAAATGGGTTTCATAAACATCATCCAATAATAACATAATACATACAAATAAAAATTGATATCATTTCATCATAAGAAATGTGAAACAATGTAAATCATAGAGACATTATACTTGAAACAGACACATATGAAATAATGTCATCTTAGATGGAAAATGGTTTTGATAAAACACTTGAAATGAATTCTTGAGGAAAATATCCTTTCTTCTTCAAAATCATTTTATTTTCACAAAATACCTACAATTTTAAAAGAAAAATATTTTTTTTGAAAATATTCATTAAATCTTGTAGAGTAAGCTTCATGAAAATAAGGTGTTATGAAATTGTAAAAATTCGCCCACACCGTATAAGTTAAAAATAACATTTTTCTCGTACTTTTGTCAGAAAAGTCAAAAAGTTCCCCATCTGGTAAAAAAAAGTAATATTACTTTCATAACAGGTGGTAAATTTCAAAACATGGGTAAAAAGGACTTCAAAAATACATGATTTTTTTTAGAAAACATGGTCATGGATGATAACAATAACCCCATTAAATACTTACGAATAACAATCTCGGATAAGAATGGGATTGGAATAGTTATCCCTTACCTTAGGTCCGATATGCTTTGTACGTATCCAAACCTCCTGTATCATGATTTAAAAAATGTCATTGAATTATTAAAGAATCATATTCATTCTTATGATATCATATATGGTTCACTTATGACTTTATATTACCCATTCTTTTGTAAATTCCATGTTAAAGAAGTGTTTTGGGTAAAATCGTTTCATTTATCGTACTTGTTTCGACTTGATGTTCTTGATATTATTACTTATATCCTGATTTAATTAATTCCATAATGTAATAAATGATTTATATATATAATATATATTCATCATATACATATATATATGATAGATCGATAAATGGAATGAAATACACCGTTCATGGAGACAGTAGGCCATACGTACGCATGAACGCTGTTTTCGTTTCCTTATTGAATCGAATGGAATTAAGTAGATGAAATACATATATATATATATAGGAATCCAGTATCATTATTATGTCATATATTTCATTATTATTCATTATATATACTTTATAATCATTCATTAATGGTTAACAAGGAGAATGAATCTCATCGCGTCGTGGAGACGGTAGTCCGTACGTACGCACGAGCGATGATATCATTCCAATGATCATGGAATTGTATTTAAGTGTATGTATAATATTTCATAATAAATATCAATTTACAATAATCATATATAGTTATTTATTTACACCATTATACCCATCCATGTAAGGTGGTGGTCGAAAAAATATTACACCACGACGTGGAGACGGTATTCCGTACGTACGCACGCACAATGATTTCGTTTTTTGTAGGATGGATAGAAGATGAAATAGGGTTGTTTTATATTTATAATAACATATCATTATATAATTAATACTTATGTTATTACTTTATATTGAAACAACTAAATAATAGGAAGTAGAAGAAGAAAGAAACTTGAAAGAGTTGGTAGAAGAGATTACCTCTTCCTCGACACACCTCCTTTAAACTTCTTCTTAGGGCACTAGAGTTGGTCTTTTGAGATGACAAGAACCTCTATGATGTAACTAGATAGGTTTAGAAGAGGAATTTTCAGGGTTTGGTAGAGCTTCAAGGCTCGAAAGGGTGTGAAGAGAAGAGGGAAGGGGTGCCCTTTTTTATAATGGAGGAGAGGGACACCTTTGGAAAAACTTAAAATATATTTTTTATAATAAAGTCATATTCAGTTTATAATAGCTCCAAATTGATTTATTTCGAATATAAAGTGAGGATGGGTCGAAGTAATCTCAACCAATTGGTTTTAGAAAAGTCTAGGTTATTATTTTAACATTATCTTTTAGATTTAACTCTAAGTTAAATAATTTAACTTTTACCGTGTCTTCTTGTTTTCTTACACTATATGGTTAATAAACATACTATAAAAAGCAACAATAACCCCAAGTGGTTCATTATTAATATATATAACCTTATCTAAGTCATTTTTTTGAACCTTAGATTTTTAGGAATAAAATAACAATTAATAATATAATATTTGTTTCAAAAACTATTTTATGTCAATTTTGACACTATTTGGTAATTGATTTTTGTGAAAATCATAACAGCATGATTAGTTCGAAAAAAGTTAATTAAATAAATAATAAAATTTCATATTTACCTAAAAAATTAGTGTAATTCATAAAAAGTCTCAAATTACATTTATTTGGGTATTTATAATATCAATTAGTTTAATATTTCATATTTAGGTAATTACTGCATCATCATTGTGTCATAAATAAATTAAATTATATAATGTCTAAAAATTATAAATAAAATACCATTAGGTATGAAATATTTTTTTCTTTTTAATTAATATTTATAGTTGAATTTATATTATGTATAACCCTATATTAAAAATTTATTATTTATTAAACTTCTATTTTAACTATTTTAACTCTTTTTTAAATAAAATAATAATAAATGTCATAATCTAATCCAAGTTGACCTAAATGATAATATTATATTTATAAGGTTGTTTTTGGTCGAATTATACTTATAAAATAGAATTATAACATTTTTTAGGATAATAATAATATCATTTTTACCCTTAATTACCCTATTTACTTTTAACCGTGGTAAAAAAAGTAAAACATTACTATTCAAAAAAATTATTTTTATATTATTGAACCACATTTTACTCCTTGATATTAATCTTGTCTCTTAGATTTTGGAAATTCCACTCACAGAAGCGGTAAAATTATGTTTTATGTAAATTTTCAAATTCTCATAGGAGGTGGGTAAAAGACGGTGAAAAGTTCAATAAAATTTTTATATATCTAAATTTATTATAAAATGACTCCAATGAACTACATTGAACTTATATGGGTATTAAGTATCAATTTTGACCTAAAATAAATTTAAATAAAATAAATAATTATTTAAATAAAAATTTTGTTTTTAAATAGTAACCTAGTGTTTTCACTATTCATCAAAAATTGAATATTTTCATAAGAAAACCAATAATTCACCCTAGGCTAATTTCAATATTCCGAATCTAAAAATGAAGTCCATTTTGAAAGATAAAATTTATAAAATTTCAAAATGTGGGTATTACTATTCATAACTGTTAGTTTATATAATATTTCAATAACATATCGTTGTTTAGTGAAACTCAATATTGCGTACAACACACGCTATCGTGAAAGGTCGCGATTTTGTGTAATGTAAGCCAAGTCAGGGTTGCGTGTAGTGAAATACTCCTTTGTTGTTGCGTATAATAGAATCCAACCATATTTCATTTATACATTGAATATATATATATACTCAATGTTGCGTAGAATAACTACTATCAAACGAACATGAAATTGTGTGTAGAATGATCTAAGAATAGTGTTTCATATACTGCAAGATAATACGGTTTTGCGTATATCACAAGATAATCTTGGTGTAGCGTACAACAGAAGATATGAAAGAAATTAAAAAGAATAAACCTCATAAAATCTCAGGGTGTTACATCATTCTTTATATATTGAATCTCATATTGGGATTATTCAAGGTAAAA
Source organism: Viscum album (assembly GCA_963277665.1). Lineage (NCBI taxonomy): Eukaryota > Viridiplantae > Streptophyta > Magnoliopsida > Santalales > Viscaceae > Viscum > Viscum album. The sequence goes on from OY728145.1 coordinate 384,685,267, forward strand.
TCCCAAAAATTATATCTCCCAAGAAATATATGATAAGTGGGACTCCTTGGGTATCATACTACTAGTTGATTAGTGTCAATTGGATTTGTCAAAACACTATATTTATACTAATAATATGATCATTGTTCAATGGATATAGTATTAGATATTGTGATGATTAATTGTATTTTAAATATGATCAGATATAATAAAACAAAAAAATATTATTTATTTTCTATAACCATAATAGGGGACTCAATTCAGTCCAAAATGTATTTTTATTTATAAAAGTTTGAGTCATTTCAAAAAACTATTCCTAAACTAGGGAAATAAAAATAAAAAAGGTCATATATAGTAGAAACTAAATATGATTCCATGTAAGAGAATATAGGTGGGAAGTGAAGATATGGTCATTGATGATAATCATAATTCCCAGATAATTATGAAGGGTGATAGAGGTCATTGATCTCAAGAATGTGATTGATCAAGAGAATGTAAAAAATGAAAAATAACAGAAATCAGTGATGAGTCAAAAGACAATCGATTCATCGAATATGAAGATAATAGGATACTTTTTTTCATCAAGATATTTTCCTATTGTTTATGAATTATTTAAATGTCTAATAATATAATAAAATATACTAACTTGGTATCATTATATTTAATAGGCACAACTCCATCCTTTGGTTTTGATTCAAACAATTTCCACTTCATCCCCTAATCCAAGAAATGAATATCCAAAATGAATTTTATTCAAGAAGAACTAAAATTAAATTGTAATGTATTATAAGATTCATAAAAGATTGAAACTAATTTATGCATATTTCTAAATATTTTCCAATACCAACATGGTTAGCACAAGTTATCCAATATAATACATTAATATCTAAACCTAAATAATAACACCATGGGTTTATCATTTATATTTCTTCATCAAATTCTGTAACTAAAAAAAGGTTATATTGACCTGGTTATCACATTTTATATTGTTAGGAGCTAATACCTTATCATACTTCAGTTTTGATTTCAAATTCCATAGCCTTTCTGAATTCAACATGTTGTCACCAGGTATGAGGTTGCTCCTTTCTTTAAAACCAAATTAATATAATTAATATAAAATTCCCGAATTGTGATGAAACATAATTACTAGAACATCAAAGATAAGACAAATATTAATGGTTTCAAATACATTTAATCTTATTTCTCAAAAAATGTAATGGAATTATTCTTCAAATAAATTTTTTATATACTAAACCAATTGGTTGTATTCCCATAAAAATTTTCGAAAAATATCCTTAATAATGTAATATTCCAACCACTAAAAATTTCAAAAGGGGTTTTTAAGAATTTGAATTTATTATTATCCCAAAACTCATAAAACCATGTTGGTATTCAAAAGTTTTAAGTTATTTAAGAAATAAATTCTTTTAAAATTTAATACAATCCTTTGATGATTCATGATACATGTAACAGAAATATCATTGGTAAAAATACTTTTATAACTTGATACTTGAATCCCATTACCAAAATACTTCAACTATTTTATTTTAACATACATCCTTCCATTTTCTAGGTGTTGAAATTTAATAGAGTGTATTTACTTGGATAATTTCTAGGTTACCCATATTTAATACAATTAACTATAAATGGATACTTATGATGAAATTTATTTCCTTCAACCATGCTTTTAATTTTTTTTCTTGAAAATTAATTTCATAATTCCTATCATTTCCACACAAAAACTTTTTTCCATTCCATTGAGGATTTTTCCTAGTTTTATATTTCCATATTTTTGACATTAATTAAATCATTCCATATCTCCTATTTGGTCTCCACCTCTCGAGATCTTTGCAATCTTCACCCTTCACTTCTTTGGTTAGTCCAAGAGTTGGTTAAGGTATAGGTTGTTAATCATACTTAAATATAATATATTGGTAATAATCATGATATCTTTGAATCCTATCATAATCCCATTTGGATTCTCATATTCACTATATTACCCTTCATATTATATGTTAACATGATTCTTTTAGGTTCCATCCATAGTCTAAAACCAAAATTTATATTGTGGGAAAACATAATTATAGAGTAAAAATCATATAATAATTTATAGGATATATAGATAATGAAACCTTATTTTAAATTTAATAAACCTTAGGTTTAACCTAGTTCATTCATTATCATCATCAATTCAAACCCATTATAATGGTTTGTAAATGAAATGTGAATTATCGAATGAATAACCCCTGGGAGTATCAAACCTGGTGCGCAGTAAGGCCCATTATTGTGCACTAGGTAACACTCAATCTAATCCAAACATTTATGTTTTAGAGTTATTACCCCTAGGTACATCTATTCCATAACCACTTCCACTATCCTTATCTATATAGGTATTTCTTTCTTGCAAGAACACATAATCTCTACCTCACCAAAACTTTATTATGTTCTTATATACTTATCCTCAAATACTATCATATTTTTGTATTCTTGAATCCATATTTTCATACATCTAGTTACTACGTTATCTTAAAAACTTTCTATGATACTGACTGTAGTAACCCTAGCCCCAGTAACCTAGCTTCGTTGTCCACTTTACTATATTGTAATTAGTTATAAGCAATTGCATCCTAATGGAATGAATATTGTAGTGATATTTTTATACTAGATAATTACATAATTCCCACACTATATATGAATAAAAAAATTAAAACATATTTTTTTTTATAATATAATTATTCCATAAATAATATTTATTTATATCTTTCATGGTACATTTCCTAGATTACTAGGAAATGAAAAAAAAGTTGATCTCAAATGCACAGAAAGATTTCTGTACAGTGCAAGATATCGTGATTAAATAAATCCTACATAGTAAAGAGTGATAAATATGGTAAGGTAAATATTATTAACACACATTCCATTTAATAAATAATGTGACTATCATTATTAGATAATCAATAATCAGTATATAAAGGAATAAAACTAAAAACACATTCCTTTTAATCAATAAATTGTAAATGAAATTAATCTAGAGATAATATCATTGTGATAATATCATGGATAATAATAACTGAATTCATAGTCAAGGAAATACTTAATTATTGGATGTCATGAACAAAAGCATCATGATACCTCTATTATCAATACCCTTTATACGAATGTTTAAAACTAATGGGTTGGTATACACCATAAACCCATTTAATTATTGTTGGTAAACTAATTCATCTAATGATACTACTGGTTCATCCAGGGGATATCTATAATTGGTGCTCACTCATATCTTAATATACAATGCATTCCTTATATATAAAATGATCAATTTAATTCATGAATAATATGCCTTACCAAAAAATTTCTATATCGATTAAGTAATATGGATTTGAAGTAATTTCCCTAATCAATCATATGCCATTAAAATTAAAATTTCATATGTATAAATGATATAGTGTTTAATATATAATCATATCCATGATACAATATATCGGAAATTCTGGGAAATTTAAAGTCCAATAATAATAAGAAAGTTAATATTTCAAGTGACAGTTGATGATTACAAAAAAATAATAAACAAATAGAGTGTCAATACTTTCCCTCACTAAAATGATTGTAAACCATCCAGTGAAATAATAAGGTTGGTATTAAAATAACATATCCCCAATGTATCATAATTAAAATTAGGGTTTGATGTAATTATAGAATAGAATTACAATAAAATGATATTAAAAACATTATTAAGGAAAATAAACTTTTTTAATTTGAAAATATGTTTTATAAATTATATTGAAAAAATATTTTTTAAATACATTTATTTGAAAATATATTTTGAAACTTAAAAATTATGATTTAAAATATTAAGCGGTGATGATGGAATGAAATTGTGTTCATGTCATATAATTTAAAAAACATTTCTTTCACACTATTGTAAAATGGATAGACATTACCTCATTTTGAAACTGATAAAAATATTCCTTTTAAACCATTTTTTAAACATTCAAACATTGGAAACAATTTCTTTAATAAATAATTTGGTAAATGTTAAAAAACATTTTTGAAAATATTTTTAGAATACATGGATTTTTATGAAAATGGATTTTTGACCAAAGATAGAAATAAAGTCAGATTATCTTTAAAACATTTTTTGAATCATTTTAAATACCAAAGAGAGTGAAAACGTATTTTTCCATTGAAAATTAATGTATAATAAGAGTATAATAAAATTAAATGGGTTTCTTATATAATGATTAAATAATTTCCTTCAAGTTAAATTCATGTATAAATAATCCCGATTAGAATAAAATTGGACAATAAACCCTTAAAAATAACATAACAATAATAATAGAATTTATTATGTGTAAAATGTAAATATTCATAAAACAAAAGGGAATGAAACATAAAAAAATAAAAATTTATTACACACTTAATCTTACAATATCTAAGATAATGAAGAAGTAATATAACCTACTGAAAACAGATTGAGTTAAGAAATTATTTTCCACCTGATAACACTCAAGTAAAATACATTTGGATGAAATAATACAAATTGAAACCTAAAATATGATGAATTGTGAATAATTCATGATATTATATGTTAATGTGTCAGTATGTACACAATATAATGAAACTAGGTGCATAACATTACAATGTGACTCAATGAATGTAAATTGAGATAAAATCCCTTACATCACACTTACTTTTTGTAAAACATGATTTAACATCATTTATAATTGTTTAAATAATGTTATTAATTTATACTAGAACCAAATTCATATTTATAATATCATATATGATCCTATTATAACATTTTACAACCATTTTGTTAAAAATATTTAATTATTTTCATTGATTCTAGTATTAATTGTTTTTTTCTCATTCATATTTTGTTGTTAAAGATACAATTCTTGTGCATAGGATACAAATATATAATATCCAAGATGATATTAATTTTATAAAAATAATATTATCATGCTAGATTCATTTTTAGAATCATTATTCATGGTAAGACATATAAAATTAATTGTATCACTTAAGGGACATAGTAGGCCATATGTATGCGCAACGTACAATATCATTCCATTAACGAGCGAAGGGATAATAAAGTGGGTGATATATTATGTTTCTAGAATAATTATAATTTCATATATATAAAATATATTCATTTAATTTTTCCTTATTAATTTCCTTGTAAATATTATGTGAAAAAAATTATCACATTGCTTTGTGAGGCGGTAGTACATCGTACACATGAGTCATGTTATCGTATTTTAAGCAGCATTGCAATTGAGAAGATATATGTAATATTATAATTCCTGAAGTACAATAATATAATAAATGTTATATATATATGTTAGATATATAATTAAATAAAATCTTGATATGTTTTGATGAAAAATGAGTTACATCAGTTCGTGAGGCGATAATCCACCGTACACACGATCAACTATTTCCAATACCGTTTGATGGAGGAGGACATTGGTCAAGTGAGTAATTCAATATTGGGGGTGAATTGAGTTCTAAAAAAAATAGTAGCTTCAATACAATTTAAAACTTAAACCAACCAATTTAATTAAAACACCAAGTTAATCAAAATAGTATAAATATATAATTTTATTCTTTAAATAGACTCCCAAAGAAGGAAAAATGAGTAGTTAAAATAATCATTTAAATCAATTTAAATTTTTAAATGAAATAAATTGATCAAAAAATTTCTATAAAACACAAATTAATATAAACTATCAATGTTATTCTTTGATACATATTTTAAAACATATACATTTTTAAACATTTAAATACAAAAACTAAAACAAAAAATAATACAAAATTAAAATAGGGGATTCAGTCACAAGATGAAAACTAATTTCATACACTTATAAATCACCCACTACTAATATATTTGTTAAAAAATGAACTTTATTCACAACCATGACTAGTTTTTACAAACAACACCACACAAGGTTGTCTAGGAACGAAGCCTCTTCCACATTTTTCATCAGTATACAAATGATAAAATTTTAGAGAGTGGAACAACTAGAAATTTTGTGAAATGATTTTTTAAAATAAATTTAATCATTTATGTATTTTTTATTTCTCTAAATATTTATTTTATCTTTTGTCACACGCAACACATTGTTTAGCTTTTTTTACATGCAACATAGAGTGTTAACGAACCGCAGCAACAATAAATATTTGTATTTAGAAAAATAACATAATTACCTAGAAATTAAATTAGAGTAATAAATAGGAATAAATAAATCATAAATATTATGTATAATGTTTTTATATAAATAAAAAAATTGACAAAAATTACTAATTTTTTTAAAAAATCCTTTATATGTTTGAAATTTATTATTTTCTAAACAATTGTTCTATTTATTTATTTTTGTGAACAATAATTAAATTAAGTTATATAACATTTAAAAAATGAATTTTATAAAATAAAAATTATTTTCTGAATCATATTTTCAAAATTATCTATGGGTAAATATTTTATTTTTTATTGAAAGGTTTCATTTTTTGATAAATAGTGAAAAAATACTCAATTTTAACGCAAAATAGAATATTCATTTAATTATTTTTTTAAAGTTAATTTATATTCTAATTTTTTTTAAAAGTATTATAATGTCAAATATACATCTATTAATCTAATTTAGGTCATTTTAATCAATATTTAGATTTTTGATATAAAAACATTGTAAACTTATGAACATTTTCTCTTTAAAATCTGGCTTACTCATCGTATCTGTGGAAATAATTTTAAATTAAATATCACAAATTATTTGAGAATAATCTGTAAAAATTAACTCCATATTAGGTATCACAATAATTTATATTATCTAATAATTTTAACTTAATTTTTGACCATAATTATTAGTAAAAATAGTAAAAATTATTTTCCATGTTTGAGGTAAAATTGGGTTTACCATTGGGTTAAAATAAAATGATAATGGTAGAAACAAAAAAAAAACATTTAAGAAACCAATTTATGGAAATATTATATCATAATATATTATATTATCAATAGTTATCTATTATTTTAGTCCTATGATACGAAAAAAAATGTTAGTTTAATTCTTTCTTTCAAAATATTATAATTGTGCCACTCACCTCACTTATAAAAGGCAACCCAATATCATCCCTTATTAACACCCTAAAACCATTTTTATTTACCAAATAACTATCCAAATAACATATATACATCCCTAATCACATCCATGGAGCATTTTTTTGGAAACAAATCAACCTATGAAGTCTTTTGGTGAAAACCAAAGTAGGATGCCTGAAGAAAATGTAACATTCATCAACGAGTGTTTTTAGTTTAATTTATTACTACACCTCCTTAAATTCATATTCAACTATTATTATATAAAAATAGTTATATTACATATAATTAAATGTTTTAATGTTAAGTTCATGACTTATAACTATCTACACTTTCATCGTATGGGTTTTGAAATCATCATTTGTGTGTACGGAGGACTATAACCTCTAGAACTGATGCCATTCATTTTACCATTACCACCTATCAAGTATATACATAATGATGGATTTATCATTTATATATAAAATTTATGACATTATTATACTTCTTTAATTATTATATGACACATACTTTTATATTCTTAATTTTGTAGGAATATAAAAACATCGATCGTGTGTACGGTGTACTACCACCTCGTGAAGTGAAGTGATTCATTCACATATTTAATGGAAGTTAATAATGATGTGTTTAATGAAAATATGCGAAATATATGACATAAAATTATTCTATAATTATACTATATAATTTACCTAGCTTTCCTTCAATCCTACAAGAAAATGTAAATAGGGTTCTTGTGCATGTACGACCTACCGTCTCCATGAATGGTATATTTCATTATCGATCGCAATATTTTATTGATTACTCAAAATACATATATACTAAATATTTATTATTATTTTTAAAAATTAATATTATGGATATGATTAAATAATGGTCAAATTAAGTGGATATAAAAATAATAATTAAAAACATATACGAAAAAGGTGGTTACTATCTGAAAGGTAACTTTAACAGGGAATTAATAATAAACAGGGAATAATATGTCATAAGAAAATAATATGTGGTATGATATATATATTAATGCTTCTGAAATAGATTTATAATTAAAATATATTTATTATAAAGTATTTTGGAATGTGTGTGAATGAATTAGAGACTTAAGGTAAGGGATTTTCATCTCACCTTTTACTTATGTGAGAAACATGATATATTCACCACCTATTTATTTTAGATGGTGTATATAATTACCATAAATTTATTTTATAGTTTTTATCCTGGTCATTGTGGGATTTAAATATCCATTTTAGGTTATATATTTCATGGTGATTATTATTCAATGTTACCAAAGTGTTAAGGACTTTATGTTACCATCTCATCGTTTATCAAGACAGTTTACGATTATGTTTCCTATTATCAAATATTATTATCCGTATCTCAAGAAACTCAGTAATTTAATATTATATATTTATTCATGATATTTAAAATTAATATAACCATTTTTCACTCTTTGGTAGTTAAAATAATAGGGAAAATTATTTTTATAAAAGTCTATTTTATTTCTATCTTTGGTTGAAAATACATTTTCTTCCCCAAACCATGTTTTTTAAAGTTGTTTTCAATTATTTTTATTATGATATTATTTTTAAGAAATTTTTATCCATGTTTTACTTTTTTATACAAAATTGTTTGAATGGAATATTCATTTTCTTTTCAAAAATTATACCCTTAGGGATTTTATGGAAAATTTAAAAGGAATCATTGTTGTAACATGTACGGAATGAATGAGATTTACTAATATCCTAACAATTATTTTATATAAATATTAATTTATATGTTTTCAAAGTTATTTTCAAAGAAATGGATTTCCAATTTTTTTTATAAATTTCTTTTTTCTAAAATAAGTTTTCAGAGAAATTTTATATTTCTCAAGATAGGTTCTAAGTGATTTTTCTATCAAAATCATTCTTCGTCTAAGATGAAATCCTTTGATATTACATAAGATTTTATGGGGATATTTTCCAAGGATAACATTCATTGTCTTATTTTAATTTTTTTATCTCTTTAATCAAAACATATTTATGAAAACTATTTCTTTTATATGGGTTACTGTAAGATAAAATGTCTTTGAAATACATTTTTGTTCCATGGGTTATATATGATAAAATGTTTTATGAAACATATTTCTTTTCCATGATTTATTTTATGATGAAATGTTATATGGAACCAATTTATTTTCAATTATTACGATATTATAAATGTTCCATGATCTTTGGAATATAAATGTATGGATTATATGATGGGTGGGAACTATATATCCCTCCAATGCATTGGGAAATGATAAATGTTCTACGATATAAGAGGGTACACTAGTGGTTAATCCAAGACCAAAAAACAGGGGAACAGAGGTGGTTAACCCAAACCCAAAAATATGGTACACAGGTGTTTAGCTAAATCTAGAAGAAAATACACAGGTGGTTATCCCAGTCCTAACATGTTATGAAGTAATTGGTGTGTATCCAAGACATAAGAATTTCTTTACTTTTGTGTATGCCTTAATTCCACATATTATGCCAATTTAATGATCACTTGGATCATGTACATTGATTTCCATATGATTCATGACTTATACAGAGCTAATATTTATGTCATAACTAATTATTATGATCATTGATATGCATGGTATAGTTTTCAAATGTTATCATCATGTATCATAACTTTTTTCATGTTATGCTTCTGTGTATCCCTTTTTTACTATTACTGAGCATCTAATCTCATGCTTTCTTATATTTCTTTTCCCCATGTTATAATGAAACGTTCTCATTAGGGTGTATTTGTGAATTTTTCTATAAGGGAAGATATTTATGAGATAGTTTTAATATATTTCCCCAAATTAAAATATAGTGTACCTATTCTCCAAAGAAACTAAATTATTATGGTCCTCAGACATGTTTTTGTTTATTATATTGAATATTCATAAAAAAGATGTAATATATTTGTATAAAAATACTGGGTTAATATAGTTTATATCAGAGTAATGTTTTTGTTATCCTTTGGAAAAATAGTACGATAAAACATTAGTGAGATCCCTAGAGATATTTCTATAGATATTTCAAGGGAAATGGATATGTAAAATTCAACGTATGAGTCAAAATATAGTAAAATCTCCATGAATTTTGTTAAAGGATAGATTGAGTGGTTTCCATGAAATTTCATCCCTTTCTAGATAATAGATGTTGGTGTGTCTCTCTTATAGGGGAACCTGGGTGTAATAACTTCAAAAAGGGAGTATTGAGCTGGAATCGATTGACATTGGGTGCATGATAATGGGCCTTATAAAACACCTTGTTTGACACTCCTTGTGGAAATGCTTCAGAAATCTAAAAACTCTTTAAAAACCATCATAAAGTATTTCAATAGATGGTTACTTTTAATAGAATTTTATAAATGTAATGTTTCATATATTAAAAATAATTTTTCATGATTTTGACATTCTACTATTTATTTTTCATGATTATGTGGTTTTCCACTATGATTTGTGTTTCTCTAACTATACTTTTTGGAATTATTAAATGGATGGAGCCCAAAGGATCCATGTTAATTTTAAATAGAATAGAAAATGTAATGATTTTCCTCCAGAGCAACCAATTGTTATGGGTGTTGGAATACAAAATATTATCAGTATGTTGAAACAAATTTCTCATGATATGAAACATGTTGAACTTAAAAATGAGAAAACTAGTAAAAAAATTATATTGAGTCCTTCATGAGGAAACACACACCTTTATTTAGTGGAAACAATGATCCACTAGTTATATAGAAATGGATCTATATCACTAAAAATATGTTTTCAATTTTTCTATGTTTGGATCATGAAAAATTCATTTTGGTTGTTTATCATTTGGAATGAGAATCATATATATGGTGGAATCCAATTAATAATATAATGTAAATGAAAAGAAATTTAATCTATATAATGGGATGATTTTAAGAAGGTATTTATCACTAAGTAATTCCTTTATATTCTCAAAAAAATATAGATAAGGAATTTCTTGAACATAAGAAAAAATGATGGTGATTATATTAGAACCCTTAAATCTAATTTTACACTACTTTTAATGTATGCTTCTAGTTAATCATCTGCCCAAAAAATAAAAAATTATCAATTTTTGGTGGATTAAAACCAAGACATTAAAAGGTCTTAACTATAAGAGGATTTTATAGTTATGAAAATGTGGTTATATTTGTATATAATGTGGAAATATAAATTGGATATTCCCACCATTCATATGGTTTTGATATGAAAAGAATGATCAAGTCTTGCAAAAACTGAAATGGTGGAATGAAAATACATCCATCTATGTGTACAAAAAATGTGGGAAGAAAAATAAAGGGAATTTATAGAATGAAACTGGGAGGTTTATTTAATGTGTAATGGTTAATCATAAATCCTGTGAATGTCGAAATGTGATTAATGGGATGGTTAATGCATTGGAAGAGAAGTGGATTTTAACTAATGCACCACCCACACTCGAGTGTTTCAAGTTCAAGGAGTTTGGTAATTATGTGAATCAATGACCCTATAAAAGGTATAATGTGGATTATAATCCACAAAAACATCTAAAGGCAAATAAAAAAGGAGAATATCATGAAATAAAAATAGAAGAAGTTATTCATGATAATTCAGGAACACTTATCCTCCCCTCCTTGGTTGGAAATTTTATGTTTGATTTTATATTAATGATCCCGATTAAAACCGTATTATTCATCCTTTATGTAAATTTCATGTTATTATATCCCTCTACATGATTTCTAGAATAACAAAATCACATTTGGTATTCTATCTGTACAAGTTTTAACCCATGCTTCCAATTGAAATATTTTTTTATATGATAAGAGACTATATAAGGAATATATGTTGAATTAACATTTTAAAGTGAATATGTACCCATGAAAAATTAACATAATATTTATGGATAGAATCATGGGTTTATGAGTTTAAGGTTGATCATAAGTTATCGGTATGATATGAGAGTTTATCAAGATTAAAGATATTTTAAGATATAGTTAGGTAAATACAACCCATTGGTTTTTATATGTTTAAAGGGAAATGTTATTTATGTATGAATGTTTTTACACATTGTTGAAATTTGATTAAAGGTACCAGTAACCTTTAGGGTTTATCGTATCTTTGATGTTGAGGTAATCACCTTACAAATATTACACACTTTTTTTTGTTATATATGCTTTATCTCTAGATATTCTTTCCAAAATATACATTAAGGAAGTATTAGGGTTTAATGTAGTACCAAATTCAATTGTTTCTGATTTGGTAGAAATTTTCCATGATGTTTTGGAAAATTATTCAGTAATATCTTGCTATAGAGTTGATTTTTAGCATTGTGAGAAAATTTAAAACCCTGTGAAATAGGCTAAGATCTTGTTCCATGGACTTAAAAGATGGTTGGTATCAACACCTTCAACAAGATTAGATTTATTGAAACAATATATTACACTCGAACATTTATATGGATCTTTATGAATTCCTTTATGGAAATAATTTTAGAACCCCAAAATAATATAATGAAGTTGTAGAAAGAAAGATATTAGGACGAGATAAAGTTTTTGAGCTGGAAGGGAATGTTATATTCATTCATAAAAATGTAATTATAGAAACTATTTGATAGAAATGTAATGCTCATCATCATTGACATGAACTATAATTTTAATTTGGTGAGAAGGTATTCTATGAATTTCTATATGGAAGAAAGAAGGGTAAAACTAATCCATGTGAATTTTGGTCCCTTTGAAATACTTAATCATATTTAGATTGTATCTTGTCATTTGGTGCTTCCATAAAAACTAATTCTGGTTCAAGATATGTTCAATGTATCACCCCTAAGGAAGTACATACGTGATCCTTCAAATATACTGAATTTATAGGTCTTGACACCAGAATAAGATATTTCCTATGAGGAACAACCAGTAGAGATTCTGAATATAATAGAAAAAAATCAATGAAACAAGACCACTCACATGGTTAGAGTTTTTTGAAAAACCCACTAACGTAGGGAACTTATGTGGGAACCTAAGTATGCAATTTGGTAGAAGTATCCTTAGTTTTTGGTTCAAAATTGATAAATTTCAAGGGATAAATTCATTTTAAGGGGAATATAATGTAAAACCCTGAGATTTTGTGAAATGTTTTTTCAAATAAATATAATTTTTTCTATATTTTTCGTTACATGAAATATCGATTTTATCATTCATTACATGCAACACATTGTTTATCCAATATTATATGAAACACTAAATTTTAATGAACTATGACTAATAATTAATACTATTAATTAAAAAAGACCATTTTTAACTAGTTGTTAAATTTGTGTCATAAATAATAATAAAATAATTTCAATAATATGTATAATGGTTTTATATGAATAAAAAAATTCATAGAATAATTAATTAATTTTTTAATAAATTCTTTATATGTTTTGAATATACTATATTCTCAAAAAAATGTTCTATTTAATTCTTTTTGTAAAAATCATTAAAATAAAATTTTAAATTTTTTTAAAATTAATTTGATAAAATAAAATTCAATTTTTAAATCATCATATCAAAATTAATTTTGGGTTAATTTTTGTTATTTTTTCTGAAAAGTTTTATTTTTTGATGAATAGTGAAAAGATACTAAATTTTATTTGAAAAATTCTATTTGGTTTAATTTATTTATAAAGTTAAATTATATTGAAATTTTTATAAAATTAAAAATAATTTATTTATACATCCATTCATCGAATTTATGAAATTTTAACCAATTTCATATTGAATTTTGATATAAAAAATTGTAAAATTTTGAATATTTTCTCTTTATAAACTTTTTTTCTACAATTATAAATTCAGGATATTTCCACAGTTTATAATTACGGATATAGTAAAATAATATATGGATATAGGTAATTAATACAATTTGTTGGAACATGTATCATATTGGCATGGAAATAGGTCCATGACTGTATCCACAGTTTCCACCATGTTAGTACACCTATAACTATAGTTTTGAATCGTGGCTATACATTTTACCACATTGGCTTATAACCACTGTTCAATTCCATGTCTATCGATCAATATTAATGGTTGAAGACCGTGTCTATATGAAAACAACAAGGTATTATAACCATGTTTATATCCTGTAGATACTATAGAAAAGTAGTTATTCTAGAAGAAAATATATGGGCTAGAAATATCTCACCATAAGAGAGAGAAAACTCCATGGCATGGGAGCTGTAGTCGAGCCCAATGTATCTAGACGAATATCCTACCAACTAATTTCATGTTATTTTTAACAAATTCAAGATCAATATATATTTTTTCTAAATTATCAATCCACTCCTCTACTAAAAGAACCAAAATTCTAATACAATGTCAGTATTGAAAATTATATTGCATCATGATTGTGAATTATCATTACATGATTAAAATCCTATCATAAAAATGAACTTATAGCACCTAGAAACATAGTACCCCTCCAACAATGTGTTGAAAAAATTTCTAAACCGAAGGCTGAAAAATAATTCAAGTGATAAGGATTCCATGAAAGTTGACAATATGTTATTCTAGAGTGTGAAATCATCAAATTTAGTTAGGATGATTGACTTCCCGACCATTCATTTAGGCCTTTAATTAGCATTCTTCATGTATTTTTTGCCGTTATCTAATCTGTTCTTAGAAGAATTCTGATAGATCTAGTTTTATCAAGCTGCAGAGCCCTCTAAATTCACTGCTACCTCTTCCATATAACCAAACACTACCCTATTCTCATCATCACTAGCACGTGAAAAATCCTTGGACAACTTATTCAGGATCTCCACAATGCTATCCTTTGAAATGATTTGTCCCTTTATATCATGGAACAAGATGTACTTTTCATTTATGAAGGTCACAAATCCATCTATGTCATGTCCACTAACAAATTCTTTACCGCCATTGTTTCTCTTTGAGAAAAATTTTAATTTAGTTAAGAAATTTATACCATCTTTCTTAGCCATATCCTTTTATTTTTCATCATCCAAGTCTACAATGAATACATCCTCTTAAAATGTAAAATTAGTTGAATCATTTTCAAATATAAGAGCATGGTTCTTTCAATGTCCAAACCATTGAGTATAAAACTAAACTAGAACATCCTTTAACTCTTCCATTACAACCTCTTCAAAGTTATATCATGTTAGGACCACTACATTATATGGAATGGAAGATATCTTGGAATTGGCCCCTCCTTCAGTGTTCATGAACTCAAAAAGTTCCTTAGATCTTTGTGGAATGTCATACTTTCAGTGTTTCTAAGACTATAAGAAACCACATAATGACATGGTATCTTGAAATCCCATATTTCCTGTAAACCTTCTTATGCTCATCAAAAGTTGAATAATTTCCCTCTAGATTTGGAGCTATATTCAGGAACTATTTGATATATTAAAATTCATTAGAAGTTATCTATTAAATCTATTAATATCCATTGTTAATGTTTGTAACGACCCGAAATTTTGAATAAATATTGTTTCCGAATTTTGTGTGTTATTTTATATTCAACAAAACTGCTTCATTTGATAACATGAGTATAATTAAAATAAGACTGTTGGGTTTTGACTATTACATGATCGTTGTTCAATATGACCGCTGGAAACTAAACGTTTTGATTATTGAATCTAAATACAAGTGATCTTGGTTAATTAATATAGAAAGAAGATTCGATGGCCTCACCCAGTAGTCTTGGACCGATCAAAGCCCATCTAAAAGAACTTGGGAAGGAGGTAGCACCACCGGGCTACGCTCTGGACCAAACCCAAGCTGAACTGCATCGTGTGAAGCTAGAACAGAATCACCTTCGCGAGAAGTTAAAACTGATAGAACTTACTACTCATGCGATGTTGGTTGAGCCTCCCTCAGATTCTCTCACCTTAGCACACCTTACACTTAGGTACTATGCTGGTGTGATAAGGGGATATGTAAGGAGACTGTAACTGTCTTGTTTAATCCTTTGTTTTAAATAAAAATTTCAATTTCTTCTTATGATAAAGTTTATAAATTTTCAAATGACCGGATAAATATAGTATTCATATTTTTGATGAATTTTAGAAAAAGGATATTTTAAAAATGTTTATGTAAACATTAAATAATTAAAAATGTGTAATGATTTTCAAAAAATAGTCTTCTATAATTATGTTCAGTACGAAATTTAGAGTCTAATAAGATCAACTTGATTTTTGATGAATAGTAAATTATGAATAGTGATTTTATGCTTAGGATTAGTAATGTGACCAAATGGATTAGTAATCTCACTAAAAGAAAGTATTAATATAATCTAGGCACCTTGATTAAGTAATGTGACTCAATAAAATAGGTAAATAACTATTTCAGAAATTATTAGTCAAGTATTAGTTTTTTCGGGTGAATAGTGTTTTTTAATTAAAAATTAATTTAAAAATATTTACAAAATTATTTTTATAAAATGGATTTCATTTTTGAACTTAGATCATCGATATTATGTTAAGGTAATTTTTGGGTATTTTTCGGAAAAAAATGAAATTTCGGTGAATAGTGTATTTATTTAAAAATTAAATTACAAATATTTTAAAAAATATTTTCAAAAAATAGAGTTCATTTTTGAAATCGGAGCATTGATATTTGGTTAAGGTGAAATTTTGGGATTTTTCTGAGAAAGTTGAAGTTTCAGTGAATAGTAAAAATACAGTTTTAGGGTTTCGGTATGTTTAATGAAATCATAGCTGTGTCATGATGATGTTATGAGATATTTTAATGTTTGGCCGACCAAAGGTGATGAAATATTTTATGGGGGGCCCCATGTGGCCTAACTCCATGAGAAATACCATGGGAGAGCCCATGGTTTTGAGAAAACCACTTGTGAGGTGTCCCTTGGCCATTAATGCCTTGTCCCCTCACATTCCCTATAAATACCCACCCTTTCCTCCTCTAGTTTTCTCCCCAAACTCTCCCCTAACGAAGATATGGTCTCATTACCTCCCAAGGAGTCCTCTCAAGGTTCCCCCAAGCCCTCAAGGTCCCAACCTTTGAGTTTTAAGAGTTACATTTTAAGTTAAGGGATCCGACCTCTCTCTTTCTTTTCAAGTAATCCTTTTTATGTCATTTCTTTTATGCTCCATGTTCTTATGTTGGAGGATGTTCTTTTATATTAATATTACTTCCCTTTTCATGTTCATATGATGAGATACCCCCTCTTGCTCTCATGAATTCGTTTTAATAATGTTTAAGTGACGCCATTAGGCTGCCAAATTTTTAAGGGATTCTTTCACCTTTCTCATTTTTATGCGCCCTCTCTTTTCAATGTGTTCTAAAACCCTGAAACATAGCCGTTATGCTGCAGAATTTCCGTCTCAAAATGTCTCTCTCTTTTTATGAAGTTCTTTTATTTTATTAATTGAATACTCAAAGCTCTCTATTAAATAGAGGTATTCACATACGTACCAAGTTTTTATATTTTAAATTCTGGGATTTACATACATGAGACCCACTTTCCCTTTCCGTGGGTTTAAAGTGACATTAAGATCATGTCTTTAAAGCAGTTTTTAAAACGTTATGATTATGAAATGAAACCCATTTCTTTTATGCTATATAGGTTTTTTATGAAATTATTGATGATGATATATGTGGATCACATGATGATAAAGACAAATTTAAGGGTGCGCCCTGATAGCGCTCCAATGCAATGGGTAAAGACTTAATCTCTAGAGATGACCATTTAGACTGATACCTTGGTGAATAACCTTGATAATTTTTATTGACACCTTGGGGATGGACCTTGGTGAAATAGAAATTATTGTCTTCATAAAATGTTGTAGCCACATCTTCAAGTTATGAAAAATGTTATTTTTATTATTATATGCCTCATGATTTCTTTCTCATGCCTTAAAGTTCTTTTTCATGACTTTTTGGATGTATCTCAAGTTCACATGTTAAATGTTTCCCTTATTTCCCTTATTGGGCCTTCTGCTCACCCTTTCTTTTGATGTATGTCCCCAGGTTATGAGATGCAGTAATGAACCTAGGATGAACATAAGGAGAATCATTTCAAGTGTTTAAGAAGAATGTTTTATGTTTTCATGTTTTGAGTTCCTGGTTTCCAAGACACTAAACATTAAAGATCCTCGGTTTTGTATAATGTAATGAAAGTTTATGTGATAAAAAGGTGGGCTGCTATAGTTGGTATCAAAGGATGTTTTAGTTATTTGTCGAAATTAGGATATGAAAACTCTAGGAAGAACCCTATAGAAAAGTTTAAATATAAGAAATCTTCCTGGTATTTTGGTGAGTATTGAGTAAGTGGTTGCCAAGCAAATACATTCCTGTCTGAATATGAGCAGGTAGAGGTGGCTCTGGCACAGATGTACATAGGGGTAAAACCCGAAAACACTGCTTTGAGCTAGTCTCAAACCGAAACTGGTACATGAAAACGGGCCTTGCTGCACTCTTGGTTACGACACTCCCATGGATATGCTTCGGTAAATTCATAAGCTTAGTATGAAACATTATTAAAGGAACAATGATAAAATAAAATA
The DNA here is from genome assembly GCA_963277665.1 of Viscum album. Lineage (NCBI taxonomy): Eukaryota > Viridiplantae > Streptophyta > Magnoliopsida > Santalales > Viscaceae > Viscum > Viscum album. The sequence continues at coordinate 384,703,879 of OY728145.1, forward strand.
AATATTCACATAAGAATATATGATCATGGATAACCTATATTGGGACCTAGGGGATCACAAGTTAGGGTATACTTTTCTTCTACAAGTTTATCCTTCTATGCTTTAAGTTTCCTTTTCATAATTATTGGCTAAGTATTTAATCCCCCTAATTATACGTTCGTTTCTTAGTTAATGGTGGGAAATGGAAGAGCATGTCCCAACAACCAATGTGATAGAAAATGTGATTATTGCCCCATTAATGTGACAGAGATGATGAAAGATCAAGTTGAACTTATTGTGATTATGCCAAACTAGCTATCAAAAATCACAATTAATAATTGGTACCCAGTTGAATGCCTAAATTCATGAAGGAAGAAAAAGACAAAGCCTCAAGGATGTTCTTCTGATAAAGTTGATAATGGAAAGAAGACCCAATTTCTTTTTTTGAAAAAAGTGTGGGAAGAGGCACCAAGGAGAATGTCACAAAGGAACCAGGAGATGTTTTAAGTGTGGGAAGATAGGGTATAAAGTAGCCAATTTCTGTAAAAAAATGGATAATGTGATGAATGGAGATAAGGTTCGATCCAATGTACCTTATACATTTCGATTTCATAAATGTGGAGAAGTTAGACATTATCCAAGGAAATGCTCTCTTGGAATGGATGAGAAACATGATGAGCATAAACAATCTTCGAGGACAAGGGAACAATGAAAGTCCTATGCTGAGATGGATCATGTTGACTGAAGTACATGTAACTTCTTCGCAATAATTTTCTATGTCATGTTGTATTTTAGTTCGTGCTCTATGAGCATATATTTTATGTTTTCTAAGATCATCGAGTCACTACCTAAGATGATTTTATATCATTAAAGAAAACATCTATTGTTATGTACCACATGTTGATGTAGTGAAGTTGTCCTTCTTAAAAAAAGGTGATTAGGGGATTAAAAGATGATTATTATTTTGGAATACATTCACTATTTTGGGGACCCTATTTGATCAAGGTAAATAAATTACTATGGTATTTTCTTTGAGGAGTAAAGGTTGACTTATATTTTGAAGAATCGATAAATTTAAAGGGAACTTATAGTAATTTAGGTTACTTATGGAAATAATTAACCTCTCTAGGGGGAAATATGTTTAAGTTAGCTTCTTTTGTTATAAGATGTTAGGAGTGATTGATGTTGTTTGGAGATGAACGATGAAATTTATTTTGGAAGACTATGTTATCAAATCCTTCTTGTATTTGGGTTTCAATCTTAGTTTGGTTTATTTTGATGAATTTTAAGGACAATTTTTTATGGAATGGTCTATGATGAAATTTGGGTAGTACCGTGGAAATTTGAAGATTTAAAGAAGTTTCCCTTCCTATGGGATTATTTCTTTTTGAAGAGTTGTTTTATCTTACCATTTCTATTTTTGGGATAATAGAATAAATAGATAGTTAATCTTTGGTGGATTATGTGATTCTATGGAAGATGATTCTTGTGCTTTGATGAGACCAAGTAGTTTTGAATGCTCATCGTTTGGAGAAAAGATTAGTTTTGGTAGAAACTTATTAAAGGATGAAACTCTACTTGAAGGTAGGTATATTTCCTTATGTTTTTGTTCTATGTAGTAAATGAATTCCTCAAAATTATGAGATGGAACATAAAACAAAAATATTGTTGGTTTACGTTTCCTACTAGGTAATCAAAGACCGTTTACACACATCATAAGTTTGTGATTTTCTCGCAGTTAACATTCTCCTAATCATGATTTCTATCACTCTCCCTTAGAATGTGACCCTTTGTTTTCTCCTCCATGTCCATGTTTTCCTACATGGAATCCTAGAATGGGTTAACTAGGGTGACCTTATTACTTCCCTTTCTTTCTTTTAAAGTAATAGTGTTACTGACTATTTTTCGATGTGGGAATTTCAATGAAATTTCCAATCCCGATTTTAAAAATTGCAAGGACGCAATTTCTGAAGGGGGAAAGATTGTAACGACCCAAAATTTTGAATAAATATTGTTTCCTAATTTTTTGTGTTATTATATACTCAACAAAACCGTTTCATTTGATAACATGAGTATAATTAAAATGAGATTGTTGGGTTTTGACTGTTATATGATCGTTTGTTAATATGACCGCTAGAAACTAAACGTTTTGATTATTGTCTCTAAATACAAGTGATCTTGGTTAATTAATATATAAAGAAGATTCGATGGCCTCACCCAGTAGTCTTGGAATGATCGAAGCCCATCTAACAGAACTTGGGAAGGAGGTAGCACCACTGGGCTTTGCTCTGGACAAAACCCAAAATGAACTGCATCGTGTGAAGCTAGAACGGAATTGCCTTTGTGAGAAGTTCAAACTGATAGAAATTACTACTCGTGCGATGTTGGTCGAGCCTCCCTCAGATTCTCTCACCTTAGCACACCTTACACTTAGGTCCTATGCTGGTGTGATAAGGGGCTATGTAAGGAGACCGTAACTGCCTTGTGTAATCCATTGTTTTAAATAAAAATTTCAATTTCTTCTTATGATGAAGTTTATGAATTTTCAAATGTCCGGATAAATATAGTATGCATATTTTTGATGAATTTTTGAAAAAGGATATTTTAAAAATGTTTATGTAAACATTAAATAATTAAAAATGTGTAATGATTTTCAAAACATGGTCTTCTACAATTATGTTCAGTACAAAATTTAGAGTCTAATAAGATCAACTTGATTTTTGATGAATAGTAAATTATGAATAGTGATTTTATGCTTAGGATTAGTAATGTGACCAAATTGATTAGTAATCTCACTAAAAGTAAGTATTAATATAATCTAGGCACCTTGATTAAGTAATGTAACGCAATAAAATAGGTAAATAACTGTTTCAGAAATTATTAGTCAAGTATTAGTTTTTTCGAGTGAATAGTGTTTTTTAATTAAAAATTAAATTAAAAATATTTAGAAAATTATTTTTATAAAATGGATTTCATTTCTGAACTTAGAGCATCGATATTATGTTAAGGTAATTTTTGGGGATTTTTCTGAAAAAAATGAATTTTCAGTGAATAGTGTATTTATTTAAAAATTAAATTAAAAATATTTTAAAAAATATTTTTATAAAACAGAGTTCATTTTTGAAATCGTATCATTTATATTTGGTTAAGGTGAAATTTTGGGATTTTTCTGAGAAAGTTGAATTTTCAATGAATAGTAAAAATACAGTTTTAGGGTTTCAGTATGTTTAATGACATCATAACTGTGTCATGATGATTTCATAAGATATTTTAATGGTTGTTTGACCAAATGTGATGAATTATTGTATGGGGTCCCCATGTGGCCTAACTCCATGGTAAATACCATGGGAGAGCCCATGGTTTTGAGAAAACCACTTGTGAGATGTTCCTTGGCCATTAATGTCTTGTCCCCTCACATTCCCTATAAATACCCACCCTTTCATCCTTTAGTTTTCACTCTCAACTCTCCCCCAATGAATCTATGGTATCATTACCTCTCTATGAGTCCTCTCAAGGTTCCCCCAAGCCCTCAAGGTCCCAACCTTTGAGTTTTAAGAGTTACGTTTTAAGGTAAGGGATCCGACCTCTCTCTTTCTTTTCAAGTAATCTATTTTATGTCATTTCTTTTATGATCCATGTTCTTATGTTGGAGGATGTTCTTTTATATACATCTTACTAACCTTTTCATGTTTATATGATGAGATACCCCCTATTGCTCTCATAAATTCGTTTTAAGAATGTTTAAGTGACACCGTTAGGCTGCCAAATGTTTAAGGGATTCTTTCACCTTTGTCATTTTTTTCAAAGTTTTACTTTCATGTCAAGTCTTTCAAGTTCCTTTTTATTATATTGGGGTATGATATATATATATATATCCTACAGAAAGTTTCTGTTAATATGAGGAGAGACCCAATTTTATCTCTTCATTTCATTTTTGTTAAAGTTTATGTGACGTCGTTAGGCTGCCGAATTTTTAAGGGATTCTTTCACCTTTCTCATTTTTTTCAAAGTTCTACTTTCATGTCAAGTATTTAAAGTTTATTTTTATTATGTTGGAGTATTATCTCTCTATATATAATACTGAAATTTTATGTTCATATGATGAGAGACCCTATTTGATCTCGTCAAATCATTTTTGTTGAAGTTTAAGTGACGCCGTTAGGCTGCCGAATTTTCATAAGAGATATCTAATTTTTGTCTTCCTTCCATGTTTTTCATTTCAAATGGTATGACCTTAAAATTTCATTAACATGTTCATATATCCTTCATGTTCTGTCCCTATACTATTTTATGTGTCATTTATGAATGATTTACCCATGTCCCCTCTCTTTTCAATGTGTTCTAAAACCCTGAAACATAGCCGTTATGCTGCAAAATTTCCGTCTCAAAATGTCTCTCTCTTTTTCTAAAGTTCTTTTATTTTATTAAGTGAATAATAAAATATCTATCTTCTCTAGGGGTATTTACATACGTACCATGTTTTTCTATTTTAAATTCTGGGATTTACATATATGAGACCCGCTTTCCCTTTCCGTGGGTTTAAAGTGACATTAAGATCATGTCTTTAAAGTAGTTTTTAAAACGTTATGATTATGAAATGAAACCCATTTTTTTATGCTATATGGTTTGTTTATGAAATGATTGATGATGATATATGTGGCTCACATGATGATAAAGACAAATTTAAGGGTGCGCCCTGATAGCGCTCCAATGCATTGGGTAAAGACTTAATCTCTAGAGATGACCATTTAGACTGATACCTTGGTGAATAACCTTGGTAATTTTTATTAACACCTAGGGGATGTACCTTGGTGAAACAGAAATTATTATCTTTGTAAAATTTTGTAGCCACATCTTCAAGTTATGAAAAACATTATTTTTATTATGATATGCCTCATGATTTATTTCTCATGCCTTAAAGTTCTTTTTCATGAATTTTTTGATGCATCTCAAGTTCACATATTAAATGCTTCCCTTGTTTCCCTTACTGGGCCTTCTACTCACCCTTTCTTTTGATGTATGTCCCCAGGTTATGAGATGCAGTAATGAACCTAGGATGAACATAAGGAGAATCCTTTCAAGTGTTTAAGAATAATGTTTTATGTTTTCATGTTTTGTGTTCCTGGTTTCCAAGACACTAAACCTTAAAGATCCTCAGTTTTGTATAATGTAATGAAAGTTTATGTGATAAAAAGGAAGGATGCTATAGTTTGTATCAAAGGATGGCTTAGTTATTTGTGGAAATTGGGATATGAAAACTCTAAGAAGAACTCTATACAAAAGTTTAAATATAGGAAATCTTCCTGGTATTTTGGTGAGTATTGAGTAAGTGGTTTCCAAGAAAATACATCCCTGTCTGGATACGAGCAGGTAGAGGTGGCTCTGGCACAGATGTACATAGGGGTAAAACCCGAAAACACTGCTTTGAGCTAGACTCAAACAGAAACTGGTACATGAAAATGGGTCTTGCTTCACTCTTTGTTACGACACTCTCGGGAGATATGCTTTGGTAAATTCATAAGCTTAGTATGAACCATTATTAAAGGAACAAAGATAAAATAAAATAAAGATTCACATAAGAATATATGATCATGGATAACCTAGATTTGGACCTAGGGGATCACAAGTTAGTGTATAATTTTCTTCTACAAGTTCATCCTTCAATGATTTAAGTTTCATTTTCATGATTATTGGCTAAGTATTTAATCCCCTTAATTATAAGTTCTTTTCTTAGTTAATGGTGGGAAATGGAAGAGCATGTCCCAACAACCAATGTGATAGGAAATGTGACGATTGCCCCATTAATGTGACATAGATGACAAAAGATCAAGTTGAACATATTGTGATTATGCAAAACTAGCTATCAAAAATCAAAATTAATAATTGGTACCTAGTTGAATTCCCAAATTCATCAAAGAAGAAGAAGACAATGTCTCAAGGATGTTCTTCTGATAAATTTGATAAGGGAAAGAAGACCCAATTTATTTTTTTGCAAAAAGTGTGGGAAGAGGCACCAAGGAGAATGTCACAAAGGAACCGGGAGATGTTTTATGTGTGGGAAGATAGGGCATAAAGTATCCAATTGCTTTTAAAAAATGGATAATGTGATGAATGGAGATAAGATTCGATCTAATGTACCTTATACATTTCGATGTCGTAAATGTGGAGAAGTTAGACATTATCCAAGGCAATTCTCTCTTGGAATGGATGAGAAGCATGATGAGAATGAACAATCTTCGAGGACAAGGGAACAATGCAAGTCCTATGCTGTGATGGATCATGATGAAAAAAGTACATGTAACTTCTTCGCAATAATTTTCGATGTCATATTGTATTTTAGTTCGTGCTCTATGAGCATATCTTTTATGTTTTCTAAGATCATCAAGTCACTACCTAAGATGATTTTATATCATTAAAGAAAACATCTATTGTTATGTACCACATGTTGATGTAGTGAAGCTGTCCTTCTTAAAAAAGGGTGATTAGGGGATTAAAAGATGAGTATTATTTTGGAAGATGTTCACTATTTTGGGGACCCTATTTGATCAAGGTAAATAGATTACTATGGTATTTTATTTTAGGAGTAAAGGTTGACTTATATTTTGAAGAATCTATGAATTTAAGGTGGACTTATAGAAATTTAGGTTACTTATGGAAATAATTAACCTATCTTGGGGAAAATATGTTTAGGTTTGCTTCTTTTGTTATAAGATGTTAGGAGTGATTGATGTTGTTTGGAGATGAACGATGAAGTTTATTTTGGAAGACTATGTTATCAAATCCTTCTTGTATTTGGGTTTCAATATTAGTTTGGTTTATTTTTAGGAATTTTAAGGACAGTTATTTATGGAAAGGTCTATGATGAACTTTGGGTAGTACCGTGTAATTTTGAAGATTTAAAGAAGCTTCCCTTCCTATGGGATTATTTCTTTTTGAAGATTTTTTTTATCTTACCATTTCTATTTTTGGGATAATAGAAAAATAGATTGTTAATCTTTGGTGGATTATGTGATTCTCTGGAAGATGATTTTTGTGCTTTGATGAGACCAGATAGTTTTGAATGCTCATCGTTTGGAGAAAAGATTAGTTTTGGTAGAAACTTATTAAAGGATGAAACTCTACTTGAATGTAGGTATATTTACTTATGTTTTTATTCTATGTAGTAAGTGAATTCCTCAAAATTATGAAATGGAACGTAAAACAAAAACGTTTTTGGTTTACGTTTCCTACTAGGTAATCAAATACCGTTTACACACATCATAAGTTTGTGATTTTCTCATGGTTAACTTTATCCTAATCATGTTTTCTATCACTCTCCCTTATAATGTGACCCTTTGTTTTCTCCTCCATGTCCATGTTTTCTTACATGGAATACTAGAATGGGTTAACTCGGGTGACCTTTTTACTTCCCTTTCTTTATTTTAAAGTAATAGTGTTACTAACTATTTTTTTGATGTGGGGATTTCAATGAAATTTCCAATGCCAATTTTAAAAATTGCGAGGACGCAATTTCATAAGGGGGGAAGATTCTAACGACCCAAAATTTTGAATAAATATTGTTTCCTAATTTTGTTTGTTATTTTATACTCAACAAAACTGTTTCATTTGATAACATGAGTATAATTAAAATGAGACTGTTGGGTTTTGACTATTATATGATCGTTGGTCAATATGAACACTGGAACCTAAATGTTTTGATTATTGTCTCTAAATACAAGTGATCTTGGTTAATTAATATAAAAAGAAGATTCGATGGCCTCACCCAATAGTCTTGGACCGATCGAAGCCCATCTAACAGAACTTGGGAAGGAGGTAGCACCACTGGGCTTTTATCTGGACCAAACCCAAGCTAAACTGCATCGTGTGAAGCTAGAACGGAATCGCCTTCGCGAGAAGTTCAAACTGATAGAAATTACTACTCGTACGATGTTGGTTGAGCCTCCCTCAGATTCTCTCACCTTAGCACACCTTACACTTAGGTCCTATGCTGGTGTGATAAGGGGCTATGTAAGGAGACTGTAACTGCCTTGTGTAGTCCTTTGTTTTAAATAAAAATTTCAATTTCTTCTTATGATGAAGTTTATGAATTTTCAAATGAACGGAAAAATATAGTTTGCATATTTTTGATGAATTTTAGAAAAAGGATATTTTAAAAATGTTTATGTAAACCTTAAATAATTAAAAATGTGTAATGATTTTAAAAAAATGGTCTTCTACAATTATGTTCAGTATGAAATTTAGAGTCTTATAAGGTCAAATTTATTTTTGATGAATAGTAAATTATGAATAGTGATTTTATGCTTAGGATTAGTAATGTGACCAAATGGATTAGTAATCTTACTAAAAGAAAGTATTAATATAATCTAGGCACCTTGATTAAGTAATGTGATTCAATAAAATAGGTAAATAACTGTTTCAGGAATTATTAGTCAATTATTTGTTTTTTTGGGTGAATAGTTTTTTCTAATTAAAAATTAAATTAAAAATATTTATAAAAATATTTTTATAAAATGTATTTCATTTTTGAACTCAGAGCATCGATATTATATTGAGGTAATTTTTGGGGATTTTTCTGAAAAAAATGAATTTTCAGTGAATAGTGTATTTATTTAAAAATTAAATTAAAAATATTTTAGAAATTATTTTTATAAAATGGAGTTAATTTTTGAAATCGAAGCATTTATATTTGGTAAAGGTGAAATTTTGGGATTTTTCTGAGAAAGTTGAATTTTCCGTGAATAGTAAAAATACAGTTTTAGGGTTTCAGTATGTTTAATGACATCATAACTGTGTCATGATGATTTCATGAGATATTTTAATGGTTGGCCGACCAAAGGTGATGAATTATTGTATGGGGGCCCCGTGTGGCCTAACTCCATGGGAAATACCATGGGAGAGCCCATGGTTTTGAGAAAACCACTTGTGAGGTGTCCCTTGGCCATTAATGCCTTGTCCCCTCACATTCCCTATAAATACCCACCATTTCCTCCTTTAGTTTTAACTCCAACTCTCGCCAAACAAAGATATGGTATCAATACCTCCCAAAGAGTCCTCTCAAGGTGCCCCTAAGCCCTCAAGGTACCAACCTTTGAGTTTTGAGAGTTACATTTTAAGGTAAGGGATCCGACCTCTCTCCTTCTTTTCAAGTAATCTCTTTTATGTCATTTCTTTTATTCTCCATGTTCTTATGTTATAGGATTTTATTTTATATTAATATTACTTCCCTTTTCATGGTCATATGATGAGATACCCCCTCTTTCTATCATCAATTCTTTTTAAGAATGTTTAAGTGACGCCGTTAGGCTGCCGAATTTTTAAGGGATTCTTGCACCTTTCTCATTTTTTTCAAAGTTCTAATTTCATGTCAAGTATTTCAAGTTACTTTTTATTATATTGGGGGATTGATCTCTATATCTATCATACAGAACTTTTAATTTTCATATGATGATATACCCTATTTGATCTCGTCATATCATTTTTTTGAAGTTTAAGTGACGCCGTTAGGCTGCCGAATTTTTAAGGGATTCTTTCACCTTTCTCATTTTTTTCGAATTTCTACTTTCATGTCAAGTATTTAAAGTTACTTTTTATTATGTTGGGGTATGATATATATATATCATACTGAAATTTTATGTTCATATTATGAGAGACCCTATTTGATATCGTCAATTCATTTTTGTTGAAGTTTAAGTGACACCGTTAGGCTGTCAAATTTTCATAAGAGAAATCTAATTTTTGTCTTCATTCCATGTTTTTCATTTAAAATGGTATGTCCTTCAAATTTCATTAAAATGTTCATATATCCTCCATGTTATGTCCCTATATTGTTTTATTGGTCATTTATGAATGTTTGACTCATGTCCCCTCTCTTTTCAATGTGTTCTAAAACCCCGAAACATAGCCGTTATGCTGCAGAATTTCTGTCTCAAAATGTGTCTCTCTTTTTCTAAAGTTCTTTTATTTTATTAAGTGAATACTCAAAGATCTCTATTATATAGGGGTATTCACATATGTACCAAGTTTTTCTATTTTAAATTCTGGGATTTACATACATGAGACCCGCTTTCCCTTTCTGTGGGTTTAAAGTGACATTAAGATCATGTCTTTAAAGCAGTTTTTAAAACGTTATGATTATGAAATGAAACCCATTTCTTTTATTCTATATTGGTTTTTTTTGAAATGATTAATGATGATATATGTGGATCACATGATGATAAAGACAAATTTAAGGGTGCTCCCTGATAGCGCTCTAATGCATTGGGTAAAGACTTAATCTCTAGAGATGACCATTTAGACTGATACCTTGATGAATAACCTTGGTTATTTTTATTGACACCTGGGGGATGGACCTTGGTGAAATGGAAATGATTGTCTTTGTAAAATTTTTTAGCCACATATTCAAGTTATGGAAAACTTCATTTTTATTATGATATGCCTCATGATTTCTTTCTCATGCCTTAAAGTTCTTTTTCATGACTTTTTTGATGTATCTCAAGTTCACATGTTAAATGTTTCCCTTGTTTCCCTTACTAGGCCTTCTGCTCACCCTTTCTTTTGATGTATGTATCCAGGTTATGATATGCAGTAATGAACCTAGGATGAACATAAGGATAAGCCTTTCAAGTGTTTCAGAAGAATGTTTTATATTTTCATGTTTTGAGTTCCTGGTTTCCAATTCACTAAACCTTAAAGATCCTCGGTTTTGTATAATGTAATGAAAGTTTATATGATAAAATGGCGGGATGCTATAATGTTGATCTGAGTAACTATGTCCATAATCATTTTCTTTCAACCACTACCTTAGCTAATTTCTTCACTTTGAAAGCTAGAAATGTGTTTGTGTTCAAAAATAAGACCATGTTTACTCACATTCACATGAAATCACATTGCAATTACTACATGACATGATAATACATTCAAAATAAATCAGTTTTATCATTAATTTTTTAGTTACATTAAAATTTAACTTTATAATATATTAGAAAAATATTCTAGGTTGACTATCTGAGGTAAATTATTCTATCATAAGAGAGCATGCACACATATCATGTCCTAACCACTATATAATGCATATACCAACCTCTATGAGTGTTTATGTTTGGTATTTTCAAATCATTGACACATTTTTGAACTAAAAAATTAAAATAAAATACCTTAAAAAAAACTAAAACCAATAATGATTATCCAAAACCCAAAATAAACTAAACCAATTATCTTGTATCTTCAGTCAATCTGTGTTCCTATATAGAATTTATTAATCCAACAATGTGAAACTAGTAGACAAGACCCCCCACCCAAAAAAATGTTGCAACTCATTGGTCCCATTGTGACCTATACCCTTATTGTGACAACTAGAAGTGAAGTGATTCAAGGATTAAGAAGCTAATGAAATACCAAAAATAAATGACGTCACCGTGTTCTAAAACTATATAACTCTATAAATGGTGTCCATTATTGGAACAACACAAACCAAACTCAACAATGAAGAGTACCTTTGCCTTAGTAAAATATATAAATCACTCAATGCACTCATACACTAGAAAAAAACATCATCTCTAGGATACAAAACTGTTCCCCTTCATAAAAAAAACTCAGAAAGAATATGATATACATTACCATAATTCAAACTATTTCCAAGATAAACAATATAAAATTTCAATATCTATATCATAATAATAAATCAAAATATGATAAATTTTTTTATGAAACAATAATAAAATTTACATTGTAAATGTTCCTCAATATCAGTATTACCAGAACCATCATGACCCTCAACATCTCCAAAAGAATCACTAACATCATTATCACCTCCTCTCATACCACTAGCATTATCATTGTCACGATCTTCCATATCTTCATTAGCATATAAAACTAAATAAGTGTAAATAGTAGAAAAATACTCAAAAATTGAATAAATAAAAATGAGAAAAAAATTTATTACATAAAACATACAAATTTTAAACAAATATCTGATATAAATCATTTTTAAATTAAATGTTATGTGAAAAATATATTATGTCACACTATAAAAATTTTGTGGGAATATCAAACATTTATAAGGGGGTCATTAAAAAATACACTATCAGATAAAACATATTAACATTGTTAATATATTTTAAATTTCAAATGGGATTAGGGATATCAACTTCATCATATATGTCATAAATTGAGGGTTGATTTCAAGTGCAATATTAGTTTCAACATAGATGAGATGACCAATCATTTTACTAATAGTCATTAAAAAATTAATCCATACTGGGAATATGAATTTGGATTAACTAAACCCAAATAGGAACAATAAAATATTCATTTATGGGATTAAAATCAATGGATATCACTAAAACACGTGAATAGATATCACCAAAGTGCACTAGTATTATAATGTTGTGTCTCAAAAAACATGTAAACTGTAACAAGATTATCAAATATGAAACACTTAATTTTTACCACCATTATCTTCCATACTAACATCATTATCCCAAAACTATAACATTAAATCCTTTTAAGGTAATAGTGTATAAGGATGATATGGATTAAAATGATGGAATTTATTAAGAATTTTTTTTGTAACATATCATCAAAAAATTTACATTGATATTTCCTTTGAAGTTAGAAGACTCTGGTAGACATGTATTCAAAATAATTTGGATTTTCACGCAATAATTAATACTTTAATATGAAGAGGGAAACTAATGAATAATATATTGGGAATTATGTGAGAGTATGTAAAGACTATATACTAAAGGGTGAGAACAATAAATTTGTTAAGAACCACCACAAAAACATGTCCAATGCTTGTAGATTTTTTTTCCATTGGTATATGAATTTATACGATGACCATGAGAAGGAGTATCCTACCACGAGTGCATAAATCAATATCCCTAGTCTATTGGTATGAATAGTTTCCAACCAATGTCATCTTGTATGCATTAGAAACCATAAATCACATGAATATGTACCATTGGGTTGGAAAATCACTAAAGTTATTCTATAATGATACCTTGTTAGTCTAAAAATTCAGAATAACTTATAGTAACTCATTCTTTAGCTCATGCGTTCACATATCAATGCACTATATTTTTCATAAAATAATCATATCTGAAAATCATGTGCCAAAAATTTGAACTAACAAGACATATGATTCATTGAAGATGGTAGAATACCATTATTGAGTCAAATTGAAGTAGTAAATGTTTCATTCCTTTTATAGATTCAATGTAGTTTGAACTTGAAATTATTGAAAGAAGAATTTACCACTAAGTGAAAATAATGGAGGAAGGGTTGTGTTACTTTTCTAAATTTACTGCAGTTCGGACATTAAATTAAAGAAATAAACAAACCTTTAACACAACCAAACCAAAAAACCCACAAAAGAGATTTCTATAAAATAGTAACAAATAAAGACCTTGGAATATAATAAATATAACTTCTTGATTCCGATGATGATGATTCGAATTGAAGTCAAAATTCTATCACCTAGGATAGCTGTAAAAACCAAAAAAAATTAATTTATGTTTATATAATGATAAAGCTACTATATAGATTAATAAACATCTACAATGATTCTTTATATATTAATATAGTTTTTTATAGAAACTATACACAATATTATTTAATGGAATATATTAATAAAAATTGTTCAAGAACATGTATAATAAAATATTTAATGATACTGATTATCATAAAAATAATTATATTATCAGGGAATCTATATACAGTGACACTCAACATAATTTGATACTCAATAGAAGTTTATCCTCAAAATATTATTATATCAAATTTTACATGATGCGGATTATGATAGAAATGGTATACATTAACACACAATTAAACTTAATGCTGAACATATTCATTATAATTATATGTGATATATTTAATTATGGGAATGCCTACTGTATGATCCACATTAATAGAAAAAGTGGAATTCGTTCTTTTATTATGTTATGCACGTTGCAGTAATGAACTCTTTAATTTCATTGTTTAGTTTCTAAATCCAATAACTCAATTATGTATTCTGTAAATTAGTTATGAACATTCATGTTAAACATTTATTTATGAATACAGTAGCTCTATTATAGATATTTATTCAGTCATTTATGAACTATGTGGTTCAATTACTTATTATTCAATATAATATTAGATTTTGATTCAGTTACTCGTTATTCAATCTAATAGTTTATTTTAAATTCATGATAGTAATATCAATAATTTTAGAATCATGAAACTAATGAATATAATTATATCTAAAAAAATTTAAAGCATTATGATATATTCAAAAAATAGGGAAAACATACCATTCTAATTGTTAAATATATTTTTTAGTAGTTATATGAAATCTATAAAAAATAATTTGTTTATGTAAGAGTCTACTAACTAGAATAAAATAATCTTGTCTTCATGGGATATATTAAGGTGCATGAAGAGGAGTTATCAAAATTTTAGGTATAGTTGTTGGAGATGTTTATTTAGATGTTATGGATTTTATAATCACATACAAGGGGTGTCCTCATATATTTTACACATAACCACTATTAAGAAATATCACATAAAAGAAAAAAATTTATCACAGAGCATGAAGGTATAAATGTTGGGGTTATTTATTTGGAATTTATATTTTGATAATCTTATCTAAGGTGCTTTTGGAACAATATGACACATAACCTATATTAGGAAAGATTTAAGATGTTATTTAAAAGAATTTTTTTTTCATGAAGAAGGAAATATATGTATAACTATATGTCAAGGTATGATATTCTCTATGAAACCTAAGAAGGATATTTTAATAAAGCAATACACTTGTGAATAAAATATGGTCTTCTAGTTCTTGAACATAGGTAATATTTTTGGGATGTGTTTTTACTTAGATCAATACATGGGAGAAACTATTCAGGGATACACATAAAAAACAAAAAAATGGGTAAATGATTAATTAATTTTCAAGAACACAAATACATGCAACATATTAGAATATAAGTAAATATTTATAATATTGATGATTTTAGATAATATAATTCTAAAAAATATGCAATAGACAACAAAAAAATAAATAAAAATATGTGGGGGAAATAAAAAATTAATTAATATACTATATATAGAAAAAAATTTAAATTGAAGGATACATTTTTGAAAAATATGTAACTACATAGAGAAAATAATTTATAATTAATGCTTACAAATATTAATAAGCATCCAAGAAGCCATATAAATGTTATGAATTTTCATAGAATTCTATAAGGTTTGGATGTTCAGGAGTCAACAAGTTGTTAAGGTGATTTAAACATCATGTAATAGGAAATTTCATGAAAAGAAATATTAAATTTAAAGAGTAAAATTGAGAGAATATTGAAGATATATTACTGAATTTTGAAGGTTGATGATGTTGGATATTGAGATTTAACATTAGCATCATGTCATACAAATTGAACAATACAATAGGCAATGGATATAAGAAGAAATAAAATTCATGCTCAGGATTTCATTAACAAATTTTTAAATAAATAAATATTAGAAAAAAAGATATTATAAATGTATCTATGAGACCCAAATATTTAAATAGATAATATATTATGTAATTAAAAAATAATAAATCATTTTTAAGCTTAGTATTAATAGTTGAAGTAAAATTGGAATGTAGCTATGTTTGTTTCAAGAAAAACTCATTGTACGTGACCAAAAATAATATTTTATTTTGTTTAATAAAGAAAATTAAGACAGTGAATATAGATTTAGATATAAAAGAATAAAAAGGAAAATGATTACTTGTTTATAGTGTTTAATGCCTACCAAAAGAACTTGTTAATGACCAAAAAGGATTTGGAAATGTGTTTATGAAATGGGTTTTATTAAAGGAAAATAATTCAATTCCTTTTTTAGATCTTAGTAATGTTGAATAATTCTAAAATTTGAATCTATAAACTCAATGAAATACACCATTTAACAAATATTGATTTTATAGTGAAATGGGAAATGGGTAATTATTTATCATCTTTCTGAATACTGAGAAACACATGGAAAATTAACTTAATGTTTCTATATATAACTAATAACATATATCAGTAATGTGTTTCTCATGATAGGGAAATTGAAAATTATAAACGTAAAATAAATAAACATATGGTATATTAAATATAATTTAGAAAATGAAGGTCCTGTTGGAATACTGCAAATAATAAATGATAAATAAATTAATAAATATAATATATGAAATCCAATATTTTTGTGAAAGAAAACATTTCATAATTTTTATGTTATAGTATAAATATGGATAACGATTTGAAAAAAACATACATTATAAAACCTATCACATAGTAGAGGATTATTTAAATGTAATCATAAATCCTGGAATCTATATGTCCACTTGAAAAAACTAAGTGAAGTATAATGTAGATATAAGATAAAAAACTAGTAGGAGGTTCACATATTAGGACTGGATTGGAATAGAGAGAGATAACTTAGAGAGATTAGTATTTATGATTCTGAAGAAGACTCAATGTTGTAAAAAAATCTAAAACATTTTAACAAATTATAAAAATTATAGGATGATATTTCAAACTATTTTATAAGATCTTTTAAAACATAGAATAGAATTTATAATTTTTTAAATGGGGTCTATAAAAGAAAATAGTTCGATTTTTTGTTTTTTTATGATATAAAAAATTCTAAAATATAAACCTATAAAAAATTGGAATACACTATAGAAAAATTATTTAAATACATTGAATTGAGAAAGTCATTATTATTAATCAGTTCATTGAACTATGAGAAACACAAGTAAGAATATCTTAATGTTTGTAAACATGACCAATAACATCTACATAAATGTGTATCTCGTGACATGGTAATAAAATTTTTAACTGTAAAATAAAAAAATTATTATATACCTAAAATGATAAATAAATGAATAAATATAATATATGATATAAAATATTGTAGTGAAGAAACTGATTTTATAATTTCTATGTTTTGATAATCACATGGTTGGTGATTGGAAAAAAACATACCTCACTAGTCCAATCAAGATTTATAGATTCTTTTGTGAAATGAAATCAATGAATATGGAGTCTATTAATGTTATGTTTCAAAAAAAAATAGACAAATAATGCTTGGAAAGTTATAGAAGACTCAGTATTACAAGGAAAATATGAAACATTAATGAATTATAAAGATTATAAGAAGTTTAGTCAAACCATTTTATAATCTTACAAAACATTCTCCCACATTTCTTCAGGGAAATATATAAATGTCTATGTTTTTAAATCTTTCTATATAATCTTCAAGTAATGATATGAAAAAAACCCCAAAAAATAGGAATATAATAAAACTTTCACATTCTTAATCAAAACTCATTAATCATGATCGTCTTCACCTAAACATGATACAATTTTCAAAATAAATTATATTCATTATAGTTGGATAACCACAACAAAACAATGTTCTATCAAAGTGGATATGTTTAAGGGTTGGGTGAACTGAAGTTTTTATAAGTTCATGGAAAATTTATTGTAAATATAATTGGTATAAAACTCATACATTAAAAATAAAATTCATAAAATTTTGATAGTATAAGAATGGATGTTCACATATAAATAACTGAATTTAAATAATTATACAAATTAAAAAATATATAGTGGATATAATATATTATCAAGGGTTTCTGGATATCTTATCCCTAATCCCCTATAAAGTTTCCTATATAGAAGAAAATATATAGACTGATTTTACCACAAGACTTATTCATTATTATAACTAAATGGTATTTTTGAATATTATATATTACTCTGGCAGGTCCTCAAAATACGGTGACATTAGTATTCACTCCATAAAACCATAAAAATTTACAGTAATCAATAATCCATTACAAATGATGTTAAAAGGATAGACAATGTCATAAACACAAGTTTTCCCATAAAAATAACTAAGAAAAAAAGATAAAGAACAATGGTGATATGTTCACGAATTGGAATAAAAATAAATTCAAAAATGAATGTTCTTTTTTATAAAGTTATGTATAAAAAATCCACATATGATCACCTATTATTTATCTATTATAATTAGTTAAATAATGAATTGGTTAATGATTTATCAGATATCCTTCAAGTATTTTATATTGGTCTTTTTATAAATTCATTAAAAATTTGTTTTACAACTAGATGCAGTCAATAAAAGCTACTTGATCTCATTAAAATAGTGAATAAAGTTTATATTAAATATTTCATACATATTATTATAAAATAAATTTCACAAAAACTAAAAAATAATACATTTCACATGCAGCTATAAATTTTATGTAACAAAAAATTAGTTATATTAGGAAAACATACATACCCCATTCAAATAGCGAAGCAAACAATAAAATTGATATAATATTTCATATAGTCAAGTTTAGAGGCAAACAAAATAGAGAATATGAAATTTGAATTTATTCTCTTAAATTATTCCTCCATAGGACCACAATTTGTTTTTCACTCTTTAATGAAATTCACCCACCAAGAGAAATAGTTTAGGCGGAAAAATTTAACATAATCAGCTTATAAAATCCGAAGAAAAATTGTTCAAAATTTCTCAATAGAATAATGAATTTTAAAATTAGAAAATAACATATGAAATTTATTAATTTTACTAAAAAAGATAATGTTGGAACCTAATCCTAGGTTGGATATAAGGTAGAATTTGTGCAGCGAAGGATAGGGAGAATTAATTTCATCAACCCGATAACAGAAAACCCAATATACCATTGGTGGGTAAGAGTATTTAGGAGGTTTGGATAGATAAGATATGTGAGGAGAATGAGGATCATTGGGATCTTTTTTTACAATATTAAATTTTTTATGGTGGTGGATGTTGGGAGGTCACCTTAGATCAGCATCAGAAGGGAGGTTGGGTGGCAGCATCGTTAGCGTGCCTGAGGAGGATGTGGGGAGGCCACCTCAGAGTAGTGTCAGTGGGGTGGTGGGGTGGCCACATCAGAGCAACAATATCAGGATATTATATCTCATGATGGTAGTTAAAAAATGGGAGGAGGTTCACTATGAGAAGAGTCACATGATGGTATACATGATGGGTCATGATGGTGGGAGGAGAGTTATGTGGGTTTAATATAAACCAACCCTATTTCCAATGTTTTTATCAAATTATGGATTAAAATATTCATATAGACGTGATTTTAATTAAATTGTGGATAAAATTTAATATATAATCTATGTACAATAAAATTGTAGCTATATTTTCATGGTTATAGACCATTTTTTATTAGTGTTCTCAATGTGTCTGTGAGATTGATTTTAAGTTAAAAAATTTCACTTCTGTAAGTGGAATTTGGAAAATTGTATTTAAAATGTTGAATCATAATAATTTATATTATCTAATAAGTATTTTTTTTTAAATATAATGATACAGTAATTTCCTAATAATTTCTGCTTAATTTTTTACCAAAATTAATATTAAAAATAGTAAAAATCATTTACTACAGAAAAGGTAAAATGGGATTACCATGGGTTAGACTAAAAGGATAAAGGCCAAACAATTACCCAAAATGTGTCCAAAAACCATTTAATGGATATATATGGACCTTATATTTTATATTATATATAATTATTTATTATTACGGCCTTTTTACATTAAAAGAATTTCGATGGAATTTTTTCTTTCAAAAAATTTACAAGTGTGGCACTCACCTCAATTATAAAGGGACACTCTCTATCTTATCTTCTTATTAACATAAAATCTTTTTGGTTTGGAAAATACCTATCCAAATAAATTTAAAACTTCTTTCCTCTCATCCTTTAAGCATTATATTTTTCAAAAATCCATCCTAGGAAGTATTTTGGTGCAAAACTAAGAAGGATACCCGAAGAAGAGGAAATATTCATCAACAAGCATTTCAGTTTTATTTATTACTCAGACTTATTCAATTATAATTATTAAATGATTATATATTAGCCTCATTAATTTCCACATACTTATATTATATTATTTCAAGGTAATTACCAAGAACCATCTCCACTTCTATCAAATTGGTTATAAAATCATGATTCATGTGTACGGTGAACTACCACATCTCGAACAGATGTCATTAAGTTTTACACTAAAACCTTTCAAGGATAAGTATAATGATTAATATTTTATTCATATATGATATTTATTATATTATTATAATTTTTGAATTATTATACCACACATACCTTTATAATCTCTATTTTGTGGGAATACGAAAATGTTGCTCGTATTTACAGCGGACTACCACCTCACAAAGTGATGTGACTCGTTCATGCTTCATATGGAAGAAAATAATGAAGGTTATAATAAAAATATGTTTTATATATTAAATAGAAAATATTTTGGAATGATGATATACTGATTATATTACATTCTTTTAATCCAATAAGAAAATTGAGAAAACTTTCATGTGTACATACATCCTACAGTCTCCTTGAATGTTGTATTTCATTATTTATCACTAAATTTTATAGATTACTCTATATACATATACAATGAATATATATGATATTTATATCTTCTTTAGAATTCTTGAGATGATAAAATCATGATCAATGTTAGTGGAAAAAATAACAAATCAAAACATATATGAAAAACAAAGTGGTTATTATCTGAACATAACATTCACATAGAATTGTTAATAAACGGGAAATAAAAGGTCCTATGAAAACAAAATATATTGTGATATATATAAGTATGGTTCTTTTATATATGTTTAATAAATTTTGATTTGTTATAAAATAGTTTTGAATAACCATGAAGGAAGTTGATACATAAGGTTAGGTACTTCCTTCTCACTTCTTACTTCTTTGAGACACATGTCATATTCACTAGCTATTTCTATTATGTGATCTATATACTTCCCATTAATTTATTTTATGATGACTCCCCAGATAATTATTGGGACATAAATAAAAACTTTATGATGTCTCTTTGATTTTTCTTGTGATTCAAAGTTACCAAAGTGGTAATGATTTTATGTTAGAATATCATCAATTATTTGGATTGTTATGATTATGTTTCCAATGAAAAAATATTATTTTACATCTCTCATGAAAATATTCAATTTTATGACATCTTATGAAATATTGAATTTTTAATTATATTTTCAATTAATAGTATGATTTTTCACTCTTTAGTATTTTAAAAAAATTGATAATTTTTTTAATAAAATCTAACTTTATCTATTTCTTCTATTGGAAATATATTTTTTCCCCAAAACAAGTTTTCTAAAAAAATCGATTTTTTTTTCAGAAATATTTTTTAAAAGAAATTATTATCCATGTATGAATTTTATTTAAAATATATTTTAAAATAAATCTTTATATTGTTTTAAAAAATAATTCATGATTGGATTTTACTGAAAGTGTGAAAGAAATCTTTGTGTAAACATCTACGATACAAATAGAATTTTCCACCTTCACGACCATTATTTTATTTGAAGAATCATTTACATTTTCCATTGTTATTTTCCAATAAAATTATTTCCAATGTTTTTTTATGATTTTTTAGTTTTAAAATTGGTTTTTAATGAATGGTTATTTTCCTCAAGAATGGTTCCAAGTGATTTTATTTTAGAATATTTCCCCATATAAGATAGAATACTTTGAGGTTACTTATGATATTCTTGGGATACACTCCAGGGATACCAAACTTATTCTTCTGATAAATGAATTATAATTATGATGTAAATATCCATATGAAACCTATTTATTTTACATTGTTTATACCATGATAAAAAATTTATAAACCCTATTTATTTTCAATGGGCTATGCTGTGATGAATTGTTTTATGAAACCCATTTCTTTTCCATGAGTTCTGATATGATGAAATATTTTATGAAACTCATTTATTTTCTTTGTACATGATAATATGACAGTTCTATGACCATGTGTCATAAAAATGTATTTATTATGTGATGGGTGGGACCTATATCTCCCTCCAATGCATTGTGTGGTAATAAATGTTCCATGCGATAGGAGGGTACACTGGAGGTTAGCCTAAGCCAAAAAATCGGGGTATATGGGTGGTAATCCCAAACCAAAAAAATAGGGTACACTAATGGTTAGCCCAAGCCCTAATTGGTTATACAGGTGGCTGAAAAAATCCTAACATGTGACGAATGGGTAGTGTTCACATAATATTTTATATGCTTATTTTTACGCCACAATTCCATTTATTATGAAAATGTTATGTTCTCTTAGATCATGTTATTTGATTTCCTTATAATCATTATCTTATAAGGTTCCAATCCTTATTTCAAGAATAAATATTTTGATATTTAATATGTATGGTATGGGTTTCAAATATTATAATCATGTCACATACCCTTATGTTCATGTTATGCTTACTTATCTCTCATTTTTACCTTTAATAATCATCTATGTTCACCATTTCTTATGTTTTATTTCCCAATGTTATGAATAAAGGTTCTATGTTGGGAATATTTTTGAAGAGTCTTCAATGGTACGATTTTTATGGGATATGTTGAATATCTTTCACAAAATTGGAAGATTGTGTACCTAGTATCTAAAAAAATTAAACCATTTTGGGCCATAGGTGTGATTTTGTGTAATGTACTGAATATTCAAATAAAAAGATATAATAACTATTTATAAGAATCCTAGGTCACTATCAAGAGATTATTGAGCATGGTCCAATTATGTATAGGAGACTGTGTTTTTTCAAAAACAAACTAATTTGAAACACAACTCAAATACAAAAAAATAAACAGAAATAACAAATTATTAGAGACAGTAAAAAGTGATAATGTTCTATTTTAATAAATTCATATATTTAGAAGTCTACAATTTTTTATTCCAATGAATCTATAACTAGTTCCAAACAAATCTATAGCAAAACAGAGTGTCGTTAATGTCTAAAAATCCTATTATTTATAGTATGTAGATATACATAATCCTTGTACACACATGTACATTAATGATTCTTCTTAATTCAATGTATCAGAGGTTTGTATTTTCTAAACATGTACCACTATTATTGTCTACATACATGCATTAGATATTTTTTCCGATTTTCTATCACTCTAGGTCCAATTATCTATTGGATAATAATAGTAATAATAAATATTTAATAATATTATTGAGTTGAAAAATTGGAAATTGTGAATTTTTCTTTAATGAATTAGTTGATTACATTAAGAATAATTACCCTTAAATTCACCTGGATATTCTTGTATTTAATTCCTTAAGTTATCCATTAGAGTAATTGAATTTGAATTATAGCATTGACAACAATTTTATCATTATATAGGTACATATTCTAATGATAAATCTATTCTGGTAGTGGATTCTCATTGGAAATAGATGAATTTGGTTGGTAACTCATCCTAATGGCAACATCAGTCTAGAGGTATCTCACTAACTGGTAGCACAGACTGGAAGTAGATATTTCTAAAAGTAAATCTAATCAATGGAAGAACTATTATGTGGTAGAGCTTTCATCATTATATCTTTCATTGGAATATCTTTTAGTGGTAGATCTATTCATTGGTAGATATAGTCCACTGGTAGATCTAGTTGAACTAATGGAATATCAGCATACCCCATAGTAGATCTTATTTAACTAATGGTATATTTGTTGAGATAACGATAAATCGACACTTAACCATGTTTTTTCACAATGTAACTTCAAAAATGATTTACCATCATAAAAAATAGATCCTATTAAAAACATAACAAACATTATTTTTGATCATCAAACTAATTATATTTTAATAAAATCCCCCTTATTGATGATCACAAATCATGGAATTTTTAACCATGTATATAAAATAAAATTCAATTAAGTATAGATAAATATGAATATTATTTTACTTAACATTTTACAGTATGAATGTTATTATTACCCTCATAAATTTCATTCAAGTATACACCCTCCTTTAGGATTTACAAAAATAAATAAAATTTTATTTTATTTTATTTATAAAAATTAATAGAGAAAACTGGAATGAAATATAAATTGTTACAGATTAGATCTGAAAAAATTAATAAAAGAAAAATAAATCCTCTATTAAAAACTAATGAGAGTCTAAATAATTATCTTCTTAATAAGATAAATGGTCCACTAGATCAGTTCCTTTTCTAGTGATAGTAGGTATAGAGGTGGTGGAAGGGGATGTAGCAGTAGGTGGAGGAGTCTCCTTAATAATGATAGTCATGAGTTTTGGAATGGATTCAACTGGGCTCATTAAAAAAGGTTGAGATTTTTGACGAATTTATTCTGAAGTAGCTGTAGAAGGGATTTTATAAAAAGGGATAACTGATGAGCCATTACTGTAGTCCCAGAGGCATATAGAAATGGTTTCATCAGTTAACTAAATCTCTGATAACGTTTCCACTATGTTCAATTTCTTTAAAGAAATATTTATCATCTTCCATAAAAAGATTGAGAAAATGGGGAAAAACATTGATACGATTTACTTTCTCCCTAAATTCCATAGTCATGATAGGTATTATAATATTCTAAATAAGAAACTTAATGTGATAATTTATCTCATGATTTAGTTAAATAAAAAAAGGTAATACTTAATTTCTATTTTGATAGTATCTCTATCAATTCAAGCCTCATTGAAGAATTCGCCAATGTGTTTTTTAAATTTTCTTACCATTTTATTTTCTCTAATGAAGTTCCTCTTGATTATATATATAATGATTACCCATAGTAGCATGCATTTCCTCTTTATAAATAGAATGAATCTCATCTGCATCAACTAAAGGATAAGGAGGTGGATCACTAGATTTATTAGTACTAGATATAGTTAAAGACTTAAATCTCTTAATAAGTTATAGCTTCCAATCAGAAAATCTTCCTCTCATCTCGTGCATGATGGATCTTATCTCTTTTCTTTTTTCATCCAACCTCTTGTTCTAAATTTCTAGTTCTTTCATTTTTAAATTCAACTTAGGATGTATATGATATATTTCTAATTCAAATATCCATTTGGTATTAGCTTCATAGATTTTGGTTTCTCCAAAAAGTTTGGATCTATGGATACCAGTTATATTTGATAGAATCCTTACTCTAAAATCATACATATCATATTTAATTACATAACCACATGCTAGAGGATCAGAATGTATGATAGAAATAATTATATCTTGCCTATGTAGGAATTCTTTTATATGTTCAGATACAGATTCATGATCACCGGAGGAAAAATCTTGCAACTAACCTGTTTCATCTATCTATTCAACCGAAGATCCGCTAAGATATTTTTTAATGTCATGGATGGAAAGTACATAATGCTTTGGTGGACTACCGTTTTCATCATCACCATTATCATTTGACTTAGAATAATCAATTACAAGCAATGTTGATTCTAGGAATCTCTCCCCCTTAGTAGGTTCTCTATCCATATCTGTATCAGAAACAACTTCCTTTGTTGATTCTCAGAAACTACTATATCATCTATTATATTTTTAAAATACTAACATTATGATTCAATTTTTCCATCTCTAGGAAAATATCATTGAATAATATAAATATGCTGAGTAAAACTAGGTCTAACCACGTCTTCAAATGTACCTAAAGTAGATGCACAAAGAGAGTGATGTTACTTCACTTCCTTATTATCATCCTCATCACCATTAATAGATTAATCAGATCCAATAGATAATTTAACAAAATTTCATGAACTGTAAGAAGAACTCCTGTATTTTTCTTCACACGAGACTTCAATCTCTTTGTATTCTTTACCATACATTAGTAATATTCAATTAGAATGAAGAAAAAGAGATAAATTGGAAGGTCCATTGGAAACATTTAGGCTTCTGACCACATTAGGGTCACTTAATTGCTTTATTGAAACAATTAAAAGCTCTTATTTTTTACCTTAATCTTCTCCTTTCTCAACATACCCATCACATTAATAATATACAACATCATATGGATCTAATTTGGAATCAACCAAGTCTCTATGTCTGAATTTTTTTTGAATAGGGTTGCAATTATCATATAGGTTATCATAGTTATCCACCTATGTTTTCATCCAATGATTCCTATTAAACTAATTTATCTAATAAGTAAAAAAACATAAGTAAAATCCTCTAAAACTAATTACTGCCACTATAAATTTAGGAACTATATTTTTAGATTCCAGTATAACTGAAATAAATTAAGATAGATTGAGGAATTGGATCTATATGATGTAGTTACTATTTCCATCATATGAACCATTATGTATTTTTACAAGTGTATATTATCTTCTATTTTAAAAAGAAATAAGAAAAACACATCATAGTGCCCCATGGTGTTATAGTCCCCCATCCTAGGAAAAATCATATGTCAGGAAAACAAAAAAAATGAATTCCCCATAAAGCTTTATAGTAATAAGCCTTTGCACAACAACATTACTAGTAAACTCTAATAGATATTCCTTATATATAAAAAACTCACATTTTATAGGAATTCATCCCTAAAAATCATCAAATATACCTTTATGAGCTATATTGAAGCATCTAGTGATCTTTTTTGAAGGAAAATATCATGTTTTTTCATTGATCACAATCCTAAAAACATACTTATTTTCACTAAAACATTAATCAATAAATCGATAAAACCTGAGAACCAATGTAGGATAAAATGGTTGTTCTTTCCTAAAAAACCATTCAATCCTTCTTGGTTCTGGATCACATAGATCACTGGAGACTTTCTAAAAACAAACTATTCAGTGTCTATTTTCTTTTCAGCAAAAAAAAACTAAAGATAAGAGTTTGGGGGTTCTTTGTATTACAATATTGGACTGACCAGATTCACCTTATGGTCTTTTTCTGGGATACATCGATTAAAAAGATGAAATCATGTTGCATTGAACACTCCCCCAATTTAAACTAATTTGAAAAGAGTAGGGTGAATGAAATGATAGTTCCATTCTAAATGATAAATAAGAAGTGGAGGCTTGAAGGTGGGAAGAGAGAGAGGGTTTCAAAATTATTATTTTAAGACATTTTTATCATTTTGTGATTTATAATTGAATAATATAATAAAATATACATAAATAAAATCAACAAAAAAATAATAATAGAAAATAGGAATAATAGTATATAATCCAAGACACTCGGCCGGTAGATCTCTAATATTGGATCACCAATGGTAGATCTCTAATGGTATATCACCAATAGTGAATCACTAATGGTAGATAACCAATATTAGATCACAAACGTTAGTCCTCTACTAGTTAATCAAAAATGGTAAATCACTAATGGTGGATCACTAATGATAGATCGCCATTGGTATATCACTAACGGTGGATCACCAATGGTAGATCTAAAATGGTCTATTTTTTTAAAAATAAAATCAGAGAATGAAGAAATAATCAATGTTTATAATTATTACTTCATATATGATATATAATAAACTTTCAAAATTTAAAATATCTGTAAATATTTTAGTAAGATGTTGTTTGATTCCAATGAATTCATAAGTTCTATAACGTTTTTCAATTTGAACTCTTAAAAGATTATGTCTTATATCTATATTTTTGTCTTAGAATTATATATGCGATTCTTTTGGATTTTTTTCTCTTTTATTATCAATATTTATAAGTATATGTTAAAATTTATATCCATAGTCTCCTAAACTGTGTTTCATCTATACAATATATGCCCAAAAACTTCATGAAGCTATGTATATAGCTATAGAAATATAAATTGAAAAATAATTTTTATTCATAATACACCAGGAAACTAGTGAATTTCCCAAAATGAGACATGATAAAAAAGAAATTTTCTATCAAATATACAACCACCAAAATATGCATCTGAATAACTAACTAAATAAAATTCTTATTCTCTTGGATAAAATAGATTTATGTTGGTTGTATACTTTTGGTGTTTAAAAATTCTATTGGAAGCAAGTAAATGTGGCTCTTTAGTGTTTTATTGAAACTGGGAACACATACATACAATAAACATAATATATAGTTATGTAGTAATTAAATAAATCCCAATTCAAATCATACGTCGATAATTGGTTTGATCAACTAATTTTCCAATTCATTAACATCCATTTTACAGGTTGTACTAATGGTAGTATCACTACTCTTGATTCCATATATACCAAAAAGATATAAATTTATTTTTTGTGATTACATTTATTTAAAATAATTACATCTTTATTTTGAATAATTTGAAAACCAAGAAATGATTTCAATTTACCCATTAAACTCATTTCAACTTCACTTTGAATTATTTTTGAAAAATGTATACATAAGGAATATATATCATATCCAAAAATTATATCATATGCATAATTTTCTACCACTAAGACAAATTTTTATATTCCATTTTTAAATAATGAAGTTTCATTTATGAATTATGAAAAACATTTATAATTCAGAAAATATTGGATTCTATCATACCAAGATCTAGGAGTTTTTTTTAAACCATATAATGCTCTTGATAATTTGAAAACAAGATTTAGAAAATAAAGATTTTAAAATCTATGGAGTTTTTCCCCAAAAATATACTCAACTATATAACCATTTAGGAATGAAATCTTGATATCCCATTGATATAATTTGAAATTAAGATGTTCTATATAGTCAATCAGCATTCTAATAGCTTCAAGTCTAGCTATTGGTGAAAAGTTTTCGTAATATTCAATACCTTCTTATTGATTACTTCCTTGTGAAACCAATATAGATTTGTTTCTAACTATTATATATGGATCATAAACTTTATTTCTAAAAACCAACTTAGTACCAATGGTCGAAATTTCTCCAATTCAATCCAATATTTCCCAAACACTATTTATTTCAAATTTAATTATTTCTTCTTACATTTTCATTTCCCAGAATACATCATTAATTTCATTATTTGTTCTCATAGATTCAAGTTATTATAAGAAAGATTTATGTTCAACCAGATTTCATAGAGAAGCTCTTATTTCGGTTCCTCTATCAATGTATCCAACTATATCATCTATGGGACGAAATCTATGAGTTATAATGTTTAAAAAAAGTAATTTCTTGATATTTTATTATCATCAATAGGTTTTGGTTCTATTAGATCATTATAACTAGAAGATTTTTCTTCATTATTCACCAAACTATCATAAGTTTTAGAATTTATATTCAGGTTTGTTATACCATATTGATGTTTGTATAAATAATTCATAGACACATGTGGATCTGTTTCATAAAATTTTACACATATAGTTTCCTTGACAATATTTTTCTTTTATTAAATTCCATGTATGACTTAATAGTTATAGAATATAAAAAAGTAAAATTCCTTCAACTCTCTTGGATTCAAATATTTCAATATTACCCTTTATATTGGGAATAAATACTTTTCAACCAAAAACTCTAAAATAATTAACCTTTTGTTTTCATTAATTACAAAATTCATAATTGGTTTCTTTAAAAGTTGTATTATTAAAACAAAATTGATTATGTAGTATGTTGTATTTACATCTTTTGACCAAAAAAATAGGTAAATTATATTAATTGAGCATGATCGAAGAAATTTCTCGTAGGGTTATATTTATCATTTCCACTATAACATTATGTTATGGGGTTCTATGATCATAAAAATTGTTATTATAACCATTTTTTGAACATAATGATACAAAATAAGGATTTTCAAACATATGAACATGATCACTTCTTATGGTCTTAATTCTAAGTCTACTAATATTTTCTATATATTTATATTACATAACAAAACTGGAATAAGTTTCACTCTTATGTTCTAGAAAGAATACCCTGGTATATTTAGAAAATTCATCTAATAGAACATAGACATAGTGTTTCCCATTTAAGATATAAATTCTAGTGGATCAAAACAAATCAATCTAAACCAACTCTAGAGGTTGATAATTTGAAACTTTTTTTTGATTTAAAAAAGATTTTTTGTTGTTTTTCATTATTACACAGGTTACATAATTTTTCTTATGGAAATTCTAGTATAGAAATGTTTTTAACTAATCCTTTCCTAGTTTTATTTATAAGAGAGTTTGTGTTGTAGTGGCTTATTATCATATTCCCAATCCATGACTCTTTTTAAAATGCATTTAGACATGAAATGTTTTGAGAAGAAAAAGAGGATTCTAAATTTATTTCATATAAATTATCATTTCTCAAAGCATCGAAATCTAAAACATTTTTTATAATTAATAACCTTGAAAGAATTATTTTCAAACATAAAATGGAATCCATCATCACATAGCTATGAGATACTATGTATACAATACATTAATTTATCTACAAATAAAAATTTGGAAATTAAAATAGTATTAGATTTAGTGATTTGAACATGTCCAATTGTTTTTCCATTGAAATTGTTTCTAAAGGTGACATGTCCACTATGATCTTTGATTAGGTTCTGGTATCTTAAATAATCTCTAATCATGTCTCAAGAGTAGACTTGTCTAGATACCATATGTCACGACCTGTCCCCTGGGGCCCGTGTTGTGACTCCCTAATCCCACCTTCTATAGGTCAGGGCCTAGAGACTAGCACTGAAAGGCATATTCCCTAAAATTGGGAAGGAATTACCTTTATAACCAGTAAACTCAAACAACTAAGAACAAATCATGATACAAGAACAAAGTGAAAATATATAGTAAACAAGGTGAGTATAGAAAGAGAAAGGGGCCATAATGAAAGCCCAACTAAAAAGTACATGTAAATTGAAAAATACAGGTAAATCTGAAACAACTCCAGTGGACACCTGCAAAGGATCCTACCTGAATGGTAGGTATAGCTCTTGAATATTCTTCCCTATGGTACACATCGTCTAATGTCCATATCTGAGCTACCTCCAGTCCTGGTACCCTCATCTTCTATCAATATTTTCCGTCGTCTGCACAAGACACAACAGGGTGCGGGCGTAGCCCGTGCCAGGGTGAGTATGACTATACTTAGTAGGGACCCTGAGACCCTCAAAGGTCTCACAAATTCCACAAAGGATAAACCAAAATTAATGGAAACAATAGTCAACCCTACTTAGGTATATTCCCATACAGATACCTAAGTTATCAAGTATACCCATATCGTTCATGAAGAAACAGAAGCCCCAAGTCAAAATCCCAATGCTCAAATTTTCCACGTTGGAATGATTACCACGAAGGTAACACCCCAAAGGTAAGTACCAAAAAGTTAAATCCACACAGAAGTATACCACAATGGTATAACCACAAAGGTAAGTTCCATAAAGGTATCTCCACATAGAAGAATACCACAAACGTATCACCACAAATGTAAGGACTTATCTTACACTAGGTATAACTTAGGTACGATAGTAAAGATGATTAGATGCAACTAATAAATCATCTTACTCTCTTGAGAGGTAAACCTACGTTTGATAGTAAATCATCAGACCCACATAGTATCCTAGTACATTAGACCCAAGTAGGATCCTCGAGTAGTCCCACGTGTATTCCTAGAGATGATCCGTGTGGGATCCTCAAACACAGACCCACGTAGGATCCCATGGAATAAACCCACATAGGAACCCTTCCTCATGTTACAGACCTCCACAGGTTGATACTCCAACTTTCAGAAAGTCCCAAAAATAAGTATCCCAAAGTACTGTCATGTAATATGGGTCTCAACACAACAGACGGTGCATCAATCAGACGTCCGGTCATTATGTTATTGGCCTTTTAGTCCCGAGGGCCCAATGGATTCATGTTTGATCCAACTCAGCTATAACCCAACTGTATCCAAAACTAAACTATGGTATACAAAAAATACTGTCTTGATCCAAGGTTTCTGGTTCCATACACTGTTCGTCAAATGGATGCTTGTAGCTCATGTTATGACCGAAAGAACGGAAAGGGGTCGAAGCAGGTCCGGGTCTGGTCTGACCCTATCGGACCGACCTGACCCAGCCTGCTGGTGCAGCCCAACCCACTGTTGGCCCTCAGATGGGTCCACCCTAGCCACCTCCCAAGGGAGAGTCACCCCATGTATATCCTGAACGGCTGGGCCGTTCTGGTTTGGAGGTCGACCGGCCGGCGCCACGTGGAACCATTGGCTGGCACGCGGGACCCAGGGTCCTGCTCGACTCCACGAATGGCCGGACGACCAGCCCTCCTCCACAGCATGGTCGCACACAGAACCTCCACCGGTGACTAGCAGTGAGTCGGTCACCCCGCCTTCACCATTGAGGCCTCGTGCCACAGCCCCTGCACGTCGGTGTCGCATAGGTGCGCCGCCACCCACTTCACGCGGCCGGCCGTGCGCCGGCCATTACCCTTGTTCTGACACGGCATACGGACTATAGCCCTTCTCTGGTGGAATGGTCGCGCTTTCGTCTTCATGGCCGACCGGAGTGCCAGACTCGACTACCGAGTCCCACAGGTGGAAGTTTCCAGTGATGTTCCTCAGGCACCGGGTGTGCCCTAGTGGCCCAATATTTATTTTTAATACTCCCAAACTTGTCTCGGGACTTCGACATCAATTCAAGACCACAAAAATCCACATAGGTTGTAGAGGGGTCGGGTTGTGTTCATTTTTCCCACATCCTCTGCATTAGAATGGTAGAAATCAGCATAGTTGTTCTTGATTCAAGAAGAACGACAAGAACGGGGTAAGGGGTATTCGAAACAACAATCCCTAACTCAAAGATTCATTAACATCGGTGAGGAGTGAGAGAGATAGTAATTGGTTCATTTTCATTGAATATTTTCCTTGTTTGATATCCTTATACGGAGTTCTTCATTGGAGAAAAGTTTTCCGAATGAGAAGAGTTCTTCATTGGAGAAAGTTCTTTCTAGTTCTCCAAGGTTCTCCAAACCTCATTTTCCAATGATTTCCCTAAGGAAATGAGGATCAGACATGATAAAAATATGTCTATCAATTAATTAAAGTTGGCATAATTGATTAATTGAAGTTGGACAATTAACAATGGAGAGTTTAATGGTTTTCCCACATTAAGAGGGGTGTGGGTGGTCCCCACCACAATATTAAAATTGGGAGGATTTCTAGCTTGGGTAGTCCCCACCTCTATAATTCAAAAAGAAAGGTTTCAAAAAGAAAAATAAAATGTTAATTATTTTATTTTTCTTCTTCCACAAAAAACTGAAAAACTAACTTCCACCCTCATCCTACTACGGTCGAGGTGAAGGTCTATTTAAGAGAATATTGGCACTGTGAGTTCAACAACGCCCTCGAATTTCAATTCTGATTACCGGTTCCAAAGCTACAAAAACCCGCTCTCAGATTTACAGAACGTACTTAAAAAAAGTTCACAAATTCATTCTGGGAACACCGAGCCTTGGAATCATGCACCTTCAATTTTCACAGACTCAAATATTTCCATATAATTTTAAAAAAAATACATTGAGTTTTTGGGTCTTTACATTCTCCCCAACTCAGGGCATTGTGTCCCTGAAATACACATCACAAAAACTAGAAAAATTAGTGGTGGTAATGAGCACAAATATGATCCTTCCACTCCCACGTGCTATCCAGGAGGTTCTCGTGCTACCAATGTACATGCACTAAAGGTATCAAACTCCGATGAAGGACCCACTCCAGTCGATCCTCAATCTCTACTAGAACCTCTGTAAATGTCGCCCTAATGTCGACGTTCAGCCCTTCTTGGTCGATGACGTGAGATGTGTCATGAACCTATCTCCTCAGTTGGGATATGTGGAAAACATTGTGCACTCGGTGTAACTGAGGGAGAAGTTATAGGCAGTAAGACACCTCACTAACTCTACTAAGGACCTGAAAGGGTCTGATGAACATCAAAGATAACTTTCTGCCACATCCAAATCTCCAAAAACCTTGTCGAGGTGAGACCCGTAGAAAGACATGGTTTACATCCTCGAAATCTAGAGGTTTCTATATCCTATTGGTATAAGACTTCTTTTTGATCTGTGTAGTCTTCATCAACTATGGAAAAATCTTCACCTTCTATGTGGTAGCCTGTAACACATTTGGTCCCATGAGTGCTGACTCCCCTGGATCAGTCTAGCACAAAGGTGATCTACAAGGTCAGACGTACAAAGTCTCAAAATGTGTCATCCCAATGGTGGAGTGATATATTTTGTTGTATGAAAAATACACCAAGGGAAAGTGATCCTCCTATCTGCGACTGAAGTCGAGGACGCAAGCACGCAACATGTCCTCAAGGGTTTGAATGGTTATCTCAGTCTGGCCATCCGTCTAAGGATGGAAGGTGGTGCTCAAATGAAGTTGTATCCCAAAAGCCTTCTACAACCCCTTCCATAGCCGGGAAGTAAAGTGTGCATCACGATGAGAGACAATCGTCGAGGGTACTCCATGTAGCTGCACAGTCTCCTGCACATAGAGGCTTCAAAATCTCTCTACTGAACCCTGCACTCTGATTGGTAGGAAGTGTGCCGACATGGTGAGTCAGTCAACGACCACCCAAATAGAATCATGAACCCTGTATGTATGTGGAAGTCATGTCACTATGTCCATGGATATCCCATCCCACTTCCACTCTGGGACCTCTAAAGGCTGAACTAAGCCTACTGGTACCAGATGATCCACCTTCAATTTCTTACAAGTGAGGCACCGAGAGAAAAATTATTCTACTATTTTCTTCATTCCCGGCCACCAGTGATGTCGTCGAAGGTACCGGTACATCTTTTACACTATTGGATGTACTGCTAGAGGAGACGTATGGAACTCCCTTAACACTTCCTCCTGAAGTAGCATTGGTACCATGGTATGTCCTCTGAAGAGGATGACGTGCTACCCACCTTCATAAAATCCATCAGGTGCCTACCCTATGGATATCTAAACACGTTGAGCCTTGTAGTCAGTGTCCCCATGCTGCTTCTACCTGACTCACTAAAGAAGTGGGGGAGTGACAGTAAGAGACTAAAGAAAATCTTCTCCATCTCGATCCACAAAGGATATCTGCAAAGCGTCCAGCTTCTCTGTCGCCTCACCTAGAAACTGTATACTATATCTCCTACTGAGTGAATCTGCTACAATGTTCCCCTTACTAGGAGTATATACTATCTTGAATTCATAGTCCTGGAGAAACTCAAGCCAATGTCACGGCC
The DNA here is from genome assembly GCA_963277665.1 of Viscum album. NCBI lineage: Eukaryota > Viridiplantae > Streptophyta > Magnoliopsida > Santalales > Viscaceae > Viscum > Viscum album. Next base: position 384,738,866 of record OY728145.1, read on the forward strand.
TTTGGTTCAGGCCATTCTGGGATAAGATATACCTGAGACTCTGGTGATCAAAGTAGACCGTAAATTGCTCGCCCATCAGATAGTGTCACCACATCTACAAAGTGAATACCACTGTTTCTAAATCAAAGTCATCGGTAGCTTAGTTATGCTCATGTTGTCTTAGATGTCGAGAACCATATGTGATAACTGATCATTCCTATATTAGGACACATCCGAGCCTGATCCCTGATGCGTCACAGTAGACTACGTACCCAATGCCCTCCTTCGGAAGCCTCAAAATGGGGGCACTAGTCAGACTCTACCTCATCTCCTGAAAACTCAGCTGGAATCTCTCTGACCACAAGAACAGTTCCCCTTCTTTGTCAACTCTGATAAAGGTGTTGCAACTCTGGAGAAATCTGGCACAAATATTCGGTATTATCCAGCCAAACCCAAGAAACTACGTACCTCCATCACACTCCTGCGTGGGTCCTAAGAATTTAATGCCTCAATCTTCGCTGGATCCACCGCAACTCTATCCTCTGAGATGACATGTACCAAAAAGTGAACCTCTTGAATCCAGAATTGGCACTTCGAGAGATTACCATAAATATGGTGCTCTCGGAGTGTGTCCAGAACTACCTGCAAATGATAGGCATGCTCCTCCTCAGTAGCCGAGTAGAACAAAATGTCATCGATGAAGACTACTATAAAGCGGTCATGGTATGGATGAAATATCCTATTCATGAGTCCCATGAACACAACTGGAGCATTGGTCCCGCAGAATGGAATAACCAAGAACTCGTAGTGGCCATACCGATATCTGAAAGTCATCTTCTATACATCCTCGTCTCATACTCTGAGCTGGTCATAGCTTGATCTGAGGTCTATCTTTGAGAACCACCATTCTCTATTCAGCTGATCAAAAAGGTTTTCAATCCTTGAGAGTGGGTAATTATTCTTCATGGTCACCTGGTTCAGGTGTCGATAGTCTACACAAAGTCTCAAGCTCCCATTCACCTTCTTGGCAAACAAAATTGGGGCTTCCTAAGGAGAAAGATTGGGCCAGATGAACCCCTTCCCTGGTTAGTTCTTTAGTTGTACCCGTAGCTCACGAAGCTCTGCGAGAGCCATCCGATACGGTGGTGTAGTTATTGGTGTCATCCCACTGTACATGTCAATGTAAAATTCCACCTCTCTATGAGGAGGTAGACCTGGAACATCATCAGGTAAGACATCCGCATACTGGTCCACCACAACAGGATATCTTGGACTCTCCACATCAACCACCCCGAGGTTAAGGCTAGCCAACTAATGAGTGATCGACTGCACTCTCCTCCGAGTAATTCCATTCTGTGCTACAAAGTCTCACTTATCACCGTTGAAGGTAAACCTAGTCCCATCCACGCGGACACACCACTCTTTGTTCCTAACACAGTCAATCTAAGAATGGACTATAGATAACCAGTTCATACCCAAGATGACTTCGTAAGGCCTCGATGCTTCTACTAGGACATCCCAACAGAAGATATCGCCTCCTAGTGTAAGATCACACTTCTAGAACTGGTTCGTAATCATCGAATCCTCTCTCGTAGTAGTCTCTAGCCGTAAGGATTTAGTCGACGTCTCCACTGGAATCGCCGAGCTCTGAACGAGTGTCGTGGTAATAAAAGATTGATTGGAACATGTGTCTATAAGTACTGCAGCTAAGGTGAAGTAGACACAAATCGTACCTTTTGTATTTGAGAGAGTGGTTACACATGGAATGTTTTAAAAGAATAAATTGTATCCCTAATTTTCATATTCAAAAAGGATAAAAAATAAGTAATTATATAACTTTATAGGTTATAAGTTTGAAATATTTCCATAATTTGTTTCCATAAGTCTTGGGTCACTTTTAACCTTTATCTTATTAGTTTAACACCCCCCAGTAAACCCATTTTACCTTAACCATGAAAATTAATTTTTATACCTTTCATTATTCATAATGGTCAAAAATTAAGTTGAATATATTTGATAAAAAAATTATACTATTTTCAAATATAGTATCTATTTTTACAAATTCAATTCACATAATTGATATAATTCAATTTAAAATTAATATCTCAGATGGGTTAAAAAAATGTTTTTTCAAAACAAAATTAGAAGTTTAAAATGTTTTTATATCCAAATTCAATATGAAATTAATTATATTGACCTAAATTAGTTTTATGGTAATGTAATTGAACTAATTAAAATTTAAAACTTATTTAAAATATAATTTATCTTTCTAAATAATGTAAATGAAAAATTTCTTGTCAATAAAAATCTTTAATTTTCTATATTCATTAAAAAATTAATATTTTCAAAAAATCTTGAAATTATCACCCAAATATAAATTTAAAATTTGGATTTTAAAAATATTGATTATTTTTTAAAATTAATTTTTTTAAATGTGGTAAACTTTATTTTTAAATTGTTTTCACAATGCGTGAATAAACCACCTTTTATAAAAAAATATTGTTTTTGAGAAAACATTTTATTTTATCTCAAATGATTCTTACTTTATCTCTAGTCTATAGATAATCGATAAATTTCTTTATAAATGTGTAAAAAATATAATTTCAATAATTTATTTAGTATTATTCATAATCACAAATTTAACAGCTTAGTTATAACAGTATACTATATTACTATTCATTTAGACTTGGGTTGTGTATTATTCAAGATATTAAAGAGATAAATTTTATTCAAACATAAATATATCATAAAATATTTATGTGTTACATTCTCGTATAACCTTGGTGTTTCTCTTCATATATGCTATTGAATCAAATTTTATTCTTTTAAAATATCGGTGTGTTATAGTTGTGGCCATGATGGAATGTTCATGAATGTCTAGATTTATTCATTTTAATTAATGAGAATTCAACTTTCCTTAACCATGTGATTTTTATGCTTCCATTAGACATGGATGATTATTTAACTGAGGGTTTTTATTGAATATGATGTGATCATCCACTCTTCTGAAATTTTTATACCTTATTTTCTCATGATAGCTTTAGTTGTACATAAACCTTACTGATAATCAACGATTATCCTTTATTTTTTTTCTTTCCCCTGAATATGAAGAAAGTATTTTTTGGATGATTTTCAGGTATGAAATAACATTTTTCATAAAATGTTTGTAGTTTCCAATGTAATATGGAAGTCATATATGTTTCTAGTTTTCTAATACTTCTAAACTTTTTTATCATGGGTAGTTAGATCACATTTATATTTTACTAATGTAATAAGTAAGTACTAGCTCAAGGTTACTGGAGTCACCTTGTTAAATGAATGGATCTCCAGAAGCATGTATAAGGCTATACAAAAACAACACATAATATCCATAATAATTTTGATTTGTGTCTTAATAGTCTTAAATGGGTTCAAAAATCACTTATTTCCATGATATACATTATCAGTCATATGGTACAACATTATTATCACCCATTACATCAGCTTATTCGACTGAAATCATTTTATTTTTAGTTTACTATTATTGAAAATAATATATTAATGTCTCTCTCATTATATATTGGGAAATTAAATCACCCCTTTCAATTTATTTTCAATAACCAATTCAATATCCACTTCAAGATAAATCTAATATTTATATTTTCTACCATAATGTCCTCTCACACTTATTGATAATAAATACAAATAATATAACCATATGAGGATTATCAATTAATAACTCAAAGTGTATTTTATAAATTCCCAATGTTTAAAACATAGGTGACCAATAAAATCCTAGAACATTCCCAAAAAACAATGTATTCCTAAAAATATTCTTATATTCTATGTCCCTGAATCATCTACTTCTGAAAATTAATTTCAAAATTCCTTATTAACATAAGGATGGGAAAGTGTGAAATGAATAAATCATCAATGACTAATTCAATCACATTTAATATTTCCAATTAAATGTTTAATAATGATAATATATATCAATTTTCTGGTCTTAACTCTCCATCAAGGGTAAACTCTATTAACTATTCTTTATAGATAATCTCTTTTTCTAATGAAATCCAAAAATATTATTTATATTCCATCTTTTTTATTTGACGTGATAATTGATAGATCACTTTATAATGTTTCTTATATCATTGTTTCAGTAATTATATCACCCATCTAGTTCTCCCCTAGATACATCACCATAAATTCCTCAAAAATAATATCAAATAAGAAGATATAGAAATAATAAGGGCTCTCAACTATTCCTTAGTGATTATAATAAGGTTTAGAGTTTCTTTTTCAACTTGAAAACACCCTTATTATTAACTTTAATATTTTGGAAAATCTTTATACTTTATACTATGATTTTCTATATAAGAATGGTTTTAGGAAGCATGGTCTTCTTACTTATTTTAAAATTATCCTTGAGTGGAATATTGTTTTTCACAGAAGCAAACATAACACTTGAGTTATTTTTTTCCAAATTAACATAACCTATGACAACAATATTAGTGGGTAAGGTATAAAAAAATAATGAAAAAATAGAATCCAATTAAAGGATCCGAAAAGGAAAAGGATTCTTATTTGGTTGATCGAGCTTTACTTCATGTTCAAAATCCCCATTTTAATAAGGTGCATTATATGGAAATCCAGATGCAACATGAAGGATGTAGATAATATATAAGGACCGTGGGTGTCTAATAATGTCATGAGAATGTAGGAGTGTGAATATAATGGAGGAAGATAGACATCCCACTCCAATTATGGCATTATTATGTCATTTTGAAGAGGAGTATATTGAATTTTTATGTGATATTAATGACTCAAAATAAGAATACAAAAGGGAGACTAAAAGAAACAATAAATTCAAGAAAAATATAGAAGAAGGATCACATATCGAAAATTAACATCACATATTGATTTACAACTTTAATGAGGGAAATGTATATAGAGATAAGTACATCAAGATATAAGATCAGTTTTCCTCTTCCTTTGTGGACCATATAAAAAAGTAATTAGAGAAGAACTTTATCACAATATATAAGAGTCTTCTAAGGTGTCTCAACTCTAATAACATTAAATTAATTTTTAATGGATCAAAATTAATTTTTAATTTCTAAGTGGTGTTTTGATGATTGACTATAAGGGTTCTCACTTAACACTTAAAATTTATCCTCTTGAAATAAAATAATAATAATTTGGTGGAATCCAATTGCTTTATTTTCATATCCTATCATTGATAAAGATATGAATTAGTCACAAAATACAATATTTTTCACTCCACAATTCATTATTAAATGATTTTGACATAAAAGGTGTCATCCTCATAAAATAGTATATACAATTTATAATATATTCATGGAGAGATTATTCTCACAACACTTACACATCATAAAAATGCACAAGGTGTATCTATGACAATTAAATTCAAGAATGTAATTTTATCAATAAAATGAAAATTTAATCTGATTTAATATTTAATTATAAAAACTATATATTAATAAAAAATTATTTTCCCTTTAATTTTGAAAATTATGGTATTACATAATGAAAATATGTAACATTGTATTAATATAAATTCCTCCAAAATTAATATTTTCTCTTCCAAAACACTATCAATGAATTTTTAAAGAATTATTACCTTGTTAAGATTAAATACACAGACACAGGATGAGTGAATAATATATTCTCATTTTTTATATGCTTTATCCTACCTTTTCTATGAATCATTCTCATTTACTTTTGCCCCTGTTATTTAAGAATTTTAAATTTTTATATTTAATTATGCACACTCCAATCTTACCAAACTAAAAATTATTCTCTCATCGCTCATGGATCTCATATGTAGTGATATATCATTAATTAATTAAATGTGTTATATCTTTTTCTTATAATGTTTCTAAGACTAAAGCTATTAGAGAATAAGTAATCATTAATCATGAGGACATCGAAAGGGTTACTTTATGGTTAAGTTAGGTGGATCATGATATATATGTTAAAGGGAAAAATGTATAGATTGAGTATTAAAGGATATTAAATGAAAAGTAATTACAAAATAGTGAATATTCCCCTCTCATAACATGTAATTGGATCTACCATATTTATCTATATCTATGTTATTTTTGTAGGTTCACAATCACCACATTATTGTTCACATTCTATATACACACTTTTTATATAAATTTTAATATATGTTTATATACATATTTCGTTGACGATAAGTGGGAAAATACTATTATAATTAATATATTAGTTAATACTCCATTTTATATAAAAAAATTAGCCTCCTCAAATAATTCCATTATAATAGAACTTACACCAAAAATATTTGTATTAAATACATTGTGTCCTCCAATCATATAAGAAATGTAATTTAGAAATTCACTAACATATAGGTAGTAAAGGTTTTAATATCTTTGAATGTAGACTACCTAACATGTAGTTCATGGTTTCTAAGTGATAAAAATATGGTAAGATGTTATGGTAGGCTTGATGGGTGAGATCATTAATAATTAAAATTCCATTAATCATACAAAATGAAAATTAGGACCAGATGTTTTAAATATGAATGATTGAATGTTCTAATTTTCTATATATAACAAGAATCATTAAAAATATTTTATTATAAAGAAAATGAAAATTTGGCTCAAAATGCCTCTTAAGAATAAAAATTGTAAATATTAGATAGTCATTCAATGGAACGAATAATTTTTTTTTGATCTAATGAATTTAATTCAAAAAGATAAGTCCCATCATATCTCTGATAAAACAAACATTTTAAAATTTCAACATTTATAAAAATGGATATGTATCATAACCTGGTAGAGTAAATGTAAATTACAATATATATTTTATTTTTTATTAACAATAAAAAATATAAACCAATAGGAAATAAATAATTAAATCCATAATGATTACCCTCCCCCATAATTATTCTCTAATAATACCCTAATATTTTAATATAATAATAATAGTTCAGATAATATAAGAGAATATGATAATTAAATATTAATTATAAAGTAGGGATACCACCTAATGAATTATTCAAACTAGAACGATTTGAGAAGTATCCCTTATCCATGAGGTACACCTAAATGAAAACATAATGATACTTAGTATATAAGAAATAATAAATAAGTACCATCTAGAAAATAAAAAAAGTAAAAAAGAATAAAGAATAAAATAAATTATATAAAAACAAGAACTAAGAAAAGAAAAAAGAAAAAAGAATAATGAAAAGTAGAAAGAAAATATTATAAAGATAAACAATTAGGGATTAGTATAATATTTTTCTTCCCCAAAACTGATGTTTAATTTGATAGAGATTGGCCTTTAAAAATATTAATCACATTAAATAGTGATTATAAACTATAATGAATGCATCACACTAGATGACCATAGATTCTCCCCTCAATAAGGCTTTTAAACACAGTCTTTCCTATTAAAATTTTACTTATTTTATTTTTATATTCATTCATTTATGTTTGAAAACAATAAATATAATATAGGATTATTTTTTCATAATGAATGAAAATAAAACATAGAAATATTAAAATGAATTCATTGGTTAGTAAGAACAATGTGAAGAGATTTTAAGGGGATAATACTTGTCCATAAAAAGTGTAAAAAATAAACTAAATCTAATTTATGCCATAATATCTTCCTATTAATTTTTAATGAATAAAATAAATAAAGAACACATAAATTATATCTAGGGATTTTGTATATACAATAAATTTGATACAGAATCTTGATAAATATCATCAATAAGTACCCAATGAGCTCATTCTTATTAATATATCCATGGGTTTTATGAATATACCAACACTTGGGAAGGATCCCCTCTTCTTAAAACACTATTCAAACCATTGTAAAAAAAAGCAGAGAGATTTTGTGTTTTTGTGGGGGGGGGACTCCTACTCAAAAGAGTTTCCTAAGACTACCCAATAGAATGTGGATACACTATATCAAAAACCATGAGCCTTGGTATATAACAATACAAGTACCCTTCTTGGAATCCAAACATTTCTCAACTTTTTGGTCATTAAATTTAATATTTCATAAACATTTCTTAAGTTACAACCCCTTATAGCCTAAATCTCATAAATGTTTATCATTTTTTTAAGTTTAAACAGTTAAAATCATGATCAAATTATGATCAAACATAATATGATAGTTTATAATAGGGTAAAATCATTTTATCACATAACATATTCACTATCATGAAGTAAACCCATGAAGTGGTCATATTCACCATGACATGGTTTATCCTATAAAGAAAATTATGCGGTTAAGAATATCATATATTGTTTTTATATTTAGTACATATTTCTATAAATGAATCACTATAACTAAATCATTATAGACTTAGATAACTTTAAAATTATGTCACATTATATATAACAACCTGTGAAACTATATCTAAAACCACTTTTAGATATCTCCAAAAAACATTGGAATAGAAAAAATTCAACTTTTCCACATATTACATCATAAATAAATACTTATGAAAATTATTTTAACACTAATTTTGGTTATAATTTAAACTTTGTTTGGTGTATCTCTCAAAATTTTGTAAGAGTATGTTCTGATAAAACAAAATACACATTAAAAATACCACTAATTTGGATTCCATGGATCTTTATATCATTCAAAATATTTATAAATTCCATAATAAATTAATTTAAAAAAAGGTAAGACTCTAGTATAACATCAATGAAAAGAAATATATAAAGGAATCCAGAATTATCTCAATAAAATAGTTATATCTATACACAAATATCCATCAATTTTATCATAAAAAAAGAATCAAAATTTTATATAATCCCAAATTTTAATACATAAAGTGACTAAAATACATAAGGTATGGTAATACCAAAAAATCGTACTCATAGGTTTCAATTATCCTAGTATAGACTGGCCTGATAGATGAAGAATGAAACATCCCATATATCTCTCGGTATGAATTTCATTAAAAAATTCTAAACCATGTCTATTTTTGATGATTTTGAGGAGTTGTAAGTGGTTGGGATTTTGTTCTTGAGGAGTTGGACTTTATAGAAATATTTTTATGTAAGGATAGATAGAACTTAGACCAATTAGAGTCCATTGTGTACTCAGTGTCTATAGAAAAAAGGGGATCTACTGTAGGACTAACGAACACTTGATAGCCCTATGGTAGGTTCCCGATGGGTGGGGAGTACTCAGTGACATGGGATCTGGTAACTAATAGCCCCATGCCAATTTTATTTAAAAACATTAATTGCTTAATTAATTTGGTTAAATTTTAATAAAATACATAGAACCATATCGCTATTTCATCTCATTCCTCTATCTTATATTTGTGGAATCTCTGCCAATTAATTTTTAATACACTGGCCTTCTATCCCATTAGATTTGTTGAGGAGTTTTCATAAGTATTACTCCATATGTGTTATGTTTCTTTCATTATTATAGTGTTCTTCACCCAATATCCCTAATTTAGGTGGTTATGTCATATTTTGGTAAATAATTGGATTCAAACTAATTCAACAAATGATATTAAAAAATAGAGGCCTTACTAAGTCAAGATAGGTGATTTATAAGCTTTCCCACTGGTTTATATGGGTTTTCATGTGATCTTTGATGTGTTTTTCATTACACATGTATGTTAATATATAGAAATTAATTTAAATTGTATTTTATATCCCTCTTAGAGAGGGTCAGGCTTATTATGGTTGTAAGTGGTCCTCTGTATTTTTTCCATCGAGGACGTAATCATCGATAACCGTGGGGCTAATAAGAAATATTGAAAATCTAAAATAATGGAAGAAATTGGGGTTCCCTTTGATAAAATAAAACTTAGTAAAAATTAAGTATGAGTCCATTATATACCTTGATTAATAGATATGTTTTATTATGAGAGGAGAGTTTGAGGCTTCACTTATATTTAATTTTTAATTTAAATTATAGATACATGGATTGTTTTACTTCTACATAGGGTGAGATTTCCTCATACTTTAGATTATATAGTTTCAGGTAGGTTTTAACTAGGATTTGATTATTTAAAATTAGGTTTGGGGTTCAAAGGCTCATCTTAGTCTATGTTATGAAGTTTTTTGGGAATTATTTGAACCCTATTATGAGATTTTCATTATATGATTAATATGTTATTTATTTTTCATTTTTATGGGATACTTTTCCTTTTTTTCAATGTTTAATATTATGTGAAATGAAAATCCTATTTTTTATGAGACTATATTTAGTATGGTATGAAATACCCAATTAAATAGGTATTACCTATGGAAAGGGATAACATGCCCACTTATATGGATGTTGCATAATTTATTGGGCAACATTCCCATTGTGATTATATGAACATATGATGGGATATATTTCCAAATTTACATATATAATTTATTATATAGGATAGTATCCATTTTTTGTATGATTTAAACCATAATAAGGGAAACTTTGAACACCTTCCCCATATGTCAACATTTTTATAGGACACAATACCTACTTGTTTCATGTTATATGACATAAGCCAGTATCCCCTCTATTGACTTGAAATGTTATATGATATTATACCCACATTAAAATATTTTTGATATCGATATAATATAATATTATTCATTTATATTATAGGTTGATATGTTTAGACTTACTTTGACTATGGTCTAAGTATAAATGTTCTATTTTTGTGGTGGATATTTTATTTCTAATAGATATGATAGGTATCTATGTTCTTTACCTTTTTCTGGATACCAAAATATCATTTTTTCACACACACTTATATATTCTATATTTTTTTGGGATATAATTACCAATATTCTATTAATTTATACTCATTCCATGTATGGGAACCTAAGTTCATGTATAAACTTCCTTATACAAGATGTGAGTAAGGGAAAGGGCTCTATTGTAGGTGGTTGAGCTGGAGGGCATCGTCAAAGTTAAGAGATGAGATTGGTTATGGACTTGGTTCTCCTTTTTTATTTCTCTCCACATTATATATATTTTGTACATTATCTAAATATGGTCAATTAAAAATTGATCATTTTTAATTTTTTTATAAAGAATATGAAATTATAGTTTTTTATCTGATATGATATGTGTGATGTTATATCCTATATGGTTAGTGCTTCATTGTAATGTGAATTTTATGACTTTATATTGTGATGACTGTTTATCTTTAATTCATACACTATTATTTATAGTTATTTGATATAGTTTATATTATCTTCTAGCATTTAATATAGGCTCTATCTAATATTTTCAACTTCTAGAATTTGGGGAGCCATGCTTGTGGTCACACAAAGGCACCAGTTCAGCTACGGTTGGGGGAGACCAAGCTAAGATGTTACAAAGTGGTATTAGTGTCTTTATTGATTTGTTTCACTACTTGTTTATGGTACTTATAAGTATGGTTTATTTTAAATTTTAATAGACTTTGTTCCAAGAGTACCTAACCCATGTAGAAGGAAATTATAGTTTTCTTGGGATAGGATTGCTGTTCTTGGGTTTTAATCATTGTGATTTTTTTTACAAATGAGAAATATGATGTGTGGTTTATGATTTTTTTGATCTAATCATGTGTTAGGATTGAAATAGATAATTGTTCATGAATAATATTTATCATGTAGGATTCATATGACATTTTTTTCTTATATATAATTAATCAACTTGGTTACGATATAGGTTATGGTTATTTAAATTTTCAATAACAACTTATATATTGTTTTCCCATATAACATGTAGTGGAATTATACTTGGTCAAACTTATATTTCAAACTATGTTTCTATTATCTGATTATTAGTTATGTAGATCCAATGTGTATTGTTCAACCCATAGTATGGGTAGTCTGGTCTATAGTGAAAAAAGCTATGTCGGAACTCTACATGGTATATAATGTTTCATGAATCAATTCCTATTACTAATTATCACAGATTATGATATAAATAATTTTAGTTGAAATATGTAATGATCTATGTATTTTGAATTATAGTATCATTCCAACCTGGAGACCTCCAGAACACTCTTAGGAGGAAAGGGATAAGATTTCCCAACAAAAAGTTGATCAAGATCCCCTAGTTGTCTTTGTACCTCGTATAAATTAGTATCTATGAGAGAGTTTTATTCATTATATTAAATCAATGGGACATAAACACCTTGGGTTATACCTTCTCGGTCAATTTTGAATAAAAATTTTTAGTTGTAACATCACCCTCTATTTACTAGTGATGGTGGACCATGGGATATATATTTTTGAATTTATCCCTTATATAAATTTTTTGACTAAATTGGGACACACCTTAAGAGGAGGTTGAATATCTCTACATATATTCTACAAGGATCAGTAAAATGTTAGTGGAATGTGTTAGTCTTATTATATCAATATATAGGTCTATCCTATAAGGATTGTTAGGATTTTTTATTTTATCAATCATTGTTCAAGTTACTAAGAATTGATAAGAATTGGGAGTTCATTTATCTTTCTCTAATGATAATTTTAATGATGTATTATTCGACCCATTATACTAATTTTATTAAGATTCTAATGATATTAGTAGAACAAAATATTTTATAGGTTTTCCATTTTAAGGATTGATTATGTCTTCTGATATTGGTTTGGTTGAATATTTGTTTCTAAAATTATTTTATTTAGGTAGTAAACTAGAACCTCATCTAAAATAGGAACCTTGTAGGTAGTATTATACTAAGGCATTCGATTGATAGAATGTTAAGGTAGAGTCATGGGATTAAGTTAATTTAATACAATTTTTTCTATTCCTAAAGGTTATAAAGAGGAACCATTTATTATTCAATGAATAATTTTAGTAGAATACACCCATGAATATGTTTTATTTGATATATGTTAATTTCTCTCATTTATATCTTCTTCATTTATTAATGATCTAGGGCTTGTTATATAGTATTTTTTTGGTTCTTCTTATTGATACATGTGATTTGAGGGTATTAAAATGTGTACAGACTATTAAATCATGATTAATATATATTGTCTTCTATAATATCTTTTAATTATAGATTTATAGTTTTTGATTCAATAATTTAGGTTTCGTGGCTAACTCAAAATCAAAAACAAATTAACTTTTAACACTGATGTGTATATTTTGCAATAGCTAATGGTGATTTTTATTCCCATGTCAAGTAGTAAGATTTATAAGTAGGTAATTCAGAACATGTTCATCAACAACTTGTGATAAGTTTATCGATTTTTTTTACATTTTTCTATGATATTAGAAGTCCCAATAATTAGCCTTACCTTTTATTTTTTACCATCCAATGGCCTTAAGGCCTTCATTTTTTATTGATTTTTGATAATCCACCTTTTAAGGGGTGATGTGGAATGCTTACAAGGCCCATAGGCATAAGTATTACATGGCCTCTATGACTTAGAGGAATTAATTTCCCGTAGGCTTCAAAAATTACATAAAACTGAGGCTAACTACTTGGAACTTCTCCTCTCGAGAATCTTCATCATGAAATCAACTCTCCACCATCGCATGGATATTCGGCTAGGCTTTCCCATGCATGCACAGGCTTGTCCTGATGGTTGGTTCCAATCCCTCTCATTCTTTCAATTTGTTTAACTTATGCTATGGTGAAAGCTCCTTGCTCATCCCCCTTATGAAGCTTGTTTCTTGTAGGTTGTCTGGTTTTCCTCTACACATAAGTTGGCCCTAAGGCCATGAGGTGGCCCAAAGACCTTACTAACCAGAAGTTCTGGGTGGCATGAAGGATTTAAAGGACTGAGGGACTAAATTGGTGGCCTGAAGGCCTAAACATGGGAATATTTCTGGCTACTACAGTGCCAAACAGTGCCTACAACAATGCCAGCTACAGTTCCTACTAAAGTACTACACAATTCCCGCTACAGCCCTACTAGAGTACTTCTACAGTTCCTAGAAATTATCCTCCACCTGGATTTGATCCCGGGTCTCTTGGTTTCACTTAAGGAGTCCTCACCAACTGGGCTGAGGCTCATGTACTTTTGACCAGTTCTATGATCAATTTCCTAATAACTTCTTTGTATTTTCATTTTTGTAAAAAGATATATTCACAATCAATATATTTTTATTCATTTATCTAATATCTATTCTTCCATATATGATGGATCTTTTATTTCTGGTAATATAAAGTTACATCTACAAGACCCTAAGATAAAGGGATTCATTTTTTTGATATTAACCCCTTTGTTGATCCTATTTTATTGTCTAAAGAAATAAATGGTTCAGTGTGTTTATGTATGGTCTTCTAAAGGTTGAACCAAGTAATAGTCAAAATCATGTATCCAATTTCTCATATATATCACTTGTTTTCTTATATGAGGGAATCCAAGTGGTTCTCTATGAATAATTTATGATCAGGATATAACACATTCTATGTGAGGAAATATGATATTTATAAAACTACATTCTAGAAAATTTATGGTTTTTATGAGTAACATGCGATGTCTTTCGACTTGGTAAATGTACTTGTAGTGATTATAAACCCTGATGAATCAGATCATTTATCAATATTTGGATTGATTTATGGCCATATTTTTCTATTATATTTTGGTATACTCCCAAATAAAAGTGGTACATGCTCAATATATATAGATTATTTTGAGAAAACTAATAATGTATTGGCTATATTTCAATCTATCAAGGTGTTAATTAGGAAATAAATTCATTTGTTTATTATGGAACAAAATATCCAAGGCAGGTATATCAAGGAACCATACGCATTTTAAATCCCTAGATTCAGGTGATTTATCTTTGAATATTTTCTAAATCCATAGATTCTTAGGTTTGGAATGATACTCTAGATGATTAATTTAGTAAATATCCTAATTGAAAGTGTCGATTAATTCCTTGAACAAGAAGGGGTAAAATTATAACCGTATGATACTTTTAATAAATACATTAAGGAAACTAAATATAGGTTTTTTTGTTCTTATTGCAGCCTTTATTTATTGGATATAAGGTTTTCAACCTGTATTGTGATGTTTCTAGGGTTCCTCTTGGATAATTATTTATAAAAAAAGGTTGAGTAATCACTTATGAATATACGAACTTATGACCAAATGTTTCAAACAACTAAACACTTGATCTAGATATGGAGGTAATAGTGTATAAACTAATATGTTTGGTTGAATATATATTGAGTGATAGGATCACATGATACAATGATAATAATAACTTCAGTTATATCTTCTCTCAATGTCACATGGACCTCTTTACAAGACTATTGGTTAAGTATTTTTCAATCCTTGGACTTTGATATAATGTACACCCACAAAAAAAAGGAATGGAATGCCTAATTTATGGAGTAAAAAATAATTGGGATGAAGTTGGTTATCATGATAGTTGTAAGTGGTAGTTGATGAGCCTCTTAATTGAGGTATATCTCAATAATTAGAATTATAAAGGTAAGAATACCCTCAAATATTTTATCATTACTTTAAAACTACATGACAGGGTGAAGCAGAGCTAGTTTTATAATTCTTATTATCTAATGATGAGGTAAAATATATACAGTTAGAAGTTACTAATGCATTGGAACTTGAATTATGATGAGATATTTTATATTAAAAGTAAAATTTTTGGTCCCTATAAGCATGAGAAAGTAAAATATATAATATTCATATTCCTTGATATGGGCTATTCACTTGAGTTAGACCATGTTGTATCATAACATCTGTAGGTATTACCTGTATCCAAGGATAAGGAAGGAATCTATTATGTTTATTTCCAAATGATTCATGTTTTAGTAGGTGATGGAAATTCATTATATACATGTAGGTCTTATTCAAACTCAACCCATTATCGATTGTAATAGGGATGGTGTGAAGGTGGACTTTGTTATATGTTTAATTAGGTCCCCTCATGGTAGTGATGTGGTCTAGGCGATTTATTACAATCTGGTGAAGGATACACATTCTTTATTAATCAAGGAGGCCCAATCTATTTATGATCTAGGAACATTATATATTCAATGTATAGTGAGTATGTATGGTGTTCTTAGGAGTATTACATCCAATCAGGATTTCTGATTAACATTACACTTCTAGAAGGGATTATAGAAGATATTATATACCCAAGTGAATTTTAGTACTTCATTCCATCCTCAGATCGATGGGTAGTCTAAGAATTTAATTCAGGTTTTTGAGTATATGGTGTGATGATGTATTCAATATTTTAGTGTATCATGGGAGAACTATCCCATACTAATTGAATTTTCTTATAATCATGGTTACCATGTCTCCATTTAGATGGAAACCTTTGAGTCCTTTGTTGTTAGTCTATGTCAAACACCATTGTGTCATCAAGAATTAGAGGAGTATATTATATTTATATATGGCCTCTTATATGATATTTTAGACCATATAATTTATTTTAAGAGTTCAGTGACTGTTCATAGAAGTTAGTGATCATGTGTGAATAGCTGATGTCATACTCTAGAGTATGAGGTACACAACTAGGTTTTCCTTAGAGTGTCTCCATAGTTAGAACATTAGTAGCTTTATAGGTCAAGGAA
Source organism: Viscum album (assembly GCA_963277665.1). Taxonomy (NCBI): domain Eukaryota; kingdom Viridiplantae; phylum Streptophyta; class Magnoliopsida; order Santalales; family Viscaceae; genus Viscum; species Viscum album. Next base: position 384,755,349 of record OY728145.1, read on the forward strand.
TTTAATGTCCGGGTATGTTAATGTATTTGAGGTCATTAAAATGATTGTTACTATGGCATATCAATTAACATGTCCCTAGATACTTTGTGTGATGAATTATGTATTCTATGTATCTCAACTTTGAAGACACCACCCTAAACAACCTCATGGGATTATTGTTGATGCTTTCAAGATATAATTAAATTATTCATTTAAGGAAGTATAAATTTATAAGTTAAAATTTAATGATAATATATTTCATGGAAATACAATATCATTGGGGTAAAAACCTGTGTCTTTATAGGTTATTAAATTTAGTGAGAATTTGAATTTTTTGTTCAAGAAGCATGGTATGTTTTGAGAATCTAGATTCAAATCAAAATACTAAGAGATAAAGCATCTCAAGAAGGTATTTTTTGGTAGAAATTGAGTCTTATAAGGTTTTAGGTTCTCATGTGAAGGTTAGGAGATCTGATTTCATGTTTGGAATTTTTATAAGGGTTTCACTAATGTACAAAATCACTGTATAGTTAGGTTAAACCTTTCTAGTGACCAATGAGAGACTTACAAGGTGGTTTTTCTCTTTTATAAGTTACATTGATTATATATGGTTTTAGAGAACCATAAAATGCAACCATATTCAATATTATGATTTCTCATAGGGTGTCACATAGTTTGTGAAAGGTTTCGTAAACTTTGTTTCCAAACTATGAAATAGGGTATGGCTCGAGAAAGTACAAGTTTTACAACTAGTGTATAGTTTTAAAAACCTTCTAGATGCCTATATTTACTAGAAATAGTGAAATAAGGGGTGATTTCAAAGAATTTTATATTGGATTGAAGGTAAATAATTTTCCTATTCACTTTATTGTTATTCCCTTGTTTATCCTGCTAACACTACTGGAAAAGAGACCTATACCCACGGTTTTGGGAAAAACCGTGGGTATAGGGGTGCCCTATACCCACGGTTTTAGAAAACTGTGGGTATAAGTATAGTGTGGGAACCTATACCCACGGTTCTAGAAAACCGTGGGTATTGGTCACCTATACCCACGGTTTTCCTAAAACCGTGGGGATAGAGTGTTTCTCGAAGCCCTATACCCACGGTTTTACAAAACCGTGGGTATAGGTATTTATTTCTAGGGCTATCCCCACGGTTCTTCAAAAACCGTGGGGATAAAAAAAATTCGAAGGCCTATCCCCACGGTTTGGTAGCACCGTGGGGATAGCCTATGGCGGCAAAAAAAAATAGCGCGGGAAGACAAAAACAATTTGGTGGGGAAATTTTTACCAATGATTTGAATTCATATATTTAGGTTTATAAAAATTAATATACAGAAAAAATCGGCAGCTTGGTTGGTCAATCCGTTTAGCTCGTATGCCGGACGTCGCGGTTTCAAATCCCCTTGACCGCAAATTTTTAATATGCACCGTGTGGATAATATTAATATAAATATAAAAATGCATATTAATATAACAGTTGCGAGTTGCAGCTTAGTTGGTTCGACGAAATTGCTCCTGCGAGCTTCCTTAGAAGAGGCGCGGGTTCGAGTCCCGCTGGAGGTTTTTTTAAAATTCAATTCGGCGTATTAATATATATACCCAGATATATGCTTATATATTAAAATATAACAATTGCCTGGTTGGTCTGATAATTTGTCCAATTCGGCTCGCCTAATGGGAGACCTGGGTTCGATACCCAGCGGCAGATATTTTTTGAGAATTAAAATCCCCACGGTTCTCAAACCGTGGGGTCAATGTGTTGCCAGCGTGGCCACGCACTTGCCACGCTGTGTGAAACCTATCCCCACGGTTTCTCCAAACCATGGGTATAGGGTGACCCCCCTATCCCGACGCCATTCCAGCCCACGGTTCCCAAAACCGTGGGTATAGCCTATACCCACGGTTTTGGGGGCTATACCCACGGTTTTGAACCGTGGGTATAGGGCAATTTTCCAGTAGTGTTAGTAATTACACCAGATAATGATGGAATCATCCAAAATGAGAGTGATTTTTCTTATCAGGGAGAGATGACATATCAGGGAGATTATTGCACATCATTTTTCACAATATTATTAAAGTTTTGTTTCCTTATGAGTTTTTATAGGATTTTTTAATAAATTAGGTTTAAGTGGACATTTATTTGAAAAACAATTGGGTATTTTTATGTATTAGGTCCATGTACAAGTTAGAAGTGGACCACACCCCAATTCTCAAGGTTTTGGACCTATTAGGTTGTTTATTTAGTTTTTAAAAAATAATAAATTTTGGTATTGAATTAAAAAATTATTTATAATTTTTTATATTTATATATTTGTAAATTTTGGATTGAGTTTGGTTCTCATGGGTTGTTATAATATTGGGAGATTCTTGAACAAGCTTTTGAGGTGATTTTTGAAGCTTGGTTAAATGGAATAACTCCATATTATGTCGGTGGTCCTTAAAATTTACCTAACATATATTCCTTATATTTGTCTAGAATTATATATTTTTTCCCACCAGTATGGGTGATAAATCTTTTTTTAAATAATTTTTTTGTTAAATTATAAGGCCCACAAATAAATACATGTTTCATGGGCCCCATTGAACACTTAATCACTTGGTTGATGACATAGTTGTCGATGGTCAAGGACTTGATCATAAAATTTATTCCTTGAGATACAAGGAAATTATAAGGGCACAAATGAAATTAGTAAATATAGTGGGACTGAGATAGGACCCCTTAGTTCTATTTTTTAGGGGCCAGTGAGGAATTGGGAATAGTTATCCTTGGGATAATACATATATGGACCTTGTAATGCCTCATAGACTATGGGATAATTGATCAGAGAGTGGGAGAGTGTTATTTACCCACTAGGGTGTGAGTTCTTATGTGAATTCCCTAGGTAATATTACAAAGAGGTTGGGTTCAAGAGGACCAACCTAGATAGATCTTTATAGTGAGAAGGGATTTATTTCATATATTTAGTATGGAATAGGTATGGTATTTCCTATAACATTGATCAGTCTAATAAATTATTATAATAATGATGGGGTATGTTATTACCTCTAATTGATGGGATTCACCTAAGAGATGACAATTGGATAGGGGATCCCTTGTTAGGTGTTTAAATTGTTGTGTTACCAAGGGGAAATCAGTGGATTTCCCAGTATTAAATTGTCCATTGAGATTATTTGTGATGAGTGAAGGTATTGTTGATCACGGGTGTCACTATAGAACATGTAGACTAAAAGTGTGAGAATATCATGTTTATAGTGACTATGATGGTTTGGGAGGACCCTAGAGGGAACCCATGCATGCAAGATGATGGTGTCGATGGGTTTAAGGTACTTTAATTGTGAAATCAGGATGATATTGATGGGAATCAACCTATGAGGCTAGTTTGATGATGAGTTATTCATCAAGTAATAGAATAGGCTTTAAGTGATGGTTATAGGTGGTACACTTAAAAGGATATCCTAGGTTACTTGTGTTGGGTTCGGGTGAGTGGTCAACTCATGTGGTATGACAAAATTTCATTTATAGCATGTTCCCATGGTAATTTTGATATATATATATATATAAACACATATGTACACGTTTAATATGATAAAAATGGTATAAAAACATGGGGTGGGATACAATACCTAGGCATGGAAGGACTGATACTTGTTTTGGGTAGGGGATTCAACCCCTCATGAGTATAACATACAACATTGCATTTTTATTTAAAGGAAAACAACCCACAGAAAATAGGCCATGGGTAAAAAAACATTTTACCCCCTCATGATTATAACATTAGTAAGTTTGGTAAGATATTATACCCCCAAATATATATATATATATATATATATATATATATATATATATATATATGGTTCTAGGGAGGGATGCCCCCTGGGTAGGATTATCATGGTTTTGAATTTAGATATAGATAAACCTGATTAGGATATGATGGTTCTAGGTGATATATAAACTTAGGTAAATGATGGTTTTATATGACCCATGGCCTTGGGTATATTATGCTTCTTGGTAGAGGATATAAATCCTTGGATGGTGGATAAATGTTGACTCCAGGTAGGGGATGCGACCCCTTCGGTGGATGGATGTTTTATATTCTCATTATTTAAAAATAGGACATTGTTCCCCTTATGTGTAACATATATAGTTTTGTCAATGAATATATTTATCTATGGGTGGTGTGAGTTGATTAGGGATACTTTAGAACTGGTATTAGTATGTGTGGTTAATTTCAGGTGATTCTTTTGAACCCAAGGATTAGTGATGATTATTTTATAATGTTATCAATGTTTATTTTTATTTTATGGAGAATATCAGATGTACATACACTGATTTACTATTTATTTTTTGGGAAACCATTGGTGGTGGCCTCCTAAGTTGTACTCACATCCTTCTCAGGTGACCATGTCACTTTGGTACTTGAGTAATCTTTGGGAACATAATTTCTAGATAGGTATAGACCCAATGTTGCAAGGTCTAGAGGGATAACATAAATGAATTTTAGATACTTGCATGAGATAAGGCTCATGGACAATATTATAAACTCTTCTACATCTTATTCTATTATTATTTTTATAAGAGGTTGGTCCAGTGGGTGACCGATGGGATATAATCTTGTAAGAAAAAATTAACATTTTTTATATCATTGATGTGTGTGATTTACTATGAATACTCAAATATTTTATTATGGATTATATAGGGTTATTTCTATTGTTTTTTACTCTGATATGATGGTATATTCTCCTCATAGTAATACTATAGTTCACTTTTTCTAGTTAGTATCCTCATGTGTATCAGTAGGTTCTCTTTAGGTTCTACAACACCCCTATCTCAGATAGTGGTGGGTGGTTCAGGGATATATGGGTGTAATAAATTGGTATAAAAACATATTTTTCTTTGTTTTACTATTTTTTTTATAGTGTAAAGTGAATAGAAATGTGTCTGAGAATGTGATTGACCTCAGACTGGTACATTCAGAATACCTTTGTTGATAAGGAGTTAAGGTTACCATGGATATGGGATTGTTGTTCTCTTTTTTTACTGTTAAAATTGGGATATTTATTTAACAATGATGTGTTTTTTCAAATTTCATTATGATTTTAACTCTTGAATCATTAACAATAGGCATGTGTACATACATCATTTTTAGTTCATAGGGTTTAAATAAAATTTGTGTATTGTGTGTGATTAATACCACTAATGATAGAGGGTTCATTTTTAAAAATTTTCAAAAATAAATTATGATATTTTTTCCCATATAAAATGATGGTGGAATTATTTTCAAATGAATTGTGAAATATTTTCTCAAATGAAAATTCATGTGGGTCTTATGGATGGATATTCATTGATGATGGCTATACAATTCCTCTTTGTAATGGATATATAGAGACCCTTGGTTGTTATAGTTAGTGTATGAATTGATACTAATTTTGAAATGAAATTTTTTTTGGTTACTTAAATTATCAATAATAACTTATTTAGTGTTTTCCCATAGATCTTCTTGGTGAAATTTTACTTAGACGAACCACATGACTATGGTTTTTCTCAATATGTATCATTGTAAGAAAATATTGTTATATGAACATGGATGAAACCTGATCCTTGAGATAAGTTGTCTGCTGTGTTAATTCCTAGTGAATATGGGTTCTTGAAGAGTTATTCTGATTTCAAATGTTATCTATTACAAGTATATATGAGAAAACAAGAGTGTGTCTGTGGGAACATGAGTTTCCCTATAACATTTGAGATGAGGTAGAGATGTTTAATCATAGATTTTATCCTATGTGATATGTGGTTTATGGGATATGGGGTAGATCCTAGTACCCTTGAGATTTTTCTTCTAATATTGCTGAGCCAAGAGATATAATTGAATAGTTGGATGCATTCCTATTATCATTGAGTTGCTCTATGATATAGGAGGGTATCCCAAGAGAGTCATTACCCTATTATTGGGAGTTCCCTTAGAGGTTATAATCATGGGTATATGCTTCATGTTTGAGACTAATATATTAGGAGTAATACCATATATGAGGAAAGTCTTGTAAGATGAATTTTTATTTTATGATGTAGGGAACTTAGAGTGATTTTAATGTTGAGGGTTTTTTAGAGGGAAAGATCTTTAGGAATATTGGACCTATGATTTTGGGAGAGTTTTTTAATGAGATAGTGGATAAAGATCCTAGATGGTAGTATTAGTGATTTTTATGTCATGGGTGGATGCATAAGGCTTTAGTAAAACCTTAGGTTTATGGTGATCATGTGGTGTTCCGTGAAATGTGTGAGTTTTGGGGATTATTTAAAAGGAGTGAATTGAGGTTCTTATATAATAACGGGATTGACTTGTGTGTGGCACATGGTTTTCTAATTAGAAATGTGGGATTATGTTGGATGTTCTGAAACTCATGGTATTATGAGTTAGGTTATATTATTGGGTTGTATTATAGTGGCCACTAATTGATTTTGGATGATAACTAGTGGAATAGTGGGAAATAACTAGTGAAAGTTCATTAGAGGGTCACTCTACCATATAGGAGGAGAGTGGGTGTTGGCCTTGGTTTTTGGGAAAATAATTGATATGTTATCAAATTGCTTTGTTGGGTATGTGTGATGTTTTGGGGTTTTGTATCAGTGACTGTCTGGGTGTATGATAAGAACTGATATGATGGATGAAACATTATTGTCATGGTTTCCTGAAGTTCAGATGAAAATAATTGTTTTTGCCTCAGATATTGATGGTGATATCATAGATGGATCAAGGTATTTTATTATGATTGATCTGACCATGTGTCATGATAGGGTTTGACATGATAGGTGATCATAGATCAAGAGAATTTACATGCATGTGAGGATGAAAATCCATCCATCTTTCCACTTGAGGGGAGAATAAGGGATACCAAACAGTGGGGTGAAAACCACTGGAAGATGGAGGGTTTCACCCTTATTGTGGATGGGATTTCAATGGATTATGAAGATAATGTTCCTAGTGAGTTGAAGAATAGTTGTAATTAAAGTATTGGGTTATTTCTTGAGTATAGGAACGGTAGCTATATTTTCGTATTATGTGATTTAAAGGATACATAATGGGTCTTAGAGACCAACAATTTAGTTTTATAAAAGACAATATGAATACTCCTATGGTGGGAAGCATATTATCAATTAGGGATATATAACCCTCTTATTTATAGGGATATGAATATAGTGTTAGGAGGTGTCTATAAATTGGTATCATGCTTGGGATAGAGTTGATGAGATATGATGGTGAGTCAGAAAGGATGTGAGTTGATGCTCTTGGTGAGATCTTGATGGTTAATGTTGGTATTTGGTGATCCAATAGTTTAATTTAACTGATTGTTAGGTTGAAATTTATGTGGATTCATTTAGATGATTAGGAAATAACATTGATAATTATTGAATCTTGATCCTATTACATGATAACTTATCAAAGGGTGAGGATGGCCATTATAAGAAAATATTGGATAAAGTATGTTACACTAGTTTCCTAGAATTTAATTTGTTTTGGTGAGGTATAAATTCCATCAATCATGGTTGATAGAACATTTAAGGTTTATTTTTTTAGAAAATTAATATGGTGGGAAACACCATGGTTAGGAATATTCTATTTTTAGTTGAGTCTTATAGTGTGGATCAACATAATCTAAGGGATGAATCAGTCCATTATTATTGTATTCTCAATATATACTGGTGTGGTTGAGAATCATCTTAGATTTGATTATGGATATAAGGGTATGTCTTGGTGTTTAAGGAATAGTGATCCCTTGATTTTGGATTTGTGCATCAAAAGTTCAATCGATATTTAGAGAATAACGATGTAAGTTATTTTTTAATTGATAACCAGTGAAGGTCTTGATTGATTCCTAGAGTTCCAACGAGACATATTATGAAAAATAAGTGACATATTGGAGTGATTGTAAATAAAGTTTTCATTAAGTTCTATGAAATTTGGATGGAATTTTAATTTTTATATCATATAGATTCCAATAGTTTGATCATCTCAATGAAATATTTTTAGATATGGATCAAGGATCAGGAGTTTTTTTGGGTTCTTGATTAATTTATAGGAGCATTATGTTAAATTTTGGGATTTTCTGGGAGGTTTTTACTCCTATTTATAGTCATCGCATGGTTAATAAAAATCATTCTTGTTACCAGGGTGAATAGTTTTGTTTCGTTACTCAATTAATGATGACACATAAGTATTATTCATAGTTATAGATAATCATGTTACCAAAACATGCACCATAGCGATATTCCATATAGGGTATCACAAGTTTAAGATGCGTGATTTAGTAAATATTGTATCCAAACCATGATAGGGGTTGTGTTTCAAGGGTTTGTCAGCTATACACCTAAAATATGGTTTTGAAACCCTTGTAATTTCCTTTTTTTCTTAAAAATGGTGAAAATACTGTTCTCCCCTATAGATGTTTACTCCAGTTTCATTCCCACTCATGCATCCAAATCAAGGAGGCCCCCTCATTACTTTCTTCCTTTAATCTTTAATGAGTGGGATTATTTCTTTGAATTTATTTAGAATATTAAAGTTAAGTCCTTATATTATTTTGTCTATTCATATTCTCTATGATATCTCACTAATGTTGTGTGGTTTTGGATTGGGATTTATTAAATATTTAATTAGGGAATGATTAAAACATCATAAATGATGGGGATTTTTATGAGTGAGGATAGAGGATATCCTGAGAGGATTATTGAGGAATCCCAAGAATAACATACATAAATATTTCATTCATTTAGATTAATATTGAATAAAATTCCCAAAAATTTTGGTCTAACAATCATAAAAGTTTAATGTCTTTGGAAATCAGATTAATGATCAACTTATTTCATCAAATAACTTCAATATCTTACATAATGTTCTTATCTCATAGTATAATTCTTAGATATTTCCTAAATAATATATTTCATTATAAAATAGGGAAATTTCATGCATAATAAAGGGTTAGAACAGATGCTCAGTAAGGTTAGAAATAGTATATATCAATCAGTGATCATTATTGAGCATAAAAATATGGGTTTGAGAATATGACCATAACTTAATAAAGTCATAACCAATCAGTCAAACATATTTATTCCAGAATAATGACATAATTTTTATTCATAACAAAATACATAAGTTATAAGAGTATGTAATCATCAATAACCATTCATGATCTATGATAACATAACATAGTCATAAGAAAAAAGTATATATTACACACAAAAACATAGAAAATCATTTCCTTAGTCAAGACTCACATACGAGGTTATTATATTTGATTTGGTTTACTCTCCATTCCATCATTTCCTTATTCAATGTTTAACCAATGCGTTAGGGGGCATATAATTTTGATCCCACCTATTACATAATGAAAACCATATATATATTTTCCATAATATCAAAAAAATTCATTTAATCATCATAGCATAACCAATGGAAAAATTTGTTTCCTAAACATCTAATCATTAAATAATCATAATTCATCTAGATAAATGAAATTTACGGTATCAAAAACTAATTCATTATATCATCATAGATTAATTAATCCATGGGAAACAAAAAAAAATTAGGTTTCATGTAGTCATCCTCATATCATCGACAACATCAACCATCTGGAAAATTAAGTTGAGTCATAATATCATATCCCCAGTGAAACATAATAATCCTTAAAGGATATAGACCCAGATGAAAAACCAATACATTAAAAGATCATTGAAACCTTTCCTTAAAAATATTAGAAATATATCCTTTTCATGTGGTAATGTTTTAACTAATGTCATCAAAATATTAAGAAATTTTTCTCTTTGAAAATATCCATGAAATTTTTTAAATGAATCTTAAATTAAAATAATCATCATGATAGTGAGAAAATAGATTTATACCATATACAGTAAAAGAGAACATTCTTTTCACACTTTTGTAATAAGTTCAAAATGAATTGTTTAGAATTTTTTTTAATAATATTATTTTTAAAACATTAAAAATAAATTCAATGGTTTTGAAAATAACATTTTTAAAATATTTCATTTTTTTGACACAAACAGAGACATGAATTGGTCGCCCAATTCATGTTCCCGAAATTTATTAAATCAAAAGGAGTACAATAGAAGCTCGACGTGTAATGAATTTACACCAACCCAAAAGCGAGAGAAAAACATGGTGATATACCAAATAATTTAAAATGCACCAAGCAACAAGTGCATAAACTCCAAGAAGGCTCCAAGTCCTCAAGAAATAAGGGACCATGCTGGAAAGGTCATATCATAAGAGCAGAGGGATGTGACATATGAGCAGAGAAGCAATGATCCATGAAGATCAGTTAGATTGATTATACTCCTACACCAACCTCTTAATGAACAGCCGGTGTTTGATATCAAGATAAGTCTCTGTAGAAATTTCACCATTTCTGAGCTGTTGATAGGACAAATCATCTCCTAGTTCCAATAGAGAGTCCAAATTATCATGCACCCCCTCATCACCCTGGTTTGTATACTTCACCACTGGTTCATAGAATTCTTTTCGTATAATGTCAGGAGGTGCAATAGGAGGTAAAACCTCAAGTTGTGAAGAAGCATTTGTACCCATTGATATGAAATCCCCAAAGTTGTTTGCGCTCCGGTCAACCAAGTTCATTGAGGTTGTAATTGCAGTGCCCTCATTTTTAAAAGTATCAAGATACCTCATGAAAATTGTTCTATCCAGTTGAGAGTAGTCCCTACGTTTCCTCATTTTTTTGGGATTGGGAGTAATGAATCCATCTGCATCCACTATTTGTATTTTCCCTTTTTGAGTGCTTGATTTGAGGAAGTCTTCCTCAATTTTTTCATATTTCTTGTCAGCCTCCAACAAGGAAGTGCTTTTTGCTAAGCATGTGTCTAGATCAGATGGATTAGGTGCATCCTTATCTTCCTCCTTAGTAGGGTCATTCTGAATCCCATGGATAGCATCAAAAAACCACGGAGGATGCCAGGTTTAGATCGATTCCCAACACTAAAAATGACTTGAGGCTGATCTTTACTAGGCTTTTCAACATCTTTGAGTTTCTCACCAAAGGGGGCCATAGTTCCAGAGGTTTTAGCAATCACCAATGCTCTTGTGAAAGCTGAAAAGTCAATGTTAATATTTCCCTTCGCTACCTAGGCCTTGCGAGCAGGTGGGCAGATTTCCTTACGACATCCACTGATGAATTTCCAATTTTAGAGCATTCCGAACAATAAGAAGGCAAGAATTCACACAAAACCTCTTGTAAGAATCCATGGATGCCATTTTGAATCCATATTTGATTTTTAAGAGGCTTGGAGACATCAATATCTATAAATATTCTAGAAACTGAAGGTCTAGAACGTTTTCTTGTTGCCATGTCCAACTTCAGCAGGGGAGCCTAGAAGACCGGAAATCATAAACATGGCCACATGCTTAAATAGATGAATTGGTAAACTAGGGAAACTAATCCAAATGGGTTATATGTCTTCACCCAAAATCTATGATATTCCTTTTCAGAGGAAAACTAAAAAATGATGTTGGAGGAATTAAGAAGACCAATTTGAAATATAAAAAACCCTATTGAGTCAAGATATTTCCTCAAAAAAATTAAAGAAGTCCGACGCCGGAAAAATTCCCCACCAGCACGAAACACAAGACCTTGGAAAGAAGATTTACCTTGTTGGAATAAAAAGAAATCACAAGATGGCCTTGATGCTGAGATGTTTTTAGAGAAACATGCAACTCCACATCCGTAGCTCCACCCCCACCAGATGGCGCATTATCCTGTCTAGAGTTCCCACCTACAACGTCTGCGATGGAGAGAGTATCAGCCCTAGGGTTTCTCAGTTGGTCTCCTGGGGTGGAGGCTCCATCGTCCATGCAGGATTTTCCATATTTTGGACCCACACCCTTGTGTGATAAAGGGTTACCTAAAAATATTTCATGTATAATAAAAAAACTTCCAAAAAACAATTTTTAAAGACTATATATATTAAATAAAATATTCATCTATCAAAGAATAAATAAGATCATATTTTCTTCAGAAAAATCCTCAGTCATTTTATGTTAAAAATAAAGAAAAATATAATATTACATGAAAATTCAAAGAATTGTTGTAGTATATGAAAATAAATGGGTTTTAAAGTATATTATCTATATATTTTATCTCAACAAAATTAAGCATATACAATCTTGAAAAGAAATAAGATTGCAATATAAAGCCCTTAACTCATGTCCCATCTTGCTACTTATATTTTCCAACGAACTGTGTAGTAAATATAAATTTATTATAAATATATTCTAGAAAAATATTATTACATAACATAATATGTATCAATAATTTATAATTTCAAAATTTCCTTTTATAAATAATTATTCACTAAAATGAACATTTGGGTGAAAACATGGATGTTTTCCTTGCATGATTTTGTTCAATAGTTATCAGTGTTGCACCTTATTTATGGTTTCATCATCTCTAGAATATTTATAATTTAATAGGTCTCATACTTATAAATTATATATACTTTTATAACAATTAATATAAATCAACAATGGAAAGTTAATTATATCACTTTGTGGAGGTGGCAGTCCACACGTACACATGTGTAATGTTTTAACATTAGATGGATGGAATAAAATAAGGGTTTAGAATAATTAACCTATAAAGAATCTTAAATATAATATATATATTTATATATATATTCATTAAATCTTTCGTTATTCCCATGAATTTAAATATGAAATTAAAAATTAATCACATCAATTCATTGATATAGTAGTCTGCACATATGCATGATAGACGTTATCATTTTTCAACAGAGAGAAAAGAGATAGAAAATAGTTATTCCATTAACATAAAAATATCTCAGCATAGTGAAAATATTTATCAAATCGTTTTAGTATGGTTATTAGTCATTTGGAGGATAATTAATAATAATTAAAGGTGAAAAATATTAGTAAGAACATATACCTCTTCTTCAGGTATCCTTCTTTGAGGATCACCATAACGATTATTGGATGAGTATTTTAGGAAGACCATAAGATCAAAAATGAAAATAAATAATATTGGAAGTTTTTTTGGTAGGTATTTTCCAATCTATATGGATCAAGTTTTTTAATAAGGGTATATAATAGGCTCCCTTTTCTAAGTGAGTGGAGGGACACACATAAAATTACATAAAAATTTAAATTATATAAAGTGATATTTTTTTGAATTGGAACTCTATTTAATCATGTTAGGAAATAGGATGTTATAGGATGTAAATAAATTACTAAATTAGGATTTAGAAAATTATTAAGGTAATTATTGCCCTTATCTATTTATTTTAACCCCTGGTAAACCAGTTTAACATTAACCGTGGTAACAACTATATACTCTATTTATAATTAATTATGAATAAAAAGATTTTCTTAATACCAAATCTATAAATTATAATTATAAATATGGAATAATTTTATCAAATTCAATATCTATAAGTGGAAGAAATTATATTTTAATATAAATTTGTAAAAAACAATGAAAATCATTTTTTATAAAAATTTACTTTTAAGCGTCAAACGGAGTTTACCTTCATTCCTTTCCATGTAAAAACTTTTAGATGAATATAAAAATATTTTACTAAATATCAATTCAATATATTTAGTTAACATCATTAATTAATAATTAATTTTTATTTTATTAATATAAGAAAACATTATATATCCATAAAAAACATTTCTAAGAAATAAATATTTTTACTATCAAATGATTTTTTAATATATACCCAATTGAAAAACAATTAATTGTTATTATGAATATGTGAAAAAATAAATTTTCATCATTTATTTATTCTAATTCACACACACTAATATAGAATCTAGTTGATAATTATCACATTAAATAATGATATTTTAATAGTATATTTTGGTGTATTTAAACTTGGTTTTGTGTGTAAATAAAGATATCAAATAAATCATATTTACGTAAAGGGTAATATATCATAAAATATTGGGGTGTTACATTTTATCCCCTTATAATAATTTCATCCTCAAAACATCATCACTCTAATACTAACATTTTGGGATTCTTTTTTCACATCACATTCTTGGGTTCCCACATGGATTCCTCAAATTTATGGTTTCACCAAAAAAACATCGATAAGGTAGAGGTATTATTCAAAAACACTTCATATCTAGGATTAATTATCTGTTATTGTTTTTTATAATAAATATCATGCTCCCGTGATACAACATTTGAATTCAGTGAATGTGAAGGATTAAGAATCTATTTTCTCAAAAGTGATACATGGAACAAATAAGAAACATGAGAGAGATTATTTGGAAGTAACATATGATAAGAAACCATCCAAATTATGCCCATAATATCTAAAGGTGTGATATATTTATATTTCATTTTTCTATTTTTTATAAATCTTATAACTATATTCTAAGGGGATATTCATAGGAGTACCTTGTCACTAACTTCAAACTCTAGATCCTTCTAACGATTGTCAAAAGAAAAAAATTCTATCGACTTCAACATTCCATAATGTGTTGTTGAATAGATAAAACTTTTTATTCAATTTCCTTAGCTAGATCATATCCTAATAACTTTCTTTCCCCATATTTATCGAAAAACATTTGATTTCTTCAGTTATTAATATAAATGGTTGAGTAAAAAATATTATTGTAATAAAACATAACTAGAAGAAGGTGTTGATCCTAAACACATTTGAAATTCATAAAAAATGATCTCTACCTATATTCTACGGCTGTAATAGTTCTAACAGACTAACCATTTGTCAAATATGATACAATGTGACAACATTAAACACCATTTTCAACACCTAATAAAGACTTATCTAGAATATCAACGTAATCCTTAGATCCTGATTAGATATAATAGACTCTTATACTCCATCCAATCATACCACTATTATAATCCATATCCTGGAATATGATCAAGATAAAAATATTCTCTAATAGTAATTAAATGTTCAAATTTCATAAGGTGATCGACTATAACCCAAATATAATTATTACCATTTGTTTTTTTAAGTATTATCATAATAAAATCCATGATTATGTTCTTCTATTTTCATTCTAGTAAGGGTAATGGTTAAAACTGATGGGAATATTCAATACATTCTTAAATATATATAGGATATATATATAAGAAACATTATATTTTTTGAAAATTATGATTTACATTCTATTTCATTTTATAATTTTGGGAAAATGATAAAAAAAATTGTTTATTTATTATCATATAAAGAGTATCATTAATGGAACAAGTACATAAGATTTAATAAATGGGATTTTATTCATTCAAGAGTGTCATGAGTTAGAATAAACTATTTACTCATGCATTAAAATTCATGAATAAATGTTGTACAGAAGGATAATCCTTATGGATTGAAAATTTTACATCCATATGATGGTTGTAGTGTGTGATTTTTTCATTCTTGGATAAAACTCTTGGAAACCCAAAAGTTCCGTTCATATTCATCCTTTACACCTGAGGATCTAATAAGTTATAGATGAAGATCGAGTCCTGATTTAACATCATAAAATTCAGATCATCCCAAGGATACAAAATAGAGAAAGGATATTCTT
This sequence comes from Viscum album, assembly GCA_963277665.1. Lineage (NCBI taxonomy): Eukaryota > Viridiplantae > Streptophyta > Magnoliopsida > Santalales > Viscaceae > Viscum > Viscum album. The sequence goes on from OY728145.1 coordinate 384,770,921, forward strand.
TGGATTCCCTTTTTCATATTTATCAAATCCATATGATGGATTTTGTAGATATTTTAGGTACTCTTTGGTGTATGGTATTCCACTAATAGATTTTCTCTATTTCAATTTTATATCCAGTTTCATATTTCTTGTATGGTAGATCCTAAAAATTGGTTTTGAAACTACTCCAACTATATTGAATAATTTTTATTACACTCTATCAATACCTTCCAGTTATATGAGAGGTACCCAAGTTTTTTATATGTGAAAACTATTATGGAAATGAATAAGAATATATAAAACATAGTATCATTTTTAGCTTTTTTGAAATATGGAAAAATTATTTTCCCATATGAAACTGGGTTATGTAAATATAACCAATGATTTACCATTATGTAGAGTGTTATTTTAAAGGTTCATATTTCCCTAAGCTTATGTATATCGATATAGGTAAGTGAAACCTCACCTTACCCTTACACAACTGAGATGCGTAAGTGTAACCAAGGAATTACCCGTATGAAAGTAAGGAAACCCAAGGTTTTCCTTTACAAGAAGGGTTCACATAAAGGTAGTTTGGATTGACACCCTAATATAAATGGTTTGTGTAAAAATTTTACAATAGTTTATGGTATTTATTACCCATATGTGTAATTTTAGTTTGTGATTTTAAAGGATCCCATTAAGATAATTGGTATATGTGCAATGTTAGCTGAGTTTTTTTCAAGGTCATGTAATGGTAAACATCCAATCACACATACAACAAAAAATGGCTATGTAAAGGCAACCAATCAGTTACCTTTATACAAGTAATTCAAAATTATATTACCCTTATAAAAATTTATACATAAGGGTAGAAGAATTACACCCTTACATATAATATGGATTCTGTGTAAGTGTAAAAATAAAAAATTTAAAAAAATATTTTTAAAACCCTAAATGATTTTAATAGTTTATAATGTGTTTAAAAATCATTATAAAATGTATTTTGGGAATATTTATTTTATTACAAGTTTATGATTTAATTAATTAATTATAAATCGTTTATAATTAATTTATTATATTTTTAGGAAACTTTTATTTTTTACCAATTATCAAATATTAATATTTGAAATACTCTTTTAAAAAAATTATATAGTTTTTCTTATGATCTAAAAATAATATCTTTTTTATAAATCTTAAGAAAGAATTTATCAAGGGTCATAAATTATGAAATTAGGCCAAAATATAATATCTTTATATTTAAATTATTAATTTTTCACAATTAATTAATTTGTAATGTTAAAATTAAAGGGGATTTATTTTTATATTATTTAAGATGCATAAAAACGTTTTTTCAATGATTTGTATGTTCAAGGTTTAAATAACAATTAATTATATGATATTTATATTATTTAAATTGTTTAAAAAGTATAAATTAGATTAAAAGTATTTTATAATTCATTTAAATATCATATATTTGACATGGAAGTTCCATATAATGAAAATATGAAAGAGTGCATATTAGAATTAATATAAAAATTTTATATTCAAAACTATGGATTTACATAGTGTTAAAGATGAAATTATAAAAGGTTTTATGGTTATCTATTATTTATTAACTATTCATAAATTTTTATCTCATGTTTAAATATTTGAATTGTTTAGTTATTTAAGGTTTATTATTTGTTGTATTCAAGTTTAGTAAATTTTTCTTCAATATCATTTAGTTTAAAATGTGAAACTGCATCTATAATTGAGCCTTGAATTACATGCTGGGTATAATTAAGAATTTATTTTTTCATCCAAAATAACTAGAAGTAGACATACATAAAGTGAATAACATGAGATAATACAGTAAGACTAAATCCCCTTCTAATACATAGTTTGAGATTACTTCCAAAGAAGCACTTATCAAGACCTCATTAATCCATACAGAAAGGTTCTTCCATAGTAGGGTTCCCATAGATTATCTTGTTTAAGGAAACCAAGTAATGGGTGGCACTATATTATCCTTGTATGGGTTCTTACATATAATTATGACCTGGGTTTTGTTATATTAATTTGTTTTGGTAATTTTATTTGTGTTACACTTTGTTAGGAAACCCTTAAGATGGATACTAGAGGATTGAATTTGATATTATCCATATAATATATTCAACAAAGGGTTATCTTATAGGTTATCCAAGAAAAATATATGATATGATTATTATAATTCTTTACCTAAATAGCTAAGTGGTGAGAGGAATTCCATTGAGGACTAATTTCTTATTGAAATATAGATCTATTACAGCTAATGAATATGATTTATTTATCAAAAGGGGACATCATTTTAGTTGGATCTCATTTAATAAAAGTCTTTATTGAATTAATATTAAATATAATACTCATATGATAAAGATTTTTTTTAAAATAATATCATCATAATCATCAATAAAAACATTGATATTAATCCTTTATAAGCATAATAGTGATGTAATTTTCTCCAAATATTGGTAACTTATGAAAATTTCTTAATATAAATTGGTGATTTAAGAAAACAATTTAAGTAAAATTCTTTGTGTAAAAATAGATCCTTCGAAGGTAACCAAGTGTTGAAGTTGTTAAACAAGTGAATATAGATGTTTATGGAAACATAAAGTGATTAATTTAATGTTTCAGAGGTATTAAATGAAAAATAACCCATGTGATCTTTGTCTCAACTCAATTTCTAAATTTGATTAGGTACATTAATGATTTAAGTAATTTTTGACTCATTTACTCAATATGATTGGGTATATCAAATGATATTCAATATGATTGAATATTTTGATGACTCGATGTGATTAAGGTTTATAGAAATATTTTTTTAATAGAAATCGATTATATTATTCTAAAAAATATATGATATCAACTATTTATTTTTAAAATTATTTTAAATATTTAAATTCTCAAAAGATATAAAACATTTAAGCTTGAAGTGTTATTTCAAGTAATAGAGAAAAGGAGTTGGTGGATTGAAAACGTGGATACTTAGATCTTGGATATACATGCCATAATATGTGTATTTTAGCTCATATATCTTTTTCAAAGAGCATGTAAACAATAGATAATTAAATTAAATGATATGGGGTTTATGATACACATAGTTTATGATTTGTTTCATTCTATAACAAGATTTAAAGTGAAATAAAATGGATTGTTATGGAATTTTTAATATTACCATTTATGTAAATTTTATAATAAAGAGAATGAATTCATGAAAATTTTACCTAATATTCTTAAGTTGTTGAGAATATATGAACTAAGAATTTGATGTCTAGATTATGGTACTGTATGGACAATACAAGTGCGTAATAGTTAAAACTATAAGAAGAAAGGTATGTCGAAAAGTTCTATAATGTTTCTTAAATAAACAAATCATGGTCATTGAAACCAAGGGTTGTGAGTAAGGAGTAATGATTCAATATGATTATATTGTCCAAGATATACTTGAATGAGATTTTGAAACTCAATGGAATTTCTATAATATGTAGGGATGTTTTATAAATTAATTAGTTTATTTTGATAGTTATGTGATATACGATCTATATTTTAAAAATTATTTCAAATATAAAGGAGTTTATGTATCAATGTAATAACTGAAACTCTTATATTTTATATTCATGATATGAAGTAAATTGTTACCACATTTTGGATTTGAATGTAATGGATTTCCTTAAGATCAAATGAATCTAAGTAAACATGGGTATGTTCATCTCATTTCTATTATGTAATAAGAGAATATGTTTTCTAATAAATATTTGTTATGAATAAATGCAAATATTTGATTTATGATTCTTCAATTTATATAACATGTTTTTAGATGATGATTTATCCAGGATAAAACCTTTATGCAATTATTTGTTAATATATTTGTGAATGTGTTCGTTCCACACATTAGTGTTATATTTTAATAAAATATTATTTTCAATTGAAATTTTTTCCAACACATATAAAAACACATATTATATGAAAATAATAGTTTTTTTAATATTTTTACTAAAAGTGAATAAATTTTATTTCATAACAAAAAAAATATGTGCTGTTTCTTAACCATATATTTTGAAAATAAGATAATATCTTAGAAAATAGTGGGAGTATGTATGAACTTAGAGAAGATTAAAATTAATAAATAAAGGATAACACCAATCTTATGTTGAACTTATTTACACATAATATCAAAAATATTAGGATATGTGATGGAAATGAAAAATTAAAGTGTTACATTTAGTTACCATTTATAAAGTGAATATAACTATTTCCTAAAGGATTTTACATGTCAAAACATAATGTGTTTTTCACTTTATCCTAAAAGATTTTTGGAGGAATGGTATAAAATAACATACTTCATTATGTTATTTTAAGGAAATATTTTTATATAATAGGGTTCCAAGAATGACGATGATGAACTTATATAGAGTTATAACTAATCATCCAAATTAAATATCAAAACAATTAATGTTTTGAAGTTAAGAGGTTTGAATATGTTCAAATAGTTGAACAAATATAAATATGATTCCTAACTCTCACCATTTATGAAACATAAATTGTTCTTAGATTTTTCTCACTAAATGTTTTAGTGTGATGTTTCTTTTATACGTTCGTATAGATATGTGAAATTAATTACATATAATTTAATTAGTTAAAAAAGACCAAAATATGTAGCAATCATATGGTTGATCTGATAGTTCATCATATATGATAAGATAAACTAGTTCTTATATTAGTTTTATTAAATCTTTTTAATGAGTTTAAAAATATTAAAATATATCATTTAACCACCATTTTACTATTTTTTCACATTAGAGACAAATTTGTATATATAGATGTTGTTTTTGATGCTTTTGTGGTAGGGTGTTACATGGTCACAGTGATGCACATTTTTTTTCCTCACTTTCCAAAATTCCAAAGGTGGGTGGCCTCTGATACCATGGATGGTGAAGCTAGATCCTTGATTAAAATGGGATAATGGGATTTCAGTTCCTCCTTCCTTGGATTCCTCCTTGGATCTTGTCTCCTAGTCCGGGTCTCCATTTTTTATTTGAGTCATGCTTTTGAAACACATTCCCACTGCCATCCCTTTATGGACACTACTTAATTACACTGATTTTTTCTAATAGAGTATAAACCATTCATCAAAGTAGATGGAAATATCAGGAATGTGTGGGAATCTCTAGACACTTAGTGTTGGAAACATATTAATCTTCTTCCTAGGAGAGAATTTCATCTGAGGCATCCTAGGTTCGAAACCCAAGGCATCAATTGTTGATCATGAGGTAGAAACACCAGGGGGTATATCTTCTAAGGCTTTCACCATAGGCATCCCATTTTTTATATGAGGTAGCTGATTCCATAGGTGCATATCTTCAAAATCTTTCACCTTAGGCATCCCATGTTATACATGGGGTATCTATTTGGGGTTATGAGTTTAATGTATTATGTAGATAGAAGAAGGTAAATCAGAATTCCTCATCGAGGCAGATTAGGAAGGTGTGTCCCTTGAGGTTGAACCTGGAAGGTTTACAAAGGAATGGATCAAAAATATCTGTAGAGGAAGATCTAGTAGGTGTATCCCATAAAGTGAATATGTCATATATTCAAGGTGGATTAGGAATCCCCTTGAGGTGGATAAATGAGGTTCACCCCAAGGAGGGGGAACCAAGGTTTACCATTGGTTGGGATTAAACCTTGGGGAGGTGTCCTACATACCCTATTTAGATGATAGGTACCAAAAACAACATATTTCGATGTTGTAGATTAAGGTCATGTGATAGGATTTGTCTATGTTGTTTAACGTCATCTCATAAGGATACTCTCATTTTAAAAGAAGAATAAATGAGGCATGGTGTGGGGGATTATGCATGGAAGATACCCTTCAAAATAGGATTTCACTTTGTTGGATAGTGTATGCCATATGCATTAAGCTTCCCAAGTACCACTAGGAGTGGTGATGGTGTGGATGGGGCTACATGTGAAAGAATTCTAAAGGTACCTGGAGAAGATTTGGTCTCTAGTTAGTGGCATGTTCATACCGGGATGTGGCGTCTTAGGAAAAATTTTGATGGATGTGGATGGGATGTTGGGTTTTGAGATCAAGGAGGATTTATACATATCCAAGTTAGTTGATAATAAAAGTTCACACAGTTCTTAATGTTTTGGGATTAAACCTAATGATGATTCCCATTTGATGGGACATGATGGGGTTTACACCAGTGAGTATTCCCATGGATCATGTGGTTGGTTGAGGATGATGCATAAGAGTGGGCCACCGGATTAGTATGGTTGTTGGGTATTACACTCAAGAGGATGCCCACATACTATTATGGAGCTACAATAATGTGAATGGGGATTACTTGTAGAAGCATCCCAAAGTGTGGGTATGATTTTTGGCGATTACAATCATTATGATTCCCATGTTCGTTGTGTATCAACAATGTTATTAATGGAGATTATATGTGGAAGCTTCCCGAGTACCGCTATGGAGCAGAAATGGTGTGAATGGGGATTATGTGTGGAAGATTCCCCTCATTTCCTTCTTATTTAAGGACATGAGGGAATCCCATGTATATTTCATGAGTTAAGATCATATTTTAACATCATGTGGAAGGACAAGGTATATGGGGATGATGTATTGAGATTCACATTATTTCTTCCTCATGTCAAGTCATGGGGGAATCTTGACTTATTGATAGGTTGAGAGAATATGGTTTGGGGATAAAACCTTAAGAGGAGTCCCATGGGGGGCTATTTAGAAGTCATCTCATGATAATGGAATGAGTGTCTTATGCTTGATGCATAAGGAATCTTGCGTGTGTCATAGGAGGCATCCTATGTTTTTTATAGGGTATGCTATAGTTTAAAGTTGTTTAGTGAGGACTATTGGGAATCTTATACATGATGTATAATGTATCTCATGTTATTAATAGGATGAAATATATTATTCAATGATAGGGTATAATATAGTTTAAATTAATGTAGATAAGACTATTGAATTCCATCTCATGATCATGGCCTGAGGAATCCTATACTTAACACATAAGGCATCTAATTATTGAATGATAGGGTATGATATGTTTTAAGGTAATGTAGTAAAAACTATTGAGCAGAAGATTCCTAGAAGTAGCTATTTGGGACTTATGAATTAGTGGACATTTAAGTATCGGCCTAGCATAAGAGCCAAGTGTTGAGGTTTCTGAAGATACTCGAGGAATGGTTCGATTCAATTTCCTCAGGGAATCAAAGATAAGAATATCAACTTGTGACATGGGAATGGGGCCAAGAGGAGTAATTATACTCAATGCATTTCAGAGATTTTATAAGAGTATCTTAAATAATGGTACTCCAAGGTGGATGTTGGGTCCATATAAAGTTGAAACATAAAATTTCCTCAACCCGTCCTAAAATGTTCATGGTATGATTATCTATTTTTCATGGGGTTTAGTGATGATAGTAAAGGGACCAGGCCTGAGGCCTAGAAAAACATCCTTACATTTATCTCGAGCATGGGTGTGAGGGAAAACACATGTGGTATGGACCAGTGAGTTTGGAATTAAGACATTCGTGAAGGATAGGTCTTCAAAAATGGTGGGTATTCACATAGAATAGGGACCTGTGAGGATGGGGATTTATGGAGATTAGGGTCTCAAAAAGGATTTCATGATTGTCATAGAGAGTTCTTCAAAAATGATGAATGATTCATGAAGCCTCAAGTTCCTGAGATGTTCTCTTCCTCTATGAAGGGCATATGCCTTTTTGAAAGCCATCTCTACATGGGGTAGAGGCTCTCATGAATGTAGGAGAGGTGGTTTCACAATTCTTAGGGGCTTCATGATAGAGGGTATCATGAATCACATGAGGTTTATGAATTGAGAGAATAATACAACAATTGGGTCACATATCCAACTTTTAATGAAGGAATGAGGGGGTATTTATAGGAAACCGGTTTTTTGAATATGGGAAGTGGTTCGTGAAGGAACTTGGGGACTTCGCGAACACGTGCAGTTCTATTAGACTCATGATGTAAAACATAAATCTTTCATGTTTTCATGAAGTACCATTGTACTCATGGAGAACACCATCTATCATTCTCATGGTTTCAAAGGGGAATTCTATGAATTGTACGTCTACTAACTGGACCTCCATGGATGAACTTTGTAAATGGGCTCTAAGAACCATTTTGGTAGCCTAACATCATATGGACATAAATTCTGATCTGTAAATTTGTTCAGGCTTTACAACCAGTTAAATTGTAGCCTATGTAATGATTTATGCTCTAGGATTAGGTTTTGTACATTTGTTTCATTTCTTGGATACATTTTTTCAGATTCCTACAGATATAAATTTCGTGAAGTGATATTAAATGACCTCTCAAATTAATATTTTGAGTTTATCCTTAACAGATGTTAATCAAGGAGTATTAAAGGTTATAAAAAGATGTTCTGGTTAGAATGATTGGGATTCTTGTATAGATATGTAGAATATGATCTTGAGGCCCAAAATAGAGAATGATATTCTTTCTATGCATAGGATGACCTACTAGGTATTCTACGAGGTGTTTCATATAGACTTTTTTGGTATACTATGTGTAGATAGATAAATAAGTTTCCCCTTTACCATAGGTTTGTGAGATACCTCTCATGAGAATATTCAACTTTCTTACTCTACTTACACTAGCCTAAATAGTTAATTAGTTAATATGGGTGTGGTTGGGTATATTTTTGATCATGTCATTGGTTAGAGCATAACCACAATGATATTTTTTTCCCTCTTATATCATGAATATAACATTTATCCACTTCATTATGATATAAAATAGAAGAATATGGAAACACATAGATATTGTATATCTGTACGGATAAGGGAAATGGTCCATAAGGATGAATTAATTTTTATGTGTTAATAAATCATATCATATAACACTCAGAGAATCAAGAATGGCTGAGTTAACTATATGGGATTAACATATTCCATGTACCATAGTCACTTTATGTATTGCACAAAGTGAAAATATGGGAATTTTCATTTTCATATGATAGAGAGTAGTGGACATAGGTATAGAGATACATGTGTTTGATAAAGATCATTCAAGACCCCTTTATAGCTTCATTACCATTAATGATTTTCTATAGGCCACCCTTTTCATACATATATCGATCCATATATTCATATTTATTTGTCAATGATATAATGGATCATGGGGTAACACATTTTGGTTGACTGAATAAGTATTAAGATTGATTTACATATCTACATTAAAAGTGTTTTATATTTAATATTAAATAATTTTGGATGGGTATTTACAAGGTATTGTATATGATGTAATACAAGGTGGAGTAAATGATACCCTTACAAAGGTATTTTGAAAAATATACAAATGTGGTTTTGAATATAGTTTCATAAGTTATTTTATATGAAATAATATAATGTGAAATGGTAAAGATTATTTAGGCTTTAGTGAAAGTGGTAGATTGATGGAAATATTCCTTGAATCCTTATTTGTATATGTGATATATATATATATATATATATATATATATATTCAATATCCTATTGCTTGTAAATTATGATACGCATTCCCATGCAATTTACGATTATGAAAAGATGATAAATAGTTACCATATATGGATTCTCCCATAAAAGCTATCATTAATGGGTCTATTATATAAGATGTAACATAATGGATTTTATTCATGCAATAGTTTCAAGAGTTCTTCAAAGAATTGTTTCATGAAGTATAATTCATGAAAAAATGTAAAAAACTAAGGATCATTCTTGAGGATTATAAATTATACAACCATATGATGGTTTTAGTATTTGTGATTTATTCCTACCTATAAGAATCTCCCATAAACACAAAAGTTATTTGAATTTTTTTCCTTTTCACCCAATGGAAATGGAGGATAATTGGATCTCTCTTTAACAAAAAGTGATTCAAATCAGCCCGTGGATACACTATAATGAGGAGGTATCCTTTGGATTACCTTGGTGATCATTATCAAACCCAAGAGAAAAAGTGTTTTTATGTTTCAGATAATCTTCTGTGTATGGTATTCCATTAAAAATATTTATTTATTTCAATTTTATACATAGTTAATAATTTCATGTATGGTATATCCTCATACTAGAGTTTTAAACTACTTTTTATTAATTTGAAAATTGTTATTAGACTATAAGAAACCCCTTCCATAACATCCCCTTAGAAAAATGTTTCTTATACTTAACATTCTGATATAAAAAACATTATGATACATACTAAACAATATATATCTTCATGACATCTCATCATAAATTATCTTTTATATCTCTGTACATATTTATACTTTTGGGATGAGTTGTTAATGATGAACTATAATCTTCTTCCAATTACCCCTTCTTCATGTCTAGTATTGATGTGACACAGATATGGTTCCTGAAACGTATCATTTTATCATAATCATGATTGAAATTAAAAATATTCATAATTATATTCTATAGTTATATATCCTCCTTAGACACCTTTTTAATCCTCACATGGATGAATGGTTGAACAATTTTATGAGAAAAAAATGATTTTCCCCATTTCTCATGATTTCGTAGTTTATCATCTACAAATATATAAATATTATATCTCTTTTAATACTCAACATGGATAGACTATCATGGTTCTTCTTACTCAGAGCATAAACCAATGTATTTACCTATGATGGGTGATAATGTATCAAATAGTCATAATATATAATCAACTCCAACTACCTCTTTGGTGTATCTTCAATGCTTTTCATGTGAATATATACTTAAATATTTGATTATCATTATATATATATATCACAAATTTCACCATAAATATAATTCCTATATTTTTTCAATTCAAAAAATTACTAATTTCAGCTCTTAATGATGATTTGGATAGTTTTTCTCATGAAATTTTAATTAAGTTAAAGAATAATTTATCCCCATATCATTATATATGAGCATACATACAAGACCATTATTTGATTAATCATAATAGATTATAAATTTTTAGAGTTTGTGTCTTGAGAACCAACTATTTATACTTTGAATACATGAATGTGAACCTATTATATATTGTTCATTTTTCGGCACGACTATAATATAATAATGTCCTGGAATATTTATTGCATTAATAAGTTCATGGAAGATCCCCACTATGATGAGAACCTTGAAATTATATAACAATATTCTTAAATAATGTTCTACGGTTGGATGACATACTATGATAGGACACATAGTATATAGACCGTCATGTGCGAGTTCTCGTAAGAAGATGAGACTCTCTCTCATGGAGATTGGACTTGGTAATCTCCAAGATGGGAGATTATGAGAACAGACCTGCCAGTAGTATTTTTTCATGTCATTGTGTTATTAGATATTTCTATCTACGATCATGTGTAATGGTCCTTAGACTGGAAGATTATCATTAACTCATGTCCTGACTCACACACTTATATTTTCTAAATAAAACCATCACGAAGACAATTGGTAGGAAGTAGGGCACTTTGGGTGAATCACGAATGACATGTTGTTAATGGATATGTTGAGGAAGTATTTGTCCCTTCCATATTTATAGAAGTATATATCTCGGTCCCTTTTATTGAAATAGAACTGTCACTAAAATTCCATAGCCATGGTGTCACAACGAGTTTATTTCTAGAAGTCAAAGAATGAAGGATCAAGCATATAGGTTTATGACGCTGCCAAGAAACCCACTTGATGGGATATTGAGACAAAGGGATTAAATTACACAGTAAGTGTTCGTATGAGGTGACACGTCAATGCGGCGTCAACTTCTTTCTCTTGGGTTCCATGACCTGTTTCTAGATAGTAATCCTGGAATTTTGGCAAGCTCGCCAAATTCCAACGAGAAAGAGGCCTAGAGGGTCATATACTATGTGTATCCAAGTATCTCAAGTAGAATAAATATTATTCCCTTATGTCGTTTAATAATTATTCAAGGAAGCCTAAATATTTTTAATTTTGGAGCAAGAATAAAATTAAAACAATATATACATTCCATGTACACTGAATGTACATGCCATGTAGTTTTCATTTTAGAAAGGAAATGAAAAACGAGTACACGCTGTGTATTAATGATTATAGGCCATATATTTTTTCCAGTCTGGATTTTGAAGAAATAATATTATTTTATTAAATAATATTTATTATAATCATCATGGGATAATTTCAAAGAATTAATTATTCGACATGGGGGTTTTCAATAAGATTTAATGAAATAAAAAAACGTGTAATGCGTTTATTTTTTGTCATAAGTCTATGACTTCAAACCCGATTATAAATATCATCACAATCCAAACACTTTTCCTTAATCATTATGCACAAAAATTCTGGATAATTCATTCAAGGTTGAAAGAAATCCTTCCTCCAAGAATGATCTCAAAACTGAGAGAGATCCTCCTCTATCAGATCAAGGTGATCTATGGCGCACAACGCAAGCAAAGGATTCTTCATGCTAGCACCCATAGATTCCTTTGGCGATGTCCAGAGATATGTGGTGAACATGTGCATCACCACTAGAGGAAGTCTACACTTGGATTCTGTGACACAATGATGAATCACATCGGAATGTGATCAGAAATACCAATGAAGAAAGAACTCCATAAAAATTAATTCTTGTCAATTTATTAAATTAATTATAATAAACCTGTGATGATCCTCCTTTGTGGTTCTGGGACTATTCTTCTTCTTTTTCTATTTCTGTGATTTCATCTATGGAGTCTGGCATTTATCGTCATATTGATCCCGAATTGATCATTTCTAATGATAAAAAGTCAAGTGGGAACATCCACCCATGAGCTTCCGTTGTGCCCAGGACCTTTAAGTGGTATCAGAGGGGTCACAACGTTGATTATAGTTATTTAATTTTCATTGATAATTTAAGCATTTATATGTTATTCAATTCAAGATAAATCATTCTATAAAACTGAATGAACAATATCTATTATTCCTCCTTCGTTTCTCAATTCAAGTCATAGAAATGACCTTTTAATTATAATTTTGATTAAAATAAAAATGAGGAACTCATCCGGAGGAGCCACTCATTCTGTCTGTAAAACATAGGAATACACGGCTTGTACTGAAATCTACACACTGTGTACCTGGGTTCAATGAATCATTTCTGGTCTTCCAAACCACGCCGTATGAACTGAGAATACCTATGTTTTTTAATACACCGTATTGACCAGAACTGAACAACACGTGAAAACCAGAATACATGGTGTGTATGTTGAATCAACATTCCATGTAGTCCAATCCAGCCCAGGTGAAACCATGTACAAGGAGAAGTTGTGTAACCGCGTACACGGGATTTCCAGGCCAGTAAACGCATAACAAGTACATTCCATGTTAGATTAATCTACATGTCGTGTACTCCAAAATTTCCAAAGTATAGAAAAAATGCCAAATCCCCCGATCTATATTTTGGATAAAGGGTGAAAACAAATACACGCCATGTAATATAGCCTACATGTTGTGTACTTTCCAGAAATGGAATTTCACCAGGTTTCCTTCAAAGTACAATGACCCATACAAGGAATATGGATGAGAATAATCTCAAGGAAATTTCAAAAGGAATTTAAGATAAAAAATTGGTTAATTATAAGATCATAATTAATTGAATTCAAGTGTGACTTATCTTAAATAAAATAATGATTAAAATAATTTGAATACTAAATATTTGTAAATTTCATTGCATGCTATGGAAGATCATGAGCTAGACCAAATACCCTTTGTGTGTGTATGGTTTCATTTAAATTTATTTAATTTAAATTCGTTGGCATGCGATCCTTTTTCCAATAAAATATAGGGCCTGTGTGCCTATGGTTTATTTAATATAAACCCCATGAAATGGAGGATCTCCAAAGCTAGAGGAGACGATTCAAAATACGAATCTATGGTAAAACTAACCAAAAAAGATACAAAGGTGGACATGTGGGAGCTTCAAAACACAAACCATCGGGTTCAAGGTGTTTTTCCCTAGGTCAGGATTAACTTATCAAAACTGCTAGATAAGCTAAAAAATAGAAGCACATGATCATGTCATCTTATTTTATTTCTTTCTAATTGCATGGTTTATTTATTATTTATGTGTTGTCGTGATCACATATTTAATGAAATAAACAAGCATGAAAATATGGAATAAAATAAAATCTGGACTATGCGTAAACATTATCGAAACATGGTTTATCACTTAAGAAATCCTCGCTTAATATTAACAAGCATGTGATAATGAGAAACTATTCATAAAGTATTGAAATCCCTCAAATATCATATTAAGTCAGACCAAGCCTTTCATTACTTGATTATGGGAAAGTATTACTAAAGCTATGTGTTTGACCATCCCTTATTGGGACACTTAATTTTATAAAGGAAGCTCTTATGAAAGTTTCAGGTTGACTTCACCATTTTACCTCAAGAGGTGTATCCATTTCTAGACATTTTGTAAAATGGATGAAAGTGTTGAGGAAATCCAAGTCCGGATTTGAGGATTGGGGAGTCCACTCAACAGATCAAGGAACTGTAAGCTTACTGTTAGCAAAGACCTACCTACCTAAATACCTTTAAATAGCTTGACCAACCCTTGTTGGGGTTATGCTAAGGGGAATATGGATCCATTACACTAGAATTTCATAGCAACTAGGAATTCCAAGTTCAATGGTGGAGGCCATTAGGACATGATAAAATAGTGGGAGAATTAATAAATTCATTTATTATTTTTCATAAAATGTAATAAAAAGAGCACTAATATATCTGCTATTTTAATTTGTAGAATCAATATGACAAACTCTTCAACCACATTTTCTCTATGATCAATTCAGGATAATGACAGTATCCTCATCGGCAGTAACATTCATGAATGGTTTAGGCGCCTTCGGGTTATCCTACGCCATGAACGAAAGATTTACATACTGGAGTAATCACTTCCTGATTCTCCTGCCCAAGGGGAAAGTGATTAAGATTTCTTGGTCTATGATCAACATTTGAATGATGCACTCGACGTTCAATGTTTGATGTGGTCATCATTTTCTAGTGATCTCATGAAGTCTCATGAAGATACAGATTCCTATATCATGCTCGATAACCTCCATGGTCTATACCAGGAGAGAGAGAGACATGAAATGTTTGAGATCTCCAAGGCTCTATTTCAGATAAATCTTGGAGAGGGTGCCCCAACCGGACCTCATGTAGTTAAGCTCATTGGATACATTGAGAACTAGGAGGTTTTAGGGTTTAAACTCCCCGAAGAAGTGGGTAATGATCTCATTATTGCAACACTCCCCTAGAGATTCTCTAACTTTGTTGTAAATTTCAATATGAACAACATTGAGAATTATCTATCTGATCTTCTTATCCTCATTTGCTAAGTGGACAATGATATAAAGTGTGAAAAGCCTTCTGTCCTTATAGAGAATAAAAGGAAAGGTAAGGCGAAGAGCTTTAAGCCCAAACTTTCATCAAGGCCTTCCAAGAAAAGGAAGATCAAAGGGGAGGAAATAGAACAGGAGGCTATTTGTTTCGCATGTGGCAAGAAGGGACACTGGAAGAAAAATTACACCCATCCAAGGAAGCAAGGGGACGTTTTAGGTGTGTTTGTTATCAAATGAAATCTATCTATTTATACCAATTGGGTATTAGATACTTCTTGTGGTGATCACATCTATATCCAAATACAGGAACCATGTAGATTTCTAAAGATTGAAGAAGGTGAGGTGGATCTGTGAGAAGCCAACGGAGCCAGACTCGCTGTTGTAGCTGCCGGAGACAACCTCCTCAAATTGCCTACTAGGATGGTCTTGATATTAAAAGGATGTTATTATGTACCCTATATAACCAAAAACATTATTTCAGTATCTATATTAGATACTGATGGATTCATCTTCAATTTTGGAAATTAATGTTTCTACTTTTATAAATATGGAATTGGTTTTGGTAGGGAACATTTATATAACGACCTTTATGTGTTAGACTACACAAACCAAGTAATGAAAATTGAAAAAAAAAGTTAATTGACATGACTCATACAAGACCCAACTTTGGCATCACCGGCTAGGTCATTTCAATGAGAAACGTTTGACAAAATTACATCAAGATGGGTATTTAGATTCTTTCGAACTAAAACCACTTGGTGTATGTCATGCGTGTCAATAAGGAAAAATGACCAAATCCCCATTTAGTGGGAAAGGTGAAAGGGATTAAGATCTTCTATAATTAGTTCACACATATCTGTGTGGACCATTTCTAGTTGTATCAAGGGGTGGGTTCTTGTACTTCATAACTTTTACTGATGATTTTAGTAGATATGGATATATTTACTTAATGAGGAACATGTCAGATTATTTTGATCGTTTCAAAGAATACAATAATGAATTTGAGAACCATCTTGGTAAGAAGATTAAGAAACTCCGCTCAGATAGAGGATGAGAACATATTAATCAGGACTTCATTGATTTCTTATGAGAATTTGGGATCCTATCTCAACTCACTCCTCCTTACACGCCTCAGTGGAATGGTGTAAGTGAAAGGAAGAACCACATCCTATTAAACATGGTGAGATCAATTATGAGTCATACAAATCTTCCATTATCCTTTTGGGGATATGCATTATAAACAGCAGCACACATACTAAACCAAGTACCAACTAAATCGATAAATGGTATTCCATATGAGTTATAGAGTGGACGCAAAGCCATGTTATCAAATTTACATGTGTGTGGTAGTGAATCATTTTTTAAGGCCTCTTCAGGTAACAAACTTGCACCATGAGGTACAAATGAACCTTTATAGGATATCCCAAGGAAACAAGGGGATAATACTTATACAACCCCTTAGATAAAAAGTTATATTGGAAATATAGGACATATTTTTTGAGAGGGAGAACATCTCCAAAAGAGATAGTGGGAGTGAGATAGACTTAGATGAAGTAGAGGCTTAAGATACACAGGAGTTGGTACAAGAATAGATTCCACAAAGCCCTATGGAAGAACAATCGATTCCAGAGACACAAGAACTGCGTAGTAGCATGAGAGAGGTGAGGGAACCAAAACGATATGGTTTTCTTATCACTGAGGATGGTGACTCATTATTGGTTGACAATGATGATCCTCTTACCTACAAGGAAGCACTTGAAGGCATAGACATTTCCAAGTGGCAAGAATCCATGAATTCTAAAATGGATTCCATGTACGAAAACCAAGTCTATATTTTGGTAGATCCTCTAGTTGATGTAAATCATGTTGGTAATAAATGGGTAATAAAGAAGAAACTAGACATAGAGGGACAAGTCAACACCTATAAGGCACGACTGGTTGCAAAAGGTTTTAGACAACGTGAAGGAATTGACTATGATGAAACCTTTTCACTAGTTTCGATTCTGAAATCTGTCAGAATCTTATTGGCCATTACCTATTACCATGATTATGAAATTTGGAAAATGTATGTCAAAGCAGCATTCCTTAACGGGAACCTCCAGGAAGATGTCTACATGACACAACCTGACGGTTTTGTGACTCCAAAGGATGCCAAAAAGGTATGGAATTTTTAGAAATCCATTTATGGGTTAAATCAAGCATCAAGGTCATGGAACATTCATTTTGATGAATCCGTAACTGAATTTTGATTTGTTAATAATGAATATGAGCCTTTTGTCTACAAAAGGTTTAGATGAACTGTGGTCATTCTTAATAGTATTTGTTGATGACATATTACTAATTGGAAATGAATTACTTGACCTACAGTCAGTTAAGGCATGGTTGGATAAATTCTTATCTATGAAAGACTTGGGTGAGGAAACATATATTCTTGGGATCACTATCCATCGTGATAGATCCTAGAGAATTTTGACCCTGAGTCAAAGTACATTCATTGACAAGATACAGAAGAGATTCAGTATGGAACAGTCTAAGAGGGGATTGTTTCTAGTGTCACATGGAATTCATCTTTCCAAGAAAATGTATCCTAAAAACATGAGGAAAGAAAGAAAATTTCAAGGATCCCTTACGCATCTTCAATTGGGTAAGTCATGTATGTTATGTTATGTACAAGGATAGATGTTACTTACGCATTAAGTGTGGTAGGCAGATATCAAGCTGATCTAGGATACCACCATTGGATGGCCGTCAAGACTATCCTTAAGTATCTAAGGCGTACTAAGGATATGTTCCTTGTTTATGGAGGAGATGAAGAACTAGTCATCAGAAGACATGTAGATGATAGTTTCTAGACTGATCAAGATGAAATGAAGTCATATACTAGATACATCTTCAGTTTGAATGGAGGTGTAGTGAGCTGGAAGAGCATAAAGCAATGTGTGTTCACAGATTCTACAGCAGATTCCGAGTATATTGCAGCTTATGAGGTAGCTAAAGAAGAAGTATGGATGCGAAGATTCGTCCAAGAACTGGATGTAGTACCTAGCAGTAAATATCCTATCACACTCTACTGTGATAATAATACAATGGTGACACTTGCAAAAGAGCCAATGTCACATCAACGGATGAAGCACATACTTTGGAAGTATCATCTATTGAGGGATTTTTCTTAAAGAGGTGAAGTTACAGTGAGCTATATTTCCACGAAAGACAGCATGGTGGACCCCTTGACTAAAGATTTGAATCAGTAGAAACATGATCATCATGTGTGGTCATGTATACTAAAAGTAGTAGGCAGTTGGCTCTAGTCCAAGTGAGAGTTTGTTAGAGTTGGTGTCCTGAGAACCAACTATTTATACTTTGATTACATTAATGTACAATTATTATATATTTTTCATTGTTCTACATGACTATAATATAATAATGTCTTGGAATATTTGTTTCATTAATAAGGTCATGGAAGATCCCCACTATGATGAGAACCTTGAAATGCTATAACAATACTCTTAAATAAAGTTCTACAGTTGGATGACATACTATGATAGGACACATAGTATACAGACCGTCATGTGTGAGTACTCGTAAGAAGATGAGACTCTCTCTCATGGAGTTCACACTTGGTAATCTCCAATATGGGAGATTATGAGAACAGACATGTCAGTAGTAATTCCGCATGTCTTGGTGTCATCAGACATTTCTATCTACTAGCGTGTGTAATGGTCCTTAGACTGGAAGATTATCATTAACTCATGTCAAGACTCGTGCACTTAGATTTGCTGACGAAAACCATCATGAAGACAGTTGGTGGGAAGTAGGGTAGGTTGGGTGCATCACGAATGACATGTTTTTAATGGATAAGTCGAGAAAGGATTTGTCCCTTCCATATTTATTGAAGTACATATATCAAGACCTTTGATTGAAATAGAAATGTCGCCCAAATTTCATGTCCATGGTGTCATGATGAGTTTATTTCTGGAAGTCAAGGAATGAAGGATCAAGCATATAGGTTTATGACAATTCCATGAAACTTGCTTGATGGGATATTAAGAAAAATGGATTAAATTACACAGTAAGCATTTGTATGAGGTGAAACCTCAATACGACATCAACTTATTTCTCTTGGGTGCCTTGACTCGTTACTAGATAGTAATCTTGGACTTTAGGAAATCCCACCTAATACCAACGAGAAAGAGGCCTATAGGGTCACACACTAAGTGTATCCAAGTATCTCAAGTAGAATAAAGATTATTCTCATATTTGGTTTATTAATTATTCAAGGAATCCTCAATCATTTTAATGTTGGAGGAAGAATAAACTGAAAACAATATATACACGCCGTGTACATTGAATGTACATGCCATGTAGTTTTTATTTTGGAAAGGAAATGAAAAATGAGTACACATCATGTATTAATGATTACACGCCGTGTAGTTTTTCCAGTCAGGATTTTGACAAAATAATATTGTTTTATTAAATGATATTTATTATAAACATTGTGGGTGCATGTCAAGGAATTAATGATATGACAAGGGGGCTTTCAATAAGAGTTAATGAACTAAATAAAACACGTAATGAATTTATTTATTTTCATAACTCTATAACCTCAAAACCGATTATAAATATCCTCACAATCCCAACACTTTTCCCTAATCGTTGTGCCCAACAATTTTAGAGAATTCTCTCAAGGACAAAAGAATTCCTTCCTCCAAGAACGCTCTCAAGACCAAGAGAGATCCTCCTCCATCAGATCAAGGTGATCTAATGTAACACCTGAGATTTTTATGAGTAATATTTTGTTTTTATATATCATCAAAGGAATCTTTCACTACATACTAGCTTGACTTACTTTACACGCAATCGCGACCTTCCTCGATAGCTTGCGTCGTACGCAATACCGAGTTTCACTAAACAACGATATGCTATTAAAATATTATAAAAACTAGCCGTTATGAATAGTAATAACCACTTTTTGAAATTTTATAAATTTTATTTTTCAAAATGGACTTCATTTTTGGATTCGGAATACCGAAATTAGCCTAGGGTGAAATTTTGGTATTTTTCTGAAAACTTTCAATTTTTGATGAATAGTGAAACCACTAAGTGGTAGGTTAAAAACTGAATTTTGCATAAAACTTAATTTTACCTCTTCTGTGAATGGAATTTCGAAAATCTGACAGACACGGTTGATATCAGTAAGTAAAATGTGGTTCAATGAGATAAAAATAATTTTTTGGTGAATAGTAACTTTTTATTTTTTTTACCGCGGTTAATAGTAAATAGGGGTAAATATGATATTACTATTACCCTAACACATGTCCTAATTCTATTGGATAAGTGTAATTCGACCAAAAACAACCTTATTAATAAAATATGACCATTTAGGCCCACTTGGGTTAGATTAGGACATTTATTATTAATTTATTTAAAGAAGGGTTAAAATAGTTAAAATCAAAGTTTAATAAGTAAATCATTTTTAATATGGGGTTATACATAAGATAAATTCGACTATAAATATTCATTAGAAATCTAAAAAGATTTCCTACATAATGGTATTTTATTTATAATTTTTAGACATTAAATAATTTAATTTATTTATGACACAATTATGATGCAGTAATTATCTTATTTATGAAATATTGACATAATTGATGTTATAAACACCAAAGTAAATGTAATTTGAGACTTTTTATGAATTCCACTAATTTTATAGTTTACTATGATATATTAGTGTTGATTTAATCAACTTGGTTCGAACATATAATTCTGTTATGACTTTCACAAAAATCATATATCAAATAGTGTCAAAATTGACACAAAATAGTTTTTAAATCAAATATTATATTATTAATTGTTATTTTATTCCTAAAAATCTAAGGTTAGGCCAAATGACTTAGATAAGGATATATATATTAATAATAAATAATTTGGGGTTCGTTTTGAATATTATAGTAAGTGTATTAACCATATAGTGAAAGAAAACAAAAAGACACAGTAAAAGATAAATTATTTAACTTAGAGTTAAATCTAATTGATAAGGTTAAAATAATACCCTAAACTTGTCTAAATCCTATTGGTTAATAGGATTTCGACCCATCCCCACTTTATCTTCGAAATAAGACCCTTTGGAACCATTATATACCGATTTTGACTTTAATATAAAATAATATTTTGAGATATTCCTAAGGTGCCCCTCTCCTCCCTTATAAAAGGGAACCTCCCCCCTCCTCCTCACACCAATTTGAGCACTCAAGCTCGGCCAACCCCTGACATTTTCTCCTCTCCACTTCCCTAGAATAATCCTAGAGGTCCTGGTCTTCTTCAAAGACCAATCTTAGTTCCCTAAGTGGAGGATTCAAAGAGGCGTTCCAAAGAAGAGGTAATATCCATTACCGATCTTTTCAATTTCTTTCTTCTTCAACTTCTTCTTCTTTAGTTGTTTCATGATAAAGTAATAACATCAGTATTAATTACATACTGATATGTTATTATAAATATGAAACAACCCTAATTCACCTTCTATCCATCCTACGGAAAAATGAAATCACCGCGCGTGCGTACGTACGGAATACCGTCTCCACGCCGTGGTGTAATCTATTTTCCACCACCACCTTACAAGGATAGGTATAATGGTGTAATGAGTAACTATTTATGATTATTATAAAGTAATATTGATACTGAAATAATATATATATACTCCAATACAATTCCACGATCATAGGAATGATATCATCACTCGTGCGTACGTACGGAATACCGTCTCCACGATGTGATGCGACTCGTTCTACATGATCATCATTACATAGTAATTATATAAATGAATTGAATGAATAAATATGATATATGTTAAACTAATACCATTCTGGATATAAGGTATTTATAAGAAGAATAAGAATTTATTCGGCAAAAGACGCATAAGAACAAAAGGCAATAAAGACCCGAGTAACAAGTAACAATGAAATATTACTAACAAGAAGCTAAGAATATGACCATATATGATATCATATCAATATGTATGATTCTGGAATAAGTCAATAACATTATTTAAACCATTATACAGGAGATTCGGACACGTACAAAGAAAATCGGACCTAAGGTAAGGGAAATATCACAATCTCATTTTTATCCGAGATTGTTTATACATTGGCATTTACTGGGGTGCATTTTATCATCCACATTCATGTTTCCTAGATATGACATATTAGTTACATCCACCTACAATGGTTTAAATCCAATTTTACCCTTTGGTGTGTTTTTTTAACAGATATGAAAGGAATCTTTTGTCGTTTTTTTGTACGAGGTACTTTTGGACTTTTCCGACAAAAGTACGAGAAGAATGTTTTGTTAACTTATACGGCATGAATGGATTTTTAAAACATTATTTCCAAGAAGCTTCCTTTACAAGTTTTCAAGTTTATTTTTAATCAAATTCTTTTAGTTTAAAATTTTATGACATGTTAAGAAAGGAAAAATGTTTTTTGAAGAAGAAAGGATATTTTCCTCAAGAATGGAGTTCAAGTGTTTTATCAAAATTATTTTCCATCTAAGATAATAAAGGGTTCTGTTTTTATCCCTATTATTAAATTGATTTGATTATTTTGTGATGTAATTATTTATTATGAATTCCTTTATATTATATGAATTGTTTTATGATGTCATGATGTTTAAGATTCCCATTTGTATTACATGGGTAATGCAATGATGTATGATTTATGATTTTGTGGCACACATAAGAATGGTATCATTATGAGATGGGTGGGACCTATATCTCCCTCCAATGCATTGGGTAATGATTTTATATCTCATGAGATAGACATGGCTGGAACGGTAGGTTATACCGGTTCAGTGAAACAGGACTGGAACGAGGGTGACTCGGTTCAGAAAGGGACTTTGTCCACTAAGATAGTCTTGGAAATGAGTCATGACTAACAAGAAATGATTTTCCATGATTATGTGTGCATGCCACAAAGTTTAAAGTTTCATGTTATGATTATGGGGATCTCATTTTCACTTCTATGATTTGTTCTATGTTAAGATATTATGATCTCTTTTGCAGGTTATGATTTTCAAAAAGATATGATATGATTTTTATTTCCTTTATTTTCCCTTGCTGAGCATTTGAGCTCACCCTTTTATGTTTTCTTTTCCCCAGGTCAGGAAGATGGATATTAAGTAGAATATGCTAAAAGGGACCCTAGATATGATGAAATAAATGGGAGACACTGTAGAAGATTTATGAACCAGTTGTTTATGTTTCATAGTTTCTAAAGACACTATACCTATACGGTCCTTCGTGGTTTTGTCATATGTTGTAATAAGTGTGCTTCAATTTTGAATTATTAACAATGTATGTAAAGTATGGGTCGTTATAGTTGGTATCAGAGGAAAGGTATAGTCAACCTTTGGAAACTAGGATGTGAAAGCCTTAGTAAGAACCCTAAGGATAAGTCTAAGAATAGAACACAATCTTAGTGTTTTAGAAATGGCCATGAATACCCTAGGATAAGACCTTAAGTGTGAAATTTTATCCTTGATTATGTGGTTTTCCTATTATAATTAGTGTTGCTCACACTATTCTTCTTGGTTTTAGTCAATGGCTGGAACCCGAAGGAACCGTGTTAATGCGGAATGCGATGGGAAATGCAATGATTGTCCCCCTGAGGAACCAAACGATATGGGAGCTGGAATGAAAAATCTTGTAGCCATGCTCACACAACTTTCTCAAGCTATGAATCATGCAGGACTTCCAAACGAGCAAAGGAAGGAGCAACATTCTGTTGAATCCTTCATGAGGCAGCGTCCACCTTCTTTCAGTGGGTCTACTGATCCATTAGTTGATGAACAATGGATTAGTACTACTAAAAAGATATTTTCAGTTCTTCAATGTTCTGAACATGATAAAGTCATCCTAGTAGTGTATCGTTTGGAAGGAGATGCTAATCAATGGTGGAATATTATTAAGAATAGGAGGCAAAGGGATGAAATTGAGTCTATGGAATGGGACGAGTTCAAGAACTTATTTTTCAATAAGTACTTCCCTCGTATTCTCCGAACAAAGATGGAGAAAGAGTTTCTTGAACTGAAGAAAAGGGATGATGAATTTGTTGGTACCTATGAAGCAAATTTTACAAGACTTGCAAGGTATGCTTCTGGTATTATTATCCAACCTGAGAGTAAGATCGATCGATTCTTTAGTGGCTTAAAACCAAGTCTTCGAAGGGCGTTAGACATAAGGGACTTCAATAGCTACGAGGAAATCGTTCTATGTGCTCTCATAGTCGAGATGGAGATTGGAGTAACCCATCAGTCACATGGGTTTGATAAGAAGAGGAAGATGGAATTCAAAGGAAAATCTAAAGAGCACAATGAAAAGAAGATGAGCTTTACCTTATGCTCAAAGTGTGGAAAGAAACATGGAGGGAGTTGTCTTAAAGGGACAAGTAAATGTTTTAAATGTGGAAAGGAAGGTCATCGGGCATTTGAATGCCGTGATAATGGGAAGAAGATGTCTAATGATGAAAACAAAGGAAGGGATACACAGAATGAACCTACTACACTTCAATGTTTCAAGTGCAAGGAGATGGGGCATTATTCCAATCAATGCTCAAATCCAAGGGTTGATGATGATGGTCGACGTCAACAAAATCTTAAGGCTAAAGACAAAGGAAATTCACATGCAATTTCTATCAGCGATGTGGAGTACGATAACGAAGTGGTGAAAGGTACACTTACCATCCACTCTAAAGTAGCAAATGTTTTATTTGATTCTGGATACACCCACTCTTTTATTTATGAAAAATTTTCTAAGGGTATCACCGTATTACCTCAACAATTAGATGTTGAGTTAGCTGTGACAACACCTAATGGCACAACAGTCGCATCAAAAGTTTATAATTCTTCTCCGATCGAAGTTTGTGGGAAAGTGCTTCCTGCAAATCTTGTGATCCTTCCTTTAGTGGAATTTGATGTGATTCTTGGCATGGATTGGCATTCTCTACATGGAGCTCCTATCAATTTCCAAAGAAGGGAAGTCACATTTCATATTCCAGATCAATCTACGATCGTCTATCGATGCAAGGATGAATATAACCTTCCAGTGGAAATTCCTTCCATCTTATGGGTCTTGATTCCACTAAATGAAGGTTATTTATCACAAATGGTTGGTGAGAAACTTACGATTAAGAATATGCCCATCGTACGGGAGTTTGATGATGTCTTTCCGGAGGAATTACTTGGTCTTCCACCAAATCGTGAAGTTGAGTTTTCAATAGAACTCGTACCGGGTGCTTTGCATATTTCAAAGACACCTTATAGAATGGCCCCAATTGAGTTGCAGGAATTGAAGAAGAAAATACAAGAGAATCTTGATAAGGGATTCCTACGCCCTAGTGTGTCACCTTGGGGAGCACCTGTTCTATTTGTTAAGAAGAAAGATGGATCAATGAGACTCTGCATTGATTATCGAGAACTTAACAAGATCACTATCAAGAACAAATATCCTCTCCCATGCATTGATGAATTATTTGACCAACTACGCGGAGCTCAATACTTTTCCAAGATTGATCTTCGTTTAGGGTATCATCAATTAAGGGTCAAAAGGGAGGATATACCAAAGACGGCTTTCCGTACAAGGTATGGAAACTATGAATTTATAGTGATGCCATTTGGTCTTACTAATTCCCCTACTATCTTCATGGATCTAATGAATAGAGTCTTTAGAGACTATCTTGATCAATTTGTGGTAGTCTTTATAGACGATATTCTTGTCTATTCAAAGAGAAAGGAAGAGCATGAAGATCACTTGAGAATTATATTGAAGACCCTGAGAAAGGAGAAGCTTTATGCCAAATTTACCAAGTTTGAATTTTGGCTTCAAAAATTTGCATTTTTGGGTCACATAATCTCAAAACAGGGGATATCTGTGGATCCAGTAAAAACAGAGGTTATCGAAAGATGGTCAAGACCAACAACAGTAACTAAGATCCGAAGTTTCTTGGTTTGGCTGGATATTATCGACATTTTGTAAATGATTTTTCACGATTATCTAATCCACTCACCAAGTTGACTCGGAAAGGAGTTAAGTTTGTTTGGACAGAGGAATGTGAAGAGAATTTCAAGGAGTTGAAAAGAAGGTTATCCAGTGCACCTGTGCTCACACTGCCTTGTAGTGGAGAAAGGTTTGTGATCTACAGTGATGCATCCAAGAAGGGATTGGGGTGTGTTCTTATGCAAAATGATATGGTGATAGCTTATGCCTCACGACAGTTGAAAATCCATGAGAAAAATTACCCAACACATGATTTGGAGTTGGCTGCGGTAATCTTTTCATTAAAGATTTGGAGGAATTACCTTTATGGTGAAAGGTGTGATATTTATACTGATCATAAAAGTTTAAAGTATATTTTCACAAAAAAGGAGTTGAATATGCGTCAAAGAAGATGGTTGGAGCTGATTAAGGATTATGACTGCTCAATCCATTACCACCCTGGGAAAGCAAACAAGGTGCAGATGCATTAAGTCGACAAGAACATGCTAGTTTATCCATGATGAGGATCACAAAAGATCCAATATTTATGGATTTAAAAAGGATGGATCTTGGAATTATAATGGAAGGGGAAAAATCTTATCTTTCTCAAATGAATGTTCAACCATCTATACATGTGAAGATTAAAGAGGCACAGAAAGAAGATGTCGAGTTACAAAATAAGGTGAGAAATGTTCCGGAATTCAACCTTGATTGTGATGGGATAATAATGTTCAGGAATCGGGTTTGTGTTCCTCACATCCCCAAATTAAAGAAGGAGCTGCTGGATGAGGCTCATAGTTCTTAATTCTCTATTCATCCTGGAAGCACGAAGATGTATAGGGACCTGAAAGAGTACTTCTGGTGGGATGGCATGAAAAGAGATGTTGCTGAATATGTCTCTCGATGCTTGGTTTGTCAACAAGTTAAATCTGAGAGACAAAAGTCTAAGGGGATGTTACAACCATTACCCATACCCGAATGGAAATGGGAAAACATCAATATGGACTTTGTCACAGGACTTCCTAAAACATCCAAAGGCAATAATGCTATTTGGGTCATAGTTGATCGTCTTACAAAGTCTGCACACTTCATTGCTATTAGAGAGGATTTCTCTCTAGAACAGCTTGCCAGGATATATGTAAAGGAAGTGGTAAGATTGCATGGAGTACCAATTTCTATTATATCTGATCGGGATCCTAGATTTACCTCGAAGTTCTAGTGAAGTCTTCAGCATACTCTGGATACAGAGTTGAGTTTCAGCACTGCTTATCATCCCCAGACAGACGGTCAGTCTGAGAGAACAATTCAAACCCTAGAAGATATATTGAGAGCTTGCTCTATGGATTTCAAATGAGGTTGGGATCAACACCTACCTTTGGTGGAATTTTCATATAATAATAGATTTCACTCCAGTATTTAGATGGCTCCTAATAAAGCTCTCTATGGAAAGAAATGCAGGACTCCAACTTGCTAGGATGAAGTTGGGGAAAGAAAGCTATTAGGACCTGATCTCGTTGATGAAATGGCAGAAAAGGTCAGATCTATTCAACAACACATAAGAGCAGCTCAGAGTCGACAGAAAAGTTATGCCGACAACCGAAGAAAAGACCTAGAGTTTGAAGTAGGTGATAAAGTGTTCTTACGAATATCTCCCTGGAAGAGGGTTATGAGATTTGGAAAGAAGGGGAAGTTGAGCCCTAGATATATCGGTCCTTTCGAAATACTGGATCGTGTTGGAAAGGTAGATTACCGATTGTCTCTTCCACCGAATCTCTCTCAAGTTCACGATGTGTTCCATGTATCTCTCCTGAGAAAGTACATACCTGATCCTTCACATGTACTCAGCTCAGAAGTTGTACCGCTGGAGCAAGATCTTTCTTATGAAGAACAACCGATAGAGATTCTGGATCGTAGCGAAAAAGTCCAACGAAACAAGACCACTCGATTGGTGAAATTTTTATGGAGGAACCACCAATTAGAAGAAGCTACATGGGAGCTTGAGGATATGATGAGGGAGAAGTATCCTCATCTGTTTGTTACAAAGTGACGAATTTCGAGCGCAAAATTCTTTTTAAGGGGGGTAGAATGTAACACCTGAGATTTTTATGAGTAATATTTTGTTTTTATATGTCATCAAAGGAATCTTTCACTACATACTAGCTTGGCTTACTTTACACGCAATCGCGACCTTCCTCGATAGCTTGCGTCATACACAATACCGAGTTTCACTAAACAACGATATGCTATTAAAATATTATTAAAATTAGCCGTTATGAATAGTAATAACCACTTTTTGAAATTTTATAAATTTTATTTTTCAAAATGGACTTCATTTTTGGATTCGGAATACCGAAATTAGCCTAGGGTGAAATTTTGGTATTTTTCTGAAAACTTTCAATTTTTGATGAATAGTGAAACCACTAAGTGGTAGGTTAAAAACTGAATTTTGCATAAAACATAATTTTACCGCTTCTGTGAATGGAATTTCGAAAATCCGACAGACACGGTTGATATCAGTAAGTAAAATGTGGTTCAATGAGATAAAAATAATTTTTTAATGAATAGTAACTTTTTATTTTTTTTACCGCGGTTAATAGTAAATAGGGGTAAATATGATATTACTATTACCCTAACACATGTCCTAATTCTATTGGATAAGTTTAACTCGACCAAAAACAACCTTATTAATAAAATATGACCATTTAGGCCCACTTGGGTTAGATTAGGACATTTATTATTAATTTATTTAAAGAAGGGTTAAAATAGTTAAAATCAATGTTTAATAAGTAAATCATTTTTAATATGGGGTTATACATAAGATAAATTCGACTATAAATATTCATTAGAAATCTAAAAAGATTTCCTACATAATGGTATTTTATTTATAATTTTTAGACATTAAATAATTTAATTTATTTATGACACAATTATGATGTAGTAATTATCTTATTTATGAAATATTGACATAATTGTTGTTATAAACACCAAAATAAATGTAATTTGAGACTTTTTATGAATTCAAATAATTTTCTAGGTTACTATGATATATTAGTGTTGATTTAATCAACTTGGTTCGAACATATAATTCTGTTATGACTTTCACAAAAATCATATATCAAATAGTGTCAAAATTGACACAAAATAGTTTTTAAATCAAATATTATATTATTAATTGTTATTTTATTCCTAAAAATCTAAGGTTCGGCCAAATGACTTAGATAAGGATATATATATTAATAATAAATAATTTGGGGTTCGTTTGGCATATTATAATAAGTGTATTAACCATATAGTGAAAGAAAACAAAAAAACACGGTAAAAGTTAAATTATTTAACTTAGAGTTAAATCTAATTGATAAGGTTACAATAATACCCTAAACTTGTCTAAATCCTATTGGTTGATAGGATTTCGACCCCTCCCAACTTTATCTTCGAAATAAGACCCTTTGGACCCATTATATACCGATTTTGACTTTAATATAAAATAATATTTTGAGATATTCCTAAGGTGCCCCTATCCTCCCTTATAAAAGGGCACCTCCTCCCCCTCCTCCTCACACCAATTTGAGCACTCAAGCTCAGCCAACCCCTGCCATTTTCTCCTCTACACTTCCATAGAATAATCCTAGAGGTCCTGGTCTTCTTCAAAGACCAATCTTAGTTCCCTAAGTGGAGGATTCAAAGAGGCGTTCCAAAGAAGAGGTAATATCCATTACCGATCTTTTCAATTTATTTCTTCTTCAACTTCTTCTTCTTTAGTTGTTTCATGATAAAGTAATAACATCAGTATTACTTACATACTGATATGTTATTATAAATATGAAACAAACCTAATTCACCTTCTATCCATCCTACGGAAAAATGAAATCACCGCGCGTGCATACGTACGAAATACCGTCTCCACGCCGTGGTGTAATCTATTTTCCACCACCACCTTACAAGGATGGGTATAATGGTGTAATGAGTAACTATTTATGATTATTATAAAGTTATATTGATACTGAAACAATATATAT
This sequence comes from Viscum album, assembly GCA_963277665.1. Classification (NCBI taxonomy): domain Eukaryota; kingdom Viridiplantae; phylum Streptophyta; class Magnoliopsida; order Santalales; family Viscaceae; genus Viscum; species Viscum album. The sequence goes on from OY728145.1 coordinate 384,801,316, forward strand.
ATACTCCAATACAATTCCACGATCATAGGAACGATATTATCACTCGTGCGTATGTACGGAATACCGTCTCCACGATGTGATGCGACTCGTTCTACATGATCATCATTACATAGTAATAATATAAATGAATTTAATGAATAAATATGATATATGTTAGACTAATAAAATTCTGGATATAAGGTATTTATAACCTTAAAAGAAGAATATGAATTTATTCGGCAAAACACGCATAAGAACAAAAGGCAATAAAGACCCGAGTAACAAGTAACAATGAAATATTACTAACAAGAAGCTAAGAATATGACCATATATGATATCATATCAATATGTATGATTCTGGAATAAGTCAATAACATTATTTAAACCATTATACAGGAGCTTCGGACACGTACAAAGCAAATCGTACCTAAGGTAAGGGAAATATCACAATCTCATTTTTATCCGAGATTGTTTATACATTGGCATTTACTGGGGTGCATTTTATCATCCACATTCATGTTTCCTAGATATGACATATTAGTTACATCCACCTACAATGGTTTAAATCCAATTTTACCCTTCGGTGTGTTTTTTTGTAAAAGATATTAAAGGAATCTTTTTTCGTTTTTTTGTACGAGGTACTTTTGGACTTTTCCGACAAAAGTACGAGAATAATGTTTTGTTAACTTATACGGCATGAATGGATTTTTAAAACATTATTTCCAAGAAGCTTCCTTTACATGTTTTCAAGTTTATTTTTAATCAACTTCTTTTAGTTTAAAATTTTATGACATGTTATGAAAGGAAAAATGTTTTTGAAGAAGAAAGGATATTTTCCTCAAGAATGGAGTTCAAGTGTTTTATCAAAATTATTTTCCATCTAAGATAATAAAGGGTTCTATTTTTATCCCTATTATTAAATTGATTTGATTATGTTGTGATGGAATTATTTATTATGAATTCCTTTATCTTATATGAATTGTTTTATGATGTCATGATGTTTAAGATTCCCATTTGTATTACATGGGTAATGCAATGATGTATGATTTATGATTTTGTGGCACACATAAGAATGGTATCATTATGAGATGGGTGGGTCCTATATCTCCCTCCAATGCATTGGGTAAAGATTTTATATCTCATGAGATAGACATGGCTGGAACGGTAGGTTATACCGGTTCAGTGAAACAGGACTGGAACGAGGGTGAATCGGTTCAGAAAGGGACTTTGTCCACTAAGATAGTCTTGGCAATGAGTCATGACTAACAAGAAATGATTTTCCATGATTATGTGTGCATGCCACAAAGTTTCAAGTTTCATGTTATGATTATGGGGATCTCATTTTCACTTCTATGATTTGTTCCATGTTAAGATATTATGATCTCTTTTGCAGGTTATGATTTTCAAAAAGATATGATATGATTTTTATTTCCTTTATTTTCCCTTGCTGAGCATTTGAGCTCACCCTTTTATGTTTTCTTTTCCCCAGGTCAGGAAGATGGATATTAAGTAGAATATGCTAAAAGGGACCCTAGATATGATGAAATAAATGGGAGACACTATAGAAGATTTATGAACCAGTTGTTTATGTTTCCCAGTTTCTAAAGACACTATACCTATACGGTCCTTTGTGGTTTTTTCATATGTTGTAATAAGTGTGCTTCAATTTTGAAGCATTAACAATGTATGTAAAGTATGGGTCATTATATCTAAGGTGGACAATGCAAGCAAAGGATTATCTATGCTAGAACCTTGAGATTTCTTTGGAGACGTGCAGAGATACGTGCTGCATGTGTGGATAACCACTGGAGGAAGTCTACACTTGGATTCTGTGACACAATAACGAATCACATCAAAACGTGATCATAAATATCAATGAAGAATGAATGATATAAAAGGTACTTATTATCAATTAATTAAATAAATTATAATCAACCTATGATGATCCTCTTTTATGGTTCTAAGAGTATTATTTTTCTTTGTCTATTTCTGTGATTCAATTTGTGGAGTCTGTCATTTATCGTCGTATTGATCTTAGATTGATCATTGCTAATGACAAAAAGTCAAGTTAGAACATCCACCAACGAGCATCTACTGTTCCTAGGACCTTCACAACCCCTTCTACACTACATGTTAATTTTAGAATAAGTGCACTGACTAATGTTCTCTTTAGTTTCATGAAAGTTTCCTCACATTTATTAGTCTAAAGAAACTTAACTCCCTCCTGAGTTAACTTGGTGAGTGGATTAGATATACTTGAAAAATTACACACAATTAATTTGTAATATCAAACCAATATAAGTAAACTATGGATCTTAGTCAATATGGTTGGTCTAGTCCAATGATTAATGACTTCCTTTTATAATGATCTACTAATATACCCTCTATTGTGATCATGTGTCCCAAGTATGCTACTTTTTATAACCATAATTAAAACTTGGTTAATTTTTCATAAATTTTCTCATTCCTATGGGACTTCAGTAAATCTCTCCCATAGATAAGAATAAAGTAAGGTCGTATATGACCCACATCCTCCTCCTGATGAAAACGAGTTCCCTAACCTCAAAAAAAATATTCACTCAGTAGGTTGAATAAATGAAAGAGTTGAGGAAAATCAATGATGAACTAATCCATGGTCGAATTCCTATAAACTATTCTACCTGGGAATAGACTCAATGTACACTTCCATCATGTGTACCTTAGCTACAAGGATTCATCATGACAATTGAATTATGTATGGTATGTCGTCTCAAATTGGAATCGGGACAAGTTGATCACCTATACCCAATCGTGGATAGATACCAAGATTTCCCTCCATTAAGGAGAAAAATGTAATGGTTTATGGAAAATTATAAAAAGATATCCCTGGAAAGATATCCACCTAAAATAATGGAAGAACCAATATGTCAAATCCTACCCCTCACTGCACTATCCAAGATCAAGTTCAACAAAACACTCATAAAGGGATTATTGACCCCATCATGTCATTAATAAATCAAATGGAATCTCTGGAGAAGTAGTGTGCACTAGTATAGCTAGAACATGAAATATAGCCCATTAGGGTGAGCCAGACCCCACCACCACCAAATTTCGGGAGTCCTATATTTCTGATATTCAATGGATCAGGTGATTCAAAATAACATATGGCCAACTATGCATCACATTGTGATCCCATGATGGGAAATTAATAGCAAGGAGAAGTAGTGAAACTGAAATGCTTCATAAAAACCTTATAAGGGTCAGCCATCATATGGTACAATAGTTTTCCACCTCAGTCAATCCTAGGTTATTAAGACCTAGTCGGATAGTTTCTCTTCCTGTTCAACTCAATGATGTAGAAGAAAACAATCAGGGACCTCTCAAACTATAAGAAATGATATAATAAGAGAGTCTTGTATTTAATTTCTAGATGGAAATTGATGACCTATTACCTAAACTGACCACTCCCTCAGGAGGATATGCTCACTCTATGCATCAACAACCTTCACAATGAGATATGAACACTAGTCATCCTGATGAACTATACAAGTGGGTTCCTTGATTTCTACTCTATTTCCCAAAAAATGGATGACTCTATATGGAAGACTAAGTTTAATAACTAGGTATCTCCATTGTTCTTGGGGTAAAAGATAAGGAAAGGCATAAGTAACATCCATTACACTAAGACTCGCCTCCATGCCTACCCCAGCTCTGAAACCTTCACTGTATCATGTATCACCCCTTGGCATCAACAGTAACCCCTGCCTTGATAGGATGAGTGTAGGGGACTTAGGCGAAATCAATTCAAGGAACAAAGGAATAATGTCTACTCATTTTAAGATAATCATTTCCATGGATATTTTATATCCCCCATAGACTATGATTCACTCTGTCTACCAGAGACAAAAAGGGACAATGAGGTGGGTCTTGATGACTGGCCGTATTATTGAACCTTTCACTAGATACTGGGATACAACATTTAAGAATTATTCATCTTAAAATACTTCCTAAATAAAATTATATATTCTGAAAAATTAAAACTGGTAAATCTACCAGCACAAGTGGCATATGTTTCCACTACTTCCCCTAATTAAAAAGGAGAGTGGAAAGAAGTTGTTATTAGGAGATAAAAAAGTTTGATATTGGATGACTCAAAATATAATCAACATAACTCATGGTATTCTCCAATAATAGTTAAAAAAAATACTCCCCCTGATTCAACATCTATACTGCAATTGATTTCCTCGGTCCCATAATCCACTAAATTTTAACCACCCAAAGTGGTTTGACAAGAAAGGAAGGGATCAAGTGTAAGAAGACAAACCTATATTAATTCCAAAGTCATCTTTGACCCTCTTAGATTTTATTCCCTAAAATATAAAATCATAGGAATCACACCCACCAAATGGTACCACCAGAAATGGTCTTCTTTGGAAAATGAATCATCGAATGAGGAGTTGTTCTTTAGTTCCGTTAATGTCATTCACTTATTGGTTCTCTTCTCCAATGATGAGTATGGATATGAACCTGAGTTCCCCTCTCCAAACTAGGGAGCTAGAGGGAGAGTTCATAAGAGTCATGGATACTTTGGAATACATAGCCATGGAAGAAACCATACATTAAGTTGCATTCATTCTCAAGATACTAATGTTATAGAAACTCACCTAATATCCATTCAGTGGACCCAACAAGAACAAGAAAATCCCCCTATACCTAGAAGAATCCATTATGACAAAATCATTCTAGAATATCCATTAGAATATGAATAGGAATCTAATTTCCCTCTACGTGTAGGAAGACTCATCTATCGCAACCCACAAATAATAAAAGAACCAATATCTCCTATTTTATAGGTTGTTTTTTCTACATCAAATACTCAATCCCCTAAAGGGACTGTAAAAAAGAATCCTCATACTCCGAAACACTGGCCTCTATAACCGATATTAGAAATCCTAAAGTATTTATCTTTTTCACCAGACAATATATCAATCATTAATTCCATTATCTTGTCAAAAGAACTTAAGGATGAACTTATAGATTCCTTTCTAATCCCCAAGAAAGCTGAAAATAATGTGGTCACTACTGAGGTTTATCTGATAAAGACTGATACTATAGTATGCCACGTGGTTACCTCCTTCACATATCAAGATGAGGATGTCATTATATTGGGACCCATCATACCCATGTATATTTTTGGTAGGATAAATGTTGTCAATATTCAAAAACATTTAATTGATAATGGCTTTAGAGTTAATATCCTTCCATTATGAAAACTTCATCAGCTAGGCTCTAATGAGGATAACTGTGAAACTTTTGACATAACCCAACAGAGCTATGATAAAAGTGAGATGAAACCATTTTTAAAATTCAATATTAAGAATCATTTTGGATACCTTGTGGTAGATTCAGATTTTCTGGTCATTCAACAGAACATGGCATTCAACTAATTTCAAGGAAGGCCCTAGTGGCATTAGCATGTGGAAATACACTCCTTGTACCAACAATGCATCAAATACTATATAAATGAAAAAAACTAGACTTTTTACACTTATAAGGCCCCATTTTAATCCTACGAGTCACATTATATTAATGCTAGATTCTATCAAGGGAAAGGGAAACAACCCCTAGTCAATGTTGTTTATTGGGCCACTTCCCCGAATGGTTTGGAAATGATCTTGGTTAACCCCTAAAAACTGGTTGGTGAATAATACATGTTACCCATCAATAATTTTAAGTGTATGAGTCCAAATTTGGATGTGAATTCAGCAGTCCTCGTGATTTCATGCCTGAACACTATGTATAGAAGTGGTTGAAAAACAAATGACTCCTCGTACAGTGGTGAAATCTCAGAAGGAAATACCTTCAATCCATCATCATAGCTCAAGAAAATACATGTGTAACCTATTGAGTCATAAGAGGATTTATCATATCCTATATAGGAAAAAGACACTCCTCCAACCCTTACCCCATCCTCTTGAAAGTTTTAAGAAAATCTTGTATTATAACATGGGTCAGAGAAAGTCATCTTATCTTTTGAATACCAAGATATTGATTCCTCTATTATCTCTAGAGAAATCATCCTAAGACTTATTTCCTCATAGTAAAAATAGGAAGAATATGAATACGAGGAAGTTAAAGAGGATGAGGAACTTAGGGAATCCCCTCCATCATTTGAGGAGAGTTTCTCGACAACCATTTATGAACTCAGGTAAAAAAATATGGGTAAAAAAGAATATCAACAACCCATATTGCTTAGTAAATCCATGTATTATAAAGAGAAAGAGCTATACACATCCTTCCTAATGAATCATTGAGATGTATTCACTTGTAATGAAAAAATTATACTCCTCAATCCTAAGGTGTCCACTCACCACCTAGGCCTGTCAGAGGACCATCAGGGCTATAAGCAAGCAGTAAGAATAACACACTTGACACAAGCTTCAAAAATAGAGGCTAATGTTGACAATATACTTAGATCCAGCTTCATTTAGGAGGTGTAATATCCCAATTGGTTTTCCAATATAGTTCCTATCAAAAACAATAATAGAAAAATCAGAGTCTTCATCGATTTCATAGATCTCAACCAGCACTCTTTGAATGAAGATTTCCCATTCATGGTTACAAAACTGTTGATTGAGGAAATAACTAGATATTAGGCTCTCTCCTTCATGGATGGTTATTTAGGGTACAACCAAATCTGAATGTCCCATTAATATGAATAACCCACCAAATTTAGGGCCCTTTAGGGATTATTTTTCTCTCATACAATTCCCTTTATCTTGTAGAATTCTAGTGCTACATAACAATGTTCCATGTATCGCATCTTCAAACCCTCTGGGGAATTTTTTTGAATTCTATGTTGATAAACAGGGGGTTAAATATTGACAACTCTTAGAAAATATAGTGGATATTGAATCCATATTCAACAAACTACAACAAAACAATCTAAAAATTAACCCCTTAAAATTTGATTTCAATGTAACTACAGGAAAATTTCTCAACATCATCATACACCATTGTGGTTTGAATTCTACCAAGAGAAGAAAAAGACTATCCTTACCATGTCACCTCCTTGTAATATTATAAAGTTGAGAGGACTTTAAGGGAAATTGTCTTGTATTTGATGCTTCATATGAAAAATTTTAGGAAAATGTTTTACTTTCATGAATTTGATGATAAAATTGGTTATAAATAATTGGACTAGTAATTTTTTAAGAAGAATTTGATAGTCCCGAGTGATGTCTTTTAAGATCTCCAGTGATAATTTCATCTATCAAACAATGACCTCTTATTTTTTAGGTGATATACTTGGAAAGATCACTATGTTCCTTCCTCATGCAAAGGAATGATTCTAGATGTGAAAAGATCCTTTATTACCTCATCCAAAATATAATCTATGCTGAGACTCATTATTAAAATATTGAGAAGAGATGTCTAGTGCTAATATTTTTAGTCCAAAAACTAAGGCACTACCAGCAACATCACAAGGTCTATTTGGTCTCTAAACCCACTCAAATACATTCCTAGTCATATAATGTTGACTGGATTTTGGACATGGTGGGAGGTCATCCAGTAGTAGTTTAACATTTGGTTTCTTCCTCATAAAATAGTTAACGTCCAAACATTCGCACATTTCATGAAAAATCACCCCTTAATGGAGATGACTTCATTGGATACTAAAATACCTTATGAAGAGGTTTTATCCATTAAAGAGGACCCCATGTATGTTAAATTCATTTCTACAGTGCATCTAGAAGCCCAATGGTAAAATGAATGGAGAACCCCATGCTTAACAAGGTGTGGATGGGATTTGTACTCATATCTCCATTTAATGTAGTCCTACCTTACTCTTTCCTAATTTTATAAGGTTTTTTAAACAATAAAGAAAAATATTAGTCTCTCATTATGGGGCTAGAGTTGGAACTTAGGTTTAAGTAAAACAATTGAATATAAAAGGTGATTTAGAATTGCTCATCAAGAAAGTTAATGATGATTATGATATCAAAAAGGAAGAGATAATCCACATGATAAATCATGTATAATGTCAAAGAGATAAATTCCATTTATATATAACATTGAATCATGTCCCATGATAAAAAAATACCCAGGAAGATGCCCTGGAAAATGCCGCTATTACTCTAGTCGATCCAGACTAGGATGAAATAGTCATCAGTACTGTGCATCATTGGATGGTATCGCCTTTTGTTTAAGTCAACATAGAACATATTGATGATATTAGTCCCTTACCTGAACTATATAGTCCTACATTTGACTGGATGACACTCATTGTGGACTACCTTCAAAAAGGTGAGCACCCACTATACAGATTCTATAGAGATAGAATCTGATGATATGTAGTTAATATTGTTCTATATAATGGAATGAATCAGAAAAAGTTCATATGTAAGAAGATCATTTATGGGGTCATCTTTAGGTGCATTGATGGAGAACACAACCTCGCTATCATGAAGGAAGTTCACACTGGAGCTTGTGGAACCCACCAATTAGGATCCATGATTTCCTATCAAATTCAAAGCTTTAGATACTATTACCCCACTGTAATGTAGGATTGCACTAAATGCACCAAAATGTTCCATTCAAACTGAGTTCATGACAACTTCATCCACCAACCCCTAGAGTTTCTTCACATTGAAAAGTACTTCTGGATATTTTCTATATGGGGAATGGAGACTGTGGGACTATATAATCCCACTACAACCAAGTGGTTCAAGTATATTCTCATAGCAACCGACTTCTTTTCCATGTGGGCCGAATCTATACCCCTCAAAGTGGTTGGGGAAAGGATCATTGTCAGCTTCATGCAATCCAACAGCATCACCATATTTGGTGTCCTTCATACAGTACTGATGAACAAAAGAGACAATTCATGTTATAATAAATTTGAAAATCTATATCAAATATTTAAAATCAAGTCCAACCTTTCATGCCACTACCATATATTGGCTAATGTACAGATAGAGGGATTTAATAAGACAATATCAAATATACTCTAAAAGATAGTAGATAAGGTTAATAATTTGTTTTCATAATCGATTCTACATACTTTTTAGGCTTAAGGAACTTGAACCTCAATGCCACACGAGAATCCCCATACTCATTAGTATATGGGACATAGGTGATCATACCCATCGAAGTTCAATTTCCCCTGCTACACATTCCCATATATATGTAGATGTCCATAGATGAGTAATCCCAAAAATGGATGGATGAATTGTAGAAACTATATGAGAATAGAATGCATGCATTTCACCATTTGGAGGTTCTACAAAACTTTATTGCCTGATCCTTTAACAAAATAGTTCGTCTATGGTATTTCCTTGAGGGAGAGATGTTATTGGTTCTTAGGAATTCAGTGATACTTAGAATGAAACCTTAAAAGTTGGATCCAAATGGGAGGGATCTTATTCCAAACAAAAATCTTACTCCAATGGATCATATTCCTTGATCTCAATGGATGGACAACTCACTACGGATCCCACAAACAAAAGGGTCTTGAAGAAGTATTTCATGTAAACTGTATGATGCATCATCTTGATTGCACGATGTTAAACTACATGATTCATCATCTTTATTGCATGATGTTAAAATTCAGGGTGCATTTTCCTAATCTCATAACATTACATTACATGGTGTATCATCCTTATCAATCGAAATTGAATTATACGGTACATCATCTTACCTACAGGACATTAAATTGCATACCATCAATGGTCCTTCCTATATGGCATTAAAAGGCACATTCTAGTGTCCTGGTGGCCTGATAATAAACTGTGTATCCAAATTCTTGGAAAATGACATCAAAATTGTGCAGTCAGTCCATGTAATATAACTTTAAACTATTTATGAGGGTCTAAATTTCATGGCCTCAAACGTGGAATCATAGTCCTAGAATAAAGACATAAAACTATATGAAAGACTCCTTGAGAATGCATATTTTTTTATGGGGGCCTCATTGGTCCTTATTCACATTGAGTTTTTCATGCCACCACATCGCACATATCCCTTTTTGAGTGCTCTCCCCTTGGTCCAAAGTTTGTGACCTTAAACTATGAGATTATTAGATCATTGTATGATGTTAAACTACACAGGAATTAGCATTTCAATCAAATATTCACCATACATGGGCTAGATTTGTGCCAGAGAAACTCAAAATTACCCTATCGACCACATGAGAGTTAGATCAGTGCAGGGGTCTCCTTCTCCAAAACTATGTGTGGCTTGATTCTTGTTCACATAGGATAAATAGTGATGCCTAGACATCTCATGTCGGGACCATCCAAAAAATTTCCTCTATCCATGGGATGAGTTTATTGATAATGTTTGGCCTCAGATCCACTTTTCATGCTAGGATTTTGTTACCCACGAGTCTAAAAAATCATCCTTCCCACAGTTATAATACATTCACCTCGATCGCCTAACATGAAAAAATATGGTACATTGTCTATTTCACATGACAATAAATTGCATTGAACGATGGTGTCCTCACATGAGATGACATCACCTTTGGCATCAATCATCTACCATGAGACATTCAAGAACTATAGGTGGATTGATTCCCATCCAATTGGATATATAGTAATGATTGGATTTAATATCCTAGTCTAGCTACCCTGAGAGAGAGAAAAGCCCCTCCCGATGTATGGTCCAGACCTACACAAGGATATTTCATCAAGAACTACATATAGCTTGATTCTCACCATAATGAGATATGTATTGACACCTAGATCACATATCCTAATCCCAGCTGTGAGATGAAGAAAATTTCCCCTCCCATGCATAGAAACTAAATCAATGTAGGGGACTTCAAAGAAGGTCCTCTTTGCAATACCATTTCAAGTAAGATTCCTTCTCCCTATACATGAATCAAATCTTTTTAGAGAAGTACATAGAGAAAAACATGTGGATTGATTATCATCCTATGAGATACGTAGTGAAATCCAGATCTCATGTTTTGGTCCCAATGGTTAAATAAGGGGAAAATGTCCCCTATGTATGGATCAAACCTGTAGAAGGAGTTCCCACATAGAACTACATGTGGATTGATTCCTTCCCATATAGGATACATAGTGATGCATGAATCTATAATCCTTGGTCCAGCCATAATAAAGGATAAATATTCCCTTATCCCTAGGTACGAGTCATATCTACATTGGGAGACCATTTCAAGAACTATGTACAGCTTAATTCATTTCCACAAAAGATACACAATGATGCTTGGATTTTCATCCTTAGTCCAAGAAAAGTTATAAAAAAATACTATATCCATACATATAGTTCTTACCTATATAGAAAGATTTTGTAAAGAAATACATGTGGATGTATTCTCACCATAACAAGATTTGTAGTAATGCATGGATTCTATGCCCTAGTCCAGCCACCATAAATTAAACATGCATATATCCTTATTTTTATCACCTCTTTGTGGTGGGGTAAACCTTTTCCATCCCCTGTTTTTCACACCAAGCATAGATCACATGGGCTTTTGAATTTTGTCAAGGGATTCCCCATGCGACCAAGACATATCAATCTACATCAGGGTTTCCATGGTCCTCATTGAAAGACCTTAAAAGGGAACATCAAGTATCATTACTAGAAGATGTTAAACTTCAGGGATATCTTCCTTACCGCCTGAAATTAACCTATATGGTCTTTCTCGAACTATGTATTACTTGATTCATGTCATGAAAAGATATTTAGTGAAGACTGAATCTTAATCTTAGGTCCAGCCACAACATTTCCTCTTAACATCTAGGATCCAAAGTCCTTACCTCATGACATTAAATTTCATGGTTCCTTAAGAACTATATATGGATTTATTCTCATTTCAGTGATATATGTAATAATTCCTAGGTTATGTTTACTAGTACCTTCTGTAGAGAAAAGAAAAAGAAAAATATACCCATAACCTATATGAAAAAATAGATTTTTGTAGGATATCTCAATTTTGGGTTCCTCATTTAGGGATACATTAAAGGAATATAAATGACCCCCTGCATATGTGTTAGATCTATATAGGGAATTCCCAACCTGGTGTCCAATCAAGGTCTGAATGTTTTTTATGTGCTCAGAAATGTCCCTTCATTCATCAAATTCGGTGACCTGGGTAATTTGGGATCTTCATAAAACTCACCAGCCACCAAATACGGGGGGATAATTTTCTGGGGACAATATTTTTTAAAAATTCATAATATTCCCCATTTGGATATGCATAAGTTTCCCACAAAAAATACTTGTCAACCAGTGGAAAGTTCTTCCATAAGGGAGGATTTTCCTATATTTTTAGGCCTCAATGGATTCCAATACCAATATTATTTATCCTAGTCTTGAAATCCAAAAAATCAAGGCTTATTATTTCTTTTCCTCTCATATACAAGGCATTTCGGAATGTCTTAACCCATTTATGCTCTAATTACTCATAGTTTCAATAAAAATTGGTCATATCCATATGACCTTAAACTACTGGACTCTAATGTTTCCTCGGAACATGTTGTTAAACTGCATGATATTAAGAACTACATCATTCTTGATTCATGTCATCACAAGATACATATTAATGCCTGAACATCACATCTCAGGTACATCTATAAGGTAAAAATGTCTCCTCTTTTCCTGTGTAGAGTTCATATATGTACCAGAAGTTTGTATGCACAAAACATAACCCATGCTTCTATAAATAAGATATATATTCATAAAAAAGTCTAATATCGGTCTCTCCCCATTCATGAGCTCATATTAAAAAAAAATCCCTTTCTCGGTGGATTGTTCAAACCAACATGGGGAACCTTCCAAGAACTATGTAAGGCTTTATTCTTATTTGGAAAAGATACATACTAACATTTTAACTACATCTATCAAACCCATTCAAGTAAAAAATATCAATTTGTTTTCTAAATTTTGGTTAGACGATCATAAGGGAAACACAACTACTCCCAGGAGATTTTGACTTGGAATTCCCCTTTTATATTCTGGAACCCTCCTTACACAAACCAAAATATATGTCTAGAAAAGACTATATCCCTATAAACCTCCCCAAATATTATAAATAGAGTGATATTTTTATGAGGACTCCTTTTTTTGACTATGCATAATATACCCTGGTTGAATCTACATAAGTGTCTAACAAAAAAGTCAAATCAACCAAAAGCAAATTAGTCTCTAGAATAGGATTTTCCTAAAATCATATTCCGATATGATGTTTACATCCCACATCACTCCTCGGATTTAGAAACCCACAGGATTACAATTTACAACCTTCCCCCCCTTCATTTCTGAAGATGATAGATCATTCTTGGTCACATTTCCCTAAAAAGGTTGAATCATTCATTCCTTAGTCAAGGAAAAGTAACTTTAAGTCTTAATTCAAAATCCTAGTTTCACAAAATTAAAAATTACCCTAAAAAACTTCTTTACACAAGGTAAATTCATATGGGAGTGGTTTTCCATTCATGAAAAAATTTGATATATATACCCTTGTTGTTTTCAGATATAATTCCCTTCACAATCCACCATTCGTGATCTTACGAAATATGAATTTCGAAAAAAATACCCGACCATTAGAAATGGAGGTCTTGTGTCCGGATGAAACCTTTGTTTTAATATACTTAATATGAACTAATTGGATCTAAATATGTTTTCCCACAAAAAACCCTATAGACCAAAGGAAAAATTGTCCCCATGAGAGGTTTTTCCTGCATTTATATACCCCAAGAAACACCATGTTAGAAACCATAATTATGATTTCTCCCCACATATTTGACCCATATCATGTCCTAGATTCAAATATCAAATAACTAGGGTAAATAAAAATCTCTCATTTGTGTCGGCTAAATATTTTGACATTCTTGTCCAATAATCCCTATTGGGGCCCTCCCCCCTACATTTCATAGTCAAATCTATTCAACCTAAAACATCCGTGACATTAATCCAATTTGTAAGACTCTAAAATTCCCACAGAAAAGACCCAAAACTCTCTAGGTTGAAAACCCAAAAAGGGAACCCTGGGTAAAAGTCATGTATCATCTCGCTAGACCTATGCTACACATTGTTTAGGAAAAAATAGAGAAATTCAAAAATAAAAGAGACAAAAAAAAATTTGTGGAAACCCCATAATGGGAGGTCTAAGAAAACTTCAATTTATACCCACTAGGTCCATACCATAGTGGGATTAGGAAAATTTTCGGGTGATAATAGAAAAGAAACAATGTTTTTAGGGTTTTCCTTGAAACCCTAGAAATAGTAAAAACAACACAAGATGAGTCCCCCGACTCTAGGAAAAATAAGATAATTAAAAGATCATGTTAATTCTATTATTCCGGATGGTTTTTGAAAATGATATCCAATCATAAAACAATTTAATTCATCTAAAGATTCACTGTTCACAATTCTCAACTAGTGATTGAATGGAAAATACATGAAAAGATAAAGGAAAAAATTGAATAAAAAATAATTTTTCATTTATTCAATAAGAATAGAGGAATATCAACAACCAAGAGTATCTCCATATGATTAGGAAATTATAATTATAGGTTTCAATTTTAAAGTTCAAAAATTTATAGTAGTTCTTGGTATGAGTCATTTATGTTATAATAAGGTTACATTGCTAGCCTTTGTACCAGCCCACATAGCCTCTCGCACCTTAGTTGCATCCAATCCTATCTTTTACTCCTCCCCAACCAATCATTTCCCTTCATTGATATCAACCTCGGTGTGAGTAAATTCATTCTTAAGTAATTATAGATCCTAACTAAGCCACTTGGGGAAGTATATCTACTATATTCCTTTTCTCTCTATGTTCTTACATCCATCTCACGACCATCCCAGAATGTTTAGTGACTTCTTCAAGAAGCATCTTCCTGGACACAGAAATATGAGCTATGGAATATGCATATGAAAGGTGATAATGTAGAATGATATAATTCTATTTGGAATAAATCAACTACTTCACTGTGTCATAGATATTATGATATTCAACCCCCATATACATATTAAATGAAAACATTTAGATTAATTTTTAAAGATTCATCACTATTTTTTCAATGGGGTTTGAGAAATAAACTTCTATATGTATTTCTATATTTTCTAGTAAGAAATTCAAAGGTCATCTAGAGCCTCCTGGTCCACCTCAGAATCTCTCTCATATGGTAAGATATAATTGGGATTAAGCACTAGAAGATTGGGTCTTGATTCAACAAACTCAGTATGGCTTGACCCTGCAACAGTTCCTTCCTTTATAGTATCAGTAGGTGGGAATACTAGAAAATTGGCTGCAACTATAGAAAATTGTATTTGTGGTTATAATGTTAAGAAACTAATGTATCCAATTACTAAGTTTCTAAAAATTAAATGGGAACAGATGGAGTAATGAAGATATAAATTCACCCACCATAACATTAACATACCTAACCACCAGTGCCTCTTTATCATTTAGTGGAAGGAATGATTCATCCTCCATCAGCAAATGGACCATAGGATCTTCTAGAGACACTCATGGTGTAGGACCATTCTCAGTCAAGTTGGTGGTCTCCAAATATCACTAATGGAAAGTTTAATCTCAATATTGATCATCATGAAACTAGGGACAATATCTAATTCTGATTCTCCTTGATCCTAAATTACTCCCTCTTCTTTGGAAGTGTTCCCCATATGGGCAGGAATAATATGGTCAATAAGAACATCGACTCCTAATGACACCCCCTCTACGGGGGATAATTCATTTGATCTAGAATGATCCACATCTTAGGACTTGTAATCTCCATAATATTCTCAGTTTTCTGGGTCTCCCAATTCAGTTTATCTACCACCAATAAATTCATAACATTCTTCTTTGTAAGAGAAGGATAATTGAGCTTAGTTAAATCTTTGAACTCTAAATACTCTCTCAATGATGGGATCAAGGTAATTTATTCCTAAATAGATTCCCCCTAGGACACTAGATCCCCCCAATATCTTTAATTGTCCATACATCCCTATCCTAATCAACTATAAATACTGGTTGTATCACCTGTACCTCGGATAAAGTATGAGATAAAGACCCCTAGGTGATTGCCACCTAATTACTCATCATACCTATAGGAAATTATGTGCATGATGATTGGTCAAAAAATAATGACACTTAAAACAAAAATAAAATAATGAAATGTGATATTCACCTAGTATCCTTGATTTTAGACATATCTCCAACTATGATACCTACCGATACTTTGTGTAATTCCATGGTGATGGCCCTTTAGATAGAAAAGTTGGTGGGGTCGGGGGTGGAAATTCTCTGGTATGATCCACATGGATTTCCTCCATATTCTCCATTATGTTGGTTGGGGATCCTTCTCTGAAAGCTCACACATCCAAAGGGATTTTATCCTTAGATATGGTTACCGTTGGGGTATACTTAGAAGAATTTATTATTTCCTAAATTTCTTTTGGCTCCTAAAAGTACCAAGATTAAGGATTTAAGGTCATGATGGTAAGGAAATATATAGTTTTTTCAAATTAACTCTTCATCAATATTTTCTAACTCCATTGTGATTATCTCCCTATTCCCTACTTTTTCAGAGCAATAATGGTTTTCCCTTCAATGAGTGAATGCATGTATCCATTTCTTATGGATATATTTCCACCTCACATGGATTTTCAAGAGATGAAATTCAAATGGGATATGGGATTAATCCAAATATAGTATGTTTAAGGGGTTTTACCTGAATTTTCTCTCATATATATTCAATAGACATGATTTACCTCATGTTATCTTATGCCTTCCATGACTTTGGGAATTATATAGTAATGGTGATGTTTAATGCAGGAGGATCTGGATAGGGAAGTGAGGTGGGTTCTGGTATCCTCAATTTCTTTCTAGTTGCCTTATCCACCCTAGAACCCTTTGGGTTTGGGTGCTTGTGAGACCCCAGACATAAATGAAGAATCTCCCCCCACTCTAGTTGTAGTAGTAGGGTCGACTTCTTCAACACTAATAGAGTCAAGGATATCATTATCATCATCCTCATTAACTTCTAACATCAAAATGGTAAGCCCTCACCTATAATATCTATTATAATGGAGGAATCAGGAGGGATAGATGCATGGACTTGTGAAAAATGGCAAGAAGTATTAGAGTTTGAACCCCTAATATTTCAAAACCCTCCCTGGGGGTTGGAAACAAGGGATTTACTTGGACTCTTATCAGGAATATAATGCTCTGATATTTTCTTTTTATTCCCTTTAACCTTATACCCATTTTGGGCTTCGACAATAGAGATCATTATTTTCAGTTGGTCTTCGAGATATGATCATCGCCATACATCAACATAGGATCATGATGGTGTAGGCTCGAAACCTAAGGAAGGCGGGAGCCCAATCCAACATCATGTGTCCTCATGGGAGAACATCATCTAGAGTTGTCATGCTATCATTAAGTGTCTCTCCGGACATGTGTTGTTGAGGGATAGTAGAAATCTCATCTAGACACAGCTGAATTGGTTCCCAAGTCAATATAGTTTTTACCCCTCATAGATAATCTCTTCATCAATCCTAGAAACCAAGATGTCTTTTATCAAAGAGATAAGATATCTTGGCCTGAAGAATTTCCAAATCTTTCATTAACCATTGTACCAAAAGGGGGAACATAAGGATCAAATGTGAAAAGATCATGATGATTGAGTCGATCCATCAATCCTTGTCCACTCCAGTCTTATGGAATTACCCAACATATAATTTTTAGGTATGGTATTATAAATTCATAAAGGATAAATTAGAGTTGATATATTTTTATCCTCTAACATGGGATGTGTCCCAACCCTATATAACATAGAAGGGACCCACCAGTCGGTATGGTGGCCTAACCTCACCGATCTATCCAAACAAATAGTAAATATTCTTCAGTATAAGGATGATAAAGTTAATACATCTATTGATGGACAATTGAGATTCCATAATTAAAGTTGTGAATCTGACCTTAGTATCAAAATCACTCACTACTAGCATCCATCCACTCTGAAATATGGCAAGATATGTTACCAGTCAGAATAGTCGGTCATCAGTATGAATGATCTTATAGCCCCACTCTTTAAATTGACCCTCTTTAAGAATTTTCTTGTAGGTGACCTTATGAATTTGGGTTTCAATGGTTAGGAAAGTCATCTAGCTCTGTGCATAGGTATCTTGGCCACTCCAGGTAAGAGTGGTGTTAATCCAATTGGAAAATGGGATGTCTAACTTTGGATTAGGTTCACCCTTCAAAATATCCTTGACATTCTGAATGAGTTTCTTAGTAAGACGGGGAGGCATTTCTATACCATCCCAAGCCAAAGGGAGTGGTAGAATATCATCATAAATAACACCTATTATGGGAACCCATAATATTAACCAGGTATCCCAGAGACTGATATCGACCTCCCCATTCACTATGTTGAAGGTGTTGGTGTTCAGAATCTACTTACTAAATAGCTTTAGAATGTGTTTTTGAATTCAGTGAGAAAAGGTCTGTGATACCTAGACCATTTCATAAATACCTACCTCCTTCAACACTATGTTAAATTCATCACTACTCAGGAGAACCCAAAAAATCCCTACTAATTCAAGATGAATGATCCCCCAGGGAGAATTTCCCATTTTGGTAACCACCCCAGTTGCTTTCTTGTTGTGGCCTTCCACATAATGTTGTGGTAACAATGGAATTTATCATCTTCCGCCCATAAAGTATCCTTTAGTAACCAGGGATTATATTTTATAACAGACCTATCAACATAAGTTTTTAGAATTAATTCCCCAATCACTTAAATATTTTCTCAGGGAATATTACTATTTTCAATTATCCAGGATGTTGTTTAATTTTTCTGGCATGTGGTGGGAATTGGAACATCAAACAGCAGTCCAAATCTATAAAATGGAATCCTATGAGAGACCATATACCCGCATTTACTAGCACTAATAATCCCCACAAATATTTTATTATGTATTTTTAAATTGATTATAATTTAAATAGAACCAATAATAGCCTTTCTCCTTTTGTCAGTAGGTGAGAGAGTAGTAGTATCACTAATAAAAGAAGAAGTAGTAAAAACAGCATGTGAAGGGTTTATCCTATTTCCTGCATCAAAATTCTAATTTAAAGAAATCAGTTATATATATAAGTGTCAAAGTATGTATCCCCACAAACTATAAATTAATTAACCATCAACCCCTTGAACTGTCAGTTTACAGAATTACTGGCCTGTGAACCATCAGTTTGTGCCCGCAGAATGATATTTCATAAAGCTACTAGCCCACAAAGAATTAGCTGGTAAAGATTTGATCCACTTCATATTTCATTGTGAATTATTCTGCTTGTTATTTGGAGTATCGTAAATTAACAATTTTTTGAGACTTTCAAATCACAAGTGAAGAATCCCAGTTTGTAGGAAGAGCTGGCTATAAAGGAGTCAGTTCACAGACATAGTAGGAAATTGACAGAATCTGTGGAGAAATATGTTCACCAAAAAATTTATATAGGAAAAATGATATGGGGCACTAATTTAAAGGTGTGGTCCCCTCTTTCAGTTCCACCTATGTACCATAAACTGGTTCAAAACATGATTGTTTTCTATATTGGAATAGACTCATCTTCATCCCAATCAGATCCCATTCTAATTGGGGGAATTTGATGGGTCCTAAAAATTATGTACATTAAGAAAAACAGAATTACATTATTTGGGAGAATTAGAGAAACAAAAAAAATAATATTTTGATGAAAATGATCAAAGGGGAGAGTAATTATGGATGGATTGATTCCATGAAATGTAAATCACCCTATTGACTTTCGCTCTGCATGGAGTTCTATTTCTCTGTGAAGCACTCATAAACAAACATAATTATCAGAATGGGACGAAATCACCAGTGCCCAAAAATGAAACAAATTAATTTTTATGGATAGGTGTTGAATTATATTATCACAAATGATCAACTATGTGAATGATATAGTTCAAAGGATGAGTTAGTACCTTTAGCCCCCACCAATGAAACAATTTCATTTTAAGGGTTAGATATTGATTTCCACCCCCAAAGAATACTACTCCCCACTGACTAAGTTGTTTGTGGGCAGGGGAATCCTCATGGGATCTTTCAAAAGAAAGCCAATGGACCACTATGGGTAACCAGCAAAACCATTATTTGTTCCCTCAATTATTTTATAAAAGAACCTTGATGAGTTCAAGAGACGGATAAACACACGAGAAACAACCTATGAAATCTGAAGGAGATGTGCGATGAATCAATTAAATATCCAGATCCTCACATTCAATTTTTAGTCGGTAAATATCTATTTCATAGTAGTAAGGAGGAAGTGATAAATCATCCAGTGATCCATGAAGCCAAATCCCTTTACTAACCCAATTCTATATGGTGTAAAATGGATGTCCCCTTTGTGGATAATCATTCCTAATAGAAAAACACTCTGCGGACAAAACCTTGTCCCATATAGATAATTGTTATACAGAAGAGACTTATCTCATCATAGAAACATGCTACGTGGACGGAGCCTATTCTAACAAAATAACATGTTATGAAAATGGAACTTGGTCCCACATAGAAACACACTACATGGGAAGAACCTAGGTTTTCATAGTACAACACTATGTAGATGGTACCCTCACCGATGTAAAAACAACATACATAGAGGGAACCCTATACCACCTAAGAACATGATATGTGGAATGGGGAATCCAAAGAGATTCTAACCTACAACTTCTACCAATCTCTTTTGTTCTTCCTCAGTCCCCTTGTTGTCTCCTCTGTAAACCATTATAATGGAACTAGTCCAAGGCCTCTTCCAAAGATGCCTAACTGTATGATTAAATCATCAGGCACATCAGTGTGCCCTTTTGATTTTACATACCCATAGTAAGCAGAGTCATGGGGTAACCTTCTAAATTAGGAGAACCCTAGGAATATCCTAAGGTTTATATTCTCAGGTAAATGTGGGTTCTAACCTTGGGGTGATCATGTGAATCTTCTCATTCCAAACGATATGGGTAAGGATCCAGATTTCCTTTCCCTTCGATAGGGAATGAGATACCCCCCCAATAATTTAAACACACTCTATCCAAGTTTAATCCCCAAACCTTTCTTATGGTATGCATCACCTTTACTCCTCTTCGCTTCTGCTTGGGGTGTAGTCAGATTGATCAATAAATTCTACTATTCTAGTTACCAAAATAATAGAGGAATAGAGTATATTCAAAGCCCTCTTCATATCCCTTGGGGCTTCATCACCTCATCCATTAGTGGATAGAGTGGATCATGTAATCTTCATATCCACTACTTACTCATGTTTCTCAAAACAATCCTAAACCTTGTGGGTTTATAGGTTAGTAGTGATAATCAAATTCACTAAATCTCAAACCTCAAATGCTCATTCTACATATATGTAATACCAAACCTCCATTAAAATGATCATCTTAAATATGTGAGCTCTGAAACCTTTCCTCAAACTTAAAAGGAACATATTATTGATGAATAAATACTAGATGGGCTCCCCCCCGAGTGTAGGCCCCAATCATACCCCATTTATTAGGTTGATTCCATGTGTAAGCACCCACTTTACTAAACTATGTGGTATTTTATTCCCAACTTACTAGGATATGTAAGAAGCCTCCTTGAGGTCCAAACCTAACACCCAAATCAACAAAAAATTACTCCATGCCATATCCCCAATAGGTTCATTTCGGCATGGGAGACCACATTTCATCCAAGTCCCTCAGATGTAGTTGGTGTTTGGCTTAGTCGTAAACCCCCTATAATCCTACATGAAAAATGGTGGTTCAAAACACATTGGGTGCATGTAATGTAGCAGTGTTTGTAGCATACTGTAGTGGTGGTGGCACTATAGCAACGGTGGGTACTATAGCTGCAGCAGGCTACTGTAGCAGTGGTAGGGCACTATAGTTGCAGAGGTAATGTAGTAGTCTATTCACAAAATGGGCTTTGGGACAAAAATTTGGGCCCACGGGCCTTATAATGGGCTAAATTCCCACTAGTACTTCGAGTAATGTAATGGTTCTCCCTCTACCCAGTTAAAGAGGCTTTTTCATTTCTTTAATAATAAATGAGGCTTCGACCCCAACCTTTTAAAAAATCCAAGTCGCTCAGGCCGCCTCAACATAACTCACCCACTGTCTATGACCAAGAATAATTTTCCTAGGTATCCTCATCGAATGATGTTAAACTGAATGTTTTGTTACTTGTCGCATAAAATTAAAAGGTGATGTGTCTAATTAAGTGGCATTGAACGACATGGGTTTTAGTTCCTCTCATAAGGATATGTAGGAAGCCCATCTTATGGGTTCAATCCCAAAAACAAAATTGCTCTTATCCACCTAGATAATGGTAAACTCTAGAATGATACACCACATTGATTCAAACCAATTTCTTCCTATGAAATGGACAAAGAATATATGATTTTTCCATAAAATGGTAACATAGATGGAGAACCTCAGATGCATATAGGTCCCTCTATTAATTAATAACCTCATATACATAAGGATGATTCCAAACACACACTTAATTGTCTCATATCATTGACGTAGGGATAATCTATCTATCGATACTTGGTAATGAAAAAAAATCAAGAACATATATTAAATCTCTAAGAGACTCCCAAAATAGAATATAGATCCCCCAAAAGGATGTTATGATCTCAAATTTCGATCCTCTTGGCTAATGTTAGTTCTTAGGTGTCACTAGATAAGTCATCCAACAAATGTATGAATTTAAAAATTAGGTCCATGAATCATGGATATGAGAGTCATTGGGAATTTTCACTCCATGAACAAAACTAGTTGGAGACCTTTCAAAGATTTTGTACCTAAAATTAGTGATTACACACAATTCAACCCCTTAAAATGAACTATTTGTGCACAAAATGAGTTCTTTATCAGAAATAAAATTTTAAACTTAACATGAAATCACTTAACAAAGGCATATACTTCATAAGATAAAATTGAAATACTTATGATTTCTTTTCAGACTATCTAGATCCTAACCCAAAATATTCTTCGAGGGAAATAGATATAAAGTGATGCATGAGTATTAATTAGCTGGAAACTATAATACATAAGGTTAATACCATTTCCACTTAAAATGATATTGTGTTATGTGTTATCTCTATTTATGATTAATTTGAGAATACATGTTTTGTTGTGTCTAGTTCTCATACCCCATGAAATCTACATTCATGAGAATATTTAAAATTCATTAAAACCATTGTTCAATGATAAATGGAACTCACTGTATGATAGAGAAAAAGATTTGGGGATAGTGTTAAACATAATAACCTTATGGATGATGTTTTATACTGAAATGGTTATTTCATCATAGGATGAAGAATTAACCAATGCTATATGAGGTTAAAGAAGATATCTATTTATAGATGTAGTTACTATAGTGTAAAAACTATTATTCCATTATGATGTAATTTTTACACTCTGGATAAACAATGAAGTATATCAAATATTGTAATGAACTCTCAATGGTCATCCCTTAATTGGACACCCGAGGTGGCCCGTGGAAATCCCCAAAGGGTGTCTATATTACATACAGGATGACAAAAAACATTGGGGAATAAAATATAAATCATTGGTAAGATTTATCCCAATAATCATAAACATAAAATAAAATTAAGTATGCAGCCGAACCATGATACATAAACTACTAAATCTAGGAAAATCATCAATAGGATCCAGGTACTATATACTAGAAATAATACAATACAAAAACCAGAACGAGACATGATCTTCATGTGATGTATTGGTCACCATCATCCAAAATACCAACCCACTCCATGAGTGAACCAGAACAGAACCAAAACCTTCCAAATAGAAATGCTCTGTCGATGCAAAGTGGAACTAGTAGGGTGTGAGAATAAAAAATACCAGTAGTTAACCACCAAAAAATCTATTTTTATACCTTATTGAAATATTCCATAAACACTAGTTTGAAATTCATTTAGAAAATTTGTTTTTATATTTCAAATAACAATACACAATGTTTCAAAAATCCACTTTTGAATAAAAACACGCCTTTCTTTTAAAACATTTTTCCATTTCAAAACGTGGTTTTGAAAAAAAAAACATAAGAAAAGAACGATAACTCATATATATATACATTTGTAATAAGACTCCAAAATGAACATAAGAAGAATGGAAAATCATTTAACCAACTCTAGAAGCAAAGAAAGAAACACAAGTATAGAAAATCATTTACAAACAATTGGTAAACAAGTTCCACAAATCAATACCGTAATACTCAATATAGTAGTCATAATCATGTCATAAATAACCCTTGAGGAGACTCTATATGTACTCTTCTTAGAACCATCTATCGGTGTATGATATTTTCAATAGTCAATCTTTAACTTATCTATGCTAATTACCTAGAACCAGTGGCACTCCCAATATGGAATTTCACCTATCATAGAGGAACTAGTTCACCTCATAGGGAACTAGATAGTGACTGTATCTTAACCCTCTAAATTGTGTCTAGGATACCATGACCACAGTATAATGAGAAGTGAGGAGGTAACCATAATCTTCACATAAACAATGACACACATATTCCAATGTGTATGCCTTTCCCACTCCTTAACACCATCCATGCGGAGAACCTATCTAAGTAGAGGAAAACCATGGGGGTTCTCGTCATACAGAAAACATTTTACAAGTTCTAACCACAACTACACAACATGATACTTTTAATCCATGTTTTCTAAGAAACATGTCAATCTGAAAATCAGGCATGGCATTATAAGAATCATCAATTATTTTACAATGAAAATTCTAAAGCTACCAAACAATCCATAACATTTGAACTCCAAAACTATTTACATGGAAAATACACTTCATCCAAAAACATTTTGAAAACTAATCTGGTATCCAAACATAACATCAAAGATGAAAATGGGCCTTCAATGATTACAAATGGGTCATTGTATCAAAATGTAGAAAAAAATATAAATTAAAAATTCATTGAATGTACATTTTAAAACTGATAAACCATTTAAAAATTATTTATAAATTTATAAATCATCTTATGAAAGTTATAGTTTTAGGAAAACTTTCATTTTAAGTAATTTACCATTTATATTCATAGACAAAGCTACATACACACCCTATGTGAATACACACACACACATATATATATATATATATGAATGTATCACATTGGTAAATATATGGAAATATATATTAATTGCAAAGGTTAAACTAAAGAATAAAACGAATAATAATCCTAATGTAAGTCAAGAGGAATCTCATCAAGTCATAAAGGTTCTCACTTAATCACCATATCCACAAAGATTCCAAAAACACACATAAATCATAATTCCACTTTTTGGCCAATTTTATCTAACTCTAAAAGAATAAAGATAATATTAAAATAGGAAAATCTATTTTAAAAGGCCACTTGGAATTTTATCAAATACTTATCATGAAAATACATTGAAATCATATAATTATAAACATGTAAAACCTTTAAAAACAACTTCATTAACCAAACCACCAATATATAAATCCATAATAATTCATTTCAGAAACAAATAATCTTGAGGGACAGATTAAAAACTCATTTATAAAAGTTTATGCATCACATGGAATTTTTTGTAAAGTAAATGGATGGAAACTCATACCAAAAAAGTTTATGAATAAAATAAAACTCCAAAAAAGGGATAAACCATACCCAAGAGACAAATAACACACCCTAGATTAAAATAAAACACAATGAAACATCCACTCTACTCTTTTAGGGTTAGTCCAAGAGAGACCCAAAGCCAAAAAGAAATAATAACCAAGAGGGGAAGCAGAGAAGAGGTGTAAAAATACTAAAATATAAAGAAACTTACCCAAGAAGCAAGGAAGATAACAAACCCAAGGAGGTGGATCCAAGTAAATAGGGGTGAGGGAGCCACATTTGTCACTAATGCTGAATTGGGGAGGTGGTAGTTAAATTGAGAATATACATATGGAGAAAACATATTTGAAAATCATGTTTTGGATATTCAAAAAAAAGATGAATGGTTAGGATATGTCTCTTACTAAACCATTTTCCAACCATTGTCACCCTATATTAAAGACACCAAGTCCTCACATGGTTTGGACACATAGTTTGGAAAATATTCTTCAATCATGAAAATCATAACATATAAGTCTAAAAATATACCCATACTTGCCTTATGGTATCCTCTAATCATGTGAAATTCGCGCAACAAGTCTCAGACACCCAAATTCAGTTGCACGATTAGTCCTTTATCTAACATGGTTTGGGCCAAAACATGTGAAAACCATGTAAGAAAAGCTGTGAAAGAACAAAATGAACTGAAAATGTTGTTTTGGACATCCAACCCCACAGTTACCCTCTAAACCATGCATGAAAAATGTGACCATATCTGAAAATGTATCAAAACCCCCCAAAATCGAAAAATATGATGGGAATTAAACTTTAAAACCAACGACATGATCAATTTTAAGAAAATTGATAAAACAATAAAGCAAAATTGAGGTAAATATATGATAGAGATTCCCATGGATATAGGAATCACGGTGATTGAAATGAGTTCAAGGAAAACTTATTAGGTATATAAGGTGTATTAAGGTGTGGCTGATGTGTTTTCTCCATGTTTGGAGAATGAAAATGATAATGTTCACATAAGAAAATTGTGGATATGATGTGGTGAAAATATTTTTTCATAAATATTCAATATTCTAATTATGAAAAATGTGATTAATATATCACTTATGTCATTAATTGTACCCTTTCACCATTTGGGTTATGGATATATAAGATAAGAACCATGAGGTGCTATATTTTTTAAAGGGATAAACAGTTCGTATTTTTTGGAAATTCGCAGTGATATTTTGTTCGTATTGTTTAAGGTAGTTTGACAAGTTTTCAAGTTTTTGTCTTTATTATTTCATCATGTAATTGAGGTATTATTACTATAAATATTTTTTTTATCAAATTAATGTATGCTTTTTTACTTTTATTTAATTATTTCTTGGGTTTTTCTATTTCTATTATATCTTCTATGATGTATGTTTTTTTCATTTTTAATGACCAATCAACGATGAGTATCTAAACTCATAGAAGATAATTGTATGAATTCATGAGGGTGTGTAGGATATGTTTTGATTCTTCTTTGATAATTGTATATTCTAATTCATTAGTATTGTGTTATGAATTAATTAATTCATTATATCTGTTTTTAAATTATTGATCATGTTTTTAATAATGGATGTAAACTAATATAATAAAGATAATAAATTCATTAAAATCTAGTTGGATTTTTTTTATTTTCTAATTATATTTTAATTAAATTTAATAAATTTTAATCTTTTGATCATGAGGATTAGAGATACAAAAGTAATATTGATATAAATCAACCAATTGAATATCAATGAACTTTTTAATCATGAAATTATGAGTTTGATTAAATTTATATTCATTTTGGAGTTTTTCTCTTTTAATAAAATATATCAAGGGAAATTTATTCCCTTATATTTAATATCTCCATTCATATTTATCTAACTAGTCATTTCCATTTTATTTAGGGTTTCAATTCATGTTCCAAACAAAGAGTGTGAAGATGAAACATTTGTTTCATTTTTTATCTCGATGTTTCCTAGATCATAATGGGATTCAACTAACAATTTTACTATATCATGCTTTAGTAGTTAGTGTGGGATTGAGGATAATAAATTTCTAAAATTTTAACTTATTTTAAGTAATTATTCTTCATTTATAGTCATGTTTTTTTACAAAATACATTATACAAACATCATTAAACTCTCGATCCCCAACATCCTTAAGTTAATCTACCATGCATTGGGGAGAATAACCACATTTAATGTCACTATATTATCCTAACAAGTGATTAATGGAATGAAATATTGAGAAAAATGAATTTATAATTTATAAAAAAATGATCACATGAATTAATGGTTGAAAATTTGAAATTATATCTATGTTATAGAAAGTGATATAAAAGAGAATTCCTATCCATGAGGAATCATTACTTCCAAGAATTGGAAAATGTTTAAAAATTTATTCAACTCAAACTAATACTAACTTATAACATGTCATATATTGAAATGTCGAGGCCATTCCCACATGAAACTAAGAACCTCAATGAAAATTTAATGAACAAAATTTTATATCTTTACACTCCTATCAAGAAAAATAATTTAAATACTAAATTAAACTAAACTATATCAGTGAACTAACTAAGAATTGAGAGATTGAGGAAAGTGTAAACAATATCCCAGGATTGATTTTCTTAAAAATAGAAACCCCAACTATGCTTGAGGAATTAGTCAAACTTTTCATTTTAATATAAAAAATGAGATTGATAACTATTTTGTTGAATTATATTAGTACTAATTTAGTATCTTGACTCAGGATGATCAAAATAATCAAAATAGTTAAAGAGAATTATCATTTAATCACAAAAGAAAAAGAATAATGTAAATAAATTTTAATGAAATAATTTTCTTTACTATATTGGAATTTATCAAATATTAAATACACTTGTTTAATAATTTAAAAATTAATATGATAATGTAATTATTATACAAGATAGTACTAATTAATAATAATTAAACATGAGAAAAAGAGTTAAATCATTCCATACACAATTCCTTCTACCAAACCACTCTAGTTTATAATTTTTTTACTCATCATTGATTACTTTTCAACAACTAATAAACCATACATAAAAAAAGAGAAAATTGAAATTTAAAATCAAATAAATAATTCAATAAAATTAGTAAAAATACCTAAATTTCATGAACACATCCAATGTATGATCCCAAATTATATACTATAAAACAAAATAAGAAAAACAAAACCTAACTATAATAACAATAAAACCCTAACTCTAGTAACACAAATGTTATCTTTATTTCATTACAATGGAAAAAATACTAGATATCACATTGCATAACATACAATTATTGGAAACATTTATATTAATATAACATATCCTAATATTTCATAAGTGTTGATTCTAAAAAATTCATTATTTATTTTACTAATGAATTTATCTTAGGTGATTTCAAGTGAATAATTTATATTTCCACAACTATTATTTCAGTTGGAATTATTTTATTTTTTTCCTATCATATTCAGGTTTTATACAATTTTTTATCTAAGAAAAATATATTATGATCCTATTAAATATAATATATGTTATCATGCTGGATTATTTCTCTGAAAATGGATTATCCTACGAGTTAAAATTATCTTCTGATCTGACTCTAAATTTCAAAAATATGAAAAAGTAAATATCTTATGGGATTTTCCCACAAGAGAATTATCATAATATGTATACAGAAATATCCTACATAAGAAAATATCCTATGAGGATCATCCTATGAATTCATAAATTCATATATGATAAGTCAAAAAATTGTATGTAGATCAAATATCATACGTATATAGAAAATATCCTATATCAAAATAGATTCTCTTATACAAAAAGGCTTCTAGTTATTTCAAAAAGATAAATATATTTCAAATGAGAATTTATTATACAAATTAGAATAATATTTTGGTAATTCAAAATTCAAATGAAGTATTAATGTCCCCTAAAAAAGTCTAATGTCTTATAAAACATCATACAAGTAAATTGTGAAGGGATTATAGAAGATATTATATACCCAAGTGAATTTTTGTACTTCATTCCATCCTCAGATAGATGGGTAGTCTAAGAATTTAATTCAGGTTTTTGAGTATATGGTGTAATGATGTACTCAATATTTTAGTGTATCATGGGAGAACTATCCCATACTAATTGAATTTTCTTATAATCATGGTTACCATGTCTCTATTTAGATGGAAACCTTTGAGTCCTTTGTTGTTATTCTATGTCAAACACCATTGTGTCTTCAATAATTAGAGGAGTATATTATATTTATATATGGACTCTTATATGATATTTTAGACCATATAATTTATTTTAAGAGTTCAATGACTATTCATAGAAGTTAGTGATCATGTGTGAATAACTGATGTCATACTCTAGAGTTTGAGGCACACACCTAGGTTTTCCTTAGAGTGTCTCCTTAGTTGGAACATCAGTAGGTTTATAGGTCAAGGAATTTAATGTCCGGGTATGTTAATGTATTTGAGGTCATTGAAATGATTGTTACTGTGGAATATCAATTAACATGTCCCTAGAGACTTTGTGTGATGAATTATGTATTCTATGTATCTCAACTTTAAAGAAACCACCCCAAAAAACCTCATGGGATTATTGTTGATGCTTTCAAGATATAATTAAATTATTCATTTAAGGAAGTATAAATTTATAAGTTAAAATTTAATGACATTATATTTCATGAAAATACAATATCATTGGTGTAAAAACCTGTGTCTTTATAGGTTGTTAAATTTAGTGATAATTTGAATTTTTTGTTCAAGAAGCATGGTATGTTTTGAGAATCTAGATTCAAATAAAAATACTAAGAGCTAAAGCATCTCAAGAAGGTATTGTTTGGTAGAAATTGAGTCTTATAAGGTTCTAGGTTCTCATGTTCAGGTTAGGAGATCTGATTTGATGTTTTGAATTTTTATAAGGGTTTCAATAATGTAGAAAATCACTGTATAGTTAGGTTAAACCTTTCTAGTGACCAATAAGAGACTTATACGGTGGGTTTTCTCTTTTATTTAAGTTACATGGATTATATATGGTTTTAGAGAACAATAAAATACAACCATATTCAATATTATGATTTCTCATAGGGTGTCACATAGTTTGTAAAAGGTTTAGTAAAAATTGTTTCCAAACTATGAAATAGGGTATGGCTCGATAAAGTACATGTTTTACAACTAGTGTATAGTTTTAAAAACCTTTTAGATACTTATATTTACTAGAAATAGGGAAATAAGGGGTGATTTCAAAGAATTTTATAGTGGATTGAAGGTAAATAATTTTCCTATTCACTCTCTTATTATTCCCTTGTTTATCCTTCTAATAAGGTGATATTCTAAAGAGGGTTTCATTGGTAATTACACTAGATAATGATGGAATCATCCAGAATGAGATTGATTTTTCTTATCAGGGAGAGATGACATATCAGGGAGATTATCACACATCATTTTTCACAATATTATTAAAGTTTTGTTTCCTTATGAATTTTTATAGGATTTTTTAATAAATTAGGTTTAAGTGGACATTCATTTGAAAAACAAATTGGGTATTTTTATGTATTAGGTCCATGTACAAGTTATGAGTGGACCACACCCCAATTCTCAAGGTTTTGGACCTATTAAGTTGTTTATTGAGTTTTTAAAAAATAATAAATTTTGGTATTGAATTAAAAAATTATTTATAATTTTTTATATTTATATATTTGAAAATTTCGGATTGAGTTTGGTTCTCATGGGTTGTTATAATATTGGGAGATGCTTGAACAAGCTTGTGAGGTGATGGTTGAAGCTTGGTTAAATGGAATAACTCCATATGATGTCGGCGGTCCTTAAAATTTACCTAACATATATTCCTTATATTTTTCTAGAATTATATATTTTTTCTCACCAGTATGGGTGATCAATCTTTTTTTAAATAAATTTTTTGTTAAATTATAAGGCCCACAAATAAATACATGTGTCATGGGCCTCATTGAACACTTAATCACTTGGTTAATGACATAGTGGTCAATTGTCAAGGACTTGATCATAAAATTTATTCCTTGAGATACAAGGAAATTATATGGGTACAATTGAAATTAGTAAATATAGTGGGATTGAGATAGGATCCCTTAGTTTTATTTTTTAGGGTCCAGTGAGGAATTGGGAATAGTTATCCTTGGGATAATACATATATGGACCTTTTAATGCCTCATAGACTATGGGATAATTGATCAGAGAGTGGGAGAGTTTTATTTCCCCACTAGGGTGTGAGTTCTTATGTGAATTCCTTGGGTAAGATTACAAAGAGGTTGGGTTCAAGAGGACCAACCTAGCTAGATCTTTATAGTGAGAAGGGATTTATTTCATATATTTAGTATGGAATATGTATGGTATTTCCTATAACATTGATTAGTCTAATAAATTATTATAATAATGATGGGGTATGTTATTACCTATAATTGATGGGATTCACCTAAGAGATGAGAATTGGATAGGGGATCCCTTGTTAGGTGTCTAAATTGTTGTGTTACCAAGGGGAAATAAGTGGATTTCCCAGTATTAAATTGTCCATTGAGATTATTTGTGATGAGTGAAGGTATTTTTGATAGTGGGTGTCACCATATAACTTATAGACTAAAAGTGTGAGAATATCATGTTTATAGTGTCCAGGATGGTTTGGGAGGACCCTAGAGGGAACCGATGCATACAAGATGATGGTGTCGATGGGTTTAGGGTACTTTTATTGTGAAATCAGGATGATATTGATGGGAATCAACCTATGAGGCTAGTTTGATGATGATTTATTCATCAAGTAATAGAATAGGCTTTAAGTGATGGTTATAGGTGGTACACTTAAAAGGATATCCTAGGTTACTTGTGTTGGGTTCGGGTGAGTGGTCAACTCATGTGGTATGACAAAATTTCCTTTATAGTATGTTTCCATGGTAATTTTGATATATATATATATAAACACATATGTACATGTTTCATATGATAAAAATGGTATAAAAACTTTGGGTGGGATAAAATCCCTAGGTATGGAAGGCCCGATACTTGTTTTGGGTAGGGGATTCAACCCCTCGTGAGTATAACATACAACATTGCATTTTTATTTAAAGGAAAACAACCCACAGAAAATAGGCCATGGGTAAAAAAACATTTTACCCCCTCGTGATTATAACATTAGACAGTTTGGTAAGATATTATACCCCAAAATGTAATATATATATATATATATATGGTTCTAGGGAGGGACGCCCCCCTGGGTAGGATTATCATGGTTTTGAATTTAGATATAGATAACCCTGATTAGGATATGATGGTTCTTGGTGATATATAAACTAAGGTAAATGATGGTTTTATATGACCCATGGCCTTGGGTATATCATGATTCTTGGTAGAGGATATAAATCCTTGGATGGTGTATAAATGTTGACTCCAGGTAGGGGATGCGACCCCTTCAGTGGATCAATGTTTTATATTCTCATTATTTAAAAATAAGACATTGTTCCCCTTATGTGTTACATATATAGTTTTGTCAATGAATATATTTCTCCATGGGTGGTGTGAGTTGATTAAGGATACTTTAGAACTGGTATTAGAATGTGGGGTTAATTTCATGTGATTCTTTTGAACCCAAGGATTAGTGATGATTATTTTATTATGTTATCAAAGTTTATTTTTATTTTATGGCGAATATCAGATGTACATACACTGCTTTACTGGTTATTTTTAGGGAAACCATTGGTGGTGGCCTACTAAGTTGTACTCACATCATTCTCAGGTGGCCATGTCACTTTGGTACTTGAGTAATCTTTGGGAACATAATTTTTAGATAGGTAGAGACCCAATGTTGCAAGGTCTAGTGGGATAACATAAATGGATTTTAGATACTTGCATGAGATAAGGCTCATGGATAGTATTAGAAACTCTTCTACATCTTATTCTATTATTATTTTTATAAGAGGTTGCCCAGTGGGTGACCGATGCGATATATTCTTGTAAGAAAAAATTAACATTTTTATAGCATTGATGTGTGTGATTTACTATGAATACTCAAATAGTTTATTATAAATTATATATGGTTATTTCTATTGTTTTTTACTCTGATATGATGGTATATTCTCCTCATAGTAACACTATAGTCCACTTTTTCTAGTTAGTAGCCTCATATGTATCAGTAGGTTCTCTTTAGGTTCTACAAAACCCCTATCTCAGACAGTGGTGGGTGGTTCAAGGATGTATGGGTGTAATAAAGTGGTATAAAAACATATTTTTCTTTGTTTTACTATTTTTGTTATAGTGTAAAGGGAGGTGGTGGTTAAATCGAGGATATACATCTGGAGAAAAAGTATTTGAAAATCATGTTTTGGATATTAAAAAAAAAGATGAATGGTTAAGATATGTGGCTTACTAAACCATTTTCTAACCATTGTCACCCTATATTAAAGACACCAAGGCCTCACATGGTTTGGACACATAGTTTGGAAACTGTTATTCAATCATGAAAAACATAACATATAAGTCTAAAAATATCCCCATACTTGCCTCATGGTATCCTCTAATCATGTTCAAGTCATGCAACAAGTCTTAGACACCCAAATTCAGTTGTACGATTACTCCTTTATCTAACATGGTTTGGGCCAAAACATGTGAAAACCATGTAAGAAAAACTGTGAAAGAACAAAATGAACTGAAAATGTTGTTTTGGTCAGCCAATCCCACAGTTACCCTCTAAACCATTCATGAAAAATGTTACGATATCTGAAAATGTATCAAAACCACCCAAAATCGAAAAATATGATGGGAATTAAACTTTAAAACCAACGGCATGATCAATTTTAAAGAAACTGAAAAAACAATAAAGCAAAATTGAGGTTGAGATACGATAGAGATTCCCATGGATATAAGAATCATGGTGAGTGAAATGAGTTCAAGGAAAACTTATTAGGTAGATAAGGTTTATTAAGGTGTGGCTGATGTGTTTTCTCCATGTTTGGAGCATGAAAATGATAATGTTCACCTAAGAAAATTGTGGATATGATGTGGTGATAATTTTTTTTATAAATATTCAATATTCTAAGTATAAAAAATGTGATTAATATATCACTTATGTCATTAATTGTACCCTTTCACCATTTGGGTTGTGGATATATAAGATAAGAACCATGAGGTGCTATATTTTTTAAAGGGATAAGCAGTTCCTCTTTTTTGGAAATTCTCAGTGATATTTTGTTCGTATTGTTTAAGGTAGTTTGACAGGATTTCTAATTTTTATCTTTATTATTTCATCATGTAATTGAGGTATTATTACTATAAATATTTTTTTATCAAATTAATGTATGCTTTTTACTTTTATTTAATTGTTTCTTGGGTTTTTCTATTTCTATTATATCTTCTATGATGTATGTTTTATTCATTATTAATAACCAATCAACGATGAGTGTCTAAACTCAAAGAAGATAATGGTATGAATTCAAGAGGGTGTGTAGGATATATTTTGATTCTTCTTTGATAATTGTATATTCTAATTCATTAGTATTGTGTTATGAATTAATTAATTCATTATATCTGTTTTTAAATTATTGACCATGTTTTTAATAATGGACGTAAACTAATATAATAAAGAAAATAAATTCATTAAAATATAGTTCGATTTTTCTTTTTCTTTTCTAATTTTATTTTAATTAAATTTCACAAATTTTATTCTTTTGATCTTGAGGATTAGAGATACAAAAGTAATATTGATATAAATCAACCAATTGAATATCAATGACCTTTTTAATCATGAAATTATGAGTTTGATTAAATTTATGTGCATTTTGGAGTTTTTCTCTTTTAATAAAATATATCAAGGGTAATTTATTCCCCTATATTTAATATCTCCATTAATATTTATCTAACTAGTCATTTCCATTTTATTTAGGGTTTCAATTCATGTTCCAAACAAAGAGTGTGAAGATGAAACATTTGTTTCATTTTTTTATCTCGATGTTTCCAAGATCATCATGGGATTCAACTAACATTTTTACTATATCATTCTTTAGTAGTTAGTGTGGGATTGAGGATAATAAATTTCAAAAAAATTTAACTTATTTTAAGTAATTATTCTTCATTTATAGTCATGTGTTTTTATAAAATACATTATATACACATCATTAAACTCTCGATCCCCAACACCCTTAAGTTAATCTACCATATATGGGGAAGAATAACCCCATTTCATGTCACTATGTTATCCTAACAAGTGACTAATGGAATGAAATATTGAGAAAAATGAATTTACAAATTATAAAAAAAATGCTCACATGAATTAATGGTTGAAATTTTGAAATTATATCTATGTTATAGAAAGTGATATAAAAGATAATTCCTAGCCATGAGGAAAACATTACTTCCAAGAATTGGAAAATGTTTGCAAATTTATTCAACTCAAACTAATACTAACTTATAACATGTCATATATTGAAATGTCGAGGCCAATCCCACATGAAACAAAGAACCTCAATGAAATTTTAATGAAAAAATTTTTATATCTTTACACTGCTATCAAGAAAAATAATTTAAATACTAAATTAAACTAAACTATATCAGTGAACTAAATAAGAATTAAGAGATTGAGGAAAGGGTAAACAATATCCCAGGATTGGTTTTCATAAAAATAAAAACCCCAACTATGCTTGAGGAATTAGTCAAACTCATCATTTTAATATTAAAAATGATATTGATAACTATTTGGTTGAATTATATTAATACTAATTTAGTATCTTGACTCAGGATGATCAAAATAATCAAAATAGTTAAAGAGAATTATGATTTAATCACAAAAGAAAAAGAATAATGTAAATAAATTTTAATGAAATAATTATCTTTACTATATTGGAATTTATCAAATATTAAATACACTTGTTTAATAATTTTAAAATTATTATGATGATTTAATTATTATACAAGATAGTACTAATGAATAATAATTAAACATGAGAAAAAGAGTTAAATCATTCCATACACAATTCCTTCTATCAAAACCACTATAGTTTATAATTTTTTTACTCATCATTGATTATTTTTCAACAACTAATAAAACATACATAAAAAAAAGAAAATTGAAATTTAAAATCAAATAAAGAATTCAATAAAATTAGTAAACATACCTAAATTTCATGAACACATCCAATGTATGATCCCAAATCATATACTATAAAACAAAATAATAAAAACAAAACCAAACTATAATAACAATAAAACCCTAACTCTAGTAACACAAATATTATCTTTATTTCATTACAATGGAAAAAAATACTAGATATCACATAGCATAAGATACAATTATTGGAAACAGTTATATTAATCCAACATATCCTAATATTTCATATGTGTTGATTATAAAAAATTCATTATTTATTTTACTAATGAATTTATCTTAGGTGATTTCAAGTGAATAATTTATATTTCCACAAATGTTATTTCATTTGGAATTATTTTATTTTTTTCTATCATATTCAGGTTTTATAGAATTTTTTATCTAAGAAAAATATATTATGAGCCTATTAAATATAATATATGTTATCATGCTGGATTATTTCTCTGAAATGGGATTATCCTATGAGTTAAAATTATCTTCTGATCTGACTCTAAATTTCAAAAATATTAAAAAGTAAATATCTTATGGGATTTTCCCACAAGAGAATTATCATAATATGGATACAAAAATATCCTACATAAGAAAACATCCTATGAGGATCGTCCTATGAATTCATAAATTCATATATGTTAAGTAAAAAAAATTTATGTAGATCAAATATCATACGTATATAGAAAATATCCTATAGCCAAATAGATTATCTTATACAAAAAGGATTCTAGTTATTTCAAAATGATAAATATATTTCAAATGAGAATTTATTATACAAATTAGAATAATATTTTGGTAATTCAAAATTCAAATGAAGTATTAATGTCCCCTAAAAAAGTCTAATGTCTTATAAAACATCATACAATTAAATGTATTATATAGAAAATTATTATGAAGCTAGAGATCTATGATGCTAATATTTTTATAATATTTAATTGGATTATTGAGGTATTTTTTACTATTTTATTATTTCATGTAAATTCCCCTACTACCATTTCTTTATAAAAATCTATGTTACTTAATCTATGGCTTTTGATTTTGGAATTCAATGAGGCATCGACATTCCTAAATATGTCCCGAGTCGCTCAATTTCCATAAATAAGACCATCTATTGAAACCTTCAATAGGTTTGTGTATCGTTCTTTGGATCTACAAGAGAGGGCCATGGTGGATTTTCTCGACAAAAGATGTATCTTGGTTCGATTCATGTTGGAGGGAAATATTATTAAATCCCGGTCAAGCGTGACTCAATGTTGCAATAGATCTCATGTCTTTCTCCAAATATGGACCTACAATTTTCATATGAAGCGGGATTCCCCTTCGGTGATGATCTGAGTAAGATTTATAATCTCTCACTCTTATTTTGAAATACCTCTATCATTATAATGTTGTGGAGTCTTTTTGGGAGGTACATGTGCTCTGACCCTCGAACCACAAAAGTGTTCAATCTGGCGAATCCTCGTATGTGTGTTGAAGTGGATGTTTCAAGGAAGCCTCCTGAATTTGTTTGGATCACAATAGGAGAGGATTATTATTGTAAGAAATAGGTGGTATATGAATCATGGGTTTCTTTCTATACCAAGTGAAAGTGTTTAGGGAACTCGCCGTTTATGTGTAGACGTGGAGCAGGGCACCGGGGTTCTTGACTGTGCAAGAAACATTTGGTCCTAGGGGATGGTTTTGTTTGTGATAGGCCTTCAGGGGGTTACAGTGGATCAAATGTTGATGGTGCAGTTTATAGGGGTTATTCAAGTGTGTCAAGGACACTATAGCAGAAGGAAGTGCTCTAAGTTATTTGGAAGCCTCTCCTGGTTTTGCAAAGTTCTAGGGTACTCTAGAGGGCTTGGGTGGAGGTAGTGCTCAAGGGGATGACCTTTATGCAGGTGTGGTGTGTTTGGAGTCCTCTCAAGATGGGGTTTACCAACCGATTTACAGTCAAAAATCAATTTGGGAGTCTCAAAACATTGAGGATCAAGTTAGGGATGGGCATGTGGAGTAGGATCATCTTATTAACCCCCCCCCCAATTAGACTGTATTTCAGGTTTTGATGTGGGATTGGATGCTACTCTTGTGACAACGGTAGTGGTTCCTTAGGAGAATCTGATTGGGAATAAGATGTTAAGAAGGCTCAGGCAGGACCTAGCTGGCTCTGTCCTTCATAAGGGTGATGGATCACTCTAGTAGGTTGTAGCTCGAATGGAAAATCATGTAAAGGGGAACATAGCTATTATAGAGTAGATATAGGGTGTTGGGGAGGTTACTATGGATGTTTCTTCTGATGAGGTGTTAAGTGAAAGTAGCGGGGATTTGTGTAAGGGGAGGCAGGGGGTCTGGGTCCTTGGATCCTGACTTCTTTTCACCTATGTAAAAGGTTTGAAGGACTTATAGAGATAGTTTTGAGCTCAGTCCAAGTTATCTCGATTTATGATGAAGAGGTCTGCTTGAATGAACCTAAGGGAAATAATCCCTGTCATTCGGTAGGTGAATCATTAAGCCCAAAGAGTAATAGGGGTGTCATGGGAAGGAAAGATGGGAAGGATTACTCCTCTCTACCTCATACTTTGGATACTTATTCTGCAAAAAAATATAAACGGAAAGAAAGTACACATTGAGATTATGAGACACTAGAGTTCAGGGGGTCATGGTGATCAACCCATGGACTTGTTTTTAGGTTTTGAAGAAGAAGTGGATGATCAGGTCCTTTTGCTTAATGAAAATGATGAGGAGGCAACTAAAATGATAAGGAGGAATTTAAAGACGACTCTAAATGAGGAACAATACTCCTGGATTGATAAGTATGACCTAATCATTGTTGGGGTTTTAATAAAAGGAAGATCAGCATTGAATAGTACATATGGGCTTGGGACCAGCTGGCTTCTGAGTTTGAAAAGCTAATGATGGAGGCACCAGTCATCCATGTTTCTTCTTTATCATGGAAATTTTTTAGGGAAACAAATTCTATTAAACTCAAATTACACTTTAATGATTCTATTTAATGGTTGTATTTTGTTGTCTAGCATGGGAGAATGTCAGTTCAAGTTGTGTCTACTTCTGTCCCAACTGTCTGTTTGAAATTGACATGATGTTTCAGTGCTACGGTGCTAGCACTCTTTTTAGATCACCTTCAGATGGGGTTTAGATTAGGAATCCTTCAGCAATTCATACCATTTGTATTTATAATATTGAGAGGTTATGGATATACCATTAGTACTGTGCATGTATACTTCTACACGGGACTTCTAGCCGAGAGGTCATGCATTGGTGAAGGCTTGTCATCATGTGGCATTTCCTATAGAGGAGAAGATTCGGTAGTTTTTTCTGGTTTTTTCTCTATTTTGGTTGGACATGGTTGTAATACTGAATCTCTTGGTTTCTCACTTTACCCTCAAAAGTGTTTTGATAATAATAAAATTTAATTTTCAGTCAGATAAAAAATAGAGAGTTATCACATGAACCATGTGCTCTATTTTTTCATGACTATTTTTACTGTGTAACTAAAAAACATTAACTTAAATGGTTTTACATTAAAGACTATCATATATAGTTGAATAACCACTAGAGCTACTCATTGAAGTTGTAATATATCTATTTGAACATTCTTCATCATTTTTTAGTAATTTATTACAACTATGTGTTGAACGAGCAACACATTATTAATCTCATGTTTTGTAAGATTTTACTCACAGCTCTATGTGTGAAAAGGTCATGGATGGGGCTTATAAAATGTGATATCCAAAAAATTGATATATTTTTTTAAAAAATCATTTTATTTCATTCAATTTTCTAGGTCCCTATAAAAAGGGAATACATATTGAAAATCATCATGATCACTAGGAGAGTTATTATTGGTGTGTACTGGGGGATATTTATGCTCTAACCCACTTTAAAATTCCTATATTCTATTCTTTGTCTTTTATTTTAATATTCAACTTGTTATCTATTTAAAGTGAATTATTTATTTGTTTATATTTTTTAAGATGGTGGTTTAATGTAAGTAAATATTTGTGTACTCAATTCACCTCCCACTAGACTTATTTTGAAATACCTATCAGACTAACAATTAGTATAAGGTTGCGTGACTTTCAGTTTCTCAATTTTTCTTAGTTAAATTATAAAGATCTCTTCTATTCATACAATGTGAATTTCCTAAGATGGAATGTATACGATCAAAGTATGATACTTAATTAGAGAAAATTATAGTTTTTAGAAATATCACATGATCATATACCTAAAGAACCTTAGATTTATGGTGTACCTAAAATCCATAAAGTTATATGAAATTCTTAAGGGTGAACCAAATACTAGGAATGCTACAAAAGAGGCAGAATATTATCTCAAATCCAAAACTATAAATGTTATTATATGTTGATTATGTAATAATTATTTAAATCTATTTTCACAGTGTTCCATAACTTATACAATGTGGATTATAATTTTATTTTCTTATAAAAGAAATGATAATACTTGAGAAATTAGGTACAATACTATCAAGATTAAATTTTACATATTATAAATGATATATGGTTATTCATAACTCAAATTAATGATAGACGCAAGGTCATTTTCATGTATTTTATTGTATTGGGAATTCCTATTCCTAAACTTGATCAAGCATAGA
The DNA here is from genome assembly GCA_963277665.1 of Viscum album. NCBI lineage: Eukaryota > Viridiplantae > Streptophyta > Magnoliopsida > Santalales > Viscaceae > Viscum > Viscum album. Next base: position 384,842,691 of record OY728145.1, read on the forward strand.
AAGTTCCAAGAGTTTTGTCATCTAAAGGGAGTGGAATCGCTTCTAATATTCTGAAATTGACTCCTATCAAGAGTATAAATAAAAAATACATAATTAGACATATCAATATGTATATGTAAGATATTTGTTAAGAGGATGACTATCAAAATAAGATCAAAAAGATTAATACTATAGAAAAAGCTTATACTTACAAGGATGATTATATAAAAAAACATTTTTCTAGCTCATCTGATGATGTAAACTCAAATAGCTCATAATATAATGGAAAACATTCTTATTTTATAAGAAAATTTAATTTTTTTTCAATAAATGAGGAAAATTGAGCAAATATTTTAAAAAATATAATAATTTCTTTGGAAACTAAAAGGAAGTAAGATTCCACAAATGAAAGAAGCTTGGAAATATCAATCATCAGTGCCCTTAACTAAAGGAGAATTTGAAATCGGAAAAGATGTTTCCCAATAAATATGATTACAAAAAAAGTGAAAATAATTAAATTGACACATGGAGTTCTTCTAAAGTCTTTAGTGATGACTCACATTCTGACATATATGTTAATCAATGTAATTAAAAAAATATTTTGTGATTAATTTCTTAGATAGTAGCGGTGAATCCTTTTAATTCTTATTCTTTCAAATCTAAATCAGAAAATGAAAACTGAACATCTAAATCATCAAATAATAATTGATCAATGATATAATACTACTATGATTTCTTGAATAAAAATAAAAAAATATTTTAATAAATTATATAATGTTATTGTTAATTAAAAATAATACCTAGATTAATATATTTCAAATTCAAATATAATTTATAATAATATGTATCTTGTTGTTTTTTCTATGAAAACAAAATAAGGTAATTAATGGCTAAAGTCAAATATCTAATAGATTATTATATAGTATTTATTAAGGGGAAGAATTATATCAATAAAAAACATGATAAAAATAACTGAAATGAATATAAATATTTCATAAGTGGTAATAAATAAAAATCTAAGTTGGATAAGAATTATTTTGATCCTAGTTCTAAGAACATAAACATGTCAAACAATAATTATTTTCACTATGTTATAAATTATCATTATATGAATTATTTTTTAAATACACCCCTAAATGTTTCCTAAAAAGAATTAATCTATTTCTAAAAATTTATATAATTTTAACTTTTTCATATTAAGGCAGATTTAGGTTCCCAAATATTTTATATCTAACATTACTATACCCTTGAGAATTTCATTATCCTAGAACCACATTTTATTATTTTTATGTGCTTGAAAAAATACATATAAAAATAAAATAAAATTGGTTTATAGAGATTGATTGTTCAACACATGTGAGTGGATATTTCTCTAAAATCCACTCTCTACCTAAAATAAATGGAGGGTTTTTCATATTTAGTGATAATGAAAAAGGAACTATTATTAAATTGGGGTTTATTTTAGATCCACATTAATTCCTCATAAATAAATTACTTTATACTTAAGGCTTAAATAATAACTAGATAATTATTCCTCAAACTTTTGATTATTTAATTTCTATTTAATTTTCTATAAATTAATTTTTTATTTTAAAAAATAAACTATATAAATTTAGAGCACCTAAACTAAAATATTTTACACACTATATCTCCATTTATTATGTAATCAAAATATAAAATATCTAAATAATTATATTAATGAATTTTGGATCTGGAATAAAATAACTGGACTTTGTATTGTATTTTATTTAATAAAATTATCAAATAAAAAATTATTTCTGATTTTCATCAACATAAATTTGATAAAAAGAAACTATTAGATGCATATCAAATGGGAAAGCTACACAAGTAATCATTAAAACTAATTAAATAGGTTTCAACTTCTATAACATGGAAAATTATTCATATGGATCTTATTATGCCTTCTAAAATTTAAATCCAAGGTGGAAAACCATTTGTATATGTTTTAAATGATGATTTACTTATATTTACATGGGTTAATTTCTTAAAACATAATAATTAATCATGTATTATTTTTATAAATTTCTACAAGCAAGTATAAAAAGATAAATATTCAAAAATCATTTCATTATGACGTGATCTTGTGGGAGAATTTGAGAATCATGAATTTAATTCCTTTTTCTCAAAATATGGCACTAATCATACCTTCCATTTACCTTAGGTACCTTGATGGAATGATGTTACTAAATGATGGAGTAGTTCATTATAATAGATTTTTAGGATAATTTTGTGTGAATATTGCATGCCCAATAAATTTTGAGTTGAAGAAATTAACACAACATTTTATATCATCAATAGAGATATAATACATCTAATATTAATGAAAAACATATGAGTTATGGAACTATAGAAAGTTGAATATTGGAAACTTTATGTTCTTTGGAAGAAAAATTTATATCTCAAACACCATTTAAAATCATGGTAAGTTTGATCTAAAGTATAATAAAATAATCTTCCTAGGCTATTATACTACTTCCAAAGTGTATTGATTTTTTAAAAAGAATCCAAAATAGTTGAAGAATACACTCATGTAAACTTTTACAAAATTAATCCCATTGATCATAAAAATATTTAAATAGATAGATTAAGTGTTTTTATAGACAACCTAATACATTTACCTCTTTAAAATGAAAAAATGGGTGATAATATCAAACTTGATCAAGTACAATATAGTTTTAAAAGAATTGAATCTATAGATACTAGAGGTGTACTTCCAAGAAAAACTAAAACTTTAAAAACATCATTTAGATACTATTATAGGAAAAATTGATAAAGTAGGTAAGACCAAAATATGTTTTTGAAACCTTGATCAATTTTATGCCTTTATATCTCAAATAGAACAAAAAACTATAGAATAAGTTTTAGATGATTAGAGTTGGCAGTTAGATATGTAATAATAGTTAAACTAGATTAAGAGGATTAATGTATGGTAATTGTTTTATAGACCCACTGATTATCTTGTAATTTTAAAAAAAATGGGTATTTATAAACCAAAAGTATGATCAAGATATGTTCACTCGAAATAATTCTATATTAGTTGCAGAAAGGTTATAAAAATGAGTAATGGGTAGATTAGGATGAAATTATTTCTCTTATAGATATATATAGTTTAATATAATTATTTTATCATATAAATCATGTAATAATTTTTATTTTTTCCATTTGGTTGTATAATATTCTTTTCTAAATGGATTTATTATGGATAAATTTTATATTAAAAAATATCCTAATATTGATTTTTTTTTCTAAATATGTTTTTAAACATACCAAATATGTATAAAATATTAAAAAATAATATTTAGATTGATAAAAATGGTTTAGTTTAATTATTTTATCCAGTGGTTTTACTATAGGATTGGAAAAACCTACTGTCATTAAGGAAACCTCATTATAATACATTTTAGTCGTTCAAATTTAAGATAATGATGTAATTTTTGGCCCAATAAATATAAAAATTTTTAAGAACTTTTCAAAGAATATACAAAAATAACTTTAAATTAGTATGATTGTGGAATTAATTTTTTTTGTAGTTTTAAAAATTATCCAAAAGATTTTTGAAATATTTAAATTCAAATAAAATGCATGCTGTATTTATCAAAAATATTTTTACTTCAAAGTAGTAAAACTTATCCAACTCCACTAATTTCTAATATTAATATTTATTTGGATAAAGTTGGTAAACCAGTTGAAAACAATATATTTGTATGAATTATTTTAATCTTGATTTATTTAACTATAATTAGACTAGATATCATATTTTAATTATATATTTTTTCTCATTTTCAACCAAATCCAAAAGAATCGCATTTGATTGATGCCAGAATAATTTTATTATATTTAAAAGGAACAAATTATTTATATATACTTTTTATAAAAAAAATATAATTTTTACTTAATCTCATATTTTAATGATATCATTTTTGGGATTATATTTGATAGAAATTGTACATCCAGTACATGCCACTTTCTATGAAAATATTTAGTTTCATAGTCTTCTAATATACAAAACTTTGTTGCATTATCAATAGCTAAATCTAAATACATTGTAGTTGTTAATTCTTTTTCTCATGTTTTGTGGATGAAACTGAACTTAATGTAATTTGGATTCAATTTTTACAATTTTCCAATTAAATTAAAAATCACCACTATTTTAAATATTACCAAGAATCCAATAATTCATTCTAAAGAAAAACATATAAAAATAAATAATTAGTTCTTAAGGGATCATTCAAAAAAGGAAATATCTATTTCTAATTCATAAGTATTGAATATAAAATTTTAAAGATATTTACAAACTCTTTATTAGATAGATGATATGATTTTATAAAGTGTCAATGGGAACTATTTTATTTTAAATAATAATTATACTAATTGATAAATTTATTTGACTAAAAAATATTTATAATTTATGTTATTTTCAGATTAATTATTTACTAAGAGAATTAATGAGATATTTTATGTATTACCAATTATATTTTATTTACATAAATTATTTATTGCAACATAAAGAGACATTTGAGTTCACCATCACTCACAAATAAAATCATTCTCTCCCAAAACATAATCCTTCAACCTTAAAACTACTTCCTATCACAAAAAATAAGGAAGATAGATATATTATAAGTGATTTATTTTGTAAGTTCAAGGACTAAAAAGGACATTTTTATGGTTTTATGTTTTAAAGATATCGATTTTGATTGCATATACCACTAAGACATGCCTTTAAATAAAGGTTTTAACTTCCAATGATGGGAGTATATCTTCTATATTAAAATAACAAAGTTATTTTCAGAAAAATAAATCTAGGAATTTTATAAAAGTTTGATTTTATTTTTGGAGATGATAAATATTTTGAGGTTTTGGGATGAATTTTAATTCCTTTTCAATCTCTTAGACTGGGTTAATTGAATCATTTCAGGGAATGAAAGAAGGATACCATGAGTTTAATCCATATTGGGTTAGGGTGGATGATATTAGTAGTGATAAGATTATAAATCTATGATTAGAGATAAAGTTTATGAAAATATTCCTATAAAATACTTGGAGGATAAGAGAAAAACTCTGGTGAATATTATTCAGACTGGGATAGCACATAGAAATAGTGAGTTTGAAAATGTATTTTTTCCCAAAATCAAATTTCTCTACATAAAATTGATATAAAATTAATTCTATATTCCAAGATGTATAATGGAATATATATATATATATATATATATTTATCAAAAAAGTAAAATAACATTGAGCTTCTATCACTTTGGATAGGTTTTAACTCTTATGTTTCAAATGGTTGAAGTAGAGTTATGTAAAATGATAGTTTCTATGTGACATGGGTTGAACCCCATTAGAGATAAAAGTATGAAAATAATGGTTATTCAAGGATATATTCATTCTAAAAGTTAATTTCCATTAGAGGTGGATATGAATAAAAAATGAACCCTCCTTGATTTAAGGAGGATATTATTTTAAGGGATATAGTTGTTTTTAGAAAAATAGAATTGGAACTTTGATTTATTTTGGTGTTGGTTTCTTAAAAGATAAAATAGATAGTTGAAATATTTTTTAAATAAGGATAGATGTAAAATTAATATATTTTGATATTCTATCATCTATTTTTGGATACACAATGGTTCAAGATAAACCTTTTAATGAAGTTGGATTTAGAGGAAATGAATAATCTTCTCAAAGGGATAAAATATTTGTTTATCAGAATTTATTTTAAATCCCATTATTGATGTAGTTACACCACTGAAAACTACAATGGTGGTGGCTATTTCTATGGTTAGGGATCCTAAGAATGAATTTTCTCATGTATCTCTCTTATCTATTGAGATATCAGAACTGTGTCCTAAAATTAAGAATACTAGTTTCAATGGATGTTGGTGATATGAGGTCTCTCACCTTTTTCAATGGTGCTACTATGTTTATTATTGTACCTATAGTCAATGATATTATGGATATGATACCAGGACCCTATATATAATGGATACTTGAGGATAAAATATTTTTTTACTCCAAAAAATATGATTGGATAAAAATAATAATAATATGAAGAAATATCTTTGTTAAGGAGTGTGGTTCATGTAGAGCCATCTTAAGAAGAACTAGAAGGAGATGGATAAGAAGAATGAGAAGGTGGTGGTGGTGCTGTTGATGATGATGATAATGATGATGATGTTGATGATGATGATGATGATGATGATGAATAATAATAAGAATAAGAAAAATAAGATATGGGATAATGATATCCACAACTCAAGGATCTAAAAGTAATAAATTAGATAATTAAGACCAGCTATAAAAGCACAAATATTTTCCAGGTTTGATTTATTGAAGGTATAACTGGTCGGTGTGAAATTTGATATTTCGACTTTTAAGAAGGTGATTCAATTCTATAAGGATAAAAATATTACCAAGGAACATGTATTACTCCTAAAAAACAAAATGATCTCACAATTTGATTACATAAATAGATTCTAAACTATTCAACTAAATCTTTTGAAAACTATTCAATCAAATGGAAATAAAATTTATTCTTTACAAAGATAACTGGATGAAATATTTTTGGATGAATCATAATCACTTGATTATTTTTTAAAAATTATCACTTCCATAGAATTTTATTCTATGTCTCAATCCACTTTAAAGGATGTTCAAAGTATTCCCAATTTTAAAATCAGGGAAGTTAATGAAAATGTTAAAGAATTAAATAATATGATTTGGAAATCTCTATCTGATCTTAGTAGTTTTACAAAATAAAATTCTATATCTCTAAAGGAGACTTTATAAAAGGACTTGGGTGTTTATTGTTATTTTAGAGGACAAGAGAATATATTCCCCCATATTTATAATAATTTTTTGATCTTTGTTACTAATTTGAAAAGACTAAAACATAATCTTGAGGCCTCTCTGAGGAATCTATTGTAGAGGATATCGAGTAGGTAGTTTAAGGGAAAAAAATACTTCTAAAAGAAAATAAGTGGCTTTTCTAAGTCTTCCACTACCTTAAATTATACCTCTTGTGTCCACTAAGGATTTTTTATAATTTCATGTGAAAGTGATAAAAACTCTCATGAGAATTTGTGCTTGAAATGATTATTTTTCAAGTTTGTTATTAATGTATTATTCACAATGTGTGGCATGTATATATAGTCCCTCTAGACATTTATAGATAATATATAATCAAATTCATAGATATGTGAATAGATTATTTATTTAAACGAAGTGGAATAAAATTTTTAGGTCATTACTTACCATATGCATTTCCTTCTACTATAAAAAATATTCATGATTTCTTTGATTCATCGACCTTCTATCTAAAGGAGTATCAGAATAATGTTAAATAAGACATCCCAATCCCTCCTTATTCAACTTTGTCCAAATATATTTTACTACCTCTTCCAAGTATGACTAGTTCAAGGCAAGATAAATATGTGAAGGCATCATGGATATCATAAGAAAAAAATCCTCTAAAAATAGAGTTGGAATTAGATGAGATTACAATTATGACTTCATGGTTAGTAAGCTTTACTCTAAGGATCCTTTTATCATAGTTTTCCTCATACTAGATCCTTCCTTTCAGGTCTCTTCCAAGTTACCTATTCTTAGACATAAACCTAAAATATATCGTCCTTCCCCAAAAGAATTAAATATCTTATTGTAAAAATTATACATAAATTATTTTATTAAATCCTTTTTTCTCCAACTCAGTGTTATTTTAATACATCATAATTTTCTTTGAATTTTTTTTTGATATTTTACAAAATTCTACTTTTAATTTATTCAAACAATTCAATGTCATATCTCTATTAAATTAAATACTAAATACTCGACTATTTTACTTTTTCTATTTTTAATATTAAATGTATTTTATCTCCAGCCTTTGTATTATTTTTATCACTAAAGGGGGATAATTGCTATGTAAACACTATATTTTATCTTAAAAAAAGGATAAGATGCATCAATTGTTTTCATAATTGTAATGGTAAAGTAATAAAAATTGTCACATATTGTCCATAATTATTATTGGTTTTGTTATCATCCTAAAGGGGGTGATTATTGGACATACTTATATTATTCAACCATATACCAGAATTTCATATGTTTTTATGCATAGAAAATCCCCATTTGTTTTAAAGGTTAATTTACTATAATTGATTTTAGGTGAATGATTTATATTTCATTATGTGTTATTTCATTTGGAATTATTTTCATTAAATCTATAATATTATAGTTTTAAAGAAATTTTTTCTTAAGGAAAATATATTATGATCATATTAAATATTTTATATATTTCTAAGGTAGATGATTTATCTATAAAAAAATTATCCTATATTATGATATTATCTTACTAGTATACTCTAAGTTTCAGAAATATAAAAAGTATATATCTTACGAGAGTTTCACATAAGAGAATTATCATATGATAAATGTAGAAATATCCTTTAGAATGAAGATTCTAATGGGAATCATCCTATGATATTAAAAAGTAAAACCTTCTAAATGAGAATATTATACAAATAATAACATCATACGCTCATAGAAAATATCCTATATCTAGTGAGATTATCATATAGAATAGTGTTTATGGTTATTTCACATAGCTAGAAAAATAAAAGGAAAATTTCTTATATAAAGTTATTATATGTTTAAATTCATACAATGTATTAAAGTATTATGGAAATTTCTGTATAAAAATTTATACGACCAAATTTCTTTTGAAGAAATTTCTTATAAAGAAGAAGATCTATAAAGCTATGTATTTTATAATATTTAATTGGTTTATCATGGAATTTATTATCATTTTAGTATTTCATGAAACATCCCCTCCTAGATATTGGTTTATCAAAAGTTATGTTTCTGAATAAGGATATAGAGAATAAAATATTATTTTTTTCTAAGAACTTGTATAGTTCTATGAATGAAAAAATTTGTAGTTAATGGATACCTTTATTCTTATAATTTTATTAGAATAATAACACATAAAAATTAATATATTTTTATTTAAATTATGTTATTATTATCTCAACCATTAAAGTGGAAGAAGTTTTATAATTCAAATACAAGTAGATATGTCATTAGTATTTTAAATGAGAAGTATCACATGAACTATATGATCTATTTTTTCATGATTTTTTTTGAAACAAAGACCCAAAAATCGTAGTTTTTGTGCATTCAAGGATCCCATCTATAGCTGATAATGTTTTTGATCTAATGCTCGAAGATATATTATATCTCTCTAGATGTTCTTTATAATTTTCCTTTTATTTCTTACAACTGTTTATTAAACCTATATTACATTATTCATCTCGTCATTTTTAATATTACACTCATTTCTCTATGTGTAGTAATTTTATGGGTATATATTTTAAAAGGTTATATCCATATAAAATCTCTTAGTGTTAGTTTTAAAAATTATGAATTACTTACACTCAATTATAGAAATCCTTAGAAAAAGGAAGTTCTTAGTGAAAATCACTAATTTCACTGTGAAAGTGATTGGTAGAGTAGACTCATGTATATTTGTTCCTCAAAAAAAAAATTATTTTGATATTTTTCCTTTTATTATTTTTTAATATTAAGATGATTATTTATTTTATATTGAACAATAATTTTTTTTATAATTTTAAATAGGGTAGTTTTAAGTTGGTAAAAATTTAAGAACTCAATTAACCATCCCCCCATTTTGACTGATTATGAAAAACCTATCAAAACAGAAGTAGTGGGTTAGTAGTCTTAAGAGACTATATGTATATATGATCTTTTAATTTAATTTAAAACATAAAATTATATAAAAATATTTAAATCAAAACTTCATTATCTCATATATAATTTACTTTCATCATTCATAGTACTCATCTTGGTTCTATTGAAAAAATGAAAATTTAATAAAGGGTCGACGTCAAACTTGGGTATCATATAGAAGAATATATCATTGAAGAAACATGGAATAAATAAAATTTCAAGTATAAATAATAATCAAATAATTATATATAACTGATAAAATGAGCATGAAATATATCCATCTATAATATATAATGGAAATAATTACTCACATGGATAAAAATAATTGATTCCATAGTGATGGAATACATAATGTTGGACATCATAAACATATTTTCAAGTCCTCGTGAAAATAAATCATATATAAATGGGTAAGGTATACAAGAAATAATTAAGCTAGTTTCTCTCATGATATCTATTGATGCATTTATGAGTTATTTAATTAAGGTTCATTCCCATCACATAATAAGTCTAATGCATCCATCATATGAATATTTCTAGACAATAATATATATCATAATTTTATAAAATGAACCATTTACATGCACATGTCTTAGTAATCAATACTTACCCATGTAGAATTAATAGATATGCATATTTTCCCAATTAATCGTATTATAAAGATATATAGGTGAATTTCCATCAATATAGTAGGAATTATAGGATACTCATAATGTAATGGAATTTATCATTTATAATTGTATAATTATATGGGATACTCTCATTATATTGGGGTATTGATGGGTACCAATGAATAAAATGTCTTTGATATAAAATAAATGATATAAAAATACAATATCGAATAAAGTTTAAGGTAATATAATGGTTTATAAGGGTGGTATAATAGGATGCGATGGAAATCATTATTCAAAAGAATTATGTATTTTTAAAAATGAGAAATACTATCATTATAAATGTAAATAGAATTGAATTCAAAGGACTTTTGAAAGATAAATAATGAAAATTTTGGTAAAATAATTTTATTACTATATTCCTAAAATATCTAGAGAATAATCCCCTAATATCCTTACAGTTTGGTAAATCAGCATATAAATTTAGTTAAGGGTTTGGGAACCCTTACCATGATAAGTATCTTGAGAAAAACTATTTGTAAAACCTTTAAGAATGAAATGGATATATATTTTAGGATGAAAATATATCGAAGTATCTTACCAAATATTCCTGAGTGGTAAAATGAGTAAAAACCTATTCTTAATGGTATTAGACTAAATTTTAATGGGAGGATGGGAGAGTATTTATAGGAAATGAGGGAGAATTATTTATTAATTTCTAAACATAGGTCCTGGACATCAAGTTATCGAAAAAATGGAAAATAATTAGCCTCCCCAGGGATTTAAATAATGGTATTTTAAATTTAAATCCTAGTTTTTGAATTTTAAATGTTTCTAAAAAAATAAATAAAAAAATTATTTTGGAGATAGAAATGATTTTTATTCATGAAAAATTGTTATTAAATTATTAAAAAACACTTTAGAATTTGAAAACATTTAAATGTTTTGAATATTAATTTTAATATTTTAAAATAAATTTTTTTCATAAAAAACATATATTTTTTCAATAAAGGAACTGTATTAATTCTCAGATAATTTTTAAATCATTTTTATGTTATAATACTTACCATATATTCATACATTATTTTACTATTTACCGAAAAATTAGACTATCATAGAAAATTATAAAAAATTCACCATTGGATAATTTTGAACTATATTGATTCCAAATTTCAAGTCCATTTCATTATAATAATTTTCTATATATGAGATATTTAATTTATAAATATGAACACTTTTTAATTTCAAAATAATTCATTTGGTGTAAAAAATTAAAAATCTTCTTCCTAAAGTTTATGTATATAGTTACATTATTATTTATTAATGAATATACATCATAAATAATTTAAAATTATATTATTACAAAATGATTTTATGTATTTTTATAGACACTTATATGTATAAGGGATATATTGAAATTATAATTATTATATAGAGAAGTTATTATTTTAATGGTTAGATTCTCAACAAATTGATTCCAATGGTCACCTTGCCCATCCGGCGGTCAAATTAACCCTTACCTATACAATTCATTAAAACATCTAAAATCATTCTTATTCTTTTATTAGTTTATATACTATGAATATCCAATTTATTATTATTTTATTAATAATAACAATGTATCTCATGTACTTGTCATTTTTTTAGTATATTATCTTCTTGAGTTTAATATTATTGTGCTACCCTTTATTGTTACTTGTTCTATGTTACTAGTTACAAATTTTATAATGACTGAAATATTCTAGTTTTTTATTATACTATTAGGATGAAATAATAAAATGTTAATTTTGTAATAGTTTTTATTATGATGTGTTAATTGGAAGTAGATTAATCTCATATATTACAATAACCCTATATGGTTGATCCCTAGTACCTGATAATTTTCCCCATGTAGACTTTTATCCTTTTATAAAGAAGTTTCTCCATCTCTAAATCTACAGAATTGCCTTGAAATATTTAAAAAAATATCTTTCATACATTCCAAAAATAAAATATCCTAATACATTTAAACTTATAGGATCTCATGATTCTTATTTTTTGTAGTTGTAACCCTCAAAATACAAGGGTACACATACTAGAGTAAGGTATATGTTTCTCGTGTTATCTTTTTTTGGTATATTTCATTTTCACATCACAGTAATTATTAGTATGTAATAAAAATTATCTTTTTATATGGATATTACCATATTCATCCTCCAACCATGGTCTAAACATATCATACATCTTATAATACACATATCTTTCTAATAATCTCTCCAAAATATCATTCCACACATCAAAACTCCTATAATCTTATGAATAATTATTCTTATTCAATTTTCATCCATGGTATAAACATTATTTCATGAAACATTACTGTTTATGTCAAAATCAATATTCTTATACAATTGTAACTTCTTCATCTTCATGTAAGAATGAAATATCCTTTATCATACATACAAAAACTATCTTTCGGAGAAACCTAATCTATGGGACTCTTAGGTATTACATTATATCTACCTATTATTATTCATCATGGTGAAAGATATATTTATCATGGAATAATGATTACATATCATTCAAAAATAATCCCATGAATCCATTTTTCATGGTGTGGGAGAACCAAACATAGTGCAATGGGTCTTCTCAAATTAATCCTTTGTGGATACCTCACCTAACAGGAGCTCCATTTCAGTGGAAAAGATATATCCCTTACATATCAAGGTTTCCATACAAGTTGAACTTACATGTCCCTTTATGTCGTATGTTGGCTTTTTATTTATCCTATTTTAATTTTTATGATACTATTACATATCATCTCATGACACTTATATATCATCTCATGAACCCTATGTATTATAATTTTCACTTCTACAACAAATGGAAATATCTTATATATCAACTAGGGATTCATATGTATCAACCATCCCATGTGTAAGGTTTTACCCTTGGAATTTAATCCCACATGTTCCTTCAAAACTCCTATTTATTCTCGATTTTCTCCCAAAATTAAAAAAAAACACCAAAAATACATTTCAATTTATTTCTTATTATTCAATAATAAAAACAGTAAAATTAATTAAAAATAAAAAATTGAAAAATAAAATTATTAAAAATATATATACCTAAATTAGAATCATCATATTACATTGTAGTGGTCTTTGTGATATAACTTGTGTTACACTATTTCCTTTATGTTTGAATCCTACCTATAATTTCCATTTTTGTTTATGTTATAATGAATTTTTATTATTTTTATTTTATCATTATTTACTTTATTATTATTATATCAAGACCAAATCTCACAAAAGGTACCCCTCCTAGGCTCTAAATGAAGAAAGGGAGATAATGACCCCAAAGTCCCACCTCTGGTAGGCTTCGAGTCAGAAACTAGCATCATGGGTATAGATATCCACACATATGAGAGGAATTACCATCAAAATTAAGAATATTAGGACCATCACATATGATATCAACCACTAAAATATCAACAAAATAATAAAGGTTAAATTCACAATATCAGTAACACATTTAATGTCATAAGAATGAATTAAAGTCTCTATGTAAAACATCAAAGACAATCCTACAGTAGAAACTCAACAACTACACAAATTCCTAAGAAAGTAATGTCTAGATAAGTCCCTAAAATCCTTAAGGAAATTAGATATATATATATATATATAGGGTGAGTGTACATGAATAATCATTATTAACATACTGAAATTATCTTATTCACATGTTAAAAGAGAATACTAATGTACCAGTGAGAAAAAAGAAGAACTGACAGCACCTAAACTAGTCAAGTAATAAATCCCATCCCCATCGAGTCTTGCTCACTGAATAATGCATCCAAGTATAGTGGCATAATAAGATGCATGTCGATAAAAGGGTACCCTACACTATTTTCCCTCTCATTTTCCACTCTCCACCCCAAAGTTATATATCTTGTTGATCCCATATATTCTATAATGTATCCACTCCCAAAGAAACTTAGGAAACTGTATCATTCCAAGAACCTTGGGTGAAACTAGACATCTCATCCTGACCAAAGTCACCTGGGCTAAAATTACATATCTTGACCATATCCATAACCAAAATAGTAGGGTGTCCTTAACATGAAGAAAATAAACATCATGTCCTCCCCCTACCATGAAAACATTCCACTATAATACACCTCATAAAAATCAAAAACTCTAACATATATTCACCATATCCACAATTCATCTTTGCCCATGCTCAAAAAACTTATCTGGATAATGGAGTGTGGAATAGAGGGTAAATATCCATCCTTCCTATCTATTTTAGATATAGGGAAAAACACCCCCATATAAATTTGGGTGTCAAAACATTACTATCATCTATGGTGGGCTGAATATAGAAATCATAGTGAAAATAAAATATATAGTAGTTTCACACTAATGCCTAACCTATGGGTTTTTTCAATAGGAATAACATACCTCATAAAACATCTCCACAAGGTCCGAATAACCTCTTCTACATTCTATTCCACTTATAAATGAAAACAACCACACAAAAATGCCACAAAACACTAACCACTCTCCACATTTCTTTTCAAGTTAATCCATATTCCATATTTTAATAATTTCCGACAATATTTATTTATTAATACCATCATTTTCATATTAATCATCAACCACTTTAACCACACATACCATTTTAATTCAATTGTATATTATACATTCCAACTCATACCATTTTAGATTTATTTTTCAAATTTTATTTCATTACTATCATGAAAACAACCAAACATTATATATATAACAACCCATCCTCTTCAAGCCAACATACCCCATATTTCCACTATTTCACATCACCACCATTTCCTATAAAAAATTCCATATTTCACAACCACATATCATCATATCTTCCAAAAACACCACAACAAAACATCACAACCAATAATTATAAATTTCACATGTCTTATTTCAGATTTATATATGGAGACTTCGATCTCATTTACTTATTTAATTTTCAAGGAAACTCTTATACAAACTGTAATTTCCATATAAAAACAATTTATTTCTGAATATACATTATAAAATATTTTAATTCTATATGATATCAAATAATCAAATAATAAGGGTTCCAAAATCACATAAACTACAACACATAAAATCCTCAAAATGCTGTGATTTTCAGAAATCGAATCAATAAATATAAACCTAATGAAAATAACATAAAAAGTGGTAAAACATGTGTTTCCATTACCTTCCCTTTAAATTTAAATTAATAAATTATTTATATACATGTGTTAATCACACTATCATTCTAGGATAATATTTTTTATCATCTAATTTAATGCAACATGTGATAATAGGAATAATTATTATTTTATGCATTTGATTATATATTCTTATGAAAAAAATATCTGACATATAAAAACATATAAAATACTATTAAAGCTTTCCATTCCCCTAAATTTCAATTTGGAAATTTATTATCTCCATCAATCCAGTGAAAACCATCTCCCCAAAGAAACCAAAATCATAATCCCTTCCACATGTACAACTAGAATAAATGTAAATGATCCCTTACTTGATATTAATTTTACACATTAAATCACTTCACCTAGAAGGATAGAGGATAATGGCAGATGATAGTATCCAAGAAGTTATAGTAGAATCCTTAGATAAATTCAGAGCCATCATTCAGATCCTATAAGGATAAGATTGGACAATCGAAACTTAATATGAATGAAGAAAGACCCATTTGAGGGGAAGAAAAGTATCTTTAAGACTTATATATATCCCTCTATAGAAACATCACAAACTCTTTCATCGTTCCATATTTTACTCCCAGTTTAATTCTCAACCAACACAAAACATTATTACAGAGTGATTAAATCTATCCAAAATATTATACTTATGTTTAAATGAGCCAGAAACATAAATTCAAATTATTTTTGTCTTTTACAATCTGTGAATTAGGGTCCCCAAGGGATGAAAAAAAAAGGAGGAAGAAAATAAAAAAATATGGGTAATGATGTTACCTATACGCGACAGAACAGATTTGTATGAGGGTAAATTTTCTTACCCTCACACAACACATAAGAAAGAATCACATAAGGGTAACTCCATCTTACCCTTATATTGTCTTTGAGAAATGTATTTCACCTTTATGGGAATACCCATACACAACTTTACCATCACATGAGATCAGAATACCCTTAAATAGTCTTGAACTACTATTACACATCCATAAGAACATAAATGTTACCCTCACATTACTAGAATCATACCCTTACATAAAAACGATATATGTGATTTCCCTTATACAGTTAAGAACCTTCCATTATAAAAATAGAGGGACTTTGGATGACATTTACACAACAGGGAAACAACCCATAAACAATGATAATATTACCATTATCTTATACATCCTAAAATATTTAACCATATGCGAGATTTATAACTCCAAATCCACCCTTACACAGACTCCATTACCCTTACACAACAGTGAACATCCCACATTTTACCCTTAGAAATGTAGGATTACCCATATGTATAGAAAGATATCTCATTATTTCCTTTATGAACGGTTACAAAAATCAACATTAACTTTAAAAAACCATCTAAAAACATTTCCCTTATAAATCATAAATTTCATTTGTAAGGGAAAATATTTGTTTTAAAATATTAACAAGTAAATTAAACTAACTTATAAATAATTAATAAATGTGTTTATTATTAATTTAAAAATTCTAAAACACTTACAAAGACATTAAAATAATATTACAACATTATAATTATTTTCCAAATAATGTTTTAATACATTAAATTACTTCATTAATTTGTAAAATCCTCTTTAAACAAGGTAATAATTTATAAAGTAATTTAAAAAAAACTTCTAAATTTTTAAAATTTATCCAAAACTACAAGAAACTCTAGAATTAAAATGGAATGGTTCAGTAAAACATATGATCTATCATTATATTCCTCTCAAAAAATTATCATCCTTGAAAACTAAAACAAAACTCAATTGGAGAGAAAGTGAAGGGGAGAAAATTTATCCACCCTCTGAGATACCTCTCAAGGATCCCACTAAATTTGTAATATATGAACATTTATAAATATAAAATATTTCTGGTACCCCTCAAACAAGGAAAATTTCACAAAGATATTCATGAAAGAAAAATAAAACAATATATATTTTGATCAAAAAAACATTACATAAGGAAATTCCATTAAAGAATATCACATCACATTGTTTTAAATTAAAAACATAAATATTCATGTTAGGAAAACATTAATATTTCTAGAACATAAATAAAACTATTTAGGCATTCCATAAAATAAAAATGTGTACATGCTTCATCCTCATTTATCATTCTAGGAAGTAACATTTTGAATATATCATGATTAACATTAATAAAGTAGACTAGCATGCTTGAATAAAAATTTGTTAACTTTGATATTACATCAAAAATTCATTAAATCCTATTTATTAAGGAGTTTAAAAAAAACATTTTTCCCATGGATTATTTACTTATAATACATCTATCATATCATTTCACTTTAAAACATGTTAACATAAAATATTGCTTCTAAAAACATTCCCACTAAGTCACTTTCAATTAATAAAATCTGGTTGGTTGAAAAACCATTTTTAAATAACTTTTTTATCCTTCTTAATAAAAATTTATTTATAAAAAACCTTTTTTTTAAAACACTTCCAACAAATTTTAAAAAAAATTAGATAAATTAAAACATTATAAAATAATTTTCATATTCTGTTTGAAAAAAAATATTAACAAAAAAAATTACAAGTCATTATCACCAAATTTTATTACACATCAAAAAGGGAACTTATATGAATGAAATACTCAATGTAAAAATTATTTTCCAAAAAAAACTTCATTATAATTTAATCAAATATTTTGGAAAAAAAATTAACTAACTTAATTCAACGTAAATAGAAATATTTAATTTATACACTGACTATTTCATTTATAACTCAAACATGTCTAATAACAAAGAACTTTTATGTTTGTAAGAAACATAAACCATTACCTTCGTGATATATAAATATTTATATTTAACAAGTTTTCCAAAACGAATTATAAAAGTGGAAAGGTTACATGATTCCATATAATTTCTTCTTTTCAACGAACACAGCTCTAACATGCTCTCTGCTTAAGTTAGTATAAAAACATAAACTCAAAATTAGAGAACCCAATGTAACAAATATCATGAATTATAAAAAAAATAATGAGGTTTAAAATATCATACTTTATCCAGATTTAAAATTTTCCTAAATTTGTTAATAGTATTTATTCAGTAGGGGAACACTCATTAAAATTCAATAAAGGATATAATATCACATTTATCATAGGTTCAAGTCATTAATTTCAAGATTTTTTAAATTAACATCACATATCATTTTTTTAATAATCATGTGCACCATAGTCAATAGAGCTACCACAAGAACACAAATAAAAGTAACTCATCCATCATACTATGATATTATCTTATGTGTGTGGCACTGACTCGCCTGCAAGGATTTAAATTATGTCATTATATAACACATCATGATATATGATGTGTACCCAATATTCATATTCTAAAGTCCATAACATACATAAATATTATAATAGAAAAAAATTCTATGGATGTAAGTACACCAAGACAGAACCATTAAAACAGAATATTCCTTATCAAGTAAGAATCCTAGATCTCAACACAACCACAATTATCAATTCCAACTTTAACCCATTCTATCAGTCATGGTTCCATCCCTAAACCCACTACAAATGAAATTTCATTCTGTATTCAATGTCAACATCATCATAATAAGTGGTATCCCTTTCCACCACTACAACCTATGTCCTCCCATCCCATTTCATCAATATAACCAACACCCCATGCCCTAATAATTTCAATGGGAATCCCTAACCATATCTAATCAACCAACAGTCATATCAGACTTACATAACATCACATATAAAGACTCACATCTAGAGAAAACATAGAATGAATAAAAATATATATAGAATCGACAAGGAATCTTGGATCTAAAATAAGGAATTCATCCTTCATAAGAAAATGTGATTTCTTATCCCCAAACATTTACCTTTATTAAATAACCAATTTTATTACCATCCTTGATTAACATATTAATTTATCATAGGTCACCACTATGGGTAACCTAAGTCATTATCTATGTAAATCCATAAATTATTTAAAAACTCTCTCATTGATTTCTTCTAGTTTCAAAAAACATTAAGGAATAAAACTCTCATTAATATAACTCTTCATTATTTCAACAATAAGAATTTATATCCTCATATTCTTTATCCAATCCCATTAAAATATGGAAGAAAAATTTTAATTTATCATGCATCTGAAAACATTATATATATATATATATAAATATAATTATAAGAATTGATTGATTCAATAAAAATTCCTCTAAATTTCTTTATCCAACTAACTTTACCATCATTAAGTGATTAACCACTTTTTTCTTTTTGGAATCTTGTCAATCCCATCAATACAACCACAACACAGTGCACAATCATAGTAAAGATACATGTTCTCAATAGTAAGATACATCATCTCAAAGAATACATAGTTTCCAACTTAAGAAATATGAAGTGTCCAAGGATTAATATTTACAAAGGAAAATATTCTTATTAAACATCCATTAAAATATCATCTTATAATTCAAAAACATGTTTTTAGAAAGTCATATAAACACTCTGATACGGTATTAAAAAAACAATGAAAAAAAAGTAATAATAATTTCTTATTCATTTCCAAGTAGTCATCATGTATTTAATTTAAATGTTGCTAAGTTAAAAATGAAATCTAAAAATTGTTCGCCTTAGGCATCGTTATTATTATTCTTTGATAAGACATCCTAAGTTCATCTTTTTATCGAGGAAAAACAGTTTTAACTTTTTTTTCAAGATTTATACATGCTGGTTTCTTGTTCTCAATTCAAATACCCCATTATATATAACACATTATTTCAATATTTTCCAAATAAAACATTCTCTTAGATAACAAAATTAAAACTGTACATGTTGTATTTCTATGTTCATTATTATCATTCTCAAACTAAACATCCTTTAAATTTTTAATTACTATGGAGAATATGATAATACACTCTAATAAGGGTTGGACTATTCTACTTTCATATTTAAATAAAACATAATTAGTATATAACATGTTTTCGTATTCTGGATATAATATATTTAACATATTACATTCTCAAGACTCACATTTGAAATATTCCATAGTTAAAATAAAAATATTTTCAACACTAGTCCTACTACATATAAAAAATACTCATGGATATCCTTTTTAAAATAATAATTTCAATAATTTAAATAGTTTTGAGTCTAAAAAGGTTTATATAAATCATGATTATCATTTTCCATAAATTTGAAAATAGCCATCAAAATCTATCCTTGAAATAAATTCCCAACACATGTTCATGATAAATTAAAAATAAATGAAATATGGGGAATATTTTCTCACATATAAACTACAATAATCTTAAGAATGGTTTTTAAAATAGTAATTTTATTATGGTAAAATAAAATCTACTCAAGGTAACATTATTCATAAGTTTTTTTAGAATTCAACTCCAATTCTCAATAAAATACACTAAGCATGCTTTTATAACATTTCTAAAATTTAGGAAAAAAATTATCATGTTATAGATATTATCAATGGAAACAAATTAAATTCATGAATAATCATTCTATAAAGGGAAAGGAAACCACATATTCATCTTTAAACAACATTTCAAATAATTTGATATGGCCAGTTAATCACTATTTAACCCTTTCCTTTCAGTTTATAAGATTAATCTTTTAAATAATAAAATTTCATTATCAACTAAATAATGGAAATAGTAAAATAAATACATATAAAATTTCATTATTTTTTTAATTAAATACCTTAACAACCCCAAAACCACCTCATTTAATCATCAACATAACTAATCATGATGCATGTACCTCTCTTTGTTCTCTACCCCATAACTAGAAGCACCTCACTTGGTCATTCAGTAGGATCAGGTTCCTTAAATTTTATAATGGTGGGACCTAAAATCCCATGTCTTAAATGATCTTCATTATCCTATGTCAAGCACCAAGATCAAATGATGCCATTTTTCTACCGACCCATGAAATCCTCGCATTGACTGAGTCCAAAAAATGTATTACGTCTCAATGAAAACCTTATATAATGAACCCCTACCCCAAAGGTAACCCTAATAGGCTACAAATGGATAAGAAATTTACCCCCAAGTCCAAGCTCCAATTGTCCTCTGTTAGGTGACTAACACTGAGTGTAAAAAATGACGCACATATGGGAGGAATTATCCTTGAAAAAAATAAAAGTATGATTAGTAGATAGGATATAAACTTGTAAAAAACTCCATAATATAGGAAATTTAAAATCCAAAATATCCACAATGCATGTAATTTCATACAAATATAATAAAAGTCTTCAAGTAAAACATTAATGAAAATATTTAGGCCAAAAATCAATAACTACCCCAATTTATAATCTAGTGATGTTCATCTAAGTCCCTAAAGTCCTCCTAGAAACTGAAAAATAGTTTATATGTTTTGGGTGAGTATACTTGTCTAATCAGTATGAACATACCCAAATTATCTCATCCAAATGTGAAACGTGGATACTAATGCCCTGGGGAGAAAATAAGATAACCAACAGCACCTAAACAGGTCAAACAACCAATCACATCCTCACTAAGGTATGATCTCTAAATAAAAAATCCAATTATAGAAACATAATTAGTATAATATAAATAAAATGTAACATCACACTGATTTACTATTGATTTTATGCTAAACATTTTAACAACATATGTCCTACCACTCCCATGTATTAAATAAAGTAATCCTTCCAGAAGACACATAGTAAAAAACATCATGCCAATCACCCCATGTGAAACATGCTATCTGATCCTTGTTGAATACACTCGGGAAACTATATAACATATCAACCATATCCATAAATATAATAAAATGTTATAATGAATATAAAGGACATCAACCTTGTATCTCCTCCTAAAATGCATGACCCCTCTATAATACACCTCATCAAACACATCAACCCAACCATATATTAATTATATATTCACGTCATTATAGCTCATGAAAAATAATCACCTACAAAAGAGATAGTAGGGAAGAAGTGGTAGTTATCCATATGTCCTAAATATCATGGTTTTTAGTAAAAATAACCCCCAAAATATTTAGGTGTTGGGGCATACCGATTGACTTAGGTGGAGTGCGTATAGAAATCCTAGTGAAATTATAATATATAATATTCAAACACTGATTCCAAACCTATAGGGTATTTTAAACAATAATATCATCCCTCTCACGACATCTCCACAAGGGAATCATAATCCAAATCACTTTCACTACTGGTTCTAAATTCAGAACACTATAAAAACATGCAACAACCCACAAGATACTTTCTAAAATTCTTTTCAAGTTAATATAAATTTTATATTTCCTTAATTACCAACTATATTTATTTATTAATCTCATCCTTTTCACATTAAGCATTGACCAATTTAATAACACTTCCAAAATTTAATTTAAGTGTTCTTTACCTATTCCAACCCATGCCATTTCAGTTTCGTTATTAAAAATTTATTCCATGACTTCCAAGAAACCAATACAATACAACATAAAAAACAACCCATCATCCTTAAGTAAAAAATCCCCAAAATTCCACTATTTTACATCACCACCAATTCCTATAAAAACCGCCAAATGTCACATTCATGTCTCATCACTTCATCTCTACACACCACAACCACACATCACAAAAACTTGTCAAATATTTCATATGTGTTAATTTATATTTAAACTAGGTTCCTTTCATAAAATTTACTTTTTTACATATCAAGGAATTTTTCACAAAAACCATAATTTACATAGGAAACCAATTTATTAACCAGATATAACTTCTTATCTAATTTTATTCAAGGTTATATAAAAAACACAATAAGGGCTCCAAAATAACATCTATTATAACATAAAAAAAACCTTTAATTGTCATTATTTTTAACAATATAATTAATAAGTATAAACCCTATAACAATAACATAAAAAGTGTTAAAACATGTTTTTTCCTTTCTCTTCCCCATTAATTTCAATTAACTGAATAATTTTATTTAAGTGATAATCATTATAACCTTATAGGATAATCTTTCAATTATCTAATTTAACACAACATGTGATAATAGGAATAATTATTCTTTTATGCATGTGATAATACTTTCTAAGGAAACTAATATATACAACATTAAGAAAAAATATAAAATATAGGTGAAAATACCCATCCCCTTCAATTTATATTAGTTATTTTATTATCCTTCTCAAGACAATTCAAACCATCTCCCCCAGGGAAACAAAATCATAACCCTCCCCACATGTACAACTAAATGAAATAAAAATGATCTATTTATTCTTATTTATTTTCCACTATAAATTGATGCACTCAAAAAGATTTAGGAGTTAGGTATATTATAGTTTCCCATTATATGTAAGAGAAGCATCAAATGAATTTTATCCATCTTAGTAATCCCGAATGGTGAGGTTTATACAACCCAAACATGATAGGAATAACGAGAAACTCATTTGAGGGGAATAAACTGATTGCTAAGACTTAAAAATATCCCTCTAAGGAAACTTCATAAACTCCATCAACTTTTCATATTTTATTCCATATTTATGTCACATACAACACCAGACATAATGGATGAGTGATTAAATCTTTCCAAAATATATGATTTAGGTTTAAATGAGGAGAAATTTATTCCCATGATTTTAGAAATTTAAAACCATTAAAAGAAAATCTATGAAAGTTGAAATAAAAAAGTAGTAATGAAATCTAAACATATAAATAAAGAATTTATCTATAAGAGATAACATGGTGTTGTGTACAGGTAACTTTACATACCCTTACACAACACCTCTAAAATACTCACATAAGGATAACTCTAGCATACCCTTATGCATGATTTTAAAAACTCAGGTAACCCTTATGAAAATCCCCTTATTCATCTTTACCCTCACATGAGATTTAGATTACCCTTATGTAGTCATGAACTAACCTTATGAATCTTTAAAAGCATTGGTTATACCCTCACGTAACTAGGAACTTACCCTTATGTGAAGAAGGAAAGAGGTGTTTACCCATAAATAGGTAATATCCATCCATTATAATAACTGACGGTGTTCAGATAACCATTACACAATGCGGAAACTACCCTTATGTAACTAGAATATTACCCATATGTGAGACTACCTGAAGAATTTACCATTATTAAACTTAAGAACATTAAATATACCCTTTCACAAACTATTTTACCCTTAAGTAGTGGTGAAATAACCTTATATAACCCTTAGAGATTAAAAGTTACCCTTAGACACAAAATGAAAACTCATTGTTACCTTTATGAAAGGTTAGAATATCACCCTTATATCTATGAAAAAATTTAAAAAATGGTTACCCTTACACCACTAAAATTTCATGAATATGGGTAAATATATATTTGAAAATTATCTTTTAAAATAAACTAAATTATAAATAATTAATAAAATTATTTATTATTACTTTTAAAATTCAAAAACAATTTTAATGACATTAAAATCATTTTAAAACATCTATTTTGGTATCTAAATAAAATATAAATACATTTTAATTACTTATATAATTTTAAAATGCTTATAAACCCACTTCATAATATACAAATAAATTTTAGAATAACTTATAAATGTTTAATTTTTTTCTGAACCAAAGGACGCCCTAGAATAAAAAAGGAAGGGATTGGGAAAACATAGAACTATAGATATTTAGAGTCCATAGTCTCCCAACATAACTTATAGGCCCTATTTTTTTTGTAAATATCCTCTGGAATATGCGGAGGCATGCCTGAGGTAATTCTTCATGATAGGTTTAGTTATGGCTCAGGTAGATCATTCTATGACATTTCAAAAAATCAAAGGTCATTAGTTCAAATAGATGACCATTTTACATTACCATATCCAAATTAAAAAAACTAATATTTATATTATCTAAGTTTGGTCATAAACTACCTTGGTATATCTTAGTCAAATACCCAGATGTAATACTCATAAATGAGGTAGAATGTCACATCTATGTTAAATATCAATCTTTGATGAGATGAACGACATACTAAACCACCCCTAATTAGATTAATATCCATATTAGTGTAAAAAAGTATCAAAGTATGAAGGTTCACATTATTGGTTTATTATAAAACTAAATTATGGGAATTTAATATGAAACATGCATCCCTAGTATACTAATAACACATTGTATAAACATCTATCTGATATACATAATGGGTCTTCCATCACACAAAACTCTTATTATAACTCATGAATATATTCAAAATCTATGTATGAAACCTATCCTTCACTATTCTTCACATTATAAAACAACCTATAATAATCCTTCATGGCCATCAGTTATGGATAAAATAAATTCAAACTTTTATAGGTTAATTATCACTTCACTTCATGAATATATGCATCCAACATGAAAGAGTGATAAATTGAGATTTCCTTTTATATAATATGGAAACTTTTATATTCTTAAACTCCTTTAAAATTATCAATAAAATAATACATTATAATGTGTTTAGTTATATATAATATAATAATTTTCTTAAAAGGCCTTATATTTGATGCACTTTAATGGTTTTGTTAAAAACATTACATTAATATGGATGTCCTTCCACATCACTATATGTTTATATAATAAATCCTCCCACTGAACACTTTTAATCTGTCACATATATGAAGATATGTTTTCTTATAATGGTTTATTTATATTTATAAACCTCATGTTCAACTCTTTGAACATATTATTCATAAATATTTACTTCATAATATTAAATTATATGATATTAATAACTTTTTTGTACTTAAAACACTTTCTAGACCTATAAACATCATATTGGAACTTTTCAATTCAAATTTTTATATGAGATAATTTGGAAACAATTTTTAAATGTACCTCTTTATGTTGATATAATTCTATACCAATATACCTAAAATTATTTTTGGATATAAATTCACTTGAACCTTTAAGTTTATTGGTATAATAATTTAATTTTTTAAATTTTGAACTTCTATATTTTCAAGCGTTCTTATAATAGTAAGTTTGAAACTATATTTTTTTTATAAAATATATTACTAATTCAAGAACTAATTTGTATAGGGAAATAAAACTTATTTCCTATAGTAGGAATATTTAGAAAGAATGATATTAATAGTTATATTTTTTATTATTTTTTTATGTGTTTTGATAAATAATTTGAATCAAATATTTTATTCATTATAATATAAAACTGGAGGGTATTTGTATCGTATCTATTATATTTTAACAAATATATTGGATAGACTCTTATAACATAAATGATAAATTTTTTATTATATACTTTTTAAAACATGTTATATAATTAGATTGATCATAAAAATGTATATAAAAACCATTATCTCGTTTTTTTAGGAAATTGTTTTAAAATAATTCACTTATCATATAGAAGGAAAAATATGAAAAATAAATATTCATTAATTTAATCCATTGAATATTTTAGGTGGACTAATTCATCCACATCTTCAATGTTGAAACCCTTTTATTCAATATATAAATGAGTACTTGAAACTCTAATCATCAATACTTCATCAAATTTTAACTCTTATATAAATTCAAAAAAAATATTTATTTTTTAGTTAGTATCATATAACTTTAAAATTATTAAAATTAGATGCTATAATATAAAACCTAATCATTACTCTCTATGAATTTTTCACCCCTTCAATTATTTTACATAATTCATTGTCCAATGTTTAGGTTTTCGATAGTGATGATATTTCCAATAGAAGATCCTTTCTTCATTTTAAAAAATGGTGTGGAATCTCCAAATCCCCTATTCTTATCCTTATAGGAAAAACTTTAAACCCTTTATTATATAAACTTTACCAATATACTTGAACAAATAATTATTATAACCTTATTATTAGTCATAAAACTTTTGACAATATTTGGTAAACTTTTGTTCAAAACATTAATTATATAAATCAGAATAAATTATTAGAACCTTTTTAACATGGATTTCAGAATTAATTTTTTTATCGGATCAAGCCTGTGCAGTGACACTAGATTCTACAAGTCATTTTCATATCCAATTATATTGATTAAATGATTTTATAATGATGTACCCTATACCAACTTGTGCTAAAATATTTCTTATGAAACTTAATATCTCTCATGTATAGGTTTTTATTGATAAATTTTTTTTAAGTTATCCATTATTACAAATGAGTTCATTATCTCATGTTTTTTATATAGTATAGAGTCTAAGAAAATAAGTAGAAATGTATAAATATTAGGAGAATATTTTTTATAGTTTCTATAATAATCTTTTTCTTCCTGACTAGTTTCATCAAAAAACTATTTCTAGAAAACGTTCTGATTCAAAAATTATAACATTCCTTCTTTCATAAGAAATTTTTTTATGTTTTAATACCATTTTAAGAAGATTATTTCATTAAGTTTTCTTTTTCAATAATTGATGTTGATGCCACATTTTATAGAGATGATACTTTTTTTATCTATAAAAATATTTTTAGTATAATATTATCATTTTTTACATTTATTAAATATATGATTTTATTAATTATTCTAATATAAAAATAATGATTTATTTTAGAATACATCATACCAATTAGTTATAAAAGATCCATATTTCACTAAGAAATTAGTATGCATTATAATTTCCCTCATCACTTAGTTATTTATGTAAACCATTATATAAATCATATCATATATTACTCTTTTATTGTTAAACAGAAAACACATAGCCCAAATCCATCATATAGATTAACTTATAACGAGCTTTAATTACATAATATAATCCATGGGAAACCAACTTTATTGGAACCTACTTGGTTGGATGATTTCAATGTATTTAAGTATTCTCATTATAACTAATCTAAAAATGAATATGAATTATACATCCCTGGTATACTAATGACACACTATATAACTCTATATGTGATATACATAATGGGTCATCTAGCACACAAAACTATTATTATGACCCATGAGTATATTCAAAATCTATGTATGAAACCTGACCTTTACTAATCTTCACATGATAACACAAGTTATAATAATCAATGATGGATATCAATTATGGAAAACTTAAATTCAATCTTTTATAGGTAAATTATCATTTCAATACCCAAATATATGCATCCAACACGAATGAATGATAAAGTGGGATTTCTTTTTATATAACATGGATCCTTATATATTCATAAACTCCTTTAAAAATAGCAATAAAATAAAAAATTATAATGTGTTTAGTTAAATCCAATATAATAAATTTCTAGATATTTCCTATATTTAATGCACTTTTATGGTTTTGTTAAACTCATTGCATCACTATGTAATTATTTCCACATCACTATATGGTCATATGATAAATCATCGCACTAAACGCTTTTAATTAAACACATATATGATGATATGTTTTTTATGATGGTTTTGTTTAGATTTATAAACCAAATTTTAAACTCTTTTAATATAGTATTCAAATATTTTAACATCAAAATATCAAATTTTATGATATTAATAAATTTCTTCATAATTAAAACCCTTTCTATGTCTATAAAAATAATCTTAGACCTTTTCAATAAAAATATTTCTATGATAACATTTGGTAACAAATTTTAAATGTAACTATTTACATTAATATAATTATTTACCAATATATTGAAAACTATTTTTGAAGATAACATCACTTGAACCTTTAATTTTATTGGTATATTTATTTAATTTTTTAAAATTTGAACTTCAATATTTTTAAAAAAAATTCTAGTAGTATGTAATAAAATGTATTTATTATAAAATATATTACTAACATGAAAACTAATTTGTGTAGGGAAATAAAACATATTTCCTTTAGTAGAAATATTTTGAAAACATATTATTAACATTCATATTTCAAATTGTTTTTTATGTGTCTTGATCAATAATTTGATTCAAATATTTTATTCTTTAAAATATAAAACTGGAGGGGAGTTGGATCATATCTCTTATATTTTACCAAATATCTTAGATAGACTCTTTTAACCAAAATGAAACATTTTTATTATTATCTACTTTTTAAAACATGTTATAGAATTAGATTGATCATAACAATGTATATCAAAACAATTATATCATTTATTTTGAATAACCTTTTTCCAAAAAATTCACTTATCATGTAGAAGGTAAAAAATATAAAAATTATTAATTTATTAAATTAATCCACTAGATATTTTAAGTGGACTAATTCATCAACATACTCAATGTAGAAACCCATTTCTTTAATATATAAATGAATACATCAAACTCTAATAATCAATTCTTCATCAGTTTTACGATCTTATATATATTCAAAAGAATATTTATTATATAGTTAGTATCATATACCTTTAAAATTATAATAATTGGATTCTATAATATAATTCCTAATTTTTACACTCTAAGATTTTTTTTCACCCCTTTATATATTTTAGAAAATTCTTTATCCAATTTCTAGGTTTTTCATAGTGAAGATATTTCCCTTAGAATATCCTTTCGTCATTTTAAAAAATGGTGTGGAATATCTAAATCCAATATTATTATCCTTATTGGAAAAACTTTTAGCGGTTTCTTATTTAAACATTACAAAGTTACTTGAACAAAGGCTTCAAATGACCTGCTTATCAATCACCAACATTTTGAGATGATTTTGAAAAAAATTCAAAACATTAATTCTATAGTTCAGTATAAACAATTAGAACCTTTTGAACATTGATTTTAGAATGTATTTTGTGTTCATATCAAGCCTGAGCAGTGACCCTGGATTCTCCAAGTCATTTACATACTTAATTATATTGATTAAATGAGTTTATACTGATGTACCCTATACAACCTTACACGAAAATATTTCTTATGAAACTTAATATCTCTCATGTATATTTTTCTCAGATAAAACTTTTTTTTTAATTTTTTCCACTTTCCAAATGAATCTATTATCTTGTATTTATTATATATTATTGAGTCCATGAAAAGAATAATTAATTCATAAATATGAGGAGAATATTAATTATACTTACTATAATAATCTTTCTCTTATTCACTAGCTTCACTGAAAAAAATGATTCTAGGAAATTTTTTGATCCAATAAATAGAGAATTCCTTCTTTAATAAGAGAAATTTGTATATTTTAATACCATTCAAATAAGATACTTTCATTAAGATTTTATTTTTCAATAATTGATCTCAATTTCATATTTTATGGAGATGATACAACTTTTATCTATAAAATTTTTTATTAGAATATTATAGTTTTTAGAGTTAATTAAATATATAATTTTATTAATTATTCTCCCATTAAAATGATTATTCCTTTTCAAATACATCATACCAATTAGTTATATATTATCCAAATTTCACTAATAAATTATTATTTATTAGATTTTTCTTCATATCTTAGTTATTTATGTAAATCGGCATGTCAATCATGTCATATATTACTCTTTTATAGTTAAATATAAAACTCTATGCCCAAATACATCATATATATTAACTTATAACATGCTTGAATTATAAAATATAATACATAGGAGTCCTACTCTGGGGGGAAACTACCTGCTTGGATAATTACAATGTGTACAGGTACTCTTATTGTAAATAATCTAACACTAAATGTTTTTAAGTGGAATTTAAATCTATTATAATATATCATGTGTTTCCTTTATTTATACATGATTCTAATGATTTTTTTTGTGGTGGACTACACCATGAACCAAATTAGTATTTTTACAACATATTAATGTATAAACTTTATACAACTTTTTTTTTGTTACTTTTCAAAAAAATAAAAAAAATAACTATATTAACATGTATCTAAAACTATCTCATTCTTGAGGTATATGAAAAAAATATCATATAAGGACATAGAATCATATAAAGATAAAATATTCACAAGGGAATCATGGTGATATAAGTATTAAACCCCCACGTTTTTAGATATAGCTTAATCCCTGAATCTAGTGAGTAATTTGGCCCAAATTCCCACTATCCATGCATAAATACTTAAGATATAACTCAATTATAATTTAATTTTGACACCAAATATGTAAAAATAATAATCAATATTTACTTGTAAGTTTATAACCCACATGAAATTTGTGTAATTATTAAATGTCACTAAATAATTATGTTATGCCTCAAATATGAGCCCTCATATATATGGTATGAAATTTATTAGTATTTTAACACTTTATACTAAATAATTTATTTATTTATAATATAAAAATATATATCCATAGATAATAAATATGAATTAAACTAGATAAATGAATAATTAAAATATTAAAACATGTTATACACATTTATAGATGCTTCATAAATAAATATTTATAGAAACATTATAAGTAAACATGAATTATAGAAATTACAAAACATATTAATTTAAAAAATTAATAAAAATATCATAAATTTTAAAATTTTCTATTGTATTATTTATGTGGAATTTAATATGAAATCCTTTAGATTTTAAAATAGATGATATTTATGAAAACTATTAATATCAAATAAATATTTCGTATTTTATGTTAGTGCTTCATGTATACTAAATATCACATATTTCAATTTATTTAAACCTATTTAAAATCCTCCAAAACTCCTTTAGACATAGTTTTAATAAATTTTAAATTAATTAATTTAATATATAAATTTTATAAATAAACATAAAATCATTTTTATTTTGTTTTATTTTAAAATTTATTGGCACTTAATAAATTAATAAAACATGTCAAACCACTTTAAACTTAGATCATATCAACACAAAAATGGTAAAATTAAAATCCCACCTAAAATTTAGTATAGTGAATTTTAACAAAAATATTCTTTACTTTGACGTAATTAAATTGTAACAACTTTTTATCTAAACCATCATGTGGTTTATCCTTAGTGGAAACACATTCAAAGATAAAACCATCACTATTATCTTAAGGTGATGTTATTTTAACTTAAGTATTCAAAAGCTCCACTTTCGAAACCATGATGTGGTTCCACTTGACTAATTTGTGGTTGTCTTATTGAAATCATATTCCTATACTAACCATGGTCATTTTTATGGTAAACTATGACACAGAATTTTCATATTTATTTTGTTCTATTTTTTTCAACTTTTCCATGAACGTTTTTTTTCAAACTATGTTATACTCTTACAAAATTTATAAACCACTCTCATTTTTATCATAATTACATCATGGTTTTGATAAACTTCAAGAACAATGACCATTATCTATACAACACATTATTGAATTGTGAAAACTTGATTTTTCAGTTTCCTTATTTATTTGAAACATCAATTCAAATTATATGGAAATTTCTCTAATACCACTGAAGGGATTTTCAAGGGAGAATAATACTCTAATCCCTATTAAAAAATAACAAAAAAATAATTTATGAAATCTGATCATTACATTCATTTGGAATAAATAAATAAATAATAAATTGATAAATTTTATCTATTTATTTCTTTTTATTCAACTCATGGTAAGGATACTGTCACGACCCGACCCAACGGGGCTCGAGCCGTGACTCCCCAAGCCCGCCTCCTATAGGCCTAGGGCTGGCGACCAGCACCGAGTAGCCTATCACACACATGGGAGGCATTAGCCTATGGTACCTGTACACATGTACCCACAAACACCTCCATGAAATAGTGCAGAGATATAGAAACTGAAAAGTAAATTCATGCATACAATCTATCCCAAACCAGAGTGCAACAACAAAAGTACAAAGGGAAAAATAGGGCCCACCAAAAGAAAACTACAAGCGCGTCCAACCTACTCTGATGAGGGGAACGCTGCCACAAACACCCGCCGGAAAGCTCCCTCGACACAGCTCCGATAAACACCCCGGTCAACACGCTCACTAAGCTCCGCCTGCTCCGGGTCCTCCTGGAACTCCATCAAAGGGCATGTGGTCTGCACAAGACACAAACATGTGTGGGAAAAGCCCGTACAGGGGTGAGTATAAACATACTCAGTAGGCACCCTAAAAACCAAAACCCAAAGGAGCAACTGAAAGGCAACAGTCCGCTCAACCCAGCCAGAGGGAACCCAGACGAGAGAGAAACTCCATCTCATGACCATCCTCGGCTAAACACATCTAGTTAGCTCATCTCAGCTCAGGTGTATTCCCATACATACACCTTGAACAATCCAGATATACTCATATCACGCCACAAAGCCACAAGAGGTACCGACCTCATCACCAGCAATTGTCCACAACCAGGAGAGTACACCACGAACACTGTCATACTAGATGACACTCATCCGAGAGATACACTCCATCGAGTCCCAAACGAACATCTTAGATGCTCACCCAAGAGACCATGGTCGTCAGATAACATCACTGAGGAAACCTCACTGAAACAACATAACCACCAAACTCCTCGGATAGGGGATCACCACTAGGGTCCGCTAGGGGATACCAAGACCCACTCCGGTACACGTATCTCACAGATAGGGGATCACTCCCAGGGTCTGTTGGGGGACACCACGACCCGATCTGGCATACGTAGTTCTCACAGATAGGGGATCACACCCAGGATCCGCTGGGGGATACCACAACCCGATCTGGCGCTCGACAGATGCTCCACACTCAGTTAGAGGATCATCATCCATATAAAGATGGTCACGACGATACCGGAACCCTATCTGGTATAACTCGCGATGTAGGGGATCGAACCGACGATGCCGCAACCCTACCGAAACCACGCGCTGAGTAGGGGATCGCATAACCAACGATACCGTAACCCTACTATAAACCACATGATGAGTAGGGGATCGTATACCCAATGATGCGACAACCCTACTGAGCATGGCCCACCGCGTAGTGGATCATATTTCCAATGATGCCACAAACCCTATGGGGTTAACCTGCTAGATAGGGGATCGCCGCCCGTAAATAAGCGGTCACAACGATACCAAGAACCCGATCTAGGGTAACGATGCTAGAGGATCCACTCTGGGCCCACCGGAGGGATACCAAAACTCTAACAGTTTAAACATCCCATCGAGAGGATCACAAACCCATACGAAGGTTGTGATACCACACGAACCCTCGTAGGAACGAACCAAGGGAGAACCCTTAACCACTGCTGGTCCAAATGTCGCTAACCCGAGCGACCCGCCACAATGCCACACTACGCACCTCCTAAGCCAAATCTGATGCCACCATCGCGTTCCATGCGAAAAAACACGCAGGATAGGCTGTTTACTCGCCCGAAACGGAGAACCGGTAAAAAAGTCACTATTTACCATAGCTAGCTCGTGCGGGGCCCACACAACGATCTCGAAACCCATCGAGCGGATCACACCACGGGGATCCCCTCGGAAAAACAAGCGGAATTGACTACCACTCGTCCAAAACGGACACCCGGTAAAAAAGGTACTATTCATCGAAGGCCAGCTCGGGTGGGGCCCACGCCTGGATTCCGAAAATCATCGAACGGATCGCACCATTGCGATCCTCTCGGAAAAACACACAAGATCGACTATTCATCCTCCAAAATCGGACTCCTAGTGCAAAACCTGCGTTTCTCCGCAAACGCCAAAACCTGGCCTCATGGGTCCCGCACCCCGTTTTCAGTCCCAACACCCGGAAACCATCTCAAAAAGTTCTTCGTTCCATCAGGGTCTCAATGCTACTGACGGTACGTCAATCGGATGCTCCGGGTAGAAGTTACAATGGCCCGAAGTCGTGAAATAATAAAATAATATTATTTTATACGACGTTTCTAACTCCCGGGCCATGATCCCAAACCCTTAAACCCTTGAACCCACACCGGAAGGTTCTCCTCACCGTTAGGGTCGCGTCGCCGCAAACGGCGCGCGAATCTGGTTCACGGTTTGCAAGATACGGGGGTTTAAAGACCCCCGTATAGTAAAAGAGGCCGGACCGGCCCCGACCGGCCGGCCTGGGCCGGCCGCCGCCCCCGGCCCGCCCTGGCCGGCACCGCCGCGTCGGGGCCGTGCCGGCAGATCTTCCGTCGACCGCCGGGGGAACCCCGGTGGTCCGTTTTGCGATCCGGAGGCGTCTACACGACCCTCGGGACCCGATCTACACTGCTACAGCTTCAATTTGCAGAAAAACGCAGCAAAAACAGGATCGAGGGTTAAAAATCAAATCCGCCTACCTCGCGGGCGAAACGCCGACATTCTGCCTCAGACCCGCGCTCCAGAGCTTCCGTTGCGCGCTCCTGGAACGTCCGCCATCGAATTCTGAGCTCGTGGGCGCTTCGTTTGCTCGATTCGGTGGAGTGGCGACGAAGAACGGCGAAGAACGTCAAGAGGAACGATAAAGGGGGGGGGGGTGATATTTATATCAGTCACCCGCCGACGCCAAACCCGCCTCGGACCCGACGCTCGATTCGAACAAAAGTAAGGTCACCCATAGGGTAAACACACCATTCTGAACGCAACGGAGGACTCATATTTTCCATCCGAGACTCCGTTCAGAAGTTATTTGCGCTGACGCCCGCACACTAACTTCGCAACTTATTTACGAAAACGCCCCTGGTGGCGTTTCTCACCGCAGGCCCGCGCCCGCAATGTTTACACACTGCCTAGGGTAAACGGCATGTTCCGGACGCAACCGTTCCCTCAGATTCCAGTTCTGAGCTACCGTTTAGGAGATATCACACCCTCTCCACGTTCATAGTATAAAAAATACTTAATATTTTTATAAAATTAATTCCGGGCACACCGGGGCTCAGAATCGCACGCCATCTTCACGCCTAGCTCTGGAATTATTCGTAGAAATATTCCAAAGTCTGACAGGGCCAAAAACCTGAGTCTCTACATCCTCCCCCCTTAGAATATTTCATCCCCAAAAAGCCCTAAGCACAAGGAAAGCGACTGGACTCTCAACTGGGTCTCACACACCAGCGAGCTCACCAACCATCACCCATGCCCGAACGCATAAGTCAGAGGGACTCATCTGCCAAACCTCAATACTATCTTCTTTGGGTGGCACTGACTCGCCCGCACGGTTTTAATCGCGTCACAAAAACGCGTCTCGGTGGGGGAAGGATCCATCTACCTCATGCATTCGAAGAATGCGGAACAACTCCCACACAGGGTCTTACCAACGCCCTGAACAAAACTCGAGCAAGCAACAAAAGGAAAGAATACCGCTAAACAGTGTCTCACAAACTACTGCAGTAAGTAGAAAAGACACAAGGTGTACCTCTATCCATCCGCGGTGCCTCTGGGTCAACAGCCTCCAGGGCATGCAGTTGTCCTCGCCCTCGACCCCCAACTCCCTGAGGTTGGCGTGGACCACTAGGGGGTGGGGGTGGTGGAAATTGGTACTACCTACCAACGCCTCCCGCTGCACCAGCTCCGCCGCCATGTCCGCCGCCCTGCGGACCTCCTTGCTCGAGACACTGCCTCTACCAAGGCGGTCCATCGACCGACTCCCTCTCAGCAGCACGTCGGGTGGGACAATCTCTAGTAAGATGTCTCCGACTGTCGCAAGCATAACACCGCCTCTCTTGCGGCTGACCAAAACTGGACTACGAGCCCTGAGCCTCAGATCCTCCATTCTGGGGTCGCCTCCTGAAACGTCGACCACGTCCTGACCCCTGAGTCTGTCATCGGCTACCAGATGCTGATCCGACTGACAAAGTCTTAGCTCTTGCATGCCCAGCACTAACAGGTGAGATCTGCTCGGCCAGAAAGCTCTCCACCACCAGCGCTCGCTCCAGCACCCCAGCATAGGTGGGCAGGCACAAGGAAACCACACCTGCTCGGAGATCCCTGAGTAAGCCCTGCTCAAAGGTCCGAGCCCTAAAGAACAGGTCTCGAACCATATCCACGGAGTAGCGCGATAGGTCTGTAAACCTCGCTGAGTACTCCGACACAGTCATGCTCTCCTGTCGAAGCTGCAGAAGCTCCTGGATCCGCACTGACCTCAGCGTCACCGGATAGAACTCTTTTCTGAAGAGCCGCTCAAACTCTGGCCACGTGAGCGTCTCCTCCTCATGGGACCGCGTCACCAAACTCCACCATCGCCCGACGGAACCATGAAGAAGGCTCTCCTCTAGGACCACCATCTGATCTGGAGGTGTCCTCACTAGGCGAAAAACTCGAGTGACTTCCTCAAGCCAGTCATCAGCTGCCTGGGGGTCTGGATCACCCCGGAACCTCAGAGGTCGCTACCTCTGGAAATCGTGCAGTGCACTCAACCTGCGTGCAACCTCATCCTGCACCGCCGGCACAACCAGCTGCTCGACAGGTGGTGGCTCAACTGGCAGACAACCTGGAGGTGCAACCTCAGAACCTGTGCCCTGCTCCACAGCCACTACACGGGGCGGGTCATCAGCACAATCCTGCTGCGGAACCCTTGCTGGCTGTCGTCGTGGAGGCATCCTGAAATATATTCAAGATGCACCACAGTCAAAGAGTATATCTGGAGAGCTGACTCAAGAAGGACAAGGAAAAAACCAAAAACCCAGTCCTATATGATGCATGTACCATTATGTCCCCTTGACCAGTGTACGAATGTCCCGAGTCGAAAGGCAGGTTATCAGAGTCCTGGTGTATGGATACGTCGGCTGCCGCACCAACACTGGAGTCCCTGGCCTGAAAGCCGAACTCGAAACATCCTAACACTACCGCTTTGCAACCCAAACCAAGCTCACAGCTAGACCATCTACGCTCTGAGATCCCAAAGGTGGAACCTCCTCTGATACCACTCTGTCACGACCCGACCCAACGGGGCTCGAGCTGCGACTCCCCAAGCCTGCCTCCTATAGGCCAGGGGCTGGCGACCAGCACCGAGTAGGCTATCACACACATGGGAGGAATTAGCCTAAGGTACCTATACACACGCACCCATAAACACCTCCATGAAACAGTGCAGAGATATAGAAACTGAAAAGTAAATGTATGCATACAATCTATCCCAAACCAGAGTGAAACAGCAAAAGTACAAAGGGCAAAACAGGGCCCACCAAAAGAAAACTACAAGCGCATCCAACCTGCTCTGACGAGGGGAACGCTGCCACAAACACCCGCCAAAAAGCTCCCTCGGCACAGTTCCGGTAAACACCCTGGTCAACACGCTCACTAAGCTCCGCCTGCTCTGGGTCCTCCTGGAGCTCTGTCGAAGGGCCTGTTGTCTGCACAAGACACAAACATGTGCGGGCAAAGCCCGTGCAGGGGTGAGTATAAACATACTCAGTAGGCACCCTAAAAACCAAAACCCAAGGGAGCAACTGAAAGGAAACAGTCCGCTCAACCCAGCCAGAGGAAACCCAGATGAGAGAAAAACTCCATCTCGTGAGCATCCTCGGCTAAACACATCTAGTCAGCTCAGCTCAGCTCAGGTGTATGTCCATACATACACCTTGAACAATCCAGATATACTCAGATCACGCCACAAATCCACAAGAGGTACCGACCTCATCACCAGCAACTGTCCACAACTAGGAGAGTACACCACGAACACTGTCATACCAGATGACACTCATCCGAGAGATACACTCCATCGGGTCCCAAACAAACATCTCAGACGCTCACCTGAGAGACCACGCTCATCGGATAACATCACTGAGGAAACCTCGCTGAAACAACATAACCACTAAACTCCTCGGATAGGGGATCGCCGCTAGGGTCCGCTAGGGGATACCAAGACCCACTCCGGTACACGTAGCTCATAAATAGGAGATCACTCTCAGGGTCCGTTGGGGGATACCATGACCCGATCTGGCATACGTACTTCTCACAGATAGGGGATCACACCCAGGATCCGCTGGGGGATACCACAACCCGATCTGGCGCTTGATAGAAGCTCCACACTCAGATAGAGGATCATCGTCCATATAAAGATGGTCACGACGATACCGGAACCCTATCTGGTATAACTCGCGATGTAGGGGATCGAACCGACGATGCTGCAACCCTACCGAAACCACGCGCTGAGTAGGGGATCACATAACCAACGATACCGTAACCCTACTATAAACCACATGTTGAGTAGGGGATCGTATACCCGACGATGCCACAACCCTAGTGAGCGCGGCCAACCGCGTAGGGGATCATATTTCCGATGATGCCACAAACCCTACAGGGTTAACCTGCTAGATAGGGGATCACCGCCCATAAATAAGCGGTCAAAGCGATACCAAGAACTCGATCTAGGGTAAAGATGCTAGAGGATCCACTCCGGGCCCACCGGAGGGATGCCACAACTCTAACAGTTTAAACATCCCATCGAGAGGATCACAAACCCATACGAAGGTTGTGATACCACACAAACCCTCGTAGGAATGAACCAAGGGAGAACCATCAACCACTGTTGGCCCAAACATCGCTATCCCAAGCGACCCGCCACAACACCACATTGCGCACCTCCTAAGCCAAATCTGAGGCCACCATCGCATTCCACGCGAAAAAACACGCAGGATAGGCTGTTTACTCGCCCGAAACGGAGCACTGGTGAAAAAGCCACTATTCACCATAGCTAGATCGTGCGGGGCCCACACAACGATCCTGAAACCAATCGAGCGGATCACACCACGGCGATCCCCTCGGAAGAACAAGCGGAATCGACTACTCGCTCGTCCAAAACGGACACCCGGTGAAAAAGGTACTATTCACCGAAGGCCAGCTCGAGTGGGGCCCATGCCTGGATTCCGAAACTCATCTAACGGATCGCACCACTGCGATCCTCTCGGAAAAACACACAGGATCGACTATTCATCCGCCAAAATCGGACTCCTCGTGCAAAAGCTGCGTTTCTCCGCAAACGCCAAAACACGGCCTCATGGGGCCCGCACCCCATTCTTAGTCCCAACACCCGGAAACCATCTCAAAAAGTCCTTCATATCATCAGGGTCTCAACGCCACTGACGGCACGTCAATCGGACGCTCCGGGTAGAAGTTACAATGGCCCAAAGTCGTGAAATAATAAAATAATATTATTTTATACGACGTTTCTAACTCCCGGGCCACGATCCCGAACCCTTAAACACTCCAACCTACACCGGAGTGTTCGCCTCGCCGTCAGGGTCGCGTCGCCACAAACGGCGCGCAAATCCGGCTCCCGGTTCGCAAGATACGGGGGTTTAAGGACCCCCGTATAGTAAAAAAGGCCGGACCGGCCCCGAACGGCCGGCCTGGACCGGCGCGTTGGGCGGCCGGCCGCCGCGCGCCGCCGCGCGGGCGCCGCACCGGCGGATCTTCCGCGGACCGCCAGGGTAACCCTGGTGGTCCGTTTTGCGATCCAGAGGCGTCTACACGACCCTCGGGACCCGATCTACACTACTACGGCTTCAATTTGCAGAAAAACGCAGCAAAAATGGGATCAGGGGTTAAAACTCAAATCCGCCTACCTCGCGGGTGAAACGCCGACGTTCTGCCTCAGACCCGCGCTCTAGAGCTTCCGTTGCGCGCCCCTGGAACGTCCGCCGTCGAATTCCGAGCTCGTGAGCACTTTGTTTGCTCGATTCGGCGGAGTGGCGGCGAAGAACGACGAAGAACGTCGAGAGGAACGATAGGGGGGGGGGCTGATATTTATATCAGTCGCCCGCCGACGCCAAACCCGCCTCGGACCCGACGCCCGATGCGAACAAAAGTAAGGTCACCCCTAGGGTAAACGCGCCGTTCTGAACGCAACTACATACTCAGATTTTCCATCCGAGACTCCGTTTAGAAGTTATTTGAGCTGACGCCCGCACACTAACTTCGCCACTTATTTACGAAAACGCCCCTGGTGGCGTTTCTCACCGCAGGCCCGCGCCCGCAATGTTTACACCCCGCCTAGGGTAAACGGCACGTTCCGGACATAACTGTGCCCTCAAATTCCAGTTCTGAGCTACCGTTTAGGAGATATCACACCCCCGCCATGTGCATAGTATAAAAAATACTTAATAATTTTATAAAATTAATTCCGGGCACACCGGGACTCAGAATCACACGCCGTCTTCGCGCCTAGCTCTGGAATTATTCGTAGAAATATTCCAAAGTCTGACAGGGCCAAAAACCCGAGTCTCTACAGATACCCTCTTCTATATAGTTCACTAGATCCTTTGTTAAATAGGAAGAGAGTTAAATAATAAGGATTTTGTATTAAATGATTTTGTCATTAATTTCACATGTTATTCAGACACCCCATATCATAGACCATGATCATTTTCATATAGCCATCCAAGGACCTTACATGGAATCCAAACGTTACTCATATGATTTATTACAAAATGTAATGCTTCATAAGTTATAATTCATTATAACCTTTGATTAATAAATTTTTTATGTTTAAATATTTTTTTTATTTCAAAACTCCTCTTATCATAATTAAATTATGATTAATGAAAATATGGTGGTTTGTAGTTGTAAAAATACATGTTATCACATATCTTATTCATTGTCATTAACTAAACCATGACTTGGTGACATTTACCATGATATGGTTTATCCTAACACAAACCATTATGTGGTTAAGTCAACTACATCCTAGTTTTAGATTTATTGCATATTTCTTTCACAATGAGTGATCTTTAATAATATTCTCAAATTTATTCCGTAATTATAATCCAAAGACTACCCTAGTTTTATCCTTACTGAGTGGGTACCGTATCACTGTTTGATACCTCACACTATTATCTTGTAAGAATCAATACATTATCACCATATGTGAATTGAATAGTATATCCTCATAGTAGACCGTCATATATATTAATAGAATTAATATTGGTACCCTGAGTCTTATCCATCTAAAACATCCTTTATCGTGGTATATATATATATCAAGTGACTTAGTCCCAATTAGAAAAACCAAACTAAAATTGTCATAATTATAAACCACTCCCACAATTACCAACCAATTACCCAATAATATATTATATAAATATAAAAGGATAACAATTTCCTATGTTAAAAGTGAATAAAAGAAAAATAGTAAAGTTATAAGAAATTTTAGAATTATGGTCACGAACTACCCATCACAAATCACTCACTATATGTCTTAGAGTGTGAAAATAATAATAATAAGGAAATAAGTAAAGAAAAAAACAAAATATATTATCTCCCCCAGATCAAACACCAAAATTAGTTATCCATTGATGTATTTATAGCAACATTAAGGAATAAATTAAAAAAAATAAAACAAAAAAGGGAATTAAAATTCAAATATAATAAAAATATTAAAATATTTTTCTTAGATTAATCCTATTTAACATATAATCCACAACATTCTAACATTATTTTTATCTTCTTTAAGATCATTCTATTTGTTTATGAGAGTCATAGTTATCTCTACATGTGTCATGGGATGTTTTTGGATCCTATATTTTAGCTAAACTACCTTACTACTTCTTTTTCCTTAATTAAAGTGAGAATTAGCACCCACCTATGATTTTTATTCATTCATACCCAAGGGGGTCACCTTTTTGGATGATTTGAATCTAACCCAAATTTATTAGACACGTTTTTTAATGTAATTCATTTTTCCTTAGGTTCATGCATGCATTCCATATGGAATCCTTTTTCATTTATGACCTTGAATTGTCTTATGTGTTTGAACATCCTACATATTCAAGATATATTATGAATTTACATTATGTGATGGTTAATTATTCATGGGAATTATTTTATGATGTTATTGTAGTGTTTATAATGAATTTATATAGTTTTATAGTGTGACAATATCATAACAGAGATGTGAAATTTTATAGTTCATTAAAAATGTCATCAATGATGATCCAACCTAATCATAGGTAGAGATACTAGTTTCTCCTTTATTCTATTAAACATGGAAGACATGTCTTATTAGAAACATTATATAATACATAATGGTTCTTAATAACATAAATAGCTACTACCAATATTCCATGTCATAAGAGATGACATGGAACCACTATTTGACCCCCCCACCCCAGAATATAGTATCATAATTAGGTAGAGATATACAAATATAATATGTTTTTATTAGAAATTCACCTTCTAGGGAAATTTTTATCAGTGATATGGAAGGATCTATCTCCTCAAAATTTTCCCTAGAAATGGGTTTGATCTTTCAGTGCTCTTGATTCAGAGTTAATAGAAATTAAGCATCACGTCTTCGTTTCAGTAGGTTTAGGTTTGTTAGCATAGGATAATGGAGAATCTTCTTACGGACTAGATGTGGATACTTATTATTTTATTCCTCTCTCACATCACAAATCCAGTAAGATTTTATGGTGGATTCTATCTATGCTTTGGTGGTTATCAGGACAAGTATGTTTTTTTGAAGTTCAAATGATCTTCCTTTTTATTTGGATAAAATTATAGATAAGGTGTGTATTAAAGGTAAGGAAAACAATCTAATATCTTCATAAATAAATGAATTAATGATCATTAATCCAGGCCCCTCAGATGCCTCTCTAATCCCCATACTATTTACTTCTATGTTTTAATGGACTCCTCTAAAACTTATTGAGTTCTTCAGGTTTCATACAATGTTGTTAACTTTTTTTACTCACTAGTGAATGGTTATTTCACAATATCTCATTAAAAATGGGAGGTTGTTCCCTTTTCTTCTTTATAGATAAGGTCACTTTCGATGCTTGGGGATAAATCCAAGAGTCCCCTCTTTAAATGATTCCCATTAACATCTATAATCCTAGGGGTTTAGGATCTTAGGTAAAATATTAATTATTAGTTTTTGAAATGAATCATTATAAAGGAACCATTATTTTTGTTTTGGAGACCAAGAATCATCCATTTAAAATATTAGATTTTTCTCAATGGTTAGGCCTATCTTATTTCATGAATGATGATCCAAATAAAAAATCTATTTTTTATCGAAAAATGTTATCTATTTGTTATATATTGAAGTATTAAGACAACACATATCTACTATGTTTTTATTAGGTAACCACAACTTATTTTTTTTTTATTTTTTTCTGCGAAGTGTGACTCTCCATAAATAGAATATATGTGTAATTATCTTGGTGCATTCAATCCAAGGGACTTTCCATTGATTATTGGGTGAATGTAACACAATTATGGATCCATAAAAGAAGAAAGGTGTAGGTACCTTTCCATGGATTACCAGGAAAGGCATTGCTTCCTTTGTGTCCTATAATGGTTTAGTAGATATGGAGTTTTTTTGTTATAAATAAAAATGGTGTAATAATCAGAATGTTGTACATTTCACCTGGTGTAAGCTTGGTTGTTTCTTTGATAATTTTTATGCCTTATCCTCCTATATTAAGTCAATAGTATATAACCTTGTTATATCCTTACCTGGTCACTCTCTTATCCTTATCACTATTTAAACTGGAATAGATGGAAATAAACACTTCTTTTTATCCAGATAGTGGTCTACAAATCTTGATTTTGAAAGTGATTTTATTTTTTCCAGGAATAGGCCCATGAAAGATTTCCTATGGGTATGATATCATAATAAACTCGG
Organism: Viscum album; assembly: GCA_963277665.1. Taxonomy (NCBI): domain Eukaryota; kingdom Viridiplantae; phylum Streptophyta; class Magnoliopsida; order Santalales; family Viscaceae; genus Viscum; species Viscum album. The sequence continues at coordinate 384,887,581 of OY728145.1, forward strand.
GAATTTAAAATTGTATATACAAACAGTGATCTAAATTTATTCTTCTCGATTCATGGAGATGGAGTCAGGGAAGGATAATTTTGAACATGTTAAGAAAATACTATAGGATGGAAGGGATGGGGGATCTTTGGTAAACATAAAAAAAATCAGTTTTCTTAGATGATCTTAGAAGAATAAAGAGTTTCAAAATGAGCGATCATGATCCCTGTATCTTAATAAAGGAGATTAAAATTAATCATTTTCCATGCTTATATTAAATAGAATAATATATTGTTTATTCCCAACTTTCAAAAGGAATATGGATTTTCACCAATGATATGAAAATTGTGGGAGTTATGGATTATTTCTACTTTAAATATATCCTTTTTTAGAAAAAACCTTTCATGTAGGATAGTTACTTGATGAGCAGTTCATAATTTATAAATAATTTCCTCAGTGTGGTGCCATATCCAATCAAGTGTTTTCATGGTATCATTCTAGAAGGAGAGGTTTAGGTGATTTCTTTCTCTTAAACTTCAAATATCCCTTATAGCCAATGTATTTTATGTTACTTCAATATTAAATCCTTGGATATTATTAATAGGGAGCTGGTGAAAATTATTCTATACATTTTTTGGGGTGGTATCCTTCCAAGGGTGGAGTGTACTACAACTATGGTTTTTATTCTAAAGGTTAAAGAGACATATTCTCTTAATAATCCTACACCTATAAGAATTTGTAATTTTCATTTCATGTTTGTAGAAAAAATTATCAACATAACCATTTATATTCATCTTCACAAGTGGGTATTGAAGGAAATACTTGGATTCTTTAAGGGATGTTCTCCCCATGCTACTATTGGATTATATTAGGGAATGATTGGTTATATTAATATAAAAACACTGGGTTACAAAATTTAAATCAAATTTTATATTGAAAAGGTTTATAATACAATCTATTGTACATTAATCATAAATTTATTGAGATATATGGGATTCCTTTAATAGTTTATGAACTTGTTTTTTAGTTGATTCAGTTCTCTATGGATCTTTGTTATGCTCTTGGGAAAAAATGTGGGTTCTTAAAATTAGTTTATGCCCTCATATAGGTATATCCCTTATCTCTATACATTTGCATCCTAGTTCAAGATTCTTTGAGTAGATATACCAATAGGGAAATTCCAATTTTTTGAATCCTTCCTTTCTTATGTAGGTCTAATTATAATAGAATTTCCTATATTTTATTCACTGATGACATTATTATTTATTTTTCAATGATATTACTAGGTCTATCCAAAATCTCAATAAATTTTTGGATGAGTACAATAAGTGGAGTGGACAAAATATCAACAAAGAAAAAGAGTAGTTTTTTTATTCCGAATCAATGCATGGAGAGAAGGGAAAAAATATAGAGAACTCTCTTGGAATTCTCATAAAAAAATTCCACATATATTATATGGGTGCACAAATTTCCCCAATTATAGTTTGTATCCAAAAAAATTAGGGTTTGGTTGATAAGACATCCAATCACATCATAAACTAGTAAAATCATTTTCTATAATTTGGGGGATGCATTACTCTTGTTAATTGTGTTTTTTCTCATATTCACATACATTTATTTTCTATCTTTAGAGTGTCCAAAACTATTTTAAGGAGAATTTAGAACCCTGTGGAGATGATTATTTGTGATTAACACAATAATGGTTTCTTCCATAGTGTATCAAGGTAAATCTTGGATAAAGTGACAAACGCAGGGGTATTCGATTTAGAAGCATGGAGGTATCCATGCACTGAAAGAAGGGTAAATTTGAATTGGATGCACTAGAAGGTTAATCTCTATAGGAAATGTTTGTAGAAAGTAGATACTGTATGAATCTAAAAGTTACAATATTTTATCAATCATGGATGTGAAAAATTATTCTTATACATGTATGGTCTATTCTACTTCACTGACACTAGATCATCATCCATGGAGATATTAACTTTTGGTAAACAATTGGGCAGGATCTATGTTGGGATTTCTAAGGTGCCCAAATCCAAATATCTCATTCCACCAAGTGATATGTCTCCTGATATTCATTTAATACATCCTTAATCCATATAATATTGACATTTTTGTAACTATCATAGTGAATAATGATCAGGGTAAATAGATTTTTCTAAGCTCCTCATTTGGTATGTTATCATCCAAGGGGTATCCCTTAATGAGCCATGATAATTTGTTCTGGAATGAGCGGGGGTATCCTATGGTGTCAATTTATCCTTGTGAAATATTGTTTCTATGTCTCGAACATTAAATCTCATGGCATATTCAAAGACACATAGTTTAATCATACAGTAATTTATCTAGCCTTTAAGTGTTCATGTTGCAGGAACCCCAAGGAATAAATGTGAGTGAAATTATTCATTCAAAGTGAGTGAGTGGGTGTTTTGTGGGAGAAGATAGATGACTTATTAGGGTTTCATCACAAGATTGGATCTATTGAATATTTTCTTCATAACTAGTTCCTTGGAGTTGAGAATAATAATTAGGAGGAGAGAGTAAGGGTGGTATAAATGGTAGAATGATGTCGGTTCATTCAGAGTTCTAGGAAAAAGGAAATGAATGAGGGTGTTCTCAATTCAAGGCTAGAATTGGTGGATAGATCATGGATATTTCCAGTTTCTATGAGGATATTCTTGAAGAAATGGGATAATGTTCCCTACCAAAGATTATGTATGGGTGGGAGATCCTCCCTCCCTCCCTTATAGAGTTTCTTTAAATAGTTGAAATGGTCACCTCCTTGATCATTATTGAAACTTAACATAGATGGATCTGCATTTATGGCATAATGTGGGAGGGTAGTGCAGTTCTTGATTCTATAGTTTTCTTCATTGTAGATTTCATTATGGATTATGGTCATGGGGACTCCCTATATGTAGAGGATTTTACTTTCCTCAATGGTATCTAGTTATTTCGTGATGGGAACCTATGCATCAATTCATTGTAAATGGATTCTTTGATCATTCCCAATTCTCTTAATACACATAATTTGGTCCCATGGGACATTATCTACCCATTAGGTTATGTAATCTCCGTCTAAAAAACTAGTTTATGGTGCCACACACATGGAAATAAGGTAACAAAGTTGATGATTTTATTTCTTCTTGGGGTTATCAGGATGATTATTTAATTTCATTTTTATAGATTATCCTCACTTCCTCTTAAATGTTATGGTATTTTTAGAGTTAATTCCCTCAATTTACATTATTTTTATCCTCCTTAACTTTATAATTTCTTTTGGTTTTTGGTTCTATAATAGAATTTAAATGTATGATGATGAGATTTGGATATTGTAGAAGATGATAATCATTTTCATTTGGATCCTATAATTGTTGTCTGATGATATAGGTGAGTCATAGATGGAAACTTCAATTATTTCTTGTGATATTCATGTGTCATATGCACCAATAGAATCATGAGAAACAACATTTCCTTTTTAATATTTACAACAACCATTTCCTTGTATCTCACAATTTGTTTACTAATAAATCTGTTATCTAATAACCAAATATGACATGATTCATCTCATATACAAAAACTTTTCATTCCATATTATATTTTAACACAATCTATTCATCGATGGTGACATCCACATATCATTTCATATGATATGATCACAACTTAAATGACCCATATAATTTCCAATGTCTTCATGACCACACTCAAATCACAACACTTTTACATCATAAAAACACTCATGTAAAGGTTTTATTGGGATAAATACATTCTAAATAAAAAAATTGATGAATAAAAATTTTTTATTAGATATAACATTTAATTCCAAAAACTAGAATATTTATAATAAAATTAGTATTTTACCTTTCTATATAAAAAATGTGTAATTAATAACTATCAAATATAGAATAAAGAATTTATGAAATTTTTAATCTATTAAAAACAAAAACAAAAATAAAATAAAATTCGAGAGTGTAAAATTCCCCATTTTAATCCCCCTAAATTAGTATTTACTCGTTGTGCCTACTTTGGATTTTTAAACAATCCCTCAATTTTATCAATTAAATATTTAAATATATATATATATATATCAATATGAAATGACATAAATCATGAAATATAACTTCCCTTATATTTTTATCTTCAACTACCATATTTTTTAAACTTATATCCTCATTCAGAATTCCATTAACTTATCTAGTAAATTTTCCACAAATATTGGTATTAAAACATTTTGGAATTCTCATGAATTTTAATTGATAAATAACTATATAGACTTGGGTATTTATTATCTATAGAATCATTATTTTTTCATAGATAACAATGATATAAATTTTTATCTATATTATTCTCTCACCCTCTATTAAGATTTATGATGTGACTATAACTCATGATTCTATACACCTTAATCTACCAACAACACTTTTAGTTAACCATGAATTATTCAAACTCATAGGTTTTTCTTTTTATTTTCTTTACCTCAACCAAATATCCTTATAATTTTGTTAAATTCTCCCATAATTTATTTTTAATTTCACTGAATCATGATATATTTTCTAAAATCATGATGTATTTTTCCATATGTAGGATACTAAGTAATAACTAGTTAAATAGTGCTTTATTTTAACTATTAAAGGAATCTAGTAATGTTATAACGCTATTCTAGTGGCTTAAACAGATGAGTTGGGTCACTTGTGGAAGATGATTTATTTTCAATAAAAAATTATACAAATTAATTATACACACTCAACCATAAAAATAATTATTTACTTTTCCATTAATACAATTATAGTTACCCAAGATTAATATACATGGAAATTACAATATTTTAGATCAATATTTTATGCATCGAAAAAATAAATTCTAAAGGACCGTAATAGTTTAGTGTCTTTGGAAACTTGGGAAAAATCTTATATCAAGGTGAAAGATCTTCAAAATATTCTATAAATATCTACACCTTTTTTTAATTCTACCTAAAAAATTTCTTCATAACAATGATAAAGGAAAAATAAGAAAGAGGTGAGCTCAGATTCTTAGTAAGGGTAAATAAGGAAAATTTGTAAGCATAACATGAACCAAATGATATGGAACATGATGGTAACATTTTAATGTCATACCCTTCATATTATATGTCATAATAAATATTAGAAGTTGGTAATACATATATCATAAGGGAATAAATAATATAAGCCTTAAAATACTTACTTAGGAATAAAACATGGAATTCTGGAAAACACATAAGCATATAAAAACCTAATTTCATAGTGTCCTAATAGGGCCTCTATAACATGTTAGGATTGGGATAATCACTAATGTATTTACTTTGGGATTTGTATTCCCTCCTATATACCATATTGTTTTAGGCTTGGGATGTCCTCATGTGTACCCTCTTCTTTCAGGATGGGTATGCCCTCTCATTTACCCTCCTGTTTCAGGATTGGGATTTCATCATGTTTACCCTCTTATTTTGGGCTTGGGATTTCCTCCTATATACCATATTTTTTGGGGATTGGGATTTCCTCCTATATACCCTCTTTTTTGGTCTTGGGATATTCTCCCATGTACCCTGTTGTTTAATATTTGGGATTTTCTCCCATGTACCCTCTTATTTAGAGCTTGGTATGTCCTCCTGTGTACCCTTTGATCTCATAAAACATTTACCATTTCCCAATGCGTTTTAGGTAGATATCGGTCTCACCGATCACTTAATGAGATCATAGATACATTTTACACAAAACACTCATCATGTCATAACCCAGGAAAATAGATGGGTTTGAAAAATACCAAATAATAACCTATGAAATGAAATGTGTATCATTAACATTTTATCACATAATAACCTATGGAAAAGTTATAGGTTTCATAATCATTTTATCAAAGCATATCCTATGAAAATAATTGGGTTTCAAAAACATTCAACTTGTGGAAAAGAAATGGGTTTCCTAAATATATAACCCATGGAAGAGAAATAGATTTGATAAACATATAACCCATTGAATAGAAATAGGTTTCATAAATACCATGACATTAAGAATTACCCATTCATATAATGGTTATGAATTCAACCTTTAGATCATTTCATAGAAGGTCATGATTAACATCATTGGATGTCATATTATATGGAAAATAATTTTGAAACATCTTTCAAAAACATTTCAATATCCTTTATTCTTCAAAAAAGGATTTTTAATAAATAAAACCAATAAAAATAATTTCCTTAAAAAATACCTTGAAAACTTATAAAAAATGCATGAAATCATTTTTAAAACCATTTTTCTTGAAAACTTATAAAATAATCTTTAAAATACTTTAAAAACCTTTTTATTTTAAAACACTTTCAAAATTTATAAATAGTTCTTGAAATGTTTTTGAAAAATATTTCTTTGAAAATAATTTTAAAACTTATAAATAAATCTTGAAAACATTTTGAAAACATTTTCTATGAAAGTACTTTGAAAACATAAAAATAAATCTTGAAAACATTTTGAAAACCCTTTACCTTGAAAACTTATAAAAGGAGTTTGACAAAAATTTGAAACCCATTTTCATGAAAATAATTTAAAAAAAACTACTTAAAAATTAATCCTTTAAACATTAAAAGTAAACTTTATTTAAATGATGGCAGGTAAAACCTGTACATGTTGCACGAGGTAAAAAGAACACTCCTTTTTTCACAATAAAAATGATAGAAAAATGCCTTGATGGGAAAGTGACAATAAGTTTCCTTTGATAATTGGTAAAATAAAAAAAGGATAAAAATATCTTTTAATGATAACAATATATTATTATAACAGTCTTGGAAACCCTTTTTAGAAAAAATGGTTTGGAAGGAACACATATTTCTGACCGAAGAGAGGGTAAATATGGGATTTCCTAAAAACAAATTCTTAACTATATTATGTACCAAAGACTATAAAAATGGAACCAAAGCATGATTATATTATGAATATATAGAGGATAATAAAATTCAGGAATTTTATAGAGATATGTATCATAATATTTCATCAAATAAATCAAAAACAGAAACAATCTTGAAGAGCGATGAGATTGTTTCAATAAACTCATATAAATTGGTAACATTAGATCATACTATAAACGTAATAAAAGTAAATTAAATGATACTTAAAATATTATAAAAATTATTATATTCATGATATAACATGTAAAAAGGAATTATATACACGTAAAATGAGAGTTTAGGTTCATAAGAAAACATGAGTCTCAAAAAAGGCAAATTTAGATAAAACTATTTCACTGATTTGATAACTTTTGAAACATAAAACCCATGAAAGAAAAATAATAAAATAAATATGTGAATACCCATAAATTGTTTTATAATAGGAATAGAATAAATTCATGTTCTGTACATACAACACACAAAATAAGTGACTGGTGATTGATGCCTATATCTCACAAAAATAAAAGTGAGATGAAATTTTCTTACCTTGTGTCTTGACTCCCTTCATACTCATTCAAACATCTTTTATAATAAATATATGTTTATTATAAATATTTTAAATAATACTATTATTATATATAACTCCATATATGTTGGTATTATGACCTTATATTACCTGTTTGTTAACAATCTTATGTCAATTAAGGTTTAACTTCGGGTAATATTTGCTTTGTTCTTTGCATGCATCTTAACTTGTTATATCGTTGGTCCTTATATTTATATCATGTTTTAGAGAATGTAAATAATAATATAAATATCATTTATAACCATTATTTTTATATTATATTAATATATATCATAAATAATTATGAAATGTAATACATTATTCATGGGGACGATAAGTCGTACGTACGCACAAATGTTGTTTCTGTTTTAATTGTCATATTGAAAAAAAATAAAGAAAATGAAATATAAGTGTATTTCTATATAATATAATTACAGTAAAATTATAATGTTATATATATATTATAATTTCACTATATCCATCCTTAAAACATTCTATGTAGTGTGTGAATGGATCACATTGCTTTGAGGGGTGGTAGACCACACTTCCCCAAAAAACATTATCACATTTACACCAAACAGAGAGAACAAAGATATGTGTTTTAAAAGGAATAAATGAGATTAAATACCTAATTAATATATTATAATACATATGTAAATATATTTTCCATCATAATGTCCCCCATTATAGGTAGTAAAGGAAAAAATGAACAATCACATTTTGTGAGGCAATTGTTCACCATACATAGAAATAATATGTTCATTACCCATTAAATGGAGGTTTGTGTAAGTGTAGGTATAAATATTTAAATAAAAAATCATATTATATTTATGATACAATTTTTTATATTATAATGGAAAATAAAATATTTTATAGGGTGGAGAATGGGAATTAAACTAGAATTTGTGAGAGAAGATGTTACCTCTTAATCAGGTAGCTCATTTTAGTTTGTGCCAAAATGCTGCCTTGAAACACTTTTTACCCAAGTGAAGATTCAAGGAGGAATGGAGGTAAGTTTTTAGAATATTTGAGTATATGTTTTTGATCCAAGGGGCTTTATTGGTGTGAGTAAGATGGAGTGGAGGTGGCCTTTTATAAGGAAGGATAAGAACTCACCTAGAATTTTTGAAAACAAGTTATGTGTACCCATGTTATTACTTAAAATAAGTGATACCAATCCAACCTAAATCAATATTTGGAGATTTTTGGCCGAACTACATATATACTATGGGTTTTGGATAATTGTTTAGGTAATTTTGGCCCTTAATTTTAAGGTTTAGTCCCTAATTAAGCTTAATTTAACAATAATCATTGTGATTTATTTTAATCACTTTTACTAATCATTTTTGGTCAAACACTATGTATATATTATTATAATATAAATATTATATAGATTAAAATGGTTTATTTAAGTTTTTTTGAAATTAAATTTACAAAAGAGGGAAAATTAAGATTAATGCAAATCCCAGAGACGTGCCCAGAAAACGGGGTTTTAAAGTAAAATATCAAAAGTTCAATAAATTTTTATTTTCAATTTCAAAGTGAAATTGATTATAATGACATAAATTATATTATTAGACGTCAAATTTATATAATTTAACCATAAAAAAATTTAACATGTAATTTAACATTAATAATTATTTAAATGAAATGGCAGTTATTAACTAAAACACAGTATTTTTCACTATGTATCAAGAAAATAAGTTTCTCTGAAAAATCCCAAAAATTCACCCTAATATAATATCAACATTATATATTCAAAGATTAATTTTATTTTATAAAATTAAATTTCTAAATGTTTCTAAAATTAATTTTATTTTTTAAAGTGGTTCATTTGGGAAAACGACATTTCTAAACATAGAAGGGCTTTACCAAAAATCAAATATTTCATTATCAATATCTTTTATCTGTTTATAAAATTTATAAATAATTTTCTAAAATTAGTTATGATTTTCCATAAAACTAATTTTAATGTTTAGGTTATAATTTTCTCGATTAAATAATTTTAACAATAAATTTATGTTTCGTAGGAAACATCAGTGTTGTGTGTAACGTGTGTCATGTCAGTGTTGTGTGTAGTGCAAGCCAAGTCATTATTGCATTTAGAATAAGAAAATATGGTATTATGTGTTGTGAAATCCAAGTTGGTATTGTGTGTAGTACATTCCAAGTTAATTCTGTGTGAATGTAATGTTTGACTTAATGTTTTTAAAATATATATATATATATGAACTATTTATAGTGTCACATGAACTGAAAAATATCAAAAATATAAACCAATTTGAAAATAAAATCAAAAAATGTTAGGGTGTTACATTCTACCCCCTTAAAATTAATTTCCCCCTTGAAAATCTTCTGGGTTATCAATGGTTTAAAACTTGAATGTTTTATTCATAGATACCCATATTGTAAAAATGAATACTAAAACATCCCTTTGAAATAGTAAGTTGAAACCATAATGGTTACCCAAAGAAACTCATAATGAGGTTCCCACATAGGATAACATAGGTGGGAAGGAAAGATGTAGATGTTGAAGATAAATTATACTATCATGTTCTGATGGAGAGTGATAAAGAACAAGGTCACAAAAAAGTTAACAATCACAAATTCATAAATCTAAAATGACCTAAGGGACCATCTGATTCATTGGAATAAAAGTACTAGGGAAATATTTCTGTTTTTAAGATACTTTTTCATAAAGTTAAAGAATTTACATGAATATATATACTTTTATTATTTCAAAACAATGTCACCCTTTTTATTTGTTTATCCACTTCACCTCTTTCTCTAAACATGAAGGTGACTTTTTTTAAATACCTGAAGTACTAATAAATCATAAGACCAATGATATGACATCCCATCAGTTATCATCAACACAAATTAGTTTGACCAGGCTGTCCAATATTCATAAATCCTTATATGGAAATATAAAACTTTAATATTATTGTCTTTATATAATGTTTAACAAAAAAGTACCATAAATGGTTAACCTTGTAACACATAAAAAATATAATAAACCCTTAATTCCTTTAATAGGTTCTTATCTTAAACCAAAAATATTTATATTAGAAACTTTCATCCAACCTTATATTGATATAATATCAAATTTGTTTTTATTATTCCATAATCTAAGTATGGAAATATAATCACATGAAATTTCTCCAAAGGATTAACAATAAGAATTTCACAAGGATTATTCGTACAAAATATAACATAACATTCCAAAATATGTAGGAAAGGAGAATTAATTATTAATTATATTGCTTCACTTCATCCATTATGATTTCATAATATTTCCCTTTTTTATTTTCCATCAATTTTTTTTGTGTCTTATCATTCACATTAGTCTTTTTATTGGGGCACTTGTTAGTGTAATGGAAAAACTCCATGAAACTGAAACACTAAACTATGGGAGGTACATTCTATGGGGATTTCCATTATTTGTATCATTATTTAACTTTCCCCCATTAGTTCTTCATTAATCATTTCTATTACCTTCCATTCAACACTTAAAACATTTAGTAGACACCTCAAGACAATTCCCTCTATGTTTCTTCCCACAATTTGTGCATAACAGAAGGCTCATTTTCTTTTATCCATGGTTGTTAGATTTTACTTTGAACTTCATCTTCCTTTTATTCTCAAAACCATGAGGTTGATATGTAAATACAACCTCTATTTCAACTTTGATAACACAATGCACAATATATTCATAGATACTAAAGTCTCTTATGGCCAACTCCCTTATAAGAGTCGGCGTTAATCCACTGAATAACCTATCAATTTTACTTTTGGGTTGGATGATAATACCTAAAGAATTCCTCATAAGTCTTGGGAAATTAACCTTATTGGTAGATAATGATTCATCATCCTTTGGCTTCAAATCAAGGAACTAATTTTCCATATTCTTACAAATAACATTAAAAAAGTACTTATTGAAGATTAAGTTCCTGAACTCATACCAATCCATGGATTAAATCTCAAATTATTTCCTTGTATTATTGATTGGATTTCACCACTGGACTGCTTCACCATCTAACTAATAAACAGACTGAATGACTTTCTCATAATTTGGAAACTTGATAACATAAAATATCTTTTCAGTGGTAATAATCTAGTTTTTATAAATAAGTGGATCAAATGAATCACTGAAAGAATGTGGATGATGCCTCATGAAGGACTCAACAAAATGTTATTCCCTCATTTTCTAATTTTGAAACTCATCATGATTCATTTCTTGAGAAAACTATGATAGTATAGCAATGAGTTTTTATATTCCATCCCCCACAACATTCAGATATTTAGGAGAACATTTGTTGTATTTTCCATCGTAATCACCATTAACACAGTTCCTTCAGGTTCCAGTGATTGGTTTAAACCAAAATCATTGATTAAGAAACAATTATCATAATGAGGAACCACATAATCATGAAAAGTCACTTATAGGATTTCTAAAGTATGAAACCTTCCTTAATCTATGATACCTTAGGTTTACCCTAGTTTATTCGTATCCAACTTCTAATTAAATATTTCATGATGGTTTGTGAAGAGTTTGTGAATTCCTAAATCATATCCCCTGAGAGTTTTAAACTCGGTGTGCAGAAATGCCTATTGTCATGTACTAGATTTCCACGATTCAAGCCTGAAACATATTTTTAGGGTTGTTAACCCTATGTATATTTATTCAAAATCCACTTCCACTTGTATTATCTAGATACAAATATATTTATATGAAACCACTTACCATATCCTTTTTGAAAATTCCATGAAATTTTCCTAAACATTAACTCATCCTTATACTTATCCTTAAATGCATCCCTAAATATATCCTTATAAATATATCTAGGTATCCCACTAAAGTTTTATCATCCTAGTTTACAAATTCTGACTAAACCATTCCTTTGATACAAACTATAGTAACCTAGTCTTAATGTATATTGATATTACATCATTTTAGATGAATTTTTAGTACATTGAAAAAATAAATTCTCGAGGACCATAATATTTTTGTGTCTTTTGAAACATGGAAACAATATATTCTATCATGGTGAAAGATCTTAAACATACCCCATATAGATCTACACCTTTATTATTTATACCTAAAACCATTATTGACAACCCAGAGAAAGGAAACATAATAAAGGGGTGATATCATATGCTTAGTAAGGGTAAATAAATAAAATGTGTAAGCAGAATATGAACAAAAGGGTCTGTAACATGAGAATAAAATTTCAAGACCATACCCTATATATTAGAGAACATAATAAAGATAGTAAGTTGATAAGACATGAACCATAAGAAAATAGAGAACATAAGCCTTGAAAGAATAAATTAGGAATAAAACATCAAATTATTAAAAAAAACTTAAGAATATTAATTCCCTATGTCAAGGAGGAATACCAAGGCCTTTTTAACATGTTATTCTTTGGATAATCACCTACGAACCTTCTTTTTTATTAGGATGCCATCCCATATACCCAATTTTTTTTGTCTTGGGATGTCCGCTCGTGTACCCTCTTGTTTTAGGCTTGGGATGTCCTCTAATTTAACCTTTTATTTTGGGATTGGGATTTCTTTCTGTATACCCTCTTGTTTCAGGATTGGGATTTCCTCTCATATACCCTCTTGTTTCGGGATTAGGATGTTCTCCCATGTACACTCTTGTTTTGGTCTTGGGATGTTCTCTCATTTACTCTCTTGTTTTGGTCTTTGGATGTCCTCCCATGTACCCTTTGAGCTCATAAAACATTTATCATTACCCAATTCACTGAAGGGAGATATAGGTCCCATCCATTATATAATGAAATCATACATTCATGATCCAAAAAACATTAATTATATCATGACCCATAAAAATACATGGGCACTATAAACATCAAATCATTACCCAAGAAATGAAATGGGTGTCATTAACATTTTATCACATCATAACCTTTGGAAAATAGATAGGTTTCATAATTATTTCATCAAAGAATAACTCCTGAAAAGAAGTGGGTTTAAAAATAATATAACATGTGGAAAAGAAATGGATTCCATAAATATATAACCCATGAAAGAGAAATGGATTTCATAAACATATAACCCTTGGAATAGAAACTGGTTTCATAAAGACCTTGACATTAAGCATAAATCATTCATATAAAGGTAATTAATGGAACCTTTAGATCATTTCCTTGAATTTCATGAATAATATCAACAGATGTTATCTTAGATAGAAAATAATTTTGAAACATCTATCAAAAAAACTTCTTTAATAAAATATTCTTTCTTCTTAAAAAAAGTATTTTTTATACGAAAAACCATTAACAAATAATTTTCTCATTAAATAGATTGAAAACATATAAACAACACTTGAAATCGTTTTCAAAACCTTTTTCCCTGAAAACTTATTAAATAAGATTCACAACATTTAAAAAATATTTTTCTTTGAAAACTCTTTTAAAACATATAAATAAAGCATTAAATTCTTTTGAAAACAATTTCTTTGAAAATACATTTAATACTTATAAATAAATCATGAAAATGTTTTTAAAGTAATTTCCTTAAAAATTCTATGAAAATATATAAATAAATCTTAAAAAAATTTGAAAACCATTTTCCTCAAAATCATATAAAAGGATCTGGATATCATTTTTAAAACCTTTTTCCTTGAAAATACTTCCAAAAAACACTTTCAAAAAAATTATCTCTTTATACATGAAAAATATGCTTTATAGAAATGATGATGAGTAAAACCGTACATGTCGTATGAGGTAAAAAAATATTCTATTTTCACGGTAAAATGGTTAGAAAATTGACTTGACCAGAAAGTGAAAAAATGATTCCTTTGATAATTGGTAATAGAAAAAAATGAAAAAAATTATTGGTAATACGAGATTAGTGGAATATTTTTGGAAACCCTTTTTATAAAACATTATTTTGAAAGAACACAGATTCCGGACCGAAGAGGGGGTAAAGATAGGATTTCATACAAACACATCATTAACTATATTATGTACCAATGTGTAGAAAAATGGTACCAATACATGATTATATTATAAATATATAGAGGATAAGAAATGTCATGATTTTTTTTATATATGGATTGTAGAGACTCGGTTTTTTTCTAATAAGACTTTGAAATATTTTTTAATATTATTTCAAAGTCAGGTGATGATAAGGCATGTGATTTTGGGTCATGGTGTGCTCAGAATTAATTTTATAAAAATATTAAAAAAGTTTTATATTACACATGTTCGGTTAATTAAAGAAAATGAGATAACTAATAAATTGTTGATTAGATAAGAAATATGAGACCATGGTTGGGTCTGGAACATGGTGTTTACCATAGGCATGAAATAAAGTAAATTTTTTTTGGGAGTTTGGGTACATCGCTCATTGGTAGAAGGTTTTAAGTGAAATAAATAAATTTATTTAACTAATTAATCTAAAGTCACTTAACCTAATTTCCATGATATAAATTCAGAATTTGGGAAATTGGATTCATAATTCTTTTGGAAATGATGACTCCCCTCCTCCTCTCTCATCCTTTCTATACATTGGCCAACGATAATGAAGATCGATGATGAACCCCTAACTCAAGAAGATCAAGGTACAACGAACCCTTCCCCTCATTCGTCGATGAATGAGTTATACATCAATGGAGAGAGATTGAATCTGGGTAGGACTCATTCTTTTCATTTTAATCCTTGAATTAAAATTTGATCATGTTGATTCTATTTCCTTCGACTGGATCCTTTGGATTTGAACTTTTCATGAGCACGAGTATCGGTTTTCAATTCTATTTTGGTTGTTCAATCCCAAATTGTACAATGATGATTGGTCAGCCAAGAACTCTTTCTCATGATCTAAACCCTTTTTGGATTTGGTGCCTCCCCCCCTCATTTCTTCATGATTATCACCATCGCATTCTTTTGGATCATGGTTCAATAGATTTTCAGGCAACCCAAGCTCGTTCGGGTGCCTGGGATGAGATGGATTCAAGGTAGATTCATCAAATTATAAAACAATAGTGAGCAAGGCGTAGATTTGGAAACAAGATAAAATGAATATGAAGAATCTATAGGTTTCATGATGATCCTAGGAGGAATAAACCCGTGGCGACACTCGAAAGATCTGGACGAACCCCCAGTTTCGGTCGAGACCGATTCACGACGAATGACGAATCAGTTCTGTGCTCTCCAGCTAGATCTAGTGATTTTAGAGCATTTCCAGGAAATTTTTCCCATGGAAAAGGCTAATTTGAAGTGCATACAAGTATTCCACATAGATATGGAATTCTGGTGAGATCCCCAACTACACTCCAGGTTCATTGAAAAACACACATCATGTAGACCTCCCTTAGCAGAGACACTCGGGTTTTGGAAATTGAAGTGATGCAACAGCATGTACTATCTTGATATGTTGTGTACTGCTTAACTATGTTAGGAAAACCATGTGAAGGAGAACATATCCATGTGTCGAGAACACATACATGGGTTGGAAACAAGGACAACATCCCCTATTGACCAACACATTGTGTACCTAAGTAGACAGACATAGAGCCCGAGTACATGGACATGGCCAGTAGGCACAGCATGACCCTTAGTTAGGCAAGACATGTTTTGTGGCCCAACAACATGGTTTGTTCTTACACATGGGATGGAATCCATATCTGGACAGAGACATAGTTAGGAAGTGAAGAGGTACCACACATCGTGTGGAATCCTCACACTCATGTACTCTCTGATCTTTACTGAGAACTATTTAATCCCTCATATCTCCTTCATTTGAACTTGGATTTTGTCCTGCAAGATGCCTATCCTGATTGTTTTTTCATGTATAAGGTGATGGTTCCATCAGAAGTATATTTTTAGATATGATGTGGAAGTTATGTTTTGGCGTGTGCATAGATAGCACCTGATTACGGCAGTGTACCGACAGGATCACCAGAGTAGTACTAGGCTTACCCTTCCGTAAGGCTGGGACGTGGAATTCCCTAATCAAAGTTACGGGCTTACCCTCTAGTGGTGATGGAATGTGAAATTCCCCAATGACAGTTTCAGTCATACCCTACATAACGGTTGGTAAGTGGAGTTCCTCGACTATAGTTTCAGGCTTACCCTCTAGTAGGGCTGGGAAGTGGCCTTCCCTGACAACAGTTATAGGTTTACACTCCACCAAGGTTGGTTAGTTTCATTCCTTGATGATCTTCCGAATATAACCTCTAGTGGAGATGGGGATTGGTGTTCCCTGATGACTATAAGAGTAGGACCCTCGGCTGTGAAACACAGTGATGAGGAGTGGTTTGTCTTAGCTAAGGACTCATGAGAAAATGGGTGTTTTCCCCATCAAGACGTCCCCTTGTGATGTGACCCAAAACCATGCAGGTGAGTCAGTGCCACCAAAAGTGGATAGTATCGAGGTGTGATGATTTGAGCCCCTTTGACTTGTGCCTGCTAGGCAGTCATGATGAGATGTGGGAGATTGTAGATGATTACCTGGGAACTGATGGCTACTCACTTTCATGGGATGAGCCGTGAGATGGAGATCCCCTTACCCTCTCATTTGGGTTTCTTTGAATGAGAATATCAATTTTTGGGTGGATCTGTACTCTTCTGTTCACTTTTACTGTACCTTTTTCCTATGCTGATTCTTTCCAGTTGTATCTCTTACTGTTTTCCCTTCACCTTTTGTGGGCATTCTACAGGGTATGTATATACTCACTCCTGCATGGGATTTTCCAAACACATGTTTTGTCTTTTAAAAATATTAGATAGGTATTTCATCACTATAGTGGAGTGTTGGGATATGGGATACTTGGATCGTGTATGGTGGTTGTGGTTGGAATTCAGGAACTGGACTCTCTCACTTAGATGACTTTATTTTACTAGTTGTTTTAGGTTGAGATTGATTTCTGGTTTTGGTGTGTGTCTTTTCCCCTTTCACTCTACAGTTTTTACTACCATACTTTTGTACTGTATTGAGGTTCTTGTAGGTTTACTTTATTTTATTATAGTTTCATCTTTTCTAATTTCCCTCTACATGTTTGCATTGAGTGGTTTTATGAGCGTGTGTACTGGTTCTAAGGAAAAGGACTCCATTAGTTAGTTATACTTTGGTGCTAGTCTCCAACCCCTATCCTATGGAGGTGGGATTAGGGTATTTGCAGCTCAATCCTATTATAGGTCGGGTCATGAAATGGATTATAATATTTCATTAAAGAAATCATGAACATAAACAATCTCAAAAAAAACAATGAGATCATTTCAATAAACTCTTATATCTTGAAAACTTTAGTCCAAAAATTTAATGTAATAAAATTAAATAAATGATTCTTAATTTATCATTAAAGGTAGTATATTCATGATACAACATGTAAAAACTAAGTATATACACCTCGAAAGAGAATTTAGATACATAGCAAAACATGAATCTCAGAGAAGGAAAATTGAAACCAAACTATTTCACCAATTTTATAACTTTTGAAACTTAAATCCCATGAAAAAATATCATAAAATGGTTAAATTAATGCACATAATTTTACATAAAATGTTCAAAGAATACATTCATGGTCAGTACATACACCACACAGAATAAGTGAGTGGTTATTAAGGCATGTATCTCACAAAAATAAAAGTGATATGAAATTATCTTACCTTGTATCTTGACTCTCATTGAACTCATTCAAGATTGATGTATAGTAAATATAAGTTTATTGTACATTTTTTTAAAGAATAATTTTTTTATATATAATATCATATTAGTTTCTATTATTACTTTATATTACCCTCTTGTTAACGATACTATGTTATGGTTTCACTTCAAGTAATATTTTCTTTATTCTTCTCAAGCATCTTAATTTGTTATATAATTGGTCCTTATATTTATATCATGATTTATAGAATTTAAATTATTATATCAATATCATATATAAAAATTATTTTTATGTTTTAATAATCTATAGAATAAATAATTGTTAAATGTAATACATCATTCATGGAGACGGTAAGCCATACGTATGCATGAACGTTGTTTCTGTTTTAATTATCAAATTGAAAATAAAATAAAATAACATATAAGTGTATATGTATATAATATAATTATAGTAGAATTATAATGTTATATATATCATATAATTTTACTAAACACATCGTAAATTCATTCAATATAGTGTGATAATGAATCGCATCGCTTTGAGGGGGCGGTAGTCCACACTTTCTCAAATAACATTATCGCATTTACACTAAATGGAGAGTAAAAAGATATGTATTTTAAAAGTAATATGGATGCTTAAATATATAATAAATATAATATAAGACATATATAAGAAAATTTTCTATCATATTTTCCACCATAATAGGTGGTAAAGGAAAAAATTAACAATCATCATTTTTAAGGAAGTTGTTTTCCATTCACAGAAATAGTATATTAGTTACCCAATAGATGGAGGTGTGTGTAAGTGTAGGATGAAATATTTTTAAAAACTCCTATTATATTTAGTATATTAGTTTTATATAATCATGAAACTAGAGATCTTGAGAGAAGACATTTCCTCTTAAACGGTTATCTCCTTTTTGTTTGGGACAAAAGGATTACTTGGAAGACTTTTTACCCAATAGAGACTTGAAGGTGGAAGGGAGGTAAGTTGGGATCTTATTTGATCAGATTTTGGGTGAGCCAAGGGTCTTTATAGGTTTGATTAATAGGCAGTGGTGGTGGACTTTTATAGGGAACGAAAAGGACTCGCTTGGAATATTTAGAAACAAGTTAGGTGTACACATGTTCTTACCTAACAGAATCATAAAAGAACAACCTAAATAAATAATATATGATTTGTGGAATAACTAAGGACATAAAATGGGTTTTTTACAAGTGTATAGGTCATTTGGGCTTTTAATTTTAAGGTTTGGTCCCTAATTAAACTTAATTTGACCTTAATCACTTAGATTAATTTTAACCACTTTTACTGGTATTTTTTTGTCTAAATTTAAGTTGATATAATTGGACTATAAATACTATACAGAATAAAATTTTGTATTTTAGAATTTTGTAATTTAATTTACATAAGCATGAAAATTAAGATTAATGTTAATCTCGTAGACGTGGCGAGAAGTGGAGGTTTTAAAGAAAAATGTTCTAATGTTTATTTAGTTTTTATATTCAATTTCAAAGTTAAAAATTATTCTAATGGCCTACATTGTATTATTAGAAGTAAAATTGAACTAATTTGACCCTAAAACAAATTCATTGTGTTGTTTATCATTAAAAATTATTTAAATGAAATGGCAGTTATTAACTAAAGTGCAGTATTTTTCACTATTCATGAAAAAATGATGTTTCATAGAAAAATCCAAAAAAATCACCCTAATATAGTTTCAGAATTCTAAATTAAAAAATTAATTTTATCTTATAAAATTAAATATCTAAATGTGTCTAAAATTAATTTTATTATTAAAATCGGTTCATTCAAGAAAACGGTATTTTTAAACATATAAGGGATTTACCAAAAATCATATCTTTCATTATCAATATGTTTTATCTATATAAAAAACCATAATCGATATTTAAAAAGTAGTTATTACTATTTATATAACTATGTTTAGTGGATATCTTATAATTATCCTTATTAAATAATTTTAACAACGAAATGATGTTCTATAGTAAACATCAGTGTTGCATGCAACGTATTCCAATCATTGTTGTGTGTAGCGAAAGACAAGTTGGTATTGCATATAATATATTCCAAGTTGGTATTACATGTATCCCAATCCAAGTCGATATTAAATTTTCCATAATCCAAGTAAGTATTGCGTGTAGTTCAATCCAAGTTGGTCCCATGTGAAAGGAATGTTTGGATTAATTTTTTTAATATATTTATATATGAACTATTTATAATGTCACTTGAAATGAAAAATATCAAAAATATAACCTTATTTGGAAAAAAATACAAAAATATTTGGGTG
Organism: Viscum album; assembly: GCA_963277665.1. Classification (NCBI taxonomy): domain Eukaryota; kingdom Viridiplantae; phylum Streptophyta; class Magnoliopsida; order Santalales; family Viscaceae; genus Viscum; species Viscum album. Next base: position 384,907,964 of record OY728145.1, read on the forward strand.
TTATAATAATATTGAATTCACAGGTGGTTAAAAAAACATTGATTCTTTTACCAAGTTAACTCCAAGTGTGTATGTTCAATCCAATTCATCAACACACTCAAGTGTGTAGTTCTACATTACTTTATTTCATTTTCACATGGATTTTTATATCTTGATCCTCATAGTGGACCCATAATTAATAATATTGTTGACCAAGTAATTTATTTTACTTCAATTTTTTCCACTTAATAACTTCACCTATAAAATTTGAAATAATATAGATTCATTTCGTCTCATGTTTATTAATAATTAAAATATGAATTGAAACATTAAGATCCAAATTTAACAACAAAATCTAATATTTTCCCAAAAAGAAATTTTTACCCTAAAATCAATAAAATAATAAAATTCAATGGTATTTTAACATCCAAGAAGTAAAAACATAACAATAACATTTAAATTATGCTTAAAATAAAATATCACAGACCATTTTTATCCTTGAATGTTTCAATCTATTTTTTCCAAAAGTCACTTTATCAAAAAAAAATTATGTCTAATCACTTCTTTACACTTATCGAATTGTACATGTGTCTATTTAGGTCTTTTATAATTATCATCCATATCATTATTGGTATTATCAAACATAACAAAATATTCTCTTAATTATTTGGTATAAATAATTTAATCATCAATCAGTTCATTTTCTAATGAAATAAAAATAGAAGGTACATCAGTATGTGATTTCATAAAGTCGAGTTTTTCTTTCATTTGTAGTTAATTACTACCAATATATTCTAATTCACTAGAGATATCTTCATTTGGAATCTATATGATAAATTTAATGACTTTACTTGGATACTTTCCCTTCTTATAATATATATTATATTTTAGTTTTGAGTTTCCTCATATGATGTGCTCTTTTTTACATTCATAAAAAATAACCACACTATAGGTTTTTTCCTTCTTCCATTATCCCATATTATTTTAATTTTTTTTAAATTATGAGGATATATAAAATGAATTATTTCTATCACAAAATTTATTAAACCTTTGGGATAGTTTAGTTATCTTCTCATCATTATTATCATCTTCAATTTCTAGGTTACTTGACTCTACAAAAACATTCATATCTTTTATAGAAAAATTAAAGTCTATATTTTTCTTTTTATATTAATCATTTTTTTCATATTTCAATTTCATTTTTTTATTATATAGTATTAATATTCCAACCATCACCTTAATATTTTTTTAAGGTTGAATTATTTTATTATATATATTATTGTACTTATCCACTTTTCAAATAGACTTTTTAGAAAACCCAATACCTTTTTATTTTAAGACATATTTCATCCAAGAGATATCATTATATTGATAATATTGTTAAAACTAAAATATAATATAGAAATGTATTCATTAGTTCTTATTTTAATATTATCATAATAGGTTGGATATTTATATAAATTCATCTCATTAACATTATCAATTTCCTCAGGGGAAATAAGAAAATTGTGTCACATTTTATAAATTGTGTTAGGGGAGATAAAAAGTTAAACTAAGATTTAATTGATTCATAGATACTTTTATTCCTATATTTTAAATTATAATCACACACAACTTTATCAGTATAAATAAAATATTTACTAAGATCCTTATGATTTTTATACATGACCTTTTTTAGTTAAATTTGGGAAAACCTTGTCCAATTTTAGTGGAAATGAATTTCTAAACCTATTTTTTTTTAAATCAAACTTTCTATATTAATTAAATAAAAGCATAAATATGATCATACCTCATTCACTATTTAAGACTTTACACCTTCTTCATTAAATTTTGATGAAGATCACTGAGAGGGAAATTTATCCCTCCTGTAAGAGTAATCCATGGGTTTTATGAATCTTCCAATACTTGGAAAGTTTTTATTTTTTTATCATAGACTATTTTAATCATAGTTTTAAATAGAATATATAATTAGATATTTAGTTCAAGTATTTTAAATAGAATTAAGTTTTAAAAATCATTTTGTTCCATTAGACAAAGGTTGAACTACTTTAGATAACCTATAAAAACATGATATAGACTCTTAAACACTAATAATAAATTCATTCATAATTGAAATGTTTTATAAAAATTTAAAAATTTGAAACATTTAATAATATGAAATATTATTCTTCTATAAATTATTTTTTATTGAAGGTCCTAAGTATGGATTGTACTTGTTGTTAATGAGGAAGGATGTCATGATGATGGGAATGAGTAAATATTTTTAGGTATTTTTTTAATACATGATATATGTTTCTTCCATTAAATTAACCTTTAATGATTCATTTATATAATGATAAATATGATTAATCTGATTTTATATTTGAGAAGATAAATTCTATGAAGAGGTCCTTAAATGTGATAATGGATGTACTTTTTCATCTTAAAAACTTGTAATAATGAGGTGTAACTATTGTATACAAAATATAATATATTTTTGGAAGAATTTGGATAGTATAGATATTAAGGAACTTATATTTAAGAAGGCTGTATAACTGTAAAAATAAATAATCCTTCCATTTATTATTAAATATACCAGCAACTGTAACAATTGAAAAAAATCTTCAGTTGCATTTTCTCACTTTAGTGACTGAGGTTTCCTCCCTCCCCATATTCTTCCTCACCATCTATAGACTTATTGGGATTTTCTTATGTCTTCAATACTATTCTTTATCTCTCATTTATTTTTGACTATATTATTCCCCTCTTCCCATTTGGTAGTTTCTTCTTACTTCTCCAACCACACGTTTCTCTATTTTCACTCTTTATATTATCATTTTTGGGTCTTTTTGGTGGTACAAGGTCCTCAATATCTATATCTATACTCTTATCACATGATCCATTATACTAAAATAGATATTATATTTCCACAACAGTGCTCGAGTGGTTTGTAATGTGTTGGTGATAGCGTTCGGTGGTGTTTTTGGTTGGCTTCTTATCCCTTTCGATAGTTTTTTACATTTTGAATTTTCATGTAAATAGATTTTGGTTCTTTTTTTTATTCAAAATCATATACTGGTCATCTTTCCTCTACTATTACCTCCTCTATAGTATTTCAAGACCCATTGATGGTCTAATATAAATGATATTGTGGTGGTTTTATTACCATTTTGGTGGTTGAGTTAGGTGTTGATGGTACGTCTCATATTGGATTCTGATGGTTCTCATGTTTTTAATCTGATATAAGGCATTGATGGTGTTTTATTGTTTGATTTTTTTTGTTTCTATGGTAGTGAAGATTAATTTTCATGGATACCAACTGGATATGTCTTCTTTCAAGGTTTATTGATGGAATTATTTTTTGTTTTGTTTGATAATCTTCTTTCTGATGGGGCAGTGTTTGAGCCAACGGTGATGCTAGGGTAGTGTTGAGGTGGTGGGATATATGTTTTACCACCCGAGGTGTCATATAACCCAAGGATTTCACAAAGTTTACTAGAATTGATGCTGGATCTTTAACTTTTGTATTATGAATTTGAATTTATCAGTTGGTTTTGATGTTTTATTAGTTTATAAGTTTTCTTATTTCATGGATAGTTCTAGTATCAAACATGTTTATAAGGGTTCCCATTTAACCCTAAAAATATTTTATTTGAAAATCAAAAAAAATATTTGGAGGAGAGAAGTATATAATTTGGAGATGAATAAAACATTATCTAAGTCTTAACTTCAAAAGAGTATTGATAAACTTAAGAAGTGGAAAAAATATACTTAATAAGTGGTGGGATCAAAAGAGAAATTTTTAAAAGTAAATTTCGATATCAAAAGAGTTACAAAATTGTTCTAAAGATTAAGTACCGTTAAGGAAGAGTAATGAGGAACTTTGAGAGAGTAACTTCCCACTTTGGAAGAGTAACTTGTCAGAAGGGTAACATTCTACATTGGAAGTGTAAGATCCATTGATAAAATTATAAAAGGGGTACTTTGAAAGAGTATTTATAGACTACATAAGTGTATATGATGGTTCGGAAAATTAAAATGAGAGTTCAAAAAACTAATATGGGAACATGAGAAGAGTAAACCACAAGAATTTAAAATAGACATTTACTCTTATGATGTAAAACTTTGTTAGATTTTGAGAGTTCTACAGAACTAAAAATATAGATAAATTTAGAATTAATTATACTATATAAAAAAGATAAAATTTATAATGATATGGATTCACTAATATTCAAGGAATTAAATATCAAAAATATGTTCTAAAATATTTATGATTTAGGTTGAACTGGGTTTTCAGTATCAAAATAAAGGTGATGTTATGAGAATAAGAGTTCTTTCTATGCTATAAAAGAGTTACATTCCCAAATACACACTACCCTATGACAATGCATGATACCATTAATACATAGAAAAATATTTAAATATAATTAATGAAGAATATTTTGGGGGAGAAAAGAAGCAGTGGTATTTAAATATCAAATGAAAAATTATTTTGAGTCTATTATATTTAAAAAATGATATTTGACTAGATTTTGAATGTGTTTGAATTATGATAATATCACATGTTGTAAATATTTAAGGAGTTTACAAATCAATATAGGAATAAAATATTAATTATCCTATGAATAAAAAATGAGAACAAGGAAAAGAAGATGGATATATTTTGATATTTCTATACTCTATGGGATACTATATATTGAAGAAGAAGAATGAGATACTAATATTGTTTTTCTAAGATTAAATACATAAAATAATAAAAAGATTATATGGCCTATGATAGAGTTGTTTCATATAATATGATAAACTAAAAATAGCCAAAGTAGTTTTTGGGGAAGATAAAGGGTGATCTACTCCACACCAAGAAGGAGGAACAGTTAATGTCTTTCTCATAGGTTCATGGAAGGATCCATTCATGGGATAGTCAAGGTAGTTAGAACTAGTCTTGCATACTAAGATCTATAAGATACTAAGAGACTAGTATGAAGATGGTAACTATGTAACTTAGTAGAATGACTCTCCAGTGGGATATCAAATCACATGATGGGAAGTTATGTAAACATGGTGGGAGACTATTTCATCTAACCACTTGAATTAATAGTGTAAGAATAAATTATTTGGGGGACTAAAAATATCGAAAAGAAAAACTATTTAAATAATGAACATTGTAAAATGTTGTTTTGTGTGCCTTTATTTACTGAATTAATCAAGTGAGGTTGATTGAAAAAAAGGTTAAAATGATTAAAATCTTAACTAGTTATTGATATTAAATTAAAATTAATAATTCAATAAAACCAATGGATCACTAATTAACACCACTAGTAATCTAAATAATCTATTCACTTAAATTGTTATCAGAACTAATCTATGTTCCCTCATATTGGAAACAATTTTTTTCCAAGTACATTTAATATATCTGTAAGAATTTTAAATATCAAAAATATTTTTATTTACCTCATATAGAGAAATAAGGAACTACCCCTATTCTAAAGTGTAGTTCTCAACCAAGACTCTAATGAATAGAAAGATAATGGAGGAATATAATTTGAGAAAGGTCACAATTTAAATGTTTATCAATCATTAATTAATGATTTTAAAAATGATATTTTATTATAAACTAGTAAGTTGAGAATGATCCTTTGGATGAAGAAAGTTCAAAATATAGAGGGTATGAGTAAGATGAGTCCATTAAGTCAATTTAAGACCTCAAATCTAAATTCAATGATTATATGATGAATTTTCTTAAAGATGTATTCTATGACACTATTGAAAAAGTGAGACTTAAAATAATAAATGTTACTACTATTGTTAACAAGGTCCACCATTAGTTTTGGGAGCCTTCATTATTATAACTCCACAGTTATAATTTATTGGTCTGGATTAATGTAAGAATGGGTGGAATCCTAGTAATTTTCTTAGGGTGTGTTTTAATGATTACAAAATATACTAAAATAACATGTGTTCACCTGTGGTGATAGTCATTTGTCTTAAATGTGGCCCCTGTGGGTAATAGTCTTCGGTGTGCTGGGAAGGTAGCCAATCTATTACAAAAGACCCAAGGGGTTAGCTGACTTGGTTCATGGCTTAGGGAGGCTAGATCATTACATAATCTATCATATATACATTTTTATCAAGGAACTTCTTGATGAAGAGGAACTATTGGAAGAAGAAGTTGAATTATTGGAGAATTCCCTGCGTAAGATGTTTTGAAAGAACATTACATTCACAGATCTTTTGGAATCAAAGGAACAATTGATATCTCTTTACAATAAAAAAATTTCACAAGTTAGATACGAGTATAAAAGGAATGTTTGAGAGAAAGTGGGGTTTAAAATTATATATGTGTAAGTTGTCCATACATAGGAAAAACATTTTAAAGAATTCATTAATATTTAAAATTATCAATTGAATGTTAAAGTAAAATGAATAAAATATATTAACATATATTTACAGGAATAAAGTAAAGTTCATAGAGAAAAAATTATGAATTTGAAGAAGTATTGGGAATACTACCTAAGAATATTTAAGGATGGGAAGAAATCCCACAACATAAATTGTTTTGATATCCATGTAAGACTAAGAAATCTAGAGCAAGTACAAGCTGAAAAATCCCATGTTTCTAAGGAGAAAGTTGATTTCAAAAAACTTCTTTTGAGATTCATGGCATTATGAATCTTTCTATTAGTGGAAACAATATATTGAAGTCATCCTCTGATCAAGCTACAATAAGATCTAAGAACAAGGTAACCCAAAACATAGTTATTCTCGGTTATACTAATGATGTTTCAAATGATAGTAAAGATTTAAAATCAAATTATTGGGAAATATAAATGGTAAAAAATGAATGAAAATACACAACTAAATAATGGGTGAATGTCATAAAATCTATGAAAATAATCCGATAAGAATAGCCTAAAAGTTAAATGCTTCTAAAAATTATCATGTTACAAATTTTTTCTGACTACAATTAAAAACAAAATGAGGAAGTTTATTATATATTGGTTTTTCTTATAGAGGTTTGTTCATAGGGCCACTAAATTTTTAAACAATATTTCAATTAGTATAGATAATAAAAGTAAACAATTAAGGCGATATAACTAAAGTTAGAAGAAAACCTATGTCATGACCCATCCCAATGGGGCCTATGTTGTGACTCCCCAAGACAATATCTAATAAGCTACGGTCTAGAGACTAGTACTAAGTTGTCATATCACTAATATGGGAGGACTTATCCTAAAGGACATGTACACATGGACCAATCATCAAGCCCATACAATGATAAAATGTAAAACAATTATTGAAATAAACTTTCATATATCTAAACCCCATAACCAAAGTAAGAAAAATAGTATTGGAAATTAAAAAACGGATAATAAAATCCCACCAAAAAGAGTCTAAAAAATTTTCTAACAGGAAATTATAGAAGGGGGATATTGTAATGGTCACAAATAGAATACACCTCAGTCGTTATGGATCATTAAGATCTACCCGGTCTTGGTCCCTATAGGACTCCGTCAAAGGTTTGATCATATTACTAAGACATGACACATGCAGGAAAAACCCATGAAGGGGTGAGTATAACAATACCTAGTAGGACACCCTTAAGTCACTAAGAATACAAAAACAATAATACTACTCATCTCTACATAGGTATATGTCTACATCACTTATACAAAAAATATCCAAATATACTCAATAATGAAAAAATTCTCAAGGTAAAGTCACAAATATAATTCCTTACTAGGTATTATGATTTATGGTTCCACATAACACTCATCTAATAGTACACACTCCATGAGTCTTACAGCACTGATAGAGTACATTTGATATGTACTACTTATTTGATAATTCCATAAGAAATATACGATGAAAGGATGAAAAGAATGATACATAGAAGATGATCACACCTAATGATATGGGGTATACCAAAAACTCAATCATGAATAACCTTCTAAATACAAGATCGGTGCTCGCGTAGTGTTGGTCATGAAAATACCAAGAACTTCACCTAGAGAAAGATGATGATTGAGGATCTCACTTTAGGCCTCACAAAAGAATTTCAATAAATATATTCAAGAATTACAAATGAATGGAACATTAACCCATGTGTGGGATGTGACTACACACTACCCCTTAGGGAATTGATCAAGGAAACATACCCTAATGAAACTTTTCTAATATGAAGACAACTGTAATGACCCATGTTTTTTATCCACTGTAGAATTCCAATGGTATTTGAATTTTGGAATTCAGTGGGTGGGTTTTTCTTTGAAATGGGGTTCAGAACGTAATTACAAGAGTTGGAACACTTCAAATTATTTATTTTAGAATTTTTTAAAGTCACCTAAGGTTTCTTGGGTACTATACTGAGTTTTGAGAGTTTCGGGTCCCAAAAATAACATGTTTCGGTGGCCTGAACATGGTACACAGTTTTTCTAAAACCATGATTACCTTAGTAGCAAATTTTTTGGCCTATTTCAAATGAGCAGAAGTAGTCGCAAGGTTTTTTTCATGGTTTACCCAATCTATGCTCCTATCCTACATAGTTAGTGTCGCATAGGTAGTACCCTTGTAATATTCATCACAAGGTTGTAGCATGGTTATGCCAAACCATGGAAAATAACCATGTGAAGTGTGTTTCCAAGGAAGTGGGAGTTGCACAGTTGGTGCACTATTTCACCAAACTGTGCAAAAACCCAGTACAACCATGTTTTTCATGGTAAAATTACCAAAATTCCCTTAATGATTTTAACTTTTATTTTTCCTTTTATTTCTTATTTCTCTTTCCATTTGAGCCTCATCCCTTTCATTGTGGGTCTCCTCCAAGACAAACCTAGGATTCCTGATATATCCTATTTTCATTGTAATATTTGAGCTCCATGAGTCCCAATGGATTCCTCTCAATAATATCTTCCATTTGAATCTTTCTTTTCTAAATTTCCTCTCAAATGGTTTGTCGTGGTGTATGCTCATTTTCCCTATTTTCAAGGAAAATGTTCATTTTTACGATTTCGTCCAAACCTGACCATATCAAAGCTTGATATTGGTTTTGTAGATTATCTTACGTACGAGGTAGGTTTTCTATGGATTTTTCCTCAAGTTTTTATTATTTTATGAAGAGAATCATTGTGACATAGTCTACTCATTGTCATGTGTTTCCTTAAAAATGTTTTCTTCAATATAAATTGGTATACATACCTTGTATTATTTTTTTGAGAGTTTTTTTGTAAATTGAGGATGTATAACTTGATCACAGACACCCCTTGGGATTAAGGCTTATATTTACCCTTTATAGTTAATTTTTTAAATTCCAAGAATGCCTTCTAAATTATTGGCATAGATTTTAAATGGATTTTACCCTTGTAATAAAAATCCCAATTGAGAATGGAACCTCCAAATTTCCATGTTGAACCTTTATCAATTGAATTTCTACGTTAGGTAGTTTTTATAAAATGATTTTTTTGAGGGATTAAATTATGATTCTTGAATTTGATGATTAATTATGATAAATCAATTGTTTTATAAATAAGGTCAACTTTTATAACAAAACCCTTCGAATGATTTGAGTTGTATTCTAAATTACAAGGTGGTGATTTGTGCTTTAAATAATGTTTTTATTTTTTTCATAGGTGATTACTTATTCCTCTCTTGTAACAATAGATATATAAGTCATTTTTAGTATATTTCCTCTTCTATTATTCCTAGATGGAGTCTCCCTCTCATATATTAGTTGTTATTAAACTAATTCACCTTTTAAGTTCATGGCATAGACCAATCATACACGAATTACTAATGAAACAAGTTACTCAGATGGTATTTTATTTCTTAATAAATGGGATTACCCATGTAAGTAATTTCAAAATTCTGATCATGATACCTTCTATGTGCCTCTTAATCCTTGTAATTTATTTTCCATGTTTTTAATAGATTAAATGACTTATGTTAAATGTAATTGAAATGGGTGGAATGACCATTCCAATTCCTATATCTAAATAAGTATGGTTTTAGTGTCATGTAATAAATAGAATGGATTGACATGATGGGTTTCCTTCCTTGAATTATATAGATGTTGTGTATTAGTTTGATTAGATTATTCATGGTGGATTTCTTTCCTTGCATGTATTAAAAGGTTTAATAGAAAATTATTTGAGTTGGGTTGTATGACCATGACTCTTTTTTTAATTAAAAAAGAATATATTATGTGAATTTTTGTAATTTTAATTCCATTATTTATAATTTGGATTGATAAATAATGACTAAGAGGTAATGCCTCATGGATATTTTTAAATATAATTACACCTTAGGTACGAGTTGTGGAACAATGGTAAGGGTTCTATTGAGAATGGTGGTGTCATGCTCCCTTATATCAGGTGTTGAGCATGACATCTCACACCATTGATACTATGTGGATGGTGGGAAAGACTCACCACAACACTGGGAGAGAGTTGGCATGATGACACACTCACCCCTTCTTCAAGTGTTAACGTGATGGCACACTCACCATATCGAGAGAGAGTATGACATATCCAACTTATTATTATATTTAGGGAATTTACCCTATTTCTTGTGATCATATTCTCACTTAGACTGGTTATGGATGTCTGAGTTCTACCCCGATCCAGCCAGCACCTAGTATTCCATGTATATATCCACTTATGTCTGCACATACGTGGTTCATATAGGTGGAAGTGATATATAACTAAATTATATACATATATATTATTACTATATATGTATATTAACTAATAAGACAATTATTTCGGTTATGAGCTAAAGAAAATAGAGCTTTGTAGTGTCCCTTGGGAAATTGGGTGTGTTGTTGGTTTTTTATTTAACTGTGTTTATCATTTTTTATACCTAAACACTACTTTAAATTATATCCATGTACTATTTTTATCTATAGATTATATGTGTGGTAACATGCTAGGATTTATATCTTACACCCTACTCAGGCTGGCATTACACTGGGGTATCTAAGTAGATATCATGTTTCTAGGGCCATGGATGTTTTCTTGTACTGCTTTTCTTTTACCTGGGAGTTAGGAGCATAGGACTAAGCTAGAGCTTAGGATGCTCATGGAGTTCTCCCTGAAAGCTTTTGTTATCTTTTTTTTAATCATGTACTATCTTGAATCATTATTTTGTATTATATGTCTACTATTTTAGTTTATGTATCACCTTCAACACATAAATTCATGGTTTTATATTGGTGTTGTCCATATTTTATTATTTAGATTAATATTATTATTTGATTTATTTTTCTTTCATTTATTCTTGTTTTTGTTGTTGTCTGTTATTTATTTACTAATACACCCCTCCACTACTCTTTCATGAGGGTATATTCTCTCCTCTATCACCTCTTTATACCCTCTCTTCTCTTCGAAAACCTGTTATGTAATGGGAGGCACACTTGAGGCTGTGTGACCCTCTAGTTTGTTAACCGATTTAGTTGTGAGTTAGGATGGGATGTCACAAAGTGGTATCAAATATTGTTTTTCATTTTTCTTACTTTTTTGGGCTGGTATATAAGAAATTATGAACATTTTGGTAAATGGTAAATAGACTATTCTAGGACTGATAAACCCATATATGGGGAAAATTTCAATTGGCTGGGTCTTGGATTATGTTTCATGTAGTTTTTTGTTATAGTTGATTGGATTACACCTTGAGTGAATGGTTTACTTACTGCTACTTATTAATTTATGAAATTTAATGTGTTTTTCCCTTGTTATGGTATAGAAAGGAAGTAGAATTACAATCATCATTATAGTTATATATAAATTTATATTCTATGTATATTCTATACCATGTAGTTGAATCAGTAGGTTTCCATCTGATTATGATTGTGTGCCTTAATCTTTTTATTAACCTGGTTATTATATACCATGTCAGGTATTTTAGTAACATTATTATTTTTTACCTATTAGGTTTTCTTTATCAAGACTATTTATATACATGATTGAGTGATTTATTTATCATGTTAATTTGTTTCCATGTTTAGGTAACTATATTTCATGTTTCCTACTTATTTAGCATATTTTTTCCATGTATTGAGATTTTGTGATTATTAGTGTATTACATTGTGTTTAATACTTATGATAACATGATTCATTTTATTTTGATTTATAACTAGTTGCATGGTCTGAATCTATTGGTTGAAATTAAATGGGAAATAGTTTTCAGTTGTAAGGTGTATGGGAACCTTGTATTTGGTAAAAGGTGACTCATATACTTGAACCATCTTTTAGCATTATACATATTTGGAGACCATTTTTAAAGTGTAAAACACTACTAATTTGAAATTTTCATGTGAATTTGTTTCAATTATATAGGAAGTAGACCGTGGTCTATAAATTATATGGGTGATTCATATGCTTGGGAATAGAAGTCCATATAAGAAAACCATGATTTTTTTTACCATGTTATATTTTAAAATGGTTATAAAAGTGAAATAGGTTTAATATTAAACGAAATTTTTTTGGATAGCCTTATAAATTAAACACTAGACTAAATTAGGTCATTTGGGGCATGTTTCTTATGAGATAACCCATTAAAGGTGTTTTGAAACTTTAATAACTAAGAAAATTGTATTGGGCTTCATTCTAATGAACCCAGTTTAGCTTAGCGGGACCCTCATAAGTTACCTTATCATTTAGAAAGTGCTTCAATTTTATAAATTGGTACTTTATGTTATATTTTAAATGTTTAATGTTTAAATGTGAATCAATTTTATAAATTAAAGTAGAACATGAACTAGTTTCGTTAGTTTTAAACCCTCATGTAATGGTGTTTTAGACATCCCTCTGAGTGCCTTGTAACGGAAACATATTTGTTTTTCATAAGCCTTTAAACATTTTAAAATGAATTAAATTATAGGTTCTTAATCCATATGAAATATTTTTGGCGGGACCTAATGATAGGGTCAACACTTATTCTTTTGTTAGGGGCTATCCTAAGGTAGGTAGCACCCTTAGATCATAAATTCCTTGATAAATGTTGTGATCTTTCTGAGGTATGGTACCATTTATGTGTTGATTCCCTAATAAGTCTCTTGGATTCTAAATAAAACCCTTTTTTAATGGGTGATCATTCTATTATTGAACCTTGTTATGGGCATAAGAATCCAATAATGCTTAGTTTCACCTGGTTTGACATGCCAAGGGAGTGGTCGGCGACATACTTGGTCTCATGACCTTGTTTCTTTTTCATGGGGAGACGTGGGAGGTCTTCAGTCTATTTTACAGTTGAATGAGATAGAAATACTTTGAGATTTTTTTTTGGAGGGTCATCAGATACTTGAATGAATATGGTGGACATACTATGGATAATATAATGGATGTTCCATATTGCTTCTAAAATCATGGTGTAGTATAAATTGATATGTATGGTACCTGTTGAGTTTCAAAATAATACAATGAACCATTTGAGTTTGGTGAAATAGTTGATCCTTGTGCTGTTAAGTAAATTCTCGGGTCATATTTAGATTAGAGTAACCTAGGAGTTAAATTAATAAAATTAATTCCAATGCTTGAGATGGTGTTCTAATAGAATCATATATTTTCTTTACAGTCTATTCAGTTTGGTTATGGTTTTCTTTCCAAATGTTTTAGTGTTTCTGTTTAAGTTGGATATGATCTAGTGTACTTGTGAGCGGTTGGTCTTCCTCCCATTTTGATGACTAGGACACTCCAAAGGTGGGGATTTCCATGTCAATTATAGTAAATGAATTTCCTTCCATGTATAAGGAACAGAACCAAATAGGATCATTTGTAAATTTTCTGTCTTTCTTGAATTCCTTTGGGGTTGGCGAGTTTGAGTCATGTCAGTGCTTACTCAGTAGCACGATGTTGATGTGGTTAGATTTGTAAAACACCATTGAGAAACATCATTGGTCATGGATGGACTATGGTGGTAAATCATGATAATTTATCGTATTAAATGGTTGATAAAGGCTTGGGATCGGTTAATGATATTTTTTCAACAGGTAAAGTTGAGATTCTTTCATAAAGTCAACCAATGGTTGTTTGACTTCTCTTATTTTGGTTTTCTTGGTAATCTCTTAGTGTACCCTTTCTTAGAGAAGATCATGTCTCCTATATTAACTTCATCCTTGATTCCCTAAGATAGTATTGGTTATACAGAACACTAATGTTTTAAAATACTTTGGGCTTGATAAGTGATCTCTATTAGAGTTGTTCATAGGATTTGTGGTTTTATTATCGAGACATGGTTAGTTTAGAGTGATTCTTGGGTTCCCATGTAGGAAATCCTTGGATGGATTCTTGGGCACTGACCATTTACTTTGACTTGAACACCATACAGATGTCATTATGGGCTCATTCAATGATCTTATGTGGACCTTTTAGCCTTATACCAACATCTCACTTGTATAAACAGAGTATGGTTTGACCGTGGGTTAGTTCCCTGACCTCCAATTTAATTAATCTAAGGCTAACCAAGACCTATTTTATGGATCAAAGGTAATGTTAAAAGGGTGATTATTCTAGCTGTATGGATTTGGATTACACCCTTACTCGTAATGAGGCACTATGGATTAAATGGCCATGGGATGGTTTAACCAAGGAGTGTCACCAGAAGATGGGTATGAGATATGGTGAATGCGCTCGTTGTAAACATAATATACCTTAGAAAAGGTGTTTTAGTTATGTTGTAATACCCCATCAATGTAAGAAATAAATTTTCTATAGAATTTATTTAGAGTGACTCAGATTCTGATTCTTCTTGTTAAATGGGTACGACTGAATGGAACCAGTTAAATGCATGTCTTCACATTAAGGTGGGTGTGGTGTATGGTTAGGTAGTTCTATCTTAGAGAGCTTGCATGACCAGTTTTGTTTGGTCAAATGAGATTTGACCATTATTACTTATAAGGCCCCAAATATGTCCTCATAGGTAAAATGGATCACCCAGTTAAAGAGATCGTACTAGGAGCATCACTAGAAAATTTTGGGACTTGCTTCGTAGGGAAATTCTGCCTTTGGAAGCACCATGGAATGGGAATTTCCCCTTTGTGTTAAGACCTATAGTGGAGAGAACCATCAGAAAAAATCTTGAATATATAAAGAATTTATCTTTTATCTAGTTAAATGGTATCAGGGAAGAACCGTTTAGGTGTTTTATTCATAATTTGATCATTGGATCGAGTTTTAATGGATTAAATATAATATTATTAAGTAATGATTATAGGTGTGTTGGTAATTTTGAAATTCAATGCGACTGTTTTAACAAGAATTCAAGACACTCATAGTTTAGGTTATATTTTTATTATTACAAAAGGAATCTTAGGGATGAGACTTTCTAAGGTGAGGATGTTGTAATGACCTTTTTTTTATCCAAGGTAAAATTCTAAGAGAATTTGAATTTTGGAATTTGGTGCATGGGTATTGATTTGAACTGGGGTTCAAAATGTAATTAAAAGATTTGGAACACTTGAAATTGTTTCATTTAGACATGGACAAAGGCCTGAGAGGTTTTCTGGGTGATCTATTGAGTTTTGGGAGCATCAGGCCCCAAAAATAACAAGTTTAGGTGGTCTGAATAATGTACATGGTTTGTCTAAAACCGTGTGGTCACAGTAGAAAACTATGCGTCCTATTTCAGAGGAGAAGAAGGTGTCACACTAGTATTTCTGGGCTAAACAAAACCATTTTCCTATACATCATGGATATTTCCACTTTGGAAATACCCTCAGACTATTCATCACACAGCTGGCACACAGTTAGGCCAAAACTATTCCATATAATCGTACAGGGTGGGTTTCTAGGGTAGTGGGAGTTTCACGGTTGGCGCACTGTTTTTCCAAACAATACGGCCAAACCATGAGGCATGATTTTTAAGGGTAAAATTACACAAATAACTTTAATTACTTTATGTTTTCTTTTCTCCTCTTCTTTCTTCTTCCTCTAGCCTTGTTAGCCTCCTCTTTTGTTCTATGAGTCTCTTTTTAGTGCAACCTAGGCTTCTGGATATATCCTATGTCTTTCATCAGATTCAAGTGTTGTAAGTCCCTATGGATTCCTCATGCTAGCCTCTTTATTCATTTTGAATATTTATTCATTTAATTTCTCCTTGACCAAGTTATCATGGTGTAAGCTCATTCTTCATATTTTCACGTAAAATGTCTATTTCATCAATTTCTTCCAAACCTAGCTAAATTAAAGCTTGATATTGGGCGAGTAGATCATCCTAAGTACAAGTTTGGTTGTCTATGTAATTTTCCGCATGTTTACATTGTTTTATGAATATCTTTGTTGCACCACATACCGATCATTATCTCACATTACCTTAAAAATGTTTTCTTCAATAAAAAACAAGATACACAACATGTATTATTTATATTATGCCTTGTTATGTAAATTTAGGATGTCAAACTTGATCACAGACCCCCTTGGTTGTCCAGACTTATATTTCCACTTTATTTTTAACTGTTTAAATTCCTAAATACTTTATAATTGTGTGGATTAGATTTTAAATCGTTTTCCCCTTGTAATCAAGGGACTAATTGAGAATAAATCCTCCTAAGTTCCATCTTGATCCTTTATAAATTGAATTTCTAGTTTATGAAGTTTTTCTAAAATTCTTATTTTGATAGATTAAATTATGATTTTTGAATGTGATAATTAATTATGATAAATGATTTTTTGGATAAAAAATATCCTATTTTTATTATAAAATCCCTCAAATCAGGTGAATTTTCTTCTAAATTAAAAGATGTTTATTTGTGTTTTAAATCTGGATTGGATTTTTTTTATGGGTGATTAGCTCTGCCTCTCTTATTATGATAGAAATATAAGGCATTTTTAGTACATGTATTTTTCTATTATTCTTACATGGAGTTTCCCTCCTCCTGTATAAGTTGTTATTGAACCATTTCACCTTTTAAGTACATGGATTAGACCACTCCAATATAAATGAATAATGAAAAAAGTTCCTTATAAGGGCATGGATTTCTTAATAAATGGGATTAATGAGGTATGTAATTTCCCAATTCTGACCGTGATACCTTCTAAGTGCCTCTTGATCCTTGTAATTAATTTTCAATGTTTTCAATAGATTAAATGACATGTTTAAAATGGAATTGAAAAGGGTGGTATGAAGACACCAGTTTCTATATATAAATAATCATGGTTTTGGTGTCATGTAATAAATATAAATGCTTGACATGATGGGTTACCTTTATTGAATGATTTAGATAGTATATATTAGTTTGATTATATTGTTCATTATGGATTTCTTTCTTTCAAATTATTAAATTGTTTAATTGAAATGGAATTGAGTTGGGTGGTACAAACACTCCTCTTATTATAATTAAATAAGCTTGGTTTATGTGAATTTTAAAAATTGTACTTACCTTATTTATAATTGGGCTTGATAAATAAAGAACAATAGGTAATACCTCAAGGCTATGAGAGTTAATATCTCATTCCACTTATGTCCACACTTACTTGGTTCATATACGGGGATGCGATATATAACTATATTATAATCATATATATTATTACTATATATGTATAGAAACTGATTAGACACTTATTTCAGCAATGAGCAGAAGGAGGTAGAGTCTTTAGGTTTCCCTTAGGAACTCGGATGGGGTTTTGTTTATTTATTTATCTTTGTTTATCATTTTTTATCCATTCACACTGATTTTCATTATATCCAGGATGGGTTTTAGCTACTTACACTATGGGTGGTAGCCTACTGGGATTTATATCTAGCACTGTGCTTTGGCCTCCATTACAATGGGGTACTCAAGTAGATCTCATGTTCCCAAGACCATGGATGTTTTCTTATGATTGTTTTATTGTACTTAGGAGTTAAGAGAACATGACTAAACTGGATCTTTGGATGTTCATTGAGTTTTCATTTAGGGAATTTTTTCTATTTCTTTATTAATGTACTCTCTTGAATCATTATTTCCTTATTTATTTCTACAATTTTACATTATGTATAATACTTTGGACTTAAATTAAAGGTTGTATATTGGAATTGGCCATCTTTTACTATTTATTTTCTTATTATTATTCTACTGCTTTTTCTATCATTCATTACTGCTTATGCTATTTTCTGTTATTTATTTCCTGATACACTATTGTGATACTATGACATGAGGGTATAGTCTCTCTATTTTCACCTCCTTAGATCATTAATTCTAGTAGGAAGCCTCTTTAATATATAGAGGAACATTTTAGGCCATGGGACCCTTTATTATATCTACCGTTTTGTGGGGATTCAAGTCAGGACGTCACAAGGACAAGGGCTCCAAGTCTTTTATGAAGAAGTACATTGTGTACTATCGGTACACGGAATGTCCCTTTAGCACTAGGTCCTTTCCATGAATCATAGCTGGTGCCCATATTTATTTCATAGTACACAAAGTGTCTGTGTCTATTTCTGTGTGCATATATGTGGCCATGTCCAAGTATATAGCTATTCCCATGACCTGTCCTAACAATTTCTATGTTAGAGTACACATCATATCAATGATCACGTACTCTTGGATATTTCTATGTACCATCTGAGGTATACATCAAGCTTCCAGATCTAGTTACATGCCTTGTGATGGAGTCACACATTGTGTGATATTTAATTTGACAGTAGAAACCCTAGAGTTGCACCAGGGGTCCCACATTGCATGTCTACCTGAAATACACACCGGGTATCTTGGGATTTTCTAGAATCCCAAATATGGAACATGAGTCTTCATCAACTCCTCCATCCATCAATCTAGCCACTCCCCATGATAGAAACTAAGGTATACCATTGGTTGAGCCTTTCTGTCATTGAACACCAGAATATATCCATAAAACCCATTCATAAAAACACCTTTATGTGTCATCCATAATCACGCACCAAAGAACAAAAAATTACATATCCCCAAATCCATCCAATCCATTGCCACTTTAATCATTGTGAAATCCCCATGCCATACCAATCTCTGATCTATGATATCAAACTGTTTCTCAAATAAATGGGTGGAAAACAGTTGATTTCTTGGTATTTTGGTTGAACCACCGGTAAAAAAACACCAATGATTAACACACAATGATGGTGGGATAAATATATAAAAAATGAAAAGCAGAAAGAACCTTGTTTTTTTAGTTGTCCTTGAACCATTTCTATTATAATGAATAATTAAGAACCAAAAAATTAAAAAACAATTCTCCAAATAAATCCCTATAAAAAACATGTCCCATAATACAACTGATCTACGAATCAATCCATTGGTCAATTGACTCACGTTCACTATAAGAAAAATAATTAGGAAGAAATCCAAAAAACTTAAACATCTTACCTCGATTTGGATCAATATCTGTGGAAGAATAGTTTTGTTTCATTATCATTAGTGAGAATCTTGGATTCCATTGCACATAGGTTGTCAACATTGAGTCTCATAATCATTCACCAATAGAAGATCCTACAATGGCTTGTCTATATCTACAGGTTTATATAGTTATCCTTGAGATTTTTACATAACTGTATACTTATTGAATTCTCATTAGGTCTAGTAATTATAATATATTAATTTATTAATATTTTTTTAATATCCACCCACGATCGTGGCTCAACCTGAACGTCCAACATGTTCCAAGGTTATATCAAGCCTAGGGTACAATGAATGATCTTAACTCAATGGTGCCTTTGGATTTATGATGTGGGCCTCCATTTAGATGTTATTCTACTTTTTCATGAAAATTGTGTGCGTGTGTATTTAATATATTTGAAAAATTAATTCTGAGCACACTGGTCCTTAAAATCACATGACTAATCAGCACTTGGTTTTGGAAAAATCACTAGATATATTATAAGAATTTACATGGAAAAGGTATGGAAATTATATTCTAACCACCATATGGATTTATGTCTTGAGTTTCTAAACAAAAGGCTACACAAATATATGTGGGCTCTGATCACACATATATGTCTCCATATCCCTAGTTCTCTCCTAAAGATTCATACACTACCACCAGACACACACTAGAGGAATCTCTCACCCATGAAGGATTCACTCCTTATAATCATCGATCTCTACTAGTTAATTAGCAAATGTATCTCCATCATCAATGCCCAACTGTCCCCAGTTGATAACATGTGATGGATCTTTTATATACCTTCACAATTGTGATATGTGGAAGACATCATTTACCCAGTCTAACTACATTAGTAGATCTAATTAGTACTCCACCTCTAGAACTTTTTATAGTATCAAGAAATGTCTAATGAATCTTAGAGATAGCTTTCTACCCCATCCAAATATTTATAATCCACATTGAGGTGAAACTTGTAGGAACACATGGTCTCCCTATTTAAGTTCCAAATGCCTAGATATTTAATCAGTATAGGACTTCTGATGACTCTATGTAGTCCTCATCCTCTACTGGATGATCTACACCTTCTCATAGTGGATCCTACCAACACTATTCTTATAAGTGCTGACTCTCCTAAGTCATTATAACAAAGTGGTTACCTGAAGGGTCACCCATTCAAGTCCTTAAATGGTTTCATACCAATATTGGAATGGAAAGTGTTGTTGTATAAAAACTCTAACAATTCTAGTTAATCTTTTCATCTATTTCCAAAGTCTAAAATGAAATCTCATAGCATGTCTTCCAGAACCTGAATGGTCTTCTCGGTCTTTATGGGGGTGAAAAGTCGTGCTTAAATGCAACTGAGTCCCAAAATCATACAATAATCCCTTTCACAACTAAGATGTGAACTAATAATCATGGTTAGAAAGTATTTTCAATGAAACTACATGGAGACTGACTATCTCCTACATGTAGATGTGTCTCAATCTCTCTATTGAACTCTTTTATCAGGTAGCTAGAAAGGGGGCTAACTTGGTGAGTTAGTCTATGATCACCCAAATGTAATTATCTCCCCTAGACATATGTGTAACCCCCATCACAAATTCCATGGTTATATGATGAATCTATAATTTTCATATATTATATACTGTATTTCAATGTTCTAATACCCACCAAAGTGTTATGTCATGGGCAATTGTCACATTTTTATGTTTTAGTGGTATTTTGAGCTCAAATGCAAAAATGGCTTAATTTTGGTGTTTAAACGTTTTATTTGTCTTTATTATTTAGGCCATATCATTTTCTAAACTGACCCAAATTGTGAAATTCCTTTTTTATAGGTTTCCTTATATCATGGAACGAATTTAATCCTTCTGGAGGTCCAGCTCAATAAATCATTTGGAGGCCCAGAATAAGATCATAATCTGGACCTTGAAAACTGTGTACAGATTTGGATGGTTTTAATGATGAGCTATTATCTCTACGTGGACCAATCAAATGGAGCTGATATTCAATAAGGATCTGGATAAATACTTAATGAACATCTTTCATTAAGTAGGAAACGTATGAATCATCTGACTACAAGGTCTTAATGTCATGGGAAGTTGGAGTTGTGGAAGACGAAGAGTCACATGGACAGATTTAATTGTCCGCACCACAATAGTCATCACTCCATCATACGTGGACCAATATGGTTGAACTTTTGTGGAGAGACGCGGAAGAAGATAAGGAACATGTTTCAAGAAGGGAACATTTACCAATTCGGTCATTTAATGGGCCTAAATATCTATGAAATCCGGAGGACAGAATTGAGTCAAGATTTCATCAACCATTTTTCTCTATAAATTTGTACCTCCTTTCTCTTTACAAGGACAGTCATTTCAAGGGGGAAAGGTTCAGTATTTTTGTTGTAATAGTTTCTTTTATTTTTAATATATATTAGTTTAGCTTTCCTCTTCATACCTCCTTTATTCCTTTTATTTTATTTTATGTATTCTCACTCCGTAATTCCCTTCTCAACTCCACTAAAAATGGAGAACTAACCTCGGCGCTTGTTCGACGGAGGGAATGGTGAGTTGATTGAGTTATTGTACATTAATTTATAATACATTTATTCAATTCTAAGATTTTTGGTGGTGGTTAAATCGATTATGGTGAGAAGTCGCCCCATTTTCTCTATCACCAATATTTTCTTCTCGTTTATAAATTTTCCTTCCCTTCGCTATTTGTGTTGTGCATACGGTGGAATATGACATGAGTAGTGATGGTCAGCAAAGAGGTATCTGAGCTGACTTTAGGAAGAGAATTACCCCATATACAGAGGTCTCGGTATGGGGTGATGATATTTCAAATGAGAAGGTGAGGTGTGATAGGTCTTGATCACCTCATTGAATTGAAGTTTGAGATTCTTTTTAAACAATGATATCAACCACCATGACCTCCTAAGAACAACTGCCTTCTTTCTTTCTTCTAACTTCATTCTGTATTGAATTTCATTATTATATATTATATTTATATTTTATTCATTTTATATTATTTCCCACCCATTAATATTATTATTATATTTTTATATTAGTTATATTATAAATAGTGACAATAAGAAAATAGTGCGTGTGAGCGGCCTCCTTGTGATCGACCCTAGGGTGTGCCACTATGGTACATTATTAGGTTAATAAGATTTAATTGAATTTTGGTTCGCGACAAACCACTCTCATCAATTTTGCGCCATTGCTGGGGAGTTCAATTGCTTTCACACTCTATTTTTCATAAAAACCCGAAAAAGTTAAAATTTTCAAAAACTAAAAAAAAAAAAGAATTTTGTTGCATATCATTGCTTTTTTTGGTCGAGATGGATTATTTTAGTGATTTTTCATATGCTTGGACTAGTACTGAATTGTCTAGAAGGGAAGAGTCTTTTATACTGTAGATGGAACAAGATTCCGCGATGATTCAAAATAATTTCAAAATCCTTGAACAAGCAAGCAAGATGGTAGCATCGCTGGCAGTTGAAGTTGATGAAGTTAAAGATCTATGGCTGGAACGACAAAAAAAAATAACCAAGCTAAAGAAGAAGAGGAAAATGTTGTTCCACCTACATTTGAAGTTGAAGAACCCAAGGAGGACTTGAAGACCCAATTAGAAGATGCAATCATCTCTCCTTGGCCATTGCTTGAAGAGGTTCCAGAAGATGACAAGCCAGCTGATACAACTATGGGAGGTCAACATGTTTTGGATAAACATTGGTTAGATTTTGTTGAAGAGAAAAACGTAAGGGATCCTCCCATATTATTCAAAGAAGAATCAGTACCTCTATACCCCTCTCTTGCTTTGGAAGAAGAGGAAGAAGTCCCTGCTGAAAAGGAGTTCCCAGTGGCCTTGCCTGAAGAGATCACATTTCAAGCTGACCTACACGAAAGGGAATATTTTTATATTAATTATTCATGTTTTAATCTTATTCAAGTGGAATTATTTTCTAACTTCCCTTATGAATTTTTTGACCTATCATCACATATGCAAGCCCTGGATATTAAAGTTGAAGAGGCCATACAAGTTGTGGCAATGAACAAAGAGGACTCATTCTTCCTTCTTCCCCCATCATTCCAGTTGTACAACATTGAAATGGGGAAGAAGCTATTGTACTCTATTCAGGAGTTCCTATATGGATGTTGTAGTCTGATGATCATTGGGAGAAAGATGTTTTGGTGGTTTTTGAGCAAGAAACCCTTCCCACCATCGGATTGGGGTTAAACTACTGCAACTTCTAGACTAGGGTCAGTAAAAACCTAGCACCCTTTTGGGGGGTCAAACGAAGCCTTATCCTTTTTCTTTTCCATTCCTATTTCTTTTCCATTACTCTTTCTTTTTATTTATTGTTCTTATGTTTTCTTTATTTCATGCTTTTTAGGTTAAGTGGCAGTATCTAGGAGCTTAACTCAAGGTTGCCACTGTAAAATAAAGTCAGGTTGTATCTTTCCTTCCTTTTATTTTTCTTACTTTATCATTCTTTTGTTGAGCTGCAATGGGGGTAGTGAAATCTAGCTGTGGGGGGAGTGTCAACCTACTTAGATGTTTTGTGTTCATTATTTTTATTTTTATTTTTCATCTTTTTAGGATCCTTGAGCTTCAATTATTATTCTAATCATTTTTCACACACCAATTGATTTTGAGGAAGTTGAGATGATTTTTGATAAAATGGATTTTAAATGATTGTTGATGTGAAACTTTTTCCTTGAATTGGATTTTCAAGAATTTTTATGATTTTGACCAATTTTTGAAATCAATGCCCATGAAACACTAACTCAAAAAATTTTCCTGTCCTGTGAGGTATTCTGAACCACTTTGAAATATTCTTTCTAATACCCACACTTTCTTGAGAGAAGCTTGGATTATGTGTGAGAACCAGAACTTGTGATTTTTCTCTTTCAAAGCTTTGGATTTCATGGAATGTTTTTTATATGATTGAGGCATTTGTTTGTCTAGCCATATTTTATCTTGAGACCTACCTTTACATCTATCCTTCGTTAGCCCTTAGATGCCATGAATTGCCTTATAGGTTTAAGCCACATTACAAGCTGAATTTTCCTTACCTACCCGCACTCTTGGTATTTTTGTGTGGATATTTCATGTTTGAGTATGGGGGAAGGGCCTTTCGTGTGTGTTCTTTGGGATGTGTTTCATTTGTGGGTGATGTGAGGTGTGTGTCAACATTTTGGGAAGTGGATGATAAAGATCAAATTGGGCATGGGTAATCCTTTCATTGTGCTTTATTTGTTTCATTGGGTTCTCTTAAAAAAAAAATAGAAAAAAATAGAAAAAAATGGAGATGAGCTTGAATTTATCATTTTATTCAATTTCCAACTCATTATCCTTGAAAAAAAAGAAAGAAAATAAGTTCTTCCTTTCTGGAGCTTTACAAAAAGAAATGAAAAGAATGAAAAAAAGTGGATAACATTGATGAAATCATTCTTTGGAATCATTTCCTGGCTCATGTCCCATGTCATACAATAAGGGGGCGGTGTTGCGTTTCACATTTTTAAGGGGATTGAGTGAGGTTCATCCTGTGTTTTTACTTGATTATTCATGCATTGTGCTTAAGAGTCCAACCTCCTCTTTCTAGCCTCAATTTTTCAATCATTTTCCCACCAACCC
This sequence comes from Viscum album, assembly GCA_963277665.1. NCBI lineage: Eukaryota > Viridiplantae > Streptophyta > Magnoliopsida > Santalales > Viscaceae > Viscum > Viscum album. The sequence continues at coordinate 384,932,893 of OY728145.1, forward strand.
TAAGCCACAGAATTCACCTGAAAAAGTCCTAATGATTAAATTCATTTTCATGTTTCACCCTATGGAGATATGAGAATTGTCACAAGCCTATGGTGATACATGCACTTTCCAAGTATGATCATAACTTCAGATTTAATTTCTCTTGAGTGAAGAGTGACACAAATTTCAAGGTGAGGAAGGTTGTGATTGGGCCATGGATGGATTTCTGAGGTTGAACAAATTTAAATGTGAGGAATGAAAATGATTGAGAATTGTTTTTCATAGAGGAGAAATGATGGAAATTCATTTTGGAAGAGATCATTGAGGTTTTCTCATTGTTGATTTTTGTGTGAATTTTGATTTGGATATATGATGATTACCCGGGAGTGCAATTATTAAGTGTGGGGGAATGATGAATCTATAATTTTCATATATTATATACTGTATTTAAATGTTTTAATACCCACATAAGTGTTATTTTATGGGAAATTGTCACATTTTTATGTTTTAGTGGTATTTTGAGCTCAAAGGCAAAAATGGCTTAATTTTGGTGTTTAACTGTTTTATTTGTCTTTATTATTTCAGCCATATAATTTTCTACACTGATCCAAATTGTGAAATTATTTTTTTATAGGTTTTCTTATATCATGGAAATAATTTAATCCTTCTAGAGTCCCAGCTCAATAAATCATTTTGAGGCCCAAAATTAGCTCATAATACGGACCTTGAAAACTGTGTACATATTTGGAAGGTTTTAATTATGAGCTATTATCACTAATCTAACCGATCCAATGGAGCTTATATTCAACAAGGATCTGGAGGAATAATTAACGAACATCTTTCATTAAGTATTCCACGTATGAATCGGCTGACTACAAGGTCTTAATGTCATGGGAAGTTGGAGTTGTGGAAGACGAAGAGTCACATGGACAAATTTAATTGTCCGCACAAAACAGTCATAACGCCAACATACGTGGACGAATCTGGCGGAAATTTTGTGGAGGGACGCGGCAGAAGATAAGGAACAAGTTTCAAGAAGGGAACATTTATCAATTAGGTCATTTAATGGGCCTTAATGTCTGTTCAATCCGGAGGACAGAATTGAGTCTAGATTTCATCAACCATTTTCTCTATAAATTTGTACCTCCTTTCTCTTTACAAGGATAGCCATTTAAAGGGGGAAAGGTTGAGTATTTTTGTTGTAATAGTTTATTTTATTTTTAATATATATTAGTTTAGCTTTCATCTTCATACCTCCTTTGTTCCATTTATTTTATTTTATGTATTCTCACTCTGTAATTCCCTTCTCAACTCCACTAAAAATGGAGAACTAACCACAGTGCTTGTTCGAGGGAGGGAATGGTGAGTTGATGGAGTTATTGTATATTAATTTATAATCCCTTTATTCAATTCTAAGATTTTTGGTGGTGGTTAAATCGATTATGGTGAGCGGTCGCCCCATTTTCTCTACCACCAATATCTTATTCTCGTTTATAAATTTTCCTTCCCTTCGCTATTTGTGTTGTGCATACGGTGGAGTATGACATGAGTAGTGATGGTCAGCAAAGAGGTATCTGAGCTGACTTTAGGAAGAGCATTACCCCATATGCAGAGGTCTCAGTATGGGGTGATGATATTTCAAATGAGAAGGTGAGGTGTGATAGGTCTTGATCACCTCATTGAATTGAATTTTGAGATTCTTTTTAAACAATGATATCAACCACCATGACCTCCTAAGAGAAACTGCCTTCTTTCTTTCTTCTAACTTCATTCTATATTGAATTTCATTATTATATATTATATTTATATTTTATGCATTTTATATTATCCCCCCCATTAATATTATTATTATATTTTATATTAGTTATATTATAAATAGTGACAGTAGGAAAATAGTGCGTGTGAGCGGCCTCCTTGTAATCGACCCTAGGGTGTTCCATTATGGTACATTATTAGGTTAATAAGATTTAATTGAATTGTGGTTCACGAAAAACCACTATCATCTTTATCCCATCCCACTTTCACTCTGGCACTTCAAGGTTTTGAGCTAAACCCACTGAAACTTGGAGTTCAACCTTCACTTTCTAACAAGTAAGGCCCCAAGAGACAAATTTTTAAACTCTATTCTTCATAAATGGCCACCGAATTTGATTTCAGAGGTCCTGGTACATCTTCTAGAAACCTAGATTTATCTTCAAAGGATATATAATAAACACTCTTATGACTTCCTACTACAACATCACTGGTACCATCATGTATCCTCTAAAAATAATGACATGTTCCCCACCTACGGAAAATCTTTTAGGAGCATGTCTAGTGGATATATGAGTATGTCGGGTCTCATAGTAGGAATCCTTAAGTTGTGCCTCCCTAAATAACTCTAAAAAAAGATGGGTAACCACCATAAAAATGAGGTAAGATGATCCATCTCCATCCACAAATGATAACTACAATGAGTCCAACTGCTCTGACATCTCATTCAGAAATTGTAAATAAGTTCACCTACTGAGATCATCGGCTACCATGTTCCCTATTACAAGAGTATATAGAATTTAAAATCCATAATCATAGAGAAAATATATCCATTTTCTCTATATAAATTTAAAATCCTTCTGAGATAGCATATACTTGAGACTCTTGTGGTTAGAATGGATGATAAACCACTCACCCATTAGGTAGTGTCACCACATCTTCAGTGTGTATGCTAATGCTGATAACTCAAGATTATGGGTCACATAGTTTATATCATTTTGTGTCAATATAAGTGAAACAAATGTAATCATCTCCCACCTCTTCATCATAACATAATCAGGATCGGTTCTAGAAGTATCATAGAACCCTATGTACTCGACACCAACTTTTGGAAATCTCAATATGGGATCGCACGTCAATATTTGTCTCATATCCTAGAAATCCTACTGGAACTACTCTATTCACATGAAATGCTTCCAATTTTGGTTCAAAACTATCAAGGGGGATGATATCCTAGAGAACATAGGAATGAATATGTTATATTATCCTTCAAACAAAAGGAATCTCCACACCACTATCATGCTCTTGGGTGGCACCCAAGCTAACACCACCTCAACTTTTTCTAGAACCACTACTACACTATATATTGATATAATATGTCCCATAAATTATAACTCTTAAATCTAGAAGTGCCACTTAAAGAGTTTCCCTAAATTTGGTGCTCTTAGTGTATACCTAGAACCATCCTCAAGTGTCTCATGTGATCCTCCTTGGATGTTGAGTATACAAGGATATCATTGATGAAGACCATCACAAACTTGATTAAGAAAGGACGAAATATATAATTCATGATTCATATGAACACCACTCGGGAATTATTCATGCCAAAGGGAATCACCAAATATTTATAGTGACCATATCAATATCTGAATTTCGTTTTCATTATATCATTATTTCATAGTGGAAACTGGTGATAGACTGATCTGAGATTAATCTTCAAGAACCGGCATACCACTCTCAGATGATCAAAGAGGTAATTAATCCTCGTTAGTGGAAACTTATTCTTTATGATCACTTGTTTTAGGTGATAGTATTCCACACACAACCTTAATATCATATCCACCTTCTTAGTGAATAATACCGCGGCTTCCCATAGTGAAACACTGGGTCTAACAATGCCTGTAACGAACTGAACCTTTATTAATAAAATTACACTTCTCTTAATGTATTCTGGAGAGAGAAAACACATGTACTTTTTTATTTTTATTTTTGGTTTAAATTAACATTAAGTATCACTACCTTTGACAATATATCCATTGAACAGTGATCACACAACTGATATAAATATATGGTTTTAAAGAAATAATTTCAACACAGACATAAGAGAGGATGGCCTCATCTAGGAGACTCGAGTAATACGAAGCATATTTGTTGGATATTGAGAAGGATGTAGAATCACTGGGATTCTCTATTGACTAATCCTAATCCGAGCTTTAATATGTTAAACTTTAATGGAATCTCCTATGGGAGAAGTTCAAGTTAAGAGATATTACCACCCGGACGATGTTATCTGAGTCACCCCAAGAGTCTATCACCATCGCACAACTTACCCTTAGGTATTATGCGGGTTTTAAAAGTGCTTATATAATAAGGTATTAGTAACTTATTGTGTAATCCATTTCTCTAAATAAATTTCTTATTCTATAAATTTCTTTATGAGAATAGTCTTTCTTAAAAAATGATAAATTTAATATGTTGAGGTTTCGGGTAAAAATGGTATTTTTGATAAATATAGAAAATATTATATTAGAATAAGGTTTTTTATTAATAATTTTAGAAAAAAAATTCTGATAAATTATGATTATATCAGTAATTTATGTGTATATTATTATGTAATCTGTTTGATAAGAGTTATATTTTTTATATGATAAAATAGAAAGTGTATTTTTAAAGAATTTATTTGAAGGGATTAATGAATTATTTAAATATTTAATATTTTTATAAAATTTTATCATTAAATTATGTTTATGAATAATAAATGATTATATTATTTTTATGAAGTCAAGTTTAATTTATATTAAGGTTTGAAAACTGTTTTTGTCAAAAACCCGTGAATTATCAATAAATGTCGGTTTTCATTTTTAAAGTGACAATTCACATATATAGAAAATTATTTATATAAAATCAATATTATTTTTGAAATCAATATATCAAAATTATCGAATGGTGAATTTTTCATAATTTTCTGAGATAGTTGAATTTTTGGGTAAAAATTAAATATCGTATAAATAAAATATGTGTTTTGTGACATCATAATGACCCCAAAATAATTTAATATATGCTATAATGGGTATTATATGCCCAATATATGTTTTCCCATTAACATAATGGTATTTAATATTTTTTTAATTATTTTATAAAGCCTTATTTAATCCTCCAAAATGTATAATATATTTTATGATTTTAAATTCATTTCCTTAATATTCTAACTCCCCTCCAAATAATCAAGGATAATATTTTAATATCTTTGGCCATTGGAATTATAAAATAATTTTATCCAGTCCAATTTAGAAAAAACCATGGGAAGGTTTTTTGTTTTGGTTATTTAATTATATAGGATCCAAAACCTAAGTTTGTGAAATATTAAAGTATTCCTCTCTCATTTCCTATATAAACCCACCCAATATCCTACATAAATTCACTAAAAATTATTTTAGAACATTACTACTCTGTACTCCAATCTTTATAATGCCCCCAAGTCACCCCAAGCTCTCAATAATCCTATCTTCAGGATTTTGAAGTCAAGCATCCAAGTAAAGGATCCCTTCCTTTCTCATTTTTGTCTAAGTTTCTTTATATTATTACACAATTTTATTTTCAATTATAAATGTTGGAGTATGATTCTTCCCATACACGATACTTCCCTCCTTATTTTTTAATGATTATAGACCCATTTATCTCTCATTAATTCCTTTTGTGTACACCCATTACCATGCTGAAATTCTGTAAGTGATTTCTCTCTTCTTATTTTTAGTCAAGCATTTATTCTATAATATGCATCTAAATTCCATTTTATATTTTAGGATATTATGTTCCATGATTACAATACTATCTATTTCTTTTTTAAATTATTAGATACCCATTTATCTCTTATCAATCCAATTAATGAATCTCCATAAAATGTTGTTATGCTACCGAAATTACACTACGTTTTTCCAACCCAAAATCATCGTGTAATGAATACCATACCAATTTCTATATCCGTGGTATTCAAATTTATACAGGTATACTTATTTAATTTTTCATACATTTATGTATTCTAAATTCTTTGATCATGGAAAAATGATTATGTTGAATGAATCCATGTTATATGATCTATGTTTCACACTTAAGCTTGAGACTGAAATGAATATGAAGGGTGTGCCCTGATAGCGCTCCAATGCATTGGGTAATGTTTAGTGTCATGGTATGTCATTTGGGGATAGGGTTTTACCTAATTCCTTTTAGAAATTTTTTCCACTATTTTGGGATGGGGGTTTACCTGATTCATTTCTTTTAATGATTCAATGTTTTAAGTTGTTGTCACATTTCCATGTTATGATAATCATGCTATATCATGCCCTTATGTTCTTGTTTATCTTTTTCTCCATTGATATGACCATTCACTGACATGTATTTTATTCTTCATGTTATTCCTTTATTACTCCCTTACTGGGCTTTATAGCTCACCCTTTTCTTATTTATTTCCTCAGGTTATCCCATGTAATGCTAAGTACGAAGGAATGTTGTGGTCATGTAAAAGAACTTTTCAATAAAGATATTGTATTTTATGTATTAAATTGTCATGTAATGTTCCTGAGCCCCAAATACACTAGTCATATCGATATTATGGGTTGTATTAAGTGAAATTTTATGTAATAAAGCATGTCTAATTTTGTAATAAAGAGTAGGGTTGTTATAATGCCATTCCTCTACAAGTCCTCCAACTTCACCCTTAACTTGCAAAGATCAGTATGAGACATCTGGTATGCTGGAAAAAATATCTGGGTTGTCCAAGTGTGTATATCAGTGAATAATTCTATATCTTCATATGGAGGTAAAAATGGAACAACTTCAAGAAGGATATCTTCATACCCATCCACCACTGTGGGGAATTGAAAACTCATAATATCCACTACACCAAGGGTCATTCTATCCAACTGATGAGTTTTCAGCTACACCCTGTTATGCATGAGTCCATCTAACTCTACCTGGGATTCCTTACCAACCATAAATGAAAATTTAGTCCCATTAATGTGGAAACACCACATCCTCTACCTGAAATAGTCAATATGGGTATGAACTATAGATAACCATTCCATACATAAGATTGCATCATAAAGCCTTATTGTTTATAAAAACAGATCCAAATAGAAACTCTCACCCCTAAGAGTCAAGTCACACTATCATTACAAGTGTGTGATCGATGATTCATCTCTAGTAAGAGTCACAAGTGAAAAGGTCGAGAAAAGACTGACATCTATAAGTCTCAGAACAAATATTTGGAAAAAAGGAATGGATAGAACATGTGTTTATTAGTACTGTAGATAAGAATTAAATGATATACATATTACCTTGTATTGTTCTTGGAACCTCTTTTCCATAATCCTTGACAACCTACAACTGCCCTCTCTCCTGTCCTCCAGCTCCCTAAGCCTAGCGTAGACCACCTGGGGGTGATCGTGGTAACAAGTCGAAGCGTCCACCACCTCCATATGCCCTCTTATCTCATTTTACACATATTCCACCCAAAGAAACTATCTTTTACTACTAATACCTCTTCCAAGGTGGCCCATCCATTGTATTTATATCATCACAAAGTGGGTCGGACAATCCTCCTTGTGATATCCCATATCATTACACGAGTATCCCCGCTTTTCCATGGGCTAACTAGACCCATTCTATGAGACATGTACCCAAATACCTCTATATTGGGATCCCCTCCTAAAATTACTCACATTTCAAAGTCCTAGATACTTACATCATCTCCCTACTTCCAAACTCTCTACTCCTGAGTGCCCACTACTAGCAACAATTGTATGTATCTACTCAACCAGAAAACTCTCTATCATCAAATCTCTCTCTAGAAACCCAGAATATTTAATAATTCATTGAGGTATAAAATAGGCTTTTATGTCTATATATATTCATCTCTTTAATTTATAAATATGTAAGAATTTATCACGAACCATATCCATCGAGTACCTAGAGAGGATGGTAAACCTTAATGAATACTCTGATACTATCATAATACCCTGCTGAAACTGTAGAATCTCATGGATGTGTAAAGTCCTAAATGTAGCTAAAGAGAACTCCTCTCTAGAAATGCGTTCAAACTCTGACCATATTAAAGTCTCATTGTTATAATATTGGATCACTAAACCCCACCATCATTCTGCAAATTCATAGAGAAGGCTTGCTTCTAGAACCACCATCTGATTTTTCGATGTCCTAATAAGATGAAAAACTCACATCACCATCTCAATCTAATCATTAGATAACTATGTTTTGATATCACCTAGAAACATAAGGGGTATTTTTCATTAAAACTCATGAAGAGAGATCAGTCTGCACACCTCATCTTTCGATACTATGGGTACTATCTGCTACGCAACAGGTATTAGTGTAACTGGTGCACCATCTGTAGGTAACACCTCAGGAACAATTTTCTATATTGATGCCTCATCTCTAAGGGGATCATCCTCATAGTCCTGATACTAAATCTTAATTGTCATACGTTTTGGAGGCAACCTAAAATAGACAATATGTACCACGATCAATGAGTATATCTGGAGAGATAACTCAAGAAGGACATGAAAACCAAAACCCATTCTAATATGATTCATGTACCATTTTTATCACTAAAACTAGTGCCCTCACGTACCATGTCAAAAGGTAGTTGAAAAATTCATATTGTATGGATAATTCGGTCATTGCACCAGTACTGGAGTCCATAACCTAAAATCCAAACATGAAACACTTAACATTGTTTTCCCAAACCAATCTCACAAAATTCAGTCTTAAGGTAGAACTGATTTCTCTGATACCACTCTCTCAAGAACCATCTCAATGGGGACCAAGCTGCAACTCCCCAAGCCCTCCTTCAATAGGAAAGGGGCTAGCGATTATCGCAGAGTATGCATATCACTAACATGGGAATCCTTATCCTAAATTATCTATACATAAGCACCCATATTCAAGACCATACAATGTTGAAATGTAAAAAAACTAATAAAACATTCATGAATATATATAACTACTACAACTAGAGTTTGATAATAAGTACTAGAAGCTAAAATGGTCCAAATAAAATCCCACCACAAAGTGTCTGAAAACAAGGCCAATTGGAAAGTATAGAAGGGGGATGATGTAAAGGTCACCACCAGAATACACCTCAATTAGTCTGGATCACTAAGTTCCACCTAGTCCAAGTCCCACTAGGAGTCCATAAAAGGTTTGATAAACTGAATAATACATTACACATGCAAGAAAAAGAAAATGTAGGAGTGGGTATAACAATACCCAATAGGACACCCTGAAATCACAAAGAAGATAACAACAAGAATAACAATCAACTCTACACAGGTCTATGCCTATATCACAAAAAAATAATATACATACATAAAAAATGACATATAGTCTTAAGGTAAATTCACAACCATAATGTCATTCTATGATTATAATTAAAGGTTTCACATAACACTCATCTATGAGAACATAGTCCATGAGTCAGATGGCACTAATGGTGTTCATCCTAGATGTATTGCTTGATGGGTCTTACCATAATAAGGATACATTATAATTCTGAAGAGAATTATGTAGAGATGAAAATCAAATCCAATTCCATGGTTTATACTAACAACTCAATATGGAATAACCTGCTAAGTAGAGTAATGGTTCCCGTGTAGTGTTAGTCACGAAAATACTATGGAATCCACCTATGACACGATGATGATAGAAGATCTCACTTAGGGCATCACAAAAGGATTAAAAAACTCTATCCAAGAATACCCACTGAAGGGATCACTATACTATGTGTAGGAAGTGATTCTATATTAACCATCAGGTAATGAATCAAGGGAACAAACCCTGAAGAAACTTGCCCAACCTAAAGAGGACAAGGGATCTAGACCTTCTATGAAGGAGTACATGGTGTGTAATATCAGTACATGGAATGAACCTTTGGCACCAGGTCCTACCCATGTATCATGGTATGTTCTAATTTCCATTTAATATTATACATCATGTACATTCCTATGTAATTTTCATTTTTTCCAAGTTCATGGTTATGCCTACGCACTCGTGACATGGTCATGTCTATGTCGGAGTACACAATGTGTCTGTGAATGTGTAATATTGGTCATGTACATGTACCCTCTAAGGTATACACAGAGCTTCTAGGTTGAGTCACATGTCGTGTGATATTTAATTTCACCAAATAAACCTTAGTGATACACTAGAGGTCCCATAATGCATGTGTTCCCTAAACACACTCTGTGTATCAATGTATTTTCTAGAAACCCAGATGGAGAATATGTGTCTTCATCTACTCCTTCGAGCATCAATTTGGACACACTCCATACTAGAAACCAAGGTATCTCATTGGTTAATCCTTTTCATTGTTGAAAAAAAATCCATCCATAAAATCCATTCTGAAAATTCCTTCATTAATCATCCATCATCACCTGCCAAAGAACGAAAAAATTTGTATCCTAAAATCCATCTAATCCAGCCCCACTTCTATTTTTGTGAAATCAACTTTCTATACTAGTCTCATATTTATGATATCAAAACATTCTTCCATGAAATTGGTTCGCATTTTTTTATTTATTGGTATTTTTTTATCAAAAAACTAGTCAAACAAACCACCAATGATGAACATGAAAGAACTATGGTAGAAATCCAAAAAACACACCAAGAGGAACAAAACTCATCCATGTTTATTTGACCTCAATTTTTTCCATTAGAATGAATAATAAATAACCAAAAAAATAAATAAATAATTTTCCCAATAAAACCCCACAAATAATTCATCTTTCAATATGAAGGTCAATGAATAATTTTATTAGTCGATTGATTCACTTTTATCATAGTAATAAATAATAGGGAAGAAATCAAAACTAATAAATATCTTACCTTGATTTTTTTTGATCTCTGGTGAAGAAAAAATATGTTTCATTATCATTAGTGAGATCCTTGAATTTCGTATCACATCGGTTATCGATCTTCGATCTTGTTATAGATCACCAATGGAATCCCCTCCAATGGATCATCTATACCTCTTGGTATATGTATCTAACCCTAATATTTTTTCATAACCATATATTAAAATAATTCTCATTAGGTTAGTTAATTAAAAAAATTAATTTATTAATTTATTTTATTTTATACGTCCCCCCATGATCGCACCTCAACCTGAACACCAGATGTATTCCAAAGTTATATCATTAATGGAGTAAACCCAATGATATGGACTCAATGGTTCCATCATATTTCTGATTTAGGCCCCCATTTATAATTTATTCTAGTTTTTGATGAAAAATACTTGTGTATGAATTTAGTATATTTAATATATTTCAAAAATTAATTTTGGGCACAATAGGCCTCAGAATCACATGTTATCTTAGTTCCTAGTCTCTAAAACATTACTAGATATATTAAAAGACTTCACATGGAAAAACATTAGGATGATAAAACCTTCTAATAAAATCATTTATCATAGAAATAGAATAATATATTGGTTTAATTTCATTGAAATTTTATGTGAATAATACTACAAAAGTTTCTATAATTATGATTACTAATGTCATATCCCATCCAAGCATAGATAGTATGTAGATAGAATAATAAATATACAATAAATACAAATACATGTCAAAAAAGGATAAGAATATAAATTGTGAAGTAAGTAATTGAATGTATTGAAACGATCTAAGAAAAATACTCCCATGAAGTTCAAGAAAGAATCTACAGAGTATGTATCTAAATGGAGAAGATCATTCTACCATGGTGGGAGAGTCTATAACATAGTTCACTATAAACTGACCATGTGAATAGAAATTAAAAGATACAATCTAAACTCAAGAATGGAATAAATATAAGTGACATATAAAAGGATTGGTTTAATATTTTACATCCTAAAAGAAAAATTGAAGGATATGATAAAGTGAGGGAAAAAAGGTTATGAAGAAACTATATTAAAAATTTACTAAAATAAATATGTTAAGAATAATTTATTGATATTTTTTCCTACATAATTGTATTTTTATAGAAAATGGATAAATCATAAGCTAGTTTATCTGATACATATAATTATATTATTTTACATGAAGAAGAACACTAATTTAAAGATATGTTGTCTAGGAATGATGATCCATGCATTCTTGAAATATTATGTGGTAGGTGAAAGTAAGATGGTCATGATGAAAATAAATTTATTATTATCTTTCCAACTCAAAATGAAATTATAGTGAAGATAAAAAACAAAGTAAAAGCACTAAGGGATAATTGTTCTTGATTATCAAAGGTGAAAAAATATATTCCACACAATAAGGAAGGTCAAAAGATGACGAAGTACATATTTTCCATGGAAGATCAAAATTTGAAAAGAAAATACAGGCCAAGTGTGGGGATTTTCCTTAAATCCAAATCTAAATTAGAGATAAATCTGGTTTGATATCCATTTATCAACCCTACTACTTCAATTTAATAATTAAAAATTAAATTCACTTTATTCTCTTAAATATTTTTTCATGTGTTATCATGTAGTAAATTAAAGGTGATATTTAAAAGGAGAGTAGATGATGGTGGTAAGAACTATGTACAGTAATATAGATGTTTCCATCATGGATCAATTTACCTACTATGAAGAAATGATGGTTAGGTGAATCACCAGTGGGGAGACAATATAAAATTAAAGGATGTTAATTGTATTTTTCTAGTAAATCTTGAAATTCCAAATAGTAATTAAATTATAATTTTAGGTTTTTTAATCATACATTTTATCCTTTTTTTAAATAATGTTAAATATATTTTAAAGTGTATGTGGTGGTTGTTTAGTAGGATAAAAGAAATGGGGAGTTTTTTTCTTCCAACAAAACTATTTAAATTATTTTTTTGAAGATGGGTGAATGTTACATTTCTTGAAAAAATTATTTTAAAATCCCCAAAACATGAGAATTTTAAATGGTATCACATGTTTAGATAATTAATGAATATATTTTTGGCTTTAATTAAATCACTCTTTTTGTCAACACAGGTATTTCCCAAGTAAACATAGAGTTTACTAAATAAAATATCATTTCTAAGAAATTTTTGGTTCCCTTTGCTAAAAATATTATGTCTGTATCATAGAAAAAAAAGAAGGAGAAGAATCCATTCTAAAATAATCAGTAAAAAGTGAATATATAAGATAAGAAGACATTCCCCTATATTTCCTTTAATTTTATTTTCAATAAGTTTGAGGTGAAAAGGTCACATATATTGACATTAGAGGAATTTTTGCTACTGACAAATAAATAAAATGGGATATATTGAAGATTCCATGTATGAAAAATATTTTTTCTTCAAAAAATAAGGATTCTAAAGTGTTGAATATGTAGGGGATCATATCCGAATATCTATTCCTTTATTATTTTTTGTGTTGGGGGTTCTCGGATATGGTCATTCAGGTGTTTAGAGTAAAATCAGAGAGTTGATCCAATTTTTACCATGGATCCCAAGGACACATTATAATCTAGACCATTGTGGCATAATGGTTATGGTTGTGGCATGGGTTGGTTGGCTTCTAAGGGCATAGAGATCTAACTATGGCACATAGGACTTCATAGAGATATTATGAGGCTATTTATTTTTAGGGGTAGTTACACTATAGTGGTAGGGTATATCATAGGATATTACATGGTGTTATAAACTATGGGATAGAGTGAGGAGGTTGTCGCATCAAATTTGTGAAAGTTCTACTAAATCAGTGGTGGTTGTATCAAGGGTTGTAAGATGAACCATAGTCCTTTCCCCTGGGAAATCTGGATCTAGATATATCTACATCGAGTTCCTCATACATTACCGTTGACCATGTTCACTGTGTCATCGTCCCTTGGGATGAACTATAGTATACCCTATTTAGGATGTTTTTTGGCGTGATCCTATGGGTTGGGTCATGGTCTTATAAATCTCAGTTTTCCTATAAATACCCCCAAGTACATATAATCCCACTTTTATACATATATTCCACTTGAACCCAAGGTTTAATTAAGTTTTTCTTTTAAATAATTTTAAGCCCCTTTAGATCCAAATAAATCCCTATATTCTAGAGATTAATCTATGGTGATTTAAGGTAGGTTCTTCACTATTTATTATGGTTTATCCTCCATTTGATCTCATTTTAATCTAATTATTCATTATATTCTATTGTATTCAATATTTATCATTCCAATGGAGTTTCCTTTATTGATTATACTATGTTCATAGAATGACATCATTGGGATTTCTTAATTTACTTGTGGGTGAGGGGATCTAAGATCTGCATTGGCGTTCCATTTACTTTTAAAAAATATCGAAATTCTAAGGTATGGTATTCATTGATTATTCTATTTATTTACCTAAAACCATATATTGAACGTGGTTTATCCCTTTATATTGTGGTGAAATTAACTTAAGAAATATTAAATCATATTAACAAATTTTCTTATGGTTATAGCGATCACATGTTGATATTTTCCACCATGATAATGGTTTGTATCATGTTTTTAAAGATAGTGTTCTACCTATACTATGATTTTTGTAGAATATTATTATGCATGGATTAACATGTTGAAATTTATGAAATCATACAATGAATGTAAATTCAGAATCAATTGGTTGGATATGTAATTTAAGAGGAGTCTTTATGAGTCCTTAAATTATTGTAATTTTTTAGTAATAAAATTGATTAAAAATTCATGCTTAATTAAATATGGTATTCCATGTTTTAATATAATTGAATAAGGAATATGGATTTGGAATAATTTTTGATGAGGTTGGTGATTAAAGGCATGAAAATGAGAATTATTCTACCTTTTTTTTGAAACATGAATCATATAATATAGAGTACTTTAAAAATTTTAATAGCTTTTTTTAGATAATGCCTAAGGTAACCAATAGTATAAACCTATTATTATTGAATTAATTAATAAAATATGTAATAATATCATTTATTTGAAAAAGGTAATAATTTTGGTATGAAAGTTTTTTTCTTATGAATGTTGGATGCCTTGTGTTTGGAGGTGAGGGATCACATTGCATATAAGGGTTCAATGTATTATTTTAGTGTCAAGTTTCCATGGTGGCCTTGTTAATTATTTTTTTACCTTTTGTGTTCTATGGATATTAACCATGTTATGTGATGTGTTGTGATCATGGGATTCCACATGAGATATGGGTGGGGAGCCCCAAGGTTGTTGTAGTAGTTGAATTTTATGACAGTGAGATTCATGGAGATGTTTGTGATGGCGTTGAGGATGGCACTTGGATGATGAAATGGGTTGAAGTTGGTCTTACCCATTCTTGTGCTAAAAACTAGGGTGTTAGTTTATTAATTATCTACTGAAGGTCTGGATGGACAAGATGCTTGTTCATCTACATTCCTTTCCCCATGTATTGAGGCAATAGGTTGTGATTAGTAATGCATCTATTTTGATGGTAGCTTCAAAATTTTCCTAAATTACATGGAATTATGGAATGGTACATGATTAATAAATTTGTTAACCCATGGTGTTGTTTCTTACTGGAATGAAAAATTTAATGTTGATCATGAAAATATGGACTCTATTAGATTATTTCTAGGGGTAAGGGACATCACTCTATTGGATAAGGAAATATATCTTTGAATAATATTGATTGTTAATTAATGGTTAATGAATTAATTAATATAAATTTGGTTGTAAAAAGGTAATAAGTAATTTAATGTTTCACCTTTTAATGTGTGTGTACTTATAGGGTATCTAGTCCTTAGAAGTGGTATCTGGGTGTCTGAGTGATTCTAACTACAGTTGATCTTAAGACTAAGATATTTCTCATAGTGTGGTTCTGAGACATATTATATCCTTTATGTTTTGTGATTTCAATGCTACCCCACCCATGTCAGTTGGGAGATTCATACATAGTGGACTCTGGGAGGGTGTTTTTTATAACATCTTGGTTGGTGAGGAATGGATGGTTGGATACCTCCTCTAGTCCCGCTCTCTTCTCTTGGTAGTATTATGTGTCGGTATGAATATTGGTTAGTTTTACCCATATATTTGTGTAGAAGGATGTAATGGGTTGTGGTTATTTGAAACACATTCTTCTCTAGATATAGTATTAAAATATTTATTATAGGTATGATGGGTATAGGTTGTGATTCCTTGAGGTACCTTACTTAGTTCATGGGTTTTGATAGCTTGAGGTATGATACCTGGTGTATGATACACATCATATGGTCCATGGTGGATCCAAGAAACTAATAGGTTACTATATGTAGATGTGGATGGGATGATGAAATGTTGTCATGTGTGAGATTCATGTTATACTATATCCAAGGTGTTTTTAGTCTAGTTTCTTTTTGAGAGACATGGCTCAAACATATGACATTGGGGTAGATTGGAAAACCTGTGGGGAAGCAGTATCTGGGTAGCCTTGTTTTTTTATTACTATAATATATGATCTATTGTATTTTCTACTTGGTGAGATATGTAAATGGTGAGCCTGGAAACTTGGTATAATTTTTTAGTAGATGATTTGTTTTTATTTTTTGTTCACTAGGATTTAGTAATCTTTCATTATCTTTTTCATGAAAGGCTTTGGGGAGTATTCTACTGAGTATTTGGTTATTTTCACTGCACATATATATAATTCTTTATCAAATTAGTAGTATTTGGTTGGAGATTACTAGCTCATGGTTTTGAAGGAGATTTTTTGAATTCATAGTCACTACTTAGTTTATCTTTTTAGTACTTATAGAATCATTTCGAGTTATATCAGTATTTTATGACTTTACATATATGCACATGGTATATATTTTATATTTATGATAAGGATTTTATTGGTTTATCTATCTTATCTATCAATTTATCATGTTATTTTAAAGTTTAATGCCTCCCATATGTATTTTTATTATACCCTTGGTGCTTGTCACCAACCCGGGGATTATTAGAGACAGGATTCGAGTGGTGACCATCCCTCTTCTCTCATTTTCAACCCAGGTGAGGTGTATTTGGGGGAATGGGTCATGAAAACAAAGGTTTCGATATGTATTGTGTATGGTGTGAAGAGATGATATATTTACAAACAGTTAATGAATCCTTTAATGATTTATTTACATAATAACAAAGGAGATGAATCTGTTTCTGCATTTGAGTGGAAAAATTCTATATAGTATCCACTATATGTGAAGTTTAATAAACTGGGAACTATGTGATAAAATATAAAAAACCTCTAGTAGAATGCAAGAACCCATAATAATATTTTATTTAATCATTGTGGTACACTATTATGTGTAACCACTTATGTTAGTAGGGGAATGATTTGTGATTTGGGGGGCTAACCTGTTATGATAATGAGTAACCATTCATGTTCGAACATTGTGAATCATTGTCTCTTATTCCATTATTTAATACATTGACTGGGTGAGGATACATGATAAAAATATAATAGGACAGACATTTAAATGGATATAGAGGTTAATTTAAATGTATGACACTTTTAAAAATAATGGATCACTGATTCACTTCCCCTATGACATAACAAATTTAGGAACACAAAATTTATAAACATTCATTTTAGATGTTTCAAACTCTATAAAAATCACCGGAATAATGTTTTAATCAATAATGAGAGTTAATATTTGTATAAATAACCATTTGATAAGTATTATCATATAACAAAAACACTTTCAATAATATAAACAAAACATTATGACCTTCACGATGACATGGTTTACTCCTAAACAAACCATAACGTAGTTAATACCACCATGATTTAGCATATATTTCTATTTATATTCTAATCTTACTAAATCCTCAAAGAATTGTTTTATTTTTTTTCTTTATGTCACATAATATGAAATATCTTATCAAACCATATATAAAAAATATTTAAATTAGAAAACTTCCAATCACTTTTTTCATATAGTACATCATACAAAATATCATATAACGAACATCCAAACTCTTTTATAAAAACATCCAAAACATTTTTTTAGTGAATATCTATGTTTTTTACAAACATGTTATAACAAATCATAATTCTCATTCCAAAACCAAAAAATGTGATCCTAAGGATCATTATATCATTGAAAGTAATTGTGAATTATCTAATCCATAATTTTAATCAAATATAATCCACTCAAAAAAAACATCAACGTGACCCAATTTATAAAGGGATATAGTGTGATTCTCATTAAAAAAATGATTCACTATGCCTATGTCCACCAAAAGTATCATATAAATATTCATAATCAAATAATACCTTTTTCTAATACATTAAGTGAAAAAAAGAAATAGAGTAAGTTATTCTTCAATATCTAAATCATACATTCTTGATTAGTTAAGTATAGATTGAGCATACTGATAAACATATCCCATGTTATTTTCCTAGATGGTTGAGAACATCACATTCCCCACATAAAAATATATAATAACGTCATATGTCACATTTCTATGTATACCCATAAACTTCCTCAGTTTGTCTCAACCAAGGGCCTAGATTTCATACTCTTCATAAGATAAGACAAATCTCATCTTGGTTAAACCTTAACTAATGACATGATTAGTAACATATCCAACCAACCCTTGATTTTATTGCCTCAATGCTAGAGTAAGACAATGTATAAAATTATAATGGTTATCAATCAATATATCTTGTAAACATTCCTTAATATAGATTCAATATAAAACATACACCCCTAGTACACCATGACATAGTGTATAATACTCTACATCATATACTTAGTGGGTCATCCAATACACAAGACTAATTTTGTGACTCAAAAGAAAACATTTATCTATATACTAAATCCAAACACACTAATATTAATGTGTAATCACAATGTATAATACTTCATGATATCCATCGCTTAGAGATAACTCAAAGTCATGCACTGAGATGTTAATTACTATTTCACTTCATGTAATATATTCAACTAACATGAAATAATGATAAAGAACAAATTCCTTTTTTCATAACATGATACATTTTATATTCTTAAATTCCATTAATAACACTAACAAAATTTTACATAGGTATGATTCTGATCATATCCCTTAAGATAGACCAATAGATAGACCTTATATTTTCTATATTATTAAGTTTTGGGTGAGCTCGTTACATCATAATTTAATTCCTACTATGTATCCATATATATTTATGATAAATCCCCCCACTAAAATTCTTTAACGGGATATCATCTATAGATAATTATTTTTCAATGAATTTTGAGATTATGATTCATAATCCTTATGTTCAACTCTTTGAATATAATATTCAAAATTTTTTAATTCACACTAGTCATTTTTATGATGTTAGTAACATTTATCCTTTTAAAATATAATACTTATTTCTATGTTCATCATTATGCTTAGAAAATTTATACATCAATAATATTTTTTTAGATTATATTGTAACAAACATAATTTTAACTTTTTACATTAAGATTGTTCTTTACAACATATTTTAATCCCTTTTAGGGTATAATGTTACATTCACTTTGAATTTGGTTCTAATAATCATTTATTATTTAAATTTTTTACTTCTATATTTTTTAAAAAAATCCTATGATCCACTTAGAAATTACATTTTCTCCAAAATATTTTTCTAAAACAAAAACTCATTTGTGTTAAAAAATAACATATATTTTCTTTATGGAAATATTTAACAAATAAACAATTTACAACCATATTTTATATAATAATATATATATTTGGAGAAATGTTTTTAATTAATTATTTTATGATTTATAATTTTCCATTACTGGGTAATCGGAACTCTTATCATTGTATTTTTAAAAACAACATGGGTAAAACACTTTTATCATTAATAAAAAAACCTTTATCTTTATATATTTACAACATGTTATCGAATTGGTTAAAAATAAATCATTTGTATCAAAATAATCATCTTATATTATTAATAAATAAAAAAATTACAAACAATTTTCTTATCATATAAGATAAAAAAACATCATGATTTTCATCATTTATCTATAACTATTTAGACTTTGACGTAATTCCATGAATCATCATCTTTGATAGAGTTACCCTTTGCATAATCACATAAATATGTACTTAAATATCTATCTATAAATTATTCTTCACTTTTAATTGGTATATATATATATAAATATTCTTAATAATTATTTAATGTATAGTTTGTATCACTAACCCTTCAAAATATAAGAATAAATTTCTATAACATTAATACTTATCAAAGAATCTATATTGATTTTCTTATGTTTCTTCACATATTATGGAAAATTTCTCCTCCAATGAATAGATTTAGTATATTGGAAATATTTTCCATTATTTTGAGCACCTTTCTACAATATTAATATAGTTAGTGACAAATATCTTTGAAATATATTCTTTTCCTTACAGATAAAAATGTTACCTTTTCCATTTAATACTGCCATCATGGCACTTAAGCTTAGATCTATCATGAACTACTTCATAATAATAAATATATTTAGAATATTGGGTAAACAATTAGAATTAATTCATATTATACTTCACAATAAACTATTGGAACCTTTTTAGTGGTGATTGCATAATGAAATTCATATAAAAATAAAGCGCAAGTGGTAATACTGCTCTCTCAAAGACATTTTCATACCTTATCATATTCCATACATGTGATTAGAATGAATATAAGTATTTATAAAAAATAAATGTTGAGACATCAATAGAATTTTTATTCTTACTATAAGAAACTTTTCCCACTTTATTGGCTTTATTAGTAAGTTCTTTCTCAGGTATCATTTACTCTAACACATATAATTTTGCATCTTAATTGAGAACTATTCTAAGGTTCTTTCACTGGTCTATGAAGTTTATTTAATTTAGCTTCCCCTCATCAATAATTGATCAAAAATTAAATGTTTATGGTGATCATATTTTTATCTATAATTAAAATTATTATCCAATGAGAATTATATTTTACAAAAATTTAATAAGTGCACTTTTTAAATGTTCTCTTGTTGAAATGATGATTCCTTTCATTATATCATTTCAATTAGTGGGAAAAGATATATATAACACTATGATCTAGTTTAGATTCAAAATTTCACCCATTACATACCTATTTAGGTATACCATCATGTAAATCATATAATGTATAAATCTTAGATGGTTGGGTGGGAAACTCATACCCAATTATATTATATGGATTATCCCAAAACTATTACCCTAGCATCCTAAATTTTATGGTTTCATAGAAAGGTATAACCCAAATCTCATAATGGTACATAGTTATCAAAATTTTAGGGTTAGATATACCAACCATTCCTTGCACGACATAATCCATGGGTGCCTAAATTTTAGGGTTACCTTTATTGAATGATTAAGTTCTTGAAATGTGTTCAATTTAGAAGAAATATTACACTAAGTAGTTTTAACAGGGTTTTATCATCTCAAAATATTATTTCATGTACTCCCTTAATATATGAATGATTTTAGATATTTAGTTTTGATATAATATACCTTAAAAAAATTAATATGTTTAAAATATTTTAATGTATACCACTTCATAAAAGTCACAATTTCAGTTACTTACACAAACACCAAAGAAACTCAGTCACACATATCCAAATACATCTCATATATAATGTAAGTAAAGCCCTTTTATGTAGATTTTTAGAATCACATGAAACCAAAATCCATATAAGAGAAAGTATGGTTCTATAGGAATCTAACTACCACTTTTTTTAAGAGAGAATAATCCCCTAGGACAGTGATAATTCTAACCCAATGTCCCATTATCCATAGACAAATACTAAAAAGTGACCTAAATTCAAATACAATCAAAACGTTTAATATGAAGTAATCATAAACACCCATTATTATTGAATTAATATCCCAAAAAATAGTAGTCATGGTTGAACATATTTCAATATTGTGTAATATATAGCATGTAACTCCTTATAGGTATGATTTGAAATTTATAAGAACAATTTTAACACTTTAAAGTAAAGTATAAATTAATTCAGAATATAACACATTATATTATTGAATTAAATAAATTATATAATAATGAAAATAAATAATAAATTTATAAATTTAAACATGAGATAAATATTTATAAACATTTAGCTACTATAAAAAATATAAATTCACACAATATTTATGGGTATTGCATAAATAAATAAATATGAACATTTCAAAAAAAAATCAATGTGGAATATATCATATAATCATTTTACATGGAATTCAATTTTAAATCCTATATATTTTAAATATGTAATATTTATAAAATATAAACCATTTTAAATACCATTTTAACATTTCATATAATATATAAACATGTAGTATAATTAAATATTATATATTTTATTTTATTTAAACACTAATTAAATATACCAAATATTTTTTTAAAAAAATTAAATATATTTCTAAATAAGACTTATAAATATGAAAATTTATACTATTATCTATAAATATTTCATAAAATAATATAAATACCTTAATATATAGCATTATTTTATTATTTATAAACATTTTATAAATTAATTAATTATTTAAATTCATTTTAATGCTATATTATATCCACCAAAATAATTTTTCTATGGATTAATGACTTGTATTGATAATGTTTTTTGGGAATTTAAAAATAATTTTTTTCATTCATAAAAAAAACCATATTGTTCTTTCATATAATCTATAATGGGGTTATTCCTATATGAAAAAAACACAAATGAATCGTGATATTTTTTTCTCAGGATAAGATGATTCAAGTAGACATTCAAAAATCATAATTTTGAAATCGTGACAATGTTTTTTCAACTGTTTTGTAGTTTTAATTATAAAAATCTCATTAACATAAAAATAATCACCATTTTACAAAATTATGATGTAAAATTTATAATTTTTTTATTCTTTTATTCCATGAATCTATTTCTATATCCTTTTTTCTTAAACCATTATATAATTTTATAATTTTTATAAATTGTCCCTATTTTTCTTATACTCGTATCGTGGTTATGAAAATATTCATAAACCAAAACCAATTTTCAAAAATCACATAATAGTTATAGAAATAGTTATTTTTCTAAATTATTCATATATTTAAATCTTTAACATAAATATAATTTATGTAACTCTGATTCCATTATTTTTTTTAGTAGAGATAACCTTTATCCAAACAATGTGGGAACAAAGCATTTAAACCAATGTTTATATAAGATCCATCTATTTCATTAAAATAAATAAAATAAAAAATGGATATCATACCACATTCTCTTTTTTGTATTTTATTACATTGTCATAAATGTTTGATGAAGACAATTGAGAGGCAACAAATCCCTCCCCCTTGATTAAATAATGAGTTTTGTGAATCTCCTAATTCTTGTGAAGTATTTATTTATTTCTAATGATTTTATAAAACCTTGATGTTAAATGAAATTTGGAATTAGGGCATCAGTTCAATGAGTTTTCATAGAATTATGTTTTATATATCTCTTCATTTCATTACAAAAGGATTGAACCACTTTATATAACCTACAAGGTAAATCCTTGGACTTCTAAACATCTTTAAAAAGTTCCCATAATTGAAAACAATTTATTATAATTTCAAATTAGTACATTTCTTTAGAACATGTTTTTCAGTTATTTTATAAATTATTTATCATTGAAATAGTCATTATTGGCGTTTAAAACTCCTTAAAACGTCATTTCAGGTTGTTCAACAAATCATGATAGCTAATTGTAGCAAAAACAAGTAATTGAGATATATTATCATAAAACACGTGTAATATTATGAACAAAACCATGGCGTAGTGATATTCACTATGACATGGTTTATTCTGGAACAAATCATGATTTTGTTAATACCAATATATCATGGTTTTAATTTACTTTATATTTTTTTCATCATAAATTCTTCCCCATATATCAAAGACTAATATTTATATATCATTTTTCATTATGATTTACCATTGGGAATAATTGGTTCCATTGAAGTATGATAGTATATTGGTAAAATGAACCTCTTTTCTATAAGAGTTCATGACTACTAGATAAATATATTGATTTTTTGGACTTGATTAGGGTTTGAAAAATACTTAATAAATAGGAAGAAATAAATATCATTTATGTACTCTAATACTAAATGTTAACCTAAATATTCTCTAGAGGGGTGATTAAGTCATATAAATTTAAAAATAAATAATTAAAACATTAACCCATTTATAGAAGACCCTTAATTTAAACATATGTATTTGTAAAAACATTTAAATAGAGAGTGTTTTGGGGTTTTCTAAAACCATATCAAAATAATTATTAATACTCAACTAAATTATCATAAAATATAATTTAACTTTTTAGGAAATTTTGCTCATACTAAAACTATGACCACATAAGAATATGAAAATAATAATGGTATGATTATTGTTTTGAAATAAAAAAATATTTATAATATAATATTTATGTTAAATACATTTTAACTTTAAAACAAATGGAGTAATAAATGTGTTATAATGATTTAATAAAATACTTGAGGAATATTAGCACAAGTACAATTAATTAGTAAAATACAAATAATTGTAAAAATGGGTTCTATACAAAGTAAGAGATGAGTGTTGTCGACATGGTTTAAAAATCAACCAAACACACTCTATACCCAGAGTTAAGTTATACCCAATATGTGTGGCAACAACATGGACTTGATTAAACTATTTTAAAACCCACTACTCATGTCCACTCTATGGAACATCATCTATAATCTTAGTGGATAAAATATAGGTAAAAAATATGAATAAAGAGTTTTGAAACATATCTTTACAAATAAAGAGATAAATATAAATAAAAAATAATATTATAGAATCTAAAAACATAAAATTAGAAAATGGAATGAGAGAATATCTAGAAATTAATAACACATGCCATTGAGTTTTAATGATTTGGGAGTCAATTTGGTCTACCATCATTTTACAGTATGGGTGAATTTGAATTTTTTTATTTTTATCAAAGGAATAAAGTTTTTTGTTTTATAATAAAATATTTATTTGATGTTTTGTATTTGTAAGTTAGATGGAAAAAATACCTGAGGTTAGTTCTTTGATGGTTACTGATTGTAAAGTAGAGGTAATAGGTTTTTATGTATCATCAGGTACTCAATCCAGGACTACTAGGTGTCTGGTGGGGTGAATAGTGGGTCAGTCCTTCTGGTATGGCTAATGGTTGGAAAGTGGTATTCCATTGGTTACCTGGTGGAAGAATACTGAGTACTTATTGGGGTTTTTCCCTTTATTTAATAGAGTAAAATCTTTCATTTTATGTTCATATTCTTTGGGTTTTTAGAAACTAAGGTCATATGGGGAGGTTGTTTTGTCAAACTCTACCTTTTGTTTCCCCACTTTTGATTCCCTTTGGTTTCCCATTTATTAAAGGATGAAGTTAATTAATTCTTCATGGTATATAAAGGTGACTTGTCCTCCACTTATCACCTTTCTATATTCCTTTTACTTTTAATATTTTTTGGATAAAATATTTTAGGGGTTTAAGGTGTGATTCCACAAAAGTACATATAATCACTTCATATTGATGTGCCTTGCATGTGAAGTGTATATATAGACCTTGAAAAGCTTTGATTATGGATTTTTCACACCATTCATCTTGAGGAATTTTTTCTTGTTAATTTATTTTATAATTTTGTCAGTTTTGAATAAAATTGACAATTAAATTGTGTTTTTAAAATGGGGTTTTTGAACAATATAGGCTTGGGTGTGTGTCAGGAGCAGACTGCTCCCATTTTCTCTAGGTTTTGGCATCATTATTCTACATGGTATGTTTTTGTGTCTATTAGTCAAAATTGGTAATTTTATTTCAAATTATTAAATTGTAGATGTTTGGTTTTTTATGGTGATGATAATTTCCTTTTATCATTTTGGTGTTTGATACATGATTGGATAAATTAAATAGATCATGTGATCAAGGTAAGTTTCCTTTAAACAATGAATCTCTTAATTATATAGATTATATTATGCTTGAAATATCATTATTATTATTAATATTTTTATTGACATGTAATATGATGTTGTGTGACATACTCTAATAAATGGGATGGGCTAAGTAATTATTAAAAATTTAAACACACCTTTCATATTGTCTTTCAATAAAAATAACCCCTTTATTATTTATTTCCAAGGTAAATTATTTAATTTTCAATAATTCAGTATTTTTCTAGACTATTAAAAAACTATCCAATAATGGGAATTAAATTGATTATTTTACCACTTTTTATTTTTAATGATTATGAACAAGGTTTTAAATGAAATTATTATTCATGTGTAATAATAATATGACCAACCAGGTAGCCATATAATAATAAACATGTTTTCAACCAATTGGATGATAAAATGTGAAGTTGGATGAGTTATGGAGGAATAAATACTTTGCCAAAACTTTTAGAGCTTATTTCCTATGTAAGAGTAAGCACAAATTTTCTTATGTCCTATTATATTAAAATATACATGCATGAGATTAATATGAAAGATATTCCAACTATGTAAGAGTAAATTCTATTTTTATAACATTAAATGGGAAAATCAAAGGTCATATTAAATAAGTGCTTGTTATATAAGAATAACTCAAGCAGATGAAAATATATATAACGTTTTTAAACTTTCTATAAAGAATAAAGTATTTACATGTTTACAAATGATTAAATAGGAAATAATGGAGGAAAAATGTCTTGACCTACCCTGACAGGGCCCAAGCCATGGCTACCCCATGCCTGCCTCCGATAGTCCATGGGCTAGCGACCATTCTCGAGTGGGCATTTCACACACATGGGAGGAAATGGCCAAATGTACACGTACACACACACATATCCAAACCCATATAATTCTAAAATTTAAAACAACTAATAATCATTTATTCATATGTTTATAATCCCAAAATCAATGTACAACAACAAGGTACTGTAAAGTAAATGCCAAATACAAGACCACCAAAAGTAACTGAAAACAATTTCAACCAGCTTAGTAGGAGGGAAATACTTTCAAATCCAAACCTTGGTGCTCACATCATTCTATATAGCTCACTATTGTTTTCCAAGTCCCGTTCCCTCTAATACTTCATCAAAAGGTCTTTCATCTTTATAAGACACAAAACATGTGGACAAAGAACATGTAGGGGTTACTATATCAATACCTTGTCAGACACCCAAAAATAAATAAACATAAAGGATCAATAGTAGTAATCTCATAACATTAATACTGTAAATAAAATTATAAAACCCCAGATATACTCAAAAATGACACTGCGCCTTTAGGATATCTCAACCAAACTACCAGCCATATGATTTTTCTTGAAGCTTCTAGGTAATGATCATTATGGGGAAACCCACACCACGATTCATCCTATCACTAGATAAACTCATCCAAGAGGTATTGATAATTTTTACCCTCCTAAGAAAACTGATTGGTCTCTGAAGAACTCAATACAAAAAATATGGGATCACTCTTAGGACCGTTGGGGGACCCCACAAACCCAATCTAGATTAACTTACTATATAGGGGATTGTATGCCAGTGATACAATGAATCTTACTGAAATTTCTATGATATAGGGGATCAATTCCCTACTCAAGGAGTTCACACTGGCTCCATGAAACACACCTAAGGAATAAGAAGGAATGATTGTGTATCAAACCTCGGTCTCTTGGAGTGACACCAACAAACTCTATATGAGACTCATCCCCCAAAGGGGATCACAATCCAAAGCTATGGATGAAAGTATGCATTTTACCCTTGATGGGATGTATCAAGGGAACACACTCAACTGATACTATTCTAAATTGTAAAAACAATGGGCTCCAAACACCCTCAAAGGTGGTAGACCTCATGTAATGGAGGTACATTGCATGTACTAGAGGTACAAGATATGTACTGAAGGTACATAGCGTGTCTAGACATGTCACGACCCATCCTCAGGGCCCGTTCCATGACTACCCCAAGCCTGCCTTCCTTAGGCCAGGGGCTGGCGACTAGCACCAAGGAGTACTTCCCAGTAAAAAAGGGAAGGTAATGCCTTTGTAATGTAAACAGACACCACAGAGCAAGCAAGCAGATGTAAACACTAAGTAAAAACTGGATACAACAGTAAGTGCGGAAAATTAAGTGGGCTAGAATACAAACCCACACTGAAAGTAAAGTACAACTGGAAAGGGGAAACAACAACTAAAAGTATAGCCGCAACTTCGAGCCGTCCACTAGAAGTCCCACCGGAAGGGTGGGTACAGATAGCCTCCACAACTGCTCGGGTACAGCCGTCCACTCCGAGTACGTCCCACCCAGTGGTCCACCTCCAGGTACCGCCCTGCCCCGCAAGCCTCAACCGCGATCAGCGCTGTCCGTCGTCTGCAACCAACACAACGTAGTGTGAGAATAGCCCGTGCAGGGGTGAGTATAAGCTACTCAGTAGGGACCCCAAGACCCCTGAAGGTCTCCCAGAATCCACAAAGTATAATCCACAAAGGAAATATACAATCACGAAGTAACATCCGACACTACTTAGGTATACGACCATACATATACCTAAGTCATCAATTCTCGTTCAGCTCCAACATCCGAGCTCAAGTACAACCCAGTCCACACAGGAAATCACAACCCAGTCCACACAGGAAAACACAACACAATCCACATAAGAAATCAAAACAAGATTCAGATCATATAGGAAATACTTCTTCGTATGACGATAGAGATGATCAGATGTAGCCACTGATTCATCTATGCAGTTGGAACAACAAAGGATCGATAGGTACTAACCCCTACAATGACCCAAAAAGGATCGGACCGACACAGGATCGATAGGTAACTAACCCCCATAATGACCCACACAGGATCAGACCCACACAGGATCTGTAGGCGCTGGCCCACACAGGATCGCTGAGCGCTGACCCACATAGGATCTGACCCACACAAGATCGGTATCACTGATCCACGTAGGATCGCTGAGTGTTGTAGTCATCGTCGTCGAATCCACGGAGGATTTCTCCACAGTCGTCATCGTCATCGCAGTCGCAGCCAGCTCTAGGGTTTCCGCACACAGCAAGCTCATGCGGGAGGGTCTGCTCCACGAGCCGAGGGGCTGATACATCATCTGACACGTAGTCCAAATTTGATGTATCCAAAAGATCCATATTGTCAACAGAAACTCAATGCGACAGACGGCGCGTCGATCGGACACCCGGTCTGTGAGTTATTGGATTTTTCGTCCCCGGGGTACGGTTGGTTTTTAAGTCAAAACCAACCCGACCATACTCCAATTGTGTCCAAACCTCGAGCGGAGTAATCCAAAAGGTCCGTCTCACTAATAGGAATTCAACAGAGTCGACGGCACATCAATCGGACGTCCGGAGTTCAAGTTATAAGTGTTTCCGCTCCAAGGGCCCGGTTGGTTTCGTGTACGAACCAACCCTACTGAAACCCATGTACTCCAAAACCTTGAGTGAAATATACCAAAACGACCGCCGCGATCCAAGGATCGCTAATCAATTGGCGGTGCATCGATCGGAGGTCTGTAGCCCAAGTTATGGGTAAAAGACTGAAAGGGGTCCGGAAGTGGGGGTTTCGGGCCCGGGCCGACCCGGCCCGG
Organism: Viscum album; assembly: GCA_963277665.1. NCBI lineage: Eukaryota > Viridiplantae > Streptophyta > Magnoliopsida > Santalales > Viscaceae > Viscum > Viscum album. The sequence continues at coordinate 384,962,201 of OY728145.1, forward strand.
GACCCCCTGGGTCGACCCGACCCGGGTCTGGGTCTGGCCTGCCAGGGCGCGGCCCGGCCCAGCATGGGTGCGGTCCAGCCTGGCGGCCCGGTCTGGCGGCCCGGCTTGGCGCCAGGCGGCTCTGCCGTTTCGGCCGAGCGGATGCGCAAGGGGGGCGTCGCCCCCTTGAATGAGACTGTGGCCCCGTGTGGGGGCCGCTCCCTTCCAACGGACATTCCGAGTGCCGCGTCCCACCTCCCTCAGTCCCGCGCGATCGTGGGACCTGCGGCCTGCTGTCGCGGCTTCAGCTGCGGCGGCCCTTCCCAACGGCGCGCCGATGGAGTGTTCTGCGGACCACCAGACGAGCTCCGGTGGTCGGTTTTGCCTGCCTTCTTCACCAACAGCCCTCTCGGGACAGGTTCTTCACTGTGAAGACCTCACAACACCCATGCAACCTACTTTATCATTGCCCGCTGATCCGCACACCAAGAACGAAGAGACGGTGGGTTCGGACTTGTTCGTTGGTCCGCACCCACCGCGTTATTGGTTTAAAAAGGCTTCCAACAAATTTAAAACACATGCCGATGATATAAATCACATAGATTTAATTGAACCAAAACCCCTACCTCAAGTGTCGTCGAGCGAGGGTTCGTCGCGGAAAAGCACATCGCGGAAGAAGGCGTCACGGAAGGGGGATCGTCGCGTCGCGAACAAGGAACGTCATGGAAGAAGCATCGTGGAAGAAGCGTCACAGAAGAACGGTTGTTGGCATCGCGGTACACGGAATCGCGTAGTCGATCTCCGAGGATTCGACATTCTTTGTCGGAGATCGGTGCATTCTTCGCGTTCTTCTCATTCTTCGCGTTCTTCGCGTTCTTCAACCAAGAAGATGATGATCTTCAAGCCTCCCCTCTTTCTCCCAATCCCCTCTCAACACAACTTGACTAATAAAATAAGAGTTCTCTTATTTTATTTATCAAGCCATGATTTTTAAAATTAAAAAACGAATCAAAAACTCAATTGAATTAATTACAACGATTTAACCACCCAAATTAATGAGGCGTTTATTAACTATATTAAACGCAAGAGTTGACTTCATTAAAAAGGGGGTGCGGGTGCATTTCTTAATTAAAGGAGGGGGTTTAGGAAGAAAAGAAATGGTGGGGCTCATGTGGGCCCCACATCACAAATATCCTACCAAGTGGGTTGGATATTGTGGGTCCCACATCATCCACTTAACTTAATTTAAGCAAAATAAAATAAAAATCGGTTGCACCACTTTTATTTTATTCCTTAACTTAACCCCAAAAATTAAAAACCACACCCGAGCAAACGCAACTTCGGAAGAGGTGTTTCTAAGAAATTACCGGCACTACGATTCCATCGGTGCCCTCGGAATTCGATTCCGAGCACCAGTTCAAAATTTAGAAAAACCTTCTCATTCGTTCACTAAACGTACCCGAGCTAAACTTTGGAAAATGATTCTGGGAAAACCAGGCCTCAGAATTAGGTGTCGTTAGAAACTACATTCTTGTAAAATTCCCAAGAAAATTAATAAAAAAAATTTCCTTGAATTTTTCGGGTCTTTACATCACTCCCACCTCAGGTCTTTACATCCCTGTAAAGATACATCAAAAACTAGTGAAACAAATGTGGGTACTGAGCACGCATCAGAGCCTCCAGCTCCCAAGTGCTCTCCTGGAGGTTCTCGTGCTACCATCTGATGCGCACTAGAGGAAACGACCATCCACGGAGGACCGGCTCCTGTAGATCCTCAATATCCACCGAAACCTCCACAAAAGTCACCCCATCATCAATGTCCAGCTCCCCATGGTCAATGATATGAGTCGGGTCGTGCACGTATCTCCTCAACTAGGATACGTGGAAAACGTCGTGCACCTGGTGCAACTGAGGTGGTAGAGCCAGGTGATAAGCCACCTCGCCAATCCTGCTGAGGACCTGGAATGGTCCGATGAAGCATGGAGACAACTTTCCGCCTCGGCCAAATCTCCATAATCCACGTCGAGGTGAGACCCGCAAGAAGACGTGGTCGCCATCCTCGAACTCCAGTGGTCTCCGCCTCCTATCAGCATAAGACTTCTGCCAGCTCTGAGCTGTCCTCATCTGCTCCTAGATGACCTGGACCTTCTCTGTCGTGGCCTGGACCATCTCCGGTCCCACAAGTGCTGACTCCCCAGGGTCTGTCCAGCACATCGGTGATCTTCAAGGTCGGCCATACAACGCCTCGTATAGTGCGATCCCGATGGTAGAGTGGTAAATGTTGTTGTATGCGAACTCCACCAAGGGTAAGTGGTCCTCCCAGCTGCGACCAAAGTCAAGGACACATGCGCGGAGCATGTACTCAAGAGTTTGAATGGGCCTCTCCATTCGACCATCCGTTTGAGGGTGAAAGGCGGTGCTCAGACGTAGCTGTGTCCCGAACTCCACCTGCAACCCCTTCCGGAGCCAGGAAGTAAAGCGAGCCTCTCGATCAGAGATGATAGATGATGACACACCGTGAAGCCATACAATCTCCTGAACGTAGAGGCGTCCCAAGCTCTCCACTGAGCCCTGATCTCTAATGGGTAAGAAGTGGGCCGACTTGGTGAGTCGGTCGACAATCACCCAAATAGAGTCATGACCTCTGGAAGTGTGTGGAAGTACAGTCACGAAGTCCATAGATATCCCGTCCCACTTCCACTCTGAGACCTCTAAGGGTTGTACCAAGCCTGCTGGTACCTGGTGATCTGCCTTCACTTGCTGGCAGGTGAGGCATCAGGAAACGAACTCTGCCACAACCTTCTTCATGCCCGGCCACCAGTGTTGTCGTCTAAGATCCTGGTACATCTTCACCACGCCAGGATGTACCACCAAAGGGGAAGTGTGAAACTTTCTCAGCACCTCCTGCCATAAAGCAACTGGTACCAAGGTACATCCGCTGAAAAGGACGTCGTGCTCCCCTCCTACAGAGAAACCATCAGGTGCCTATCCTGAGGATATCTGCGCATGCCGCGTCTCACAGCCAGCGTCCCCACGTTGTGCCTCTCTGACCCACTGTAGTAGTGGAGGAGTGACTGTGAGTGAATAAAGGAAGGATACTCCATCTCTATGCAAAAATGATATCTGCAAAGCGGCTAGGTTCTCTGTCGCCTCCCCAAGTAGTTGAATGCCCGTCCTCCAGCTGGGAGCATTGGCTACCGCGTTCCCCTTTCCAGGAGTATAGACTATCTCAAAGTCATAGTCCTAGAGGAACTCGAGTCATAGCCTCCACAACTGCTCGGGTACAGCCGTCCACTCCGAGTACGTCCTGCCCAGTGGTCCACCTCCAGGTACCGCCCTGCCCCGCAAGCCTCAACCTCGATCAGCGTTGTCCATCGTCTGCAACCAACACAATGTAGTGCGGGCATAGCCCGTGCATGGGTGAGTATAAGCTACTCAGTAGGGACCCCAAGACCCCTGAAGGTCTCCCAGAATCCACAAAGTATAATCCACAAAGGAAATATACAATCACGAAGTAACATCCGACACTACTTAGGTATACGACCATACATATAACTAAGACATCAATTCTCGTTCGGCTCCAACATCCGAGATCAAGTACAACCCAGTCTACACAGGAAATCACAACCCAGTACACACAGGAAAACACAACACAATCCACATAAGAAAGAAAAACAAGATTCAGCTCATACAGGAAATACTTCTTCGTATGACGATAGAGATGATCAGATGTAGCCACTGATTCATCTATGCAGTTGGAACCACAAAGGATCGATAGGTACTAACCCCTAAAATGACCCACAAAGGATCGGACCGACACAGGATCGATAGGTACCTAACCCCCGCAATGACCCACACAGGATCAGACCCACACAGGATCTGTAGGCGCTGGCCCACACAGGATCGCTGAGCGCTGACCCACACAAGATCTGACCCACACAAGATCGGTAGCACTGATCCATGTAGGATCGCTGAGTGTTGTAGTCATCATCGTCGAATCCACGGAGGATTTCTGCACAGTCGTCATCGTCATCACAGTCGCAGCCAGCTCTAGGGTTTCCGCACACAACAAGCTCATGCGGGAGGGTCCGCTCCACGAGCTGAGGGGCTGATACATCATCTGACACGTAGTCCAAAGTTGATGTATCCAAAAGATCCATATCGTCAACATAAACTCAATGCGACAGACGGCGCGTCGATCGGACGCCCGGTCTGTGAGTTATTGGATTTTTCGTCCCCAGGGTTCGGTTGGTTTTTAAGTCAAAACCAACCCGACCATACTCCACCTATGTCCAAACCTCGAGCGGAGTAAGCCAAAAGGTCCGTCTCACTAATAGGAATCCAACAGAGTCGACGACACATCAATCGGACGTCCGGAGTTCAAGTTATAAGTGTTTCGGCTCCGAGGGCCCGGTTGGTTTCGTGTACGAACAAACCTGGATGAACCCCATGTACTCCAAAACCTTGAGTGAAATATACCAAAACGACCGTCTTGATCCAAGGATCACTACGCAATTGACGGTGCATCGATCGGAGGTCCTTAGCCCATGTTATGGGTAAAAGACTGGAAGGGTTCCTGAAGTGGGGGTTTCGGGCCCGGGCCGACCCGGCCCGGGACCCCCTGGGTCAGCCCGAACCGGGTCGACCCGACCCGGGTCTGGGTCCGGCCCGCTTGGGCGTGGCCCGACCCGGGTCTGGGTCCGGCCCGCTTGGGCGTGGCCCGACCCAGCATGGGTGCGGTCGGGCCTGGCGGCCTGGTCTGGCGGCCCGGCTTGGCGCCAGGCGGCTCGGCCGTTTCGGCCAAGCGGATGCGCAAGGGGGGCGTCGCCCCCTTGAATGAGACCGCGGCCCCGTGTGGGGGCCGCTCCCTTCAAACGGACACGCTGAGTGCCGTGTCCCACCTCCCTCAGTCCCGTGCGATCGTGGGACCTGCGTCCTACTGTCGCGGCTTCAGCTGCGGCGGCCCTTCCCAGCGGCGCGCCGATGGAGTGTTCCGCGGACCACCAGACGAGCTCCGGTGGTCGGTTTTGCCTACCGTCTTCACCAACGGCCCTCTCGGGACCGGTTCTTCACTGTGAAGACCTCACAACACCCATGCGACCTACTTTATCATTTCCCACTGATCCTCACACCAAGAACGAAGAGACGGTGGGTTCGGACTTGTTCTTTGGTCCGCACCCACCGTGTTAGCGGTTTAAAAAGGCTTCCGACAAATTTAAAACACATGCCGATGATATAAATCACATAGATTTAATTGAACCAAAACCCCTACCTCAAGTGTCGTCGAGCGAGGGTTTGTCGCGGAAAAGCACATCGCGGAAGAAGGCGTCACGGAAGGGGGATCGTCGCGTTGCGGAAAAGGAACGTCACGGAAGAAGCATCGCGGAAGAAGCATCACAGAAGAACGGTTGTTGGCATCGCGGTACACGGAATCGTGTAGTCGATCTCCGAGGATTCGAAGTTCTTTGTCGGAGATCGGTGCATTCTTCGCGTTCTTCGCATTCTTCGCGTTCTTCGCGTTCTTCAACGAAGAAGATGATGATTTTCAAGGATCCCCTCTTTTTCCCAATCCCCTCTCAACACAACTTGACTAATAAAATAAGAGTTCTCTTATTTTATTTATCAATCCATGCTTTTTAAAATTCAAAAACGAATCAAAAAATTAATTGAATTAATTACAACGATTTAACCACCCAAATTAATGAGGCGTTTATTAACTAGATTAAATGCAAGGGTTGACTTCATTAAAAAGGGGGTGCGGGTGCATTTCTTAATTAAAGGCGGGGGTTTAGGAAGAAAAGAAATGGTGGGGCTCATGTGGGCCCCACCTCACAAATATCCTACCAAGTGAGTTGGATATTGTGGGTCCCACATCATCCACTTAACTTAATTTAAGCAAAATAAAATAAAAATCGGTTGCACCACTTTTATTTTATTCCTTAACTTAACCCCAAAAATTAAAAACCACACCCGAGAAAACGCAACTTCGGAAGAGGTGTTTCTAAGAAATTACCGGCATTGCGATTCCATCGGTGCCCTCGGAATTAGATTCCGAGCACCAGTTCAAAAGTTAGAGAAACCTGCTCGTTCCTTCACTAAACGTACCCGAGCTAAACTTTGGAAAATGATTCCGGGAAAACCGGGCCTCAGAATTAGGTGTCGTTAGAAACTACGTTCTTGTAAAACTCCCAAGAAAATTATTAAAAAAATTCCTTGAATTTTTTGGGTCTTTACATCACTCCCACCTCAGGGCTTTACATCCCTGTAAAGATACATCAAAAACTAGTGAAACAAATGTGGGTACTGAGCACGCATCTGAGCCTCCCGCTCCCAAGTGCTCTCCTAGAGGTTCTCGTGCTACCATCTGATGCGCACTAGAGGAAACGACCATCCACATAGGACCCTCTCCTGTCGATCCTCAATATCCACCGAAACCTCCGCAAAAGTCACCCCATCATCAATGTCCAGCTCCCCATGGTCAATGATATGAGTCGGGTCGTGCACGTATCTCCTCAACTGGGATACGTGGAAAATGTCGTGCACTCGGTGCAACTGAGGTGGTAGAGCCAGGTGATAAGCCACCTCTCCAATCCTACTGGAGACCTGGAATGGTCCGATGAAGCATGGATACAACTTTCCGCCTCGGCCAAATCTCCATAATCCACGTCGAGGTGAGACCCGCAAGAAGACGTGGTCGCAATCCTCGAACTCCAGTGGTCTCCGCCTCCTATCAGCATAAGACTTCTGCCGGCTCTGAGCTGTCCTCTTCCGCTCCTAGATGACCTGGACCTTCTCTGTCGTGGCCTAGACCATCTCCAGTCCCACAATTGCTGACTCCCCAGGGTCTGTCCAGCACAGCGGTGATCTTCAAGGTCGGCCATACAACGCCTCGTATGGTGAGATCCCGATGGTGGAGTGGTAACTGTTGTTGTATGCAAACTCCACCAAGGGTAAGTGGTCCTCCCAGCTGCGACCAAAGTCAAGGACACATGCACGGAGCATGTCCTCAAGAGTTTGAATGGTCCTCTCTATCCGACCATCCGTCTGAGGGTGAAAGGCGGTGCTCAGACGTAGTTGCGTCCCGAACTTCTCTTGCAACCCCTTCCAGAGCCAGGAAGTAAAGCGAGCATCTCGATCGGAGATGATAGATGATGACACACTGTGAAGCCATAAAATCTCCTGAACGTAGAGGCGTCCCAAGCTCTCCACTGAGCCCTGCTCTCTAATGGGTAAGAAGTGGGCCGAATTGGTGAGTCGGTCGACAATCACCCAAATAGAGTCGTGACCTCTGGAAGTGCGTGGAAGTCCAGTCATGAAGTCCATAGATATCCCGTCCCACTTCCACTCTGAGACCTATAAGGGCTATAGCAAGCCTGTTGGTACCTGGTGATCTGCCTTCACCTGCTGGCAGGTGAGGCATCAGGAAACGAACTCTGCCACAACCTTCTTCATGTCCGGCCACCAGTGTTGTCGTCTAAGATCCTGGTACATCTTCACCACGCCAGGATGTACCACCAAAGGGCAAGTGTGAAACTCTCTCAGCACCTCCTTCCATAAAGAAACTGGTACCAAGGTACATCCGTTGAAAAGGACGTCGTGCTCCCCTCATACAGAGAAACCATCAGGTGTCTGTCCTGAGGATATCTGCGCACGCCGCATCTCACAGCCAGTGTCCCCACTTTGTGCCTCTCTAAACAGCTGTAGTAGTGGAGGAGTGACTGTGAGTGAATAAAGGAAGGATACTCCATCTCTATCCATGAAGGATATCTACAAAGCAGCTAGGTTCTCTGTTGCCTCCCCAAGTAGCTGAATGCCGGTCCTCCTGCTGAGAGCATCGACTACCACGTTCCCCTTTCCAGGAGTATAGACTATCTCAAAGTCATAGTCCTGGAGGAACTCGAGTCATCGTCGCTGTCTCAGGTTCAGGTCCTTCTGAGAGAAGATGTACCTGAGACTCTGATGGTCGGAATATACTGTAAAGCACTCGCCCATCAGATATTGTTGCCACATCTTCAGAGCGAAGACCACTGCTACTAACTCCAGGTCATGGGTAGCGTAGTTCTGCTCATGTAGACTCAACTGACGTGATCCATTGGTGATCACTGCCCGCTCCTACATCAAGACACATCCGAGTCCGGTCCCTGATGCATCACAGTAAACTACGTACCCAAATCCCTCCTCCGGTAGCATCAAGATAGGCGCGCTGGTCAATCTCTGTCTCAGCTCCTGGAAGCTCTACTAACATATTTCTGACCACACAAAGGGTTTCCCCTTCTTTGTCAAAGATGATAGTGGCGCCGCAACTCCGGAGAGGTCTGGCACAAATCTCCGATAGTATCCAGCTGGTCCCAAGAAACTCCGCACCTCCATCACGCTCCTAGGTGGCTCCAAAGCTAGCACTGCCTCGATCTTCGCAGGATCCCCCGCAACTCCCGCCTCAGAGATGATGTGTCCCAAGAAGTGGACCTCCCGTATCCAGAACTGACACTTCGAGAGATTTTCATAAATCTGGTGCTCTCGGAGTGTGTCTAGTACAACCCGCAAGTGGTAGGCATGCTACTCCTCAGTGGTCGAGTATATCAAAATACCATCAATGAAGACCATGACAAATCGATCAAGGTATGGCTGAAAGATCCTGTTCATGGGGCACATGAACACTTCCGAAGGATTGGTTATGCCAAATGGCATAACCAAGAACTCATAGTGTCCATACCGACATCTGAAGTTCATCTTCTGCACGTCCTTGTCCCGAACTCTGAGCTGATGATAGCCTGATCTAAGGTCTATCTTTGAGAACCACCGTGCTCCCTTGAGCTGATCGAAGAAGTCATCAATCCTCGGAAGTGGATACTTGTTCCTCACTATCACTTGGTTCAGGTGACGATAGTGGACACAAAGTCTCAAGATCTCGTCCTCCTTCTTGGCGAACAAAATCGGGGAAGCCCAAGGTGAAACACTAGGTCAGATGAATCCCTTTCCCTATAAGTCATCCAACTATACACGTAGCTCTTGAAGATTAGTGGGGGACATCCAATATACTGGAGTGGTAATCGGGGTTGTTCCAGGGTACATATCAATATAAAAGTCTACCTCGCTGTGAGGAGGTAGTCCTGGAACGTCTTCGGGGAAAATGTACGCATACTGATCCACCACTGTAGGAAAACTAGGACTCCACACGTCAACTGCTCCTAGGATGAGTCTAGCCAACTGATGAGTGATGGGCTGCCCTCTCCTCTGTGAGAGTCCATCCTATGCTGCGAAGGCTCCCTTCTTGCCAGTGAAGGTGAACCTACTCCCGTCGGTGCGTACACATCGCACCTTGCACCTAATACAGTCAATCTGAGCATGGACTGTAGATAACCAATCCATGCCCAAGATAACGTCGTAAGGCCTCGAAGCCGCTCCAAAAAGATCCCATCCGAAGCTCTCACCTCCTAGAGAAATCTTGCACTGCCGGCACCAGTGTGTAATCGTCGAGTCTGCTCCCGTAGGAGTCTCTAGCCGTAAGGATCGAGCCAACGGCTCCGTCAGAATCTCCGAGCTCCGAACAAGGGCAGCGGCTATGAAAGAATGACTCACTCCTGTGTCTATAAGAACTACAGAAAGGGTGTAATAGACACAGATAGTACCTCGAATCATATCGGGAACGTCGTGGTCGTAGGCCTCCGCTGCGTGAAGTTGTGCCTGTCTCTGCCCACCAGCTCCCTGTGGTCGGGGTGGACCTCCTGGTGGTGGTGGTGGTAGAGCCTCAAAGCTTCGCCCACCACCTGCTGCTCGGCCACCTCCTCTAACTCATCTGTCTGCTCCCTGCAGAACACCACACTCGACCCTCTGCATCTTCCTGGGTGGCCCCTCAATAGTCTGATGCTCCTCGGTACGGCGGGTCAGGCAGTCACAAGCCATGTGGCCCTACCCGCCGCATGCGTAGCACTGTCTGCCTCTCGAAAGGCTGGCTCTGCTCTGAGTGCCCCGCACCTCTGAGCCAGTGTCCTGAGGTCGTCTGCCTAAGGTTCTGGTCTTCCTGGACCTATGATTCATCCGTCGACTGCCTGCTACAAAAGACTTTGCTACATGCCGCCCTGCGGTAGGTCTTGCTGCTGATGTAGACTCAGCAAGGAAGCTCTCGATCAGAAGGGCTTGCTCTAGTACCCATTCCTGTGTCAGAATGCTGAGGGAGATCAGTGATGCCCTGATATCATGCCTCAATCCCTACTCAAAGGTCCGGGCCCGGAATAATGGGTCACGTACCATGTACGTCGAATAGCGCGAGAGATCGATAAATCTCGTCGAGTACTGGGTGACCGTCAAGCTACCCTGCCGCAGCTGTAGAAGCTCCTAGATGTGCACCGCACGGAGGGTGGCTTGGAAAAACTCCGAGCGGATGAGGCTCTCAAAGTCGTTCCAGAGGAGAGATGCCTCTTCGTGCACCTAGAAAATCAACCTCCACCATCTACCTACTACCGCATGCAGGAGGCTCGCTGCGAGTATCACCATGAGGTCTGTCGGTGTCCTCACTAAACTGAAAACTCATACAACTTACTCCAGCCAATCCTCGGCTGCCTGAGGGTCTGTCTCCCCACGGAACCTGGGCGGTCGCTGATGCTGGAACTCGTGCAGTGCACTAAGGCGACGTGCATCATCAGCAACTGGGGATGGTAGCATTGGTGGCTCGGCGGGTAGAGGTACCGCTGGTGCCTCTGCTATTAAAGGGCCCTATACCGAGGCCTCGTCACTCGGTGGGCTGTCGTCATGCACAACTCTCGGAACCCTAGCTGGTTGCCATTGTGGGGCCATCCTGAAAAGAAACAGGTGTGCCACGGTCAAATAGTATACCTGGTGAGCTGACACAAATTAATCACAAAGAAAACTTGAAACCCACATGAAATCAATGTTTTCATGCATTAAGTCAGAAATCATAAGTCAGGGTCCTGGTGTACGGATAAGTCGGCCACCGCACCAACAATGAACTCCCTGGACTGATAACCACACTCAATACTCTTAACACTATTGCTTCACATAGAAAAAGATCAGAGTCTGGAGTTCTGTGGTAGAACTGAACTCCTCTGATACCAATTTGTCACGACCCATCCTCGGGGCCCGTGCCGTGACTACGCCTATCCCACCTTCCATAGGCCAGGGGCTGGCGACTAGCACCATGGCATATTTCCCGGTAAAAATGGAAGGTATTGCCTTTATAAAGTTAACATACACCACAGAGCAAGCAAGTAGAACTAAACTCTAGGTAAAAACTAGGTACAACAGTAAGTGCGGAAAAGTAAGTGGGCCAGAATACAAACCCAAACTGAAAGTAAAGTACAACTGGAAAGGGAAAACAACAACTAAAAGTAATGTCACAACGTCGATCCGTCCACTGGAAGTACCACCTGAAGGGTGGGTACATATATCCTCCACAGCTCCTTGGGTCCAGCCGTCCACTCCGAGTACGTCCCGCCCAGTGGTCCACTTCCAGGTACCGTCCTGCCCCGCAATCCTCAACCGCGATCAGTGTTGTCCATCGTCTGCAACCAACAAAATGTAGTGCGGGAATAGCCCCTGTAGGGGTGAGTATAAGATACTCAGTAGGGACCCCGAGACCCCCATAGGTCTCCCAGAATCCACAAAGGATAATCCACAAATGAAAGATACAATCACGATGTAACATCCGACACTACTTAGGTATATGCCCATACATATACTTAAGTCATAAATTCTCATTCAGCTCTAACATCCGAGATCAAGTACAACCCAGTCCACACAAGAAATCACAACCCAGTCCACACTGGAAAGCACAACACAATCCACATAGGAAAGAAAAACAAGATTCAGCTCACACAAGAAATACTTCTTCATATGACGATAAAGATGATCAGATGTAGAAACTGATTCATCTAAGCCGTCAGACCCACAAAGGATCAATAGGTACTAACCCCCGCAATGACTCACAAAGGATCAGACCCACACAGGATCGATAGGTAACTAACCCCCGCAATGACCCACAAAGGATCAGACCCACACAGGATCTGTAGGCGCTGGACCACACAGGACCACTGAGCGCTGACCCACATAGGATATGACCCACACAGGATCGATAGCACAAATCCACGTAGGATCGCTGAGTGCTGTAGTCGTCACCGTCGAATCCACTGAGGATTTATGCACAGTCATCATCGTCGTCGCAGTCGCAGCCAGCTTTAGGGTTTCCGCACACAGCAAGCTTGTTCGGGAGGGTCCTCTCCACGATACGTGGGGCTGATACATCATCTTACACTTAGTCCGAAGTTGATGTATCCAAAAGTTCTGTGTCGTCAATAGTAACTCAACGCAACAGACAGCGCGTCGATCGGACACCCGGTCTGTGAGTTATTGGCTTTTTCGTCCCAGGGCCCCTGTTGGTTTTTAAGTCAAAACTAACCCGACCATACTTCAAATGCATCCAAACCTCGAGCAGAGTAAGCCAAAATGTCCTTCTCACTAAGAGGAATCCAACAATGTCGACGACACGCCAATCGGACGTCCGGAGTTCAAGTTATAAGCGTTTTTTGCTCCGAGGGCCCGGTTGGTTTCGTGTACGAACCAACCCGGTCGAATCCCAAGTACTCCGAAACCTTGAGTGAAAAATATTGAAACGACCACTTCGATCCAAGGATCGCTACGCAACTGACGGTTCATCGATCAGAGGTACGTAGCCCATGTTATGGGAAAAAGACCAAAAGGGGTCCGGAAGGGGGGTTTCGGGCCCTGGACGACCCGGCCCGAGACCCCCTGGGTCAGCCTGAACCGGGTCGACCCAGCCCGGTTCTGGGTCCGGCCCGCTTGGGCGCGGCCCAGGAACGGTCGGGCCTGGCACCAAGAGGCTCGTCCGTTTCGGCCGCGCGGATGCGCAAGGGGGGCGCAACCCCCTTGAATCAGACTGCTGCCTCGCCTGGGGGCCGCTCCTTGCCAACGAACGCGGTCGAGCGCCGCGGCCCGCCTCCCACGGTCCTACGCGGTCGCGGGACCTGCGGCCTGCCACTGCGGCTTCAGTCATGGTGGCCCTTCCCGGCAGCGTGCAGGGCGCCTCCGCCTCCGGCCGCCGGCGCCGCTGTGCCGGCACGGCGCGCCGGCGGAGTGTTCTGCGGACCACCGGACGAGCTCCAGTGGTCAGTTTTTCCTGTCGTCTTCACCAACGGCCCTCCCGGGAACAGTTCTTCACTACGAAGACCTCACAACGCCCGTGCGGCCTGCTTTATCATCACATGCCGATCCGCACACCAAGAACGAAGAGACTGTGGGTTCAGACTTGTTCGTTGGTCCGCACCCACCACGTTAGCGGTTTAAAAAGGCTTCCGAGAAAATTTAAACACATTCCGATGATATAAATCACATAGATTTAATTGAACCAAAACCCCTACTTCAAGCGTCATCGAGCGAGGGTTCGTCGCGGAGAAGCACGTCGTGGAAGAAGGTGTCGCAGAAGGGGGATCGTCGCGTCGCGGAGAAGGAACGTCATGGAAGAAGCATCACAGAAGAAGCGTCGCGGAAGAAGTGTTGTTGGCATCACGGTACACGGCGTCACGTAGTCGATATCCAAGGATTCGGCGTTCTTCGTCAGAGATCGGTGTGTTCTTCGCATTCTTCGCATTCTTCGACGAAGAAGATGAATATCTCCAAGCCTCCCCTCTTTCTCCCAATCCCCTCTCAACACAACTTGACTAATAAAATAAGAGTTCTCTTATTTTATTTCTCAAGCCATGCGTTTTAAAATTCATAATCGAATGAAGCAATTAATTGAATTAATTGAAACGATTTAACCGCCCAAATTAAGGATCCGTTTATTAACCAGATTAAACGCAAGGGTTGACTTCATTAAAAAGGGGGTGCAGGTGCGTTTCTTAATTAAAGGAGGGGCTTCAGGAAGAAAATAAATGGTGGGGCTCGTGTGGGCCCCACCTCACAAATATCCTACCAAGTGGGTAGGATATTGTGGGTCTCACATCATCCACTTAACTTAAGTTAAGAAAAATAAAATAAAAATCGGTTGCACCACTTTTATTTTATTCCTTAACTTAACCCCAAAAATTAAAAACCACACCAGAGCAAACACAACTACAGAAGAGGTGTTTCTAAGCAATTACCGGCACTGCGATTCAATCGGTGCCCTTGGAATTTGATTCCAAGCACTGGTTCAAAAGTTAGACAAACCCGCTCGTTCGTTCACTGAAAGTACTCGAGCTAAACTTCGGAAAAAGATTCCGGGCACACCGGGCCTCAGAATTAGGTGCCTTCAGAAACTGCATTCTTGTAAAATTCCCAAGAAAATTAAGAAAAAAAAATTTCTTGAATTTTTCGGGTCTTTAGAAGACAACCCCTGGTCTTCTCATATACTTTAAACTCACACAGCATATAGATATCAAAATACAACATGTGTTATAAGGTATAAATGGAAAGTATAGGTTTCCCAGAACACTTCCCGAGTTGTTTTTCTATTCATGTGTACCATCCTGTGAACTTGGTCATGTAACCACCCATGAAACCCATGTTTACACTCCAATCCTGAAAGGGAGGGTCATAAGGTGTGTATTATGGACCACATGTTGTGTGATCCTTAAATTCTTTATAAACCTTATCACGATATAAAAAAGTACTACGTGACATATTTTCATAGTATAACATGTCATGTATTCAAGAATTTCCTATAAATTCCAAGTTATTTGACACATATCCTTAATCTAATACCTCCCCTTTAAATCAAGCCCAGGGATCTAATCTCTGGTCTAATCAATTCCGACCATTGTAAGTCATATTCCAACCACAAAATAAGATTAAGAAACCTCCTCTGTATCCAATATCATCATCGTGTGCTCCTTTGGGAAACATGGAACCTATGATACAATCTCGTTCCTCCTTGAATCACCCACATTCTTCATTGATCCTAAAATCACAAACTCAATCACAAACTATACACATAGTAATCAACCATTAGACTGAACAACGGTCGTTCAACAATTGAATATTGGGTATTTTTCAAACCATTTTCCATGTAAATATAAACAATTAATGTGTGACGAAATGGGGTATAAAACCACAAACCATAAATGTGATTAAAGAAAGTAAGTCTTTTTTAATTTTCATATGTGATCTATTGTCAAGGAAAAATATGAAAAAAGTGGTATAAACAACAGAAAAAAAATTAATCAACTGTAAAATAAATAAACAATCAATGTATGATTAAATTCTTGTTCATGTAATTGATATGTGTTCTATATACATAAAGGAATAGGTTGGAATAACATAAATAAAACATCCTAATTGGAGCTTAGATTGATCACTAATGAAAAAAGAATTTGGGTCGGTGTCCTTGGTGATATTCTAAACTCCTTTGGTGCATGATCCTTAATATGATATCAATTTGATGTCCTCTTCCAATAATCCAATAATGGATCATCTCAATCCCTAAGTTATAGAGCTAATCCTAAGGATTTAGGTATATCAATTTTTAAATAGAGGATTCTTGGAATTTATTTCAAAATAAAGAAATGAATTGATTAAATTAATTTATTTTATTATTTTCACCCATGACAGCACTTTACTGAAATGTCTAATTATTATAATGAACATGTCATCCCTAAGGTAAATCCTACACTTTGAACATAATGGTGGCCTCATATTTCTGATCCTAGATTTGTTTGGGAGTTATTTCACTTTTGTAAAGAAAACTACATATCCGACATATTTATATTGTTAATATTTTTCAAATAAAAATTTCGGGCTCACCGAGGGACAAAATATCACACCGTCTTAGTTCCTATCCCTGAAATTAATCCATATTATATTTTGATGTGATACATGGGAAAATCCGATTTATTACATTCTCCCCAAGTTAGGTTTTTTTATCTGGAAAATTAAAAAACCTACTCAAATAGATGAGGGTGTTGAGCTCGCATTTGGGTATCCTTCCCCTAGGTTCTCTTTTGAATATTCTTATATTTCAACAAGACATGCACTAGGGGAATCAATTTCCCATAAAGGATCCTCTCCAATTGATCCTCAATATCCAATGGGTACTCTATAAAGGTATCCCCATCCTTGATTCCCATATCTCCCCAGTCGATAACATGTGATATGTTGTGCACAAACCTCTTCAGTTGTGACACATGGAAGATGTCTTGTACCCGGTCTAATGGTGGTGATAGTGCAAAGCAGTACATCACCTTGACAACTCTATGAAGTATTTAGAAAGAGTTGATGGATCTCATAAATAGATTTCCACTCCATATAAACCTCTATAATCTATGTCAAGGTGATACCTTGAAGAACAAATAGTCTCCCTTCTTGAACTCCAAAGGCCTCTATCATCATTCCACATAGAAATTATGACCTCTTTGTATAGTCCTCGTCTACTATTATATGATCTTCAACTTCTACGTCATATCTCACACCAAATTTAAAAAAATGAGTGCTGACTTACCTTGACCATCTCAACAAAGTGGTGAATTTCAAGGTCACCCATTCAAGGCCTCAGATGGTGTCAAACCAATGGTCTAATTGTAGCTTTTGTTGTATAAAAACTCCACCAAGTGTAGGTGATCCTACCAACTACATCCTAAATCTAAAATGAAATCCCATAACATGTCATCCAAGACCTAAATGGTCTTCTCAGTTAGGCATTTAGTCAGGAGATGAAACTCCATTCTCAAATGAAACTGAGTCCCAAAGGACTCCAATGATCCTCTTTATAATCATGATGTGGGGTGAGGATCATGGTATGAATTGATATTAAATGTAACTCTAGGTTTCAATATTATCTCCTTCACATACAAGAATCCAAATATATCTACTGGACACTGCTCTTGAATATCTAAGAACCAGGCCTACATGGTGAGTCGGTCTATGATCACCCAGATGAAATCATGTCCTCCAGATTATATGGTAACCCCATTAGTAAGTATATGGATACCCTATCCCACTTCCACTCTGGAACTTTAAGGGGTTGATCTAAACCCACTGAAACCTAGTGATCATCATTCACTTGTTGACAAGTGAGGCATCAAGAGACAAACTCTACAACACAACTCTTCATTTCAAGACACCAAAGCTAATATCAGATATCCATATATATATTTTTCACCCTTGGATGTACTGTTAAAGAAGATGTATGAAACACCCTCATAACCTCATGCTGTAACATCCCAGGTACCATCTTGTGTCCTCTAAAATGAATAATGTGGTCCCCATTGTAGAAAAAACCCTTGGGAACATGTCCAATAGAAATCATAGTATATAAGGTCTTGGAATCAGTATCTCCATGTTGAGATTCCATAAAATACTATAAAAGTGGAGGGGGTATCAATGATCAGTTGAAGATATGAAGCACCATCAATATCCATTAAGGACAACTAAAACAAGGATAATTGCTTTTATACATCATCCAACAATTGACAATAAGATATCCTACTAAGATTATCTTCCACCATATTCTGCTTCCCATGAGTATAGACTATCAAAAATATATAGTTGTAGAGGAACTCTATCTATATCCTTTATCTTGAGTTAAGATCATTCTAATAGAACATATACTTGAGACACTTATGGTCTGAATAGATGATGAGCCGCTGTTTCCCTCAGAATTTTGGGGATAACCTCCTTGATGGGAGGTTCAAACATTCCGATTTGTTTCTAATGGGTTTGTTCGTAGAACTGAAAACATCCAATGATTCCACATACATTTGGATGTACTTTCCAAAGGTAGGTGCTCATTAGTTTGTGGACTGATGAGGCTTAGGAATTTTCATTGGTCGAGAGGATGGGAGGTCGGACTCATCACACCTTTTTGAGGGGAATTATTGTCTACTCTGGGACTCTCTTTATAGATTTAAGTTATGTTCGTGAATCCTTATTACATTACCAAGTATAAAATGAGCCTTTTCTTTAGATCTGACAATAAATGATTAAATATGTAGTAAATTTTGAGAATCTTTATATGTATTTGAGGTTCTTCATCGATAGAGAATCATCTGTATTTATTATATATTCTTGGTCACTGGTATCCTTCTACACATTTATATAGAAGTCTCTTGGTCATTATGATGACCATTCTGGTTTTAAATCTACTTAGTGGGGCACTTGATGTTTATTGTCATTCAGAAGGATAGGGATTATTTCAGAGTTGGGATCAAACCTGAAGATGGGCTACCTATGTATCCTTTGTTTAGAAAAAGGAATCATAACCCACATAGTTCGAGTAAGGGAGTATGATGTTTATGATTGATGGCTCAAAGAAGGATGTCATAATTACTTTTACACTCTAAGCTCACGTGAGTCATGATCGGTGTGAGAAACAAGAGGTATTGGTAGAAATCAGAAAATTGTTCCATGAAAGATGCAATCATAAGAAATATTGTGGGACTTATGTATGAATGACTGCCAGATAAATGAAGATTAGGATTTACTTCAAGGGAGAAATCCAATAACAAGGTCTATAAAGGTATATGTTCTTCATGGAGATTTGAATACTCTAACTTGGAAATTACTCCTGAAAAGGAGGCCTAAATTAGGATAGGACTTATTATTGGGTTTTAATCCTGAGAAGGAATCCCAAATCAAAGTTAAATTAGGACTGGTTAACAGAAATTAAGACTGGGTCTTACTCCTGAAGGGGAGGCCCAGGTTAAGAGACTTGAAAAATTAAGGGACTTGGGGCTTACTCCTGAAGAGGATTCCCATATTTGAGACTGAGGCTTATTCCTGAAAAGGAGGCCCAGGTTAAGAATTATGACTGGGGCTTATTCCTGAAAAGGAGGCCCAGGTTAAAAGAGGACTTGGGGATTACTCCTAAGGAGGATTCCCATATTTGACATTGGGTCTTACTCCTGAAAAGGAAGCCCATATTTGATACTGGGGATTATTCTTAAAAAGGAGGCCCATATTTGAGACTGGGGCTTATTCCTGAAAAGGAGGCCCAGGTTAAGAGACTTGAAAAATTAAGGGACTTGGGGCTTACTCATGAAGAGGATGCTCATACTTGAGACTAGGGCTTATTCCTAAAAAGGAGGCCCAGGTTAAGAATTATGACTGGGGATTATTCCTGAAAAGGAGGCCCAGGTTAAAAGAGGACTTGGGGATTAATCCTAAAGAGAATGACCATATTTGAGATTGGGGCTTACTCTTGAAAAGGAATCCCATATTTGAGACTGTGGCTTATTCTTGAAAAGGAGGCCCAGGTTAATGAGTTCTATCATCTCAAAGGATGAGGTTTAATGAATGAAATCTCAATATTTAGTGATATAAAGATGTGTAAATCACTAGGTTTTGAGAGATATTCCACATAATTCCTTTCAGATAAGGAAGTAAAATCAAGAAATCATGCTATAAATGGATTTGAAGAGTGTCTTGAAGACTGAATCTTGAATAGGAGAGGTTGAATGGCATAAGAGGGGTGAAATAGGAAAGAAGGGTACCTAAAAAGGCAGGGGCGTGCAATTCCTGGCAGGCGCGCGGGTAAGGTGTGGGTGCACAAGTCTTGGTCGCGTAGTTATACCTGCACGACACATGGGTACTTGTGTGACGGTTAACCAGCAGGGTAATACTTGAGCGACTCTTCATTAAAGCCATTAGAATCATCTTGAGGTTCTTCTAGAAGAGTGGCGCACAAGTTCTATTGAAGGAGTTAGGTGGTGCACAATTGTGTTCATTCCCCTTAAGGGTAAAATTCCTTAGGCGCGCAAGTGTTAGTGAATTCTAACACTTAGACCTTACTCCTCTTGTTTAGACCTTCCATTCTAGGTAAAGAATTACCTTAGAATTGTTCAGAAGACCTGAAGAAGAGACTTGGGTGTTCAGAGCTCTAAATCTTAATTCTGGAAAAATTCCTCCTTGAATGGGGGGCCCACAGGGTCTATTTATAGGTTGAAGATGACTCGGGCAGTTATCCATTTTGGCGCGCAAGTCACTTGCACGACCATTAATCATCGCAAAAGTGGACTTGCGTGACAGTGATGGAACTTGCATGGCACATGTGCTTTTGAAGCCTTGTTCATGCCTTTGTCGATTTTTGATGTTTTCATCAAAGGATGAATAAATTTGTGCTAAGTCATTTCCCTTTCCATTCATTTAGACAATGTGACGAAAAAGGAGCATCAACAAAAGTCCCCCTCAGAGTTGGATCCGAAAGAAATGAGGATTTGACTCTGAGGAAATCGAGAATCAAAAGGAAATTGGGGAGCGCAGGGTATGGCGTGCAAATGAGCTTCGGGCGCGCAGGTTCTAGCATGCAGGGATAAGACCTTTGATCACGTAGGGTACGATGCGTACGGTCAAGGCCGCATCTATAAATAGAGGGTCCACTTCTGTACAAAGCATATGGATTTGAAACATTCGAGCTCTCACCACACAAGTTTCATTTATCGCGGAAGTTGCTCTGTTTCCCGCTATTTCTTTGCTGTCGCGCTGCTTTAGAGGTGTTTAGACTTACGCGGTTTATACTTGTGCATCAAAAACTAGCGCATCACACCAACACTTGCGTTCCAAGTTTAGACTTGTGAACCTTAATTCCTTTGCCATTTTTTCTGCATTCCTTCATAAATTTTATGAAAAATAAACCCATTTAAGAGTTAGTTTATTCAAATTTTGTGCATATTCAATGGCTCCCAAGGGAATTGGAATGGCTGATTAACTGGCAAGAAAGCGGATTGATGACATGATGAACATTGTTGGTCATGATTACTATGATATCTGCGACAGCTCTCTCCCAAATTTGGCTAAGTACTTGAAGAAATATCATATTAATTTCCCACAGAGAATCTACCTGTCTCTGTATGGTCATGGTCATCTACAACAATTCAATGTTCCAAATGCAAAGAACTATACACCTGAGATGCAGCTGCACTGCTATTCCTCTATTTCGGTTATGTTGTGCATTAAGAGCAACAACAATGGTGTGAACTTTCAAAATTTTCCTCCATGTCATTTCCTTGCAGATATGAAAATGGCAAACCCATGGGATGAAATGTTTTCCACTGCCGGTTGGTGGAGAGAAGACAAACATGGTATTAAAGCAATATCTAAATAGAGTAATCTCTCCAAATGGATCTTTACTTCTAATTCTCCATTCTAAAATCCATGTATCCATCTTCCAAGTCTCTTGGACAGAAACAGAGTCACTGTTTGGTCAGTAGAAAATTTTCTCAAACCGCACTCAAGAACATCCTTTTACAAGTGTTCCAAGAAGAGCTGGTATCATTGCATCTCTTATTGTATCCAATCGAATGAATTAATTCCAGGTGGTTGCTGATGAATCTCGAGATACCGTAAATCAAATGAAGGGTTATGTTGAAAGCCTCTTGTAAATTCTAGAAAAAGAGAAGAGACTCCAGTCTCTGGATGTTCTTCTATCTCCTATGTATCAATGAAAAACACTTTCATCTTCAATCATTTGTGCACCTATTTTTCTGCTACCTGCTTTAAATTTTACCTAATCCAATGGGCCTAGTAATAATAGTTTGATTTTTAATAGTATTATTATAAATAACCCTACAAACTTTTAATATTTTAATTGCTCAATATTACCTAAATCATACAAAATGTATGTTTAGTGAGCTGAAACTTGACTTTTATTAAGAATTCCTTTGTCTTTTTGGGAGGTTTAAAGTCATGCATTTCAGACATAAAGAGGCTAATGTTTAAGTTCGAAATAGCTTTGACTGAATGAATTATAATTGACTCAATTCTTTGACAATTTATCGGAAAACATATTACCATAATCAAGTATGAGGGAAAAAATGTAAGCTATGGCTTAAGAATATTTGAATCTGATGAATGATATGAAAAAGAGATAAAAGGCATCAGAATAAGTAGTTTCCAAGAATAAAGTTACTATTATTTAATAAACCCGTTATGGGGTTGAATTATGTAGGGCCACCTAAGGGAATTGGCTGCATAGTCAAATAAATAGCATCTTTTGGCTAACAAGTCTGTTATGTAGGCTGTTTATGCAAGGCTGCCTAAGGTCACGTGCTACATAGTCAGGAAAAAGAACTCTCAGAAATTTACCTTTCTACTACTAAAAGCCAGTGAAAGTTTATGGAGATTAAAATTTTCCAAAGTATAGAGTTTGTTGTATGGAAAGAGGTACTTGAATATGGAGAAGATATTTCCAAACAAGATTATCGAAGAACTGGATGGATATCACTCCTACGAAAGTCTGACTCAAACGTAGGGAAGGAGAATATAAACCATACACTTGAATACTTTCAGATCATGAAAAAGGATACAGGACAAATATGTTACGGATGGCTATTTTTGCAGATCCCTACATACTTTCATTTAAGACCAATAAGGATAAAAGAGGATTTCTTCCTAAAAATGAAGTTACATGTATCCAACAAACCCATTAGGGGGTTTAATTATGTAGGGCCACCTAAGGGCATTGGCTTCATAGTCAGATAATAGTATCTTTTGGCTGACAAATCTGTTATGGAGACTGTTTATGCAAGGCCGCCTAAGGGCACGTACTGCATAGTCAGGTAAAAGAACTCTTAGAAATTTGACATTTTTGTGACTAAAAGTCAAGAAAAGGGTTATGAAGATCTCAAAATATTTAAGGCTAGGATTATGACACATAAATATGGGTATTGTTCAATGTATACAAATATACATAGATCAATGATAACCATAATCATGTTGTGGCTGAGTCCTGACTGGAAATGTTGGACTTCACTACGTATCCCATAAGGATGGGAATCAAGCCATATGTAGTTCTTAAACTAAAGTTTAACGTTGTGTGGGACAAAAGGATTAGAGATCTTAGTTTAGGGTCATAGAGCTTGGAACATTATAAGAAATACACAGTGTGTGTTTTCATGGGGACTTTTCTGCCAAGGGACTGAAAGTGGAATTTAGGGTTAGGCCTGAAAGACTTGGGGATGGATTTGAGGGACACTCGAATGTTCCTACGTATCCCATAAGGATGGGAATCAAGCCCATGTAGTTCTAGAAATACCCTATGTAAAAATTTGGTTCGTACATGTGAAGGGTGAAAGGGGACTTTAGTACAATGATGGTTTAACCCAAGATAAAAGGTTTAGGCATTTCCATATATGCATGTAGTCTTTGAAATGAAACATGATTGAAAAATCAATGTAAATAATGGTTCCCTCTCAGGTGAGGGTATCAAATAATATTGTAGTTTATTTTCATACTGGAAAAATGTGTTGTATAGTTTAATGTCATATAACAAGGAATAAAGTGAACCAATGTAAAGATATTAATTTGAGGGGTGGTTTCACGAATCAACATCGTATGAGATAGAGGTGAACCGATGTGAAGAGATTGATTTTGGGCTTGAACCTTGGGAGGTTTCCTACGTACCCAGCCTGGAAGGCAAGGATCAAAGTCCGCGTAGTTCAATTAAAGAATGAATTAATGATCAAGTTGTTCTTGGGGACAACGACCTAAAAAATGATGTTGTTGGGACTTACACATGGTTAGTAGCCTAGAGAGAGTGTTATGGTTGAGGTTTGCTCTAAGATCACGTGAGTCATAATCAGTGTGAGAAACAAGTGGTAACAACAACCTTAACGATGTACAGTTTAATGTCATGCATGACATATCAAGGACATTCTTTACAGTTTAGCGTCATGTAGTTAAGATGATGGGGACAATATAGTTTAACGTCATGTTTGATGAAAGGGGGACTATGAAGTTTAATGTCATATAGTGAGGACAAAAGAGTACACCATTTAACATCATGTTGGATGTATTGGGGACTTTTTCATAGTTTAACGTCATGTTGGACCGAAAAGGGGCGATACAGTTTAGCGTCATGTTGTACGAAAGTGCGAATAGTTTAAGGTCATATGCATGGACCGTGGATGGTGCAGTTTAATGTCATGCTGGATGTAAGGGACTTCTGTACAGTTTAGTGTCATGTAGTTAGGACGTCACAGTTTAACGTCATGTGAGACAAAAGGAATACAAATAGTTTAATGTCATATGTATGGACCGTTGCTGTATAATTTAACATCATATAGCAAGGATGATGAAGGATACACAGTTTAACATTATGTTGGATGTATATGCAAATAGTTTAGGGTCATATGCATGGATCGTTGATGATGCAGTTTAATGTCTTGTTGGACGGTGGTGCAGTTTAAGGTCATACCGGACCAGAGATGATATATTTTGTGTTTATACAAAATACTTCTTCAAAAATCTGTCATTGGTTGGATTAGTGATGAGTTCCCCATCCATCGAGATTAATGAATAAGCTCCATTAGAGTAGACCCTATGTATTGAGTAAGGTCCTTCCCATTTTGGATCAAGTTTGGGAGGTTTATTTCCTATTATCATTGGAGTTCTGAGAACTAATACCAATTCTCCATGAGTGAATGAATGAAGACGAACTTTTTTGTTAAAATCTCGTGTTATTCGATTCTGATAGACTTCCAAGTGGTGCAAAGTGCACAATCTTTTCTCATCTAACCATTCTAATTCAGTCAATCAATTTTGAGATTGTTCATCTATGGATAACTGATCACAAATGGCTATTATGAGTGAAGGCAATTGAACTTCAATGGGCAAGACGGCTTCCATTCCATATACCAGTGAATATGGAGTTGACCAAGTTGCAGTGCGGGTGGTAGTCCGATAAGGCCATAAAGCATGAAATAGTCTATCAGTCCATGACTTCTTATCTTTATCCACCATCCTTTTTAGTATATTTGAAAGAGTCTTGTTGAAGTCTTCTATCTATCCATTGGTCGTTCCATGATATCGAGATGAATGGTTGGATTTGAGGTTGTATTCTTGATACAATTTCTTCACCTCAGATGAACAGAAGTTGGTGCCATTGTCTGTCAATATGGTATGAGGGACACCAAATATGGTAATGATGTTAGATTTGATGAAGCTAACAACACATTTAGAACTTACTTCCTTGAGAGGTATTGCCTCTGCCCATTTGGAAAAGAAGTCAGTAGCAGTAAGAATGTACTTAAACTGCTTGGCCATAGCCAAAGGGTAAGGTCCCACCACATCCATTCCCCATGGGGCAAATGTCCATGAGTATTTATCTATATGAATCAAATCTAGAGGTTGATGAATGAAGTTGGCATGTATTTGGCATGAATGACACTACTTTGTGAAATCAACACAATCTTGTATCATTGAAGTCCAAAAGTATCCAAGCCTTCGAATTTGATCAGACAGCCTATGTCCAGACTGGTGGGCACCACAGACTCCTGCATGCACTTATTTCATGACATCCATTGTATCTTAACCATCAATGCATCTGAAGAGAACTCCATCAAAACGACATTTGTAGAGAATTTTATCTAGGTGATCTGGGCTATCATAAAGAGTAAAATTGACCACACATAGCCGGATTTGTTATTTCTCGGATCTATCAAGTGGAAGTGTTCCATTTTGAAGGTATTCCCTGATAGGTTACATACATCCTATAGTATGACCATACAGTTCAATAATGGGACTAATTTCATTAATTTACTCTATTCTTATTCGAACATAAGGTGAAATTGCATGACGGTGGGCAATACTGATGGTTGTCTCGTCCCAATTTGGATCTGCTAGAGCTGTGGCTATATTAGCCAGTGCATCAGCTTGAGCATTTTATAATCTTGGGACATATGAAAATGTCAGTTCCGAAGGGAATTCTACCATTAACTCTCTGATGTAATTATACAAAGGGATTAGTTCTTCTTTTCTGATGGCATAATCCCCATTGACTTGTTTGATTACCAGGTCTGAATCACCTTTCACCTTTAAGTGATTCACTTGTGCTTGAAGAGATAATTCCAAGCCTGCGATGAGAGCTTAGTATTCTGCATCATTATTGGTACCACCTTCCCACACTAAGAAGGAATTAGGTAACACTGCCTTTTCTGGAGAAATGATCACAATTCCTAAGCCAACTTTGTTGAATTTAGGATTTTCCATTTTCCTCCCAATTGGACTTCTGGAACCACCATCAAAATACATTTCCTATGCTTGAGGACTTTCTTGAATAGAGAAGACTTCCTCATTAGGGAGTTCAATATCTGAAGATGTGTCTTCCACTGAAGGGGGTTCAGCCAGGAAATCAGCTAGAGCTTGGCCCTTTATCACCTTTTGAGACACATACTGAATGTCGAATTGCTGCAAAATAACTGCCCACCTTTCCAGACATCTTGTAAGCCTTGGACGACTAAGGATGAATTTGAGTGGGTTATTGTGAGATACCAATTGGAACTCATGATGTTGCAGGTAGTGTCTCAACTTCTGAACTGTAAAGATTAATTCCAGGCAGCACTTCTCAATACTTGAATATTGGGTTTCTGCTTCAATCATAGTTCGACTGAGATAATAGAGGCTGTTTTCATTCCCAGCATCATTCTTTTGAGCAAGAAAGGCACCCAATGATCGCTCTAGAGCTGTCACGTAGAGGATAAGTGGTCTTCCTTCAATAGGTGGCATGAGTACCGGTGGACTCAAGAGGTATTTCTTTAGAATATCAAATGCTTCTTGAAATTCTTCAGTCCACTGGTAAGTGAATCCCTTCTTCATCAATTTGGTAAAGGGTAAACTTTTGCCTGCCAAATTGGTGATGAAACACTGAATATAGGCTAAGTGTCCTTGAAGTCCTCTTAATTCTTTCAAATTTCGAGGAGGTGACATACCAAGGATTGACTTGGTCTTCTCAGGATTGACTTCAATACCATGATGGCATACAAAAAAGCCGAGAAATTTTCCTAAGGTTACCCCAAAAGCACATTGTAAGGGGTTCATTTTCAAATTATGTTGTCGAAGCTTGCAGAATATGACTTCCAAATCAGCCAAGTGATTAGAATGTTGTTTGGATTTAACCAAAAAATCGTCTACATAGCATTAAACAAACTTCCCTAAGAAGGGTTTGAAGATACAATGCATGGAACGCTAGTATGTTGCACCTTCATTCTTTAAGCCAAAGGGCATTACCCGGTAGCAAAACACACCCTAAGGGGCTCTGAAGACTGTGGATTCCTCGTCTTCTGGGGCCATTTAGATCTGATTATATCCAGAATATCCATCCATGAAGGAAAGTGCTTCATAGACAGTTGTTGCATCAATTAAAAGTTCTATGATCGGAACTGGGAAATCATCCTTAGGACAATGCCGATTAAGATCTCTGAAATTCATAAAAACTCTAATTTGTCTGTTCTTATTCTTTACAGGGAAAATATTATCCAACCACTTGGGATACTGAACTTTTCTGACGAAGTTAGCTTTGATAAGCTTATCCACTTCAGATTCAATTTTGGAATCATAAGTTGGGTGTGTTCTTCTCGCGGCTTGATTAAATCCTCGACGTTCTTCTGGTAAACCCAAATGATGAGTAGCAACATTAGGATCAAGCCCGGGAATTTATGTATAGTTCCAAGAAAATATGTCTTGATTTTTATTTAAAAAGGAAATATACATCTCTTTTCTTCAAGAGTCATGGCCGCACTGATTAAAGTGGGGCGTGGATCTTCTTTTGTACCCAGATTTATTTCTATGAGTTCATCCATAGTGGTAGAGATACCCTCTTCAAATGCTAGAGAGAATCTCTGAGATCTTCCTCTTATTCTTCATCATGTATTATTTCTTCCATTTATACTTGCATAGTAGATGATAAAGTAGAATTTTCATGATCAGAAGAGATGTCAAAATTTGCACATCTTGAAGAAGAAGCTTCCATTTCCGACCCGATTGATGATGAAGGGTCTTCTTTGGGTAATAAAGAGGATATTATGGATTGTGAATCGACATCATTGTTCACCTCCGATGTTGCTATAACTTCTTCTGGACTAATTGGCGAACTATATAATTGTTGGATTTCAGCAGATGAAATGAAGATGTCACCATTTGTGCTTTCATCACTACTTGGTGGGTTACCAATTTCTCCCATGTTGTTTGGCTCGATTGCTGTAATTGACATTATGGATCTTTCCATAAGAGTATTTTGATTTGGGTATATCTTGTCAATTTGACTGATAGGCAACACATAATCTGTACTCACATGTGCAAATGGATTTACTGGAATCTTCTCCAAACCATATGGGGAATTAACTTTGGTAATCTCCTTTGTTGTGGATTTCTCCCCTCCCTTCATGTGATAGAATTCTGCCTCAATGTATTGAGACTCACATGTCTTGAACGAGGCCTTATCACCATAAAATGTCCCAAATTTACCATCGAAACAATATTTGAGACATTGATGGTATGATGAAGGGATAGATGCATGCTGATGTAGCCAGGATCTTCCAAGCAAGATGTTGAAAGGTGAGCCTTGATCAACAACCATGAAATCCGAATTGGATACAAGATCTCCAAACTAAGTTCTGAGTGTAACTTTTCTATGTGGTTCTTGTTCATTTTTATCATATCCTTGTAACATCATGGTAGAAGGAGATAAATCAGATTCCGTGAGGCCCAATCGATGAATCGTACGAATGGGAATGAGGTTGACTCCTGAACCATTGTCAATGAAAGATCTTCAGACGTCTAGACCATTAACCTTTCTAAAGAAGTACAAAGGTCTAATATTCCCATGCACAAAATCATCTTCATCTTCATTAGTAAAAGATATTATTGCATGGAATTCTGCAGGATTATTCTCTATGTGATAGACTTCAACTGCAACAATTTTAGTTTCAAACTCCTGAGGAATTGATAAAGCCTCGATTAGTGCTTCCCGAAGATCTTTTGACAAATTCAAAGCATCCAAAATTGATAACTTGGATGGTACTTGGGACAAGTGCTTCAATATATCATACTTTTTATCCAGAGGTCTACATTTCCCAATAGGAATATGTCGTTTAGCATGTACCTTGGAAGCAGATGCTTTGGAAGTTGATGCATCTTGTATTGGGATAGGAGTTGGCAATATTCCTGGTTTCGGAAGATTAGACCGATTAGATCCATTTACTTGCTGATAGGAAGAAGATGTAACCTTCAACTGGTCTTCCAAAATAACTGTTCCAGGACTGAATTTTCTATTGGTAGAATAACTTTCTTGTTCTTTCTGAGCTCACTGAAGGGCTCTACCACGATTTTCTGATGCGTACAGAGTTCTAGCAGGGGTAGAATTGGAATAGTGGCTTCTGAAAGATCCATGTCTTCCCCTGTATCCAGAGCCTCTGGAACTTCCTCTGATTCCCTTGTTTGATATAGGGAATTTAGGCTCATCAAAATTGAAACTACAACTGGCATATGGATCTGTTAATTGAATCATATTAACAGAACCGAAGATTAACTCTTCATCTGATGAAGAATCTGCCTGATTAGCCTATTTAGGCTGTGCTGTTTGGTGGGGCGGTGTCCGTGGCTTTGAAGTAGATGGCATGAATTTTTCCAGAGTCAAAGACAAATTAGGCTTTGACACATACTCCTCTTCTTCGGATTCTTTTTCATTCGTTGAATCATGTTGTTTATTTGAGGGCTTTCCATCTGATGAAGAGGGTTTTAGTGCAACATTCATGGAAGAAGACACATTTGGTTTATTTAATTGTGTTCACAAAATAGCACGAGTTCGGTTGATTTTCTTTCTGAACATCCAATCATCATACTTTTGTGCATTTTTTCTTTTGACTTCTTTTCATTCGCCTTCCTCCTCTAGAACTGTAGAAATAACACATGCTACCCGAGCTTAAGAACCTTTCAGTTTTACTTGTCGCGAGTCGACCATCTTTTGTAGGAGGTCTTTGAAGACAAAACACTCCTGGATGGGATGCCCCAACATTTGATGAAAAGGGAAATAATTGGGACGGTCTTTATCTCCTTCTGTTTTTGTCCTTTTGGGCCTTTGCAATTTAACCAGATTATTTTCTAGAGCTGAAATGAAGTAACCAGGAACCTGTTCATTTCGTAAAGAGTATGTTTTTCTCTTTAGATCCTCAAATTTTTTTCATCTTTGATATTTTTGATCATCTGGATGAAACAGATTTTGTTGTTGGCACTCAGGAGGTGGAGCCCTTCGAGAAGATGAAGGTTTTAAAGTAGAAACTGGTACAGGTGCTTGTTTAAGCATAATTGTAGCAGTTTCTACATTACCCATTCTCCTTCCTAGAGCTGATGGATTTACAAGAGATTTAGACTTAGCCTATATAAGGGAATCTTCAATCTGCTGAGCGATTGAAGTAAGGTCTTGAAACCCTCCTGCGTATTTCATAGGGATCAATGGCGTGCATAACTCGTCACACAAATTTTCCACACAAATTGGCAACAATTCTTCTTAAGGGAGTGCTAATCTTAGGGAATATGTTAATCCCTTCCAGCGAGCAATGAAATCTGAGACCCTTCCATTCTCTTTTTTCTTACAGTTTTTAAGATCAAAAAACTATTGTCTTTGGAAAAGTTGTGATGAACTGAAGAAGGAAATTTTGACGGAGATCTTCCCATCTAGTAATTGACCGGGATTGCAAGCTTGTATACCAGACAATGGCTGGTCCTTACAAGGTCCGTACGAAGCATCTAACTTTTACTGATTCTTGCTGCTCCAGAGTTCCCATCATAGGATCACAATAAGACATGTAATGCGTCAAATGATGTCCAGGGTTTCCTGATCCATTGAAAATAGGGAATAAAGGGCTTCCAAAACTAGATGGAGAAGAGATTGAATCTACCCATTCAAGGTAAACTTTCTTTTCTGGTTGAACCTGTGCACATTTCCGTTCCATAGTTTCTAACCGAGCTGTTAATGACTCAATGTTAGTTATTAACTTTTGAGAAACATCCAGTTGAACTTGGACTTGGGTAGGTGTAATGACTGGAGCTTGGACAGATGTGGTGGTTGGTGCTGCAACTGATGGTAGCACTGCCAACTGTTGTTGCACTTGATCCATTGGACTAGACCTGTGAGGGTGTACTGATAGAGGAGGAAATTCTTGACCCATCTCAGTAGCTGCAACAAATTATCTTAGCTGACTGACACCAGCATGCTTAAGAAGAAGACTACCCTAAAGTAGTTCTGCATTCAACCTCCTTAATTCCTTCATTTATTTCTCCTGTTGTGCAATCCTTTTCTCTAGTGAGAGCGATTGGCCTTCTCCAGAGGAAGGATATGTAACCCGATCCTTTCCCCTCCCTTTGTTGGATCCTTTTTGGAGAGGGGGAAGTGGGTTACATGAAGGATTACCTAGGTTCTGAGTAACCCTTTGATTTCGTGTACACACACCGTCTTCATTTTTGTCGGTGCGTACATCTTCTTGAGCAGGAACCTCTTCATTTGATTCCCTTGAGTGAGCCTCATCTGGTGTATCAGCAACAACTACATTGATGAAATTGATTGATGCATAACGCATCGCATCCCTTCTATCAGCATTTCTGTGATATTGTCTTCTTCCATGTCTTTGATGAGACATTGCCTTTTGTTGATTCAATCCCTCGGGAACTTCTTGACGAACCGTAATTTGGAGGGAATCTTCTGATAATTTGGCTCTGCATTCCTCTTGAGGATTCTTCCCCAATCGAGAAAAGACTGACTTTCTCTGAGGAGGGAATTGATAATTTGAAAAATTCCCCATTCCGGTGGACTGGGGTTGTTCCTGCTATTCCCTCTCATCTCCTCGAATACTATTTGTTGATTCCGAGGGTTGGTTTAAAAGAGTCCCTAGTCTGGAAAGCTGGGGTGGCTCTTGACATGCTATGTCTGAGACTTTCATAAAATCTCTCTTCATCTTGTGAACCATAGTCCGGAAATTATCTGGTTGCATTAACCTATATCCAATTTTATCACCAGGTTTAAAAGACCATTGGATGATTTCCGACACTTCTGTCACTTGATGATGTGCTTTCTCCATAAGAGAGGCTTGTTCAATATTCTCATTTGCTTGATGCAGGAGTAATTCAATAACTTGTTCTCTATATTCTTGATTTTGAGAGGAACTAGTTGAAGCCTGTTCTTGGGAAATCTTTTGATTACAAACAAATCCCATTGATTGTGGCCGGCCATGGGCAATAAAATTGCATGAGACCATTTTCGGCGGGCTTTTCTGACTGGAGAGCACCATGAAATGTAGTTCTCCATGAACACCCCATCCTCTGACATGAATACCAGATGAGGCATTGGAAATTAACTGACACAATCTTCTAAGTGCACCATGGCATGAATGTTGAAGGGATCTTTGCTGCTTTTCAGCCTTCGGATATCAAGAGACTGATAGAGATGCCAAATCAATCTGACATTGTAACCCTTCTATTATCTTAAGATGAGTTTCATATTCATCATAAGATAATACATTCTTTTTCAACTGACAAAGAGTTTTCCATATGTTTAGACAAATATCATGAATTCCATCTTCCTTCAACATCTTTGGAATGTCATACTGAGAGTCATCCAGAGGCCAAAACATGACTGGTACTTCACCTTTTTCCAGTTTTTTTCTCATGTTCAGCATTTCCTCTTTATCATTCAATGAAGATTCTTCTACCTGATTTTACCAGAGTTGGTGTTTCCTTGTTTCTTCATCAGATTCAACAAAATTGGTATAGAATTCATTGATCAAACTAAAAGATTCATGACTTAGGTGTGGTTCATAGAATGACCTACAGCCTGGGCTCTCTTCTAATTGAGAAATTATTTCACCTGCTAGTGATGAAGCATCATACATGGATGGTTTCGCATTTTAAAGTGCCTCAAGATAAGAGGGATTTCTTGGTACTACATTGTCCACTGGAGAATTTTCCAGGAAATGTTCATCACTACTACGGAGAGGACTTCCGTAGAGAAATTTATCATCACGGGGAGGACCACCATAATGGGTAAAAACAAAAGATGAGATCTCTTGCTCCTTGGTCTTCTGACAACACATAGGGTTCATGTGGCTCTCATATGAAGATGAAACTTCAAGATCGACCGAATTTTCATGAAGCAAGCCTTCATGAGGAAGTCTCTATTGAAGACCTTTGGAATTAATGTTCCCACTATTGAGAAATGAGGGATTAGAATCTTGAATTCCCACAGATAACTGTCTGAGGGCTTCAAGAACTCCAGCATCGAGCAAGGCCTTGTAACAGATTGGATCTTGATCACCTGACTGTGCAGGGCGGGTCTTTTTCTTAGATGCCTTCTTACTCGCTTTGGAAACCACTTGTTGACGAAAGTGGATGCTCTAAGCAGGTGTATGTGCCTGATTAGGAAATATGGTCGGGTTAGGTTGACAATCTCCACTCAAATCAGGTGCATGTGCCTAACTTGGTTGTCCGTATGATATGGGGGAGTATTCCCCACAACCCTCTTGGACT
This sequence comes from Viscum album, assembly GCA_963277665.1. Taxonomy (NCBI): domain Eukaryota; kingdom Viridiplantae; phylum Streptophyta; class Magnoliopsida; order Santalales; family Viscaceae; genus Viscum; species Viscum album. The sequence goes on from OY728145.1 coordinate 384,995,414, forward strand.
GGAATAGATGTGTGTGACTATTTCGGAGTGAACTATTGATGTGTCACTCCACTGGTAGGGATAGATTTATGTGTATTTCCCATAGATACTGCTGAAGTTGTTATAATATCCTGGAAAGCATCCAGAATATGAGCAGGGATTTTCTTATGCTCTTTCACCATTGATAGAATATGCTTGGTGACTTCAGCTGCCGGAACGGGGATATACATCCATTCCGTGCTTGGAGTGGGTGTATGTGCCTACTCCTTTCCTCCTTTTCCTCTCAGTGAATCTTGAGAGTACTCAAGTGTGGGGGCAGAGAGTTGAGTCTACCTCCTATTTGTCTTCGGGGCTTTCCGACTAACTTCTCTGAATGCTACCAAGCGAGACTGTTGGTAGGCTTGATTAATACTAGCAGGTGTATGTGCCTGCTGATTGCACTTTGCCGAACGTGGTTGACGAGCTTCATCATATGTATTCAAATGAGCCTTCTGACTAGATGATGATGTATAAACAGGTGTATATTCCTACCTATAGTACTCCACTAGAATTTCCTGGTGGGATTGGCATGATGCTGCCAGACGAGTCTGTTGGACAGTGGAATTAAAACGGGTAGGTTTATGTGCCCGCTCTTTGCTTGCCACCAAGTTAGGTTGGTGGACTTCTTCGGAGATGGAAGAGATGAGAACCTGCTCACTGTTGACCAGATTCCGCCTCTGGCGGTTCGTCTTGCCTGCTCGGGTTCGAGGAACCTGAGCCGAATACCTGGAGTCAGTACCCTCGTCATGTTGAGGGCGTACTGCCGCACGAGTCTGGCGGAAATTGTTGATAGGATCCCTCAGGAAGGACTCCTGCTTCTTTGAATTAAGGCCCCGAGGGACCTTCTCATTCACCTCCCCAGAATATGGGAGTGAATGGTGATTGCGTTCCGGGGATAATGACCCGAAACGGTTGGAGACAGTGGTTAGCACCGCCTGCTTCTTGATCACTAGTCATCATTGCTTGGACGACCGGTGTGAGTTGTTCACATGGAGGGCTTGTCGGGAAGCCTCCAGAGTTGGGATGTTACTATGTTGATGGTACTCCTTAACCATCACATTTGATACCCAGCGTTGAAGATGCTGAGTAGGTGATGTCATCCTTAGAGCGGATGACAATCCAGCAGGAGTAGCAGCAGTGACATTTGCAGCAGCAGTATTCACAGGTGTGAACTTGAGATCATCCATTCTTAGAAATGCATAAGATCTTGGAAAATAGTGTCTATTTGATATAACAGATGTAATCAAGATAAATTCATCAACTACATCTTTTAGATGAGCACATATTTCAATGATTGTTTTTGTTGGCCCTCTCATTGAGTTTTAAATAGGGGCCTAACAAATAGGTAAAACATTATTTTAACTTGGTTATGGATTCACATCGGGTTCACCATTTTTTTCCCTCAGAATTTTGGGGATGACCTCCTTGATGGGAGGTTCAAACATTCCGATCATTTTCTAAAGGGTTTGTTCGTAGAACCAGAAACATCCAATGATTCCACATCCATTTGGACCAACTTTCCAAAGGTAGGTGCTCAATAGTTTGTGGACTGATGAGGCTTAGGAATTTTCATTGGTCGAGAGGATGGGAGGTTGGACTCATCACACCTTTTTGAGGGGAATTATTGTCTACTCTGGGACTCTCTTTATAGATTTAAGTTATGTTCTTGAATCCTTATTACATAACCAAGTATAAAATGAGATTTTCTATAGATCTAAAAATCAATGATTAAATATTTAGGAAATTTAGAGAATCTTTATATGTATTCGAGGTTCTTCATCGATAGAGAATCATCTGTATTTATTAGAGATTCTTAGTCAATGGTATCCTTCGGCACATTTATATAGAAGTCTCTTGGTCATTATGATGACCATGCTGGTTTTAAAGCCACTCAGTGGGGCACTTGAAGTTTGTTGTCATTCAGAAGGACATGGATTATTTCAGAGTTGGGATCGAACCCGCAGATGGGATACCTATGTTTCCTTTGTTTAGAAAAAGGAATCATAACCCACATAGTTTGAGTAAGGGAGTATGATGTTTATGATTTATGGCTCAAAGAAGGATGTCATAATTACTTTTACACTCTAAGATCATGTGAGTCACGCTCAGTGTGAGAAACAAGAGGTACTGGTAAAAATCAGACAATTGTTCCATGAAAGATGCAATCATAAGAAATAATGTGGGACTTATGTATGAATGACTGCCCAGAAAAATAAAGATTAGGATTTACTTCAGGGGAGAAATCCAGGAAGAAGGTCCATAAAGGTATATGTGCTTCATGGAGATTTGAATACTCTAACTTGGGGATTACTCCTGAAAAGGAGGACCAAATTAGGATCAGACTTATGACTGGGTTTTACTCCTGAGAAGGAATCCCAGATCAAAGGTAAAATAGGACTGGTTAAGAGAAATTAAGATTGGGGATTACTCCTGAAAAGGATGCCCAGGTTAAGAGACTTGAAAAACTAAGGGACTTGGGGCTTACTCCTGAAGAGGATGCCCATATTTGAGACTGGGGATTATTCCTAAAAAGGAGGCCCAGGTTAAGAATTATTACTGGGGAATACTCCTAAGGAGGATTCCCATATTTGATATTGGGGCTTACTCCTGAAAAGGAAGCCCATATTTGAGACTGGGGTTATTCTTGAAAAGGAGGCCCATATTAATAATTATGACTGGGGATTATTCCTGAAAAGGAGGCCTATATTTGAGACTGTGGCTTATTCTTGAAAGGGAGGCCCATATTTGATACTGGGGCTTATTCTTGAAAAGGAGGCCCAGGTTAAGAGACTTGAAAAATTAAGGGACTTGGGGCTTACTCTTGAAGAGGATGCCCACACTTGAGACTGGGGCTTATTCCTGAAAAGGAGGCCTAGGTTAAGAATTATGACTGGGGATTATTCCTAAAAAGGAGGCCCAGGTTAAAAGAGGACTTAGGGCTTACACCTAAGGAGGATGCCCATATTTGATATTGGGGCTTACTCTTGAAAAGGAAGCCCATATTTGAGACTGGAGATTATTCCTGAAAAGGAGGCCCAGGTTAATGAGTTCTCTCATCTTAAAGGATGAGGTTGAATGAGTGAAATATAAATCTTTAGTGACATTAATATGTGTAAATCAATAGGTTTTGACAGATATTCCACAGAATTCCATTCAGATAAAGAATTCAAATCAAGAAATCATGCCATAAATGGCTTTGAAGAGTGTCATGAAGACTAAATCATGAATATGAGAGGTGGAATGGCATAAGAGGGGTGAAATGGGCAAGAAGGGAACCCAAAAAGGCAGGGGCACGCAAGTCCTGGTAGGCGCATAGGTACTGCGTGGGCCTGCAAGTCCTAGTCGCGCAGGTATACCTGCGCGACACATGGGTACTTGTGAAATGGTTAACCAGCAGGGTAATACTTGAGTGACTCTTCATTACAGCCTTTAGAATCATCTTGAGGTTCTTCCAGAAGAGTGGTGCGCAAGATCTATTGAAGGAGTTAGGCGGCGCGCAAGTGTGTTCATTCCCCTTAATGGTAAAACACCTTAGGCGCATAAGTTTTAGTGAATTCTAACACTTAGACCTTACTCCTCTTGTTTAGACCTTCAATTCTAGGTAATGAATTACCTTATAATTGTTCGGAAGACCTGAAGAAGAGACTTGGTCATTCATAACTCTAAATCTAAATTCAGGAAAAATTCATCCTCGAATGGGGGGCCCACAGGGTCTATTTATAGGTTGAAGAAGACCCGGGCGGTTATCCTTTTGGCACACAAGTCACTTGTGTGACCATTAATCGTCACGCAAGTGGACTTGCGTGACAGTGATGGAACTTGCGCGGCACATGTGCTTTTGAAGCCTTGTTCATGACTTTGTCGATTTTTTATGTTTTCTTCAAAGGATGAATCAATTTGTGCTAAGTCATTTCCCTTTCTATTCGTTTAGACAATATGATGAAAAAGGAGCGTCAATAGCCGCTCACCCATAAGGTAGTGTCTCCACATCTTCAGGAATAAAACTACTAATGATAGCTCAAGATTATGAGTCTAAAAATTCTTCTCATGCAATCTCTACATTTTGGACACATAAGAAATCACTTCCTTCCACTACATCATAAAAAACCAATTTCAATCGTTGAGGAATTATAGAACACTACATACTCAACATCCTATTCCAGAAATCATTAGATGGGGGTGATCATCAACCTCTGCCTCAACTACAGAAAAAAATGCTAACACTTTCCATCCATACGGAAGGATTCCCCTTTATGGTCCAAGATATCAAAGGTGTTGCAACTATAGAGAAATTGACAGTTTCATACCAATCCAAGGAAACTCTTCACCTCAGAAACACTCATAGGTGGATCCCAAGCTAGAACTACCTCAAACTTTGTTTTATTCACCTACACTTATACATCTGAGATGATGTGTCCTAGAAACTAGACCTCTTGAGTCCAAAAATAACACTTCAATAGATTCTCGTAAATTTGGTGCTCTTAGTGTGTGCCCAGTACTATCTTCAAGTGTCCTTCATGCTCATCTTCAGACACCAAGTATACTAGGATATCAATGATGAATACCACCACAAATAAATATATTAATGGATGGAGATTTTATTTATGAGTCACATACTCATTGCAGGTATTTTTTTCATCTAAAAGGCATCACCAAGTACTCATAGTTACCATAACGATTTTTGAATTTCATCTTCATTATATCCCCATTCCCTACTCATAGCTGGTGATATCTTGATCTAAGGTCAATTTTTAAGAACCATCATGTCCCTTTTAACAAATAAAAGATCATGTCAATACTTAGTATTGGATACTTATTCATAATATTCCCCTGGTTCAAGTGTTGATATTCGACACATAAACTCAAGGTCACATCTACCTTATTTTGAAAAACACTAAGGATGCCTTGGGGAAACACTAGGTATCATGAATTCATTCTTTTGAAAGTCATACAACTGCACCCTCATCTCATGAAAATTTTTGGGAGCCATCCAGTATAGTGGTGGAGATATCAGGATCATCACAAAGTGTAAGTCAGTGCTGAAGTATATCTCTCAATAGGGAGGTAAGCCTGACACATCCTTAGGTAAGATGTCATCATACTCCACCACCACCATAGAAAACTAGTAGACTATAGAATCCACCACTCTAACTTTCATGATAGCAAAATAGTGACTAAATAGCTATAATCTCTTATTCTTGAGAAATTATTTCTCCATCGGGGTTTTCTTCAGCCAAAAAGGAAAGCTTCATCCCATTACTATGGACTCACTGCATCCTCCACCTAAAATAGTCAACAAGGGAATAGACTATGGATGGAAATTACATTCCTAAGATGAACTCATAAGGCCTCATATCTTCTAAAAATATATCCCATAAAAATATATCTCCTCAAAGAGTCAAATAAAACTATTGGAAGAAGTGTGAAAATGATGATTCACTTCTTATTGGAGTTTCCAAGTGAAAGGGTTGACCCAAGAGCTCAACTGGAATCTCTATGTCTCAAACCAGAGAAGTTTCAATAAGGAAATGACTCCCATCTATGTTTATAAGTATTATATCTAAGGTATAAAATAAATATATCATACCTCATGTCATCCCTGAAGCCACAAGGCAATAGGCTTCCATAGAATATAGTTTTCCTCATCCTTGGCCACCAGCTCCCTGAGGTTTTTTTGTACCCCCCTGGGGTTGGTGGTGGTAATATGTCAAACCTTCTATCACCTTATACATATCTACCTTACCCTCTACCACATATTCCACACTATTAATCTCCTTGATCCTACCTTTATCAATGCTTCAGAAGTCCCCTTACCATATCTTAATTAGTTGTATGATTATTCAGAAAATCCTATGCAAGATGCCTCCAACCATTTTATGAGAAACAACACATCTCCCTCTACCTACGTGAATCATCTGGAGAGACCATTACTAATAATCCTAAATCATGGGATTGTCTCATATAGTGTATAACACACCAAGATCCTTGTGACTGTCATTGCATACCTGAATCAGAGGTCTAATCTCCTAGGTTCCCACAACTAGTTCCCACTATTGGATTATGCTCTTCCTAGAATCTCTCCACTAATAATTAGTGCTCAATCACTTCAGCATTTGTGAGAATTTAAAGAGATATATCAGAATTCCTGATATCTCAATGTACACGATACTCAAAAATTTGTTCCCTAGAGAACAGAACCCACACTATATCTAGTGTGTATCTTAAGAGATTCATAAACCATTCTAAATAAAATGACATAGTAATTCTTACCTGTTATATAAATAGAATCTCATGGATTCTCACTAATCATAGTGTGGTCAGATAAAACTTCTCTCTAAAGAGACACTCAAATTATGTCCAAGAGTGATGTATCTCATCGTGTGACTGAGTCACTAGACTCCACCATTTCCCGGTAGATCCCTAAATAAAACTCACTATAAAGATTTCCATATGGTCTTTAGGCATCCTCATAAGGAGGAAAACTCAAGTGACTTCCTCTATCTAGTCCTCAACCACTTGGGGATCTAGCCTTCCTCGAAACCTAAGAGGTCTCTACCTCTAGAACGCATGTAGTGTACTCAGCCTACATGAATCCTTATACAATATTATTGGTGATAACAACTTCTCAACATGTGTTGTTAAATCTAGTAAACCACACTGAGTTATTATCACCTTTATAGTCCCCTATAATGAATCCTTATCACTCAACGAATCATCCTCATGACCATGTAGTGGAATCCTGATTAGATGTATTTGCAAATGCATCCTAAAATAAAAAATATGCACCACAGGCAATGAGTATATATTGGTATGTAACTAAATTGGGGCATGGAAACCACAGCTCATTCCAATATGATACATATTCAAATGTTTTTCTTGTAACCAATGTCTATATTTACCGATATGAAAGCCAGGTGATCAGATTCATGGTGTATATATACATTAGTTTCCACACAAATAATGGATTCCCTCTCCATATATCCTAACTTTAAACACATAAAAATATTTCCAAACAACCCAAAGCAATATCATAGGCTCATGTACTAAGGTATAAATGACTGATATGATACCAATTTTCATGAACAAAACTGATGGGGCCCAAGCCATGACTACCCAGAGCTTTCCTCCAATAGGCCATGGTATAAAAACCAATGCTGGGTAGGAAATGTCAAAAAATAGGAGGCATTTCCCAAATTTACCTATACACGCACAGACACACACATCTCTAAACCCATACAATGTTAAAATGATAAACAACTAAAAACCATGCATTTATACATTTATAATCTTTGAATTAGAGTACGACATCATGGTACATGAAAGAAAAATCCAAATACATGCCTACTAAAAGAAACTAAAAACAAAGTCCAAAATTCTAAGTATGAAGGAATTGATTTCAAATGAAACCACTGGTACACACCACAGTCTATCTGGATCACAACGCATCACCTAGTCTAGGTCCCTCTTGAACACTGTAAAATGTTTTTTTATTTTTATAATACACAACACATGTGAGAAGATACCATCAGGGGTTTGTATATTTATACCCAGTAGGAAACCCTGAAATCAAAAAACATAAAACATCAAGAGTAGTCATCTCATAAATGTAAAAATAAAATTAAAGTAAGATAAAAGACCCATATATACTCAGGAAGGATATTGAGCCTCTATGTAGTCTCAACCAAACTACCAACCGTAGGATACTACTTGGATATTATATATAATTTTTGTTATAGGATAACCCACTCTATGATCCATACAATAACTGAAGATACTCATCCAAAAGGTCATGATCATTAGGCCCTACCCAATATATCTCACTCGTCTCTGAAGATACTGATACATAGATATGGGATCACACCTAGGAATGTTGGGGGACACCAAAAAACCCAAATTGGATCAAACCGCTATGTAGGGGTAATATGTCGATGAAACCTAGAACCCATATGAAATAGACTACTAAATTAGGGATCAATTCCCTTTTCAAAGATGTCACGCCGACTCCATGAACCCGTCCTAGGGTATAAAGAGTAATTATAGAGGATCACACCTCGGTATCATTGAGAGGTGCCATAAACTTTTTATGAGACTCATCCTCCATAGGGGATCGCAGTCCAGAGTTCTAGACACAATTCCACACTATACCCTCAAGGGTATGGACCAACGGAACACATTCAATTGATACTAGTTCAAAATGAAAAATGAAGGGATCCAAATACCCTTAAAGGGGGTAAACAGCGTTTAATAGAGGTATATGATGTTTCTAGTCATCACATGGTCTCTATATGTGTGTTTCTGTCTCACATGGAATGTATATATTCATATTCATGGAATGATCTAAGTTATATATGGTGTGTGGTAGTTTTTCAATACTCTTCCTAGGATGTATATCCATGCTTGTGCACACTTATCCTGTCTGTGTACCATCCTATATAATTTTCCATGTAAGTGCCCTAACACCCTAGGGTTACACACCAAGACTCCATGGGAGTGTCGCATGGTGTGTGGTAGGGACCACATGGTGTATGATCCTTAACATCCTCAGAAACCCCAGTGTCATAGAAAAAGGACTACACAACGTGTTTTCATCGGACTACAGATAATGTAGTTTGGAATTAACAAGAAATTCTCAGTTATTCAACACATATATCAAATATATATATCCTCCACCATGAATCATTCCCAAGGATATCATATTTGGTCTAACTTATTCCCATTGTTGCCTACTCGGTAGATTCTAGACACCAAATTGAATCAGGATACCACCTTCATCACATGTATCATCATTGTGTGCTACTTAAGTAAATAAGGAACCTCTATTTTAGTTTTTTTCCTTCTTGAAACACCTTTTTTCATCACTAATACTTAATTCACAACCTCAATCGCAATCTATACCTGCTGTAATGATTTGTTTCTCTAAATAACGATCACACAATGATCTAATACCAGGTATTCATCAAAACATTTTCTACGTAAATACCAATGAAGAATATGTGAAAAGGGGATGTAAAAGATCATATACCAAAAATTTGAGGAACTAAACTCAAAGTGTTTTCCTTTTCTACCTTGATTCATTGCCAATCAAAAAATGAACAAATAGGTATAAAGATACTGAACAAATTACTCAGCCATAAAATAAATCCACTGTTAATTTGTGAAAAAATTGTTGTTCTTGAAATTGATCCACATTAGATCTGGATAGTGGAACGGGAAAGAATCCCATAAATCAAACATTCTATCTAGAGTTTTGATTTCTCAATGATAAAGAAACAATTTTGGAAGTCATCATAGGTTATATCTTAAACTCTATTTGAACAGGATCCTCAATCTGATCTTGATCTGATGACCACATCCCACAATATTCTGATAGCTCTTCTCCAATGGATCGCCTCAATACTTAGGTTATATAGCTCACCCTTGGGATTTAGGAATATCCATGTTCAAATAGAGGGATTTAGTTCACTTTATCAAAATAAATAAATAATTAAATTAAATTTATTTATTTTTATTATGGGCATCCACGATAGCACTTTACCAAACTGCCCAACACTAGAAAAGGTCATGTTATTCTTAGGGTAAATCTCATTCTCTGAACTCAACAGAAGCCTTTGATTTATGATCCAAAAATCTATTCAAGATTTAATATACTTTTACATAAAATATATTAGTGTGAGATATTTATAATTTTAATAATTTTCAAATATCAATTTCCGGCTCACTAGGCCTCAGAATCTCATGTTGTCTTAAGGCCTGGCTCCATAGTTAAACTATATAAAATTCTAGAGTAATAAATGGAAAAGATAGATTTTTACAACATATAATATTACCGATAAGTTTTAATATGCTATGTACAATTAATTGGAATCTAAAAAAGGTTAATCCCATCTATAAATAGGCCTTGTAAGAGTAACTCCCAACTTACATTGGTTATTCACTTGGATATGCTCATCCATGATGATTATAGATGTGTGAGGGGATCCATGCTATTAGTGAAGATAAAACTACACATGGAAACTATGAATGCCATGGTGACTATAAAGAGAATTTATGTAAATCCAATTTATCAAAATAAATCCAAGGAACAATGAATAATTCAAGTGGAGGAGGATTCTAGAAAGGGAAATAATAAGAATATCATGGGATTTGAAACCCACATGTTCTAGAGGCTTGGTAGAGAAGAAACAGACCTCGAGGACTCACTATATAAGTAAATAAATTGCCTTAAAAATTCCATATCCACATGGTAGTAATCCTAGAACACAAACCTTGATGACTATGTATTTATAATGTAAATTGGGGTTGTATGAATCCATATTTTAGTAGACTGAGTCTTTAGACATAGTTTATAATTTCTCTAGTTTTTTATTTGTTTTTAATTAAATAATTTTGTTGTTCTCTCTCCCATTGTCCATAAATTCCACTTCAATAGAGTTATAACCCAATTTAGATTGTCCAAGGGAGTCACCTATGTGTTCTTGGAGTTTATTAATAATATTTCCAATTGTATTCTTATTATTATTTCTCACTCTAAAAAATAATAATGATGGGTGATTGGGGATGGTTATAGTTTCCCACCATTATTATTCACTATGTTATCTTATCTATATTATTGGAACACCTAATGATCAATTCCTTGACCATTTGGTGAAATTAAAATATTGGGTCATTAAGGAGTGATTGGTCTATAAAAGTGGTCAGGTAAGAATGAGTGTGTATCAGTATCTCATTTCCTGAATAATTCGTTGAGATGATATGTGTTTAAGTGATATAAATATACCTCTATACACCCAAGGAGTGTAGACTACACTATTAATTAATAAAGGTGATGATGTACTAAAAATATAAGGCATAAATGTTTTAAAAATAAACATTTTGGGGGACTGTGATGACATTAGGCCACTGAGGAAAATAGGAAAATATAGTATAAAATTAAGAAACAATTATGGAACTAAAATGTTGATCAACTAATGACAAACACTATATCTTTACAAGATTAATTTACACATTCATCATTTTGCATTTTTATTTTCATCATTTTTTCATTACATTTTTTACACACCCGTATTTTCAACATGTTATTTTTATAAAATCATAAAAATATAATAATGTGACAAAATGGGATCATTGTGTGGCTAGGTACTTCTGGATAGATAACTCTAATTTCATCCCTCTATTGCAATCTTAACTTATGAATTTCAAATTTTTTGGGTCTACAAAAATCCTCAAACTACATTTCAGTATCATTTTTATTGAGGCTGACAAGTTTCATTATGATTACTTGTGTCAATTTTTTATTAATTATTTTTTTATTTTATTAATTTATTTTATTATAACCTATTTAAGATGATAAATCAATTTAGGGGGAACATGAAAAATATTTTATATATTTATTATAGAGATTATTATCACTATCCATGGGATTGTAGAATTCAAGAATAATGGAATGAAATATACAAAGAATAAGAAGCACATGTTAAGACCATACTTGATACTATTTTATCTTGTAAATGATAAAAGTGATTAAAGATGTCCTAGATTGGATGCTTTCAAGAATGGAATAAGTTATCCAACAAGAACCAGAAGAACTCACATTACCCAATCTCACCATGTTTGAATAAATCCTTACCTAATTTATTGTTGAATCTAAATATATTAGGATGGAGCTCTAGGAGGACTTACCGCTATCTTACTCTCTTAATTAACTTTACCTAGAGGAATTTCAAAAAAAATGTATGAGGTTCATACAAACAAATATATGGGGATATATATTATTATCATTATTATTTTTTAATTTTATTAAGACTTAATTTAAAATTAACCCCCTTGTATTAATGTCACATATTCATCACATGATATTATTTCCCTAGAACATCATTAAGATGAATCCATAGGATAGATTAACTATTTTGAAGAAGGAATATAGGAACTAGTTTGGAAACCCAATAATAATTAAGAGGGATGTGTTGCTAATTTTCCACTATACTTTAAACTCACTACTCATAAAAGAGAATACTATCCACTAACTAGTTTTGAAAAGAAAAATCCAGTTGACACCACACCTCTTACACCCCAAAATTATAAAATAAGAACATTTTATTTGGTAGTTTATGCAACATGCGACACCAAGCATAAAGGAAAATATTACACCATGAGACTGTAAGATATATTTATAAATTCAATAAATTCAATATCTTTTATTAAATGTACTTTTGAGTTTATCCTACATTACATGAAAAACTGAGTTTAGCTTATGTTACATGCAACACTCGGTTTATCATTTGTTACACATAACCCTAAGTTTAAACAAAATGTGAAATATTATTATTTAATAAAATAGTTATAACCTAGCTAATAAATTAGAGGGTATGAATTGAAAAAAATAAAATGTGAAAATTTGGATTATCTATTTATTATAAATAAAATAAGAACCATTTAATAGAGAAAGAAATGTTTTCTGAAAATTGTATTTTTTTTTCTAAAGGAAGGTTTAGTCACGCTTTTGCATACGTAATTTAAAATTTATTTTTAAAACTTTTTAAAAATTTATTTGAAAAATTAGTCTTAGTTTTTTTAAAAAAAGTATAAAAATTATCTTAGAGTGAATTTTTGGGATAATTATGAAATGTTTTTTTATGAATGGTGAAAAATACTGGATTTTAATTAAAAACTTCATTTTTTTTAAATAATTTTTAATGTTAAATTATTTTCTTATTTTTTTAACATAAAATTGATTCAATTTTATATCAATTAATATAATTTAGTTTATTTTAATAATTCTCATTTTGAATTTGTATATAAAAACATCATACACTTTTGAACAATTTCCCTTTAAAAACGTGTTTTCTCATCGTGTCTACGAGGTTAATTTTAAATTAAATGATTCAACTTCTATGGATTTAATTTTAAAAAATAGATGCCATATTTTTAATTAGAATAATTTTTAATGTCTAACATGTTTAAATTATTTTTTACCAAAATAATTAGTGAAAATAGTAAAAATTAATTATTACAGTTAAGGAAAATATGGTTTTACTGTGGGGTTAAACTATGAAGATAAGGGATAAAATGACCTAAATTATAAAAACATTATTTTATACCCATATTTTCACCTTATTCTTACCAACTTATAATAGATTTTCATTTGAATATTTTTAAAATTTTAATAAAATTATCATTTTTGGATTCTTTTTGGGAAATTTCCAAGTTATTTCAAAGGAGGTCCCATTTCCCCACATATAAAAGGGCACTCACTCCCCTCACTTATTCACACATCAGAAGCCATTTGTCTCTCAAAAACCACGTAAAAATACCTCCCCAAAATCTATATATAAATTATAGAGCTTTTGGTTTCCCAAAAGTCCATCCCTAGGGTCCTTAAGAGGAGATCCAAAGGAAGTTTCTCTTTGAGAAGGTGATTATCTTAACAAAGATCTTTCATTTTATTTATTTTTATCCACCTTAAATTATGTATTAACCTAAACATATAGTAAAACCATTATATATCATATATTTATATTTTATTATGTGGATTCTATAATAATTATCCATCTCCACTTCCATCAAATGGGTTATTAAATCTTCATTTGTGTGTACAACGTCGGACTATCAGCTCGTATAATAATGTCATTTTTTCCATTACCACCTCTAAATGTTGGATAAAAATATTTATTTACCACATTTATATTTTATTTATGATATTATTATAATTTTTAAATTTTAAAATCGCATATACATTTTTAATTTCCATATCATTTAAAATACGATAATGTCACTCATGTGTACGGTGGATTACTTCTTCGTCAAGCGATGTGATTTGTTTTTCAATTATGATTTACATGAAAAGTAATAAGGATAAAATTAATGAATATATGTGATATTTATTTGATATAAATAATCTATAAATTTAATATATCACCCACTTCTATACCATTTCACTCATTAAGGGAATGATTGCCGCATATGTGTACGTGTGGCCTACCATCTTCACAAATTGATGTGATTCATTTTCCATGTTAAACATTCATAAATTTCTAAAATAATGTATCTACTAAGTAAATATAATATTTATAACATTAATTTATTTATTGAGATTATATATATATATATATATATATATATATATATTGTAAATGATTCAGAACTTTCATTAAAAACACACATCAAAAAACAAGGAAATTAACACCCAAAATAATGAAAATAATGAAATATTATTAAAAACCAGGTGGTAAAATGTAACAATAATATCATATATGATATTATAAATATGAATATGGTTATATTAAAAATTAATAACATGCTTAAAATCATTATTCAGGAGGTTAAATCATGTTCAACTAAAATGAATCAAAAGGTAATGGATTTCGTCTCAATTTATATTCCATTGAGACTAATTTTTTATTATGAACCTATTCAATTTTATCAGGCATATATACTTTACATGTGACATTTAAAATCTTGAATAATTCTTACATAATATTATTTTAATTTTTACTTTTAATCATTTCATCTAATTGGATTTGACTCGAAAATTACCAAGTGGTAGAAGTTATTGTACAATCTCACTTTTTTGTGATTATTATATTTTTCTTGAAATACCAACTTTATTGTGATAAGTTTTCACTGGAAATTAAATTAATACTAAATATACATATTCTTTTTATCATCTATATAATTATTTCCTAAAAATTAAGTAATTTGTTTGTACATTACTTCAAAAGTTATTTGATTAATCGGGAAATATTGATAAATAAGTATCTTTATTAAATACAGATATTTTGTAATACGAAATATTGATTTCTTAATTAAATAAATTATTAAATATATGAGTAATTATTTGGAAATGAATTTATGGGGGGAATTTTATAGAAAACCCCTCAATGCATCGATAGGTCTCATGAGAAAAATCAGTTGGCCAAACCCGATGGGCTTGTACCCAGTAGTTTTAGACTATCTTGTGAAAGGTCTTGACAGTTGAATTATAGTTGGCCAAACCAAATTGTTTTGTACCAATAATTTTTAAACTATCTTGAGGATAGATCTTGATGATATAGGTATCATGATCACAACTTCATGACTTCCAATAATTAATCATTGGATTCATTCAGAATTCAATTATTACTAACCATGATATTTCCACGATGTTGTTATCTCTGGTTTTATTTCATTATTAGTTATCGATTAAATGTCATTTGTGTTCGATTATTTATCATTACAAATTGATTATTGATTATCTATTTATGTATTCAAGTTATTTGAATGGAATTTTTGTTGATTTATTTAGCTTTCCATATTGATTATTATTTATTGATTCATGATAGATTCTTCTTTACTTTACCCCTACTGATCATTTGAGGTCAACCTTATTTTGTTTCCCTTTATAAAAATCCAATAATTTTACTATGATTTATATGAAATGATATTCTATTGGGAATAATGTTGTCAATGAAAAAAATTATGATATAATTTTAATATTCATATTTAATGCAAGGCTCATGTATGTATCTAGTTTACTGAGACTACTAAAATATTCAGTCCCTCATGATGTGATTCCTTTTATCTTATTCCATTTTATTTAATCTAAACATTGGATATGGACTACTGGGGTTGAGTTCTCTATATTTTTTTATCAAATTAAGTTTAATAGAAACCTTTGGAACTTGATTAAGGAGAACATAGATTATAGAACATAACCTTATAATAGAATTTGAGGATAAGTATATAGGAACATCCAAAATTTTTGGTATGAAATAGATTATGTGGTTTTTTATAAAAATACATCCTTTTATGGATACTACAAGTGTACTTGGTTCTGACCTAGAGGTACCAATGGGTAATGACTCTAGAAAGAGAGTATTGGGATATACCTGATTATCACCTGGTGCATGAGAATGGGCCTTACTGTGCACCTGGTTTGACACACCCGAGTGATATACTTAGGGTATTTCATGTTTTCCATACAAACCATTATAATTTATTTGAAAATAAATATATCCACAATGAAACCAAAGTTTAATATTATGATATTAAAAATTCTGAAATTTTTAATTTATGTTATGTGTTACACCATATTTAGAATAATACATCATGATTGTTTATAAATGGAACCTAGATGGGATAAGGGTATTAGTACTCATGAACAATGTAGATATTTCCCAACTAAGGAAACCAATAAAGCTGGTATTTAAACAAAAACAATTATGGCTATATTAGGGAAACTTAATCATGTTATAAAAAATAGCATTTCCCAGTTGGAGAAACTTATTCTACGGCGTGATTCACCCAGGATAGATCGCATTATGTGATAGAAGACACCATCATTTTGTGGGACTAATAATCAAATGGTAGTAGAATAATGGATTAAGTCTTTGGAATAGATATGTATGGCATTGAGGTGTGGTGAAAAACAAAAGGTTTCACTTTCATTATATTATCTCAAAGGTGATGTTGATCAATTGTATTCATTGATCTAGAATACTATAGAGGATGAGGAAATAGAACTCATGTAATGGAAATATTTTACGGATATATTATTTAAAAAATATTTCCCTCATGATCAATAAACTGAGATAAAGTTAAAGATTATTATCTTAAATAAATAGGAAGAATAAATTGTTGTGGAGTATGAAGCTACCTTTACAAGGTTGGATAGGTATGTTATAGATTACATACGCAACACAGATTGAATGATTAACCATTTATTTTAATGGATTATGACACTTCTTCTAAGAGGGTTGGTCTCTCAAACTTTTTATTAATATAAATAAATCTTTTAATATACTGTGAAGATTGATAAATAATTCTACAATACTTTTAGATATGAAGGTAATAAAGATAATAATAGGATGGTAGAGAAAAAATGAATAAAGAGAAAGAAAAAAATGAAGGATTTTCTTCACATGTGATAATTGTGGAAATAAATACCATGTTACTTACTTGAAGGGAATGTGAGTTTTCTATAATTGTGTAGAGAAATTCTATTATGCTCATGATTTTAATGGAAAGAAAGAAGTTTCTCATGTTTAATGATTCAACTATAAGTATATAGGGCATTACAAAAAACAAATTTCTCAATAATAAGGGGAATATATCTCAAAATAAGTCAAGGGATTAAGGTTAAAAATATGTTATTGATACAAAAGAAGTGGAATGGTTATTGTTCTTGAAATTTACCATCCATAAAATGTTAACTTTTTTTGTAACTAGGAAAAGCCCAAGAAAAAACACAAAAAAACGAATTCATAATTGTCTCAAATAGTGTATACCTCGATAATTTTTTTCTCCAATCTACCACACTCATGAGGCAACAACCTGTAGTTTGAAAAAAGAAGGCACTGGTAATCAATTTACACCTGCAAAACAATTCAATTTTATACTTTTTTCCCTCCCGACAAGTATGAAATCGGGCCACCCGTGGATCAAGGATACTTTTATATTTACATATGATATAGTTAATTGAACAATTAATTTTTATGGAACCTAGCAGGGATCCCAGAATCGTCATTGAGTCGGTTTCAACAGATTACATCTTAAGATTGTGAAACTGTCATAGTTCAATGCACTTTAGCATGGCCCTTTCCTCTTCCACAAGAGAGTCACCTCATCCAAAGACATCACTAAAATCTATAAGGAATGGTCCTTGGATTTCCTATACCCCCCCCCCCCCCCGCATGACATCATTCGAACAAGAACCATCTACATTGAGTTTGTAACCATTAGTCGGTGGCTCCCATATCACCCAGTTTTTCTACCTAGCCTGAGTTTAAGGAGAGGAAGGTATGTGTGATCCATCCATGAACCTTATAAGCAAGGTGGATACTTCCCACCATTTAAAAAGTGTAATAAACTCTACCACAAAACTTATGGTATTCACCACAGTCCCCAACTAAGATAAAGAAATGTTATCATGGCGACTTTAATTTTGTGCCTTCCAAATATTCCAGCAGTCGTCTGACAAGAGCAGGGATCTTTCCTTCCATTCATGAAATATAGTATCTGACTCCAAAAACCAAGCTTGTATAAAAGACTTATAGACATTAACATGAACATACAGATCAAAAAAAATCTTCCAAGAAACTCCACACTATTTCCTGCCATTCACTCTTAAAGAAGAGGTGATCAAAGGTATCTTTTGTGGTTCCTACAGCATAAAAATTTTGAAGCCAAAGAGATACCCTCATTCATGATATGGTCAATAGTAGGAATATCTCGGTGGTGAATACACCACACTAAGAAGTTAAGTTTATAGCGAATGTCGTTACACTAGACATGCTCGTTCTAAACATCTTGTTTGGTGTCCGATTGGGATAATGTAAGGAATCCCTTCCCTGGGAATTCACCTAATAAACTTCTTATGAAAAAAAATTAGATCAGAGTTTAAATCATTGACATTTCAGATCTCCAATTGATGTGAGTTTAGAATGGCATGAATCGAGGTCTTGAACTTACTATCTTGGGTGAAGGATATATCTGGGGACGTACAACTGAGGCAGCCAATCATAGAGCTCACCCAATTTTCATTCTAGAAATTAATCTAGCAACATCAAATAATCCATTTATAATAGTTCCAAAGGGTCATTATATGACCAGAAGTCAATATCCAAAGTCAAAACATACCCCCTTGCTCTATTCGTCTAATTTATATACTTTTTAGCAATAAAAATTTCCTATAGGAAATTTCCCTCCAATAAGTCCCATGAAATTATTTCTTTCAAGTTACAGATATCCTCCAAAACACTCTTAAGATTAATACCACCTTATCTGACTCCCATTTCCATCTTGTCCAAGATGACCAGTGGTGTCAGCACTTAGTGTGTGCATCCCATAAGAAGCTGGTAATAATTTTTTAAATGTTTTGAAACACTAAATTTGGAAAATTGAACACTTATAGCACATTCATAGGAATGGAGGATAAGAAACTATTAACAAGGGTGATGAAACACCCAAATGATAGAAAGATTATTTTCTAGTTAATAATGTGAGCTATGATTTTATCAATAGGATAGTCAAAATGATGAACACAAATTATTCCTAGAGAAACTGGTTCACCAAGGTATTCCATGGGAAATGACCTACTTTTTATACTCAAGGACTCCTCACTATTCTTCCTCCTTCTTTCTAAGAACCCCTTATAAAAGAAAAAACATATTTTTTACCTGTAGATGGTTTAGCCACTCCACCTGCCATAAATATCCATGATTTTATAAAGTTTCTGAATATTCCCTTTTTTTGTCGTTTAAAAACAAAATCACTCCATCTAAATAGAAAATATGAGAAATTTCCTTGGTATAATCTCAGTCATTATAAGATCAAATGAATCTTCCAAGAATCCTACAATTAATATATCTATTAAAGGTATCCTAAGCTAAGTTAAAGAGGATGGGGGATAGTGGGTATTCATACCTAAGGCCATAGGTTGATTTGAATAACCCACATTTCATTACCATGAACGCAATATCCAGCCAAGGAAAGCTAAAAGCCAAGAAGAAACGATCAACCGCCCAAGCGAACAAGCCCATGTTGCTCAATAGATTATTAAGGAAGCTTCATTCCATTTTATCATAGACTTTGTGCCTATGAATATTTATCATGATGTTGGACCCCGAGCATTTTATTTTTTACATCCCCAACCATTTCAGGCACCAATTAAATGGCATCTTGGGTTGATCTCTCTTGATAAATCCATATTGATTCTCTGAGACCCCTTGAGGTAGGCAAAGATAAATCCTTCTATTGATAACATTTTTCAATACCGTTTATGGGAAATTACACATACTTATTAGTCTGTAATGATTAAGATAGGTAGGTCACTTCACCTTTGGTATGAGAACCAAGGTGGATGCACATGCAACTTGGGGTAATACACCACCTCAAATGTAGTCTTAAATGTCTGTAATCAGCTCACCCTTAAACAGATCTCAAAAAGTGATGTAAAAGTATCCTGGAAAACTTTCTAGACCTAGGGTAATCTATGAATTGAGTGCATAAACCACATATTCCTCCAAAATGATTTCAAAGAACCTATTAATGTCTTAGGACACCCCCATTATAATTTCATCAAATAAGTCATTTTTTTCACTTGGTTACTCATATTTAATATTGGGGCTTAGATCAACAAATAACTTTTTATAATACTCATAATCCACCCCTCCCACCGCCTCCACATAATGAGTGAAAGACCTATCATTATTTACAATATTAAGAACAATGGAATGATTCTTTTCCTTAAATTCAAGCTTGAAAAAATTTAATATTCTTATCACCCTCCTTGAGATAAATCACCCTGGATTTCCCCAAAGTGTTATTTCTTTCTCCATAATAAAGTCTTCAAATTAGAGTTTCTTTGTTACTAAATTGAGGAATATTTTTTCATAAAAATTGGACTCCAACTCCTCTTCCATACACTATATCTCATCTTTTTTCCTCTCCAGGTCGATACCCCACATGGTCATGTTATTGAAAAAAATATATAACTCCACCTTGAATCTCTGAGTTTATTGTGGATCCCCATCCATATGTTCTCCTGTATGGGTTTTATCTAGGACTTCTAAACCACTAATTGAAAATCATTGTCATACCCCCCATCATTTGGAGAATAAAAAATGGTTGATGTCCACTTATCCTCATTCTTGATAAAAGAGGAACGGTGTATGGTTTGAGATCACCCGTTCCAGATGATTATCCCTTGCATTGGGGAATTTTGAAATAGCTTTAAGGTTAGCTAAAAAAGGATCCAACCTACACCATGTGTGGAAATTAACACTCTGATTGTTGCAGCATGTGAAATTTTCCCCAATGAATCCCAAGCCCATGAGACCATTTCTTGAGGAAAATGCTATAAAATACTAACGCTATCTACTTGGATAGACACCTATGCAATTTTTCACAGATGGATCAAGGATAACATTGAATCCCCCCCCCCATCAACAAAGCTTCATCCCTTGACTCAAAGATATCTAAATCTTTCTAAAATAATTCTCTTTCCCTAGCCACACAATTGGCATACATGAAGGAATACGAGAAATATAGGTCACCTTATCTGGTTCTCACTGATAACAATTGATTGGAAGCTCCCATAAGATCAACAGACACATTTCTTTTAAAAAAATATCTAGATGTGTTGATTAGTTAGATCAGGATGAAAAAAATCCATCGAGACAAGGACTAATATAAAAACTAGAAATTGACGCCGCTTTTTTCTTGTATTCAAGAACTACCACAACCGGGGTTGTAGAAAAATGGATTTAAGACAACCGAAAATCCATTTTAACCCTTGTACCAATGCCATATTTTTTATGTCATGGGCTCTAGTGAAAACAACATTAGAGGGAAAAGATATAAAAATATACTCCATTTTTTAGGAAACAGATGCCTAAATTAAAGTATTTAATCCATTTGAGAGAGCCAATGATGATTATAAATACATGACTGGCTCCTCCGGATGACCACACATACCGGGATTTTTATAGTGAGGCCCTGACTATCTACGGTTGGAAAATTTGGATGAACCCCCTAAAACTAGTGGGGAAGAGTTCGGGGGACTTTAGACCTCAGGAAATTTCAATAACCCGCACCAAGATGGGGGAGAAAAATCATTGGATGAGTCCTAGTGCCTAAAACTCGAACTCAAACTAACCTTTGATGGAGTCTGCTGGTCAACAAACTGAGATAATTCTTTAACCACGACCATCCAAACCATGTATGCAGGCACACATGATGATAATATCCCCACATGTGATAATGAACTGTTCTCGGGAGAGGGGAAGAAAAAACACGCACTAGTCTAATCTGAGACATGAATATCAAAATGATGATTACTAGTGATAGACAACCTAAAAAATCAATTTCACACATGAGGGTCCCACACTGCAAGGCTACATAGTTGTAATGCCCCAGGATTTTATGAGATATTTTTTTTCATATCTTCTGTTGTATGCTACACCAAGATTACCTTGCGATATACGCAACACCGTATAAACTTGCAGTATACACAACATTATTCTTAGATCATGTTACACACAATTTCAAGTTCATTTGATAGTAGTAATTCTACGCAACATTGAGTGTATATATATATATATATACATTCAATGTATAAATGAAATATGGTTGGATTATGTTATAAAAACCAACGAAGGAGTCTGGCACAACACGCAACCCTGACTTGGCTTGCATTACACGCAATCGCGACCTTCCTCAATAGCGTGTGTTGTACGCAATACTAGGTTTCACTAAAAAATGATATACGGTTATAATATTATTATGAACTAGATGTTATGAATAGTATTAACTAAATTTTGAATTTTATAACATTATTATTCATCTTACACATTTTCTAGCACATGGTATGAGAACAAAATAAATTTTTCGGGTAAAATAAGTATTTTTCAAAAAATGTAGTTTTGCCGCCTTTTGATGGCGCACCCACTTTTAATCTAGTTTTTGACATGTTTATAAGTTCAATTTGAAAAAATAAAATTCTTTTTTGGAATAAGGATATAAAAATTAACTTTGGATAAATTTTTCATATTATTCTGATAACTTTCATATTTTAATGAATAGTAAAAACACGCTATATTTTAATTAAATTTTTTTTTTCATCGCAATAATTTATATGGTTAAATTATAATATTTAATGGTTTTAAAGTATAAATAGAATATATTTTTACCATTTAATATAATTTATG
The DNA here is from genome assembly GCA_963277665.1 of Viscum album. Taxonomy (NCBI): domain Eukaryota; kingdom Viridiplantae; phylum Streptophyta; class Magnoliopsida; order Santalales; family Viscaceae; genus Viscum; species Viscum album. The sequence goes on from OY728145.1 coordinate 385,018,114, forward strand.
TCATTACCATTAATTTTACATTGAATTCATAGGTAAAAAAAATTCAATCTTTGGCAATGTTTTATCTTTTAAAACCCGTTTTCTTAACAATGGGATTAATTTTAAATTAATTACAGAAAATTTTGTGTTATGAATTTTGAAAAATGGTTTCAATATTTGAATTTAGTGGGTCCAAATTATGTTAATAGGTTACTTTTATTTTTTTGATATTATGAATAGTAACTACAGTAATTTCTATTTACTACAGTTAAAGGTAAATCATGTAATTAAGGTTAAAAATAAGATTATAAAATTACCCTAACACCTACCAAAATTCTATTGGATGACTTAAAGTCTACCCATATCACCTAAGGGTCAGAATAGATTTATTTTATGGACATTTGACCTTGAAAATAATTTAATTATTATTAAAACCAAAGAAAGTGACAACATGTCACTCTCTTATATCTTATAAGTATAATAATTTTAATTCAGTTATAAACTTCATGAAACTTCAAAAATGAATAGTATTAAGAAATCTAATAAAATTATCCACATCATGTGAATTTATTTAGAATTTTTAGGGATTAAATAATTATCATTAAAGGTGACACAATAGTGATGTTGAAATTATTTTATTGGTTGAAATATCAAATAAATGGTTTTAAAATTATTAAAATACATATTTTATGAACTATTTAATATGCTCCAAAAATTTTCAAGATAAATATGACATGTTATTAATCTATTAAATATTTTAGTTAGAACATATGTTCTATGTGGATTTTATTTAAATTGAAATAAATGAATAGTGTCAAAATTGACACTATTGTTATTTTAAAAAAATAACATAATATAAAATTGTTTAAAAATCAAAAAAAATATTAGAAAATTATAAATTAAAATTTATATAGTCTAAAATGTCATATATTATCCAATTATGGAAAATTCAAAACACATAAGTAATTATTTATAACAATTTAAAATTTATAATCTTATTACCAAAAGTAAAATTAAATAGATTAAATAAGGATAAATCAAGTTAATAAGGATTAAAATAAATTTTCAACATGTATAAATTTTATTGGATGATGAGATTACAACCATATCTCATCTAATATTAGAATATGAGTCATTTTTGGAGGTTTGTAATTGGGGGTTGATTTATTATATATTAATATTTTTGAGGTTTCCAAAGGTGTCCCTCTCCTCCCTTATAAAAGGGCACCTCCTACCTCTTCACATTACAAAATCTTGAGCCTTCAAGCTCGGCCAAACCCTGCACATTTCCCTTCTAAACTTCCCTATAAACATTATAGAGGTTCTGGTCTCCTAAAAAGACCAACTCTAGTGCCTTAAAAGGAAGCTTAAAAGAGGTGCATTGAAGAAGAGGTAATCTCTTCTACCGATTCTTTCAAGTTTCTTTCTTCTTCAACATTTTATTCTTTAGTTGTTTCATTATAAAGTAATAACATAGTTATCACTAATATACTGATATGTTATTATAAATATAAAACAACTCCATTTCACCTTCTATCCATCCTACGGAAAATGAAATCACTGTGCGTGCGTACGTACCGAATACCGTCTCCACGCCATGGTGTAATATGTTTTTCCACCACCACCATACATGGATGGTTATAATGGTGTAAAGAATAAATTTATATGTTTATTATAACATCATAATAATTCTAAGATATTATATCATCCACTCTAATTTAATTCAATAATTATGTGAACGATATCATCGCTCGTGCGTACATACGGATTACCGTCTCCACGACGCAATGAAATTCATTCTCCATGTTAACCATTCAAGAATGATTATAAAGTATATATAATGAATAATAATGAAATATATTTCTTTATAAAGAAACTAGATTTATGTGTATTTATATATATTTCATCTACTTACTTCAATTCACGTCAATAAGGAAAGGAAAACAACATTCATGCGTACATACGGCCTACCGTCTCCATGAACGGTGTATTTCATTTCATTCATCTATCTATTATATATATATATATATATATACTGAATATATATGATATATAAATCATGATTTAAATTTTGGAACTAATTAAATCATGAAATAAGTAATAATAATATCAATAACAACAAGTCTAAACATGTACGATAAATAAAACGATTTTACCCAAAACACTGCTTTAACATGGAATTTACAAAAGAACAGGTAATATAAAGTCATAAGTGAACCATATATGATATCATAACAATAAATATGATTCTGTAAAAAGTAAATGACATTATTTAAATCATTATACATGAGTTTTGGATACGTATGAAGCATATCAGACCTAAGGTAAGGGATAACTATTCCAATCTTGTTCTTATCCGAGATTGTTTATTCGTAAGTATTTACTAGGGTTATTGTTATCATCAATGTCCATGTTTTAAAAAAATATTCATGTATGTTTAAAGTAATTTTTTACCCATTTTTTACTTTTACCACATGTTATGGAAGGAATCCTTCTTTTGTTTACCATACGAGGAACTTTTTTACTTTTTCGGCAAAAGTATGAGGAGAATTTTTTTTAACTTATACAGCATGAATGGATTTTTACGGTTTTATAACGCCTTATTTTCATGAATCTTACTCTACATGATTTCATGACTATTTTCAACAAATTCATTTTTTTTAAATTTCATGGAATTTTTTGAAAAGAAAATGATTTTGAAGAAGAAAGGATATTTTCCTCAATAATTCATTTCAAGTGTTTTATCAAAACCATTTTCCATATAAGATGACATTATTTCACATGTGTATGTTTGAAGTATAATGTCTTTATGATTTACATGGTTTCAATTTTCTTATGATGAAATGATATCCATTTGTTTTATATGGATTATGTTATGATGGGATGATGTTTATGAAACCCATTTTATTCATTGGGTTATGATGAATGATTTATGTTTATGTTGTGGCACAAGTAAGAATTATTTCATTATGAGATGGGTGGGACCTATATCTACCTCTAATGCATTGGGTAAAGATTTATATCTCATGAGATAGACATGGTTGGAATGACAAGTTAATCCGGTTCAGTGATACAGGACTGGAACGAGGAGTGAACTCGATTCAGTAAGGGACATTGTCCACTAAGATGGTCTTAGAAGAAATGTCTTGGCTAATATGGAAATCATATCATGTGATTAATGGTTTTCCACAATTACATGTTTTATTAACAAGGTATTTTATCATGATTGATGTTACTTTATGATATATTTCTTATGTACTTACAAGATTTATGTCTTTGCTCAAGATTTTGATGTTTAGATTTTATGTTCATGTTTTTGCATTCAAATGTTTATGGATTGTTATATGTGATCTATGTTTACCCTTACTGAGCATTTGAGCTCACCATTGTTATGTTTTATTTTCCCCAGGATATAAAGAAAGGTTTTAGGTAATAAAATAAAAGGGTAAGATCTTTATGGGAGATTTCAAAGATCTTTTACCATGATTAGAAGATTATTGTTCCAAGTTTCCAAAGACACTAAAATATTACGGTCCTTTGGTGTATGTTTTTTTACGTATTAAGTATTCCGAAAAAGTAATGTAATGTCCATGTACATAAAGTTTGGGGTCTCTACAGTTGGTATCAGAGCAAAGGTTTAGTTAACCTTTAGAAAACAGAATGCGAAAACTTTAGTAAAATCCCTAGAGATATTTCAAAGGTGTGTCTAGGGATGTCTCTAAGGTTATGTATACGTATAGGTTAGAGTTGTAGAATTATGTTGATGATCATGAATAACCTAGGGTGAACCTAAGGTGTCAAGGATTAAAGAATTTTTTATATGTTAGACATCCCATAAGCGACTTTTTATGATTATTTGGTTCCTCGTTATTTTAACTGTTTCTTACACTATGGTTTCTAGTCTTAGTCAATGGATGGAACGAGAATGAATTCAGTTAACATTGATTCCAATGGACAAATTGGTGACTATGATAAACGAAATTATGTAACTCTTGGAGAGAAAGATATTGTGATTATGTCGAATCATTCATCTCAATATATGATTAACAAGGTGAACTTTAGTTGTATTCCTAAGTCATCAAATAAGAGGAAGATGGAGTTTTATGCATGTTTGCATTGTGAGGAGAATAGAGAAAGGAAGATTGATATTTCTAAATAAGGGAAGAGGAACCTTGAGGAATACCTCAAATGGAGGGGAAGATGTTATCTATATGGAGAAAAGGGTCATAGAGTGACAGACTATTATGGAGTCTAATGTCTTATCTGCGGAGAAAATGGGCATTACCCAACTCAATTCCCTGACCTAAGAAGTTACTTCTAAATCAAGGAAGGACCTATTCCATACCAATCATTGAAGAGGATGGATTGAAGGTCTTTTGTATTGGAATTCAATAATAATGTTTTTGAGGTACTTCTATATTATATTGAAATTTCTGTGTATTGGTCCATTGTGGTTTTCTATAAGAATATGGTACCAGTAACCATGAAAAGTGATTCAAATATTTTGGAAAGCAGATGATATGCTCATAATGAAGGGATACGGAGAAAATAATATTAATGAGCTCATGACTGATATAAGGAATACGTTATATCATGGTTTGAGTATATTGAAATTTTGAGATTTTTGTATGTGGAAAGAGTTACCTTTTGACAGCATTCATGTTTTCACTATGGTTCTATAGTAATTCATGTTTCAAAAGAATACATTATTAAGGTATTCACATGTTTGGTATGTGACCAACAAGATATATCTTATGATATATGGGGGATAAATGATGGCATTCATGTGCTTGTTATGTGACATTTCAAGTAATCATTTTCATTATACTATGAGATTGGACATATGTATTTTGGATAAGCCTAAAGATTGGAATGAATTATGTTGGACATCAGAGAGTATTGTTTAAGGATAGAACTTTTTTTGATATTATTTCTAGAATGTTATAATAGTGTAGTTTTATAAAAAGGGACAATATGTAGGATGGGCGACAACTCGTTGCATCGAACAAGGTTGCAGGAATAGAACCCACAACCGAAGTGTGACAGAACTTTATTGCCTACCAGTGGCCTACAGGAAGTCCCTAGTTAGTAGAAACTAGTTTTATTTTATTAAGCGGTATGATAGATGAAGTATAAGTCCATTTTTAGAATCATATATGATTAACCTCACCATAGATGGACTTATGTATATTTTATAACTTTTATTAACCTTTTGTTTAAGGCATATGGAATGACCCATCATTCTATCACATGATCTGCTAACACTTCACGAATGAAATATTCAACATCATTTCTTTAAGAGATGAAGTGGAAATTGTTCAAGGCACAAACAACTGTGATATTATACCGAAATAAAGTAAGTATTTCTTCTAATTCAAATTCTTCAACTTTAGGGAAATGATCTTGAAAACCAAAAATGGTGTCCTAGTGCCCTTATATCTGATTAATCAGATGGTACCTTAGATAAGACATTAGACTCCATAATAATTTATATGGTTAAATTATGATATTTAATGGTTTTAAAGTATAAATAGAATATATTTTTACCATTTAATATAATTTATTTAATTACCATTAATTTTACATTTAATTCATAGGTAAAAACATTTCAATCTTTGACAATGTTTTAACTTTTAAAACATATTTTCTTAACAACGAGATTAATTTTATAATAATTACTTCAACTTTTGGGTATTTAATTTTGAAAAATGGATTCAATATTTGAATTCAGTGGGTCCAAATTATGTTAATAGTTTACTTTTATTTTTTAAATATTATGAATAGTAACTATGGTAATTTTTATTTATAGCAGTTAAAGGTATATCGGATAATTAAGGGTACAAATAAGATTATAAAATTACCCTAACACCTGAAAAAATTCAATTGGATGACTAAAAGTAGACCCATATCACCTAAAGGTCGGAATAGATTCATTTTATGGACTTTGTACCATGAAAATAATTTAATTATTATTAAAACCAAAGAAAGTGACAACATGTCACTCTCTTAAATCTTATAAGTATAATAATTTTAATTTAGTGATAAACTTCATGAAACTTAGAAAATGAAGAGTCTTAAGAAAGATAATAAAATTATCTACATAATGTGAATTTATTTATAATTTTTAGGGATTAAATAATTATCATTAAAGGGGACACAATAGTGATGTTGAAATTATTTTATTGATTGAAATATCAAATAAATGGTTTTAAAAATATTAAAATAAATATTGTATGAAATATTTAATATGCTCCATGAATTTTCTAGACAAATATGACATGTTATGAATCTATTAAATATTTTAGTTCGAACATATCTTCTGTGTGGATTTTATTGAAATTCAAATAAATGAATAGTGTCAAAATTGATACTATTGTTATTTTTAAAAAAATAACATAATATAAAATTGTTTAAAAATCAAAAAAATATTTAAAAATTATAAATTAAAATTTATATGGTCGAAAATTTCATATATTATCCAATTATGGACAATTAAAAACGCATAAGTAATTATTAATAACAATTTAAAATTTAGAATTTTATTACCACAAATAAAATTAAATAGATTACATAAGGATAAATCAAGTTGATAAGGTTTAAAATAAATATTCAACATGTCTAAATTTTATTTTTTGATGATATTTAAATCCTATATCATCTAATATTTTAATATGAGTCATTTTTGGTTGTTTGTAAGTGGGTTTTGATTTATTATAAATTAATATTTTTGAGGCTTCCAAAGGTGACCCTCTCCTCCCTTATAAAAGGGAACCTCCTCCCTCTTCTCATTAAACAATTTTGAGCCTTAAAGATTAGAAAAACCCGTACCATTTCACTTCTAAACTTCCCTATAAAAATTATAGAGGTTCTGGTCCCCTCAAAAGACCAACTCTAGTTCCTTAAGAAGAAGCTTAAAAGAGGTGCGTCGAAGAAGATGTAATCTCTTCTACTGATTCTTTAAAGTTTCTTTATTCTTAAACATCTTCTTCATTAGTTGTTTCATTATAATGTAATAACATCAGTATCACTAATATAATGATATGTTATTATAAATATTAAACAACCTCATTTCACCTTCTATCCATCCTACGGAAAATGAAATCACTGCGCGTGCGTGCGTACCAAATACCGTCTTCACACCGTGGTGTAATCTCTTTTTCCACCACCACCTTACTTGGATGGGTATAATGGTGTAAAGAATAAATTTATATGGTTATTATAACATAATACTGATTCTATGATATTATATCATCCACTCTAATTCAATTCAATAATTATGGGAACGATATCATTGCTTGTGCGTACATACTGATTACCGTCTCCACGACGTGATGAAATTCATTCTCCATGTTAAACATTCATGAATGATTATAAATTATATATAATGAATAATAATGAAATATAAGTCATTATAAAGCTACTATATTTATGTGTATATATATATATGTCATCTAGTTACTTCAATTCAAGTCAATAAGGAATGGAAAACAGCGTTCATGAGTACGTACGGCGTACCGTCTCTATGAACAGTGTATTTCATTTCATTCATCTATATATATTATATATATACTTAATATATATTATATATAAATAATTATATAAGTAATAATAATATCAAGAACAAGAAGTCCAAACACGTACGATAAATAAAACGATTTTACCCAAAACGCTGCTTTAAAATGGAATTTACAAAAGAACCGGTAATATAAAGTCATAAGTGAATCATATATGATATCATAATAATAAATATGATTCTGTAAAAAGTAAATGAAATTATTTAAATCAATATATAGGAGGTTCGGATACGTACAAAGCATATCGGACCTAAGGTAAGGGATAATTATTCCAATCTCATTCTTATCCGGGATTTTTTATTCGTAAGTATTTACTGGGGTTATTGTTATCATCAATGTCTATGTTTTCTAAAAATGTTTTCATGTATGTTTAAAGTACTTTTTTACCCATTTTTTACTTTTACCACATGTTATGGAAGGAATATTCTTTTTTTTACCATACGAGTAACTTTTTGACTTTTCCGGCAAAAGTACGAGGAGAATGTTTTTTTTAACTTATACAGCATGAATGGATTTTTACGGTTTTATAATGACTTATTTTCATGAAGCTTAATCTAAAATATTTCAGGACTATTTTCAAAAAAAATTCTTTTCTTTTAAAATTTCATGGAATTTTGTGAAAATAAAATTATTTTGAAGAAGAAAGGATATTTTCCTCAAGAATTCATTTCAAGTGTTTTATCAAAACCATTTTCCATCTAAGATGACATTATTTAATATGTGTATGTTTCAAGTATAATGTCTCTATGATTTACATGGTTTTACTTTTTTATGATGAAATTATATTTATTTGTTTTATATGGATTATGTCATGATGGGATGATGTTTAGGAAAATCATTTATTCTTTGGGTTATGATGAATGATTTATGTTTATGTTGTGGCACAAGTAAGAATGATTTCATTATGAGATGGGTGGGACCTAAATCTCCCTCTAATGCATTGGGTAAAGATTTATATCTCATGAGATAGACATGTCTAGAATGGAAATTTAATCCAGTTCAATGATACAGGACTGGAACGAGGAGTGAACTCGATTCAGTAAGGGACTTTCCCAACTAAGATAGTCTTGGCAGAAATGCCGTGGATACTATTGAAATCATGTCATGTGATTAATGGTTTTCCACAATTACATGTTTTATTCCCATTCTATTTTATCATGATTTTTGTTCCTTTATGATATATTCCTTACGTACTTCCATGATTTTTGTCTTTTCTCAAGATTTTGATGTTTAGATTTTATGTTCAAGTTTTTGCATTCAAATGTTTATGGATCATTTTATGTTCTCTATGTTTACCCTTACTGAGAATTTGAGCTCACCATTTTTATGTTTTATTTTCCCCAGGATATAAATAAAGGTTTTAGGTAAGAAAACAAAATGGGAAGATCTTTATGGGAGATGTCGATGATCTTTTACCATGATTAAAAGATTATTGTTCCATGTTTCCAAAGACACTAAATTGTTACGGTCCTTTGGTGTCTGTTTTTGTTATGTATTAATTATTCCAAAAAAGTAATGTAATGTCCATGTACATCAAGTTTGGGTTCTCTACAATAGTGACCATAGAGGACGATTCCATTGAAGAGGAATCCAATGACGAATAACCCTTCATGGCCCATGGATTAACGTGTGTTTATTGGTGTTTTTATAATTTTTGTTTTTTTAAATGTGTCTAGGTTAATAAAATTAAATGTATGCACAAAAGGCTACTGGGGGTGTGTATTTCCCCTCCCATCTGCCTTGCAGCTGATCAGTGACATGGAAAAGCCAGACGAAGGAGGTGTTCTTTTTCCCTTAAAAAAGCTAAGGGTGTTGAAGATCTCACAACTTTAGCCTACAGTACAAGAAAAAGGTACAGAACCCTCAGTTGCCTTTCTCTTAAAGTCCTATAAAAAAGGATCGATACCCATCCTCCTCACTTCCAAATCTTCTCCACATCCCTCTTAATTCAAAATTTGACCTTCTCTCTAAATTTTGAGCTCTATCTCTCTATAAAAAATTTTCTTTGTGCATGGTGTATTCGATGGCCTAAATGTAGTCTTCATTTTTTGAAAAGCATCATTAAGAGGTATTTTTAATTATTTAATTTAAATTTAGTTTTTTAATTGAATTATTTTTAGTTAGTTTAAAATATTTTATTTATTAAGTAGTTTATTTACTTATATGTAGTTTAGAAATGATAGTTATTGTTAGTAATGATTAAGTATATATTAAATTATGATTAATTTATATTTATGTAATGATTAAATGTTGATTAAGTATTGATTAAATTATGATTGTGTGATGATTAAAGATTTGATTATAGAATGAATAAATAAGTAATGATTAACTATTTATTAAGTAATGAATAAAGGGTGATTAAGGGATGATTAAATGTTGATTAAGGGATGATTAAAGTTTGATTAAGGGATTATTAAAGGTTGATTAAGGGATGATTAAAGTTTTATTAAGGGTTGATTAAAGGATGATTAAAGAATGATTAAGTAATGACTAACTAATGTTTCACTAATGGTTAATAAATGATTAACTAGTGATTAACTAATGGTTAACTAATGATAAACTAATGATTAACTAATGGTTAAGTAATGACTAGTGTCATATTTTAGGATATAAGAAAACATTCTAAAATTTTTGTAACATAAATATTATGTGGTTATCTAACCAATCAAATCTCTGTCTAAATACAAATAAGTGGATATGGATCTAGAACAGATGTACCTAATAGTAACAACTACAATAAGGTGTTTTGGGCTTCACTTAAGGTAACCTGGAACACAAAAACGGGTCTTTATACATCCTAGTTTGACACTCCCAAGGGATATGATTTAGATGATTCGTATTTTATTTACAAACTACTACAATACATTTACGATGAATAAAAATTTTATTAAGAAACACTATTAATATTTTTTAGGATACAAGAATAGGTTCTAAAATTTTAGAATCATAAATTTTATATGTTCAACCCTCATTGTCAATAGTACTCATAGAATGTTTTGAAAAGGAAGTTAAACAAAGATAACACCAAATTAGTTTCATTATCATTGATAAAATTACATTTATGATCATATAAAGTGAAATGGATAAGAACAAAAACATTAAATAACACATGAATTTTTTACAAGATACAAGAAATACCTTGACATTTTTCAATTAAACATAGCTTGGATGAGATGAGTGTGACTTCGAAAGTGAGGTAAAATCCAGCTTATTTTTATTTGGTATCTTAATAACATCTTATAAATATATGTACTTAACTTTGGAATTTTGAAAATATTTCAACCTTCTAATAAAATCTATTATAAAATCTAAGATATCTTATTAGAAGGATGAAATATTTTTAAAATTCCAAAGTTAAGTGAATATCTTTTGAAGATGTTATCAAGCTACCAAATAAAAATAAGATGGATTTTACCTCACTTTCAAAGTCACACTCATCTCATCAAAACAATATTTAATTGAAAAATATCAAGGTATTTCTTATATGTTTTAAAAGATTAATTTTTTATTTAATGTTTTTTTTCATATCCATTTCACTTTATATGATCATAATTGTCATTTCATCAATGATAATTAAATTTATTGTTTGTTCTCTTATTTTTACCTTGGTTTCCAAAACATTATGTGACTTATAGTCTAATTAACGTTTTTTATAATGAAACATTAGTATCATACATTACGGTGTAAAATGAAATTCTAAATTTTTAGTATAATAAATATTATATGAACAACCATCAATGTCAATATTAGTTACACTATCTTAATATTGATCAAAATACATTTTTTATATAGAGATTCATGTTTGCCTATGTGAACTAGTACTGGGAGGTTATTCAAACTGAACAAGGAGCTTCTTATAGTACATAACCAACAGTAGTGGTTAGTATAGATGATTGTGTAACCCTAAGTGAACTATAATACTGAGTTCATGGTTCCTTAAATCTAGGAAATGATCAAGATATCAAGTCTATATGTTATAGACATTTTCAATTCCCAGCTACACTGTGGAATCTAGCTTGTCCAATAGTTACTGATGCGTAGTGGTTCCAAGAAATAAATTTATTTTCTCAGTGGTAAGATGGTTCCATGATGGAGTTATATATCGAAGTTTCTATGGTACAACACAAACATATATTTGTACAAAGATGTAGACTTACAAGAGTGTTTGAACATAGTTGGCCCTATAAAATTGAGCCTATTTGAAATGATGCAAAAGAGAAAAACCTAGATGATCTCCCAGATATAAATGTAAATATGACATCTGATGATGATTTTCATATTGATGGAACATATGGGGACAACAGTACTGATGACAAGGGAGTAGGAGAAGTTGGGGAGGAAGTTTCAGGAGATGCATTAGTTGTACAACAGCCTCAACCAATAAAAAATCATCCAAAACATTTTGTATCTTGGTCTGACGAAATGACATGTGTGCTTGGATTTGACTGTAATGTTCTCACACCCACAAATGAGTTTCCCAGAGCTATATCAGATAGGTTTAGTGACCTGTAAAAAACCTTATATATTGGAAGGAATTTAACAAGTAAATTTGCATTAAAAATAACGCTAAAGATATTTCACATTGAGAGGCACTGTAGATATATATTTTAGGAATCAAGCTGTAATAAATATCTCATGCGATGTGAGAAGTATGCTGATGATTTTAGATTATATTTGAGGGTGATTTCATACATTACATTTGGTGGTTGGAGAATCTCGAGGATTGAGGTATCTCATACTAGAGTTCATCCAATCTAGACACAACATCATACCTCATTGGATGATGAAATTGTGAAATCCATTATTGTCAAGATGATTAGAAATTTCCAATATTTTTCTATATCCCTTATTGAATATAGGATAAAACAAAAATTTGGTTATAATATTTCTTATAATAAGGTATATATGGAAAAATAGAAGGCAATTGTTAATGTCTAGGGTGATTGGGATGACTCATATCGGGTGTTTCTTCAATTTTTAGCCATACTAAGCCATGATAACCAAGTTATCTTCCATATTGATACAAACGAACATGTGTATCAAGATAACCAACTTGATCTATCTCATGTTCAATTTCATCAATTTTTCTGGGTATTCCTCCCCTATATCTCCACATTTCATTTCATTAAACAGATCATTCAGATTGATGGAATGTTTCTATATAGAAAATACAAGGGCTAATTATTTATTATGACAACCCAAGATGGAAACCATTCACCTATTATTATTTCCTTTTCCATTTTCGAGAAGGAAAACTATGAATCATAGAGTTATTTTTTGTCATGTATCAGCAACAATTTCACCCACATTCAGGGTTTCTGTTTGATATCTAATCAGCATCGGGCAATCATTGAGGCAATCAATGTGGGAATTGATATATAGAGACCCCAAAATTCACACCATTGATATTTCATTAGACACATTGCTAGAAATGTGAGAAAAATATTCCATAAAAAACCTATAATGAAGTCAATCACATGGATAGTTACGAAATGTATTTTTTATTTGTTACTATTTCAACATAAAGATGAAATCATTATATGTAAAATATGATCACTTCTGTGTATCATATGAGCCAAATCAATGGAGGTTTGAAGAACAATTCAAATTAATACACAAGGATAATCAATAAGTGTATGATTATATGATGCGGATTCCAAAATAAAAATGGACATTGGAATATAAAGGGTGAAGAGGTATAGACACATGACCACAAAAATTATGGAGTGCATCAATGGTGTCTTCAAGGGGCTTCACAAGTTACTTATAACTACCTTAGTTTAGGAGACATTATATTGATTCATGAAGTACTTCATTCATAGATAGAAACAAGCCCCAGACAGGATTCAGTAGGGGATAACATATAGAAGGCACTTTCAATGATATATTTAAAAGAACATTAAACAAGTGTTTGATTATCATGTCTTCCTTTTCCATAGAGAAGAATCTCTATTTGAAGTTCAATCGCATTTAGACCCCATCATAAATAGCATCAGTAAAAAAATTTGGTATTACTGTGAGTGAGGAAATTCCAATGTGGAAACATCCAGGCCTTATGGTTTCTATGTGCACATGAAATCACAACATGTGTATCTATAAACATATCATGGGAAGCATATGTTTATCTAGTGTACCAGATGAACACCATGGAAAACTATTATTCTATAACATGGATGCCTATTGGGGAGTTTTGATATTTTCCAATGATCAAAGGCTCGATGATAGTGATACCTGACATCAAAAGGTTGCGTAAACAAAGGGGGCTATAGTCTAGCAGGATGTGGAATGGGATTGACTGGCCTTAAGAATAAGGGAATAGTTTGAGATGCATCATATGTCTTCCAGAAGGTCATAACTATAAATGATTCCCAAACATTGCTAGATCAAGTTCACACTCTCAACCATAATTATGTATTATCTCTTATGTGATCTTCTAATATTGTTAATTATGTGGTGTTATTTTAAGATTCTTCAGTTTGTAGAATTGTCTTCCATCACTAAATATTTTTACTATAAAATAATAGTAAACCTTTCATATTCACATTAAAAGGAATATGAAAAGTGAATTTGAGGGGACATTAATGCATAATAAATCCATCCATGGATAAACCATAAATAAAACGTGTGATAAAATAATCATGAAACATACCATCGTGTGGGAAATCATACATAAATTACAATACACACTGTTCTCTAGTAAACTTTTAGATAACGAAGATGAAATGTTTTTATATATAAATATATAATACCATATCTTACAAAATGCTCTTTTCTATGTAAAAAAATGTCTCAAAAACACTTTAGTAATATTCTTTGAAAAACATGAAGACATGACATTTTCTTTTGATAAGAAATCACATCATAAAATAATGGGAATAAACATGTCATGTCTTAAATTATACATGCCATAACATTTTGATGACCATAACTATATACTTACATTTTACACTTATGAATCATTTCATTTTTCTATATATATATATGGATGATACCATACTACTCACTTAGAAGGTTGAGAATGATTCCCAAGTCTTGCTAGACAGTGGTGATGTTTGAGAGATCAGGGTGAGTCAAGCACATTATTTTCATCACAGGCCACCTCCAACTGCCATTATACTATACCTGTGTCGTGATAGATTCTAAGGAATTTCAGTATCATATTTCACTTTTTTGGACCATCACCTGCTTTCTTCCCTCATGGATAGGTAGAGACCAGAGACACATACATTCCACCTGGTTGAGGGAGAGATGACCATCACCCTCAAGGATGTTGCAGTGCTTCTCAGTCTTACTCTCTTGGGGGAATATATTATTAGACACACTTATGCATCTTGACTTGGCCTTGTTTATAGATTTTTAGGCATAGACATTATGGCTAAACGTAGGGCTATAAATGGTGGGTCTATATCTATGATCTGGATGGATGAGCAGTTTGACCATACTCGACATATACCTGATGACTCTGATGACAATAATATCATCTGTTATGCTCATGCATATATATTATGGCTTGTTGGAGGTACCTTGTGTGTTGATCACTTGGGGATGCATGTGAATATTAAGTATCTAGCCCTATTGGAAAACTTCAATCGGTCTAGGATGTACATTTGGGGATCATCCTACTTTCCATACACATAAAAAGCATTATTCATGGTATTTTGTAGTGACTACATAGATCTCAGGGGATGTTTCATCCTTCTCCATATGTGGCCATGGGAGTGGATCCCTTTATTTTGCACTGTGATTGATAGTATGATGCTACCAGTAGAGTTGTTGGATGACGCTCTGCATGGATGCTGGTATGATCACTCATCTATATTTGTTTCTTATGCTAGTATGAGTTATTGAATTTAATTTATTATTGTTTATCACTTTTGATTTTGTATTTGATAGGTGGAGTCAGAGACACAAATTCTTCATGGTTCCAACACACCATTTGGGTGCATACCTCTTCAAGTTGGATAGTCTTATACACGATCAGGTAAGTATATAAAATCTGTCATTGTATAAAAAATTTAATTTTAGAATCAATTTTGGTTTTTAGTAAGGATCTTTTTTGAAAAAGGTCACATGCCATTTTAGTTTTTATGAATTCTATACTACGCTATACTGGACCAATTTCCAGCATACTGCATTGTTGGAATTCATGGTGCTTTGGATGTTGTGTCACTCATTCACTTTTATATTATTGATTAGCAATAGCCTGATATATTCATGAGACAATTTGGTTGTGTTCAGCTGATTCCATTACAGCCGAGACAGAAATAAGAACCGTATTGCGTGAAGTTGAAAAATAGGTAGGATGAGGATTGGCACTGAGAACATGTTGAGTTTCTCAACCTATGAGGAAGACGAGCAGAGATTCATATCCATGTTATAACTTTATTGTGATTCTATTTTTTTAGATCAAGTTAAGTATGATACATGGTATTTATTGAAGTCTATATTGTATCTTACGCTGCATGTAAGAGAGCTTCATAATAGGGCAATTCAATAGATTTCCATTATTTTATTTATTGAACTATTTCCTAATTCATTTTAAATCTCTTTAAAACATACTCCCTTAGATAAAATTATTCGCATGAGTAATCTAGAGGTTGAGGGGGTCCTTAGCTGGGCAGCAGTCCATGTTGCAGCGCTGGAGCTCATGTTATATTTTCGTTGTATTAACGGGAGAATCTTCGAGAGACCATCCTAGAGAGTTGAGGTTCTTTCCCTGTGGGTAGAGATTATTTCTCAAGAACATCCTCCAGAAACTTCTGATGCTGAGGAGACATGATGAAGACAATGTAGACTATATCTTCATACATGTGATCCCTCACCAGTTTTATAGGTAGAGGTTGACCCTCTAGCTGTCCATCCTCAACTGATAGTGGATGTGCATCAATCAGCATGGGTTTCATCTTTCTTGAAAGGATATTCACAGTTCTCTCCGCTTAGATATCAGATCCATCATAGACTTGGGTTCTTGATCCATCACAGGCTTAGGGTCTGGATCCTTCACAGCTTATATGGTTTCCCTAAGTGATGATGACAGGTCCTTCTATGACACTAGTGGGAGAAGGATTGGGAGCATAGTATTACATCCATTAAACACCTCCTCCCACTGAAACACAAGTATATCAGGCGATGGTCAACATTCTAGTGCATTATTATTAGGCCCCTTTAGGTCATCAAACTCCACCCCATCACAGAGCTCGATGATCTCGATACGGGTGTCAGATTCATAGACCACCATGTGGGAAAGAATCTCCTCCCCATAGACATTGAATTTAATTATTAATTTATATGTTAAATGTCTATTGAAATGATGAAATTGTTTTTACTATCAGTATATTTTTACATGTTTAGCCATTATTTCAATTTTTATTTACATTTTAGTCACTATTTATATTTTAGAATATTTCAAATTAGACTACTTGAAACAAATAAAAACTTATAAAATTTAAAGTTGTAAAATTTAAAAGCTTATAAAATATACACTATAAAAACAATATCAATAAAATTATAAAATAATCCTAAACATCTAAAAATTTGTTAAAAATAAAATTAATTTTATAAATATAATAAATAAATGAAAATGAAAGGAATGTAAAAATAATAATAAATACTGTTTTAATGTTTTAAAACAATTCTAAAATTTATTTTTAATAAAATATTGATGAAGTTGGAACATTATAGATTCAAACTAACCCTAGATATTGAATGGTTATAATATAAATACTTTCTATGGAAAGTAGAATTCTGAGGGATTTAAACATGGAAACTGAAGAAAAGTTTTCATTGTATCTAATTCCTTATTATTTTTTAAACCCATTAGTCACTAGTATTTATATATATCTATTCACTCTAACTTCCATAACCATTTTTCTCTTAATGACCCATTTTTACCAAAAGATATTTATAATAACGTGAAGATCAACTAGAACCCATGCTTAGTTCTGATATCTGGAATCCATTTTTTAATTCATCGATTCTTTCTATCTTGTAGCTTTTAAGATCTCTATTTCCTCCTAATAGAAAAGAGGGTCATTATTTTCAACCAATAACAAGTCACTATCTTTGGTGACCACAATTATTTAATCTAAAGTGGTTCAAACAAAATATATCGTAGTTTTCATTAGATATTCTATAATGATACAATTCAGTCCTTCATGACTACTTTTGTTTCATGTTAAGTCCTTAAAAATTGTCTCAAATCTCTATGTATTCATGTTTGGAAAAACAACATCCTTCCCAATCCATATATAACTCGTATGGGATACCGTTTGGAAATTTTGTTTGCACAAGGTTGAGTGTGTATGTTGGAATTCTTATAAAATATCTTTAAAAGGATAAGGAAATACTTGCATCACTCGTAATCAACATAAATTTGTACCAATTATAGAAATGGATATGATGTGATATATCATGATAAATGTTATTGTTATAAAAGTATCATTATTTATTTTAAAACTTGAAAATAAATATTTCCATGTCATGGAAACAAATAGATATGATGCTACTAGTAAAAGTTAGAATATAATAATAGTGCTTTAAAAGAAAAATAATTCATGTGAGAAATATGTAGTTGTGGGCTCTAATGGCTATAGAAACCAACCTCCATCTAAAAAAAACAAAACAATATATATATATATATATATCATAATATTAAAATATATATACTTATAAATATAATAACATACCATCAAATGTTTTTTTTCCGAAAGTTATTAGGACCTCTGCTTCCTTTCAACAGAACAAAAATGTAGCAGTGGGTCTACCACCTTTCATACATAGTTTTAAAAAAAATAACCTTCACACATTTAAGAAAACAAAAACACATAAAAACATTGGATTAACTCCCCCAGTCCGAATGAGCAATGGGTGGTCAATGGGAATCCATCCATGGAGAGTTTTATAACGAACATTTTCATCTGAATGACAACCTAAAAAATGGCTTTGATGATGCCTACAACACCTAGGAAATGAGTTCCCTTGGAGTTGACATCCCAAGTAGAATAGTAGGGCTACTGAATAAACTACGGGTTTGTTTTAATTGTACAAACCCTCAATGTAGAGGATGATCTTTGGTGGTAGGGGGAGCGAGATTGATATCCATGCAGATCTAGACCACCGCTGAATCTTTGAGCCAGAGAGTCCGATCAGTAGTGCAGAGGAAGGATCATAATGTATTTCAAATCCTACACAAGAATCCAAGGATCTACAAATAATGGGGTATCCCTAGAAGGGAGACCCACACAACCACTCTTGATGAATCTCATCCCATATTCAAAGACATCGACCAAAGGAACAAGTGAAACCTCCAACGGTCGAAGGATCTGTTGCTATGGAACCAAGATTTGATGAAATATTAATGGGTTTATAAGACCACATAGAAGTATATTTGATATAGTGATAACACCTTATCGAGGTAATCCAGATCCCACAAAACAACAATGGTTTTAATATAGAAATCGAGGTTTTCTCTATCACGAACCTCGCTACCAGTGTCCACTATAGAGGCGCAAATACTTCCATAAAGTAGGAATCTTTGAAATAGAGTATCGGGACACACTATTTTGAAGAAGTATGATGAATCAGTGGGACGTTTGGGAATAGTAGGCACCCAAAAACTGAGGGTTACTTGATTTTCCAATCATCTCTTTAAATGGGGTCCCGACCCCCAGAATAGAACATGGTCCAAGAAGAGATGATTCCATCAGCGATGTATCAATGACACCTCGATCACGTAGAGAGAGAGAGTCACCAGAGACCGTGATATTCATGCCTTGTCTGAACTCATATGAGTATAACCAATAGTAGGAGAAGTTTTAAAATATAGTGTCATGGGAAGCATGTTATTTCCTTTGTTCTCCACTTACTCAAATTCAGTCAAGACCACAATGTATATAATTCATGTGATTGAGTATTTGGATCCTTGGAATATGTTGTAAAATTGTTTTATTGATGATATTAGGTTTATATAAATTATGAATTAATGATTATACTCTGGTACTATTTCTTAAAGCATTTGAAATCTTTTGTTGAACTATACTAAGAAAAGTGATTCAGTGACAAGTTGAACTTCTTGGAAAATTTGTGATTGTGATAAAAACCCATTAATATGTTATTGATGTTGAGATAATGATGTTGGTATAAAGTCATGATTGATATGGATAAAGTAAAATGGGTAGTGTTGACTAAATTGGAACTAATTAATTATTGGTTGAAAATGTGTTTTATTCTATCATTGATGGAGTTAACAACATTTTTGGATTTAAATAATATATCTAATAAACTATGTTTTATTTAAGTAATAAGAAATAATACATGTTTACAATAAAGTTTTATAATAATTCAGGTTATTACCATGTTTTAAGAGAATACAAAATAAAGTTATTCACATGTTTGGTAAGTGATGATTAAAAGATACATCATTTTATTTAATGGATTAATGATAAGTTCATTTTGTAAATTTAGTGACCTTCTTTCTAAAGTATTGTATCTTAATCTTTTGAAAAGTTAATAAGGTTAAACATTTATCAAATGCTTTAAGTTGAACTTTGGATGAGGTTTTAGATATTAATCTATTACAATACCATATGAAGATTTTTGAATATTTTTTAACGTGTACTAAATATTTTTCTATAATAATAACTCAATAGAGAAAGAATGATTAATCCTTATAGATACTACAATCCATTAAAAGTGAATTTTAGTGATTGATGAATAAAAAAAATAGGTATTAATTTATTAGAGTAAGGTATGAATTGGAAATTTATTGAAGTAAAACCAAAGGATAATTTTTTTCTTATTAAATAAAAATGTATCAAGTAAGTATATTTCTTTATAATATTACATAATAAAATAATTCCTCAACTTTAGGAAAAGGATATTAAAACAAAATTATTATCATATTACATTCATGTTTGATAAATCATATGGTGTAACACCCTAACATTTTTATGATATAGATTATTTTTGAAAATAATTTGATTTCTTTGATGTCTTGTGTTATACGCAACACCAATTTAACTTGTGTTACATGCAACATTGAGTTTCTACAAAATATCATTTTTCAAATAAGATAATAATATAGTCTTTAAATTAGAGGTTATGTATAGTATTAAATAAATTTTTAAAATATAGGGTTTACAAGATGAATTTATTATTAACCATTACTTATAAATTAAAATACATACCAATTGAATATAAAGAAAATATTTTTATTTTTATGCTCCAAAAGTCCTATTGTCATTATAAATTCAATTAATTACAATTAGTGAATTATAATAATAAAATAAATATTTTTTATATTAAATAAAATATTTTTTATATTTATCTAATATATTTGATAGGCATAAAATAAGAATAAATCTCATACTATGAATAAAAATATATATTTTTCAAAAGGGTAATTTTACTGCCTTTTAATATTGAACCAATTTTAAGTGAAATTTTTGCCACTTTTGTAATTTTTATTTGAAAAATTAAAATTATTTTTTGAAAGCAGGATATAAAGAAATTTGGATATTTTTTTTATATTTTCCTGATAAGTTTATTTTTTTGATGAATAGTAAAAATACTGATTTTTATTGAAAACTATTTTTTCTTTTAAAGTATTTAAAATGTTAAATTATGTTTTTGATTAGTTTTAAAGTATAATTAGAAAATTTTGGATTAAAATAATCCAATTATGTTTTTTGAATGTATTATTTATACATGGTTTTATTAAAAAAATATTTTATGTTTTAAAAGGGCATTTTTTCTGAAAACTTCATTTCAATGCATTTTATCAGATTTATTTGAAATTAAATACTGCATCCTTTGTATTTTTAATTCTCAAAAATGGATGATAAAATTATTTTTATAAGTTAAAAATATCATAAATACTTAACTTTTATTTTTTTTCTAATCTGAATAGTAACTATGTTAAAGTTTTTTACAACAGTAAAAGGTAAATTATGTAAATTATGTTAAAAATAAAATTATAAAGACTATAAAATGACCCTAACACATTCCAAAAATTTGTTGGATGAATACAATTTGACCCTTAACACTAAAAGAACCTTTTTTATGTCATTTAATGGACACTTTTCTATGAAAATGACTTATATAATATTTAAATCAAAGAAAGACATAAAATGTAACTTTCTTTGCCTTTAATCTCCCTTATGTGTCTACATGGGGAAATGATTGATATGAACGAATCACAATGTTAATTTTTAACTTAATAATCATATTTAAATTATATGAATTTTTTTATTTTTTGGGCTACTGAGATGAAATTATGTTATTTATAATATTTTATTTAATAAAAATTTAAAGATGTCAATTTCATGTATTAAATAATATATCCTTTTTAATATGGGGTTATACAGTAGATAAATTTGAACATAAGTTTTAATATTAAATATAGATTATTTATATTCATTAGGGTATTTTATTTTTAATTTTTAGTAAAGGAATAATTATATTATATAATTACATAAAACTGATGTAGTAATTATTTGATTAATGTAAATAACAAATAAATGTTATTAAAAATATTAAAATAAATATAATTTGGGAAAATTAATATATCCAAAAAAATATAGATGGCCTTTACATTTGAGGGATATAATAAAATATTTCATTCACATCTAAATTAATATCTTTATATTTTTTAAAAACCAATAAACAAATAGTGTCAAAATTGACACTATTGATATTTTATCAAACTATTTTTTTATTAAATTTTGTAAAAACATAATTTTTTTAAAATAAAAAATAATTATAATATGGTCTAAATTGTTCTAAAGAGTTAATTTATGATCTAATTGTCATAAAATAAGCAAAATATATAATCTTTTAATATGGAAAAAAGTAGTTACCTTAGTTAAAATTAAGATCGGTTAACTATGGGTTACTTAAAATGATAAGGTTTAAATGAATATAAAAAAATGAATAAAATCTATTGGTTGATTATATTAAAAAATTATCTAATATCGTATTCTAATATATAATTTTTTTTTGGTATTTTGAATGATTTTTTATTTATTATAAATTTATAGTTTTTGAAATTCTAGAGGTCCCCATCACCTCAATTATAAAAGTGAACCACATCCATCATTATTTCACTACTCATTGAGCATTCAAGAACATCCATAACCTACCCATTTAACTTATTAAAATCATTATACATATTTTAGAGGTTATTTTCTTCTCAAAATACAAACTCTATTATCTCTAATAGGAGATCTAGAGGGAGCTCACCGAAGAAAAGGTAATCTCCTTTACCAACTCTCTTAAGATAATTTCTTCTAATAATTCCTTTTATTATGTTGTTTATATTATAAATAAATACCTCCAATGTATAATATATTTTTATATTTTATTATGATTATGGAACAACCATATTCCACATTCTATACATCCTATAAAAAATGAAATCACCATGCGTTCGTATGTACGATCTACCATCTTCACACCGTGGTGTAATATATTTTTCACCATTTTATTTTGATTTTTACAATGATGGAAATAATATAAATATATATTGATTATAACATTATATTTATTATGGAAAAAAATATATCATCCACTTCCATAAATTTTACTATTAAGGAAATTATACCATCCCTCATGAATACTTACAGCCTACCATCTCCATGACGCGATGAGATTAATTTTCCTTATTCACCATACAAGAATGATTATATAAATGTATTTATTGAATAAATATAATATATAATACCTTAATAACATTATTTAAATGATATAACTAGAACCTATGAAGAATAACTAGGACTTATATGACAAAACATGCATAGAAAAACATGAAACAATTAGCACTCGAAAGAAGCGTAATAATGAAATATTTTTAGATGGGTAATAATATGATCATATATGATATCATAAAAATAAATATGATTCATAAATAAGTTAATAACATTATTTAATCCATTATACATGAGTTGTTGATATGTACAAAGGAACCCAGACCTAAGGTAAGGCTTAATTTCATAATCTCTTTATTATCTGAGATTGTTAATATGTAAGTATTTACAAGGGAATATTTATCTTCCATGTACATGTTTTTTAATGTTTTAAAAATTGTTCTAATACTATTATAAACAAAATTATATTCATTTTTACCCATTTATGACTTCTTATTAAATGGTTTGAAAGTATTCTTTTTTTGTTTTCCCTACGAGGTACGTTTTGACTTATCTGGTCACAGTATGAGAAGAATGTTTTTTTAACATATATTAAATGAAGGGATTTTTATTATTTCATGTCACCTTATTTTATTAAATCTTACCCTAAAATACTAAAATGTTATTTTTGAATAAATTTTTTTCATTAAAAGTTTTGTGTCATTTTAAGCAAAAAACATTTTCAAAGAAGAAAGGATATGTTCCTTAAGAATTATTTTCAAGTAATCTCACAAAATTATTTTCCATCAAAGATAATATTCTTTGATGTTATATATTCTTTAATAGGGATTTTTTTCAATTATATTATCCCTATTATTATTTAATTATGTTTATTATGGAATGATATTTATGAAATCCATTTCTTTTTCATGGATTATGTTATGATGAAATGAAGTTTAGGAAACCCATTTTATTCAATGAGATATGATATGATGAATGATTTATGTTCTTGTAGAACATGTATGTATTGTTTTCATTATTTGGTGGGTGGGACATATATCTCTATCTATTTCATTTGGAAAATATTTATATCTCATGATATAGATAGGACTAAAATGGGAAGTGAACTCGATTTAGTAATACTAGACTAGAACGGGAGTAATCTCGGTTTAGTAATACAGGACTGGAATGGGAGTAGTCATGGTTCAGTAATAGAGGAATGAAATGGAAGTAATCTTGGTTTTGTAATACAGGGATTTAATGTGGATTAAAAACAATTTAGTAAAGGAATTTTTCCTCTATGATGGTCTTGGAAAAGATCCTTGACTAATATGGAAATTATTTCCAATGCTTATGTGTTTTCCACAATTCCATATTATATACCAAAGTTTTTATTTTATAATTCAGGTCCTATGAATTTCAATGATCTATTCTATGACTCAATATTATGATATTTGAAATTAAGGGCATAATTGTCAAATGTTTTGTTCATATTATCATACCCTTGTGTTATATTATTATTTATATCTCTCTTTTTTACCCTTATTGAGCATATGATCTCACCCTTTTCTTATGTTTTCTATTCCCCAATTTATAAAGAAAGGATTTATGTAGGGATATTAAAGGGTAAGAACTTTGTGGGAAACATTGAATATCGTTCTCAAGATTATATGTTTGTATTACATGTTTCCAAATGCATCAAAATAATAAAGTCTTTGGGAGTATATTTGTGTAATGTGTTGTGTATCCCTCAAAAATTATGTAATACCCATGTATTAAAATCCTGGTTTGTTATAGTTGGTATCAAAGTGAAGGTTTAGTTATCCTTTGGAAACTAAGAGGAGAAAAAATTATTGAGATCCCAATAAATATTTCTAACATATGTCAAGGGATGTCTCTAAGGATAATTCTAAGTAAATGTTGCAATCATAAAGTTTCTTAGTAATCAATGATAACCATTGATTAAACCTAAGATGTTGTAGATTGAAACTAATTTCCCTTGATTTTTTGGTTTTCCTACTATTATTTTTGTTAATCACATTATATTGTTGCTTTTAGTCAATGGATAGAACCCAAACAAACCATGTTAATACTGAATGTGATGGAAAATACAATGATTTTTCTACAAATCAAACGAATGTTATAGGATATATAATGAAAAACCTTATTTCTATGACCACACAACCTTATTAATCCATGAATTCTGTTGTACTTCCAAATGACTAAAAGAGGGAATAATGTTTTCTCGAATCCTTCTTAAGGAAATCTCCACCTTCTTTTAGTGGGATGAGTTCATGAACTTATTTATTTGTAATTACCTTATTCTTTTTATTCTCACAAAAATGGAAATTGAATTTATCCATCTATCTCATGGTTATGATTAGAAAATAATGATATAATTAAAAGAAAACTCTAAAAAATATGTAGAGAATAATATTAGATATACTTTTTGCTCAAAATTTGTAAGGAAACATAGAGGAAAGTTCCTTAAGGGGACTAATAAATTTTTTAAGTGTGGGAAAGAAGGTCATCAGGTATTTTATTTTTCATGTAATGAGAATAAAAAATAAATCTCTAAATATTGAAACTCCAACAAATCAGAGTTTCAACTGCAAGGAAAATGGTAATTATACTTACCAATGCCTAAATCCAAGGTTTCATGATGATAATCGATGTCATCAACCTCTTAAAGAAAAATGTAAAGGTAAATCTCATGCTATTACTATTGGTGATGTGATGTATAACAATGATTTTGTGCAATTATTGAGTTCTTATGTATTGTAATTCAAGAATAATGTTATAAAATTACTTTTATGGTATTAATAAATAATTAAACATCTATATATTGGTCTACTTTAGTTTTTTCTTATGTTTCTAAGAGCATATGTTGAATGGAACTAGTAACCATGAAAATTGATTGATATGGTAAGGTGGTATTTTTTGAAAAAAAAATATTATTAAGGGAAGGATAACCCTTAATATGTGAATGATGTTGGGATAACTATATAATGTAATAAATAGTATAGTATTGATGACCATATTAATGATAAGATGACAGATGTTTTATGATATCATGGATAGAGTTTATAGAATTTTTTTGGATTTATTGAATGTTTAAAAGAGTTAATTTTTTAAATCATGCATATTTTCACTAAGTCTTTATGGTAATTTAGGTTATTACTATGTTTCCAGATAATACATGATAATAGTTTTCATATGTTTTGTGTGTGATAATTAATATCTACGTCAAGATGTTTGGGGATTAATGATAAGTTTGTTTTTGAAATTTAGTGACCTCCTTTTGGATGTTTTGGATTCTTAAAGGATCATAAAAGTAACCATTTATGAAATTTTTTGAAATTTGAAAGATTAAATTATTATATCTCCATATGAGGAATTACAAATATTTTATAACAAGTGTTTACAATATTTTTTGTTAAGATGGATGGAATAACCTATCATTCTGTTGATCTCATGATTTTATAATGCTTTAGGAATGAAAAATTCACCTTCATTTCTTTGAATAAGAGATTAAGTGGAAAATGATCAAGGCATAAAAAAGGATAAGATTATACTTAATCAAGTAAGTATTTATTCACATGATAAATAAAATTTAAACTCTAGGAAAATGATCCTAAAACAAAAATGTTATCCTAGTATATTCTTTTCTTATTAATCAAACAGTCCCTTTTATCATCATGAATTTATGGATTTATGAATTTTAACTTTCTCCTCATTATCTTCTCTATCACTCTCAATCAGAACATGATGGTTTTATTTCTCTTCCATTTTAATGCTTTCAATTTACACTAATGATTTCCTCTGATGAAACCTAGTTATGAGTTACATTGGAGGACCGATATGTTGATGTTATTAATATTTTCATGACTTATTATATACTCACTTTACTGATTTTATATTAAATGTGCATAATTTGTGTGAAATATTAATGTTTTAATATTAAGTATAATTTTTGAGCATTTTTAGAAGTAGTCCAATTGAGTCAGTTTACCGTTTTAATAATAACTATCACTATACTGATCCATAATGTTTGGTTGTTGTTCTTTAGGATTCTACTTTAAATATACAACATTTCATTAGAAGGTACCATGAGCCAATTCTTCCATTTGAATGGTCATATGGTCCTCACAAACAAGACCAAAGAATCTGTGAAGAAACTGGATTGTTCATGAATATTGATTTACTAGGATAAATACAAAAGTCTAAATTACATTATTCTCCACCATTGTTCGGGGGAAAAATTAAGGAGTCTAGGATAAAAATTTCAAGGCCTAATAATAACAGAAATGGGCCCAAATGAAGCATTGAAATCCATCCCACCATTCTGGAGAGAAATAAAAGCAGCACACAAATATTAACATTTCTCCTGATGTGGACATACACTAGAGATGATATTTTGTAGTGTGATAGAGTAAATATGTCTGTAAAATTATTTTTAATAAATTATTTTTATTTTATGTAATCTTCCTATTCCAAAACCCATTCACATTATGGTCTTTGAAAAAGTCTGTATTGAAATACACAGATCAGAATTGTTTATTAAAACCGCCATACACTTTTCTACATAAGCCCAATGGACTCCAACTATTCACAGTTTATAGAGGACGTCTATATATACAACTTTGAAAAAGGAGATATTTCATGAATCGGATTTATGAGTGTCCAAATTAGCGATCCAAGTGGATGGTTAATTATGGAATGCAAACAGTCTGCCACCTTGGGCTATTAATACATCCCCTCCTCTCCTTACAAAAGGGTTTGAATTTCATAAAAGAGAAGATCATATTGGAATGACCAAATCCTTGAAAAATGCTTGGGAGTACCTTCCATACTCATGTTTTTACTTTAGATACCTTTCCCCCTCTCATTAATTTCATTTACTTTTGTGTTCTTCTTCATTTGAAATATTGTAAGTATTTGTTTTGTAATTCTATTTTAATGAATGTTTCTTCTTCAATATCTCTTACTCTCACCCACCTTCTATAGTTTAATATTAGTGTTCTTAAAATAGACTAAATCAAGTTAAAATACATTCTCTTCTTTTTATTCCTCATTCAATCTAAATTCTATATTTAACAATTTCTTCATCGTTTGTGTGTGTGTTCGGCGCACTACTCTTATCTTGTCCATTTTTTTATTCTCGTTATATTTCATCACCATAAAAATATATTACCAGAATAATAACCATATTAATGGCTGAGTAAATCTCTCATTGGGGTGAGTTTTAATTTAGGTATGTTAAGAGATTGAGAGATTTTGCTCAATGAGTATTCATTGAATTAATATTGTCTATGTTGGACTTAGCATGTCATGGATTAATGAATTGTTTTATTTAACATATGGTTTCCATGGATTATTGAACCATAAATACACTATCATAAACTAGATATGATCAATATTAAAACCCTAAGCTAATTTAAGGCTTGGATTAAACCCTTAACACTTGGGAATTCAAATCAACATCAACTTGTGACATGGGTGTTAATTTAAATGAAATATAAAGCGAAGCTCAAGGATATCACAAGCTTAACTAACCTAATGATGAACTCACCCCAATAATTATAATTTTTTAAGTCAATAATAATCAATTAGTCATTTCAATTAAGCTCTGCAAACAAACCCCTCAATCAGAATACAATCAACTAAAAACAAATGACTATTTCAAAGTATCATCGCTGAGGATTCGACCCGAGTGCTGCTATACACATTAGAAGAGCACTGGAACCTTGACTGGTCGATATGAGACAATAATCTATGCATTACAAATGGAACAGTTTCTGGGGATGGTGCTTTAATTATTCATTAGTGTCTAGTTATTGTAATAAAAAACAAAAAAAACAAAATTTAAAAAAAATTGAAAAAAACACAAAGAAAAACCCGTCTTCTCATAAAAATAATAAAAAAACAAAGAAAGAAAAAGTCGTATTAATCTTTCCTTAAAAATATATATGAATGAGCCGTAGTCTCCTAAACAATCCTTTGGATTTGTTTGACCTAGAAATTGAGCAAACACTTCGCCAACTTAGGAGGAAAATAAGAGATAATCAAATAATTCAAGAACCAGTCCTTGTCCAACTAGTTGAATTAGAAATGGTCAATCCTAGGGAAAAAACCCTTAAAGAACTTTTTGTCCCTGATATGAATTACCAACCTCTTGGTATTCAATATCCAAACAAATAAGCTGACTTCGAACTCAAATCAGGTTTGATTCATCTTCTTCCTCATTTCCACGGGCTAGCCTGTGAGGATACACATCTCCATCTTAAAGAGTTCCAAGTGGTGTGCTCTACCATGAAGCCTCAAGGGGTTTCTGAAGAACAAATCAAACTTCGAGCATTCCCTTTCTCCCTAGCTAACACTACTAATTTATGGCTTTATTACCTACCTCCTGGTTCTATAACCACATGGAATGACATGAAGCAACTCTTCTTAGAGAAATTATTTCCTGCTTCTCGTACTACTTCTATCCAAAAGGAAATAAGTGTTATACATCAATTCCCAAGTGAATCACTCCATGAGTACTGGGAGAGGTTCAAAAATCTTGTGGCAACCAGTCCACACCATCAAATCCCTGACCAACTCTTGATCTAATACTTCTATGAGTTTTTATTGCCTATGGAGAGAACTAACATAGATGCCGCAAGTGGCGGTGATCTTGTTGAAAAACTCCTGCAGCAGTAAGAGATTTCATAAGTAACATGGCTGCAAACACAAAAAAATTTCATACTCTAGAAAATTCTCAAGTCAAAAAATCCCAATCTAATCAATAAATTGAGCCGAACAAGATGACTGAGTTGATGAGTGAACTTACAGGTCTTGTGTGACAACTAGATGTGGCTACCAAATCCCCAACCGCATCTTCTTCGCAATCAATGTTTCCTGGACCTGTCAAAAACTATGGAATCTGCAACACTTCATCTTATCCAATATACACATGTCTACAAATTTAAGTGAATAAATCTGATTCATCTAGACCGACGGAGCTCAATGCAACATATGCTCAGTGGATCACCAATCCTTAACTATCAGGTCATTTTGTTAGAAACTTCAAACAACCTCACTCTGAGCCCTTATCTTCTTCCTATAACCAATGCCATAGGTATGGTAATCCTATATCTCATCCTCCTCAATTCCCTCCTCAAAACCCAAACTAGTTTCAATGTGGTCAAGGAGTTGGTAACTTCTAACAACCTTATCCTCGTATTCCTCAACCTCAAAGGAACAATCCTCCTCCTGGATTCCATTATCCTAGTGAGCCTTCCCAATTCCAAAACCAATACAATCGCTTTTCCAAGAACAAAAATCAAGGTAATCCCAATCCGGGACAAGCCTCTTCTTCCGAAAAACCATGGGAAAGTGCAGTGGAAGATCTTTCCTCCTTCACCCATTCTAGTCTCAAAAACATTGAAACCCAAATTGGTCAACTTGCATCCCACCTTAGTCATCAACAACCATCCAATTCTTCCCAACTCCCAGCTCAACCATTACCCAACCCCAAGTGTAATGTAAGTGAAATTGAACTTAGATCGGGAAAGAAAAGTCCTCCAA
Organism: Viscum album; assembly: GCA_963277665.1. NCBI lineage: Eukaryota > Viridiplantae > Streptophyta > Magnoliopsida > Santalales > Viscaceae > Viscum > Viscum album. Next base: position 385,048,856 of record OY728145.1, read on the forward strand.
CCCTCCTTTGGATGTTGACCAAGAAAATGAAAATAAAAATAAACTTAAAAAGGAACATGAATCCATTCCCTCACCACCTTCAATTCCACTTAGGAATACAATTCCTTTTCCACAAGATATCTCTAAACCAAGGAAGTCCTTTGATCCCGATCCTGAAATGATTGACATGTCTAGACATGTTGAAGTCAACATTCCACTCTTAGATTCCATAAAACAAATTACTAAGTATGCCAAGTATCTCAAATATTTTTGTACCCACAAGAGGCAACTTAGGACCTTCGAAAATGTTTCCACACAACAGTCTATTCCCATAAAGTGCAAGGATCCCAGGACCTTTACAGTTCCATGCCAAATTGGAAGTTCAAACTTTGATGATACACTCATAGACTTAGGAGACTCAATTAATGTCATGACCAAATCAATATTCTCCAACCTTGGTATAGGTACCTTACATCCAATGTGTGTTGTCATTCAATTGTCCAATCGAAGCACAGCCCGTCCGGAGGGAATAATTTAGGATGTCCTTGTCTGAGTCAATGATCTTATCTTCCCTGCTGATTTCCATGTCCTTGACATGGATGGTTAGTTGAACTCTTCTCGATCTCCCCTAATTCTAGGAAGACCATTCCTCATGACTGCAAGAACCAATATTGATGTCTATTCAGGCATCTTATCCATGGAATTTGGTGACCAACTGGTCAAGTTCAACATTTTCCAAGCCATGCGATACCCATCTGAGGATCACTCTGCATTCTAAATCCATTATTCTAAGGATACTTATGAGATTAAATTGAACCCCATTCCATCATGTTCTTCATGTTCAAATGAAAAAGGATCTTGTGAAATCTACAGCATGATTAAAAAAGTCATAAATGGTGATGTTGATGTGGAGATTTCATTCATAGACTCTATCAGTCAAGAGGATCTTGAAAACTCTCTTGAATCCCACATCAATTCTTATCTCTACTGCTCCACCTTGGACAGTATTAAGGAGAATGAATCTGAATCAACTCAACTCCCTTCCTCCATTCCTGAGTTTTCTAACCCACAAATAAAATATGAGACTAATCTGAAACCTCTTCCTGAACACCTGAAATATGCATTCCTTTTCCATGATCACTCATATCCTGTCATTATCTCTTCTTCACTTACCGAAACTGAGGAGTCCAAACTTGTTCAAGTGTTGGAGGAAAAAAGGTGTTAGGGTGGACCCTAGATGACATACCAGAAATCAACCCTGCCCTTTGCATGCATCACATCCATCTTAAGGAATCATCCAAACCAATTAGACAACCACAAAGAATACTCAATCCCCTCATACTTGAGGTAGTTAGGGAAGAGATCACCAAGCTTCTTCAAGCTCATATTATCTACCCAATTTCAAATAGTGAATGGGTTAGTCCAATTCAAGTTGTAACGAAGAAGGGTGGGATAACTGTTGTCACAAATGAACATGGAGAGGTAGTCAGAACTCGAGTGAAAAACAAATTTCATGTGTGCATTGACTATAGGAAATTGAATGTTGAAATAAGAAAAGATCACTACCATCCTCCATTCCTTGATCAAATGCTAGAAGGATTAGTCTGAAAGTCACACAATTGCTTTCTTGATAGATACACCGAATATTTCAAAATCCCAATCGCACCTCAGGACCAAGAAAAGACTAATTTCACATGCCCCTTTGGAACATATGCATATAGAATAATGCCTTTTGGCCTTTGAAATGCTCCTGCAACATTCCTGAGGTGTATGATGAGTATCTTTTTCGAATTCATTGAACATTTCATGGAAGTATTCATGGATGACTTCACCATTTATGGTGAGTCATTGGAGTCAAATTTGAATTCACTCTCTCTAGTCCACCAAAAGTGTGTCAAGTGAAACCTTGTGTTAAATTTTGAAAAATGTCACTTCATGGTTGAAAATGGGATTGTTCTTGGGAACATAGTTTCAAAATATTGTATTGAAGTTGATCCTGCCAAAATTGAAGTGATCCAATCACTTCATGAACCCACTTCTATTCGAGACATCCGTTTATTCCTTGGTCATGCTGGTTTCTATCGTAGATTCATCCATAACTTCAGTAAAATTTCCCTCCAACTCGCCCGGTTGCTCCAAAATGATGTCACTTTCCATTTTTATGGGGTTTTCAAGAGATCATGCATTGAACTCGAAATAGCTCTTACATCTGCCCCGATAATCCAACCCACAAATTGGTCCTTAACATTTGAATTGATGTGTGATACTTTTGATAGAGCTGTTGGGGTTGTTCTTGTTCAAAGAAGAGAAAAACTTCCTCCTATCATCTGTTATGCCTCAAAAACATTGGATGAAACTCAATCTCACTACACTGTCCCTGAAAAGGAACTTTTAGCAGTGGGTTTTGCCTTAGATAAATTCTGGCCCTATCTCTTAGGTTCCAGAATCATCATCTTCACAGACCATTCTGCTATAAAGTTATTACTCAAGAAAAGTGATTCCAAACAAAGAATAATAAGATGGATCCTAATGCTCTAAGATTTTGACCTTGAAATAAAAGATAGACAATGAAAAGAATACCTTGTGGCTAATCACTTGAGTATAATTTCTAATTCTTCTCATTTTGAAATCATTGATCCTGAATTCCCACTTATCACCATTCATTTCTCACTCCAAATTTACCATGGTATGCCCCAATTGTAAATTACATTGTTTCTGGTGTTTTTCCTGAAATTTTTTCCAAAGAACAAAAAATGAAGTTGGAAAGTGATTCAAAATACTATTTTTGGGGAGAAAATAAACTTTGGAAAACTGGGGAAGACATGGTAATGAGGAGATGTGTCGATGAAAATGAACATTCCTCTATCATAGAATTCTTTCACTCAATGCCTGGTGGTGGCCACTTTGGACCACAAAGGACCTCTCGAAAGGTCCTAGACTCTAGATTTTTTTGGCCTTCACTCTTCAAATACTCACATGAGTTCTTTCAATCATGTCCCACTTGCCAAACGTTTGGAAAAATTTCAAAGATAAATCAAATTCCCCAAAAGCCTTTAATTTTCTGTGAGATCTTCGATGTTTGGGGTATCGATTTCATGGGACTGTTCCCCCATTCCAATGGATTCTCATACATTCTTCTTGCGGTTGATTATGTTTCTAGGTGGGTCGAGGCCAAACCCACTAGAAAGGATGATTCACATACTGTTAATGAGTTTCTAAAGACACACATCTTCCACCGATTTGGCACACCTCATTCTTTGATAAGTGACTTAGGAACCCATTTTTGTAATAAAACCATGGAACCTCTTTTGAAAAAGAATTGGGTTGTATATAAAACATCAACATCATATCACCCCCAAAAAAATGGCATGGTTGAACTTTTTAATATATAAGTGAAAAGAGTGCTTGAGAGAATTGTAAAACCCACCAAAAAATACTGGCCTGAAAGACATGGTAAAGCACTTTGGACTTATCGAACTGCCTATAAAACACCCATTGGGATGTCTCCTTTTAGGATAGTTTTTGGTAAATCATGTCATTTTCCAGTTGAAATCCAACATAAGTCATTTTGGGCAGTGAAATCTTGTAATTTTGATCTTGAAAAATCCAATGAAGAAAGATTGTTTCAATTGGATGAACTGGAGGAGCTTCGACTTGATTCTTATGGGAATTATAATCTCTACAAAGAAAAATCCAAGGCACTCCATGATAAACACATCCTGAGAAAGGTATTTCATGAAGGTGAAAAGGTAATTCTCTTCAATTCTAGATTTCGGCTTCACCCAGGTATGCTTAATTCTCATTGAGAAGGTCCTTTTGTTATTACTAATGTTTACCCATTTGGTGCAGTGCAAGTCCAAGACCCCTCTTCCAAAAGGACATTCACGGTTAATGGACATCGGTTAAAGCATAACCATGAGAGGACGCACAATCCTGGATCAACATCAACTTCCACTGAATCCCCAACTTCTGCAGTCGACCCACCACTAGATGGAGATGGCGACCCACCAAATCCAAACCAGGGGGCACCTCTTTCCCTTTAACTCTCTCTACCTCTTTTTTCTTCTTCCTCTCTATTTCATTTTTTTACCACTTTCTTTATCAAAACCTTTCTTTTTCACTTTCTCTTTTTTGTGGGTGAATCTTTATAAAAAAACCCAACAAACAAAAATAACAATCACTTACAAAAAGTACAAAAAAAATCAAGAGTCATGCTTACTCACCATTGAGTTTTGAAATTTTGTCCAACCTTTTTGGGGAGTCAACAGAAATGTTTTCATCTCAAAAATTTTTTATTTTTATTATGAATTTGGATAAAGAGTTTTGTGTCAAAACCAACATATTTTAAATGATCAATTTTTTATTTGGACAATGATTTCCCCCAACCGTGAGAACCAACATTAGCTTTCATACCAAGGCCGCCTATGGCTATCTTTTCAAAATGTGTGTTTTCACCCCAATTTGTGAGTCTTGATTTTGTGGACCTTAGAGCTGAATTTCCTACTTTAGTGTGAATTAATATTATAGAGTCATTTTTCTGAACCATATGAGAATTATAATAGAAAAATATCCTCTCATTAACCATACATTAATCCTACTTTTGAAATCCCCTTCGAGCCTATGAAAACCTTTTCCTTGATAACCACATTACAATACCAATACCTTTTCCCACCCAATATCAACATGGATTTTCATTGCATACTCTTTTTAAATTTAAGTGTGGGGGGAATGTATTTCATTGTTTGGGTACCCTATTATTGATTTTCAACAAGTTATCATCTTCTTGAGGGCAGGAATCCATTTCAGTGTGGGGGAGAGGTTATCATTCAGTGTGTTTTGGGGAATGTAATGTACTTCCATTTATGTAATTTTGTAAGTGTTATTGACAAGTGTTCAAAACAATAATGAAAAAAATAAAAAAAAATTGAAAAAATGGGTTGTGTCTTGGGTAGGTAAAAAATAACTTTTCCTAAACCTTTTGTCTTATTATAACTATTACAATTAGTGTCGTGAGGAGATCAAAAATGGGTTGGGATATGAGTGTGAAATATATTTCAAGGTCAACTTTTGAAAAAACAAAGAAAAAAACAGGAAAAGAAAAAAAAGAGAACACTTGCATTATATTCGTATTTGGAGAATTCTTGTATTTTGTAAATATCCCATATTCTCATTAACTTAATATTTTCTTCCTAAATTGTGTCTTTCTTCACACAATCATTCCCTTGTAAATATGTGTTTTCATTTCCTTCCATGTTTTATTTCAAAAAAATGTGCATTTCTTTTTCTATGTTGGTGTTTTAACCCTCTTTTTCCCTCTCTTGAAAATTATATTCCTACCATCCAATAGCCACAGAAAAACCCCTTAAAAATACCTCTTAATTCTTGTGCACTTTGGATAGGGATTTTATGTTGATAGATATTTCCAACTCTAAGATTTTTACTTTTGGTTGGTGAAAGAGTGAACCTCCACAAATGAATTTTATCATCTTGAGAGGTGTGAGTTTTGAGTGTCCACATTTTCCATTTCTAAATTTGAGCATGAAAAAAATGAATTATTTTTTGGAAAATTTTATCTATAACAACTTGTGGTGGAATTCAAAATGGATGAGTGAAATACTCTCAACCTCCCCTCATTGGATAAAACAAAATTTTAATTTTTGTTGGTGAGTGAAAATGATTTTGTCATGTTTTTATATTTATTGCACATGAGGATATCCACAAAACTAAGTGTTAGTGAGTTGATGTTATTAATATTTTCATGAATTATTATATACTTCCTTTAATGCTTTTATATGAAATGTGTATAATTTGTGTGAAATATTAATGTTTTAATATTAAGTATAATTTTTGAGCATTTTTAGAAGTAGTCCAATTGAGTCAGTTTACTACTTTAATAATAACTATCACTATTCTAATTCAAAATGTGTGGTTTTTGTTTTTTAGGATTATCCTTTAAATATAAAACATTTCATTATAAGGTACCGTGAGCCAATTCTTCCATTTGAAGGGTCATATGGTCCTCACAAATAAGACCAAAGAATCTATGAAGATACTGGACGATTCATGAAGATTGATTTACTAGGCTACATACAGATGTCCAAATTACATTATTTTCCACCATTGTTCGAGGGAAAATATAAGGAGTCCAGGATAAAAATTTCAAGGCCTGATAATAATAAATATGGGCCCCAATGGTGCATTGAAATCCAGCAAACCATTCTGGCTGAGAAATAAAAGTAGCAAACAAATATTAACATTTATCCTGATGTGGACATCCATTCCAGCTAAGATTTTGCAGTGTGAAAGAGGAGATATGGAAGGACATATCTTTTGAAAAAAATGAGTTTTATTTGAGGGAATATTCTTATTCCAAAACCCATTCACATTATGGTCTTTCAAAAAGTCTGGATTGAAATGGATAGATCATAATTGTTTAGTAAAACCACCATAAACTTTTCTCCATAAGTCCAATGGATGCCAATTTTTCTCAGTAGACAGATAAATTTTATATATACAACTTTTAAGAAGGAGATATTTCATGATTCGGCTGTATGAATGTCTAAATCTGCGAGCCAAGTGGAGGGGTTATTCTGGAATGCAAACAGTCCACCACCTTGGGCTATTAATACATCCCCTCCTCTCCTTGCAAAAGGGTTTTCATTTAATAAGAGATGAGATCATATTGGCATTAAAAATTCCTTTTCAATGGCTTGGGAGGACCTTCCATACTAAAGTTTTTACTTTAGAGACCTTTCCTCTGTTGGAACCACATTTTGTATAAGGTTGTATTTGTTGTCAATAGTTGTCAATGAAGATCAAAATGAAGGAGATCCAGAAGTACTCTAATGAAGTGGAGGAATGGAAATTCAGACGATTGTTGTACTAATCATAAGTTCAAATAACATGTGTCAAAGGTGATACATTTTTTACAACAATGAAGCATGTGAGGTGTAATCCATCAGAGGATGATTAATGAAGAATGGGGTTTTTAATGAAGACCATGCAATTCCTCATCATTGCATGAGAACCAGGTGTTTTGATGAAGACCATGCAATTACTCATTATTGCATTAGAACCATGGGATTTGATGAAGACCATGAAATTACTCATGATTGCATGAGAACCATGCAAGAGACTTCTTGAAGAATTGAATCATATGCTTTGCATGAAGTAGATAATGACAACTGAAGAAGAAGACAATGTGCAAGGGATTGGATGTCTGAGATGGTCATGCGGAGATTGAAATTATGAGATGGCCATGCACATCACATTGTATCAGAAGATGATGATTCTAATGTTGTTCCTTCAAAGAATACATATCACGATAGTGGAGTTTGTGATGACAGCAGAAGAGTTGCTGAAGGATTCAAATCAATGAGAAGCAGTGTTTTTGAGGTGATTGTTCTTGTTGAAAAAGCAAACAAACGACATAACAATTTGTTGACAAAAGGGATTTCATGATGGAATGTCGAGTTCAAGAGTTGTGGTCAACGATCTATGTTTGTTTCAAGAACGTCGACAGAGGAATGGATGGTCTGGAGGCAGTACAAAAAGAGAAGATACAAGGTGGCACCATTTTCCAGTGTTTGCCAAATTTCAGGGCCTCAAAATCAACAAATGATGAATAGTGATTTTGGCAAAGGGACTTGCGCACCGTACACTTGAAGGAGAGGAAACTTGCATGCCACATGTTTTTGAGGATCAGAACATCAAAATCTGGAAAATGGATAAGGGTCGCGCAAGTGTTGGTTAGGTTGTGCAAGTGGACTTATGCGTCGGTACCTAGGAGGATTGGAACTTGTGCGCCTATTGTTTTCCAAGAACAGAACTTCAAAATATGGCTAAGAAAAGAAGGTCGTGCAAGTTTTGGTTGGGTCGCAAAAGTGAGTTGCGCGACAGAGGCTAGGGGAGATGATCTACGCACCGAGACTTGCGCGCCAAGGAGTGACTTGTACGCCGCGGCACAGGGGGTCCAGTTTGCCTATAAATACAGGTCGACCCCTCTTCATTTCTTACAGAGTTCAACACTTAGAAAAATCAGAGCTCCCGTCGCGCAGGTGTGGAAGTCGCGCAAGTATTGTCTGGTCGTGCAGGTGGACTTGCGCGCTATTCTCTGAAGCTGCGCGCCGGTTGTTGGTCGCGCACCCAAGGCAGTTTGGGAGAGAAAGGAAGTAAGTCGCGCAGGATAGAAGTTGAGGAAGGCAGTGTCACACAGGTGGTTTGGTGATACTTCCATGCCATTTTGGACCTGCACGCCGGAGACTTGCGCGTCATAGTGAGACTTGCGCGCCTGGCTTGGAGAAGCGCACCACGTATTGTTGAAGCCCGTCGGTCTGTTTGGAGCTGCACGAAAGCTGGGAGATTACCCAATACATTTGGTGCAAAGTGAGATTGAAGAAGAAATCAAAATGATACATGCATGATCTCATGCATACATGGTGAACTGATTCTGATGATGACAAGTAAGTTGAGCCTCATTTATTGAGCAATCAGATGAGTGATTGTGATTCAGGCAAACGAGGACAAGGGGATCTAGTTCATTCAGTCATTGCACTAAAGAAGAAGGATTGAACCAAAAAGAGCATCAACTCTGAACCCTGATGAAAGAAAAGTATCATGCTGAATAGGAGACAAATAACTTCAATGCACATCTATTGAAGAGACCTTCACGTCTATAAACTGAGTGGGACTTCACCAACGGCAGTGAGCCAGGGGGAGTCAACGGGAGTGACCCGAGGGACTCAGTGAGCTATACGTGAACTTTTGTAAAGGAAGTGAGCCTGGGATAGAGTGACTGTGCCCGAACCTTTGTAATCTAAAGCTAGTGAAGCGTAGTGTTTTTTGGTACGACCGACAACTTGTCGGCGTATGCTCCTTGGATGTAACCCTTAGTGGTGAACCAAGTAAAATTGTTGTGTTATCTCTTTGCATGTGAATGTTTCATTGATGATCATATCCATCATACAGGTTTAAGTAGTTCCTACCAACGTGGGAACAAGATCCACAACTTTAAGAAGAAAAATTTGACACCCTGGTTTACCCCTCCCCTATCAGGGTGTCCCGGGGTCCTACAAGTTGTATCAGAGGGAAAGGTTCACATATGTTGGATATTCTCTAGTAATTCTATTCAGAAGAGGATTTGAGTTTCTTTCCTAAAGTCAACAATGAAGAGCATCCTTGATGAAGAGTCAGTTATTTCTGAGCAGAAGTCTACATCTTGTAAGACCATGATAAATAAGAAAAATAAAGAGAAGAAGCAGCTGAAGAAGTCCCTCATATCCAAAGAATATGTAGTGTCTTGTTCTCCATGCCATTCCAATAATGAATAAACATTAGGCTTGGAAAGTATCAAGAATGTGGCTCAGGATTCTTCCAGAGGAAAGGATGACACCCCTAATTCAAGCTTTCAAGAAAAACTCAAAACATATCTGCATGATATTCCTGAAAAAAGGGTTGCTATTATTTATAGCCTATTCCAATCTATACAGGTTGAGATCACTCGATTAGAAAGGGAAGCTGAAAATATGGAAAAGGGGTTGGAAAGAAAAGTTATGGAAAGTATGAAGCTCACCAAACAGGTGAAAGTCTTTGAAGAAAAAGAGGAAGTCAATAAGACTCTAAAAGAAAGGATCCATGCACTTGAAGCTAAGCTGAAGAAGAGAAATGAAGTCAAGAGTTTTTGTTTGGATAAAACATCCATGAAATTCAGGGAACTTGACTCTTTGTTACAAAACAAAGTTAAGATGCATGAATATGTGGTTGAAAGATTGGATAAGACTTGTGAAGAGAAGATGATCATGATTGAAGATCAGAAGATCATCCTCAATATTGAGGGTCAAAAATTGGAAGCCCAGTTGACCAAGATTGAGAATACACATATTGAGACATCACAAAAGAATGAAATGAGTGATGCTTGTACTCAATGTTCATTGGAGGAATCTAAAGCTGAAATACCTCCAACATGTGACAAGAAGATTATGACAACTCTTGATTATCCACATCAATAATCAGTTGTTGCTGGTACTCAATGCTCACTGGAGGATTCTATTGTCGAAAGACCTCCAACATGTGATAAGAAGATCATGACTTCCCTCATTGATCTATCACAAGCAACTGAGAAAGTTAAGGTAACATCTAAACCATCTTGTACTCATGTTTCTAAATACGTTCCTACAATCAGTGTAGGTTGGAAGAAAAGTTCTAAACTAGTATGGATGAGGAAAGGTGAGAAGAAGAAACCTTCCACCATGGCTAGGGTGGATGAGAAGAAAAACGAGGAAGTTGGTTCCTCAAATAAAGCACAAAATATTAAGAAAAATTCCCAACAACCTCATGCATAAGATACAAAGAAGAAAAGATTTGTAGGTCAATGTTGGTGGTGCAACAGATTTGGGCATTGTGCGCTAGATTGTTGGTACAATCCCTTTAACAGAAAAGCACAAAGAAAGCCTGTATCAAAGGAAAGAAATCCAGAGAAGAAGAAGCAACATCTTCAGGTCCAGAAGCATCTCTTTACAGCAAACATATTTGGAATGCTTGACAACATCTGTGATGTATGCAATGGCAGTGGTCACAAGAATGGTGCATGCCTATGTCAACAGATATCCAGAGCTGATAAGAACAAAAGACCACACAAGACAGCTAATAAATAAGAATATTCCTTGGGAAGAAATTAGAAGAATATTTTGAACACACATTTCCTCAAGAAGATCTCAAGTAGGGAAGCTGAGGAGACCCAAGATTTTAGATCCATGAAATTGAAGGGCCATTCATCCAAAAGAAAAACTAAGTGGGATGAAACTCAGATGAACCCATGTGGAAGATCCAAACCTGCCACAAATGTTCCAAATGACATATTGGTCATTTGGCCAGAAGATTTGAAAAGAATGAGGAAACTTAAAGATGAAAAGTCCAAGTCTAGTGCTAAAGGAAAAGGAAAAATTTCACGTGATGAAGACAGAGTGCAGGAGATATTGCAAACCAAGATAATCACACGTGTCAAAGAAGTTCTGTGTGAGAGATGCAAGAAATCTGGTCACATTGAAAAAGGTTTCCTAACCTTAATACTAGAGCAAGAATCAGTCCTTAAGAGGAGTAAGAATATATCATTTATTATGTATGTTAAGAAGAACAATTCCCCACACAAAGTAGAAGGGAATGTGAAGAATGTCATGCCTCATCAACATATGTCAGAACATATGTTCAAATGTTTAGGCATGAAGACTAGAGCGAACAGAGGAACATGGTTGAGAAAATAACCTCAACCATGTAGCTCATGTTGATTAAGCAAGTATGAACCACCTTATTCCCTTATTCACTTGTGTATTGTATTTTTGCTAATAATGCAGGGAATTGAAGGTGAAGCATGCTCTCAGGGGGAGAACCTGAGATGTAGTGAATGTTGTCAACTCTTGATATCCAAGCTAAAGAAGTTTCTATCCTTAGTAGATTCTTCAATTGATATTCAAATATTAAGATGATGAAGGATCACTCTTGATGAAGATGATGTGTAGTGTTTCCCTTAAGGGGGAGAAAAATGAAGAAGCTTCCAAAATCATTGTTTCAATCAATATCAACTCCAGCTAGACTCAAATGTAGTTACTCTGTGAATTTCTTGAAGAACATGTCAATGGATAAGGTATGTCATTTCTAAATATCTATCCCTTGGTTACTCAGATCGAATATCATTCTACAAAGGTGGAGTAACTAAATTGATTAGTGACATAAAAAGAATGGATGTTCCCCAAGGTCACTTATCTTGCCGATTTCACTTGAATGTTTTTGATCTGTTTGTTGATGTGAGTGTAAGAGTTTCAGGTTGATTATTCTCTATCACATTTATGTTTCTTCTACCTGAAATAAAATTAGTAAACCCTTGAAGACAAAATACATGAGTTCTCATCTCATGTTGGTATCATGATCTGTGAATAATGGTCAGCCTTGTTGAATTAATCAAATCCTCTTGTTTTCTACATAGAGCATTGCTCAAGTAGACTTAGAGTGAAATGATTAATGAAACATCGCTTGAGTATGGATTGATACCCACCCTACATTGCACTTTGTATTTCTTGTCAATAAGGGGGAGAGAAAGTGAAATGAAAGGTTGAAAAGAAAAGTTGATTGAAGAGAAGATTCTCATTTGGACATTGACGAATTCATTTCAGAAGATGTATAAGGTATTGACAAAAAAATACAAAGGGGGAGATTGTCTGAACCACTTTGTGTATAAGGTTGTATTTGTTGTCAACAGTTGTCAATGAAGATCAAAATGAAGGAGATCCAGAAGTACTCTAATGAAGTGGAGGAATAAAAATTCAGACGATTGTTGTACTAATCATAAGTTCAAGGAACATGTGTCAAAGGTGACACATTGTTTACAATAATGAATAATTTGAGGTGTAATCCATATGAGGATGATTAATAAAGAATGGGGTTTTTGATGAAGACCATGCAATTCCTCATCATTGCATGAGAACCATGGGTTTTGATGAAGACCATTCAATTCATCATTATTGCATGAGAACCATTGGATTTGATGAAGACCATGCTATTACTCATGATTTCATGAGAACCATGCAAGAGAATTCTTGAAGAATTGAATCATATGCTTTGCATGAAGTAGATAATGACAGCTGAAGAAGAAGACAATGTGCAAGGGATTGGACTTCTGAGATGGTCATGAGAAGATTGAAATTATGAGATGTCCATGAACATCACATTGTATCAGAAGATGATGATTCTAAAGTTGTTCCTTTAAATAATACATATCATGATAGTGGAGTTTGTGATGACAGCAGAAGAGTTGTTGAAGGATTCAAATCACCGAGAAGCAGTGTTTTTGAGGTGATTGTTCTTGTTGACAAAGCAAATAAACGACATACAAATATGTTGAAAAAAGGGATTTCATGATGTCATGTTGAGTTCAAGAGTTGTGGTCAACGATCTATGTTTGTTTCAGGAATTTCGATAGAGGAATGAATGATCTGGAGGCGGTAAAAAAAGAGCAGATACAAGGTGGCTCTGTTTTCCAGTGTTTGCCAAAATTCAGGGCCTCAAAATTAACAAATGAAGAATAGTGATTTTTTCAAAGGGAATTGCGCACCATACACTTGAAGGAGAGGAAACTTGCGCGCCACATGTTTTTGAGGATCAGAACATCAAAATCTGGAAAAGGGATAAGGGTCGCGCAAGTGTTGGTTAGGTCGTGCAAGTGGACTTGCGCGTTGGTACCTAGGAGGATTGGAACTTTCACGCCTATTGTTTTCCAAGAACAGAACTTCAAAATATGGCTAAGAAAAGAAGTTCACGCAAGTATTGTTTGGGTCATGAAAGTGAGTTGCACGACAGAGGCTAGGGGAGATGAGTTGCGCGCCGAGACTTGCGCGCCAAGGAGTGACTTGCGCGCCACCACGCAGGGGGTCCAGTTTGCCTATAAATACAGTTCTACCCCTCTTCATTTCTTACGGAGTTCAACACTTATAAAAATCAGAGCTCCCATCGCATAGGTGTGTAAGTCACGCAATTATTGTGTGGTCGTGCAGGTGGACTTGCGCACCATTATCTGAAGCTGCGTGCTGGTTGTTGGTTGCGCACCCAAGGTAGTTTGGAAGAGAAAGAAAGTAAGTCGCCCAGGTTAGAAGTTGTGGAAGGCAGTGTCGCGCAGGTGGTTTGGTGATACTTGCATGCCAGTTTGGACTTGTGTGCCGGAGACTTGTGCGTCGTAGTGAGACTTGCGCACCTGGCTTGGAGAAGCACGCCAGGTATTGCTGAAGCCCGCCGGTCTGTTTGGAGCTGCACGAAAGTCGGGATATTACTCGATACATTTGGTGCAAAGTGAGATTGAAGAAGAAATCTAAATGATACATGCATGATCTCATGCATATATGGTGAACTGATTCTAATGATGACAAGTAAGCTGAGCCTCATTTATTGGGCAATCACATGAGTGATTGTGATTCAGGAAAACAAGGACAAGGGGATCTAGTGCATTCAGTCATTGTACTAAAGAAGATGGATTGAACCAAAAAGAGCATCAACTCTAAACCTTGATAAAAGCAAAGTCTCATGCTAAATAGGAGACAAATAACTTCAATGCACATCTATTGAAGAGACCTTCAGGTCTATAAACTGACTGGGACTTCACCAACGGTAGTGAGCCAGGGGGAGTCAACGGGAGTGACCCGAGGGACGTAGTGAGCTATCCCTGAACTTTTGTAAAGGCAGTGAGCCTGGGACAGAGTTATTGTGCCCGAAACTTTGTAATTTACAGCTAGTGAAGCATATTGGATTTTGGTACGACCGACAACCTGTCGGTGTATGCTCCTTGGACGTAGCCCTTAGTGGTGAACCAAGTAATATTGTTGTGTTATCTCTTTGCATGTGAATGTTTCATTGCTGATCATATCCATCATACAGGTTTAAGAAGTTTCTACCAATGTGGGAACAAGATCCACAACTTTAAGAAGAAAAAGTTGACACCCTGATTCACCCTTCCCCTCTCAGGGTGTCTCGGGGTCCTACATCCTCCTCTCATTCATTTTGTTTACTTTTGTGTTCTTCTTCATTTGAAATTTTGTAAGTGTTTGTTTTGTAATTCTGTTTTAATGAATGTTTATTTTTCAATATCTCTTACTCTAACCCACCTTATGTAGTTTAATATTAATGTTATTAAAATATACTAAATCAAGTTAAAATCCATTCTCTTATTTTTCTTCCTCATTCAATATAAATTCTATATTTAACAATTTCTTCATCGTTTGTGTATGTGTTCGGCGCACTACTCTTATCTTGTCCCTTTCTTTTTCTTCTATTTATAATTCATCAACATAAACATATATTACCAGATTAATAACCATATTAATGGATGAGTAAATCTCTCATTGGGTTGAGTTTTAATTTAGGTATGTTAAGCGATTGAGAGCTTTTTCTCGATGAGTATTTGTTGAATTAACATTGTGTATGTTGGACTTAGCATGTCATGGATTAATGACTTGTTTTGTTTAACGTGTAGTTTCCATGGATTATTGGAACCGTAAATACACTACCATAAACAAGATATGATCAAGATTACAACCCTAAGTTAAGTTAAGGCTTGGATTAAAGCCTTAACACTTGGGAATTCAAATCAACGTCAACTTGTGACATGGGTGTTAATTTAAATGCAATATAAAGAAAAGCTCAAGGATGTCACAAGCTTAACTAACCTAATGATGAACTCACCCCAATAATTATCAATTTTTTAATTCAATCATAATCAATTAGTCATTTCAATTAAGCTCTACAAACAAACCCCTCAATCAGAATACAATTAAAAAAACAAATGACTATTTCAAAGTATCATCGCTGAGGATTGGACCCAAGTGCTGCTATACACATTAGCAGAGCACCAGAACCTTGACTGGTGATAGGCGACAATCGAACATGCATTTCAAATGGATTCTTTTCCAAGTATGGTGCTTTAAGTAGTCATTAGATTCTGGTTATTGTAATACAAAACAAAAAAAACAAAATTTAAAAAATATTGAAAATACACAAAGAAAAACTCATCTTCTCATAAAAATAATAAACAAAAAACAAACAAATAAAAACTCATATTACTCTTTCTTTAAAAATATCTATTAATTCCTCGTAGCCTCCCAAATAATCCCTTGGATTTTATTGACCCTGAAATTGAGCAAACACTTCACCAACATAGGAGGAACATGAGAGATAATCAAATAATTCAAGAACCAATCCATGTCCAACTAGTTGAATTAGAAATGGCCAATCCTAGGTAACAAACCCTTAAAGAACTTGCTACCCCTGATATGAATTACCCACCTCTGGTATTCAATATCCAAACATGGAAGCTGACTTCGAAATCAAATCGGGTTTGATTCATCTTCTTCCTCAATTCCATGGTCTAGCTAGTGAGGATCCACATCTCCACCTTAAAGAGTTCCAAGTGGTGTGCTCTACCATGAAGCCTCAAGGGGTTTCTGAAGAAAAAATAAAATTTCGAGAATTACCTTTCTCTCTAGATGACACTGCTAATTCATGGATTTACAACCTACCTCCTAGTTTCATAACCACATGGAATGACATGAAGTGACTCTTCTTAGAGAAATTCTTTCCTGCTTCTCGTACTTCTTCTATCTAAAAGGAAATAAGTGGTATACATCAATTCCCAAGTGAATCACTCCATGAGTAATGGGAGAGGTTCAAAACATTTGTGGAAACCTGTCCATACCATCAAATCCCTGACCAACTCTTGATCCAATACTTCTATGATGGGTTATTGTCTATGGAGAGAACTCTCATAGATGCCGCAAGGGGCGGTGCTCTTGTTGATAAAACTCCTGCAGCAGCAAGAGATCTCATAAGTAACATGGCTTTAAACACACAACAATTCCATACTCGAGCACATGCTCAACTCAAACAAGCCCAAGATAATCAATCAATTGAGTCAAACAAGATTTCCTAGTGGATAAGTGAACTTACAGGTCTTGTGCGACAACTAGTTGTGGCTACCAAATCCCCAACCTCATCTTCTTCACAATCAATCTTTCTTGGACCTGTCAAAAACTGTGGAATATGCAACTCTTCATCTCATCCAACAGACACATATCCACAACTTTAAGAGGATCAATCCGATTCAGCTAGACCAATGGAGCTCAATGCATCATATGCTCAGCGGAACACTAATCCTCAACTATCAGGTCAGTTTGTTAGAAACTTCAACCAACCTCACTCTGAGCCCTTCTCTTCTTCCTATAACCAAGGCCATAGGTATGGAAATCCAATATCTAATCCACCTCAATTCCCTACTCAAAACCCAAACTAGTTTCAATATGGTCAAGGAATTGGTAACTTCCAACAACCTTATCATTGTATTCCTCAACCTCAAAGGAAAAATCCTCCTCCTGGATTCCATTATCCTAGTGAGCCTTCCCAATTCCAAAACCCATACAATAGATTTCCCAAGAACCAAAATCAAGGTAATCCCAATTCGGGTCAAGCCTCTTCTTCCAATCAACCATGGGAAAGTGAAGTGGAAGATCTTTCCTCCTTTACCTGTTCTAGTCTCAAAAACATTGAAACCCAAATTGGTCAACATGCATCCCACCTTAGTCAGAATCAACCATCCAATTATTCCCAACTCCCAAATCAACCATTACCCAACCCCAAGAGTAATGTAAGTGCAATTTCACTTGGAGAATTCCTTTTATCCTTTGCAATTCTCCTGCAACATTCCAGTGGGGTATGATGAGTATCTTTTCCGAATTCATTAAACACTGTATGGAAGTCTTCATGGATGACTTCACCATTTATGGTGAGTCATTTGAATCTTGTTTGAATTCACTCTCTCTAGTCCTCCAAAAGTGTGTCATGTGCAACCATGTGTTAAATTTTGAAAAATGTCACTTCATGGTTTTAAATGGGATTGTTATAGGGAACATAGTTTCAAAATATGGTATTGAAGTTGATCCTACCAAAATTTAAGTGATCCAATCACTTCCTGAACACACTTTTTCTCGAGACATCCATTCATTCCTTGGTCATGTTGGTTTCTATCATAGATTAATCCATAAGTTTAGTAAAATTTCCCTCCCACTCACTCAGTTTCACCAAAATGATGTCACATTCTATTTCAATGAGGTTTTCAAGAGAGACTTCATTGAACTCAAAAATTCTCTTACTTCTTCCCAGATAATCCAACCCCCAGATTAGTCCTTACCCTTTGAGTTGATGTGTGATGCTTATGATAGAGCTGTTGGGGCTGTTCTTGGTCAAAGAAGAGAAAAACTTCCTCATGTCGTCTATTATGTCTCAAAAACATTGGATTAAACTCAATATCATTACACTGCCACTGAAAAGGAACTTTTAGCAGTGATTTTTTCCTTAGATAAATTTCGGCCCTATATCCTAGGAGCCAAAATCATCATCTTCACAGACCATTCTACTATAATGTTCTTACTCAAGAAAAGTGATTCCAAACCGAGGCTAATAAGATGGATCCTAATGCTCCAAGAGTTTGACCTTGAAATAAAATTTTGACCATGAAAAGAAAATCGTATGGATGATCAATTGAGTAGAATTTATAATTCTTCTCATTCTGAAATCATTGATCCTAAATTCCCCACTAAGAACCTTTAATTTCTCACTCTAAAGTTACCATGGTATAACCCAATTGTAAATTACTTGGTTTCTGGTGTTTTTCCGTAAAATATTTCAAATGAACAAAAAATGAAGTTGAAAAGTGATTCAAAATACTATTTTTGGGAAGAATATAAACTTTGGAAAACTGGGGCAGACATGGTAATAAGGAGATTTGTCGATGAAAATGAACATTCCTCTATCTTAGAATTCTGTCACTCAATGCCTGGTCGTGGCCACTTTGGACCACAAAAGACCTCTCGAAAGGTCCTAGACTCTGTATTCTTCTGGCCTTCACTCTTCAAGGACTCACATGAGTTCTATAAATCATGTCCCACTTGCCAAAATTTTAGTACAATTTCAAAGAGAAATGAAATGTCCAAAAAGCCTTTAATTTTCTGTGAGATCTTCAATTTTTGGGGTATCAATTTCATGGGACCCTTCCCCCTTCCAATGGATTCTCATACATTCTTCTTCCAGTTGATTATGTTTCTAGGTGGGTCGAGGCCAAACCCACTAGAAAGGATGATTCACATACTGTTAGTGAGTTTCTAAAGACACGCATATTCCACTGATTTGGCACACCTTGTGCTTTGATAAGTGACTTAGGAACCCATTTTTGTATTAAAACCATAGAATATCTTTTGAAAAAGAATGGGGTTGTACATAAAACTTCAACTACATATCACCCCCAAACAAATGGTAGGGCTTAAATTTCTAATAGAGAAGTGAAAAGAGTGCTTGAGAGAATTGTAAAACCCACTAGAAATGACTGGCCTGAAAGACTTGGTGAAGCACTTTGGGGTTATCAAACTTCCTATAAAACACCCATTGGGATCTCTCCTTTAGGGTAGTTTTTAGTAAATCATGTCATTTTCCAGTTGAAATCCAAAATAAGTCATTTTGGGTAGTGAGAGCTTGTCATTTTGATCTTGAAAAATCCGGTGAAGAAATATTGTTGCAATTGGCTGAACTGGAGGAGCATCGACTTGATTCTTATGAGAATTCTAATATCTACAAAGAAAAATCCAAGGCACTCCATGATAAACACATCCTCAAAAAGGTATTTCATGAAAGTGGAAAGGTAATGCTCTTAAATTCTAGATTTTGGCTTCACCTAGGTAAGATTAATTCTCATTCTGAAGGTCCTTTTGTTATTACTAATGTTTTGTCACGACCCGTCCCAGTGGGGCCTGAGCCGAAATTCCCCAAGCCTGCCTCCAATAGGCCAGGGGCTGGTGACTTGCACTGAGTAGGCATGTTGCTAACATGTGAGGCATTTCCTATAAACTTGTACACACACACATGCATCTCCAAGCCCACAAAGTTGAAAAGTAAAAAACTGTTAAAAGGAAAAGATGCATGCATACACTAAAACCCAACCACAGAGTACGACAGGAAAGTAAAGTGAAAGAAAGTAAAACCCTGGGCCAAATGTACAATCCCACCAAAATAAAGTCTGTAACAAAGTCCAACCTATAAGGAAAGGTGCTGGGACTGTAATTTGTAGTCGTAGGAACACACCTCGACCCGCCTGATCTCACTGAGCACTGTCTGGTCCTGGTCCACCTAGAATCATGTCAAAGGATTGCTCGTCTACACAAGACACGACACGTGTGGGAAAAGCCTGTGCAGGGGTGAGTATAACAATACCCAATAGGACACCCCAAAACCACAAAGGAAATACAACAAAGGAAAAATACCACAAAGTAAAGATACAGTCAGCTCTACACAATATATTTCTAGAGAACATATAAAAAGAATATCCAGATATATACTCATGCACGATCTACTATCGTGAATACCACCACTAAGATCCAGCTCGAAGATTCCACTAAGCACGTAACAAGTAGAACACAATACTAGGTCTGAAGAGAGAGAGATACAAAGTACTCATTCCGGGAGAACACACTCCATGAGTACTTTGAGAACATGATGCTCAGATGAGGATCCCGGCCAAGTCATGGGGTGATTCCGACAACTCAGTCTGAGAAAATCCCTTAAGCAGAGGATCGGTGCCCGGGTAAAGTTGGTCACGTAGATACCAAGAACTCTACCTAGGGTTCCAGGAATGAATAGAGGATCTGGATCTAAGCCTCACAAAGGGGATTCCAACAACTCTATTCAAGAAGTTCTGATGAAGGGATCATACTTCTATGTAAAGAATATGATACCAGAACCTTCAGAGAAAGGACCAAGGTTACAAACCCTAGGAAAACTAGTCCAAGTCATAGAAGGCAAGTAGCTCAAGCCTTGAAGAATTTATTACATGGCGTGTGGTATGGTTACATGCCATGTTCCTTGACCCCGGGTACTGCCCGTGTAAACGGCCCGTGTCATTTGTCCGGTCTGTGGAAAACTCAACTACACGACGTGTAGAAAAGTACATGTCGTGTTCATGACTCCAGGTACTGCCCATGTAAACGGCCCGTGTCACTCGGCTTATCGGTTATAAAGTAACTACACGGCATGTAGAAGGATCACACGCCTTGTCCGAGCACCTGGGTCTCGCTCCGTGTATGATGGCCAAGTGCTCGTACACGGTCTCTGCCCGTGTTCATGTCACCTACCCGTGTACCAGTACACGGGGTATCCTATTTATCTGGCCGGGTCTGGCTGGGTAAGGGTATACATGCCATGCCCTTAGCCGTGTACCCAACCCGTGTTTGTGTCGCCTGCCCGTGTACGAGTACACGGGGTATCCCGTGTATCTGGTCAGGTCTGGCCGGGGAAGGGTATACACGGCGTGTCCTTGGCCATGTACCCTTCCCATGTCCGTGTACTCCCGAAGTACGTGCCAGGTAAATCCGCCGATGAACACACGTCATGTAGCCCATACTACATGGCGTGTAGTCAGTAAAATTCAAGAACATCGTCTTCTTCCTCGCGCTTCGCCCGATCTTCCAGATCCACAATCCCTCATATGTTCGTCCCGATACTCCCGGGTTTGGTTCGGCTCATCATACAAACACTGTGACGAGTGTTTTTGGACCTTAAAATGGATCATAAACCTTTAATGATCCGTCAGAAGAAAAACACTGGAAAACTCATAACTCTTGATCTGCTCCGAATCGTCTACCGATATCGTCGTCGCACCATCGTGACACCGCTCCGGGGTTGGATCTGTAGTTTGGGATCGTTGCATCATAGAACGGATGTGCAATGATCTGTCTTTCATCACCCCGCGAAGAACGTGAAGAACGCGAAGAAAATAAAGGGAGAAATCCAAAGAAATGAAACTGAGGAATGAACCTCCGCCGTTGTTCGTCACGTCGTTGATCCGCTCCCGTTAATGAGATTAAACAGAGCAGAAAATCAACAACAATGGATTAACATGGATTCAATCTCCCAAAAATCCCCACAAAAAGCCCATCCCGCAAGAACAATCGATCTGCGGACTAATCTGTTCATGGATTATCCCACGTTCGTTGTAGAAATCAACAATGGGGAAGAAATCACAAACAAACGTCCTACCTGGATTCTGCAGCATTCGCCGGCGATGATCCTATCGTTGTGTCGTCGTCGCCACATTGAGAGGTTTCCTCCAAAGCCTCCAGATCCGCCAAGGGTTTCAGGGTTATGAGGTTTGTAACCCTGGATGCTTGTTCCAAACATTAATTAAAAAGGTAAGGGATATCTGTTGCAGCAGATTTAAAAGATTTCACAGCAGAATAAATTATTTTTATTTAAATATTTTATTACTCTTACGTCCAAAAAACTGGATTCCACCACCGACCTATGCTAGCCAATGTTAGGCCTATCCTAAGGTGAAATCGTTGTTCTGAACGCAACGGTGCCCTCAGATTTCTGATCCGAGCACCCATTCAGGAGTTATTCCACTTTTTCATGATAACCTCACTCGCGCGTAATTTAATTATTAAATTAAATTCAAACATTTGTTCCGGACTCACTAGGCCTCATAACTGCTTTCCATCTCAAAGCCTGTCCTCGAATGAATTCCAATATAATATTAAAATAATACATGGTAAAAATATGGGACATTACATCACACCCACCTTAGGGATTTTACGTCCCCGAAAATCCAAAACAGTGGCTACTCAATAAGATGTGGGTATTGCACGTGAATCTGAGCCTCCCGCTCCCACGTGCTCTCCTAGAGATTCCCGTGCTGCCACTGGACATGCACCAAGGGAATAGATCATCCACGATGGATCCTCTCCTGTCAATCCTCTATCTCCACTGGGTACTCTGCAAAGGTCTCCCCATTATCGATGTCCAGCTCACCCTAGTCGATAACGTGCGATGGATCGTGCACGTACCTTCGTAGCTGCGACACATGGAAGACGTTGTGTACCTGGTCCATCTGAGGAGGTAGAGTGAAGCGATACGCCACCTCGCCAACTCTACTTAGAATCAAAAAAGGGCGGATGAACCTCAAGGATAGCTTCCCACCTCATCCAAATCTCTGCAATCCCCGTCAAGGTGAGACCCGAAAGAACACATGGTATCCTTACTCGAACTCCAAGGGCCTCCTCCTCCTATCAGAATAAGAATTTTTCCAACTCTGTGCAGTCCTCATCCGCTACTGGATGACCTGCACCTTCTCTATAGTAGCTCTCACCGTCTTTGGTCCAATAAGTGCGGACTCTCTTGG
Organism: Viscum album; assembly: GCA_963277665.1. Lineage (NCBI taxonomy): Eukaryota > Viridiplantae > Streptophyta > Magnoliopsida > Santalales > Viscaceae > Viscum > Viscum album. The sequence goes on from OY728145.1 coordinate 385,071,585, forward strand.
ATCAGTCCAGCAAAGCGGTGACCTGCAAGGTCACCCATACAGAGCCTCGAATGGTGCTATAAAAATAGTGGAATGATAAATGTTGTTGTGAGCAAATTACACTAGTGGTAGGTGATCCAACCAGATATGACCAAAGTCAAGAATGCAAGCTCGAAGCATATCCTCCAGGACCTGGATGGTCCGCTCTGTCTGACCATCAGTCTGGGGATGAAACGCTGTGCTCAAGCGCAACTGAGTCCCAAAAGCTTCATACAATACCTTCCAAAACCGGGATGTGAAATGAGCATCACGATCTGAGACAATCGTGGATGGAAATCCATGAAGTCGAACTATCTCTTGCACGTAGAGGCGTCCCAATCTCTCTACTGAATTCTGCTCCTGTATGGCTAGGAAGTGGGCTGACTTGGTGAGTCAATCAACGAACACCCAGATGGAATTGTGTCCCCTAGACGTACGTGGTAAACTCATTATGAAGTCCATAGATATCCCATCACACTTCTACTCTAGCACCTCAAGGGGCTGAGTCAAGCCTACTGGCACCTAGTGCTCAGCCTTTACTTGCTGACAAGTAAGGCACTGAGAAACAAACTCTGCCACACACTTTTTCATTCCTGGACACCAGAACTAACGTCGGAGGTCACGATACATCTTTTCCATGCCTGGATTCACCACCAAAGTGGATGTATGGAAATCCCTTAGAACCTCCTCCTACAACGTCACAGGTACTACTATACACCCTCTGAAAAGAACAACGTGCTCCCCACCTTCTGAATATCCATTAGCCGCAACACATGTGGATATATGGGCATGTAGAGTCTCACAGTTAGCATCCTTGCACTGTGATTACCTGACTTGATGTAGGAGTGGAGGGGTAACAACCATCGACTGAAGTTAAGCTCCCTCATCTCTATCCACGAAGGATAACTGTAAAGAGGACAACTACCGCGTCACCTCATCTAGCAACTGCGAACTGGATTTCCTGCTGAGAGCATCTACCACTACGTTACCCTTCCCAGGTGTGTAAATGATCTCATAGTAGTAATCATGGAGGATCTCAAGCCATTGCCTCTATCTCAAATTCAGATCCTTCTGAGAAAAGATATATCTGAGACTCTAGTGATCAGATTAGACAGTAAACCGCTCACCCATCAGGTAGTGCTGCCACATCTTCAATGCGAAGACTACCGCTACCAACTCAAGACCATGGGTTGCGTAGTTCTGCTCGTGTGGCCTCAACTGACGTGTTCCATAGAAAATCACCGCTTGCCTCTACATTAGGACACAACCAAGCCTGGTTCCTGATGCATCGCAGAATATTACATGCTCGACACCATCCTCCGGTAATCCCAAGATTGGGGCGCTTGTCAAACTCTGTCTCAACTACTGGAAAGCCTGCCGGTATCTCTCAGTCCACACAAAAGGCTACCCTTTTCAGGTCAAAGCTATCATGGGTGCTACAATTCTGGAGAAATCAAGGATGAATCTCCGATAGTATCCTACCAACGTAAGGAAACTATGCACCTTCATCATGCTTCGGGGTGGCTTCAATGCTAGCACTGCCTCCACCTTAGCTGGGTCCACTATTACCCCATCTGTCGAGATGACATGTCCCAAAAAGTGGACCTCCTATAGCCAGAACTAACACTTCAAGAGTTTCCCATACAACTGGTGATCTCGAAGTGTGTCCAGAACCATCCTTAGGTGTCTCGCATGCTCCTCCTCAGATGCAGAGTACACAAGGATATCGTCGATGAAGACCACTACAAACTGGTCTAGATAGGATTGAAAGATCCGGTTCATGAGTCCCATGAAAACTACCGGGGATTTCGTCACGCTTAAGGGAATCACCAAGTACTCATAGTGACCATATCGGCATCTGAAATCCGTCTTCGGTATTTCCTCATCCCGTACTTGCAACTAGTGATAGCCTGATCGTAGATCAACTTTCGAGAACCATCGTGACCCTCTCAACTGGTCGAAGAGGTCATCGATCCTCAGTAGTGGGTACCGGTTCATCACAATCACCTGATTTAAGCACCGGTAATCCACACATAGCCTCAATCTCCCATCTTCTTTACTGGCAAATAGCACCGAGGCTGCCCAGGGTGACATGATGGGTCTCACAAATCCCTTCTTTTGTAAGTCATCCAGCTGCACTCTCAGCTCCCAAAGCACTGCAGGAGCCATCTGATATGCAGATGCTGATATCGGTGTCGTCTCGGGTTTCAACTCAATGCAAAAAATATATCTCCCGATGGGGAGGTATATTGGGGACATCCTCCAGAAAGATTTCCTTGTTCTCATCCACTACTGCTAGAAACTGGAAACTCATAACACCTACTGTGCTAAGGGATAGGCTAGCCAATTGATGTGAAATCGGTTGTGCCCTCCTACGCATGAGTCCATCCTGCGCTGCCTGGGTCTCTCTTTCACATACAAAATAGAACCTCATTCCATCACTGCGGACACACCACACCCTTCGCCTAAAACAGTCGATCTGGGTATAAATTGTGGATAGCCAATCCATACCAAGAATGACATCATAAGGCCTCGATGCTACCACCAAGAGGTTCCAACCGAAACTCTCGCCTCCAAGGGTTAGGTCACACTGTCTACAGAGGTGTGTGATCTCTGAATCTTCTCCAGTCGGTGTTTCTAAGGGTAAGGGTCGAGTCAAAGGCTCAACTGGAATCTCAAGGTCTCGAAAAAGATAAACAGCCAGAAAGGAATTACTAGCACTTGTGTCTATCAGTACGGTAGCCAAAGTAGAAAAGACACAAATAGTACCTCTAATAATTCTGGGAGTACCTGGGTCATAAGCCTCTGCCGCCTGCAGCTGTCCATGCCTCTGTCCACCGGCTCCCTGAGCCTGGGGTGGACCTCCTGGGGGTGGTGGTGGTAAAGGGTCAAAATGTCTACCAACTCCATCTGCTCTCCCAGCTCCTCTACCGCGTCCTCCACCTCGCGGATCTGTATGCTCCACACATTGCTTCTGCCTCAGTGGTCCATCCACTACTCTCATGTCAGTAGTACGGCAGTTCGAACAATCTAGAGTGATATATCCCATTCCATCACATGAGTAGCATCGCCTCTCTCGAGGCTAGCTGGATGTGCCCTACAAACCCTGTACGGAAGATCCCCTGTCTTGGGATCTCCTCTGAAAACATCTCCCATGCCGGGGTCCCTGACGCCGGCTCCCTTCTGTCGAGGTCTCTGCTCCAGCTCACCCACTACTGACAACCTTCGGATGTCTCTGCTCTTCCAAGAAGCTCTCGACCACCAAATCCCGCTCGAGCAATCCAGCATAAGTGGGAATGCTCATAGGGATGATTCTAGCTCGGATATCTATCCGCAAGCCCTGGTCGAAAGTCCGAGCTATGAGGTACTGATCTCTAAACATATCCATTGAGTACCGCGAGAGATCGGTAAACCTCGACGAATAGTCAGCCACCGTCATGGCTCCCTGCTAGAGCTGAATAAGCTCATGTTTGTGTACTGTTCTCTGGGTAACCAGTGAAAACTTCTCTCTAAAGAGACGCTCAAACTCCAACCATGCAAGTGTCTCCTTGTCATGGGTTTGGATAACCAAACTCCATCATCGCCCTGCCAAACCCTACAGAAGGCTCTCTACTAGGATCACCATCTGGTCTTCTAGTGTCCTGACCAAACGGAAGACTCTTCCCACTACCTAAAGCTATTCCTCTACTGCCTGAGGGGTCTCTGTCTCTAAAACTCATGGAGTGCGCTCAGTCTGTGCTCTTCCTCCACTGGTATAGCAGGCACTAAACACTGCTCTACAGGTGGTGGAATAACTGGAACACCTCCTGATGGTAAAACTGGGGGATCCGGTCCCTGTATCGAATCTTCATTGCTAAGGGGGTCATCCTCGTGATCGAGCTACTGGATCCTAGCAGGTACACGTCATGGAGGCATCCTGTAAAGAAACAAGATGTATCTAATTCAGTGATTATATCTGGAGAGTTGACTCAAGAAGGACATGGAAACCCCAACCCATTCCTATATGATGCATGTACCATTATTTTCCCCTGAAACTAGTGTTCTCATGCTCCAAGTAAAAAAGAAAGTTATCAGAGTCCTGGTGTATGGACACGTCGGCTACCCGCACCAACACTGGGATCCCTGGCCTGAAAGTCGAACTCGAAACACTTAACACTGTTTCCCCAAACCAACTCACAGACTCTCGGTCCTAAGGTAGAACCGACCACCTCTGATACCACTCTATCATGACCCGTCCTAGTGGGGCCCGAGCTGCAACTCCCCAAGCCCGCCTCCAATAGGCTAGGGGCTGGTGACTAGCACCGAGTAGGCATGCTACTAACATGGGAGGAATTGTCTATAAACCTATACACACACACACATGCATCTTCAAGATCACAAAGTTGAAAAGTAAAATCTGGTAAAAGGAAAAGATGCATGCATACACTAAAACCCAACCACAGAGTACGACAGGAAAGTAAAGTGAAAGAAAGTAAAACCCTGGGCCAAAAGTACAAGCCCACCAAAATAAAGTCTGTAACAAAGTCCAACCTATGAGGAAAGGTACTGGGACTGAAATATGTAATCGTAGGAACACACCTCGTCCCGCCTGATCTCACTAAGCACCGTCAGGTCCTGGTCCACCTAGAATCCTTTCAAAGCCACGCTCGTCTGCACAAGACACGACACGTGCGGGCAAAGCCCGTGCAGGGGTGAGTATAACAATACCTATTAGGCCACCCCAAAACCACAAAGGAAATAATGCAAAGGAAAAATACCAAAAATTAAAGATACAATCATCTCTACACAGTATATGTCTACCGAAAATATAACAAGTATATCTAGACATACTCATGCACGATCGACTATCGTGAATACCACCACTAAGATCCAGCTCGAAGATTCCATTAAGCACGTAACAAGTAGAACGCACTCCTAGGTCTGAAGAGAAAGAGATATAAAGTACTCATTCCGGGAGAACACACTCCACGATTACTTTGAGAACATGATGCTTAGATGAGGATCACGGCCAAGTTATGGGGTGATTCCGACAACTCAGTATGATCTAATCCGCTAAGCAGAGGATCAGTGCCTGGGTAAAGTTGGTCACGTCGATACCAAGAACTCCTCCTAGGGATCCAGGAATGAATAGAGGATCTAGCTCTAAGCCTCACAGAGGGGATTCTAACAACTCTATTCAAGAAGTTCTAATGAAGGGATCATACTCCTGTGTAAAGGAAATGATACCAGAACCTTCAGAGAAAGGACCAAGGGTACGAACCCTAAGAAAACTAGTCCAAGTCACATAAGGGAAGTACCTCAAGACATGAATAATTTATTACATGGCGTGTCGTATGGTTACACACCATGTTTCTTGACCCCGGGTACTACCCATGTAAACGGACTGTGTCGCCTTTCCGGTTTATGGAAAACCCAACTACACGGCATGTAGAAAATCACACGTCATGTTCATGTATCCAGGTATTGCCCGTGTAAATGACCCATGTCACTCGTTTTTTCGATTAGAAAGTCACTACATGACGTGTAGAATGTTCACACGCCGTGTCCGAGCACCTGGGGCTCACTCCGTGTATGCTGGCCATGTGCTCGTACATGGTCTCTGCCCGTGTCCGTGTCGCCTGCCCCTGTACCAGTACATGGGGTATCCCGTGTATCTGGCTGGGTCTGGCCAGGTAAGGGTATACACGCCATGTCCTTGGCCGTGTACCCAACCCGTGTCCGTGTCTCCTTCCCGTGTACCAGGAAACGGGGTATCCCGTGTATCTGGCCGGGTCTGGCCGGGGAAGGGTATACACGGTGTGTCCTTGGCCGTGTACCTTGGCCGTGTCTGTGTACTCCTGAAGTACATGCCAGGTAAATCTGTCGATGAACACATGTCTTGTAGCCCATACTATATGGCGTGTAGTGGGGAAAATTCTAGAGCACCATCTTCTTCCTTGGGCTTTGCCCGATCTTCCGGATCCGCGATCCCCCATCTGTTCATCCCGATACTCCAGGGTTTGGTTCGGCTCCTCATAAGAACACCGTAACTTGTGTTTTTGGCCTTTAAAACGGATCATAAACCTCAAAAAATCCGTCCAAATAAAAATTTCTGAAAACTCATAACTCTCGATCCGCTCCAAATCATCTCCCGATATCGTCATCGCACCTCTGTGACACCGCTCCAGGGTTGGTTCCACAGTTTGGGATCGTTGCATCACAGAATGGATGCGCAACGATCTGCCATTCATCACCCCGCAAAGAACATGAAGAACGCGAAGAAAAGAAAGGGAGAAATCCAAAGAAACAAAACTAAGGAACGAACCTATGTCGTCGTTCATCACGGTGTTGATCCGCTCCCGTTAATGGGATTAAACGGAGCAGAAAATCAACAAAAATGGATTAACATGGATTCAATCTCCCAAAAATCCCCGCAAAATGCCTATCCTGCAAGAACGATTGATCCGAAGACTAATCTGTTCGTGGATTAGACCACGTTCGTCGTAGAAATCAATAATGGGGAAGAAATCACAAACAAACGTCCTACCTGGATTCTGCGGCATTCGTTGGCGATGATCTAGTCGCTGCGTCATCGTCGTCGTGTTGGGAGGTTTCTTCCATAGCCTCCAGAGCCGCCAAGGGTTTCATGGTTATGAGGTTTGTAACCCTAGATCCTTGTGGCAACCTTTAATTAAAAAGGTAAGGGATATCTGTTGTAGCAGATTTTAAAGATTTCGTTGCAGAATAAAATATTTTTATTTAAATATTTTATTACTCTTACATCCCAAAAACTGGATTCCACCACCGACCTGCAACTACCGATGTTAGGCCTCGCCTAAGGTAAAATCATTGTTACGAACGCAACGGTGCCCTCATATTTCTGATCTGAGTACCCGTTCGGGAGTTATTACACATTTTCCAAAAAACTGCATGCGTGCGTAATTTAATTATTAAATTAAATCCAAACATTTATTCCGGGCTAACTGGGTCTCAGAACTTCATGATGTCTCAGAGCCTATCCTCGAATTAATTCCCATATAATATTAAAATAATACATGTAAAAAATCTAGGACATTACATGTTTACCCATTTGATGCAGTGCATGTCCAATACCCCTCTTCCAAAAGGACATTCATGGTTAATGGACATCATTTAAAGCATCACCATGAGAGGACGCACAATCCTGGATCAACATCAACTTCCACTAGATCCCCAACCTCTATAGTCAACCCACCACTATATGGATATGGCGACCCACCATATCCGAACCAGGGGGCACCTCTTTCCCTTTAACTCTCTTTACCTCTTTCTTCTTCTTACTCTCTCTTATTTTTTTTACCACTTTCTTTATCAAAACATTTCTTTTTCACTTTCCCTTTTGTGTGGGAATATCTTTATAAAAAACAAAAATAAAAACCTAAAAAACAAAAAAAAAAACATTCAATTAAAAAAAATACAAAAAAATCAAGAGTCATGTTTACTCACCATTGAGTTTCGAAATTTTTTCCAACATTTTTGGGGAGTCAACAGACTTGTTTTCATCTCAAAAATTTTGTATTTTCATTATGAATTTGTATTAATAATTTTGTGTCAAAACCAACATATTTTGAATGCTCAATTTTTTATTTGGACAATGATTTTCCCCAATTGTGAGAACCAATATTATCTTTCATGCCAAGGCCACCTATGGCTATCTTATCAAAATGTGTGTTTTCACCCCCATTTGTGAGTCTTGAGTTTGTGGACCTTTGAGCTGAATTTCCTACTTTAGTGTGCATTAATATGATATAGGCATTTTTCTAAACCACATGAGAATTATAATATCTAAATAGCCTCCCATTAACCATACATTAATCCTCCTTTTTAAAGCCCCTTTGAGCCTATGAAAACCTTTTCCTTGATATCCACATTACAATCCCAATACCTTTTCCTAACCAATATCAACATGGATTTTCATTGCATAATTTTTTGAAATTTAAGTGTGGGGGGAATGTATTTCATTGTTTGGATACCCTATTATTGATTTTCCACGAGTTATCATCTACTTGAGGGAAAGAATCCATTTTAGTGTGGGGGTGAGGTTTTCATTCAGTGTGTTTTTGGGAAATTTAATGTACTTCCATTTATGTAATATTGTAAATATTATTGACAAGTGTTCAAAACAAATGTTGAAAAAAAATCAAGAAAAAATTGAAAAAATGGGTTGTGTCTTGGGTTGGTAAAAAATAACTCTACCTCAACCTTTGATCTTGTTATAACTATTACAAATAGTTTCATGAGGAGATCGAACAGGGGTTGGGATATGAGTTTGAGATCTGTTTCAATGTCAACTTTTGAAAAAACAAAGAAAAAATAGGAGAAGAAAAACAAAGAGAACACTTGCATTATATTCTGATTAGGATAAGTTTTGTGTTTTGTAAATATTCCATATTCCCATTACATTTATATTTTCTTCCTATATTATGTCTTTCTTCACATAATCATTCCCTTGTAAATATGTGTTTTCATTTCCTTCCATGTTTTATTTCAAAAAAATGTGCATTTCTTTTTCGATGTTGGTGTTTTTACCCTCTTCTTCCATCTCTTGAACATTATATTCCTACCGTCCAATAGCCACAAAAAACCCATTAAAAATACCTCTTGATTCTTGTTCACTTTGTATATGGATTGTAAGTTTAGAGCGCTTTCAAACTCTAATATTTTTACTTTTGGTTGGTTAAAGAGTGAACTTCCACAAATGAATTTTATCATCTTGAGAGGTGTGAGTTTGGAGTGTCCAAATTTTACATTTATAAATTTGAGCATGATAAAAATGAATTAGTTTTGGAATATAGTTTTAGTAACAACTTGTGGTGGAATTCAAAATGGATGAGTGAAATAGTCTAAACCTCCCCTCATTGGAGAAAACAAAATTTTAATATTTGTTGGTGAGTGAAAATAATTTTGTCATGTTTTTATATTTGTTGCACATGAGGACATGCAAAAAAATAAGTGTGGGGGATTTGTTTTTATTAATATTTTCATGAATTATTATATACTCACATTACTGATTTTATATGAAATGTGCATAATTTGTGTGAAATATTAATGTTTTAATATTAAGTATAATTTTTGAGAATTTTTAGAAGTATTCCAATTGAGTCAGTTTACTGTTTTGAAAATACCTATCACTATACTGATCCAAATTGTGTAGTTATTATTTTTTAGAATTCTAATTTAAATATACAACATTTCATTAGATGGTACCATGAGCCAATTCTTCCATTTCAAGGGTCATATGGTCCTCACAAAAAAGACCAAAAAATCTGTGAAGAAACTGGACTATTCATGAAGATTGATTTACTGGGATAAATAAAAAAAGACCAAATTCAATTATTCTCCACCCTAGTTTGGATAAAATATTAAGGAGTCCAGGATAAAAATTTCAAGGCCTAATAATAACAAATATGAGCCCAAATGATGCACTGAAATCCGGACCACCATTCTGGACAAGAAATAAAAGAAGCACACAGATATTAACATTTATCCTAATGTGGACATCCATTCAAGTTGAGAGTTTGCATTGTGAAATAGGAGATATTTATGGACAACTCTATTGAAGAAATTATTTTTATTTTAGGGCATCTTCCTATTCCAAAACCCATTCACATTATAGTCTTTGAAAAATTCTGCATTGAAATGGACAGATCAGAATTGTTTAGTGAAACCTCCATAAACATAGCTCCATACTTCCAATGGACGCAAAATGTTCACATTAGATAGAGGACGTTTATATATAAAACTTTGAATAAGGATATATTTAATTATTCGGCTGTATAAATTTCCAAATCGGCGATCCAAATGGATGTGTAATTCTGGAATGCAAACAGTCCACCACCTTGGGCTATTAATACATCCCCTCCTCTCCTTCCAAAAGGGTTGGAATTTCAGAAGAGAGGATATAATATTTTCATGAACAAAGCCTTTACAAAGTCTTGGGAGGACCTTCCATACTCATGTTTTTAATTGAGGGACCTTTCCTCCTCTCATTCATTTCATTACTTTTGTGGTCTTCTTCATTTGAAATCTTGTAAGTGTTTGTTTTGTAATTCTGTTTTAATGAATGTTTCTTCTTCAATATCTCTTACTCTCACCAACCTTCTGTAGTTTAATATTAATGTTATTAAAATATCCTAAATCAATTTATAATCCATTATCTTATTTTTCTTCCTCATTCATTCTAAATTCTTTATTTAACAATTTCTTCATCATTTGTGTGTGTGTTCGGCACACTACTCTTATCTTGTCCCTTTCTTTTTCTTCTCTTTATAATTCATCAACATAAACATATATTACCAGATTAATAACCATATTAATGGCTGAGTAAATCTCTCATTGGGGTGAGTTTTAATTTAGGTATGTTAAGCAATTGATAGCTTTTGCTCGATGAGTTTTCATTGAGTTAACATTGTGTATGTTGGACTTAGCATGTCATGGATTAATGACTTGTTTTGTTTAACATGTGGTTTACATGGATTATTGGAACCATAAATACACTACCATAAACAAGATATGATCATTATTAGAACCCTAAGTTAAGTTAAGGCTTGGATTAAAGCCTTAACACTTGGGAATTCAAATCAACTTCAACTTGTGACATGGGTGTTAATTTAAATGCAATATAAAGAAAACCTCAAGGATATCACAAGATTAACTAACCTGATTATGAACTCACCCCAATAATAACCAATTTGTTAAGTCAATCATAATAAATTAGTCATTTCAATTAAGCTCTGAAAACAAACCTCCCAATCAGAATACAATCAACAAAAAACAAACGAATATTTCAATGTATCATCGTTGAGGATTCGACCTGAGTGCAGATATTCACATTAGCAGAGCACCGGAACCTTGACCGGTCGATAGGTGAATATCGGTCGTGCATTTCAAATGGAACTGCTTCTGGGGATGGTGATTTAAGTAGTTATTAGTTTCTGGTTATTGTAATAAAAAACAAAAAAAAACAAAATTTAAAAAAAAAAATTGAAAAAAACCACAATGAAAAACTTGTCTTCTCATAAAAATCATAAACGAAAAACAAACAAAGAAAAACTAATCTTCCTATTTCTTTCAAAATCTCCTTGAATTCCTTGTAGCCTCCCAAACAATCCTTCAGATTTGTTTGACCCTAAAATTGAGCGAACACTTCTCCAACTTAGAAGGAACATAAGAGATAATCAAATAATTCAAGAACCAGTCCTTGTCCAACAAGTTGAATTTGAAATGGCCAATCCTAGGGAACAAACCCTTAAAGAACTTGTTACCCCTGATGTGAATTAACAACATCTTGGTATTCAATATCCAAACATAAAATCTGACTTCGAACTCAAATCGGGTTTGATTCACTTCTCCCTCACTTCCACGGGCTAACCGGTGAGGATCCACATCTCCACCTTAAAGAGTTCCAAGTGGTGTGCTCTACCATAAAGCCTCAAGGGGTTTCTGAAGAACAAATCAAACTTCGAGAATTCCCTTTATCCCTAGCTGACACTGCTATGTCATTGCTTCACTACCAACCTCTTGGTTCTATAACCACATGGAATGACATGAAGTGACTCTTCTTAGAGAAATTATTTCCTGCTTCTCGTACTGCTTCTATCCAAAGGGAAATAAGTGGTATACATAAATTCCCAAAGTGAATCACTCCATGAGTATTAGGAGAGGTTCAAAAATCTTATGGAAACCTGTCCACACCATCAAATCCCTAACCAAATCTTGATCCAATACTTCTATGAAGGGTTATTGGCTATGGAGAGAACTATCATAGATGCCGCAAGTGGCGGTGCTCTTGTTAATAAAAATCCTGCAGCAACAAGAGATCTCATAAGTAACATGGCTGAAAACACACAACAATTCCATACTCGAGCACATTCTCAAGTCAAACAAGCCTAAGATAATCAATCAACTGAGCCGAACAAGATGACCGAGTGGATGAGTGGACTTACAGGTCTTGTGATCCAACTAACTGTGGCTACCAAATCCCCAACCTCATCTTCTTCACAATAAATGTCTACTGGACCTATCAAAAACTGTGGAATCTGTAACTCTTTATCTCATCCAACAGACACATGTCCACAAATTCAAGAGGATCAATCCGATTCATCTGGACCAATGGAGCTCAATGCAGCATATGCTCAGCAGAAAACCAATCCTCAACTATCAGGTTAGTTTGTTTGAAACTTCAACCAAACTCACTCTGAGCCCTTCTCTTCTTCCTATAACCAGGGCCATAGGTATGGTAATCCCATATCCCATCCTCCTCAATTCCCTCCTCAAAACCCAAACTAGTTTAAATAGGTCAAGGGGTTGGTAACTTCCAACAACCTTATAATTTTATTCCTCAACCTCAAAGGAAAAATCCTCCTCCTAGATTCCATTATCCTAGTGAGCCTTCCCAATTCCAAAACCAACACAATCGCTTTCCCAAGAACCAAAATCAAGGTAATCCCAATTTGGGACAACCCTCTTCTTCCAAGCAACCATAGGAAAGTGCAGTGGAAGATCTTTCCTCCTTCACCCATTCTAGTCTCAAAAACATTGAAACCCAAATTGGTCAACTTGCATCCCACCTTAGTCAGCAGCAACCATCCAATTCTTCCCATCTCCAATCCCAACCCTTACCAAACCCCAAGGGTAATATAAGTGCAATTTCACTTAGATTGGGAAATAAAATTTCTATGCCTCAAGATAAGTCCTCCAACCTTCCTTTGAATGTTGACCTAGAAGATGAAAATAAAAATAAACTTGAAAAGGAACCTGAATCCATTCTGTCACCTCCTTCCATTCCACTTAGGAATCCAATTCCTTTTCCACAAGCTATCTCTAAACCAAGGAATTCCTTTGAACCTGGTCCTGAAATGCTTGACATGTTTAGATGTGTTGAAGTCAACATTCCCCTCTTAGATGCCATAAAACAAATTCCAAATTATGCCAAGTTTCTAAAGGAGTTGTGTAACCACAAGAGGCAACTTATGACCTTTAAAAATGTTTCCACCCAATAGTCTATTCCAATAAATTACAAGGATCCAGGGACCTTTACAGTTCCATGCCAAATTGGAAGTTCTAACTTCGATGATGCACTCATAGTCTTAGGAGCCTCAATTAATGTCAGGCCCAAATCCATATTCTACAACCTTGGTCTTGGTCCCTTACATCCAATGGGTGTTGTCATTCAATTGGAAAATCTAAGCACAGCCAATACTGAGGGAATAATTTAGGATTTCCTTATTCGAGTCAACGATCTTATCTTCCCTGCTGATTTCTATGTCCTTGACATGGAAGGTGAGACGATCTCTTCTTAATCTCCACTAATTCTAGGAATACCATTCCTCATGACTGTGAGAACCAAGATTTATGTCCATTCAGGCATCTTATCCATGGAATTTGGTGACCAACTGGTCAAGTTCAACATTTTCCAAGCCATGCGATACCCATCTGAGGATCAATCTTCATTCTCAATCCATTATTATAAGGATACTTCTGAGAGTCAATTGAACCCCATTCTATCATGTTCTTCATGTTCAAATGAAAAGGGATCTTTTGAAATCTACACGATTATTTACAAAGTCATAAATGGTGAAGTTGATGTGGACCTTTCATTGATAGACTCTATCAATCAAGAGGATATTGAAAAATATCTTGAATCCCACATCATTTCTGATCTCTACTGCTCCACCTTGTATAGTATTAAGGAGAATGAATATGAAGCAACTGAAGTCCCTTCCTCCGTTATTGAGTTTTCTAACCAAAAAATAAATGATGCCACTGATCTGAAACCTCTTCTTGAACACCTCAAATATGCATTCCTTTTCTATGATCACTCATATCCTGTCATTATATCTTCTTCACTTACCGAAACTGAGGAGTCCAAACTTGTTCAAGTGTTAGAGGAAAACAAAAAGGCATTAGGGTGGACCCTAGATGACATACCAATAATCAACCCTGCCCTTTGCATGCATCACATCCATCTTGATGAATCATCCAAACCAATTAGACAACCAAAAAGAAGACTCAATCCACTCATACTTGAGGTAGTTAGGGAACAGATCACCAAGATTCTTCAAACTGGTATTATCTACCCAATTTCTGATAGTGAATGGGTTAGTCCAATTCAAGTTGTACCGAAGAAGGTTGGGATAACTGTTGTCACAAATGAACATGGAGAGGTAGTCACAACTCGAGTGGAAAACAAATGGCGTGTGTGCATTTACTATAGGAAATTGAATGTTTAAACAAGAAAATATCACCACCCTCTTCCATTCCTTGATAAAATTCTAGAAAGATTATCCAGAAAGTCACACTATTACTTTCTTGATGGATACACCAGCTATTTCCAAATCCCAATCGCACCTCAGGACCAATAAAAGACTACTTTCACATGACCCTTTGGAACATATGCATATAAGAGAATGCCTTTTGGACTTTTAAATGCTCCTGCAACATTAGAGAGGTGTATGATGAGTATCTTTTCCAAATTCATTGAACACTACATGGAATTCTTCATGGATGACTTCACCATTTATGGTGAGTCATTTGAATCTTGTTTGAATTCACTCTCTCTAGTCCTCCAAAAGTGTGTCAAGTGAAACATTGTGTTAAATTTTAAAAAATGTCACTTCATGGTTGCAAATGGTATTTTTATAGGGAACATAGTTTCAAAATATGGTATTGAAGTTGATCCTGCCAAAATTGAAGTGATCCAATCACTTCCTAAACCCACTTCTGTTGAAGACATATATTCATTCCTTGGTCATGCTGGCTTCTATCGTAGATTCATCCATAACTTCTGTAAAAATTCCCTCCCATTTAATGGGTTGATCCAAAATGATGTCAATTTCTATTTTGATGAGCTTTGCAAGAGAGCCTTCATTGAACTCAAAACTTCTCGTACATCTGCCCCGATAATCCAACCCCCAGATTGGTCCTTACCCTTTGAGTTGATGTGTGATGCTTCTAATAGAACTGTTGGGGATGTTCTTGGTCAAAGAAGAGAAAAACTTCCTCATGTCATCTATTATGCCTCAAAAACTTTGGATGAAACTCAATCTCACTACACTGCCACTGAAAAGGAAATTTTAGCAGTGGCTTTTGCTATAGATAAATTTCGGCCCTATCTCTTAGGTGACAAAATCATCATCTTCACAGACCATTCTGCTATAAAGTTATTACTCAAGAAAAGTGATTCCAAACAGAGGCTAATACGATGGATCCTAATGCTCCAAGTGTTTAGCCTTGAAATAAAAGATAGACCAGGAAAATAAAACCCTGTGGCTGATCACTTGAGTACAATTTCTAATTCTTCTCATTCTAAAATCATTGATCCTGAATTCCCCACTGAGGCACCTTTCATTTCTCACTCCAAAGTTACCATGGTATGCCCCAATTGTAAATTACTTGTTTTCTGGTGTTTTTCCTGAAAATTTTCAAAAGAACAAAAAATGAAGTTGAAAAGTGATTCAAAATACTATTTTTGGGAAGAAAATAAACATTGTAAAATTGGGTCAGACATGGTAATAAGGAGATGTGTTTATGGAAATGAACATTCCTCTGTCATAGAATTCTATCACTCAATGCTTGGTTGTGGCCACTTTGGACCACAAAGGACCTCTCGAAAGGTCCTAGACTCTAGATTCTTCTGGCCTTCACTCTTCAAGGACTCACATGAGTTCTGTCAATCATGTCCCACTTTCCAAAAGTTTGGAATAATTTAAAAGAGAAATGAAATGCCCCAAAATCCTTTAATTTTCTGTGGGATCTTTGATGTTTGGGGTATCGATTTCATGGGACCATTCCCCCCTTCCAATGGATTCTCATACATTCTTCTTGCGGTTGATTATGTTTTTAGGTGGGTCGAGGCCAAACCCACTTGAAATGCTGATTCACATACTGTTAGTGAGTTTCTAAAGACACACATCTTCCACTGATTTGGCACACCTCGTGCTCTGATAAGTGACTTAAGAACCCATTTTTGTAATAAAACCATGGAATCTCTTTTGAAAAAGAATGGGGTTGTACATAAAACTTCAACTGCATATCACCCCCAAACAAATTGAATGGATGAACTTTCTAATAGAGAAGTGAAAATAGTGATTGAGAGAATTGTAAAACCCACCAGAAAAGACTGGCCTGAAAGACTTTGTGAAGCACTTTGGGCTTATCGAACTGCCTATTAAAACACCCATTGGGATGTCTCCTTTTAGGATAGTTTTGTGTAAATCATGTCATTTTCCGGTTGAAATCCCACATAGGTCATTTTGGGAAGTGAAAACTTGTAATTTTTATCTTGAAAAATCCAGTGAAGAAAGATTGTCGCAATTGGATGAACTGGAGGAGCTTCGACTTGATTCTTATGAGAATTCTAATCACTAAAAAGAAAAATCCAAGGCACTCCATGATAAACACATCCTGAGAAAGATATTTTATGTAGGTGAAAAGGTAATGCTCTTTAATTATTGATTTTGGCTTCACCCAGGTAAGATTTATTATCATTGGGAAGGTCCTTTTGTTATTACTAATGTTTACCCATTTGGTGCAGTGAAAGTCCAAGACCCCTCTTCAAAAAGGACATCCATGGTTAACAGACATTAGTTAAAGCATCACCATGAGATGACGCACAATCCTGGATCAACATCGACTTCCACTCGATCCCCAACTTCTATAGTCGACCCACCAATAGATGGAGATGGCGACCCGCCAAATCCAAACCAGGGGGAACCTCTTTCCCTTTAACTCTCTCTAACTCTTTCTTCCTCCTCCTCTCTCTTTCATTTTTACCACTTTCTTTATCAAAACCTTTATTTTTCACTTTCTCTTTTGTGTGGGTGTATCTTTATAAAAAGCAAAAATAAAAACCTAAAAATAAAAAAAAATACAATCACTTAAAAAAATATAAAAAAAATCATGAGTCATGTTTACTCACTATTGAGTTTTGAAATTTTTTCCAACCTTTTTGGGGAGTCAATAGAAATTTTTTCATCTCAAAATTTTTTTATTTTCATTATGAATTTGGATAAAGAATTTTGTATCAAAACCAAAATATTTTGAATGCTCAATTTTTTATTTGGAAAATGATTTTCCCCAATCATGAGAACCAACATTAGCTTTCATGCCAAGTCCACCTATGGCTATCTTTTAAAAATGTGTGTTTTCACCCCCATTTGTGAGTCTTTCATTTGTGGACCTTTGAGATGAATTTCTTACTTTAGTGTGCATTAATATGATAGAGGAATTTTTCTGAACCACATGAGAATTATAATAGACAAATAGCCTACCATTAACCATACATTAATACTCCTTTTAAAAGCCCCTTCAAACCTATGAAAACATTTTCCTTGATAGCCACATTACAATCCCAATACCTTTTCCCACCCAATATCAACATGGATTTTCATTGCATAATTTTTTGAAATTTAAGTGTTAGGGAATGTATTTAATTGTTTGGGTAACTTAATATTTACTTTCAATGAGTTGTCATCTGCTTGAGGGAAAGCATTGATTTCAGTGTGGGGGAGAGGTTGTCATTTAGTGTGTTTTGGGGAATGTAATGTACTTCCATTTATGTAATTTTGAAAATGTTATTGACAAGTGTTCAAAAAAATGATGAAAAAAATCAAAAAAAAATTGAAAAATGGGTTGTGTATTGGGTAGGTCAAAAATCACTCTTCATCAACCATTGATCTTGTTATAAATATTACAATTAGTGTTATGAGGAGATCAAACAGGGGTTGGTATATGAGTGTGAGATTTGTTTCAAGGTCAACTTTCGAAAAAACAATGAAAAAAACAGGGAAAGAAAGAAAAGAGAACACTTGCATTATATTATTATTGGGAGAAGTTTTGTGTTTTGTAAATATTCCATCTTCTCATTACCTTCATATTTTCTTCCTCTATTGTGTCTTTCTTCACACAATCATTCCCTTGTAAATATGTGTTTTCATTTCATTCCATGTTTTATTTCAAAAAAATGTGCATTGATTTTTCTATGTTGGTGTTTTAACCCTCTTCTTCCCTCTCTTGAACTTTATATTCCTACTATCCCATAGCCACAAAAAAACCCTTAAAAGTACCACTTGATTCTTGTGCACTTTGGATAAGGATTTTAAGCTGAGAGCTCTTTCAAACTCTAAGATTTTTACTTTTTCTTGGTTAAAGAGTGAACCTCTAGAAATGAATTTTATCATCTTGAGAGGTGTGAGTTTTGAGTGTCAACATTTTCCATTTCCAAATTTGTGCATGAAAAAAATGAATTAGTTTTGGAACATTTTTTCTGTAACAAATTGTGGTGGAATTCAAAATGGATGAGTGAAATAGTCTAAACCTCCCCTCATTGGAGAAAACAAAATTTTAATATTTGTTGGTGAGTGAAAATGATTTTTTCATATTTTTATATTTGTTGCACATGAGGACATGCACAAAAATAAGTTTGGGGGACTTGATATTATTAATATTTCATGACTTATTATATACTCCCTTTACTGATTTTATATGAAATGTGCATAATTTGTGTGAAATATTAATGTTTTAATATTAAGTATAATTTTTGAGCATTTTTAGAAGTAGTCCAATTGATTCATTTTATTGTTTTCATAATAAATATAACTATAAAGACCCAAATTGTGTATTTATTGTTTTGTAGGATTCTCCTTTAAACATAAAACATTTCATTAGAAGGTACCATGAGGGAATTCTGCCATTTGAAGGGTCATATGGTCCTCACAAACAAGACCAAAGAATCTGTGAAGAAACTGGACTATTCATAAAGATTGATTTACTGGGATAAATACATAATTCGAGATTCAATTATTCTCCACCATAGTTTGGGGGAAAATTTAAGGAGTCTAGGATACAAATTTCAAGGCCTAATAATAACAAAAATGGACCTAAATGATGCATTAAATTTCATCCCATCATTCTAGCCGAGAAATAAAAGTAGCACACTAATATTAACATGTCTCCTGATGTGGAAATCCATTCGAGCTGAGATTTTTCAATGTGAAAGAGGAGATATGGAAGGACAAATCTTTTGAAGAAATAAATTTTATTTTAGGGCATATTCTTATTCCAAAACCCATTCACATTATGGTCTCTGAAAAATTCTGCATTGAAATGGAAAAATTCGAATTGTTTAGTCAAACTGCCATAAACATTACTGCATAAGTCCAATGTGTAACGACCCAAACTTTTTGAATAGTATATTAACTTACTCTTAACGATTTAATAGAGATGTTAATGGTTAATACAGAAAGAGGAGTCGATGGCTTCATCCGGTAGACTCACACCTTATGAAGACCACTTATCAGAGCTTGGGAAGGAGGTGGCATCTTTGGGCTTTGCTTTGGACCAACCCCAAGCCGAACTCTAACGTGTCAAGCTTGAACGGAAATGCCTACGGGAGAAGTTAAATTAAGTAGAGATTACTTCTAGGGCAATGTTATCTAAGCCTCCCTAAGATTCTCTCACCATAGCACACCTTACACTTAGGTCATATGCTGGTGTTATAAGGGGCTACGTGACGAGACCATAGCTTCTTTGTGTAATCCTTTGGGGTGAATAAATTGAGATTTATTCTTTTAGTGATGTTTGTGAAATTTCAAATGTCGGGATAATTTTAGGGTGTATTTTATTGATGAATTTTGAAAAAAGGGATATTTTAAAATATTTATGTAAACTTTAAATAATTAATGATGTGTAATGATTTTCAAAAAATGGTCTTCTGCAAAACTTTTCAGTAAGGAATTTGGAGTCCAATAAGATCAACTTAATTTTTGATAAATAGTAAATTAGGAATAGTAATTTTATGCTTAGGATTAGTAATCTCACTTAAAGGAAGTTTTAATATAATTTAGACCCCTAGATTAAGTAATGTGGTTCAATAAAATGGGTAAATAATGGTTTCATAAATTATTAGTCAAGTATTATCTTTTTCGGGTGAATAGTGTTGTTTAATTAAAAATTAAATTAAAAATATTTAGAAAAGCAGTTTTATAAAATGGAATTTATTTTTGAACTCAGAGCATCAATATTATGTTATGGTAATTTTTGGGGATTTTTCTGAAAAAAATAAATTTTCAGTGAATAGTGTATTTATTTAATAATTAAACTAAAAATATTTAGAAAATAATTTTTATAAAATTGAGTTCATGTTTTTAATCAGAGCATCGATATTTGGTAAAGGTGAAATTTTGGGTTTTTTCTGAGAAAGTTGAATTTTCGATGAATAGTGAAAATACAGTTTTTAAGTTACGGGTGTTTAATAACATCATTAAATGATGAATTAAGTATGTAATCAATATGGTCGACTTATGAATAGAAAGATAAGGTATGAGGTGTCCCAAGTGGACAATACCATGGGCAAATACCATGGGAAATCCCATGGTTTTTTCAAAACCACCAATGAGGTGTCCCTTGGCCATTAATGCCTTGTCCCCTCACTTTCCCTATAAATACCAAGCCATCCTCTCATCCATTAGACTCCAAAATCATCCTCAACAAAGTTTTTTCCTCCTTACCTCCCATGTAGTCATCCAAAGGTGTCCTTAAGCCTCTCAAGGTCCCAACCATTGAGTTTTAAGAGTTACATTTAAGGTAAGGGATCCGACCTCTCTCTTTCTTTTCAAGCAATCTCTTTTATGTCATTTCTTTTATGCTCCAAGATATTATGTTGGAGTATGTTCTTTTATATTCATCTTACTTCCCTTTCCATTTTCATATGATGAGATACCCCCTCTTTCTCTCATCAATTCGTTTTAATAATGTTTAAGTGGCGCCGTTAGGCTGCCGAATTTTTAAGGGATTCTTTCACCTTTCTCATTTTTCAAAGTTCTACTTTCATTTCAAGTCTATAAAGTTCATTTTTATTATGTTGGGGTATGATCTCTATATATATCATACTGAAATTTTATGTTCTTATGATGATAGAACCTATTTGATCTCGTCAATTCATTTTTGTTGAAGTTTAAGTGACGTCGTCAGGCTGCCAAATTTTCATAAGAGAAATCTAATTTTTGTGTTCCTTCCATGTTTTTCATTTCAAAATGGTATGTCCTTCAAATTTCATTACCATGTTTATATATCCTTCATATTCTGTCCCTATACTATTTTATGGGTCATTTATGAATGTTTGACCCATGTCCCCTCTCTTTTCAAAGTTTTCTAAAACCCCAAAACATAGCCGTTATGCTGTAGAATTTTCGTCTCAAAATGTCTCTCTCTTTTTCTAAAGTTATTTTATTTCATTATGTGAATACTCAAAGATCTATCTTATATAGGGGTACTAACATATATACCAAGTCTATCTATTTTAAATTCTGGGATTTACATACGTGAGACCCGCTTTCCCTTTCCGTGGGTTTAAAGTGACATAAAGATCATGTCTTTAAAGCAGTTTTTAAAACGTTATGATTATGAAATGAAAACCATTTCTTTTATACTATATGGGTTGTTTATGAAATGATTTATGATGATATATGCGTCTCACATGATGATAAAGACAAATTTAAGGGTGCGCCCTGATAGCGCTCCAATGCATTGGGTAAAGACTTAATCTTTAGAGATGACCATTTAGACTGATACCTTGGTGAATAACCTTGATAATTTTTATTGACACCTTGGGGATGGATCTTGGTGAAATGGAAATGATTGTCTTTGTAAAATTTTGTATCCACATCTTCAAGTTATGAAAAAATTTATTTTTATTATGATATTCCTCATGATTTCTTTCTCATGCCTTAAAGTTCTTTTCATGACCTTATTGAAGTATCTCAAGTTCACATGTAAAATGTTTCTCTTATTTCTCTTTCTGGGCCTTCTGCTCACCCTTTCTTTTGATGTATGTCCCCAGGTTATTAGATGAAGTAATGAACCTAGAATTAACTTAAGGACAAGCCTTTAAAGTGTTTAAGAATAATTTTTTATGTTGTTTTCATGTATTATGTTCCTGGTTTCCAAGACACTAAACCTTAAAGATCCTCAGTTTTGTGTAATGTAATGAAAGTTTACGTAATAAAAAGGCGGGATGCCACACAATGGACACAAAATTTTCACAGTATACATAGTACGTTTATATCTACAAATTGAAGAAGGAGATATTTCATTATTATTCTGTATGAATGTCTAAATCGGCGAGCCAAGTGGAGGGGTAATTCTGGAATGCAAATAGACCACCACCTTGGGCTATTAATACATCCCCTCTTTTCCTTGCAAAAGGGTTGGCATTTCAGAAGAGAGGAGATCATATTGGCATGACCAAAGCCTTTCCAAAGTCTTGGGAGGACCTTCCATACCCACGTTTTTACTTGAGAGACCTTTCCTCCTCTCATTCATTTCATTTACTTTTGTGTTCTTCTTCATTTGAAATCTTTTAAGTGTTTGATTTGTAATTCTATTTTAATGAATGTTTCTTCTTCAATATCTCTTACTCTCACCCACCATCTGTAGTTTAATATTAATGTTCTTAAAATAGCCTAAATCAAGTTAAAATCCATTCTCTTTTTTTCTTCCTCATACAATCTAAATTCTATATTTAACAATTTCTTCATCATTTGTGTGTGTGTTCGACGAACTAGTCTTATCATGTACCTATCTTTTTCTGCTCTTTATAATTCATCACCATAAACATATATTACCAGATTAATAACCATATTAATGGCTGAGTAAATCTCTCATTGGGGTGAGTTTTAATTTAGTTATGTTAAGCGATTGAGAGGTTTTTCTCGATAAGTATTCGTTGAATTAACATTGTGTATGTTGGACTTAGCATGTCATGGATTAATGACTTGTTTTATTTAACATGAGGTTTCCATGGATTATTGGAACCATAAGTACACTACCATAAACAAGATATGATCAATATTAGAACCCTAAGTTAAGTTAAGGCTTGTATTAAAGCCTTAACACTTGGGAATTCAAATCAACGTCAACTTGTGACATGGGTGTTAATTTAAATGCAATATAAAGCAAAGGTCAAGGATATCACAAGCTTAACTAACCTAATGATGAACTCACCCCAATAATTATTAATTTTTTATGTCAATCATAATCAATTATTCATTTTAGTTAATCTCTGCAAACAAACCCCCCCAATCAAAATACAATCAACTAAAAACAAATGACTATTTCAAAGTATCATCACCGAGGATTCAACAGGAGTGTTGCTATACACATTAGCAGAGCACCGGAAGATTGACCAGTTGATAGGAGAAAATTGGCCGTGCGTTTAAAATGGAGATGTTTCTAGGGATGGTTCTTTAAGTGGTCACTAGTTTCTGGTTATTGTAATAAAAAACAAAAAAAAACAAAAATTAAAAAAATTAAAAAAAACACAAAGAAAAACTCGTCTTCTCATAAAAATCATAAACGAAAAACAAACAAAGAAAAACTTTTCTTCCTCTTTCTTTAAAAATCCCTTTGAATTCCTTGTTGCCTCCCAAACAATCCCTCAAATTTTTTTGACCCTGAAATTGAGCGAACACTTCACCAACTTAGGAGGAACATAAGAGATAATTAAATAATTCAAGAACCAGTCCTTAACCAACCAGTTGAATTAGAAATGGCCAATCCTAGGGAACAAACCTTTAAAGAAAATGTTTTCCCTGATATGAATTACCATTCTCTTGCTATTCAATATCCAAACATAGAAGCTGACTTTGAACTCAAATCGGGTTTGATTCATCTTCTTACTCATTTCCACGGGCTAGCCAGTGAGGATCCACATCTCCACCTTAAAGAGTTCCAAGTGGTGTGATCTACCATGAAGCCTCAAGGGGTTTCTGAAGAACAAATCAAACTTTGAGCACTCCCGTTCTCCCTATCTGACACTACTAAGTCATGGATTTACTACCTACCTCATGGTTCCATAACCACATGGAATGAAATGAAGCGACTCTTCTTAGAGAAATTATTTCCTACTTCTCGTACTACTTCTATCTGAAAGGAAATAAGTGGTATACGTCAATTTCCAAGTGAATCACTCCATGGGTACTAGGAGAGGTTCAAAATGCTTGTGGAAACCTGTCCACACCCTCAAATACCTGACCAAATCTTTATCCAATACTTCTATGAGGGGTTATTGGCTATGGAGAGAACTCTCATAAATACCGCAAGTGGCGGTGTTCTTGTTCATAAAACTCCTTTAGCAGCAAGAGATCTCGTAAGTAACATGGCTGAAAACACACAACAATTCCATACTCAAGAACATGCTCAAGTAAAACAAGCCCATTATAATCAATCAATTGAGCCGAACAAGATGACTGAGTGGATGAGTGAACTTAGAGGTCTTGTGAGACAACTAGTTGTGTCTCCAAAATCCCCAACCTAGTCTTCTTTACAATCAATGTTTACTGGACCTGTCAAAAAAAATGGAATCTACAACTCTTCATCTCATCCAATAGACACATGTTCACAACTTCAAGAGGATAAATCCAATTCATCTGGACCAATGAAGCTCAATGCAGCATATGCTCAGTGGAACACCAATCCTCAACTATTAGGTTAGAATGTTAGAAAATTAAACCAACCTCACTCTGAGCCCTTCTCTTCATCCTATAACCAAGGCCATAGGTATGGTAATCCCATATATCATCATCCTCAATTCCCTCCTCAAAACCCAAACTAGTTTCAAAATGGTCAAGGCATTGGTAACTTCCAACAACCTTATCATTTTATTCCTCAACCTCAAAGGAACAATCCTCCTCCTGGATTCCATTATCCTAGTGATCCTTCCCAATTAAAAAACCAATAAAATTGCTTTCCCAAGAACCAAAATAAAGGTAATCACAATTCGAGACAAGCCTCTTCTTCCAAGAAACAATGGGAAAGTGCAGTTGAATATCTTACCTCTTTCACCCATTCTAGTATCAAAAACATTGAAACACAAATTGGTCAACTTGCATCCCACCTTAGTCAGTAGTAGCCATCCAATTCTTCCTAACTCCCAACTCAACCATTACCCAACCCCAAGGGTAATGTAAGTGCAATTGCACTTAGATCGGGAAAGAAAATTTCTATGCCTCAAGATAAGTCCTCCAACCCTCCTTTGAATGTTGGCCTGGAAAATGAAAAGAAAAATAAACTTAAAAAGGAACATGAATCCATTCCCTCACCTCTTTCCATTACACATAGGAATCCAATTCCTTTTCCACAAGATGTCTCTAAACTAAGGAAGTCCTTTGAACCCGGTCCTGAAATGCTTGACATGTTTAGAGGTGTTGAAGTCAACCTTCCCCTCTTAGATTCCATAAAATAAATTCCTAAGTATGCCAAGTTTCTCAAGGAGTTGTGTACCCACAATAGGCAACATAGGACCTTCAAAAATGTTCCCACCCAACAGTCTATTCTGATAAAGTGCAAGGAACCAGGTACCTTTACGGTTCCATGCCAAATTGGAAGTTATAACTTCGATGACGCACTCATAGACTTAGGAGCATCAAATAATGTTATGCCCAAATCCATATTCTCTAACCTTGGTCTAGGTCCCTTACATTCAATGGGTGTTTTCATTCAGTTGTCCAATCGAAGCACAACCAGTCCTAAGGGAATAATTTAGGATGTCCTTGTTCGAGTCAATGATCTTATCTTCCCTGCTGATTTCTATGTCATTGACATGGAAGGTCAGACAAACTCTTCTCGATCTCCCCTAATTATAGGAATACCATTCCTCATGACTGCGAGAACCAAGATTGATGTCCATTCAGGAATCTTATCCATGGAATTTGGTGACCAATTGGTCAAGTTCAACATTTTCCAAGCCATGTGATACCCATCTGAGGATCACTATGCATTCTCAATCCATTCTTCTAAGGATACTTCTGAGAGTCAATTGAACCCCATTCCATCGTGTTCTTCATGTTCAAATGACAAAGGATCCTGTTAAATCTACACCATGATTAACAAAGTCATAAATGGTGAAGTTGATGTGGACCATTCATTAATAGACTCTATCAATCAAGAGGATCTTGAAAACTCTCTTGAATACCACATCAATTCTGATCTGTACTCCTCTACCTTGGACAGTATTAAGGAGAATGAATTTGAAGCAACTAAAGTCCCTTCCTCCATTCCTAAGTTTTGTAACCAAAAAATAAAAGATAACATTAATCTAAAACCTCTTCCTAAACACCTGAAATATGTATTCATTTTTCATGATCACTCATATCCTATCATTATCTCTTCTTTACTAACCGAAACTGGGGAGTCCAAACTTGTTCAAGTGTTAGACGAAAACAGAAAGGCATTAGGGTGGACCCTAGATGACATACCAGGAATCAAACCTGCCCTTTGCATGCATCACATCCATCTTGAGGAATCATCCAAACCGATTAGACCACCACAAAGAAGACTCAATCCACTCATAATTGAGGTAGTTAGGGAAGAGATCACCAAGCTTCTTCAAGCTGGTATTATCTAACCAATTTTTGATAGTGAATGGGTTAGTCCAATTCAAGTTGTACCGAAGAAGGGTAGGATAACTATTGTCACAAATGAACATGGAGAGGTAGTCACAACCCGAGTGAAAAACAAATGGCGTTTGTGCATTCACTATAGTTAATTGAATGTTGAAACAAGAAAATTTCACTACCCTCTTCCATTCCTTGATCAAATTCTAGAAATATTATCCAGAAAGTCACACTATTAATTTCTTGAGGGATACACCGACTATTTCCAAATCCCAATCGCACCTCAGGACCAAGAAAAGACTACTTTCACATGCCCCTTTGGAACATATGCATATAGTAGAATGCCTTTTGGACTTTACAATGATCCTGCAACATTCCAGAGGTGTATGATGAGTATCTTTTCTGAATTCATTGAACACTGCATGGAAGTCTTCCGTTATGACTTCACCATTTATGGTGATTCATTTGAATCTTGTTTGAATTCACTCTCTCTAATCTTCCAAAAGTGTGTAAAGTGTAACCTTGTGTTAAATTTTGAAAAATTTCACTTCATGGTTGCAAATGGGATTGTTCTAGGGCACATAGTTTCAAAAGATGGTATTGAAGTTGATCCTGCCAAAATTTAAGTGATCCAATCACTTCCTGAACCCACTTCTGTTCAAGACATCCGTTCATTCCTTGGTCATGCTGGTCTCTATCATAGATTCATCCACAACTTCAGTAAAATTTCCCTCCCACTCACTCAGTTGCTCAAAAATGATGTCAATTTCCATTTTATGAGGTTTGCAAGAGAGCCTTCATTGAACTCAAAACTTCTCTTACATCTGCCCCGATAATCCAACACCCCGATTGGTCCTTGCCCTTTGAGTTGATGTGTGATGCTTCTGATAGAGCTGTTGGGGTTGTTCATGGTCAAAGAAGAGAAAAAATTCCTCATGTCATATATATTATGCATCAAAAACATTGGATTAAACTCAATATCACTACACTGCCACTGCCTTAGATAAATTCCAGCCCTATCTCTTTGGTGCCAAAATCATCATCTTCACAGACCATTCTTCTATAACGTTCATACTCAAGACAAGTGATTCCAAACTGAGGCTTATAATATGGATCCTAATTCTCCAAGAGTTTAAACTTGAAATAAAAGATAGACCAGGAAAAGAAAACCATGTGGCTGATCACTTGAGTAGAATTTCTAATTCTTCTCATTCTGAAATCATTGATCCTAAATTCCCCACTGAGTCACCTTTCATTTCTCACTCCAAAGTTACCATGGTATGCACCAATTGTTAATTACTTGGTTTCTGGTGTTTTTCCTAAAAAAGTTTCAAAATAAGAAATAATGAAGTTGAAAATTGATTCAGAAAACTATTTTTGGAAAGAAAATAAACTTTGTAAAACTGGGTCAGACATGGTAATATGAAGATGTATTGATGAAAATGAACATTCCTCTATCTTAGAATTCTATCACTCAATGCCTGGTGGTGGCCACTTTGGACCACAAAGGACCTCTCAAAAGGTCGTAGACTCTAGATTCTTCTAGCATTCACTCTTCAAGGACACGCATGAGTTCTGTCAATCAGGTCCCACTTGCCAAAAGTTTGGCACAATTTTAAAGAGAAATGATATGCCCCAAAATCCTTTAATTTTATGTGAGATCTTCGATGTTTGGGGTATCGATTTCATGGGACCATCCCCCTTCTAATGGATTCTTATACATTATTCTTGCATTTGATTATGTTTCTAGGTGGGTCGAGGCCAAGCCCACTAGAAAGGATGATTCACATACTGTTAGTGATTTTCTAAAGACACACATCTTCCACTAATTTGGCACACCTCGTGCTTTGATAAGTGACTTAGGAACCCATTTTTGTAATAAAACCATGGAATCTCTTTTGAAAAATAATGGGGTCGTACATAAAACTTCAACTGCATATCACCCCCAAACAAATGGCATGGCTGAACTTTCTAATAGAGATTTGAAAAGAGTGCTTGAGATAATTGTAAAACCCACCAGAAAAGACTGGCCTGAAAGACTTGGTGAATAACTTTGGGCTTATCGAACTGCCTATAAAACACCCATTGGGATGTCTCCTTTTAGTCTAGTTTATGGTAAATCATGTCATTTTCTAGTTGAAATCCAACATAATTCATTTTGGGTAGTTAAAACTTGTAATTTTGATCTTGACAAATCCGGTGAAGAAAGATAGTTGCAATTGGATGAACTGGAGGAGCATCGGCTTGATTTTTATGATAATTCTAATCTCTATAAAGAAAAATCCAAGGCACTCCATGATAAACACATCCTACAAAAAGGTATTTCATTAAGGTGAAAAGGTAATTCTCTTCAATTCTAGATTTTGGCTTCACCCAGGTAAACTTAATTCTCATTAGGAAGGTCCTTTGATTATTACTAATGTTTACCCATTTGGTGCAGTGCAAGTCCAAGACCCCTCTTCCAAAAGGACATTCATGGTCAATGGACATCGGTTAAAGAATCACCATGAGAGGACGCCCAATCCTAGATCAACATCAGCTTCCACTGGATCCCCAACTTCTACAGTCAACACACCACTAGATGGAGATAGCGACCTGCTAAATCTAAACCAGGGGGCTCCTCTTTCCCTTTAACTCTCTCTACCTCTTTCTTCTTCTTCCTCTCTCTTTAATTTTTTTACCAGTTGCTTTATCAAAACCTTTATTTTTCACTTTCTCCTTTGTGTGGGTGTATCTTTATAAAAGAAAAAAATAAAAACTTAAAAAACAAAAAAACAATCACTTAAAAAATACAAAAAAAATCAAGATTCATGTTTACTCATCATTGGGTTTTGCTTTGGACAATGATTTTCCCCAACTATGAGAACCTACATTAGCTTTATTTCCAATTCCACCTATGGATATCTTTTAAAAATGTGTGTTTTCACCCCCATTTGTGAGTCTTGAGTTTGTGCACCTTCGAGCTGAATTTCTAACTTTATTTTTCATTAATATGATA
Source organism: Viscum album (assembly GCA_963277665.1). Taxonomy (NCBI): domain Eukaryota; kingdom Viridiplantae; phylum Streptophyta; class Magnoliopsida; order Santalales; family Viscaceae; genus Viscum; species Viscum album. The sequence goes on from OY728145.1 coordinate 385,101,009, forward strand.
GAGGCATTTTTCTGAGCCACATGAGAATTATAATAGCCATATATCCTCCCATTAACCATAAATTAATCCTCCTTTTGAAAGCCCCTTCGATCCTATCAAAACCTTTTCCTTGATAGGCACATTGCAAGACCAATAACTTTTCCCACCAAATATCAACATGGATTTTCATTGCATTATTTTTTGAAATTTAAGTGGGGGGAATGTATTTCATTTTTTGGGTACCCTATTATTGATTTGCAACGAGTTATCATCTGCTTGAGTTCAAGCATCCATTTTAGTGTGGAGGAGAGGTTTTTGTTCAGTGTGTTTTAGGTAATGTAATGTACTTCCATTTATGTAATTTTATAAATTTTATTGACAAGTGTTCAAAAAAAATGATGAAAACACAATAAAAAAAATGAAAAAATGGGTTGTGTCTTGGGGGCGGTCAAAAATCACTCTTCCTCAACCTTTGATCTTGTTATAACTATTAAAATTAGTGTCATGAGGAGATCAAACAAGGGTTGGGATATTATTGCGAGATCTGTTTCAAGGTCAACTTTTGAAAAAACAAAGAAAAAAACACGAAAAGAAAAAAAGGGAAAACTTGCATTATATTCTTATTGGGAGAAGTTTTGTGTTTTTCAAATATTCTATCTTCTCATTACCTTCATATTTTCTTCCTCTATTGTGTCTTTCTTCACACAATCATTCCCTTATAAATATGTGTTTTCATTTCCTTCCATGTTTTATTTCAAAAAAATGTGCATTTCTTTTTCTATGTTGGTGTTTTAACCCTCTTCTTCCCTCTCTTGAACTTTATATTTATATTGTCCCATAGCCATAGAAAAACCCCTCAAAAATACCTCTTGATTCTTGTGCACTTTGGATATGTATTTCAAGCTGAGATATCTTTCAAACTCTAAGATTTTTACTTTTGGTTGGTGAAAGAGTGAACCTCCACAAATGAATTTTATCATCTTGAGAGGTGTGAGTTTTGAGTGTCCACATTTTCCATTTCTAAATTTGAGCTTGAAAAAAATGAATTAGTTTTGGAACATTTTTTTGGAACAACTTGTGGTGAAATTCAAAATGGATGAGTGAAATAGTCTAAACCTCCCCTCATTAGAGAAAACAAAATTTTAATATTTGTTGGTGAGTGAAAATGATTTTTTCATGTTTTTATATTTGTTGCACATGAGAACATGTACAAAAATAAGTGTTCGGGAGTTTATTTTATTAATATTTTCATGAATTATTATATACTCCCTTTACTGATTTTATATGAAATTTACATAATCTGTGTGAAATATTAACTTTTTAATATTAAGTATAATTTTTGAGCATTTTTAGAAGTAGTCCAATTGAGTCAGTTTACTGATTTAATAATACCTATCACTATACAGATCAAAATTGTGTAGTTTTTGTTTTGTATGATTCTAATTTAAATATAAAACATTTCATTAGAAGGTACCATGATCCAATTCTGCCATTTGCAGGGTCATATGGTCCTCACAAACAAGACTAAAGAATCTGTGAAGAAACTGGAATATTCATGAAGATTTATTTACTGGGATAAATACAGAAATAAAAATTCCATTATTCTCCACCATAGTTATAAGGACAATATAAGGAGTCTTGGATAAAAATTTCAAGTCCTAATAATAACAAAAATGGTCCCAAATGATGCATTGAAATCCAACACACCATTCTGACAGAGAAATAAAAGCAGCACACAAATATTAACATTTCTCCTGATGTGACATTCATTCGAGCTGCAATTTTGCAGTGTGAAAGAGAAGATATTCCCGGAAAACTCTTTTGAAGAAATTATTTTTATTTTATTGCATCTTTCTATTCCAAAACCCACTCACATTATGGTCTTTGAAATAGTATGGATTGAAATGGAACGATCAGAATTGTTTAGTAAAACAGACATAAACTTTTCTACATAAGTCCAATGGACGCAAAAGTTTCACAGTAGACAGAGGACGTTTATATATACAACTTTGAATAAGGATATATTTCATTATTCTACTTTATGAATGTCCAAATCGTCAAGCTAAGTGGAGGGGTAATTCTGGAATGCAAATAGTCCACCATCTTGGGCTATTAATACATCCCCTCTTCTCCATGAAAAAGGGTTGGCATTTCAGAAGAGAGGAGATCATATTGGCACGACCAAAACCTTTAAAAAGGCTTGGTAGTACCTTCAATACTCAAGTTTTTACTTGATATACCTTTCCTCCTCTCATTCATTTCATTTACTTTTGTGTTCTTCTTCATTTGAAATCTTGTAAGTGTTTGTTTTGTAATTCTATTTTAATGAATGTTTCTTCTTCAATATCTCTTACTCTCACCCACCTTCTGTAGTTTAATATTAATGTTTTTAAAATATCCTAAATCAAGTTAAAATCAATTATCTTATTTTTCTTCCTAATTCAATCTAAATTCTATATTTAACAATTTCTTCATCGTTTGTGTGTGTGTTCGGCGCACTACTCTTATCTTTGCCCTTTCTTTTTCTTCTCTTTATAATTCATCACCATGAACATATATTAACATATTAATAACCATCTTAATGGATGATTAAATCTCTCATTGGGTTGAGTTTTAATTTAGTTATGTTAAGCGATTGAGAGGTTTTTTCCGATGAGTATTCGTTGAATTAACATTGTGTATGATGGATTTAGCATGTCATGGATTAATGACTTGTTTTGTTTAACCTGTGGTTTACATGGATTATTAGAACCATAAATACACTACCATAAACAAGATATGTTCCGTATTAGAACCCTAAGTTAAGTTAAGGCTTGGATTAAAGCCTTAACACTTGTGAATTCAAATCAACGTCAACTTGTGACATGGGTGTTAATTTAAATGCAATATAAAGAAAAGCTCATGGATATCACAAGCTTAACTAACCTATTGATGAACTCACCCCAATAATTATCAATTTGTTAAGTCAATCATTATGAATTAGGCATTTCAATTAAGATCTGCAAACAAACCCCCCCCCCAATCAGAATACAATCAACTAAAAACAAATGACTATTTCAAAGTATCATTGCCAAGGATTCGACCCGAGTGCTGCTATACACATTAGTAGAGCATCAGAACCTTGACCGGTCGATACGTGACAATCGGTTGTGTATTTCATATATTTCTTACTTTATTTTTGGAAAGTAAGTTTTAGTATTTGTTTTTACAATGTGGGTTTTTATGAACAAAACCTTCAATTATTAAACATTTGATAACATAGATGAATTTAGAGGGTGACATGCATTATAAGGGGGGAATAAGGTAACACCCCAATACTTTTTTGAGATATATTTTTTAAAAAAAATAATTTTATTTCTTGGATGTCTTGTGTTACATGAAACACCAGTATAGCTTGCATTACACGGAACGCCAATTTTCTATGAAACAACATTTTTGATTTAAATAATATAATAAACTAGTCATTAAATTAGAGGTTATGAATAGTATTCACTAAATTATGAAAAAATACTGTTTATAAGATGAATTTATTATTTACCAATTACATGGGAATAAAATAATTACTGATTGAATATAAAGACAATATTTTTATTTTATGCTCTAAAAGTCGTATTGTATTTATAAATTAAATTAATTACAATTAGTGAATGATAATAATGAAATAAATATGTTATATATTCTATAAAATATTTTCAATATTCACCCATTATTTTTTTCGGACATAATATAATAATAAATCTGATTCTATGAATAGAACAATATATTTTTCAAAAGGAACCCATTTTCAATATAATATTTAACAATTTTATAATTTTTTTATGAAAAAGTAAACATGTTCTTTAAAAATCGAATATCATACATTAATTTGGTTAATCTTTTGGTATTTTTATGGTATGTTTCATGTTTTTATGAATAGTAAAAATATATATTTTAATTGAAAACAATATTTTCATTTAAAGTCATTACAAGGTCATATTATGTTTTGGATTAGCCTTAAATTATAATTAGTTCATTTTATTTTAAAATAATAATATTTTTTTAAATTTATGATTTTTTACACGATTTTATTATAAAATCATTTTATGTTTTAAAAGGAAATTTTTCTAAAAAAATTGGTTTTCATTGCATTTTATCAGTTTTATATTAAATTAAATTCTAAAACATCAGTTTTTTTAATTTTTGGAAATGGATTCCAAAATTAGATTCATAATTTAAAATTTTGGTAAATAAGTTCCTTTTATGTTTTTCCAATATGAATAGTAACTGTGGTAAATTTTGTTACAATGGTAATAGATAAATTAGGTAATTTAAGTTAAAAATAAAATTATAAAGATTATAAAATGACCCTAAAACATGAAAAATATTAGATGAATAAAATTGGAACCTTAACACTAAAGTATCAATTTTATGTCATTTAATGGAAACTTTTCCCTGAAAATGATTTATATAATATTTAAATCAAAGAAAGACACAAAATGTCAGATTCTTTGTCTTTAATCTCTCTTATGTGTCCACATGGGGGAAAATGAGTGATATGAACTAATATAAATGTTAATGTTTAACTTAATAAAATTATTTTCATGATATAAATTTATTTTTGACTTTTTGGGCTAATTGGATGAAATTAGGTTATTTATAATATGTTATTTAATAAAAATTAAAAGATGTCGTGTTAATGTTTTAAATAATATATTTTCTTTTTAATATAGGTTTATTTAGTATATACATTTAAAGATAAATATTATTATCAAATATAGAGTATTTATCTCCATCATGGTAATTTATTATTTTTTAGTAATGAAATGAGTATATTAAGTAATTATGCAAAGCAGAATTATTATTATTTTATTAATGAAGATATCAAATAAATGTTATTAAAAATATTGATATAAATATAATTTTGGATAATTAATATATCTAAATAAATTATAGATTAACTTGACCTATGAGGGATATAGTAAAATATTTTTTTTAAAGTTAACTTTTTATATTGATATTTTAAAAAAAATCCAATAAACGAATAGTGTCAAAATTGAGACTATTGGTATTTTATTAAAATAGTGTTTTATTAAATTATTTAAAAATAATAAAATAAATAAAATACCAAATATTTATAATATCTTCTAAAAGGTTCAAAATCTTTTATTTATTGTCTAATTTACATCAAATAAGTAAAATTTACAATATTTTAACATTGAAAAAGTAGTTATTATAGTTAAAATTAAAATTGGTTAACTAAGAGTTAATTTAAATAATAAGGCTTAATAAATACCAAATATTATCTAGAATATATTTTTTGATGATATTAAAACCTTATCGCATCTCTTGAGTGAAAATATGACATTTTGGTGGTATTTGGAATGATATTTAATTTATTATAAATTTATATTTTTATAAATACTAAAGGTGCCTCCACCTCAATTAAAAAAGGGAACATCCTCCCGTATTTATCTATAACTCATTAATCCTTCATGATCAGCCATAACCTACCAATTTCCCTTATCAACTTCCACAAACACATTTTAGAGGTGTGTTTCTTCTCAAAATAACAACTCTAGTGTCCCTAAAAGGAGATCTAGAGGGAGCTCACCGAAGAAGAGGTAATATCCTTTACCAATTCTCTCAAGATCATTTCCTCTTCTAATTTTTATTATATTATTTTTTTAATTATAAAGTAATAATTCAAGTATAAAATATATTATGAGATGTTATTATGATTATGTAACAACTATATTCCACCTTCTATCCATCATATGAAAAATGAAATCACCACACGTGCGTACGTAAGACCTACTCTCTCCGCGTCATGGTGTAATTTTTTTTTTCAAAATTTTATTTTAATGGGTATAATGATGGAAATAATATACATATATATTTATTATAACATCATATTTATTCTTTAATAGTAGATATATCATCTGCTTCCATGCTTTTTACTATTAAAGAAGTGATAACCTTGCGTGTGCGTACATACGGCCTACCATCTCCACGATGCAATGAAACTCATTTTCATTATTCACAATTAAATAATGATTCTATAAATGTATATATTGAATAAATATTATATATACTCCCTTAAAAATATTCTGTAAATGATATAACTATAACCTGTGAAGCATAATTGGGACTTATACGACAAAACATGCATTGAAAGAAATGAAGCAATTAACATCTGAAAGATGCGTAATAATGAAATATTATTAAATGTTTGATAATACTATAGTATAAGATAATAAATATAAATATGGTTTTTAAATAATATAATAGCATTTTTTTAATCCATTATACAAGATTTTTGGATATGTATGAAGAAAACCATACTTAAGGTAAGAGTTAATTTCAAAATTTCATTATTATCCAAGATTGTTTATACATAAATATTTACTGGGGAATATGTTTCTTAAATTTCCATGTTTATTAATTTTTTCCAGCATATTTTACTACTCTTATAAAAACTTTTAAATTCACTTTTACCCGTGTATGACATCTTATTAAACGGTTTGAAATGAATCTTTTCTCGTTTTCCCTATAAGGTACTTTTTGGGTTATCCTGGAAAATTACGAGAAAATTTTTCTGTTTTAACTTATACTGCATGATCAAATTTTTATGCTTTCATTTCACCTTGATTCCTCAAATATTCCCTTACAAACATACAAGTTTATTTTCGAATAAAATATTTTCTTTAAAAGTTTAGCAAAATTTTTAGAAAAGAAAATGTTTTCAAAGAAGAAAGGATATTTTCCTCAACAATTATTTTCTAGTAGTCTCCTAAAAATATTTTACATATAAGATAATGTTCTTTGATGTTAAATATACTTTAATAGGGATATTTTTCAAGTATACTATCCCAATTATTATTTTATTATGTTTGTGATGGATTGATATTTATGAAATCTAATTTTGTTTCATAGATTATGTTATAATCGAATTATGTTTATGAAACCCATTTTATTCCATGTGTTATGATATGATGAATGATTTATGTTCTTATGGAATTCATATGTATGGTTTTCATTGTGTGATGGTTGGAACCTATATCTCCCTCTAATGAATTGGGTAAAGATTTATATCTCATTAGATAGACAGGACCGAAACAGGGTGTGAAATAGGTTCAATAATACAGGACTGAAATGGGAGTAAACATAGTTCAGTAAAACAGGATTGGGAAGGGTGTAATCTTATTTCAGTAATATAGTACTGGAATGATAGTAATCTTGGTTCAGTAATACAGAGCTGGAATAAAGTGTTAACTCAGTTCAATAAAGGACTTTTTCAGTTATGATGGTCATAGAATAGAACCTTGACTAATATATAAGTGACTTTATATGCTTATATGTTTTCTAAAATTCCATGTTTTATACCATTTTTTATGATTCGTGTCTTATGAATTTCTATGATTTATTCTATTAATCGATATTATGATCTTTGATTTGAAGGATTTAATGTTCAAATTTCATGTTTATATTCTTATACCCTTATGTTATGTTATGATTCATATCTCTCTTTTTTACCCTTACAAAAAATCTGATCCCATCAATTTATTATGTTTTCTCTTCCTTAGGTTATAAATAGATATTTTAGGTAGGGGTAATAAAGGGGGAGATATTTGTGGGAAACATTGAAGATATTTCACCAAATTAGAATTTTATGTTCCATGTTTCCAAAGGAACTAAACAATTTTGGTCTTTGGGAATCTATTTGTGTAATGTATTTTGTATTCCTAAAAAGGTATGTAATATACATGTATGAAAATCCTAGCTCGTTATAGTTGGTATCAGAGTGAAGGTCTAGTTAACCTTTGGAAACTTGGATGAGAAAAATTTAGTGAGCTCACTAGAGATATTTCTCAGGTATGTCTAGGGATGTTTCTAAGGATGAGTCTAAGTGTAGGTTATAATCCTACAGTTTCTTAATAATCAAGTATAATGTAGGATTAAACTAATGTTATTATATATTAAAATTACTTTCCAATGATTATGTGTTTTTTCCAATATTATTATTGTTACACATAATATATTGTTGGTTTTAGTCAATTTATGGAACCTAAAGGAACTATATTAATACTAAATGTGATGGGAAATGCAACGAATTTCCTCCTAAGAAACCAAATGTTTTGGTATATGGAATGAAAAACATTATTTTTATGACCACAAAAACTTATCAAGTCATGAATCCTTATGTACATCCAAATGACCAAAGGAGGGATTGATGTTTTCTTGAATCCTTCTTAAGGAAACATCTGCATTCTTTTAGTGTAATGATTGGTCCCCTGGTTATTGAGAAATAGATCTATATCATTGAAAATATATCCTTCATTCTCAACAATTCAAAACCTGAAAAAGTTAGGTTGGGAAGTTATCTCTTTTAAGGCAAAGTAAATCAATGGTGGAAATTTACTAAGAATACTAGGCAACATGATAAAATTAACTCCATGGATTGGGATGAGGTCAAGAAATTATATTTCATTAAGTACCTGTAAGGGACTAGATCTGAATGGATTGGCCCTTTGCACGTTCCTATGGATTGTAGAGCATAGAGGAGGTTTAGATGGTATTTGGGGAAGTTCATGTATTTTGGATTATAAGTAGAGAACTTTTACGATGTGAATGTGGGTTTCATTCCATGTAGAATAATTTCACCAAGTAAAATTTGGTTTCATGCCATTTAATTTTTCAGGGTTTTAAAAATAAAATAAAATCGCAAGGTGGTGGTTTCTTCATAAAAAACTAACCTCGTGGCATTACACAACGTGAAAGGGGTTATAGGTCATGTAATTCCCTACTATTGTATATTTTTAAAATATTTCACCCACCTGGGTTTTCCCAAACCCTAAATCCATATCACTCTCTCTCAACTATAGTTGACTTGGTAGCCCCCCTCTTCAACATTTGGGGATTCCTTCATCCCATATTGATTTCACACTTCCCTCCTTTAATCTGTCTTTGATATAAGGTATGATCTACCTCCGTTATTGTGGTTTCTTGTATCTGTTTTTCTCGTTTCTCCTTTCCATTTGATGGAAGGTGATGTCCATGTAATGATGTTTTATTGGTTTTTGGTTGGTTTGGTTGTACCACGACATCGTTAGGTGGATGAATTTGCAGCAAGAGAGGTGATTGAGATCTGTTGCGTTGACCTGTTCTAATGAAAATATTGTCGGTGAACTTTTGATGTAGTGGATTTTTTACTTATCTATTTATTTGCATGAAATAATAGAGCTATCATGTTTTATCCCCTTCGATTTCAATTAAATTGACCTAATTAAATACTTAAACCATATTAAAGAATTGGTATTGATTGCATAACGATGTTGTTTCTTTTTACTGTGATAACGGTTTGCCTCTTTATTTTATAGATAGTGTGATATCTTTTCCTTTATTGGTTTAGAATGTTGTTCTCGATGGAAATTGGTAAAGAAATTAAAGATAAAATTAATTGAAAATTAATTTGATAAAATATTAAATAGTAATGTTTAATGAATTGGGTTATTGTTTTTGTAATTTGATAATGATCAAATTGATGAAAGTATGCATGTTTTATTGAATAATTAATGAACCTGAAGCATGTTGATTCTTGTTGATAAAATAATTAAATTCCCGATAAATTGATTAGTTAATTAATTTTTTATAGTTTTCATAGCTTATTTCTTAGGTTTCCCATAGATATAACTTGTGAATAATGAACAGGTTAATTCAAGAAGGAATAAAGAACCAATTGTTTTATAAAGTATAATGCCTTTTAGGTTCTGAGTTACCCACTTTATTTTAAAATCCAAGTGCCTTATACTTTGGATCTGTGATAGCTTATCATGTGTGAAGGATGAATGCCTTGCTTTAGGTTCAAGATCCAGGCTTCTTTTTTGTTTCCTACTTCTTGTGATGTGATGTGAGCCTGGTATGGTTGTACCTGGAGGGGTTTTGTGATATATGGGGAAGTGAGGCCTGGATGTGATGTGATCTTGGGATGGCTGATCTTTGAGGGCTATTGTGGTATATAGGGTAGGTAAGCCCGGTTGTTATGAAATTAGTTTATTACTGGAGTGGTGGGATGCATTAGTTTATGCATGTGGTTTTAGAGTTGACATCAGAGATGATAGAAAAAGTTAAATCTGGGCTTACCTGATGATATGGAAGTCGGATTCTTAGTAAATTTGTTATTTGTTTATCTACTTTACATTCCCCACTGCATGAGGTATATGGTTTTTCTTAATATCCTTTAAAGAGAGGAAAATATGTGTTGGCTATGTCATGTGCTCTTCATGTTTATCTTTTCATGGTTGGATGGTTATATGCTCCTATTATAGGTGGAAAAGGCTCGACATGTAGTTCATATACTTCTCATGTTGGGAACCTTGTGTTTGGTAGCTTAGAATATCTTTCTATAGAAACTGTTGATATATAAAGTGGTAATTATTGTTAAATATATGAATAAATGTTAAACCCATGTGGTTGGATCTTATTGGTATTCAATTCTGAGGTTCTAATTTTGAGAAGTCGTGGAATGGGTTTGTTTATGCCTGAAGGGAATGGAAATTTTTTGTGATGATTAAGAAATTTAATGTGGAAATGATAAAGGTTATTTAATGGTTAAGGAATTAATTAACATAAAATGAAACTGATAAAAAGGAATAAAGTAACTTAATGTATCTCTTTAAATTGTTGTGTGCTTATAGGATATCTATTCTTAACAGGAGTAGTTGGGAGTCTTAGAGAAGTTAGCTACAGTTGAGTCTAAGACTAGGTTATTCCCATAGTGTGGTTTTTTGATATATTATATCATGTAATTTTTGTGTTCTTATATGATAATCCACCCTGTTGGTTAGGGAAACTAACACCCCATGGATTCTGAGCCCTGGGGGTGTTTTCCACAACAACTCGGTGGGAAGATGGATGGCTGATTACCCCCTTGTGTCCTTACTCTCTTCTCTTGATAGTTAATTGTGATGGAATACACAGTGATTAGTTTTCCCCATATATGTGTGTAGAGGGATATAATTAATTGTTTTTATTTCACACACATATATTCTGGATATAGTTCCATAATGAATACTATAGGTATAATATGGATGGGCTGTGATGGTTTGAGAATCCTTATTCGGTGTATGGGTTGTAATGGATTGAGGTATAATACCTAACATATGATACATGTTATGTGAGATGTTTTGAATAACAGAAACTACTTGGTTACTTTTGGTTATGTGTATGTGTTGGTGTATTGCATGAGGTGCATGTTTTCGTGCTTCATCCAAGTGTCTGCAGGCTAGCCTTTTTAAAGAGAGATTCTTAGGACGTGCGACATTGGGTAAAAGTGGAAAACCAATGTAGAAGTGGTAGAGGAAATCCCTTTATATTCTTTATTATATAATACTCTCTTGTAAGTGATACTTGGTTAGAGTATCCATAGTCAGGCTGGGAACTTAGTATACCTATTTAGGTGATGAGTTAGTTTCAGTTGTTGTTCACTGTGATTTAGCATGCTTTCTTTACTTTTCCATGAGAGGATCTGGGGAGGATCCTACTCAGTTTACTATTATACTCACCCTACGTTCATATAAAATATTTTTCATGTTTGTAAGATCAAGTTGGAGATCAGTTTGTTTACTACTAGCTTGGGGTTTTGCATGAGCTGTTTGGGATTTGTGGTCGTTGTCGTCTTTACTTTCTTTTGGTACTTGTAGTTTTCACTTTTAGTTTTAGTAGTTATTTCATGAAATTACATATGTGTACTTGGTATTTCATCTATATTGTGGTCTGAGAAATATTTTGTTGGTTTCTATCTTATCTCTCCCTTCAACATGTGTTTCTCTTATAGTGTAATTCCACCCATCTATGTGTTTACTATACCCTCAGTGTTAGTAACTAACTATAGGCCTTCTGGTGGAGGGACTCAGGGATCACTATCTCTCTTCTCTCATTACCTACCTTAGAGGGTACACTTTGTGGTTACGGTTTCATAATAGTACCTTCTTCATATTATTCCTAAAAAATGTAGATTGAATTTACCCATTTCTATTATGGCTATGATAAAAAATAAGGATATAATTCGAAGGAAACTATAAAAACTATATAGAGAATAAGATTATATCAAATTTATGCTCAAAGTGTATAAGGAAACATGGATTAAATTGTATAAAGGGGACTTATAAATGTTCTAAGTGTAGGAAATAAGGTCATATGTGATTTTATTACCTAAGTAATGAGAATGAAAAGAAATCTCCAAAGTGTGCACCTCCCACAAATTTGTGTTTCATGTGCAAGTAAAATGTGCATTATGATAACCAATGCCCAAATACAAGGGTTAATGATGATGATCTATGTAAAAACCCTATTAAGGATCAATATAAAGGGAAATATCATGAGATCACTATTGGCGATGTGGTGTATAACAACGAAGTTGTGCAATGATTGAGTGTTTAGGTATTGGAATTCAAGAATAATGTTATAGAAGTACTTTTATAGTATTAAGGAATAATAAAACATCTATGGATTTTTTCACTGTATATTTTCCATATATATTTGAGATTATATGTTGAATGGTAATGGTAACCATGAAATGTGATTAAGGAGGTAAGGTGATATTTTTGGAAAGCGTATGATTAAGGTAAGGATAACCCTTAATATGCACATGATGCTGGGATAACTAGATAAAGTGATAAATAGGATAGTACTGATGAACATGGGAATAATAATATGATAATATGGTTTATGATATCATGGATAGAGTTTATAATTTTTTTTTGGATTTATAGAATGTTGAAAGAGGTAATTTTTAAAAGCATGCATGTTTTAAATAAGGATTTTTGGTAATTTAGGTTATTACCATGTTTCTATAGAATAAATGATAATATTTTTCAAATGTTTGGTGTGTAATATTTTAGAGATATACAAATTTGCATGGGGGATTAATTATACGTTGAATTTCAAAATTTTGTGACCTCCTTTTGAAAGTTTTGGATTATATAAGGAACATAAAAGTAACTATTTATGAAATTGTTTGATTCTTTAGAGATTAAAGTATTATATATCTATATGAGGGATTATTTATATTAGATAACATGTGTTAACCTTTTTTATAATGTTAAGATAGATGTAATAACCTATTGTTCTATTGATCTTATGATCTTATAATTCTATAAAAATGAAAAATTCACATTCATCTCTTGGGATAAGAGAAGAAATGGAAATTGATCAACGCACAATGAAATGATGAGATTATTCTGAATCAAGTAAGTATTTATTCTCATGAAAAAAATCATTAACTCTGGTTAAAGGATATTGAGACCAACAATTTTATCCTGGTACTTTTTTTCTCATGAATCAAATGGTCCCTTAGATCATCACGAATTTATGGTTTGGTTAATGTCAACTTTCTCGTAACCATATTCACTATCACTCTCCATAAAAACATGATGGTTTGATTTATATTCCATGTAAACATTTTCACTTTCCACCAATGTTATCCTATAATGAAAAATATTTATGAGTTACTTTGGGTAAACAATATGTTTCTTACATTCCTTTTTAAAAGGAAGTTTTCATATTTGTTTTTATAATGTGGGTTTTTATGAACGAAACATTTAAGTATTAAACCTTTGATAACCTATATGAATTTTAATGGAAAAAATTAATTTTAAGGGAGTATAATGTAACATTATAAGGTTTTTTGAAATATATTTTTTTAAAAAATAATTTCATTTATTTGATTTCTTGCGTTACATGCAACACTGTTTTAGCTTGCATTATACAAAATACTGAGTTTCTATACAACGTCATTTTTTTATTTAAATAAGATAATAACCTAGACGTTAAATTAGAGGTTATGAATAATAATAACTAAATTACGAACATATAGGATTTATAAGATAAATTTATTGTTTATAAATTACATAGAAAACAAAATACATAGCAATTGAATATAGAGACAATATTTTTATTTTTAAGCACTAAAAGTCATAATGTATTTTATAGGCATAAGATAAGAATAATTCTAATTCTAATTCTATGAATTAAAAGATATATTTTTTAAGAGTAATTTTACTACATTTTAATAGAGAACCCATTTTAAATTTATTTTTTGACACTTTTATAATTTTTATATAACAAATTAAACTTATTATTTTAAATAAGGATATAAAAATTTACTTTGGAGAATTTTTTTTATTTTTCTTGTATGTTTCATGTTTTTATGAATAGTAAAAATACAAATTTTTATTAAAAATTGTATTTTCTTTTAAAGTATTTACAAGTTCAAATTTTGTTTTGGATTAGTTTTAAATTATAATTATTTAATTTTTGTTTAAAATAATACTATTATAGTTTTTTAATTTATTATTTTTTAAATTATTTTATTATAAAAACATTTTATGTTTTAAAAGAGCATTTTTCTGAAAAACTATTTTTCATGGAATTTTAACGGTTTTATTTTAAATTAAATTATGAAACTTCTTTATTTTAAATTTTTAAAAAGGAATAAAAATTTATATTTATAAGGTTCAAATTTTTTAAATAATTAAATCTTATTTTTTTCCCAATATGAATAGAGACAATGGTAAATTTTTTTTCTATGGTAAAGGGTAAATTTCGTAATTCAGGTTAAAAATAAAATTATAAAGACTATAAAATGTCACTAAAATTAATATTTTTTTAGTGAATAAAATTTTAACCTTAACACTAAAGGATATATTTTATGTCATTTAATGGAAACTTTTATAGGAAAATGACTTAGAAAATATTTAAATCAAAGAAGGACACAAAATGTCACTTTCCTTATCTTTAATTTCCCTGATGTTTCCGCATGGAGAAAAACGAATGATATGAATGAATATAAATGAATATATTTAACTTCATAAACTTATTTTCATGATATAATTTTTTTATTGATGTTTTGGGCCACATTGATGAAATTAGGTTACTTCTAATATTTTATTTAATAAAAAATTAAAGTTGTCACATTCATGTTTTAAATAATATATAATTTTTAATATATGTTTATATAGTATATAAATTCAACTATAAATATTATTCTGAAATATATTGTATTTATCTTCATCAATATTTTTTTTTAATTTTTAGTAAATAAATGTGTATAATAAATAATTACACAAATTTGATGTGGTAATTATATTATTAATGGAAATATCAAAGAAATGTTATTAGAAAAATTAAAATAAATATAATTTGGGATAATTAATGTAACACCCGAGACTTTTATAAGAAATATTTTGTTTTAATTTTATATAAATCATCAAAGGAATCTTTCACTACACACAACACTATCTTGGCTTGCTTTACATGCAATCGCGACCTTCCTTGATAGCTTGCGTCATACGCAATACTGAGTTTAACTAAACAACGATATGCTATTAAAATATTATTAAAACTAGCCACTATGAATAGTAATACCCACTTTTTGAAATGTTGTAAATTTTATTTTTCAAAATGGTCTTCATTTTTTGATTCGGAATATCGAAATTATCCTAGAGTGAAATTTTGGTATTTTTCTGAAAACTTTCAATTTTGGATGAATAGTGAAAACACTGGGTTACTATTTAAAAACCGACTTTTTATTTAAATAATTATTTATTTTATTTAAATTTATTTTAGGTCAAAATTGATACATAATACCTATATAAGTTTAATTCAATTCATTGGAGTTATTTTATAATAATTTTAGATATATATAAATTTTATTGAACTTTTCACCGTCTTTTACCCACCTCCTAAGAGAATTTGCAAATTTACATAAAACTTAATTTTACCGCTTCTGTGAGTGGAATTTCAAAAATATTAGAGACACGGTTGATGTCAGTAAGTAAAATGTGGTTCAATGAGATGAAAATAATTTTTGGTGAATAGTAACTTTTTACTTTTATTTACCACGGTTAAAAGTAAATAAGGTAATTATGGGTAAAAATGATATTATTATTACCCTAAAACATGTCCTAATTCTATAGGTTAAGTGTAATTCGACCAAAAACAACCTTAGGAATAAAATATGACCATTTAGGCCCACTTGGATTAGATTAGGACATTTATTATTAATTTATTTAAATAAGGGTTAAAATAGTTAAAATCAATGTTTAATAACTAAATACTTTTTAATATAGGGTTATACATAAGATAAATTCGACTCAAAATATTCATTAAAAAGCTAAAAATCTTTCCTACATAATGGTATTTTATTTGTAATTTTTATACATTAAATACTTTAATTTATTTATGACACAATGATGACGCAGTAATTAACTTATTAATGAACTATTGACATAATTGATGTTATAAATACTCAAATAAATGTAATTTGAGACTTTTTATAAATTAGACTAATTTTATAGGTTAATATTACATTTTATTATTGATTTAATTAACTTTTTTCGAACTACTATTTCTGTTATGAGTTTCACAAAAATAAATTACCAAATAGTGTCAAAATTGACATAAAATAGTTTTTAAAAAAAATATTATATTATTAATTCATAAAAATATAAGGTTTGTTCAAATGACTTAGATAATGTTATATGTATTAATAATAAACAACTTGGGGTTCGTTTGGCTTGTTATAGTAAGTTTATTAGCCTTATAGTGTAAGAAAACAAAAAGACGTGGTAAAAGTAAAATTATTTTACATAAAGTTAAATCTAAATGATAAGGTTAAAATAAAACACTAAACTTGTCTAAATTATATTGGATGAGAGTATTTAGACCCATCCCTACCTTAGCTTCGAAATAAATCAATTAGGAGCTATTTAAAACCGAATATGACTTTATAATTAAATAATATTTTCAGATTTTCCAAAGGTGCCCCTCTCCTCCCTTATAAAAGGGCACCTCCTCCCTCTCTTACTCACACCCCTTTGAGCCTTCAAGCTCGGCCAACCCCTGAATATTTCTCCTCTCCACTTCCCTAGAAACATCCTAGAGGTCTTGGTCTTCTTAAAACACCAATTTTAGTGCCCTAAACGATGGTCTCAAAGAGGCGCTTCAAAGAAGAGGTAATGTCCGTTACCGATCCTTTCAACTTTATTTATTCTTCCACTTCTTCTTCTTTAGTTTTTTCGTTATGAAGTAATAACCTCAGTATCACTCATATACTGATGTGTTATTATAAATATGAAACAACCCTATTTCACCATCTATCCATCCTACGGAAAACGAAATCACCGCGTGTGCATACGTACGGAATACCATCTCCACGCCGTGGTGTAATATATTTTCCATCACCACCTTACTTGGATGGGTATAATGGTGAAAATAAATAACTATATATGATTAATTTAAAGTTTTATTGATTCTGAAATAGTATACATACACTCTAATACAATTCCACGATCATGGGAACGATATCATTGCTCGTGTGTACGTACGGAATACCGTCTCCACGATGTGATGCGAATCATTCTACATGATCTTCATTTCATAATGATTATATAAATGAAGTGAATAAATAAATATGATATATAGTACACTAATAACATTCTGTAAATGAGGTATCTATAACCTAAAGATAAGAATAAGAATTTATTTGACAAAACACGCATAAGAACAAAAAGTAATAAACACCCGAATAATAAGTTGCAATGAAATATTACTAATAAGAAGCGAATAATATGACCATATATGATATCATAACAATGAGTATGATTCTGTAATAAGTCAATTACATTATTTAAATAATTATACAGGAGGTTCGGACTCTTACGAAGAAAATCAGACCTAAGGTAAGGAAAAATATCACAATCTCATTTTTATCCGAGGTTGTTTATAATTTGGTATTTACTGGGGTGTATTTTATCATCCAAATCCATGTTTCCTCAATATGTAATATTATTTATATCCTCATACAATTTTTTAAATCCAATTTTACCCTTAGGTGAGTTTTTAGTAAAAGATATGAAAGGAATCGTTTGTCGTTTTTCGTACGAGGTATTCTTTGACTTTTCCGGCCAATGTACGAGAAGCATGTTTTTTTAACTTATACGGCATGAATGGATTTTTAAAAAATTATTTCCAGGAATCATCCTTTACAAGTTTTCAAGTTTATTTTTAATCAACTTCTTTTAGTTTAAAATTGTATGACATGTTAAGAAAGGAGAAATGTTTTTGAAGTAGAAAGGATATTTTCCTCAAGAATGGAGTTCAAGTGTTTTATCAAAATTATTTTCCATCTAATATAATATAGGGTTCTGTTTCTATACCTTTTATTAAATTTATTTGACTATGTTGTGATAGAAATATTATTAAGAATTCCTTTATCTTATATGAATTGTTTTATGATGTCGCGATGTTTAAGATTCCCATTTTTATTATATGGTTTATGCAATGATGTATGGTTTATGATTTTGTGGCACAGATAAGAATGGTATCATTATGAGATGGGTGGGACCTATATCTCCCTCCAATTCATTGGGTAAATATTTTATATCTCATGAGATAGACATGGCTGGAACGGCAGGTTAAACCGATTCAGTGAAACATGACTGAAACAAGGAATGAACTCGTTTCAGAAATGGAATTTGTCCACTAAGATAGTCTTGGCAATGAGTCTTGACTAATAAGAAATGATTCTCTGTGATTATGTGTGTATGCCATAAATATTCATGTTTTATGTTATGATTATTGTGATTACATTTCACTACCATGATTTATCCCATGTTATGAAATTATGATCTCTTTTGCAGGGTCAGATTTCCAAAATGTTATGTTCTTATGAATATGATGTGATTGATATTTATTTTGTTTACCCTTACTGAGAATTTGAAGCTAATCAATGGTAGAATATTATCAAGAATAAGAGGCCAAGATATGAAATTGAGTCCATGGAATGGGACGAGTTCAATAACTTATTTTTTAATAAGTACTTCCCTCGTATTCTTCGAACAAAGACGAAGAAGGAGTTTCTTGAACTGAAACAAAAGGATGATGAATCTGTTGGTACCTATGAAGCGAATTTTACAAGACTTGCAAGGTACGCTTCTGGTATTATTATCCAACCTGAGAGTAAGATTGATCGATTCTTTAGTGGCTTAAAACAAAGTCTTCAAAGGGAATTAGCCATAAGGGACTTCAATAGCTACGAGGAAATCGTTCGACGTACTCTCAAAGTTGAGATGGAGATTGGAGTAACCCATCATTCATATGGGTTTGATAAGAAGAGGAAAATGGAATTCAAAGGAAAATCTAAAGAGCACATTGAAAAGAATATGAGTTTTCCCTTATGATCAAAGTGTGGACAGAAACTTGGAGGGAGTTGTCTTAAAGGGACAAGTAAATGTTTCAAATGTGGAAAGGAAGGTCATCAGGCATTTGAATGCCCCAATGATGGGAAGAAGATGTCTAGTGATGCGAACAATGAAAAGGATACACAGAGTGAACCTCCTACAATTCAATTACAAGTGAAAGGAAATGGGGAACTATGCCAATCGATTCCCTGATCCAAGGGTTGTTGATGATGATCGAAATCAACAAACTCTTAAGGCTAAAGACAAAGGAAAGTCACATGCAATTTCTATCAGCGATGTGGAGTACGATAACGAAGTGGTGAAAGGTACCCTTACCATCCACTCTAAAGTAGCAAATGTTTTATTTGATTTTGGATCCACCCACTCTTTTATTTCTGAAGAATTTTCTAAGGGTATCACCATATTACCTCAATAATTAGATGTTGAGTTAGTTTTGACAACCCCTAATGGCACAAAAATCGCATCAAAAGTTTATAATTCCTCTTCGATTGAAGTTTGTGGGAATGTGCTTCCTGCAAATATTGTGATCCTTCCTATAGTGGAATTTGATGTGATTCTTGGCATGGATTGGCTTTCTTTATATGTTTCTCATATCAATTGCCAAAGAAGGGAAGTCCCATTTCATATTACAGATCAATCTATGATTGTCTATCGATGCAAGGATGAACATAACCTTCCAGTGGAAATTTCTTCTAACTTATGGGTTTTGATTCCACTAAATGAAGGTTATTTATCTCAAATGGTTGGAGAGAAACTCATGATTAAGAATATGCCCATTGTACGAAAGTATGATGATGTCTTTCCAGAGGAATTGTCGGGTCTTCCACCAAATCGTGAAGTTGAGTTTTCAATCGAACTCATACTGGGTGCTTTGCCTATTTCAAAGACACCTTATAGAATGGACCCAATTGAGTTGTAGTAATTGAAGAAGAAACTTTAAGAGAATCTTGATAAAGGATTCATATGCCCTAGTGTGTCACCTTGGGGAGCACCTGTTTTGTTAGTTAAAAATGAAGATGGATCAATGAGACTCTGCATTGATTATCGAGAACTTAACAAGATCACTATCAAGAACAGATATCCTCTCCCGCGCATTGATGACTTATTTGACCAACTACGCAGATCTCAATACTTTTCCAAGATTGATCTTCGTTCTGGGTATCATCAATTAAGGGTCAAAAGGGAGGATTTACCAAATATGACTTTCCGTACAAGGTATGGACACTATGAATTTATAATGATGCCATTTGGTCTTACTAATGCCCCTGTTATCTTCATGGATCTGATGAATAGAGTCTTTAGAGACTATCTTGATCAGTTTGTGGTAGTCTTTATAGATGATATTCTTGTCTATTTAAAGGGAAAGGAAGAACATAAAGATAACTTTAGAATTATATTGAAGACCCTAAGAAAGGATAAGCTTTATGCCAAATTTACTAAGTGTGAATTTTGGCTTCAAAAAGTTTCATTTTTGGGTCACATAATCTCAATAGAGGGGATATCTGTGGATCCAGCAAAAACAGAAGTTATCGAAAGATAGTTGAGACCAACAACAGTAACAGAGATCCAAAGTTTTCTTGGTTTGGCTGGATACTATCGACGTTTTGTGAAAGATTTTTCACGATTATCTAATCCACTCACCAGGTTGACTCAGAAAGGAGTTAAGTTTGTTTGGATGGAGGAATGTGAAGAGAATTTAAAGGAGTTGAAAAGAAGTTTATCCATTGCACCTGTGCTCACACTGCCTTGTATTGGAGAAAGGTTTGTGATCTACAGTGACGCATCCAAGAAGGGATTGGGGTGTGTTTTTATGAAAAATGATATGGTGATATCTTATTCCTCACGACAGTTGAAAATCCATGATCAAAATTACCCAACTCATGATTTGGAGTTAGCTGCGGTAATCGTTTCATTAAAGATTTGGAGGCATTATCTTTATAGAGAAAGGTGTGACATTTATACTGATCATAAAAGTTTAAAGTATATTTTCACACAAAATGAGATTAATATGCGACAAAGAAGATGGTTAGATATGACTAAGGATTACGACTGCTCAATTCATTACCACCCTGGGAAAGCAAACAAGGTGGCAGATGCATTAAGTCGACAAGACCATGCCAGTTTATCCATGATGAGGATCATAAAAGATCCAATATTTATGGATTTACAAAGGATGGATCTTGGAATTATAATGAGGGGGGAAAATCATATCTTTCTCAAATGAATGTTCAACCATATATACATGTGAAGATTAAAGAGGCACAGAAATAAGATTTAGAGTTACAAAAGAAGGTGAGAAATGTTCCTGAATTCAACCTTGATTGTGATGGGATAATAAAGTTCAGGAATCAGGTTTGTGTTCCTCCCATCCACGAATTAAAGCAGGAGTTGCTAGATGAGGCTCATAGTTCTTCATTCTCTATTCATCCTGGAAGCACGAAGATGTATAGGGACCTGAAAGAGTTCTTTTGGTGGGATGGAATGAAAAGAGATATTGCTGAATATGTCTCCCGATGCTTGGTTTGTCAGGAAGTTAAAGCTGAGAGATAGAAGTCTAAGAGGATGTTACAACCATTACCCATACCTGAATGGAAATGGGAAAACATCACTATGGACTTTGTCATAGGACTTCCTAAAACATCCAAAGTTAATAATGTTATCTGGGTTATAGTTGATCGTTTTATAAAGTCTGCACACTTCATTGCTATTAGAGAGGATTTCTATCTGGATCAGCTTTCCAGGATATATGTAAAGAAAGTGGTAGGATTGCATGGAGTACCACTTTACATTATATCTGATCGGGATCCGAGATTTACCTCAAAGTTATGGCGAAGTCTTCAGCATACTCTGGATACAGACTTGAGTTTCAGCGCTTCTTATCATCCTCAGACAGACGGTCAGTCTGAGAGGATGATTCAAAATCTAGAAGATATGTTGAGAGCTTTCTCTATGGATTTAAAATGTGTTTGGTATTAACACCTACCTTTGGTGGAATTTTATTATAATAATAGCTTTCACTCCAGTATTCAGATGGCTCCTTATGAAGCTCTCTATAGAAAGAAATGCAGGACTCCAACTTGCTGGGATGAAGTTGGGAAAAGAAAGCTATTAGGACCTGATCTTATTGATGAGATGGCAGAAAAGGTCCGATCCATTCAACAACACATAAGAGGAGCTCAGAGTAGACAAAAAAGTTATGCCGACAACTGAGTAAAAGACCTAGAGTTTGAAGTGGATGATAAAGTGTTCTAACGAATATCTCCTTGGAAGAGAATAATGAGATTTGGAAAGAAGGGAAAGTTGATCCCTAGGTATATCGGTCCTTTCGAAATAATGGATCGTGTTGGGAAGGTAGCTTACCGATTGGCACTTCCACTAAATCTCTCTCAAGTTCACGATGTGTTCCATGTATCTCTACTGAGAAAGTACATACCTGATCCTTCACATGTACTTAGCTCAGAAGTTGTACCACTGGAATAAGATCTTTCTTATGAAGAACTCCCGATAGAGATTCTCGATCATAGTGAAAAAGTCCTATGGATGTAGAGACCCGAAGCTTGACATACATTGACATTACATTACATTTGTGGAATACTTAGTACATAACAAAAACACACACACAAGGATCGTAATAGTTTAGTGTCTTTGGAAACTCAGAATATAATCTTCTAATCCTGGTGAAAGATCTTCAACATCTCCCATAAAGATCTTCCTTTTTTTAACCTAAAACCTTCCTTTATATCCTGGGGAAAAGAAAACATAAAAGGGTGAGCTCAAATTCCCAGTAAGGGTAAACAAAAGAAATATCAATCACATCATATACATAAGCACATAACTTTTAGAATTCTTAACCTGCAAAAGAGATCAGAATTTCATAACATGGGGTAAATCATGGCAGTGAAATATAATCACAATAATCATAACTTAAAACATGAAACTTTGTGGCATTCACACATAATCATAGAGAATCATTTCTTGTTAGTCAAGACTCATTTCTAAGACTATCTTAGTGGACAAAGTCCCTTTCTGAACCGAGTCACCCTCGTTTCAGTCCTGTTTCACTGAACCGGTATAACCTACCATTCCATCCATGTCTATCTCATGAGATATAAAATCTTTACCCAATGAATTGGAGGGATATATAGGTCCCACCCATCTTATAATGAATCCTTTCTTATGTGTTCCACATAATCATAAATCATACATCATCGCATAACACATGTAACAAAAATGAGATTCTTGAAACATCATGACATCATAAAAAAAATCATATAAGGTAAATGACTTCATAAAAATAATTCCCTCACAACATAATCAAATCAATGTAATAATAGGGATAAAAACAGAACCCTTTATTATCTTAGATGGAAAATAATTTTGATAAAACACTTGAACTCCATTCTTGAGGAAAATATCCTTTCTTCTTCAAAAAACACTTTTCTTTTCTTAACATGTCATACAATTATAAACACTAAGAATTTGATTAAAAATAAACTTGAAAACATGTAAATTAAGCTTCTTGGAAATAATGTTTTAAAAATCCATTCATGCTGTATAAGTTAAAAAAACATTCTTCGTACTTTTGTCGAAAAAGTCAAAAAGTACCTCGTATGAAAAAACGACAAAAGATTCCTTTCATATTCTTTACTAAAAACTCACCGAAGGGTAAAATTGGATTTAAACTATTGTAAGTGGATGGAAACAATATTATATATTGAGGTAACATGGATGTTGATGATAAAATACACCCCAGTAAATACCAAAGTATAAACAATCTCGGATAAAAATGAGATTGTGATATTTCTCCTTACCTTAGGTCCGATTTGCTTTGTACGTGTTCAAAGCTCCTGTATAATGGTTTAAATAATGTTATTGACTTATTCCAGAATCATACATATTGATATGATATCATATATGGTCATATTCGTAGCTTCTTATTAGTAATATTTCATTGTTACTTGTTACTCGGGTCTTTATTGCCTTTTGTTCTTATGCATGTTTTTCCGAATAAATTCTTATTCTTCTTTTAAGGTTATAGATACCTTATATCCAGAATGGTATTAGTGTAACATATATCATATTTATTCGATCAATTCATTTATATAATTACTATATAATGATGATCATGTAGAACGAGTCACATCACATCGTGGAGACGGTATTCCGTACGTACGCACGAGTGATGATATCGTTCCTATGATCGTGGAATTGTATTAGAGTGTATGTATACTATTTCAGAATCAATATAACTTTTTAATAGTCATATATAGTCATTATTTACACCATTATACCCATCCAAGTAAGGTGGTGGTGGAAAATAGATTACACCACGACATGGAGACGGTATTCCGTGCGTACGCACGCGCGGTGATTTCATTTTTCCGTAGGATGGATAGAAGGTGAATTAGGGTTGTTTCATATTTATAATAAAATATCAGTACGTAAGTAATACTGATGTTATTACTTTATCATGAAACAACTAAATAAGAAGAAGTTGAAGAAGAAAGAAATTGAAAAGATCGGTAATGGATATTACCTCTTCTTTGAAACGCCTCTTTGAATCCTCCACTTAGGGAACTAAGATTGGTCTTTGAAGAAGACCCGGACCTCTAGGATTATTCTAGGGAAGTGGAGAAGGAATTTTGGCAGGGGTGTGCCGAGCATGGGTTCTCAAATTGGTGTGAGGAGGAGGGGGAGGAGGTGTCCTTTTATAAAAGAGGAGAGGGGCACCTTAGGAATATCTCAAAATATTATTTTATATTAAAGTCAAAATCGGTTTATAATGGTTCCAAAGGGTCTTATTTCGAAGGTAAAGTGGGAATGGGTCGAAATACTATCAACCAGTAGGATTTATACAATTTTAGGTTATTATTTTAACCTTATCAATTAGATTTAACTCTAAGTTAAATAATTTAACTTTTACCGTGTCTTTTTGTTTTATTACACTATATGGTTAATACACTTACTATAAAATGCCAAAAGAACCCCAAATTGTTTATTATTAATATATATATCCTTATCTAAGTCATTTGGCCGAACCTTAGATTTTTAGGAATAAAATAACAATTAATAATATAATATTTGATTTAAAAACTATTTTGTGTCAATTTTGACACTATTTGATATATGATTTTTGTGAAAGTCATAACAGAATTATATGTTCGACCCAAGTTGATTAAATCAACACTAATATATCATATTAACCTATAAAATTAGTGGGATTCATAAAAAGTCTCAAATTACATTAATTTTGGTGTTTATAACATCAATTATGTCAATATTTCATTAATAAGATAATTACTGCATCATCATTGTGTCATAAATAAATTAAATTATTTAATGTCTAAAATTTATAAATAAAATACCATTATGTAGGAAATCTTTTTATCTTTCTAATTAATATTTATAGTCGAATTTATCTTATGTATAACCCCATAGTAAAAATGATTTACTTATTAAACTTTGATTTTAACTATTTTAACCCTTCTTTAAATAAATTAATAATAAATGTCCTAATCTAATCCAAGTGGGCCTAAATGGTCATATTTTATTCCTACGTTTGTTTTTTGGTCGAATTAAACTTATCCAATAGAATTAAGACATGTGTTATGGTAATAGTAATATCATATTTACCCTTAGTTACCCTATTTACTATTAACCGCGGTAAAAAAGTAAAAAGTTACTATTCACCAAAAAATTATTGTTATCTCATTGAACCACATTTTACTTACTGATATCAACCGTGTCTGTCGGATTTTCGAAATTCCATTCACAGAAGCGGTAAAATTAAGTTTTATGCAAAATTCAGTTTTTAACCTACCACTTAGTGGTTTCACTATTCATCAAAAATTGAAAGTTTTCAGAAAAATACCAAAAATTAGGCCTAAGATATATTTTATATTATGAACTCAAAAATGATTTTTATTTTACCAAATTCAAAACATATCAGTTGCATTAATTAATTTAAAAATTAATTCCCGTCGTCAAACCAAAAGGTGTGTTTTTAAGAGATAATAACTATCAAAAGATTGACACTTGTTTATAACTGGTTTAAATGTGAAATTACATCCAATGACCAACATTGTATTAAATTGTAAAAATTTATTCTAAATATACTTTAAAACCACTCAAATTAATAATTTATCACTATTAATTATTTCGATTGAAAAATTTGTTTTTAATTAAAATTTAGTAATTTTCACTATTCATCAAAATATGAAAGTTATCCGAAAATCACCAAATTTTCACCCTAAGCTAATTTCGATATTACGAATCCAAAAATGAATTCCATTTTGAAAAATAAAATTACAAAATTTCAAAAAGTGGTGATTACTATTCATAACCGCTAGTTTTAATAATATTTTAATTGCATATTCTTGTTTAGTGAAACTCGTTATTGCGTACTACACACGCGATCGAGGAAGGTCGTGATTCCGTGTAATGCAAGGCAAATCAAGGATGCGTGTTGTGCAAGCTCCTTTTGGTGTAGCGTACAACACAAGACATTAGTGAAATTAAAAAGAATATTTTTCATAAAATCTCGGGGTGTTACATTCTACCCCCCTTAAAATGAATTTCGCCCTCAAAATTCGTCGGGGTTATAAATGGTTTACTATTTGAAAGTTTCTTTAATAGAAACTCACATCGTAAAAAAGGAATACCAAAACCAATCTTTAAAAACGAAAGTATGAAACGTAACGGTTACCCAAATAAACTAATCGCTAGGTTTCCACATAGGTAAAAATATGGATATTGAAGAGAAATCTAACCATCATGTTCTGATGGAGAGTGGTAGAGAACATGGCTATGGAAAAGCCAGAAATCACAAAGCCATAAATTTGTGACGATCTAGGGTACCATCTGATTCATCGGATATAAGGGCACTAGGACAACATTTTTGGTTTTCAAGATCGTTTCCCTAAAGTTGAAGAGTTTGAATTAGAATAAATACTTACTTTATTTTGGTACAATCTCACTGTTGTTCATGCCTTGAACAATTTATACTTCATCTCTTAAATAAATGAAGTTGAATTTGTTATTCGTGAAGTGTTAGCAGATCATGTGATAGAATGGCGGGTCATTCCATCTGTCTCAAAGAAAAGGTTAGCAAAAATTATATACATAAGTCGATCTATAGTGAGATTAATCATATATGGTTCCTAAAATGGACTTATAGTTCATATATCATACTGCTTAATATAATAAAACTAGTTTCTACTAAACAGGGACTTCCTGTAGGCCAGTGGTAGGCGATAAAGGCCAGTCGCACTTTGGTTGTGGGTTCGATTCCCACAGCCTTGTCCGAAGCGATGGGCTGTCGCCCGTCCTGCAGGTTGTCCTTTTTCTAAAACTACATTACTATAACATCCCATCAATAATATCGAAAAAAAACTTCTATCCTTAAACAATACTAACTTATGTCCAACATAATCCATTTCAATCTTTAGGCTTATCCATAATACTGCAGTCCACTCTCATAATATAGTGAAAACGATTACCAGAGATTTAATACCATCGTTGATCCCTATATATCATAAGATATGTTTGTTGGTCACATTCCAAACATTAAAAGGCCTTAATCATGTATTCTCTTGAATACCCATTGAACCTTAGTGAAAACATGAATGCAGTTAAAAGTTAACACTTTCCACATACCAAAATCCTCATAATTCTATATACTCAAACCATGATATCACTTAGTCCTTATATCAATCATGAGCTCATGAATATTGTTAAACATTTCATTTTCTCGTTTTCCCTTCATTATGCGCATATCATCTTATTTCCAAAAATATCTCAATCACTTTGAATACCACATTAGACCAATATATAAATATTCCAATACTTTATGATACAACATTAGTTTGGAATCCCATTACATAAACACTTAATCATTCCACCACATCGTTGTCATATTCAACATCACCAATAGTGATCGCATGTGACTTCCCTTTGTCCTTTGCCTTAAGCAGTTGATCTTGTCGATCATCACTAACCCTTGGATTAGGGAATTTATTAGCATAATGCCCCATTTCCTTTCACTTGAAGCATTGAAGTGTTGGTGGTGCTTTCTCTGCAGTGTTTTCTTTATTCACATCATTAGAAACCCTTTTTTCATTACTTTGACACTCATCTGCTCGATGACCTTCTTTTCCACACTTAAAACATTTTCTAGTCCCTTTAAGACAATCTCCACCATGATTCTTTCCACACTTTGAGCATAAGGAAACATTCATTTTCTTTTCACCATTATTCTGAGATTTCTCCTTGAACTCCATCTTTCGTTTCTTGTCAAAACTATGAGATGGATAAGTAACACCAACTTCCATTTCTACCTTGATAGCACAACGCACAATTTCTTCATAGCTACTGAAGTCTCTTATAGCTAATGCCCTTCGAATATTTGGTTTTAATCCACTG
Organism: Viscum album; assembly: GCA_963277665.1. Classification (NCBI taxonomy): domain Eukaryota; kingdom Viridiplantae; phylum Streptophyta; class Magnoliopsida; order Santalales; family Viscaceae; genus Viscum; species Viscum album. The sequence goes on from OY728145.1 coordinate 385,129,646, forward strand.
AAGAATCGATCAACTTTACTTTCAGTTTGCATGATAAATCAAGATGCATACCTTTCAAGCCTTGTAAAATTCGCTTCGTATATACCAACAGATTCATCATCCTTTTGCTTTAGTTCAAGAAACTCCTTCTCCATCTTTGTTCGAAGAATACGAGGTAAGTACTTATTGAAAAATAAATTTTTTAACTCGTCCCATTCCATGGACTCAATTTCATCTCTTTGCCTCGTATTTTTGATAAGATTCCACCATTGATCAGCTTCACCTTCCAAACGATATACGGCTAAGATGACTTTATCATGTTCATAACATTGAAGAACTGAAAATATATTTTCAGTAGTACTGATCCATTTTTCAGCAACAAGTGGATCAGAAGACCCACTGAAAGAAGGTGGATGTTGCCTCATGAAGGACTCAATAGAATATTGTTCCCTTCTCTGCTCATTTGGAAGTCCAGAATGATTCATAGCTTGTGTAAGTATAGCAATAAGATTTTGCACTCCATCTCCCATAACATTTGTTTATTCAGGAGGAAAATCATTGCATTGTCCATTGCATTGATCAACACGGTTCCTTCGGGTTCCAGCCATCGTCTAAAACCCAAAAAGAATAGTGTGAGAGGCAAAAATCATGCTAGGGAAAACAACATTATAAAGGGGGAGTATCCTCAATATCTAACTTCTTATGTTAAATTCTATGATCGTTACCATAGTTCTAGGACTTTATCTTATACGTATACTTATCCTTAGGGAAATCCCTAGATATACCTTAGAAATATCTCTAGGGATCTCACTAACGTTTTCTCATCCTAGTTTCCAAAGGTTGACTAAACCTTTCCTCTGATACCAACTGTAGAGACCCGAAGCTTGACGTACATTGACATTACATTACATTTGCGGAATACTTAGTACATAACAAAAACACACACACAAGGATCGTAATAGTTTAGTGTCTTTGAAAACTCAGAATATAATCTTCTAATCCTGGTGAAAGATCTTCAACATCTCCCATAAAGATCTTCCTTTTTTTTAACCTAAAACCTTTCTTTATATCCTGGGGAAAAGAAAACATAAAAGGGTGAGCTCAAATGCCCAGTAAGTGTAAACAAAATAAATATCAATCACATCATATTCATAAGCACATAACTTTTAGAATTCTTAACCTACAAAAGAGATCATAATTTCATAACATGGGGTAAATCATGGCAGTGAAATGTAATCACAATAATCATAACTTAAAACATGAAACTTTGTGGCATTCACACATAATCATAGAGAATCATTTCTTGTTATTCAAGACTCATTGCCAAGACTATCTTAGTGGAAAAAGTCCCTTTCTGAACCGAGTCACCCTCGTTTCAGTCCTGTTTCACTGAACCGGTATAACCTACCATTCCAGCCATGTCTATCTCATGAGATATAAAATCTTTACCCAATGCATTGGAGGGAGATATAGGTCCCACCCATATTATAATGAATCCTTTCTTATGTGTGCCACATAATCATAAATCATACATCATCGCATAACACATGTAACAAAAATGGGATTCTTGAAACATCATGACATCATAAAACAAATGATATAAGGTAAATGACTTCATAAAAATAATTCCCTGTCAACATAATCAAATCAATGTAATAATAGGTATAAAAACAGAACCCTTTATTATCTTAGATGGAAAATAATTTTGATAAAACACTTGAACTCCATTCTTGAGGAAAATATCCTTTCTTCTTCAAAAAACACTTTTCTTTTCTTAACATGTCATACAATTATAAACACTAAGAAGTTGATTGAAAATAAACTTGAAAACATGTAAAGGAAGATTCTTGGAAATAATGTTTTAAAAATCCATTCATGCCGTATAAGTTAAAAAAACATTCTTCGTACTTTTGTCGAAAAAGTCAAAAAGTACCTCATACGAAAAAACGACAAACGATTCCTTTCATATTCTTTACTAAAAACTCACTGAAGGGTAAAATTGGATTTAAACTATTGTAAGTGGATGGAAAAAATATTACATATTGAGGGAACATGGATGTGGATGATAAAATACACCCCAATAAATACCAAAGTATAAACAATCTCGGATAAAAATGAGATTGTGATATTTCCCCTTACCTTAGGTCTGATTTGCTTTGTACGTGTCTAAAGCTCCTGTATAATGGTTTAAATATTGTTATTGACTTATTCCGGAATCATACATATTGATATGATATCATATATGGTCATATTCTTAGCTTCTTATTAGTAATATTTCATTGTTACTTGTTACTCGGGTCTTTATTGCCTTTTGTTCTTATGCGTGTTTTGCTGAATAAATTATTATTCTTCTTTTAAGGTTATAGATACCTTATATCCAGAATGGTATTAGTGTAACATATATCATATTTATTCATTCAACTCATTTATATAATTACTATATAATGATGATCATGTAGAACGAGTTGCATCACATCGTGGAGACGGTATTCCGTACGTACGCACGAGTGATGATATCGTTCCTACGATCGTGGAATTATATTCAAGTGTATGTATACTATTTCAGAATCAATATCACTTTTTAATAGTCATATATAGTCATTATTTACACCATTATACCCATCCAAGTAAGGTGGTGGTGGAAAATAGCTTACACCACGGCGTGGAGACGGTATTCCGTACGTACGCACGCGCGGTGATTTCATTTTTCCGTAGGATGGATAGAAGGTGAATTAGGGTTGTTTCATATTTATAATAACATATAAGTATGTAAGTAATACTGATGTTATTACTTTATCATGAAACAACGAAATAATAAGAAATTGAAGAAGAAAGAAATTGAAAAGATCTGTAATGGATATTACCTCTTCTTTGAAACGCCTCTTTGAATCCTCCACTTAGAGAACTAAGATTGGTCTTTGAAGAAGACCCGAAACTCTACGATTATTATAGGGAAGTGGAGAAGGAATTTTGGCAGGGTTCTTCCGAGCATGGGTGCTCAAATTTCTGTGAGGAGGAGGGGGAGGAGGTGTCCTTTTATAAGGGAGGAGAGGGGCACCTTAGGAATATCTCAAAATATTATTTTATATTAAAGTCAAAATCGGTTTATAATGGTTTCAAAGGGTCTTATTTAGAAGATAAATTGGGGATGGATCGAAATCCTATTAACCAGTAGGATTTAGAAAAGTTTAGGTTATTATTTTAACCTTATCAATTAGATTTAACTCTAAGTTAAATAATTTAACTTTTACCGTGTCTTTTTGTTTTCTTACACTATATGGTTCATACACTTACTATAACATGCCAAAAGAACCCCAAATTGTTTATTATTAATATATATATCCTTATCTAAGTCATTTGGCAGAACCGTAGATTTTTAGGAATAAAATAACAATTAATAATATAATATTTGATTTAAAAACTATTTTGTGTCAATTTTGACACTATTTGATATATGATTTTTGTGAAAGTAATAACAGAATTATATGTTCTAACCAAGTTGATTAAATCAACACTAATATATCATAGTAACCTAAAAAATTAGTGGGATTCATAAAAAGTCTCAAATTACATTTATTTTGGTGTTTATAACATCAATTATGTCAATATTTCATTAATAAGATAATTACTGCATCATCATTGTGTCATAAATAAATTAAATTATTAAATGTCTAAAATTATAAATAAAATACCATTATGTAGGAAATAGTTTTATCTTTCTAATGAATATTTATAGTCGAATTTATCTTATGTATAACCCCATATTAAAAATGATTTACTTATTAAACTTTGAATTTAACTATTTTAACCCTTCTTTAAATAAATTAATAATAAATGTCATAATCTAATCCAAGTGGGACTAAATGGTCATATTTTATTCCTAAGTTTGTTTTTTGGTCGAATTAAACTTATCCAATAGAATTAGGACATGTGTTAGGGTAATAGTAATATCATATTTACCCTTAGTTACCCTATTTACTATTAACCGCGGTAAAAAAGTAAAAAGTTACTATTCACCAAAAAAATTATTTTTATCTCATTGAACCACATTTTACTTACTGATATCAACCGTGTCTGTCAGATTTTAGAAATTCGATTCACATAAGCGGTAAAATTAAGTTTTATGAAAAATTCAGTTTTTAACCTTCCACTTAGTGGTTTCACTATTCATCAAAAATTGAAAGTTTTCAGAAAAATACCAAAAATTAGGCCTAAGATATATTTGATATTATGAACTCAAAAATGATTTTTATTTTACCAAATTTAAAACATATCAGTTGAATTAATTAATTTAAAAATTAATTCCCGTCGTCAAAACAAAAGGCATGTTTTTAAGAGATAATAACTATCAAAAGATTGACACTTGTTTATAACTGGTTTAAATGTGAAATTACATCCAATGACCAACATTGTATTAAATTGTAAAAATATATTCTAAATATACTTTAAAACCACTCAAATTAATAATTTATCACTATTAATTATTTCGATTGAAAAATTTGTTTTTAATTAAAATTTTGTAATTTTCACTATTCATCAAAATATGAAAGTTATCCGAAAATCACCAAATTTTCACCCTAAGCTAATTTCGATATTACGAATCCAAAAATGAATTAAATTTTGAAAAATAAAATTACAAAATTTCAAAAAGTGGTTATTACTATTCATAACGGCTAGTTTTAATAATATTTTAATAGCATATTGTTGTTTAGTGAAACTCGTTATTGCGTACTACACACGCTATCGAGGAAGGTCGCGATTGCGTGTAATGGAAGGCAAATAAAGGATGCGTGTTGTGCAATCTCCTTTTGGTGTAGCGTACAACACAAGACATTAGTGAAATTAAAAAGAATATTTTTCATAAAATCTCGGGGTGTTACAATGGAACAAGACCACTCGCTTGGTGAAAGTTTTATGGAGGAACCACCAATTAGAAGAAGCTACATGGGAGCTTGAGGATATGATGAGGGAGAGGTATCCTCATCTATTTGTTACAAAGTGACGAATTTTGAGGGTGAAATTCATTTTAAGGGGGTAGAATGTAACACCCGAGACTTTTATAAGAAATATTTTGTTTTTATTTTATATAAATCATAAAATGAATCTTTCACTACACACAACACTACCTTGGCTTGCTTTACACGCAATCACTACCTTCCTTGATAGCTTGCGTCGTACGCAATACCGAGTTTCACTAAACAACGATTTGCTATTAAAATATTATTAAAACTAGCTGTTATGAATAGTAATACCCACTTTTTGAAATTTTTGAAATTTTATTTTTCAAAATGGACTTCATTTTTGTATTCGGAATATTGAAATTATCCTAGGGTGAAATTTTGGTATTTTTCTGAAAACTTTCAATTTTTGATGAATAGTGAAAACACTAGGTTACTATTTAAAAACCGACTTTTTATTTAAATAAATATTTATTTTATTTAAATATATTTTAGGTCAAAATTGATACATAATACCAATATAAGTTCAATGAAATTAATTGGAGTCATTTTATAATAATTTTACATATATATAAATTTTATTGAACTTTTCACCGTCTTTTACCCACCTCCTAGGAGAATTTGAAAATTTACATAAAACTTAATTTTACCACTTCTGTGAGTGGAATTTCAAATATCCGAGAGACACTGTTGATTTCAGTAAGTAAAATGTGGTTCAATGAGATAAATTTTTTTTTGGTGAATAGTAACTTTTTACTTTTATTTACCACAGTTAAAAGTAAATAGGGGAATTAAGGGTAAAAATGATATTATTATTACCCTAACACATATCCTAATTCTATTGGATAAATTTAATTTGACCAAAAACAACCTTAGGAATAAAATATGACCATTTAGGCCCACTTGGATTAGATTAGGACATTTATTATTAATTTATTTAAAGAAGGGTTAAAATAGTTAAAATCAAAGTTTAATAACTTAATCATTTTTAATATAGGGTTATAAATAAGATAAATTCGACTATAAATATTAATTTGAAAGATAAAAATATTTCCTATATAATGATATTTTATTTGTAATTTTTAGACATTAAATAAGTTAATTTATTTATGACACAATGATGAGGCAGTAATTAACTTATTAATGAAATATTGACATAATTGATGTTATAAATACCCAAATAAATGTAATTTTATAATTTTTCTGAATTAAATTAAATTCTAGGTTAATATGACATGTTACTATTGATTTAATTAACTTTTTTCGAACTAATCTTTCTGTTATGATTTTCAAAAAAATCAATTACCAAATAGTGTCAAAATTGACATAAAATAGTTTTTAAAACAAATATTATATTATTAATTCCTAAAAAACTAAGGTTTGGCCAAATGACTTAGATAAGATTATATATATTAATAATAAACAACTTGGGGTTTGTTTTGCTTGTTATAGTAAGATAATTAACCTTATAGTTTAAGAAAACAAAAAGACATGGTAAAAGTAAAATTATTTAACTTCAAGTTAAATCTAAATGAGAAGGTTAAAATAGAACCCTAAACTTGTCTAAATTCTATTGGATGAGAGTATTTTGACCCATCCCTACCTTAGCTTCTAAATAAATCAATTAGGAGCTATTTAAAACCTAATAAGACTTTATAATTAAATAATATTTTTAGTTTTTCCAAAGGTGCCCCTCTCCTCCCTTATAAAAGGGAACCTCCTCCCTCTCTTCCTCACACCACTTTGAGCCTTCAGGCTCGGACAACCACTGCCAATTTATCCTCTACACTTCCCTACAAACATCCTAGAGGTCCTGGTATTTTTCAAAGACAAATTTTAGTGCCCTAAAAGAAGGTCTCAAAGAGGCGCTTCAAAAAAGAGGTAATGTCTGTTACCGATCCTTTCAACTTTATTTCTTCTTCCACTTCTTCTTATTTAGTTGTTTCATTATGAAGTAATAAAATCAGTATCACTCATATACTAATATGTTATTATAAGTATGAAACAATCCTATTTCACCGTCTATCCATCCTACGAAAAACGAAATCACCGCGTGTGCGTACGTACGGAATACCGTCTCCATGATGTGGTGTAATCTATTTTCCATCACCACCTTACTTGGATGGGTATAATGGTGAAACTAAATAACTATATATGATTATTTTAAAGTGTTATTGATTCTGAAATAGTATACTTACACTCCAATACAATTCCACGATCATGGGAACAATATCATCGCTCGTGCGTACGTACGGAATACCGTCTCCACGATGTGATGTGAATCGTTCTACATGATCTTCATTGCATAATGATTATATAAATGAATTGAATAAATAAATATGATATTTAGTACACTAATACCATTCTGGTAATGATTTATCTATAACCTAAAGATAAGAATAAGAATTTATTCGACAAAACACGCATAAGAACAAAAAGCAATAAACACCCAAATAACAAGTAGCAATGAAATATTACTAATAAGAAGCTAATAATATGACCATATATGATATCATAACAATGAGTATGATTCTTTAATAAGTCAATGACATTATTTAAATAATTATACAGGAGGTTTGGACACTTATGAAGCAAATCGGACCTAAGGTAAGGGAAAATATCACAATCTCATGTTTATCCGAGATTGTTTATGCTTTGGTATTTACTGGGGTGTATTTTATCATTCACATACATGTTTCCTCAATATGTAATATTATTTATATCCTACTACAATTTTTTAAATCCAATTTTACACTTCGGTGAGTTTTTAGTAAAATATATGAAAGGAATCTTTTGTCGTTTTTCGTACGAGGTACTTTTTGACTTTTCCGGCCAAAGTACGAGAAGAATGTTTTTTTAACTTATATAACATGAATGGATTTTTAAAACATTATTTACAAGAATCATCCTTTACAAGTTTTCAAGTTTAGTTTTAATCAACTTCTTTTAGTTTAAAATTTCATGACATGTTAAGAAAGGAAAAATGTTTTTGAAGTAGAGAGGATATTTTCCTCAAGAATGGAGTTCAAGTTTTTTATCAAAATTATTTTCCATCTAAGATAATATAGTGTTCTATTTCTATCCCTATTATTACATTGATTTGACTATGTTGTGATGGAAATAGTTTTATGAATTCCTTTATCTTATATGAATTGTTTTATGATGTTACGATTTTTAAGATTCCCATTTTTTATTACATGGTTTATGCTATGATGTATGGTTTATGATTTTGTGGCACACATAAGATTGGTATTATTATGAGATGGGTGGGACCTATATCTCTCTCCAATGCATTGGGTAAAGATTTTATATCTCATGAGATAGACATGGTAGGAACGAAATGTAAAACCGGTTCAGTGAAATGGGACTGAAACGAGGAATGAACTCGGTTCAGAAATGGACTTTGTCCACTAAGATAGTCTTGGCAATGAGTCTTGACTAATAATAAATGATTCTCTATGATTATGTGTGTAGGCTACAAAGCTTCATGTTTTAAGTTATGATTATTGTGATTACATTTTACTACCATGATTTATCCCATGTTATGAAATTATGTTCTCTTTTGCAGGGTAAGATTTCCAAAATGTTATGTTCTTATGAATATGATGTGATTGATATTTCTTTTGTTTACCCTTACTGAGAATTTGAGCTCACCCTTTTGTATGTTTTCTTTCCCCAGGTCAGGAAGAAGGTTATTAAGTAAGATATGCCAAAAGGGACTATAGATATGATGAAATAAATGGGAGACAGTGTAGATGCTTTATGAACCAGTTGTTTATGTTTCCTAGTTTCTAAAGACACTATACTTATACGGTCCCTTCATGGTTTTGTTATATGTTGTAATACGTTTGATTCAATTTTGAAGTATTAACCATGTATGTAAAGTATAGGTCGTTATAATTAATATATCCAGAAAAATTATATATTACTTTGATCTACAAAAAATATAATAATTTGTTTTGAAAGTTAACTTATTATCTTGGTATTCTTAAAATCCAATAATTGAATAATGTTAAAATTGACCCTATTGATATTTTATCAAAATAATGTTTTAATAAATTATTTAAAAATCATAAATTTTTTTTTTAAAAATACCTAATAGTTTTAATATGGTCTTAAAGGTTATAAATGTTTCATTTATGTTATAATTTACATCAAATAAGTAACATTTACAATATTTTAATATTGAAGAAGTAGTTTCCTTAGTTAAAATTCAAATTAGTTAACCAATATTTAAATAAAATGATAAGGTGTAAATGAATACCAAACCACATATATATCTTTTTTATGATATTAAAACATTATCTCACCTCATATTAGAATATATTACATTTTGGTTGTATTTGTAATGATATTGAATATATTATAAATTAATATATTTAGAAATTCCAAAGGTTCCCCCCACCTCAATTATAAAAGGGAACACCATACCTCATTTTTTCACAACTCATTGACCATTTGATATCAGTAATACCCTAAACATTTACCTTCTCAACATCCTTATATAAATTATAGAGGTTCTTGTATTCTCAAAAGACAAAATCATGTGTCCCTAAGTGGAGATCTAGAGGTAACTCGCCGAAGAAGAGGTAATCTCTATTACTGACTCTCTCAACGTCATTTCTTCTTATACTTCCTATTACCATGTTGTTTCAATTATAATGTAATAAATATATTATAAAATAAATTATCATATGTTATTATGATTATGAAAAACCATATTCCACCTTTTATCCATCCGATGAAAAACAAAATCCCCACGCATGTGTACGTACGGCCTACCGTCTCCACATCATGGTGTAATCTATTTCCCCAAACATTAATTTGATGGGTATAATTATGGAAATAATATAAAATATTAGTTATTATAACATTATATTTAATCTATAACAACAAACACATCATCCAATTCTATACATTTTACTATTAAGGAAATGATATCATCGCTCATGCGTACGTACGGACTACCATTTCCACAACACGATGTGATTCATTTTTATTATTAATCAGTAAATAATGATTAAATAAATTTATATATTGAATAGATATGATATATAATACCTTAATAAAATTATGTAAATTATATAACTATAACCTATGAAGAATAATAGTACGAAAAAACATGTATAGAAAAAAATGAATCAATTAACACCCAAAAGAAGCATAATAATGAAATATTATTATAATGGTGATAATATGATCATATATGATATCATAAATATAAATATGGTTATGTAATAAATTAATATAATTCTTTAATCCATTATATAGGAGTTTATGATACATACAAATGAACGCAGACATATGTTAAGGGTTAATTTTACAATCTCGTTATTATCTGAGATTGTTTATATATAAGTATTTACTAGGGAATATTTATATTCTATGTCCATTTTTTTAATTTTTTCCAACATATTTTAATACAAATATAAAATTTTTAAAGTCATTTTTACCCATTTATTACTTATTATTAAATTTATTGAAAGGAATATTTTGTCATTTTCCTGATGAGGTACTTTTTGATTTATCTAGAAAAAGTACAAGAAGAATGTTTTCATTTAAATTATACATAATAAATGAATTTTTACACTTTAATGTATCCTTATTTCCTTAAATATTACCTTATTATCCCTATTATTATTTTATTGTGTTTATTATGGAATTATATTTATGGAATATATTTCTTTTTCATGGATTATATTATGAAGTAAAGATGTTTATGAAACCCATTTAATTCCATGGGCTATGATATGTTGAATGGTTTATTCTCTTGAAGAAAACATATGTATGTTTTTTATTATGTGACTAGCGGGACCTATATATCCGTTCAATGAATTGGGTAAATATTTATATCTCATGATATAGATAAATACTTAAGTGGGAAGTGAAATAGGTTCAGTAATACAATACTAGAATGGGAGTAATTTTGGTTTAGAAATATAGGACTAGAATAAGATTAATCTTGGTTTAGTTATATAGGATTGGAATGAGAGAAATATTGGTTCAGTAATATAGGGATGGAACATGAATTAAACACAGTTCAGTAAAGGACTTTTTCTGCTATGATGATCTTGGTAATGATCCTTGACTAATATGGAAATGATTTCCTATGTTAATGTGTTTTCCACATTTCCATGTTTTATGCTATAGATTTTATTTTATTATTCATTACTTATAAATTTATATGATTTATTCTATGACTCAATATTTTGATCTCTGATATGAAGGGTAAAATTTTCAAATGTTATGTTAATATTCTTATACCCTTATGTTATGTTATGATTCATATATCTCTTGTTTATCCTTATTGAGCATATAAGATCACCATTTTATTATTATTTTTCTCTTCCCTAGGATATAAAGTAATTTTTTAGGTAGGGTTACTAATGGGAAAGATCCATTTGGGAAACATTGATAATCTTTCACCAGATTAGAATTTTAGGTTGTAATTTTCCAAAGGCACTAAACTAATAGGGTCTTTGGTATTCTATTTGTGTAATGTATTGTATATTCATAAAAAAGGATGAAATATCCATGTATAAAAATCTTGGGCCATTATTGACATACTTTTAAATTATCATAGATTTATGGTTCTGAGTCGCTTAACTTTCCAATGATATTTTACTTTCTTATGATCAATAACCTCAGTCACTCTCTATAATTATTTACACATTCCCTCAATTTTTATATCTTAAATTTCCACCAATGTTTTTCTATATGGAAACAAAGTTATATTTTATTCCATAAGACCTTGGTACTTCCCTTCTCTCATATTGAGAGGATGTTTTATTAACTCTTTTTTATGATATGGGTTTTCAATAAAATGATTTTCAAATATCAAAACCTTTATTATAAATATTATTATTAAATTGAAAAGATAAAATTTATTTAAGGGGGTTATAATGTAACACCCAAATATTATAAAATAATAACATTGTATTCAATAGTGTATGTGACATGAAACACCAAGCTTAGAATAAAATATAAAACCCTAAGCCTTTAAAATATATTTATAAATTAAATATATTCAATATCTTGCATTACACACAACATAAAGTTTATCTTTTGTTACATGTAAAACAAATTTTATCTTGTGTTACACACAACACTTAGTTTTTCATGCATTACATGCAACACCAAGTTTAAACGAATTGTGGAATATACTTAAAATATTGTTATTTAATAAAATAGTTATAAACTAGTTGCTAAATTTGAGGGTATGAATATTACTAATAAAATGTGAAAATTATGATTCTATATGAATTATAAATAAAATAATAATCATTTAAAAGAAAAAAATAAATGTTTTCTAAAAAACTGTGTTTTTTTAAAAGGACAGTTTAGTCGTGATTTGGGCACGTAATTAAAAACAAATTCATAACAATTTTAGAAAATTTATTTGAAAAAATAAGCATAATTTTTGAAATCATCATATAAAACTTATCTTAGTGTGAATTTTTAGTATTAATCAAGAATGTTTCATCTTTCTAATGAATAGTGAAACATACCGAATTTTAATTGAAAAATGTCATCTTGTTTAAATAATTTATAATGTTAAATTAAATTATTAATTGATTTTAAAGTAAAATTAGTTATATTTCATATCAATTAATCCAATTTATTTTATTTGAATAATTTTCATATTGAATTCTGATAAAAAAATTATAAACATTTGAACATTTTCTATTTAAAAGCCCACTTTTTCATCATGTATGTGGGTTTAATTTTAAATTAAATTTATACAAATATATGAATTGAATTTTGAAAAATAGATTCCATATTTTGATTCATAATAATATATATTATCTAATAAGGTCAACTAAATATTTGACCAAAATGAATTGTGAAAATATTAAAAAGTAATTGTCATTGTTAAGGTAAAAATGGGTTTAATGTGGGGTTAAAATATTAAGATAAGTGTTAAAATGAACTACTAACTTGTAAAAATATTTTTGGATGGACACATTTCCACCTTATAGTTCCCAAGATTTAATCTAAAGTCATTCTGAATATTTTTTAATGTGTATAACTTTATCATTTGGATTCTTTTGGGAAATTTCCTAGTAATTTCCAAGGAGGTCCCATTTTCCCACTTATAAAAGGACACTCACTCTCCTCACTTATTCACACATCTCAAGAAATTTTTATAGAGAAAAATCCCTCTAAAATAATCTTCCCAGCATCCTTATTTACAATCTATATCTTTTATTCCTTCCAAAATATCATCCCTATGGTTCTTAAGAGGAGATACAAAGTAGGTTTCACTTAGATAAGGTAATTTTCTTAACAAAGATATTTCATTTTATTTATTATTTTTTCACCTTAAATTAAAATATAACAAATCCAATATGTAACATATAATTAGGTATTATTATGTTGATTTAATAATAATTATCCATCTCCACTTCCTTTAAAAGGGTTACAAAATCATTATTTGTGTATACGATGGACTACCAAATCGTGAACCAATGTCATTCATTTTTTCCATTAGAACCTCTAAAAGTTGGATATAATGATGTATTTAACACATTTATATGATATTTATGAAATTATTATACCCATATAATTTTAAAATCGCAAATATATTTTTAAGTTCCATGTTTTTTAAAATATGTAATGTCGCTCATGTGTACAGCGGACTACCACCTCGCAAAGCGATGTGATATATTTTTCAATTAATCTTTACATGGAATGTAAAGTGGATAAAATTAATGAATATATATGATATATATGATGTTATATTGATTCTATAAATTTAATATATCAACCACTTCATTACTATCACACTCATTAAGGGAATGATATTGTCGCTCCTGCGTACGTAAGGCCTATCGTCTCCACGAGGCGATGTGATTCATTTTCCATGATAAAATTTCATAAATGGTTATAATAATTTATATATTGATTAAATATGATATTTATAACATTAATATCATTATATATTTTATTTATATATATTATATTCAAATTAACCAAAACTTTCATGACAAAACACACATGAGAAACCAATGCAATTAACTCCCAAAATAATGAAAATAATGAAATATTATTTAAAACAAATGGGAAATAAAATGTAATAATAAGATCATATATGATACGATAAATATTAAAATAGTTCTTTTAAAAGTTAATAATATTCCTAAAACAATTATACAAGAGGTTAAATCATGTTCAACTAAAATGAAGCAGAAGGTAATGGATTTTGTCTCAATTTACATTCCATTGAGACTTATTTATTATTTTTGCACCAAATCAATTTTATTTGGTGTATATACTTCCCATTTGACATGTAAAATCATTATTAATTCATAATTCATGGAATATTATGTTTCATTTTGAATAATTTCATCCAATGGGATTTGATTCAAATTTTACCAAGTGGTAGAAGTTATTGTTAAACCTCATTTTATTTCGTGATTGTTAACTTTATCTTGAAAAATAACTTTATTATGATCATTTTTTCATTGTAAATTATATTTATATTAACTATAAATATTATTTTTATCATTAATATTATTATTTCCTAGACTTTATATTGTTTTTTTTACATATAGTGTTTACTTTGAAATTTATTTGATTAACTAATAAACATTGATATATCTATATCCTTTATTCAATACTGATATTTGTTAATAAGGCATATTAATCATAAATTAAATAGATTATTAGATATATGAGGAATTTTTTGGATATGTATTTATTAGTGGGGACAATTTATATAAATCCCCTAGATTCATTGACAGGTCTCATGTGACAAATTAGTTTTTCGAACCTGATGGGTTTATACCCAGAAGTTTTAAGCTATCTTGTGAAAGGTCTTAATAGTATAAGTATAGTTGGCCAAATTGGATTAGTTTTTACCCAGTAGTTTTAAATTGTCTTGAGGATAAATCATTAAGATATTGTTATCATGGTCCTAAGTTCATGACATCCAATAATTAAGCATTACCTTCATTCAAAATTCAGTTATTATTATCTATGAGATTGTCACAATGATATTATCTCTAGTTGAATTTCATTTTCAGTTATTGATTAAATGGTATGTGTGTTTAGTTATTTACATTTACATATTGATTATGCCTTACATATTCTTTTATTAAAGTTATTTAAATGGAATGTGTGTTCAATTATTTAACTTTATATATTGATTATTCTTTATTGATTCATGATACCTCACATTGTACTTAACCCTTACTGGGAATTTTAAATATCCCTAATTTTGGTTCCTTTTTCCTAGCATCCAGGACATTCACTATGATTTATAATAAATGATATTATATAGGGAATAATTTTATTCTCAAAAAAATTGTGATATAACATTTATATTCAAATGTAATACAAGACTCATGTATGTTTCTATTTTACCAAAACGACTAAACTATTCAGTATTTCTTGATGTGATTCCCTCTATCTTAGGAAAATTTAATAAAACAATTGATCTAGGCTACTAGGGTTAGGTACGATACATCATCTCATCAATATGATAAGGAATGTAGAACTTATATTCTTACACAACTAAATTTTATGTTATTTACAACTAAAAAATTAGTGGGCACAACAAAGTTTTTACAAGGTATCCTTAGTAAATAGTTTTTAATAAATAATTCTAAAAGGATAAGATTTTGTGGTTTATATCAAATGATCAATATCCACCATAATATGAAGGATGAAAAATTACCACTATATATATTTAGATAGTTCAAATATAGTACCTCTTGGGGAGTTAACCCAGCATTTTATTCTTTTTTATCCTTTTTTTATTCTCTTTATTTTAATTTATATAAATTATTTTTTTAAATTTCATATAAGTTTTTTAAACTATATGTAAAATATTTTCAACTATTCCACTAGAAATAATTTGATGGTATCTATATTTCAAAAAAAATTTAATACACAATATTATTGATTATTATTAATCTTAATTAAGGGTATTAATATCTATGTTGAGTGTATTAAACTATCATTAGGATCACATATTAGTTTTTGTTTTCATTTTTTAGAGTGTTTCTTAAAAATAAAATAAAAACAAATATTATACATAAATATAATTTCTATGTTTTTTATTTTTGATGTGAAATTTATGGAAAAATTTTATTTTAAAACTCCATTCTTCGAGGATTGCTGGTATTAATTTTCATTCACTGAATCAATTATTTTTTTCATAATTAGAAATTTCATTAAATATGGAAACCTATATTGTAAACCATTATCTAATGAAAAATATTATAGTTTTTAAAGGTTTCTAAACATTTTTAAAATATTCTTACATTTCCCTATTTCTTGAGAGAACTTGATGCATGTCATAATGACTAAAACATTGTATTTTTATATGTCAAATTATTTTTAAAATTTCATGAACTATTTTAAAATGATTAAGGAACCATTTTGAATGACCTTTGTAATATCACTCTCCTTAAAACTTCCCATACATATAAAATTTAATTAAATCCCCCTAAAATCCATGAATATCCAGTTATGTTTCCAAATTATAAGGTTATTATCCTCACATACCTAACTCTTAAACATTTTTCATGATTATCATTGAAAAACATTATAGGTGGTACTATTTCATGGGATTACTGTGATAAATTTTCATTGAGGAGAATTATATTTGTAGAGTTTCTCCATTTTTTGAGAATTATATTTCATTCCAGTAATTAGTATTAAAAATTCCCTCTATTTATTTAAATAAAACAAAGATAAAAAATTTTATAAAAAATAAATTAAAGAAATATATAGAGAAAATATAGAGTATCATTTACTATTTGTTTTCTTTATAAACATCCTTGAAAAAAGGTAAAGTTTTAGGATGGAATATAATATATAATAAGAATGATTGAAATATATTCATTAAGTATCACACAAGTTAAATCATGAAATATTCTTTTATGTTCAAAAGCTTCTTGTTATACCATTATTTTTAAACATCAATACCCATCCACCTTCACCCATAGGAAAAATATGAAAAGATATTGAGATTTGAACAACACCTTTATTATTTAGTGTAGAAATGATTATTTTATAAAGACTTTGTATATTCATGCATGAGCTCGAGATTGAGAAAAATATTGAAAAATAAGTTGTGATTCATAACATAAAACATTTCGAGGAAGGTATATACAAGTGAGTATAGGTGGAAATTAATGGTTATGTTCAATTTAATAGAATAAAATGAAAATTAGTGAAATTTAGATAATATATGAAGTACGTTAAGTGTAATGATAATTTTAATTTTAAAGTTTTATCATACTAAATTGATGAAATTGTATTTTATAGGGGTATATCATCTCCAATTTGAATTCATTGAGCATTTCCCAGAAGTAAAATAACTTAATTGTGGAGATCATTGATAAAAATGAACATTTCTTTCATGTTTTTTTCATTTAAAGCTACTGTTTTATTATTTTTTTCTTGGGTAATTTACTTCATTTTAAAAAAAATTATAATTTCTAGTCTCTATTAAAAAACTGAGCAAAATTTAAATTTTATTAATCACTAAACCACTTTTTTTTCTTAATGATATTGTTAATGATTTTAAAATATTTTTTTAATGTGAAGGTAAAATAATATTAGGTAGAAAACCACATAAGAATAAATTTTTTAACCATTTATGTATGATTAAATTTGAAGTTAGTTGAGATACAGAAGAATAAGCACTTTTCTTCTTTTGTGAAGAGCTTTTTAGATATAAAAAATAAACCCTAGATTTCATAGGCCATGTCAGATTAAAATGTATTTACATAAGATCAAAAGGAAAAAGTAGCATTCTATATAAGATTAAATTATTTGTATATAAGATTAAATGGGAAAAATAAAAGTTTGTGTAAGAATTATAACTTTCTAAATAAGAATAACTTGGGTAGATACAAAGATATGTAATTTTTTTACCCTTTATTATGGGAATTAAGTATCTAAATTTCTATGTAATATTAAACAAGAAATATATAAATCCATGCTACATTAACTTGGAGTTTCAATGGGATATGTAAAATTAATTGTAATCTATATAAGACTAAGTCCATTGGAAAACAAACCACATAAGTGTAATTCCCTACTCACATAATATTTTCCACTTGGCTAATCCCATTCAAGCTGGTCACAAACATTTAAGGGGGTCCAATCCATTGATTAATATGTTTCTCCATGTGATAACTATACATTTCAAGGGTATTATAAAGAGTATTTTCTTAAAAATACTCGAACCAAATTTTACATGGGAGTAATAAAAAAAATCCATGTGGTATAAGATGATGGAAAGCTGAAGAAGAATAAAATTATTGAAACTAAAACCCACACTTATCTAAGGATTAGTGGAGAAAAATGATACCTTAATGCCTCAAAATATATATAGAGAAATTTCCATGAAGATTATATTTCCATGTAGAAATGATACCAGTACATGAATATTGATGATTATAGTATTATAATGTAAAATGTAATTAGGAGAATTAATATTATAGGTGACTAACTCCTAGGAAATTGTTTATAATTACTTTTTTTTCTAAAATTTTAATTTAATTATATTATTTTTAAATATCACCTTCTATTAATAATATTTTATTCTATAAATATTTAACCCATTGTGGTTATTTCATGGTAGATCACCTATATAGTCTCATATTGCTTTAATAATATTTCCAATTGTATTTTTATTTTGATTCCTCACTTTGATAATTTATAGTTTTGGGTTATGAAGGTCAATTAAAATTTACTATAATTATTATTCAATATATTTTATTCTCTATCATATTTGAACACCCCAATATTCCTTTTTAACCATCTATATTAAGTAATAAACTTGGTGGTTGAGGAGTGAATGGTCTATGAAAGTAGTCTGGTAAGGTAGAGTGTGTAGTTATGTTTCTCTACTTGAAGAATACCTTGAGAGAGTATGTTGTTATATGAGATGATTATACCTATACATAGCCAAATAGTGTATACAATACTACCTAGGAATAATGTAGTTTATGTAATATAAACAAAAGTCATCAACTTCTTATAATATAATAGTGGAGGTGGCTAAGGTGACATTGACCCACTAGGGATAATAAGAGTACGACTATAATTAGTTGAGATATATTGATGTAACTAGAATGGTATTAAAATAAATAAAATCCACATAATCACCCTAACTACATGTTCATTTTCATTTTGATGCTTTTTTATTTTTTTTTCTTATTTATTTTATATCTACACACACCCTTGTTTTTATTGTTTTTATATGATAAAAAAAATTAACACAATAGGGACACTATGTGACTTATGAATCATCTAGAGATAACCTATAGGTAATACTTTTATTATATTCATAGTTTATAAATTTACGTGTATGGAGGAATAAAACAATCCTCCAACCACTCATTTCAACCTAATGTTAAATGGGAATTATATACCTTTCTAAATAGTTTGTATATGATGCCTTGGTTGAATAGGTACAAGTTTCTCATTTTATGGACTTGTTTAGTGGAATGAGTTGTATTTTTCAAAGTAAATAGATTATCCTATTTAAATTATGCATTAAAAAATAATTCAGTTAAACTTTACCTTCAAAATAAAATGGTTTAAATCCTTTATAATTTAATTTAATGGTTGTGTTAGATTTAAATCAATCTTTCTAAAGGAAAATGATTTGAATAGTATTTTAAAATAAAATAGTGATTTGAATAGGTAGTTTTGAAATGGTATTTTTTTAGATGTATGAATTTTTAAAGAGTATTTACTTTATGTTTTTTCCATGTACATAATGTAAGTAAGTGTCTATTTAATTCCTTTTCTAAATAATTTTTAAGGTGTTTTTACATGTATTTTAAAGTAAAACCCGATGGACTTGTTCTGATAAATGTTTTGGTTTGTTTGAACTCATGTGTGTTATACCTAGTTTCCATAGATTTTAGGATTGTGTGGTATTCTTGAACTATTTTTCTCTCATTGTTAGTCCCTATTACATGATGATGTATAATAGTACACAAACCATATGTGAGACCTTCCCCTAACTGATGTGTTTGTTAGATTGAATCAATATATTTATTAGGTTTCTATTTGATATTGTTCGATAGGAAACTTAATATATTATTTTTTGTAATTTTAATAAAAGGGATATTTTATTTCATTAATCAAATGGATTGAGTCCTTGAATTCTATAATTAACTGATGAGTAATTTGTTCACTATTTGAATTTGTGAAAATTTTTATATTCTTGATGAGTATATGGCCTCATTATTTCTTATAAGAGTACCTAATTGAGTGGAACACATTTTTTGAGGTGGGAGATCGTACCCTTAGTGTTTTAATTGATGAATAAGGATAGATTTATGGGAACTAGTCCCCTTAATTTTATGATCTCTAATATCTATCTAGGGATGGTATTGAGAGATGATTGGATTCCTTCTTCATAGTATAAACAAGTGGATAGTGGGTACCCCCATTGATGATGTTAGATTACACCATATGATCTAAATAAATAGGGAAGATATCATGTGAGGAAATTATATATGCATGGGGGACTATTGATTTAAATATATCCCAATGGGGGGTGATATGTAGAATGACTATAACAACCCCAACTCCAGTAACCCAGAGTATGTGCCTACTTTATTACATACGAACTAGATACAAGGTATCATATCATGAAGTACTGAATAGTTTAGTAGTCTTTATAAACTAGATATATAATTAAAATTCTCAATAAATTTTAAACATAAAATTTTTAAAGTAATTTATTTTTTAACACTGTTATTCCCATTATGATATCCCTATATATCAATCACAAAACACTTCCTGGTATCTTGGGGAAAATAAAAAATATGAAAGAGGTGATCTAATATTCTCAATAGGGGTATGAATACAACAAAATATATCATGAATAAATAATCATAATAAATATATAAATGTAAATAACTTAAACACATGTCATTTAATTAATAAACTACACATAATATAGCAAAAATGAATTATGATCAAATAAACCCATTTAAAAAAGACATAAGCATGATACATATCCATGGATATTATAACTAATCAAATAATCACTTGAAAATAACTGATCTCTTAATGAGGTAATGGATAATATTAGGAACCTAAAATATACCATCAATGCCTTGTGGAAATATATCTAAACAAATGGGTAAGGGCTCATCCAAAACCTAAGCTAGTTTGTCTCATAATACTTACAGATGCATCAAGGGGATATCTATAACTGGGACCCACCCATCACTTACAAAGTCAAAATCATTATTCATATAAAATGGGTGAAAAATTTTCAACATAGATATTTTTATTGATAACTAACATACAAAATATCAATACTTACCTCAATAAAATAAATATAATCATAAACTATCCAGAGTAACATGGTGAATGGTAATAAAATAGTAAATCCTCAGTCAAACTAATCATAAACCATCAAAATAAAGACTAAGGATGATATAAATAAAAAAATATCTTTAGTATATCATAACTATAATAATGTTTGGATGTCTTTTAGGAATATAAATATCGTAATAATGTTAATAAAAACATTTTTTAGGAAAATATCCCCTGTGCTTTGAAAATTACCTTTCAATAAAAAGTACCCAAAACATTTTAAAAATAATTTTTTTTGTAAATAAAATTTATAAACTTGTAAAATAATATTTAAAAAATTAATTGATCATGAAGGTGTAAAATTTTCCTTCATTTTGTATAAAGTAAAACAAATATTTCTTTTACATTTTCCATAAAATCTAAAGGGAAATTATTTGAAAAATGACATAAAGTTTCCTTTCAAAAAAATTTGAAAAAATTAAAACATTGGTAGTCATGTAATTAATAAATAATTTTGATAATTTTAAAAAAAATTGAAATAAAATTTATAAAACATGGTTTTAAAAAAAATATTTATGACCGAATATATAAATGGATTTGGATTTTATTAAAAACAATTTCTCAATAATTTCAAGTACCAAGGTCTATAAACATTTTAATATAATTAAAAACGTTTATTAATAAATAAAGTAGAATAAAATATATTTATTTTTAGATATAGATATAAAATAAATCCCCTAAGTGTGGATTAAAAAAACAATCTCAAATAATGATGAGATTGTGAAATAAACCATTACCACTTTGGTAACTTTTGAATCATAATCCCTATAAAAGAAATAAAATCTAATGAAACTTTAAATAACATGAAGATAAATAGATTAAAAATATAAAATATTAAAATTAAAATTTTATACACTATAAAAAATGGAATAATTTGTGAATATGGCCTATGTATCATAGAAGTAAAAATGATACGAGAAACCCTTACCTCAGGTTAGACTTCCTTCGTATGTGTTCAAAAATCCTATATAATTAAAATAGGTTTATTATAAATCTATTATATAACCATAATAATATATATCATACCATATATTATTTATTTATAGTATTTTATCACCCTTTTCTTAACAATTCTTTGTTAAAATCACTATTTATAGTGATAATTTCTTCATTTTTCACGTATGTTTTAGTTCGGTAATTTTGGTTATTTTAATTTTATCACGGTTAAATAATCTATAGAATGTTATAAATTATATAAATATCATATATATCAATCATATATATATTTATATTAATATATTATAGTTATTGAAAGTGGATTATGTCGTTCATTGAGACGGTTGGTCGTACGTACGCATGAAGGTTGTTTCTATTTTCTAGACGAATGAAATGAAACAAAGAAAAATAATATATTAATTTTATATAATAATTTTAATTTAATATATAAGAATTATATCAATAAAATTTACCCTAATAACATTCCATGCAAAGTAATTGTGAAAAATGAATCACATCGCTTAACGAGGTAGTAGTTTACCGTACACACAAATGAAGTTATCATATCACCCACGGAATAAAAAGTTTGGAGTTATATAAGATATCCTAACTTCATATGTATAATTATGTTAAAAATATCATATATATTCATTTAATTTATCCAAATTATTATCCAAGTAAAAAATAAATTTAAAACACATCACATCAGTTCGTGAGGTGATAGTTCGCCGTATAAATGAGCGATGTTATTATTTTCCAATGGGTTGGTAGGTAAGAAGGTAGGTGTATTATTATAATTATATAGGTATAATAATATCATAAATTTCATATATAATAATAAAATCTATAATTATATCCATCTATGGGAGGTGGTGATTGAAAATTAATACCATCAGTTCATGAGGCGGAAAACCATTGTACACACAAATGATGATTTCGCATCCCATTTGATGGAAGAGGAGATTGATATACATTATAAACTTAACATAATAACTTGTAAGAGTATATTAGATACTTTATGATGTCAAAATTTACTCCAGGATATATATATATAAGTAAGGTATATATTATGGAAGTTATTGGTTGAAACAAAGTGTTTTTGAAGTGTGGAGAGAAGAGGAGATGGGATCCATTTATAAGTGAGGTGAGAGTCACACTTGTAATTTTTGAAAATAAAAAATTTTACTCACGTTTTTACGTACCAAAATGGTCCCAAATTGGTCATTATCAAAACATATAGGTGATAAGGTCTGAATATGTCTATAAAATG
Source organism: Viscum album (assembly GCA_963277665.1). Classification (NCBI taxonomy): domain Eukaryota; kingdom Viridiplantae; phylum Streptophyta; class Magnoliopsida; order Santalales; family Viscaceae; genus Viscum; species Viscum album. The sequence goes on from OY728145.1 coordinate 385,153,151, forward strand.
TGTTTTGGATTAGTATATAGGTTATTTAACCCTATATATTTTTAGTTTAAACTCGAGTAAACCCATTTTAACCTTAACTGAAATAATTGATTTTTTCACTTTTTACTTAATTATGGTAAAATTTTAATTTTAACTTACTAGATAATATAAAAAATTATTATACAAAATATTTAATCCATTTTTATAAATTCCCTTCATATTAGTGGAAATTTTTAATTTAAAATGAATCTCACAACTGTGATGAAAAATCATTTTTCCAAAAAGAAATTTAAAAAATGTTGAAAATGTTTTTTATATAAAAAGTTTGTTATGAAATTGGTTCAAATAGCCTAAATTTGATTAATAGTTATATAATTGACCTAATTTTACTTTTATAACCATATTAAAATAAATTTATATTATGAATTATTTGGATGAAAAGTTATTTTTTATAAAAATCATTATCTTTCAATGTTCGCTGAGAAATTTAAATTTTCAGAAAATTCTAAACAATTCAGTCAAAGATAATTTCAACATGAACATTTAAAAAATAAATCTTATTATTTCAAATAAATTTTCTAAAATTGGTAAAAATTAATTCTAAATTATTTGTGCAAAGCACAACTAGATCATCTTTTATAAAAATATAGTTTTTCCTAAACCATTTTTTTCTTTCAAATGGATCTTATTTTATTTATAATAAATAGATAACAATTGATTATAATTTATACATGTTTAAACGTTATAATTTTTATAATTTATTTATTATTATTAATACCTTCCAACATGATGATTAGGTTATAATGGTAACATTTAAATGATAATATTTTAATAGAGTGTCGCATTTTGACCAAACCCAGTGTTGAAACCATTTCAATAAGTCTAAGAATTTTAATTTATTTAAAGATAAATATATCATAAAGTCTCAAAGTGTTAAATTATATAACTATCAAATAAAATTTTCCCTTATATTTTTTTAACCTCGGTATTAAAGTGTTTGACATTTAAAAAAATCATTCTTGAAACCCCACATTGTAAGAAGGGTTAATAAAGATCCTCTTGATAAGAGAGAAATGGTAGTATGAATGTCATCTATAATAATAACATAACTTGGTTTCCATATAGGAGAACATAGGTGGGAAGTGAACATATAAACATGGAATAAAATACTAACACCCAATGATTAGTGGATATTGGTAGAGATAATCGATCATACGAAAGTAAATTATCAAGAGAAAGTTAACAACAAAAAGGCCATAGATCCATGATTGAAAATAAGGTAATAGGATACCTGTTTCATTTAAATATAAATTTACAAAATAGAAGATATTATTATATGATATATAACAATAAAATAAGAAAATATACTTACTTGATATCTTTCTATTTAATAGGCACAATTTTATATTTGGTTGTACTTCAATCATATTCCACTTCATTTCTTACTATGAGAAATGAATATCCAAGAGGAATTTTTTATTCCTGAAGCACTACAATTAAATTTTAATGGATTATAAGATCCATAAAAGAGTTAAAATTCCTTCCATATGTATTGATCTATAAATCTCAACAGTAACACCCAATTTTTAAGATAATCAACTCCATAAGTATTTATCTATAAAATCATTTAAGTAAAAAAAATATCTTATTAACTGAAACATCACATTGAACAATGGTAGGTGCTTCACCCTTATCTCCCTTCATTTATGCGTTCAAAACCCATGGCCTTTCTAAATGTGATGGGTTGTCACCCAGCATGTAGGTTTTTCTTTTTATAAGGCCATATTAATATAATTTATACAATGTTTCTAAATTATAAAAACCCATAATTACATCAATATTAAAGATTATATAAACATTAATGTTTTATAATACCTTCATAATAATGTTTATATCATTATTATATCAATATTGGTCACATATTGAGGTTTATCCTCCCTCAATCATGTGCTTTATATGAATTTCAACTTTACACTAAATCACTTTTCCTTATTATCAACACCATTCAACATGTTCTCTCAAATCCCTAATGAAATAGAATTCTAGTACAATACTTATAAATTTCATAATTATTATAACCAAAATATCATTAACTAAAATACTCTTATAACTTAATTTTTTAATCTAAAAAAAGAAAATTAATTATTCCACTTTTTCTATAGTAATAACATAAGAATGAACTGGACACCTTATATCCTTTTACGGTATATTTACTTGACTCTTGTAGAATTAATTTTCATATTTCTCCATCTCCTTATAGTGAAAGCATTGCACATTGGAATATTCTTTGTTTCATTTTTAATCATGGGAATGGTGGCCTTTTTCTCCACACATGAAGAAAACATCTTTTCCTTGTATGAAAATACCAAGGTGATTCCTTATACAATTATCACATTTTGGAAAATCCTTATTTCCCTTTTCCCCTTTATGCATATTTTACTCTGCCAACCTATTATTTTATTATATACCTTTATCTATAAGACTTGGATAATTATTTATATATTTTGATAGCACATGATATTATATCCTCATATGTTGAGAAATTTTGGGATATGAGGTCCCTTTAGAGGATTAGATTAAGTCTATCAAAGAAATATTAAATATTTATATTTATATTAGATACATATTCAACATGATTCCTTGTTATCCTTGTAAATTTTTCTTCATAATTAGCTACATTTTCATATTCTTTTTTTCTTAGACTTTACAATTTTCCCTCCATATCCTCTACTTTTTCGTGAGGAAAGTATTTTTACAAGAATCATACTTTAAAATTTTTCCACTTAATTCTATCTATTTTCTCATCATTATTACTATTTTTAATTAATGACCAGAATTTATGTATATCTATTGTGAGATGATAAATTATCGTAACACCTTTTACATTTCATTACTTACCAATGTTAGAAATATCTTCTCTATAAAAATTATTCATTTCTCAATTACAAATGGATATTTAGTCCTATTAAATAATGGTGTTTCTAATGCATGAAACGGTCTAACATATTTACACCATGTGGTATATCAGTAGGATGATCTATATGGGAAAGGCTATTGCTCATAACATAATTCATGTTACCTAATATGGTTATAATTTGATCAGTTCTTGCTACACCACCGGCTTCAACTTTATTATCTTTCCTGAGGGGATATTCACTACATGGAGTACGTGTATTAATACAGTTACCATTCCTTCCATGAGGTTCCATTTATAAATACTAGAATACACTATATTAGATCAAAAAATTATGAAACATAATGTATAATTCCATAACCAGTAAAACAATTAACATAAATCGAAAATTTTAGGCATAAATAATCTCATAATCATAAAAATGGTTTCTTAGTGAATTGTTTTAAATAATAAAAAAAATTAAAATGATTTGTAATTGTATGTAAATAAAATGTGAATTAAACCAAGAATATCCTCTAATAGTGTAAAATTGGGTTTTAAATAAGTCCCCTTATCAGGTAAAAATTAAATCATGAATCAATCTCACCACACCTTTTTTATAATTTTTACCCTATATATATCTATGTTAGAACAAAATCCACTTTTAGTAACAATATAGGGATTTATTTCCTAGAAAATCACATAATCTCCAATATACTAAAACTTTTAGGATTTTTTTATACTTATCCTCAATTTTTATAATAGTTTTATATTACCTAATCAATTTTTTCCAAAATCAAGTTCCCAAGGTTTATTTTAAACTTTATCTAATACCAACTATAAATACCCCAAATCCAGTAACCTGGGGTCGGTATCCACTTAATTACATTGTCACTAGAGATAATGTATCACATTATAAAGGACTAAATATTTTGGTTATATTGATATATTATATACATAATTTAAATTCTCATTACATTTTAATCATAAAATAGATGAAGTTATTTCTTTTGAACACCATTATTCCACCTTAGAATATCCCTGTATATCAATCACAAAACACTTCCTGGTATCTTGAGGAAAATAGAATGTAATAAAGTGGTGATCTCAGATACTCATTAAGGGTATGTGTATAGTGAAATGTATCATGAATAAATAAGAATAATCAATTTGGAAAGGTAAATAATTGAATCACATGAAATTTTAATAAATACACAGAGCATAATATGATAGAAATAAATGATGATCGAATAAATACATATAAATAATCACATAAGAATGGTTATTATCCATGGATGTTCTAACTAATTGAATAATAATATAGAAATAAATGGCCTCATAATGAAGTAATAAAATATTTTGGACTTCTAAAACATACAATCAAGGCCTTATTCTAAGATATAAAAATAAATTGCTAAGGAATCATCCAAAACCCAATCTACTTTAAATCATCACACCTACTAATGCATCAAGGGTATATCTATAACTAGAAACCAAATATCACTTATTAATTCCAAAACATTATTCGTATGAAAGGGATGAAACATAATCAATATAAGAATTTGTATTTAAAAACTAATATATGAAATGTTAATACTTACCCCAATCAAATAAACATAATCATAAACCAACTAGAGTAATATAGTGAATGGTAATAAAATTATAAATCCTTATTCTAACTTATCATAAACCATCCAAATAAAGAATAAGGATTATATCAATACAATATATCCCTAATGGATCATGATTTCAATAAAGGGTTTATGCCATTGAGGAATAAAAATATCATAAGAATGTCATTGAAAATACTTTTTGAGGAAAATATAATTTTTACTTTAAAATTCTCTTTTTAAAACCAAGTGTTAAAAAAAATTAAAATACTTTTATTTTAAGATAAAATTTTAAAATATTAAAAACAATATTTAAAAAAATTACTAGTTATGAGGTTAAAATTTTCCCTTCATGTCTTACACATTAAAACAAATATTCCTTTAATAGTTATGGTAAAAGCTAAATGGGAATTGTTTGGGAAACGATATGAAGATATACTTTAAAATATTTCTTAAAAAGGAAAACATGGGTAAAGATTTCTCTAAAAAATAATTTTTATAATTTTAAAAACATTTTTAAACACATTTTTAGAAATCATGGTTTTAAAAGAAAAAGGATTTCGGACTAAAGAGAGAAATGAAGTCAAATTTTCTTATAAATATTTAATCAATCATTTTAATTATTAAATATGAAAAATGGTACTATTACTTGAAATGTATAAATTATAAATAGTTAATAATTAAATATATTGAGTTCAATATTTAAATATCGAATAATTCCTCAAAAAGGTACTTAAACAAAAACAATCTTGAATAACAATGAGATTGTTAAATAAATCCTTACCACTTTGGTAACTTTTGAATCATAAGACCCCTGAAAAAAAACTTCCAACAAAATATTAAATACCATTTATATAAATATATTCATGATATAAAATATAAATTGGATATTATATACACTACATAAAGTGATGTTTATAAATATGGTGTATGTCTCTCAGAATTAAAAATGAGACGAGAAACACTTACCTTAGATTAGACTTCATTGGTTTGTGTCAAAATCTCTTGAATAATAAATATAGGTTTAATATATATATATTTAAAAACCATACTCATATATCCCATATCATATATTATTTAATTATACTATTTTATCAACCTTTTATTAACAATTCTTTGTTAAAATTGTTATTTCATGTGATAATTGCTTTGTTTTTCATGTATATTTTGTTTGGTATTTTTGGTTATTTTAATTTTATTATGGTTACATAATCCAAATAATTTTAACCATGATATGTATATATATTCATTATATATTAATTTATAGTAATATATTAATGTTAGAGATAGAAAATGAATTACATTGTTCATAGAGACGGTAGGTCATACGTACGCATGAATTCTGCTTCTATTTTCTTAATGCATGAAATGAAAGAAAGTAAAATAATATATTAACTTTAAAGAATAATTTTTATGTCATATATATCACATATAATCAATAAATTTACCCAAATAACCTTCCATGAAAAGTGGTAGTGAAATATGAATCACATCACTCTTTGAGGTGATAGTTCGTCGTACACATGAACAATAAGAATGTATCCTCCACAGAATGGGAAGTAAGAAGTTATATAATATTTCATAACCCATTAAGTATAATTATTTTATAAATATAATATATATTAATTTAATCTATCCTTTTTAACATTCAGGTAAAATATAAATGAAAAATGCATCACATCGATTAACGAGTTGGTGGTCTGCCATACCCACGAGCGACATTATTGTTTCCCAACGGGATGGCATGTAAGAAGTTATATAGGTTATTATAATTATATAGGTATAATAATATCATAAATATCACATATAAGTATTAAATCCATCATTATATCTTTTCTTGATATGTGGTGATGGAAAATGAATACCATCCGTTTGTGAGGCGGTAGTCCTCCAAGAACATGAATGATGATTTTGTATCTCGTTTGATGGAAGTGGAGATGGATATAGATCATTACATTAACATAATAACATATAAGTATATTTGGTATAATTTTTTATTTATTTCATCATAATTGTTTAATATTTAAAGGAGTTATAAGAATAATTAAAACAAAAATTCATAGTTAAAAATTTACCTCTTCTTCTGATAACCTCGTTAGGTTTAACCTAAAGCCTTCCAATATTGGCTTTATAATATAACGAAGGATTCTAGTATATGGATAGGTAAGTAAGGAATTATAACACCTCGATTTTTTTTTGAATTATTGTTTCAGTTAAATTTAATCATTTATATACTTCCATTACATGAAACATCGAGTTTTTCTTTCATTACACATAACACTAAGTTTGGATTGCGTTACACGCAACACTATGTTTAAAAGAAACATGACATATTATTAAAATATTATTATTTAATATGATAGTTATCACCTATAAATTCGAATGGTGGGTCTAAATTAGTATAAATAAATTATGAAAATATATGGTTTACACATGTATATAAAATTAATTCTTTAGTGACTGATTAATTAATAGTGAAAATAAAACCCATTTGAAAATAAAGGAAATCATTGGATGAAAAACTATTTTTATGAAAAAATAATATTTTAACTCAATAAATTAATCAAACCATTTTTTGGGAATAATTTTAATGAAATTTATATAGTATATATTCAATCAACTATTTAACATTCCTCTTATGTGTTTTCTAAACAATAAATAAGAATAAATCAAATTTTTTATATAAAACTGTATTTTTCTAAAAAGAAGTTTTGTTGCATTTTTTGGGAACCTATTTTAAAATTAACTTTGTATAATTTAAGAAAAATTATTTTAAAAAATAAACTTAATTTTTTAAATCATCATATCAAAATCATATTCGGGTGAATTTTTTAAACTAATCTGAAAAGATTAATTTTTATGAATAGTAAAAAAATATTGAATTATAATTCAAAACTGTATCTTAATTTAAATTGTTTATAAATTTAAATTATTTTTTAAATTGGTTTTAAATTAACATTAGTTCAATTTTATAAAACATTTTGTAAAATTTTGAACATTTTCTCTTTGAAACCCCCTTTCTCGTTCTGTCTACAGGATTAATTTTTAATCAAATTTTGAAATTTATAATAATAGAATTTGGAGAAATTGACTCCATATTTGGAATTATAATAATTTTTATTATATAGTAAGGTAAAATTAATTTTCTACCAACATTAATAGTGAAAATAATAAAAATTAATTGTCGTAGTTAAGGTAAAATGGGTTTACCATGGGTTAAACTAAAAATATAATAGTTAAAATTTCCCAAAACTTATAAAACACAACTTTTATGGATGTAGTTTGACCCTATAATGTCTAAATATATAAAATAGTTCATTTTTTCCCGGTTTCATGTGAAAAATGTGGGTACACCTTTTCATTTTCAAAATTTACAAGTATTCCACGGATTTCATTTATAAAAGGAAACCCCCTATATTCTCTTTTTCATACCTTCAAACCCTTTTAGTTTATCCAATGCCTACCAAAATCACTTCAAAAATGTATTCATGTCATTCTAGAAGCCTTAGTTTGGATAGAAATCCAATCTGGAAAGGATTTTAGTGAAAAACTAAGGGGGGTTCTTCGAAAATAAATAATGTTCTTTAATTAGCCTTTTTATTTTATTTCTTCCTACACCTCCTTTAATTATTATTAATCCATAATGATATAATAACCTTTGTATATTCAATATACATATATTTTTTATGTTAAGATCATTACATAAAATAATAAACACTTCCATCAAATTGGTTATGAAATCATCGTCTGTGTGCACTGCGGACGAACACCTCCAGAACTGATACCATTTTTTAATTATTACCTATCATAGTTGAGTATAGTGATGGATCCAATATATATATATGATATTTATAAAATAATTATACCTATTAAGTCATTATATCTTATATACCTTTTTAATTTTAATTTTGTAGGAGATATGATAGCATCCCTCATGTGTACGGTGGACTACAGCCTCACGAAGCGATGTGATTCCTTTTCACTAACGCTTTACATGGAAGATAATAAGGATAATGTTAAGGAATATATGTGTAATTCATGAAATAATTAAGATTATAATGAAATATTTATTATTATCAAAGTATAAAATCTCATTTTCTTTATTACATTTTCACTCAATTAAATATGATAACTGTAATACCCCAATATTTTATGGAATGTCCCTTCTTAAATAAATTTAATTTCTTTTACAACTTACGTTACCTTAAACACTAATCTTAAATAAATGATTAAATATTAAAATTTAATTGTGATAATTATCTCCTAACTGTTGTAATGAATTAAATGAATAATATTAACTAAAATAGGAAAAAATAGTTTACACTTGTGTATAAAATGAATTCATTGGTTACTGATTAATTGGAAATAATACTGAGAACCAATTGAACATAAGGGATGTGTTTTTATAAAAAAAATATACCGACAATAAAATTTCATATTAATAAATTAAGTTAATCACTATTTGTAAAATATAATATTGAAAATTATATGTCATATATTCAATAAAAGTCATTTAAATTCATCAATTTTTTTTATAAAACTAAGATAATAATAATTCCAATTTTAAGCATAAAAAGATATATATTTCTAAAGGCCTTTTTGCTGCCTTTTGATGGTGCACCAGTTTTAAATATAAATTTCGACAATTTTATAGGTTTTATTTGAATGAATAAACTTAATTTTTGAAATATGGATATCAAAATTATTTTAGGGTGAATTTTTGGTATTTTTCTCATAAGTTTAATTTTTTGATGAATATTAAAAAATATTAAATTTTAATTGAAAATTGTTTTTTCATATAATTTATTTCTATAGTTAAATTATATTATATTTTTTTTTAAGAATAATTAGTTTAATTATAAATAGATAAATCCAATTTAGTCAATTTTAACCAATTTCATATCATAATAAGATATAAAAACATTTCAAACTTTTGAACTTTTCATTTTCAAACCCCGCTTTTTCATTGTGTCTGCTGGATTATTTTTAAATCAAATTTTTCCAATTATATGTGTTGAATTTGGAAAAATAGATTCCATATTTTTAATCATAAGTTCCAAATTATCTTTAAAGTTCATTTTTAGTTTTATACATAAAAAATTTTACCATGGTAAAAAAATTATTTACCACAATATAGGTAAAATAAAGTTAAAGGGTAAAAGCTTAAACTACCTAAAAATAATAAAAGTATAAACTACCTAAAAATAAAACAAATTAATAGTTTTTTAGGTATTTAAATACCCTAAACATACTCTACAACATTAATTAACAATATAATTCATTTAAATTACATCCACCTCAATGTGTTTGGATTTAATTATTAAATATTCATTTTTTTAATCACTTAAACACATGTCTCCTCAAGTATAAATACCACCCCATTTTAACCCAAAATACTTGAATGTCCAAAAATATCTTCCAAAACCAATACTACTTACTCTCCCCATGTAAAAGTTCTTATGGTCCTACAAAAATACCAAATCCAAGGTCCTCAAGGGTCTCTTGAGGAGGTGATATTCAAGAGGAACGTTTCTCAAAATAACTCTATTAATTTCTTTTCTCATTATATTTTCAACACATTTACTTAATAAAACATGACATAACAATTATATAATCATTTAAATACTCTAATTTTATGTTTCTAATGAAACATATTATATCCATCCCTTTTATTACCTCTTATTATTCAAAAAAACAGAACTATTGTCTAAGTAATGTCAGTTAATCACCTCTGTGAATAATTTTTTTGTTCATTTTCCATTACTACCTTCATTGCTAGTCATAAAACTATTATTATGGTTAATTAATATTTAAATAATTTTATTATATCATATTTAATTTTCGGTAACTTATATATACTCATAATATTTAATAAGAAGAAACTAGTTTCTGGTGTTTGGAAATACCTCTAAAATAAATTAAACATTTATAATTAACACTTTAGGAAATGAATCACCCTTGTGTATGAAAGAAAAATGATAAATGGAACTATTTAAAATTATATAATTTCATGAATACAATTTCAATTCACTTTTCGAGTTTTATTTCCATTTGAAAATAAAATACATAATTATACAAAAATGAACCGATGATGAACACACCCTACACCATTAAAATAATGAAATATTATTAATGAATGGGTCATAATATGTTATAAAATAATCACATAAGGTAATATAAATATGAATATAGTTCTTTAATGAGTTAATAACATTATTTAAACCATTAAAAATATTGTTAAAGTACACACCAATAAATGTAAGTGTGAGGTAAGGTTTTTTATCATCTCACTTTTACTTCTATGAAATATGTGCCATAATCACAATTTATTTCATGAAGTGTGGTGAATATACTAAAATTTTACATATAATATCATTAATATTATTATCTTCATGGTATTAAATGTTTTATTTGATAATTATTACTTTCATGGAGCATATTATTAGACTGAATACAAAGTGGTTATGGAATTCTTAACCCAATTTCTATTCATTCTCTATGGCTAGTTCTTCCAATATGAACATTTATTAATTTGTTCATTTTTATTATTATTTCATTTGAGGAATTAATTATAGATATTAATGTAAAGTAGGAGATAGATATATCCCATTGATGCATTTATAGGTCTCATGAGACAAACCAGTTTGGGTTTTAGCTAAGACCTTACCCATTTATTTTCAGATGTCTTGGCCAAGGCCTTGACGATAGGTTTTATATGTTTGGAATTATGCATTCCAACATTATGAAACTAGTTATTGGTCTTCATGAGAATACTTAAATTTTTATAATATACATGTATATAATTCAAGCTCATGAAATTATTCTATATGGAATTATTTGATCATAACTATCTCATGCCATATTATTTCTTTTCATGCTTAAGTTATTTCTAAATAGAATGTGTTTTCATATATTTAACTTGCCATAATTGTTTATAATTATTTATTATATATTTCTATGTATACGTAAACCTACTAACAATATTATCTCACTCTATTTATTATGTTTTATTTTTCACTGAGATTCTAAGATGTTCAATACAATTGATGTGTAAGGTTAATCTAGGAGAATAATAGTGTCTTCAAAGGATTATCAATATTATATTTCATATTATCAACTTTAATTTAAGGTTTATGTATGTATTTATTTTTCCAAGACTAATAAACTATTTGGTTCTTTGGGATTTGATTACTTATATCATTTCCAATGTAATAAAGTAGGAAACTGACTCTAGGATACCAGTGTCTAGGTTGTTATAGTTAGTATCAGAGGAAGTTTAGTAGAAACCTTTAGAACTTGACTTTGGATAACATAAATTAGAAAATATAACCCTATGACTGACTTTTAGGTAATTTTAAATGTATTATAATATCCTATATTTTTGGTAATGTCTATGGATAACCTAGTTTAAACCTAAATACTCTTGTATTGAGAAGAACGTGTCATTATTTTGACATACTTTTCATAATTTTGGCTCACTCTGATTAGTGTACTTTGATACTTACACTTTAATTTATTTTAGTTAGCGGTAAGAACCATAATGAACTAGGTTAACATTTAATGTTATGGATAATGTATGGTTGAGAAACCAAATCTTAGAATGACTGGAAAGAAGAATATTGGGATTATATATAACTAGTTATCATGATATACGATTAACAACATGCACCTTAATCGAATCTCGAACTCACTAAAGAAGATAAGGATAATGTCTTCTGAGAGATTGGGTAGTGGATATCATAAAGGAATGATGATTCAATTTTCCATATGTTTATAATGTGAGAATAAACACTCAAGTTTATTCATTATAAGAACAGTAATATGTTTTGGGTGTGGAAAAGAAGGACAAAAATAAAGTAATTGTGAGGGAAAAATGAAAGGTTTTAAATAATAGTCTTGCTAAGGTATTATCGATGGTTGAATATTTCAAGTTTATAAATTAGGGGAAATATTAAATATATGTTCTAGGTAGAAAACTCATGAAGAAAATCCAAAAGTTTATAAAATTAATTGTTATACTACTGATGATGAAGATACTGAAAATGGAAAATTAACGGAAGGTGTTATTAAGAAATAAGATGATAAAGTGTAGTAAATGGTTTAATAATGAAGTAGAATGGTTAAAGTTATAGTTTATTTGGATTCAATAATTATTTAATCAATGATTCTCTTATTATAAAAATAATTAGATATATAAGGATTGTAATACAGTACTTCTCCTTTAAGTATTTCAGAGCACATGTTGAATGGTACTAATAACTGGGAAAATTCATTCAGTGGAAATTTAATATTTTAGAAAACATGTTATTAAGGGAATATAACACTTAATATATGATTTATGTCAATATAATAATGAAAAATATATAATTATGTTATAGTATTGGGGACCATAAATGTGGTTAGTGCTTTGATGGTTTGTGTTTTTTATCGGGTTAACTCCATGTTTGGATTTAAGGACTATAATCAATATATGAGATTTTATTTTTGTAAGTATTTATATTTTAAGGTTTTAAGATGATTTAGGGATTAATATATTTGGTATGTGATAATAAGAGATATATTATTTTGTTTGGTGGGTCTAAAGTTTCTTTTGGAAATTTAGTGACCTTCCTTCTAAATTTATTATCCTTTAATTTTGGATAGACATATTTTGGAAGATTCTTAAGATTAACCACTTATGGAATAGATTATGTTGAATTTTGGACATTATTGTTTATTAATGACATGTTCTAACCATTTTTGTTTTAGTAAATATTTATAAGATTAAGGAATGACTTAGGAATATTACGATTCATAAATATTTCTTCAAGCATGAAAAATCATCTTGAATATCTATATCCTAAGATAATAAATGATGTGGGGTTAGATTAAATCACAACCAAGGGATTCTATTTTTCTTATGACTTGAAAATAAATCAACTAAGTTTACTTTATAAAGTATTTATATATATAGTAAAATGATTCCTCAACTTTAGGAAAGGAATTTGGAATGGAATGTGATATTTATTTAATTTTATTATTAGGAAATCAATGGCCTATTTAACCCATCACATATTTACAGTTTTGTGATGGTATACGTTTTGAGGACCATATTCTATATCACTACCCATCATAACTTGATAGTTTTATTTCTCTTCCATTCCTTAGTTTTCACTTCCCAAAAATTTTATCATAATTGAAAGCCTAATTTTTTGTGACCTTCACATCTCCCTTTACCTCTTATCAATTAGATATTAATTAACCCTATTCATAATGTGGGTTTCCCATAAAGGAATTTTCAAGTATCAACTATTGATTAATGAAGTGAAATATAAAATTTCGAGGACACAGTTTATTAAAGTAGGGGAGAATGTAACCCCTAAATTGTATGGTATGTTCCTTCTTAAATAAATTTTATTTCTTTGATAGTTTACATTACACAAAACACAATGCTTAAACAAGTGATTAAATATTATTATTTAATTATGATATTTATTACTGATCTGTTTGAATGGAGGGAATGAATGATATTAATTAAATTAGGAAAATATAGTATACACATTTTTTTAAATGAATTAATTGGTTACCAATTATTTATAAATAAAAATTATAACCAATTGAATATAATGGATTTATTTTTATAAATAAGTTATTTTATGCCCAGAATGGAATTTTATCTTAATAAATTAAATTAATTAATATTAATAATAGATAATAATAATACATATATGTTATATATTCATTAAGATGTTTTTAAATTCTTCCTATAATTTTTATAGGATTAAAATAAGAATAAATCCAATTTTAAGTATAAAAAACTATATATTTTTTAAGGCGGTTCTGCAACCTTTTGATGGCGTACCTATTTTAAATAAAAATTTTGAAACTTTTATTAGTTTTATTAGAAAAAATAAAGTTTATTTTTAAATTTTGTATATCAAAATAATCTTAGGTTTAATATTTGGTATTTTTTTGATAAGTTTCATTTTTTGATGAATAGTGAAAAATATTGAATTTTAATTGAAAATTATTTTTTCATCTAATTTATTATATAGTTAAATTATATTTTAAATTGGTTTTAAAATATAATTAGTTAAATTGTACATAAATCAAACCAATTTAGTTCATCGTAACAAATTACACATTGATATTATATATAAAAACATTTCAAACTTTTGAACTGTTCACATTAAAAATCCCCTTTTTCATTAGGTATGTGGGGTTATTTTTTAATATAATTTTTCAAATAATTTGAATTTAATTTGGTACAATGAATTACATATTTTTAATAATAAGTCACTTATTAAATTATAATCTCATTTTTATTTTTATACATAAAACAATTACCATGGTAAAAACAATTATTTACCACAATATAGTTAAAATAATGAAAATGGTTAAATTTAAAAGTTAAAATAATAAATTACCTAAAAAATACAACATTTAATTGGTGTTTGAGGTATTTATCAACCCTAAAAAACCTAAATAATATTAATTAAAAAGTAAATAATTTTAAATTAATACCACCTCATTGTGGTTGGATTTAATTCTAAAATATTCTTTATTTAATCACTTAAACCCACCTCTCCACAGATATAAATACTACCCCATTTTAACCCAAAAGCCTTGAATCTCCCTAGATATCTTCCAAAATATCACTTAATCACTATTCAAACATCTAATTGCTTCTTTTTTTACAAAAATACAAAATACAGGGTCCTCAAGGGTCTCTAAAGATGGTGATATTCAAGAGGTAATTTTCTAAAAGCACCTCTCTTAATTTTGTTTCTTCCTCTATTTTCTCCAGCACCTATTTCATTTATAATGAAAAAATAATTCTAGGATCATGTACATACAATAATTTTATTTTTATAATGAAATATATTTTATCCATCTCGTTTATTACCTCCTCTTATTCAAATAAACAAAATTATTTTCCAAGTAATACTTGTTAATCGCCTCCATGGATAATGTTTTTTTCTTTCTCCATTAAAGCCTTAATTTATCGTAAAAAAATTATTATGCTATTAAAATAATATTTAAATAAATATATTATATCCTATTTCATTGTATATAAATAATATATACTCATAGTAGTAAATAAAATTAAACTAGTTCGTAGTGTTCGTTAAAAAATCCAAAGTAAACTAAACATTTATCATTAACACTTTATCAAATGAATCATCCTCATGTATGAAAGAAAAATGATACATGGAACTATTTAAACTTATGGAAGTACATTAATACCATTTCATTTCACTTCTAGATTTTTATTTCTATTTTAAAATAAAATCCAAAATTATACAAAAATGAACCGATCATGAAACAATGAAACGAATGCACCTGAAACAATTAAAATAAGGAAATTTTATTAATTAATGAGTCATAAGAAGTTATAAAATAATCAAATAAGGTATTATAAATATTAATATAGTTCTCTAATATGTTCTTTACAGTCTTTAAACCTTTATATGGGAGGTTAAAGTATGCACCATTAAAGGGAAGTGTGAGGTAAGGGTTTTTCTCATCTCACTTTTACTTCTGTGAGATATGTACCATAACCAGCATTTATTTCTTGAAGTCTGGTAAATATACTAAACTTTTATATATAATTTAATTAATATATTTATATTCTTGGTTTTCAATGTTTAATTTTATAATTACTACTTTTATTGGGCATACAATTCGACTGATTACAAAGTGGTAAGTGAATTATTAACCCAATTTTCATTCATTATTTATGGCCTATTTTTTCAATAATGAAAGTTATTAATTTTTTCAATTGTATAATTTATTAATTTTAGGAATGAATTGGAATTATTAATTCATTTTTGGGTCCCTCTATATCCCCTATATTCATCAATAGGTCTCATGAGACAAACCAATTTGGGTTTTGGTCGAGGCCTTACCCTTTTTTTTAAATGTCTTGGTCAAGGCCTCAACAATAAGTTTCAGATGTCCAACATTATGAATTATATCATTATGAAACTATTTATTGGTTTCTATGTGATTATTTAAATTTTTATAGTATTCGTGTATATAATTTTAGCTCATGTTATTATTCTATATGGCATTATTCTATCATAATTCACTCAGGATGTATTATTTCATTTCATGGTCAAGTTATTGACTAAATGGCATCTATTTTTAGTTATTTACATTTACATAATTATTTATTATTATTTATAAAATATTACACTATAAAAATACCCTTAATGAACATCTGATATCACCTCTTTATTGTATTTTAGTTTTCCCTAGGATTCTATGAAGTTCAATATGATTGATGTGTCGGGTTAATCAAGAAGAATAATAGTGCCCTAAAAGGATTCTCTATATTGTATTTTATATTCTAAATTTTAATGTAATCTTTTTGTATGTATAGATTTTACCAAGAATAATAAACTATTTAGTCCTTTTGGATGTTATTAATTATATCTATTTCAATTTAATAAAGTAATGGACTGGGTCTGGGCTACTAGAGTCTGGGTTATTATAATAATGGCATTTGTGCATTTGTAAACTACCACTTTCACGAAGCAATGTGAATCTCTTTTCATCACCATGCCACATTGATAATATGTATAAATATATTTAAAGAACTAATATTTTATTTTTGATAATTATGATAATTATATAAATATAATATACTACTTACCCCCTTTCCATAATGATCATTAAAAAATGGAAATGTTACTCATGTGTATGTACAACCTACCATCTCTATGATCTTAAATTACTTCATTTCACGAAAACCATATTTCATGATTTGTACTAAAAGTATAATTTATGTATAGATATGATAATTATTTCATTTTTATTATTTCAGAGATAATTTAACCATAATAAAAGCAAGAGGAGCAAAAATAAAAAATCAAAACATATATCAAATATAAAGTGTCTATTACAAGAAATAAGATTTCAACAAGGAATTGTTAATAAACGGGTAATAAAATTTCATAATTAAATAATATATGGTATAATATATATAAATATATATTTAATATATTTATAATAAACATATAGTTATTATATAGGAGGTTCAAATGTGTACGAAGGAAGTAGAGACTTAAGGTAAGGGATTTCTAGCCTCTCTTTTATTTCTAGGAGATATATGAAAATTCACCACTCATTTTTTTTGTGGTCTATACTATACCCCTTTGAAATTTTATTTCATGAAACTCATCTTTTTATTGATATTAAAATATTTATTTTAATTTATTATTTATTTGGTCTTACGATTCGAAAGATTAAAAAAGTTTTATCGGATTTTCATCTCTCTTTTATTTTTCTGTAAGACACATTCCATATTCATGACGTGTTTATTTTATGTGGTGTATAAACTTCACATGAATATATATTGGGATTATTTTTCTTAATTTTTTTTATTTTCATATCCATTTGATTATATATATTTTATGGGGTTTACTGTTCAAAAGTTACCAAATTTGTAATAGATTTTTGTCTCAATTTTACTTCTTTAACACATATGTTATGTTATGCAACTATATTATTTTATGAGGTGTATATATATGAACCCTTTGAAATTTAATATAAATAATTTACTTAAACATAGGATATTTTAATTTTTATTTAATTATATTCATTTATGGATATTTCATTTAAAAGTTACCAAAGTGGTAAAGATTTTGTGTTACAATCTCATTATTTATTAGGATTCATTATAATAATGTTTCTGATGATAATATATGATGTTCAATCTCTCAATAAACTCATGAATTTAATTATCCTATATTTATCTCATGAGAATAAATTTTTTTACATTCACATTACTCTCTTTATGTACTCAAGAGTTCAAAATAATTTTTTTTAAACATATTTATTTCTCTCTTTGATCAAAAAACCTTTTTCTTCCAAAACCATGATTTGAAAAAATTAATTTATAAATATATTTAACATTCTTAAAATGGTTTAGTAAAAACATTTTTACCCATTTCTTTTGTTTTTTTACAAATTGTTTTTAATGTAATCTTCATGTCATGTTTTAGACAATGTCTGTTTATCTTTTACCAAGAATGTTAAATGAATCTTATTTTATAACATTCATGACATGAATAGTATTTCTAATTTTCATGACCACTAAAATATTTCAAGATTCCCTTACAAATTTTCAAATTTATATTTAAAGAAATATTTTATCTTAATTTTTGGGAAATTTTTTTATTTCAAAAAATATTCAAAATAAAAAATGATTTTGAAAATTTTTTAAAATTTTTTTTTCAAATTTGGAATGATATTTTCCTAAAGAAATGTTTTAAAGGATTTTTAAACATTAATTTATAATTTTTCAAGCTTTTTTTTAAAGAAAATTTTTTAAAAACTATTTTATAAAGTTAATTTTTAAAAAGTTATTTTCAAAGAAAGGTTATTTTCTTCAGGAAACATTCCAAGTGATTTTTCATTCAAAACTATTCTTCATTAAAGATGAAATACTTCGAGGTCACTAATGCTTTTATAAGGATATGATCTAAGTATATCATTCTTATTATTTCTATGAATAGTTTATTTTTATGATGAGATTATTTAAAAAAAATTATTTCCCTTCCATGGTTTATACCATGATAGAACTCTTATGAAACCTACTTCTTTTTATTGGTTATGCTATGATGAAATGATGATAAAAATTATCTCTTTTCCTTTTGTATTTATATAAGGAAGTGTTTATGAAACTAATTCTATTTTTTAGGTTATTATATGATGAATTTTCCATTATCATGTGGCACACATGTGTATGATTCTCATTATGTGATGGGTGGGACCTATATATCTATCCAATGCATTAAATGAAGATTTATATATCATTAGATATAAAGGACTAGAATGGGGAGTTAATCTTGTTAATTGTGGGTCTTTTTCCTCTATAATTATCTTGGGAGTGAACCATGACTACAATGATGGTTTAGGGAGTGAACCCATCCCACTATAATAGTCTTGGCAGTGATCCATGAAAACTATGGAAATGATTTTCTATAATTATGTGTATTCAACAATTTAATGTCTTTTGTCAATGTTATGTTTTCATGGATAATTATTTTAAACTCTCTTATTATTCATGTATTTTAAATTAAAAACATTTATTTCATGACTCAAGATTATAATCTTTGATATGCAGGTTATGGTATTAAAATGTTATTCTCATTTTCTTATACCCTAATGTTCATGTAATGATTATGTATCTCCCTTTTTTACCCTTACTGGGTATCTAAGATAACCCTTTTTTTCTTTCCCCAAGTTATGAATAAAATGTTTTAAATATAGTATTTTTTTAAATAATACTAAATAGTAAGTTATTTATGAGATATGTTTAAAATATTTCAACAAATTATATGATTGTGTACCCAGTTTCCAAAGACACTAAACTATTATAGTTCCCAAGAGTGTGTTTGTATAAGGTATTGAATATTCATCTAAAAAGATGTAATATCTACATATGTAAATCCTGGGTCACTATAGTTTTTATCAGTGGAAAGGTTTAGTTAACCTTTGGAAACTAGGTTGAGAAAACCTTAGTGATAACCATATGAAAATTTATAAGGATTTGTATAGAGATATCTGTAAGGATAATTTTAAGGATGAGTCAAAGTATAAGAATATTTCTTGGAATTTTTTTAAAGGATAGAGATATTGGTTTCCAAAAAATATATCCCTAACTAGATACTACAAGTGCATGTGGCTCTAGTATAGATATACCTAGGGGTAATAACTTCAAAAAGGGAACATTGAGAAACCAAATTAATTGAGTTAATGGTGAATGATAAGGAATTGTGTGAGTGTTTATCACACTATAATTTTGGTTTTAATCAATTTATATAATCTAAAGGAACCATGTTAATGGTGAATGTGATGGAAAATGATATTATTTTTATCTTGAGAAACCAAAATTTATGGTAACTGGAATGAAAAATATTGTTTTTGTGCTCACAAAACATTCTCAATCTATGAATCATGTCATAATTCCAGAAGAGTAAAGGATAAAACAAAATTCTCTTGATTCCTTGATGAGGAAACATCCACCTTATATTAGTGTGTCCTCTATTTAAATAGTTACTGAGAAATGTATCTACACCACTAAAAATATATTTTATGTACTCCAGTTTTCAGAGCATCATAAAGTTATTTTGGTTCTCTACCATTTGAAAAGTGAAGCAAATAAATGGTGGATTCTTATCAATAATATGAGGAAACATTATGAAATGTAATCCATGTATTAGGAATAGTACAAGAACTTATTTTTAAATAAGTAATTTCCTCACATTATTCATACAAAGATATAGAATGTTTTCCTTGAGCTAAATCAAAAGGATGATGAATTCATTAGTACCTATGAGGAACATTTTATAAGACTTGTGAGGTATGATTCTCGCATTATCATCCAACCTAAAATTAAGGTATATATATTCTTTAGTATATTAAAACAAAGTCCCTGAAGGGAGTTATCAATAAGAGACTCCAGTAGCTATGAATAGATTGTTTGATGTTCTATCAAGGTGGAAATAGTGGTTTCAATTACATATTAATATCATGGTTTTGATAAGAATATAAAAATAGAATCAAAAATAGGATCTAAAAACCAAGGAGATAATAATATGAGCTTCCATTTATGACCAAATATAGGGAGAAACTAAGAGTAAATTTTCTTAAGGTAACTAATAAATGTTTTAAGTGTGGAAGGGAATTTCACTAAGAAATTTATTTCCCATGTGATGGTAAGAAGTTAGATAATGATTTGAATATAGAGAAAGCTTCATAGAATGAACCACCCACACTCTAATGTTTTAAATATAAGGATTATGGGAATTATGTGAATCAATTCCCCAATAAAAGGTTTAATGAGGTTGATAAGCCATGACAACCTCTAAAGACAAAGGAAAAAGGGATAGATTATGCTATCACAAAGGTTGAAGTGAATCATGATAATTGGAGAACATTAATCCCACCCTCATTAGCAAAAAATTTAATGTTTGATTTTGTATGAATGAACCCTATAAAAATGTTAATTTTCATCCTTCAATGAAATTTCACATGATTATCTCCCTTAACATGAATTCTAGAATAATGAAGTCACATTTGATATTCAATCAGTACAAGGTTGAACCTAAACCTCCAATAGAAATGATTTTGTATAATATTAGAGTTTATTTAAGTAATAAAGGGTGAATTATCATTTGGAATCATTTATGTATCTGGGTAAGATTAACTTAAGATTTATGGATACCATCACGGTTTTATACTATTAAGTTTGATCATAAGTTCTAATTCTTGGACACCCCTTTTGATATTTTATGTGATGGGATTTTATCAAAATTAATGATTTTTTGGGATACATTTATGGAAATTAAACCATCTAGTTTTTTAAATAGTGATAGTGTTATATGAGTATGTATGAATTTACACATTTTTTACATAGGATTAAAGGTACTAGTAACATTTATGTTTTATCTTATCGTTGATGTTGATATAAGTATGGGTTATAGTCAATCACCTAAGGAATTCAACACACATCATTGCTATCATAGAATATTTATCTTTGGATACACTATCCATAATATACATTAAGTAAGTGTTAAGGTTTAATGGATTACAACATCCATTTATATTTTATTATAATATAGAGCTCACCTAAACGTTTTCATGAACTCTTCAGAAATATCTTAATAAATAGCTGAGCTTCATCGCTGTGTATCATACTCAGACATATAATCATTTTGAGAGAATAATTAAAACCCTATAGGATATTCTAGTATCTTTTTATATAGATTTTAATGGTATTTGGGATCAATACCTTTCTCAAGTTTATTTTTCTTATAATAATAGCTTTCACTTGAGAATTCAGTTGGTTCTTATTAAATCCATTTATAGAAAGATGTGTAGAACTCTATCATACTGGAATGAAGTTTTAGAAAGAAAACTCTTCGGACCTGAGCAAGCTGATAAGATGGAAGAGAAGTTTAGATCCATTTAAAAACATATAATAGCTGCACAAAGTTGATAGAAATTTTATGAAAATAATTTTTTATGTGGTTTAGAATTTGAAGTTGGTGAGAAATAATTTATAATAATTTTTTCATTGAGGAAAAAAGTGAAAACTAATCCCTAAGAATATCAGTCCCATTAAAATAATTGATCATATTGAGGAAATATATTATCTTTTGAAGCTTCCAAAAAACCTCTATCTGGTCCATAATGTGTTCCATATATCACTCCTAAGAAATTATATACTTGATTGATCACCCATGTTGAACTCAGAGGTCATACCACTAAAGTATGATTTTTTTTATATGGAACGCATGATATAGATTCCGGATTGAATAGAGAAAGTTCTATAAAACAAGATCAATCACTTATTAAGTGTTTAATAGTGAAACCATTAGCATGAGGATACTATTTGGGAACCTAAGGATGCACCGAGGCAGAATTATCCTCATTTTTTGGTACTAAAGTGATTAATTTCGAGGGTGAAATTCATTTTAAGGGGTAGAATGTAACACTCAGATATTTTTCAAACTATTTTTTTAAATAAAATTTAATATTTTATATATTTTTCATTACATGAAATATATATATTTCTTTTATAACATGTAACAGTAGGTTTGTATTGTGTTACACACAACATTGAGTTTAAACAAAATGTGGTATGTTATTAAAATATTATTATTTAATATGATAGTTATAACCTATCCATTGGAATTGAGGGTATGAATAATGTTAAATAAATTATGAAAATATATTTTTTACACATGTATATAAAATAAATTCTTTTGTGACTAGTTAATTAAAAATTAAAATAAAATCCAGTTCAAAATTAAGGAAATCCTTTTTTGAAAAACAATTTTCATGAAAACAAAAATGTTTTACCTAAATAAATTAAAAAAACACATTTGGTGAATTATATTAATGAAATTTATATATTATATTTTCAATAAACTCCTTAATATTCATATTATGTGTTTTCAATACTATATATATAAACAAATCATATTTCATATTTAAAACTGCATTTTTCTAAAAAGCAGTTTTGTCACAATTTTTATGCACTTATTTTAAAAATAATTTTGACACTTTTAGAAAAATTATTTTAAAAAAATTTCATTTTTTAATTCAGAATATCAAAAATAAATTTGGGTGAATTTTTGACAATTTTATGAAAATATTAACTTCTTATAAATATTAAAAAATATTTAATTTTAATTGAACACTATTTTTTCATTTAAATAATTTATAAAAGATAAATTATATATTAAATTGGTTTAAAATTGAAATTAATTAAATTATATATATATTAATCCAATATAGGTTATTTTAATCCATTTCATGTTAAAATTTTATATAAAAACTTTATAAACTTTTGAACATTTTCTCTTTGAAAATATGATTTCTTATCGTGATTGGGGGATTAATTTTAAATCAAAATTTTCAACTTATTTGAATTGAATTTAGAAAATTTTATTCCATATTTGGAATAATAATAATTTCTAACTTATAATAATTTTAACTTTATTTTTTATGAAAATTAATATTGAAAATAGTAAAAATTATTTACCACTGTTAATGTAAAAATGGGTTTACACAGGTTAAACTAAAAAGATAAGGGTTTAAAATAACCTAAAACATTTCCAATACACATTTTATTGCAATATTTTGACCTTATAATGTATAATTATCTATAATAATCCATTTGGGTCCCTTTATTCATGTGATAAATGTGGTTAAACCATTTTCTTTTCAAAAATTACTAGTGTGTCACTCACCTCACTTATAAAAGGCCACCCCCTCTCCCCTCTTATTCACACAATAAAAACCTTTTTTTTGAAAAACCTACCCAAATAACTTCAAACTTTTCCTCCTATTATCATAGAATTCTTATTTTGGATATAAATTCAATCTAGGAAGTCTTTTTGGTAAAACCTAAGGGGGATTCCTGCAGAATAGGTAACATTCATCAAAGAGCATTATTATTTTATTTCTTCCTCCAGATCCATAAATTATTATTAAAAATGATGATATAAAAACCAAAATATCTTACATATAATAATGTATTTTTATTTTAAGTTCATGAACTATAAACATCTACACGTCCATCAAATGGTTTATGAAATCATTGCTCATGTGTACAGTGAACTACTGCCTCATAAACCAATGTCATTCATTTTTCCACTACCACATCTCATGGTTTGGTTTGATGATGGATATAAAGTATATATATTATATGTATAAAATAATTATATATATTTAGTCATTATATCATATATAACTTTTTTACTTTCCATTCTATAGCAGATACGATAGCATCGCTTGGGTGTATGATGGATTATCGCCTTATGAAGTGATGTGATTAATTTTCACTAACACTTTACATGGAAGATAATAAGAATTGAGTAAATGAATATATGTGATATAAATGACAGAATTATAATATTCATTACATATTAATTATACTTAAATGATAATATATAATTATATATCTTTTCTTTTAACTCACTAAAAGATGATAATGTTGTTTGTGTATGTGTGGACTACCGCTATCACGAAGCGATGTGACTCTCATTTCATAACAACACCATATATTATATGTGTAAGTATATATAATGAAATAATATATTATTTATGATTTTATTATCATTATTTGAATATAATATATCATATACCTCATTTCTATAATGATCGTTGAAAAATGGAAATGTTACTCATACATAAGGACGATCTACCGTCTCCATGATCGTAACGTACTTTATTTCACAAAACCATATTTTATGAATGGTATTAAAAGTATAATTGATGTATAAATAGGATAAATATTTATTTTTTTATTATTTATATTATTTAACCATTATCAAATTAATAGGATCAAAAATAACAAATCAAAACATATATGAAAAATAAAGTGGTTATTACCCAAAATGTGATTTTAACAAGGAATTGTTAATAAATGGGTAATAAAATGTTGTAAGTAAATCATATATGGTATAATATATATAATTATGTTTCTTTATTATATCTATAATAAAATTTTAATTATTATACAAGAGTTTTGAACATGTACAAAGTAAGTTGAGACTTAAGGTAAGATATTTCTGGTCTCTCTTTTATTTTTGAGAGATGTATGAAAATTCACCACTTGATTATTTTGTGTGGTGTATATAAATTACCTTTTATATTTTATATCATGAACCTAATAATTTTCATGATATTAAATGTTTTATTTTATTTTATTCTTTATTTGGTCTTATATTTCAAAATAGTACTAAAGTGGTGGAGTATTTTTGTCTCGCTTTTATTTTTATGTGAGACACATGCCGTATTCACCATGTGTTTATTTTATGTTGTGTATATACTAATAATGAATGTATTTTATGATTATTTTTCTTAAATTTGGGTATTTACTGTAACATCCCAAGGTTTTCTAAAAATAAATTGAAAATTCTTGAAATTTTGTTTAAGGTATATATTTATAAGTATCCTTTAAACATAATTTTATTTCTTCTATGTTTTGAATTTCAAGAAACTGTCATCTACAATTGTGTTCAGTATGTTATTTAGAGTCTGATGGAACAAACTTGTTTTTTTGGTGAATAGTAACATGCCCTTATGAATAGTAATATGAATAGTAATATGACCTCATGAATAGTAAATAATAATATTATTTTATTTTCCCATGGCAATAGGATAATGGGATCTTAATTAATTTTCCAATGTCACATAAAACTAATTGCACTTCAATTTTGTTATTTTTCGAATTAACTGTGACCTTATTTAGAAAATAAATTAATAATATTTAGAAAATTATTTTTGAAAAATGGAGTTCATTTTTGAATTCTACACATCGAAAAATGGTTGGGGTAAATTTTTGGTATTTTTCTGAAACTCTTGAATTTTTGGTGAATAGTGAAATACGATAAAATACCGTATAATCAATTTATCAGTAAAAATGCACTATTTATGACATCATAAGTGATGCAAGGCCACTTGCTTCGAACTCACTTGATATTTTCACTAATTAAGGCCACTTGATTTGAGATTATTCATAGTCTTGATAAAAATATTATAATAATGATTAAAATAATCTAAAATACCTCCCCTCCTCCACTATAAATACCACCCTCCCTCCCCTCTTCCTCCCACACCTCTCAAGCCTTGAGCATTGTCTAATTTCTTCCAAATTCCCTCTTCAATCTTCTTCCCCATGTCCTAGAGCTGCTGGTCTCACCAAAAGACCAAAATCAAATCCCTTAAGAAGGATCTCAAGGAGAAGAGATCAAGAGGTAAACATCCTCTTTCATTTTCATTCTTTCCTTCCATTTTATGTTATTCTCTTCCTTTCCCTTTGTCTTTTGTTGGGATATTTCTTTAAATATTTTCCCTTACTATCCAAATTTTGTATTATTGATGAGATATTCCATTCCTCTCATCAATCTTGTTTTTATGAAATTTTAAGAGGCACCGTTAGGCTGCCGAATTTTTTGTAAGAAATTTCTCATGTTTTCTTTATTTCATGATTCCTTCCTCTTCTTTCTTCACCCCCTATTATCCAAGAGGCATGAAATCTCCATAATCATGTATATTCTGGATTTTTTCATGTTTATGGAAAATTACAAATCATTATTCCTCTCCTCTCTCACTTATTTAAAGAATCAAAAAACATTGTCCATTTGTGTCGAATTACCGATATCGTGGACGATGTATTTTCAATTTCCATTAATTATTTCAAGTCTGGTCATGAAACCATTTATATGGTTGAACCAGGTTATAATATATGTTTTATGACTCATATAAGGTTCTGGAATTCTTTTGTACTCATGATTCAAATTTATTAGACTAAATGATGTTGTAATTATCAAGGAACCACTTAAATGATCTAAACGAACATAATTAATGTTTTAACTTATAAATCATCATCATATAAAGCATCAAAGTGATAAATGGTATCATTTATGGTACTGTAAATATGTAAATACTACTCCATTCCAATTCTGGAGTTTCACTTCCAATCAACAAGAACGATTCATCATGAACCGATTGTGAAAATCACAAAAGAACTCACCCAAAATAATGCAAGGAACAAAATACTAACAAATAAGGGGTGAAATGAGGTTATGAAATGACCATATAATATGTTATAAACATGAAAATGTTTCTGTAAAATACTAATAACACTCTTTTAACCATTATACAGGAGGTTTAAACAATTTTGAAGTAAGACAATCCCAAGGTAAGGGAATTCTTAACCCGATTTCCATTCTTTGGGTTAACATTCTACTTTATAATTTATGTGCTATTTAAATTGTTTGTGTGATGGGTTTTGTTTATATTATGTTTCAATATGTGTATTTACAGAGTATATACATATTACATACACTCTATTAAGCCTCACTTCAAGTATATGATGTTTATAAGGGACTTTTCTTCTAAAATCCTCTTTTAAAATTCTGTTTTATAAGATTCAAAGGCAATGTTTTTATGCTATTGTTTATGTTGTATGATTATGTTTTGGTTATTGGGCATTGTTTATTATGAAGGGTGGGACCTATATTTCCCTCCAATGAATTGGGTATGAGTAAGTTGGTGGTCGGCCGTATGGTTACTCCAAGTGTAACTATGATGGTTACACAAAGTAAGGTAGCCGTGAGGGTTACAAATTTTAAGGTAGCCAAGATGGTTACAATATTTTGTAAGTAATGCCCCAATATACCTCTATGATTATAATTATGTTTGTGTGGATCTTGTGTAAATCTCATGTTACACAAAGTAAGATTTTATGGGTGTAAATCATGTATTTTGAAAATGTTTTCATACGTCATGCGTATTCATGGACTAATGTGATTTTTCCTTCTTTTTCATACCTTACTGAGCTTTTGTGCTCATCCCAAGTTTTTAAATGATTTTTCACAGGTTAATGGATGAATAATACAAGGAAGGAAGACATGTTAAATGTTGAAGAATTTTCAAGGAGTCTTGTTTTATGTTTTAATGTTTTATATTCTGAGGAAAATGGAAACTGATTTTATGGTATCCACTATGTAACAATGTGTAATGTTATGAATGTTTTGTCTTAATTCTATAAAGCTCTAAACTTGAAAAGATCCTAAATATATAATGAAGTGTTTTCTTGAATAAATTCAAGATTATGTATGAAATAAGTTCGGGTCCTTATAGTTGGTATCAGAGGTCGGTTTAGACAACTTTAGGGATTATGAGTTCTTGTGAGA
Source organism: Viscum album (assembly GCA_963277665.1). Taxonomy (NCBI): domain Eukaryota; kingdom Viridiplantae; phylum Streptophyta; class Magnoliopsida; order Santalales; family Viscaceae; genus Viscum; species Viscum album. Next base: position 385,181,836 of record OY728145.1, read on the forward strand.
CACGTGATTAGTCCCTATGTCTATTATTTCAGTTAAATCCTTGTTTTATAACTTTTTTTTCAGGTCAAGTAAAGTCTATTACGAATGGAAGGAGAAGGATCTCAAACGACATTCCTATCTCTTCCTGATGACATGCTTGCAATAATTATTGCAAAGTCATCTTCGGATGATTGTGAAACTTTTTCTAGCATACAACTCACTTGCAAGCAGTTTTTTGAGATATCAAACACCTCCTATATACCTCGTTATCATCGTGGATCATGGGTTGTTTTTAGACAAATACTATTTTCACAATATTCACATAATTTCAAGAAAGTTAAATATTATCAAGGTATTTTCAAATATTTTACCTTATCACAAGAATTTGAAGCATATTATGATTTTAAAAATGGTGCTGAGGAAGGAGACCCTTGTGCAACCTATTTATATTTGATTTTAAACTATAGTCTCACATCACATACTTATGGTATTTTAAAAGGACCAATAATAGAAAGTTTCAACTCAATTTCGGTCCGACTATTTTATAGAAATCATGTTTTATCAGATGTTTTGGAATTATATGGCATACATGATTATTTTCCAAAACTGTTTTTCTGTGAACACCCATATGACCCATGTTGTACGAGGTGTATTTGGATGGAGGAAGAAAATGATTTTGAAGGATCTCTAAATCATTGTTGTAATGCATGGGACTTCTACCTACGTGAACAAGATGATGATGAAACCGAGTGGACACCTTGATCAAGGTACCCTCACTTGTTTAATAAGTAAATAAAATTGCGAGGACGCAATTTCAAGAAGGTGGGGATAATGTAACATCCCAAGGTTTTCTAAAAATAAATTGAAAATGCTTGAAATTTTGTTTAAGTTATATATTTATAAGTATCCTTTAAACATAAATTTTATTTCTTCTGTGTTTTGAATTTCAAGAAACTGTCATCTACAATTGTGTTCAGTATGTTATTTAGAGTCTGATGGAACAAACTTGTTTTTTTGGTGAATAGTAACATGCCCTTATGAATAGTAATATGACCTCATGAATAGTAAATAATAATAATATTTTATTTTCCCATGGGAATAGGATAATGGGATCTTAATTAATTTTCCAATGTCACATAAAACTAATTGCACTTCAATTTTGTTATTTTTCGAATTAACTGTGACCTTATTTAGAAATTAAATTAATAACATTTAGAAAATTATTTTTGAAAAATGGAGTTCGTTTTTGAATTCTACACATCGAAAAATGGTTGGCGTAAATTTTTGGTATTTTTCTGAAACTCTTGAATTTTCGGTGAATAGTGAAATACGATAAAATACCGTATAATCAATTTATCAGTAAAAATGCACTATTTATTACATCATAAGTGATGCAAGGCCACTTGGTTCGAACTCACTTGATATTTTCACTAATTAAGGCCACTTGATTTGAGATTATTCATAGTCTTGATAAAAATATTATAATAATGATTAAAATAATCTAAAATACCTCCCCTCCTCCACTATAAATACCACCCTCACTCCCCTCTTCCTCCCACACCTCTCAAGCCTTGATCATTGTCTAATTTCTGCCAAATTCCCTCCTCAATCTTCTTCCCCACGTCCTAGAGCTGCTGGTCTCACCAAAAGACAAAAATCAAATCCCTTAAGAAGGATCTCAAGGAGAAGAGATCAAGAGGTAAACATCCTCTTTCATTTTCATTCTTTCCTTCCATTTTATGTTATTCTCTTCCTTTCCCTTTGTATTTTGTTGGGATATTTCATTAAATATTTCCCCTTACTGTCCAAATTTTGTATGATTGATGAGATATTCCATTCCTCTCATCAATCTTGTTTTTATGAAATTTTAAGAGGCGCCGTTAGGCTGCCGAATTTTTTGTAAGAAATTTCTCATGTTTTCTTTATTTCATGATTCCTTCCTCTTCTTTCTTCACCCCCTCTTATCCAAGAGGCATGAAATCTCCAGAATCATGTATATTCTGGATTTTTTCATGTTTATGGAAAATTACAAATCATTATTCCTCTCCTCTCTCACTTATTTAAAGAATCAAAAAACATTGTCCATTTGTGTCGAATTACCGATATCGTGGACGATGTATTTTCAATTTCCATTAATTATTTCAAGTCTGGTCATGAAACCATTTATATGGTTGAACCAGGTTATAATATATGTTTTATGACTCATATAAGGTTCTTTAATTCTTTTGTACTCATGATTCAAATTTATTAGACTAAATGATGTTGTAATTATCATGGAACCACTTAAATGATCTAAACGAACATAATTAATGTTTTAACTTATAAATCATCATCATATAAAGCATAAAAGTGATAAATTGTATCATTTATGATACTTTAAATATGTAAATACTACTCCATTCCAATTCTGTAGTTTCACTTCCAATCAACAAGAACGATTCATCATGAACCAATTGTGAAAATCACAAAAGAACTCACCCAAAATAATGCAAGGAAAAAAAATACTAAAAAATAAGGGGTGAAATGAGGTTATGAAATGACCATATAAGATGTTATAAACATGAACATGTTTCTGTAAAATACTAATAACACTCTTTTAACCATTATACAGGAGTTTTAAACAATTTTGAAGTAAGACAAGCCCAAGGTAAGGGAATTCTTAACCCGATTTCCATTCTTTGGGTTAACATTCTACTTTATAATTTATGTGCTATTTAAATTGTTTGTGTGATGGGTTTTGTTTATATTATGTTTCAATATGTGTATTTACAGAGTATATACATATTACATCCACTCTATTAAGCCTCACTTCAAGTATATGATGTTTATAAGGGACTTTTCTTCTAAAATCCTCTTTTAAAATTCTGTTTTATAAGATTCAAAGGCAATGTTTTTATGATATTGTTTATGTTGTATGATTATGTTTTGGTTATTGGGAATTGTTTATGATGAAGGGTGAGACCTATATTTCCCTCCAATGCATTGGGTATGAGTAATTTGGAGGTCGTCCATATGGTTACTCCAAGTGTAACTGTGATGGTTACACAAAGTAAGGTAGCCGTGAGGGTTACAAATTTTAAGGTAGCCAAGATGGTTACAAGATTTTGTAAGTAATGCCCCAATATACCTCTATGATTATAATTATGTTTGTGTGGATCTTTTGTAAATATCATGTTACACAAAGTAAGATTTTATGGGTGTAAAGCATGTATTTTGAAAATGTTTTCATACGTCATGTGTATTCATGGACTAATGTGATTTTTCCTTCTTTTTCATACCTTACTGAGATTTTGTGCTCATCCCAAGTTTTTAAATGATTTTTCACAGGTTAATGGATGAATAATACAAGGAAGGAAGACATGTTAAATGTTGAAGAATTTTCAAGGAGTCTTGTTTTATGTTTTAATGTTTTATATTCTGAGGAAAATGGAAACTGATTTTATGGTATCCACTATGTAACAATGTGTAATGTTATGAATGTTTTTTCTTAATTATCTAAAGATCTAAACTTGAAAAGATCCTAAATGTATAATGAAGTGTTTTCTTGAATAAATTCAAGATTATGTATGAAATAAGTTCGGGTCCTTATATTTACATATCTATTTGATTATCTCTCTTTCATGAGGTTTACGGCTCAAAAGTTACCAAAGTAGTAAGGGTTTTTTGTCTCAATTTTCCTTCTTTGAGACATATTTTATGTTATGAACCTATATTATTTTATGATGTGTTTTTATACAGACAATTTGATATTTAATATCATCAATTTATTTATCCTTGTTATATTTTAATTTTCATTTAATGATATTCCTTCATGGGGATTACGTTTCAAAGTTACCAAAGTGGTAATGATTTTATGTTACAATCCCATTGTTTATCAAGATTTTTTGTGATTAAGTTTTTGATGATAAATTATTATGATACATATCTCAAGAAACTCATGAGTTTTATTCTATTATTGTTATGTTAATAGAAAAAATGTTTTCCCTTCACTTTACTCTCTTTGTGTACTCAAGAGTTCAAGAGAATATATTTAAGAAAAATCTTCTTTATTTCTCTCTTCGATTGAAAACTTTTTTCTTCCAAAACCATGTTTTCTAAAAAAGTTTTCTTAAATGTATTTAACATTATTCCATTGGTTCATTAAATAAATTTTTACTGATTTTTTATTTTTTGAAAAACAAAATTGTTTAAGTAATCTTTATATCATGTTCCAAAAAATGCCCATTTTGATTTTATCAAAAATGTGAAAAGAATATTTGTTTTTAATAGGCATGATATGAAAAATATTTCTCGCTATCATGAACACTCAAATATTTCAAGATTCCATTATAATTTTTCAAATTTCTTAGCAAATAAATGTTTTCCTTAATATGTGGTAAATTTTTATATATTTTAAATAAATGATTTTAAAATAACAAAGGTTTCGAACATGTTTTAAAAAGTGTTTTTCAAAGTGGAAAATTTTTTTTCCTCAAGAAATATTTTAAATGATTTTTAAATATTACATTATAAATTTTCAAGTCTATTTTAAAATAAATGTATTTACAAAATATTTTATACAGTTTATTTTTAAAATGTGATTTTCAAATAATGTTTATTTTCTTTATGAAACATTCCATGTGAAATTTATTTCAAAATAATTCTCCATCAAATATGAAATCTATTGAGGTTACTTATGATTTATTGGTGATATGTTCAAAGGTTATAATTCTTATTATTTATTTTATTGGTTTACGTTTATTATGACATGATGATTATGAAACTTGTTTCTATTCCACAATTTAAACCGTGATATAAATCTTATAAAACACTCTTATTTTCACAGGTTATGATATGATTAAATGGTGAAATAATGATGAAACCTGTATCTTTTCTATAAGTTATCATATAAATAAATTTCTATGAAACTCATTTAATTTCATAGATTATGATATGATGAATTTTTTATAATTTTTTTCACACATATGTATGATTCTAATTATGTGATTGGTGGGACCTATGTCATCCTCCAATGCATTGAGTAAATATTTATATCTCATGAGATATACAAGACTGGAATGGTAAGCAAACCTAGTTGAGTATGGGACTGTTTCTAATATTATGGTATTTGGAGTGAACCATTACTACTATTATGGTTTAATGAGTGAACACATTACCCTATGATATCCTTAGTAGTGATCCTTGACTACAATGAAAATTATTTTATATTCTTATGTGTACGCCACAATTTTATGTCTTATTCCAATGTTATTCTCTCATGAATCATGTTATTTTATTACCTTATGATTCATTTCTTATTAACTACCAATATTTATTCCATGACTCAATATTATGATCTTCTATATGTAAGGAATGGTTTTCAAATGTTATGGTCACATTATCATACCCTTATGTTCATGATATGATTACATGTCTCCATTATTCACCCTAATTAAGCATCTGATATGACCTCTTATTATGTTTCCTTTCTCCGATTTCTGAAGAAAGGTTTTAATTAGGTTATTTTTTTGAAGAATACAAAATATTAAGATCTTCATGAGCTATATTGAATATCATTCACCAAATTAGAATATTGTGTACCTAGTCTCCAAACACACTAAATTATTATTGTCCTCATGCATGTATTTGTGTCATGTATTGAATATTAATAAAAAAATATGTAATATCTATATATAAAAATCCTATATCACTATAATAATAAATTGTGTAGTTGATTGTATGAAACAAAGTGTTTTGGAATTTTTAAGAGAAGAGGAGATGAGGTGGCCTTTTAAAAGTGAGGTGAGTGGACCACTTTGACTTTTTGAAAACAAAAAGGTATACCCATGTTTTTTATAAGACAAAGGGTTCAAAAATGGACCATGATAGATAATTATAGCTGATAATGTCTAAATATTTCCATTAAATTAGTGATATAAAAGTTTGTAGTTCTTCTAACTCCTTTTCGTTTTATTTTAACCCCCCATTAAACCCATTTTCACCTTAAATATAGTAATTGATATTTACTTTTTTAAATATTTATTATGGTAAAAAATTGAGTTGACTATATTATAAAATATAAATTATTATTATTAAAAATATGGAATCCATTTTTTCAAATATCATTTAAAAATTGGTAAATTTAAATTTAAAATTAATCCCACAGATGTGGTAAAAAAAGTTATTTTCCAAAGGGAAAAGTTTCAAAAGTCTAAAAAGTTTTTATATAAAAATTAATTATGAATTTGTTTAGAATTACCTAAATTAGATTAATACATATATAATTTAACTAATTTTACTCTTATACTAGTATTAAAATAAATTTTTCCTTGCAAATTATTTGAATGAAAAAGAAGTCTTTTTATAATAACCAGTATTTTTCACTATTCATAGAAAATATTTTCTTTTTAGAAAATTCCCAAAATTTACTCAATGATAATTTAGACATATAGATTTAAAAAATGAAGCTTAATTTTTAAAATAAAGTTTCTAAAAGTGTTAAAAATTAATTTAAAATTATGTGTCTAATGCACAATTAGACCGCTTTTTAGAAAAATACAGTTTTCCATAAAACATTTATTTTTCTTTAAAATGATTCTTATTTTATTTGTAATCAATACATCACCATTGAATATATTTTATTAATGTGTAAACTATATAATTTTTATAATTTAGTTAGTATTATTCATACCATCTAACTTAATATCTTGGTTATAATGGTCATGTTTAAATAATAATATTTTTTAGAGTGTCGTGTTTAAATCAAACCTGGTGTTGCATGCATTGAAAGAAATAAAAGAGATAGAATTTTATTATATATATATATATATTAAATTTTAGGGGTTTTACATTCGGTTCCCATTAAGTAAATTTCATCCTCGTAATTTAATCTTGATCTTGGTAATAAAGAGTTTGACATTTGAAAATACCTTTCTTGAAATACAATATAATGATATGGGTTAATTAAACATCCTATTGATAAGAGAGAAAGGGAAGTATAAAGGTCATATAGAATAATAAAATAATTAGGATTCCAAGTAGGTTAACATAGGTGGTATGTGAATATATGGAAATGGAAGAAAATACTAACACCCATAGATTAATAGAGTGGTTGAGATCATTGATCACAAGATAAAGAAATGATCCAGAGAAGGATAACAACTATAAAGACATAAATATATGATTGAAATCAAGGTAATAGGATACCATTTTCATTTAAATATATTATTCCTAAAGTTGAGGGATTGTTCTATAATCAAGACTAAGATCTTAAGTAAATATACTTACTTGATATTTTTCTATTTCATAAGCACTATTTCATATTCTTATTGTGTTTTGATCATTTTCCATTTCATTTCTTATTATGAGAAATGAATATCCAAGATGATTTTTTTATTAAAAAATATATAAAATTAACTTCTAATGGATCATAAGAACTATAAAAGAGTGAAAATTATTTTTTGTATACATTGATATCTAAACCCCAATAATAACACCCAAAGTTTAACTCATAAGTTTTGATCCATCAAATTGATTAAGTAAAAACAAATTCTTTCTAACCCAAACATCATGTAGGCCAATTGTAGTAGATTCACCCTTATCAGCGATCAGTTGTGGGTTCAAGACCTGCATCCTTTTTATATGTGATAGGTTCCCACTCAGTATGTGGGTTTTATTTTTCTAAAACTATATTATTATAATTCTTATAATGTTCCTAAGTAGTAATAAACCATAGTTACATCAACATAAAATATTAGATAATCATTAAATTTTATCAATACCTTCATAAGAACCTATTTATCCTTATTATCTCAATGTTGAGAACATATTAATGGTTGTCCTCCCTAAATCATGTGTTTTAAAAGAAGTCCATATTTCCACTGAATCACTTCTCTTGGTCATCGATACCATTCACACAAATCCTTAATAAAATTGTATTGCAATACAATATTTATATATTTCATAATTATTATAAATATAATATCATTGATTAAAATACTCCTATAATATAAAACATTAATCCAAACACCAAAACATTAATCATTCCACCTCATCTATAATAATAAGATAAGATTAACCTTCACCCCATATATTCTTTTAAGGTATATTTTCTTGATTCTTATGAAATTTACTTGTATAGTTCCCATCTATATATAGTTTAATCATAGCACATTGGAAGATTATTTCTTTCACTTATAATAAAAAAGATTTTTTTCCTTTTTCTCCACAAAATAAGAAAACACATTTCCCTTAAATCATGTACCAAGGTGATTCCTTACACAAGAATCACATGTTGTTAAATCCTTCTTTACCTTCGTTAATTTATCTACATTTTAATCTGTTTTCCTCATATTCTCTTATTTCCCTTCAAATATATAATACTTGGATAATTCATTCTCTATTTTGATACCACATGATATTATATTCTTATTTGATGAGAATGTTTGGGAGACTAGTTCCCTGTGGAGGATTGGCTCAATCCCACCAAAGAAATGTACAATCATTCATTTGGATTATATACGTAGTCTAAAGAATGCCTTGTTAACCCTGTAAACATGGATTCATACTTAGTGAAATTTTAATCTTCCTTTTAACTTAGACTCAGAATTTTCTCTCCATATCCACTCATTGATTGTGAGGAAAATATTTTTCCAAGAAGTGTACCTTAAAATCCTTCCACTCGATGATTATTATTTCCCCCTCGTCCTTATTTTTTTGAACTAATGACCACTATTGATCTGCATCCCCTAAGATATGATAAATTACTAGGAACACCTTCTCCCTTTATTTACATACTAGATTGAGAAATTTCTTCTCTAAGGAAATTATTCATTTCTTAGCTACAAATGTATATGTAGTTATATTGAATTATGGGAGTTACTAATGCATGAAATGGTATAACATTTTTACATCGTGTGGTAGATCAGAAGGTTTCTCCTTATAGGTAAGTTTATTTCTCATAACCTAAGTCACATACCCTAATATGGTCATAATTTGATCAATTAGAGTTGCACCTCTAGCCCAGCTTAATTAACTTTATTAGGAGGTAATCTCTATATGGGGTATATGAATTGATATAGTTTACATTCCTTCCACTAAGAACCATTTCAAAAAAATGAAATGCACTATATTGGATCATAAAAATATTAACCATAATGTATAATTTTATAACTTGTGAAGAACATAATATAAATTGAAAAATTTATGCATAGATAACCTCATAATCATAAACATGTTTTCTTTGGGAATGTTTTAAAATCATAAAACTATTTTCAAATCCTTTATAATTTTTTTTAAAGAAAATTTAAATTAACCAAGTATATACCTCCATAACTCAAAAAATTGGCTATATCCATGGTCAAACACTATCTCTATAGATATAAAAATTGTTTCTATTACCTATATCCATGGTTCATCCAGTTGTGGAACCTATTTTCATGGATATAACATCGAACATATAGTCAAAATTTGAAATATTAGAAATAAGTCTATATCTATGGTTTAAAACCATTCAAATAGAACTATAACCATGGTTTCGTACCATATAAATAGGTATATTTCCATAGTTTCATACCATGGAAATAGGTATATTTCCATGGTTTTCAACCATAGCTATAGGGATATAGGCATAGTTTGTAACCATGGAAATAGACCTATTACTATGATTTGAAACAAAACTGTGGCTAGTCTCTAAATAAAATGTGAGTAACTCTATTTAAACCCTTGACCCCTGCATTCAATAGTAGTCACATAACCACAAAACTACATCAAATTTTATATGTTAATGGGTACTTTTTTAATATATATATATATATATATAACCATGGAAATAGGTAGAAAATTGCAGCTATAGTTCTTTCCATTCATTTCTTATGGGAAAATATTTGTCTCACATTTGCACAGGAAACCTATAGCCATAGTCTTCAAGAACCGTGGCTATATCCAGGGAATTATAGCCATGGTTTTCCAAAACCATGGCTATATCCTTGACTAAAAAACTAGTAGTCAAAGTTTAAGAAAAATATGTGTATAAATTGTACCTATATTCATATTTTTATCTTAATTGTGGCTATATCTTGGGCATAAAAACTGATAGCCCCGGTTTTAGAAAACTACAGCTATAGCCTTGTTTCTTAGTAGTACTCATGAGTTTCAAATTAGGTTTTTAGTAATGTTTGTTGTCATGTACCGAGTAATGCTTGAGTTAAGCTTGACGTTCCTTCTTCAGAATTACTACACCTAGGTACATCTATGCCCAAATCATGTCCACTTTTTGTATCCAAAAAAATATGTATTTCTTGGAAGACCACATAATATTTACCTTACCAAAACATTTAGGATATTCATATATATTTATCCTCAATGTATATCATTGAGTTATGTTCCTTAATCAATGTTTTTTAAAAAATAGTTCATAAGGTTTCTGCTAAACTTACTCTGATACCAACTATAAATAGCCTAACTATAGTAACCGAGAGCCAGTATCTAATTTGTTACATTGGCATTAGATAAATAGTATCACATCCCAAAGGAAGGAATAGTTTATTTTTATTGGTAAACTAGATACATACTTTAAATTTAAATTACATTTTAAACATAAAATACAAAAAGTTATTTTTTTGGGAATGAAATTATTCCCGTAGAAATATCTCTAAATATTAATCACAAAACACTTCCCGGTATCCTAGGTAAAGTAAAACATAAGAAAGGGGTGAGATAAAATGCTCAGTAAGGGTATGTGTACATATGAAACTATTATGAATAAATAGGCATAACAACTATAAATAGGCAAATAAATAAAACACATTCCATTTAATAAATAAACTAATCATATTATGGTAGAAATAAATGATGATCAAAAAATCCATATAATTAATCAAATAAATGTGATAATTATCCATGTAGATTATAATTAATCAAATAATCACATGGAAATAACTAATCTCATAATGAGTTAACATATAATTACAGACACATGAAACATACCATCTAGGAACTGTTCTAGGACATCTAAATAATGGGTAAGGCCTCATCCAAAACTCAATTTAGTTTCTATTGTGAGATTTACAAATTCATCAAGGGGTATCTATAATTGGGACCCACCCGTCACCTAATAAGTTAAATGAATTCCTCGTATGAAAGGTATGAAACATAATCAACATGAACATTCATATTAGAAAACTAACATATGAAATGTTAATACATACCCCAATCAAATAAACATAATTAGAAACCATCTAGAGTAATACGGTGAATGGTAATAAAATTGTACACCCATAGTCAAAATGATCATAAACTGTTGAAATAAATAATAAGTATAATTTAAATACAATATATCCCTAGTGGATCAAAAGTACAATAAATATTTGATGTCGTTGATGAATATAAATACCCAAATAAAGTCATTAAAAACATTTTTGAGGAAAATATCCATTTTACATTGAAAATCACCTTTTAAAACAAAACGTACACACAAAATTTTGAAAATAATTTTCTTAGAAAATAATCTTTGAAAAATTTTAAAATAATTGTAAAAAAATGACTGTTCATGAGGGTATGAAATTCTATTCATGTTATATATATAAAAATAAGTATTCCATTAAATTTTTTGGTAAAATCCAAATGGGCATTATTTGAAAAAAGATATAAATATTCCTTTCAATTTTTTTTGAGAAATTCAAACATGGTTACAAATGAATTAAATAAATCATTTGGATATTTCTAAGAACATTTTTGAAAACATTTATAGAAAATATGGTTTCGGAAGAAAGGGGATTTTTTAGCGAATAGTTGATTAAAGTTATAGTTTATTAAAAACATTTTCTCAATAATTCTAAGTAGAAAAAAATGGTAATATATCTTGAAAACTTTTATGAATAAATATATTAGAATAAAATAGATTTATTTTAAGATAGAAATATCAAAACATTCTCCCATGTGAGACTTAAACAAAAAAATCCTGAATAATGATGAGATTGTGAAATAAACTATTACCACTTCGATAACTTTTGAATCATAATTCCCATTAAAGAAATAACATAAAATTTAAATTTAAATACCATGAAGAGAAATAAATTAATGATATAACCTATAAAAAGGGGTAGTATATACACCAAATAAAGTAATAAGTGGTGAATATGTTGTATATCTTATGGAAGTAAAAGTGAGACGACAAACCCCTACCTCAGGTTAGAATTCCTTCATATATGTATGAACCTCTTATATAATAAATAAATTTTTATTATAAATCTATTAAATAACCATGGTAATATACCTAATAAAATATATTATCTAATTATAGTCTTTTAAATCCCTTATATGAATAATTTATTATTAAAGTCACTGTTTGGGGAAATAATTTCTTTGTTTTTCATATGTGTTTTATTTCGGTAATTTTAATACTTTTAATTTGATCATGATTAGATAATATCCCAAATTTTAACCATAATATAAATATCATATATATTTATTATATATTTATTTATATTAATCTAATAAATTTATGGATAGAAAATGGATTACATTATTCATGGGGATAGTAGGTCGTACATATACATGAACACAACTTCAATTTTATCAGAGGATGAAATGAAAGAAAGGTAAATATTATATTACCTTAAAAGAGTCATTTTTATATCATATATATCACATATATTCATTAAATTTACCCTAATTAACTTTCATTCAAATCGATAGTAAAAAACGAATCACGTCTCTTCACAAGGCAGTAGTCTGCCATATGCCCAAATGATATTATCGTATCCCCCACATAATGGAAAGTAAGAATGTATATGAGATATAATAACTCAAAAATTATAATTATGTTAAAAATATCATATATATTAATTTAATATATATTTATTACCATCAATGTAAAACATAAATTAAAAACACTTCTCATTAGTTCACAAGATGGTAGTCGGTTGTACATGTGAGCGATGTTATTGTTTTCTAACATGTTGGTAAGAAAAAAGGTATATGTGGTATTATAATTAAAAAGGTATAATAATATCATAAATATCATATATATATATTATCCATTATTATATCCAACAATGAGAGGTGGTGTTGGAAAATGAATATCATCGGTTCACGAGGCGGTACTCCTCCATACACACAAATAACGATTTTGTATCCCATTTGATAGAAGTTGATATGTATATAGGTTATTCCATTGACATAATAACATATAATTATATAATATATTGTTTTTTAATTATTTTATCATAATTTTAAAATATATAGTATAGGTACTTGGTGTTATAATTAAAATTAAACATAAAAATGAAACAAACACATCCCGAAAGGGCAAGTCATAGCCCCCCTAAGGGATAAAACACCAATTTATGATGGCCCAAAGACCCTATGAACATGAATTCCATTAAAAATATTGTATCCCAGGTGATAAGAACCTACATAAATTTTATTTCTTGAATCCATCCATCATGGACACCTTCTGCCTGCTTGAGGATTCGTCTCGTTGTCGTGCTGATGACAGCTGCTCGGACAACCACCCTGTTGACACAACCGCCAAGATACCCACACCTGGGTTGCTGCAAACCATCCCACATCTGGGATAAAATTTAGTAGAAATTTTCTGCTGCCTTTATTTGAACCCAGGTTTTTGAGGCAAGATTACAAGGTTTTCATAATTTTAAAATATTTTAAGTATTTATAAGAAGAACAAAAATAAAAACACATAGTTTAAAACTTTACCTATACATCGCAAATCCAGATTAGATTTAACCTAAATCCTACTTATGTTGGATTTATGACATGATAAAGGCCTATAAGATTTAGAGATTAAATTTAGAAAGATATCTTTATAGGGATTTACCAAATCAAAGTGTCTTTTAAGTGTTAAGAGGATAGTAGAGTGGGTGACCTTTAATAATTGAGGTGAGTGACACACATGTAATTTTTGAAACGAAAAAGGTGTGCCCATATTTTTCACATTCTACAACGATCAAAAAAGGGAAATTATATAAAATTAGAGGTTATAAATTCTAAATATTCCCAAATAATGGGTTTTTTTACAATATTTTTGGTTATTTAACCCCTTATCATTCTGGTTTAACCCCCAATAAACCAATTTTTACCTTAATTATGACAATTAATTTTTACAATTTTTTTATTCATTATGGTAAAATTTTATATTTAAATTAATAAATATTATAAATTATTATTATTAAAAATAAGAAATCCGTTTTTCCAAATTTCATTCATATAAGTGTAAAATTTTAATTTTAAATTAATCCTACAAATGGGATGAAAAGGTAGTTTTCCAAAGAGAAAAGTTTTAAAATTTAAAAACGTTTTTGTATAAAAAATCATTATAAAATTGAATACAATGAAATAAATTGGATTAATATATATATAATTAAACTAATTTTAATTTTATAACCATATTGAAAAGAAAATATCTTGTAAATTCTTTGAATGGAATGGTATATTTTTAATAAAAGCCAATATTTTTCACTATTTAAGAAAAGTTTGTCTTTTCAGAAAATTCTCCAAAATTCCCCTAAAGATAATTTATTCATATAGATTTGAAAAAATAATTTTATTTTTTAAAAAAAATATAAAATTGGTATAAATTAATTTTAAATTATGTTGGAAAAGTGTGACTAGACGTACTTTTAAAAAATACAGTTTTTTATAAAACATTTCTTTTTCTTTAAATTGGTTCTTATTTTTTTCTAATAAATAGATAACCATTTAATATATTTTAAACATGTGTAAACCATATATTTTTTATAAATTATTTAGTTATATTCATACCCACAAACTTAATAGATAGGTTATAATGGTCGTGTTTAAATAATAATATTTTAATAGAGTGTTGTTTTTCGATCAAACCTAATGTTGTGTGCATTGAAAGCTATTGAAGAGATTGAATTTATTTAAAAATAAATATATCATAAAGTATCATGATGTTAAAATGATATGAATATTTGAGAAATGGTTCATGGTGTATGATTGATTTTATTTATGAGGTCGTGTATATTGATTGATTTACTTAATTTATATAGGACTCACTCTAGATATACTATTCTTTAAGGAACTATAAACAAAAAGTGATGGAATAAATGGAATTAGGTAGAATGGTGGCCAAACCTAATAATGGTATTAATTAATATATATATGATATCTTATTGATGGCCTTTTATGGATCTAATTGAGGTAAAAACATAGCCATGGCACACACATTTTCGATTTGATGAAAATGATATATGATCGCAGGGATCAGCACAACCTATTTCTATTTTATCATCTGATAAGAGATAGCCCCTATGATAACTTTTGATACTTGGGATTGATCCATATGTGTTTTATAAGTAGTCTTATAGATGAAATTGATGAGTAATGGTTTGATAAGATGACGAAGGGTGTGAGAATTAGGATTATTATTTCATATGGTCGGGGCCCATTATTTATTTTACTTGTTTATTTTACCATGGGATTGAGGTTTATCCAATATTTACTTTTTTGGACCCTATTTAACTAGCCTTTTTTATTTCCATTATTTTTTTATGTATTTTGTTAATTTTTGGGCCCTCTTGGATTATCTATTTTTATTATTTCTTTTTACCATTTCCATTTCCCATGGTACTTCAAGGTTTTTTTGTTATTGACAAGTAATGACATGACCAAAGATTCAGATATGACTTTTATGAGTGATCCCTTATAGTTTATACAATAGCTATAATTTATCAAGTCTAGTGATATGAGATTAGTTATTAGGTATACCTTATAGGGTCATGAGGGTATATGATTCATCGATTGTAGGTAGGTGAGGTATGTCCTAAGTTAGGTATTATTAGTTGAGTTTTTGGGAGTCATGTGTCTTTTGGCCTCACTGTTGGGTAAGTATGACAAGTATGACTGGGAAAGGGTTCTGTTTATAGGTGCTTTAGTTAAACTTATCACCAATATACACTCTCTTAATATTTTTATGCACATCTACTTCCTCTCCAACAGTTATTTTTTTGAACAAAGTGGGGGAATCCTAAGGATTCATTGGTCAAGACCCCTACACATGTACATGGAATGTGTTTTGATGTTCATGGGTAGACTCTCATGTTCTATTTAAGGAATAGGTTTCATCTTAGAGAAGGATTAATTGATTAGGATTATGATGCTATTGAAGTCTAAGTATTTTGTAGGTTATGTTCATATGAGTTGAGTTGGAGGCTATGTTAATTTTTTTAGTCGTCATATTGTACTGTATATGTGTCGATCAGTTTTCTATCTAATTTTAATTTATTTAGATGATGACTATTATATACCATAAATATTTTTACTTATATACTATATTTTTATGCATTATGTATACTATATTATTTTATAAATTAGATTATAGTACTCCCTCATGGATTCATCTTTAATTGTTTAAAATTTTTGGTTATGTTCTTTATATGGACAAGTTATGTTAAAACTTTAATAGATTCTATCATGAACCGTATAGAATAATTATAAGTATCTATAATAAATGGAGGTGAAACCTGAGAACACATAGAACCCTCATCTTAGTCAATGTTTTGGGGGGATGATATGGGGTGTTACATAGAATATTCTTGATGCATTGGTTCAATTTTTAGTATGAAAATATGTGGAATCAAATGATTTTTTACCGCCAGAGTCTAATTAAACGTTGTAAAAAGATTACTCTATAACTTAATTATGGATCTCCTCTTTCATTTATTTCATTAAAATAAAGGATTGTAAAGGATTTTCTTGAGAGTATATGAAATTTTCAAGAGTAAATATTCTTCTCAGAAAGGTTCTTTCTAATATATATGTTAATATATATATATTTATACTTTTATATTTTATAAAAATATTTTTTGGTTATTAATTATTATTTTTCTCAAACAGAAAAATCAAGCATTTTCAATCCTCTATTTATATACTTACATTAAATTCCTTAAATATAGTTACTAGTGGTTATTGAGATATTTAATACTTAATTCATAAGTGTTTAATCATATTCAGATTGATAAAAGTCTACATCACTTAACATGATCTCTTGGATAAATATAAAATTCTTTCATGGTTGCTTAAATTTTATCTTCATGGTTAATTAATCTTTTTTTCTAGATCTTTTTCTCATTTTCATGAAACACTATGTTTTAATATCATAACAATCGTAGTTAAAAAACCATCCATTAAATTATTTTTGAAGATGTTATCAGGAACTTTTAATCAGTTATATCAACTACCACTTAAAATTAATCTCATTTTGAATTAGTAAATTATTTATTCATTATCATTTGGATGTTATTTCCTGATCTTTTCACCTTATCATAATGTACTTATACAAAAATTTTCTAAGTGACTTTAACATGCATATACTATTGAAATTTTTTCCTTCATATAAATTAGGAAATTTAAACTCAAAATAAACATAAAAAATTATTTAATTTTTCTAAGAATGTTTTTTTCTCTTGATTTTATTATATTTAATGCATATTATAAATATACAAAACATAAAAATAATTTATACCATGTTTCCTATAAGAAATATTTGATCCATAACTATGTTAAATCTTACACATTACATAAAGACTTTACTAATAAATTATTCTAATTAATGTGTAGATTAATTATATTTAACATATGTTAAACTCCTTAAGAAATCATTAAACCTCATTGTGGTTGAAGCTGAGATAGATTAAGAGAGTTTCATATGGTTTTTTAACATCTAAAATATATTGGAAGAATAACTCCAAAAGCATATTAAACCTGGAATCAATATATATAGTTGGAATGAATATAAAACAGATAATAAGAATGATGTAACATTTACCATTCTAATCCAACCTATCTACACCTCATATTGGTGTATAATTGAGATTACTAAGAATAAATAGTAAACACTTATTCATTTAGAGGTATCCATGCATTATAGAAATTACCCAACACTCTAATAGGATCTCTCTCTATACACGGTCTTCTAAAAAATTATGTTTAAAGAATATAAATAATGAGGTCTTTCTGATCTTATTTATTTAATTATTTTTAACTAGTATTTTGATATAATGGAATACCACACAAATTCCTGAGGATATAATATATTTATATATGACTTTAAGAATAAATTGTTCAACTATATATTAATTATATATATCCTAAAATTATTTAAACATTTCAAATCCTTGAAACATTTAGAGCGTCCCTCATAAGGACAATTTAACATTTAAATGATCATATCTGACATTCAAACTCTTCCAAGTCATCATCATATAATGAATAATCAAGTTTAGTATTTGATGTAGAATATATTGGTCAAATTGAGCATTATCTTACAATATAATAATCTCACATACAACCACTACAATATAGTGTCTTACACTACGCCATGTTTAACATAATGTGAGACCATGTAATAGTCTAAATAATCATTTCACTGTTATAATTTTAGTAAAAATAACTATAAATCTCCCAAATTAAATAAAAATCTCATGGACATAGTATACCTTCTCCTAATGTTACATCATATGTAGTAACTTTTGAAACTATATACAAAATTAATTTTATTTAAAATCCTAAAATCATTTTGGAAAATTGATCATGAATTTTCACTATATTTTATGTCATATATAACACTTTCTAACAATCCAACAAAAAATATTCTAAAAAACTTTCAAAAAACGTTCAGGGAAGCTATCAATATTTAAAAACATTATCTTTATTCACATTTCCATAAATTATATTCTCATGGGCCTTTGTAGTGTTGAAAATAAATATAAATTCTTGAATTCATAAATGAAATCCAAGAGAAACCTCTATAAAAGTGTCAATGTCACTCAAGATACAGAGGGATTTGGAATGATCTTTATCAAACACATGAATCTCTAAATCTATGTTCGATAGATGAATCATATGTAAGTATGAATAATCATATAATCTTTTGTTCTAACAAAACAAGTTACTATGGGACATAGATCATATAAATCTCATATTTTCAAATCATACATTCTTTATTCTATGAGTATAGAATGGTCTGATTACTGAATACCTAACATATCATTTATTTTACTAAATGAGAACAACACATTACCCTCTCCCAAATAGATAAGAATATCATATGTATTATCTGGGTATATCTATACACTTAATTATAATATTGCAATTGATATACTAGATTTTATACTCGTTGTACAAGATGAAGAATCTCATATTGGTTATTCTCTAACTGATGAAGGTTCTCATATTGGGTACTGGATTCAATATGAAATATGTACCCATAGTATACTAAATAAAAAGTGTATAAAGCCCCTATGGTATATAAATAGGGGGTATTAAACACACAAAACCCATTTTTTCCTCGTGAATAAATTATATATCCCTATATAAAGCATAATCATTTTAACCTTAATAATTCATTACAAATTATAACACTCTATAAAGAACATTAGTTATGGATAAATCAAAGTCATACTTTAAGAGGTTTATTATCCTTTAACTTCATTATATATATCTATACATATATATATATATATATATCCCATGGGAAATAATGATAATATGGTGATTGTATTTTACATAACATGATACATTTTATATTCTTATAATTATTTAATAATACTTAACAAAACCATACATAAGTTCCTACCTAACATATCATATATAATAGATTTCCAAATTAGACTTGTGTTTTCTAAACTATTAGGGGTTTTATTAAACTCATTTCATTTCTATATAATTAATATCACATCACTATGTTACTAGATAATAAAACCCTCCCACTAAACTTTTCTAGTGACTAACATATTTAAAATAAACTAGGTTTAATAATGTTGAGATGTAAGAATTATATTCTTAATGATCAAGTCCTTAAACATAGTATTCAAACTCATTTTCATCCCAACATATAATTCTATAGTATTAATAACTTCTATAATCTTTATAAAACTATTTATATGTTTATCATCATATGTTTCTTGGAACTATATCATCAAAAATAATTTCATTATATCTTTTTGGTAACTAATGTTGCTATTTAAATTAATATTTTACCAAAAAAAACCCAAAACACATTTAATATATTAAGTTACATGCACTTTAACCAATATAATATTTTATTTGTTATCTTTGAACTTCTCTAAGTCCAAAAATACTTCTATAAGCCTCTTAGATGCTATATTCTCTCTAGAATAACATGTTAAGATACAAGCTCTATTATGTTTATGAAATAGCTCTTATTTGAATCAATGGGAATATTTAAAAAAATAAACATTATTTATATATCATATATCATATTATATGTGTTTGAATAATTATTCTAAAAATAAGATTCTATTTCTTAAAAAATTCCACTAATGGTGGTGGGATAAAATACTTTATATTTTGACAGATAACTAGATGAAAATCTTAATCATTGATATAATATTTGCATCCTTATATTCTTATAAAAACATATTATAGAATATAGTAATTCATAAAACATGTTTATTAAATCCATCATCTTGTATTATTCATAATAACTATTTATAGACAAACAACTTCCCAAATCTTATAAGTGAATGAGATGAAAAATACATCTTTTATTATGATTTATCTATTCATGATAAATTTATATTCCAAAAATGATTCAAAAAACTTTTTATTTTATAATAAAATGTAAAATACAATATCTATAACTATTTAATTTATTTTGAACTCATTTATACTTACAAAATTTTTAAGGTATACATTTGGTATTATAAACCCTTCAAAATCAAAAAAATTATTTCTATAACACTGGTACCTAACATGGGTATTCTATATGGTTTCTTAAACCCATTCGTATTTTTTAATAATTTCCATCATATGGAAACTATTTCCTTCCTTCATAACCCTAACCTAAGGTTTCAATGTCCTCGATAAGAAATTTAAAGTAAGATTTTTAGACTCTCCAACTAACTCTTCTTCTTTCAATTTTAACTTTTAACAACTCGCACTATTGATACAGCGTCAAAACCAAGATATCTCAGACCCAGTTCATTTATCCTTAATAATTTTAGAAAATATATTAAATATTTATTGAACTCATTCATCTTGTCAGAACATTTCCAACTAAATAAATTCAATGACTATAATAAGACTTTGAAGATACCTTCAGTCTCAATTAGTTATTGTCATACTCAATCACATTGATTATATGAGTATAGAATAAAATTACATAGGTTGTTTTGTTTATAATGCCTTTTAAAACTTAATTAAATCATTATATGATTCTCATAAGAATTTAGATTCATATTTTGAACAAATTTAATAGTTGGTTACACAAGAAGGGGTTGCTTAAGCATATATAATTTTCCTTTTATAAAAATAATTATTTATTTTCTACCAATCTAAGAAGTTGACTACTTTAATATTATACATATCAAAATATTGATCACAATGTTATATTGAATTATAAGGATGATATTTATCTATAAAATAATATTTTATCATATGATTATCATGTTTTATATTTATTTAATAAGAAATTTTATTAAATTTTTACTAGTAAAATGATGACCCATTTTAAATTCATCATATACACTAGTGGGACAAGATCTATATTTCACTAATAAATGATTTCAATTTATTATTTGTCCCACAACTTATAAATTTAGGTATGTAATCATCTTGATCATATCATATAAATATATAGTATGTTTGAGTGTAAAAAAGTTTGTCTAATCCATCATATGGATAAACTCAACACCATTCCTCTAGTATCATAACACTTCAAGTTTCCCAATGTAGGTTCCGGGCGCAGCGGAAGCGTATTAGTGGGTTTTCCCAACTTTAATTTTAACGTTAAACAATGTTCAATCCGAGATCCATCACAATATAAAATGTCGAATCTTCGGAATAGAACGAAGAACAAAAAGAAAAGAAGAGTCCCGGAACCCTTGAGGAGGATCATCATATGTTGATTAATTTAATTAATGCATATGAATTACCTCGTTGGAATTCTTTCTTCGTTGATGTGTCCGGTCACGATTCATTGATCCGTCGTTTCGTCGTAGAATCCAAGTGTAGGATTCCTCTAGTGGTGATCCACACGTGTGTCACGTATCTCCAGATGTCGTCGAAGGGATCTCCGAGTGCTAGCGCGGAAGAACCTTCGCTTGCGATATCCGCCTTTGACCGCCTTGATCCGGTGGAGGATCTTGCTCTCGTAACTTGAGGGTTTTCTTGGTGGAAAGAGAATTCTCTCTTGGATTGAGAGTATTTCCAAATATGTTGTGCACAACCAATGGCTCTTCAAAATGTTGGGGTTGTGAGGATATTTATAATCATGTTTGAGGTTAATAGAGTTATGATAATAAATAAACGCGTTACGCGTTTTATTTATTTCATTAACTCTTATTGAAAACCCCCCCCCATGTCGAATTATTAATTCCTTGACATGCGCCCATACTGATTATAATAAATATAATTTAATAAAATAATATTAAATCCTCAAAATCCCAACTTGAAAAACTACACGGCGTGTAATGATTAATACATGGCGTGTACTTGTTTTCCATAAAACTACACGGTGTGTATATTTAATATACACGGTGTATACTTTTATTTTCCATTTTTCTCCACCACATTTATTACACCTTGAGTAATGACTATTTATTTCTTAAATAAATTTAACTGCATTACTCGCTAATAAATATATTATTTCGTCCACAATATATTATCTCGAATAACTAGTGTCAAAATAAATGCGATCAGACATCCTTAAATAATTATTAAACCACAGTCAGGAATCATATTTATTTAACTTGTTAAATTAATATTTAACTGAGATACATGGACACACTTAGTGTGTGACCCTCTAGGCCTCTTTCTCAGTGTCATTAGGCTGAGCCTGCCTAAAGTCCAAGGTTAGCATCTAGCAACACGCCAAGGCACCCATAGAGAAAGAAGTTAACGCCGAAATGACGTGTTACCTCCTACGAACGCTTACTGTGTAATATAATCTCTTTGTCTCGATATCTCCAATCAAGCGGGTTGCATGCTAGTGCCATCAACCCATGTGCTTGATTATTATTTCTTTGACTTCCCGGAATTGAACTTGACCATACCTTACCATGTCCATGGATTTATTTAGGCTATATCAATTCCATCAAAGGGACTGAGATATCTACTTCCGTTATAGAACGGAAGGGACAAATCCTTTCTCTCATTATCTATTAATGCGGTATTACTCGTGACGCACCCAACGTATCCTACCTCGCTGCGAACAGTGTGTCGTCACAGTTTTCATCAATACATCTAAGTGAGCAAATTGTAATACCCATTAATAATAATCTTAAAGTCTAAGGATCAATACACACGTCCGTAGATAGGAACATCCAATGACACTATGAAATGTGGATTTCCTACTGGCGGGTCTCGTTCTCATAATATCCTCCTAGATATTACCAAGGGCGCACACCATGAGAAGGTGCCTCAAAGTTTTATGAGTCCTCACCCCTAATGACCTGTATTATTTGTGTCCCCCAAATAATATCATCCGTCCATAGAACATACATTCAAGAACAGTGTTTTGGAACTTCCGGGTTCTCATCATAGCAGGGATCCGCTACGACCCTTTAATGCAACAGCTGTCCTTAGGATATTATCACATGACATGTCACGCAGAAGAACAATCAAGATGTGATAAGGCTTTTATTTAATGAATAAAGTAAAAAGTAGTTGGTTCTAGACCACCAACTCCAACACCCAACTCATTGTAACCTAAATAAAATTCCAATAGTAAGGAAGATAACACTTACAGTCACCACATTACTTGATTTCCATCCACAAGATATTCTAGTGGCACCCCTTTTTCTTCAAAACTACCTAGTTAAATGATTAAGGACTTGATAAGGATCTATATTGGAAGGAATCTAACACTTATTATTTCAAAAATTATTTAATATCACCATATTATCTCATGTTTTACCTTTATTTGTATTCATACTTATAATTATTTAGTTTGAAATATTATTCATTCAATAAAATAATTCATTCAAATTATATTGATATATAACTTTTTACACAACTCATAGCTTGTGATATGAAAACAAATTAAAATCCAACAATAGTCATACATATCCAAATGAATATCATGTATAAGGTATGTGAAACCCTTTAATGTAAAGTCTTAGAATCATGTAAAAATAAAAATTCCCATAAGAGTAATCTTATAGAAATAGATAGACAACTCCCACTTCATTATACATGGTATAAGACTCATGTCTAGTGAGAAGTGCAACCCAAAGTCCCTCAATCCAAGGATTATTATCTCAAGAGAGCTCTTATTTCCATTATAATTCCTACACCTGATACGTATAAATCACAATTAAGTTCTTAATTCATGCTCATAACCTGTTACTTACTGAATTCAAGGTATAAGAAAACTAAATCCATTATAGTAACTAGAATATAACTTATTATTTTCATGAATGATAATTTATAGAATTAGTTTAACACTTTGAACTAAATCATACATCACAATTCATAATATAAATCATTTAAATCTATACATAGTTTTGGGAATAAATAAATGAAAAATTCATATATTTAATCATGGGGTAATCAATTTATAATAAATTCATAAATAAATTATAAAAACTTTATAATTTAGACACATTTAAACTTGAAAATTTCAATTTTATTCAATATGAACATTTCATATTATCATTTCAATGATATTAATATTAACTACTTCATATTCCATAATATGAGACAATTTATAACCACCTTTATTGTTTAATAATAAATATTTCATATTATATGTAAAAATGTTGCATAAAATTATTACCTCTCATTATAATTCATTTAAACAATTGATCATATCATACAAAACATCATTTAGAATAGCTTAAATAATTTTTCAATTAAAGACTTCATATAAAAAATGATATTTACATTTATGAATAATCTATAAATAAATATAAACATATTTATATTTTTATCTTGTTTTATAATTTATAAACACTTTATAAATTATACAACCATTTATATCCTCATTAAACATACACTATATCAACCAAACCATTTTTTATAATGTTTAAAGATCCCCCTCAGATTGGGTATTATCCCATAGTGTTGGAAATAAAATGAAATAGGGATTCATATTGTATGATATCCCCTCTATCATATTATGTGATATGTGTGTGATGTATATTTCATATTACAATATCCAAATATTGTAAAAGGCATGTGATTCATTTATCATAGCATGTGATATGATTAAAATATAAGATATCGAGTGCATGACACTGCCAGGTCTTCCACATGGTTTCTGTCAATGATGAATCAAAGGGTTTATTACTTTATGGATATATATAAATGATATAAATTTTAAAAAATTTAATGACTACTTAAATTCAATATTAATATGTTAGCATACTTTATTTTGGATTCCCTGTAATGTTAGACAATGCTCAGATCACTTAATTAAATTATGGGATCCTATATAAAGGATATGATCCTCCTGTTGATGAATTTGTGATAATGTCAATCCATAACTGAGATGCCCCAAAACTCATTTCTCATATTATAATAATATTATGGTTTTATTTTGTTTAATTTTCTTATTATCTAGAAAAAACTTACGAAAAAAATAAGGTATTTTATTTCATTAACCACCAAAGTGTTTACATTATAGTAAGATCAAAGGAAAACAATACTACCCAAAAATACCTATCAAAAGAGCTATTAGAATTATAAGGAGACCACCCAATACAACAAAAAACCGAAGAAGATAGTAAGGGTCCTTCAGATCTATCATAATAAACATCAATATGGCCAGAGTTACTACAGTCACACTTTGCATCAATGGAATAATGTGTAACATCTTCACCAAGTTGGATTGAATTTGGAACACCCTAATGCATATATTTATAAGGGTCTCAATTTTACCATTACCCCTTTAAGTGATCGATGAATCTCTAACAGCTATAATTATAGCTATTGGGAATTGTAATTATTTTATATGAAATAATTTATAAATATTGATATTTTTGAGTATTTTAAGTAATATCTTTTAAACATGTTTATAATTTAAACTCTTCCTTAGATTTTGAAAGGATAATTTTAATAATGATTTAAATTACAACTCTTATCTTTTAAAGGGAAATACCAATAGAGGTATGATTTTTTATTTCGGAATTTGAAAACATATTTATAAATACTGTTAGTTATACTCTTAGTTAAGACAAAGTATAATTTTGTTTTTGTACTATAATATTCCAAAGTTTAAAATAAAAAACATGTTTTTTAAAATTTAAGATATTATCTATATAGTTAAAATGAATATATTTATTTTCTAAGAGTTTATAGTTAATTTTGAGATTAGTTTTTTTATAAAAATATACCCCATAAGGGGCAGCCCACTAGCCAGGATGAAGGAGGAAAAATGTGCTAGGTGGTTGAGATTAGCCTTCAGTCTCAGTACAGGACATCCAGTGGGTGTGTGTGCATGTGCTTGATGCACTCAAAAGGGAACTAGATCATGCCACCGTGCGGGGTGACATGACGGTAGGGGTGGGCGCAGAGTGTGTGTGCAGAACCTAGTACGGGGTGGTACCGGGAGGGGGAGGGAGTATTCTCAGTATATTCTCAGAGTCCCAGGCTTATAAAGAATCTGTGGAGGCTCCCTCCATTTCTATGTGGGACAAAAAAATTGGTCAGGATCGAATCCAGGTCGTTGGATCATGTCACGTACTATCTAAATCCTTGGATCAGTTCGGCTAACGATCCTCAGCAGCTGCGGATATCCTCCACATTTTTTTGCATTGTCTGATCCATCATGGTTCAAATCTTGGTCATCTGAGTCTTTTTTAAAAACAACATCATCCTTAGCAGTCAGATCACACATGATCTAATCTAGACTGTTTGTCTGTTTTTAAATCTCTACAGTGCACCATAGCTGTCTCATCATCTCCTCCTCATATATGGACTGTCCATCTATTTTAAAATCTACAGAATCACCTACATCTTTGGATATTCCCTTGGATAATCTCCACCGTCCATTATTTTTCTGTATTTTCTCCCTGTAGTTCCTTCTTCTTCCTCCCATGTGCACTGGAGTAGTAGCCTCCTACTCTTCCTTTTCTCTTGTTTCCCACACCTGTAACTCCTCCCACTACCATCTGAGGCCTCCTTGCTCTCATCTTCCACCAAATCACCCTTGTTCATTTAAAATATCGATTGGGCATCAGTTTTCTAGAAAGTGTCCATAAATTATTTTATATTTTTGTATAATATGGTTTTCACCCCATTCCCTTTATTGTTCTTCCTCTTCTCAAGCCTCTAACAAGCTCCTCTGAACCTCTCCTCCTCCCTCGAATCATGTAAGGGATTTATGTTGCCTTGTTCTGTTGTGTTGAAAGTATATACATTTATATATATATATATATTTGTGTGTGTGTGTACGTATGTATGCATGTATACTCATTTATATATTTACATCCTTGTGGTTTGGATAAAAACCCTCTTATGCCCAATTCTAGGACCTCTGGATTTTGGGTTTATGTAGTATTTTTAAACCTGAGGGATTAGTTTTATCATAAAAAACTTGTATATATACCTTGTATATTATTTTATATATGTACATATATATATAACAATACAATTTTAAATAAAAACCTTTTATGTCTGGTTTTAAGACCTCTAAACATCGAGTTTCAAAGTTGTAGTCGCATTTTAAAAAAAACAGGAGGAATTATATTTTGTACAAAACTTATATATATATATATATACATAGTATAAACGGTCATAAATAATTATATATTTTATTTAACTCACCTTCTGGACTATTTTTAAGACATTAAACATTGAACTTCAATGATTAGTTTTTGTTTTTGATAAACATGTAAGTGTCAATTAATTTTGGTGTAAGACCCTTATGTATACATGGTTATACATGTTAGTTATATATGTTTACATAAACATGTATATATATATATATATATAAATTCATTTAGTAAATAACCCTTTTAAATTTTACATTATTATTTACTATTTAGGGACTCTTTTTAGTTGATGTGACCAACATATTAAAGTCATATGGGCATAATTAGATTTTCAGTTTAAACCCTTTAATATAAAATTTATATTCGGTTATGTGAATATATGTGTATACATATAAAATTTGATCCTCAATTTTATTTATAATTTTCCCAAGGATTTATAAGAAAGAATAAAATATGTTGTTTTCAAAGTATGAGTGGTTTTTATATACAACTCTTTATATACACTCGTGTGTATAAACAGATTTACACAACACTAAACCCTAATTTTGGATATTACAAATATTATACTTTTGATGCATTTAGTATTTATAGATAATTATGAGTATAATATTTGGGGTCTTCTACTCTTACCTAATTATGTATAAGTCACTTATTTGCATATATATTAAATGGTATTAGTTATGGTTGAATTTCATGCTTTCCATTTTTAACATTATGTATACCCTTGTGATGTGTCATAGAAAAGCATATTAGTAATAAATGTTTTGGAATCTATGAGTTTAATACCCCACATGAAATATTTGGTTTATCTTTTAATTAATTATACATCCAAATGAAATTTCAGAATGTATTTGATTAATAAGGTTTTATAATTTAAGGTTATAATTTTATGTGACAAAACTTGTATTTCTTTTATAGAATTAGTTGTCATCACATATGCCATAAAATGGTTATCATACATACCATTCAATGGCATAGCCATGCAGTTTATAGTTTTGTAATTAACACTTATTCTCCTGATTCACTAAATATATGTAAATGATAAATAATGTAATTTAAACTCTTATGACCTTTTATGGAATTATGAATTAAATTATTCAAGGTGGTATGGGACACTTTGAATAATATGAAATGAGAAATTAAATGTTCAAAGTGGTATGGGACACATTGATCATATGAACTTACGTGGCACATGAGGAATGTATTGGACATAGTAAGTGTTGGGTGGGTCCTGCTACATCCCCTCGGTGCATCGGTTGGTCTGATGAGACAAACTATGGTCTTGGTACAAATCCTTGACAAAATGATTATTTATGTTCTTGGTGTGAGGCCTTGATGTTATGGTTATATTGTCCCGCATTATACATTCCCTCATTATTTTTATGATAATTAATTAACCAAGTGGATATTTGACTAGTAGAATATCCATGGTTAAGAGCCAGTACTTATGATTATCAGAAGAAGTAAATACTTATGGAATGACATTTATTCAGCACTCAAAGAATTCATTATCCAGTTATGGCTTACAATTAGTAATCAATGAAATTTAAGTTATTATTATTACCAACTCTAATCACGTATTACTCTTAGTTATTAATTTTTCACTTTCATATTCACTTTCCATACTTATTTAGAATATCTTTTACTTATTATTCATAATGAGCTGGCTTATAATTGAATTGTGCTTCCTTATAACTCTGTCAGCACTCCATGAAATGTTCCCTTATAATTATTAGAATAAATGCAATGTAATGATACATGTGTTTCAGTATTCCTTAAGAAAATGTTTTATGGGAAATTTCAAAAGAATTATTTATAAAGTTTTAATGGGTATATTATGTTATTTTTAAAATCCCTTACAAGTAATTCGTATGGTCACCCTGCATTTTCAATTTGTTTTCTTTTGTAGGTTTAGTATATTTAAGTCACTTTTTCTGGTAGCAGATTTGTGGAGTTTCTTTATATAAGGCCCCAGCCTTAAACATTACTTAATCTTGAGTTATTACAAGATTACACATTGAGGATCTTTTCAGGTTTAGAGTTTTAGAGAATTAGGTCATAAATCATGCATTTTATTCCACATTTCAACTAGGTGGTTACATAAAAGACAGTATTCATTTTTCTCATAAAAGGAGACATATTTACAATAAAACATGGATTATTTATTGACACTTCCTTGACACTATCATCACATCATGTAATTTTCCCTTGACCTGTGAAAAACATTTCAGAAACTTGGGATGATCATAAAAAGCTTAGTAAGGGATATAAAAGTACGGAATGAAAACATTAGTCCATGTATACATAAGAATTGATGAAATCATAATTTACTCATAAAACATAATCACTTTATCATACCTCATGAAATCATAAGATTTATAAATAACTTATAGAAAACATAAGACATAAAAGTAACTTGAGGCATTCATAACATTCTTACGTAGGGAGTACCCCTCATGGTTACGTTTGGAATACCCAGCACAGTATATTCCCTAAATCTCTTTGGAGAAACCTTAGTGTTTAACTCCTTTGCATTACCCAATGCATTGGAGAGCTATCACAAGATCACCCGCCCTTAGTTTATCACGGAACCACCCGTCTTCATAAACAATGCCTAAGAACCATAACATAATTGTGTCACATAAAACATGCATAAAGGAAACATAACATTTCCACATTTCAATCACAAGATATCAATACAACACATTTATATAATAAAACATTATCAAAACCATTTTCAATAAAAAAATAAATTAAAAGTAAAAAATGGTATTTAGTTTTCATTTAAAAAAGTTATGGCTTGTAGAGGAAGCCGAAACTCAAATAATGGTCACGGCGGCGGAGAAGTCGGTGTCGGTGCATATGTATGACAAAACAACATTCCCTTTTGTTGTTTAGTAAAACACTTCATATAAAACATATTACTTTTTAATAAATATAAAAGTAAAAGGGGTTTATACACCATATAAAATAAAGTTGTGTATAAAACAAAATATGCCTCAATAAAATGAGATTGAGACGAAATCTCATACCTCGTGTCCGACTTGACTCGATCATTCTTTAATCTCCTGAATAATAAACTTGAGTTAATTTCTAATTTCTTAAGAACCATTTTCAAATTAATTATTCCTTTTATATCACTTATTAATATATTAGGAACATTATGTAATTATTTAAGTTAATAATGGTCGTTTTTTTACCCTTGGCACTTGAGTCAAAAATTAACTTCTTGTAATTACAAGTTGTTCATGTGGTAAAATATCCATTATATCCAGAATTATATTCATGATGTAGATATCATATATATAATATATATCCAGTATATTAATTCATTTATAATATTACATAACATTTAGAGTTAATAAATGAAATGCACCGTTCATGGAGATGGTAAGTCGTACGTACGCATGAACGCTACTTTCATTTCAATTTTGTATTTAATGGAATGAAATCATAATGATATAAAGGTATATTATAATTCCAATATGAAATAATATATAATATCATTAACTTCATCCTTCATACATCCCATATATGGCATTAACGAATCAAATCACTTTGAGTGGGTGGTAGTCTGCACTTCCTAAAATGAAGATATCGCGTTTACCCATAATGGAAACCATAAAGTAATGCCATAAATGAAAATTATAGAAGAATAAGGAAAAAATAAACATAATATATATCATATATAAATATAGTTACATCTTAATGGATACCATGAAAGGTGTTAAAAGAAGATTGAACAATCATCGTTTCTTAAGGCAGAAATTCACCATCCACTGAAACAGTTTGTTCTTTAACCATTATACGGAGGTGTGTGTAAGTGTAGCTCGAATACTTCTCATAACAACATCCTAGTATATTAAAGATACTTTTTTTACAAAATAAAGGAATAAAAAGGGTTTAGGGGGTTGGAGAAGCAAAATAAAACAAAAGAACACAAGTGAAGACATTACCTTTAAATCGGGTAACTCCTCTTGGTTTGAACCAAAAGGGTTTCTTGAAGGTCTTTCTGCCTAAGGTAAGGCTTCTAGGATGAAGAGAGGGATGTGGAGAGATAAAATGAGCAGATTTTGGCTGAGACAATAGCTTGAGAAGTGTGGGTAAGGAGGTAGAGGTGGGGGCCTTTTATAAGAGGGAGGACAGGCACTCTTGGAAATTCAAGAAATGTTACTTTATATTGAAAAGAGTTTCAGATTTTAAAGGTCATAAAAAGATAAAAAGTCACTATCACACAAAAGTGATTCCATGGGGTCCCTAAGTTTGGCACAAGGCATCCCATGGTCGGAAATGACACAACCAGTAGCATTAGGACACATGTTGGGGTCATTTGTTATTATTATGATATTATTTTATTATCCTTAACTACCTGATTACTAATTAATCACGATAATTAAAGATGATTACCATCATTACTATTCATAATGTACAAAAACAAAAGAGTCTTAATTATATAATTTTGACCTTATGATTACAAATATGGGATACATTTTACCAAATTCCAAACATAGAAATTGCAATAATTAATTTAAAAATAATTCCCATTGTTAAAACAAATAGCGGGTTGTTTTGAAACAATATCTATGAAAAGTTTGGCATTTGTTTATGCCCAATTTCAAAGTGAAATTAATCCCAATGACCAAAATTGGATTAAATGGTAAAAATATATTCTATTTACACTTTAAAACCAATTAAAAAGATAATCTATACATATAATTAAATTAGATGAAAAAGCAGTTTTAAAGTAAAATGCAGTACTTTTCACTATTCATTAAAAAAATGAACATTGTCAGAAAAATACCAAAACATTATCCAAAGTAGGTTTCAATGTCCAAATTATAATGAATAAGTTTATTTTGACAAATATATCTTATAAAATTGTCAAAATTTTGATTTAAAAATGGTTTTCCATGAAAAGGTGGTAAAACAATATTTTAAAAATATTAGATAATTCTATGCTTAAGATTGGATTTATTATCATTTTAAACATCTAAAACACTATCTAATTCATAAATAGACATATATAATAAAATCCATAATTCTTTACTTACTTGGGATGTTACATCCTTCCCCCTTTTGAAAATTGTTTCCCCGTAATTTATTTACTTATTGAATAAGTGGGGGTATTTATCCCTCATTGCATTTTCAGATTCCAATATTGCCTATTCAATCATGTGGTATTTTCACAAAACCATTACTTGATGAATGACCTTGTTCCGCAATACTTTCTCCATGTTTTCAAGAATCTGGACAGGTTGTTCCTCATAAGATAAGTTCTCTTCCAACTGAACTACCTCTGGACTCAAAACATAAGATGGATCTGGCATGTGCTTCCTTAACATTGAAACGTGAAAAACATTGTGTACCTAAGATAAACTCGAAGGTAAAGCCACTCGGTATGAAACAGATCCAACTCTCTCCAGAATTTCATATGGTCCAATGAACCTTGGACTCAACTTTCCTTTCTTACAAAATCGCATCACACTTTTCTATGGTGAAACTTTGAAGGACACTTGATCACCTTCCCCAAAACAGATATCCTTCCTCGTGTTGTCCGCATAACTTTTCTGCCTACTCTGAGCTGTTCTCATGTGTTTCTGTATCAGCTGAACTTTTTCTTCCAACTCTTCTACCAATTCTGGTCCCATCAATTTCCTTTCACCCACTTCATCCCAAAAATCTGGAGTTCGACACCGCTTCCCATATAATGCCTCAAATGGTTCCATCTGTATACTAGAATGAAAACTGTTATTATAAGAAAACTCAACCAAAGAAATATGTTGGTCCTGAATTCCCTGATAATCAATCGAACAAGCACGTATCATATCCTCCAAAGTCTGAATTGTTCGTTTTGACTGCCAATCTAATTGAGGATGAAAAGTTGTACTAAAATTTAATTCAGTACCCAATGACTTCTGAAGGACTATCCAAAAGTTAGAAGCAAACCTAGGATCACGATCAGATACAATGGAGAGGGTAACTCTATGTAACCTAACTATCTCTTTAAGATACAAATGAGAAAGTTGATCTAGGTAAAAAGTATCTCGTATAGCAAGGAAATGAGCAGATTTAGTCAAGTGATCAACAATAACCCAGATTTTCATTATTACCCCGAGGTGTTTTCGGCAATCCCACAACGAAGTCCATGGATATATTCTTCTATTTCCACTCTGGTACTGGTAAAGGCTGAAGCATCACCTTTCTGTAATTGCCGCTCTACTTTAACCTGTTGACAAGTCAAACACTTCACAGTAAAATCAGCAATATCTCTTTTCATTCCCTCCCACCAGTAATACTCTCGAAGATCTCTATACATATTAGTACTCCCTGGATGAACTGAAAACAGAGAACTATGAGCTTCACATAACAACTCTCTCTTTAACTGTGAATCACATGGCACACACAATCTCTTCCCAAATCTCAAAACACAATCATTATCAATGTTGAATTCAGGCAACTTACCCTTCTAAATCATCTCAACCTTTTTCTGCAACTCATTGTCTTGCTTCTGTGCTTTCTTAATTTTGTCTGATAGATAAGATTTAACTGATACCTGAAACAAAACAGAATAAAATCCTACACCAACTACTTCTATGGAAAAGTTTATCAAATCCTTAACCAAAGGATCACATTCCAAACGTAACATGGTTAATGAAGCATTGGTTTTTTGACTCAAAGCATCAGCTACTTTATTTTCTTTTCCCGGATGGTAATGAATTGTACAATCATAATCCTTAATTAATTCTAGCCATCTCCTCTATCTCATGTTCAATTATTTCTGAGTGAATATATAATTTAAAATTTTGTGATCAGTATATATTTCACACTTTACACCATACAAATGATGCCTCCAAATTTTTAAAGCGAAAACAACAGCAGCTAATTCCAAATCATGTGTAGGGTAATTTACCGCATTAGTTTTCAACTGACGTGAAGTATAAGAAATTACATGATCATTATGCATTAGGATGCAACCATGTCCTTTCAATGAAGCATCACTGTAGATAATAAACTCACCATTCCTGGAAGGTAGTGCTAAAACTGGAGCATTCACCAATCTTCTTTTCAATTCCTGAAGACAATCATCACATTATTTTGTCCAGATAAACTTAACACCCTTCGAGTTAGCTTAGTTATTAGACTAGATAACTAGGAAAAATTTCTAACAAACCATCGGTAATATCCTTCCTAACCAAGAAAACTACGAATCTCGATTACATTTGTGGGTCTTGGCCATTCTTCAACAACCTTTGTTTTTGCAAGATCAAAAGTTATTCCATTTTTAGAAACAATGTGACCAAGGAAAGAAATTTGTTGCAACCAAAACTCACACTTGCTGAATTTACCATACAATTTCTTTTCTTTTATGGTTTGCAAAATAACCCTTAAATGACTTTCATGCTTCTCTTTAATTTTAGAAAACACCAAAATATCATCAATTAAAACGACCACAAACTTATCCAAGAACTCATGGAAAATTCTCTTCATAAGGTCCATGAATACAGCAGGTGCATTTGTGATCCCAAAAGGCATTACTACAAATTCATAATGGTCATATCTTGTACGAAACACGGTCTTCAGAATAATGGCTTCCATTACCTTCAACTGATGGTACCCCAAACTCAGGTCAATCTTTGAAAAATACTGAGTTCCTTGGAGCTAATCAAACAAATCATCGATATGAGGCAAAGGATATGTGTTCTTAACAGTGATGTTATTCAAGGCTCTATAATCAATCCAAAGTCTCATAGAACCATATTTATTTTTAAAAAATAAGATAGTAGCACCCCATGGTGATGTGCTAGGTTGAATGAAACCTTTCTCTAAAAAATATTTCAATTGCTCCTTCAACTCTAAAAGTTCAATTTGAGCCATTCAATAAGGGGGTTTTGAAATTGGCTTAGCATCATGAACTAATTCAACACTAAATTCAACTTTTTGATTTGGTATTATTCCAGGAAACTCATCAGAAAAAACGTCAGGATACTCATTTACCACCGGCACATCATTAATCTGAACGGTTCCTTTTTTTTCAACAATATGTGCAAGGTAACATTTATTTCAATCTTTTACAGGTTTATCAGCCTCTTGATATGTTATCAAAAGTAAGGCTTCATTCTTGTACACAAACTGAAAGTCTTTCTGAAAAGAAACTTCTTTAGCTCTACAATCAATCTTAGCATGGTAAACAGAGAGCCAATCCATACCCATGATAACATCAAACTCTACTAGAGGTAAAACAATAATGTTTTCAAGTAAGTTCTTTCCACAGATAAGGATAGGAAGACTCTTATAAATTCTTTTTGCCTCAACATTTCCCCCAGGTGTTTTTACCACAAGTTCAGGATTCATTTCTTGAGATGGAATTCCCAATTTACTAGAAAAGATTTAAGAGATGAAAGAATGTGTAGACCCCGAATCAAATAACACATTGGCGTAATCTGAGAAAACAATCAAAGTACCTGATACCACTTCATTTGCTGGCCCAACATCTGCTGAAGTAGTTGCAAAGGATTTCACCACTCCTTTTTTCTTATAGTATGACTATTTCCCATCATTTGAGCTCTTTTTCGAACGCTCTTTTGCATAATGACCCATCTCATTGCACTTGAAACATTTCACTAACTATAAATCAAATTCAGTCTTACCATCACCCTGATCTTTTTCAGTGCAATCACAATCCTTATGTCCCATATTACCACATCGGTAGCACTTTCCATAATTCAAAAGACATTCCCCAGCATGACTTTTACCACATTTATCACAAACTGGAAACTTAGTTTTCTTACCATTAGGCCTTTTTGAAGAATTCTTCCCTTTCTCCTGCCACCTCAGTCTCTTATTCTATTGGTTGTTATAGAACACTTGATCATCGGCAAACTCCATTTATGCCTTCTCCGCACATCGAACAAGCTTTTCATAACTCTTTAACTTGTGAGATGCTAAATCCCTTCGATATTTTTGATTTAATCCTGAGTAAAAATGATTGATTTTAATATCAAGGTCTCAGATAAAATTTGGAGCATACCTTTCCAATCGAGTGAACCTTTCTTCATAAGCAGCCACTGATTCATCCTCTTGCCTCAATTCCAAGAATTGTTTTTCCATCCTAAGTCGAATGGCCTTAGAAAAATACTTCTCAAGAAACATACCTTTGAATTCATCCCAGTCGAGAGCATAAATCTCATCAGCGTGCCTGATATTTTTAACCATCAACCACCACTGATCTGCTTCACCCTCCAAATGGTAAATTGCAAGACTAACCTATTGATTGTCTGAACACCCCATGACATCTAAAATCTTCTCCAGTGGTTTAATCCACCCTTCATCTAGCACAGGGTCAGATGATACTCTGAATGATGGGGGATGTTTCCTCATGAAATGTTCCACCACTAATGTGTTCCTCTACAGTTGATCTGGCTGATCTCATGCATGGATACCACCACCATTTATTGCTTGAGTCAACTGCGCCATTACTACAACAAACTGTTCAGTTCCAATTTCGACTATATCAGGATGCTGATTCGGAAGGTCATTTCCTTCTGTATGTCATCCTAGCACTGCTTCTCTATTTCCTCTGTGGAAAACCATTCTGAACAAACATGTCTTAGATGGAGCAACATGGTAATCTTCAAATTCTATATCATTTGAATTTGACCATAAAAAAATATTTTTGGATAATCATTTAATAGAATTCTAAATCCTAAAGTTATCTAAACCGACCTCTGATACCAACTATAAGTCCCCAGCCTTAAACATTACATAATCTTGAGTTATTACAAGATTACACATTGAGGATCTTTTCAAGTTTAGAGTTTTAGAGAATTTGATCATAAATCATGCATTTCATTCCACATTTCAACTAGGTGGTTACATAAATGACAGTATTCATTTTTCTCATCAAAGGATACATATTTAAAATAAAACATGGATTCTTTCTTGACACTTCCTTGACACTATCATCACATAATGTACTTTTCCCTTGACCTATGAAAAAAAATTCAAAAACATGGGATGAGCATAAAAAGCACAGTAAGGGATATAAAAGTACAGAATGAAAACATTAGTCCATGTACACATAAGAATAGATGAAATCATACTTTACTAATAAAACATAATCACTTTATCATACCTCATGAAATCATAAGATTTATGAATAACTCATAGAAAACATAATACATAATGGTAACTTGAGGCATTTATAAGATTCTTACGTAGGCAGTAACCCTCATGGTTACGTTTGGAATACCCATCATAGTATATTCCCTAAATCTCTTCGGAGAAACCTTAGCGTTTAACTCCTTTGCATTACCCAATGCATTGGAGAGCTATCACGGGCTCACCCACCCTTAGTTTATCATGGAACCACCTGTCTTCATAAACAATTCCCAATAACCATAACATAATCGAATCACATAAAACATGCATAAAGGAAACATAACATTTCCACATTTCAATCAGAAGATATCAATACAACACATTGATACAATAAAACATTATCAAAACCATTTTCAATACCAGAATAAAAGAAAATTAAAACATGGTATTTATTTTTCATTTAAAAAACTTATGGCTTGTAGAGGAAGCTGAAACTCAAATAATGGTTATGGCGGCGGAGAAGTCATTGTCACCACATACGTACGAAAAAAAAAACATTCCCTTTTGTCATTTAGTAAAACAATTTGTATAAAAAAGATTACTTTTGAATAAACGTAAAATTAAAAGGGTTTTATACACCGTATAAAAGAAAGTTGTGTATAAAACAAATATGCCTCAATGAAAGGATATTGAGACGAAATCTCATACCTCGTGTCCGACTTGACTCGATCGTTCTTTAATATCGGGAATAATAAACTTGAGTTAATTTCTACGTGCTTAAGAACCTTTTTCAAGTTAATTATTCCTTTTATATCACTTATTACCATGTTATGAACATTATGTAATCATTTAAGTTAATAATGGTCGTTTTGTCGACCCTTGGCACTTGAGTCAAAAATTAACTTCTTGTAATTACAAGTTGTTCATGTGGTAAAATATCCATTATATCCAGAATTATATTCATGATGTAGATATCGTATATATCATATATATCCAGTATATGCATGCATTTATAATATTATAGAACATTTAGAGGTATGAAATGAAATGCACCGTTCATGGAGATAGTAAGTCGTACGTACGCATGAACGCTACTTTCATTTCTCTTTCGTATTTAATGGAATGAAATCATAATGATATAAAGGTATATTATAATTCCAATATTAAATCATATATAATATCATTAAATTCATCCTTCATATGTCCCACATATAGCATTAACGAATCAAATCACTTTGAGGGGGCGGTAGTCCGCACTTCCTAAAATGAAGATATCGCGTTTACCCATAATCGAAACCATAAAGAAATGCCATAAATTAAAAATAAAGAAGCATAAGAAAAACATAAACATAATATATATCATATATAAATAGAGTTACATCTTAATTTCCACCATGAAAGGTGTTAAAATAATATTGAACAATCATCGTTTCGTGAGGCAGAAATTCACCATCCATAGAAAGAGTATGTTCTTTAACCATTAGACGGAGGTGTGTGTAAGTTTAGCTCGAAGAATTCTCATAAACAAATCCTAGTATATTTAAGATACTGGTTTTGTTACAAAATAAATGAATAATAAGGGTTTAGGGGGTTGGAGAAGCAAAATAAAACAAAAAAACACAAATGAAGACATTACCTTTAAATCGGGTAACTCCTCTTGGTTTGAACCAAAAAGGTTTCTTGAAGAGCTTTCTGCCTAAGTTAAGGCTTCTAGGATGAATAGTGGGATATTGAGAGATAAAATGAGTAGATTTTGGCCGATCCAATGGATTTAGAGGTGTGGGTAAGAAGGTAGAGGTGGGGGCCTTTTATAAGAGGGAGGAGGGGCACTCTTGGAATGTCAAGAAATGATACTTTATATTGAAAAGATTTTCAGATTTTAAAGGTCCCACATTGATATATTTCGAGGATAAGGTGATAAGGGTTCTAAATATACTCATACAATAGTTGTTTGAAAAGTTTAAGTCTTATATTTTATATTATCTTTTCATTTTATTTAAATCGTTCATTAATGAGGTAATCGTTGCATCCTCATAGTGTCATAAAAACTTTAATTTATTTAATGTCTAAAAATTATAAAAAAAAATACTATGATGTAGGAAATTTTTTGAGATTTCCAATGACTATATATAGTCCAAGATATAATTTATGTAGACAAAATTAAAATTGTTTTACTTAGGTGTTACATACTTTGTTATATTTAACTTTCTTTAAACATAAAAAGATAAAAATTCACTATCACACAAAAGTGATTCCATGGGGTCCCTAAGTTTGGAACAAGGCATCCCATGGTCGGTCATGACACAACTAGTAGTATTAGGATACATTTTGGGGTCATTTGTTATTATTATGATATTATTTTATTATCCTTAACTACCTGATTACTAATTAATCACAATAATTAAAGATAATTACCGTCATTACTATTCATAATGTCCAAAAAAAAGAGTCTTAATTACATAATTTCGAACATCTGATTCCAAATATGGAATCCATTTTATCAAATTCCAAACACAGAAATTGAAATAATTAATTTAAAAATAATTCTTGTTGTCAAAACAAATAGCGGGTTTTTTTGAAACAATATCTATGAAACGTTTGGCACTTGTTTA
Source organism: Viscum album (assembly GCA_963277665.1). Classification (NCBI taxonomy): domain Eukaryota; kingdom Viridiplantae; phylum Streptophyta; class Magnoliopsida; order Santalales; family Viscaceae; genus Viscum; species Viscum album. Next base: position 385,222,223 of record OY728145.1, read on the forward strand.
TGCCCAATTTCAAAGTGAAATTATTCCCAATGACCACCATTGTATTAAATGGTAAAAATATATTCTATTTAAAGTTTAAAACCAATTAAAAAGATAATCTATCCATATAATTAAATTAGATGAAAAGGCAGTTTTGAAGTAAAATGCAGTATATTTCACTATTCATTAAAAAAATGAACATTGTCAAAAAAATACCAAAAATTTATCCAAAGTAAATTTCAATGTCCCAATTATAATGAATAAGTTTATTTTGAAAAATAGTGCTTATAAAATTGTCAAAAGTTTGATTTAAAAATGGTTTCCATCAAAAGACGGTAAAACAATCTTTTAAAAATATTTGATAATTATATGCTTAAGATTGGATTTATTCTCATTTTAAACATCTAAAACACTATATAATTCATAAATAGACATAGATAAAAAAATCCATAATTATTTACTTACTTGGGATGTTACACATTCTCTTCCAGTTTTGAGGGAAATGTAATAATTGTATCTAATTCTTCAGGACCTAAACCAAAATGATCCTCTCTAGTGGAACATGTGTGTGTACTTTTTATCTCTTCCTTTAACAAAAAAAATTACACACCATGTTTTATTTCAGTTTTTCACCATCTCTGGGAAATCCCAGGGTCAGGCCGTGACAGTTGGTATCAGAGGACTGGTTTAGAGAACCCTATAAAATTAGAACAATACTAAAATCTTGGTTATATGTTACTAAGTAGTAGTTTCATTACAATTTTCAGATGGATAATGAATAATGCCATCTATCTCTACCAACAGAAGTATTAGATACCATAGTGGGAAAATCATGTGTAGAGAACTACGAGATTTTTGAAAATATTCATTTATCATGAAAAACCCTCAATCGTGCGTCCAATTCTCCTCAAGTACTCCAACTTCATCGAGGAGCAGGCCTCGATGATATTTTTATAATGAACTCTCAATTCCAGTTCTATGCATGAAAAGGAAAATACTTCAAAGTATTGTTTAGGTATTTTAACCTAGCTGATATCACTTTATCTCAAGAGGACCTCCAAAAGGGTGCACAGGAGGGTGACCTCCGTGTGGCGTACTTATGTCAAATTTTGACCTACAGTCTTTGTGGTCAATTTATTTATTTTTAAGCTCTTAAGAACGAGTCTACCTATTTTTATTATCGACTTCTAGTTCATACCGATGTTTCTCGGCTACATACACATCATGATTCCCTCACACTAAACCATATATGTCCCCATGAGGTTGATCTTAGTTGCCCACAGTGCATTTGGACCAAGGAGATTGAATAATTTAGGAATGCTTTGGGAATCTGTTTGTCTTGGATTTGGGGAAACCATTAGTCCTAGGTGTTGTATACCAGTTGTTTTATGAAAATACAACTTTTTTCTTCTTCTTTATCTTACCTTTTTAGTGTTTTTGCTTTTGGATAAGTTTCACTAATTGTACTTTCATGAAAAAAAATATTTTTCAGATGGAAGGAAAAACCAATATCTTATCTCTTCCCATTGAGGTACTAGAGGCCATTATGGTCAAAACCTATGTATAAGAATACCTTCCCTTCGCAAACCTACGAATAACATGAAAACATATTTATGAGGTATTGAACAGACCAAAAATTATACACTCCTGCCTAGGGAATACCTATATTTACCACTACATAGCCACTTTCCAACTAACTGAGTATAGGTGAAGGGGAAAGTACCATGAAGGTATTTTCCAATGATTCACTCTCTCAAAACTTCACAACCCGGGAAAGGTTTCAAGAGGTTGTCTTGGAAGGGAACCTTCACACAGCCTATATGCACCAAATCCTGAGCTTCAGTTTGTATGACCACATCTACAACATTGACATTATTGGACAAGAGACAATCCAACAAGTTCTTATATAATTTTTCCATTCAAACGTCTCTAAACATTCTACCATTAGAGTATCCCTTTGGAATCCTGAGTGTGTAATGTATGAGTTTTACCCATACTTTCCAAGGTGTTTATGGTCAAGGGAAGCAAAATAATTGAACACCAATTTGGGTATTAAGCTGGCCACAACTGAGGATCCTCCATTATGAAGGATGTGGTGAAGAACGTCAGAGAGTTTATTTTAGCATGGTTGTATGAAATGATTTGCGAGGATGAAATTATTTATAGGGGGAATAATTAGATGACCCAAAACTCATTTATCATGTAATAATAATATTATGGTTTTATTTTGTTTAATTTTCATGTTATCTAAACAAAACTTACAAAAAAACACAAGGCATTTTATTTAATTAAACACCTAAGTGTTTAAATTACAGTAAGATCAAAGGAAAACCATACTACCCAAAAATACCTATCAAATGACCTATTAGAATTATAGGGAGACCACTTAATACAACAAAAAACCTAATAAGATAGTAAGGGACCTTCGGATCCATTACAATAAACATTAGTATGGCCAGAGCTACTACAGCTGCACTAAGCATCAATGTAATAGTGTGTACCATCTTCACCAAGTTTTATTGAATTTGGAACACCCTAATGCATATATTTATAAGGGATAAATTTGAACATTACCCCTTTATATGAATAATGAATCTCTAATGGCTATAATTATATCCATTGGGAATTCTAGTTATTCTATTTCAAAGTATTTAGAAATATTGAGATTTTTGAGTATTTTAAGTAATATCTTTTAAAAAAGTTTATAATTGAAACTCTTCCTTAGATTTTGAAATTATAAATGTAATAAGGATTTAAAGTCCAACTCTTATGTTTTAAATGTAAATACCAAGAGAGGTAAGCTTTTTATTTCTGAATTTGAAAACATATTTAATAATACCGTAAGTTATACTCTTATTTAAGACAAAGTATAATTTGATTTTTTTAATTTAATATTCCAAAGTTTAAAATAAAAATCATTTTTTATAAAATTTAAGAAATTATCTATATAGTTAAGATGAATATATTTATTTTCTATGAGTTTATAGTTAATTTTGAGAGTTGGTTTTTTTTATAAAAATATACCTCGTAAGGGCCATCCCTCTATCCGGGATGAAGGAGGTAGCATGTTCTAGGAAACTGAGCCTTGACATCAACCTCATCACAGGTCAGCCAGTGGGTGTGTGTGCATATGCTTGATGCATGTACAAGGGAACCAGAGCGTGCCACCATGCGGGGCAGTACGGTGGCAGGGGTGGGCGTAGAGCGCGCCTGTAGAACCCAGTACAGGGTGGTACTAGGAGGGGGGAGGGAATATTTTGAGCATATACTCAAAGTATCAGGCTTATAAAGAAGTCACGGAGGCTCCCTACATTTTGATGTGGGATAAAGAAAATCATCTAGGATCAAATCATGGTCATTGGACTACGTCATGCATGATCTGAACTATTGGATCAGTCCGGCTAATGATCCTCAGCAGCCGCGGATATCCTAAACATTTTTTATGCGCCATCTAATCCATCAAGAATCTAATCTCAACCGTCTGAGTATTTTTAAAACATCGCGTCATCCTGAGCCATCATATCCCACATGATCTAATCTGGACCATTCATCCGTTTTTAAATCTTCATGTTTTGCCATAGTCATTAGATCATCTCCTCCTCAGATTTGGACCGTCTAACTCTCTTAAAATCCACGGACTCACCTCCACCGTGGGATCTTCCCTCGGATAATCTTCATCGTCTATTATTTTTCTTGATTTTCTCCCTGCAACACCTTCTTCTTCCTCCCATGTGCACTGGACCATTACCCACTTACTCTTCCTTTTCTATTATTTTCCACACCCGTCACTCCTCCCATCGCCATCTGAGTAATCCTTGATCTCATCTTCCATAAGACCAACTCACCCTCAGTCATTTAAAATACTGAGTGGTCCTCAGTTTTTTTCATAAAGTGGCCTTAAAGTGTTTTATATTCATGTATAATATGGTCTACACCACATTCCCTCAGTTGTTCTTCCTCTTCTCAAGCCTCCAGCAAGCTCCTATGAGCCTCCCCTCCTCCCTAAAATCATGTAAGGGATTTATGTTTCCTTTTTCTATTGTGTTGAAATTATATATATTTATATATATATATACTCATTTATATATTTAAATCCTTTCAGTTTGGATAAAAACCCTCTTATGTCTGATTTTAGGACCTTTGGATTTTGGGTTTATATAGTATTTTTAAACTTGAGGGATTATTTTTATCATAAAAAACCTATTTATATACCTTTTATATATGGTCATATATGTACATATATATATAACCATATGGTTTTAAATTAACCACTTTTATTTTCAGTTTTAGGACCTCTAAACATCGAGTTTCAAAGTTGAAGTAGAATTTTAAAATAAACATGAGGAATTATATTTTGTACAAAACTTTTATGTATATATATAGTATACACTGTCATGTATAATTATATAGTTTATTTAACTCACCTTCTGGATTGGTTTTAAGACTTTGAACAATGAACTTCAATGATTAGTTTATATTTTTGATAAACATGTAGGTGTCAATTAATTTTGGTGTAAGACCTTTATGTATACTCGGTTATACATGTAAGTTATATATGTTTACATAAAAATATATATATATATATATATATATGTTTATTTAGTAAATAAACCTTTTAAGTTTTACATTATGACTTAAAATTTAGGGACTCTTGTTAGTTGATGTGACCAATATATTAAAGTCATATGGGCGTCATTATATTTTTGGTTTAAACAGTTTAATACAAAATGTATATTTGGTTAGGTGAATATATTTGTATACATATAAACTTTGATCCTCAATTTTATTTATAATTTTTCCAAAGATTTTTAAGAAAGAATAAAACATGTTTTTTTCTAAGTATGAGTTGTTTTTCTATACAACTCTTTATTTACACTCTTGTGTATAAACATATTTACACAAAACTAAACCCTAATTTTGGATATTCTAAATATTATACTTTTTATGTGTTTAGTATTTATAGAGAATTCATGAGTATAATATTTGGGGTCTGATACTCTTACCTAATTATGTGTGAGTCGCTTATTTTCATATATATTAAATGGAATTAGTTAGGGTTGAATTTCTTTCTTTCCATTTTCAACATTATGTATACCCTTGTGATGTGTTATAGAAAAGCATATCAGTAATAAATGTTTGGGTATATATGAGTTTAATACCCCACAAGAAATATTTGGATTAACTTTTAATTAATTATGCATCCAGGTGAAATTTCAATATGTATATGATTAATAAGGTTTTACAATTTAAGGTTATCATTTTATGTGACAAAACTTTTATTTCTTATAGAGCATTAGTTGTCATCACATATTCCATAATCTGTTTATCATACTTACCATTCAAGGACATAGCCATGTAGTTGATAGTTTTGTAATTAACACTTATATGCCTGATTCACTAAATATATATAAATTCTAAATAATTTAATTAAAACTTTTATGACCTTGTATGGAATTATGAATTAAATTATTCAAGGTAGTATGAGACACGTTGAATAATATGAAATGAGAAATTAAATGTTCAAAGTGGCATGGGACACATTGAACATACGACCCTACTTGGAATATGAGGAATGTATTGGACATAGTAAGTGTCGGGTGGGGCCCACTAGAGCCTCTCAGTGTATTAGTAGGTCTCATGAGAAAAACTACGGTCTTGGCATAAGGCCTTGAAAAAATGATTATTTATGGTCTTGGAACGATTCCTTGATGTTATGGTTATGTTTTCCCACATTATACATTCCCTAATTATGTTTCTGATGATTAATTAACCAAGTGGATATTCGACTAGTATAATATCCATGGTTAAGAGACAATACTTATGAGTATCAAAAGAAGTAAATGCTTATGGAATGACGTTTATTCAGCACTCAGAGAATTCATTATCCAGTTATGGCTTACAGTTAGTAATGAAAGAAATTGAAGTTATTATTATGTGCACCTCTGAACATGTATTACTATTAGTTATTAATTTTTCACTTGTAAATTCACATTCCATAATTATTTAGAATATATTTTACTTATTATTATGAATGAGCCTTCTTATAATTTAATTGTGATTTCTTTATAACTCTGTCATCACTCCATGAAATGTGCCCTTATAAATCTAAGACTAAATACTATGTTATGATACATGAGTTTCAGTAGTACTTAAGAAAACATTTTATGGGAAATTTCGAAATAATGTTTTCAAATATTTTAATGGGTATATTATGTTATTTTTAAAACCACCTACTGGGCATTCGTATGCTCACCCTACATTTTCAATCTATTTTATTTTACAGGTTTAGTAGATTTAAGTCACTTTGTCTGTAGTAGCTTTGTGGAGTTTCTTTCTCTTCCAGTTTTGAGGGAAATGTAATAATTGTATCTGATTCTTTAGGACGTAAACCAAAATGATCCTCTCTAGTGTAAAATGTGTGTGTACTTTTCAGCTCTACTTTTAACAAAAAAAATTTACACACCACATTTTATTTCTATTTCGTACATGCTCCGGGGCAACCTAGGGTTCGGGTGTGATAATAACTAAATCTCTCCTAAACCTAGTTCTCTATTTATCATCAAGGTGAAGGTTCCACTACACCTTTGGATTTTTTGGATCCTCTCATTATAACTGAGGATTCTAGTGGTCAATGTACCACCTATAGAGGTTAGATTCCTCTGTCTGTTACTAGGTGATCTCAGTAAATAATACTTTATTAAAGATTAAAATATGGGGTTAATTATAATTTGGGTTTTCTTGTTTATATTTCATGTTCTCCATATTTTATATTTATTTTTAATGATTGATTGAGAACTTTTATGGGTTTATTTCATTGTTAAGATCCTATAATGATCCTCCAAATCTCATTAATGGTGTCAGATCCACTTTAATCAATGAATCAGCATTTTTTATTTTTTTTTAAGAACATGAGTATTGTAATCTACTTGATTCTGTATCATATCATACGATATGTTGTGGTTGTATGTTAGCCAATGGATTGCTCTACCCAGATTTATGATATAAGTTATCATAATGTGTTGTTCAATTTTTTTAGGCATAGGATACAACTGATATGTGTATTAAGGTATGAAATATTGAATCCCTATGGTTTTGATTTATATCATAAGATAGGATATAGGTGATATTATAGGCTATGATAGATACTTGGGTTGTGTAAAAACAAACCATTGTGTCACATTTATGATATAGTGTATATCATCAAATATGACTGGATGAAAAAGGGTTACACCACTAGAAACCATATGTAATATACTTTATCATGTGTCATGTTTTTCAATTACATGATAAAAACTCTTATGCATGGGTTACACTATTCATAATGGTTTCTACCTTTTATAGAAATAAAGTATCCAATTCTAAATAGAGATATAGTGTATATCATTGATTTTGATAGGACCATACATAATAAATTTCCTATATGTAAGGTTTTTTCCCTTTCATGATAAAAACACTTATGTTTAGGTTACTCAATACATATAGGTTTCTATGATACTCTTGCATATGGGTTGCCAAATTTGTAGGGTTTTTTCCATTACCGCAAAAATAAAATGCAAGGTTACACATCGATTCCAATTATCTCTTACAATAGATAATGCTTTTATCTATTTTAAAATATGATTCAATCCAAATTTATTAAATTTGATAATTTTGATTATTTTATTATAATTCAAAAATTATTTGTAAAAGATAAGTGTTGGGTATTGTAAATAAGGGATTTTTATGCCTAAATAAAATATGTAATGTTCATATCAATATCTCATGTTTGGAAAATAAATTAAATGATTATTTATTTTTTATTCCTTTTATATATTTATATATATAAATTGTTTATAAAATTTGAATATTTTGTATGGATTAATATAAAAGATAATTTAATAATTATAAATTGTTAAGCATGTGTAGAGGAATAAAATATGAGACTATAAAGATTACATGGGGTGTAATAGTTATGGATTTAATATGCATTTGATGTATATTGAATTGGTGAAACTTACATGGAATGACATATATTTTAGTTATAAAGTGTTTATATTGAAATTATAAGGGTTATAATGTTTATATAAATTAAAAAATAAGTCCAAATATAAATATTTTAGATTTAAATTTCTGAATTGTTAATAATTATTAATTTTAACTATTATAATTAAGGACTTATTTAGGAAATTAATTAAAACATGTCAAAAGGAGTTTTGGTGATTGATTTTATTAATGTAAAAATAAATATTAAATGTGTGATATATATATTATATAAATTATTTACATAATATAAATTTAAATATAAAATGTTTGTATTTCATACAATGTCATGTATTTAAATTAAATTCCATATAATGAATAATGTGAAAGAGTTTACATTAGGAAATGAATATAAAGTGTTTATATTAAAAAATATATAATTTTGATATGGTTTAATAAATTATAAAAGTGTTTATATTTATATTTATTTATTAATTGTTCATAAATTTTTATCTTATGTTTAAATATGTGAATTATTCATTTATTTTAAAATAATTACCTACTTTATTCATAGATAGAAATTTTTTATATTATGAATATATGTATGATTTAGTTTAAAGTTGTTAAAATGCTTCTAAATTTTTATACATGCATCAAAGGAGTTACGTGCAAGGTATGATAATGGATTTAGTTTTCTGCAATCTTAACTTTAGTTTATAATTAAATTTATTAACCTTAATTTTGTTATATAATATAATATATATATATATATATATATATATTAGGAATTAGAGCTATTATGGAATTGGAATCTCTCTTGAGTAAAGTATCATTGGGTAGAAGGACTTTGGGTCAAACATCCCACTAGATCCAAGGATTTTACCTTATTCTAGAATGTTGGTGGTTATATATCTGTGACTCTTATATTACCCATAAGGGGATTGTAAATTTCATATAATTCTAAACCAGTAAATTAAATTTTATTGTACCGTATGCATATAATGCATCTAGATATGTGTAAATATATTTAACTTCTATTTTTGGGTTTGTAACACAAGATATGAGTTGTATAAAGAGTTAAACATCAATATGGTTTGAACATATTGGTTTGGTGGAAGGAATAGTATTCCAAACTAAATCATTATAAGAATGAATGAATAAAGGTAATAACATGATATAAGATGGTGTGAATTAAAAAACCCTTCAAAATATTAATTATATTCTTTAAAAGTATAAATTTTCAAGACCTATTTCATATTACTAGGTGGTTTATGAAAAAATTATGTTCTCATGGATTATCATGTATAGGGAAATACAATAATGGGTAGAACTAACAGGATTAGGTGCATTTTCATGGATTTTTTAAGGGTATACCTAGTTGGGAAAACCTATAAGAGTTAGAATGCAAAAGGAATAGATTTGGGTTTATATCTATTTTATGGATTTGAGAAAAGGGTTGTCCACTCAATTATCCAAAAATCATATATAATATAATTGGAAAGATTCCATACCAAAATAGATAAGTTGTGGGAGAGAATTTGATGTGACATAAATATTAGTGAAATAGGGACCTTGGACCACTAATGGATATGATATATTTTAAAATGGGTCATGATTTTTATGGGAGTAAATTTAATAAAATTCTATATTAAATGTTTATAAAACATGATAATCTATATAAAAGATTATATTGTAGATAAATATCACAATTATCATCATTAAACTTAACTTTGAGATTAATCTTTGGAAAGGAGAAGCTTAATATAAGAAACACCTATGATTGATAACTTAAGAAAAGTTCTTAAGATAAATTATATTTGTTAGAGAAGTACCTTAATGAATAAAAGAACTATTGAAGTTGTTTAAAAATGAATCTAGATTATTATGGAAGCCTAAAATTATTCTCTTAGGATTTTAATGTAATTTTATAAAAAATAAACTAAGAAACCTTAGTCTTCATTCATATATTCAATATAATTGAGTATCTAAATAACCGAGTCAGACTATAGGTATCCTCAAATACTTGTTTTGGTTATAGAATTAATTTATTTTAAAATATTCCAATAATGTGAGTCAGTTCAAGAAAATTTTATGAAATATTTTTGAAGTGTTTAGGATAGTTAAACTAGGAATGATATTTATAGGTTTTGGTGTTGTGTTGACAGCACAAGTGGGAAAACGTTGATACCAAAATAAAAAAAATTAGTTAAAAGGTATAACAATATTTTTTATAGTAGCTAGTGAATTTCATTGAAACCTAAAGGTGATATATATAAAAAGCGATTAATGATTCCATATGATGTAATTTTCTATATACCTGAAGGGTTTTGTGAATCATTGTGGAGTTTACATTTTACATATTAGTGTTACGGAAATTAATTCTTCAAATTTTATGGGTATATGATACCAAATTTATACTTTAAAATAGTTTTAAATATAAAAGTGTTTAAAATAAATGGAATAATTGATAAAGAATAAAGTTTTAATTTAATTTATTTATAAAAGACTTGTTACATCAAACATTTGAATTTAAATGAGTTTATAAAGATTTGATGGATCTTAGTAAAGGATGTGGATAGTTATCTCATTTATCTTATGTGATAAGAGGTATTTTTTTTAAAAAACAATTATTATGAAAAATATGAGATTATGGATTCAATAAACATGGTTTAGGATTCATAAAATTTTATAACATGTTTTAAAAATGAGACAAGGATAAAAATAGTTTATCTAGGATAAAACAATTTATCCTGATATTTGTTAACATAGGAAGAAAGGTGTTCTTTCCACACATTAGTGGAACATTTTGAAGAATAAATTATTTTTTTAAATAAAATTATACAAAAACATAGAATAAAACATGTGAAACCAACATTTAATTATTGTGGATATTTTATATTATTCTAGGAAAATTTAAATTTTTAGAAATCTCGGGCATGAATTTTTAATTTTTTAGAATTTTTTCCCCATTTTACGATTAGTACGCATGGTTTAGGTTAAACTATATGATGATCCATACACATTTTTTTTCTATTAATTTTTCTATTTCATTTTTTTTCTATATGGTTAGTTCATAGTTGGTTCCAAACCATGTGAAATATAGTAATAACCATGCATGTAATTTGGGGATTACGGTGTTGGATAATGACATGAACACGATTAAGAGAAACTATATGATTAACCATGAACTAGTGGTAATATTTTAATATTTAAATTTTTCATGGTTGGAGAACAGTTTTATAAACTATGTGACCAAATTTTGGGAGTGTGTTATGCCTTATAATGGCTCTTGTTTTGTTTACATGCATTTTGATAAATTGTTCATACAAACTGTGTGAGCATCCCAATTTTATAAAAACATGATTTTCCCTTTTTTCAAAATCATTTTTAAGGGATTTATACCCCACTCCCTTCCCCTCCTCATTCAGTTGAATCTAGGTCACACCCAAGGGAGCTCTCCCTCCCTTATCCTTCTATTTTGTAGCCTCTCATCCTTGATTCCAAGTGGTGCCTTTAAGTTAACCCCTTATCCCATCTTTTTTATCCATTATTATACTTTATACCTTAGTTTTATATAATATCTTGATCCTTAGGGACTATATGGCCATAGTTAGTGTTTAGGGTGACCTAACCTTGGGGTTTTTGGTTTTTAGTTTTTTAGAGGGCCTTTCCTTGCTTGGTTTATTGTTCACTGTCAAAGGAAATTAATTTTGTATTAGTTATGATTAGTTCCACTTGATTTAAAGTAACTGTTTTTTTTTTACTTCCCATTAAATGAAATATCATTAAGTTCTTGGTATTCTCTAATTCCTTGTGTAATACACCAAGATTTCGGAATATATTTTTTAAACAATTAATATTATGTTCAATATATTACTCCACACACAACATCGAACCAAAAAGATATGCGACATATTAGATGAAAATTATTAAGAAAATTTTAGATCAATTAACCCTCTAGTAAATAAAATTATAGTAATCAATTAAATTTTCTTACGCTTAAAGGATAAATGGTTAATATGTTTTAACACTTTTCTAAAATAACTATTTTAATTGTTAATAAACTAAATCGACAACTTTTAAATGATTGTTATGATAATATATGGTAATATAATATATGAACTAATATATTAAAATTATTTTGAATTATAAATTGATATGAAATAATATTTAGTTTACATGATTTTTAAAAACATCAATTTTTAATAAATACAATTATCCTTTCGATTTTGAATTTTCATTTAAATGGTAAATTTAAAAAAAATGAAATTTAATTTTACAAAATTAATCACAATTTTGAATTACAATTATCAATATTATCCTAAGGTATATTTTTTATATTTTTTGAAATAATTGATTTTTTGGTGAATAGTGAAATATACAATTTTTACTAAAAATGTAGCATTTATAACAATATCATGAAGTAAGAGTAACTTGAAAACTTATAAAACAACTTTCATGATAAAATATGAATTAAATATCAAATATATACATTTAAAAATACTATTATTAATTTAGAAAAATTATTCTTAACAATTTAAGTAATATTTTCTCATAAAGGAAATTCTTTTTACTCTTTCTTTTAATTAAATATTATTTTGGTAAAATTATGTTCTGTTTTTATCTTAAAGACACAAAAATTTCATTTGATTTATAATAAACCAATTTATTTTATGGAAATAAAATATATTGATAATTTTATCCTACACATAAATTTTAATATTAAAAATACACTTTTTATAAAAATAGGTTTTCACACGTTACATGATATAATGTTAAATTTTATCTTTATTACACATAAAAAATTTATTTGATAAAATGGATTTCATATTTATAATAATTAGGTCCAAATTATTTAAAAATCTTTATTTTATTTTTAGGAATTAAAATTGAATTACTTGGGTAAAAATTAGTTACCACGGTAAAACCAAAAAATAATAAAAGTGAAAATTTTAAGACCAAAGGACTTAAAAACATGTTCAAAACATGTGTGAAAATGGAAGGTTGAGAGATTCATAACCTTATATAATCCAACACTATATTATTTTGCATTTTCTGAACCACTTTACATATTTAACATTTTCTCCCTTTATATTAAGTGGTTATAATTATAAAAAGTTTCATTCACACCACTTATAAAAGGGGCCTCTCACTACTCTGTTGATTCCCACAAAATGAGAATTAGAAAATATAGAAGGGAATAAATACCCCAATTATGGGTATTATTATCTATGAAAAAAAATGGAAGGGTAACATGAAGTATAGGGGGTCGAATCACGTGGATTGTGTAACCTCAAGAAGGGCACATGATTGCATGACTGTAGAAGGTTATGTGAATGGATCATGCATTGTGCATGATCTGATCAAGCATATCCCCTCTAAAAATCCATCATATTCTTATGATGGTGTCCAGACAATCGTGGAAGATCATATAAAGTATTCCAGATGAGTTCCTCTAATCATTCGACTTATCAATCAATAGACACCTAACAATCACCAAAACCCTTTATAAAATAAGAAACAGGAAAAGGAAGAAGCTTCACGTGGTGGAGAATTATATTGACCATCATACGACATTCTTATGTGATTCAAAAGTCCTCATGGATCCCCTTGAAGACATGTCTATCTTTTCATGCAAGAACATGTTGGTGTGTTACCTTCATCATGTGAAGGACCTTAGAAATATCCATTTAATCAAGTGATGCCCCTTCAGGCTCCACAAATAGGTAGAAGAGATTGTTTATGACAATGCTCACACATCATCATGAGATCCCTCATTGATCATGTGATTCATCATGGACAAGAAAAGTTATTATCCTTAACAATTATCATAAGACATCACAGGATCCCATGTCCTTGTAAAATATGGAAGTAAATAAAATAGGAAAAGTTGGAAGATTCTTATGAAGGGAAGAAATGTTTATCTTCATGATAATAATTTATACACATCATTTGATCACCAATGGTCATTCAAAGTCCCTTTGAAAATCCATCTCAATCATGAAAAGGCCCTTAAAAAATTATCTTAGTCTCACAAAGGACTCTAGACAAGTCTTCATTGATAAAATGAGAGACTTTGCATGGGCATACTGGTCTTCTAAAGGCTATCAATCATGTTAAATAAATGGTGAAAAAAACATTTTACATGAAAACATGGTTAGGTTAAATAACTTTGATTGGCCAGGGTCTAATAAACATGGTGATGGAAGAATGTTCTCGGGGTCATTATTATCATGTTACACCATGTAAGTCCCATGATAGGATCATATAAAGAATGTGATATAAAAAAATCCCACCACTAACTCCAACTCATAGTTTCAATATTTGCATCGTGCAAGGCGATGTATAACAAAGGCTTTGGGATCCCCCACCCCCCTAGTACAAAAATGGGATATACACGATGATGATTGATTCATGGTATTATAAAAGATTAATTCTCAAATACAAAAGTCACATGATTGCAAGGGTGTTTCACCAAGAAAAAACAATGGAATGACCTAAGGGATCATTTGGAATGAATATGTTATTCACATGATTTCCCTATAGATTATATGAAGTAGTTAAAACATGCTATTCAGATCATGTGAAGGATTTTCCACATTTTAACTGGGTCACAGGAAACCCAAATAAGATAATTCTTGAAAAAAAATTAGACAAATATGAAATAAAGACTAAAAAAACTTAAAATACATAAGACTTATGCAAAGATAGATACAATAATCTTCATTTGATTCACATAACCTACCTAGATCATGCAACAACACCTTTAATGTATCCCAAGTAATGTGACGCAATTTTTAAAATTCATATATATCACATGATGATATTTAGACATGTCAACCAAGTCTTGATAAGTCCTCTGGATATACTGCCAAATCCATGAGGTAGCATCATGGCATGTCACCCAAGTCTTATAGAGTCCTTGAGACATGTTGCCCAAGTCTTGATATTTCCTCCATACATGTTAGTTAGGTCATGAAACACCCTCTAGACATGTCATTCAGATCATGAGACACCCTATAAATATTCTATTTATATCATGTGAAGCCCTCCAAACATGTCATCCAAATCATGCGACATCCTCTAGACAAGCTATCCAGATCATGAAACATCATCTAGACATGTCATCCAGGTCATGTGATGCACTCATAACAAGTAAACTGGATCATTTGATTGTCTTTTGGGATGTCTTCTAGGAAACTAATACATGACTATACATCCTCATACGTGTCCATACATCCTTAGGCATGTCAGGAAGATAATAAATACATGTTATATAGACAATCAATACATGACAGGCACACATTCAGGACATGTCAAGAAGGCATCATGGGACATGATAACCTTGTCAAGTGGACATATTTAGTTGTACCCCCAACTAAACTATGAGAACTTTGATTCTTGTCCCAATAGGATACGTTGGATACCTTACTAAGGCTCTCTCTCCAATGGGAATCCACCTCAGTGTATGTCCCTCCATAACCCATGAGACCCAAACTCTCTTACGGGTTCATCATTCTTTCACATCCATCAGTAGATTGAGAGTATAAATAGACTATGAGAACATTTATCCCTATTAGAAGTAGGATATTTAGGATTACTTATTATGTTCTAAGATCCATGTCAAACACCTCATATGGGATTCCCCGTCGCATAAGTACCACATCCATATGCAGTGAGATTGATTACTTGTTATCCCTTGCTTCTCACACTGAGCATGGATCGCATGAGTTTAGGGATTTGAAATTATCATATCATTCACATCATGAATTCCCTCCCTCCACCCCCCCCCCCCATCTAAGGCTACCTAGGTATATAATCCCTATTTATCATCATGATGTGACTACCCCCTATACAAGAGAATCCACCTCGAGGTAAGTCTCGATGGTACATCGAACAATGATGACTCTGACTCCTATCATAATAAGCACACATAGGACACCTTCCTAAGGATCAAGACTAATACTTTATGCCTAATTTCTCTTATATATATCCTTTCATCATGATTTTAAACTACATGGGTTTTTATTCTTATTAGAAACAGGATACATAGGACTCCTCATAGAGGTCCAATCCCATACTTGAAATATTAATCACCTCCTTGGATGGAAGTAAAGTCCAGAGTGTCTGGTTATATGGATTCAAAATATAATTAGTTACCAATTTATATGAAATAATATAAAATAGATGAATAACCTCTAATACATACAAATGGCCTCATTAATAGAACCCCCTTTACATATGTAAGGATTCAACACTTTATCATTTGGTCAG
Source organism: Viscum album (assembly GCA_963277665.1). Lineage (NCBI taxonomy): Eukaryota > Viridiplantae > Streptophyta > Magnoliopsida > Santalales > Viscaceae > Viscum > Viscum album. Next base: position 385,238,435 of record OY728145.1, read on the forward strand.
GGTAACTAATCTTGTATCAGGATTAGTATGCGATTCATAAACATATCTTAAATCTATAAGAGAGTCCCATAGTAGGCCAAAATTCCCCCCTAAAGTTGTGTGATGATCATGACCTCCCATCCCCTCGACCAATGTGTGTTTCTAAGTACCATTGGGCATGAAACCCCATTGACTACCACCTATCATTGGAAAGAAGGTCTATACCTTATTATGGATGTGGGAGCCATTGGAAGTTTCTAAGAAATGAACATGGTGAACTGGGAGCTATTGATTGTGAAACCATACTTGAACCAGCATAATAAACCCTCAAAAGGAAACAAAAAAGGTAGACTCAGTGTGAAGGCATGTAATGAAAACATAACTGAATCATTATAGGAATCAGGCACCTCATCTCCTAAACCCAAGACACCGAGCCTTCTCTGAGAAAAATAAAAAATGGTGAAACCAATATGAAATCATTTAACTATGTCGTCACCATTATGAGTTAAAATAGGTAGACATCCCTATCTCCTGTCAGGCCATTTTGTTCATACCATCCATCGTTTCTAAGAAAAAAATGGTGTACCCAATGTGAAAGCATTTAACTAGTTCGTCCCCTTCATATTTTAAAATGATATAATTCCCAATCCCATATCAACCCATTTGGTTATGACAATCCATAATTTATGAGAAAAAATTGTTGAACCCAATGTGAATTCATTTAACTTTGTCATCCCCTTCATGGGTTAAAAAGGATAGACTATCTAGTCATCTATCGGACCATTTTGTTCCTACCATCCATAATTCCTGAGAAAAAAAAATGGTGAACCCAATGTAAAATCATTTAACTATGTCACCCCCTTCATGAGTTAAAAAGGATAGATTTTCCAGTCCCATGTTAGACTATTTTGTTCCTATTCTCCATTATTTCCAAGTGAAACAAAAATGGTGAACCTGACATGAAACTCTCAAATAATAAAATTTATCGTTTGACCACACATTAGGATATTGTGTTTAGCACATCATATGAAAAAAAGGTGGTACACCTGATATAGAAACCAATTATTTGGGGTTCTCATGAGATAAGTCCATTCTCACTATGAAATGCTCGCATGAGTAATATGGGTAAACCAAAAATAAGAAAGTACAATTGTATTACCTGTGCATATCTAATGGATAACATATCATTCTTGTGATGATGCACTAATTTGTGACCTTGTTCCCTTTTTTCTTCATGACTATAGATAATTCTCTCACAAACAACACCATGACCTGAGATCATGTCATAATCTGGTGATTGTTCTGTAACATCGATTGCGGCTACAACCCCTTTGAGTCATAGAGTAACCTCACTCATATGACACCTTAAAATTTGGGTGGAGAACATAATGGTTTGATAATACCATCTACATGGTACAATCCCATCCCTTGATGATGCATGTAAGGGTCTCTATGTGGTGAAACTAATAAGTTTATATCATCCAAAAAAGTTGCAGTGAAACTAATGGAGTTTGTTACCACCTACAATTGCTTCAAAATATTATCCCTAGAGAGAAATAATCAAAACCTTCTGTATCTAAGGAATGTGGATCAAGGAGTTTAATGTGGATCTATTCTAGTTCAGGCGCCACCAAAGAGGGCTCCCACTATTTCTAGAATCATCTTACCAGTTCCCCTCAGTCACCTATTGAGGGCACCACCCAACACATTGCCACCTCAGATGCTCATGCATGAGAACCAAGGAAGTCATATTAGGCACAAATATATTTGTATAAATGGGAGTGTTATCATATTCCCACTTCTGATTATGAATTATATTATCATATTCTAGCAATAGATAGCTATCAGTATCACATCCCTTCTCACTCGGATCAAGTATACAGGCATATTCCTGTAGTAAGCATGGGGGGAACTTATTCCATCCCCCACACATAAATCCCATCAACATATTCCAATTTCATAAGGATAGAATTGGGTTTATATCCCCACATTAATCGAAGATATATTCTAGTATATATTAGAGACAAGAAATGTGAAAGCATATATTCCCATGCACACTCTGCAAAAATGTTACTACATTATAGAAATAGATAATGATATTCGTCATTATATTCTGACACTGATACAGATATAGAGACATGTACATATTCCTATCCCAACAGACAGAGTAGCACAACACTCCGATTAGTATGAACAATTGGATACCCTAAAGCAATCCCACATTCTTTCTCCTATCTAAGAAGATTCTCAACATATTCTAATAAAGAATAAGGCACTAGATTAGGATCATATTCTCATTCCAACCAAAAATTTTCAAGTGAGAGTGATGCATGCCTTGGGATAGGCACACATTCCTGTCAAAAAAGACTAATAGAATAATCCAAAGGCACTAGACCAAGATCATATTCATATTCCAATTGGGTATCACCAAGTGAGAGTGGAATATACCTCGGGATATGCACATATTCCTATTGAAAAAGACCGACTCCATACTCGAAAAGAACTGGATTGGGCATATATTCTTAATACAACTAGGGATCACTAAGTGAGAGTGGTACACACATTTGGATAGGCTCACATTCCTATCATTAAGCTACTTTGAATATTTAAGTAGGTCACAAAATCCAGGCGCATATCCTTACTCCCGCCGATGAATGACTAAACCAACATCCTTCAGAGACTATATAGAAGGAGGATCATATCCCCCCTCCTATTTTCAGAGGTTCATCGGCATATTTTGATGGGGAATGAATATTTAAATTGGGCTTATATCACCACTTTTTTCAAGGTTGATTTGAATATTTCCAAAGCCTTCCATAAACAGGCTCATATTCCTACCAAAAATACAGAAGCTCACTGGTGCACTCCAGCAGCTTCTCAGTAGTGGGAAAATATTTTCACAACACCAGATGGTTATCAAAATATTTTGGAAATCATCATACAGTAGTATCATACCCCTAGGAAACCCCAAAAGGCAAGTCGACCAATTCTGAACATGACAAAGAATGAGGCTCATATCCCCGGTCCTCTCAATGCTAGCATCATTGAGGCTATTTGATGCATATCCATAACACCTCAAGGTTAATTAGACTCTGAAACTGAAAAATAAGGAAATAATTACCTCAATAGTCCTCCTTATGGTAGTGTGAAGATGGATCATAGGGACTCTACTCCTGACATCCGCTATGGTCAACCTCACCATGTTGATATCTCCTTCAAAAAAGGAAATCCACACCTTTCTCAGAAACCTCTATATATAAATGTTATGAAAAATCATAAACCTTCATATATAGAGGTTTTCAAAACCCTGGGGTCAACCGTATAAAGTTCCCCATAATCTTCCAGCAGCCCATCACCATGGTCAGCAGGCGACCTAGAGAAGTGAACTCTATGGTCTGACCAGGTGGAGGTAAGTAAGTCTAATGAAGGGGAGTATGATATAGATATTGAGATAGATTTTTTGGAAACAACCTCCCCACAATGTTTTTTCCCATCAATACTTTTGGATATGAGATCCAATATTAGTTAGAGAGTAATTTCATGCCTTACCTGTGCCAAAATATGTGGGAAACACATCAACCAATGAAGGCTAGACACCTCCCATATCCAGGGTATGAGGTTCACCGTTAGAACATAAACATACATTGTTTTCAAATGGACTTAGATACTATCTTCATGACCTATAACTCTAAATTGGAAAATCAAAGGGTAAATATACAACATGCTTTCCTCTATTCCACCATAACTCTTTGACAACTAATCATCAAATCCTCATCGGGTATTTGTATCTATGAATGGGGAAATTATAGAGAAATGTACTTCACTAAACCCCTAGAATATAATAACTCCTCAGATATGGCACCATGTAATGTCATAACCTCTAGAGAAATAAGGAGACCAAGTAATGAAAATTCTAGTTGGTCAATACAATGAAATACCCCCACTTTTAAGATGTAAAGACATCACGAATAAAGGGAGAGGACTTCTAAAATATTATTAATATGGGCCCATAAAAACAATGGGAATGAATTTAAAACACATAAGCCTAATTTTTGAATAACCCAAAAAATTCTCGTAGAAAATTACTCCCCTTATGGGCTACCATTACACCCATCTCATATGTGAGCACAACTACATTAAATAAATGGGTCACGGCATTAGCCTCTATAGCAGTCAACTAGGAGAGAACCCATCCCACAAGGCTAGGGGAATATTTACCACTACCTACACCCATGATATCATCACTCCTTGAAAGGATTCAGGACATATTGGCAGTATTAGCAAACCAACCCCATCCCATAGGGATGGGGAAATTTTTATCTCAATTTCCATAACTATATTCATCACACCCTAAGAGGGTCCTTGAGAAATTAGTGATGGTTCTAGATCAAACCCATTACATAGGTATAGGGGAATTTATATCTCATTTAACATCCCAAGAGTCATTAAATCCTTGACTGAATACTTCAAATCCTCAACAACAGGATCAACAAGTGACAATGGCGACCCTAAATAGTCTTTATCTCATAGGGATGGGGGTATTTTTATCATTATAAATATCCCATAAGGAATTAGTCTTCTCTAGGTTGGGAGTAAAATATTGATAGTTATAATAAAATTTATTCCCACCACCATAGAATAAAACTTTCCTATTCAGGGCTCGTTCGACAAACATGACTATAAACTCCCTCATGATCACTAGTCCCAGACTAATATGGGAGGAATGTAAAGAGAAGGAAATAAAACCCCATATGTTTTTAATCCAAAAAGGTTTAATATGGACAGTGATATAGCTTATAGAATTTCATAAATATCAACACAATAGATAATATGGATCAAGATGCAAATGTAGAGGAATTAAATATGGGAAAAAATACCTTGAGAGGAGGGTGATTTGGATTCACTAACAAAGGTCGCACACATGTGGAACCAGAGGAGAATCTAAAATCTGGCACCTCTAAATATCAAGTTTCCACCTCTATTGTGGAACACTAACAAGGAAAAATAGAAAGAAGTGTTAATATCCCACTAATCACTCATAAAAGCTAAAATTCATTCCACAAATGAGTAGTTGGAATAGTATGAGAATGAGATATAAAATATCAAACCACTAAATGAGGATCAACTTAGGGGAAACATTTCCACTATGTATAATCTCTAGGATAATATGAATATCCCTCCTCCTACACATTAGAAAATATTCAATCTGCTTAAAAGAGAGGAATATGAGCATCAGACCATCTCTAGATCTAGGAATCCAGTCTAAATAAATGATAAAATAAAAGATGATAATTAATTACCTACATTACAGTGACAACCTCTCACCTTCCATGGTGATCATTAAATCTTAAAACAAATTGAGAATCCTTGAGAGAAGAAAATGGTGCCACCTCATCAATCCTCCCCCACTCTCTATAGAGAGGAGGCATCCCAAATAGTAGTACCTTTGGGACTTCTCAACACCATTAATTTTTTTGTTTCTTGAATGGAAGCCATCGAAGGGTGGTTCAAACCCATATAGCTTAAGAAAAATATATATCCACAATTGTTAGATGACACTTTTCCCCCACCTAATTTTAGAAATCCAACCTTATTATCCTTTGATAGAACTAGAGATCCAGAATTGCATCTCACCTACTTCATGACCCAATGTGGTCTGATGATGCACCCTCTAGATCAACAGGAAGCAACCAAACTTAGATTCTTTATACAGAATCTAATAGGGATATCCTTCATTTGGTATAGCAGTCTTCCAGCGGGATCCATTGTGGGATGAGAATACCTTCATCATCAATTCATTTATCAGTTAATTTCTATATTAATTAAAATTACAATTTTTGACCTCTTAAACTGCAAGCAGTGAAAAGATGAGAGGGTGTTTGAATTTATATCTAGATTTAAAGGTTTACTCTATTATCTCATCATCCCTATCTCATAAGATAAGTTACATTGACTCTTTACTTAAAATATATAGGATTGTTGATAGGAACCTCTTATCCTGATGAAGTATCCAGGTGGATTTTGTGAGTTTTCATAAATGGCACAGCACCTAGAATATTCAATTTAGTAGACCTGAGATGAATCTCTACACATGACTTCAGAACATGAAAAGGGGTGTTTAAAGTGGATACTTCCACTATTTCCCTCAAACCAGTAACAATTCACATCCAAGTACCTAGATAGGCCCCAAATCATCTGTTTCCTCTCGTCCAGATATAGCAGCAACAGAACTACCCTCACCAAAAAGAGAAAAGGGATCAGGGTTTCAAAATAATTTAGAAATAGATAAATAAATCATACTCCTTATAAATTTAGTAGGTCCCTAGTTATTTTCTTGAATCCATGAAAAATAACCTCTTCAAGTGGCCACAGCCTAAGAAAGCCAATGAGGTCAACCTCACTAATCGTCCTGACTATTTCCCTTTCCATAAGAGTCTAGGTCACACTATATATGATTGATTCATCTTTAAATACATCCCCAAAATCATGTTTTATTGTGGACAGGTGATGTTGGAGAACTCCCTAGTACAGGTGAATTGTGTAACTGTCACCCAGTTAGAAGAATAATGTAATTGATAAGAGGTTTCGACCAGGCATGAGAAGAAGATCAATAACTGGATGACTCAAAATGAATTCAACCAAGATCATTCCACCTTGAGGTAACATATTCACAACCCCATAATAGTTCCATCACCTAGGGTGGTAACCTCAAATATTCCTCCTATAGGTGGATGTAATCATCGAACAAAGGAAGAGATAGAAGAGAAAGATTCATATTTAGCTTCTAGGAAAGCTCTAACTCTTGGATACTTATTCCCTTCAAAATTTGAAGCATGATAAATACCCAATAAACATGACCCTCATTAGATGAAGATTTCATATTTGGTTTTGTTAATATAATACACTTGGAATACCCCTTTTTAATGATGATTATACCTATGAGTATGAGTCACCATACCTAACTAGGGGCCAGAGGATGAAGAAGTAGGAGCTAAAGATACAAGGGACAATGTGGGAATGGTCAAACCCAATATTTTGGTCACATACCAACAGAGAAAATATATGTATCCAAGACCCATGGGCGAGCACTCCAACAAGCCAACAAATAAACACAGAGGTTTCCCAGATCTCTCTACTGGTCACCCCAGCCCATTCATCTTATATAGAAGACTAGAGGGGGTGTGATCATATAATAATCCTAGACAAAAGGGAAGGCTAATGCGACCTACACCACTTGAAACATATTCTCCTTCAACCTATTCTCAAGCATCGGGCACATCCACCTCAAATACATCAGCCCCTAAACCACATAATAATAAGCAAACCCGCCTTGGGAAGCACATACCTTTTTTTAAAGTATAAAATTTTTAAATAGTTGGTAGACATTTTAGTCAAACTCTCAATTTTGTATTCTCTCCATATTTCAAAAGAACTCATAAAGTCACTTATCAAGGCCCTCCAGATCCCATAAGAGTTTTCGACAAAATCCACTATAGAAAAGGTTTATTAAGTTAAGACTATGCCATCAGAATTCTATTTCACCATCTTTTTCATAGATTAAGATCAGGAAGATGTTATCTAGGGACATATGTTACCCCTATACATTCTGGGAAAGCTTGATAATGTTAAAATATGAAGTTATCTAATTCACAATGGTTCTGGGATTAACTTCATCCTAGTCCAAACCCTTTAACATTTGCAATATAGTGAGGGAGATTTATCTTTTAAAAAGATAACCATTCAAGGGTATGATAAGAGATAGAAAATAACTCTTGAGAAGATCAATCTAAAATATGAGTTTTGGGATCTAACATTTAACATTGAGTTCATGGTTATCCAGCAAGACACATCATATAATGTCATGCTCGAAAGACCTTGTCTTCACAGCCATGTGAAAGTACCTTCAATATTTCACGAGTTTTTAAAACACCCAATCGATGGAAATTTTGACCTAATACATGTTGACATAATTCCCTTTGATTCATGTAAATTTTTATATTTCAAGGATGGTTTATATAAAAGGGAGGTAAAAAACCAATGGTGGATAACAATATGTATGTTAAATCCCCCGATGGCATGGGGACCACTCCTGTAAATCCCTAGAGTATACTAGATGATGATTATGTGCTACCCATAAACCTGATTGATGAAATAGACTTAATACTATATTTATAGGCTCCCTTTGTCCCCAAATATAGTATAAAAGAAAATAATTAGTTCTAAAATATCTCTCCAGTGACTATGGAAGTTTGTGATGACAATTTATCTTCCCATATACTCTCTCACATTGACAATAAAATATATTTCCTCATGTTATCTAACATATCTAAAAATTACTCCATTGAATCAAAGGTAAAAGAAGAAGAGGATAACCTTATAAACACCCCTTCTGTATTTGAGGAATCCATCTCCACCGCCAATAATGAGATCTGGTAGGTGAATCTTAGAACAAAATAGGACATGCATCCTACGTGTATTAGTTTCTCCATACCTCTCGAGGTGAAGAATATTTATATTAAATTTTTAACGAAACATTGATACATGTTATCTTGTAATTATATATAAATTTTTGGGCTGAACCCCAATGTGGCCATGCACTATCTAGGTTTACTTGATGACCATCAAGGTTTTAGGAAGGCATACAGGAGGATGTACCCCTCTCGTGCTACTATTTTAGAGTCAAAAGTTGAAAATGTATCAAGGAAAACATTATTTGGGAAGTAAAATACCCAAGTTAGCTCACCAATAAGATCCCTATCAATAAAAATAATGGGAATATTATGGCCTACATCAATTTTAATGACCTTAATCGACATTTCTTGAAGGATTATTTTCAATTGTAGATCATAGAACTCTTGATTGATGAAATATATGGATTATAATACCTTTCCTTCATGGATGGTTATTCAAGGTAGAATCAGATAAAAACAAACCCTAAAGATGAGGAATCCATTGCCATTAGAGCACCCCAATGTATCTTTTGTTATTGATATATTTCCTTTGGATTAATGAATGATGGTGCAACTTATCAACATGCCATGAACCATACCTTTAATCCCTTACTGATATGAATAAAATAATGTTATTTCAATAACCTAGTGGTAAAATATCAAGATCAATACTCTCACTTCCCGGACCTTCAAAAAATATTCAATAATTTTTAGTAGAATAGTTTAACAATAAACCCACTGAAGTGTGCTTTCAGGAAACATCCAGGATATTCCTTATATTTGTAGTATTCCACCTTATCATTGAGGTCTGAACAGAAAAGTCTGGTACAAACCAAGAAATTTCACCCCATTGAAATCGTAAAGAACTGAGGGGGGTCTAAGGGAACCTCGATTAAATTTAGTGTTTCATATATAACCTTTCCAACAAATCTCTCCCATTCACCAAGATAATGAACAAGGGAGTCATCAACTAATGGGATGAGAACTGACAAAAATACTTTGAGAGTCTCAAATAGTATCTACTAAACCAACTGGTCTTGATGTCACTGGTGTAGGTAAATCAACACATCTTATATGTTGTTTCCATGGAATGATCATTTATCACTCTCATCACATAGAAAAATGATGTGTGGAATGAGAATAGCATCTACTACCTTATTTTAATGATGCTAAGTACTTAAACCCATTATTATGGTGTCAAGAAGAATTGACTTGTGCTCATATTTGTGGTGGAAAATATGAGGCATTACTTGCCGCACCACGGAGTCCACTTGGTCTCTCATATTGACCTATTCAATTAAATCCTTGGTTGTCCTATTTTTATTGGTCTTTTGGCCCTATGGGTGATTATTCTATAGCAATATGACATCCATGTCGTGTCACAAAAGGCAGTTAAAGTCTAGGCCCTTATTGATTTCCTTTTGTAACATCCCCCACCAAAAAGTACACTATGGGACACCAAGATTCCAAACAAAGAGGTTTTATATTCCCATAATGCTCCCATAACATGGTATATGTATTTTGATGGTGCCTCCTAAAGTCCTATTGGTAAGAGGATTCAAAAACTGAGGCTCAATAAGGATGTCTTAGGGGTTTTATTTGTTTCTTTGGACAAATAAATTCTTCCCAACTCTTTCTCACTATCCAAAGGTTATTCTAATAATTTTTAAGAATAACAAGACCTCATTATTTTCATAATACTATCCCTAAAACTGTAGATATCCTACTTAAACATCAAAGGGGATTTATAGCTAGTGATAAAGAAAACCAATAGTGAATATTCTATAAAAACTAAATAATTAGCCCCTCTCATTGTCTATGTTAGAGGACTGATGGAAGAGTTGAATTTTGAACCTATGTTTCATAATGTCCCCCAATCATAGAATTATCATACCGACACATTGGCTAATCTAGCTATAGTGATGGATGGCCCTGATCAGGACGAGGTGTCCTTACACATCATGAAAAAAAATATTGTCTCATCAATCATTTTATACAACATAGAATAAATAAATCAGATCAACACCAATCTATATCATTATTAACCAATATCCAACCCTATATAGATGGATCCCATACTTGATTATCTATAAATTGGTACCCTCCCAATAGACTAAGTCGGAAGGGAATAGACTCGATATCGAGTAGTGATCTTTACCCTTCAGGATATGCCAAATGAGAAAAAATCCCTCTCTAAATAAGGCTTCTAGAATCCTCATCAGATTCATAGAAGAAATAGAGATTCCTTTCATCAAAGAAGAAGCCCATGTAGGCTCTTGTGGTGCTCATCAATCTGGGACCAGGCTCTCCCATCAAATCAAGAAGCTTAGTTAATAATGCTAAACCATGATACAAGACTGTGTGGAATTCATGATGAAATTTCATGCATAAAATATTCAGGAAAAATTCATCCACAAACCTTTTTAATTGTTGAATACAGCTAAATATTCATGGTCATTTTTCATAAGGGGAATAGATTTTGTGGGGCCATATCCCCTACCCACATTCAAGCAGTTTAAGTATATCCTTACTGTTAATGACTTCTTTTCTAAATGGGATGAGGCAATACTCTTCAAGTAATTCAGAATAAAGAATATTGTTAACTTAAAAAATTAAAACATCATCACCAGATTTGATTTCTTCATGTGATATTGAAGAATAATGGTACTAACTTCTTTTCTATCAAGTTGAAAAAATTATACCAAGAGTACAACATTGATTCAAACCATTCATACCACTATCATGAATTGGTAAATGGAAAGATAAATTCCTTCAATAAGACTCTATAAAATATACTCTAGAAGGTGGTAGACAAAGATAAGATGTTCTATATGGATAAGATCCTTGATGATTTATAGTCCTACCACACCACCATGTGTGCTGCTTCTCAAGAAACTATATATTCACTGGTGTATGGAACTGAGGTAGTGTTTCCTATATGATTCTAGTTTCCATCACTTTTAATAGATATTTGTGGGAAACTATAAAATGATGAGAAATCAAAAAATCGTTTAGATTAGTTTGAATGTATCAATGAGTAATGGTTGTGTACACTACACAACCTCAAATCCCATCATAATTGGATAACATGAGCCTTCAATACAAAGGTTTGGCACCATTCATTATTTAAAGGAGAACTAGTATTGGCTCTTAGAACCCCAGTGATACTAGGAAATAAACCTCCAAAGTTGTAACCCAAATGGGAAGTTCCTAATATCATACATATGGTCAATCACAATGTATCTTACTCATTGGACATAATGCATGGAGAAAATGTCACACCCCCCCCCCCCAAATGTGAGGTTTCTGAAGAAATAATTTTTATAACTTCTATTAAGTATTATTCTCATCCTAGTCATATTACATTAAAATTCATGATATACCCTTATTGCATGATCTTAAACATCATGGGGAGTATAATCTCAATAATGATTCACTTCACACATGTTATATCTGTATTAAAGATAAATGAAGTGTTCATGTCCCTATGTGTGAGTCGAATCTACATAGAAAAATTATCTATTCAAGAACTACATGTGGCTTGATTCCTATCATCATAGGATATGTGGTGATGCCCTAGTCTCAAATCCTGGGTCCATCCACAACATATTATTCCTGGTCACAAGATATCATACTATGTGACAATGAATTTAGTTCATGATGTAAAAATGTATTCTTACCCTAGGTACTAAGAATAATATTCCTTGGGAAACTATCTTAGTAAGTCTCTTATCTCAAACACAATATGCCTCTCATGATATGATTTCCCAAATATCCATACATTATTTGTAGGGATTCAAGGATTCCATTTTTCACATTGGGTAACCTTCATCCTCACCGCATGAGGTTAAATTTCATAACAGATGTCCTCACCACATGACACTAAACTACATAGTTTTCTAGAACTATAAACAACTTTATTATCACTCTAATGAGATACTTAGAGATTTCAAGATCCTATATCTTAGCCCAGCAACAACATGATATAAAATTCCCCTATCTTTTATTTTAGTCACCTTTGTGTGGTTATAGAAACCTTTTCAATTCCTTATTTCTCACATAGAGAATAGATCAGGTGGACTTAGTAATTTCAGTAAAGGATTACCTATATGATCGAGACATATTAGTTCATGATAGGGTTATCATGGTCCTAGTTTCAAGAACTTAAAATGCACAACATAAGTCCTTGTCACATGATGTTAAACTGTATGGTTATGTCTCTTGAATTATATAAAATTGTGCATTACTCTAGACCTCACATGAGAGTACCAAAATCCTTGGTGTTGGTCCCCCACCACACATCCATTCAAAAACTATGTGTGTTTTGATTCATATCATCATAGGATATGTATTGATGCATGGATCTCTAATTCTAGGTCTAACCAGAATCATAAACAAGAACAATTACCCCTCTTCATACAGCTCAGACTTACGTAGATATTTTATCATTCAATAACTATTCATATCTTGATTACTATCATCATAAGATATGTAGTGACACCCATATCTACAATACTTAGTAGAGCTATAACAGTCAATAAAAAAATTCCCCCCTATGTGTATGGGTCAGACCTACATAGAGGGTTTCTTATTTAAAAACTACATGTGGCTTGATTCCTTTCATCATAGGATATTTAGTGATGTATAAATCTCCAATACAGGGTCTAACCGCAATAGTGGATAAGAAAAATTCCCCCTCTCCATATGGGTCAGACCTGTATGGAGGGTTTCCTATTCAAGAACCACATGTTTCTTGATTCCTGTCATCAAAGAATACATAGTGACACTTAGATATCTTATCTTGGGTCTAGCCACAATAGTAAATCGGAATAATTCCCCACTCTACATATGGGTTAGACCTACCTAGAGATTTTATTGTTCAATAACTACATATGTATTGATTACTATCATCACAGGATATATAGTAAAAGTTATTTTTCCAATCCCGGGACAAACAGAAAGAGTCAATAGGAATAATTCCCCCTTTTGTGTTTGGGTCAGAACTGCATGGAGAGTTTCCCATTCCAGAACTATGTGTAGCTTGATTCCATTCATCATAAGATATGCAGTGATTCATAGATCTCCAATCCTGGGTCTAGTCACAATAGTCAATGGAAATAATTCCATGCTCTATGTATGGGTCAGACCTATTTTGAGAGTTTCTCATTCAAGAACTATGTGTGGATTTATTCCTATCATAATAGGATATGTAGTGATGAATGGATCTCAAATATTGGGTCTAGCCACAATAGTCGATGGGAAAAATTCCCTCCTCTGCATTTGGTTCAGAGATTCATAGAGATTTTATCTTTAAATAACTATATATGGATTGATTCTTTTATTCATAGGATATATACTAACACCTAAATCTGTAATCCTAGGTCCAACTAAAACAATCAATGGGAACAATGCCCCACTTTGTGTATGGTTCAAACATGGATGGGGTGTTTTCTATTCAAGAATTGTGTGTGGATTGATTCCTATAATCATAAGATATATAGTGATGCCCAAATATCTAATCATGGGCCCAATCATAATAAGCAATGGGAAAATTCACCCCTCTATGTATGGTTCTATCCTTCATGAAGAGTTTCCCATTCACGAACTATGTGTGTTTTGAATACAATCATCATAGGATATGTAGTGATTTCTAGATCTCATATCCAAGTTCCAGTAGAAACAGTCAATGGGAACAATTCCCCCCTTTGCGTATGGTTTATACTTGCATAGATAGTTTCCCTTTCAAGAACTATGTGTATCTTTATTCCTATTATCATAGGATACATATTGATGCATGGGTCTCCAAGCATGGGTCCATCTATAACAATAAATGGGAACATTTCCCACCTCTATGTATGGGTCAAACCTACATGGAGATTTTCCCATTCAAAAACTATGTGTGGATTTATTCATGTCATCATATGATATGTATTAATACACTAATCTCTGATCAAGGGTCCAAACATAATATAAAAAAAGTGTCCCCTCTCCATGTGTACAGGTCATACCTACATGGGGAGGTTTCCTAAAATAATTGCATGTGGATTGATTCCTAGCATCATAGGATACATAGTGATGTAATATATTCAGTATTGGGTTAATCTACAACATATAAAATGAAAAAAATGCACACATAACTTCATATGGGTTGGACCTATGTAAAAAGCTATTTGAAACCCACTCTCATGAGGTTCAGTCGACTACCCAATTATCCTGTGTTTTTTACACCAATTATAAATCATGTGAGTATAGAGAACCTCAAAAACTGCTCTGGATGATGTGAACAAGATGTATCTCAATTAAGGGACAATTTCCTAGTATCAGGATGTTAAATTTCATAACAAAAGTTATTCACATTGAATATATCATAAAAGCATCATATACCTTTTTAAAAGAGGATCAAGTCATGCAAGATCATTATGCCTATGTATGAGTTAGATCTACATAAAAATTGCTTTCACATGTGATAAATATGATCAACAAGGTCTCTTGAATATTTATTCCCACTAATAATACTATAAATGGATAAAAGATGATCCCAACACATGAATTCCTCCAATGAATGCAATGTTTCTCCAAGTATATCTCGCACAATTTTCACATCAGCTCCTACAACCTTACTTCATGATGTTAAACTGAAAGGAAAATAAAAAATCCTTACAACAATCCATTAAACTATAAGGAAAGTAAAATATCATCACCACATGATGTTAAACTGTATGGAAAACATCCTTGTCACATGACAATAAACAGCGTGATAGATAAGTCCCCACCACATAATGTTAAAATGTTTAGGACATCATTGATCATCATTCCTTATCAAATAGACACAATATCCTGAACCCAGTAAACTATATTATATGGTGATTCTGTCATCATCTAATTCCCTCAACCCATAAATCACACATTATGTTTAGAGCACCGTGGGTCACCGCAAATTTTTCAAGGCCCTTGGAAATAAAAATAGATCTCTCTGTTTAACCATACTAGTGATGCATAATGTATTTTTTTCCTACCAAAAAGAGACATATTAACCCTACAAGAAGGTATTGTCGATCCTTGTGATCCTAACATCACCATTGTAGAACTCATCACCTAAGGGTGTTCTGGGACATCCCTTGCATGATTGTCCCATATCATTACCCATGTCCTGAGAAATTCAATACCTAATTTAAAACATTTCTATCTCTTTATCAAAAGGATGGTGGAGTACTCTTGACACTAGGTATCCAAGTAATATTTTTGTGTCACATTCCATTCATACTAGGTCCATGTGAATCATGACCTTCAACTTCATGAACTTTGGTCAAATATGTATGAACCTAAACTTTATCCTTTAATGGACCAAATCAAAAGACCCTATACTACTAGTGAAGGATACATAAATCTTATCAAGTTGAAAACCTGCAAAGGGAAGACTAAGAAAAGGTCAGTTATCTACTTGATAAACTCTTAATCTCAAGAGTTTAGGAAAAAGTTAAATTGTAAATAAACAAGTCATAAATCTCATAGGGTCCACTTTTTCCCCTAGTAAAATTCTATCCATACTCACTGGACCCCTTAGTCCAGGAAAAAGTTAGAGTAATGATTTTGCACATCTCCTCACCATGATAACTTGTTCATTAGGTGGTGATATAACTTTTAGGGTGCTCAAACCCTTATTTAATATTATTTTTTCCATAAATCACACTTCATGTCATGATCTCCTAGATTTGATGCAACCATCCACAACACCTAGAAAAGAAAATAGATCTCTCTATTTGACCATGGTATCAACACATAAGGTATTTGAATGACCAAACAGAGACATATTGGCCCTACAGTAAGGGAATTTTGATCCTTGTGAGCCTAACGTCACTATGGAGGAACTCATCACCTTAGAGTGTTATGGGTCATCCTTGGAATGATTGTCCCATATCATTACTCATGGATCAAGAAATTTGAACCATGATTTACAATACCCATAACCAAATTATTCAAATATATTTGACATTATCAACATTTGTTCACCATGTTTTGTACCGTTTATCAAATAAGAAATGTGATAATCCATTACCAAACCTTTTGATGGCCCACACCACATGACTCGAAACCACATGGATAGGGCCAGATCCTCCCAACTGAAAATCTAAAAAACCCTAGGATGCCATAACCCTTACTGTATAGTTATTTTATCTATACCCCACTTTATTTTCCAAACATTTTAGTCTTTTAAAATCATTTATAACCCTCAAAAAAGAGTGTGGATCATGTCTACTTAACCATGACTGTAATCTCTATAGACTCAGGAATAATGTCCTTTGTCCTACCAACTAGAGGCATCTCTTCATTATAGTAAAGGAACTTTGATCCTCATGAGCCCTAACAACATTGTAGAATAACTCAACACCTTAGGGTATTTTGGTTAATCCCCGGTATGTCTTCCCCATTCCATATTCATTAATTCAAACTTTTGGTTTATGAGTTACACTACCAATACTCCAACTATATAGGTGGAATCAACTTCCCTAATATTTTATCCTTCATAAATACCATCTTAAAAATATTTTTTGTCCCTCAAAAAGATTGGGGACACCTCTGTTTGATAATGAAATTGATGAATAATGGATTTAACCTACCAACAATAGTAATATCCTCCTTATAGAAAAGAAACTCCAATCCCCATGAGCCTTAGAAATTTTTTGGCCTAACTCAACACCTTATGGTTTGGGTCATCCCCGAAATGTCTAAACCATCCTATATATTCATAAATCATATCATAGAAACAATAATTTATAAATCATATAATATTTACATCCTTAATACATTATGTTAAACTACACTGAAGACATCCTTACCTCATGAGGATAAACTGTATGGAAAACATCCTTACTACATAATGTTAAAATGGACATTACATTTACTCACCATTTAACACTAAGATTAATTGATAAAATTAATTCACGAATGGTATACTACTAGTAGCATATGGTCCAATTTATAGGAACCTAAACTACAACACAACAATGGTCTAATTTGTAAGACCTTAAAATAGCCAAATGAAAGAGACATAATGCTCACCAGGTTGAAACCCCAAAAAGTAATCCTAGGAGAAATTAATGTCCCTTATCACTAGACGTTAACCTTACATGATAAAAGAAATATTGATCACTCATATAAACAAAAAAATAATAGAACTTTTTAGGTCAAACACACATATGAGGGTGGCCCAAGAAAAATCCATTTCCACGCTCGCTAAGATTTCCCCTATATGATGATTAGGAAAAATTTAGGGAAATATAAAAAAAATAAACAGATTAAAATCTTGTATGTATTATCATTTTTTCATAGAAGAAAGAAAGATATGATCACTAAGTCCACTAACTTCAGAAAAATATAGATAATTCGTCCTCTGATGCATATATTTTACCCAAATTATCCTTATAAATCAGGTGATCTCAAGACAACATGATCAAGTACGTCAATGATGAATAACATGTTGGTGGTCATTAATGATCATTTATCTAGAAAAATATATTTTTATTTAAGAATTAAAATCTAGGTGTTTAGGTTTATTTGGTATTATATAAATGATAAGAATCATTGATGATTCATAAGACCTCATATCAATGAAATGTCATGCACATCATGCATGAAAGAAATATAGATAACAATATGTAAAGTTTAGAATATTAATTCATTGATAAAGTCCCCAAAAAAGTAGGAATATCTAAATTTTGGATCCCCTACAAGTATTCCACTAAAACAAAATTATTTTTTATCAGACTACAATAAAACATGATCAACAGAATTTTTCAAATCAGATAGAGTTTGGTGAGAACTATTGATTGAGTGTTGATGTTTCATCAACCTTTCTTATTCTACTATTTCTTGAGAATGAAGAGTCTTAATGAAATAGGAAACCTCCACAAATCTTTTTTTCGTATTCTAAAATAAGGATGATGACACAGAAATATTAGACTTTATGTGAGCTAAGATCTCCTCATGTTTTTCTATATGTGTGGTCATGTCATCCATTAGGGCATGAAACTGAGAGATTATCTGATATATTTGTTCTAGAACCTCCAAAACATCCCTTATAGACTGGGTCAGAGAACCTTCATCATCAAAACTACACAAATCACCCTCACTATTTTCCAATTTTTACTGAGTCAAGACAATTCTTCACATGATGTCAGATAATGGATGGCGGTCAAATCTACCAGTCCCCAAATCATGAACGAGCTAGATAAGGAGTTCGTCTTGGTCAAAAAATGTTTCTAGGGGAGTCTTAGAGATCAAGTTTTGAATATGATGCTACATTGTAATTTTTCATTCTTATTCATCGACAACTACTGGGGTAAGTATGTCAAAAGGGGTAATGATTGGCTGATCTGACGAAGAAGCAAGAGAGGAAGTTCTTTGTGATCTTCTCTCAAATGATGAATCATTTATTTCTCATATTCAAGGACCATATTCAACAACAAATTATTCCCCACTAATGGTATTTTCATCACTATAACTAGGACTCTTCTTAAAAGGATCACCTTATTATTGAATTAACTCCTTTATTTCTACAAATAGGGGGTCTAGTGAAGCACAGGGTTTATTCACCTAACAGACCAATCTAGTCAGCACAAAACCTAAGTATAATTCCACCAAAACCTAGTAATAATCATAAAATATGAAGATAGGGGTGAAAACAGGTGGAATAATAATATCAACATTTTTTTTCTTCACACACCAATATAATCCAAAATTGGAAGATCATCTCAAGATTCTATTCTCCTCACACACCAGATAAAGGGATAGCAGAAAACCTTTGAATGAAATCAAATTGGTGAGAAAAATGATAATGGTTATATAGATCAAAAATAATCATCTCTTCTATATAGTCCACTAGAAAACCATCTTGAATAGAGATATTGTATGACCATTCATCGAGAGATCCACTTCCATTATCAAAAATTGGACTAGTGGTGTAAGATGAGGAAAGAATTATAAATGATTAGGCCTAATCAGAATGTCAGTGACCTTATCATAGCCTAGAGGCATCATCTAAACCTTGGAAATATTCAAAATTATAGTTTGGAATGAGGAATTAGGGATCCCAATAGTGTTATGGTATTTGTAACAGAAAAAATGATCTCGTATCTATCCAAATAAGAACTGGAAAGAGATTACAATCCTATAAGGGATATTTTATTTTTGGATATGGACCTGGAGTTAGTAGAGGTGGACAAGATTTGGTATGGATATATTAAGAGTATTCCCCTATATTAATTGTGCTACCATTACCAACTTTCCAACTCAGATTCTTGAGCATACATCCCTAGTATAAAAATCCATCAGTTAAGAAACATGGCTAAACATCCTACCAGTTGAAGACTCTGGGATACATATAGTCTCACTTGGTAGTACCATTTGATATACTCTACCACCTCAAGGATTTCCCAATATGATCTTGCAATGTCACGTACCTTTTGGGAAGTTTACTGGTGAGGGCATATAGTGGTTGGTTGAATTCCGCTATGATAAAGAAATATTTTTATCCAATCCTTAAAGGAAATGAGTGGTCATGTATTTAGATCCTTAATTAACATATCAATCATAATGATAGTCATTTACCATACCAATGTTAGAGTTTGTGTGGAGTCATCCCAAACATATCCGACAGGAAGAAACTCACCATACATCTCCCTAAGCGGAGATATCACTTCCAGCTAGTAAATCTCCCAGTGGTTGATCCCTTCCTCACTGTGGGATATCTTAAATGAATTAGTTCTAGGTAACCAATGGTTAATTAGTTCTTTAAGAAGTTATGACTTATGATAGATGATGAATAAAGAAATCCATGCTACCTCTTAAAGGTTGATAGCATGTAGATGATCATAAAATTATGAGCATCTTTATCTAACCTAGAATGGACCTTCCCATTCATAAAAAAATACCACTACATCATAAGTCCCACTAGTATCTCCAGCCACTTCTTAGATTATTCAAGTACGATATGAGTTTTCTTGAATAACATCAATAAATTGGCTAGTGGGTTAAATATCGACCGTCTGGACCTCTAGGGGAGTTCTCTGATATATGGTACAAGCCTTGGGACTGTACCATGACCAATTGACTACCTTGGAAATATTTGTTTGAAGATAATCAAGGAAATATGGAATCCATCAAGATAGAAGATTATAATTGGGTGTGGTAATGATAGCACCATCTAGCATAATGAATCCATAAAAAGGAATCCAGTGTGACAAGGGATATCTCTAAAGTTTAGATGGGATAATTCTCTTAAAAACCTCATTTTTGGAGTGTACATGATATTTAGGGTGATCATTTTGATTCCTAGTAATCTGGTCCCTCTATATGGATGTGGTGGAAGATGTATGGGAACTATAATTCATCTATATCAAACCAAGAAGTATATATCATATGAGAAAAAAAAAATATTATCAAAATATATGCATGACTCCTAGAAGCATCATGATAATCAAATAAACCATGAATAAATTCACAATCACATGACCTGATATAGACCTCGCAAAATGCATTACCCATAGAGGTCTCACGAATCACATGACCCATGAGATATCTCTCTATATTAGTATTAGTCATAAGACTTGTGATCACTTGACCATGATATGGTCATGTGAACCACATGTTGGTCAAGTGATCACATGACTGAGCCGGTGGATAATGTGAAGCCTACAAGACATCCATGTATTTGAGTATCTAGGTAACAGATTAAGAAAATTAACAAGAGTTGATTTGTGATTCATTTGAACAAGTTCTTATACAAAGAAATCATGTGTTGAAATATCATGTAACAATATCATGAAATAGTCCTCACAAAATAGTCATGAAAAAACATGTATCACGATTAGATCTTATAGAGAGGTCATGAAAAATGGATCTTACAATGAGGTCTTGAAAAGTATTATCAGGAAGTAAATAATTTCTAGAGATCTGAAATCCAAATTCACTTGTGAAATGACCAACCCCTCACTCCACTATTTATAGGATGCTTCGTGGAATACCAAAGGTCACCTGGAAGACCAAACGTCACCCAAGACACTAATATATGGAAGTTATAAAGACTTAGTTAGGCATTTACTTTCCTTAGAACTGAGTCCTTGTCCCTATAGATGTCTTTCTTGAGGGGTAATTTGTTGATGTAACATATCAAATTTTTAGAATAGGTTTAAATCCTCATCCATTTTAAATTTTTAGAGATTGGTGGGTATTATAACTCTTTTCTCATTGATTGGAACCTAATCCTGAGTTTTTTATTAACCCAAAACCTTGTTTTTATATAGGTTTAGAGGTTTGGAAAAAAATTAGGTGTTCGAATGGGTTTCAAGTGCATCAGATGTTCGAAGGCCCATTTTTGGAGAAGTGCAGGCTGAGGTGCATAGTTAGATTAAATTGTGATCCCTCTTGGTATAAAATGTGTATCCCTATTTTTTCCCTTAAACACGGTTTGGGAAACCATGTGGGGTGGGGAACATGACTATGCATGGCCTCTGTATTTTTAGTGTAGGGAATTCACATGACTTGTACGTGTTTTGGAAAACCATGCACCGTGTTGCAATCTTAGTCCCAAATGGGTAGTACCATCGCACTATAACATGTACATTTTGTACACAGTTAGGCCTAACCATGCAAGATAACCATGAAGTTCTTGGATCATAAGTTTTAGGAACAACATGGTTTGGTAAACTATGTGAACTAACCATGGTTCGTGTTAATGGTGTGAAATGAAATTTCTACCCATCCCTCCTTAAATGTGTTTTTATCCTTTCTTCTTTCTCTATAGGTAGTGTGTAGTAAAGAGTAACCCTCATTCACCTCCTCCTCTTGGATTTGAGCTACAACCTTTTCCTAGATTTGTTCTTCAAGTTGTTTGAGATATTGGATCTGTATTTTTAAGGTTCTCATCTCTCTTGCTTCTATTTATCTTTTCCTTCACTTCAATGACTTATATATCCATGTGATTCATTTTTCCCTATTTTTAGGGAGTTTGTATAAAATGAAAATTTCATCAAAATTTGTCATAGTTATAGGCTAAGATCATATATTCCAATGTTTACTACTATAAGGTATATGGTGTTTACCTTTTTTGTGTTTTCATGAGTGTTTCGGGGGTTCCACTTTGAGTATGATGTTGTGATGACTGAGCAAGACCCTTCTAATTTAATGGTTTCCTTTAATTAGTTAAATTAAACCTTTTGAGAATCCAATGAGCATGCTTGCATGATACTGTAATTGGTTCAAGCTGTGTGAGGGATTCAAACCCAGGGCAGATAGGCCAGGGTGTCTTCTTTATATTTAATTGATTATTTTTATTAAATTTATTTTTTTATTCCAATATAAGTTGTTCAATTCAATCAGGTTGAATTGAATTAAAAGATGTAAATTTCTTGTGATGCACTACTGAGATCCTTGTGATTGTGATAGGATTATCCTAAGGATTGAGCTAGCATTGGATATCTGATTTGAGGAAATGTAATCATCAGGTTAGGAGAATCTCGAGTTATATGTGTGATGTTGATCATGGGTTGGATAACTTGATAATCATATTGAGATGGAAAGTCCATCAGGTTATGGGATAGGATCGTGTGATTTGGATGGTGATTATCATCGGATAGGAGCAACATGGTTGTAGGGGAACAAGGTATCATTTGATGTGTCTTAGGGTCTATTTAGTGATTTCCACTCACCTGTATTGAACAATGTTCCATTTGAGGTCATGTGAACACAATTTGACTCAGATATCTGAGGTGGTATTGACCACTCATGTAGTTAGAGGCCCCCAATAGTTGTAACTAAGGTAATTGGTTGGGGTTTTTATTGTAAAAAGATACAAGCATGGTGATGATCCTTGAGAGACAATATTGTGGTTGTAGGTTGGGGTTGAGTCTTTTAGTGCTTTAGGTCGTTGGGTTAGGATCATTTTAGGGGATGAGTATCGCTATTTCCTCAGGGAGTCGGATATTGAACCAGATTTTATTATCATTTGATTAAAGATATCATTTTACCTCTAGTCATTAATATTTAAGCTGATAGGTGGTTCAAAAAGGTGTTTGAGGGACCAGATTCTTTGATAGGGTGTGCCTTCGAGACATCATTTATTTGGTTGATGGCATGAGGTGTTGGATGAAATTTGAAGGTGGAACCTGAGGGTTCACCTGGGACTATATGAAATCAGGGGATTCCTTGGTCCATGTTCTAAGGATCCACTCCTATATAGTGATTCTATCATTGGCTAAAGCAGGTGGTAGATTCCTGGTTGCTGTTGAGCACCAAGGTGGCATGAGTTATTATATACATGTGCTTCTTCTTCGCTAATTTTTTTATGCACCTTCTTAATCATAAATGTAAGGTAGGCACATGTTAGTGTTGACCTACTAATACTCATTCTCACACTCTACATAGGACCTTTGGGACACGTGTATATTTCATGCTTTTTGTCCAGTTAAAGTCTCAAGATCAAGAGATAGATCTTAGTAGCTATTTGGCATGGGATATAAGGAAAGGGACCATTGGTTCTTTCCTCAATTAGAGTTTCTTTTGTTTTTTCTCTAACAACATACTTATGTATGTATGTATGTGTGTGTGTGTGTATTTATGTACGTACGTATGTATGTATGTATGTATTTATGTATTTCTGTATTTATGTATGTATGTACGTATGTATGTATGTATTTATGTATGTATGTATGTGTGTGTGTGTGTGTGTGTGTATTTATGTACGTATGTATGTATGTATGTATGTATGTATTTATGTATTTATGTATGTATGTACGTATGTATGTATGTCTGTGTGTGTGTGTCTTTATGTACGTATGTATGTATGTATTTATGTATTTATGTATGTATGTACGTATGTATGTATGTATGTATTTAGGTATGTATGTATGTATGTATGTATGTATGTATGTATGTATGTATGTATGTATGTATGTATGTATGTATGTATGTATGTATGTATGTATGTATGTATGTATGTATGTATGTATGTATGTATGTATGTATGTATGTATGTATGTATGTATGTATGTATGTATGTATGTATGTATGTATGTATGTATGTATGTATGTATGTATGTATGTATGTATGTATGTATGTATGTATGTATGTATGTATGTATGTATGTATGTATGTATGTATGTATGTATGTATGTATGTATGTATGTATGTATGTATGTATGTATGTATGTATGTATGTATGTATGTATGTATGTATGTATGTATGTATGTATGTATGTATGTATGTATGTATGTATGTATGTATGTATGTATGTATGTATGTATGTATGTATGTATGTATGTATGTATGTATGTATGTATGTATGTATGTATGTATGTATGTATGTATGTATGTATGTATGTATGTATGTATGTATGTATGTATGTATGTATGTATGTATGTATGTATGTATGTATGTATGTATGTATGTATGTATGTATGTATGTATGTATGTATGTATGTATGTATGTATGTATGTATGTATGTATGTATGTATGTATGTATGTATGTATGTATGTATGTATGTATGTATGTATGTATGTATGTATGTATGTATGTATGTATGTATGTATGTATGTATGTATGTATGTATGTATGTATGTATGTATGTATGTATGTATGTATGTATGTATGTATGTATGTATGTATGTATGTATGTATGTATGTATGTATGTATGTATGTATGTATGTATGTATGTATGTATGTATGTATGTATGTATGTATGTATGTATGTATGTATGTATGTATGTATGTATGTATGTATGTATGTATGTATGTATGTATGTATGTATGTATGTATGTATGTATGTATGTATGTATGTATGTATGTATGTATGTATGTATGTATGTATGTATGTATGTATGTATGTATGTATGTATGTATGTATGTATGTATGTATGTATGTATGTATGTATGTATGTATGTATGTATGTATGTATGTATGTATGTATGTATGTATGTATGTATGTATGTATGTATGTATGTATGTATGTATGTATGTATGTATGTATGTATGTATGTATGTATGTATGTATGTATGTATGTATGTCTGTATGTATGTCTGTATGTATGTCTGTATGTATGTTTGTATGTATGTATGTTTGTATGTATGTATGTATGTATGTATGTATGTATGTATGTATGTATGTATTGTGGTTAGTCCTTGGGGACCCTTCTGTTTATTGATATGTATGAACTATATTGGATGCATTCTCTACAAATGGAATCTGCGTGGTTTATTTCAGTAAATGGTATTGTTTTTTTTTTGTATATTTTCCACTTCTTTTTTTTAGTTATTCTTCTACTATTGGATGATATTAGTTTTCATCCTCCATGGGTAGGTTACTAGTTTTTTTCTATTAGTATTTTTCTTCCACTTTTATATCTATATAAACCATTATTATATCATCAAAAAAGGGTATAGTCTCCCCACTATCACCCATTTACACCCTCACTTCTAGTCAGCAGCCTTTAGCATATAGGGAGGAATTCCTAAGGCTAGTAGAAATCGACCCAAAACTAATGTTTGGTGGTTAATTGGGTTGAGGTGCTACAAATGTTATTAGATCAGTTCTTAACTGGGAATTAGTAGTGATTTTCAGCATGATACTAATAGTACCTAATGATTTTAATTTTATTGTCTGGTCTTACTATTTGGGTTACAGTAGACTAAATATTTGGATGTTGTTGAAACTAGGTTTAGAACTCATGTTTGGGTGCCTGTAGCCCCATGCATGATGGAAAAACCAAGTTTCCATGGGTGGGAATTGGTGTTCTATTTTGATTATTCTATAGTTTATTTGATTTCCACATCAAGTGGTATGCTTTGAAACGTGATGTTTATCTGTTGTGACGTATGATTAAGATCCTTAGCCCGATATGGAAAGGGGTGTTCATTATGCATGATTATGCTTTTGATTAAGAACAAAGGATGTTTTAAATTATATATTCATGTTATTATGATAGAATACTTTTTATTTACATTAGGGATATGGATTTCATTAAGAGGGTTGGGTTGTCTAAAGTGTCAATAGAGGAAGCTAAGTAGTGTTTTCTATCTTAGCTTCTCTTTGGTGGAACCTTACTCAACCATCCTAGGAAAGTGGACCCAATTAAATTTGTTTGTGATATGTGATAATATATATAGGCCTAGATCATTTGGGAGCAGGAAAGTATGATGGTATGGGGTGATGTCGATCACCAGGTTGGGAAATAAAGTCGCTGGTTTTAGGTGACATGGTTTTTCAAGGTGGGGATAGCCCGTGGAATATTTGATACCTGTATTTCATAAGGGTGGGTAAGGAGGTCATGAGGTCAGGATGTATTATGACATGGTTTCATTGGGGAAGGTTAATGATAGTGAGATCATGTTTCATGTTACTACTTTTAATATCTATGATATATCTAAATATGTTATTTGGGTTGTCTGACCATGTATTGGTATTCAATGGGTTCCCACAAATATGACTCAGATGGAGCATCGGGAGGGCAATTTCAAGGTATCACAGGTTCATGAGAAGGTTGAGAACCCTGAGGGTCAGGAAAATCATGAGTTGTGGGTATGGGCTTAGGCTCAGATGCTAGTGGAGGTGGGGTAGCTGCCAAATCTAATAGATTTTGTTCCATAGCTTGATGAGTATCTCAGAGTGATCCTGGTACATGTTATCCATTGTATTGATAGGGTAACTATGGTAGTAGAGCCTTCAATAGTGTGTCTAATTTGGGGATTAAAGTTGCTTCACCCATCACTATTATAGTGTGAGGGTGGTCCATAAGCAGCTGAGAACTAGAACGAGTCAATGCAAATGATCTTTAAGCATCTAGAGCCTCTAGGGAGGAGTTTGAACCTGGATACCTATATGCTCAGAGGATCGACTAAGAACTGGTGGTATGTGCAGGTTTTGGTTGGCAGACACGAGGGAATAGCTAGAAAGGACATTGAGGACAGGTTCTTCAAGCACTTTTTCCTAAAGAGCCTGAGGGATGAAAGGGATTGGGAGTTCATGAGCCTACAGTTGGGTGACATTTCCATCATGGAATATGCAGTGAAGTTCAATGAGTTTTCTCTCTTTTCACATGGAAAGGTGGGTGAAAACACCTCAAGGGTGAGGTGTTTCAATGATGGTTTACGGCACATCATTCGGTTGTAGGTAAACATCTTTAGGTTGTCCTTATTCCTTGAGGCAGTGAACTAGGTGCCCATAACCAAGGGAAAGTTAACACAGGTCATACTCAAATCAAGTAATGTTTTTAGGTGATTTCAATGGTGAAGCCTCAGATAGTATGAAGCAATGTTGAGATAAGTTTTATTGGGGAAGTTTGGCCAAGGAATTAGGTATACCACCCCAGATCGGGTCTTCAATATTGTGTTTCTTGTGTTGGAATCTAGGTCATGATCGGACTCAGTGCGAGTAGTATCCAAAGGAGTTTCAAGCATGTGGATAGGTCTTACATCTTAATAGGTTCTAAAGGAAGCCTTCTTATAATATCGACAATCTGGGACCGAGGCATACTCGGGGTTGTGAGACCAGACCGGGAGTGGTACCTGGTGATGGTAACTAAATTTAATCTACATGAAAATGTCGTAGTAGAGATAGTAGGACACAGTAGTGGGGTCAGTGGCTAGTAGATAGTGAAGCACCATAGGGGGGTCAGGCTTTAAGCAGTATGGCGTTAGGCGAGGTGCATGCTGTGGAGCTTCCAAGGTTAGAGTAGGTTGGTGGGTCGATGATGGTCAAAGGTACATCTTGGGAGTAGTCATGTTCATTTTATTTTTTTGGAATGTCATTTTAAGTGGAATTTCTATTTTGGGTGCATGAGGTGCACATGCTATAACTTTGGACTAACCAAACTCTATTTATTAGGTTGGCATCAGCTTGGATGCATTGTATATATGTATGTATGTCATGTGTAGCACCAGGATCTATATTTGAGAACTGTTGGGTATGTGTCTTATGTGGTGAATTGGAATTAGGACATTAAGGAGATATGGGTTTCTTGACGTTCATAGATATATGAGCATCAGTGCAATGTGGGACTTGATTGAGGTGTGAGGAACTAGGAATTTTGATCATCTAATGAGATGAGGGACCTCATTTGTACCATGTGTGGCATGGGAATGAGGTGGTAATCAATGTGATGTGGGATAATGATGGGTATTGGGTATGACATGGGAGCACCTAATGAGGTCAAGGAGTTATGATTCATCACGAGAGTAATTTGAAGTCGAGGAATGGTTGATAGACTATCTGTTTGATTTGAGTTTTGGGTCAAGATACTATTGGGGTAGGTAACTCCTAAGGTTGGGATCCCCATTAGGTAGTTGACTTGTACCCTTTTGACCAGGGTAGTTCTAGGTTATTTTTTAAGATATGGGTAATTTTGGTACCATCTTAGTTTTATGTTTTATATCTCTAGGACAAGCTATGTCAAGGTGGGTAGATTGTAACTTCCTGTGTTTTTGGAATGGGTTGAAATCCTTACCCATTTTGAGTTTTTGGAGTTTGGTGGGTATGAAAACTCTTTTATAATTGATCAGAACCTAATCCCTTTTTTTATTAACCTAAAACCTTCTTTTTAGATGGGTTTGAGGTTTGGAAAAACCCTTGGGTGTTTGTATGCGTTTTTGGTGCTTCCGATGTCCAAAGGCCCCATTTTGGAGAAGTGAAATCAAAGGATCACTATTAGATTAAACTGTGTAGCCTCCTAGTAGAAATCGTGTATCCATATTTCTACATTTACCATGGTTTGAAAAACTGTGCGGGATGGGGTTCATGGTCTTTCATGGCCTCTATAGTTTTTAGTAGAGGGCATATTCATAGTTTGTATACTATTTAGAAAACTATGTGTCATGTTGTATCCTTTCTGCAAAACAGGCAGTTCCCTAACATTGTAACATGCATGTTTTGTGCATGGTTAGTCCTAACCATGCAGTGTAACCATGTGGGGATTGGCTTCTAAGAAGGAGGATTTGTATGGTTGTCACATTGTTCGAAAAATAGTTCGAGCTAACTGTGTGACCTATTAAAGATATAAAATGATCTTTTTCCCCTCCCTCCTTACATTGTTTTCTCCTTTCTTCCTTTGTGGGTCAAGAACATTAAGGAGGAACCCTCCTTCTCATCTTACCCATACCACCTTCATTTGAGCTCCATTATTCAAGTCATTTGCGGTGTTGGATCTATCTTGGTAAGGCTATCCTCTCTCTTACTTCTATTTATATTTTCCTTCACCTCATAGAATGATAAATCTTCATGATTCATTTTTCCCTATTTTTAGGTTGTATTTATAAAAAAATTATTTCTTCCAAATTGTTCAGACTTAGAGGATAACATAATATGTTCCTACATCTATGGATACAAGGTAGGTGGTGATTACCTTTATTTGTGTTTTCATGAGTGTTTCAGGGGTTCCTATTTGTTCATGACAATATGTTAACCAATAGAGCCCCTTATAATTTAATGGTTGCCTTTAATTAGTAAAATTGAACCCTGTAATATTCCAATGGGAATTATTTCATGTGACTGCAAGTGGTTTGAGCCATGTGAGGGCTTTAGGCTGTGGTCAGCTAGGATGGGATGTATTCTTTATATTTAATTGATTTTTTAATTAAATTGATTTTTTATTTCAATGTAAGTTGTTCAATTAAATCATGTTGAATTGAATTATAAGATGTGAATTTATTGTGATGCACTACTGAGATCCATGGGATCGTGATAGGCTCGGCCCGAGGATTGAGGTGGTGTTGGATATCTGATTTGAGGTGATGTAATCATTAGTTTGGGAAAAGATCAGGATATATGTTTGACGATGATCATAGGTTGGGGTGAATAGGAAATTGGATTGAGATTGAAAGGTTTATAGGTTATGGGATAGGGCCATCTGATTTTGATAGTGTTGATCATCAAACAGGAGAGACGTGGTCACAGGGGCACATGGTGTCAATTGATGTGTCTTAGGCTCTATTTGATGATTTTTGATCACCCATATTGGCCAATGCTCCATTTTGAGTCATGTTCACATAGGTTGACTCAAATATTTGAGGTGGTATTGACCACTCACATGGGTACAGGCCCCTGGTAGTTGTGTCTTAGGTAATTGGTTTGGGGTTCTTTCCATATAAATCGATGGGGATGGTTAGGATCCATTCAGAGACATCGTTGAGGCTATAGGATGGGGGATGAGGCTCATTGTGCTTGATTCCATTGGTCAGGGATCATTTTTGAGGTTGGTTATTGCTATTTTCTCATGGCGTCGGATGTTGATTTGATGGTGGTTATCATTTGAGGAAAAATATAATTGTACATTTAGGAATCGGGCTTATAGACGACAGGTGCTTCGAGTAGGGGTTCGAGGGACTGGATTCTTTGATTGGGTATGCCTTCGGGACTTTGGTTATTTGGTTGATGGCATAAGATGTTGGGAGACATTTTAGGAGTAACTTGAGGTTTTACCTAGGACTATATGACATCAAGGGATGCCTTTGGCTATGACCAAAGGATCTTATCCTCTCTATTGATTTCATAATTTTCTGAATTAAGTGGTAGCTTATGGGTGGTTGTTGAGCACTAGGGAATCTAGTTTTATTATATGCATGTGATTTTGCCTCTCTATTTTTATTACACATCAACATAATCCCAATTTTAAGGTAGGCATGCATTGGTGGTGACCTACTAAGAATCATTCTCACACCCTACATGGGCCCCTCGTGAGGCATTTAGATTTCATGCTTTTGTGTTCATGTAAAGGCTTGAGATCATGAGTTGGATCTTAGTGGTTTTTTTGCATGGGATGCAAGGAAAGGGATTATTGGTTCTTTCCTCATCAAGAGTTTTTTTTCTTTTTGGATCAGCATGCTAATATAATTATCTATGTATTTTGGTCATCCCTTGGAAACCCTTCTACTTATTGATATATATGACTTGTATTGGATGCATGCTCTAAAAATGGTATCTTATTGGTTTATTTATAAAAATGGTATTGTTTGGTTTGCTTATACTTTCCACTATTGTTTATTTGTTATAATTCTACTATTAGATGATATTGTTGTGCTTCCATCATGGGTGGGTTATTAGTTTGAGTTTGTTGGTCTTTTTATTCTACTATTATATCTATATAGACCATTATTATATCATCACCAGAGCGTATAGTCTCCCCACTATCACCCCTTTACACTCTTGTTGCTAGTTGACACCCTTTGGTGTATGGGGAGGCACACCTAAGGCTAGTGGCACTTTAACTGAAAGAAATATTTGGGGGATAATCGGGTTGGGGAACTATTTTGACACCCACAAAATGAGTATCAAAAAATATAAAGTGGATGACATATCTAAAGCATGGGAATTATTTTCTCTCCAAAACAAAAGAAGGAGTATCATGAATTATAGGTGTCCAAATCATGAAAATTGTGTAACCTCCAGAAGGACATGTGATTTCATGGCACTATAAGATCATATCAAAAGATCATGAATTTCACATTATCCTATCATGTGAATTCCCTATAACAATTCATTCTATTCTTGAAAGGGTGTCCATAAAAGCATTTATGATCATGTAGAGGATTCCAAACAACTTCTTCTAATCATGTGACTTTTCAAATAATAGATTTCTAACAATCAGCCAAAATAATTTATAAAATAAAAAATGTATAATGTATAATTTTTATGTAATGGAGAATTACATTATCAATCATAATATGTTCTTATGCGATTTTAAATACATCATAGATCCCCCTAGATACATGTCCACATTTTCATGTGAGAACATGTTAGCGTGTCACCTTCATCATGTCGAGGACCTTGGGAATGTCCATTTAATTATGTGATGAACCTTCAAGCACAAAAAATAGCCAGAAGGTCTTGTTCATGAGAATTCTCATAAATCATCATGATATCCATCATTGATCACATGACTCATCATAGAAAAGAAGAGTGATTCTCCATGACAACACTCACACAACGTCATGATATCAACTATCCTTGTAAAATAAGGAAGGAAATAAAATGGGAAAATGAGGAATCTTATCATCAAGGTAATATATGTTGATCTTCATGTAAATGAGTTATACACATCATGTGATAACCATGAATCATGCGAAAGACTTTTGAGAAGTCATATCGATCATGGGAAGGCCCCTAAAAAGATGTCTCAATCTCACAAAGGACTCCAAGAAAGTATTATTATATCATGTGAGAGCCTTTATACGAGCATCCTTATCTTGTAAAGGATATTGAACATGTCATCTCAATGGTTCAAAGACCATTTTACATGACAACATGGTTTTTCAAAATCCCTTTGATTTATTTGGGTTCAATAAATATTAGGATGGAAAAATTTTCATGTGGTATTTTTTATCATGTGACACTATAGATGACCCACAATAAGATCATACAAAGCACGTGATATAAAAAATCCATCCATCGACTCCATCTCATATTTAAGACATACACATCGTGTAAGATGTTGTATAACCGGGGTGGAGAGGCCTATAAATCCCTCTCCCTTAGCATAAAAAATTCACAAATATGATAGTAATTGTTTCACGAGAGTGAATGAGGGGACTTTATAGAGTGGAAAGTCACACGATCATAAGGGTCTTCCACTAGGTAAAATCCAGGAAATGGCCTAAGGGATCACGTGGCATGAATATGTGCTTTTCATCATCACCTTATAGATCATGTGAAGGACTTGAGACATGATAGAAAGATCATATAAAAGAGTTTTCGCATGTTGAATGGGTCATGTGTAACCAAAATATGATATTTATTAACAAAACTTAAGGCACATATGAAATAAATACTATAAAAGATTAAAAAATACACAATACTTATGTGAATATGGATAGACTAATCTTTATATGCTTCACATGACCTACCTAGATCATGTGAAAGAACCAGGATATGTCTCCTAAGTCATGAAACACCCTCCAAATATGCCATATAAAGAATGAGTTTTCCCCCAAACATGTCAACCAAGTCTTGTGAATTCGTCTGAACATTCCAACCATGTCATGTGGTAGAATTAGAACATGTCACCCAAGTCTTGTAGAGTCCTTCAAACAAGTATCATATGTTTTAATATTTCCTTCAAACATGTCAGTCAGGTCATGTTACACCCTATAGACATTTCATTCAGGCCATGAAAAACCCTCTGGACATGCCATATAGATCATGAAACACCCTCCAAACATATCATCCAGATCGTGTTACTTCCTCTCGAAATTCATCTAGATCATGTGACGTTCTCTAAAAATGTTAATGATGCCATGAAATATCCTCTAAAAAAGTCAATTGGATCATGTGATTTTATTTGGAAATGTTCTCTAGGAAACCATGACATGTCCGTACATCCTCTAACACGTCTATACATCCTAAGGTACGTCAGGTTGACAATTAGAACATGATAAGAAGACAATTAGGAAATGTCAGGAAGATGTCTACGGACATGATAACACTATCCATTGGAAATATTAGGGTATAACCCTAACTAAACTATGAGAACTATAATTTATATCCAAATAGGATATGTAGGACACCTTACTAAGGCTCGAGCTCTAATAGGAATCCACCTCAGTGTAATTCCCTCAATTTCTCATATTTTTTAACCTATGGGACCTGATCTCTCCTATGGGTTCATCATTATTTCTCATCGATTAGTGGAATGAGAATATAAATGAATTATGAGTACATTGATTCTTGGTATAGACATGATACAGAGGATTCCTTCTTAAGGTCTAATATCCATATCAAACACCCCATATGGTCCACCCTAGTACATAAGTCTTGTATCCATATCTAGTGAGACTGATTACTTTCTATCCCTTACCTCTCACACCAAGCATGGATCATATGGGATTAGTGATTTACAATGATCATATCATTTTCATCATGAATTCCCCCTTATCCAAAGAAACATTAGTATATAATCCCCATTCAGAATCATGATATAACTACCCCCATACAAGTTCATCCACCTTGGGGTAAGTACCGATTGCACATCAAACTATGATGACTCTGATTCCTATCATAAGAAAGCTATTTAGGATGCCTTGATAAGGCTCTATATTGATACCTAATTCCTAAGTTCCCTCATACATATACTTTTTTCATGATGTTAAACTGCACAATTTCAAAACAAAAATACATGGGTTTTGATTCCTATTATAAATAGGATATGTAGGGTGACTCATAAACATTCAATCTCATCCTCAAAATAGTAATCTCATCTATAGATAGTAGTAAAATACAAAGTTCCTAGTTTTGTGGATTAAAAATATAAGCATCTACCAATTTATTAGAAATAATGATAAATAGATAAAAAAACCTCATATACATAAATATGGTCTCATTAATAGAATCATATTTACACAAGTAATGATTCAACATTTGATCATTTTGTTAGGGTAATTGGTTCTGTATCATAATCAGAAAGATATTATTGAATATATCTTAAATCTATAATTGATCCCTAAATTAAGAAACAAATCCCCCTCAAAAGGGTGTGATGATCCTAACCTCCCATCCTCTTGAAAATTTTGAGTTCTTATCCACCATTGGTTCTAAAACCTTAATTGACTACTTTACTTTTGAAATAAGATATATACCTTGTTGTGGATGTGGGAGCTGTTAGAATTTTCTAAGAAATAAACAGGGTGAACCAAGATACTTTAATTTGGAAACCATACTTAAACCCCAGCAATAATCCTTAAAAATGAAACAAAAATGGAAAACCCAATGTGAAGGAATGTAATGATAGAATAACTAAATCATTATATGTATTGGGAACCTTGTATCCTAAACTCGGAAGACCACACATTCTCCAATAGAAACAAAAAATGGTGAACACAATTTAAAATCATTTAACTATATTATCCCCTTCACTAGTTAAAAGTTATAGACTATTGTACCCCCCATCGGGCCATTTTGTTCCTATCATCCGCCATTTTAGAGCGAAACAAAAATGGTGAACCCAACATGAAATTGTTTAACTATGTCATCCCCATCACGGGATAAAAAGGATAAACATTCCAGTCCCCCATCAGAACATTTTTCTCCTACAATACTTTATTTTAGAGTAAAAAAAATTCTGAACCCAATGTGAAATCATTTAATTATGTCATCCTCTTTATAGGTTAAAATGATATACTATCTTGTCACCCATCGGACCATTTTGTTCCTAACAGATATCATTTTTTGTCAAAACACACCCCTTCTATACCACTCAAATAATTCAGTTTCCATCTAAAAATCTATGATTTTTCCTTCTCCATGAATTGTATTACTTTTCCTTGATCCTACAGTCACAAGAGATCGTCTTAAGACCACCATTTCCATGGAGTCTTCCAAGGGAAAGACCAAGTCCTCAACA
Organism: Viscum album; assembly: GCA_963277665.1. Lineage (NCBI taxonomy): Eukaryota > Viridiplantae > Streptophyta > Magnoliopsida > Santalales > Viscaceae > Viscum > Viscum album. The sequence goes on from OY728145.1 coordinate 385,274,246, forward strand.
TGAGTACTTCTTTTTCTTAAATTATTTTATTTTATTTATTACTTTCTCAAAAACAAATTTTCAAAATATTGTATAAATAAATCAATATTTTGTGTATATTTAATGTTATTATGCTAATTCAATGGATATTACTCACCTTTCCTCTTTTATATTAAAAAAACAAAGCCATAATTTATGTGTTACAAGGACTACCACCTCTAAGAAGTGGTGACTTCCATTTTTTTCACCACGACCTTTATTTACTAATTATAAGGGTTATATTTAAGGATAAATGTGAATTATATAATATAATTATGATTATAAAGAGAAAAATTATAATCCACCTTATTTACATCACATTATTTGATGAATGAAAACATTAATCATTAATTATGTGGACTACCACCCCCATGAAGTAATGTATCTCATTTTTCATCTGTGTAACACCATGAGATTTTAGGATATATTTATTTTTTAAATAAACCTATTTTATTGCTTGTGATACATACAACCACAAGTCTATAAAAACTATAATATAGTATATCATTATAACCAAGATATTAAATTGGAGAGTATGAATATGACTAAATAAATTATTAAAAACTTACTGTTTATATATGTATAAAATTAATTATTTGGTTATTATTTAATTGCAAATGAAAATAAACAACCAATTAAAAATAAAGAATACTTTTTTCAGAAAAACTGTTTTTGTTCATGTAATGTGTGTTTATATTAATAAATTAAGTTTATCACTATTGAGGAATAGTTTTTATGAAATTATATATTCAATAAAATGTTTTAAATTTTATCCCATATTTTTTATAGATATTTAATAAGAATATATCCATAATTATGATCAAAAGTTATTTCATTGTGTTTTCACACATATTTTAAAATTACTTTTTTAAAAAAATTAAAATGTTTTTTAAAAAATTAAATTCATTATTTAAATTAACATTTAAAATTTATCTTACAAATAATTTTTTATAATTTTCTGAAAATATTAATTTTTCAATTAATAGTGAAAAATACAGATTTTTATTAAAATTTTCTTTTCATTTAAAGAGTTTAAAATGTTAAATTTTATTTAGAATGGTTTAAAAGGTAAAAATAGTTCAATTATATTATTATTAATTTAATTTTTATTATTTTAATCAATTTTATATTGAATTTTTAAATAAAAACTATTTATACCTAAGAAAACAATTTCATTGGAAAACCAATTTTTTGGCACATTTACGGTTTTATTTTTAAATAAAATTATGAAAATTATATGAGTTGAATTTTAAAAAATGGATTTGATATTTTTAATAATAAAACATAATACTAGATAACAAGTTAAACTTAATTTTTTTACATAATAAATAATAAAAACTGTAAAAACACTTGTTACCACGATTAAGGTTAAAAAAGGTTTACTAGGGGGTTAAACTAAAAAGATAATAGTTGAAATGATCAAAAAACTATTACTATTTCTATTGGATAGAAATATTTTAACCTTATCTCATCTAAGGTTTGGTAATGGACCATTTTTGATTTATTTTTATAAGAAATTTACTTGACATTATTCTAAAAATATGAACAATTTTAAGTGTGCTACTCACCTCAATTATAAAAGGAAACCCCCTCTCCTATCCTCACCACACATCAAGAGCCTTTTGGTTCAGCCAAGATCTTACCAAATCCCATCATTAAATACATCCCCAAGACCTAGGTTCCCTGGTTTGATCATAAAAAATAATCCTATGAAGGCCTTCAGTATAAACCTAAAGTGGTTTTTATGAGAAGTAGAGGTTCAAAGGTGTATGAAGAAATTCAAGACTTGAGGTAAGGGATTTTCATCTAAATGTTATTTCTATGAGACACATTCTAGATCAACCGCCTATTTATTTTATGCGATGTATATAATTCCCATGAATTTATTTATGAATATTATTATAAAAATTATTTGGATTTATATATATAACTAGGTTTCTTTATTTCATGAGGATTATAATTCAAAAGTTACAAAAGTGGTAAGGGTTTTATGTTAAAATCTCATTATTTAGAAAGATTGTTTATGATTAAGTTTTTTTTAATGAAATATCAAAATATAAATCCCAATAATCTTGTTAGTTTTTTATACTCTAGTTATTGTTTTAGAATACATGTTTTCATTTCATTTTCCTTAATTTAAGTACTCTATAAACTGAAGGAATGTTTTTAAAGAAAACTGACTTTGTTTTGTTATTTGATCAAGAATATTTCTCTTCTATTTACATGTTTTCTAAAAAAATTCAATAATATTTTTTTCTAATATAAAATTATTAATTAAATTCATTTTTACCCATTTTTTAATTTTTTAAAAATAGTTTAAAAGGAATCTTATTATTGTTTTCCAAACAAGGTATTTTTTAATTTTTTATAATAATGTGAAAAGAATGTTTTCTTTTGAATTTTATTGAGTTAATGGAATATCACATCATCATGAACACTAAATGGTTTAATGATTCCTATAAAATTTTACATATTTATTTTCAAATAATATATTTTCCTTAATATTTGGGGAATTTTTAGATTTTAAATATGTGATTTCAAAGTGGAAACCGCATTTTCCTCAATAAGTTTTCCAAGTGATCTTTTAAAAGAATTTTACATCTAAAATGAAATCCTTTGACGATTCCTAATTTTTATTGGAGATATGATCTAATGATATGATCCTTATTCTTTCCCTGTATGTCTATTATTAGGATGAAAATATTTTTATAAAACTTCTTTCTTTTCCATGGGTTATGTTATGACTATGAAATCCATTTCCTTTTCATGGGTTATGATATGATTAATTTCTTATGATCGTATGGCACATATATGTATTGTTTTCATTAAATGATGGGTGGGATCATAATTATAGAGACCAAAAAGTAATTGGCTAAAGTATTATACCTCACAAGATAATTATAGGATGCAAGTCGGTGTGCTTGATCTACTATGGAAAACAAGTTGATTTTCTTAATTCATTATGGGAGAAATTTTTTTGTACATGATCTACTATAGTAAACAATTTGATCTTATTAATTCACTATGGAAATAAAATCAATGTGCTTAATCCAATCTAGGATGTATGTGGTGATATCTTATTCATTATTATATAGAAAATAGGTAGGTATTCTTGGTCCACTCTGATTTGATGGTCTCAAAATTTAACCTTGAAATATGAAATGGTTTATATTCTTATGATGGTTCCACACTTTTATGAAATGACTTTATGGTTTTTGATTTATTTTTTATGATCTATCACTCTTATTATTTATATCTTTTGAAATGATAAAGATTTATTCCATGACTCGTGTTTATGATCTTTGTCAGATTGGGTATGAACTTGGTAATTTATAATCATGATATCATACCCTTATGCTTATTTTATGCTTTCATAGGATCCTCGATTGATATATCCCATGATTATACTTTCTAAGAATCTGAGATCCCCCATTATTATAATTCCTTTCCCTAGGTTATGAAGAAATTTTTTAGGTAGGATATGTTTATAAAAAGGTACTAAATACGGAGATCTTTGTGAGAGATGCTGAAAAATTTTCATGAAATAAGAATATTTTGTATATATTCTCCAAATAAAACTAACCTTTATAGTTATAAAGTGTGTATTTGTAAAATTTAATGAATATTAATCTTAAAATAAGTAATATTTATGTATTAAAATATTGGTTATCTATATTTGGTATCAAAGACAAGGTTTATTCAATATTTAGAGATTATGGTTATAAAACTTTAGTGAATTTCATGAGGATAAGCCTAAGTATAGGATAACATCCTAATGTTTTGGTAGGAAGGATATTATGTGGTTTTCCTAGTAAGGAAATCCTATCTAGATACTACAAGTTTTCATAGTTTTATCATAAATACGTCTAGGGGTAATAACCTAGAATAGAGTTGGTAGAGTATATCAAGGCCATCATTCTACTGCACGATGAGTATTCCCTTACTGTGCACTTGATTTGATACTCTTAAGGTATATGCATGAGTTAATTCACATTTTCCTTATGAATCATTATAAAGGATTTGAATAAATAATTACCATGAATAACCTAGGCTAAACCTAAGGTGTCATATATTGAAAGGAACGTGTCGAGATTTAGACACCCTATGAATGTTTTTTCATGATTAATCACTCTGATTAAAGGTTCCTAATGGTCCTTTGATTTTTGAAAGTAATTGAAGATAGAATTATGATTTTGAGGTGGTAACATGTATGCTCAAATATTTAAGTACCCTATTTGATCTTAGTTATCTAAATTCCTAAATATTAGGAAAAGTATAAAATAATTTTAATTGAAAACCTCAAAAATTATATATTGATTTAACGGTGAAAACTTATAATGGTATGATGGTCACATATTAAGTCTATAATTCCTCTCTGATTTATGATTGTGGGAAATTAATTCCTACAAATCTTTTTATTCTCCTTTTAGTTTAATTTAATGTGATTCTAGTCATGTATTGAATTTCTTTATATAGATCCCATATTAATTTCTAAGGAAGGGAGTCACATTTAATATTCTAAATGAACTCATTGGTGTAATGAAGAATGAAAATTTCTAATTTAAATTAATTCTATATTGTGAGTCTTGATTCCTATTAAAAATGGGTGTTTTTATAAGATGGTTATGTAGAAACTCATCATCAATGATATTCCTATTGTTTGGGAGTTTTTCATGACTTTCCAAAATAATTTCTAGTATTCCTCCCAATTGTGAAGTTGAGTTTTAAATATAACTCCTACTTGGTGAAACATCTATTTTAAAGACACCTTATAGAATGGCCCCAATTGAGGTGAAAGAATTGAAGAAGAAACTACTGGATAATCTTGAAAAGTAATTTATCTATCCAAGTGTATCACCTTGGTGTGAAAAATAATTTTCGTTAAGAAGAAAGATGGATCAGTGTGACTCTATATTGATTATTGAGAACTTAACAAGAACAGCTATCAAGAACAGCTATCCTCTACCTCATATCAACGATTTTTTGATCAATTATGAGGAGCTCAATACTTATCCAAGATTTATATTTGATCTGGGTACTATCAGGTGAAGTTGAAAAGTGAATACATAACAAATATAGCCTTCAATATGAGGTATGAACAATACTAATTTATAGTGATTCCATTTGGTCTTTCAAATTTCCCTGCTATAATCATGTATTTAATGAATAAAGTCTTTAAAGATTACCTTTATTAGTTTGTGAAAGTATTTATAGATATATTCTTATATATTCAAATAGAAAGTAAGATCATGAATATCACTTGAGAATTATAATAAAAAATGAGGAAGGATAAGTTGTGTAAAAAAATTACCAAGTGTGAATTTTAGCATCAAAAAGTTTTATTCTTGGGTCATATAATCTCATTTGATGGTATTTTGGTGGATCCTTCAAATATGGAAGCTATTTAGAAATTTACTATACCAAACATAGAAACTTAGATCCATTGTCTTCTTGGTTTTCTATATATTAGTGAATCCATGTGGAGAATTTATCATAGGTTTCTAATCCACTCTCCATGTTAACTCAGAAGGTAGCTAAATTCATATGGACATATGAATGTGAGGAAAATTTAAAGTGATTCGAGGAAATTTGATTTAGTAAACCTATACTTGAATTACCCTATAGTAGAGAAGGGTTTGTAATATATAATGATGCATCAAAGAAGGAATTTTGATTCATTCTCCTGAAAAATGATATGGTTATAGCTTATTCCTCATGAAAATTGAAGGTTCATGAGAAAAATTACCCAACACATGATTTGGATTTAGCTGCAGTAATTTTTGAATTAATGATATGGAGGAATTATCTTTATATGGAAAGATTTTATATATACACTAATCATAAAATCTTAAATTATATATTCACTCAAAAGGAGCTTAATATTACCAAAAGAATATAGTTGCATCATATTAAAGATTATAACTGCTCAATACATTACCACCCTAGGAAAGCAAACATAGTGGATGATGTATTAAGTTGAAAGGATCATTCTAGATTATCTATGATGAGGATCACAAATGATCCAATATTTATATATTTTCAAATGATGGATCTAGAAACCTTGAAGAAAAGGGATAAATCTTATCTTAATCAAATTAATGTTCAACCATCTATCTATGTAAGGATTAAATAGGCATATAAGGATGATGTAGAGCGACAAAATAAGGTGAGAAATGTATATGAGTTAAACCTTGATTATAATTAAATGATAGGGTTCATTAAATGGTTCTGTGTCTCATACATACCATATTTTATTGAGATATTGGTTTAATCTCATAGTTAATTATTCTCTATTCATCCTGTAAGTATGAATATTCATATAGATATGAAAGAGTATTCCTAGTGGGAAAACATGAAAATAGATATTTTAGAATATGTATCTTAGTTCATGGTGTCTCAGTAAGTTAATGTTGAGAGACAAAATTCTAAGGGGATGTTACAACCATTTCCCATACTAGAATGGAAATGGGAAAACATCACCAGGGATTTTGTCTTCAAGCTCCCCAAAACATCTAAATTCCATAACACTGTTTGGGTTGTAGTTGATCACCTTAAAAATTCATCACACTTCCTTACTATCATATAAGACTTATCTCTTGATCATAGTGGCTGAATATAAATTAAATTAGTGGTAAATTTATATCAATTACTACATTATATTGTATCTAATTGGGATTTAAGGATTACCTTGAAGTTTTAGAAAAGTCTTCAGTAGGATATGGATACAGAGTTGAGTATCAGCACTGCTTATCATCCTTAGATAGATGGAAATTATGAGATAACCATTCAAACCATGGAGGATATGTTGAGATTGTGTTCTCTATAATTCAAAGGTGGTCGGGATCAAAACATTCATTTAGTTGAGTTTTCTTACAATAATATATTTCACTCAAGCATTTAGATAGATCCTTATAATGACCTCTATGGAAAAAAGTGTAGAACTCCAATGTTCTGGAATGAAGTTGGATAAATAAAGTTATTGGGGCCTAAGTAAGCTCATGAAATGGTAGAAAATGTAATATCCATTCAGCAATAGATAAGGTTAGCACAAAGTTGATAGAAACGTTATGTTGACAATCATCAGCAAGTCCTAAAGTTTGAATTTGGTGATAAGGTGTTTCTATGAATTTCTCCATAGAATAAGGTTATGAGATTTTATAGGAAATAAAATCTGGTCCCTAGGTATATTATCCGCTTTTATATTCTTGATCCAATCAATATGGTAGTTTATCACTTGGTACTTCCACCGAACCTCTCTCAAGTTAATGATGTGTTCTGTGTATCTCACCTAAGGAAGTGCATACCTGATCCTTCACATGTATTAATCTAATAGATCATAATACTATATCATGATATTTCTTATGAAGTGAAACCAGTATAAATCTTGTATCATAGATATAAAGTGCTATGAAACAATACTACTCATCTCGTTAAATTTCTCTAGAGGAATAAAAAATTCAAAGAATTTATGTGGGAACACGAGGATATAATGAGGTAGATATATCCTAATTGGTTTATATCAGGGTAATGTAATTTCAAGGGAAAATTTATTTTAGTGGGTTATAATGTAACAACCTAAGATTTTAAGATATATTTATTTTAAATAAATCTCTTTTATAGCTTGTGATACACGCAAACCTGATTATAAATGAACATTAGTATAATATACCATTATAACCTAGCCATTAAATTGGTAGCTATGAATAGTAACAACTAAATTATGAAAAATATATTGTTTATATATATATATAATTAATTATTTAGTTATCAATTAATTATAAATGAAAATAAAAACCAACTGAAAATAAAAAAAGATATGTTTCTTTATAAAACTAATTTTATGCATGTAATGTGTGTTTATCTTATTAAATTAAGTTTTTAACTATTGTTTAATGATTTTAATGAAATTATAAATTAAATAAAATGTTTTAAATTTCATCAAATATTTTTTCTAGGAATGGAATAAGAATAAATCCAATGTTATGCTTAAAAATGTATTTTTTCTAAAAACAAGTTTCATCGTTATTCGAGCAGTTATTTTAAAATAATTTTTTTATAAATTTAGAAAAAATATTTTAAAAATAATAATTTTATTTTTTAAATCAAAATTTTAAAATTATTATGTATTTAATTTTTTAGAATTTTCTAAAAAGGTTGATTTTTTTATAAATAGTGAACAATTTGGATTTTTAATAAACATTTTTTGTTTAAATCATTTAGTAAGATAAATTTTGTTTTTAAATTGTTTAAAAAGTAAAATTAGTTAAATTATATTATTATTAATTCAATTTAGTTTAATTTATTCAATTTTATATTAAATTTTGATATAAAAAATTTTTATTCTTAAGAAAACATTTTCTTTGGAAATTACTTTTTAGACGCGGTTGTGGGTTTAATTTTAAATTAAATTCTATAACTTATGTGAATTGAATTTGAAAAAAATTATTCTATATTTTTAATCATAATAATTAATATTAGATAATAATTCCCACTTATTTTTTTTCATAGTTAATAGTAAAAACGCTAAAACAAATTGTTACCACTGATAAGGTTAAATTAAGTTTAATGAGGGGTAAACTAAAAATATAAGGTTTAAAATGACATAAAAACTTGTCTAATTTATATTTTATGTATATATTTAAAACTTATACCATCTAAGGTTTTGTAATTTTCCATTTTGGTGCCATTATTTTCAGGAATGTGAAAAGAATTTAATTTAAAACATTGAAAAAAAATACAATTTTTCCACTCACATCAGTTATAAAAGTCCACTCCCTCTCCTCTCCTCTAAACAATTAAAGATACATTTTGTTAGAGAAATATCTACCCAAATACTTTTCTTATATCCATCCTCATGAACTATAATCTATTTTTTTATCATAAAACCATCCTATGAAGGCTTTAGGTATAAACCTGAAGAGGTTATCTAAAGAAGAGGAGGTTTGGATATATGTAAAGAAATTCAAGAATTGAGGTAACTGATTTTCATCCCACTTTTACTTATGTAAGACACATTTCATATTAACCACTTTTTAATTTTATGTGGTGTATATAATTCCCATGAATGTATTTTATGATTATTCTTATGAAAATTATATAGATTTACTTATACATCTAAGGTTCTTTCTTTCATGGGAATTATGATTCAAAAATTAAAAAAGTGGTAAGGGTTTCATGTTACAATATCAATGTTTATCATGATTGTTTATGACTAAGTTTATAATGATTAAATTTCATGATCTACCTCTCAAGAAACACATTAATTTTCTTATCCTGAGGTTATTTATTTAGAATAAATTTTTTCCTTTCATTTTTCTTAATTTAAGTACTCAAGATACCGAAGGAATGTTTTTAAGGAAAACCAGCAAAGTTTTAATATCCATTCATGAATATTTCTCTTCCATTCCATGTTATCTAAAAAATTCAAGAATATTTTTACTAATCTCTAACTATTGTTTAAATTCGTTTTTACCCATGTTTTAATTTCTATAAATTGTTTTAAAATGAATCTTCTTGTCATTTTATGAATGAGGTACTTTTTGAATTTTTACAATAATTTGAAATGAAAATTTTATTTCAACTATTATGAAAATAATGGAATATAACATAATTATAACCACTCAGTTCTTTGAAGATTACTTTAAAATTTTATATATTTGTTTTCAAATAAAATTATTTCTTTAATATTTTGGAAACTTTTAGATTTTAAATATGTGATTTCAAATTGAAAAAGGTATTTTTGTCAAGAAATGTTCAAAGTGATCTTTTAAAATAATTTTCCATATAAGATGAAATCTTTTGATGTTTCCTAATATTTAATAGGGATGTTATACAATGATACCATCCTTATTATTTATTTGGATTTTTTATGATTATTATGACAAGATATTTATGAAACCTAGTAATTTTTCAAGACTTATGATATACTTATGAAACCCATTTATTTTACATGGTTTATGATAAGATGAATGTTTTATGATCTTGTGGCACATATATGTCTGATTTTTATTATGTTATGGTTGTTCCTAGAATTATTTACCCCTCCAATTATTTGGAAAATGTATTATATCTCATTAAATAATTGTGGTATTTAAGTCAATTTTCTTGATCTACTATGGGAAACAATTCAAAGCGCTTGATCTGCTATGGGAAAAATGTTTAAATTATTGATCCAATATATAAAACAAGTCAATGTTCTTGATCTAATATGGGAACTAATTCAATGTTCTTGATAAAATATGGGATATAGGCATTGATGCCTAATCTATTATGATATGGGAAACAAGTAGGTGTTCTTGATCCAGTATTATTTGATAGTCTTGGTAGTTAACATTGACATATCAAATAGTTTTTATACCAATGTTAGTATACAATTTTATGTAATGAACTTATGGTTTGTGATATATTTATGATTATTTCTCACTCTTATTATTCTTGTTTTTAACAATGATAAATATTTATACCATGAATCATGTTTATGATATTTTATAGATTGGGTATGAAAAATATAAGTTATGATCATGATCTCATGCCCTTATTCTTATCTTATTCTTTCATATGATCACCGACTGATTTCTCCCATATCTACCCTTACTAAGAATCTAATATCACCATTTCTTATGTTTCCTTTCCTCAGGTTATGAAGAAATTTTTTAAGTAGGGTATGTCTATTAAGAGTAATAAATAGGGAAATATGTGTGCGTGATATTGAATATTTTTCATGAAATAACAATATTATGTATCTTGTATCCACATAAAGTAAACCTTTATGGTCCTTGGGCATGTATTTGTGAAATGTATTGAATATTATTCTAAAAAGATATAATATTTATGTATTAAAAGCATGTATCTCTATAATATAGTTTCTTTATTATTTATTAAACTCTCATAAAATATGATTCAATGACTTAAAAGTATCTAAATAATACCATTATGATTTTTTTAATAATGATCTTATGTTAAAAGAAACCATTTTCATAATCATAATCATCCATTAATTATAATATATTCATGTTTGGGTTGGTATAACCACCTACTTGAAAAATAATCTAAAATAATTTCATGGATGAATATGATAAATTAATTAATTATAATATATTATTTAAATAATCATTTAATTTTTAAATTTTTTTTGGAGTGGTATAGTTAATATTGAACACATTAACTAAGATAGAAACATCCCTTAATTAAAAATCATAGAAACATACTCATCACCAATTTCATCTTTAAATATCATAACCAAAACTCTAAAAAATGAAATTATAACATTATAAATAATTATAATTACCTTTTATGATATTTTAATGAAGAAATTTTAGAAAATAATGATTAATAATAATGCTATTATAAAGGTAGTTCAAAACAATTAAGATTACTCCAACCTGATATCAAAAATATATAATAACTAACAAATATTTATATAGAGAATAATTATAAATGAATATTAAAAAAGTAAATTTATATGAATAAGGTTATGAAATAGAATATTAATATATCTATGTTTTTTATACAGAATTTTAAAGTGCATTCGACTGTGTTATGAAACATGGTAAGGGTTTCTTGTTACAAACTTTCACTCCTTGAGAAATATTTCTTATTATACACCATGTTTTCTTTAGAATGGTGTATGTACTGGTCCTTTAATATTATTTATCAAGATCCTATAATTATTTATTTTATTTATTTATTTATTTCAAATCATCTTCTTTAAGGGGCTTGGACTCAAAAAAAATTATGTTTGTAAGGGTTTGTTGTCTTGAATTATTTTCTTTGAGGGATGTTTGTATTATGCACCTAATTTTGTATATATAGTGTATATGTTTACTATTTTATTCATTAAAAAAATTAAATAACATTCATTCATGGTATTATAAGTTCAATTTCAAAATCACTCATATTAAATTGGTTTTTATTTGAGTGTTACACTAGCTATAACTATTTTCTTGAGTCTAATTATTTCTCCTTAATTCCTAAATTCTCTACTTGTTTAACTGAAAATTCATTTTTTTACATAAAACCCATTTTAAGTGTTGAGGTGGAACCCAAAATGACATAAAGGACCTAAAGACATAAACCATTCCCCAATATCCCAAAATCCATCAACAACCAGATCAAGATAAAAAATAAACACTCCTCCCCGACATCAAAAATGTTAATTCTAGATCCCACCTTCTCATTAATGCTCAGTTACCCATCCCAATCATATCTTCATGGGCCTGGTACCAATGAAAAATTATACCCTATTAAAGGTAAAAATATAGATATTAAAGTTCTCATGAAAACTCCTGGCTTTGAACCTCATCTAGAATAACCCCTTGAAGAAGGTCTGGTTGCATATGCCCTTGAATATGCACCACATGTCACAGCACCACAGAAAACAAAGTAGATGAACCACCATGAAAATAATCACAAAGGAAAAAATCATCATTCATAAAAGTATCAATGACATTGTTTGCATGCCAGTCACTGAAACCATCACTAGAAGATATCCCTACTACAAAAAACTCACGAGGCTCCCTCGGAAACCACAGCCGCATATGATCAACCCAAAGAAATTAGATGCTCCAATATGTGATAAACCAAGACAACACTACCCATGGTAGGAAGACCCAACAACCACACCAAAGTAGTGTCACCAAATAGGTGGAACATGTCGATTTGGACCAAAATCACTACTCTTAAAATGAATCCGAGAAGATTTGAGCCAGATAAGAACCTACATCAGAGGCCAAAATGAGAAAGAACATAAGAAGTGGTGGAGAAGGAAACCCATGAGGGCTGGGGACAGGGACACCCCACCAATTTCGATGAATAAAATCACCTCAAATCCCATTTCTGCCATCAAAACCGCTCGTAGAGAACACAAAAAACCAACTAAAGCACTCACCCTGCCAGAGCATGACATGGAAGACCTGGATCTAGACCACCCTTCACCATAGGAGACCTAGATCTCGACCACCCTTCACTGCACTACTATAAAAGATATCAAATCCCATGTGGTCAAACCTCATCACCACACTGAAGAGGTTCCACCATGCCACGAAATTATTGAGAAAACCCCAAGTATGAAATTCACAACCAAACCCAAGACGACGAAGGGATGGAGGTTATAGGGAAAACCCTAATGTCATTGTTCCCCTTACGGGATCATTGCTATATAAATTCTCTACATGATTATGATATTTTAATCCCCTTTTATCCTTATAATTTCATTTATCTATAGAAGTTTCTCTTCTTATCAAGTTGATTTACTTCTTTTTATCAAATTCATATTAATTTATGAAATACCTTCTCAAATAAAAGTTATATATTAGAAAGAATAACTCACATTATTTCCAATTGATCTTTTCCTCAATGTCCATATTTTCCTTTCCACTATAGTTATCTATTATTTTTTGGAAACTCTAAAGTGGATTATTTTCTATGATCCATGTAATTATCTTTATCTGTTTTCAAAAGGAAAATATAATACTCTTTTTATGATGTGTATTTCCAACAAAGATATCTCAGAATATTAAAAAACATACTTTCAAAACCAAATGTTTTATCTTACAACCAACATTAATTTTGATAAAATTTATATATTTTAAAATATCTATTATTGAATTTTATTTTTTCAAAAGTAATTTTTTTACATATTTTTCACTTTTAGTTTTTAAATAAGTTGTCAAAGTTACATATAACATCTGATTTTTAATAATATGTTTAAATGTCTTCTAAAATATCTTTTTAATTATTTTCATGAGAATACAAGTTTCTACCACATTTTTTATTTTATGTGAACCATTATCTCTAAATTTTCATGGTTTTTAAAAGAAATTATTTTCCTCCTAGTTTTTTAAAATATATATTTTAAAATTATTTCAAATGTTCCAGGATATTTCATATTCTCAAAGTTATTTTTCTAAAACTACACATAAGTGGTTTTCATCTGCATCATTTTCCTTTGATATATCATATGCTTGATCAAGGATATTCTTAAAATTATAACATCTACCTTATTTCTATGTATGCATTTTGAAATGTTATTTTCTATCATAGAAATCATTCATGATTTCCTTTTTCTTTCCTAGTCATTGAATGTTTATAAACCTAATTTTTCTTCCAATTCCTTACTTTGTGAATACCTTATTTTCCATTTCTTTGATTAAAGGGTGTGTACCTTGATTTTATACATCGATTAAATGGAATAATTATTAACTAAAATGTATACTGTTTATTTATACAAATTAAATATCATATGCTCTATTATCTTGATTGAAGGGAATTTACCTAAGAAGTTACTAGATATATGTTGATACTTGTTTATTTTCCATGGTTATATTATGTTATGATTATTGATAGAATTATGAATGTTTTCCTTATATGATTCCATTTTTAAATGGATTTAAAACCCATTTTTTCCCATGGGTTCAATAAGATGATGATTTATTTATTATGGAACACATATGTATGGATGATAATGGGTGGGGTCCTATATCTCCCTCTAATACATTAGTTTAAGTTTATATTTCATGAGATAATTAGGTGTGGAAACAATGAGTTTATTCACATATGCGTGGGAATAATGAGCTTTTAATATGCATTTTATATGATTGTGGTTGTTCCATATATCCATGTTTTACAATGTTATGCAATAAATCTTATTTCTTTTCATTTAAAAGTTATGTAACATTGAATGTTTATTCCTATTTTTTAATTATACTCACTTATGATCTTTGATTTTTATCACTTTTTTTACCCTTACTAGGCATCTGAAATCACCCCTTTCTTATGTTATTATCCCATGTGTTATGACGATGAGTGTAATATATGAGAAGTCTATAAGAGAGTCTAATATGGTTCTATTATGAAGAAATGTTCAGGAGTATTGTAAAATAAGTTGTATATATAATTGGTCCTCAAATAAATTAAACCAAAAGTTTCTAAAATTTTTGTGAAATTATTATGAGATGTAATAATAATGTGAAGTTTTTGAAAGTCTATAATGGGTCATCTCACTTAGTAGAAAAATTAATTTATAAAAGAAAGAATTTTTAACACCAGACTTGGGTGTCACTTTAGAACCTAATGGGCAATGGTTTAATTAAAATGTTTGTTTTAAAATATATCTTTATTTATGTATTATCTATTTTTCCATTTTATATATTTATAAAATGTTGATCGGTTTGGTTATTGATTTAGACATCATTGGTTTTTTCCAACTAAGTTATACTCACACCTTGGTTAGGAATCCATGTAACAAGGGTAGTTAATCGTATTTTTCACTTATCATGGGAACAATTTGGGAAGCAGCCTATTATGATGTTGATAGAGGCTAGGTTTTAGGAGGGGCTTTAAAATTTTATTGAGACTCATAGATTTTTTTATTCTTTATTTTTATCATTATTTGGGTATGTGATCAACCCAGTGGGAGATCCTCCTTGCATGACTATAATTCTTCTTCCTGTCATATTATTATTATTGGTTGAGTTGTTTTATATACCATGAACTCTATGATGACTTTATTATTGATATATAATTCTTGTCTATTTTATCCATTACTGAAAACTCTGATCAGGGGGTATAGTCTCCCCACAGTACTACCTTAGACCCCCATTTCTATTCGGTATCCTCTAGTGTATGGGGAGTAATTCCTGAGGTCATGTGGAAAACTAGCATGATTACTATTCAAAGAGTGAACTAGGATGGGATGTTGAAATTTGGTATCAAAGGATTTCTTTTTTTCTTTCATCTTATGGTTTTCAAATCTAGTATACTAGAGACTTGGGAATATTTTGTTTCATGTAAAGGATATTATACTAATGAATCAATAACACTTATTCTAGTTATAATTAAAGGTTATTAGGGATGGTATTAATGTTCTTAGTTTGTGATATTGTTTTTGTATATGATTTTCTCCTCAATATATGCACATATGGTTTGGATTTTATTATATTTGATGGATTTATTTATCTTAGACCATTAGTAAGAGGCCAGTGATTTCATTTTGACTTTTTTTCTATGGAGGTAAGAGGATTATCATGAAAGATATCAGGTATATAGGATTCATATGTTATAGTCATTCTAGTGTGAGGTTTTACTGATGACTAAGGCTTTATTGTTTAAAGTGTTAGCATCTAATCATACCGTGTTTGTCTATATAAGTACTTAGTGGAATTATACTCAATTATTCCAAATTGTATATAGAACATGTTTTAATGGAATGTCATGTAGATCTATGGTGAGATGCTTGATGATGAGGATAATGATTCCATCCTCATGAAAAACAGGTACAGTAAACTAGGTGGGTCAACATGGAATAGGTTCATAACCATTGGACCCCTTGTGGGTTGTTATTGTTCAGGTTTTGTTACTTAAAATGACTTGTAGAAACCTATATAATGTTTTCCCTCATATCTTGGAATTACTTTCTACTTAACTAAACCCAGTGGCATCGAGGCTTCAGGTGGGGGACCCAGTGGGGGTACTTATTTGCTGCCTGATTCTTGGATAGGAAACACGTTCATGTATATGTTTTGGTATATGTGACCTGATCCTCCAGTGATCAGTTTGATGTATATATTCTTGGAGAGGGCAGGTACCCTAGTTATGGGTGGGTTCCCTAGTTGAGACCCTATAGATGGTTGTTTTGGTATGTTGATGACTTGTGATGTTGGGAAAGGATAATTATTCATTCCCTATGAGGTATGGCCTTCTTCAATATGGATTAGACCTAGGTGGTCAAACCTAGTGACCTTGACATGAGACTTGGAATTTAGACTAAGTGGGAGACTTGGATACCATAGATATGACTAAGGTCATATTGGATTAATGCTTGGTTTTTTTTTGGTAAGGGAAACCTATGAAAGGGGTTTTATTTTCCATTACCTGACCCAAGCTGAGGCCTGATCTGCAACTACCCCGAGCCTACCACCATAGGCAAGGGTTGGAGATAGGCATTGAAGGCATAACTAACTTAGGGAGGCCTTTTCCTAAGTACCTATATGCACACACATATCCCTCTCAATAAAAAGGTTTAGAGGGAAGGGGGAAAAGATGAATCACTGCTATAAAGTAAATCAAGCATAAATGAACCTCTAGATAGTACAAAAGTATGGTAGGGAAAACTAAAAAGTAAAGGGGAAAAATAAACACCCAACTAGAAATATGTCCCAACCTAAAAAAACTAGAAAAGTAAATAGTTAAGGGAGACTAGCTCTTGGATATTAAGCTATGACCACCATACGTAATTCAAGTACCCAGTATCCCAAAGGTCCTCTGAAGTCATGTTCAACTTATCCATCGTCTACATAAGACACAACATGTGTGGGAAAATACTATGAAGGGGTGAGTATATACATACCCAGCAGGACACCCTAAATGTTTAAGGGGGTAGTAAGAGATACAGTAGGAAGAGAAAGATATAATATAGATCAAGGTATAGTGAAAGATAATATATCAACCCAAAAAGATATTGAAATTAAGATTTTCTAGGAAAAAGAGGTTAAACATGGTGAGTAGATGGACTACTCATTGATTATTCTCCACCTATATAAAGAGAGTAGACTCATCCAACCATGAGAAGCTAAACACGGAAAGAACGTGGCATACCCCACACATATTCACCTCTCTTGTAAGGATAGTAACAAAATAAAATGTGTGAATATAGAAGGATATATATGTGTCTGTGTGTGTGTGATCAGTCAAAATAAACCCAAATGAGAGAGTAAGGGGATCTCTATATCACAGCTCAGCCCAAGAAGAAAATTATCCAGCAGTTTCAAAAGTCTATTAATGATGCCCAACATCTCATGTGTCTTCCCAAAAGTAATTATACCAGTTAAACCATGACTCGCCACTATTCCAAATAGTCGAGTGGTCAAAAACTAAAAGTAGATGACCTACACCCTAGTGTGTCATGGGGTGCCACTCTAAAAGTATCTATAGAGAACCCACACCCATACCGATGGGGGTAACACTCTAGTGTCATGAGGACGCTTTCCCTATTCTAATAGGGGTTCCACTCAATAAGTTGGAGGACCAGCCCCATGATGATGGGGGATTACACTCTAATGGTCAATTACACACACCTTGTTATAATAGGGAGTTCTACTTTAGGTCATAAAGGACCCTCACCCTACTCGGTAGGGTGTTCCACTCATAAGGTAGCTATAGAGGACTCGCACCCATACTAATGTGGGGTTCCACTCTAGTGTTCAACAAACCACACCCTAATGACATAGGGGGGTTCCACTCTGATCATCGAGGACTCACAATCTATCTGATATAGGGTTCTACTCTGAAGAAGCCTCTGGTGATCTTACATGATCTGTAACACCCCAAAATTTTAAGAAAAATATTCTTTTTAATTTCATTAATGTCTTGTGTTGTACGCTACACCAAAAGGATCTTGCACAACACACATCCCTGACATGTCTTGCATTAAACGCAAGCGCGACCTTCCACGATAGCGTGTGTTGTACGCAATACCGAGTTTTGCTAAACAACGATATGCTATTAAAAAATTATTAAAACTAGCCGTTATGAATATTACTACCCACTTTTTGAAATTTTATAAATTTTATTTTTGAAAATGGACTTCATTTTGGGATTCAAAATATCGAAATTAGCCTAGGGTGAAATTTTGGTATTTTTCTGAAAACTTTCAATTTTTGATGAACAGCGAAAACACTGGGTTACTATTTAAAAACCAACTTTAAATAATTATTTATTTTATTTAAATTTATTTTATGTCAAAATTGATACATAATACCTATATAAGTTCAATTTAATTCATTGGAGTCATTTTATAATAATTTTAGATATATAAAAAAATTTATTGAACTTTTCACCGTCTTTTACCCACCTCCTAGGACAATTTTCAAATTTACATAAAACATAATTTTATCACTTCTGTGAGTGGAATTTCAAAAATCCGAGACACATGGTTGATGTCAGTAAGTAAAATGTGGTTCAATGAGATGAAAATAATTTTTGGTGAATAGTAACTCTTTACTTTTTTTTACCACGGTTAAAAGTAAATAGGGTAATTAAGGGTAAAAATGATATTATTATTACCCTAACACATGTCCTAATTCTATTAGATAAGTGTAATTCGACCAAAAAAACCTTAGAAATTAAATATGACCATTTAGGCCCACTTGGATTAGATTAGGACATTTATTATTAATTTATTTAAAGAAAGGTTAAAATAGTTAAAATCAAAGTTTAATAAGTAAATAATTTTTAATATAGGGTTATACATATGATAAATAAGACTATAAATATTCATTAGAAATATAAAACTATTTCATACATAATGGTATTTTATTTTTAATTTTTAGACATTAAATAATTTTATTTATTTATGACACAAAGATGATGCAGTAATTATCTTATTAATGAAATATTGACATTATTGATATTATAAATACCCAAATAAATGTAATTTGAGACTTTTTATGAATTAAACTAATTTTATAGGTTAATATGACATGTTATTATTGATTTAATTAACTTTTTTCAAATTAATCATTCTGTTATGATTTTCCAAAAAATCAATTACTAAATAGTGTCAAAATTGACATAAAATAGTTTTTAAAAAAAATATTATATTATTAATTGTTATTTTATTCCTAAAAATCTAAGGTTCAGAAAAATGACTTAGATAAGGTTATGTATATTAATAATAAACAACTTTGGGTTCGTTTGGCTTGTTATAGTTAGTTTATTAACCTTATAGTGTAAGAACACAAAAAGACACGGTAAAATTACAATTATTTAACATAAAGTTAAATCTAAATGATAAGGTTAAAATAGGAACCTAAACTTGTCTAAATTGTATTGGATGAGAGGATTTAGACCCATACCCACCTTATCTTAGAAATATATCAATTTGGAGCTATTTAAAACCGAATATGACTTTATAATAAAATAATATTTTTAGTTTTTCCAAAGGTGCCCCTCTCCTCCCTTATAAAAGGAAACATCCTACCCCTCTTCCTCACACCAATTTGAGCCTTCAATCTCGTCCAACCCCTGACAATTTATCCTCTCCACTTCCCTATAAACATCCTAGAGGTCCTGGTCGTCTTCAAAGACCAATTTTAATGCCCTAAAAGGAGGTCTCAAATAAGCGCTTTAAAGAAGAGGTAATGTCCGTTACCGATTCTTCCAACTTTATTTCTTATTCCACTTCTTCTTATTTAGTTTTTTAATTATTAAGTAATAACATAAGTATCAATAATATAATGATATGTTATTATAAGTATGAAAGAACCCTATTTCACCATCTATCCATCCAATGGAAAACGAAATCACTGCGCGTGCGTACGTACGGAATACCGTCTCTACACCGTGGTGTAATCTATTTTCCACCACCACCTTACTTGGATGGGTATAATGGTACAAATAAATAACTATATATGATTATTGTAAAGTGTTATTGATTCTAAAATAGTATACATACACTCCAATACAATTACACGATCATGGGAACGATATCATCGCTCGTGCGTACGTACGGAATACCGTCTCCACGATGTGATGCGATTCGTTCTACATGATCTCCATTTCATAATGATTATATAAATAAATTGAATGAATAAATATGATATATAGTACACTAATAACATTCTGGAAATGAGGTATCTATAACCTAAAGAGAAGAATAAGAATTTATTCGACAAAACAAGCATAAGAACAAAAAGTAATAAACACCCGAATAACAAGTAGCAATGAAATATTACTAATAAGAAGCTAAGAATATGGTCATATATGATATTATAACAAAGATTATGATTATGGAATAAGTCAGTGACATTATTTAAATCATTATACAGGAGTTTCGGACACTTACGAAGCAAATCGGACCTAAGTTAAGGAAAATATCACAATCTCATTTTTATCTGAGATTGTTTATACTTTGGTATTTACTGGGGTGTATGTTATCATCCACATCCATGTTTCCTCAACATTTAATATTATTTCCATCCACCTATAATTGTTCAAATCCAATTTTACCCTTCGGTGAGTTTTTAGTAAAATATATGAAAGGAATCTTTTTTCGTTTTTCGTACGAGGTACTTTTTGACTTTTCTGACAAAAGTACGAGAAGAATGTTTTTTTTAACTTATACGGCGTGAACGGATTTTGACGGTTTCATAACGCCTCATTTTCATGAAGCTTACTCTAAAAGATTTTATGATTATTTTCAACAAAATAATTTTCTTTTAAAATTGAATGTCATTTTTTGAAAAGAAAATGATTTTGAAAAAGAAATGATATTTTCCTCAAGAATTCATTTCAAGTGTTTTATCAAAACCATTTTCCATCTAAGATGAAATTTTTTCATATGTGTATGTTTCAAGTATAATGTCTCGATGATTTACATGGTTTCATTTTTCTTATGATGAAATGATATCCATTTGTATTTATTGGGTTATGTGATGATGGGATGATGTTTATGAAACCCATTTTATTCTTTGGGTTATGATGAATGATTTATGTTTATTTTGTGGCACAAGTAAGAATGATTTCATTATGAGATGGGTGGGACCTATATCTCCCTCCAATGCATTGGGTAAAGATTTTATATCTCATGAGATAGACATGGCTGGAACGGAAGGTTAAACCGGTTCAATGAAACAGGACTGAATCGAGGAGTGAACTCGGTTCAGAAATGGACTTTGTCCACTAAGATAGTCTTGGCCATGAGTCTTGACTAATAAGAAATGATTCTCTATTATTATGTGTGTATGACTCAAAGTTTCATGTTTTAAGTTGTGATTATTGGGATTACATTTCACTACTATGATTTATCCCATGTTATGATATTATGATCTCTTTTGCAGGTTAAGATTTCCAAAATGTTATGTTCTTATGAATATGATGTGATTGATATTTATTTTGTTTACCCTTACTGAGCATTTGAGCTCACCCTTTTATGTTTTCTTTTCCCCAGGATATAAAGAAAGGTTTTAGGTATGAAAAAAAAGGAAGATCTTTATGGGAGATGTTGAAGATCTTTCACCACGATTAGAAGATTATATTCCGAGTTTCCAAAGACACTAAACTATTACGGTCCTTGTGTGTGTGTGTTTGTTATGTACTAAGTATTCCACAAAAGCAATGTAATGTCCATGTACGTCAAGCTTAGGGTCTCTACAGTTGGTATCAGAGGAAAGGTTTAGTCAACCTTTGGAAACTTGGATGCGATAACTTTAGTGAGATCCCTATAGATATTTCTAAGGTATGTATAGGGATGTCCCTAAGGTTAAGTATATGTATAGGTTATAGTACTAGAATTACGGTAACCTAAGATGTTAGATATTGAAGGTACTCCCCCTTTATTATGTTGTTTTCCCTAGCATGATTTTTGCCTCTCGCGCTATTCTTTTTGGGTTTTAGACGATGGCTGGAACCCGAAGGAACCGTGTTGATCAATGTAATGGACAATGCAATGATTTTCCTCATGAACAAACAAATGTTATGGGAGATGGAGTGCAAAATATTATTGTTATACTTACACAAGCTATGAATCATTCTGGACTTCCAAATGAGCAGAGAAGGGAACAATATTCTATTGAGTCATTCATGAGGCAACGTCTACCTTCTTTCAGTGGGTCTTCTGATCCACTTGTTGCTGAACAATGGATCAGTACCACTGAAAAGATATTCTCAGTTCTTCAATGTTCTGAACATGATAAAGTCATCTTAGCAGTATATCGTTTGGAAGGTGAAGCTGATCAATGGTGGAATCTTATCAAGAATACGAGGCCAAGAGATGAAATTGAGTCAATGGAATGGGACGAGTTAAAGAACTTATTTTTAAATAATTACTTCCCTCTTATTCTTCGAACAAAGATGGAGAAGGAGTTTCTTGAACTAAAGAAAAAGGATGACGAATCTATTGGTATATACGAA
This sequence comes from Viscum album, assembly GCA_963277665.1. Classification (NCBI taxonomy): domain Eukaryota; kingdom Viridiplantae; phylum Streptophyta; class Magnoliopsida; order Santalales; family Viscaceae; genus Viscum; species Viscum album. Next base: position 385,297,169 of record OY728145.1, read on the forward strand.
GCGAATTTTACAAGGCTTGCAAGGTATGCATCTGGCTTTATCATCCAACCTGAAAGTAAAGTTGATCGATTTTTCAGTGGCTTAAAACCAAATCTTTGAAGGGAATTAGCTATAAGAGACTTCAGTAGCTATGAAGAAATTGTGTTTTGTGTTATTAAGGTAGAAATGGAAGTTGGTTTTACATATCCATCTCATGGTTTTGACAAGAAATGAAAGATGGAGTTCAAGGAGAAATCTCATAATAATGGTGAAAAGAAGATGAATGTTTCCTTATGCTCAAAGTGTGGAAAGAAGCATGGTGGAGATTTTCTTAAAGGGACTAGAAAATGTTTTAAGTGTGGAAAAGAAGGTCATCGAGCAGCTGAGTGTCGAAGTAATGGAAAAAGGGTTGCTAATGGTGTGAATAAATAAAATACTGCAAAGAACGCACCAACAACACTTCAATGCTTCAAGTGCAATGAAATGGGGCATTATGCTAATCAATGCCCTAATCCAAGGGTTAATGATGATCAACATGAGCAACCACTTAAGGCAAAGGACAAAGGGAAGTCACATGCGATCTCTATTGGCGATGTTGAATATGACAACGATGTGGTGGAATGATTAAGTGTATATGTAATGGGATTCCAAAATAATGTTGTATATAGTATCGTGGAATATTGGAATATTTATGTATTGGTCTATTGTGGTTTTCAATAATTTTATGGTACCAGTAACCATGGAAAGTGATTGAGATATTTTTGGTAAGCAGATGATATGCGCATAATGAAGGGATAAGAAGATAATAAGATGTTTGATTGTATTCATGAGCTCATGGTTGATATAAGGACTAAGTGATATCATTGTTTGAGTATATAGAATTCTGAGGATTTTGGTATATGGAAAGTGTTAACTTTTAACAGCATTCATGTTTTCACTAAGGTTCAATGGGTATTCATTATTCAAGAGAATAAATGATTAAGGTATTCACAAGTTTGTAATTTGACCAACAATATATATCTTATGATATATGGGGGATAAATGATGGCATTCACGTGATTGTTATGTGACATTTCAAGTAATCATTTTCTTTATATTATGAGCTTGGACAGAAGTATTTTGGATAAGCCTAAAGATTGGAATGGATTATGTTGGACAGAAGTTATTATTGTTTAAGGATAGACCGTTTTTCGATATTATTGATGGGATGTTATAGTAATAGAAAAAGGACAACTTGCAGGATGGGCAACAGCCCATCGCGTCGGACAAGGCTGTGGGAATCGAACCCACAACTGAAGTGCGACTGGCCTTTATCGCCTACCAATGGCCTACAGAAATTACCTGGTTAGTAGAAACTATTTTTATTTTATTACGTGGTATGATATATGAAGTATAAGTTCATTTTTGGAATCGTATACAATTAACCTCACCATAGATGGACTTATGTATATTTGATAACTTTTGCTAACCTTTTGTTTGAAACAGATAGAATGACCCATCATTCTATCACATGATCGGTTAACACTTCACGAAAAACAAATTCAACTTCATTTCTTTAAAAGATTAAGTGGAAATTGTTCAAAGCATGAACAACAGTGAGATTGTACCAAAATAAAGTAAGTATTTATTCTAATTCAAATTCTTCAACTTTAGGGAAATGATCTTGAAAACCAAAAATGTTGTCCTAGTGCCCTTATATCCGATAAATCAGATGGTACCCTAGATCATCACAAATTTATGGCTTTGTGATTGGTAGATTTTTCATAGCCATGTTCTCTACCACTCTCCATCAGAACATGACGGTTAGATTTCTCTTCCATATCCATATTTTCACATATGTTCTCCAATGTGGAAACCCAGTGATTAGTTAATTTGGGTAACCATTACGTTTCATACTATAGTTTTTAAAGCCAAGTTTTGGTATTCCTTTCTACGATGTGGGTTTCTATTAAAGAAACTTTCGAGTAGTAAACCATTTATAACCCCGACGAATTTCGAGGGCGAAACTCATTTTAAGGGGGGTAAAATGTAACACCCCAAGATTTTATGAAAAATATTCTTTTTAATTTCATTAATGTCTTGTGTTGTACGCTACACCAAAAGGAACTTTCACAACACGCATCCCGGACTTGTCTTGCATTACATGCAAGCGCGACCTTCCACGATAGCGTGTATTGTACGCAATACCGAGTTTTTCTAAACAACGATATGCTATTAAAAAATTATTAAAACTAGCCGTTATGAATAGTACTACCCACTTTTTGAAATTTTATAAATTTTATTTTTGAAAATGGACTTCATTTTTGGATTCAAAATATCGAAATTAGCCTAGGGTGAAATTTTGGTATTTTTCTAAAAACTTTCAATTTTTGATGAAAAGTGAAAACACTGGGTTACTATTTAAAAACCAACTTTAAATAATTATTTATTTTATTTAAATTTATTTTAGGTCTAAATTGATAAATAATACCTATATAAGTTCAATGTAATTCATTGGAGTCATTTTATAAAAATTTTAGATATATAAATATTTTATTGAACTTTTGACCGTCTTTTACCCACCTCCTAGGAGAATTTTCAAATTTACATAAAACTTAATTTTACCACTTCTGTGAGTGGAATTTCAAAAATATGAGAGAAACGGTTGATTTCAGTAAGTAAAATTTGGTTCAATGAGATGAAAATAATTTTTGTTGAATAGTAACGTTTTACTTTTTTTACCACAGTTAAAAGTAAATATGGTAATTAAGGGTAAAAATGATATTATTATTACCCTAATACATGTCCTAATTCTATTTTACAAGTGTAATTCGACCAAAAACAAACTTATAAATAAAATATGACCATTTATCCCCACTTGTATTAGATTAGGACATTTATTATTAATTTATTTAAAGAAGGGTTAAAATAGTTAAAATCAAAGTTTAATAAGTAAATAATTTTTAATATAGGGTTATATATATGATAAATTAGACTATAAATATTAATTAGAAATCTAAACCAATTTCCTACATAATTGTATTTTATTTTTAATTTTTAGACATTAAATAATTTAATTTATTTATGACACAAAGATGATGCAGTAATTATCTTATTAATGAAATATTGAAATTATTGATATTATAAACACCCAACTAAATGTAATCTGAGACATTTTATGAATTACACAAATTTTCTAGGTTAATATGACATGTTATTATTTATTTAATTAACTTTTTTCGAATTAATATTTTTGTTATGATTTTCAAAAACATCAATTACTAAATAGTGTCAAAATTGACATAAAATAGTTTTTAAAACAAATATTATATTATTAATTGTTATTTTATTTTTAAAAATATAAGGTTCGGCCAAATGACTTATATAAGGTTATTTATATTAATAATAAACAACTTGGGGTTGTTTTGGCTTGTTATAGTAAGTTTATTAACCTTATAGTGTAAGAACACAAAAAGACACGGTAAAAGTAAAATTATTTAACTTAAAGTTAAATATAAATGATAAGGTTAAAATAGGAACCTAAACTTGTCTAAATTCTATTGGATGATAGTTTTTGACCCATACCCATCTTATCTTAGAAATAAATCAATTTGGAGCTATTTAAAACCAAATATGGCTATATAATAAAATAATATTTTTAGTTTTTCCAAAGGTGCCCCTCTCCTCCCTTATAAAAGGGCACCTCCTCCCCCTCTTCCTCACACCAATTTGAGCCTTCAAGCTCGTCCAACCCCTGCCAATTTATCCTCTACACTTCCCTAGAAACATACTAGAGGTCATGGTATTCTTCAAAGACCAATTTTAGTGCCCTAAAAGGAGGTCTCAAAGAAGAGGTAATGTCCGTTACCGATTCTTCCAACTTTATTTCTTCTTCCACTTCTTCTTCTTTAGTTGTTTCATTATTAAGTAATAACATCAGAATAACTCATATACTGATATGTTATTATAAGTATTAAATAACCCTATTTCACCATCTATCCATCCTATGGAAAATGAAATCACCGCGCGTGCGTACGTACGGAATACCGTCTCCACGTCGTGGTGCAATCTATTTTCCACCACCACCTTACTTTGATGGGTATAATGGTACAAATAAATAACTATATATGATTATTGTAAATTTTTATTTATTCTAAAATAGTATACATACACTCCAATACAATTACACGATCATGGGAATGATATCATCGCTCGTGCGTACGTACGGAATACCGTCTCCACGATGTGATGCGATTCGTTCTACATGATCTTCATTGCATAATGATTATATAAGTAAATTGAATGAATAAATATGATATATAGTACACTAATAAAATTCTGGAAATGAGTTATCTATATCCTAAAGATAAGAATAAGAATTTATTCGACAAAACACGCATAAGAACAAAAGGTAATAAACACCCGAATAACAAGTAGCAATGAAATATTACTAATAAGAAGCTAAGAATATGTCCATATATGATATTATAACAAAGAGTATGATTCTAGAATAATTAAATTACATTATTTAAATCATTATACAGGAGTTTTGGACACTTACGAAGCAAATTGGACCTAAGGTAAGGAAAATATCACAATCTCATTTTTTATCTGAGATTGTTTATACTTTGGTATTTACTGGGGTGTATTTCATCATCCACATCCATGTTTCCTCAACAGTTAATATTATTTCCATCCACCTATAATTGTTCAAATCCAATTTTACCCTTCGTTGAGTTTTTAGTAAAATATATGAAAGGAATCTTTTTTCATTTTTCGTACGAGGTACTTTTTGACTTTTCTGAAAAAAGTACGAGAAGAATGTTTTTTTAACTTATACGGCGTGAACGGATTTTTACGGTTTCATAACGCCTCATTTTCATGAAGCTTCCTCTACAAGATTTTATGATTATTTTCAACAAAATCCTTTTCTTTTAAAATTTAATGGCATTTTGTGAAAAGAAAATAATTTTGAAAGAGAAATTATATTTTCCTCAAGAATTCATTTCAAGTGTTTTATCAAAACCATTTTCCATATAAGATGAAATTTTTTCATATGTGTATGTTTCAAGTATAATGTCTCGATGATTTACATGGTTTCATTTTTCTTATGATGAAATTATATCCATTTGTATTTATTGGATTATGTGATGATGGGATGATGTTTATGAAACCCATTTTATTCTTTGGTTTATGATGAATGATTTATGTTTATTTTGTGGAACAAGTAATAATGATTTCATTATGAGATGGCTGTAACCTATATCTACCTCCAATTCATTGGGTAAAGATTTTATATCTCATGAGATAGACATGGCTGGAATGGCAGGTTAAACCGGTTCAGTGAAACTGGACTGAATCGAGGAGTAAACTCTGTTCAGAAATGGACTTTGTCCACTAAGATAGTCTTGTCCATGAGTCTTGACTAATAAGAAATGATTCTCTATGATTATGTGTGTATTCCACAAAGTTTCATATTTTAAGTTATGATTATTGGGATTACATTTCACTACTATGATTTTTCCCATGTTATGATATTATGATCTCTTTTGCAGGTTAAGATTTCTAAAATGTTATGTTCTTATGAATATGATGTGATTGATATTTCTTTTGTTTACCATTACTGAGCATTTGAGATCACCCTTTTATGTTTTCTTTTCCCCAGGATATAAAGAAAGGTTTTAGGTAATAAATAAATAGGTAAGATCTTTATGGGAGATGTTGAAGATCTTTCACCACGATTAGAAGATTATATTCCGAGTTTCCAAAGACACTAAAATATTACTGTCCTTATGTGTGTGTTTTTGTTATGTACTAAGTATTCCGAAAAAGTAATGTAATGTCCATGTACGTCAACCTTAGGGTCTCTACATGATCACTACTATCATCTAGCATCACCTCAGTAAGCATCATGCCCAGAAAATTTTACATCGTATCATCAAATCCAAAACTGATGGAACCATCATGTTCTACATGGAAAAACACTCAAAATAGGCTACTCACGGGTCAAAATACATGTTCAAATGAAGGAGATATAGGTTATTAATGTTTCCTCAAAAAGAAACTAGGGGTACATGGCATGTGAGGGGACCCACATGGCGTGTGGTCCTATTTCATATCTTGTTCATGTCCCTAGACAGAACATAGCCCCATCCCATGTAGAAATACATATTGTGTAGGGGGACTACAAAGCATATCCCGACTAATTGGGATCAGGTTGTGCCATACTGGTCGTGTCAGTGTATCATACCCCATGTTAGTGTACATGAGTACACAGTCGTATACCTAGTCGTGTACTTACACATGACTTCCCACACATGTGGGTCTTTAAATGGGTTATATAACCAATAAGGAGGTACACAACATGTAGGATATCTACATGCTATATCATCCTTATCTTTTCTAAATCCCTAGCCATTCCTACTAAGGGGGCTACATGTCGTGTGTTCATCCTTGAACACAGCATGTAGTTGGGTTTTCACTAAAAATTCTATATCTCTAGATATACATAGAGTGCATAAAATATCATCCTACCACTTTATATCTAGTTCTATATATGGCCTAAAATGGTGGATATATCCAGAAATCATGGTTCCAGCATGTCGTCCACCAGAAATCGACCTCTATTCATTATGGGGGTTTCACCATTCTTTTCGTATGCACTCGCAACATCTACCATTGATTTCTTGATCATTAATCACAAAAAGAAACATCATAACCTTGAAATGATCCCAAATATATGCTCAATTCATCGATCCTCTCCTTCTTCATGAAATCTATATGAATCTGGGGGTTTGATCGGGCTTGGTACCACCCAAAAATTATTGAACTGGTACCTCGGGGTCCAACTAGTTATGAGCACGATGAAATAAGGATTAAAATCATAAGAACAAAAGTTAAATGATCGATTTCATGAATTATTATCCAATAAATCAAGAACGAGGATTTTAGGGTTAGAAAACCATTATAATTAATTTATATTTTATTACTCAAGAACATGAAAAGGTTGAAAAGGGGTGCAGATCAAAGAATGATGATCGATATACTCAATAAATTAATAAAAAAGGTGTAAATAACCAAATAGATGAGTTCTACATCAATTATGGATCGCTATTTTATGCATAACACGTATTGAAACAATTGAGAAAAGTTGTTGCCTTTGTTGCATCCTGATCTAATCTGATCTGGCATTTCATCACCGTCTGTCAGGATCTACCAATGAAGGAGGGAGGAGCACGTCATGGAAAAATTATTGGATTATGAGGCTAACCATAGAAAGTTTTACATTATGATAAATTTATAGAAACATATTAGGTAAATGGGTTTAATTAATTAATTTAATGAATTAATTAAACTCACTGAATGTACTTCCAATGGGTGAGGGATCCGAACGCCCCGCACCGACCCATTTTAGGTTGCACCTAGGGTAAAAATTGTGTTTCTGACTCAACCATGGCCTCAGATTTCTAATCTAATTTTTCATTTAAGATTTATCCCATTTTATTTAATAAGTTGTGTGCGCACAATATAAAATATATTAAATATTTTTAAGAATTTATTTATGGTCACACTGAGCCTCGAAATAACAATTCGTTTTAGCTCCTAACAGTGGAAATATATATTGAAATATTTCAAAGTCTGAAAAAGAAAAATATGGTTCTCTGTAATCTTGGTATTTTTATTATTATAATTGATAGTAAGCATAGTTAGGTTCTTTGAGTTTTGATACAAGTTTAAATGAGGTTTGACTGGGTTTATGATGTAGGCATGGTGATACCTTGACGATTTTTGAGTGTGGGAGTACCTAGACTGCTAGTGTTGTGGTATCAAAAGTTGCTTAGAAGGGTGGGAAAATTTTGTCACATAGTCTTATTTTTATTGATGATTTTAGTATATGGTGAAAACATGATTAGATTATCATGGGGTTAGAATGGCATCAGGTTCCATATAATCTTTTTTCTTAGACCTTGGCTCAAGTAAAGTATTGCTTTTGATATGGAGTTCTAGAGTGCTCCTGGTTGAATAAATATAAAATGTGGTGGCAAGAATCATTAGTGGTCTTGGATGATGAGCCTTGACATAGGTTACATGTTAGGATCCTTTTTTTTAAGATAACATGTGATGCATTGGGTAGTGTAGAACTAACATATAGGGGTCACTATCAGCTATTGTGTTGTCCTTGTGATCCTAGTTTTTTTGTAACATGAATAATGGGGTTGTGAGATAATTTTCTAATGGTTGGGGGTATGGGTGAGTATAATAATTTCCTTTGGATTTAAATTGAGGTATCATGTTTATTTTATGTGTAGAACTTTTGGATTTTCAAATCGGTGATGTCCATGAGAGGGCTAAGAGTTGATGGAATTTTTTGATGAATTTATTAGTGAAAAATAAGGGGTCAAGATGAGAATGTAAATTAATTTATGATGTGGTTTATTGTGAATTTAAAACTCCTTGTTCCATGATGAAACTTTAAAATTATTAAGGTAAATGGTCAAGTGTATTAGTGTCTAAGTAGAACTGGTTGGGGATAATTATGTGATTGAAACAGTCATGATTTTAATCAGTTTAGGAATTCAGTAGTATAGAATATGCACACGATATGGTTTGGGGTTGATATAGAGAAGTTCAAATTGGTCATGAATAATGTTTGATGATTTGGAATCAATGGAAAAAGTGGTTTCTGGTATTCCCATTATCCAAGAACCAATTGAGTGTGGCACAGAATGAGTGACATGCATCTGTTAGTAATTTATCTTGGTGAGCTCGTGCTCAAGGATAAATTCAATCAAGGATTTATGGTGGTGAGTGTAAAAGTGGTTGGTTGAGGGTAAAACCCCATTTTATGAAATGAAATTAAATGATTTATATAAAAATAATTTCATTGGTCCAGGAAGGGAAGGTGAATTTTTATTGTAGTTTGGTGCCTGGAAACAAGTAGGTTTGAACCATTATAGTCATATGTCTAGTGATGGGAAGGGTGTATGTTGTGGTGATATAGATCTTGTCTAAATAGTGCAATGAAAAGGATACTCTTAAGGTCGGTAGTAGGATATCGGTTTCAATTATAAGACTCTTACATTATAAGTTTTGTGCAGTTGTGGGATAGGTTGTTGTAAAATCATTTTAGAATTTTAATTCTATCTAATAAAATAGACCCAAGTACTATTGGATTCATCAAAGAATGACATATGTAATTTCAAAAGTTATTTCAAGTGAAGTCTAAGCATGAACGTAAAGCTTAGGAAAACTCATGATGATTTGGGGGTATTAGATCGATAATGCATTGGTGCATATATTGGAGCACAATGGAATTTTTGGTCAATTAGGATTTTTACCATAGAATCACACTGGAAGTCGGGATGAAATTTAATTGGGTTTATCAGAATGATCACAAGATTCCATTGGCCTTATAATAATCATCATTGGGTAAGTTGGTAATGCTTCAATAGGTGAAATCGATCATTTTCAATAAAATTCAATTTTGGATGGTTCAACTTGGGATTTCACATATAATCGGATATGTTTTGTTAGAAACCAACTCACGCATGAAATATGGGTTGTGATGAGAGTGTTTTGAGGCTTGGTTAGGGATTTTCAAGGAAAATCTAGCATATATAGGTTTTAAACTTGTACATTTTGAATTAGACTAATTCATAACTAAAATGAGAGTTGGGAGTGTCATTATCATGTATAAATAGGTGTGGTAAATTGTAGATCACACTAGGAACATCCATGTGTCATTGGTTAGAAGATTTATAGGAAATTATAAGGGTAGAAGTGTCATAATATCGAAATTTGTCATTTAACCAAAAGTCTGAAGGTGGGAATCACCATAGACAAGATGAATAATTAGATGATTGCATGGTTATTACTTAGGTTATAATAGATCATATAAATGTTTTCTTTGTGTTTCAGTTGTGGTTGTGAGTGTTGAATCTTGTTCGGGTGGTTCTGGAAATGAGAAATATTGTGGATTAGAATTATACTTATCATACTAAGTCTTATAGTGGGGATTTCCATGGTCCATTAGATTAATAATATGGGAAAGATATTATGTTTTTGGTTAGACAGACTTTGGAAAGAACCATCTCATTTTCTCAGAAAAATAATTCAAGCATTGGCTCAGGTTTTTGTGTCTTGAGTGTCATATTTTCAAATGATACTTTATAATCATGTTGGGAATTCAAGGAGAGAGGGTGTAAATTTTAGTGGGAGTTTATGACTATGTTAGGTCAGTTTCATGCTAAAATGGTTAAAAACACTTCTTGAGGATGAGAAGTGTTATGTTAAGGAGATTATAATACCCTATGTCCATACAAGTTGAAAATTCCAGAAGGAATTTGAATTTTCCTTTTACTGGAAAGGTTGAATTTTTATAAATGATTTGGAATGAAATTTAAAGAATTATAATGCCTAAAAGTGTTGTTTTCTAATGAGTAATGAGTATTGGAAGGTATCTTGTGTGTTCTGGTGACCCTCTAAGGCTTCGGGTTAAGTTTTAGGAGTTTTGGAGATTTCTAGCCAGGGTGCATGGTTTGGGGTGCATGGTTAAAGGGAAACCATTTGGTTCCCTAACCCTCAATGAACTTTTAGTTCATTTGGTATATATAATAGTTATCTCACATGGTTGTCCCATGATTAAGGATAGTACCATGAAAGATTCTAAGGGACCTGTTCATGGTGATAGGGACCTAGGACTTGGTTCATTGTTTGTAAAAGGTTGTAGAAAAACCATATAAAATACTATAGAGGGGTCCAATTCTATTTCTAATGGTTGTTTCATGGTCTGATAGATCGTCTGTCCAAACAATATGGTGATTCCTTGTATGTGATGTTCCTTACATAAGGTTGTAACATGGTTTGGAAAACCATGCGGCCAAATCGTTTGGCTACCAGAAGTTTCATTAAAAGTTGGAAATGAATAAAAATATCCATCATGTTCTTTTATCCATTCCCCTCCCCCCATCCACCCTTAGAAACATGTGGACCAGGAGATCTCCCAATCCCTTCCTCCTTTGAATCCCCTTCAATTTAGGGGATTATTTGGTGTGATTTTATGACAACTTTGTTCTTTATCACACATTAATTCATGATTTATTACATAAGAGTATACATAATAAAAGCCATAATATTGAGAAGTATAGTTTCTCTAGTAATTAGGTACATTACATAAAAACACAAAATATATAATACATCATCTTTATTGAAAACTTCCTTAACATGCTTATATCATTCCTTCATACTTAAAACTGCATGGGATAACTTGGGGACATACATAAGAAAAGGGTGATCCAAAAATACTAGAAAGAGAATAAATATGGAATAAAATAAATAAATTAATACATGTTAGAAAATAGTCATATCAATGGTGAATAAAAGGAGTGAGAATCATAATCATGAACAATGAGGTATGATATAAAAGGATAGTTATAAATGCAACATGGGAAATGTAGAAATAACTTCAAACACTGCATCATAAACATAGTTCAATGATAACTAATAAGATATCAGAATGGAAAAGGTATTTTTATGTATTAGGTTCACTCCTTAATCCCTTTAATGACATTTCATGAGACTAAAACATTACCCATTGCATTGGAGCGTTGTATAATTTTGGGCGAACCCATCACTTTCATTTCATTATCAAGCTTAAGTGTTCCACATATATCATAAAACCTGGGATTATTTATCATCACATTTTATTACATGATCAAGGATTGGATAATAAATACATGTAAGTCCCCAATAAAATAAGTAAAAGTGCATGAATCTGAACACCATTGATAGGAAATGGGTATGGGTATTCACATCACAATTGTTTGGGAGGGAAAATTGTGATGAAATTTCGGCAGCATAACGGGGGCATATAAATGTTAATGGAAGGACTTAATGAGTGTGAAATGGGTCTATCATAATTTAGACATAAAATGGATATTAAGGAGGGTATGTATGAAAATATCCCATCATTATGAATTAGAGATAAAAGACATAAGATAATGAAGATACTTGAATAAAGAGGAGAAAAAGAGGATATATTTCCTTGAGAGGGTGATTCTAAATGCTTAAAAGGAGCTTAATGAGAATTTGGGGTCACCTTGGGAGGACTCTAGAGAGGGGAGGGAAGATTAAGGAAGTGATACAATGTTTTTTAAGTTAATATAAATGGGAGATTGGGTGGGTTTATGTAGGAAATGGGTGGTGAATTATTTATTATTTCTCAAACTTAGGTTTTGGACTCTATATACTAAAATAACCAAAACCACAAAGTTTCTCATGGTTTTTGCCCATGGTTTCTTAAAAAGATGCGCGGATTTCATTAATTTATTAGAACAAGGGAAGAAATTATTAAAATAATACCCTTTATAATGTGTAAGTGAGTCATGTTTATAAATAAATGATTTTAAAACCTTAAAATGTATTATATATTTTTGAGGATTCATAAAAACCTCATAAAATTAATTAGATAAACTTAATATTAAAATATTTTAATAGGAAAACATATATTTTGTCATTTATACACTTTATAGTATTTATTACATCCTTTTGGGTCATTATGATGTTATAATATACACCGTATATCTATATCGTATTTAATTTTTTTCTAAAAATTTGATTGTCTTAGAAAATTATGGAAAATTAACCTTTGGATAATTTTGATGTTCATATTACAAAATTAATATTTATTTTTTACAAATAATTTTCTAAATATGTGAACTTTCACTTTTAAAATAATAATCAATATTTATTGATAAATGTTGGTTTTTTTTACGATAATAGTTTTTGAAACCTTATAAAAAATACATTTGATTTCATAAAAATTATATGATATTTTATATTTAATAAAATTATTTAATAATAATATTTTATTATAAAATTATTTACTTCAAAAATTCATTAATTACCGAAAATAAATGCCTTAATTTAATTTTAATATTACCCTAAAATACAATTTATGTCTTATATTATTAAAAAATCATTTATTAAGTAACAATTAGTAGTAAATATAACCTTACTGAAATTAATTTACATATTCATATTTTTAGGTTCTTGATACATATCTCTTTAATACACTAGAAAATTCCCTAAGGGTAAGGTGCGCGATGGTGAGACTTTCATGGGGTAGTTAAGCATACATGGTTTGGTTCGTGGTCTCAATGAGCTCAAACTTCTCCCATAAATGGTTTTGATCATGCTTAAGTTGTTGGATATCAGCATGGGTTTGGTCAAGGGAAAATTCCAATGATTCGGTCTCCCTCAGAAGCTCTGATAAATGGGCATTATAAGGTATGATCCTACTGGTTAATTCCATCACTTCCTTTGTTTGTGTCAATTGGATTTATCAAAACTTTGTATTTATACTAATCATATGATCACTATTCAATGATTATATTATCAATGGTAAAGATCCTTAATAGTATTTTAAATCTGATAGGATATAATAAAACCTAGGATGTTTATGTGTTTTCTATATCCAAAATATATATTATTACATTCAGTTAAATTGCAAGATGAGTTTTATTAATAAAAGTTCATGTCATTATAATCTTGTCCCCTTTAGAAATTTCACCCTCAAAATTATCATTTCACATACTAAAATAGATGAGGGTATTTTTTTTCATTACTTTCTCCATTTTCCATATCGCTTCTTCAAGCTTGTAGTTTCTCCACATCACTTTGACAAGGTGTATTAACTTATTCTATAGAATTTTGTCTCTATGATCTAAGATCTTCACCAGATGATCTTCATATGATAGATCACTATCCAATAGTACCACCTCTAGATTGATTACATGTGAGGGGCATGGTTTTTAATTCCTCAATAGTGATACATAGAACACATCTTTTACTTGAGATAGTTCAGGTGGGAGTTCTAGTTGATAGGTCGCTACTTCAATGTTATAAAGGATCTCAATGGGACTGATGTATCTTATAATAATCTTTCCCTTCTTCTCAAATATCATAACTTTATACCATGGAGATATACATAGGAATACCTTATCTACAACCTCAAACTCTAGGTCTCATCGATGATTATCAGTATAGTTATTTTATTGATTTCGAGCATCCTTGATGTGATGATGAATGGTTTTGATCTTTTCCACCATTTCCTCAAGAATTTCAAGACCTATAAGTTTTTAGTCTCCAACTTCATCCCAATATGTGGGTGTTCTGTACCTATTCTCATAAAGGGATTCATCCATATGGATCCATTTTGATGCTTAAGTGGAAACTATTATTGTATGAGAACTCAACTAGAGGAAGATATTGATATAATCCTATTTTAAGGTCACTTGAGAATTCTCTCAAAACTTCCTCAAGTATCTAGATAGTCCACTCATATTGGACCTCATTTTGAGGGTGATATGATGTACTAAAGTTAAAATATATATTTATATCATGTTGGAGAATCTTTTAGAACACAATGGTAAATCATGGATCTCAATCAGATACAATAGATAGTAGTGTTCTATGCATCCTCACCACTTCTATAATGTACATCATTGCAAGTTGATCAAGTGAGGATTCCTATTGAATTGCAATGAAGTAAGTAGTATTTATAAGATGATCCACCACCCATATAGATTTATTTCCTCTTGATATTTTCTAAATATCAGTGACATAGTCCATGGTGATATTTTCCCATTTCCATGTTGGGTAATGGTTGTATCATCACCTTGGATTTTTGCCTTTCTTCCTTCACTTACTGACATGAAAGAAATATTGATGTATATTCCATGATATCATTCTTCATATTTTCCCAAAAATAGTGATATTAGAGATCAACATAAATATTTTTTCTTCTTGGATGGGTAGAGAAGTTTGACCTATGTTCATCATCCAACAAATCCTTTAACTCGAGATTTTATAGTACACATAATCTTGTCCCAAATCTTACAACTCCTTCTTTATCAGCATTTAACTTAGAGGATTTCCCTTCTCTTATAAATTCTACTTTCATCTAAACTCTCATATAATTTCTTTGAGCATATTTTATCTTTTCTATAAGGGATGGTTGATTAATCTTTTGTGAAGGATTGATGATGTTTCTTCCTTTATGATTCTCATTCCCATCCTTTTCAAGTATAAGAAAATTAGATGCTTCTCAATTCTCATTAATGAAAAAATTATTGGAGCCTTTCTACTTAGA
The DNA here is from genome assembly GCA_963277665.1 of Viscum album. Classification (NCBI taxonomy): domain Eukaryota; kingdom Viridiplantae; phylum Streptophyta; class Magnoliopsida; order Santalales; family Viscaceae; genus Viscum; species Viscum album. Next base: position 385,312,278 of record OY728145.1, read on the forward strand.
TCATCTACCAATTTATTTTCTTTCCCATGATGTTAGTGTATTGATTAGTCATAGTCCTTGATCATCTCTAACCATCTTCATTGGCGTATATTCATCTCTTTCTATGTGAATATATACTTGAGGCTCTTGTGATCTGTATATATTTCACAATTCATCCAAAATAGATAATAAAACCATATTTTCAACATGAATATCACTATATACAACTCTAGATCATGCTTTGGGTAGTTCTGTTCATGAACTTTGAATTTCCTCGAGGCATAGGTTGTCACTTTTCGTTCTGTATTAATACAAATATCAATCTATTATTCAAAGAATCACTAAATAACATGAAAAGTTCTCCACTTGTGGGTAGTGTGATTACATGTGCATTGATAATCCTTTTTTTTTCAAATCCTTGAATATCTCTTCAAATTAATCATTCCAAACAAACTTTACTCCCTTTCAAGTTATCTTGGTTAGATGGTTTGAAAATCGCGAGAAATTTCTATCAAATCAATGATAGTACCCAAATAATCTAAGGAAACAGTGGATATCTATCATGTATGTTGGCCTCATTAATACTTAAATTGATCTTATTCTTTAAGGGTCCGCATATATCACATTTTGTATGGTAATATTACCTAATAATGAGACATCCTTCAAATAAAAATCACATTTCTTGTGATTTTCATAAATCTTCTTATTTCGTAAGGTTTTTAGCATAGTTCTCAGATACTCCCCATGATCCTCCTTGATTTTGGATTATATTAGAATATCATCTATAAAGACTACCAATTTTTTTGAGTTAATCTATACTAACACTATTCATAAAGTCCATGAAGATTTTTGGAGAATTATTGAGTCTGAATAGCATTACTATGAACTCATAGTTCCCATACCTTCTATGGAAAGCAGTCTGGGGGTATCCAACTTCTTCACCCATACTTGATAATATCTAGATATAAGATCCACCGTAGAGAATTTTTCAGCTCCATGTAGCTGATCGAACAAGTCATCAATCTATGGAATAGGATACATGTTCTTTATCATGATCTTATTTATCTCATTATAATCAATGCAAATGTATATTAACCCATCCTTGTTCTTGAAGAAGAGGACCAGTGTGCCACAAGGTGAAGCACTTGGCCATATGAACCCTTTATCTATATTCTCCTTTAATTATTTCTTCAACTCCTAAAGTTATATAAAATCAATTATAAATAGAGTCTTGGATAATTGAAATTCCTTAGGTATAAGATCGATTGAAAATTCAACCTCTCAACTAGGAGCAAGACCAGGAAATTATTCAAAACATATCATCATATTCCCTCACAATGGGAATGTATTCAAGGATGATACTTTCCTTAGACTCAATCATTTGAGCTAGATATGCTTTCTTAAAGGGAAATAATATTTTTGCTTTTGATTTTGGTTCTAAAGAAGATATTTCCACCTCCTTTCACTTGTAAATAATCAGGGGATGATTCGTGATACAAAGAGTGATTTCCATCTTGTCTAAATTTATGTTGGGTCTATATAAGGAAAGACAATCCATGCCTATAATTTCATCAAATTCCACTAAAGGGAGTATCACAAGGTTCATTGGTAAGTTTAGCCCATAAATTGTGATAGGAGATGAGTTATATACTTGGGATGAAATAATTTCCAGATTTTTTATTTTCACCAAATACTCTACTTCTATGATTTGTGGTAGTGTTTGAGTAGTTCTACTAAACATGCAAGATAATAAGGAATTCATAAAACCAGATCAAAAATTATGTTCTCTATTATTGATTGAATAACTAGCATACATATCACCACTTCATTTTTGGGATCCACCTTAGTATTTTTGATTGAAAAATATCTCCATTTCTTCCTTGGATGTTATTGGTTGTCTTCAAAAACCCTTAGCTTAATGCATTGGTTTGAAAAGTTTCCTAGTTCTTTACAGTTGAAATAATGAACAATGCACTGAGGGTTGATTGGAGCATTCATTTCCTCTATCACATTATTGAGATTCTATCATCAGAAATCGCTAGCTTTGTATCCTTCCTTCCTATAGCTAAAGCATTTCCCATTTCCCCATTGGAAATTTCTGGTGTTCTTATTTCCTCACTTTTGACAAATGGGATGTTGAAATTTCTTAGCACTATTAAATTTGTTCCATCAGAACACTATAATTAAACTTTTCATTCCTCTTCTTATCCCTCTAATACCCTTGAGATTTTTTATCTCCATTTCAATTTTGAGGTCCCACCGAACAATTTTCTCATATCTATCAAGGTATCAGATCACCAAGGATTTTCATAGACTAGGTTTTAGCCCACTAAATAAGAATTCAACTTTATATACAGGGGTAAAAACAAATCCAAAAGTGTATCATGCAATTATTTTGAATTATTTTCATATGCACCAATATATTTGTCATATTTATTCTTGAGGGAAAGTAAATCCCTTTCTATTTTATGTTGGAGAGTGCGAGGAAAATATTTATCAAAAAATATTTTATATAATTCCTTCCACTCATTGCTTCAATATCTTCCTCAGGTTTTGTATCCTTAATCAATGTCCACCACTGATCATCTTATACCTATATATAATAAATATCCATTAGAACCTTATCTTTCTTGAAACATTAAAGGATGGAGTAGATCTTATCAATGGAGCTGATCCACTGTTCCATGATTAAGGAATCTGATGATCAATTGAAATTCAAAGTCCATTGTTGTATAAATGTCTCAATTGAAGATTTTTTTATTAGGGGGGTTTGGGTGCTTCTCTTGATCTAGTTTTCTATTCAGAACCTAATTATACTAAGAGAGTATCATCAAAAATTTCGTTATTCCTGCTCCCAATGGGTTAGGAATCTTATTTAGGCAGTCATCACATTTCTCTTCACATTGGTTGTTTACCTGATGCCTCGTATTTTCGACCATTGTCTAGAATAAATGTAAAATTACGGTTGATTATTTTTAAACTATTAAACACATAAATGTTAATCCAATAATATTAAAGGGATAATTTATAAATGACATTTATTTCTTAACTTATGAATTTCTAGGCTTTAATCTATGTTATCCCTAATCTATTTCCTAACAAATACTCTTATGGGATTTTTTGTTCCCTTAATAATGGTTCATAATGAGCATGTGAATTTACCAAAGAATATCCCCCAGGATTTTCAAACTAGATGTGCAATAATCCCCATTTTCATACATCAATTCTCAGTCCAGTCTATCTCAATGTGGTGTTTTCAGGTTTTACCCCTATGTACATTTGTGCTACAGCCACACCCAATTGTAGTATCTAGATAGGGATGTATTTTCTTGATAAACTAATCACTCTATAATATACCAAATTTTATGGATGTTTTATTATATTTAGTTTTATACCAAAGGCTTTCTCTAGAGTTTTCTAATCCTAATCCAAAAAATAACTAAACTTTCCATTGATACCAACTATGACAACCCTACTCTTTATTTAACATTAATTCATGATTTATTATATAAGAGTACATAAAATACAACCCAAAAGATAGATAAGTCTAGTGTATTCAGGAATTAGGTACCTTTAATAATAAATTAAAATAGATAATATAATATCTTTATTAAAAAATTCCTTAACGTGCTCATATTATTCCTTCATACTTAAAGCTGCATGGGATAACCTAGGGACATACATAAGAAAGGGGTGAGTTATAAATCCTAGAAAGGGAATAAATATTTCATAACATGAATAAATTATTACATTTTAGAAACTAGGAATATTAATGGGGCATAAAAGGACTTATAATCATAAACATGAACAATGAGGAATGATATAACATGATAATCATAAAGGCAACATGGGAAATGTGGAAACAACTTAAAACATTTCGTCATAAATATAGGTCAAGGATAACTGCCAATACATCATGATGGAAAAAATTAACATGATGGATTATGTTCACTCCCTAATCCCTTACATGACGTTTCATGAGACTAAAACATTACCCAATACATTGGAGTGCTATATAATTTTGGGTTCACCCATCACTTTCATTTCATTCTCATGTTTATGTGTGCCACATAGATCATAAACATGGGATTATTTATCATCACATTTTATTCCATGATAAAGGAGTGTGGAATACATACATTTAAGTCCCCAATAAAATAATTATAATTTCATGAAGTTGAACACCCTTGATAGGAAATGGTTATGGGTATTCACTACACAGTTGTTTGGCATGGAAAATTGTTGTGAAATTTTGGTCGCATAACAGGGGAGTATAAATGTTCATGGAAGGGATTAATTAGAGTTAAATGGGTCTCTAATAATTTATAAATAAAATATACCTTATGTGGTATATGTGAGAACATATCACATCATTAGTAATTGAAGATAAAATACAAAAGATAATGAAGAAACTTGAATAAAGAGGAGAAAACTAGGATCTCTTACCTTGAGAGGGTGATTCTAAATGCTTGGGAGGAGCTTCTTGAGATCTTAGGTAACCTTGTGAGGACTCTAGAGAGGGTATGGTAAATTAAGTATTTTATAAAAGGTTTTTGAGTAAATAAAAATTGGATATTGGGGGGTTTATATAGTAAATGAGTGAGAAATTCATTATTATTTCTCAAACTTAGGTTTTGGACTCTATATAATAAAATAAACAAAAAAACAAACCTTAACATGTTTTTTGACCATGATATCTACTAAAAAAAGTTGTTTTTAAAAAATATATTAGGAAAAGGGCCGAACTTATTAAAATAATACCCATTCTAATGTGTAAGTAAGTCATGTTTATAAAGAAATGATTTTAAAACATTAAAATATATTATAAGTTTTAGAGGATTCATAAAGGATTTATAAAATTAGTCAAATAAAATTAATATTACATTATTTTAAATTGAAAATATATATTTTTTCTTGTATAGCATTTAAATTTTTTATTTCATCGTTTTTGGGTCATTATGATTTCATAATACACATTTTATGTTTATACCGTATTTAATTTTTACTTGAAAATTCAACTGTCTCAAAAAATTATGAAAAATTCACTGTTGGATAATTTCAATGTTAAAATTCCAAAAATAATATTTATTTTATCCAAATAATTTTATAAATATGTTAATTTTCACTTTTAAAATAATGATTGACATTTATTGAGAAATGATGGGTTTTTTTACAATAATAGTATTCAAACCCTTATAAAAATTACATTTGATTTCATAAAAATTATATGATCATTTATATTTAATAAACATTATTTAATAATAATATTTTATTAAAATATTATTTATTTTAAAAAACTATTAATTCATGAAAATAAATTCCTTAATTGAATTTGAATATTACCCAAAAATACAATTTGTGTTTTATTGTATAAAAAATAAAATCACTTATAAAGAAATAAGAAGAAGAAAATATATCCATTTTTCTATTGAAAATAATTTACATATTAATATTACTAGGGTATTGATATATATCCCATTAATATATCAAAAAATTATGTAAGGGTAAGGTGTGTGATGGTGGGACTTTCATGGGGTGGTTCGGTGTATATGGTTTGGGTCGTGATCTTGATGAGTTTGAACTTCTCCTTTAAAAAGTTTTTCTCGTGCTTAAGTTATTAGATCTCATATTGGTATTGGTAAAGGGAAAATCCTAGTGATGTTATTTCCTTCAAAATCTCTAATAAATGGGCTTCATAGGGTACGATCCTACTGGTTGAGTACATCAATTCCTTTGTATGTGTTAATTGTAAGAGGAGTTTTATTAATAAAAGTTTGGTTCATTACAGATGTCCACAGGTTTTTTGTAAGATTTATCCTATGTTGTATTCCTCCTCATCTCATTTATAATTTCTATTTTCTCATTTAGGTATTTTTATTTAGATTCCACAATAGCATGGTGGAATCAGACACCAATTATGGGGACTCTACTTTTTCTTGGATGAGGATGTCCCAAGAGGTCGTCCGCACTTCGTCTCATGTAATTTGGTTAAGGTATGCATCCATAGTGAATTTTATGATTTTTTTATATCAAAATTAATTAATTTAATTATTAAAATGGTGTCTTGTATTAATTTGTTTCCTTAGAATAGTGGCAAGTGTCTCTTGTGGACCACTTGTGGTGGTTTCTTGGAGTTTCGGCGAGCAGCAAGTGCCCGGTAAGATTGTAAACCTTTATTCCATTTTAATATTATTGGTTAAATTAATTATTAAATGAAAAAATTGAATTTTTTTGTTTACTTGGAATTATTTTAATGCTCTAATGGTTAGGTGATCTCATTTGTATGCTGAGGATCTTGGGTGAGGCTTGTACATGCATTACAAGAGCCGACATACCATGTGAATGTTTGATAAATCTTTGTATGATGTGGGTGTTCTAATAGATATTTCTCATAATATTGATGTTTTCCAAGTGTGTGTAATATGTGTTACATATAAAATGTGTTTCCATTTGGTCACTTGATTTATAAAATAGTTTAGACCATAAATTTATGTCTTATACCCTTCATGAATCATGTTAGGTCCATTGGTGATTATGGGACTGAGATTACAGCCACCCATGAGGTTTGTTGATTCTTAAAAATGATAAAGTGTGGATTTAAATGGTGAAATGGGTGTATTATAAGCTTAACCTAGTTAGGCTCATTGGTTGTATTAATATCATGGTTAAAGGGTTACTTGGTATAACTTGGGAATAAATGTTTTATATCATGTCGAAAGGATGAAATGGAATATTTTTATGTGCTATACTTTTGTGAAATACCTATGAGGATTTTTGAAATTGTTTTAATAGAGTGTGTTGTATTTTATTAGCCTTCTACCTCTGGGTCCCTGCATGGAGCCCTAGTCGTGCGCTCGCCCTTTAGGCGGCGGCGATGGCCACCCCGCTTTCCCCCCTCCCTCATCCAGCGTTCTCACCTTTCACTAATCCTTCCTCACTCCCATATTTTCCCCAAATCCTCCTTAGCCTAAAAGTCCTGGCCTTCCACTTTGGTGATCCTTCACTTCCGATCTCTCTTCAGGAGTTCTCGGAGGCTTCATCTCTAAATGTTTTATCCCTTGTTGCCCGCTTTGGTCGTCTTTGGCCTTCCCTCAAATGCTTCGACAGGTTAGTCAACAGTTCCTTGACCCTAAAGAGCTGAATCATGGTTGGGCTTCTGGATCCTCGTCACTTTATTCTTCGCTTTGAAAGCGCTGATGACCTGGATTCCATGAGGTCCAAAGGCACGCGATCTTGCGATGGCTCCCGCTTCTTCCTGTTCTGATGGAGTTATGAGTTCCACTAGAAACGAGACTCCTCTCTCGCAGCAATTTGGGTAAGCTTCCCCTATCTTCCTCTTCCATTTCAAAATCCCGCCATTCTTAAGATGTTGGGTAACCTCGTCGGGAGGTTCCTAGCCTTAGATGAGCATTCTCGCTCCCTTTCTCACTCGATTTCTCCCTGCATCTGTGTGGAAGTCGATATTTCAAAACCTCCAGTGGACATTGTTTGGATTGAGGTTGGTGAAGAACTCCGTTATCAACAATCAGTGGTCTTCGAAAATTGGTTCGATTTCTGCAGTTCATGCTTTCGTCTCAGTCATCTTCATTCCAGTTATCATTCATCTGGTAGCTCAGATAAGTCAAACAGTTATGTTCCCCTTTGGCTGGAGGCGCGACCGTTTCTTCCTGGCACGTAGACGAATCCAGTCACGATGGAGGGGGGTGCATGTCCCTCCCCTAACGTTGCTGGTGGGAATCAGGATGTTGCTGCTCCTATTCCTGAAGGTCTGAATTGTGTGAATGCAGGCTTGGTCTCAGCCTTAGTAAAGGGACTTCAACGTGATCCTCCAAAGAGTAACCCCTTGGTTCATACTGTCTTCAATCGTTTGAGGAATGATTTGGGTGTTCTCTCACCTGTTGTGCATGGTTCAGTGGGTCTTGCTGAGCCTGGTGTGGCTAAGGATTCTACTACTATTTTTAACAGGGGAGTGGTGATCCAAAGGACAGTGGAGGAAGGTGAATTTCGTAAGATCTCCTCTTATGTGGAGGTTGTACGTACAGGGATTGATGACACTAGAAGTGAGGGCCCCCAGGTTGAGCCCACTCCTTTGATCATTTCAAGACCGAGAATAGTGGTGTCATCTATGAAATTGAGCAACCGTTTTGAGAGTCTGTAGAACAAAGGGCCTACTCAGGAGGTAGACTAGGAGGAATCCTTCAATAAGGAGCAGGGTATTCCATGGGAGGAGTCTGGGGATGACTTATCTAGTCAGATTTCAGGGGTTAGTGCTCAAAAATTTCAAGTTAGTGATGCCTACAGTCTGAGGAGGAGGAAGGGATGGCAAGGAGGCAAGAAAGGACGAAAAGACTACTCTTATCTGCCTTCTCCAATGAAGACCCGGTCTGGCAGGAAGTTGAAGGCCCGAGTGATGGATGGTACCCCCATCTCTAAGGGTAATACAGTAGGTGCAGAGTTTACGGTCTCCAGGGATGATTCCGATAGGATTGTCCTACAAGATCAAGGCAGAGTAGCTGCTCATCCAGTGGAGCTGCTTCTGCATTCCGGAGAAGTTATGGAGGAGGAATCCCTTGTGCTTAATGCTTCCAAAGAAGATGGTGACAAGATGATGTTAAGGTCCATTCGGGTGGCCACCAATAGAGATCATAGGGATTGGATTTCCAAGAAGAATTTAATCTTAGTTAGAGGCTTTAATAGGGGTAAAATAAACCAAGAGTATTTCATGAAAGCATGGGATATATTGGCAGCCGCTTCAAAGACCTTATTCAGGATGATCCAGAAACACCGGTAACATCTCTCTCCTGGAATCTCTATAAAGATAAACATTCCAATAGGCTTAAGTTTTCCTTCAATAAATTTTTTTTCTCCTGGGGTTTCTCACTTTTACCTTAAAAGTGGCGTTTGGTTTATAATAAAAATATGAAATTTGGATGGATGTGTGTTGTATTTTGATCTGGGATTGGTTTTCATTGTGTGAAAACTCTATTTTGAATTATATATTGTTTTAAAATGAGGTTTCAAACTTAAGTAATTTAAAGTTAATGTTTAAATGAATTTCAAATATTTATTTGAAATGAGTGTGTGGTTTTCACTTTTTTGAAAATTCATTAATGACACTTTTAAGGGTTCTGATGGAAATGATGGTATTTGTACCTAATTTAAAATTCAAAGAGGAAGACTCGTGTTTTAGGGTGTCTTTGAAATGTTTTAAATAATTGTGTGACTTCCACTAATTTCATAATAGTTTTTAGGTTAACGTTTTTTGAAATATGAAAGGGCTTTGAATTCTGAGTGATGTTATAGTGTTAAAATCTCATTTGGGACTTATTAAAAAATGGATTGGATTGGGATATTATAATGGTTCTATTTATTGATGGTTTAGGTATTGGTGTAACTGTCTAGGAACCAGTAGTATTCTTAATGGATTTTTATATTGGACTAATTCTCTGCATCCATGGTTTAGGTGTTGGACAGATGCTCTGGTCACTAGTAGTATTCTATATAGTTTATGATGTGGAACTAATGCTCTACATCCATGTTTTAGGTGTCTGACTTTTTCTATAAACACCAATGATATTTAAATTTGGTATGGGTATCTTATACTGACGATTCTTGGTACTATGAACTAAATAATTAGTTAAAGTACTTAATTTAACTTAAAATATGTATCACCATATGATTTATGACTCACATGACTCGTATTGGTTGAATTGAATTTGGTTGGCCCATGTGTCACTTTAGAACCTAAGGGCCAACAGGTTTATTTAAATGTTTATTTTGAAACATATCTTCATTTATGTATTTTCTATTATGACATTCTATATATGCATACATTGTTGCTCAGACTGGTTATTTCTTTAGATATTATTTGTAGTGGCCTATTGAGTTGTACTCACACCATACTCATGTGGACATGGAACTTGGGTACCCGAGTAGATTTATCACTTTTCAAAGGAAAAGTTTGGGTATAAACCCAGTGTGATATTGATTATTGAGCTGATTAGCTAAAGCGGGATGGATACTGAGTTTGAGGAGAGTCTTGGAGATGTGGTTGAGCCTTGTATTATTTTTTTATTCTTTTTTTCATCTTTATTTGGGTATGTGATCGGCCCAGTGGTCGATCATACTGGGATGACAATACAACTTCCAAATATCATATTATTATTCTTTTTGTTGATTGAGTTGTTTTATTTACCCTATGCACTTGGATTTATTTATTTATAATATATGAAACTTGGTTATTTTATCCATTACTGCACACTCTAATAATAAGGTATATTCTCCCAATGGTACTACCCTAGACCCCCACTGCTAATCAGCAGCCTTTGGCATATGGGGAGGCATTCCTTGAGTCATGTGGTGAACGGTTCTTGTTACTTTTCATAGAGTAAATCGGTCTAGGATGTTTCATGTTATGTCATCCAGTGTTTTTTACATGGTTGGTGATTAGTTTAATAAATTGTGTGGATAAACCATTCCAACTATACAGTTTTACAAAAACATGATTTCAATATTTTTCCCCTATCAATTTTAATGGGTTTACAGCCCCACTATATTCCCCTCCACATTAAATCGAATTAAGGGTACACCCAAGGGATCTCTCCCTCCATTCTCCATCCATTTTCTAGCCACCCATACTTTATTTCAAGTGGTCCCTTTAAGAAAATCCTTCCTCCTCTCTTGTTTCTTCCCTTATCTCCCTTATTCCCTTAGTTTCATATTCTCCCATGAGTCATTGGTTCTGTGGTGGTTGAGGTTAAGGTTATGGGCAATCTAACCTTAGGGGATTTGGTTGTTAGGGATTATAGATGTTGTTTCCATGCTTAGTTATGCATTTTCCATAAAAAATGGTTTGTTTTGGAATGGTTCTAATTATATCCACTTTATTGGAGGTAGGAGTTTTTGTTTATTTCCCTTAAATTCCATATAATTGAGTGCTTGGTTTTTCTTAATGCCTTTTTTACTAAATTAAATTTATATTTGATATTTATTATGAATTTATTGATTTTTTAAAGGTTGGATCACTTATATTAAAGGTTTTTAATAGATTTCTTGGTTTTCTAAAGTATTTTTTTAAATTCCATGTGTTTAAAATGATTCCTACGAGGATTTTTGACCCTATATGGGTCTTGTAAATGGGTGAAAGTGTGTATTTCAAAGAGTTATGAAGAAATTAAGTGGGTTGTATACATTTAAAAAATTGAATAAAAAGAAATTTTATTCCTTAAAAGGAATTTAAAGGTTGTTTTATATGAACTGGTTTTAAAGGATACTTTAAAATTGGATTTATAAGGGTGTAAATGTGGCACACTACTTGAATATTTACCTATACCCACAGTTCAAACCCATGGGTATAGCCTAAAAAACTGTGGGTATAGGCTTTACCCATGGTTCTATGAACTGTGGGTGCTTAAGCCATCGAGATAGACATATACCCACGGTTTGACCAAACTATTGGTGTAGACCACCTATACCCACAATTCTCAAACCATTGGTGTAGAAAATTTCAATGGAAATAATTATACTCATGGGTTGGTCAAAACATGGGTATAGGTCCTTTATTAAAAAAATCAACCATTGGGAATTGATCCCAGCACCTTCTGCCTATACTTTATTGACTTTACCAATATCCTACAACACATTTTATGTTCTTATATTAAAATATATATATAATTATAATTATAATTATTTATATTAAATTATTTTTTATTATCTTATTTATTATACAAAAATAATGGGCAAACCTATACCAATGGTTTGGTCAAACTGCCAGTATAGGTTCTTTATTAAAAAAAATACACCACTCAGAATTGATCTCAAGACCTTACATTTGTAATCCAATGACTTTACCACTATCATACAACACATTTTATGTTATTATATTCAAGTATATATATATATATACATATATATATAAAATTATTTATATTAAATTATTTATTGTTATTGTTATTATTGTAGAAAAATAATAAGCCAACCTACACCCACGGTTTGGTCAACCCATGGGTATAGGTGACCTATACCAACAGTTCTCCCAAACCATTGATATAGGTACCTAGAAACATTACTTATTCCAACATTTTCGTCAAACCATGGGTATATATTTTCTCATAGCCTTCCCATGAAATGTTTTCCCCCATGAAACCTATTGACACGGTTTACCAAAATCATTGGTATAGCGGTGACATATACTAACAGTTTTTTGAGAACCGTAGGTATAGGTCCTTCTCAAAAAAACATGTAGCTATAGGGGTGACCTGTACCCTCAATTTTGGTAAAACCATGGGTATATCCTTATTTTATAGTAGTAGTAGGGATTTCTGAGCTTAATTTTAAATTCATTTTTATCACCTTAAAAGAACTTTTTTTTTGAAACATGTGAGACCAATTATTTATCCATTTATGACTGATTTTCTCAATGTGAGTTATGAACCCATGGGAACTACTTTATATTTTTATAACTTTATGTGATGCTTATACTTGGACGTGAAAATGGGTGGTTTATTATGAGGGTTTATGGGGTGAGATGATATTTATTTTAAATGATTTAAAACTATTTTATTTGTTGATCTCATGCCCTATTTATTATCCCACCTCCAATGGTTGATTGATATCATGGGAGTTATAGGTACTTAAGTATATGTTTAGATATGTGAGACCCCTAGTGTAGATTATTCTCTTACTAGGGGGTTATTTCATGTGGAATACGAGCAATCCCATGATGGATTATACTTTTGGGGTCTTTATAGTCCTAGAATGGTTATTGGGCTAAGATATTTCAAAGGGAATACTAAGAAAAACTAGTTCCTATAGACTGGTTTAGAGTTTTTTTTCTTCAGTTCAAGCCATATTAATTAAGTCTTTGGGAGTTTCCCATGATTCTTAGATCCTTTTAAGATGACTTAGTGGATCCCATATTATACCTAATTCTATCCCATTTACCTTTATTTATTTCATGTCACATTTAATTTTATTATTTATTTATTATTCCCCATTGATATATTTTGTGATTTATCATGTTCATATTCACTTCTACTTTAGTTTGGTTTACCATCAAAATTTATTTGAAAAATGGTTTAGAAAATGTATTTAAATAGTCAAATTTATGTTTTTTTATAGATGGGGTGTTTGAGAAATGTCTTGTAAATAGTAAGCGACCTGTTGTTTTTTTATAAACATAATAATAAATTCTATTTCCCAGATTTAATACTGTTTTGAAAAAAAAGGTTTTTGGATCCACCCATTCCTGTTGTAAAAAAGTAGGATATCTTTCAAAATGTTTTTATGGCATGATATGTAACATCACAACCCAAGTGCCACACCCTGATGCCCAAAGATAGTAGGTCACATGACCTCAAGGATGCATCCCTATACGCCAAAGGTTTCTGAATAGTATCAAGGGTCTAATATCAATCAGGGGGAGACTATACCCTCTTTATCAAAGTAGCATAATAGTGGAATAAATAAACAATAACCGAATGATATAACCAATAACCAAACCAAACCAATATCAAATTATGAACAAAATAGGAAATGAAATATCCAAAACTATCAAAAAATATTTCATGCCAAATATGTTTCGAGTGTCAATATAAAAACCCAAAATAAACAAACACACTAAAAACTCCCAAGCAGGTCCCAAATCACATATGTTTTCATCATCCATGATCCATCCCGAATCAATTATCTAACTTATGGATCATTCCCTTATCCTGTTCTAAAACTATGAAATCAATTTTTGTACCGATCAGGAATCCCAAGTACGATGTGAGTACAACTCAATAGGCCACCACCAAAGTCATCTAAAATAATATTCTGTCAATAATAGTGTATGCAGTTGAATTTAGAATAAGGAAATATCAATAAAGTAAATGGTTTATATTTATTCAATTACTCTTTATTTAACCACATAACTCTTAGGTTCCTGAAGACATCTGAACTCTAAATACCTACTTAATCCTATATCAAAGTATGAACTATCCCTAAGGGATATCATATATCATAATTCAATCATTACCATTCACTATCTCAATTCATATCACGACCAATTGTAACCATAGTCCAATGCCAACTCATGAGTGTAGAATGTCATGTCTAACACCCTGTGGGTATTTGGATCCTCAGTACCTATCCCACACCTCAATAATCATTATGGGATTTTGAAGTAGTATTCCCTATCCCAAACTCATTTATCAATATTTATCACTATGGTATTTTGATTCCGCAAATCCTAGCCCACAATTGAATGTCAATATTTATCACTATGGGATTTTTTATGTAGTAGATTATGTCTCACACACAATTTTTACATATATCACAATTGCACAATTTCACATGTATCAAAATATCACATGTACCACAACAACCCATTAATTAATCCAATTTAAAAATTTCATATTCACATAATTTCATTAATTAATTTAATAATTAATTAATCAAATCAATTCCATTAATTAATTCAACAATTAATTAATCACTGAATCCCATTAATTAATTCAATGATTAATTAATCACATCAATTACATTAATTAATTCAAAAATTCATGAATCTAATTCAATCAATTACATAATCAAAAAAAATCTGTTACTTAATATAATAATTAATTAATCCAATTCAATAATCCCAATATCCCCAATTTCAAAATCCCTTAATTAATTAATTTACCCACAACCATTGAAAAATTCTCACCAATAGAAATGTCTAATTTAAGCAGAACGATCAAGAATGAGACAAAGAACAAGATCTACATCTAAAACCTAGATCCAATATCCAATGAATCATGATTCAACTAACATAGATTTAGATCCATAAAAATAGAGGAATAAATCCCACCAAAGGATGAGAGAAACATGGGAGAGTGGGAGGAAACCACATGATATTTTGATCTCTTACCAAGAGAGATGTAGATCTTTAATCTAGGATTTGAATCATCAAGAATAGAGGTCGGGAGCCTTAGGTATTCTTCCAAGTTCCTCAAAAATGAGAGGAATCAATTAGGACTAAGTTGCGTCAAATTGGGGTGAAGTATGGGGGGTTCAATATTTTAAAATATAATTTCCAGGTTAAATAAAAACCCACGCATGGTTTCTTGGGCTAGGGCGTATGGTTTGAAAAATGGTGTTCCTTAACCGTGAACCTCTTCAGGGGGTGCACAATCACTCCTAAGAGAGAACACAGTTTAATAAACCATGTGTTGGCCATGTAAATTTCCTATGTTTGGGTTCACATAGTTTGCTGGTTTGGTGTGTATGGTTTGGGAAAATCATGCGCCAACAATACACTATCTCTCCTCCTTCCAAAATTTCTCAAATTTCACCCAAAAAATCCCCAAGAAATGACCCAAAAAAATTACTCAAAGTAAGGAAAATGGTACCTATAAATAAGATCTATAAATATCTAGAAAAGGTTTATATCTTACAATTTCCCCACCTTATAACATCTCATCTTCAATCTACACTTCCAAGCATGTCTAAGATTTCGAGTCAAAAAGATCGGGCCATTGAGCCATTATATCTGACTCTCTCTCCCATGTTTCCATATAAACATGTCCATACTGCCACAATACATGAACTATTAGTATAGTCCTTCCCCATAACACTTTCTCATTGTGATCCAATACACGTGTTTGATGCTCCTCAAAGGATGAATTTATCGCAAGATCAACATCATCCACAACAATGACATGATAAGGGTCAGGGTGATACCAATGAAGTTGTGAAATATGGAAAACATCATGCATATAATTGTATCTCTATCGAAGATCCAATCGGTATGCCACTGGACTAATTTTCTCCACAACATAAAATTTTCCAATGAACCTAATTGTTATCTTTCCTTAACTCAATGTCCTGCGGTGACCTAATCTTGAAGACACCTAAAGGAATACATGATCACCCTCTACAAACTCTAGGTATTATCATAGTATATCATAAAATGAATTCTATCTACTCTGAGTCATATCCATCTACTTCTGAATCAACTAAACCAACTCCTAATTATCTTACATGAGACTTGGTCCCTAAAACTCTGATTCACCTACCTCTACCCAACATAGAGGTAATCTCTAAGGCTGATCATAAGGAGCCTCATATGGTTCCATATAAATTGTTTCTTGGTAATTATTTTTATAGGAAAAACCCACCAAAGCTAGGTTCTTTTCCCAAGATCTATCAAAGTCCAAGACACATGCTCCTAGAATATCCTCAAGTACCTAAATAGTATTCTCTAATTTCCAATCATTTTTTGGGTGGAATTCCATACTAAATAAAACCTATATACCAAGTGCCTTCTGTAAGCCCTTATAGAAGCACCAAGTAAAATATGAATCATAGTCTGAAACTATAGTTTGTGGTACCCGTACATATAGACTATATCTTGAATATATGATTCTTCCAACCAGTACACTAAGAAAGTCTCATATACTATCAAGAAATTTACTACCTTTGTCAAATGGTCCACAATCACCTAAATAGTTCCATTCTTATAATGTGTCCTTAAGATACCAACCACAAAATCCTTTGTAAAGCTATCCCAATTCCATTCCAGGATGGTAAATGAATGTAACAAACCACCAAGTCATTGATGCCCAGCCTTCACCTATTGAAAGGTTTAGTATCATGTCACAAACCCTGTTATCTCCTTTTTCATTTTAGGTCACCAAAACTCTCGATGTAGGTCATATTACATTTTTATCACACTTGGATTCACTACCCACATTGAGGAATAAAATTTATGCATCAAATCCTCCCGCATGCTCGTAGGTATAAAAATCAGATTCCTAACATATATGATCCCATCCTCATATATAGTCCAATGTGAAGGTGAATCCCCACTTTCAAGGCCTTACCTTAAGGACAAACATTTTGGATCCTCATACTGTCTATCCCTGATTCACATCAAGAGTTTAGAATTTAATAAAATTGATATAAGATTCATTTGAACCAAGATATCCTGAACCACAACATACATCTCAGCTAGAAAATTCTTCATCTTCCACCTAGTACTAGACTCCTAAACTACCTAAGTCTGAGTTTTCCGATCTAAAGTGTCAGCAACACTATTTCCCTTCTTGGGTGTATGTGTTAGATCAAATCTGAATGACTACATATACTTAACCCATCTTCATTATTGGAAATAAAAGTCTCAATATGAAAATATATACTATAAGATTTTATGATCGGTATACATGGTGAAAGTTTCACCCAACAGATAATGTCACCAACACTTCAAATAATAAACCACTACAACCAACTTAAGATCATGTGTAGGTTAATATCATTCATGTGGCCTCAAATTTTGAGACACATATGTCACAATTCAATCTTCTGGCAACAACACTTCTCCAAGTCCCATCCCAAAAGCAACACAAAACATCATATACACCCTACCTAGCTTGGGTAAGATTATAATTGGTGTTGTTGTGAAGTTTTTTTTTAAATACTAGAAGGAATTATCATATGCTTCTGACCATTCAAACATTACTACCTTTTTAGTCAAGCCCAAAATAGGTGATACCAAATGGGAAAAATATTGGACGAATCTATGATAATATCTATCTAATCCCATAAATATATAGATATTGAAAAATTTCTTTGGTTTCTCCAAAGAAACAACCACATAAACCTTCTATGGGTTTACTGACACACCTTCCTCTGAGAAGATGTAACCTAAGAAGTGTACCAGATCAATCCAAAAATAACACTTAGATAGCATGGAATAAATGTAATGCTCTATCAGTGTACTCAGGATGATGTAAATATACGGGGAATGATCTTCATGAGTCTTAGAGTACACCAAGTTGTCATCTCTAAACAATACCAAAAAATGATTGAGGTAAGGGTGGAATATTTTGTTCTTCAAGTCCATAAGCACTGTTGGAGAATTTGTTAACCCAAAAAGCATCACAATGAACTCATATATTCCATATATAACTCTAAAATAATTCCTAAATATATCAAAAGGTCAAAATCTCAAATTATGATACCCCAATCTCAAGTTGATCTTGGAGAAAATAAAAACTCCCCTCAACTAGTCAAATAGATCATCGATACACAGAAGAGGATATTGGTTCTTCATAATCATCTAGTTCAACTTTTGGTAATAAATACAAAAGAACAGAGTCACGTTAGCCTTCTTTGAAAAAAAGACTAGTGAACCCCAAGGAGACATACTCAAATGGATAAACCCCTTATCCATTAACTCTTACAAATGAGTCTTGAGCTCTTAAATATTTATAGGTACCATTATTTCTAGTGGAATATAAACTGGCTCATCCCCATTCATGAGATCGGCTATAAATTACACATATCTCTCAAGTGGAAGCCCTGATAATTTTTCAAGAAACACATCCTAAAATCTTCCCACTACAGATGTAAAGGCATCCTATTTCACACCCCCGTCATCAAGAAATATACAAGAAACCTTGGCAGTGAGCTCCCCCAATTGCTTATGAACAAGCCCTGCACAGCCTTCCTAGATATCTATTAGTAAAAAATCCATCAAGGTGTCCTCTCAGTGTTTTTGGGAGTGATTTTTTTTGTTGAAAATTTCAGACCACGAATGAGTATGGTTGGTGACTTGAGGATCCAAAAAGGGTTTTCATCCATGGAAGAGATCGACTGCCACAGAGGATCAAAGCACTCTATGGACCGCATAGTAGTACCTGGTAAAGGCTATTTTTTGGGGAATAATTTGGATAAGTCTAAAATAGTTTACAATGGAGTCTGTGAAGGAGAAGAGTTCATGAGGGAGAATTCTGTGAAGGGTGAATTAGTTCACAGGAATAGTCCACGAAAGGGTTTTGTGGGGCTCTACATCTCATAAAGAAAAAGGGTCTATGGAATATGCAGAAGAATAATTTGTTCATGTAAGAAGAGGTCAGATTGTGGAAGAAGAGGCATCAGAAAATAACTTGTGCCATGGGGTGTTGCATAGTTTTTGGAGAAAGAAGGGAAGTCTATAGAGAAATCAAGGAAGTTTGTTAAGGGACTAAAATAGTTGGAAAAATCAATTTCTACAAACTAGAAGTTTTTGGAAAAGTGGGATTCATCTGTGGTTGAAAAAAAAAGGACTTCAAAAAATCATCTACCTATAGTTGAGAATGCATTCATTAATTCAAATGAAGGGACCTAAAAGTCCATAAACTGTGTGTGGATCCCTTAAAAATCATCAAGAAAAAGAATAAGAAGATGGTGATCCTTTCCACTAAAAGTGAGTGATAGAAAGAGACATCAGGGGTGACCCTTGGGAAATCAATGAGCAGACCCTAAATATTATAATGTCGGTGAGTCGGGGCATAGAAGTGATCTATCCTAAACCTTGTAATTTTATAGTGATACTTAGTGGATTTCGTACATTGACACATAATCATTGTATGCTCCTTGGATGTAGCCTAGTGAGGGTTAACCAAGGAAAAATTGTTGTGTCTCATTCACGATTTCAATTTTGTTCATACATTGCTATGAGAAAGAGAGAGAAGAGTATTTTTTACAATGAAACAAGATCTGAAGGGGAAGGTTTTTAATCTATCATACCCTGATTCACCCCCCTAGGTTATTTAACCTAATTGGGCTAACAATATCCCATTTTCTATGGTGAATATATTTTTCACCCTTATTAGATGTAAAAGTCACTCTCCTGTGCTAAAAATCAATGTGGGATTAGTATGAGACTAACAAATCCATACCCATAATTAGGTGAAATCCTAACATATCTAGGATGTACAAATCACAACTTAAATGATACTCCCCAACCTCTATACAATACACTTTTTACAAACATATGTCTCTGGATTGTACCCCCAAAGGTATATCTATCATCAACACCCCGCTCATGAACTCCATCACCAGGATCAAACCATTCACAAGTTGTGCAAAAATAAAATAATGAGGGAACCAGTATCAAATAAGGCACTATCTATAGTATAATCTACTAGAATAGTATCTCCAACTATCGATGGTCTAGAATCGCAATCCACCAGTATGGGCTGAATGGTATGAAACTTTCTTGCCACTTTTCCCTAAGATGTGGTCTGAGTCCCCTAAGATGAACCACTCTAGGTTATATTTCCCAGAAGAACCTCTTCCACTATCTCGATCACCATGAATAGTAGTACTCCCACTTCCAAACTAATATGGTGTAGAGGATCCCCTTCCTACACTTTAATATTTTCTAGATTCCCCATCATTACTCGTCTATCATGGGTTCTTGTAGAACTATTGTTGATGCCCCATACTGCCACAATATTGGAATTCTACTGGTGTTCAGGTATAGTTTCTAGGATAGTGTCCTATCCTACCACACTGGTGAAAAATAACTCAAGTAATATCCTGAGAAATTGATCCTTCCCCCTAGCCACTCATCCTTCTATCACTCTGGATAACATTCTCATAAAGACACTTCCTTCTCTTGGAATTAGTGGCTCCTGATCATCCAGCAAAAACCATATTTCCTACACTAGAATCCTCCTTCGGGTTCCCCTTATATATGAGATCTTGATCCACCACCTTAGCAAACTTCTTCAATCTAAATATGTTAACCTAGGACTTAATCTCACATTTAAGCCCATCATGGAAATGCCATTCCATATTTATCTCATCCCCATCCAACACTAGATCAAAGTGTTGTAGGTCTATAAATTGACTAGCATATTTTATCATGAATATATCCCCTTGAGTCAAATACATGAACTCAGTTGATCTCTCCTCTCTCAGTGTATCTGGATAAAGGTGATCCAAAAACTTCTCCAAAAAGTCCTTCCATTCCAAATCATCAGCTTGTTCAGTCCGAGACTAAACATCCCACAAGTGTTTTTCAAATCCTCATGTCATATAAGCATCCAAATTGTCCATCTCTCAACATGAGTCTCTAAATGGTCAAGTAAAGTCTTGATGGACCCAATCCATAACTCTGCTGCCTCAGGTCCACCCTCTACGGTAAATTTTTAAAGGGTGATGAAACTATAACTACCATGTCAAATCAGACATGATTTTCACAACCCATCCAAGATCACTTTCCCTAAACTGTGTGAAGTGAGAAAATTTCTCTCATAATTTCTCTTTGACTCCCTCACCTATCACTGTCGATGCATCAAGTTCCACTGCTAGTAGATCATCTCCAACCATAACCTTATATCATCATATCAATAAGAATCGTTGTGAAGCTATATCTCTACAATTCCAAACACATTTATTAGGACACATAACACAACATTAACCTATTTAATAAGATGGATTCATGTAAATAAATGACAATTCATCCCCCTTTTTCTCACCACACGGTCAAAACTGACATGATATCACTTCCCTTAACCATCATAAATCTAGATCATGGTTAACAAATGGTAAACACATTCTCATTATTCAAGTTTCACATTATATACCCATTTTTTCACAAATTTATTCATTTTAACATTTTCAATTTCACATTAGACACCTTGTTCATTTCAATTACATAAGCAAGGAAAACATTTCAATTTCAACAACCTACCCAAAACTCATTTTCCCATGTGTGCTTAAAATGATGCATGTCGCAAAAATAATCTTGAGTTCCTATAAAGATTCATGCATAATCAACTATAATTCCATTCCAGTCCATGAGTCAAATTTCATAAAAACTCATAAATAATAATCACATCACACAACAAGTGCATCACTCGAGGTGAAATAGAATCCAACTCTAACAACACACATCAATAGCAATAATCTCACCCTTGGTACTTGTATTTTAACCTCATACATGGGGTAGCTACTACCATGAACAAGCTCTTAACCAAGGACCAGCTCATACAATTCTTCTATATACCTTTCCCAAATATTAAGACAAAATAAAAAAATAAAACACCATTGATACCACTTTGTAACATCCCGACCTGGGCACCACACCCAGATTCCCCAAGATGGTCGGTCACATGACCTTAAGTACACCTCCATGTATGCCATAGGTTGTTGACTGGTAGTTAGGTTGTATATTGATCATGGGGAGACTATAAATTGTTTATCAAAGTATCACAACAATGGAATAAATAAAAAATAACCAAATGATATAACCAATATCCAAACCAAACTAGCATCACATGATTCCAAAACAGGAAATGAAATATCCAAAACTAAATAGTAGATATGTCATACCAAATGCATTTCAAGTTTTAATATGCAAAACCCAAAACAAAAAAAGATGTTGGTAACTCTAAATGGGGTCCTGAATCATGTCTGTTTCCCTAATCCATGCTCCATCCTGACTCATCCATCTAACATATGGCATTTTCTATTATCCTATCTGGAAACCATGAATTATATTCAAGTACCAATCAGGCATCTTGAATAGGGTGTGAGTATAACTCATTAGGCCACCACCAATGGCATCTAAAAAATATCCAATCAATAATAGTGTATGAAGTTGTATAAATAATAAAGTACATGCAATAAAGTAAATAGTTTACATATATTCAATTACTCATTATTTAACCAAATAAATCTCAGGTTCCCGAGGACACCTGAACTCTCAATACCTAATTCATCTCATTCCATAGTCTAAAATATCCCTAATGGATATCATATATCAGACTTCCATTATTACCATTCACTATCTCAATTCATATCACGGTCAATTGGAACCATGGTCCAATGTCAACTCATGATTGTATAATGTTGTGTCTAACACCCCATGGGTATTTGGAGCCTCAGTCCCTATCCCATACCTCCATAATAATTATGGTCTTTTAAAGCATCAGTCTCTATCCCACATTATTTTATCAATATTTATCAATATCGGATTCTGATGCAGCGGACTATATCCCACACACGAAAGTCAATATTTTTTACTATGGGATTTTTATGTAGTACATGACCCATATAGGATTTTCACATATAACATAATTTCATAATTTCACATAAATCACTATATCATATGTACCACAACAACCCATTATTTAATTAATCCAATTCAACAATTCCATATTCACATCATTCCATTAATTAATTAAATAATTAATTTATTACATCAATTCCATTAATTAATTAAACAATTAATTAATCACATCCATTCCATTAATAAATTCAAAAATTAATTAATCAAATTAAATCAATTACATAATAACAAAAATCTCTATAAATTAATTCAAAAATTAATTAATCTAATTCATCAATCCCAATATCCAAAAATTTCACAATCCCTTAATTAATTAATTTAGAAAATTAATTAATCCAATTTAAAAAATGAAATTGTTAATAATCCAATATAAATTCTATAATTACATACATTTAATTGAAATCAAGACTTTGGGATTTGAATATTAGACCACCTAACTCGAGATCATTAATAAACACTCACTAATAGAAATGCCCAATTTAAGTGGAATAATCAAGAACATGACGATAAATGTGATCTAGATATGAAACCTAGATCTAAGATAAAACAAATCAAGATCCAAGAAACCTAGATCTAGATCCATCAAAATAAAGGAATACAACCCTCAAAAGGATGGGAGAAACATAGGAGAGAGGGAGGAAACCACATGGTATTAGGATCTATTACTGGGACGGGAATAGATTATCAATTCGGGCATTGAATCATTAAGAATGGAGGTTGGGAGCCTTTGGAATTTTCTGCGAGCCTCTAAAAACTAGAGGAATCAATTAGGGTCGAGTTTGGTCAAATTTGGGTAAATTACATGGGTTTCAGGGGTTTAAAGTATAATCTCCTGGTAAATTAAAAACTCATTCATGTTTTCTTGGGAAGGGGTGCATGGTTTGACAAATTGTGTACCTTAACCATGCACCTCTTCTAGGGGATTCACATTTTATCTTAAGAGGGTGAATAGTTTGACAAGCCATGCCCTAGCTATATGAATCCCCTCTATTTGGGTTCTTATGGTTTTCTGGGATGGGGCGCATGGTTTGGGAAAACTGTACACCAACCATGCACTACCTCTACTCCTTTCAAAATTTCTAAAATTTCAACCAAAAATTCCCCATGAAATAACCCAAAAGAAAAGGTACTCAAAATAAGATGATTAGTCACATGACCTCAAGTGTATCTCCCCATAGGCCAGAGGTTATCGACTATCAATGAGGGTTTAATATTGATCATGGGGAGACTATAACCTATTTATCAAAGTAGTACAATAGCAGAATAAATAAAAACATAACCAAATAATATAACTAATAACCAAACCAAACCAGTATCGTATGATTCCAAAACTGGAAATAAAATATTCAAAACTAAACCGTAGATATTTCATTCCAAATACATAGTAAGTGTCAATATGAACATCCCAAAATAAACAAATACACTAAAAACTTTTAATGCGGTCCCAAATCACGTTTTTTCCCCTCATCCATGCTTCATCCCAACTCATCTATCTAACATATGGTGCTTTCCCTTATCCTGTCCTGGAACCATGAAATCTATTCAGGTACCGGTCATGTAGCCTGAGTAGGGTGTGTGTAAAACTCTGTAGGAAACCACCAATGGTGTCTAAAAAATATCAAATCAATAATAGAGTATACAGTTTTATAAATAATAAAGTGAAAGCAATTAAGTAAATAGTTTACATTGATTAAATTACTCATTATTTAACCACATAACTCTTGAATTCCTGAGAAAACCCGAACTCTCAATACAAACTTCATCCCATTCGAGATTCTAAAATATCCCCAAGGGATATCATATATCATAATTCCATTATTACCATTCACCATTTCAATTCATATCACGTCCAATTGGAACTATAGTACAATACCAACTCATGAGTATAGAATGTTGTGTCTAATACCCAATGGGTATTTGGAGCCTCAATCCATATCCCATCCCTCAATTATCATTATGGGATTTTGAAGTAGCAATATCTATCCTGAACTCATTTATCAATATTTATCACTATGGTAATTTGATGCAACAGACCCCATCCCACACATGAATGTCAATATTTATCACTATGGGCATTTGATGAAGCAGACCATGTCCCACGCATGATTTTCACATATATCACAATTTCACAATTTCACATGTATCACAATATCATACATACCACAACAAACCATTAATTAACACACCAATTAATTAATACAATTAAACAATTTCATATTCACATCATTCCATTAATTAATTCAAAAATTAATTAATCACATCAATTCCATTAATTAATTCAACAATTAATTAATTACATAAATCCCTTTAATTAATTCAAAGATTAATTAATAACGTCAATTCCATTAATTAATTAATGAATTAATTAATACAATTCAATCAATTACATAATAATAATAATCTTTATTATTTAATTAATCTAATTAAAAAATCCCAATATTCCTAATTTTACAATCCCTTAATTAATTATTTTACCAAATTAGTTAACTAAATTTGATAAACTGAATTACTAATCATCCAATAGAAATTATATAATTAAATACATTTAATTAAAATAAAAACTTTGGGATTTAAATAATAGACCAACTACCTCAAGATCATTGACAAATTCTCTCCAACTAAAATCCCCAATTTAAGATAAACAATCAAGAATGTGATGATGAACAAGATCTAGTTTTGAAACCAAGTTCGAAGATCAAACAAATCAAGATCTAAAAAACCTAGATCTAGATCCATAAAAATAGAGTAATACATATCTCCAAAGGATGATGGAAACACAAGAGATAGGGAGGAAACCACCCAAGATTAGGATCTCTTACTGAGAGGGGAAAAGATCATCAATTTGGGCTTTAAATCATCATGAATAGAGGTTGGGAGCCTTATAAATTATTCTGGGAGCCTCTAAAAATGAGATGAGTCAATTATGGTAAACTTAGGTCAAATTGGAGTAAATTTCAAGGGTTGAAAATTTTTAAAATATAATTTTATATTTAATTAAAAGCACATGCATGATTTCCTAGGTAGGGGTGCACGGTTTGCCAAACTGTGCACCTTAACATTTCACCTCTTCTTGGGGGTTCATAGTTCATCCTAAGAGGGTTCATGGTTTGAAAAACTATGCTCTATCCATGAAAATACCCTCTGTTTGGTTTCACATGGTTTTCTAATCTGGGGTGCACAATTTGGGAAAACCGTGCGCCAATTGTACACTATCTCTCCTCTTTTCAAAATTTCTCAAATTTCACCAAAAAACTCCCCAAAAAATAACCCAAACAGAAAGTTCTCAAAACAGTACGATTGATCACATGACCTCAAGAATGTCTCCCCATACACTAGAGGTTTTTTACTAGGAGTGAGGGTCTAATATCAATCATGTGGAGACTATACCATATTTATCAAAGTAGCACAATAGCAAAATAAATAAACAATAACCAAATGATATAACCAATAACCAAACCAAACTATTATCACATGATAACCAAAACAAGAAATGAAATATCCAAAACTAAACAGTAAATATATCATACCAAATATGTGTCAATTGTCAATATGGAAAGCCCAAAATAAACAAAGAAACTGAAAACTCCAAAGTGTTTCCTGAATAACAAATATTTCCCTCATCCATACTCTATCCCAACTCATCAATCTAACATATAGCTCTTTCCCTTATACTATCTTAAAACCATGAAATCTATTCAGGTACCGATCAATCAGCCCGAGTGGGGTGTGAGTACAACTCATTTGACCACCACCAATGGCATCTAAAATAATATCCAATCAATAACAGTGTATTTCGTTGTATAAAGAATAAAGTACAAGAAATAAAGTAATTAGTTTATATTTATTCAATTACTCTTTATTTAACCGCATAACTCTAGAGTCCTTGAGTACACCCAAACTCTCAATACCTACTTCATCTCATACCAGAGTTTGAACTATCCCCAAGGGATATCATATATCATAATTCCATTATTACCATTCACCATCTTAATTTATATCACATCTAATTGGAACCATATTCCAATTAAAACTCATGAGTGTAGAACATCATATCTAACACCCCATGGGTATTTGGAGCCTTAGTCCCTATCCCACACCTCAATAATCATTATAGACTTTTGAAGAATTAGTCCTTGTCCCACACTCATTTATTAATATTTATCTCTATGGTATTTTGATGTAGCATACAATGTCCCACACATGAATGTAAATATTTATCATTATGGGATTTTGATAGAACAAACCATGTCCTGCACATGATTTTCACATATATCATTCTATCACAATTTCACATGTATCATAATATAACATGTACCATAACAACCCATTAATTAATTCACAAATTAATTAATACAATTCAATAATTACATATTCATATAATTCCATAAATTAATTCAAAATCACATTAATTTTATTAATTAATTCAATAATCAATTAATCACATCAATCCCATTAATTAATTCAATGATTAATTAATCACATAAATTCCATTAATTAATTCAAAAATAAATTAATCCAATTCAATAAATTAAATAATCACAACAATATCCATTAATTAATTCAATAAATAATTAAGACAATTCAACAATCCCAATATCCCCAATTTCACAATCCCTTAATTAATTAATTTACCAAATTAATTAATTCAATTTAAGAAACTCAATATATAATAATCTGATATAAATTCTAAAATTACATATGCATAATTTAAATAAGGACTTTTGTATTTTAATAATATTCCACCTACTTCAAGATCATTGAAAAACACTTGCTAATAGAAATACCCAATTTAAGAGAAACGATCAAGAACCCAACAAAGAACGAGATCTAGATCTGAAACCTAGATCCAATATCAAATGAATCAAGATCCAAAAAAAACTTGTATCTACATCCATCAAAACATAGTAATATATCCCTCTAGATGATGTGAGAAACATGGTTGAGAGGGAGGAAACCACACAGAATTAGGATCTCTTACTGGGAGGAGTCTAGATCTTCAATTCGGGCTTGGAATCATCAATAATGGAGGTTTTGATCCTTGTTAATTTTTCTAGGAGCCTCTAAATATGAGAGGAATAAATTAGGGCTGAGTTTTTTTAAATTAGGGTGAATTCCAGGGGCTGGGATTTTAAAATATTATTTTTTTATTTAATTAAAAACACATGCATGATTTCCTAGGTAGGGGTGAACGGTTCAAAAAACCATGAAACTTAACCATGCACATCTTCTTGGGGGGTATGTTTTCTTCTAATAGGGAACATGATTTAACAAACCATGCATCATTCATGTGAATCCCCTATTTTTTGGTTCTCACAGTTTACTGGGTTGGGGCACAGAGTGTGGGAAAACCATGAGTCAGCCATGCACTATCTCTCCTCCTTCAAAAAAATATCAAATTTCATCCAAAAACTCCCCAAGAAATAATCCAAACAAAAATTACTCAAAACAAGGAAAAATAGTACCTATAAATAAGCCCAATACATCTCTAGAAAAGCTTGGGATCTTACATCATACATGGTTTCATCACACTTGAATTAAAAAATCTATTTTTTATTTTATTTAAAATGATAATTAATAAAATGGATTTTGAAATTGAATGACACGTACTCATTGGTGAAATCCCACTGGACTTCTTTAGCTCCATCCATGTATACACCATTGGGTATATGCAGTTCTTATGTTTTTTCTTTTAGGAACCCAAACTCTGGTCTCATCTATATTTTATGTTTGGTTTGTCTTATGATAGACATTGTGGGATATGATGGGTGACTATGTGTCACATGGATATGGTCATTGTTTGTTTTGGTTTTGGGTTTGGTTTTATTCCATTTTAGGATAGTTATGTATTTCCTAATTCATCTAGGTGTGTTTGTTTTTCTTGCTACCATTTTATATGTATTTATCCAATATGATATTTTTTTTATTATGATGTTCAATTTTTATTGTTAATGTTGTTTTATATGACTCTATTAGTTATTTATTTTATGTTGAGACTATTTATTCTTATACATGGTCATTTGTGGTATAGATGGTTCATGTTAGATCCTTAATGGTTTTTATTGTGTTTATTTGGATTTAAATGGTAAATTCATTCCCAAATAATTTTTTCATAAGACTCGAGTACTAGTTTCCCACCCATTGGGATAGGGAATGCCCTTTGGGACCTATGGAAAGCCGAGTTGGGTAACATGTCAAGTCAGTCTAGGATAGTTTGTTATATTTGGTATTATATCCTAATTTTTTTAAACACCTTGGTTATTCAGGATACCTCTTGTTATTTGGGAATTAATGTAGTATAAAAATAGGGGTTTTGAAAATAAATAGGTTGGTGTAGGTAGATCCTCTTGATGTCTTTCTCATTCAAATCATTGAGTTACCAAGTATAGTTAGGTTTTAAATCTTTATTTTTATATTGTTATTGTTTTTTATTTATGTGTTTTGATATGATATCATGGTATTTTTATCCTAATTGGATACACTAGTTATTTAGGGGGTCTCCTTAATCTTTTTCGATAAAAATAGAATAAAAACTAGAGCTACAAAGTTACATCACACTATCTATAAAATCATACAGATCTCATGAAAATGGTTATATAATCCATTGTAGATATTTTTTCATAGTTGTATCATGGTTAGCTAACACATGAAGTCAAACCATACATAGTTCATGTTTTTTACGATATTTGTTTTTTATTTTTCCCTTTATAATTTAATTGATACAATGGTTTTTTCCAATGTAATGTGGTTAATTAAGTGATTTTTATAGTTATGTGATGTTATTAGATGGTGTTTTGAATGATTCATTATTCTTTTTAGTTTGTATTTTTTAAAATTTGGGTTTGTTTTATGGGAAAAATGAATTAAAGTGGGATTTTGATGCTTATAAAATGTTTTAGAATTGAAATTTTTCATTTTATATTGTAAATTTTTGAATTTATTTGAAAAAAACCATTTAAGGTTTAATTATAACATTGAATCATGTGGATTAAATGAGTTTTAGACTCTTTTTAAATGTGTTGATTTAAAAAAATGGACTTTCATGATCTTTCTAACTAAATAAGAAGTGTTTCCAAAGAATGTTGGGTTGTTATAAAAGAAGGTGTTTCTTTGAAAAATGAATAAGAAAATTTTATGAAAAATTTTAGTTTAAAATAAAGAGGAGTGTTAAATTTGTTTTATTGTAAGTATTTCCTTAATGGATAATGTATTAGGACTTTTACCTTGGTATGTATTAGGACAATGTGTTTGGTTATGAACCATGAATCAATAAAATTCATGATTCATGTTCTGAGTTATTTCTCCCAAAATATTATTGAGGTAAAATAGAATATCATCTTCTAGGAAGGGCCATAGGGTGAATCCTCTTATCACTTAAGTGTGTCTCTTCTATAAATTGAATCTACCTAAAAATTTATGGGAGTGATATATATATAACATTACTGACTCGAGACTTCATGAGTCACTATCCCTTCTTCTAGGGTGATCAGTATCCCTTTTAGGTAGTTAAGTGGTTGGGTTATTTTTAGAAATATGATAAGTTTAGTTATCTGGTAAGATAGTAATTCAGTAGTATTCTAGGTGATTGTTTGTGTTTGATACTATTATCATTAAATTTGAAGTGGATTGAATATTTTGGGTTTATTTTGGTTATATGAGTTCCTTAAAGGTTTTTTATTTCATAGATTATGAGATATTTTTTAGTTTTGTTATACTTATTCCTCGCTATTGATCTTAATTTTTGAAGTTATGTATGATACTTTATTTGGTTGTATTTTGATGGGTTAGACTTTGAAAGGCCTTGGGGTGTTTTTAACTTACTAGAACAAACATGAAACCAGACTATATTATGCACTGACTAGTACTGGTTTAGATATTGTTGAGTTCATAATAAGGTGGTGACCTGGGTATGAGGTCCCAGATATCCATTTTTCTCAGTTTTTTGACCCAAGGTTAGTGCCCATGTTGTTCTATTATTGATTCATGTATTTGGTTGAGGTATCCTTTCCCTTTTTAATGATATGTTATGTGGTGATTTTGGATGACCTTGATTGTTGATCATTTGGTGGTTCATTGGGTTTTACTTCTTTCAGGGTTTTAAGGTTGATTTTCATATGATTATGGTGATTTGTGGGTGGTTATTATTTTCCTTAGGATCTTGGTAACCATGTAGTTTTCTTGTAGGTGTTACATTGGGGAGTTTTTTCACATATCACCATTTTGGAGTAATTCTAAATGGTTGGGTGACCAATTGTAGGTCTCTAAATTTTTAGATCTTTATGTTTGGTGGTGATAAATTAGTTTATGCTTAGAGATGTTTTGTATATTGAAGATTAGGCCCATGGTTTTGAAGAGTTGTGTTTTTTTTTATTTTATTCCATTCTCATTTGACCTCTTTAGACTTTCCCTACCCTCCTACCTCTTGCATAAGTGTTTATTTTTTTAATTCTTTATTTCTTATATGTCTATCAATGAATTTATAGAAATAAAAAGTGTCATGTTGGTGAGAATTATGACACCCCTATGTCACTATTATGTATATTTTATATTATTTTTGGGAAATTTAATTTTTAGATGTCCCAGGTTTGAATTTTAAATTTTTTTAAAAAAATTACCTTATTGCACGGTTAGTATGCCAATTTAGGGGAAACCATGTGATGGCCATTACATAGATAATTTTCTAATCCATTTTGTTCTTATATGGTTTATATGCATAGGTATCATAAGTTTGGGTCTAAACTAGGTGAAATCCCATAGTAACCATGCTAGTTATTTAGGTCTTGGAGAGTTGGTGTACAAATTGAACATAGTTGGGAGTGAATGTATGTGTGACCATGTACCAGTGATATAGTTTTGGTAGTGGTTTTTTTTATGTTTGGTGTGTGGTTTGATAAATTGTACGGCTAACTACATGAGGTTATTTTTCCTTCTGTTTTCCCTTGTATTATTATCACATAATTTGGTAAACCATGCAACCAAACCATGCAATATATCTTGTTTTATAAAAACTTTATTTTCCTACTTTTCCCCTATTTCTTTTAATGGGTTTAGACCCCCTCTCTTTCACTGCACATTCGGCCAACGCTAGGGTGTACCCAAGGGGGATCTCCCTCCCTTATCCTTTTATTACATGGCCTATTATCATTAATTTCAAGTGGTTCCTTAAAGGTAATCCCTCCTACTCTCTTTTTTCTTCCATTCTCTCCCTTTATCCATTAAATTGATCTCCTATCATGAACCCTAGGGGCTGTGATGTTCAAATTTAGGGTTTTGGGTCACCAATACTTGGTAAATTTTGTTTTTAACTCTTATCTAGGACATATATTTGACTATTTGAGTGTTCTCCATCGATAGTGATGCATTTTCATGTAGTTATGATTGATTTCACTTGATTTAAGGTAGGTTTTTTTAATAATTTCCTTTAAATCTCATAGTACTAAGTGTTTGGTGTTCCCTAATGCCTTTTTTTTATCAAATAAATTTATATGTGATAGTTATTATGGATTTCATAATGTTTTAAATGTATAATCACTTGTCATAAATGTGTTTAATGGTTTTCTTAGTTTTGTAAAGAATTTTTTTAAATGTTAAGTGTTTTAAAGGATGTATGAGATGCTTCTATGAATTTAATTTGATAATTAAATGCTTTTTACCTCATTTCGGTCTTGGAAAAGGGTAAGAGTGTAGTTTGAAATGATTTTTTAAAAATGAAGTTGGTTGTAGACTTTTAAATGGTTTAGTAAAAAGGATTTTAGTTCTTGAAATGGATTTTAAAGGTTTTTTTATATGAACTAGGGTCAAAGTTTGTTTTAAAAGTGGATTTCAAATGGTGGAAATGGGTATTGGAATTTTAATATTTATTTTAAATCTTGTTTAGAACCTTTAAAGTTTTTTTTAAACATGTGAAACCATAGATTAATCCCTTTGTGACTGATTTTCTCATTATGGGTTATGACATGTGAATAATTTCTTTATATTTTTATACCTTTATGTGATGCTTATTCATGGATGCGAAAAGGGTTTGATTCTTGTGAGGGTATAGGAGTTTCAATGAGATTTATTTCAAATGCTTTGAAACTATTTTATGTGATGATATCATGGTCTATTTATTGATCAACTCCATTGTTTGATTGATGTCATTAGAGTCCTAGGTATCTAAGTAGATTTCTATATAATTGAAACAACTGGTGTATATTATTCTCTTTCTAGGGGTTCACTACCCATGGAATATATCTCTCTTGGGATGGATTTTTCCCATAGAATCTTCATGATTCTATGATGGTTATAGGGCCCAACTAGTTCAACTAAACTACAGGGATATATAGGTTCTTTTAGGTCATCCTAGGGTTTGTGTCTCCATTTCATACCATTTTACTTAAGTCCTATGGAATTTCTTATGATGATTAGATTATTTTTAGATTATTTAGGGGATCTTATCCTATACCTTATTGTATCCCCTATCCCTTTATTGATTTCATGTAACATTTGATTTGATTATGTATTTGTTATGCCTCATTGATTTCTTTGGTTTCTACTGGTGTTCACATTTACTTATGCTTTAGTTTTTTTACCTTTCAACTTGATTTGAAAAATGGTTTAGAAAATGGATTTGAAAAGTGAAAGTGATGTGTTTTTATGGAAGGGGTATTTGAGAAATTTCTTAGAAAGGTAAGGGACTTGGAATATTTCCATGAACTTTATAAATAGTTATCTTCCCATGATTTAAATTGTTTTGATAAAAAGGTTTTCACTCTTATCTTACATATTCTAAGTAGGGGGTGTCTTTATAAAGGTTTTTATGGCATGATACTTGGTGACAAACAACTTGAATGAGAAGACCTATTTTCTAATTATATTTTAAACAAGAATTAATGAAATGTATTTTTAAATAAAATGGTGAAAAATATTTGGTAAAATAATATTGGGTATGTTTAGCTCACACCATGAATACACCATTAGGTGTATAAAGATCTTATATTTTTTAAAGTACATAGGCTCTATTATCTTTGTGGTTTTGTGTTTTGATCATACAATGATGGATTTTGTGGTGTGTGGTGAGTGATTGTGGGTCATATGGAGGTGTTTGATATTGATTTTAGTTTTGGGTTTGGTTTTATTCTCTTTTAGGGATGTTTATGTATCGACCAGTTCATCCAGGTGTCTCTTTTATTTCTGGATACTATTTTATATGTATTTATTGAGAATTTATATTGTTTTTATTTCAATGTTTTGTTGTTATTATTATTACTACTATGCATTACTATATTTTTTATTCATTTTTGTTAATAGTTTTTATTCTTATACATGGTCATTAATTGTATTGATGGGTCATGTCATATTCTTGGTGATTTTTATCATGGTTATTTGGATTTAGAGGGTGAAATCATTCCCAAATATTAAATTATTGATACCCAATAACTTCTTCCAAGCTTGTGTAGATTTAGAACACCCTTCGGGCCTAATGGTGAGCTAGGTCGGGTGACGTGTAAGGTCATCCTAGGCCAGTTTGTTACAAATTATATCAATACCTTAATTTTTAAAAGACCTTGATTCTTTATAATCCCTCTTATTATTTTTTAATTTATATAATATGGAGATATGGGTAATGGAACTTGAGAGGTAGGTTTAGTGAGATCCTAAAAATATCTTTCTCATAAAAATACTCGAGTAATAATAGGTAGTTGGGGTGTAAATATTGATTTTGAGATTATACTTGTCTATTCATGATGTGCTTTAATATGATATCATGGTATATTGATCCTTATTGAGTACACCAGTGATTTTGGGTGTCTCCTTAAGATTTTGGTGTAGAAATGGAAGAATAAATAGAACTTTATAGATATATCACATGGTCTAGAAAATCATTTGGAGATCATGTTCGTTGTTTTATAATCTATTATATAGGTTCTTGAATTTTTTAGTGCATGGTTAGCCAACCTGTGCATCCAAACAAAGAGAAGCTCTGATTTTCCCTTGGATTTATTTTTTGGGATCACTTACTCTCTAAATTGATTCTAATGGTGTTTTCCAATGGAATAAGGTTAATTAAGGGAGTTTTATGGTGAATTGATGTTATTGGATGGTGTTTCTATTGATTCCTTATGCCTTACTATTTGTATTTCAGTTTTAAAAGTTGATTTTTGTTTTGTAAAAAAAATATTTTTAATGAAATGAGAAATTTTGATGCTTATGAAATGGTTTTAAATTGAATTTTTTGTTCCTATAATGGAACTAATTAAGTGTTTTGAAATAAAATAAAATATTTATGAGTTTTATGTAGAAATTTTAATCAAGTTAATTAAATTATTTTCAGACTCTTTTAAAATGTGATAATTTTAAAAAAGAGATTTTCTTAAGCTTTTTAACTAAATAGGAAGTATTTCAAAAATAAATTGGATTTTTTTAAAAGTTTTTCTATCTATAAAAATTAAATACAAAATGTTTTTAAAAAAAATATAGTCTGAAAGAAAGGAGAGTCTTAAAATTGATTTATGGTAAGTTCTTCCATGGTTGGATTAAGTATTAAGATTTCTTCCTCATTATTTATTGGGACTATGTGTTTGGTTTTGAATCATTAATGGTTCATATTCATGTTTTATGTTATGAGTTGGGTCTCCCAATATAGTGTTGAGAGAAGATGGAATATCGTCTTCTAGGATGAGTTATAGGGTGATTTTATTTATCTCTTGAGTGT
The DNA here is from genome assembly GCA_963277665.1 of Viscum album. Lineage (NCBI taxonomy): Eukaryota > Viridiplantae > Streptophyta > Magnoliopsida > Santalales > Viscaceae > Viscum > Viscum album. The sequence goes on from OY728145.1 coordinate 385,347,815, forward strand.
GTCTCTAATGATAATTGACTATACCCAAGATTTCAAGGGAGTTTTGGATCCAAAACCTTCCTTAACCTAGTACTTATTGATTTATTTTCCCTTCATATTTCATGATAAAGATCCCTTTTAGGAATTGAATGGGTTGGGTCAGTTTCATAAATTTGGAAAGTTGAGTTATCCAATGAGTTGGAAATTCGGAATAAGTCTACATTATTTTTTATTTTGGATTCTATTATTATTGAATTATTTGTGTATTAAATATTTTTGTGGTGATTTATTTTGGATTAGTTCCTTTATGATTTTTTGTATCCTTGGTTGTGAGATGTTTTTAATTATGGTAGATTTTTTAACTCATTTATGATCTTGGTTTATAAAGTTTTTTTTAATGATTTACTTTTTATATTTTTATAGGTTTCACTAGGGTAAGACTTTTGTGTGTTTTGGGTGACTAGGATACACAATAATCCAGTTAATATTATAAATTTTATAGTGTTATTTTGGTCTTTTTAGGTTTACTATGAGGCGGTGACTTCAGTATGAGGTCATAGATCACTCTTCTTCTCAGTTTTGTAACCCAATGTTAGTTACCATGTCATTTCCTCACTAATTCATGTCTTTAGTTGTGGTATCCTTTTCCTTTTTGGTGATATGGGATGTGATTTTTTAGGGAGACCTTACTTGGTGATCATTTGGAGGTTTCCTATTTTTTTCTTCTTTTGGGGTTCTGTGATCAATTTTTAGAAAATTATGGTATTTTTTGGATTTTTATTTTTTCCCTTGGGATCTTAGTGATAATGTGATTTCCTTAGTGGTGTTCCCTTATGGGGTTTTTTTCCTTATATCAGCATTTTAGAGAAATTCTAAATGGTGGGGAGACCTCTAATAGGTCTCTTATTTTTTATACCTTTTTTATTAGTGCTGATGAGTTGGTTTATGCTTAGATATATATCGAATGTTGAGGATTGGGCATGTGGTTTTGAGGAGTTGTGTGTTTGGATATTGTTCCACTCTAACTAGACCTCTTTATACTTTCCCAACCTCCTCATCTATTTCTTAGGTGTTGAGGGCTTTGGTTATCTTTTGTTTCCACATTTATCAATAATTTTCTATGAGTAGAAAGTGGCATGGTAGAGAGAATTGTGAACCCCCCCCCCATGTCACTATTGTAGATATTTTTTTATTATTTTGGGGAAATTAAAAATTTTAGAGGTACTATGATTTAATTTTTAGTTTTTTTGAATTTTTTATTTTACATAGTTAGTACTCACAATTTGGGGGAAACCATGAAATAACCCTTATGCCACGACTTTTCTATTTCATTTTGTTATTAAATGATTTTTCTACATAGTTGGCACATGGTGGGGTCTAAATCGTGTAAGATACAATAGTAATTGTGTGTGTCCTTTGGTTATTGGGGTGTTGGAACATGGATTGTTCAGGGTTGGGAGAATATTTGTGAGAGACTATGCACCAATTCTACTGTTTTTACTATGGTATTTTTTATGGTTAGTGCATGTTTAGGTAAACCATGTTTCTAAACTGTGTGAGTGTGTTGTGAGTTCTAGTGGATCCGATATAGTTAGTGCATAGTTTGGTAAACCATGAAGCCAAACGATGTGTGTTGTCCAATTTTATAAAAAAAATTCTTGTCTTCCCCCTTTCAGTTTTAAAGAGTTTTTACACCCCCACCCCCCCACCCCCACCCCCCACACACTTTCCCTCCCCATTCGGCCAAAGCTAGGGAGAACCAAAGGAATATCTCCCTCCCTTATCCTTACATTTTATAGCCTCTCATCCTTTATTTAAAGTGGTTTCTTTAAGGTAATCTATCTTCCTCTCTGATTTCTTATTTTTTCTTCCTTTCTCACTTATTTTTATCTTCTCATGTGATCCCTAAGGGTTGTGATAGTGAAGGTTAGGGTTTGGGGTGACCTAACCTTGAGGGAATTGGTTGTTAGGTTTTGTGTTGGAAATATAATATTTTTATTGAGATTTCACCATCAAAGGATACACATTTAATCTTGGCTCTAATTGGTTCCACTTTATTAGAGGTAGGTGTTTTTACTTTTAAATGAATTATCATTGAGTGATTGGTCATCCTTAATTCCTTCTTTTGATAAATTAAATTTATATGTAATATTTATTATGCATTTCATAATTTTTTAAAGGCTCTATAACTTAGACTAAAGTTGTTTAATGGTTTTTTAGTTTTTTAAAGTGTTGTATTAAATTAAATGTTTTTTAAAGGACTCCTAAGAGGATTGTTGGAATTGAATTTTATAATTAATTTCTTTTGAATCTGTTTGGGTTTTGAAAATGGGTAAATCTATAGATTTTAAAGAGTTTTGAAAATGAAAGTAGGTTTTGGATTTTTTAAAAACTCAATAAAAAGGGTTATGGTTCTTGATATGGATTTTAAAGGTGGATTTATATGAACTGTTTTCAAAGGATGTTTTAAAAGAGGATTTCCAATGGTGAAAATTTATCTTGTAATTATGAAAATTAATTTAAATGATCGTTTATCACCTTCAAATATATTGTTTTTTTAAAAACATATAATACTCTCAATTGAGACCTTTGTGACTGATGTTCCCATTCTAGGTTATGACCCCTCAAGAATTTCTATAATCTTTATGTGATTCTAATAAATATATGTGAACAGGGGTTGTTTCTTGTAATGGTATAGGAGGTGAGATGAGATTTATTTAAAATGATTTAAATATAATTTTTGTAATGATCTCATGATCTATTTATTTATCACCTCCATTAGTTTATTGATGTCATGTGATTCCTAGGTATTTAATTAATGGTCTATATAATTGAAACCCTTAGTGTACATTGTTCTCTTTCTAGGTAATGATTTCCCTCATGGAAGATAAGAAATCCAAACTTGTATTAAGACTGTAGAAGTTTCATGATCCAAGTATGTTTATAGGGATAAAATTGTTTTATGGGACTAATAGGATAGAAAATTTCTTGTAGGCTATCGTGGGGTTCATGTCAACAGTTTAGATCATGTTACTTGAGACCTAAGGAGTTTACCATGATTCTTATATCCTTTTTAGATGACTTATGGGATTCCATCCCATACCATATTGATCCCATAGGCCTTGATTGATTTCATGAAACCTTTACTTTGATTGTTTATTTATTACACCTCAATAATATCTTTGGTGTCAACTCATGTTCATATTCACTTTTTCTTTAGTTTTGTTTACCTTCAAAATTGATTTACAAAATGGTTTGGAAAATGAATTTAAAAATTGAAAGTAATGTGTATTTATGGAAGGGTTGTTCTTTAAATGAATTTAAAATAGGAAGGTACTTTTCTTACTTTAATAAAATTAATAAATAAACCACTTTTTATATTTAAAAGTGTTTTTATAAAAGGGTTTTTCATCCACCCTTACTTATTCTAAAAAGGGGGATGTCTTTATAAAGGAGTTTATGGAATTATAATTGGTTTCATACCACTTGAATGAGAAAACCAATTTTATAATTATATTTCAAACTATAATTAATGAAATTTATTTTGAAAAGAAATTACACAAACCCTTTGGTAAATCCAACAGTGCATGTTTAGCAAACACCCTACATACAACATTGGGTATGAAGTTCTTATTTTTTTTATTTTAGGTTTGTAGGCTCTAGTATCTTCTAGGTTTTATGTTTGTTTTATCCAATGATAAACATTATGGGATGTGGTGAGTGATCATGGGTCACATAGATATAGTTTGTGTTGTTTTTTTCTGTTATTATTCCATTTTATGGATGGTTATATATCGGCTAGTTCAAAAAAGTTTTGGTTTTGATTAAAATTATTTTATATCTATATTTATCATTAATTTTATTTTTTTATTATGATGTTAATTTTTTATTATTATTATTTTGCGTATTAATATATAGGTTGTTTCTTTTATGTTGTGACTATTTATTATTATACATGGTTATATATATAGGGATGGTTCATGTTAGATCCTTGGTGGTTTTCATTATGCTTATTTAGATTCAAAGGGTTAAATCATTCCCAAATCATATGTTCTTGAGACCTAGTCACTAGTTTTCAACCTATGGGGATCAAAAAATCCTTTGGTCAATATAGCGATTAGTGTCAGGTGATGTGTTAGGTCATCCCAAGTCGATTTATTACACTATATATGATATAGAAATAGTGGTTTATTTATTAAATATTTCTAATAAAATTAAATAATAGTTATTTATTTAACACAAAATATTTTGTGTCCCTTGGAATGATATTCTAAACATAATATAGCATCTTAGAGGCTAGTGGGGGTATGTTTGGACTAAGTGAAGTTTAATGTTAAAAAATACATTATTGTAAAAGTCAAAATACAAAGTGAATGAAATTTCATATCCTAAAAGGTTTGGGTTTATTGGTAAAATATTAGTGTGAATATTTATACAAATTACCAAAATATTTAAAATAAAAAATTTAATATAAGGGGTTGCAAGGGTGATAATGATAAACTTCGAGAGAGTTATAAGTATAAAATTAAAGTTATTAAAATTATAACACTTGATTTTTTGGATTTAAAGAATTTAAATAATTTTAAGGAGTTGAACATTATTAATGTGATTCCTAAATATCATTATTATTCAAACTAGCTATATTCATGGATATTACTTGCTAAAATTTTAGTGGTAGGGTTTTATTAGTTGGTAACATGAATATGTGGTAAAATTTACATAAATATGTAATGAGATTAATAAAACCCTTGAAAGCACATAAAACATAATGTTGACTCAGTAGTATATCATATATGATATGTTAGGTAGATTATTATGTAAGTGTTTCTTAAATATTCTTAAATAAGTTTAATTATATAAAATTTGTCTTATTTTGAAAAAAAATCAATCTTTAATTTCTCATTTTTCACATTGGATACATATTTTTCCTGAAGTAGAGTGATAATTATCCCCTTAAAATGGAAATTTGAGTTGTACCTTATCGATTATCATCATGGAGTATTATAAATTGTGATGATATGTTATGATTAGTGTGAGTATTATAATTCCCCATATCAGATGAACACTAAGAGGGGGTAAATCAGTGGTTTACTTTTAAAAATTCTTCATTTTCTAAATCCAACCTCTTGAACTTGTTAATGTTCTAAATCCTATCAATAATATCTCATATCCTCAACTCATATTTAGTGATAATAAGAGAGGGCACAACACATGGTATTTATAGGTTTTTTATAAAATCTTTCTCCTTTTTATGTTGGTTATATTCCCCAAAATGGATTATCTACTAAATATCCAAATGAATATAATAGCAACTTCTTATACACGCTAATCCCATAACAATAGTAGTTGGTTATATACCCCAACTACAACTATTAAGCAACTAGTTATACACCCAAGTCACAAACTCCTTTATTTTTTATCCAATGATAGAAAGACCTTAATAATATCTGACTTTCTCCCACACCAATTGTGAATTGATCTTCCTCCATAAGAAAATTGGATCAATGGGACTTCTTGTGTACAATCATCAAGAACTTTGACATCCACTTGAAAAGATCTTATAGTCTTGAACCACTTATTATATTCTGGATGATATAGATCCTCCTCAGTCTTTGAATATGTGGGTAAACCAGTTTTCTTCCTTCTTGATTATCTCCCTAATTTGAACTCTTTCTCAATACTTGACACAAATTTTGTACCACATATTATTATTTTCACACGGTGCTTCACAAGTTCTATCATAGATGTATCATCCAAATCTTTTTATCACATCCTTGAATATTTATTCATGAAAGGATAATATCATGAATGATATTTCTAATTTATTCCTAGATTTTATTTTATATTTAATATCAATGGGATATTTTTCTTCTTCGATCATTAAATCTCTAGATGGTTCTAATTTAAAATCATCTGAAGACTCAGCCTCAAATTCCACATATGGTATATTAATTTATAAAACTTATCTTCTTAATAAATCTCATGGAATTAATCTTAATTTAAATATTCATTTAATTATAGATTTAAATCTCTAGGAAATATTTATAAATCATAACTCATCATCCTAACTAATCCAGTGTATTTAAATCCATTTAAATCTTCATTCATGTTTGGATTTTATAACTCTAGGAAATATTTAAATATCGTATCTCATCATCATCAAAATCTACTTATTTTAATTCCTTCATAAAAATTCATGTGCATGGAATCATGAATCATTTCCATTTGGAACTCCTACATGTGGTGTAAAACCCATCTTATCTTCTATCACTTTCTCTATGGTAGTTTCTCTTTTATTCTTGGCTTGGATAATAACTACTTGATTGATCATAATGTATAATCCATGAAAAATAGAGAATCACATCATCTGAATCTAATTTCTTCAAAAATATAAAAATTTTGGAATCCATAATTTTTACCTAGAAATTATTACATTATGTGACCTACCATCAGATTGATTGATTTTGAGGTAAGATACCATATAAATGGATCCACTGTATGTCTATCTAGATCAACTATTTCAATCTACTATATAAAGTGATCCCATGATTAGTGGGTCGACTAAACGCCTGAATAAATCATGTGGATCAACACTATGAAGAAATATTGATCAATTTCATATCTCACTCTGAATTATATGTATGTTAGGATTGAATGCATGAAGAAAATCATGTATATGATCAGTGAATTTAACACATGTATAAATATAAATGATTGTTCTTTTCTCATTCTAGAAATTCCAAACTTGTTTTACTTATATCTAGGTTCTCCTAAAATCATCACCAGTCCTTCTCAATCAACACAAAACCACTTACATGAAATTGTATATAGTTTATCTAATTCAGACAATAATTTTCCTTGATGTCACTTTGAATAATTTCACAGTAATCACCACATTAAATTCCACTTTTTCTTGAATATTCTTAAGTCAGAATTATAAGTTATAGCCTCAGAATAACTAATTATATTAGATGATTTATCAAGCATTAAATCCAATTAAAAATCATAAATCCATAATAATCATTCAATAATCATCACCTCATTACTTCAACAAACACACATTAACTCATTTACAACAAATTAAATTCTTACTTGGAAACTTAAATCTCCCCCTTTGAATTTTATGGCAATACTAATACTCACAAATTTAGATATGTGTGATCATTTAGATTCTTTATTCTCCCTATTTTAAAAAATAAATGAAAATTTCATTTTATGGTATATTCTCATAACATCTTCTGACTTTGAAGGCAAACAAAAACTCCTTTCTCCTCTCCCATTTCATTTTTGAAAAATAACCTGTAACCATTTGAGAGAAGGATGGAAGCACATTTGTTTCTTGGAAACGATCCTTAAAATATACAATTCTATGTCTATGTGGTAAACCCTATATAGAAAAAAAAATGTATAACCAGGGTAATAAATATTTCCCATAAATTAACCAACATGTGATACTATGATTAGAACTCATTTTAGGGGTTATTTCGTACAAATTGTGTAGAACAAAATAAACCCATCACAATAACCCATCAAGACAGTTCATGTGAAATTCAAATACCCCCCCCCCCATATCTCAACCTTTTATCAACTAATACTCACCTTTATAAATATTTTTTATATAAACATAGATAAAGTTTGAATGTTTGATCGGAATACTATTTCCTCTAGGTTTTATAAGGCTATGTATAAATTATATATTATATGGAATACTTGTTTTTAACAACCTTATGATTTTTATCCCCCTCAAGGGATTAAATTAACTTCTCCTTTTTATGGTAGATGAAATACATCATGAATAATTCATTATTTGTTATCCATTATGTACAACACTCATTATATTCCTTAAATTCCCCTGCATGATAGATAAATAATCAATAATAATAGGGAATAAAGAGTCAATGTTTTGTTTCTTATAAGTAGAACTAAGGCTAAATTTTCCTCTAAACCTGGGTCATTCATTAATTATATACTGAGAACTTGTTTTCTTATCATAAGCCTCAACAATTTTTGTGTCCATATCTTTCTTTTGAGTTGTTTACATTTGTAAAGAGGTGTTATTTACCTCAAAGGTCAAGGAAACATTATACCCTTGAGATTGTATCATCATTCTCAATACATATTCTTAAGATGGGAAGATTTACGTATAATATTTTGTGTCATACCTATAGTGACTACACCATTCACATAATTTTTCTTTAACCTTAAAATATATATTTGTGAAAATCTTTTAATGAATGTTTATTTCATTATGTGTAAATTCTTGTTTTCCCTTTGCATTAGCACCCATCTATTCTTTCTCCATTATCTTTTCTATCTCCAATTGTTCTGGAAAGATTTATAGGTTCCTTTTATTAAATTATAAGATTCTTTGGGATTCTGAATTTTATTCCCTTTCATAGTATAATGAATCTCTCCTGCCAGTCTAGTCATGCACTTCTTGGTATGGTGACCCTCCTATCAACAACTGCCACAGACTTCTTTGAAAGAATCAAATCTATTTTAAGTGGATAGATTTGTTATATACCTAGTCATAGATTTATTTTTATAATTTTTTCCCCTCAGTTTCTCACAAAAATTACCCCTTATTTCTTGAATTTTTTCTAACAAAGACATATTACCAACATAATAAATAATTGTATACATACCTTTCGCAACACCAACAAAACCCTTAAAACTTTGATCTTACCAATTAATTCCAAATCTATCCAACATTAAATTATTATTATTTTTCTTCAATATAAGAATTTTTAAATTATGGTGAAGTAACAATCTTAGAATATTGTATTTTATTTAAAAAAAGGATTGTCTCTAATGATTCTTCTTGATCCAAATAGGTTTTGTCTTTTGTCTTTCACTGGCACTGTTAGAGATAAAATATTTAACATAGGAAAAATTAGGTGATTATTTTTCTTCCCTATTAAAATTATTCATCTAACCGTATTTATAATACTATCCCTTAATATTAGTGAACTTTGAGTATTATTATATTATTTTTTGAGCTCATTTTTAACAAAAAGACATATTGATTGTGTCTTATCCATTTCCTTTTCCCATACAACTAGTTTTTATTCAAGATAAAATGCCATCTTTTCTTGTCCATACACCTTTAACATGTTTATATTGATCTCATTATCATAGAATATTTCTTTATTATCTATTAAATTTACTTAGAATCCTTATTTGTTTCCTTTAGAAATTTTTTATTTTATTTTTTGATATTCTTAATCTACTTAGTATATTCTTCTAACTCACATTTCAATTGTCATTCCATCTCATTGATTTATTCTCTATCATCATCAATTCTTGATGAATCAAAAAAAATCAATTTTAAAAAATAAATTAACCTCATAATCTGAATATCTACTTAAAGATGAATTGGGTTTCTTATTGATTTTAATTAAATTCATTTTATTGCTACATAACACTTTTTCTTCTTATTATCCTTTTGTTTTTTTAATTTTCTCACCTTCCACATTAAATTCAGATTCAATGTTAATTCTATTTTTAAAATAAAAGTTAAATTATTTAATGACATTATAATTCAATAATTTTAGAAAAAATAATAATTTTCCTCTTCACTTTAAATTTTTGAACCCTTTAAAATAAGGGATGTAATATCTTTAATCCCTTTATTACCCTTGGTATCTGCATCTATTATTTTATAAAACTCTTCTTCTTTAAATTTTCCTTTTCTCATTACTTCAAATGTCATCTCATCTATTTATTTCTACTTTAAATCTAGAGTATAGAATATTAGTATATTGTGAAACTCATCAAGTGTCAAATCTTATCTTTCCTCTTGGGCCAATATTTTCGAATCAAATCAAACTAGAAAATTCCTAATTTTTTTTAACAATTATGGAATATTTTATCTTCCTAAAAAAATCCTGATGTTTCTCATAGTCTCATTTAACCTTGTAAATTATTTATTAATGGTATCATTATCTTCTATCTTTATATATTTTAATTTTATTCTTTATACTTGTAACCCAGCTTCTTTGACTTTGATATTACCTTTATATAAGTTTATTTGTTTTTCTAATATCTCATTGGTGGTCTTGATACCCATGACCATTGTATAGACCTTATCTAATAAAGACATCATGATATAATTTTTTGTCTTTTCATATAACTCTATATGTCTCTTATCAGCATGCGTAATGGAATCATCTTCATTAATGGGTGAAAACCCCACTATTATAGTATCTCTCACTTCTAGGTTATGTTATAAGAGGTAGGGTAGAATATTATTCCTCTATATATTAAAATTCTTCCCATTTAACATGTGAAAATTTCAACTATTGACTGAGCTAATATTTTCCTTGTCTCATAAATATTATTGGATCTTTAGAGGGGACCTCACACGAATACCACTTGTAGTTCCCCAGTATAGATGACCACTAAGAGGTGGGTTAAATTAGTAGTTTACTTTTATGAATTATTACTCTTCTAAATTCAACCTATTGAACTTTTTATAATTCTTTATCCTCTCAATAATATCTCTCAACCTCACCTCATATGTTGTAATAATAAGATAAAGATCAAAACACGTAATATTTACAAGGTTTGGCATAAAATATTACTACTTTAGATGTTATTTATATTCCCTAACATAGATTCTCCAAAGAAATATCTGAGTTGATATATAATGAACTAGTAATACACCTCAATCCCACAATATCATTAGTTAGTTATACACCACAACTACAATTCTTCATCAACTGGTTATATATCGCAACAAAAAACTCCTTTAATTTTGATCCAATGATAAAAATACCTTGATAAGCTCTAGGTTTCTCCTCAATTAATTGTGAATTAATCTTCCATTAAAATAATATAAAATCAATAGGTCTAATTTTTTGAAATATTTAAAAACTTTGCTAGAAATTTGAAAATATTTTTTGTTCTTAAGCCTCTTCACATATTTTGGATGATCTGTATCCTCATCATTCTTTTAATACTTGGGTACTTTAGTTTTATTCCTTAATAAAGATCTCCCTAATACAAACTCCTTCTCTCTATTTTATATAGATGTTGTATTGGATATCATAATTTCCACATAGTACTTCATGACTTCTTTCACATATGTATTACACAAATATTGTTCTCATATTAATGAATATTTATTCACAAAATAATAATATCATGAATAATATTTCTTATTTATTCTTGGATATTATTTCATATTTAATATCATATAAATCATAGTATTACCTATTTCTTATTATTTGATCGTTATATATCTAGGTAGTTCCTATTTTAAATAACTTGAATATTCTACCTCAAATCCCCCATTTTATATTTGAATTCCCAAATATTATCTTCATAATTAATCTAGTGTAATTAATCTTCATTTAAATCCCCCTTTTAACTTGGGATTTAAATCTCCAGTAAATATTCATAAATTGCATCTTATTATCCTCACTGATCTCATACCTTTAAATCCATTGAAATATTCATTTATGTTCCAGTTTTATATCTCCAATTGATATTTAAATATCACAACTCAGCATTCACAAAATCTACTTCTTTTAATTCCTTTTCAAAAATTCACATGTAGGTAGCATGCATCATTTCCATGTGGAACTTCTGATTATTGTGTAGAGTACATATCATTTTCTAGATCTTTTTCCTTGAGTGGTTATCCTTAATTATTGACTTGAATAATTATCACATGATTTTTCATGATATATAATCCATGAAAAACATATCATTTCATTGCTTGAATCTAATTTTGAAAAAATATATAAAATTTGGAAACAACAATTTTGACAAAAAAAAATTCTTAGTACATGACTTGACATGACTCCAATCAAACATGAAGTAATCTATCATAGTAGTAGATAAAATATATTTCTATCTAGATAAACCATGTTAACCAACAATGTGAAGTGATTCTATAGTCAATGGATCAATCACACACTTAAATTAATAGTGAGGATTGATCACATGAATAAATTTTAATCAACTGCAGGTCTCACTCAGGATTGAACATATGTCTGGATTGACCATATAAAGAAACTTATTCATATGTTCAATTAATAAATTATACATACAAATCCAATCAACCATTCCAGTCTCAATTTATAAATTCTATAATTTCTTTACTTCTATCTAGGGCCACCTCAAATCATCTCCATCCCTTCTAAATCAATAAAAAAACTCTTCTAATATGTTGTAGATAGTTTTTCTACTTCCACCAACACTTTTCCTTGATTTCACATTGAATAACATCACATAAATAATCATATTAAATTTTTATTTTTATTTAATTTTTATAATTCAAAATTCTAAGATGGATCCTCGATACAACTAATGGGATTGAATGCATTATCAAGCATGGAATCCAATTCCATCCCATGAATCCATGACAATGCACCAAGAATAATCACATCATTGCTTCACCTAAACACATATTGACTCAATAAAAACAAATTTAATTCTTACTTGGGTACATAAATTTATATCAGCGACTATAGATCATTATTACTACTGCTACAGGCACGATGTTTTCTATTATAGGGATCATCATTCATATTTTTTTCCTTCCCAGGCATCCCACCCATCTAGAAAAGGCCTAATGAATTGGGAGCATTCCGAATTGATTTATTAATCACATCATAAATATACCCTAACCCCATGTGGGACTCAAAACTAACTAGAATTTCACACCCCAAGTAGTATGGAAATTAGTCCCTATCATAAATCTGAGAGGTGAACTATACATTTGGGTACAACAAGTAAAACCTTTCACTTTGTACCAAAAGTTATATATAAGATACAATGAATGGAATCATAATGTAATAAGTTGAGATTTATTATCTAGATTATCCCACCAAAGTATATCACATAGAATGTCATACAGTAATTGGTATACTTAATGCTATATGATTAATATTGTAAGTGCAAGTGGATCGAAGGGATACACTAATATGGGGAGAGTTAGTATAGCCTAATTTTTAAAATTTATTTTTATATTTGAAGTCAAACCTTGTAACTGGTAAGGATTTTATTCTCTTACTTATATAAATCCACTCAAACTTGGATGATAAATACAAAAAAAAATTGAAAGGCACAAAATAATTTTTACTATGTTTGGCCTCAATGTGAGAGCCAACTACTTGCTACAGTTAGTGATTATCTCAGTACATAAATTTTCCATAATAATTGTAACGCCAACTTATAGTGGGAAGGGCGGTATTATCCTTCACCAACAGTTTAACATCCCCATGATATAATGTTTATAATAGGTCTCACTATTTATAATAAAAAACAAGAACCACCACTTTCATAAAGATATTCTAAAGGTTTTGGTTACTTCAACAAATGATGGGTAGTCTTCCTCTTTTAAAAGCTAGATATATCCATGATAAATACAAATCCCTTTATCAAGAAACATGACTCTATAAAATTTTCCTAGTGAGTGTACATTATAAGATCTAGTTGGTTATTTCTCACTGTGTGAAAAACATCGAAGGTATAAAACTTCTTAGCATTAAAAGTTTGGGATCACAGAATTTTAAAAATCTATAGCCACTTTTCCTTAGACTCAACTTCTTCTTCTTATCTTTTTTCACACTACTCCGTTGATTTTTTTTGATGTACTTCTTTTTATTTTTCACATCACATAAATTCTCTCTCATTGATAATACTTTTTTTATATATAGGGCCACATTAAATTTCACACCATATTAAATATATCAAAAAAGTTATCTTGAAACATATCTTGAGCCATCCAATAGAAAGCACAATAATCATATATCTATTTTCATCACCCGTAATATTTTAAGTGTAAAGATCACATATTTTTTAACATCTTGAATCATAATTTAATTGTAATTTTTTAATTACTAAAGATCAGATTAAGTAGAGTTTGGTCTGATTTCAATTTGGAAAAATAATTATAAAAAACTGATATATTCATCCAGCATAATTTCCTAAAATTCACTAAGTTTTAATCTTTATGAATCACAAGTATCATGATTAAACAAACCAGTAATGGTGTTTACATAGACCTTAAATGATGTTTATGTATATAATCATCCTTATACAGATTCAATTCATGATTATATAGTGTTCAATGATGTTTACACACTTGAGGATGACCCTTACAAACTCTTTAACTATCCTTACATAGTAGGTCTTCATTGTTACAAATTCTATGCGATAATATTTAATAAGTTATTATTTTTTTATTTTTTGATCTTATATACTGGATAATCCTTACACATATTATAAATGTCGTTTACAAATACTTTAAATAATTTTTACATAACCTATATTCATGCTTATTTAGATCAATATAACCCTTATGAAAATCAAACTTAGCTATTTATTAGTGATAGAAACAAAATTATATACTCCTTTATAGAATCACAAAAAAATCTTATAAATATATTACACTCATCTAGATCATCTCAAAAACACTCCACACATGTTTAAACTTATTTTCTACAATATATCTTGAGAGATTGAAAATAAATACAATAACTGATTTCAAGGGGCACTTCAATCTCCCCTTTTGGATTTTTTGTCAACCCAATTCAACTCTTTCCAAAAAACACATAATAAAAACTTAAAATCACATCTTATCTCACATGATATGAACCTTGAAACCACATTGTAGGATAAATTAGTGTTTTATAGAGAATTACATCCCTTAATGGTAAATAAATTTTTCCAAGTGACTTAAATTCTCTCCCCATTCATCCATGTGATTTCAATACTTAAACATTATTGAGTTATCCTCATTTTGGAAGTAATAAGAGTCATAGGATATTTCAAAAAATAAAATAAAAGCTAAAATCCCCCTTGTCAATTAACATAAAGATTTGAGTAACACTACCACAAAGCCTTGGATTTTTATTTTAATGGGGGAGAAAGTGTGCTCAAATATTTTTGTCAAAGGTGATGGGTAAGTTTATCTTTTCTCTTATGTGTTGAACTATACATTGGATTTTATTACTATAAAAAGAGTGAGATATTAATATCATGTGAGTATTGAAAGTTCATGGATAAATGGAGGATCATTTAAGTCACTTAGATAAAATTTTATTACCAATGAGGAATGAAATTATCTCCACTTTTATCCATGCACTATCAATAATCACACACTATATAATTCTCCCCATTTTGATTATAACATTATCTATTGGATATTTCAATGTATAAGAGATAATTTTCACTCACCATTTAACCTCAACATAAATAATTGATCACACTTTATCTCCCTTTGGAATCACCCCCACATTTCCTTGGATTATGTTGTCAAATGGGGAGAAAATGTGATCAAATCTTTATGTTCAGTGTGAAGTAAGAGTGAAAGTTTTCTATTATGTTTTATACTATATAGTGGATTTTATTACTCTCAAAATTTGGATAACATACTAATGTGTGGTAGTTGACAATTCATGGATAAATGGGGAGAGAAGTTCAACCACTAGTGACATGCAACTATTATCTAATTGAATTAAATTCTCTCCCCTTTATCCATGCACTAATAGTACTCATACACTGTTGATTTCTCCCAATATTGATAGTAAATATAGCCACTATATATTTCAACACATAAGAGATAATATAAACTCCCCCTTCAACCTTAACATAAAGAGTTGAGCTCACTTTGTCTCCTTTTGAAAAAACAATCCAAGGATATGTAGAGGTGTTTCTTCCACAAATTTTAAGTGAGAGGGGAATAATTAACATAAATGTCATCCTTAAGGTAGAGAACCTCTGATTTGGAAATTATTTTGTAAAAATATCAATAACTTATTCATTGGTTACAAAAAATTCAAGATTTGAATTACCTTCTTCCACCTTCGATTTGATAAAATGATTTATAAGATCAATGTGCTTTGATTTTGAGTGCTAGGTTTGATTATTAGAAATATATATAGAACTTTTATTGTCATAGGAAATACATAGTGGATTCTAAAACTCAAATATTAGGTAATCTAGTTGTACTTACATCCATGTCATTTATGTAAAATCATGTGTGACAACAATGTACCCAGCTTCATCTATGATTAACGCCACTATAATTTTCTTATTTTTATACAATACCACAAAACTTTCACCAAGAAAGAATACTCCACCTAAATTGGACTTCATGTCAATACATTCTCATTCCTAGTCAACATCGGAAATGCCCAATAAAGTCAAATATATACTGGTACTATACAACAATCTAAAATTTGGTGTGATATTAATATATCTAATAAATTCTCTTGGATTAAAACATATTAGATTAATTATAATCACTTTATAATATTGTAAACAGTGTCTCGATAAATACTATGAAAATTTTGGAGGCTTTCAAGTAGACAATGATTTTAATGAGTTTTCTATATTCATTTTCATTCACAAAATTTTCATCCACATATTTGGTAAGTTTAGTTATAACATCTATAGAAGTGAAAATACCATTTCATTCATATATTTAAAACCTCTTTAACAAATATTTAGACTATTATTCAGATAAGAAAATATGATCAGCTCCTTGTATTATTCATTACCCCAAAAAAGTAACATTTCACCTAGTATAAACATCTCAAAATGCCTCTTCATTCACTTAGAAAATCATTTACAAAGATTAATTTTTAGGCATCCATATATATTGGAATACCAAGATATAGGGGATTTATTTAATAAATATAAATATTTCTTGAGTCTACACACCATGATTTTATCTTTATCAATAAGAAACCCCCTGGGTTGTTCAATGAAAACATCTTCTTCAAGATCACCATTTAGGAAGGTATATTTCACATCCATTTGATAAATTTTGTAATTTTTATGATCTAAAATTTCCAAGAAAATTTTTATATTCTTGATTATTTCCTTTAGTGAAAAGTATTATTTAAATTTTACTCATTACATATGAAAATATGCCTTGAAAACAATCCTTTTTAAATTCCTTATAAATTAAATTTTCTCATTCGTTTTATTTTTGAAAACCCACATAGTGCCAATTATGTTTTTTAGGTATTAGAATCATATTCTAAGTATAGTTATTCTCAAATTGATTAAGTTTATCATTAATATAAGCAATATATTATTCATAATTATCTATCTTAGAAATAATTTGAGGTTCAACTTGATAGATAAGATCAATTTTTTTATCCTGGTTTAACCTCCTTCTAGTTTAGATAGGTGCATCTTTTTGGATAATAATTTTATCTGAATCTACATGATTCTTTAATATTTCATTACTATAACTCTAATTTTCAATACCTTCTTTATCATTGGTCTCATATTAATTAACATTAACAATAACCTACCCATTTATATCTCTCTCAATAATATTTTTTTCAAAAATTTCCATGTTTCTAGATATAATAGTTTAATCTTCATGCTGAATAAAAACATATTTTTTATATATGTTTTTGATTATTTTAACATCTGATCATTATAATTTCTAGTGTTTATTTTTTCCTAAAATTTTCATCCACATCCACTAGATATATAACCCATGAATATCCATTATTTTGCTTTTTCTTTAAACTTTACAAGATTTTTGTTCTTTATCTTCATATAATAAGGGATTTCAAATATTTTGAAGTATTTGATAGTTGATGTTTTGTTTTAAGACATATTATGAAGTTTATTGTGATTTTAAGGTCTTAGCAACAACTTATTTTGAATGTTTAGTTTAGTGAAAACGACTTCTCTCCAAAAAAAATTGAAATATTGCTTTTAGTTTTCATGGATCTTCTTATATCCATAATGCTTATATTTTTTATTTCAAACATGCCATTTTTTGGGGTTTGTGGTGTGATATACTGGTTTTTTATCCCAAGTATTTCAAGATGTATCTCAAAAGAATTTTATGTGTACTAATTTTTATTATTGCACCATACCTTCTTTATATAAACTTCAAACTCCTTCTCAACTTGTCTCTAAAATATTTTAAAAATATTAATAGCCTGTGATTTTAGATTAATAAATAGAACTATTAGACTTATATTGTTTTAATGATCACAAATCATGTTTAATATTGTTTCATTATGTTTCACTATGTTTATGTATAGTCTTAATATATTATATTAAGTATTACTTTATATGACAGGTTGCAAATATTTGACCAAGTATGAGTCACCATTGAGGTGAACTCACAGTCACCATTCAATATGTAAATCGGTAATGTATGATTCACCATTGTAGTGACCTACAAGTTCATAATTTTTACAAAGGACCAAACACCATTGCATTAACCTACCAGTTCATAATTTTCACAAAGGACTAGACACTGTTGTAGTGACCTACCGGTTTAGAATTTTTACACAGGACTAGACATCGTTGTAGTGACTAATCGATTTGGAATTTTCACAAAGGACTAGCCACTATTCTAACCATTCATAATTTTTTGAAAAGTCTAAGACATTATTCTAAGTGTTAAAAATTCTTTGCAATGTCTAAGACACCATTTTGAGATAAAGGACAAGTCACCGCTCTTGTGTCTCTGCTCATGTGGCACCATTCCAGATTTAGTCATGTCCTCCTTTACTATTTAAATTCAAAATTATTACCCAATGGACATATTTAAGTTATTTATTGATACTGATTTTATTAATGATTTTTTGTAGATAATATTAATAACCTTTTCTGTAGACAATGTGAGGTACGAGGTACCTGCATGTGATAGAGTTCATACTCCTTGTCATCCCCTATAGCATAAAAAGGAAAAAACCTGATAATAAAAGGAGGGGCATACAAGCATATTAAAAGAAATACAAGACCAAGAATAAAAACTAAACACAAAATGGAAGAATGCTTATCCTACTATGTTTGAAAATGGAATAATTGTTGAGATGGTATGTGAAGTATGATATACTCTATAATACCAAATGTAGGATCGAAATAATATAGATACTGAATGCAGTATATAATAATGCTCAAAATACAAGAGGGGTGAATTTTATACTTTAAAAAATTCATTTGGAACTTTAAAAGATGATTATATTTAACAAGGTTAAACAAGGTAATTCACAAAACCTCTAGTTCTACACACTTGCTAGATTCTGGAAATATGATTCCCAGAAAGCAATTCTGGAAAAGTGAATCTGGAAATGAAACTTAACAAAAGTTTTCAAAGATAAAGATTCTACCTTAAAGTTTATAGAATCTTACTATATCAGACTATACAAGTATAAGGAATTATAAGATAGTTATACTTTCCTTAACAATAAAAATATAGCAGAAAACTTGAAACAAACAAGTAATAAGTAGTAAGTCTTTTAATCCAAAGAGAAGGGTGTCCAACAACCTTAGATAAAGGTCCCTTAATTTATAATTTCAAGAAAGTATGTCTTACCCACACCAGTATAATCCCTCGATCAAAGATCGGATTCTGTCTTTCTATCCCCATAATCCCTCAACTTTAAGGTAGTCGGCACCTCTATCTTCCTCAGCAAGGAATCCCTCAACTTCATGGTAGTCGGCACCTCGGTCTTTCTATCCCCGTAAGCACTCGAATGTACTCAGTAACATTCAAAGTCCCACAAAGAAATTCTGAACAAGGTGTTCAGTACGTATAAATCATGAGAGTCTCTCTCTAAAAATCACTTCAACATCATGTAATATCTAGAGTCATAGAATAGTTCATCAAAGTTGTGAGCTCTTTCAAATGAACTTCTATTTATATGCACAGCTCCAACGGTCATCTCCCTCCTCCAACGGTCATATTTTTTCTTGAATTTCAGAGGGACCTATACACATGTCACTCAAACAATGGTTAGTTAGTAACTGAATGCACAACATAATTTTATAACTAAAACAAGTAGAAGAAAAAACATTATTACATAACCAAAATAAAATATTCAGAATGTAATCAAATAAAAGTTCAGAGTTTAACCAAAAACATATTCGGTGTCTATAATACAAGGATATTAGGATGTTGTTTTATAGGTAATTCAAAACCTAAACTCTATAGAATTCTAGAGTCTAAGTTTCAATGAAATTCAGAATCTGGATTTACAAAGTTTGGAGTCAGAGTTCATGATAATTCGGAGTTAGAACTTAAAAAGTTCAGATTCAGAGTTCATGAGAATTCAAAGTCGGAACTTATAAAGTTCAGAGTCAAAATTCATTAGAATTTAGAGTCTGAACTTACAAAGTTCAGAGTCTGAATTTATAGAACTCAGAGTCAGAACTCATAAGATTTCGGAGTCTGAATTCAGAGAAATCGGAACCTAAATTCGGATCCTGAAAACATAATTCTCTTTATCTAAGTATTATATGATTCTGAGGTTTATATACATGAAACAGAATTTTACACTTAGACAAGATAATGAAAAATGAAAAACATGGTAAGGATAAATTTCCTTGGGGAAGGAAAATTTTCCTTATGAAAGTAAAACATAGGGTAAAATGAAATTTTCCTTAATATAAGGTGTTTGTGATTTTAAAAAAATGAGGATTGGTAAAGTCATAAGGAAACCTTATTGACTCAAAAATCTCCCCAAACATGAAGGAATGAAAAAGTCATAAGAAAAATTTATTAACTCAACAATAATTTGCTTAGAATCAAAGTGTCAACATCCATTCACCAACAAACTCTAGTGAAGAGGATTTACAAGGAGCATCTCACCCCACTAGAAACCAAAACACAGAGAATCCACAACACTCTATTTTTGTTTCTATTTCTAGAATTAGACTCGAGCCTCACATTTGGTACATCCATGAAGTACAGAAGCATTAAGCACCTCACATAGAGCATTCTAAACCCTTTCTCATTATTTTTTCTCTATTATGTATATTCTTACTATTCTTTTGAGCAGTATGTGTGTATGTATCATAAACATATATAGTCTCCTGATCCAAGTTGGAGGATACAAGATATCCTCACTCACTCATATTTATATACCTTTTATTCATGTATAACTGTGGAAAAGTTTCATGTGTGGCCTAGTTGTATTTTTTTCCCATGAATAATTGTATTAGATGTCTATTTGGCCTAGATAAATCTATGTTCTGTTGTGAACCTAGATCTAGGGTTTGAATCAAGTTTATTAATATAAACTTCTTGGTGTTAGGTGATCACCAAGTGGAGAGGACTAGGTCTCTTCTTGAGACTAAACCTCTTGTTTTTTAAATCTGTTGTGTTACTTCAAGTTTAATCTTATTATTTGTTTTCATTACTCAAACCAGAAAACTTTACTTCATTTTGATAGTTAATATTAGATAGTGTTTGTATATGAATTTGATTTATTATATTGAATTCAAAAGTTAAGATAATTGTTCAAAGTATTTTAACTGAGAACTAATCACTCTTTGATAATTCTTTCAAACAATTAAATCTCTTATAAATCTGTTACTTTGGTTAATTGGGTTGTTTAGATTTTAAATTGAGGTTTTTTAAATAAATTTTTTAAGAAAAAAAATTATAGGAACTCAATTCACCCCTCCCCCTATTTAGTTTCCTACTTTGACCAATATTTAGTATCATAGTTTGTTGTAAAAGCTTTTTCAAACACCTTTTTCAACTATGATTTTAGTTGTACATTTAAAGATATCTAAATTTCTATTAGTTATAAATTTTTAGTTATTTAAAACTTTAGTTAATTCTTTAACATTGATAATTGATAGGAAGGTGTTTTTACCAACATACCTCCCTGCTTTAATGGAACTAATTATTCCTAGTGGAAAATAAAGATGAAAATGCATTTAGAAAGTATGGGTTTTGAGATTTGGTCTTCAATTGAAGATGAATATTAGATTCTTGCTACTGCTAGGAATACTTGGGATGACCCAACCAAGGCTTCCTATAACAATAATTTCAAAGTTATGAATGCATTATATTTTTCTTTAGAAGAAGAAGAATTCAATAGTATTTCTGCATGAAAAATATCCCATGATATTTGGGATACTTTAGTCATTTCACATGAAGGAACCACTAATGTTAAGAAAATGAGACTTAACACATATACTATTAAATATGATAAATTCAAAATGAAGCATGATAACCCTATATCTAACATGTATCTCAGGTTCAATGATATTTTAAACAATATGATCTCTCTGGGAAATAATTTTATATCCAAGGAACAAATCATGCAAATCCTCAAATGTTTACCAGACAGATGGAGAGGAACTTCAATGTCAAAAAGGTAATCTTGTGACATAAATACTTTTCCAATGAAGAATATAATAGGTAAGCTAATGATGTATGAGGAAGAATTAAAGTTCAATAAGGTAACCAAAGAAAAAGTCAGTGGCTTTCAAAACCACTTCTTCTAAACACAAAGAAAATGAGAAGGCACAAACTCATTCTGACAGTTCAAGCAATGAAGAATCACCATCTGTCAATGATGAAGAAATGGATTATATAGCCAGAAGATTCAAAACATTCTATAAAAAGAAGAAGTTTTTCCAAAATCCCAACTACAAATAAAAATATGATAATAAGGGAAACTAGAAAAAGGACTCAAAAATAAGTGAAAATACTAATGAAATAGTTTGTTATGAGTTCAAAAGGAAAGGACTTGTAAAGGCTGATTCTCCAAAATTAAAGTATAAAAAGAAATATGAAGAAACAGATAGAATATAAAAAAAAGTAAATGAAGGCAACATGGAGTGATTATAAAGTTATTTCAAGTGACTCAGAGTCATAACATGATGAGAAGGGTGAAAATCTAACATCTGTTTCATGAAAAACACTTTTGAGATAACCCTTAAATCTTCGGTACAAAATTCCTATTATTCTGGATATGAATCTGATTTTGAGAATATGACTAATAAAGAAATGTTTTAATATTTTATAATTCTTGAGGATACATGTAATGTTTTAAAAGATAAATATAAAATTTTAAAGAAACAAAATGCTCTTAACTATACTATTAAATCTGAGCTTACTGTATAGAAAGAAAAGAATGCTCAATTTCTTAAAGAAAACAAGGAACTCAAATTGTTTAATGAAAAATTGAAAAAGGACTTAGAATAGTTTACCAATTGAAATAATACTCCCACAAAAATTCTTAGTAAAAAATTTTCACCAAAATATACTACTAGTATAGGATATTAACCTGGACAGAGGAATTTTGCAACAAAATATAGAAAATCGGTTTTTGTGCCTAAAACTGATAAATTTTCTACTAGTTCCAATAATGGACAATATTTCACTGCTTGTAGTATTTTTATTCTAAATAAAGTTTATTTTTCCAAATCCTTACAAAATATCTATAAAAAACCCATGAAACAAATGTGGGTTCTAAAATATTTTTTCACTAATGTTACTGGACCCAAGAAAATATGGGTACCAAAGTCTTTTCTTAGTTAAATTATTTTTATAGGTAAGTTGCTTGAATAAATCCTGTAAGATATTCTGGTACTTGTATAGGGGATGTTCAAGACATATGATATGGGATTATTTGAGCTTCAAAAAAAATTTCAAATTTGATGGTGGGCATGTCACCTTTAGTGAAAATAAAAAAGGAAAAATAATTGTTCTTGTCCAAATTGGTAACTCTAATTTAATTTTAATTTATAATGTTCTTTTTTTATGGTTTAAAATACAATTTTATTATCATTTCACAGTTATGTGATGATGGATTTCATGTTAAATTTAAAAATGATTCTTTAATTGTATTCAATTATAAAAATTATTTATATTTTAATGCTTTTATAAATGAAAATGTTTATGCTGTTAATTTATATTCCTTAGTTTCTCAAAATGTTTCCTTCTTAAGTGTCTTTCACAAAGAGTCTTGGCTCTGGCATAGGAGACTAGGAAACTATAATATTCACTCACTTAGAAATATCACTAGAAAAAGTTTAGTCAAAGATATACCTAAGCTTGAGTTTTCAAATTATAAAGTCTATAATCCTTATCAAAAGGGAAAATAACACAAAATATCTTTCAAACCAAAGAAATAAGTTTCAACTTATCATACTCTCAAGTTGGTTCACATGGATTTTTTGTACCTTCTAGAGTTTCAAGTTTAAGTGGGAAGCACTGTGTCTATTTTCTAGTAGATGAATTTTCTAGGTATACTTGGACCTTTTTATTAGCTCACAAAAGTGAAGTTTTTTCTCACTTTATCAAGTATTATAGAACAATAGAAAACCTAAGTGGTCTTAGAATTAAATCCTTAAGAAGTGACCATGGCCATGAGTTTGAAAATAAATAGTTTGAATCTTTTTTCTCACAAAATGGCTATAGTCATAACTTCTATGATCCTAGTATACCTCAGTAGAATGGAGTTGAAGAAAAGAAAAATAGAACCTTACAATAAATATCCCAGAATATGTTTAACAAATATGACTTACCTATTTATTTTTGGGCTAAAGCTGTCAATGCAGCTTGTTATATAATTAATAGAGTCCTAATCAGACCAATTCTTAAGAAAACTCCTTATGAGTTATATAATAATAGGAAACCCAAAGTTATCTACTTTAATGTTTTTGGTTGTAAGGTTTATATTCTCAATACTAAGGAAAATATTGACAAATTTGCCTCTAAAAGTGATGGAGGAATTTTTCTAGGATATTCAAACTATAGAAAATCCTCTAAAGTTTTTAATAAAAGAACAAAATGTGTGAAAGAATATGTACATATAAAATTTTATTAAACAGATCCACATGATCCCAAAACCTCCTTATAAAACCTCGGAACAATCAATCCATTTTACACTTAAATCCTAAACCTTCCAATTCTATTGTGAAATAATCATATAATTCTTAAAGATCTCCATATTCTGAAAATGGAGAACCTAAACCTATAGAATAACCTTAAGTGACTAGCCCTTATTTTTTTAGACCTATTAGAACTCTTAAGAACTATCCTTTAGATGCTATAGTTATAGACTTAGATAAAGGGACTCAGATTAGAGCTTCTCTAAAAAATCGGGTTGAACATCAAGCCTTATTGTCACAGCTTGAACCTAAGAACATCAATTATGCAATCAATGATAAATATTTGGAAATGTTTATACAAGAATAATTAAATTAGTTTTAAATAAATAAATTTTGTAAAATAGTGGATAGACTCAAATTTATCTTGACCATAGGCATTAAATGGGTGTTTATAAATAAAGTGGATGAATTTGGCACCATAGTAAGAAATAATACAAGACTAGTTACACAAGGATATAATCAATAAGAAGTAATTGACTATGAAGAAACATTTTCACCCATATCCACACTTTAATCCATTATAATCTTGTTAGCCTATGCAGCATGATTTAATTTCAATCTATATCAAATGGATGTCAAGAGTGCTTTCCTAAATAGGTACATAGTTGGGGATTTTTTTTAAACAAACCCCTGTTTTTACAAACCCTCATTTTCCAAATCATTTTTTTAAATTAGAAAAATATTTATATGGTTTAAAAGAGGCTCCATGATCTTGGTATGATAGGCTCAGCAATTTTCTTATTTCAAAAGGTTTTACAAAAGGAATAGTTGATCCTACTCTTTTTATAAAAATAATTTCTAAAGATGTTTTAGTTGTTCAAATCTATATTGATGATATTATTTTTGAATCTTCTAAAAATTATTTATGTGTTGACTTTTCAAAAATGATTCAAAATGAGTTTGAAATGAGTTTAATGGGTGAAATCAAATTCTTTCTTGGATTCCAAATTTTTCAAAATAAGGAAGGTATT
Source organism: Viscum album (assembly GCA_963277665.1). Taxonomy (NCBI): domain Eukaryota; kingdom Viridiplantae; phylum Streptophyta; class Magnoliopsida; order Santalales; family Viscaceae; genus Viscum; species Viscum album. The sequence continues at coordinate 385,373,395 of OY728145.1, forward strand.
ATTTTAAATCAAAGTAAATATACTAAAGATATTCTAAATTTTTTTAATTTGGATAGAACTAAAGGTATTGATACTCTAATTAGTACCACCTGTAAATTAGATCTTGATTAAAATGGAAAATATGTTGATCAAACAAATTACAGAGGTATGATTGGAAGTCTTCTCTACTTGGCCACTAGTTGGCCTAATATTATGTTTAGTGTGTGTATGTGTTCTCATTTGAAATAAAATCCTAAATAGTCACATCTTATTGTTGTTAATATAATTTCAAATTCCTTAAGCGTACTACCAAATTAGGATTGTTCTATCCTAGAAGAAAATCATTTTACTTATTTATCTATTCTGATGCTGATTTTGGTGGTTTCAAGTTAGATAAAAAAAGATTCTCTAGAACATGTCACTTTTTGGGAAAGTCTCTACTATCACGGTGTAGTAAAAATAAAAATTCTATTTCATTATCTACTACTGAGGCTGAATACATAGTTTCTGGTAGTTTTGTGCTCATATTTTGTGTTTAAAACACACTTTTATTGATTATGTATATCAGTTTAGACATGTCCCTATAAACTATGACAATACAAGTGCTATTAACATATCAAATAATCTCGTTTCTCACTCAAGAACAAAACATATTGATGTAAGACATCACTTTTTTATAGATCATTATCAAAAATGTGATATTACATTATAATTCATTGGCTTGAAACATCAGCTTGCTGACATTTTTACTAAGACATTAAATTATTAAATAATGAGTTACATCATACATGAATAAGGAATGATCAATTTTGAGTAATTGGTTTGATGTCTCACCATTTGATGTCTCACCGTTTTATGTCTCACCATTTAATGTATCACCATTTGATGTCTCGCTATTTTATGTCTCACCAATCGATGTCACACTGTTATGATGACACTGTTGATAGCACACCATCAAGACTCACCATTGTGACCCAATGTTATATACTTAGTAAATTTTTCTGCATCACTATTTTAATTATTTTATTTTATTTCATACCACATTTTCAATTTACAAATTTAAAATCCCTAAATGATAAAAAACAGTCAATCCAACTCACTTCTCACTTCACTCTTGCTATTGACTCCTGAAACCAAAACTTTCTCTCTCAAACCCCTTTCTCCTTTTAACCCTCTCTATATGTTTATAATGGATAAAATGAAGCTTACATCTTCTTCGACCCCAGAGAAATGTCGGTCGACGAAGATATTGAAAAGTGCTCTGATCAGAATTCTTAAGGAACATCTAAACCCTAGTCTCATAGATCGAGTAATCATGTTGGAAAAGGAAGTTTGTGCAAATTGGATTCTTTCGAGTAAACTGCTTGTTCTTAGGGTATTAGAAGAGTGGGGTTTTCTATATTAGTTTACCAACAATAAGATACCCTTATACCTAAAACATTTTTTCATGTTTTATCAATATGTTGAGTTTTATTTCAATTCCAATTATGATTTTTTGGTTAGAAGTTGGGTAAATGGAAAAAAAATTCACTTTCTTCAAGGAAATGGGATACTTGTTTAAAAGTACCTTATAAAGGTATCTTTGATAATCATCAATGAGTTCCTCCACCTCCAAGTGATAAATTCATCCTAAAAGAGGCTTTGGGTGATTTAATAGGAAATGGAATAAAGATAAGACTTATCACTACTGAATTTTATAGAGAGGCCAAATTGTTATTAAAGTTTATTAAACACCTTATCTATCTGAGGAAAGGTGATATTTCTACCTTGAAGTGTCAAGATGTGTTCTTGATACATATTCTGAGAAATTTTCATAAGATAAACTTGTACAAAAATATTTTCCTTTATATGTGTGATATGATCAAAACATACTCAAAATCCACTTCCCTGTTTCATTCAAGGTTCATCTCTACAATTGTTCAAGCCAAATAATTAGTGAGGGGGGGATGAAGAACTATTGTGGATTATGATTTTTGTTTGTCTAAGGATATATAAAAATGGGTGAAGATTAGTTGGAATCCCTGGAAGAAGATATGGGTTGAAGACAATAAAAAGCTATATGAGGATTTTAATCTTGTTGATCATCCCTTGAGACACAAGGATATCACTAACCATGGTTTGGGACCAATGAGATAATAGAATATTTAGATGAGGAAATGGAAGATAATTTTTCTAGAGTTTAGGTAGAGAATGTTTTTGGTAGATAAGGTAGTGATCCAGATATTTCTAAAAATAATGAATAACCTCCCTATTAATCTCTTAAACCCTCTTAAACTATTCCCTCTAGAAAATATCTTCTAAATTAAGGTGACAATTATGAAAGTGAAATAAATGAAGCTAAGGGTGAAGCTTCTATTGAGGAAGAATCTATTGTGGAAGAAAACATTGATAATTAGAAACAGGTAGAAAGAGAAACTGTAGAAGGATAAGTCTCTTTACCTGCTAAAAATAATATTGAACAGGTTGATCAATTATAAGGAAATGTAGTTGGGAATGAAGTTCATCAAGATATGGTAGAATTTGTGGAAAGAGTTAAATAAATTTTGTTATTTAATTCACAAAGGGAAGCATCTGTTGAGGGGGGGGAAACCCCAGTATAGAGAGGATTTAAGTACCAAATCCTCTTGATCTAAGTTCAATAGATTCATGGTAAAATTTTCTAGTTTATTTCAATGTTGATGACTCTCAGAAATACTCGATTAAAAAAATAGCCCTTTCAATAGTGTTTCAACTCAAACCCATCATATCTAAATAAGTGGTATCTGTTTAGGAGCCAGTACCTATCTCTGTACCTATCCCTAAACATGCACAAAAGACCCCAAACTATGTGATTCATAGAGATTTAAAGTCTTTTGGTGAAAATATCTTATCTGTTATTGCAAATATCATGACACCACGGCCTGCTCTTGTGACTACCCTTAGTAAAAGGGATGCTGGAATGCTTCTGGAGAAGTTAATATGGAAAACTCAACCCAAAATGCTTCATGAAATACAATAGGCAAAGATTAAAAATAGACATCTAAGTGATGACTTGAAGTCCTTAAAATCATTGGTTTAGGAAATGATAAGGGACATGAAAATTTCTCCTACTCCATCTCTGATTGTTAGTCTAAGTGAGGCTGATTTTGGCATGCTCTCAGGCAAGGTTGTATCTCAGATTCAACCAAATTTGATTTCATTGGTTAAATAAGTGGTCAAGAACAACACAAATTTATCCAATAAAATGTGTGGACGTGTGTCTGATATCAATCGACTGATCGATGAATATAAAGGTACTTTAGAGACAATTCTTAAAAAACTTAATTATTTCACCTTAGCTACTCAAACTCAATATACTTCTACTCATACCTCTCATCTGTCAGATAGTGAAATGATCATATCTATGATCATATAAGAGTTTCAAGATTTTATTGGTTTCTCTGATCAGAAAATCCTTGGTAAAATTCAAAAACACAATGAGTATGTGAATAACATAGTAAGTTTTTACTCAAAAATCCTCCACTGATGCTCAAGAAAAAAAATCAAAGAAAGTGTATTAATATTTTAAGAGTATTTATACCAAGCACCAACTGACCAATCATTTCAAATACTTATTGAAGAATCTATGGTTGCCTCCTATAACCAAGGCCATTAAGGATCAAGTTTAGAAGTTGAATGATTTTACTCCTACATTTGAGAAGTTTATGGATAGTAAGGATTATTTTGAGAAAGCAATGGACTATGGTGGTGATTTCATTAGGTATTTTATTAATCTTCTCAATCCATACTTGTATCATCACAGCACATCCATTGTTGCTCCAACAACTGCTCCTTTGAGACCTGGCCTGACTCCTTCTACCGCTCCTCTACCCTTTTTCCACCTATAACCATAACCCCTGCTCAGGCTCTGAGCTAGATCAGACCAGTCATAAGTAAGAAGATGCTTCCTCGTTACTCATCTAGATAGAGCCTTGCTATTTTTATTCTTTAATTTGTACCCCTAACTTTATTCTCTGTTGGCTATGTCCCTTCCACCACTACCACTTCTGCACCTCATTATCCTCCTTTATTTGCTTCTGACAAGGGAAAAAAGGTGATGGAATCATATGTAACCAAGCAGTATTTGGATCACTTCTTGATAGGGATGTATTCTGTGGTCTTTTATCCCCTATACTTTCTTTTTTACAATTAATTAAATATCTCTCTAATTTAATATTTTGTTCCCTATACTTTTTTCCTTATTGGTTCTCTTTTTGATAATCCCAAAAGGGGGAGAACTCAAATATGGAATTTAACCAATCTTTATGGTATTCAGATGATCCACTATATGGAGTTTTGCCTCTAATATCTAAGCTCTGATACTAATATATGAGTATGAGCACTGATATTTTGCATATATGCTCAGATACTATAATGGATTTCTCTGATATTATTCTTACTATACTGAATTTAATTGATCTCTATTTTGTACTAATTTCACTTAATATATCTAATATGTTCAGAAAAATATTCATCCTTTACTATGATAATTATGTATGGCTTATAATTGCCATGATTTTTGATCAGCAAAAAGGGAGAGATTGTTGGACTCCTCTAGTTTTAATACTCACAAATCATGTTTAATATTTTTTTCATTATGTTTATATATAGTCTTAATATATTCTTTTAAGTATTAATTCATAAGATAGGTTGAAAATATTTTACTAAGTATGAGTCACTGTTTAGTTGAACTCACAGTCATCGTTCAGTCTGTAAATTGGTTAAGTATGAGTCACCATTTCAGGGACCTATCAGTTTAGAATTTTCACAAAGGACCAGACACCGTTCCAATCGTTTAGAATTTTTTGCAAAGTCTAAGACACCATTCTGAGCATTCATAATTTTTCACAAAGTCTAAGACATCATTTAGATAAAAAGGAAAAGTCACCAATATTTTTTCACCACTGCTATGGAATCGTTCCAAACATAGTCATTTCTTACTTTACTATTTAAATTCAAAATTATTAATAATGTTTATATTTGAGTTATTTATTGATGTTGATTTTATTAATGCATTTTTTAAGACAATATTAATTACCTTGTCTATAGATAGTATGAGGTAAGAGGTACTTGCATGTGATAGAGTTCATACTCCTTGTTGGCCCCTATAGTATAAAAAGGAAAACACCTAAGAATAAAAGGAGGCGTTTGAAAGTAGATTAAAAGACATATAATTACAGTCAGAAAAACTACACACAAAGAGGAAGAACACTCATCCTGCTAGGTATAAATAGGGAATAATTTTCTTAGAATCAAAGTGACAACATCCTTGCACCAACAAACTCTAGTTAAGAGGGTCTATGAGGATCATCTCACCCCACTAGAAACCAGAACATAGAGAAACCATGACACTCTGTTTTTGGTGTCTGTTTCTAGAAGTGGACTTGAACCTCACATCTGCTACATCCAAGAATTACAAAAGCATCAAGCACATCACATAGATAATTCTAAACCCTTTCTCATTATTTCTACTATATTGTGTACATTATTACTATTCTTTCGAGCATTATGTGTGTCTGTATCATAAACACGTACTTTCTCCAAAGCTAAGCTAGAGGATATAAGATATCCTCACCCACTCATCTTTTTATACCTTTTTTCCCATGTATAATTGTAGAAGAGGTCCCTGTACGGAATAGTTGTATTTTGTTTCCCACAAATAACTATTTTAGAGGTCTATTTTACTTATACAACCTTGTGTGATATTTTTAACCCTAATCCATGGAGTGGATCAAGTTTATTATTATAAACATATTGGTGGTAGGTGACCACCAAGTGGAGAGGACTAGTTATCTGCTTGAGACTGGACTTATTTTTTTTAAATTCACTATGTTATTTCATGTTTAGTTTTCTTATCTATTTTCATTACTCAAACCAAAAAAACTTTACTTCACTATGATATTTAATATTAGATAGTTTTTGTATTTGAATTTTATTTATTATACTGAATTCAAAACTTAAGATAATTATTCAAAGTATTTTAACTGAGAACTAATCACTATTTGATAATTCTTTCAAACAATTAAATATCTTATAAATTTTCTACTTTGGTTAACTAGACTGTATAGATTTTATATTGGGGGGTTTTAAAATAAATGTTTTAAACCAAAAAAAATTAGAGGAACTTAATTCACACCCCCCCCCCTCTTGAGTGTCCAACTCCGACCAACAAGAACATCATTCTTATAGGTGTAATCATTAATGAATGTAATTAAATAAATATCACCATTGGTTTATTTATTTCTTACAAGACCACACACATATGAATATATGAGTTCCAATGGTCTAGTTGACTAAATATCAACAATTTCATGTGCACCATACACCATCTTTCCTTTTGGAATGTTTCATAAACAATTAACCTTATTCTTTAGATTTTTTGGATGTATATCACCACTTTATATTTTTAAATATCACTCATGTTCTTTTAGCCTCAATAGATAAATCCTTTATGCAATAAATTACTATCATACTTGGTACTCAGCTAACATGAGTTGGATGGATCACTAATTTAAAATTCCCATTTTTTCTTTCACATTTTTAATAACTCTTCTATCTTTTGAAATTTTAATGATGCAAGAGTTATTTTAAAAAAAATTATTTCATTCATCACTCAATTGGATAACACTAAGTGAATTTCATTTAATCCCTTAAACAAATAACACTTTTTTAGATTTGATTTATTTTAACTCAATATTCACAATTCGAAAAACTTTGATTCTCAATGAGATATCATTTCTAATAGTAACTCCTCATAATTTATGATATTTTATATTTTTTAAGGTTTTTGTGGCTCTAATAATGTGTGAAGAACACTCACTATTGAGGATCCTTGTCCTTCCTCTATTACATGAATTCAATGTCACTTACAGTAGTAATAAATTGTCATCAAGATTCTTCTTTTAAACATATTTCCCCTTTTCTATAGAGTATAACTATCTCTGGTAATTTTTCATACACTTCTACGTATAATTCCCTAGTTTCTCACATCTTTCTTAAAATTATTTCAAATTTTCAAACCTATTTTGGGTAGGGAGACTTGAGATACTTTTATTCATATCATTATTCTTATTTGTAGACTCTTTTTATTTAATTTTATAGATACTCCCCCTTAGTTCAAGTCTTATTACAGATAGATACACATTATACCATATTGTGTAGGCTTTATAGATGAATATTCCGCATCACCAATAGTTTCCACTAAATCTGAATATTCTATTTTAATTTTAGTTCTTTCTAGAAAATTGTATTCTAATTTTTATTCATTTAATATCTAGATCTACCATGATCTATCTTATTATTCAAGGGAATTTTTTTCATGCATTTTTCTCTCTTCCTTAGATATATAAGGGTATTTATCATTATCTTTTCTAGACTAAATTTGTTCATATTGTGATTTGTGACCTATAATATTAGTCAGACCCTATTTAACTTTTTGTAAAATTTTAGGTAAAATTTTAACATGATTTGATTTACTAGAAATGTTAGATATTTTAAATGATCAATCCTTAACTTTAATTGAATTTTTAAGTCTTATTTAACCCTTTTTAACTCTTTTTTATCCATAAGAAAATTTTTTTCCAAATTTCTCATTTATTCTTCTTTCAATATAAGCTTTTATTTAAGATATTTCTTGTTCCTTTCATGTTTATCATCCTTCATCTTAAATTTATTTAGTTATTCAATGATTTAAATATCTATTTTGTGATATTATTCATTTTTTTCAAATTTTATCCCATAATTTTTGTTCATAAAAATAATGTCCTTCTTAAGCTTTGTTCTTTTATCAAGAAATGCTTATAACTTAGATCTAATCATGTGATCCATGTATAGTTCTTATCTAACTTCTTATTCATTGATCAAGAAGGTTTGTTTCTTCTTCCCATGTGTTATAAAGTTTGTAAATTCTTTAGATGTTTCATACTAAAATTAAATATATTATAAAGTGTTTGTGACTTATTGTTTTCACATAAAACTCTTTCTATTTCTTATTATATATTTCCTTTTGTTTCTACATATCTTTCTTACTGATTTAGAGCATTTTTATCACTTCTTATTTTTAATCCTTTCATTAGGTTCATCAAAATCATGATCAAGACTCTTCTTCTAAGAAAATTTGATAGAAAAGTGTTTTATAACTCCACACATAAAACATTTTAAGGGAAACTTACCTTTATCTTTACATTTACCCTTTTTGAAATTTTTATAGATAAAGGAAATTAAGATCTTGTAATATTAATCCATTTTGTTATCATTATCATCATATGAATCACTAGATTCTTCCGTTTCTTCTTTCTCTAACTTTAACTCGCTTATAGATTTAAAATTCATCTCATATTTAACCTTATTTTTAAGTGCAAGTGTGGTATCATTTCATAAGCAATGAGGACATTGTGAAACTCATCAAGTGAAAAATCTTCCCTATCCTCTAGAGAATAATTTTTTAGATCAAATCAATTAGGGAAGTTCCTCATGAGTTTATTGACAATAACATAATCACCCATTTTATCACTATCCTTTTATCTTACTTGTAATCTCATTGACTCTAGTTAAATTTTCATCAATATATTATTCCTCAACTATCTTTATATCTTTAAACCTACATCTCTAAATTTATAGCTTTGCTTATTTTACTTTAAAATTTCCTTTAAAATTAATTTTATATTTATCCTATATTTCTTTATCAATTTATAGTCCCATTACTTTTGTAAAAACATTTATATAAATGGAAATAAGAATGATATTATTATACTTTTTATTAACTTCACGATTTCATTTCATAGAAAAAACAATTTTTAACCCTTTTGCATGGGTGGAAATCCCATTATAGCTATATTAAAAAATTCAAGACCAAAAGAAAAAATTAATTACAGTATTATAATTTTCCAACAATGGAAAATATTTCCAAAAGATTTATACATGACTCTATTATTTATAGAATTTACATTATCCATATTTATGAACAAAGATAGAATCTAATATAAGGAACCATCAACTATGGTTACAATTGTAAGTGATAGTATATCAAATGTATATACTGAGAGGGGTGAATCAATGTACCATACTTGTTATAATTTATTTTTTCCTTTGAAATTAACCATTGTGATTGGTTATGATATGATTCTCTTACTTGAATAAATATACTCATCCTTGGATAATAAATTTAGAAACTAAAGAAGAGTAAGGAGCATGATAATTTTTATAATGTTCTACCTCAATGTGAGAGCCTAATCCTTATTATATTCAATTGTTATCCCAATACATATATTTCCCACTATAAATTTAACACCAACTTATAGTGTTTAGGGTGGTATCATACTTCACCTAAAGTTCAAAATCATGCTCATATAATTTTTATACTAGATCCCACCAGCTATAATGAAAAAAAAGCACAACCACTTTGAAAAATATCTTTAACGGGTTTAGGTTTCTTTAGTAATATATAGGTAGTATTATTCTTCAATCTAGGTTGAGATATCCATAAAAAATGCATCTCACTTTATCCAGAACGATGACTCTTGAAAATTTTCCTATCAAGGGAACAATGTAGGACTCTATTGGTTCTTTCTCAATATATAGACAAAATTGAATTTATTATACTTCTTAGCACTAAAATATCAGGATCATATATTTTCAAATCTCTCTAGCCACTTTGGTTCAAACTTGGTTTCTTTTTCTCCCCTTTTTTCACACTACTCCATCCCTTTTCTCAACATAATTGTGTCTATTTATATCAACATTCCCATTCGTTATCCCTAAAAATAATTTTTCAATATAGGGGCCACATTAAATTTCATGTAATTTTCAATATACTAGGAATTTTATATTATAATATATCTCAAGACACCTAACAAAAATCATAATGATCTTATATCCATTTTTCATCACCCATAATATTTTGAGAAGATCTCACTAAATGCTATCATATAGATTAATCACCCACACCCTTTCATAAAAATACCACAAATACTATTTTTATCATTCCAATAATTAAATAAATCATTTGGGTTCTCAGTTTAAAAATACTCAACAAAAATTCATTCATAATTTCCAAAAAATACCAATAGTTGTTCCCTTTTAATCTCACTGGTCTATCCTTGATTCTCAGTAGCTTCAACCTTCCAGTGACACAACAGTTCTTGAAAACTTAGAAACCAAATATTCCTTAATATTTAAATATCATATTACTTTATAACTTGGTGTGATTCAATATAAAATCATTTTCATGTGATTTTTCTAACATGTGAACAAAAAAACATCATTACACTTACATTCCATAATTAATATCTAGAGTTTATTCAAAACTAGACTCAGATCATCCTTAAATATCCATCATGAAAATTTTCTCATGGTTGAACTTGTTCATCATGATGTGAAGATCACATATTCTTCAAAATAGTATAAATTGAAATTTAATTATAATTCTTTAATCAATAAATATCATCTCTAGAAATTTTTGGTTTGATTCCTCTTCAAAAAAAACTATGGCAACTGATATTTTCATTCAGCATAATTTCTCAAAATTATTTAAGTTTCAATCCTTACATAGCACAATTATTATTATTACAAAAACTAGGAATGATTTTTACATAGACCTCAAATTATTCTTATACATAGAATCACCCAAACACATATTTAATTCATTATTATTCAATTTCAAATGATGTTTACACACTTAAGGATAATCCCTAGGAACTCTTCAATCATCCTTACATAGTAGGACTTCATCCTTACAAAGTATATTTGATCAACTTTATGAAGTGTTTCCTTTTTCATTTTTAAATAAATTTCATTGGATAATCCTTACACATATCAAAAATTATGTTTATATATACTTCAAATTATTTTTATGTATCCTAGATTAATTCTTATGTAGATTAGTCTCATCCTTTAAAAAATCAAATTAATCCATTATTTAGTGACAGATACATAATTCTATAATCCTTTATAAAAACTTATAACTTCTTTAAACTCTATAACATCCATATTTGAACTTATCAAAAACACTCCACGCGTGTTCAAACCTATTTTCAAAAACTTCTATCAATTGGTTGGTAAAAAATACAATAATCATAAATAATTCTGAAGGCCACTTCAATTATAAATCCTTATTACCAAATTTTGGTTAGATATATAGAAAAAGAACCTTCATAATTGTATACCTTTGTTACACAAACCATCAATGTTATCAAATTAGGGGATGGTTGGGAATTTTACCGATCAGGTGGTTAATTAAATCATGACTAATCTGGGATTTTTCCACTTAAATGATGAGTTAAAGACATTTGGTACCTTAATTGAATTAGAACAAGGAAATTCATAGTCATGCTTAGTTGAGTGACATGTGATGTGCTCATCTAATTGATGAATGAAATGTATTTTATTCATTGAATTGGTCAGTCTATTTTAGAGATCCGTGAATGTATGAGATGAAATATACTAAATTAACATATTTTGTGTCCAGTGGTCACTCAATTACATGGAAAAAGGATTTATATAGGTATACATATGATGTATATGATATATATTTTAGTGGATATATTCATATAGAGATATGATTATGTTTGACCGATATCATACCAGACCCTTTTTTAGCTTGAGTAAAATTGATGTTTTACTATATGCCACTCTATTCTTACATATATGAAATTAAGATTTCATATTTGTCATCAACACAATAAAGGGTCATAGGTTAATATAGTTAGGACTTAGATTAAGGATAAATTTTAAACAATGTGTTTATTATAAAATTAAGAGATTTTGATACACTGTATCTTAAAGAGTTTGCATAGATTCACAAAGAGTTGTGAAGTTTTGAAAAAAGTCCTTTTTTAGAATTTTAATGTAAGTGAGATATTGTTGAAAATGAACTAAAATAGTGAGATCATATTATATGATATCCCCTGATTCATGTATTTTTATATTACTGTGATACATATCACATACTATGATATCCTGATATCATATAAGGCATGTGATGCCTCCATTTTGGAATATGATATGATTATGATATGGTATATTGAGTGCATGCCCACTGTCATGCCTTCTCTATAGTTTCCTTTAGTGATAAATCAATGGGTTGATTAATTTATGTTTATACATGCATGATATGAATATTAAAATGTTTAATAGATATTTAACTTCAATAGGCATAAATTATCATGACGTATGTCAGATTCCATGTAATGGAAGATAATGCTAGGATTTATTCATTAAATTAAGGGAGAAAATATAAAGGATAAGATCCTCCTATTGATGCATGTTCAACACTAATAAACAATAGTTGGAGATATATTTAAATTAATTCTTCATTTATAATTGAGTTGTAGGTTCTATCACACCTTTTTAGTGTAAGGGTCCTCTCATTATGAACAAGGATTTTAGTGGTTGGTGTGCTGCTTGCATAGGTGAGAGTATATTGGTTATCACTAGATGATCTAAATCAAGCATACTCTATCATATAAAAGAATATGGAGTTCATTTTAATTTTGATATATATATTTATATTTTATGTTATTCATAATACATATTGATTTATTGATGATATAATGAGCACTTTTTTAGGTTTCTTTCAATACTAAGATCATATGATGAGCCACCAAAACCCATCATGGAGTGCTTAAATTAGTGATGTTTTTTTATAATTTTAATTGAAATTATTTTATATAAAATTCATCTCAAAATGCCTTTTACAAAAATGTGGTATTCCCCATGGTTAAAAACCTTGTTGAGGGATGACTACAACCATTTTGGTGGCCATTTTGGTTATCCAAGGAATTTTGAGCATGGAATTTTGGGATTTTGTTTCACCTGGTCACATTGTTTTTGTATGGTGTTTTTAGTTACTGAGCTATTTTGTATAATGTATTTCCATTTTTGACTATGTCATGGTGGTGCTAATTTTCAAGGCCACCATGGCATATATAACTTGACTATATCATAGAGCATTAAACTATGACACTTTTTTTCAATAATTTCTTTTCATTTCCAAAAATGTACATTTTTTCTAGAACTATGAAATAGTTTCTCGGCATTAAGAAATGAAAAGACAATTTTTAAAAGAAACATGTTGTGGTATTGAATTTTCAAAAATAGAAACATGAATTTTTTATTTGGCAATGTCATGGAACCTAGGAAACTTGTATTTCTAGTTTCTCTACCCATTTTAATTTCAAACAAAACATTTTTATATTTTTTCTAGTACCATTGAAGGGTTTTGTAGGGATGTATAAAATATAAAACATAGTGGAAAAAAAATTTCAAACCCTTATTAAACCCAGAATCTATCTATATGTTTATAATTAATATAATACAATGAATAAGAATAGTATACCATTCTCCATGTTGATTCAGTCTATTTATGATTCAAATAGTTGTTTGATCAAGATAACTAAGAAGCGGTTGAAGGACTCCTTCCTCTAGAGGTATCCGCAGATTATGGGAATCACACGATGCTCAGTTAGGATCTTCATATATTCACAGTCTAATAGAACATTGTGTTTAAATAATAGAGAGAATAATAATGATCATCTTGATTTAAGGATTTCTAACTAGCATTTCAATATAATGTAATTTTGTACAAATTCATGAGGATGGAATAGATTTATATATGCCTCTAATAATATATCATTTGATTATGTATTGATTATGAGTTTCACAAAATAATACAAATGTTTTTACTTTTTAAAATGTTTGGTTCATCCCTTATAATGACTATTTAACATTTAAATGAATATATCCAATGTTAAAACACCTCAAAATCATCTCCATATAACGAACAATAAATATTATAACTGATATGTAAAATGGTGGTCAAACTAAGAATTGTTGTATAATACAATTATCTCATATATAACCACCAATACATAGTGTCATACACTATTTCATGGGGCATATAAGGATATACCATGACATGGTCTAAATGAACACATCATGGATGAACTTTTGGTGTGCATAACCCTCAATATTTATGTATATATTTATAAGTATTTCTTGTAAACACTGATTTAGTTTCAAGATATTCAATTCATGAATTTACTTGATAATATCATTAAGATCCACAAAGATATTTTTGATGTGGAACACCACATCATATATCATTCCTTATTTAATAATTATATATTTTTCCATCTTACTATTATACCTTAATTATTATCTTTCCTTTTCAATAAATTATCCTCCAATATGAATATAAAAAAAGACTTTATTTATATTTTCAATTTACATCACATGATCCAACCTAAAATGCATTTCACATTTTTAACATCTATACTATTACAATAATGGATGTGTTATTTCATTCATTACCAACATGTTTTTTATTTTTAAATTTCTATATTCATTTTTTTTATATAAAATTTATTTTATTTATCAATCATATAATGATGTATATTATTCAACACTACACAAGAACATGCTATAAAACTATATAAATTTAATATATTATTACTCGATCTAAACATTTTATGACAATTGAAATTGATGATGACTAACTAAAATTATATTAATTACTATTTCACACTAAAATTTCAACAATTTAATTTCTTATTTACTTTGAAGTAGTATTTAAACTTTATATCTCTAACACAACTATTATACTTCAATAATTAAGAGTTAACTTGTATATGGTTATCAACTTTCACTATAATTTATTTTTTATTATAAAACCCAATCATGGTTTAAAGTTATGAAAACTAAGTTACATTACACTTATAAATAAATTGAATTGCATTTAAAACTAAAATCTATATGATTTTTTACATCACCTTGAAAATAATATGTATTATTTTATTTAACTTGGTATCATAAAATTATATAATTGTCATTTTTTATTTCCGTACACAATATATTTTGAAAAATTTTACCTTTTTTTACTAGAAGTGAAGTGATATGGAAACTACAAGAGGTGGTGAATTGTAGTTACATACAAACTTATAATTTTTCTTAACCACTTGAGTACTCATTTGATTGGAAGTTTTATATTCTAATTAAATCATATTTTACAAAGTAAAGAAGTGGAAAATAAACAATCAAAATATAAACACATAACTGATGAAAGAAATAACATAATGGAAATTAAAATAGAAAACTTACAAAAAATGTTTAGAGTATTAAATAACAATTTGAATATCCTTTAAATTATATTATTACCAAATAATTCTAGTTATGGATTTTTTAATTTTAAACTAAAGAATTATGAGGATCAGAAAACCAGATCCAAGGTATCCAAGTCCCAACCTAGAACTTCATCGACTATAGACCTATTGGAAGGTATCAAGTTTCAAACCTAGAACTTCATTAACTCAATCCTGAGAAACTAGTATCTCTATCCCTGAGCACCTATTAGATCTTCATGATCAGTAGCATGTCCAATCCCATGGACTTCATCAAAAAACTCTATTATAAAGTCACATCTTATCGTATTAGAAGCTTATTGACCTCCTTGATTGGAAACATCATGGGTTCCTATCCTGAAAACCTCCTTGATCACATAACATGGGAAAATGAAAAATTATAATAGAAAATATAATAACTTTTACAATAAACCTCATAGATGACAGATCATATAAAAACTCACTAAAATAAAAACACTAAAATTATAAGTAATAAAATCATAGAGATAATTCAAAATTCAAAACTACTATAAACACTCAACATATCATAAGTTGTAAGCTCAATTATTTAAATCTCGTGGTTTAATTTATAAATAATGTCATAAAAACTTTAATGGTAAAATTTTGAGATCTTTTGGTATGGTAGAAATGGCATCAAAAACTTCATCATCTTTCGATGGATACATATTTGTCTTCTAATGTATTTATTATGGACTATCACAATGCTCAACACGACTTCACTAAGTTTTATTGATCTAATGGTTTATATTGATTCATCAAAACATAATAGATTCAGAAGTTAATCATGTTCAAATTCAACACTGAAAATAAATTAGTAAGTTTGATTAAAGAAAAGTAAAGTGTATTGTGATTTTAAAAATAAAGTATAAGAAGATTAATTTGTCTGAAAAATGACACCTTTTTTGAAAATCACAAGACATAAAAGAAAATATAAGTTTGATAAAATTTTCATAAAAATATCATTATATCATCTAATAAATATCCCACTGGATATAGAAACTAAGAAACTAACATTTATACTGTTAGAAACATATAGGGTTACTAGTAAAAAATAAATCTCCCATAATAAAAAATATTCCACTTTGAATAATCCTTACCATTTGAATAATACCCCCTTAATAAAACAAAGGAAACATTACTAAAAAATTATCCAAATATCCCATTTCCCTCCATTTTTTATAAGAAAAAATCTATTTAAAGGACAACTTATCGTGCTTTCTTCAATTCTCCTCCTTTTTGATTTTCAAAATGAAGAATAAAATCCTTAAAAATAATATCACAAAGAACGTAGAGATAAAATAACAAAGGATTATGAAAGTTAAAATATACAATTAGATAAATTTTATATAATTTATATTAAAAGTATTTTCCTCCTTAGGATTCTCAATAAAACCATACTCCCTTTTGTGATTTTCATCAAAAGTAAAAAAATTATCCTTATAAATTATTTTTTCTCCCTATGAGGTACATTTATAAACTTTAATAAAACATAAAAAGTAAATAGAAAACTTTCTCTACTATTAGAATTATAGATAATAAAAATAAATTTGTAGTAGTAATCCAAAAATGATAACAATAAAAAGAGTAAACCTTTCATAAGTTATCTTCTGATGCCTACACATTATCTTCTTCTGAAGAAGATGGTTCATGATAATGATCGACATTATTTTCATTATGATATTTAAGTGAAATGAAAAACTTAAGTTGATAAAAACATATAATATAAATAGGTGGTATTCATGAATAAAATAATCAGATAAATATCACAATGAAAATTGTATTTTTAGGAAGATAATTATTATTAAATTTGATTATAAAGGGTAACTTCCATTAGGTATATCTCGGTAGATATTTTAAGTGCATATGATAAGTTACTTTTAATGAAATTATATATAATATTGATTATATTCATGAAAATTTATCACACTTATAAAAAAATCCCCCCCCCACTCTCAAGGAGTTTTTCATGTAATCAAGGATCGGGTAGACAAATTTTATTAGGTTTATAATTGTTATCAAAAAATCTTACATAAATTTCACAATATATGTAAAGAGATATAATAACCCTCTCTATCTTAAATTAAACCCTTTGAAGAAAAAATGGATCTTTCTACAAGAAAGTTAGATAAATAAGGAACTACTCCTATCCAAAGGATTTGAGGTTAATTAGGATGTAAAACTTTTAAAATAAATAAACTTACTAATAATAAGAATTTATAACACAAAAATAAATACTTTAAACATGAAAATAAATTATTTCTAGGTAATTGATATTGAAATTCAACTATAGTTCCATATAATGGACTTATTATATATTAAATTCATAGTATCCAGGCATTATTTGATCTAAATCTATTAGAAAAGAGATTTTTTGGCTCCCACATCCTTCCAACTCTTATGTTCTAAATAACATCAATTATTTTAAAATATAATCTCAGTGTGTTCTAAAGGATTGTATTTTGTTTAATGAACACCACTTCCTCCATTTTCCACACCTCTAGAACTTCGTGAAAAACGCTTCACTACTTGAAATAAAATAATTCAAATATTAATGTATCCTTTTGATGGTTTCATTTCCCAGTATAGAAGTGTTTTTATTTAGCCTCATCTTTTTATATAGTTTATTAAAATATTTTCTTACAAAAATAATGTTAACAGGTATCTTCTTTAAAATCTCAAATTCTAATTTAATCCTTATATTCTTTTTTTTCAAAATTGAAATAAAAATATTCTTAGCTTTCATATTGGAAGTTAATTTCAAAACTTCCTTTTAAAATTTTGTAACCTTAGCTTTATCTTTAGAAGATTAATTTTTAACTTCTATATAAATTTTATATAGTATCTTATATGTATCCTTAAAATTCATTATATAACTATTAATTTCCTCAATTCAAGTTTAAATGTAAGTTTATTTATCATTCAAATTAGAAGTAATATTGTAAATTTTTAACGTATAAAAATCATATCATTGCCTTTATAAAATATTTACTTAGTTGAATTAAGGTTGATCATAAAATTTTTATTTTTATTTTGAAGCAAAGTCACGTATATAAATATTTCTTCAAATGATAGAGTATCATATTAATATTCTAATGAAGATAAACTATTTTCTTCATCCAATGTAAAATAAAAAATAACTTCAAGAGATGATTGTGAAAGTGAATCAAGTGGTAGCATCTCTATGAAGCACAAATAAATCCAAGAATCCTTTGCATAAAATATAATGATATTTTAACTATCATCACACTTAAAATAATTTC
Source organism: Viscum album (assembly GCA_963277665.1). NCBI lineage: Eukaryota > Viridiplantae > Streptophyta > Magnoliopsida > Santalales > Viscaceae > Viscum > Viscum album. The sequence continues at coordinate 385,391,786 of OY728145.1, forward strand.
TTATTTTTTATGATAGATCCTCACAAGAACTCCACATATAATTGTTGCTTTAAAATATTTTCTCTATTTCCTCCTTACAGATTTGTCATCCTTGTTCCACTTCCACATCCTAGAATAATAAAGTATGATATGCTCTAGATTTTTACTATCATAACAGATATTATTATAAGATTCCTTCTTCTCAAGATTTTATTTTATGTTATTTTGATAATAATAACAAAATATCTTATTTCTTGTAATCTCATTCATACATACCACATGTAAAGAAATTTTCCCTTCACTATCTTACAAATTATTAACATCTGAATGATGTTTATATTTCTTCTTTATAGTTTTAGTATTTTACTTTTAATAACCATAAGTTATGGAATTTGAAGTTTAAGTGAATGTGGCCCCATTTTTCTATTTTATTTATTATTATATCTCTTAAAATTATTCTCATGTTGCATGAGAGTCCCAATAAGATCATCATGTACAATATTTTTTATATTCTTAGTATCATCCATTGTTATCTAATTAGATTCACATTCGATTAAAAAATATTAATAATATTTTTATAAGGAGTTCATCTATAGTTTTATTTATACCCAAATATTTTAATACATTAACAACCATAATAAATCATTTATGAATATGTACCCTAATTCACTAGGTGGAAAATCAAAGGGCTGATTATCTACTTGCAATATATCCCTTCAAGTCTTAAGAACCTTAGATGTTCCAAAGTGAGTAATTTATATCTTTTTATAAATTCCATTAATTATATCACATGATGAAATGAGAATGTATATATTTATAGTCATTGAGAAAAAAATTATTGTGAACTTTATAATAATCCTGTTATTCCAAATTCTCTTCTCGAGTAAATTGAGTAATAAATTTCTTTAAATTTATTTAACTTTTTATCATCATATGAAAATGATTCACACTAGTGTTGATAATAAAGGTTTTCATAATATCATGATAATATTAATTATCTTCCCCATAAAACATTATTGGTAAACTTGTATTCATATTTTTAATGGTTCCAATTGGAATCCCTACCATATCAACACAAATAAAATTTTCTCTACAAAAAAAAATTAATGTAAGGAAACCTGTATAAATTATAATAAACAAATAGAATATATAAAATCTAATAAAATAAAAGTGAGAAGATAAAATTTATTGATTTTATATAATACCACTTATTGTCTTAGAGGTGAATTTATAAGATAACTATAAGCGGGGTGAATTGTAGTAAAAAACTAGCATGTAATTTTTCTCACTCGCTTGAGTATTCAATTGATTATAAGCCATATGTTATGATCAAATTAGTGTTAAAAAGGTATAAAAACGGAAAATAAATAATTTTAACACAAACACTTAATGTGTGGATGGTATAACATGATAAAAATTAAAACATAAAATCTAAAAAAAATTCTTTAAGTATCATATAATAATCTAAATACCCCTTGAAAGATATTATTTCCAAATAATCCAAGTAATGGAATTATTCGTTTTTAAACCAAATACATAGGTGGTTTAGTATAAATAATCCAAGTTATTTGTAATATATCATATTCCCAATGAAATATTGTTATCCTAAATTGAATATATAAATGTTTAATTCATTCCTTTTTTTGTTTTAAATAATATTACCCCAAAATTTATGTGCATAATTACAACCTAAGTTATTTCCTTATATACTTTTCAAGAATAATGGAATTTAATTTATTAAAAAAATTACTCAAAATGGTATCCCATGGTCTGGTAAACAACATTTCAAGTTTTTAGATGTTGTGAGGCTTGAACCCATATATAAAGGGTGATAATGTCATAGTGGATACCACTAACACACATGATGTATAAATTCTTTATTTTATCATATTTATATGTGTATACTTATATCAATTTTACTATCTTAATTATTATTGTTATGTATATATTTTATTTAATAACTACATTAAATTTATTAAATGTGTTATTTTAAAATCTTCATAATAATTTAGACATTATAATTTAAGGTTTAACATGGTATAATACCTGTTTTCATAATAACAACATTGTAAAATATTAAAGGTAATATAATATATTATGAATGGTAAAATATCATTTTACATAAAAATAATAATTTATCAGTAATTTTTAATTTACATTATAGTTTATTTAATTTATAAATTATTTTTACCACATATTTTGTATATGTTCAATTACTAAAAAATCAATTTTTTAACACAAAAAGTAACATGTTTTATAATAAAATAACATTATGAAATATTTCTTATTTTTATTTGAAAATATAATTAATAATATTTATAATATCTTATTTTCAATAAATTTTTATTTGGTTTTTATAATATTTCTTTTAGAAATGTAAAACGGTCATTTCCATAGCGTTATAATCATAGTGCATAAAATTTATTACACTAAAACTATTTTCTCAATTATTTACTTAAAATGTTAATTACTATTAATTGGATTAGTAAATATAATTTTTAAACAAATAATAAAAATTATTAATATAATGATTTTTAATTGTAAATTAATAAGATAAAATTTCTTTTGTGTATAAAAATACTTTTTCATATAAACTATTTTTCTGCATTCTTTATATCTATATTAAAATTAATTTTTATCAAATTTAGTGTTTGAATTTAATAAAATAGGATTAGTTTTTGAAATTATCATTTTTTAATTAGGTTTAATAGTATATTTCATTTATATTCATAAAAATAAATTATTTAGGTAAAAATTAGTCATCACGATAAAGGCTAAAAATGGTAGAAGTGTTAAATCAAGGAGTAAAACTATTAAATATCATAAAACATTATATTGAAATGATTTTATGGGAGTATACTCAACCAAAACTCATATTATCTTCTCTTATATTAAAATTTAGATCTATTTTACTTAAATATGACTTCAATTATTATATTAAGAAATTTTATTTATAAAAAAATGTAACTCCATTAACTTATAAAAGGATCCTTCCAAAACCCCTTAAAAACACTCTAAAATTTAAAATTATATCCTATAATATACCTCATTTAATTCCCAAATAATCCTCTCCAGTTTTCTTAATCTTCTGACCCCTATATATCTCTCAAATCCCTTTTAAATCAATAAGGTTTCCAAGAGAAGATTAAATTCTTCTATGTAAGTATTTTCTCCTCTCTTATCATTATTCCATTTAATATTACTATAAATCTTATTAAATATTATTTTTAACTATATTATCATGTTTTCAAATTTATTAATCTTCTATAATATTAATATTAACATTTTTAAATATCATGTTCTTCTTTGTTCAGTCATTATAACATGATCCTATTTGGATCATTTTTACCACCTATGTGAATGGTATTATAATGATTATATCATGACTAATAAAGAAATGTTAAATAATTATTATGAATTTTTTTATTTTCACATAATTCTATAATGATGACACTATAATAAAACCATTCCATAATCATACTTATCCAATTAATCCTAACATGTTCTTATTTTAATCGGTTTAACCCCAATCATAATGATGTAATGAATTTTTATCATGGATGGTTATAGAAACATAATTTCTAATAATATATGATAATAATATATAAAAAATATTTTTTTCGATTGGTAATATTAATATTTAATCTCATTATTAATAAACAACCATTTTTATGATAAAGGTTTCTGAAACAAACACGTTTTAGATTTTATCTTTACGAATCTACCTAAAAGTTCCATGGGATAAACATGAAACTTCCTAAACCACTATAAGAATTGTATTTATAGTACCTAGACCATTTTATAGGTGAATAAATTATAAAAATGGAGTGAAAACCAAAATCTTTATACCAAAATAAACTTGAAACGTTTAAAACCACTGTTTACCAATAATTAATATTAACTAAAAACAAGTAAAAATGATGTAATAAAAGAATATAAAAGATTATTGAAAATTTTAATGAATATAAAAAAGGTTTTATAATAGATTATAAATGGGTCTATTATTAATATAAATAAAGATAAAAATGCATCCCACTAAGTGGGAATCCACGGTAAGAGGATTTTTAACTCCATTTCCTTTCATTGGGTTGTATTACATATCCATTAACTATATTATGCCAATATAATGTGTGTTATGGACCCTTATTGTTTTATAAGGTATTTAAACTTATTTTATATGGATTTAAATTTTTTTACATAATTAATTCACTGATTGATTCTTACTTCAAGTGTTATAAGATCCATAAGGGTTTCTCATCTCACTTTTCTTTCTTTAAGACATAGTCATATTCACCACTCATTTTATATTTTGTGGTGTATATATTTCCCTATGGATGTTTTTATTATAAATTTTTATAATTAAATGGATTTAAAAATACATCTCAAGTTTTATCTTTTATGGGATTTCGATTCAAGGGATACCAATGTTGTAAGAAATTTTGTAAACTCAATTCCCTTTTTTTGAGTTTTAATATTTCTTCTAAAACTTCATTATTCTATTATTTATTGATTATATCCTATATATTATATTTAATTTCTTTTTTTGGGTTGAAATTTACATTTTTATAATGAAGTCTTATTCTTGGTGAATTTTTTTCTTCATAAAAATTTGAAGTTGTTAAGAATAATTTTCAACCTCTTAAATTGCTATTTTTATTCCATTTCCATATTATTTTTCCCAACTATGTTTTAATTTTCCTATTTTAAAATATGAATATGTATTATTTCTAATGATCTATATAATTATATTTACCTATTTTCAAAAGTAATCTCTATGAATCTTTAAAATGATGTGGGTTATAATAAAGTTATTTTAAAATATCAAATAGGTTTTCCTTAAATAATTGTATATTTTATCTTCCACTACACATTTTTTAGGTTAACTATTATTTCCTTTAAAGTATCCATTTTTGGGATTCCATTTAAAGTGGAGTTTTAAAAATATTTTCATGTTACCCTCTTGTAAATTATTCTTGAAATTGGCTTGTAACTTTTCCTATTTATGACAATGTTAGGAAATGTTTGGAAATGTTTTCTAAAAGATATTTTTCATGGTTTCACTTCAATTTTAATCCTTATCACAAAAATATATATCTCTAATGGAGTTATATTTCATGAATCGCTCAATAAATGACCATGTGAGATACTCCTTTTGGGTGATTGAATTTTTTGCATCAATATATCTAACACTTGAGTTCATTTTGTGTGATACTGTTTAGAAATGTTAAAAAAATCCATATTATTTCCATCGGTTCTTCATGATATGATATATGAATTTATTTTTATGTGGAACACATGTGTATTGTTTTTTATTATGAGATAGGTGGGGTCCCATATTGTCCTCCAATTCATTGTTAATGTTTATATCTTGTGATATCAAAAGGGTACACGAGAGGTTAACCCAAGCCCAAGGGAATATGGGAAGTTGTCCCAAGACCAAGGATACATAAGTGGTTTTCCCAATACCTAGAGTACATGGGAGTTTATCCCAATACTAAGGGTATATGTATAGTAATATTGAGATTTATAAGGTACACAGGGGGTTATTTCAAGCCTACTGGTTTTTTACTTGGATCTATTTAGAATTGGAAACATCCAAAATGTTATGGTTACCTATGTATTTTCTTATTCCTCATTTATATGTTATATTAAAATTATATTCTCGTGGAATTTGATTATTTTTCTCATGAATTTTCACACTTATTCCATGATATGTGTATGATTATTTGAGATTTTGTTTCCTTAAATTATTCCTTATAGTCTACTCTTATTATTCCATGTATTTTTAATAAGATATTTCCCACATGATCATGTTTTTTCACATGCTTATGATGTAACCCTTAATGACATATTGATAATTTATCCATTACTAAGAATTTTATCTCACCCATTCTTATTTTTTCTATTCCCTGATTTATAAAAATTGTTATAACCTAGGTGATGTCTAGAAGGAAATCTAGTATGAAAAAAATTTGAACAAGTGTTCACAATAATATTTTTTATAGCTAATATACAAATATATTAAAGCTCTAGGTTCTAGTATTGTGTAATTATTTTGATATTTAATGTTTAAATTATGGAGTTATAAGTATGTTTGGCTTGATTCTTATCACTTGGTATCAAAGCTAGTTGTAAATTATGTGTTTTTATAACCAGATATGGGATTGTAGGTCTAGGGAATCTCGGTTAGTAACAAAGTGGGGTTTAGTTGTTTTTAAGGATCGTTTTAGTTATTTTTTGGGATTAATTTAGTTATTTTTGGGGGATTTGGATGAGATAAATTTATTTAAAACCATGGGGATAAGTCTATGTGTGGGATAAAATCATGAAATTTTGGTAAAATAGAGATCATGTGGTTTCCTAGTAATGATATCTATATCAGGATAAAAATAAGGAAATATATGCTCTGGTAAAAATACATTTAGTGGTAATAACCCTAAAAAGGGTTGGTTGGGTATTACCTCAATCTTTTCCTAGTTCATGACAAAGATGATTAACTACACACCTAGTTTAACACTCATGGGAGATATGAGTTGGTTAATTTTCATTTTCATTATGAATCATTATGAATAATTTAAATATATTTAGGTTATAAAGATTAATATAAAATGAATATGAATAACCTAGATTAAAATTAATAAGTTTATAAGTTATGGTATGAAAATTATTTATGATTTATTTCTTATGAGTTCAAATTTTTATTTTTATAGGTATTTTCATTCCTAAATTTCCGTTATTTTAATAAATGGTTGGAACTAGGAGGAATCGAGTTAACAATGGGTACAAAGGACAATGTGTTAATTATCAAATTGAGAAATCAAATAGGATATGAGATAGAGTGAAAAATCATATGGTTGTCACTAATAAACTATCTAAAATTATGATTAACAACTTAAACCTAGTTGAATCTCCAAACAAGAGGAAAATGGAGTTTCGAGAATGTCCAGGTGAGAAAGAAGATTCAATTTTCTACATGTTAGGAATGTGGGAATAAGAAACTAGGGAAATGTCTCAAAGGAACTGAAAGATATTTTATATGTAAAATATAGTCTATAGAGAAAATAATTGTCAAGTAAAAATGAAGAGTTATTTTAACATAATGGAGGGAAATAAATTTCATCCTAAGGCACAACTAATAAATAAATATATTAAATTTAGTGAACTTGGTAATTATCTAAGTCAATTCCCTAATCCAAAATCTAACAAGGATGATAATAATCAAAAACCTTTTTGACTAAGGGAACAAGGATGGGCCCACACTATGATAATCATTGAGGTGGGTCGTGATAATTAAGGTACACTTATCCCCCACTATAGACTTATTGATGTCTTACTAGATTTTGGTTTTATCCAATCTAGTATATATAGGAAGTTTTATAAGAGCATAAAATCACCTCCCTAGTAATTTTAACGATTGAGAAAAACTTATGTTTGTATGATTATTGTATTTCATCGCATCTGATGAACTTGAAGGGCTTAAACCCATGGCCTAAATGAGACAAGAGCGCAACACCTATTAAAATCATATGTGTTGTCCTAATTCTATATTTCATCATTTTTATATTTGTATAATGATATATATTTTACAATATTAATGATTATTTTTACATATATATATTTATTTAATAATTATATTTCTTTTTTAAAAAGTTTTATTTTCAAATCATCTTGGAAATTTAGACATTATAATTTAAGGGTTAACATAATATGATATATGTTTTCATAGACACAAAGTATTAACATATTATAGATAATATAAAATATGAGGAATGTTTAAATATAATTTAATAAAAAATAATATTTTATAATGAATTCTTAATTTACATTATATTTAATTTAATTTTTAAATTGGTTTTATAATATTTTGTGCACATGTTTTATTACTCAAAAAACACTTTTTGAAACATAAAGTAACATATTTATTTGAAAATGTAATTAATCATATTTATAAAACATTATTTTCGATAAAATTTTATTAATTTTTGATAATATAGTTTTTAGATATGTAAAATGGTTATTTACATAGCGTTATAATCAGTGTATAAAATGTGTCGCACTAAAACAACTTTCTCAATTGTGTATTTAAATGATAAATTCCTCTTATTTTGAGTATTAAATATATTTTTTACAAATATAATATTATAAATTAACATTAATCTAATGGTATTTACTTAGTGATTAATAAGATTAAATTCATTTTATTCTTAAAAATACTTTTTTCTATAAACTATTTTTCTACATTATGTGTTTTTATATTAAAAATTAATTTATGTTATGATTAGAGATTGAATTTAAAAAAATGGAATTAATTTTTCAAATTATTATGTTAAAAATATGTTAAATTTTATATTTAATTTTTATACATAAAACTAAATTACTTAGGTAGAAATTTATCACCATAGTAATGGCAATAAATGGTAAAAGTGTTAAATCAAGGGGTAAAACTATTAAATATCAAAAAACCTTATCATTTAATGAGTGTATGATAATATAATTGACAAAATATCATCTTATATTCCATTATTTTTAAATTTGGATTCATTTTACTTGAATATGATATTCCTTTTTATATTATGAAATTGTATTTACAAAAATACTACTCCCTTCACTTATAAAGGAAGTCTTCCACCACCCCTTAAAAACTAAACTAAAAATTATAATTATCCCCTATAATATAATTAATTTACATCCCAAAATATTCTCTCCTATGTTATTGTGCTTCTGGTCCTTATATATTTCTAAAATACTTTCTAAATCAAGAAGGTATTCAAGAGAAGATTAAATTTTTCTATTTAGGTATTTTTTCCTCTATTTTCATTCTTATATTTATTCTTCCTCTAACTATTGTTAAATCTTATTGATCAATATATTATCATGTTTTTTAAATCATTAATATTATGGAAAAATAATATTTACATTATTAGATATCTTTTTCTTATTCATTTAGTCATTATAACCCACTCTATTTTGGTAGGTTTTACCACTTACATGAACAGTGTTATAATGAATATATCATGAATGATTAATAAATGTAAAATAATAGTAATATTATATAATAATGATTAATTTTTTATATTCTAAAAATTATTTAATGATAATACTATAATAAAATAATTCCATAATCATACTTATCCGATTAATTAAAACATGTTCTTGTTTTGGTCAGTTTAACAACCTACAAGAATGATACTATGAATTTTCATCATGGATGGTAATGGGAACTTAGTTTTTGGTAATATGTGATATTAATAAAAGAAAAAATGTTTTTTAAGTTTTTATAATGATAATATTAATATTCAAACTCAATATTAATAAACATTGTTTTTTATGATAAAGGTTACTGAAACAAATATGCTTTAAATTTTGTCTTTATGAATCATACCTCAAAGTTCCATAAGATGAACATGGGACTACCTAAACCATTATAAAACCTCTATTTCTAGTACCTTTAACATTAAAAATATAAATAACTTATAAATATGTAGTGACAACCAGATCTATTGTACCAAAATAAACATGGAATGGTTAAAACCATTAATTACAAATAATTAATATTAACTAAAAAAAGTAAAAAATATGTAATAAATGAACATAAAATATTGTTACAAAAGAAAATAAATAAAAATAAGGTTATAAAATATATTATTAATTATTATATAGTTATTATACAAGATTTTAGAATGCATCGGACTGAGTAGGAATCCACAATAATGGGATTTTTAACTCAATTTCGTTTCATTGTGTTATATTACTTATTCATTGACTATGTTATGCCAAGATTATGTGTGTTATTACTGCTGATTATATTATGTTTTATTTAAACTTGTTTTATATGTATTTAAAAAAATTCACATTATAACTTCAATGATTGATTCTTACTTCAAACGTTATAAGAACTATAAGGGTTTCTCATCCCACTTTTCTTTCTTTGAGACATATTATATATTTACCACTTGTTTTATAGTTTTTAATGTATGTACTTACCTATATATATTTTTATCATTATTTAATGAAATTATAGGTATTTAAAAAATCATATCAAGTTCTATATTTCATGGTTTTTTTATTCAATAGATACGAATGATATAGGGTATTTTATATACTCAATTCCCTTTTATTGAGTTGTAATCTTTCTTATTGAACTATATTTTTCTATGATTGATTAATTTTATCATATATTAAGGTATTTATTGGTATATAAAACATACTAATAGGGTTTTAATCAGTGATATTTAATTTTAATCCAAACTATACTTTAATATTTTATCCCTCTTCTTTTTACCTCAATCACTTGTTATGGTGAATAGATCTCATGTTCTCTCTTATTACTTTCATTATTGCATGAATATCCAATCACACACACATAATAGGCATAAAAATTTACAATTTTCACCTCTTAGTATGAGAAGGATAATCCTTGGTGTGATCTGGTAAAACCCATGGTCACATGACGCACTAGTAAAACCCGGTGAGAGTTACACTATAGTGTCCTAAAAGTGTAAAGTGTGAATCCCACACACTAATTTGGTGAATCGCATACTCAGGTATATACCATACCTTTAAAATTAGATTATAGGGGTAATAAAAAGATATTATGACACAAATTTAGAATACTTCCTTGTTTTTTATGTGTTATTCCTTTCTTCTTCTTCTTCCCTTGAATAGTAGAAAGTCACTTATTTTAGTTATATACATAGAACTAAATATAATCTCTTGTTAATATTTAGATTAAAAATGATATGTCATAACTTCTTCTTCCACTTCTCTATTATTTTTATTCTTCTTCTATTCAAACCGATGCGCAAAAATATATTATCCTTCTTGTAAACTTCACATACTAACTCAAATGATTCTTTTGCTTCCACTTTTTTCCTCTTCTTATCTTATTATCTTACTTCAGTGTTTGAAAAATGGAACTAGATCTTTAATTTTCTCCACTTTTTTTCCAAAAACATAAGTTATTTAAAAAATACTTGTGTTAGGGCTCTTCTTTCTCTCTTGGAACATAGAAAATTTTATTTTTCAAATAATAATGTCGAAAAACAATTACCTTCAACAACCTATAATAAAATATATAATAATATTCAGTGGAATCATTTACTTATTCTATTTTATATTCATTCCATTATTTACAAAACAATATAAATACTTTTAATTCAAATCTCCAAAATTATTGAGTATGGTCTTCATAATAACTTCCTTAAGAAAACACTTCCATACCGAAATTATAACTGCATGTAGATATGAAAATTTATCATGGACTCTTCATCCTGTGTTAAAATTTTATTTCTTCCATTTATATCTCATGAAATCCACTTCACATTTAAATCATTGTGTATGTATAAAAATCATGTATTTAAATGTTGTGGAATTAATCCTTCAATCTCAACTATTCCTTCTTCACTCCATGATAATCACTTAATATTAATAATTTGTGATAAAATACATGAATTCATTCATGTTCTTTGAATGTGGAAACACTATTTTTATAATATAATAATTTATAAAATCTTATTATTCCATATTTTCTAAGACTATCTATAACTGAATGTGTCCATGTATGAACCACGTGAATTTAAACCATACAGATTCATTGTAACTTCTTCTCTTAAATTTTTGAAACATGTCTATATTCTCTACACCTTACACTAAAATTCATGATATTTTCATGCATTAATATACATATAAATGTATATCCATGAATTATTTAGACTCGATCATGGAATATCCAACTAATTTCTCAGTGTGAATATCTTTTCAAATACATCGTTATCCATTTTCACAAAACTTGCCTAAATCGCGTTAACATAGCTCATGATATATATTTCCTTTCAAGTATACGATACCTATAATCATATAGTTTTAACATGGGATAAATATTATAAACTCATATCCTTCTTCATTTTTCATTTTTTTCTAACCTTATGCATATGGGTTACCCTTATATAAGTGGTGTGATTTTCCCATTACTCTAACCTAGTTCCGGGATTACCATTACACAGGTCACTAGAATTCTCAGTTACCCTTAGGTAGTGATATAAACTTAGAATAAATTTATTTATGAATATAAATAATGTTGAATTACCATTACACACCTGATTATAACTTTAAATCACCCTTAAGTTCACAACAAGGTACCTTTATGAAACATGTGCTATGGACAAATGACCCATAAAAAACTATTTTTACTCCTAAAAATTATTTTTCTTCTTATATTTCTCCTTATTATTTTTTTAAAAGAATCATGATAATTCTTATCATGATATATTAATCATTTATGATCACTTAACTTATAATCAACTAAATATAAACTCTTATTCTACTCAATTTTCCATGTGGTCAACTATCTGACCTTATGGTCAGTCATCCTATCATGAATCACCATAATTTATTATTCTCCACTTATTCACCATTCTCTTCATATTAATTCATACTACAATAATTAACTCATATTTTATTCTTTATCTATACTGATCTTGGAAACCTTCTCTCTTTACTCTTATCATAGTTGACCTACTATGTAAAGCTCACAATTGCTCCACCCACCGCGTAAAGCTTATGATCACTTAATCAACCATGCATCATGTGGTCACTTGGTTGAATGTGAGTTATATAGTCACTTTATTATATCATACGGTCTTTATTTTTTATATATCATTTAAGATGGATCAATAATGAAATGTGTCTAAAAATCCCACATTGAGCTTAACTCAAAAATTATACTCCTTAATATTATAATATGCATCATCATTTGGCTAAAACAAGTATGAATGTGTGTTGGTGATCTCCATATACCCTCCCATATTTCCTCAAAGGTGAGAGGCTAAGCACTTATCCTCCATGTATCAACCCATGATATTAAATGTATGTGCGCCTGAACATTGCACATGTTTTTTCTTCTTTACAACCACTACTAGGATACTGCACCTATGTGAGCTAGTTGGGATTCCCCTATGGAGGTCTAGTTATTTGGTTGTTAAACTAGCATAGGGTTTGGAAATTTTTTTTTTGACACCTTAAATATTTCCTTTAAAAGTATATTTGTATCATATGCATAATTAGTTCTGACTTTTAACCACCTTAAACACCTTTTGTCATCCAATTTTTAATTATTATCATAAATAAATATGGATAGATCATAAAAAATTCAAAATATTTTTACCTTAAAATAAATGAATATTTCAATAACCTTTCAATGAAATCACTTCACCCACCAATCTTTTAATACATTTCATCTAATCTTTATGCATTAATCAAGGTGTCACCATAGTTGGGAACTTCTTATACATTAAAAGATTGGGTTCTCTTAACCAAAATTCAAATACACTTCTCTAACATATTGAAAAATATTTACAATAAATACAATTAACCACATAGTAGTCTCAATAATCCCCCCACCCCACCCCACACACACACCTTTGTCTTTTTTGTAAATACCTTCTAAATGTGTATATAAATATGTGAACCGTTCATTCTTTCTTTCCCTCCATCTTATCAAAATTTCATTTCACTTTCTCTATCCCTTATTAAAAATAAATACAAATTACTTGGGAAACTGGTATCAATTTATACATATTAATGTGTCATTAACCATTCTACTATAAGTCTATTTAATCTGTGATCGATGTAGAAAACAAGAGGGTTTGATCGAGATAACAAAGATGTTCCCTTTAAAAAATGATACCAAATGAAATGAGATGACTCTATACCCTTTTTATAAATTTTCTAATAATTTCAGGTTGATACCATTGATGATACCAATTTAGATAAAAATTTCTCATGAGAAATATCCACCTAAATTTCATACACCCACTCCAACACATAGATTAAAAGCATTCAAGTACAAATAGTAGGATTTAATATAACTCTGAACCTTCTTAACAACTTCCACTTTTATGTAATTGATTTTAATCAATATCTCACCTTTAATTTTACGATTTTTTTTACCAATAAATAGAGATTTAAGAAAACCCACCATGTTAATTTCATTCCTTCAAGATATTTCTAGAATAATCAAATTTTTATGAAATGATAAGTTTCGTAGCTTCAATATTCTTCACTAGTGTCCCCTATAAGGTTGTCACACCCCGACCGGTCGACGTGCGACTTGTGCGCGAGTTATAAGACTGTGCGACAAGCACGTAGTTGACCCTATAAGTGGTCGATGTTGTGTGACACAGTTTGAGCGCAGTTTGCTCAACCGCTCACTTCATGGCACGCGTGTTGTGCGACTACTCGAATTTAGAATAAATAAAGTAATTAATTATTTCTCGACTTTAGTCTTATAAAAATGTTACCTTTTCTTTTTTTTATATAATATCATTATTAGTGTTCTTATTATTATTATTAAGGTTGTTAGTATTATTATTATTATGGGTTATTTTATTTTATTTTTTAAACTAAAGAGGGTTTAATAAATTATTTTGGTTGACTATATATATATATATATATATGTAATTTGGAATATATATATATACATATATATATATATAAGTATATATATGTTATATATATATATATTTGTATATAAAAAAACAAACCCTAACCTAATCCCCACACCCCCCTTTTCTCCCACCCCCCCTGTTTCGGCACAAACCCCCCTCCCCCCTGCGCGATTTCTCCCCCCCCAGCCGGTTTTGCCTCGTCGGCACCCCTCCGGCTGGCCGCGCCCCGGAGCCCTTCTCCTCGGCTGCTCCCCTCCCTGCACCGTCTACGCCGACCTTACTCTTCTATTCCCCGCTCCCTGCGTCGTCTTCCACCATCCACTGTCGTCCATACCTCTCGGCCAGCACCTGACCACCGTCGGTTGCACCTCTCAGCCAGCACCCAACCACCGGCGCCACACCTCCCGGCCAGCTCCACCCCTGCTTTCTCTCCCGGCAAACATTCGCCGCATCCGGCCGACCCACAACAAGCATGTCGCCTCCGATCACGTTGCCTCCGGCCGAGCCCACCTTCCATGCCTCGGCCGCCTCCGACCAAGTCCCCTTGCACAGTGCGCACCCTCCAGCAACCATCCTTTTTTCTTAGTGGTCCTCCTGCATAGTAAACCACATGTGTGTTCCACTTCTATTGGTTCTTTTTTCCATTTGGTAGGTTTTCAGATTAGTATATAATGTTGCGGTTGGTTTGATTTTGGTTCAAGTGGTTAGACTATCTTGTTTTTAGGGTTTGATAAATTCTTGTGATATTTTCTCTCGTTTCAAGGTTGTGTGACGATGTGTTGTGACATGCCAGTCCACACTCCGACAACCGCGATAGAGTGCGGTTGTGTTTTATCACCGACATTTGGGTAAGGATATTTCTTTATGCATTTTTATATATTTTTACGCCAATTTAAGTATGAAATTGAGTTGCAGACCCATGAGGTCTTTATCTGGTCTAGAGTCATCTTTATCTGAGTTGTTAGATTTAGCAATGTTTTGTAGTTTGCATTGCAGGATATATATATATATATATACCTATGGTGTATAGGTATATAGTTGTATATATATATATATATGTATGTATGTATGTATGTATGAACTTCAAGGTTGTGTGTGCTTTGGACATGGGTTAACCGAGGTTGTGTAGTTGGTATGCGGAGCGTCATTCCTCCTTTCGTTGGGGTTCTACAATTTTCGCACGTGTCGAGGTAGGTGATCCAACCATTTTCCCTTTTGATTCAAACCATGAGCACTTGAATGTTTTCAATTAATTCTTATATAGTATTTTCATCTCCATTATATTTATGAAAAACATCTAACAAGGTTATAAAGTTGTTTTGAATTTCTAAAAGTGGTTTCTATGTTGGTTTATATGAAATGCATAGGTTCTTGGTAAGGTTAAATTGAGTGCCTTGTGATGTGTTCGATTGAATTCGATGGTGATTGGGGTTTGAAAATTTAAAATTGGTTTGTTGTATTTCTGGTTAACAAAATTATAAACTTATGATTTGTTTTAGAAAAGTTTTGGAAATGGTGATGGTTTGAAAAAGACATTTTTGTTTTTAAAAAGTGTTGTGAAAGGATCGGGTTTGGTTTCAATACTAAAGTGTTTTATGAAGGATGGGTTCTATGGTGTTCCTCCTAAAAATTAGATGTGCCATTAGATGTTGGCACATCCATGGAGCGCTAGGTGCTCACATGGATGTGCCTCCAAATGAAAATGACACATTAAAACTATATTTTCTTAAAACTAGGTTTTTGATGAATGGTTTGGTGTTTAAAAAAAGGGAGCGGAAGCATGGTTGGACCGGTTGGATTTTGGTGTGAGTTGAATGGTTGTTTGGTGTAAAGGTCTGTTTGAAATTTTAAAATGTAAAGGGATGATTGTGTTGGATTTTGAGAAAGGTGGATGTGACCGATTGGCAACCCAATCCATTTGTGAAATGTTTAAAGGTTCTAATGTTGTGAAGGCCCAGTTGGCACCTTATTAAATGTGAAAGAACTTTTGATGTGTGCATGCTTGTGGGGCATCTCTACAGGGGGACTTCCCTTGAGGGTTGTCATGTAGCGGTGTCCATGTAAGGGGTTGGTAAGTGCGGTGAGATGAGTCACGCGTGCGAGGGCCTCCCACTTACACAGTATTACTAAAACCACCATGGGTTCCTGGGCGTCCTTTAGAATATTGAGTGATGGTTTCTAGCTAGCCCCGATTAGACGGTTTGGTTCCCCATTGGTAGGTAGTCCTTGTGGGGCATGCCATTGGTTGGCTATTAGGGCGGCCAGTTGGTTATTGACTATGGAGTACCACGTCGGTAGGTAGTCTGAAACCGAGTATGCCCAGGGGTTTTCAAGGGATGTTTAGGATCGCCCATGGTTATTGCTTATATCTTCTTGTTTACTTTTACTTGCACTTGGTTTTCAGAATTTACTTACTACATGTTCTTCTTTTGTGCAAATGTGATAAACATGGATTTGAAATTCAGTTTTTAAGAAATGCATTGTTTTGGAAAAACAGGTTGTTGCGTGTGTTGGTTTTGAAATAGTAAATTAGGATCATTTTCCTTTAAAATGTGAAAACCCTATTTTCTATCATTGTATGTTCAAACTAGTGTTTTTTTGGGATTGTTTCTGTAAAGTGGACATGGTTGGATTCTATGGTTTACTTTAGCATTCCTACTGAGCATTTTTAATGCTCACGCCTATATTATCATTTCAGTTGTAGATTCCCTTACTTAGGTTTTCATGGATGAGTTTCTCTTTATGGGAGCAAGGTTGGCCTTAGTTGGGAGGTGACTGAAGGGTCACAAGGAGGTATGTGCAGTCTTGTTTCTTTCTGGTGCTAGTTTTTATTTTTATTGTCAATTTTTAATGGTCTGTTAATCTCTTTCGCATGGGTCAAATTGTTCCCAATGATTAAATTTTTGATGTCGGACACTCGTTGTCATCCTGGGGGGATCGGGAATGCCCCTCGGGACTTGCCACGAGCTGGATCGGGTGACTGGCTCAGGGTCGACCAGGGTTGTTTCATGACAAAATGGTATCAGAGGAGGCCCTTGATATTTGGGATGTATGGTAGAAGGAGATTAGGACTGTCGGGGCTCAGGAGGTAGGTTACGGGTGTGTGCCTGATCACCACCACTCGTGAAGAGACCTGAGTTACCAGGGTTAGTCCGGGATTTGAGTCTTTTGTCTTTGGTTATTTTGGATTGAGGGAGGAAAATGGGAGCGAATCAGTTCACATTGCGGCCTCATGCGGGGTGGTGACCCATGTAGAGTCCAAGTGCCTGGTTTAAGGTCATCTTAGTGTTATGTCTTACTTGGGGCATGTCTCACCACCATGTCGCTGAGTTTAGTACAAACACTAGTCCCTCATTTCGATGGTTTATAGTTGGTTGTGTTTCGTTTTAAACTCAGTTTGTGTGTGTGTGTGTGTGTTGAAAATGAAAGTGATTTCGAAATGAAAAAAAAGTTTCTTCCAAATTATTTTTGAAATTAGTAAAGTGGGTTTTTAAAGAGAAAGTGTATTGGTTTGGAACCATATGGTATGTGTTTGGATTTGGTAAGGAAATAAGTGTTTGAACCTTGGCACTCCTTATGGAGGGTCACATGTTCATGGGTATGTAGGGAGAGTGTGTAGGGGCACATGCTTGCAGATGATGTGAGCGAGATTGAATGAACGCATGTGTGACGGTTCATAAGGTTCCATAGGAGGGTTTTAAAATTTTAAAAAAAAATGGTTTTGGAAAGTGATTTTTTCTTGTGATTGTATATTCTTGGCTTATGTGCCTGATAGCATTGGATTGAGTTGTTTCTTTTATTGATTTTTGGCTTGATGCTGATTCAAGTTGTGTTTTTCGTGTTATTCTGAGTATGTTGCCCAGAAAGGTCACTAAGGTTACTAACGATTCATGCCCAGTTTTAAGTTAATTTTGCATATTGGTTGTCTATCAAAGTAATCAAAGTCCGTTAAGGATAGTTGTGTGGTCGTAGAATTAGTGTGAGACTTCAGGTTGGGAACTCCCAGGGTTGTTAGGGTTCGTACCGTCTTAGGTTTATTTGAGGGTCCATTTTTGGACTAGTAAAGGTGAAATGTCTCGCCATCGTTGAAGTTTGGGGTGTGTTTGATGGTAATTGTCTCTATTGAAGGTTCCTCATCTGGAAAAGAGTGCATGATGGAAGAACCTGTCGCCAAGACACCATCTCCGTTGGTGTCAACTTTCAGGTTGTCTAACTTTTCTCTTGCGTGTCACTAGTGTGGCCTCTTTGGGCATTCTAAGCCATCATCTTGCATCCCTTTGAAAACGTGACACCATGGAGGTTATTTGAATCTTCGAGAATAAGGATAAGTTGGGGAATGGAGAATGCAAATGCTTGACTGTGAGGCAAGAGACGCTTCAGCCATCAGAGCCCCAACTACAGGTCTTGGGGTGAAGCTCGCGCACAGTCAGTAATTGCTGAGAGTGTGTGGAACCTTGGTCCGGTCCATGTTTTCAGCCTTCTAAGGGGAAATATCCAAAAAAAAAATCTTATTCTATTCTTCTCATCGTTGTAAGATCACCTTTGTTGCGATCGCACAATGAGCTTGTTCTACTGTAATCCAAGCTACCTCATCTGCTCTTAGTGTAGTTTCAAAATCATTTAGTTTCCTTGAAGGGTGTTGGGTCTGTGACTAAACGAACTCGTTTTGGTCTTGAGAATGGTCTCGGATGCGTATGTTAGGAGAATGTTGGTTCTGTGAAATTTATGGGTATTGTGTCCGGGTTATTTATTAGTTCAGATGACTTTCCGTGAGTTTTCATTTAGTGTGTTTGAGTTTTGTAGGGGATTCCTCTTTCCTAGTGTCTTGGTGTGCCGATTGCTTCCTAGAATGGTTTTAATCCTAGTGGTGGAGTTGTTCTGTTATCTTTTAGAAGGAGGGATGAGTTTAGTTTGGGGAGTTCCCGTGTTACCCCCCCCCCCAAGGGTGGTGTGTCCGAGTTTCAAGGTTTCTGTGTTAGTAAATTCTTGTGGTGGGGAGAACCCTCCCATGTTCTCCCCTCAACCTCGAACAATGATAGTGCTCGAGTTAGTCAGGTGTGTCTTGCTTTGGTAATGTTCACCTCGAGCCTCTCAGTTTCTTCTAGTTTTGTCTGGGCATGGACTTGAATTATACTAACTTTTGGCTTGGTGACTTTCTGGGGGCATAAAGTATTTGTGGTGGGGAGAATTGTCACACCCCGACCGGTTGACGTGCGACTTGTGCACGAGTTATAAGACTACGCGACAAGCATGCAGTTGACCTTGTAAGCGGTCGATGTTGTGTGACACATTTTGAGCACAGTTTGCTCAACCGCTCACTTCACGGCACACGTGTCGTGCGACTGCTCGACTTTAGAATAAATAACGTAATTAAGTATTTCTCGACTTTAGTCTTATAAAAATGTTACCTTTTCATTTTCTTATATAATATTATTATTATTGTTCTTATTATTATTATTATTAAGGTTGTTAGTATTATTATTATTATGGGTTATTTTATTTTATTTTTTAAACTAAAGAGGGTTTAATAAATTATTTTGGTTGACTATATATATATATATAGATATATATATGTAATTTGGAATATATATATATATATACATATATATATAAGTATATATATGTTATATATATATATATATATTTGTATATATAAAAAAACCCTAACCTAATCCTCGCGCCCCCTTTTCTCCCCCCCCCTGTTTCGGCGCAAACCCCCCTCCCCCTGCGCGATTTCTCCCCCCCCCCCGGCCGGTTTTTGCCTCATCGGTGCCCCTCCGGCTGGCCGCGCCCCGGTGCCCTTCGCCTCAGTTGCTCCCCTCCCTGCACCGTCCGCGCCGGCCCGCCTCCGCTATTCCCCGCTCCCCGCGCTGTCCGCCTCCATCCACCGTCAGTTGTACCTCCCGGCCAGCACCCGACCGTCGTCGGTCGCACCTCCCGGCCAGCACCTGACTGTCGGCACCGCACCTCCCGGCCAGCTCCACCCCCGCTTCCTCTCCCGGCCACCATTCTCCGCATCTGGTTGACCCGCTCCAGCCTGCCGCCTCCGACCGCGTTGCCTCCGGCTGAGCCCAGCTTCCGCACCCCAGCCGCCTCTGACCGAGTCCCCTTGCACAGTGCGCACCCTCCGGCAACCATCCTTTTTGCTCAGTGGTCCTCCCGCATAGTAAACCACAGGTGTGTTCCACTTCGATTGGTTCTTTCTTCCATTTGGTAGGTTTTCAGATTAGGATATAATGTTGTAGTTGGTTTGATTTTGGTGCAAGTGGTTAGAATATATTGTTTTTAGGGTTTGATAAATTCTTGTGATATTTTCTCTGGTTTCAAGGTTGCGCGACGATGTGTCGTGACATGCCGGTTCTCACTCTGACAACCGCGATAGAGTGCGATTATGTTTTATCACTAACATTTGGGTAAGGATATTTTTTTATGAATTTTTATATATTCTTATGCCAATTTAATTATGAAATTGAGTTGCGGACCCCTGAGGTCTTTATCTGGTCCAGAGTCAGGTTTATCTGAGTTGTTAGATTTAGCAATGTTTTGTTGTTAGCATTGCATGATATATATATATATACCTATGTTGTATAGTTATATAGTTGTGTATATATATATATATATGAAGATATGTATATATATATGTATGCACTTCCAGGTCGTGTGCGCTTTGGGCATGGGTTAACCGAGGTTGTGCAGTTGGTCTGCGGAGCGTCATTCCTCCTTCCGTTGGGGTTTTACCATTTTCGCACGTGTCGAAGTAGGTGATCCAACCATTTTTCACTTTTGATTCAAACCATGAGCACTTGAATGTTTTCAATTAATTATTATATAGCATTTTCATCTCTATTATATTTATGAAAAACATCTAACAAGGTTATAAAGTTGTTTTAAATTTCTAAAAGTGGTTTCGATGTTGGTTTATACGAAATGCATAGGTTCTTGGTAAGGTTAAATTGAGTGCCTTGTGATGTGTTTGATTGAATTCGATGGTGATTGGGGTTTGAAAATGTAAAATTGTTTTGGTGTGTTTCTGGTTAATAAAATTATACAGTTATGAGTTGTTTTAGAAAAGTTTTGGAAATAGTGATGGTTTGAAAAAGACATTTTTGTTTTTAAAAAGTGTTGTGAAAGGATAGGGTTTGGTTTCAATACTAAAGTATTTTATGAAGGATGGGTTCTATGGTGTTCCTCCTAAAAACTAGATGTGCCATTAGATGTTGGCACATCCATGGAGCGCTATGTGCTCACATGGATGTGCCTCCAAATGAAAATGACATATTAAAACTATATTTTCTTAAAACTGGGTTTTTGATGAATGGTTTGGTGTTTAAAAAAAGTTAGTGGAAGCATGGTTGTCCCGGTTGGATTTTGGTGTGAGTTGAATGATTGTTTGGTGTAAAGGTCCGTTTGAAATTTTAAAATGTAAAGGGATGATTGTGTTGGATTTTGAGAAAGGTGGATGTGCTTGATTGGCAACCCAACCCATTTGTGAAATGTTTAAAGGTTCTAATGTTGTGAAGGCCCGGTTGGCACCTTATTGAATGTGAAAGAACTTTTGATGTGTGCATGCTTGCGGGGCATCTCTAGAGGGGGACTTCCCTTGAGGGTTGTCATGCAGCGGTGTCTGTGTAAGGGGTTGGTAAGTGCGGTGAGATGAGCCACGTGTGTGAGGGCCTCCCACTTACACAGTATTACTAAAACCACCATGGGTTCCTGGGCATCCTTTAGAATATCGAGTGATGGTTGCTAGCCAGCCCCGATTAGACGGGTTGGTTCCCCCTTGGTAGGTAGGCCTTGTGGGGCGTGCCACTGGTTGGCTATTAGGGTGGCCAGTTGGTTATTGACTATGAAGTACCACGCTGGCAAGTAGTCTGAAACCGAGTACGTCCAGGTGTTTTCTAGGGATGTTTAGGATCTCCCATGGTTATTGATTATATCTATTTGTTTACTTTTACTTGCACTTGGTTTTCATCATTTACTTACTACATGTTCTTCTTTTGTTCAAATGTGATAAACATGGATTTTAAATTCAGTTTTTAATAAATGCATTGTTTTGGAAAAACAGGTTGTTGCGTGTGTTGGTTTTGAAATGGTAAATTAGGATCCTTTTCCTTTAAAATGTGAAAACCCTATTTTCTATCATTGTATGTGCAAACTACTATTTTTTGGGGATTGTTTTTGGAAAGTGGACGTGGTTGGATTTGGTGGTTTACTTTGGCATGCCTATTGAGTATTTTTAATGCTCACGCCTATATTATCATTTCAGTTGTAGGTTCCCTTGCTCAGGTTTTCATGGCCGAGTTGCTCATTATGGGAGCAAGGTTGGCCTTAGTTGGGAGATGACCGAAGGGTCAAAAGGAGGTATGTGCAGTTTTGTTTCTTTCTGCTGCTAGTTTTTATTTTATCGTCAGTTTTTATTTGTCTGTTTATCTCTTTCGCATGGGCCAAATCGTTCCCAATGATTAAAGTTTTGATGCCCGGCACTCGTTTCTATCCCGGGGGGATCGGGAACGCCCCTCGGGACTTACCGTGAGCCGGATCGGGTGACTGGCTCAGGGTCTACCCAGGCTGGTTCGTGACAAAGGTGACATTAATAATGATCTTTATAATGGTTTATCTCTTCCAAATATGAATCACATGATTTTTCATGTTAATAATACAAAAAAAATGGATCTTCTATATTTGGATGTACATATTTTAAAATTTCCACATCATCATCAAGGATGGTTCATTTATTAGATTGGATTTACAATATTAATTGTGAAACCATTCCATTATGGAATCTTCTTCATATAAGCTAACCAAGATTTACAATAACCACTTCCTTTAACATCATCAAAGATAATACTCTCTTATATTTTTTAGAATACCAATAGAGAAATAAATCTTATATGGTGTCTTATTTAAGGGATGTTGTCCAGGGTTTACATTTTATCCACAGTCTCAGGTTCTCCCCATGGGAACATGTTTCACCTTCAATTACCTACATTTAAAGTAAAAGAATAAAACACATAAAGGTTAAGATAATAAGGTGGATCTTACTTGCTTCTTAATGTGAATATAATGGTTGTGATGTTTTTCTCAACAAATTTTCTCCATTCTACATACTTTGACACTTATTCTTTAGATCTAATTTGGTTTTTGGAAGTGTGGAAATTATCACGTATTCTATTTATTTGTATGATGTGACTCTTATTTCTTTATCCATAACATCATATGCACCCCCTTGTGAAATATATATTATTTTTATGGCTTATTATTCTGTTGGAAATGTTTTTAAACAACCTCTTATAGTATTTTTAGCCTTATTAAATCTCTCACATAGAACTTCTTCAACATAGGAGTTTTATTTTATTGAAAAAATCTCATGAAATTTGGATCCTTCCTATGAAAAATATTTATCTCCTTTGGAACTAGATTTTTCTTATGCCTCTTCCAAATTTCTTGTTCTTTTTAAATCACCTGGCCAAATTACTAAAGTATATTTGGGCACATTGAAGGCCTTCTTGGAGTATCCACATGTAAACTTATGAGTTCTCTTTCTCACATAAAACATCTTAGATGTGGTACTTCTCTTAGGCTTGTTTTGAATCTGATTTATCTTTTATTCATAGTCTAAGGAAACATTTTCCTTCTTCTATAACTTCTTGGGAGTAATATAGTTTACAAACTTCTTCATATTCCTAACCAATGATGCTTCTTATTTATTCACCAACTTATATGTACTTATTTTCTAATTAATATTTGATATATTCTTAGATGAAAATTCACCATTTCTATGACCGTCACCATTGAAAAAATTATAGATTTTTTCATGATTTACAAATATATTTGAATTAAATAGATTCATTTTAATATGTAGATATTACTTCCTCCCTATATTTTTTCCCTTTAAAATGGGTTTTCTTTGAACATGATCATATAAAGAATTTTACCAAAAATCGGATATGGAGTGACCAAATTTATTACAGCACAAACAAAGCCTAAAAAATCTTGATCTTTTCTTTAAAAATTATTGTTGTAAAGATTTTATAGCATGTTTTTTTTAGGAAATATTCATCATTAGTTGGGTTTTTCTAAGGAATAAACACCCATACACTTTATTCTATCCACTGTGGACATGGAGGTAGGTTTATACTCACTTTTCTTTAACAATAATTGTGTATATATTTTTTCAAACCTACATTATCCATAAAAAAATTTAGATAAATCATTAAAAATAGGTATATATCATGCCTATTTCTTTGATATTTCTTTTGAATGATTAGTTGATGATGTATTAATGTTGTTTCCACATAGCAGGTATCATAGGACATTAAACTCCTCTATATAACACTCTATGGTAGTAGATCCTTTATTCTTTAATTTTGAAGTCTCGATATGGGCCATCTCAACGTTATCCAGTTTAATTTCCAATTATAAACATTTAATATTAATATCTTCATTCTAAAATTTAATGAATTCCAATCTATCTTCAAAATTCTTCCTTGTCCTTTTAGCACCATCATTATGCATTTTAACATTCTAAACTAATGAAGAGTCAATCTCCTTGATCCTCTTAGATTTTATTTCCAATTGATAATTAATGAAATCAATTATATTTTTCATATTTTTTATAATGCATGGATATTATTTTCAAACTATTTAGTGGACTCATCTTTTTCTTGGATTTTATTGATCCACTCTTCTTTAAATTTGGGAGTATCTTTCTTCAAGCTCCTCATACTACTCTTCTTTAACAATAACTTGTTTAGAAATATTTATTTATGTTAGATCCCTTTCTCTTAAATATTTCTCTATGTTATCTATATCACCTTCAAGTTGATTGATCTCTTCATTTCGACTCTCAAATGTCTCACAAATAAAATCAATTCTTTATTTGGGAAAAGAATTTCATATATCGTTTAATTCATCAACCGAAACAAATGTTGAAATATGATCCCTTCCACTTGATTCTTCTTATTGTGGATATTTTTTACAATAATTTTCACATACCTCATAATATTATGACTTCCTTTACCCTATTGAGGTTTAAGGGTGGTTCAATACCTTTATGGTATATTGAACCACTTGTTCTTATTCACTTCTACCAGATATGTATTCTTTGTCATCATGGCATGGGGAAACTTATTCACCTTTTTATATGTGGTATAAATTAACAAATAACCTATAATATTCAAAAGTTAATAATTTCAAAATATGGTAATCTAATTAGAGGTGGGATAGACTCTAATACCAATTAAATAGGCTGATTGAGATATGAACCACACTGATAGGGGGTAAAACATTGTTGTTAACTTTTAATTCAAATTATACTTTAACTTTTTATCCCTTTTCTTTTTTACCTATGTAAATTTTTAAGGTGAATGGATCTCATACTCTCTCTTACTAATTTTTTTCTTATAAGAAAATCCAAACACACACACAATAGGCCCAATAATTTAAAAGGTTCACCTCTAAGAATGATATGGCTAATCCTTGGTGTGAACTGATAAAAGGTGTGGTCACAGAACCCATTAGTAAAACCCTATGAGTGTTACTCTATAGTCTTCTAATAGTATAGAGTGTTAATCCTATACACTGGTTTGGTGCATCCCAAACTCAGGCACATCTTGTACCTATACAAATAAATTATAAGAGTAATAACAATATATTCTAATACCAATTTAGAATACTTCCTTATTATTGATGTGTTACTTGTCACGAACCAACCCGGGTCAACCCTGAACTGGTCATCCAAGCCAGTCTGCGACATGGACCAAAGGGCGTTCCTAATCCCCATGGGATGGAAACTAGTGTCGGGTATCAAAATAAACCAGTTGGGAACGATTTTTCCCATAACAAATATAAATAAACATAAACTTAACATGCAGATAAATTAAAAGAAATAAACTAAACAACTTGGCAGTGGAAGAAGGAATAAACGAAGCAACGTGACATACCTCAGTTGACCCTGTGGGTCACCATGGAATGTAAACTAAACTCACTCCCAAAATTGATCCAACACTGAAACCTGCAACTGAAAAGTAAAGTAGGTGTGAGCACCAAGATGCTTAGTAGGAATTCCAAAATATAACCACGTTTTATGCCCCTACCTTTAGTAAGAAATTCAATCATTCCAGTTTGAAAATAAGATATAATAAAATAATGTTTTTCCTTATTTTGAAATTCAATTAATGAGTTTTCATTTTCAAGTAAAGTATTTCACTACCACTACATTTTCAAAATAGGTTCCAAGCATGCATTAACATTTCAAAATGAAAAGAAACTAGTTTGAATTAAAATATGGTTTTCACAAATACTACATCAATTATAAAACAACTGAATAAAAATTACATCACAAGAAGCATGTCGCAAATGAGCACCATGGGTAATCCCTATAGGTAGCTAGAACAAGTGGGACCCTAGAGACCTTGTACCTTAGTGAAACGTGGCTTAGAAACTACAACCCTCAGAAAACGTGGATTATAATACCACGACCCTCAAAAAATGTGGCTTAGAAGACCATGAACCTCAGTAATTCATATGTTTAGTTAGTGTTGTTTTGTCAATCCTACTAGACGAATTGGGATGAACCACTACCGTGTCATCTAGCATACTAGTCCTGGTCACCCACCTAGATACCCAGGTTTCCCATTATGCTCTATATCAAGTGGTGGTGAGTTTTCTTTATCAAGAAAACATATATGTACATAACACCTTCTCTATCTAAAACCCATTCAACCTCTCACCACTGTTCTCCCTTCTTAAGAACATTCCCCCTCTTTCACGTCACACAATGCACAAGCATCAAATTAGGCACATAATAACACATTCAACTTAAAAATCATTTTTTCTAAAACCAAAGGGGGCGTGCCTCAAGAGAGGTTTTTATTTTTCATAAATCATTCTTAAGATGCCAAACGAACTTTATTACATAAAGGGAACACTTTTTAAAATCAACCATCCAAAAGTCCAAACACCTTTGGAAATACACCTTACTAATTCAAAACCACTTAGGAAATAAATTTTTAAGAAAATTCACTTAAGACCAATGGCGTTTGGAATACATTTCAATTTCCAAAAACAAATACATAATAATTTCTAGCAACCTAAATCAGATTTCATAGCATGTGTATATATCATAATGTAAAACATATTTTTAAAACAAGCAAGCAATTATGAAATTCAAATTAAAGGCATAGGCATAGGGGACCTACCTCGAACATGTCGCTATTTGTTGACGACCACTCTAACTGACATTTGGTGCATACATGCACATGCATTTATACATATATATATATATACACCCCTAGATTCATGGCACATATTCCACACGCCATGAGGGAATATATACAAAGAGGGAATATATATATGCCTTGCCCTATACATGTACATGTAGGATACCTCAACACCCGCAACCCAAAACCACCATAGCGAGGTCCAACGCACTACATATATCATTTAATATAATAATTAAACACTTAAATGATCTATAAAAAGTTTCAAAATAACACATCAAGGGTTTGAAATATATAACACAATTAATTTCAAGTAGGAAAAGCCACTTTAAAACAAAATGTATAGTAAGAAACATTTAAACATACTGTCCATCATTTAAAATAGTTCATAGTGCATATTGAGAAATGAACCACAAGGCACACACACACAAATACCCCCATTTTCATACCCAAACCCACTTTCGAAAACATACACACACCAAAACAATATTCAAACAAGTTTCACACACCTTATAAAATTTAATAAACCCCTTATGAATATTTTGAAATGACTCAAAATAGTATCAGAAGACTTTGAACACAAAATCCCACATAAAAACCTCTTATAAGGCCAAACGCACACCACTTACGTGTCAAAACATAATTCGCAGCACTTAAATAATTTAATAAACCAGTTTCACAAATTATAAAATAATGATAAACATATCGACATGGGTTTTCGCGGAAAAAACCTACACCTATCATATAAACACACCAATAAGCACATTAAAAATATACTAAACCTCAGGTAAAAATTAAATTCACACCAAAAAAAGCAATTAGTAAACATGATAAATTAATTAAATAAGCAATTGAACTTATCAATTAATACATATATACAGAACCACCTACCGTTATGTAGAAAACCTTGCAATCCTGGCACGTAAAGACCATCGCATGCCAACTACACCTCAAACAACATGGCTAAGCCCTACAATCAAAGCACCACACCACATGCATCAAAATCAGACCAGATGCAATAAAAACCATAACCTTACCACCACCAAAATGCATGAATCAAAAATTCAAAGGGGAATGCACCTAAAGCAAGGGTGCGGGGAGCTTGCCAGAGCTTGAAGGAAGCTGCCGGAGGTGTGTCGTGCTGGAAAATCTGGTTGGGAGGGAGAATCGGTGCGGGTCTAGGTGGACCAAGGCAGCATAGCGGCATGGGTTCAGTGCGAGGTGGCCTGAAGGGGTGAGGAGGGTGGTCACCGGATGAATGGAGGGCACCAGACAGCGGGGTCACTGGAGGGCAGCAGGGAGCCAGCTAGGGTTCGAGTGTGGGGTGCAGCCAAGGAGCAGACTAAAACTGAGGCTTCGCACACATGTGTGGAGGCCGGAGAGGTGGAGTGTGGCTGGTGAGGAAGCCGATGGGGGTTGGCGTCAGACGGAAGGAGGTAGGGTCAGTGGCGGACTAAAGGAGGAGGTGGCAGGTCGGTGGTGGATTGGAGCAGGAGCCAGCGGGTTGGCGGTGGACTGAAGCAGGAGTCGGAGAGTCGGTGATGAATTGGAGCAGGAGGCGGCTGGACTAGAGCAGAAGGCGTCTAGGTTTACAGGGGAATGAAAAAAAAGGTTGTGCGGGAAGAGAGGGGAGATTAAAGAAGAGTGAGGGAATGAGGGAGAAAAAAAATAAAAAAAATAAAAAAAAATAAAGATAAATAAAAAAATTAAACAAACTAAAATTAATATTTATAATAATAATAATAATCCCAATAATAATAATAATAATAAGAAAACTCTTAAATAATATTATTTTGTTTGTTTTTTATTTTATTTTATGATCACTTTAATGTTTACCCCATTGATTAATTAATTAACTGTGTACTAGGCTGGGCGCATGGCGATTTAGAAAAGTGACACAGCTTTGACCGGGTTGTGCCTATGTGTCAGATGCTGCTAAGTCAAACGTTCATTTATCAGCAAAACGCAAAAACTCACATTGGGTTCGGCCCACACCTCGGAAAAAAAATTAAGTCAGATATAATTCTAAGATAAAAATAAAAATAAAAATCATTACTGATGTGCGAAATCGGGGTGTGGCAATTCTCCCCACCATGAAAATTTCTGCCCCCATAAAGCTCCAAAATACTTGGTCAACTCAAGGTTCCAAGGAAAACCACGAATATGGGAATGTATTTAAAACAAAACCTCAATCACTTGAAGACTGGTCATTTAAAACACCCATGACCTGAACTCCAAAGATCTCAAAACCAGAATCAAAATAACCAAGAGCAAGGAATTAACCTCCAAACACAAATACAATATAGAACACCCCAACCCCTAACACAGGGATCCCCAGGGCCGCTCGATATTTCTAAGAACACCTATCAAGTGACCCACTACCTGAGCTAACCAATTACCATGGTCAAGGTCGGGCAGAACAGAAGTAAGGGGTTGCCCTACCAAATGCACTTTCAAAATATAGTTTTCCACAAGTTTTTCCTATAGTGGTATCCCCACCATATTAGGAATCTTTCCAAATATTAGTTATCCAAAAAACCTCCAACACTATCTTAACCCTCCAATTTCACTATGTTTATCCAAACCAATCACAAGAGGAGACGCCGGGAGAGACCCGCAATGGGTATCCCCACCATTTTATAATTTTTCCTAACACCGCGGCACCCGCGCAAGTATTCCCAGTTTACTTTGAGTGATACAAAATGAACTCTTTATCAAGAACCCACCAACATAGGCCGACCTACATTGATTATCCCTACAGTGGACAACAATCCCCTTCATGAGATGGTTTTGATAGTGGAAACTCCTAACCTAGCGATAACTGGATAGGCGCACGTCAATCCCAAAAGACATGAGCATCTCTAAAATGAGTACGATTTTGATCCATAACCGACCACCAGAAGGTTCACAGAGCATGCCTGTTGGATTTACAAGAATATGGATTTTCCGAACCTCTTTACAACCCAAGAGGAACTCCCATAAATTAAGACCATAGCAAGGAGATAGGTGCTTCATGTTCCTCACAACAAAAATTAAGCCTTTAGAGAAGATACTACAATAGAGGGAATTTAAGTCGTCCCCATCCCATCACTGCAAACATAAGTTGGACCAAGCTCATCCCATATCCGACGATTTTTGACTGTGCGCAAGCTTCACCCTGAGGCCTACGGCTGGGGCCCTGATGTATGAATCATCTACTGCCTCATAGTCAAAAGTTGACCACCTCTGACTACAACTTCCTCTTCTAGAAAATAAGTCTACATACTTCTCCTCGTGTCCCAAGCATCCACTCCATAAACAAACCCACTAAGAATTACAGCGAACAACTTAGAGTGCCCGACTGACCACACTAGAGATAGAAGATTGAGTGGTTTGTCTGACACGCAACACGAACTGATAGAAAGAGCACTCCAAGAACAGTCCCCTTCGGTTCACACTCCTCATCAGATGAGGAACCTTCACTTCCTTAGGTATAACCGCGGGATGAGTCTAGTCTTGAGGATCGCTCAAGACATCCCCACTCATGATGAAAACAGAACGATCACCATTTTTTGGTGTAGTCTCGCTCCTCCAAACATATTCGAGCCAACTTATGCCTACACAACATTTAGAGTCCCTCCAAAAACCGAAGACATTCCCAACATTCTCAAAGCACTCAAAAATATCCAACTGACCTCGACATCTAAAATCAGTCAACATAACTGAGCATAACCCAACTCCACCACTCCACTAGGAGTCTGGGCCGAACCAAGAACTGAGAGACCTGTTGGAAACCCATGGGACCTTTGTAGGGGGCATATCCCGAACAAGAAACACAAAACAACCTTCCAATAATCCAAACACATCACAAAATAAACATCCACACCTCATACATAATTTTAGTAATTCCAATTTAAATCATTAATTATTTTTCAAAGAAAAACACCAACTGAAAAACCAAGAATAGTACAATAATTCCCAACAACTCTTATGAACCTATCACTTTCACTCTAAACTCAAAGTCATTTTAAAATTACAAAACCATTTGAACACAAAACCAATTTTAGAGAAAAACACACTTTTGAGGAAACAAGAAGCATATTTAAAAATCAATCACTCACCGCTGATATTTCCGGATGCCTCGCAGATATGAATTTTTGTGCTACTCATGCACCCATCCACATGATCCACCAATTTTCCATTAATCACATCTACATGCACACGTGAGCACCCATAAAAATACCACTAGAACAAAACAAGGCTCTTTTTCTTTCAAAACATAACATTCCCAATATTACAAAAATACCTTTTTCCAAAACCATTTCAAAAATTCAAGACAAATTTTCAAAATGCTTCCCATTTCCAAAACAACTCACTTCGATTTCAAATAACTCAAGATGTTCTTTTAGAAAGTCAATTTAAACAAGTCAAACGCCAAATTACAGGAATAAGGTCCAAAAGAAACACACCCCAATAATCATGTCAAACACACACCAAAATAAAATAAGATCAACTCTAAAGTCCACTTTCCTTAAAAAACACTTTTGCGCCAACACAAAACTAAATAAATACATCACAAACAGTGAAGCACCTGGATAGAGAACTAGTGGTTGTGTCTAACCCGGCTACATGGTTTAAAAGACCATGCCCTAGAAAAGCACCAACCACAAGGAGTGTCAAACCGTACTCTCGGGCATCACATGGGTCACTACTCCATGTAAGATCGCACGCAGTACTGGTTTACTCCTACTGTCGTCCCACATCCACATAGACCAAATCTGAAAACTTGAATCCCAAACTACCCTTAGTTACTCGAGGATCAGAATGAGTAAGAGTTTGCAATGTTCTTCCCACACCTACCCCTCGAGTACCAACAATACTATCTCTGATCTACCTAACACCCCCAAATAACAAGAACAAACCTCCCTCTAATACCATTTTGTCAAGAACCAACCCAGGTCAACCCTGAACCGGTCACCCGAGATGGTCTGCGACATGGCCTGAAGGGCATTCTCGATCCCCACAGGCTGGAAACTAGTCCCAGGCATCAAAATAAACTAGTTGGGAATGATTTGGCCCATAACAAAGATAAATAAACATAAACTTAACAAGTAGATAAATTAAAGGAAATAAACTGAACAACATGTCAATGGAAAAAGGAATAAATGAAGCAATGTGACATACCTCAGGTGACCCCGTGGGTCACCACGGAATGTAAACCACACTCGCTTCCAAAAGAGATCCAAGACTGAAACCTGAAACTGAAAAGTAAAGTAGGCATGAGCACCGATATGCTCAGTAGGAATTCCAAAATATAACTACGTCCTATGACCCTGCCTTCAGTAAGAAATTCAATCATGCCAATTTGAAAATAAGATATAATAAAATAATGTTTTTTTTATTTTCAAATTAAAGTAACAAGTTTTCATTTTCAAGTAAAGCATTTCACTCTGACTACATTTTCAAAATAGGTTCCAAGCATGCATTAACATTTCAAAATGAAAAGAAACCAATTTGGATTAAAATGTGGTTTTCACAAATAAGACATCAAGTATGAAACAACTAAATGAAAATTACATCATAAGCAGCATGTCGCAAATGAGCACCATGGTTAATCCCTATAGGTAGCTAGCACAAGTGGGATCCAGAGACCTCGTACCTCAGTGAAACATGGATTAGAAACCACAACCCTCAAAAAACGTGGCTTAGAAGACCATGACCCTCAGAAAATGTGGCTTAGAAGACCACAACCCTTAGTAATTCTTATGTTTACTTAGTGTTTTTGCATCAATCCTGCTAGATGAACTGGGACAAACCTCTATCGTGTCATCTAGCATACTAGTCCCAGTCACCCACCTAAATACCTAGGTTTCCCATTGTGCTCTATTTCAAGTGGTGGTGAGTTTTCTTTATCAATCAAACATATATGTACATAACACTTTCTTTATCTAAAACTCATTCAACCTCTCACCACTATTCTCCCTCCTTAAGCACATTCCCACTCTTTCACGTCACACAATGCATAAGCATCAAATTAGGCACATAATAACACATTTAACTTTAAAATCATTTTTTATAAAACCAAAGGGGGTGTGCCTCAATAGAGGTTTTTATTTTTCATAAATCATTCTTGAGATGACAAACAGGCTTAATTACATAAAGGGGACACATTTTACAATCAACCATCCAAGAGGCCAAACACCTTTGGAAATACACCTTACCAATTCAAAACCACTTAGGAAATCAATTTTTAAGAAAATTCACTTAAGACCAATGGCGTTTGGAATACATTTCAATTTCCAAAAACAAATACATAATCATTTCTAGAAACCGCAATCATATTTCATTTCATGTGTATATAGCATAATGTAAAACATATTTTTAAAACAAGCATGCAATTATGAAATTCAAATTAAAGGCATAGGCATAGGGGACCTACCTCGAACAAGTCGCTATTTGTCGACGACCACTCAAACCGAAACTTAGTGCATACATGCACATGCATTTATACATACATATACATATATATATACACACCCCTAGCTGCATTGCACATATTCTCCGCGCCATGAGGGAATATGTACAAATAGGGCATATATATATATATATATATATATATATATATATATGCCTTACCCTATGCATGTACATGTAGGATACCTCGACACCCTCAACCCAAAACCACCATAGCGATGTCCAACGCACTACATATATAATTTAATAAAATAATTAAAAACTTAAACAATATATAAAATGTTGCAAAATAACACATCAAGGGTTCGGACCAATAACACACTCAATTTCAAGTAGGAAAAGCCACTTTAAAACCAAACGTATAACAAGAAAAATTTAAACATACTTTCCATCATTTAAAAGAATTCACAATACATATTGAGAAATGCACCACAAGGCACACACACAAATACCCCCATTTGCATACCCAAACCCACTTTTGAAAACATACGCACACCAAAACAATATCCAAACATATTTCACACACCTTATAAGAATTAATAAACCCCTTATGAATATTTTGAAACGACTCAAAATAGTATCAGAAGACTTTGAACACAAAAGCCCACCCAAAAACCTCTTCTAAGGCCAAACGCACACCACTTACCTATCAAAACAGAATTCACAGCACTTAAATATTTTAATAAACCTTTTGAACAAATTATAAAATAATGATAAACATTTTTTCATGGGTTTTTGCGGAAAAAACCTACTCATATCATATAAACACACCAATAAGCACATTAAAAATATACTAAACCTCGAGTAAAAATTAAATTCACACCAAACAAAGCGATTAGTAAACATGATAAATTAATTAAATAAGCCATTTAACTTATCAATTAATACACATATGTGGAACCACCTACCGTTATGTAGAAAAACTTGTGATCCTGGCGCGTAAAGATCATCGCATGCCAACCGCACCTCAAACAACATGGATAAGACCTGCAATCAAAGCACCGCACCACTTACATCAAAATTAGACCAGATGAAACACAAACCATAACCCTACCACCTCCAAAATGCATGAAGCAACAGGTCTAAGGGGAATGCACCTAAGGCGAGGGCGCGGGGAGCTTGCCAAAGCTTGAAGGAAGTTGCCGGAGGTGTGTCACACCGGAAAATTCGGTTGGGAGGGAGAAGCGGTGTGGGTCTAGGTGGCCCAAGGCAGCGGAGTAGCATGGGTTCGGTGCAAGGTGGCTTAAAGGGGTGTGTATGGTGGTCATCAGACGAACGGAGGGCACCGGACAGTGAGATCACTAGAGGGCAGTAGGGAGCCAGCTAGGGTTCGAGGGTGGGGTGCGGCCAAGGAGCAGACCGAAACGGAGGCTCCGTGCGTAGGTGAATAAGCTGAAGAGGCGGAGAGTGGCTGGTTAGGAAGCTAATGGGGGGTGGTGTCAGATGGGAGAAGGAGGGAGGGTCGGCGGCGGACTGAAGAAGGACTTGGCGGGTCGGCGGTGGACTGGAGCAGGAGTCAGCGGGTCAGCGGTGGACTGGAGCAGGAGGCGGAGAGTCGGTGACAGATTGGAGCAGGAGGCGGCTGGACTGGAGCAGAAGGCGACTAGGTTTATAGGGGAATGAAAAAAAGGGTTGTGCGGGAAGAGAGGGAAGATAAAGAGAGAGTGAGGGAATGAGGGAGAAAAAAATAAAATAAAATAAAATAAAATAAATCTAAATAAAAAATATAAACAAACTAAAATTAATATTTATAATAATAATAATAATCCCAATAATAATAATATTATTATTATTATTTAAAAAACTCTTAAATAATATTATTATTTTTTTGTTTGTTATTTTATTTTATGATCACTTTAATGTTTACCCTGTTGATTAATTAATTAACCGCGTACCAGGCGGGGTGCATGATGATTTAGCGAAGTGATGTGGCTCTGATCGAGGTCTGCCTGTGTGTCGGACGCTGTTAAGTCAAACATTCATTTATCAGCAAAACTCAAAAACTCATGTCGGGCTCGGACCGCACCTCGGAAAAACAATTAAGTCAGATAAAATTCTAAGATAAAAAAAAATCATTACCGATGTGCGAAGTCGTGGTGTGACATTACTCCTTTCTTATTCTTCTTCCCTTGCATAGTAGAAAGTCACTTATTTTATTTGTATATACAACACTACATATAATCTCTTATTATTCTTTATAATATCAAACTAATATTCTACAACTTCTTTTTTCACTTCTATCTTCTTTTTCTTCTTTTTCTATGAGAACTGATGTGCACAGATCTCTTATTCTTCTTATGGACATCATGACTAAATTGGATAATTCTTCTTCCTCCTCTTATTCCATATTATTCTATTACTTTATTTCACAATAAAATGTACTAAATATTATATTTTATCTATTTTCTTCAATACAAATTTTTGAAAAATACTGATGTGGGTATATTCTTTCTCTCTTGGAACACACAAAAAAATAATTTTTGAATAATAGTACAAAAAAACTACCTTCGATGGCTAGAAATAATATATTTAATAATATAAAATAGTGTAAGTTACTTATTCTTTTTCATATTCATTATAGTATTTTCAAAAATGTATAAATACTTTGAATTCATATCTCCAAAATTCTCAGATACGGTCTTTATAATAACTTATGTATGAAATTGCTTCCATAACTGAATTATAACTGCATATAAACATGAAAAATTATCATGGACTCTTCATCCTCCTTTGAACCTTAATTTCTTCCATCTTAATCCAACGAAATCCATCCCACATTTGAATCATTGTGTATACACAAAAAACATGTATTTAAATTTTGTTTCCTTAATACTTTAATCCCAACCATTCTTTTCTCACTCCATGATAATCAGTTCATATTAATCACTCATGATAACATACATAAATTCATGCATGTTTTAAGAATTTAGAAACTCCATTTATGCATAGAATAATTCTTTAAACTTTATTCTTCCATATTCACTAAAATCGCATGTAACTGCAGGCATCTATATATGAGACATGTGCATTTAAATCATATAGTATCATTTTATCTCCTTCTATTATATTTTAAAAATCTATTTATATTACATACTCCTTCCACTAAAATTCATGAAAGTCACATGCATTAAGATACATATAAATGTATATACATTCATGTGTTAGACTCAATCATGGATATCCAAATAATTTCATAATGTGAACATATCTATGAATACATTTTCCTCCATTTTGACAAAACCTACCTAAATCATGATAATAAAGATCTTGATATTTATTTACAAGATTTTAACATTTGATAAATATCATGAACTCTCCACCTTCTTCATTTTGTATTTTTCATCTACCCTTATGCATATGGGTTACCCTTATGTAAGTAGGGTGATTTTACAATTTCTCTAACATTGAAATTGGATTACCATTTCAAACGCCACTAAAATTCTCAATTAACCATAAATAGTGAGAAAAAACTCAGATTACCTTTATATATGCATCTGCGGTAAAATAAAGGACCTGACTGTAACTCTAAATCACCATTATGTGCACATCAAGATACTTGTATGAAACATGTGATTCAACCAAATGACACATGCACAACTTTTTATACTCCTTTAAAACACCTATGTATCCTCATATTTTCCCCTTCTTCTCTATTTGTAAGCATCAGATAATTCTTATCATGACATATTCATCATTGAAGATCACTTCACTTATAAATGACTGAATCCCAACTCTTATTATGCTCAATATTTCATGTGATCGACCATCTGAACTTATGATAGGTCATCCTACCAAGAATCCCTATGGTCAATCATTTTCTACTTCTTCACCATTCTCTTCAAATGAATTCACATTTCATCGATAAAATATCCTTTTACTCTTCATTTTTAATGATCTTTAAAACCTTCTCTCTTTCTATGTGTCACATTCAACCAACCATATGAATCTTATAGTCACTCTTTCTAGCGTGTGAGGCTTATGGTAACTTTATCAACCATGTTTTTTGTGGTCACTTAATCAACTGTTCACCATATAGTTGTTATATCAGATTGGATGACCCTCATTTTTTATATATCTTTTAAGATGGAGCAATAGTGTATTGTGCCTCAGGATCCCACATTGAACATAAATCCAGAATATTTCTCCTTAATATTACAATTTGCTTTAGCATTTAGTTAAAACAAGTCTAATCAGGAGACAATTATATATATCCAGTCTTCTCATACATGGATATTATATATATTTTTATGAATATTCATTACATTTCACAAATAAACACTTGAGCGCCATACTAGTTTAGTGTATTTGGAGACTAGGTACACAATCTTTTAATTTGGTGAAATATCTTCATTGTTTCCCATAAATATCCTCCCATTTATTATTCTTCATAGACATACCCTATATAAAACCTTTCTTCATAACTTGGGTAAAGGAATCATAAGAACGGGTGAGCTTATATTCTCAGTAAGGGTAAACATAAAAGATATAAATCTATGATCATATGAAAGAATAAGATAAGAATAAGGGTATATGATAATTAAAATAACTTATGAAGTTCATACCCAACCTATCATATATTAAAAACATGAGTCATGGCATAAATATTGGTAATTCATATGATATGGATCATAATGGAATCACAGAACATGATTCATGAGAGCATAACATTGGCATAAAATATAATTTATGGCATAAAAATCATCTTATAACATTGTGAACATGTATAAATAGAAATAGGTTCAATTATTAAGTTAAGGATATGAAGTCAGGCGCTCACATAAACTTATGGACATGCAACCAAGTCCACACAAAATATTATAGATAGGAAAGATAGATCCATGCATAACATTATGAACATGTAATTAGGTTCACGCATAACATTGTAAACTCAATTTTTACAACATAAATAAAATATTAAGGTTTACCTTCCCATAATCATGTCTTTTCCAAACAAATATAACCTTTACATTAAATCACTTTTCTAGGTCATCAGTACCATTCAACATATTCTTGAAAATTCTTAACAAAAAACTTATACTGAACAATCCTTATATATTTCATAATTTTTTAATTCCAATTTATAAACACCTCAATTATTCCACCTCATACTTAATCCATTAACTAGTATTCCACATCTTATTCCTTAATACTCTTTCCATTCACACATCGTTCGTAGTCTCTCCATCATCAATAGTGTATGTAACATCCCAAGTATTTATAGAATAATACATTTTCAAATCT
Source organism: Viscum album (assembly GCA_963277665.1). Taxonomy (NCBI): domain Eukaryota; kingdom Viridiplantae; phylum Streptophyta; class Magnoliopsida; order Santalales; family Viscaceae; genus Viscum; species Viscum album. Next base: position 385,431,123 of record OY728145.1, read on the forward strand.
ATTAATATTTATGACTAAGATATTAATTTTTATGTTAAATGGGAGTTCGTTGTCTCATATCAAACTCAACATGCAACAATAGGTTTCTCTGAAATCTTACATTGCACACAACACTGAGTTATACCGAAAAATAATAAAATAATAATATTATTATTTTAAATGGTAGTTAATGATTAACCATTTTATTGGCGGGAATAAACATATCTAAATACAGTATGATTACACATGTTTTTTAAATGTTTCTATATTTATCTATTAAATTTTAGAGGCTTAAAATGATAATGAATCCAATTTTAAGTATAAAATACTCTAATATTTTTAAAAGGTTGTTTTACTGCCTTTTGATGGCAAACCATTTTTAAATATATTTTTTTACACTTTTATATTTTCTATTTTAAAAAATAAACTTCTTCTTTATAATCGGGACATCAAAATTTACTTTGGTAAAAATTTTAATATTTTTCTAATAAAATTCATATTTTAATGAATAGTAAAAAATACTGCATTTTTTAATTCAAAACTGCATTTCTGTCTAATTTATTTATATTGATATATTATCGTTTAAATTGGTTTTAAAGTATATTTTGATTATGTTTTATCATTTAATCTAGTTTCAGTCATTGGAGGTAATTTCACATTGAAATTTGATATAAACACATGTCAATCTTTTGATGATTTTTACTTTTAAAAAACTCGTTTTCTCATTTTAACAATGTGAATTAATTTCAAATTAATTAATACAGCTTCTGTATTTTGAATTTGGAAAAATTTATTCCATATTTGGAATCATAAGGTTCAAATTATATAAATAGGTCCCTTTTATTTTTGTACATGATGAATAGTAACTTTAATAATTATTTTTATTTACCATGGTTTCAGGGTAAATCGGATAAATAAGGGTAAAAACAATATCATAATAATCTAAAACTAATCTAAAACTTATCATAATCCACTTTTATGAGGTATTAATGACTAATAAAACCTTTGGAATGAAAATTTGGCCTTTGGAATCCACTTGGGTGTGATTATGACACTTGTATCTTTTAATTTAAAGTAATGGAAAATATGTTATAAACATAAATCTTCTTAATAAAACAATTTTCATATGGGTTTATATAAGTGATATCTTAAAATATAAATATTCATTATAAATATAAAAATATTTACTATATCATGGTATTTTATTAATAATTTTTAGATATTAAATAATTAAATTTAATTATCACACAATGATGATGTGGTGATTGCTTTATTAATGAAGGAATAAAATAAATGATATTATAAATATTAAAATAAATATTATTTGAAATAATTTATGTCATAAAGTATTTTTCTAGGAGAATATGGCATGTTATAATAATATTAAATTCTTTTTTTCAAAGTTATCTCTCTGTTTTGATTTTATTTAAATTCAATAAAATGAATAGTGTAAGACTTGACATAATTGATGTTTTATAAAAATAGTAATTTATTAAATTATTTAAAAATACTAAAAAAAATTAAAATAAAAAATGACTATGATAAGATCTAAAAGTTCATTAAGTGTCCAATTATGGAAAATTTACCCCATATAAGTAAAATTAATATCCTCTTACTAATTAAAATGTTCTTACAACAATTAAAATTAAAAGAGAATAATTAAGGGTAAACTGAAAAGATGAGGTTTAAAATAAAATAAATACATGTATAAAAATTATTGGATGAGGTAATTTAGAACTATCCTCATCATATATTAGACATATCTCAAGTCGGAGCCTTTTTAATTAAAAAAATAATTTATATTATTTTAATAATTTAAGAGTTTCTAAGGTTACCCCTTTCCTCTCCTATAAAAAGGTACCCTCTCTTATCTAATACTCACACTTCAATAACCCTTTGTTTCAACCAATCCCTGAAAAAACATCTTCTTAGAAACCCTACCCTCATCCTAGAAGCCTCACTTAGGGTAGAAAGCCTCCCAAGGAAGCCTTTTGGTATAAACCAAAGGTAACGCCTTCTCTCGTGCTTTTTAGTTTCATTTCCATTATTCACTCCCTAAAAATTTATTATTATATGATTACGTAACAAAACTAGTATCCTAAATATACTAGGATTTTGTTATGATATTTTTTCAATCTATACTTACACACACCACCATTTAATGGGTAACGAATATATTGTTTCTGTGTACAGAGAACTACTACCTCACGAAATGATGATCGTTCAATTTTTCCCTACCACCTCTTATGGTGGCCGTTATAATAGAAACTATTTTACATCTGATATATATTATATTTTTTGTCTCTATTATTATATAATTTTTATTTATAACATACCTTTATCCTTTCCATGTTGTGTAAATATGATAATTTCATTTGAGGAAGTGTGGACTACCACTCCCTCAATGCGATATGAATTGTTCCCACCATACATGGAACGTATGAAGGATGGTTTTATTAAACCTATGAGAAATACATTAAATTAATATAATACCGGTATTATTATATATATACCATTTGATTTTTATTCTTTTAATATGACAAAGAAATGGAAGTAGCATTCTTGAGTATGGACGGACTACCGTCTCCATCAACGGTTCATTTCATTTATTATATCCAAATATTATGGATATTATAAATACATATATACTAGATATATATAATATTTAAATTAATATTATGGTGATGATTGAATTTTGACCACATGAACAATTGACATCAAAACAAGTTCATTTTCAACTCAAGTATCGAATATCGACAAAACGTCTGATATGAACTTAAATAATTTTTTAATTTTTATAACATGGTAATAAGTGATATAAAAGGAATAATAAACTTGAAAAAGGTTCTCAAGCAAGTAAAAATTAACCTAAGTTTATTATTCAGGAACATAATTATTGTACGTGATGAGTCAGACTCAAGGTAAGGTAAATCTTAACTCAATATTCATTCATTGAGTTAAATATTTATGTCATTGGTTATGTTCTTCTATGAATATGTGTGAATGAACCCTGGTTATTTTATACTAAATATCCACTTATATTGGGTGGATTTATATTTTTCACACATAATTATGTCATTGATTTATCCTTAATCTAATGATACGATCTTTGTAAGTGACTTCGTCTCAATCTCCTTTAATTGAGGCATATTTTGATAAGATACACCACCTTCTTTTATACAGTGTATAATAAACCCAATTGAATTTTAATTCAAAGGGAATATTTTTTCTATGAATCATTTTACTAAATGAAAAAAAGGAATTTTTTAAATGTATGCAGCAACAATGACTTCTCCACCGTCTAAACTGTTATTTGATATTTGGTTTCCTATATAAGCTTTAATATTTTTTTAAAAGGAAAAGAAATACCTTATTCTCTTTTTGGGTGTTTTGGTATTGAAAATGGTTTTGAAAGTGGATTGACTATTTCAATATCTTGAAATTATTTCTTGTGATTTCAAATGAAATTTGATGAGTGAAATGTTGATAATTGCAATCATTTATGTTTTATGATTATATAATAGTACTTGGATATTTGACAGGTGGTTACGTGATAAACCAAAGATGGATGGTTATGTGATAAACCAAAGATGGGTGATTCCATGATAAACCAAGTATGGGTGGTTACACTATAACCTCTAATGAATTTGGTATGGAAGTCAGCTATATGGCTATTCCATTTATAAGAATGATATGTGTGGAAGTCGATAGTATGGTTATTCCATTTAAGTATGATTATGTCCCAAGCTACCTTTTATATGTTATGTGTGCTTTATATGGGTTTTATGGTAATATTTTGGTTACAAAAGGGTAAGAAATGTGCTTATATTTGGTGAAGAATATTTACTATTTCATAAAGGTGAAAAGTATTACTTTATCAAAATGTATTCATTGTTTTGATGATTTAGCAATGATAACAATTTTCCTTCTTTGTGTATCCATTATTAAGTTTTTTATGCTCATCCCAAGTTTTTAAAATGTTTTCATAGGGTATAAGGATGAGTAAGAGAAAGGAATAATTCAAGAAGGTTTTTATCAAGAAAAGAAATCATGTTTTATTTTTAAAAGGATTTACTTTGGAGGAAAAATGGATACTATTTTGATATTATCCTCTTGTATGATTATGGTATGATATGTATTAATAATGTCCTAATTCTCTAAAACTATAAACCTGAAAAGATCCTTGATGTGAATTAAATTCAAACTATTGACTTATCACAAGATTATGAAATGTTTAAGGTTGGGGCCTTATAGTGTAACCATTACTCATACAACCTTGTTGATTCTCTTCATGAGATTTCCCCATAGGAAATTTATTTTCATAATGCTCATACTTTCCACATTTAAAGAATTCAACATCTGATGATATCTTAGGGATACCAATATTTCCATCCATTGTGTTAACTGAAATTTTCATCTTCCCTCAGGAATTACATGCTTTATCACCCTCTTTCCACAATAAAAACATCTTCCCATTACTATGAGACATTAACTTAAGTGATTATTTCCACATTCACAATATATAAAAAACTAAATCTTCTTTCCACCATGGTTACCGTCACCCTAACTCTCATTGAACTCTTTTCTTCTCTTATTTGGTGAGTTTAAGAGTTGGTTAAGGTACACATTGTTAATCATGTTTCATGAAAACTGATTAGGCATAATCACAACATCCTTTACTCCAGTCATCATCCCATCTAGTTGTTCATTAGAAAATCATCCATCAAGTTCAATGTAAATCCAGTTCCTTATGGTTCCTACCAGTGACCAAGACCAAAAATTATAGTGTGAGCATCACTAATCATAATGGAAAATCACATTCTGAAAATTATTTAGGAGGTATAAATTAAGACACCTTCTATTTAATATATGAAACCTTAGGTTTGCCATAGGTTATTCATAATCGTCATCAATTTAAATCCTTCGTGATGGTTCATAAATAGTTTGTTAATTTCTAAAGCATATCCCCTAAGAGTTTCAAACCATATGTGCATCAAGGCCCATTGCCATTCCCCATTTCTTGATCAAGACTAACTCAATATGATGTTTTTTAGGTTGTTTCCCCTAGGTATATATGTTCTATATCCACACCCACTTATTGTATCTATACTGGGATGTAATTTCTTGGAAACCACTAACTCTATCCTTTACCAAAATTCCAGGACATTTTTATATACTTTAACTCATCCTTAAACTTATCCTTAGATACATCCCTAGAAATATCATTAGAAATATCCCTAGGGATATCACTAAAGTTTTCTCATCCTAGTTTCCAAAGGTTAACTAAACCTTTCCTATGATACCAACTATAGAAACCAAGGATTCTCATACATGGATATTACATCTTTTTATATGGATATTTATTACATTGCAAAAACACATGCCTAAGAACCATAATATTTTAGTGTCTTTGGAGACTAGGTACACAATATTCTAATCTAGTGAAAGATCTTTAATGTTTCCCAGAAAGATATTCTCATTTAATACTCTTCATGGACATACACAACATAAAACCTTTATAAATAGCCTAGGGAAAAGAAACATAAGAAAGGGTGAGCTAAGATGCTCAATGAGGGAAAACATAAGAGATATAAATATATGATCATATGAAAGCATAAGATAAGAATAAGGGTATATGATGATGAACATAACTTACGACGCTCGTACTCAGCCTATCATAGATCATAAAAATGAGTCATAGTATAAATATTATAAGTTTATAAGACATTAATCATGAGAGAATCAAGGAACATGATCCATGAGAGCATAACCTTGTCATAAAAAAATAGATTTGTGGTATACAAATCAACTTATAACATTGTGAACATGTTTAAATAGAAATGGATTCACTCATTAAGTTAAGGACATGAAATCAGGCCCTCGCAAAAACTTATGGACATGAAACTAGGTCCACGTGTAACATTATAGATGTGATGTCCTGACCTGGATTCTACTCATAGGTTCCCCAAGACGGTGTGCCACATGGCCTCAAGCATGACTCCCCATATTCCAGAGGTTGTTGACTAGTAGCGAGGGCCTATGGTGTATCCATGGGAAGACTATTCACTCAGATCGGAGTGGATCATAGTATATATAATATAATATAATTTAAAGATAACAAAAATAATGGAATCATAATAATGAATAAATAAAACTGACAGTGGAAGATAAGCATAAACATCCATCAAATAATAATAACCTCAAAATTTGAACTGTAACATATACACAAACATGATGATGTAATTCCTTGTCTCTACAAAGTATAAAAATGAGTATACAAGGAATCATTCTATCAGTATAGTACACGATATATAAAAGGAAACAAAAAATCAAAAAACTATCCAGGAATCTAGAGCATTGGCTCAATCATATACTACCAAGATCAATATTAAGCAAGCAAGAAAGTTAGGTGTCTAAGGTAAGACACTTCCCCTTGTCCATACCTATGATCATATAATCTTAATGGGTAAAAACGGTGGCCCAGATAGGGTGTGAGATAAATATTAGCAGGCCACCACCAACAGAATATATATAAACCCAGTCTATAAATATAAACTGAGCAATGTGCATTTATATATAAATGTAAAGCAATGCTGAAATAATAACTCATACTTGCTTCAACCTCAGTTGGAAATGTATATGAACATGCTATCATTTAATTATTTCATTTAAGTTTAGTTTATATATATAATCATGTGGAAGTGTCAACAGTACGTACTAAAATAGATCATAATAATAATAGAATAGGATGAAAGGTGAAACCAAGGAATATTTGACCTTAGGGGTCTGCCAACTAATAGTTATAACTCATGCAGTCTAAAAATTAAGTTACTAAGTGTAATCCAAGTGGAAACACTCAAGAAATTTTATTTTAAATGATTCTAACTAAATACAAGGATTGGATACACGGTAATCATGGGATAAGCATGATTGGGATCAATGGAGTGAATCTATGGCACTACGTGTCCAAAGACATCATGATGTATCCAAGGAGTGTATCTGTGGCATCTTAATATCTGGAAAGATGGTGAAGGGATCTTGTGGTGTCATTTAGGTCATATTTTAGTAGAAAAGGATTGTGTTCCAAGGTAGAAATATCCCTTGGTAACTGGAACCTTGAATTGGAACGGTGTCCTCTGAGTTCTCAAGGCATTCCCTCGGGAATCCAAGGCTAGATTGAGTATAACCACTCCTATAAATATAAAGAGGTATGTATGAAATAAACACCTTATATATAATTCATTACACATTTTAGTCCATGTAATACTCATTCCATTTAATAATTCAGAAGGTTTATTCCATTTCTTTTCATACTTGGTGACAAAGCCAAGTAGGATATGAAACCAATTCAATTAATTATAAGAATAAGGTCCAAGTGATATCTATATATATAAACTTTCCAATTAATAGTTTATTAGGTTCATCCATTTCCTTTTATCCAAGGTGACAATGTTAGATAGGATAGGAAACCAATTCCCATGTCAATTTATAAGCATTTAATAGGTTCATTCAATTTCCTTTTATTTTTAATAACTAGGTAAATTAGAACATGAATCCATTACAATTAATTATACAAGTCAAGACCAAGTGGTAAATACAATATACATTACGTTTAAAAATTAATAATTCATTAATTAATTTAAAACACTTACCTTATCATGGTAAATTCCAATTCACCCAAACAGTGTCACAGATAAACTCAAAATGGGTTAGCAAGGCATAAATAAGGAATAACCCTACTTAAGGAGATAGGTTTTGAAGTTACAACCTCCAAAAATATCAAGATCGTGTTTAGAAAGGGCTCTAGAATATATGTTCAATTATTATAATAAAGGCATGTGAATTTTAGGGGAAACTCTCGGTGAAACTGATGTGTGTACAACAACAGTAATTTATAAACAAAGATAATTTTAGGAAAATGTCATAGACCATCTATATTAGGACTGTATAACTCTCCTCATCTAGTTTTATCCCTTAGTTTGTTCTGTAATAGAAGAAAAACGAAGAATGTATCAATGCTCTAAAAATAGGGCACATGAGCCTGCATCAAAATAGCATTGTCGATGGAAAGATAAATGATGAACCAAGCCTAAGGATTAGAGAAAATACCAATGGTTATCCAATGATACTGACAACATTCAAATCAGTGTATAGATGGTAGAGATATAGAAGAACCTATCTTAAGAAACTTTTGAGCTCTTCAATGAAGGAGAAGGAAGATCCCTCTGCATGTTCGAGAAGAAAAATAGGAGGAAGGGTTGAGTTGATAAGAATTTTGAGGTAATTTTGGTCATTTTACCCAAAAATTATGGGTCTCATGGTTTGGCTGCATGGTTGGTTAAACCACATGTCAACCATGCACCATGATCTACTTCAAGAGGGGACCTACATGGTTAGGCTGCACGGTTTGAGAAACTATACACCAATCGTCCCATTTGGTTATGTTAAAATTTACAAACCATCCACATGGGAATTTGGCCTTAGGAATATGGTTAGGGTAGATAATTCACCCTATTTTTACTCTGAAATTCCTTTCATGGTTAGGGAAAACCATGCGGGTTAGGCTATATGGTTTCTACTAACTATGCATCCTTGTCCTTCCTTCCATCATTTCTGACCTCCAAATAATCCCCAAACACCCCTGAAACTTCCATAACCTCTTTGGAAATCCATAATATACCCAATATAAATAATTAAACATAAATTTAAAGGATCCATACCACATAGAAAACCCAAGTTCTTATAATCTTCCCCTTTAAAGGAAATCGTCCCTGAGTTCTCTTCCGAGGGTGGCAGAATGTTGTCTAAGACAAACTCTAACCACTAAGCACATACATTTACCTCCCACTCCTAGGTCTCATCTTGTATATGGTTGTGCTTCCATAGAACCTACACTAAAGGGATATATAAGCCTCAAATATCCTTCATACTTCAGTCAATGATTCATATAGGATATTATCCAAATGAAGCATTAACATTTAACTCGAGATCAAAAGTATGAGTTGGTTTTGAATGATAACGGTGAAGATTTGAAATTTGGAATATGCTCTACTACAAAATCAACATTGAACAACACTGGTATTTATCAGTGCTAGAAAAAAGCACTGATAAATGGAATCTTTATCAGTGCTAAAGAAAGTGCTGATAAATTTAACCCTTTATCAGCGCTTTTTTAGCACTGATAAAAGGAATATTTATTATTGTTTTTTTAAAAACACTGATAAAAGTGTCCCGATATAATTAAAAAATCATAACCTATTATGAACCCATCATGATATCAGGATCTTTATATGTAATACACCCATTTTCTATTATCCTCCTCAGTGAATCAAAGCTTAAATCATACAAACCCACTAGAATCACACAAACCCACTACCACCAGATTCTCAAACATTGTCTGACATTTGGTGTTCAGTTGTATTTAGGGTTTATAAAGAAAAAATTGAGATATGGATCCAAGGGTCTCAGATTTTCTTTATCCTAATGAGGTAGAACTATGTTTTCCTTGGTAGGTTCTGATTTTCTTTCTTTATTTATCATTTTAAGATCAAGATCTGAGGGTTTCCAATTTTCCTTTGTAGGTTCTGATTTTCTTTCTGTATTTGTGTTCCGATTGTTGTATACTATTTTTCTTTTGTTTACAATCTATTTTTTTCTTGACTACTATTTTTTATGTCCTATTTTTTTCTTTTTAAACTGTTATTTTGAATCAATTTTCTTCATTTTCTACATCTATACCCTAGCTTGCTCTGCAAACTTAATTTTTTCACCATTTTAAAATCTTAGTGAATCACCTCTGGTTCGAAGATAAAACAATTAAATAAATATTTATGCCAGTGTATAAATAGTGGAGGTTTTGGATATAAAAACCATAAATGAATGATAAAATTTATTTAGAAACCCAATTCTCAGTCTGATGACGGTGCGAAGCAGTAATAAAATATGATTTTATGCAATTCATGTAAGGTAATTTATTTATTTAAATTCTGTTTTAATATTCTAGTGTAAGGTTTTTTCCTTAAAAATGTATTTTCACAAAAAAAATTTGTTTTATTTTAATAGAAATATTAGTATGGGTGATACCATATTTATTTATTTTCAATGGATCTCTATTTTCAAAATTAGTATGGGGTTGTATTTATTTTACTGTGTTGTGATATTTTGTTGTAAGGGTTACATATATTTCTCAAAATTGTGTTGTTTTATTACTTTATGAAAACTTCTTTATGAACCTCTCTAAAATCTCAAGGATGGGTCAATGTGTATTATATGTCCTCCCTAGAATCCCTAGGTTGCTACAGCATTTGTTCCAAAAAATAGAATGGAAGTTATCAAATTCTATATATTAGAAATTATTTTTAGGTATTCATAATTTTAGGTCAATATATGAATTTTAGGTCTATATATACATTTAATTAATAGTAATATAATTTATACTTAAATAAGAAATAAAATATTATAAACTCAAGTTACTTTCAAAATAATAAAATTAGGTAACTATATATACATTTTTTTGAAATAATTAAACTTTCCAAAATTAAAATAATTATATTTTATACACAATTTCCCAGAATAATAATTATTTATAATTAATATAATTTAAAAATTATTATTATTAGTATTTTTTTAGTTTCATTTGAAAAAATATTTTTATATATATATCGAATAATTGATTGTGTATTTAAATAAATTTAAATATGATAAATAATATACATATATATATATAATTATATTCAAATAAAGTTAAAAATATAATACTTATATATAACATATATATATAATATTTAGGTAGATTCAATTTATTTATCTATGTATCTAATGATGAGTGACCTTTATTTTATAGTTTTTCATGGTGGAAGGTGTGAACCTCGTTCAGGTTTATTTCCCATCGAGGTAAGTGTGAACGAAGTACATGCCTCCATCAACCTCTTTTTCCAATCATATAAAACCCTTTAATTTTTTTAATAAAATAAAACCTATTAAAAAACCAAGTTTTATCAAAAAAAAATTATAAAAAAAATCCTCAACAATTATTTTATTAAAGTTTTATTCAAATCCTTGTGGATAAATTCGAGGATAAAAATGAAAGTAATTCATCATTAACTCTGACTTAACATAAAATCAAATAAATTTATTTCAGTTACATACACTCATCAGCTGAAATTACACTATAGCAACCCAAGACCCCCGGATTGTGCAGCACTATAGTTACATTTTTTTATTCTTCCATCTCCACCCTCTCTATTTCTTTCCTTTCCTTCACTCTATCATTTATATGTTTGTTTGGAGCTTTGATCTAGAATGAGTTGGTGGAAATGGAGGCATCAAGTTAATAAATAATTTCAATGGTGTAATTCTCACAAATGGGAGGCATTTCCCCTTTTAGAGAATAGAATGAAGTACAATTTTCATCCTTATTAGCTTCATCTCCCGAAAAATTATTATTTCATTTTGTTTACTTGAGACTCATCCCCCATCTCTTTTATGTTTCGTGTAATACTCTGAGCATTATCCATCCCATGGATGACTACTGTTTAGAGTATTTAAAGCAACATAGGTTCATGTACACAAGAGATGGAGGATGTGTGTCAAACAATAAAATACAATGATAAATGTTCAGAAGATGATTTGATGAGGATGACAGTTATCTATAAATTTTTCCTTCGAATGAATTAAGAGTATAACACTGACAATATTGGAGAAATTATCCTCATTCTTATCACTCGTTGATTGATTGTTTGGTGAGATCTATTTGTGTTTTTTTATCATCATTCTTGCTTTACCATCAGCATATCCCTATGGTCAACATTGTTTGCACAGTAAAATCATTATCCATAGAATTAATGTATTGTTTCATATTTATGTTTAATTTATTTCTTTTCAGTATTAATCATATAATAATTGGTTTCTTATACAATTGGATCCTTTTGTTCGAGCCTTCAAGTGAGATAATGAAAATAAAGAAATGTGTTAAAAATGCATACAACCATCAAGAAAAGGTGAATTTATACTACTTATTTAATTAATTTTGACATCATTTTATCTACTATTTTTAAGTTAATTTCCTTATCATTTTTATCTAATACTTATTTAGTTTTTTTCATAGATCTTTTGGGAATTCATATTTTTCTTTCAACTATCTACAACAAGCCACAAAAGAGATAAAATGATTCTTTCTACTAATGTTTCCACTCTTTTTATTTTTGTTCAGTTTTTTTTTGTTGAACTAACAACACTGTATATTGAGTTTATGTTCTTAGCTGAAAAACTTCTCTCTTTGTTGAAAGCCTCTTCTCTTATGACTTTCAACAGTGAGAAAGGTTTTTATGCTAAGAACATCCATTCATTATGCAGTTCTGGTAGTTTGACATAGAAAGAGAATGGAAGCATGGTAACATTGATAGTTATGATTGTTTTGAGACTTTGGGATGTATAGGAATCAGTCATGCCTCAATCTGACACATGGTGTAACCGTTATAACTCTTAGTTCTTATTTTTTTTTAATTAACATTAATTTTAGTAAAAAGTAAAAATGACAAACTAAAAACCAAGAAAACATATTTTTATTGTTTTAATACTTTAGGGAAATGATCCATAAGTCATTTAAGATGTGTAGAAATTAGTCGCATCTCAATTCGATGCACAGTGTGACTGCTATGACTCAATGTGTCTGTTGTTAGTTTAAAATTAAAAGTTTAGTTCAAAACATATCACTCTCTAAAAACAAAGAAAACATGATCAGATTTTCTTGATAATTTAGGACATCAATTTTTAAGTCCTTTATGATGTGTAGGAATCAGTCTCACATAAAACCAAAACACTATGTGATTGGTATAGGTCAAAGTGTGTGTTTCCAGTTTAAAATGACATTTTAGTAAAAAAAAGTAACATACTAAAAAATAAGAAAATTCATTCATATTATTTTGATACTTTAGGAAAATTATCCATAAGTCATTTGAGATGTCTAGGAATCAACCGTACCTCAATCTGACACATGGTGTGACTAGTATGGCTCCAAGTGTGTCTTTATTTAAAAATGAAATCAATTTTAATAAAAAGGAAAGATGACCTAATAAAAATCGATAAAATGAATTCATATTATTTTGATACTTTACGAAAACAATCTATAAGTCATTTTTAATGTGTAGGAATCATCCTCACCTCAATCTGATGCATGGTATTCTTGATATGACCCAATTTGTCTGTTATTAGTTTAAAATCAATAGTTTAGTTCAAAAAATGTCATTCATTATAAACTAAGAAAATGCATTTAGATTTTATTGATGATTTAGGAAATTGATTCATAAGTAATTTGTGACATGTAGGAATTGGTCTCACATAAAATCTATACACGATGTGATCGGTATGAGTCAGAGTGTGTGTTTCTAGTTTAAAATGGCATTTTAGTAAAAAAAGAAAAGTGACATACTCAAAACTAAGTAGACGCATTTATATTATTTTGATAATTTATGAAAATTATCCATAATCCATTTTCATGTGTAATAATTAGAATCACCTCAATATGATGCATGGTGTGATCGATATGACTCAAAGTTCATCTTTTAATTTAAAATTGACATCAATTTTAGAAAATAGGACAACTCACCTACTCAAAACTGAGAAAAAACATTCAGATTGTTTTGATACTTTAGGATACTGATCTTCAAGTCATTTTAAATGTGTATGAATTAGTCACATCCCAATATGATACATGATGTTTCTAGTATGACTCAATATGTCTGTTATCTGTTTAAAATCACTATTTTAGTTCAAAAAGTTTCACTCACTGAAAACTGAGAAAACATGCTCAAATTGACTTTATAATTTAAGAAAATGATTTATAAGTCATTTTTGATGTGTAGGAATCATATTCATGTCAAACTGACATGTTATATGACCATTATGAGTCAAAGTGTGTGTTTCTAGTTTAAAATGATATTTTAGTAAAAAAAGACAAGAGATGTACACAAAACCCAGTATATACATTAAGATTGTTTTGATAATTTATAAAAATGATCCATAAGTCATTTTAGATGTGTAAGAATCGGTTGCACCTCAACTCAATGCATAGTGTGACCGGTATGACTCCAAGTGCATTTTTTCAATATATAAGTATCATTCTAGTTTAAAACGTACATCACATTACCAAAATAGAGAAAATGAGATTATATTGTTTTCTATTAATTTAAATTATGTATTAATACTTTATTTTGTTAATTTTATAGTGTTTGTGGTGTTATGATTTGTTGTTACATCACACTACACCGGTGGGGCAGTGTGTTGTAGCAGCACACTACAGTATACCCCTTTATTAGCACTTGAAAAAAAGTTGATAAAATACTCAGGCTTTTAATCTTACTATAATAGTCAGTTCTTCTCTAATGCTGATAAAGGACATTTTTAGTGTTGTTAAAGGTCTATTTTATAGTAGTAACATCATGCATGGCATGGTGCCTATGAGGTAGTAGCAATTGAGAAGCTAATAGACTGACTATATCCCAGATCTCAAAAGACCTAATATAACGAGATGATGTTTTCCCTTGCCTTTGTATCCTTCTATTCCCATGTCTAGGTGATACCCATAAGAAAACACGATCCCATACCTCAAACTCTAGAGGTCATAAATAACGATCAACATACAATTTCCATATAGACCGAGCAGTAGAAATACACTTTTTGATTAGCTATACCTGCTCTGAAGTATCATATACTAGAAGAGGATATAGTAACACTTCCTCTCCTACCTTTAGACAATATATGGGTGAAAGGCATAACCTACTATACAAGGCCTCATATGGATCCATTTGAATCATCAGTTGATAATTGTTATTGTATATGAACATGAAGATATGGATATGGTTCTCCCAAGAACAACCAAAATCAAGGACACATGCTCTGAGCATTTCCCCCAACACATGTATCATCTTTTCCAAATGACCATCAGTATAAGGGTGAAAAGATATACCCAGAAGAACATGTGTACCCATAGCCTTTTATAACCCCTTCCAGAACCTCAATGTGAAATGATCATCCCTATCTGAAATGATATTATGATGGACCCCATGTAACCATATGATCTCACAGACATACAGTATTCCCATCCCATCAACTAAAAGATTTTCCTAGATGGGAAGAAAGTGGGATAACTTTGTCAGTCGATCCATGACTACACAAATTACGTTGCTACCTCAAGGTGACCTCAGTAAACTGACTATATAAATTCATCACAACATCTTCTCATTTACACTCTAGAACTGGTAATAGTTGCATTAAGTCACCAAGCCACTAGTGTTCCACCTTCACCTGCGGAAAAGTGGAACACCTAGTGATAAAACCTATTATTTTATGTTTCATCTTGAGTCACCAATATTGACATCGCATATATCGATACATATTGGATATGCCTAGATGAACTACACATTGAGAAGCATGGGAATTTCACATTAGTTCCTCCCTCGTGTCTATAGGAACCCAAAAACTCCCATGTATATATAGGATGTCATCTCCATCAATAGAAAAATATGAAGGTGGGTCCACATCAGAAATGCTTTCTCATAGGACCAAGCCTTCAGGATCTGAAAACTACCTGGTCTTCACCCTATAAAGGATTGAAGAGGTAACTATCAAGGATTCAATAAAATTCAACTCATGACTCTCATTCGACTCTATATAAATCTCATAAATAAGGCTTATCAATTTCCATTCATCATTATCTTATTGAATGGAATGTACCTGAGATTTTAAGCTCATCTCATCATCTACTGCATTTCCCTTTCTAGGCATATAGGCAATCTCAGAGTCAAATGAATGAAGATATTTGACTCGTATTTTTTCTAAGATTTAATTCATTATGGGTAAATATATATTTGAGGCTCTTGTGGTATGTATACACTACAAAGAACTCACCCATTAGATAGTGTCTCTAGTAGCATAAGGCATGGAAAACAACTGTTATCTCAAGGTCGTGTGTTGGGTAATTGTGCTCATGAGGTCTCAAATGGCGATACCCATATGCAATGAATTGGTCCTTATGAATCATCACTACACCTATCTCGATTCTCAATGCATCATAGAACATTGTGTGTCCTTTTCTAGGCTCTTGAATAATCAAAATTGCTACTAAGTTCATCCTTCTTTTTAGCATTTGAAAGGCCTTCTTACACGCTTCATACCACAAGAAATTCACACCCTTCTTAGTAAGACTAGTAAGAGGTTCAGTAATGAATGATAAGTTCGTTATGGAATTCCTGTAATATCCAAACATCCCTAAGAAACTTTGTATGTAAAACATGTTCTTGGGATGCTCCCAGGAAACCATAGTACTCACCTTCTCTAGGTCAACTGATACATCTGATTTCAAGATAATGTGACCTAATAAGTGAAATTTATTGATCCATAAGTGTAACTTAGAAATATTATCATATATATAATGCTCCATCAGTGTATTCAAAATTATCTTAAGATGTTTAGCATGGTTTCTGCATGTTTGAGAATACACCAAGATGTCATCCACAAAAACCATGACAAAAGAATCCAGATAGGGCTGGAAAACCTATTCATTGAGGTCATGAAAATGATAGTCTCATTTATAAGACTAAAAAACATAATGAGATACTCATATAAACCATATTGACTACAAAAATCCATATGTGGTATATCTGAAGATCTGACTCGTACTTGATGATAGCCCGATATCAGGTCAATCATCAAGAATACCCTAGCTCCTTAGAGCTGGTCAAAGAGATCATATATCTAAGGCATTGGATATCAATTCTTAACCATAATATTGTTCAACCATTGGAAATGAATGCATAGCCTAAGGTTCCCATTCACCTTCTGGGTGAAAAGCATGGGTGAATCCCAATAAGAAGTGTCGGGTCAGATAAAACCCTTCGATTACAAATCCTATAACTATCTCTTGACCTCCTAGAGCTTAGTAGGTGTCATACTTTATAGAGTAATAGATACTAGAGATGATCCTGGAACAAGATCAATCGTAAAATCTATCTCTATCTCAGGAGGTAAGAAAGAAAAATCATTAGGAAAGACATCCCTGAAATAATATACTACTAAAGGAAAATCTATCATATGTATTCATTAATCCTCTATAAAAAGACTAACAATATTGGTGGTCACTAAACGTAGACTATGATGCTCTAGTCTATTCTTATTGACCTGTAAATTCCACTCACCCTTATGGATATAACTTCCTCCCTATGGTGATGTAAATTATAACTTATGGAAATAGAAGTCCACATAGGCGTGATAGGGAACCAACCAGTCCATTCTGAGAATGACATCAAAACCGATCACCTTAAGGATGAAGAGGTCCCATAATAATGTATAACTTCCTACATCAATAGGGCAATACTTTCATTGGAATATTCCATTTGACCAAACTCCCAATGATGTGTCCAGGGTTATCATGCCAAATAAGTATTAGATTTTTAGCCCAATACTTTCCATAGTTGATAATGAGATAAAGGAATGAGAAGCACCAATATTGAATAAATATGATAAAATAATAGAGATGACTAGAATGGTACCTCTTACTATATATGGTTATGCACTCTGATCCTCGGGTATCAGCTATAAGGCATGAAACTGACCTGATCTGTGGCCCTATGCTATAACTAGACTACCCTGAGTAGGTCCACTCTGCTAGCACTAATAATCCGAAGCTTGGATACCATGGCCATGACCTCCTCCTTGGCCTATCCTACTGGTGTTACTCCAACTACCTACCTGACACGGCACAACTAAACCTACTCATGAAGGTGTAGTTGTTGTATCCTTTTCCAATATAAGCAGGTGTAATGTTCAGAAAAAAACTATGAAGATGACCCATACGGCTGCAAGAACAACAATAAAGATGGTATCTATCACACCGAGGTTTTAGATTCCACTATAATTCACACTGATATCATATAATGGAGTTTCCATTTTGGATACTCTAGTCACCACTACTTTTAAGAGAAACCTCAAGGCTACACTTCCTGTTATCGGAATAACTACTGGCCTACCTCAGAACTGAACCTCTATTCTAGGTACCATTAGCTTTTCTCAAGTTATTCTTAGTGAAAATATCCTGATTAAAAATATCAAAAAAATGGGTAGCTAGAATACATTCACCTACGAGATGATGCAATACTTAACCCCATCCTCTAAATGTCTGGCTCGCGATACTTCATCACCAGATAAAAGTGGTGCAAAGTGTTGTAGATTAGTGAAATGCACTGAATAGTCCATAATAGACATAGAAACCTACTCCTAGTACATGAACACCCAGGATCACAATATTTACAATGCTTTGGGATATCTCACTACTTACTAAGGGTCGATCCCTCAATTTTTCCTTCTATGGCTCACTTCTGGTGGAAAGTATCACCTTCTTCTTCTTTCTTTGCTCACTACTCTCAAAAGGATTCACACACAGTTTATGGATATACAGTTACCTTAATTATAAATAATTAATGCATCCTCAACTATAGGAAGATTCTCTATTGAAGTCCCACTTTCATACACTTGATGAATATCAATTTACCATAGATTTACTAGACAATCCATTTTCAACACTTCTATGATTCTCACTACCATTGTGAAGCTCACACAGCCTTCGCAAAACATCTCAATTCATCATGAGGATATACTACCATCGTAAAACCCATAACTTTCACAAAGCTCACCTCTTTAATGAATCTCAACAAGCCTTCATGGAGAAACATCCTTTTATGAAGCTCAAACACTTTCACAAAGCTCATTTATCCTTCATGAAGCCCAAAACTTTCGGTCAGCTTTTTGTATCCTTCTCGAACTTTCTTAATTTTCAAACTATTTCTCAAGAACAACCTTCATGAATCACCTTCACAAATACAGAACCTTGGAATCATCATTAAGTATTTCTCTCCTTTTCTGATGGGGGAAAGGGCCTATTTAAATGTGTTTCCTCCCATTCCAAAAGCTTCTATCCATGTCATCACCTTTTCATGAAGCTTCCCAACTTTGTTCACGAATCTCCCTATTTTGTGATGATCTGGGGAAATTTCACCATTCACAAAGCTTCTTGTAGACACAGAGATGCACCTTCAAAACTTCATGCATTTGTGATAATCCACTTCTCTTAGTCACAGAGATGTACCATCAAACCTTATTACATTTGTGGTGCTCCACACCTTCACAAAACCATGCCTTCATGACATCGAATGCCTTTGTAAAGATCCATTCCTTCACAAAACTCCCATCTTCATGAAACTCATGACTTTACCATGTTTTTATGAGGCATTCAGGGAAATAAAACTTTAGAAATGATTGATCTAACCTACAAATTTTAGATCCTATAAATTTGGAAAAAAATAGGAAATGGTGTCACCTTGTATATGTAATTTTATGTACCCCCTCCAGAGCATTCATTCATTTTTCATGGGTCTTTTTCAACATTCCTAATCAAAAATATATCTAGAACTCCACAATAAACCATTGAAACCTTCTTTATCAACAAACACATTCAACCCAAAAATACGGCAATGTTACCTTGAGTGATTTTTCCCCAAAAATATCCCCATTTGGGTTTGTTTACAATTCTTCACATTTTGATACCTCGTTAATGGTTATTCCATGTTATTATAAAATTTTCTTCTCAAATTTCAAATAGTGATAAAAGATTTAATAAATACATACTTTAAGCCCACATGATCCATGCTCAATGTGAGACACAAGAGTAGAATGTAAAGTTCATAAATGAATCACTTGATTAAAAAAACATATAATCTGCTTTCATCATGAAACTCAACTGTAATTATATATAAACTTTGATGGGTTATATTTAGCATCACCATATTTAAATCTCCCCCTACTTCATCGGTACCCTTATCAACTTCTTTCCTATATTGATTAAGACATTTTCTCACCCTTTTATAGACACAATTTCTCCCCCTTTTTCAATGAACCTAAAGGTCACTTCTTTGTGGTCTAAAATAGGGTAAAGAACATAGATAAACCTGTTATGGAAAAACAAACCATACCTTGAGGAGAGGGGTCCCACATCCACACTTTTTAAAGTGTGGTAAGTCAACTAAACTCTAAGATCTAGTAGATGCCTTTCAAATTTCACTATGGATAATGCCTTTGTTATAATGCCTTCAACCTATAGTTCTATAGGAATATACTCCAACATCACAAGACCTTGCTCTACCTTCTCCTTTATAAAATGATACTTGATTTCAATGTGATTTTTCCTTGAGTGATGGACTAGATTTTTTCTAAGATTTATAGCACTTGAATTGTCACAATGGATTCTAATTGGAGACTTCACTGGAACTCCCATATCATCAAACTGATGCTTTATACACAATAAATGCATGTAATCTTGAGTAACTGCAATATATTCAGCTTCTACATTGCCAATGAAATGCAATCTTGTTTCTTTATTATCCAAGAAATACACAATCCTCTAAGATAGAAATCACCACCCGATGTTGATTTTCTATCATCTATTGAACCAGACCAATCTATATCTATATATCCCAACAAATCTTGTTAAGATTTTTCATTGTACAACAAACCAAAATATATCATCCCCTTCATATAAAAAAGTTTTATTTTTACTACAATTAAGTGGATTTCTTTAGGATTGATTTGATATCATTCTACTTGGAATGTGGAAAAAACAATATTAGGTATTTTCAATGTCGAGTATAACATATTTCTAATTATTTTCCTATATTCTATGACATTTACAATAATAACTTCATCTTTTCATGAAATTTTCATCTGGGTAGCCACCAGAGTCATAAAATCCTTGGAATTATCCATTCTAAATATTCTAAAAACCTTATTGGAATATTTATATTGAGAAATGAATGTTCTAGTATTTCCTTATGTCACCTGTAAACCAAGGAAAAATGACAATTCACTCATTAGTGACATTTTGAGTTTAATTTTCATGAATTTTGTGAACTTTTTACACTGTGATTTATTTGGTCTACCAAAGATTATGTCATTGGAATACAACAACACTATCGTCCTTTTATTAATTTCATTGTTGACATATAGATTATAATTAACTCCACCATACCAAAAACTGTGCTTCTTCAAAAACTAATATAGTCTTGAATACTATGCTATTGGAGCTTGTTTCAACCCATATAGCACATTATTCAAATGAAACACTCTATTCTCATATTCATGAATGAG
The DNA here is from genome assembly GCA_963277665.1 of Viscum album. NCBI lineage: Eukaryota > Viridiplantae > Streptophyta > Magnoliopsida > Santalales > Viscaceae > Viscum > Viscum album. Next base: position 385,452,294 of record OY728145.1, read on the forward strand.
AAAACCATTTGGATACTTAATATAAACTTCTTCTTCTAGAACCCCATTCAGAAATACTAACTTGACATCCATTTGGAAAACTTTGAAACTTCTTTTAACTATTATGAAAAAGAATAATCTAATTGTATCTAGGATCACAATAGGTAAAAAATGTTTCATCAATTTTGATACCCTCTATCTAGGAGTACCCTTTTCACCTTAGTCGTGATTTTTTTGAATCATTATACATTCTTCATTCATCTTATTACAAAAGACCAATTTAGTCCCACTGAAATTATTATCTATTAGTCTCAAAAAAATATCTCATTTATGATTCTTATCAATTTTTTCAAGCTCTTCATTCATAGCCTGAACTCAATTCTCATATCTAGCTACTTCATATGAAAATTTAGGCTCTTCTTGAGATAGGAAGGATACCAGCTGTAATGTCTTCATTCTTTGTGTTTTAACTGGTGTTTCCTGATCACCAATGATGTTTTTTCTATCAATTTCAGCTCGACTATTTGGTTTTTGTGAATATGTAGATTTTAATTCTTTCTACTCATCATCATAATCTTCTTATGAATCATCATTTTCCACTTCAACACCTCTTAAGGTTATTA